>OZ010660.1:8867098-13667098 GCA_963932335.1 Andrena marginata
TTAAAAAAGACACAAAAGTATGAGAAGCATGTGAATTATAATATGGTCAAGTTTAAAAGAACGCTGGTTAATTATTCTTCTATCAGAGACCAGCGTGCATTCGGCAGTGTACTGAAACGCAGATACTTTAGAAACGTAGGTACTTACTTGGACCCTAAATAAACTGGATTAGGGGATGAAAACTTTCGGCTCTACAATGAGTAGGGTATTAACAAGGATGAATTGGTAAAACCCAAAGGGAATCATAAAATTTGTAGCGTAAGCATAAATCTTGCACGCGGCTTAGGAAAATCCAGGTAGCCCTATAAATGGACAAACGAGGGTTTGCTGGATCCCTTTTCTTTGAGGCGTAGGTAAAATGCAAACGTGAAGAGACTACATACAGCATGTTTTCGTTTCAGGACTCTCGTACTCGAAGCTTGTCACGAACTTGAGAATTTAAATACTCCGCTTGCCAAACGAAAATACGCGTGCATTCTAGACGGTTGGCCTCGCTTTGACCATAACTGTCTTAAATTCCATCGCGCCCATGGTCTTGACCCCCCGGTCTGAACAAAGTAAAAAATCCTCGCGAAACGAGTTACACATATCTGGGTAATCGCATCAATTACGGCATACTAACTGCTCATGTTTAAACTATAATGTCCCCTCACTTCTGTTATGCAATTTTGCAATGCAGTTATTTCGATTGCTTGAAGTCTGAACGCTCCATTTGCTGCTTTATTTCAACCAGCTTTGATTTGTTTTAATTGCTTGAACTATTTATTAGCATTAGATACACTTTCCCCGGTAAAGGATTATCGCGAAGTAATTTAATTTATTAAGCTTGCTACGATTTTGTAGGATAGTCTGTTAATACTAATGGAAATGTTATAAGTAATCCAGAGATAGTAAGGTAATTTATGCAGCACAATCTTGGAATAATTAGGTACTGCAACAACACAAAATCCTATTTTATACGCATCAAGTGAAACCTGTTATAACAGTTAATATTATAATATTTTGGCTTTCTAATGCTCCGTTTTCTAATAGGATTATGTAAAAAATATTTCAGACGATTTTAACGCCATATATAGGTGCATACAGATAACCAACTCGCGAGAAGTAATTTAAAATAAATATTCGAAAGGCATGACCACTGTGGTGGACCTTTCAACTTGTTTTTTTAGTTTAGTACCTACTATTTTTTTAATTGCGTTTATATATAATACACTGATATATTAAAAATACATTTCTTGGGAAGTGAAAGAAAACAAAAATCGTTACAAAGCAACGTACAAGGAAATGTTATTTTATTGCTGTCAATATTTCGCGGAATCTAATGAACAAATTAACTTCAAATTTTAGCAATACATATCAAGATATGTATACTATCTATCGTGCGATCGTGACTGTTTGCGAAGCAATAATCTATAACAAAATGGCTACTATGAACAGTTGAAAATTCCGTTCCTTATATGAAAAGTTTAATTATTATTTTTTAATATAAAATGAGAACTTGAAATCCCTTTATTCAGTAACTTCCAAAAAATCATTACAGCCACAAGAAAGATCTTCGTTTTTACTACGCTAACAAATTATAATGAAAAAAACAGAAATATCAAAATAATTCGAGAGTATAATCCTTAGTTTTCGAACCAGCGAAGTAGTGATACCTCTTAATTCCTCATGCCAATCACATTGCTTCGCGCCTCTTCCCCTATTAATCGCGCGTTCCTTTCATCAATCGGCACGGAGACCAACCACGAGATGCCGTCGCTGTGCGATGGATTTCGCTCTAAACGGAGCGGCTGGATTCTCTAGCGTTTCTCGATCGTCACTTCCGATTCGTGAAACCATAGTGTCCCGCGTACCGTTAATCCCCAAGTTAGCCGGGACGAATTCGATCGGACATCAGTCGTCCCTGAAGCCAGCCGCCTTGGTAAGCCCGGCAACGAGCGATTATATGCCCACTAACGGTACAAAGTGCAGCGCGCATGGTGCACTCACGATAACCGAGCGAGGCCGTGGCGCAGTGCCTTCATAGATGCCTATCCAGGTAGAGATAGAGCCGAGACTTTGTGACCTGGAACGGAACGACGGTCTCGCGCGTGTATGCATGTACCTATGCATTAGGTTGCTGCATAAGTCCTGTCCGCCACTTCCTTTTATATTACGTGCGACCCAATCCAAATGCAACTATCAATGCTGATTTATATTGTCAGGAGCTTGGGAGGGCGCAGCCAGAACTGCAAATAAAAGGACCACCTCTTATGAATCTAAAGGGTACCCTGCAGAGTTGGACATTATTCGACTGATCTTTGAATACAAATTTCGAAGTTATTCGCGAGTAACGAATAAATTTTTAGTCGAATAAAAATTTAGTCGACCAATGCCCAACTCTGGTGCCCTGTGCCTCCACGACAGAAATGGGCAAAATTTTTATTTAAATACAATTTCGAATAAAGAATAAAAGTTAACAAAATTATTCGCGTGTTGAATAAAGTTAACTCGAGCGAGGACTTAACTCTAGGTAACTTTATTCGTCGAATAATCTGAAGTTAAAGTAACTTCTATTCGAACTGTTATTTAAATAATTCTGTATTTAGTTAATGCTCAACTCTGCTGCAGGACAACGCGAGGCCACTCGTGGCGATAGCAATGCAAAAAAAAAAATATCGAGATTGCAAGGGATAGGGGAGACCAGAGCAAGTTGATACGTCTTTCAGTTTTCAATTTCTGTCACTTTTGTTTGAATTAATCACGTAACTACCATATTCTCGGGATATGGCATGAATAGATTTTCTCGTCTCTCGATCGCTATAAAGTTACAGCTTAGACGAGAGAACTTTAATAATTTATAGGCTACAGAAAATGCAATAAGTTTTTTTTTTTTTAATAATAAATCGGAAGATTTTTGTGAAAGAGGCGTAACACAACTTCCACATAGATGGGAAACTCTGATAAATAATGATGGAAAATAGATAGTTTGGAGTAAGTACAAGCTGTTTTAAAAATTTGGTTTTGTAGAGGACGTACTCTAGCGGACAGAACTTACGCAGCAACCTAATATATGCATCCGCGTATCTGCACGGCTGTGGATGCATCCGACAATGAGTTTAGCGTACGGTACTCGACGGATCATGGTGCGAATACAGCTCTTTGGGGAACGCATTTTTAACGAGGGGGGTTCCTTTTATCGATCCGCGTTGGTAATTACTCGGATACTGACGTCGCGATGCGGGAATAATTTTAAAAATTCTTTTAAAAAATTTTGCAACCCGCACAATTACTGGTTACTATAAATGGGAGTGATTTAAACGGTGGAAATGATGTCACGTGTCTGAAAAACAGAATAACAATTAAGTGAAATTGATGTGCGAAATGAGACCCTCCGGTTAAAACGCTCGAAAAATATATGTGATTTTTATCAACTTTTTACAAGAAGAACTTGTAATATAAGACTGTTTTCCTAAAAACGGTTTTTGGCTTTTATTAATACACACATTAGAGGTATAAAACGAATTTTGGTTTTATGTGTTCGGTATTTATGTATTATCTAGGTGGCGCTTAGTGCGGTCCTGCCAAAAAGAGATGGCTAAACGATAACCATGTAATTTACTCATAGTATCGTCTGAAATAAGAAATCGAAAAAATTCTTAAAATTGATATCAATGGCTATCGCATTATCCTCTGTATTTTTGTCTCCTTAAAGGCTTTTTTTTTAATGAAAGCATACAGCGTGCTTCAGAGTAAGTGTGAGAATGGTTTAAAAGTTCGTTAGAAGTTGTTTGGAGTGAAAAATGTCACACTTCCGATTCTCAATGCTCATGTATAATATTAATCACATCTCAAAGTTTCGGAGATTTATTTATTATTTTAAAATCTTGTGGACCCTTGAACCACTAAAAGAAAACGCTGCTCAAACAATTTGAATTATCGTTTCCTCTCACAAATGATAATGAAACTTTGAACTATTGCATTTATGTAAGTACCTACTCAGAATGGAACTTGTGTTCATATAATATTTCTCACTTAATAATCTTGAAAACGAAGTCTAATTTTATAATACACATGTGAAATCGTATATATTTTTAACCATCTTTCTTTCATTGATGGAAATAACTGTTGAAGGTTCTGGGGGGGTCATTTTTCAGGAAAATGAAAAAGTAGTTTACTAAAAACGGGCTAAGTGCAGTATTACAGAAAAATATAGTATTTGGATAAAATCACATTTTTTTTAAGGGTGGGACCCTGAGGGGTCCTTCTGTTAAATCCGTCACTGGGCACTATAATAACAATAATTATTTCAATGAGTGCGTCTTCTTAATAGCCTTTGTCGCCACAGCGATAAAATCTCAAGTACGAGCGCCACGGTGCTAATACGAAACGGCCTTAGAATGTCAAGGAATACTCGGCCGGATACTATGCTAGCTTAAGTATGTAGCACGGTAGATGAGATTACAAGAAGGGAAAAAATTGTTGAAGGAAGGCGTCCGTCGTGTACGCCTACCGACTCGGTTGTTTCAGCGTAATGAGAGTGGTACGGAACGAGATTAAGGGTGGAACGTAGTCGATGTCATGTACAGTTGGCGCAAGCACAAGGGTGTAGTATTTACATAAATAAAAAAACAAGTCGAAAATATGGAATGAATTTGTTTTTGTAATTTCCTTCTGTTATGAGAAAATTGAGTTTGAAGTGTCGCCTACCGTTTCCCTTGCTAACAATTGTATTCAGAGTGCTCCATGTATGTGAGTATCGTCACGAAATTTTAGGACTTTCCTTGAACTTTACGAAAAATTAGTTGAAACAAAAGTTGAGCTCTATTTATCTATACATAACTTTCATACACCAGAGTTTCTTTAACTGCATATTTTTCGGAGATATGTAAGTCACCTTCGTGTTTTAAGGGTACCTACATTCTCGCGCAATCCCTTAAAAAATTTGGGATTTTTTTAAAGAAAATTGTAACTTTGTATTTATCACCGTCAGAGTTATTGCTATTTATTTAAGATTACATTGGAGGAAAAGCAATAAATTTTGTTTCCGTCATCTTAAAATATCTATAAATCAATACCGAAAACAGTGTTTACCCTGTGTTACAGTTTTCTTTAAAAAAATCCCAAATTTTTTAAGGTATTACACGGGAATGTATCCTTAACAAAAACTATAACATTTTTTAAATATTTTTTATCAGAGCGAATCATGGCAAATCCGACGAATTTACCTAAGTTATTAATAAATCAAAAATACCGTTCCGCTTGATGAATAAAATATTACTCGCCATTCTCGAGTAACTTAGTTTTATTCGCAATTTTTATTCGAAATTATTCGCATAATACCCAACTCTGCCGTAGGACTAACTGAGATTTCTCTAGCAACTACTTGCAGGCAACGATTTACGAAAAAAAATTCATAGTGTAAGCGCTCATGCAAGTTTATTGTGCAATAAATGTCGCAAATTGGTTGCTAGTGTCCATAAGGGTTTATAACCTTCTTATTCCTTCGCTCAGGCAAATGTTATGCAATCTGCAGTGTTTTTAGCCTTATC
Organism: Andrena marginata; assembly: GCA_963932335.1. Taxonomy (NCBI): domain Eukaryota; kingdom Metazoa; phylum Arthropoda; class Insecta; order Hymenoptera; family Andrenidae; genus Andrena; species Andrena marginata. Next base: position 8,872,630 of record OZ010660.1, read on the forward strand.
ATGTCTATGGCAGTTAAAGATTTCCGTTTCTGAAAGTCGCTTCAACGTGTACGGACATGTAACGAGCCTGGTATGCGTTTAGGGTGGAGCAGCTCGAGTACCGCGTACATGGGTGCATTGCGTTCGAATTTTTATCAATCACTCATCTGAGCGTGTCGTGTCAGTTACTCGAGAGTGCCGGGACGCGATACAAGTTTGATAGCAAATCATGCGAAAGCCGGCGTTTCCTGCAGCTATATATATATAATAATTCTGTAATCTATTAAGGAGGTACTCTAATCTGGAGCAGTGTTTTTCGGATTAAAAACTATCGTTGTGGGATTTAATTTTAATACTCCGCCTAGAATACGATTAGAGACTTATACAGTTACTCACAAAAGTATCCACCCACCCCATACGTACAACATATTTTATTTATTTAAATAATGCCAAATTCAGAATTATTCAGTACATTGGTATAAACCTTGATTAATATATTTCTAGTTAGTACCATCTACCAAAGAAATGCTCAAAGAAATTTTGCTAGAAGAATGGAACAACTTAAGTTCGAATTTCGCAGAAAATTAGTTGAATCTATGCATCGGTAATAGATTAAAGCTCATAATAAATTCGCGGGAGTGTTACGAGAATATTAACCTATTGTAATTACGTTTTTATAAATTAAATATTGCATTTGGGCGAATATTCTGTTGCGCGATCTTTATTCTTTACTAAGTACTTCCATGGATAGTAATTCTATATTATATAAACTATATAAGTACAATTGCACCGCTACTGAACAAACAACGATAAATGATATGAAGAAGTATAGTACGTACATAATTACTGCTTAGGATAAATGTTACGTTTTTACTGACGCGCCAAAAAATGCGACACCAAATTTTTTCTCACTGCTCATATTTTAAAAGAGTACAGAAATCTTTTTAAAGTTATCAGCTGTTCCTTGTTGTAATTGTTGTCCTAATAAATGTGACTATTGCGTGTATCAGAATAAAGCATAAAAAATATAATTTCAAAAATGGAAACTGTATATTAATTTTGGTAGGTACGATATACAGGTATCTACTTTGTGTACTTACATGTAAAGCTTACAATATAGTACATGTATTCAATCATTCCTGAGATACCACAGGAGCTACACAGTTTCAAGAACAACACCGTTCCCAGAGTAACGCGTTTAAAGTTATGCGTGCACTTTCATAATAACGATAGATGTATGGCACTTGCCCTTCGTCTACCACTCCTGCATTGTTTCCCTCTTTTTCTCTCTGTTCGACATTTTTATCAACTGGTCAGAGCGTCAAAATTGGTAGATAGAGAAAATTAAAATCAATAAGAACCAATAAAAAAGCAAAACTTTTTGAAAAAATTGTAAAAAAGTCGGTAATATATGTTTGAATTTAATATCAAACTTATATATTGATTTTAAACCACCTATATAATTAATACATTTTTATAAAACAAAAGCCTTTTGTTATTCAGCAAATACCTAGAAACGCTCACTGTCAAAAATTATATTTTAAAATTTTATTTATAATGAAATATAAAGGGCGGCAACAATTATTTTTGAGTGATGTGATATGAACATGAGAACTGTGTAGGAGAAAAAGGAATCTGCCGCCGGATTGCTTGTACCGGGGAATCTAAACCGGATCTTCCGCTTTCCGGGCGACTGCTCTAACCATTAAGCTTATCCAAGGCCCACGGCGATTCTTCTTTTCCAATTCTACATAATATCCTAAAGCTAAACTAACGGGGCGCCACCTTTATAGCTGCCAATCGCGCGCTAAGCCGTTCCCTATCGAACGTTGGTTCTGTACAATAAATATTGCATCCGACCATTTAATTATTCTATATATTATAGGGTTGCCAACATTTGCCCAGCATTCACCTGGAGGATTAGCAAAAATAAATAAAAAATCAATTCCAAGGAAACGCAAATTACCTTATTTAATAAAATATAAAGAGAAACAAAATATATGAAGTTTTCTCATAACTTCGTAACTTCATAATTACAATTATGTATATAAAAAAGGTGTGTACATATACTATTTATTACAGTGCATAGTATACATAGTATATTTATCACAAATGAAAATGCTTATTCTCTAATACTGTATTTTTCATTTATCTTTGCTCCGTCGAATAATATTTTCTGCTAATAATATTTTAGCTAAATAAAAATAAGCACTCTCGCGTCAAACTTCTAATGCGTTGCCAACTCAACTATTTAATCCATTCACGGATCCACGGTGCGTTTGAGAAATGAAAGCTGTATTATACGTAATTTCATGCTGCAGAATAATTAACTACTTTTTAAGATTAAAGGGTAATATTTATCACATTCCTGGAGAAATTACCAGCAAAACCAGTTGGCTATCCCAATATATTATAACACGTTTGTATAACTGTAAATCAGGAGTAGGTAATCTCTGTAATATCGTTATATCATCGAAATCTGGCATGAAATTTTGGGAGCACGTTTTACAAAAATGAAACTTCAAAAGCATGTCATAAAAGAAGTCGATCTTCTTGACCGTCTGCATGGAAATATTTCCTTAAGAACACCTCTGCGAATTTCAGCATAGTGCACATTATTCTCTACTCTCTCGAGAAATTTAATTCATCCAGTACAGAATCAAGTGGTATTTCGCTTTTTAACGGCGTACTGGAGAATATCCACCCCATTCACTTTTGCCACGAAAATACATCACTTAACGTGCTCACGCCATTCCTTCGTACTTACCCGCGCTGCTATACAAATGCAAATTCCTCGCAGTAAGCTCCTTCCTTTTGTATCCCCGCTGTACAGACTCTTCCGTCAAAATTAGCTGCTTCGCGCGCCAATTTTTGAAACAGATAATTTTCTGGATTTCAATGAGTATCGCTGACGTTTACAAACATATCCGTATAATGAAGATAATTGGCTCGATTTACTAACGTATCTTGTATAATTTATTTGATACTCTTTGTGCTTTCGAGGGGCAGCTTTTACTTTATCACGTAGTAAAGAGTGACCCAAAAAATCGCCTCTTTTTGGTCACACGATTTTGGAACTGAATTTTGTGCCAAATGATACCTTGTGATGAGACTTAATCACAAGAAATTTTCAAGTTAAGGTGGCAAGTCTCTGAGATACGGGAGGTGAAAGAAGTGAAAATTTACAAGAAAATTTTCAAGGATTTTCATTTCTTTCACCTCCCATATCTTAGAAACTGATTGTCACCCTTATGATGAGACTTAATCACAAGAAATTTTCAAGTTTAGGTGGCAAGTAGTCTCTGCGATATGGGAGGTGAAAGAAGTGAAAATTTACAAGAAAATTTTCAAGAATTTTCACTTCTTTCATCTCCCATATCTCAGAAACTAATTATCAACCTAACTTGAAAATTTCTTGTGATTGTTGTCTCATCACGAGGTATCATTTGGCACAATATTCAGTTCCAAAATCGCGGGACTAAAAAGAGGCGAAACGTCTCATTTTTCTGTCACTCTTTCTGCTCTTTAACTATTTGCTAAAGAGTGCTTAAACATATTTCTCAAATATTAATCAATTGAATTCGACGTTGTGTGTCCAGTTTAAAAGGCATAATGTTACTTTTCCACGAAACGCCTGCACAGATTTTGAAGTACCTCTCAGATTGTACGCTTCATTATATAAATATTGCAAGTGATTACGTAACTTTTGTAGAAGGGTTAAAAGGATTCGTTGAGAAGTTTCAATTAGGCGCAACACCCCTGTCACACAACTGTAATCGCGTGAGACAGAAAGTCGATATCCGTGGATAACACGACGTTCCCTCGGATTTATTGAAACGTTACTGCCTGTACTCTTTGATTCCATTGTCTGATATATGTATATCCCGTGGTAATTAGCGCGTATCTGTCATCGGCTTTGCTGAATGTGGGCGCGTATTTTTGCCGCGTGGCTTCTTCTCTATTGAGTACACCAGTTCAATAGGTGAATGCACGTATATACCTGCATAACTCACATTTACTCTCGCGCATAGCCTGATTCACACATCTCCGTATCCTGGGTGTGTATAAGTTAGGTGTATAAGTGCCGTATCCTTTAATAGGACAGCGGTGTTGGTGCGCGATCTGCAGCAGTGCATATCTTTCGTTCACACTTTGACAAACCTTTGCCTTTGCATGCTTCGAGCCTCTCACGCCTGCTGCGCCCTTCTTCGGAGCATCCTTTCGCATCTACTTATCGTATCTCTCGAAAATATTTGCGGATCCGGATAAAGGAACTTGAGCATCAATTTTATTCTCCAATCTTTCTACTAGCAATAACAGAAATGAATTTACTATTTGACATTCACTGATGTAAAATGTAGCTGTTAAAGGAATTTATTGTTCTTATATTTATTGTGCTTGTAAATGTGGTGTGACATTTTGCTTAAAAGTTTCTCAGAATATTTTGAAGATAATTGTCTAGACAGTTCAGGTTATTATTAACCGACTTCAAAAAGAAAGAGGTTCTCAGTTCGATGTGTTTGTATTATGTTTGTCCGCGAATTTCTCCGTAACTACTGTACCGATATTCGTGAAACTTATTGCATTTAGTTTAGCTTCGATCAACTTAGGTCATGGAGAAGGAATTATCAAAATCGGTTAAGTAGTTTTGAAGTTACACCAAAAATAAGAAATATGATTCATTGAGCTCTTTTTGTAGGCCTGCCCATATTTTGTAAATAAATGTGGTTATATAACTTAAATAACTAGAGAGGAAAGAACAAAAAATTTGAAAAAATTAAAACCGACTTAAACAAATAAAAACGCATCAAAAAGTAAAAAATTTTTTTCCTTATTTAATCTGCGACTCTCAATATTTTTACGTCATCATTTTCACTGAGTAAATCTGGCGTTGATATATAAATATTGAGAGTCGTAGATTAAATAAGGGAGAAAATTATTTTTTACTTTTTAACGCATTTTTATTTTCTTGAAGTCGGTTTTAAATTTCGTTTCAATTACATCCAAAATTGTAGCTAAGCAAAATGAATTCGTTTGTTCTTTGCATTTTTTTTTAAGTAAGTGTACTTTAATTATTTGCTGAAAATATACGTATGTGGTTTTTGAAGAAAATTTAACGGTGAAATTCGTTCTAGGAATGTGCAAATATGATATCAGCAAACGTAGGCATAGAGTTCCATGATTTTTCGTGTCTTCGTAATGTCCATTACGAAGCGAGGAGGGCAAGTCGGTCGAACGAATCGAGCGTCCTCAATTTCAGTTTCTCGTAGGTATTTTACTACCGGTCATTATCGCGGGAATAAAACTGTATCAGAAGGCGATTGATATCATTGCGTTTATAAAGAGCTCCTCGTCTTTGCGACTGTGCTCTAAATCTTTAATGATGAATACGATTCCTGTGTTCGCAATTTCCCAGCTATTACCGTTTCAGTTATTAGTTAACAAGCATCTACGCGCTATTCTTTTTCACGGCTGTAGAATAATAGCCTATTCACGAACGTAACTAGTTCCAAGGCTATCTAAGCTTATCATTATTCTTCCTGTTGCCAGCTGTGCAATTTAACTGCGTATGAAATTCGCGCCCTGACTGCGGGAAACAAAGAAGTAAAGAAATCGCAGTCGATATTGAAAAGCTGTTTAAATAAAAATTGTATCTTTTTTTATTATACCTACAAAACTATATATATACAAAACTAATAGGTAAAAATAATTCTCGGATTAAGGAGTGTTGGTGGTTGTAACTTGAAAACCGATAGTTATTTTTACGCTATTCTGTAGATATAAAAAGAAGATTCAACTTTTGGTGAATCTTCTTTTGGATATCTCTCACTGTCCTTCAGATATTCCACGAGAAAGAAACTTCTGTATTTTTTTCAAAGGGCGATTTCATCCCCTAAAACCGCACTATGGCGCCAACAAAAAATAGGCGTGTCTTGCAGATCCACTACTCTACTTGCACACAAATCATTTGCATCATTTTCTGAATTTTCCAAATATCATAATCATATCGGGCCGAGGAGGCAGATGACGATGATGGAATTGACCCTTCCTTTGTTTTTCAGCGAAATGAATTCATCAATGATGCCATCGAAACATAAACTATCTAAAGTTTCGTGTTCAATCGAAAATAATGCGGCATTTTTGATTTGATTTAATTTAGAATAATTTAGAAGGCCACATACGTAGTTCGCCTCAGAGCCCCCGAAAACGATAAGGCGGGCACTGCTGCACACCTATGTATATTTAAAACGCCTATATGTATTTATCTTTAGACTCGAAAAGCTTATCTTCAGACTTACTCCCTTTTAGACACCAAGAGCATAAAGATCAGAAAATCAACAAGAATTCTTGATGTTCTTCCCCTGTGGTCTCCATTTAAAATACAGACTGTATTCAGATCTATTCAATCTTGATTTATTTTTAACGAAACAAGGAGAGTGACGTTAATAGATAATGTTGGCAGAAACGTCTATCACTCTTCGATTGGAAAATCGAGAAGGTCTATAAGGGGCGATTGCTCCTGCATTTTACGAGAAAGAGAGAGAGAGAGAGAGAGAGAGAGAGAGAGAGAGAGAGAGAGAGAGAGAGAGAGAGAGAGAGAGAGAGAGAGAGAGCGAAAAGCGAGGGGAAGTATGATATCGACGTAATTGGATGCGACTTTAATGAGATTAGAAACGTGGGACTTGGTTCGGCGCAGGAAAATATAGGTAATCCGTTCCACGCGCGTGTTCCGCCAGCATTTCTATAGTATCCCCAGTCACGACAACGCGCAGGTTCACCGAGATTACCTTTTGTTTCCGTCGAAAACACTGTATTTACGGAGACAAAATGTCGATGGCCTCAGCATAGAACAATCGCGCTATCGTGCATCGATAGTTTCAATTGTTTCACTCCTGCCGAGCGAAACGTAATTTTTATCGTTTCTCTTTAACCTATGCGACCAGGCGTCTCCCTCAGAATTGCCACCTTATCGCCATATAAATCCTGGGGTGTTACAAACTCCAACTCGAAGATTCGAATATAAATCAGGAGATGGAAAAAGCAAAAAAAAAAGAAAAGGAAAAGGTTTGTCGAATATCTGAAAGACAAATTTCACTTTAAACATAAACAATTGAGGATTCAAAAAAATTAGTTTCTTTAATTAATAGCTGTAATTGTACAAAAACAAATTTAAAAAATTAAAACCCACTTCAAAGAAATAAAAATGCATTAAAAAGTGAAAAATAATTTTTTCCCTTATTTAATCTACGACTTTCAACTTTTTTTAATTCGGCGTCAGATTTATGCAGGGGAAATGATGACATAAAGGCGACATATAAAAATTGAGAGTCCTAGATTAAATGAGGGAAAAAATTATACATATATTAGAACTAGAATTTAGTTTCTGAAGTGTTTTTTTTATAGTCACATTTGTTGAGGTACCTTTCGTGACCCCAGAGTTTACCATTCGAAAGTTTTTAGGTGACAAACTCACAAACATATAAACTTTCTGCTTTATATATTAAGATTGATTTATATTTCAATATTATGAAAGAATTGATGCCACACATGACTCACACCACTTTCATAACCGGCACATATAATATCTACCACAATTTCTTATTATCTCAGTTTTCCTACAACCCGGAGATATTCCCAGTAAAACCTGAATTCCGGAAATATACTTCGGAATGCGAAGTCCCCGGGCAAAAATCGAAGAGATCTCCCAGGTTTTCCTCCATCGCGAGGTATAAAGAATAATAATAATACAGAAGTGCCTGCCAGCGTTCGCTTCAAAGCTGGAAGAGTTGTTTTGACATGCTGTTGCGAATGAAAACGAATTCGCGCGGCTCGCTCGCCAGGTACATATCGCGGGGAACAGGTGACCTAAATGCAGCGTTTAACGCTCGTTTAACACATTCATCGTCGGCAATTATCACGACACGCAACTGGGAATTAGTTAACCGCCGCGGAAGGAAAATATTTTCCCAGGCAGACTGTCAGTTTAGATACGCGCGAGAAGCGCCTCAAGTGTTGGTAAACAGTGGTCGATTGATGTCCGTTCCACGTATCAATTGAACCGCGCAAATCAATTCACGCGAAAGCGCGATAACACGCGCGAAACATATATCGGCTCCTTAATCCTTCAGCTTTCAGATGTATCGATTCGTGACGCGGCGGCGCGCATCAATCACGCGGAATTGCAAGTTTCGATTTGGAAAGTAACGGTCCGCGGGTCAGACGATCGACCCCGGTCGGATACATAATTTCAATTTGCTTTACGCTGATTTCAGGCAGCGATTTTCACCAAGAATCGCCGATCGGATTCATTCGCGATTCCGTTCGACCGCTCGTTCGCGGTTGCAAGTGAATTGGAGTCAACCCGATCGGAACGATCCATCCGCTCGTGCCTCGATTTTTACCTGCAGCTCGATCACGCCGTCGCTGTTACCAGTTTCCTAGTTTCGTTTCCGATATGTAGGACCTGAGGAATCGATTGTCGTTCGCGATTGAACGGACTGCAAAAATGCGCTTGACACACTGCCTTGGATTTGTAGCCCCATGCTCCGTCCTGTAATTCGTGATCCTTCATGGATGGCTACGTAGTATTTTCGCGTTTTACCAAAGCATTGATATGTTTGCGTTCGATGGAAAATTATCATTGCTGGTAAAACTTGTTGGTAAAAGGCAATTACTTCCTAAGTTTTATAAACAATAGATTAATCAAAATTGCATATGGGGACAAATTTATCATAATATTTAAAGCAGATAGTTTATATGATTGTGTGTTTGTCTGTCGCTTAAAAACTTTCGAACGGTAAACTCTGGGATCACGAAATGTGCCTCATCTCGTTATGCCTGACTAATTCAGATAAATGTGACTATTTTCAGCAAAAAGAAACTAATTTTTTTTTATTAAATCAGAATGTAAATTTCGGAGCCGAGTAATAAAGCTGGTGTATTATATTTTGCAATAGCTTTCAATTATTACCTGATTTAATAATATTTGTAATAGATTGAACTTTAAAAAAACATTGTAATGCGATATTTATAATACTATCTTAACTGTTGAACACATGATTATTGACTGTGTTAAATATACATTTCCTCATAACAATATCACCAACATCTTCACATTCTTTGTATGATCCAAGTGTAAACAATCATGACATAATTTGATTGGACGATGATGTAGCGGCTGACAGATTAGAGTCACACATATGACATATGCAATGTATATGTACAATGTTTCTTCGTATTCTGCTTTTGAAATTACTATATCTGCCTGTTCTCTTTTGCGACTAATGTTCAATCGCCACTTTGCTGTTTCTAAACCATGCACAGGAAAGCAGAAAAGTATTTAAAAATCGTAGCCAAGTGAATAGTAATATTCGATGCTTAATATTTCATCAGGAATTTAGCAGATTTTTATGACATCGTTCCTGAATTTGCAATAATAAGATTGTCGATCGCTTTTGATATTCCTCTGTCGATTTTTAATGTCAAATATATATTTTATTCAGTGCTGGATTAACCAATCAGCAAAACAAGCGCGTGCTTAGGGCATCAGGAGAAAGGGGGACACCACAGAAATTTTCTGAAATTTAAACTCTAGCTTTTAATCAGTAATTTAAGCTTAATTATCGGAGCCTCAACATCTTTTAAGTGCTTAGAGTCTCTGAAAGTCTTAATTAGGCCCTGATTTTCTTAAAATATATATAAAAAATAAATATTTCAATTGAATTTATTCATGATTCCATTGAAATGTTAAAGAGTTCGTTTTAAAAAATATTTTATACAAATGACAATGCATAATTATTAATTAGTGATTCTTTTGCTCGACTGCATATAACTGCATACACGAAAGTATTAACATATGTATGTTGATTAGATAATGAATTTAAACCAGTTCATTCATTAGTAAATAAATAAACAGATTTCATCTTGTTGCTCGAAAGTGTCGCATAATGAAAGTTTACGTCAGCGTGAATATATTGCTTTTTTTCATTCATTATGTTAGTCGGTTATAGGTATGTCAGATAAGGTTGTCCGTTTTAATTGCATCCATTAACGAAAGCCTATATAGTTTTGTGAAAGTAATTTTGTTGGAAGTGTTCTCGTGAGCGACGGCGAGCGTAGAAAATACGTTTGCCGTACTGATTCAGTTTTTACACGCTTTGATTTTACACGCTGTCGCACGCGCGATCAACTCTCCGGAAATATCTCGTGCGTTTCCTTCCGATATTGCCCACTCTAATAAGCTCGCACCTACGTCCTGCCAAAGGATATAAGATTAGCGTGCTCAGTTTTCAATTAGATTTGATCGATTAACGCTTTCTACTAATATTTTTGAAAATTTAATACCTATTATTATGCTTTTGTAAACGGGAAAAATGATTCCCTTTAGCGTACGAAAGTAAGTATAACTATATTAAACGTTAAAACGTTTTAATGAAAACAAAACTCGTTTGGATATAAACACCTCGAATTGTCTAGATGGAGCATGAAAATTAATAGGACGCAAAATTTAATTCAATATTAAATTATGTAATTTTTAATCTCTCAATTAAATCTAAATTCAATTTAAAATAAAATTATTTATTTTTTAAACCTCAAATTAAATTTTAATTCCGTATTATATTCAATATTATTTAATATTCAAACATTACGAATCTTGTGACACATTAGTACCTATTAGTGCAAATAGTCTTATTTCATTTACAAAACAATATTTATTCTTTTCATCTATAGGATTTCAAAAATTTTATTTACAGATGCTTGCATACGTATTACTCATGAATTGTTGCACAAAAATATATCTACTTAAAGAAATTAAAGAAACGGACTAATTATTTCGCTTTTTTGTAAAATTCTTAGTAAATATCTAAGAATATACTCTTATAAGATTGCACAATGCTTGAATCGACTAAATATTTCAATTGTAATCAGATTAATAATTAAAATTTCAATACTTCCATTCAACTATGGATTTACCTTAACAAGAAAATCATTTGAAAATATGAATTTAAGAATTTTAATAATATTCTCCATTCATTAATTGAATTTAATTCATTTATACAATTTATTATTTTAACAAGACTAATTTTATCAACTATTGTAGCAATTAATAAATATTCATTAAAATTAATTTGGTCATACTCCTCAATTAATATGAATAGTCATATATGTATATATATTTTTTATGTATTAACTATAAATCAGGAACGAATATAATTCTACTTGTTTCTGCCCACCCTTACAGATTTCTTAAAATAATAGCGCGTAGTAATTAGAAGATGTGTTCTCCTCGCACTTATCTTTCAATTTCGTTTTGTAATTCCTAAGCGGATTTCACTAATCTTGTCTCAATCACTTGCGTGCAAATAAAATTCTGTAACTAATCTTAACATCCGCTGTGTTGAATTCTAGCGATAAATAAAAACAAGGAATACAAGGATCAGTGGATAGTATAACGAAAAGAAAGTAGGCACCAGGTACCTACTAATCTATCCATTAATTTGACTTTTAAATTTCCGTTTCCCATAGCCCCATGGAATGTCAGTAACGCTGCAGAAATAATAAGTAACCTTTTAAATTATTCGCTTACGCTCCGCTGCGGAGGATACTGCTTTTATTACATATCACAGTCTCAATGTAGCAGAAAATAATAACGGACCATTACATCGCGCAAAAAGTTAAATGCATCATTCTTCGAATAGTTACATATGTTAGAAAAAGGGGATCATCCCAGAGCGCTTATTACCATTACTATCTGTGCTATCGGGGATCCGGTTAGCACCGTAAACATCCTTCGAAAAAGGAACAGAAACGATAGTGTAATTTGTACATGCTTTACGTAACGTCTAGCTTTTTATTTTGCAACTGAACGACGATTATTAGAGGTCAGCCGAAGTGTTTTATAGCCGAGAGAAAGAGCTGCTTCGGCGGCCTTATCTGTCGCGGTTCTGATAACTTCCCACGGTCGACGAAACAACAAGAACTCGCGATAACTCCTTCGTAAACGAATACGTGCCGAGAGCGACCGAAAGAAAGCCTTTCCCCTTTCCTGGTGATCTAAAGCCAAACCGTGTATCGCGTTCGGTGCGGTGCAAAAATTTTCATTGCCACGATCCGGCGTAACAACGCGTTGGGATTCAAAGATCCAAAATAAGTAATTTTGAAAAAAAATTTAGAAAAAAGTCTGTAAGTAAAAATGGATTTTTATTTAAATGTAAGCCAGTTATCGTTAAATCTCAGAAATTTCTCAAAAAATGAAATGATTAAAACTCATTAATTTTCTATTGTCTGATTACAACTGACCATTATGGATGATTAAAATTGTTTTTTGCTACCAGTACTTAACCATTATCGATGACGGAAATTTAATTTTGATTACCAATACAAATGAACAGAATTTTTTTGTTTTATTACTGATACTTAGTATTCATTGACATTGTGAAGAAAAATTAATTATAAAACTTACATATTTCGTTAAGCAAAAAACGGTCAATTGTACTGCAATATCTTTTACTCTATTCTTTGTTTCAAATATTTTTATACCGTTTTTTTTTTGCTTAATAAAATATATAGTTTTTATAATTTTTTTAATGTTGGCAGTGAATACTAATAATCATTAACGTTCATAACAATAATTGGCACTGATCGAGTGTAACCAAAAAAAATTTTGTCGTCTATGTTGGTTAGCGGTAACCAAAATAAAATTTGGGTCGTCGATAATGGTACCTGGCAACGAAAAAAGATTTACGACATTTATATTAGTTACAAGTAACCAAAATTAAATTGCCGTTATCGATAATGATTATCGATAATTACAAAAATTTTAATTCATTAATAATGGTTATACGTAACAAAAATCATGTAATTAGTGATATTAACTTTTATTATAAATCGTAAATTTTAAAATTTGCAATTTGCAACAGTTATGATGTCTGTACTGAAATTTACTGCGCGTGGCATCCGAAAGTTGAGTCAGTGATACTTGGCAAGATGTAACGCCATTAATTTGCTCTCCCAGATAATTAAGAGACGCGAGAGAATATGCATTTTGAGAGATACTCGTTGAAGTTAAACTTGTCTCTTTTAGACTCGAATGAGTTATATAATATCTTCTGTAACGCTTTGGCTCTTACGAGCTGCCTCTTTACGAGGAGTGCATTGATAAACAAGGTAAATGTCCTCGTTACTAACCACGTCGTCATTTATCCGCCAGCTGCTTTTATTTTCCTGTTAAAAGCGATATACACTCGCGTTCATAAGTCCCCGGCACTTCCTTGTTTTCAGCAAACCAATCAGTGGATGTAAGTTTCTAATATGACTTTATTTCGATATATTTACTTATTTTACCTTAGTACTTCGACACATAATTAATAACATTCGTGTATAACTTAAACGGATTTCGGGCAGTTGAAGCTTGAAATTCGAAATATTAGTGTTTTTAATAATTTATACATTGACACAAATGCAGGCAAATTTTATTATAGTATAGATGTTTAGATTATTATACTTACATCGCTGCGTTTAATATTACAAGTCCGCGAATCTTTAAAAATTAAAGCTCATTAAGATTATCAAGGAAACTGCAATTAATGAATTAATTAATGGGATCATAAGGTGATCAGTAGTAAATATACTGATCGGTCGATAAAGGCAGCAAGTATCGGAGGTATGTAGTTTTCGATTCAGTTGTATTGTAAAAATTCATGCCACACGTAAAAAATTAATTACACGCGAAAATGTAAACTGCCCGCATTTACGATAATAAAATTCTTCTTGCGTAATTCTTACAACTTTTATTCAAACTATTAAAAGAGTACCTACTCGTTTGTTTATGCTTGGATTGAAATAATTAAAAATCTTTGCCACGATTACGCCAAACAGTAGCAAGTTACGCAATAAATAAAGACAAAAAGTTAGAGCGTTAATTTCAGCAATATTTGCATAATTCTACGGCTTGTCTGTTTAGAAGTTGATGAATAAAAAAATCCTCGCATGCCAATCATCGGATCGACAGCTGATCACAGGTTTCGCAATATTTTTACGTAATATGCAGTGGAGAATATCCTTAACGACAGAGTCGTATATCGCGAATATTTAACATCAAACAGCCTTTCACAGCAAATGACATAGAACACATAGCGAATTTAGCTACACTCGATATCTGAACGCAGACGCCGCCATCTTAAATGTACATTCTCGTGCAATCCCATACAAAATTAAGGATTTTTTTAAAGAAAACTGTAACACTGGATAAAAAATCTTTTTGGTATTGATTTATCCATATTTTAAGCTAATGAATTTTGTTATTATTCTTTTTCCTCAGATGTAGCTATAACTCTGACGTTGATAAAAACACAGTGCAAAATCAAAAATTTAAAATCGAAAGATTTTCTTAAAGTATATGACTATGGTTATCGCATTTCCAATCGTTACTGCAAAATAATGAAAATTCGTTAATTGGTGCATGCTTTAATAAAAGAGCCCCGAAACCAGTAATGTTTAAATTAAAATCTCAACTTTGAGTGGACCGAAACTTATGAAAATTGGCAATACGATAGCGAGTTCATTTACGAAAAGAATCCCGAAAGAATTTTTGAAATCCGTCCATTAGTCCTTTTGTTTTGATGTACACAGTGTTTTTATCGCCTTCAGAGTTAGAGATATTTATTCAAACATTACATAGCAGTAAAAAACAATAAACAATTTTGTTATCAACTTAAAATATCTATGAATCCATACCAAAAATACTTTTTACCCTATTTTTTAGTTTCCTTTAAAAAAAATCTAAATTTTTGAAGGGATTAAACGAGAGTGTAAGAATATCACACAGTTTAGGAAAGCTCTACTGCATATTTACTGTTGCTCTCCTTATTTTAATACGTTAAGTAGGTTTCCCCGTGTTACATGCGTCAGGAGATGACACGCACGTTGCGTGAAAAAAAAAAAAGAAATGGAATAAAGAGATTTAGTTAATCACGGAGCCGCCTTAAAAACTAGAACAGAGGGCTCGCAGCCTGTCATATCGCGTAAACGGGCCGGGCGTGCGAAGAATGGAAGAATTCCTACGCCTAGCCTGTAACCATCTTAACCGTGGCAACTGATTTATTCATACATCTGGTTTAGAATGAAATAGAATGAAACGCACGGTTCTCGTGGGATAGTGGAGCCGCGTTAATTACACCAGTTGTATCAGTTCTCTTTTTACACCATATCGCAACGCGCGTGGGGAGGACTTCCGGAAGAGCGTTGATTCCCAAAGGCGACGATACGCCGAAAAAGCAGCGGTGAAGTGGCAAAAAATCATGAGCAAAAAGTCCGAAAGTTCTATTCGACGGTGGAAGTTATCTACCTTTCCCGCGTTTATCGCGTCCGCGCTGGTACAGAGCGCGGGACAACTTTTCCCTGGTTAAAATACCTGGAAAGTTGGAATGGTTCAGTTCGTTGTGTCGAAGCAACCTTTCCCGATGAAAATATCGGAGAGTGTAGGTCGTGCTTCGTTCACATTTGAGAGGCCCCGATCATCTGAAAGACTTCTACTATATTTCGAATTTCAAAAAAATTTATTAAAATTTCAAGAAATACCAAAAATATTGATTTGCAAAAGTTTTATTTAATATTTGAATTTATTATTTCAAGAACTTTAAAAAATATTCCAATTTTAAAGTTATTCAAATTTTACAAATATTTATTTAAATTTCAAATTCATTAAAATTTCAAGATATTTGAAAAATATCTATTCTCAAAAATTTTATTTAAATTTTAAATTTATTAAAGCTCGAGAAACTTCACAAATATCGATTTTCAAAAATTTTATTTCAATTTTAAATTTATTAAAATTTCAAAAATATTTATTTATTTATTTATGGGAAATTTATTTCCACTACCTTGTAGACTCTGTGACCTTTAGTGACCTTGAAGGATTTATAGTCGTAGGTCGTTGAATTCGTCTGTAAAGCAGTGGCTACCGGGTACCGTCAAATAAAATATAGAATTTAGCAGTCCATTAAAAAAAAGTTGACCTCCGTAGCGCATTAAACTCTCTCAACATAATAAAACTATTTTTACTATAAACCGACCACCACATATCTATGCAGCCTCTATAAGAAATATTCTGATGAAACTTGAAATATGGCAAAAATTATATCAGCTGATAGAGTTAGGTGAACCACCTATACATTATTTGTCTCCAAATGAATAACAAACAACTGACACATGTTACAAAGGATGACATTTCATTTCATGCATGAAATTAAGGCCACGTTGAACAGTAAAAAGGGGAAGAAATTTTTTGGAGAGCGTAGCTTAATTACCGTTCTAAATTTTTGTTAATAAGATTTATACAGGAAACTGGCGATAATGTAAAAACTATTCGTTATTATACTGATTGAATAAATAAGTAACTTGTCTTAACTACGATATTCTTTTAGACCAAAAAAAGCATACGATTAGTCTTCGGTGTTCCTGCGATCGTTGAAATTTCTAAGATAATGTTACTCGAAACCGGAACTATTGGCGATCCAAATCGACAAAGAAGAGATCGAATGAGCCGCCGTACGGTCATTACGACTTTCGAAAATTGCAGGACACACTCGGGTCACCATTGAACCGGTCAATGGCAGTCGCTCGCGATCGATTAACATAAATTTCTCTCTCGGCAGGAAGTAAATTGCCGCTGCTCTCTAAAGGAGCCATTTCTTTTTATTCTCACACGCGAATTATCCTTGTTTATAGATAGCGGCGATCGCTCTTTGTCCTGACGATTAAAAGCGTTTTCTTAAATAATCTCGTGCGATTTCGTCACGCCCCAGTGAACATTTTCACGGCACCGTGGTGAGCGTAGAATGTGAAGAAAAACTGGGCGTCCGCTGCGAAAAAGTGTGCGGCAAGTGGCACAAATTAGAGAATCCATTGACAGTGTGTTTCTTCGATGCGATACGGGTCGTTAAAGCTACGACGTCGATTTAGAAAACAATATTTCTTCCTTGCCGCCGAACGCCATTTCCGCTGAAGTTGAGTGAAGGGAAAAGTAGATATGTGAATTTAGAGGTCGACATTCATCTACTAAGTAATTTTGCCGGATTTTTAACGTAAATATTTTCACCTTAATTGTGGCGCATGTAATATAGTATAGAAATTGCACGTTCGAGGAATTATAAGTTTACTACCTGGTCTGTAATCTCAACATAATTCTCTAGGAAATAATTTTAGAACCACTTTTAAACGTACGACACAATATTACCAGTAATCAGAATATATCACTTCATTTAAAAAAATTTGGATTACTGGAATTTTTAGAAAAATGGCCCTAGGGAAAATATCGTTTTTGTCACTTTTGTTCTTAAGGGGTTAGACCACACCTTGGGAATCTTGGCATCTTTGGGAATTTATTTCTAACAAGGAGAATATCCCAGGTGTCCGCCTCCGATTAATTTGGTTTTTTGATATATTTTAGAGAATCGAAAAATAAGAAACAGGTGTTATTTTTTATTTTGGCCTGTTTGCATGTTTAGGGGGTGAAACCACCCCTGAAATTTCATGAGAATAGGTGGTGCCCGCCTCCGATTGCTTTGAATTTTGGCCAAAGCAATCGGAGAAAAACAGCTGAAAATCTTATAACTTTGAGGAGTGGTTTCACCCCCAAACATGCAAATAGGCCAAAATAAAAAGACAACCTATTTCTTATTTTTCGGTCCTCTAAGACATTTCAAAAAACCAAAATAATCGGACACGAGCACCTGAAAATCTTATAACTTTGAGGGGTGGTTTCACCCCCTAAATATACAAACGAACCAAAATAAAAAACAAAGAAAAACCAAAGCCTAAAAGCTTCTCCTTGTCAGTGACTCGAACCTCGTGCACTCTCATTGTCAATAGCAATTTAGAATCTTACAATATGACGTTTCTCGTGCAAAGCATTATCCCCGGAATCCATTGTGGAAAGATTTATATTTGCGTTCGAGTAGTGCTAACGATGATCGTGATACTTGGTAAGTTCATTCGCATTATGACCCAATACACCGTGCGAAAGATGTCGTTGCAAATTTATCTTTCGAGAGTGGGCATACTTCATGGCGCAATCAGCAATCGTCTGCACAATAAGTGTACAGACTGATTGAAATGTATCCATGCATCACTGACAACCGACTCTATCGCGAGAAATGGCACCTGACCCTTAACAGTACCAACAATACCTCGAGTACTCCGCAGACTTTTGCGAGACAAAATCCGTGCGATACACGCACGGATATATTTAAGAGCACACAATGATTGATTGCGCATCGATCGTTGCGGTGATAAAGTCTGCCTGTGCATTTGTTATCTACGGGAACAAGACGTGGGAAAAATAGGGGAAGCTCTTGAGGCGCCTTTGTCGAGATACTGCTCTTAATCTTATTGTCAGATGAGTTAACGATGAGCGATCTTATAGAGTGAACTGTACAGGATCGGCGGAGCAAATTTTGCCCGAGTGTGGAATTTTACAAATTAAAAGATTAAACTTCAGGAGGTTAAAAATTAGTAGTATGTAAGTAAAAAAAAAAATAAAAAATGGTAAAAATGTCTTCCAAATTCCCAAATGTGGAATTCCACATTCAGTAGAATTTCAACTAACAAGGAGAAGAAGCAGAATATTTAATTTTGAGATCCCAGAGTTTTTCAGTTTCTTGGAGGGTTGTGGTACGGTAAGTCTTGTACCGCTAGAATAGAATGCCAGAATTACAGCTAAGTTTATCTAAAGTCTCTGCACACACCGATATCGAAGCACATGTTCTGCATAGTCATCGTCTATTTTGGTTACTCGACTTCATTTTGCACAAACGCCCATGTTGTGAACTACGTTTTCAAATGGTCAGCTGATGAACATAAGATAAGCTGGTACTAACTGTACTTATTAAAATTTATCGGAAGAACACTTGAAGGGTATTGAATTTTCACGGTTCAAGAGATCATTGCTTTCTATAAGTGACTAAAATTGTTATCTCTATAACAAAACAGTTGCTAATTGAAAGAGCGGAATTTTTTGACGCTAAGCAGACTTTTCTCAGCGCAAGAAGAATTGCAATTGCGTTCACACAGGAAGTAGGGTGAAAGGAAACTGAAAGGACACGATGGCAGGTACACTTGGCCTTAAGGCTTTCGCGCATACCTAATTGTTTGACAGCAGCAATTAATGCGTCTGGTTTAAAGTAAAAACACTTCTCAACTTCCTTAATGACGTGGTTAAAATTTTAGGCGTAGTTTAGCACTGCTAATTTATCTGCTAGATAATATCCGTTCATCCGCGTTTCTGTACTATTTATGCATTAATGGGATATCTGGCGAGAAGAGTGCGCGAGGCTTGGGTCACCGATTTCATTAAGATTTTACTGTAGTAACATGTTAATTAAATACGTATGGTATCGTACTCGATTTTTTTTAAGAAATCGTGCTCAGAATTCTCTAAATGTAAATGATTACTTAGTTTTTTCGTTAAGCATGTCAGGCGAGAATAAACAACGTTCTCTTAATGATTAATCAAGGATGTATGTTTTATCTTACCTCACTTTCCACGATCCTTTCACATCTTTTTACTAAGTTTTCTATTCCCGTTTTGTAAAATTCTCAAGTTTTCGCGTACCTTTCTCGATCCCATTTCACAAACCATCTCTAACGCTGATTTACACTAATAATCTCCGCATACACATGACGAATGCATTGCACCACTACAGATGCATATGTATGTACCTACTTTTAAGTATAACATAACATCCCGAATATGATGTTTGTAATAAATAAAATATTCGATCGATGCTCGTCAGTTTCTGGTATTGTATTGCTGGAACATCCTTAGGTAAGTTGATGTTTATACCAAATGTAACTCGTGTCAAGATATATTGTTATAAACTATGTTCTCAAAAGACTGCATTATTTATAAAATGATCTAATGCATATAAGGTAATTAGAGGGAAGATGCCTAAGGTTTCTTATTAAATTTACAAAAATGCACTGTATTTTTTTATTGCAACTTACCAGTATGAGTGCATATCTGCCCTCCTTAGTTAAACTGTCCTATCTAGCATTTTTTAATTTTTTGAAATACGTTGAAATATTTGAAGTTCCACACGTCTTTTACCTTTTAAGTAAAGTTAGAAAACTCTACGTGCTTCGTAAAGATTTATAAACAGTTTAATGTATTTAACCTAACTTCTTTTAAAATGGGTAAAATATCTTATCTAAAACAATGAATTAATTGGCTCGTTAATAAAACATTCTCTGCCGGTACACCTATTACAAAAAATTATATTAGGCTATTACAAAATAATGAGAACATGTTTTAATTTGAATGAAGGAAAATAAGTATGGTACAAAGTAAATTATAAAACCTCAGTTTTCTCGGTTGTTTCAAAATGCTAGATAGGACATTTTAACTAAAGAGGGCAGATATACATATCGACGATGTGAGAAAGGTTTGAGAAATAAACTTTGAACTCGCTTTTCTCCCAAAGTATTCAGCAGCGCGCCCTACGCGTCCAGCATATTATTACGCATACCGTGCATTTAGTTTACGCGGAATTTCAACAAAATCGGTGGACTAGACTCTCTTACACTCCCCTGATAACTCGCAACCGCCGGTTGTTGCTACGGCAACAAAATCATTTTATCCAATTGCGAGCAAAGCTGTCGTATCTTTATAGGAAATCAACGTTGTACATTGATCGTACTCCAAGTATTTTCGTGGTCGACTATTCATTCCTCTCGCGTGAAATACAAGTAGCAGAGAAGGGCTGGAAAGTGTTGTGGTTGTAAAGCAACCGACGGATAAACTCTCGCCGATTGAGTTTCCTTCGTTTGCAATGATCACCGACAGTTCTCCGGCTCTCTCGTAACTTCCGTTTTCTACAACAGAATTACGCGCGTGTCTTAATGTTCATTCCAATGGTGAAGCGTTTGCTTCACCGGAAGAAACTTTTATCTCTTACGGACTGATCATGCTGAACGTTATGTGGAAACTGTATTGCCTGAGAAGCTAATATTTTTGAAAAATTGTTATCTTTTTAGCATACTATATTATTGAAATATGCGACTCTTGGCGATTTTAAGATACCCACTTCTTTCAAATGGTCCCAGGGAAATCAATGGGACGTTAAGTGCTCGCAAGTAGGGCTGTACCGAATATTCGAATATTCTAAGTAATCGAATATTCGAACATTCTAGGTAATCGAATGTTCGAAAATTCGAAGTGTTCGAATATTCGAATATCAGGGAATTCAAATATTCGAATATCAGGGAATTCGGATTATTTCTTCGAATATCAAAGAATTCGGATTATTTCTTCGAGTATCAGAGAATTCGAATTATTTCTTCGAATATTCGAATATTCGAAAAATTAAAAGTATTGGAAAATTTGAACATTATTGAAATAATTAGGAGTAAAGGGAAACAAGGAATAAGATTACATGAATAATTAATTAAGTGAGTATGGTGGCGTCTATAAAGCGAATAATAGTCTATAGAGAAATAACGTTACAGTAATGGGAGAAGAAATGAAAATATTATAGTTCCTTAACATCGGTTATGGGGTTTTAGCTTCCTACAAAAATATTTGAATACTCCTAATTATTCGAATATTCCAAAATTCGAATACTCCTAATTATTCGAATATTCAAAAATTCGAATACTCCTAATTATTCGAATATTCAAAAATTCGAATACTCCTAATTATTCGAATATTCAAAAATTCGAATACTCCTAATTATTCGAATATTCAAAAATTCGAATACTCCTAATTATTCGAATATTCAAAAAATCGAATACTCCTAATTATTCGCATATTCAAAAATTCGAATACTCCTAATTATTCGAATATTCAAAAATTCGAATACTCCTAATTATTCGAATATTCAAAAATTCGAATACTCCTAATTATTCGAATATTCAAATTTTCGAAGAAATTATTCGTATTCGAAATTATTCGAATATTCGCATATTCGTAGACTGCCCGCGATATCGTTGCAATACGCTCCATGTCGCGACTAAATAGCCGATCGCTTCCAAAACTCGAGTGGGAGTCCGTCCAGATACTTCGAAACAATTTTCTATCAAATAGCGCCGGTGATGCAATAAATTGCTGTGACGGAAGTGAGCGCGGCACTCGCTTGACTTCTGAACAAGACCCGTGAGTCACGCACCTTCCTGTGTAGTGTGTGGGTAGCGTTGCTGAGCGACTACTGCGATATTTCGGAAAAAAATTTGGAAAGAAAGAGAAGAATATAATTCATGGATTCTATTACCGGTCGTCATTTCGAAATTGCTTCGTATGTGATCGGCAGCGACAAAGCTACGGCCTGTGATATCGATACGTTCTTAAGTCGACACCCATTCCGAGCTTGTTGAACATGATCGTTGAATGTAAATGAAACGCAAAAGTGTGCAAATGACCGACGGGCTAGCGTAGATTTTCTTCTACACTATATTCGATAACAGCCTGCATTATACGCGGCAGCAGTTCACCGATCGTTGAATCAAAAAGAAAAAGGGAACTTTCATTCTTCGCGTGAAAAAAATGGTTTACGGTATCGTTTGGCCATTGTATGTAAAATCGCCGTTTATTCGCGTTCGAATATTTTACTTCTGTTAAACTTTCCCTTTTTCTTTAGGGGATAACATTGGATCAAGTTGTGCGATATTCTTTTATCAGTTTCGGCACGATTTCAATTCGTCGACTTGAATTTATTTTAATTGCTCAAATGATTATTTGAAAAATTACTCAAAATATTGGGATGGTGCATATGAAATTGTGGATATGGTTGTAGTGCGCATACGAAACAATTGCCAACGCTGGCTTACGACCAGAGAAATGTTACAGAATCTCAAAAAAACAAAATAAACTAAATAAAATAGTTAAAAAGCAAAATATATTTTCATTCAAACCTCTGCGCGCGAAAGGGCAATTTTTATATTTTGAGTTCTTTTAAAAAGATTTTCTTCTACATTAGAATATTATATTAAACATACGTGTCTTAATATATCAGAAAAAGGTATTGATAATAACTTTTCATTTTCAACTTTTCCCATAATTAATTCTTCCAAACGGAAGTACGTACTAGAAATGCAGAAATTTTTAATTTTTCAAGTGATACAGGATGTGACAAATAAACTTTTCTTTGAAATAGTAGTTACATAAAGAAATAGTATTTCAAATATATATTTTAATACTAATTTATACAAATACAGGTACTTTGTAAAATGAGTATTTCATTTGTAAAATAAGAAAATAGTATTCCATATAATGACTGACGGACTGACTGACAACAAAAAAAATGTGTCTAAACATACATACCTGCGATCAGAAATATTTGCAAGAAATATTTACATACCCAACTATCTTAAGAAGGTAACAAGCTACAGTTGGGGGATCTGTTTGGTTTTGAAATTTGTATCTCCTACATATATTCGATTTCTTATTTTATTTTCTCATGATTTAAACATTTAATGAAATAGTATTTCCAAACAGTATTATATATTATTATATTAAATGAAATAGTGTTTTCAAATAGTATTTGTTTTAAGCATGAAATGAAATATTATTTCCAAACAGTATTTTATTTAACCATTAAATGAAATAGTATTTCCAAACAGCATTTGCTTATGGAAATATTTCAATTTTTAGTATTTTGTCAGAAACAGTTTAAAATTTTACCCAGCCCTGTTCGATGAATGTATCACACTTAACTTGATCACTCCAGTTCCCAAATTGAACAATTCAGAATGCTTCTCATTATCGCGAACGGTGGTTCTCAGAGCGTACGAGGAAGTGGTACCGGCTCTGTAATAAAAGAGGCAAGGTAAATGTGAACGTCTTGACCTGCCTACGTGAGAGGAAACAAAAGGCAATAATGTGTGGATTGAAATTGTGCTGAATGAACGCGGCGCGCCGAAAGGCAGAGTTATTATCGCCTCCAGCCTCTGATAATAATGTCTGCGCTAAAGCGGCCTGGCGTCGAACAAATCGATCGCGCATCAAACGCAACGCACTATCGATTTCATGTTTAACTATCGTTTACAAGTGCCGCAGACAAACGCATATCTAATTATCACGTCAAGCCCCCCTGTACATTGCAATTTATACTTTCACTTACGAGAATTGTAAGTGTAGATAGGCCGTTCCTCTGAGTCGAGACACAAGATCAAAACCGCTTCCTCCTTAAAAGCAATTCACCTCCATTTATTGTCCAATTTAATACATGAAATTTTTATTAAGGTTTCGTAGGTGAAAACGATTATTTGATTTACGTGTTAAAAGATGAAAAGGGTAAATTATCACACGATTAGGTGTAAAGTGTAAAAGTTTGTTGCAACGTTGCCAGTACAGAGGAAACCGAACATTATATTTTCTTTATTTATATTCGTTTTTTGAAGCAAACAATTATCAGGTCTTAATTACCCCGGTTATTAATTTTACAGAAGAAAGTAAAGAAAGAATGATTCACGAGGAGATTTTAACATTTTAAAAGAGTAGCTACTTGGTGATGCGTCTAGTGATTTTGGAGTGTAACTGGAATTTGGCGAATGTGTCATAAAAGTAATAAAATTGATGACTTTACCTGAACGATAGGATTCCACTATTTTGTCCAAGTGGTGCAGTAAAACACGAAACAATAAAGCAGCCAAAACAAATGACTGACGAAGGCGACGAGGCCATACTTAATACTGTCCCATTTAAAGAAATTTCTATTGTATACGTATCGCGGTTCCTTTATGACCATATTCTAATATAATTCACAGTGATTTTACAAAGGAAGGTTTAAAGTTTTAAATCAAACCCTAAATTGAAATAATAGGAGTGAGACACAATTTTATGTGTACTATCTTTAATTAGCAACGGTGCTGCTTATCTTTTATTAACAACTGTAACAAACACACAGTTACCCAACAAAAGTGTTAGGCTATCGCATACAAATAAGATATTTTAGGCGTGTGTCAATGTTAAAGTTAGTATTACCAATTCTCAATAAAGTTAATGTAAACCTTGATTAATATATCTCTCATTGTGCTGAAGCAACTTTTGAAAAAAAAACAAAACAATACAAACGCGAATTTTACAAAGTAACAAGTTCGGTCCGTGACACCGTAAATTAAAATTTATCATAAGATTGCAGCGATATCCGAAGACATATTATTTTCCGCAATTGAAGAGTCTTTGTAAAAAACAAGTGTAACTATATTCCATTGATGGTTTCTCATCGAAGCGCATTCCATTTTGAAATTGAAATAAGTACAAGCTGATTGGCTAATCCAGTGCTCCGCCAAGGAAAAGGAATGCTTTCACTTGGATTTAACGGACCCAGCAAAAAGAAAACACTCGATAAATTAGAATTAAAATTTTACGGCACGTGTTAAACTGTGCTTCGCTATCGCCTCGGTGGGAACGGATACTTTTCATTCGCACGCATCTGAACCGGTGCTTTAATACGTTTACATAAACCGCCGGAGAGCCCGTTGCGCCGTGGTGCAGGAAGAGTCGTCTTCGGCATCAGTTCGACCATTACGACTACTTTCCTCTCAAGTAAATGACCCACCTTCGAAACGAAGCAATTTGTTCCCCGCCGATGAACGACGATTAACATCGCCCGAGGATTTAGGTGTGAACGTACATGGACGAAACAATGAGGAACAATCAGGAAGAGCGGGGAACAATGTACGCTTTCCAGAGGCTAGCCTCGAGCCGAGTCGTGATAGATCGGGACTAAGGGTGGCCCGCAGTGTCCATTAGAGCTGGCGTCTTTTTCATCTTGTAATTAATGCCTATGTCGTGCAGATAGACTTTCCTCCTGTCGAACCACACAGAAAAACCCACGGCCCACTAAACGTTATCCCCCATCGACTGCAGTTTCTTACTTTTCAGGTCACTGTCCCCGCAACGTTCTGAAAGGCAAAGAGTCACTTCGATCGAATTCACGACCACGCTCGTCCCGGTCTTTGCCACACGCATCGCGCGACTGATCGGTTAAACAGCTGCGAAAGGGATTCACATCGATCTGTTTTATATTTCGTAATCGCAAATTACATCGTAAAAGCTCAAAATACTACGATAATAAACATGTATGTAATTAAAAATAAGTAGAAAAAGAAGTTTCGTACGATCCAGGAAGGAATTATACACTATTATGTTTATAAGCATTTAATTGGGGGACATACGAATGCAATTTTTTCTTAAATAACCTTTTCTTACGAAAGAAATGTGGAGCATAATAGTAATAGTTAAAATGATATTTAGCACCACAACAGAATCAGTTTTTTACGCGCGGTATTCTTCCTCTGTTTCGTAATTTTTTGAAAATAGTCCGTGACTGACGACAAGAACGTCATTTATACAGCAAGTTATGACTCAAATGAAATTTATATCAAGTTTTATTCAACACAGCGTTATAATATTTTTTAAACTAACAATGGGAATCTTTGTGCCTCTTCTTATGAACATTGAGGGGTGGTTTCACCCCTAAATATGTCGACGGAGCAAAATAAAAGACACGTACTTCTTATTTTTTGGTCCTCTAAAAGTCTAAAACATATTTGAAAACCAAAGCAATCGGATGCGGACACCTAAAAACCGCTCTGATCTTGTTAGTTAAGTGCTGAAGAGAAATGTTCTTATTTCTCAGGCATGAATTAAGTTATAACTTAATTCACTTTGAAACTAAACAGATGGAGCCTTTAAGACTTGAAAACTTTTATTAACTCAAATTATCAAAATTTGGACTTACACCACTATGATCCTCAGTCCTCGAATTATAGGAAGATTCAAATTAAAATGAAATAAACGAATCTAAATGAAATTGTTCTCAAGTCATTTGTTCGGACGTGATTTCTATGGACGTTGTAGTTTATGTTTGTCGCGTGCAGCTTGAACTAGCGTTAATCTTAATTTAATGTATTGCTCTTTATATATCATTGGCCAGACAGTGCAGGTATATTTGCAGAAATTTCAATGGAATTGTACACGACCTTTCTCCAAAGTGCACCTGTTTCGTGGAAAAGATTCTGCGACAGCTGGGTGCAGTGCCAAATACACCTGCTACCAAGAATTTGCATAAATTACAGGCCCAGGCTAAACACAGGAAAATCGTTGAATTAGTATTTTAAGATTTTCTGTGACAAAGAAGCTCTTACGAAATATGATTTTCATCCGATATGCAGAGTAGGCAATCTAAAAACTTGAACCTCCGAATTTATAAAAAAATGTGATAAGAATAAAATCTAAGGCACTTTCATGAAAAATGGCTTTCAATTACTGTGAATTAAGGAACGTATCTAATCCCCCAAAACTAATTCTAAATTAATTAAGGTTATTTCTGGAAAAATGGAATACGATAGTAAACACTTTGAGAATGCGAATGTCACAGATTGCATTCATAAACATAGAAAATGGCATCTAAAAGGCCAACGTAGTTATACACATCTTTCGTCTGTACATTTCTCCCATCAAACTTTTATTCTTCCTACTTCCTCGTAAATCCAAACGAAACCGAGGTACATACTATCTGCAGCAAACCATCTACAACTCCATTATTTCTTCAAAAGTTCCTTTAATGCATTAATGGCAAATTACTGAGACCCCAAACATTAAGGAGATACATAAAAAAAAATCGAGTTTCTCGAACCGTCACCCTGGTTTCGCCCCTTAAGCATTTTATGATGGCGTACCTGATCAGTTTCGCCATCAAGCTAACGATATTTACATTCCGCAGTTAAAGGCAATCGCAGGAATAGCATCGTAAATAACGGTAAACCTAGACCCTGCCTTCCAACCGAACATCTGGTAGTCATACTAAAGACAAGAGAGAGATTTGGTATAGTTGAGGGTCAGCCATATTGTTGTTACCACTGCGAGGCGTCACCTCTGGCTGGTCCTCCACAGCGGTGCCATTATCGCCGCAGCACTTCCTTATCCTCGTTTAGGGATTAGCCTGCTTCGGTACATAATTAGGATCACCTCGCTGTAAACCCTCGGGGAGTCCCGACAGATTGCCTCGGTACCTCCCGCCCCTGGTTTTATTGTCTGTACCGTAATCCAATGTGGGGCCATTTAATATTTCGTCGTATTTATGGACGCTGTCTGATTACACGTCAATAACAATCTGCCTCAGAAGATGGGGCCTGTCGGCGACGACGCGGTTCCCAATGGCCCTACGCGAAACGGCGACGCCGCAGGTGTGGGGGATTTCGAATGGCCTACCGTTTGCAGGAAGTCGGACAGTTTTACAATCGTGAATTTCCGGATTGGTACCGGGAAAGTCACTTCTTGGGACCTTGGCACGCCGACTCCCGTTTCATTGCTCACTTTTCGTCTCCTTTGCCGCGCGTATCTACTCTTTTCAATGTCAGCTGCAGGAAGTGGACCGCCTTAAGTGCATTTAGCTACCATCTCGCCGTGATTAAGATATGTAATAAAAGGAACAAAGTTTGATAAAGGTTTCGCGCGACACGTTTACACGGCAATCACATTCCCGCTTGAAATGGACTTTACTTCTGGCGGTACTAGCTTTAATTTTTAATAGGCACATTGATTTGTGGAAAGGATAGGCTGATCGGTTGTGAACTATATTTATCGCTCTGTGGCATTTCAACCGGCTCGGATGAATTGAAATCTGGTTAACTGTTCGACGGGCTTTGGCGAATTTCTTTCGGGGATGAGATTTATTAGATTTGGCAAGCTTCTTGTACGTAGATAAAAGTGGGAAGATTCTTTTGCCTTATTAAAAATTGATAAGCTTATGAAGTTATGAAATATGTGTGTGCGATTTATATAGTTTTGGCGGAAATTTATTTAGAATAATGAAGTTTTTGTGATTGTCGAAAATAATGTACAGGTGGGTCATGAAAAGTAGAACAGAAATTTGCACGATTCAGTCCAATATCAACATGGTGGGTATATTTTTTTCTCCCAAGGTCCTTTTTCGTATTTTTTTCTTCCAAGGTCCTTTTTCGTATTTTTTTAATGGAATTGTATGTTTTTATTCCTTGCATATTGTAATTAGCATAAAGGCGAATTACTTCATATAGGTAATTTCAAAATTGCCTTGAACTTACAAGGGAAGTTCGGCAACTAGAGAACCCCAAAATATTTGAAACATTACAGAAATGTAGCCCAAGTGATGCTAATAACGTAACTATTTTTTGATGCGGCATATAAAACGGTCCTAAGAGTGAAAACATCCCCTCAAAAATAATTATTCAGTACATAGTTTTATAGCTTTCGATATCCTACGATATAGTGATAAAGGGTTGTCGAAAAAAGTGGCGGTGGGGATAAATTTTGAAAAAAGTTTCTCCTTTTTGTAAATTCTTTATCCCCGCTTTATAGAACATAAAAAACCATAGGACTTTGAGTTTAACTTCTTTTTTATATCTTTTATAGTTTCGTGAATATTCACGATATTCTGAAAACATAACATTTTTTTCGAGGGGTATTTTCTTCCTTAGGTGTTTTCACGGTTTAATTGCCGATTAAAAAATAATTGCGTTATTAGCATCACTTGAACTACATTTCTGCAAGGTTTCAGACTTTTTTGAATTTCCGAGTTACCGAACTTCCCTTGTTAGAAATTCAAAATCAAAGTGATGTTCGAAGTAGGTACTGTAATTCTGCGTGTACACGCTGCTTTACAATTGGTAGAAATTATATACCTAAGTAGTGAAATCGTGAATTACGCGAGGCGTGAAGAAAGGTGTACGTAAGTGAACATAACAATGTAATGAAAGAAAAAGGATAATCAAGCAGACGAAAGTGTATACCTTTTCTTCCCGTTTTTCTTTATGCAAACCGACATCAATTTGGTGTAATCCAGTTTCGTATTATCTTCTCCCACTTCTTTAAACATGCCAGCAGTGTTTAATAAATTCGTCAAACTCAAGCAGAACTAAAATGTACACTTACTATATGCAAAAATGGATAATAAAATGATGAATGGAAAAAGCAAAAGAAAATTAAGTTCCAAGTAGAAACTTCACTTTACTTTTGGAATGAAGTAAGACCTGATTCTATACATAGCTATTATACTATCTAAGTATTTTTAGCACGTGCACGTTGGTCAGCAGGACGAGTTCATTATGTATTCCCCTCACTGATACATATGTAAAGTATTGAAATCCATCATCCGTGACTGTGCGCGAGCAAAGTGGGGAATCAGAACCGTCGACGATAAGTCTCTTGTATTCTGATTTATATTCCTTTATTAAGTAGCATTTAGTCGCCTCTAAAATTTCACCCGGCTCGTAATTGTTAAAAATATTATTACAAGCCTCTAAATTTCTAATGGTAATATTGTTAGCAATTAGTGGTATATTAATATTAATAGCAAGATTGTATATTGTTATAGGAGGGAAATATGAATATACAATTATTGTTTTCATTTTTCATATATTAATTGACTAGATACATTACTTATTGATAATAAGTTTATTGTAATAATTGAATATAATAAAATAAATAACAAATATATGTATAACTATTAATATTAATCTAGTTTGACGAATAGACGAGTATGATAAAACTAATTTTATTGAATTGATATAATAAGAGATAAAATTATTCTTGTTAAAATAATAAATAATAGAAATGAATTAAATTAGATTATTAAATGAAGAATATTTAATGGAATAAATTCTTTAAATTAAACTAAGATACCTAAATTAATATTTTTTAATGATGTTCTTATTAAATTAAATCAATAATTGAATGAAAATATTGAAATATTAAATCGATTTCTAATTCTAATTAAAATATTTATATTTGTTGCTGAAGATATTAAACCTAAAAATAAAATGGTTCTTCTAATGAATGAAATAATAAAATAAATAATTCTAACATTGCAATTATTGCTTAATGCTGTTTGTTGATTTAAAAAGTACATTATAAAAAACTATATATCTCGCATTATTATATTTAAAGAAATATATCTCATTGAATAACATAATCCTTTTTTCTACTATACATACACATATGTAAACACTCACTGGTATATGCTTCTTCGTCGCAATTATATATCTCTTCTTTTTTCCATCAATATAGAATGCCAACATTAATTAAAACACAAATGAGAATATTGCCTGTTACAAAGTTTAATTTATATCCACAATGAGTAGACACTAACTACTTATAGCGAAATGTTAAAAAAAATGATTACAAACTGATAAACGCACCAATCAATGTTTAAATGATTGAAAAATACACCGAATAGTTTCTGATACGTTATAAGGAGGTAAAATGTTCAAAAGTGAAGCAAATCACAATAGAAACCGAAATGGAGAAAAGTGTTCGGCATTAAGATATGCGCATCCGTTCTCCTCGCATAAGGAGCTGATTCAAAAACAGCCTAGCCATTAAAGCATGATTGTCTGGCATAATTATTTGTATTTTCCTTTCTAAGACAGCACAAGTGTTTCCCTTCGTTGCATTGTTCTACCGTTTTAGAATATCATCTGCTTGCCAGTCTCCTTATAGGTACATCGAATAGACTCGCAATGCCTAATAAAAGTCATCAGTGAAAGTACCATCGCCTGATACGTCTTCCTTTGAAAAATTTCGTAGCAAAGCCAAGAAGAATACAGTCAGACGGGTGAGCTAAAAACTGTTTGTCTAAATTGCCTAAAAGTGTCAGAAAAGGGACAAGCATTCGTAATAATTTACTATTTAATAATTTCACGCTATAAATTCAATATTTAACGGTAATATTCGACAAATTCGACGGACGAAATCTCTCTTTTATCTCCGATACGATAAAATAATATAAACAATTATTCGTTATATTCGAATAACTTCATTTCATTCGCAAATTATTCAAAGAAAAATTTATTCGAATGATGCCCAACTCTGCTACTACGTGCAAATCAAGCATCCATACTTTTTCCACATTAACTGTTTATTTATCTTTCTGCGAATCGCGTGCAATTGTTTCCACGGGCCAATTTCGACGGACGGGCCGCACGCGGATTACTTTGGTGTACAATTGTACAGCGTTGATTCCACCTGATTACACACGCGACGAAAGTAACTACATGCGAGCCCGTTCATTGTCTTCTAATTAAATTCGCACGAAATTCAACGGCGAACATGTATAACATTCGTTTCTGGCACAGAGACTTCCCGCGACGAGGGAGGGAGCTCTAAGGATGTGAAACTATAGCCATTCAGTATTTATCGCCGGGACAGTAATTTTCACGTAACGATGCTCGTCGAGTATACAGGGTGTTTCCCAAATCGTGGTGCAACCAGGAAGAAGATGAAGTATGAAAATATAGAATGAAATTTCTTCACACGGCGCTTTGCTTTCGAGAAAATCGATTTTGGAAATCCTTTCGAATAACGGGCACATGACTAAAAATCAGCAGTGAGTATGTTATGACTGTACATGAAATGAATCCTCGTCTAAAAACAGTTCGAAGTTATGGTAAAAACTTTTTTTATCGAGACTTTGCTCTCGAGATTTTCAAAATTCGTTAACCCTCTTTTGTCACATCTGTTTTCTCGAACGTAGGTGTCGATAGGAGTCGATTCGAGACAAGTCAATTTTCAATCAGCTGCTGGTTAAAAATTCTGAGTTGAAGGGTGGACATTATAGAATATATGTGCATCGTTGAAAATTCACGTTTAAAGTATTATCATGTTTAAACAGTAATGCCACCTTCAATGATGCCACGAAGATATTTTTTTTCAAAGTCAAATTGTGGGCCATTTTGACCCAGTAAGGCCAGCGAGGGTTAAGGGTTCACTGGTTCAATTTCCAAATCGATTTTCTCAAATCACATTGACGTTCGAAGAAAGGATATTCTACGAGCCCAACTTTTTTATCAGGGGTCCTTTCCACGCGCACTTGTTCCATACTTACTCCTGTATTCTGTCCAATTCTCAACCAAGTGTATGCATACTAACCAAGTTTTCAAATTTAATTTTCGAATATCTCTCAATTAATAAAATAATCGAAAAAATAATTAATATTGAATATTGGATAATTAGAATTAGAAGCCCATCCCCAATTATTAAAGGGTAAACTGCTAAACTTAAAACACTTAATAATCATAAAAATCTAAAATGTATTGAATATAGATTTAAAGAAAAAGGATTAAAACTAATAAAACTCTAATATAATAAAAATTTATCTTATCAATATTAAAAAATTCTTTATTTCATAATTGAATCACATCACTAAAAGGCTGTAATAAACCTAACATTCCACTTTATTAAAACTTGTACGAAACAATTTTTATTCTACTATATTTTCGACTTATTTTTGCAAGAGGGATCATCTCCTTTCCGGTTGTACCACGATTTCAGAAACACCCTGTACACGTACATAGGCACGCTTCTTCGTAAATGACCGTCCACAGGAGAGCGTCCGACGTTGAACGTAGACGGACAAGAAGGATGCTTTCGAAGGTGCAATTACGTTGTTGTATCTCATTAGAAAATAGTATTTTCCTTACCATTCTCTCCGCCGGTATTACATTGGACAGTTACATAGCGAATACGCGGATGACTCGAAGGTAATGACTACTCGCAATTATTTCTCTGCTGGTAGGAGATGACCGTAGATATGATTCTTTCCCCTGAAGGTAATTGAAGGAATTGCGAAGATGCACTCGGTAATTATACGTATTCGCAACAGACTGTAGGTATTTCTCTTACCTAATTTGAATATTGTGAGATCTGGAATCATTTCTGTTATATCTACTCTCGTACAGAGAAATAAAAAATTCGAATAACGAATAGGAGCTACAAAATATTATTCGTTATGAGCCATGCGTCGAGTAAAGTTATTGTAACTTTTATTCGATCCGTTATTTAAATAATTTAATATTTAGTTAATGCCCAATTGTGCTCTTATACGATTGAAGAATTCAAATGGATTTAATATGTTCCTGATATGAACAAAACTATCGCGTGCTATTTGATGCTTTCGATTCAAACTAGGTATTTTACGCTAGGAGGAGCTACACTGTTTACTTGTTTCTTTTAAAATACTCTTGCGCAACGTCGTTAGTTGCAGCGCGACGTTTCTCTTCGACTAATGAAAGACACAACGCGCTACGGTAAAATGGATTTATTATAGTACTCCGTATTACACGGAGAGTACACACAATATTTACTCCAACATACTTCAGTAACGCACACTGGCACACCCCAGAGAAAAAGATTAATGTAACCACGACTGAAGTATTTCAAAAGTTTTGTAAAAAGAAAAGAAAACTGGATTTTTGTCTTTAAATATATGTTTATAAACACGTAACGAATTTGATTTTTTTTTTACATTGATTAGTTTGGTTCAAAGAGGTGTAGTATAAGTTTGTTAGGCCAGGTTCTGCTTTTCACGTCTGAG
This sequence comes from Andrena marginata, assembly GCA_963932335.1. Lineage (NCBI taxonomy): Eukaryota > Metazoa > Arthropoda > Insecta > Hymenoptera > Andrenidae > Andrena > Andrena marginata. Next base: position 8,906,958 of record OZ010660.1, read on the forward strand.
GAAGTGCATAGAGGCTCAGAGCCTGCAACGTAAGCCTCTAAATACATTGCAGTTGAAGCCACTTTTTGTTCTTTTCCGATATTTCTGAATTCGTTTTAATGCCCACTAAAATGCTATAAAAATGATAGAATTACATAAAGAACCCTGTAGACGATATTGCGAACATAATCCATCGCTCATAAAATATGTAATCTAGTCGTCTAACAGATCCTGCTGAACCAGATTATCCAAGACAAAAAGAAACTTAACATGGCGTTACTATTACGAAAAATAATCAACCTGGATATTAGCATTTTAAACCATTTTCCGAGATAGTGACAGATATTTCCGCTATTCCGATAATAACATGCAATCTTAACACTCAACCGGTGCTGGGTCTGTTTGGACCCAAGCACACCGGCGCCGTTTAATAGCAATGGAGGAAATCGGCGAAATCGAGAAAATGAATTGCTTTAACGAAAAGAACGTCATCTAAAATGCGTTAACAGGGTGTTTCACCTAACTGCATCACCTGAAATATTTCTGTTATATTTCAAATTTCATAACAATGTTCCCTGCAAAGTAGTAAGGAAACTTTAATTGATGCGAGATTTCATGAAAGCAGAGATTGATAAGGAGCATTGCAAAACCGGCAGCGATTCACACAGATTTTTTTAAGGGCTGTTAAGAATATTCGAATATTCTAAGTATTCGAATAATTTAGGAGTATTCGAATACTCTGATATTCGAATAATTAGGAGTATTAGAATACTCTGATATTCGAATAATTAGGGGTATTAGAATACTCTGGTATTCGAGTAATTTTGAGTATTCGAATATTTGAATAATTAGGAGTATTCGAATAATTAGAAGTATTCGAATATTTGAATAATTAGGAGTATTCGAATAATTAGAAGTAAGTATTCGAATATTTGAATAATTAGAAGTATTCGAATATTTGAATAATTAGAAGTAAGTATTCGAATATTTGAATAATTAGGAGTAGCTACTCGAATATTTTAATAATTAGGAGTATTCGAATATTTGAATAATTAGGAGTAGGTATTCGAATACTCGAATAATTAGGAGAATTCCAATATTCGAGTAAAATTAGGAGTATTCGAATATTTGAATAATCAGGAATATCTGAATATTCGAATATTTGCAGTTCTAATCTACACGCAGTTGAAAGCGAGTTCTCGTGAATGGATCTCCGCCGTTTCCTTCCCAGTTGGATTTACCCCTCTTCCGAACGGTGTCCACCGTGCAAAGATGACGGTACATCGATCAACGTTGCACACCGGCACTTTGACTCGTTCATTACGCTTACGATACATCATACGGTAGATGTCCCGCGGATTAACGTATCAGCTACAACGCGCTAATTGAGCCCGTACCCAATTATATCTCTATCGACGATCGACAGGCTTCCGGAAATTAATTGACCGCCAAATGGCTATCTAAATAGATGGGTATCGCGGGGCCATTATGCGTGCGCCGTGAATAATTGTCGCGCGATAGAAACCGAGCCGTCTGCTACTTTTTGCCGACTTTCATCTTCTGCTTTCAAACGAGCTTCCCCCTTTTTCACGTTCGTACACCCACTCGCCGCGGAATATTTAGGCTTTTGACGACATACCGCGGATAAGATCGGATGTTATTACGCATTGTTTTTACAATTTCTGGCTCGTGAGAAGAGCCAGATTTCTCGACCAGCACAACACTCCCGTGCCCTCTTCTTTATGAATGGAGCGCGAGGTTTCTTCTCGGCTTCGCTATTAGACACAAGAAATAAATATCTTGCAGCTATTTCAGTGGATTCTACAATGGAGCTAACGTATTAAATCCGCGATTGCCTTTAGAAAGGATTAGCTTATTACTTTCGTTTCCTTAAGCTGCATACGAAATTGAAGACATCGCGTGGAGAGTGGAAATAAATCACGTTTATGATTTAATAAACCGTTAGTCGTAATGATGATTTGTTTCATCGAAGTAGAGAATTTGCTCGTAATATTGAAAGTTAATTCAAATTAATTTCATGACCCATTTGTGAACCTTACAGCGATAAGGGTGCACCTGTATTTCTGTAATAAAAAATTCTACATCGTTTGATGCACGTTTGATGCAAATCCTATAAGAAATGAGCGATTTATTGCAAATAAATGAAAATAGAAATGTCAATATTCATATTAATACTTTTAATTTTTATTATTTATACTAGATTAAAGTACCCAGCGTCGCCCAGGCTTGTTATATGTATGCATCTCTGCATAGTTTAACATCAATTTTCCATCGAGAAATGCTCTATAAAACTGTAAAAACCGCATCACAATCCACCCAGTGATTTTCGAAATTATCGCGAACAAATATAAACCAATAATTTTATAAACAGTGTTTTCTAATTTACTCGAACTTGGTAAATATGGAGCAGCATCCCTCTTGTTACAAGGTCCTCCTTTCTGTGTCCAATGAATTCTATGCCGTCGTACGAAAAAAAAAAATAACAGACGATACTCTATCGCTTACTTTCATTAAAAAATGACTTCTCTCAATGTCAGTGTTGCAGTTTCTACTTCAGAAATCAGCGATTGAAATGTTGCGAATGCAGAATTCCATAATAGAAAGTCATATTCGAGGCCGAACGGAAATTCCTACATTAAAGATTGATCGGCCGAGTTTCCATCTATTATTCAGAAGCTATTACAGTAGCTTCGCGATATTCGTTTCGCTAAGCCACTTCGCGGAGAATTCTTCTCCCCTCGCGAGGCTCGGGCACTCGGAAAAAATTCCACCGTCCCTGGTGCGGATTCGTGAAACGGACCGCTTTTCTTGCACCGTTAAGCCTCGCTCGAATGGCGCGCATTCGAAAAGGCGTGTGAAAATAAACAATAATATCCAGGACAACGGAGGCTCGCGGAATTTATGGTGCGAGCATCTTCGAGAGAAATGCTCCTAGAACGTCGCTTGTATGCTTTATGCACCGGCCGGCACAATGATGGGAACCAAGCAGACGTATCTCTCTGCCGCTCACGGAAGCGGCTTCATTTAAACCAATGGCAAATCTTTTGCGCCGCGTGCCGGTTAAGCGAGAATGGCACGGTTTATCGGGATGCGCGATTCATTTCGCGAATTGCTAGTGAACGCTCGTGCGAAGTTGCACGTCAAACGAAACGATTCTCGCGAATGCCTCATTGCATTTTCCGGCGCGATCTTTTTTTCAGACTTTTTACAAATAAAATATTGGGGATTAACTAGAAAATGGTCCCCAATCTGGGGGTCGCGAAGTGTTTTCTGGAGGGTTGACGCGATTATTTTTAGTTGATAAATTCTTAGCATTTATTTATTTTAATATGATTACATTGCCATATTCTATTAATCAGGCAACGCTGACTTTTTATAAATGGAGAAAAGGAAGAGCTGGTTACCCAAATGCAAGCAGAACTATATTAAATACCTTTAAGTATATTTAATATATGTATTAAGATAAATAAATATTAAGTTAAAATTATATTCTGAAATATCTATGTTTAATGAGTTTTCTTCAGCTTACATGGGGAGTTGCAGGTTATTTGAATATTATAAAAGGTGGTTGCGACTGAAAAAAGGTTGGGAAACACTGATTAGTAGAAGATTAAACAGAAAATATTATGTTTGTAAAGAAATGATTTGTTCAGGATTTAATCTTGGAGGGAACCGAGTTGAACGGTTAAAAATATCTTTAAGACAAATTTGTTTAATGCAATTTCATTTAAAGCAAATTCAAAAAAATCGATTAGGTGATTATTAAAACTTATTTAAAGAATAAGATCCAGTTTTATTTTCTTTTTACAAAGCCCTTTCTTTGGAGAGTGCCGAGGCCCCTTGGCCCCCCTGGGTGCGCTAATGATTTACTTCATTCCCTGCGCCGAGAAGAATTTTTCTACGTTTGCTCGATTTATAAATTTGAATAGGGTAAATCCGGGAGACGCGGCCGGGCCGGAGAGTTGGTCGAAACAGTTGATTCTTGGAGAATTAATTCTTCTCAACCTTAACACACTTCTACATATACACAGATGTAGAGTCTGAATATAGCGACTCAACCAACTCTCCAGCCCGACCGCGTCTCCCGGATTTACCCTATTGGTCAAATATTTTAGGACGCCGGTGATCGGGTACCGTTTCATTGAATATTGACAATAATGTTTGCGAATTAGATAAATATATTACTTTGTTATTCTAATAAAGGAGGAATGATTCCTTGCATGCGTAAACTACTTACCTACAACTATAAGTATTGTCCATAGGTATATCCACGTTACCAGAGATGGGCAAAAACTTATTTGAAATAAAAATTAGTGTACGAAATTTTTATTTCAAATAAAGTTTTGCCCATTTCTGCTCGTTATCCGTTGTACATACGCGTCAAGAGTCATAGCTTTTCAATGTAAAGTGTATGCAAAGTTGGCATCGTTTCAGAGAGTACATAATACATGTACGTACGTGCCTGGATGGCGTTATTATTACCGTCTCCAAGCGACGACAGGTACATGTATTTTGTAATGCGTAAACTGGGTGCGCCGATAGGATATCTAATTCCTGTAACTGTTCTTCTTAACTGGCACAAATTACATTTCAAGTGGCATTCTTCTGACAGCTTCGCTGAAGGAAGGTGTTATTATTTTTTTTAATTCAGTTATTTTAAGTCGCATCGACCTCTAAGATGGGTTATTAGCGGTCCATAGAAACGATATTCACAATTCAGGAAGAAGACTCGCATTTTTCAGGAATCTCAGTAGCGATTTTATCTTCTTTTGATCGGCGAGGTTTTTCCGTATACAGAAGTCAATCTCGCAGTTCTTCCTTTCAGTTGAAAATTTGTCCCAGGAGAGAATAAGGTGATCGATGGTTAATTTGGAGTTACACGCGTCACAAATTGAGGCGTCTGCCTTGCTCATTATGGGCGAATGGGATATTTTGCTGTGGCCAAGTGTTATTATTAATTAGTAAGGGACAGATGACGGTGCTATATTTTATTTAAGAAAACGCATGCTTACATGATATTTCCTAACAGAATTATATTAAGAAATTATTATATAGAAAAATTAGGAAAAATGGAAGAGATAGACGTCTCTTTGTCCTCTTTGATTTAGCCAATAATCGATATGCAAACGAGCGTTTGCGTTTTTACTATTTTCACTTGACACATCAAACTGTCCCCGAAACATTCCCTAGCCAAAATATTTCGTTCAGCTATCACACGAAAACAGCGCAGGTAAATGGAACTACGTATAAGTAACGAATGCCGCGTGGTGCGCGGTGCAAAATAACACCGATAGAAAGTATGGAAATCCACGAGATCGTCGTTACACACTTTGGCTCCTATCTGCCAAGAAATTCCCACACTGGTGCCGGTTCCGCGGCCGAGCAAGCCGTGAAATTGCATTTTAGAGCAAGCTACGATACGTGCTTTGTTGCTTGCTCGCGAAACGCTCTGCCCATACGCTGTTCGCAGGGTGTGGTGGAATCGGTAATGGTCCAGTTGGCTGACGGCGCATACTCCAGTTAATATCAGCGATATCTTCAAAGCGGCTTTCACACCGTCCTGTGCTTCTTTGCGTTCGCGAAAGGTCAGCGCGAGCACGGCAACATTTACACGCGCGCACCTGTACGGCCGAGCGGCCGATCGCGCGGCTCCGCGGTCCGCGCCAACAATAGCCTCCTCTCTTTTATTTCGGCCGATGAAGAGATTAATAACGTCTCGCGAGGCATTCCCAGGAGAAAGTATTCGGCAGGAGAGCCGATTCAACGGCGGTGCCGGGGTCGCGAACGGGGTTATTTAAATCGAAATACCACGGGGAGGCGATTCCACCGAGCGCCGCGAACGGGATTTCGCGTTTCGCGGTAAACGGGGCCGCGGCTCTCAGAGCCACCCGCGCGGCGGCGTTTCATTGTGCAATGTCCGCTTCGGAACCGTTTCAATCGCTGGAACTGCACCTTATCCTGGGGATCTCATATTTTTAAAACGAAAAACCGGGAAGCTTACAGGAGAAAACATTATGGTGGAGCGGAGGTCACGTGTGAAAGAAAATACTGTATATAGGGTAGATGTCCCTATTACTGTCAGTGTCCCCGTTAGTGGCACTTTATTTATTTTGCTTAATAAAAATGTAACGTATAAAGAATAGTGTACAGCAATAATATTATTATTAAATTGGGAGTGTTCTGATTATTATTAATATTATTGTTATACACTATTCTTTATACGTTACATTTTTATTAAGCAATATAAATCAAGTGGCAGTAATAGGGACACTGACAGTAATAGAGACATCTACGCTACATATTTACCAACATATCTGTATATTAATGTTTGCTGACTATAATGTCGTATACCGTAAATTGGGGTGACTTTGCCCGCCCGAGGTGACATTGCCCACTTTTCGGAAAGACTTTATTTTATTTTATTGTGAAGTAATTAGAACATATGGTGTTTTGTAGTCGATAGCAATAATTTCTTCAAGGTAAAACGAAAAAAAAAATAACGAATTCAATCATATGGTAATTTTTCAGTGAGAGTAAAAAGTGGGCAATGTCACCCGGCGGGTAAAGTCACCCCAGTTTACGGTAACAAGAAAAAATGAAGTAGGTAATTTTCATGATGACTTTTTAAAAATTTCGTTTCTTTAATGTACTATTTAAACAGATTTTTTCGGAATCTGTTTGCGCGGCTGCATTCCTTGTTAGAAAATACATTTTGCTATTTACATCGTTCTCCTAGCTCTAATAGTTTCCAAGATTTTATAGGGCTGTTTTCACCCCTTCAATATGAATTTCAGCCGATTAACGGGGGAGACCACTGTAATGGTCTGAAAAGTAAGGGTGTTTTCGGGAATTTTTTTCAACCAAACAACGCAAGTAAATCCATGTATTGCTTAGTATAGTTAATATGTATATATTGCAGGGTGAAAACAATTTTTTTCAACCAAATTCATAAATCCGTTTGCGGTATACTCTTCGTCAAAATATGCACTGCGGGAAAATCGTTCCTGTGGCGTTGACAGTGCTTTAGCTGTATGGTTGATCTGAATTCAAAAGGACAAAAATATTTTGAAACTAGAAGCCTACGTCTATTGCGTGACGGTAAAAAAATGTCAATATCGCAAACGATAACGAAATGGTGGACTACTGAAAGAAAAATCATTTTTTGGGGTAAAGATTGTTGATAAAAAAATAGAAGGAGACCGTTAATTAAAAAAAAAACTGATCTTCACGTAATAGAGTCGGGTTTTTCGTACAATAAATGACCTCGCTCATGTCAATTGGATGTATACTTTTCTCTGTAGACTGTCAACGCGATTGAAAAATGTCATTCTGAGAAAAACGCCTTCAAAAAATACTACAACTCTGTCAATTTTACGAATTTCCTTATAAAATTTGGAGAGAGCGTTTTGAAACGTATGTCTTTCAGAAAATGCGAAAAAGAAAAATCGATATTTTACCGTGGTCTCTCCCCTTGAAAAAAATACGTCAAATATTTTTGTAAGAAAAATGTCACGATTGTACAGTGTAAGTAGCAACTGCACACGTTTTAAGCAAACATGGAATTTCGTTTATGTTCTTAAAAAAAAAAGCCAGACATTTTTGTGTTCCGAAATGATTTCTCGGGGCAAATCCGAGGAAAGGCTAAAAATTTGAAACTCTCTCGGGAAAACCGGGACAGTTTCAACTTCGCGCTTTTCCTCCCGATTCGACGCGTTTCTCCCTGTGAAATGAAAAGTTCGAGGCTCGGTATCATACAAAGGCACGCATTATGCTACATAAATTTCAGAGAAATAGCCAGTTCAGAACTCATCGTTCCATGTTAGTCGCGGTTCTGTGGTCGTGTAGCGTGTAATTTGTTGACGGCATGCGCGTATTGGTCGACCGAACTTTTACTTATTGTTAGATATTTAGAACGAGTCACCGTTTTTACCTAGGAACCCATTTTCATTATCTGACATATTCTCGAGAAGATTATGACAGATCGTTCATTCAGTATATTCATAGAACGCCCTGAAAACATTCTTGGCACGAAGAAGAAATGTTTAAATAATTATCGAATTAAGGATTGGTGACGGCGATAGCTTGAAAAGCACGGAGTTCTCCGAAAGTTGTACAGTTTTGATGGTGATATGTGATTTTCAAAAAAATCACACAAACTGTGATTATCCTTTTTCTTTACAATTGATTTGAACAATTTTACAGGATAATCACAGAGTTCGTATGATTTTATTTAAAGTCCCACTTCACCATCGAAATTGTAGTACAAGAAAATAATTATTTTTTAGTTTTTAGTAATAGTATACATAGATACTATTAATATTCAACACGTTCGGCTAGTGCTTTCATTATGAATAGATGTTATTGGTTTATGAAGACTACCGATTGCCACGCAGAAAGACAGTTTAAGTAATTTATGTAAAATAACTTGTGATAAATTACAAGAATCGTGGTATGTAAATGAAACTGTCACAGAGGTAGCCATGTTATCCCATTAAATCGTCTTAACATTGCTTGAAAATGCGAGCTTTTGCTCATCCCGTTATCCAAAGAAATATTTAACACAGCAACGTAATTTAACTGAGTTAATAAAGCTGATCCAGAATCTTTACTTGCAGTTACTTGCATGCCGGAAAATTATGCAGGCGCCAATTAACGGTGCAATAAACCTCATTCGCCCGCAGCGTGAGATGCAGCAATCTCTTATCGAAGCAACGCGATTCAGTATCGTAATAGGGCTAACAAGGAATCCGAATAGCTATCAAGATTTTCTAACATTATCTCCAGGATCTTATCCAGATATCACTTATTCAAAACACGCTGCCTATCAGTTCCGATATAATAATTAAAACACAGCCACGAGCAGCAGGAAAATCAGTATTGCGAAGATATAAAATCTGAATTTACACTCTCTCAATTTTATTATTGCTTTATATATTACTCTATTTTATTATTTTATTGTAAACTAAGAGCTAGTAAGCTTGTCCGAATTAAGAAGCATAGAAATAAAATAAATGTCTCCTATGACGATTTCAACAGAGATGTTAATAATTGTAAATAATACCAAGTAGTGATAGACTAATTGAAAATGGGCAGAGCTCAATAATTCTGGAATTGTGTACATGGAAGTTACAAATCTTCACTTTGTTCTTTAATTTCTGAAATACGATAAAAAACTACCTCTGTTTTACTAATTTGACAAATTATCGCATCACATAATTTGCTATTGTTCCTCGTATTTTTTTTTTAAACAAACTGTCACTGCAGAAGACAAAAATAATTTTGTAATATTTCTACATATATTTAAGGTGAACGCGAATCGCGTAGGAAAATTACTGACAAGGGAATTATTTTATTTTGTGCCTTCGGACGTTCATGGTCCTTCTTCTCACCTTTCTTTCATTTTTATTTCGAGTGTATGTACTACGAACCCTACATCTTCTACATAAAGCATATCTTGATGACAGATTCGACGATGATCCGTCAGTTTGCAGCGCTGTTATATAGACAAAGGACAGACAAAATAAGTAGTTTGCATGAATGGAGATCGCGAGGTCACGGCGTCGACGAAGAGATTGCGCGTCGACGGCATTGTCATTAAATTCGCGGGACTTCATTATGCAGCGTGACTTTCGAACCTTGGCGCAAAAATCGATTTGTCCCTGGCAGGCAATGAAAATTAAAATAAGTCCAAAAACATTTTTAATCGACCGTTTCAGCATCGCTGACAGATTTTCAGAACGATTTAAATATTTAATAACATATAAATCTGAAAAATAATCCATTCTTCAATTTGAACCTTTCAATGCCCTTAGTAAAAATTGAATTTTAAATTAAATCGAATTTTGCATTTCTGAATGAGATAAGCTAAACTATGTAGCCACATAGAAAACTCTTTACGTATCCTGTAACAAGATAATATTACTAAACCGATACTTTCTGTACACTATTAAATAATTAATCATCCAAGAAATTTATTACAGTAAATTTCTGAAAATTGTATATTATGCAGAAAAAGAGAAGTTCGCGAACCCTTGTAACGTTCAATGCTACTGCTTCATTATACAAATAAAAAATATATCTGTTAGGGTTTTACTTAGCGTAATCCGTCAGCGTAATACACGTAGTAACAGAAAATGAATTTCAGATGATCCATTATGAAAATATTTTCTTCAACGATTACCGCGCTATTACCGAGGATCTAATCGAGCAAGATTAGGACGCGAAAGCGTCTTAATCGGCTGAAATAAATGCGTTGTTTACCAATACCTGGGCGCGTTACGAAACAGATATGCTAATCGTGAGTGCAAACAGGAACGTCGTTTCGCGGATAATCGTTTATGCATAGCGAGATTTCCATACGCTTAACCCATACTTATGCTTCCGAATCGAGCAACAAATAGTTTCCAGGTTACGACGTAAATACCTATAGAGTATGCATACTCGCAAGTTGTATCGGTCTGTTTATTATGATTTATGTTGATTTAAAATAACTGTCGAGGTGGCAAATGTACACGTTACACCGTGCTCCAGGTAGCTGGAATTTCAAATTTAGAAGACACTCTCGTCGCTTTTACTGTATTGAAATAACGGTACACAGTTGCCGCGAACCTTGTGTTTATAAACATCCTCCTTCTGCGTTTGCATTCCACTTTACATTGCAAATTACAACGCAAACAATAAGGTGAAACGGTGGAAAAATACAATATAACGGGTGTTGCATTACTGGCAAAGCTGTCGCGGAGGAAAAGTTTTGAAAATCGACTGGCAAGGGAATTCCGGCAACTGGAAAATTCAAAAAAATCTGAAACTTTGCAGAGATGTTGCACGGGTGATGCTAGCAACCTAACTAATTCTTGATTTGACAATAAAACGCCGCTGGGAGTGGAAACACCCCCTCGGAGAAATGGTAAGTTTTCAGATTATCGTGAATATCTACGAAGCCGTAAAAGATATCAAAAGGAAGTTAAATTCAAAGTTCTATAGTTTTTTATATCCTCGAAAGCAGCGATAAAGAATTTGCGAAAAACATTATTTTCTTCAAAATTTATCCCCACCACCCTTTTCTTCGAGAATTCCTTATCACCGTACTGTATGATATTAAAAACCATAAAACTTTGTACTGAACTTTTTTTCGATAACTTCTACGGTTTCGCAGATATTCGCGAAGATATGAAAACTCGCAATTTCTTTGAGAGGGTGTTTTCACCCTTAGTACTGCCGCATGAAAAAATAGTAAAAATATACCCCAAAAAGCGTGCTAACGCTGTTATATTTTCAGTCTAAAATATAAGTCAGTTGCATACGTATCTAATAAAAAACATGACCAAACATTTGCCAGCAAAAAGAAGCTCGAGTCTCGAAGTCCCAGCTCCATCTTTCCGCTCCACCTCCTCCACCCGCCAGCATCATTGCATTAGCAAACAATCCTCCCCCCGAAAATCGTGGAAACGTGATTCTGGAGACGAACAAAGGGATCGGCACGTCGCGGCGACGGGTTCCCATGCACGAGGAGGACACACGCCCGAAATAAAAAGCCGCAGAAGTGGGACAGCTTTTGCGCGTGCACGCGAGCCGTACCTCGCAGAGAGAAGATACACGCTCGCGGAATGGGAAGAAGGGAAAGGAAGAAGAGGTGGCCGCGCGGAGTGAGAGTACCCGCGGAAAGATGCTCGCCGCCGTCAGAAGGGAATTACACTTTAAGTGAAAGAAGAGTGGTATTCCGCGGGAGGGGCGAAAGGGCGCGTGGGAAGGGGCGGCCGGTCGCGGCGGGTTTTCGGGAGGGGATGGAGAAAGAGAGAACGCAAGAATGTTGGGGGTAGGGGGAATGGACGGGAGGAGAGGGGAGGCCGGGCCAGCACCTGGATGGGCATTCGAACGTTTGGGCCTGCACACGCTCCGCCGTGGAACTTCCACGGCTACCTAGCGATTCACAGAAGACCGGCTGCCTTTGGTGGAACCGGTTGTGGTCGATAACCTGGCCTCTCCGCGTGAAACAGTCGTACGCGAATCGTATCATCTGGATGGACGCCCCCAGTGGCAATCGAAATCCACCGTGCCAGAATTAAGCGGCTCTTACCGAGGCTTTAGGTCGTTAACGATTCGATCTCGCGCTCGCCCCGGGAGACTTCGAGGTTCTCAGTGATCGGAGTGGAGAGTGAAAAAAAAAATAAAATAGGAAAGGTCGCGAGAGGTGAGACTTCCATCGACACCATCGTCGCTCTGGATCCGGCAAGATGAACGGCCCTAGCGTGGACGTGGTTTGGGACCCGCAGACGCAGATGAACTCCCTGGACTGCTGGGATTACTCCATCGAGCTCTCTTGTCTTCAAGGTCCGGAAGGTATATCCCAGATGGAGAACTGTCTGATCAGAGCCGGGCGAAGAGTGTGCGGTCAGCTCGAATGTGTTCACGCGGCTGAAAATCTGACAGGGTGACACGTGCGTCCACTTCGGCATCGGCGCGAGACTGCCCACGCGGCATTTCGCTTTTAATTGATTTCTGAATCGAATCTTAAGTTTGTGCAAGATTGCGAGTAGCCAGGGGAAAGTTCCACGACGTCGAAAAATATTTTCTGCCACGAGTGGAGGAATAGCTTTCAATTTATATTTCAATGTATTGCGCGCTGGTGTCTGATTTATTCAGAAAAAATGTGTTCGGGTGTAACAGGTCCTCGTCGAGTCAATATTCTTTAATAATTGTACATTCAACATTCGCGTTAAAATGTTTATTTGACACTCGCGTGTTTGCCTAGTTCAAAGTGAAAAGTATGAATACAAATATTCTGTAGGTTTAACAGTGGAGCTAATAACAAATAATGACGAGCGTGAATGTAAATTCGTCTAATAAAGTGTTCTCGAATTTGAAAAAGAAGGGCATAGAATGTTTGTTGAAACGTCTGTTAAATTTCAAATCCAAATTCAACTCCCCTATTTAATCGCTAACAAGAAACAGATGCTCCCATGAAAATCTTCTTGGTTCCCAAGTTGTAAACATGATATCTAAGAATATATCCTTCATAAGAAACTTGCGACCTTTATTAAGGTCGTTTCCTAAAGTGCTGCAAAGTGCGATTCGAATCTCTCCAATACGTTCGCGTGTGTTCGTATTTGAGCGTTGCTCCGAAATTCGCTAGTGTGTTATTCCGCGGCGAAACTATGATTCACATTGCTAAGCGTTAGAACTTCCCATTGCAAGTGTCCGATAGTTTATGTGCAGTGTGGCACGATGGTATTTGTCATCGAAGCGAGAGGTTTAACGGCCGAGGGGGATGGCGAGGAGAAAACGGTAGTTGGGTCGTTTGCTCACCGCGAAGGTCCTTGGCCCTAGTTGGAGCACGGCTGTTCCTTGACTGCGGGGCTGGCTGGGGGACGTCAGTTTGGAAACGGGGGAGCGCAGCGGGCTCCGAGCACTCGCCGTCGAGTTTAACTGCTCGGAACATCCAGCATTATCCGATAGTTTCAAATCACTCGAGACCCCGACGCACGATCTTTAGCACGCGATGGTTCCGTCATCGCTAACGAGAAAGAGCGCCCGCCACAGATCGAATCGCGTTAGGCCCGGTTGTAATTAAAGCAGAGGCAAATCATCGAGCCGATCTTCGCGGGCGTGCGATCCTCCGCGCTGTACTTCTGCCGCGGGAGAAACTAAGAAACTCAATTTTAGCTGTTTAAACGGTGAAGGATTTGTTTCTCTTGTTTCTCTCGTTAGCAGGTATTTGGCAAATTTAATATACTTTGAGATCGAGAATGGTGGAATTGAATTTTGCCAATGTTTTCGAGCAAATGTGGATGTGCCAATTTATTTGAATTAGAGGGGCGGTGAATAACGGTGGTAAATCAGAGGAGAAGTATCGACGGTTGTGGTAGTTGGTAAATGTAGTGGAATCGATCATTTTGTAGGTAATAATTTTGCATTCATTAGGTTTTACTAATAAGGGATCTTCGGCGAGTCGAAAATTTAAAAAATGCTGATAAAGGGACCATTTTTTATTTTCAGTTTTTAAACCCATATCTGCGAAATCGTAAGGGATATGCGAATAAAGTTTAGTTCAGTGTTTTATGGTTTTTGATGTGCTACAATCTGGTTAAGAATTTTTTAAATAAAAAAATTATAATATGTACATCGGCACCACCATTTTTCTTGGAGGATTTTTTATTATAATATTGTATGAAAGCTCCAAATTTCTTTGAGGGGATTCTTTTACCCCTAAAACCACTCCGTTGCCAAAACAAAAAATAGTCACGTTATTAGCAACACTTGAACTGAGTACACTTCTGCAAAGATTCAGATTTGTTTAATTTTCGAGTTGTCGAGCATCTCCTGCAGTGATGGATTTTGAATTTTCGGGAGGAGGGGGGAGGGCAGGTTTGAGAAATACAGCAGGGACCTTTCCGATATTTTCCTGCTAAATGAAAAAATGTTTTTTAGTATCAATTTATCATATTTTCCCTCATATTGCTAAAATAAGTTTAAATAAGTATTTTGCAAATTAAAATAAGTATTTTTCCCTTGAAGAAGCCCCTCTCCCCTCTAAATCCGCCACCGGCCACTGATCTGTGTGAGAAAATGAGCAAACATTCCTATATCTTGATAACAAACGATATTTAATAAATCTGTTAAATTCTGTATACATATAATTAATTAAAACCGATATTTTGGGCTTCTGGATGAATATTTTAGTGAATGAAACCCCAACCGAATTTAGGAATCGTGGGAGTTGTTTTTGCATCATTCGTTTTAACTTAAAAATGGAATAACTCTCTAAATAAATCATATAAACGTGCATATGGTGTATGTTAAATTTTATAATGTATAAAACTGTGTAGTATCGATTGAATGGGACGTTACACAATCGAATGTCGATACGATCTTCCCCGAAACATTCAGATTTATTTTTAAAATACTTTCGAACAGTAAAGCAAGAAACGCTACCTGAATGATTTTATAACATCTAATTGACTGCAAATCTATTTCAGATCTACAGCTGGCAGCAGAACTCGGCAAGACACTCCTAGAGCGGAATAAAGAATTGGAGAACATCATTAAGCTGCACCAGTCCACCGTCGAGGAACAAGCACAAGAAATAGAGGTAATTCGCCGATAATTAGGCATCGAAACGCTTCCGTTGATCATAACGATCATTCGTTTTACGTTCGAACGCGGGCTTCTTTTTCAGTATATGAAAAAACAAACGGCTGCTCTGAGAGAAGTAAACGACTCGCGAATGAAGATTTACGAGCAACTCGAAGTCAGTATCCAGGACTTGGAACGAGCGAATCACCGCCTTGTAATTGAAAACACAAGTGACAAGAAACTTATCAAAAGGTACGAAAATTAACGCTGCCATTCTTTACCGATCATTTTTGTTTCTTACAGATTTCTGTAAAATCTAATATATTCTGTTGTAATATATCGTTCTTCTAAAATTAATGCAAATCTATATTCGATTATTAAAGAATATATTGTGTACTTATAATTTATTATACTCTTTAAAAGTCTAGTATAAATTTGCATTACTTATCATTGGTAACGAGGTAATTTTACATACATATGTATGAATAGAAATTATTGATATGAAAAAGGAAACGGATCACAGTAGCAGGAAAAGCCTCCATTTTGCATGGTACATTATTTATTACTAGGAACTCGTAAAGTAGTCAAAGTTCCTGATTTGTGATATGATGAAAATCACTCAAATTTACGTGCTCCTTCTAAGTTTCTCCGTGACACTTATTAGAATACTTATTATGTAAGTGACATTTCTCCCCATATAAGATATTTTTTTTCAAAAAACAGTCGGTTTGACCGCTCTCATAAAAATTAGGGCTGTTACCAATATTCGAATACCAGAGAATTCGAAGTTGAGATTCGAATATTTGAATACCAGAGAATTCAAAGTTGAGATTCGAATATTCGAATATTAGATAATTCGAATATCAGATAATTCGCATTTGAGATTTGAATATTCGAATATTCGAAGAATTAGGAGTATTCGAATATTCAAATAAGTAAGAATATTCGATTATTCAAATAAGTAAGAATATTCGATTATTCGGAGTGATAGAATTTCGAAGTGTACCGAATAGGAATCAAAACATGAAATATTTATTCACAATTTATCGTAAAATTCTTTTCATTTTGCCCTTGAAAAAGACCGAGCTTATAGAATATAATTAATTATTTCTTACTCAGAGTTATTTTATTTGAATCAATCATCATCTGAATTTCACTATGAGACTAACTCACATAGATACATCTTTACCGCTCGAGGTGTATCACATTATAAAATTACGAGGCTAAATTAACACTTCCTAGTGGCTCCCGGGGATACCACCATACTCCGGGTCGTTCACGACAACCAACCTCCTAGTGGCTCCTGGAGATACCAGACTCTGGTTCGTCCATGACTTCCACCTTCCTAGCGACTCCCGGGGATACCAGATCTCGGTTCCTCCACGAACACTTACCTTCCTAGTGACTCCCGGGAATACCAGACCCCGGTTCGTCCACTACTAACAACTCCAACAAACAAACTCAATCCTCTGCCTCGCAGCCGCAATCTTATTGGCCTCAGCCTCTACTCGTAACAGCCTTCCCAATTATTTGTTTCGTCAAAGGAAAAATTTGTAACTTTATTAATCTTTGGTAAATTGATAAATTTTGAAACGAAAATAACCGTCAGTTTTTAATATTATTATACTAATTACTTTGCAATCGTTATTCGAACGAAGTATTCAAACAAACAATCCTAAACTAATCAAATAAATAGAAGAAATAATTTGTTTCAAAGAGTAAGTAATTAAAAAAACATTATTCTGATAATTACGTTACACATGTAACGTATATTTTTACGTCTACATTTTCTTAAAACAATTGGTATATTTAATGCTTAATTCTGTTTCGCATTCGATCTACGCGACTTCAGTACAAGCTTTTATTTAGCTCCACTTGTTTTCAATATAAAGTTTGATACATTAGTATAACCAGGCATTTTTGCAGGAAGCTAAAAATTTACCAAAGATTAATAAAGCCTCAAATTCATTGGTCGAAGACAAATAATTATATACTAAAATACAATTAATATGTAGCCCCAATTATTCGTATGTTCAAATAATGTTCGGATATTCGAGTTATTCGAAGAAACTCGAATATTTGAATATTTCGAAGATTTACAGCTCTAATCGTCGGTGGTTTTAGTATTAATAAATTATTCCCACGATTTGTTAACAGTCAGTGTGTGACGATCGAGTGTCTGGAGGCTCGATGCGAGGAATATCAGAAGAAAATTGACGAGATAAATGAGCGACATGAAAGTTTGCTTCGGCAACAGGCTGCGGGTCGATCGACGAGTTCCGCGCAAACACAGACCACTCTATGGAAAGCATCGGTTACGCTGGATGGCAGCATACAACAGGTATTAATATTCATAGAACTCCATTTGCACGATGCTAGATAAATTCGATAATTATCGGTTATTCCGTCTGATACCGAACGTAAATCAGTAAATCTCTGTTTCACCGTACAGCTTATAATTTCCCTAGCAAAGTTTCTATTCCATTCATTTGAACAATTCCTCGACAAAAGCTCCTTAAATCGTTTGATAAAAATGTCACGTTGACCTTCCTCGTAGTATCTGAAACTATTACTTTCGAACAAAGAAGACCGCATGCTAGATGAGTAGTGGATCAATGAAGCTCCTCCTGCTAATTTCAATATCTAAGTCACCGATGCGCCTGAATTCAAATTAACTAACAAAAAACATTTTCAGAGCGCTGCCCCATCTGGCCAAAAGACTTTCCAAGAGGCGTCGGTCACCGAGCTGCTCAGGCAACTGCAAGAGTCCCGAAGCCAAAGGACGAGGGAGCAAAAGAAAGTGGCGGAGCTTGGACAACAACTGACTGCCTTGGTGCAGGAGAACAACGCTTTGGAAGAGCAGCTAAGCGTTTGGCGCAGTAAGGCGCAAGACGTGAAAAACCTTCAAGAGGAAATAAATGCGCTCGAAGAAGTAAGGTACGCATCGCTGGAAACCTTACTCCACTTCTGCTTGAAAGTATCGTTTTCTGAATTTCCTTCGCTCGGAACTTTTACTGATGTAGATAACAGTGGCGCGTGAAACGAGGATATTAGACTTCTCCGTGCGAATATTAATAACGATAAGCCACAGCTTCGCGGATTTCACGCTTCAACCGCGCAAGGGAGAAGGTTTCGATAACGAATTATTGGGAATTTTGCAGGCGAGGGCAGTTATGCGGACGCTGCTTGCGCGGAATGGAGATTAAGCCCCACGACGAACTTTCTGTGATGCTGAACCAGGAGGAATACGACGACATCAGCATGGCTGAGTCGCTCATTGACACTCAACGCGACACTGAGCCGGTGACACAGGTAAATTATTCTTCTCATTTCTACGGAGCTTGTTCTATCCAGCTACACGCGCATGAGAAATATCTTCCTCGTCGCTTTCTAACTGTGCCTCGGTTACATTCATAAAGATTCAGATTGTGTATGTTATTTTTCTTTTTTTTTTTTTTTTTTGGCTCTTCGAGCGGTTGGTTTCCTAGCTTCGAATGCCTCGTGAATGATAGTTTGACGATAGAATCTCGCGCCAGCGTATTGTGACATGCTTCTACTATTTTGGCCCCAACGAGTAATTCAGTTTTATTTGCTTTAGGGAACAATCGCAACAAAGATTAAGAAAACCAAGGCAAAAAATGTGAATAAAGAATTTCGTTCCCTGTTGTGGACAACTATCGCGTCCGTGTGGAAAGCACCGTCGATAATTTTATTTTTCTTTCACACCATATGGTACATAAAAAACGAATGCATCGTGCCGTTATTATTAAAACCTTTCCGAATACCGATCTTCATTCTGGAAAAGGTTCTGCCACTCAAGAGTCGTAAAGAACTGCTTTAGGGTGTTCGGTACATAGATGACGCCAACATAAGTACCTATTAATCTTCGCAATTAGAATCTGAAGTGAAAAAAAGATCGATCGAGAGACCTCGCTTACCGCATGCATTAAGATGTCTTTCTGCATCTTGTAGAAGAAAAATTGTACCGCAAACTTGAATGCTCTTTTCTGTTCTGTTACTCGATGTTAAGTAGTGCCCGTTGAAACGCTCGCTCCAAGTTTCGCTGATTCGCAACCGTAAATGGGTGTACAATTTTTTACTTTGATTGGTAGTAATTTTTTCGAACGACTCCAAATGTTTTTTAGACTCTCTCCAAATTCATAAGCGTTTATCCCTCCGTAGTCACACCTTGTAATCACAAATTGGTCACACGAGGCTCACTGCTCACTTTAATTTTTCAGTGATAATTATACTCGTACAGCCTTTCTCTAGAAATGTAAATTTCGATATAATGAAATTTGTAGTTGAGAAAATATAGTTTTTTTTTTGTTAATTCACCAAACGTTTAAGGTCTAAAGCGTTACAGAAATGTTGACAAAGAAAAAAATACGTGAAGTGTGATTCACCTCCTGTGACCACGAAGGATTTAACAATGTTCGTCTTGTAGTTTCTACGTTGAGGGTTATTTCCGCGTTAGACCGTTTCTAATTTTATTTGACTGCTTACTAGGGCAACTTGGACGCGTTTATAAACGTTAGTTTACTATTATTCCCCGTTGTGAATTTTCGGTAGGGTTGGTTAAGACAGGATATGGGGTAAAACGAAACTTCTAACTGAGCACTTATATTAGTTAAGATACCGCGACGAAGCTAACATCGTAAGTTGTTTAGTACATAGAAACCATGACGGGGAGCACTTTTACGTGTCTATATTATTAATAATTAAGGAAATTAGAGGTGTTTTTGCAATTTGCAGATATTATATATCACCGAGAAAAAAGTAGAACAGGGAAATATAATTAATTTCCAAAGAATGACAAGACTGCGTTAAATCAACGAATTAGCAGATAAGTTTCTATCGTCTCGTGTAATCGTGTGTGATTGTTCTGTAAAATTTAAGTAGATTTGATCGATTTGGTAACGCTGCTTATTTTATACAATTAAGTTTGCCTTACTTTCTTAAACGTTGCTTGCTCGGCATTGAGCATGGTCGAATATTGTTAGTGTATCTAGTCGACGTATTTGTTAAAATTCTGTTTGTACCATGTAAGTGCCAGATTTATACGATCTTAAATAAAACGTATTTTTCCACCAACTATTATCGCTATTTTATTTAATGTCCTATAAATCTGGCGCTTCCTTTGCCTTCGATCCGGCAGCGCCACTTTGAATATTAAAGCGATTCTTACGTAACATCCGATCTTTTCAGTCTCACGCAATCCTGACCACAACCGAATTAAATTAAAAGAATGATAAATTTCCCGAGGCTGTAGCTGCATCGTGAATTAATTTCAGCTTTCTGACAAGCCAGCAATAATTTACCTTGAAACTTTGTGCTTTACCAAGCACGGTATAAAGTCACTTGAACAATAATTACTTGGAAATTTCATTTCTTACAACCGCGCAGTGATTTTATTCTTGAGATCATTCCTAAGCATATAGAAAACGTGTGAACACGTTGGTTACAGGACTCGCAAAGCAAGGACGAGGGGACGGCCAGCAACCTGAACAACCCGTACAGGGTTCTGGTGGAGAAGTACCAAGCGTTGTTGGAGGTTCAAAGACGCGCCGCCCCGCGACGAAAGGACAACGCGCCGGTTGCCTGCATGTCTTTGCAGGAGGAGCTCGAGATGTCCGGCGAGTTCAACAGCTTCCAGCATCCGACCCTGGAGGCGGAGATACAGCAGGAGTCGACGAAATCAGTGGTTGGGAACGGCGCACGCGCCAAAGCCGAGATGTGCGGTAAGAAACCATGCTCCGCCACCCCCACAGACTTCTCCGAAGCGGAGACATCGTCCTCCGGTTTCTCGGACGAGATGAGCAACAAAGCGACGCAGACCGAGGGGAGGCCCGGCTCGCTCCTCTGCTCCATCGCGGACGGCGAGGATTGCAAGTTCAGCATCTACGACGACAACAGCCAGTTCGAAAGTAGATTCCGCAAGGTGCCGGAGTACAAGCGGCTGTTCAGCGAGATCTTCAGCGACCTGAAGCGGGCGGCCGACGCGAAGGACGAGGGTGAGAAGCTACCACTCCTGGACGATTCTACCAGTACGAGCAACTCGGAACTGCAGTCCTCCGTGCTGGCTCATGAGGATATTCCTAGTGAAACTACGGATGATAATCAAAGCGTTATCTCCTCCGCTGTGTCCTCAGTGGTGTCCGAGCCGCTGTACAGAACGAAAACTCCTATTCCAACTAGCGGGACGAAAGAGCAACAGAGCAACGACTCGTCTCACGCGCATGTTAAAAACGGCAAGATCGCGGGCCATCGGAACGGAAATCGGGTGGATTATCTGTCGATCAACGTCCACGGTGCGAAGAAATTGAAGAAGCACACCAACAGAAGATTATATTATAACGATAGGCCGGCGACGCCAGATGTAATCCCAACGACGAACCCTAAAGTCATCCCTTCGAAGTCGAACAGCGGCGGCAAGAAGAAATTCAGGCCCTTCACGGCTGCTGATCAAAACGGTACCATGTGCAACGGATACAGTTACGCAAACAGGACTAAAGAATCGCCTAGTAGTACAGGAAGGCAATCGAACCTATACCCACGCGACGGCAATCGCCAGCAACCCCACAGTAATTTCGAATACAGGGACTACAAGCCGAGTACGGCGTCGGTGGAGGTGGCCCGGTTGAAACGCTTAGAAATGTCTTACGCGGAGGCTCTCCGGCTGCCAAACAAATCCAAAGTGAGCAATCATCGTAGAAGTTAAAGTTACTCTTAACGGTAAAACGAATGGGAAGAGAAACTTTTATACGTAAAGGTATAGTCAAGTGAGATTAAGTTGAAGGTTTTTCTTAAGTTTAATGTCAAGCGAATACTTAGGCAGGACAAGATTAAATTATTTCCGACGTAAGATTCAGTATTGGTAATCAGTGCTAATTAGACGCATTTCTGTAAATATCTAAACGGTGTGATTCCAGCGTTATATCGTTTGTACTAGGTACTAAACCTATTTTACATTAATTTTTTTTATTATATTTTGTATCTTAATTGTATATCTTTTTCCATGTGGATGTGCGAGGGTAACAAAAGGTACACGTTAATATATACTGTCGACATAACACGAGAGTGAAATGAGCGAGACGTATCGAGCTGTGTCTCGCGAGTTTCTTCTCCCCTTAGAAATTGTAGTTGTGATGAAGGAATAAAATTATTTATGTGCCATTTAATACGTTGAATTACAATCGCCAACTAATTCCAAATACTTGCTCGCATTCCCTTCAATAATGTAACACCTATTCCTGAAAAGACTCTCGGTGCATGCCAGTAACAGCATGCGCGGTGTATTCGTAATGTAATCATCTTATACCGCGTAAATAAAATGTTTAACACATTAGCTTCTATTGTGGTAACGCTCAATTCCTCTGTCTACACTGGGTCCTACGAAACGCCATTAAATTCTTTATCGTTTATTCAACATCGCGCTATAAACATCCCGGGTAACTATGCACCGTATCGTACATTTTCGCGTAAAGGTATTTATTCCCGAGATTTCATTGAAAACGAAATATTAAAAAATCTTAAATGCTTGTTATTTTATTTGAGTATAATAAATGTACAAGAAGCGTTTTGGGTCTCTCGATTACAATTTAAATTCATTTACTATCTTGCTCTTCTCCCTTATCTGCCAAGGCGTATTGTGTTTTATACAAATTAAAGATAAAAAAAAGTGATGTCTCGTTAATACGAATTCCATTGACCCCCTTTTTTCTACAATTTACTTTTTTCTTATTCCCTTAATTCCATCCCTATTCGCAGCTTTTTATTCTGTTTAGAAATACTAGGAATAAAATTCATTACCATTATAGATCCCATTTTTTTTTTTTTTTTATTTATTAAAACTGATATATTTGATTAAGAATCGTCGAACAATGCACGATGCACTGCCCCTAAACTCGGCTGAACGTAACTTGAGCTAACGCTTCTTCTGGATCTGAAAAGTACGTGGAAACAGAAATGTTTTTAGATAAACTGTACTTCATGACCGCGATATAACAATAATTATGACTAGGTATAATTCTGTGAATAGAATTGTAGCACTGTTGCATAATTATATACTCACTCTGTAAGAGACCTGACGGCAGGTCCCGTTGGATTATTTTTTGGTCGTGGATTAACGAGAAGACATTTCATTGGATGCCCGTCTAACTGCCTGTTATGATAAGTTTCGACAGCTTTAGTAGCGTCCTTTAATGTTTTGTAAATGACTTCTGCAGTGCCTGGCCGTACTAATCTGGATACTAGTAATTCTCCTACGTCCTCGAATAATTCCTAAAGTACAAAATATTAGTTTCCTCTTTTCCCTCAAGCTTAAAGGGGAATCCTATTTTTTGGGCTAAGAACGTAGCAAAATTTTGATTTTTTTTTAGGAAACTAGCGCTTCGATTGATCTGAAATTTGAACCATGTTTTCATGCATCTTTGAAGAAGTTGCAGTTTTTTTTCATTAATTTCTAATCTTTATATATAAAAGAAGAAGTTCTGTCTGATTGACTCATCAGCTCAAACTGTTTAACCTAGGAACGTGAAATTTGGAAGGTACATTGCTTTCATGACGTTGGCATCCACTAAGGAAGGATTTTTGGAAATTCCGTCCCCAAGGGAGTGCAAAATGGTAAAATGTATTTTCTCAAATTCCACGAAATCTCTTAGGCCCGATTAGATGTCACCTTGGTTCTTACTCACAAAAATTGCCCACACAAATGCCGAAAAACGAATTTCAAGATTTTGCCCTAACCAACCCCTAAGGCGGTGAAAAGGGTTGGAATGTGATTTCATGGAGTCCTTAATATCTCTTAGACCCGAAGCGACGCGCGTGTGTATTTTGCTAGTATTAAATATAGGAGTTATGCATGATCCAACACGCCCAGCAAAATTCGTCGTCCGCTGATATGCATGATATTTAAGTTCCAGCTAATCTGAAACAGAAAAATAAACGGGCATTTTACTTTATACATATGTAGCTTCAGTTTGGTGAACCAGAATAAAACAAAAAAAATTATTGAGGAGAGTGGTGAATTTTCAAACTGAAAGGTCTGAAGCTTTAATTCTTGCTTTGCAATTTTGCGCTAATTTTCTTATGTAACAAAAGAAGTATACAACTTATCGGTATTCTGGTTCATCAAACTGAAGCTACGTGTGTATAAAGTAAAACGTCGTTTCATTTTTCTGTTTTAGATTACCTGGAAGATAAATATCACGCGCACCAGCGAACGACGAATTTTGCGTGGCGTGATGGTCGATCATGCAGAACTCCTATATTTATTACTGAAAATTGATGTAAAAAAAAACTGCAACTTCTTCAAAAATGCATAAAAAACATGGTCCAAATTTCAGATAGTTTCTTAGCTAGTTTCTTCTAAAAAAATCCCAAATTTTGCTATGCTTTTAGCCGAAAAAATAGGGTTCCCCCCTTAAGTCAATATTAATTTCATAATAACTTGCGAATTCTACCTTGATATCTTCCTGAGTAACATTTGCTTGTAAATTTGACACTACGATTCTATAACCAGTAGACTGTGATGACGAACTGGGACTCGTTTTGGGCCGAGATAAAACACCCATGGTCCGTGGCTTATTTGGGACCGAATCCAGTCTCGATTTTACACCCACATCTCTATGACTTCTTGAATCATAATACTTTGAATCTATTGGATCTTCTGCTAATATAGTCCTACCAGTAACATTACTATTCAATATTGTACATAAAAAAAGTTTAGTATCATAGAGTACGTAAAACTGCATTGTTCTCTACTACATTAAATATTCTAATAGAAATACGTACCGCGATTTTGTGCCAAAACTCCAATCTTCTTTATATGAAGGAGAGGGAGCTTTTGTCTAAAAATATTAAGCACAAATATGAATATTAACATTTAAAAAGCAAGTACAATCAATTGAGGACCATGCACCGAGAGGGGTGCAGCTCCATGTTTTACAGTTTCTGATTTATGACGTGTAATATAGATAAATAAAATTCTACATCGTTTGGTGCAAATCTGATAACAAATGACCGATTTATTGCAAACAAATAAAAACAGAAATATTAATATTAATTAATTTTTATTAATTTAAGTTTTTATTTCTATTTGGCGAAAAATATTCTATAATAAAATATTAATATTTTTTAATAGTTTAATATTAAACCTAGTATTTTAATATTAATATTTGTAATAGTTTAATATTAATATTTTTTAATATTAATATTTTTCAATATTAATATTTTTAATATTAATATTTTTAATATTAATATTCTTCAATATTAATATTTTTCGCCAAAAATAGAAATAAAAACATATCAACTCAATAACTACTTATTATACAAAAATACATATTTTTCAATTAGTGTTATCTTTTCAATGTTAAGTGAAAGCAATAATTTTATAAACAGTTTTTTCTACTTTACTCGAAGTTGGTAGAAATGGACCTGCACCCCTCTTGCTGCAAGGTCCTCGATTGTCCCGAAAATACCTACCATTGAAGAACGTGCGATAACTTTGTAGTCCCTGGCCCTTTCTCGCTCTCTCTCGATTTCAGGTTTACGAGAAGGTATAATTCTTGTTACATTACTGCTCGTTGGTTTCACCCATGTATATGGTGATGCAGGCTTAATACTGAACACAGGAGGTGGAGGGGGTGGTGTGGGAGCGTATTCATTACTCACAGTCCTTCTTAATGGCGCACTTTCCATCATATAATCTAACATATACATATAAATGCATTAAATGGTCTTGAGGATTATAGATTATATTATATTGATAAGACGAGCCTTTTTATATACCATCATTGTAATCCATGTTCATGTCTCCCATATAATGGGGCTCTGCCAGCGGAGGCGGTCTATAACCCACCGCTCTTGTCGGTGGTGGCATATAATTGTTTGAAATGTTTGGCGCAATAGCATGCGGCATAATCGGTGGCATTTTATTAGTCGATAAAGATAGCCTTCCATTACGACCTGTCTTTCGAGAAATTCCAGGCAACTGCGGCTCTATTTTTTTCAACTGAGACGCACGAATCTTATCTAATTTCAATCTGGCGTCACTTTGCTTCGCAATTTCAGCAAGCTTGTCCCTTGCATCTGTAAGCTTCTCCCGATTCTTTTGTATGATCTTAAACCGTGCATCGGTAATAACTTGCGAGCCACGTCCCCTTATCGAACCGTTAGCACGCGCGCCCTTGTTAATTCTCTTTCGAATACTATAAAGCGGATGGTAAAATTTTCTAATTATATTTAATACATTATTTAAACTTTCGTTTACCTAGTTTACGCTGACATTAAGATATTAATAATGGAGAGTACGAATGGACATAAATAAACAGATATGAATTACGTTATAATTGTTTGATGAAAATGATACTTGGACGACGCGCTTTAAATTAAATTAAGTAATTTTTAAAGTTTCGAAAATAGGAATTATCATATAACAGTGTTAAATAAATATCTGCAAGGTGAAATTCAAATATTTTTAAACAGTCGTGACATAGCTACATGCTTAAGTCAAAGCATCTAATTTGAAGAAAAAAATTTATTTCGTTAATATTGATGTAGTGAATAGAAGTGCTTTATCGGTGTAATAATGAAAGAATCTAAAAATAATAAATGAAGTTGCATAGAAATCTTTTGACTGTATTCGCAGGCGATACCAAGAAGTAAGTTTCTCCTCTGGTGAATTGGAGGCTTGGTTTTAAGGTTATAAGGAAATCAATAACACAATAGTCACGATAGAGTAAATTTTACTACTGATTTCATAAATTTGCCTCACCCGCCACCTTTGCTTCTCATCCCTGATGATTTTGATTTCTGAATTATGTCATCTAAACTTAGTCCTGCATCAGCCATACCGTAACAATCGAACTACACGAAACAGACGCGAATCATAAAATCAAAATTACAACCCACTCAGTATCTAAAGGAAGACCCTCATGTAAAACTCGCTTTGCTAGTTGCTACCAATATAATAGCTTGTGTATCTGCCTTATGGTATTGTATCCAGAAATTCGAAATGATATAGCTGCACATGTAAGTAATAATAATAATGATTTCGTAAGGGCGGTATTTTCAGTAGTTGCTTATTCTTAAGTTCACCTTAATCATTAGTGTTCCTCTAGACAGTGATCGGTATAATCGCAGCCATTTGTACAATTTGGGAACAAACCCGGAAATAACATAATCTAAACATTCATTAAATCGTCTGCTTTCCAAGCTGAATTGTTTATCTATCTCTTTCTATCCGTATTTCTGTCTCCTTCTTTTTTACAGTTTCTTTCTCTGTCTACTTCCGCTCTTGCTCCAAATCGCAGCAACCAATCAGCGCGATGATATACGTTGTTCCGATCACTCTCTAGAGGATCACTGTTAACCATTTGTTTAAGACCCCATCTAGATTCATAGTCGGGAAATAAGCATCGACTCAAGGTGCGATTTCATGCTGATGCTTGACGCTCGTTTTGAGCGTCAAAACCAGTCACGGGATCGGTCCACGGGACTTTGAGCGTCAAAACTAATCACGTGACCGACGCTCAACCAACGAACGAACGAGTCAGAGCAAGTTAGAATGAACAAGCGTCAAGCGGAAAAGTTAAACCAAGTTTAGCTTTCCCGTTTGATGCTGGAAGTCACGTGGACAGGTCACGTGACTGATTTTGACGCTCAAAACAAGCGTCGAGAATCAGCACCCCCCCCCCCCTCACGGAAATCCCAAATCCGCCCCTAGCTCGCGTCGTCGCTCGACGCGTCGATCTATTTAGGGCTACACAAATTTTTGTACGGTTTTATGAAGAATTTCGAAGAAAAACGAGTACGGTTGTTTTTTTTTTAAGCGTCGAACACACGTAACAGACATAAATTGTTCTATTGTAATGTAATAGTACCTCTCGATAAAGTCATTTTACCTTTAAAAAAAAAGTAATATTTAAATAACTTTCCTAACCTAATTCTCTTTACCTATTGTATTATTTTACACGCTTAAATGTTTTCTACGCGAAATAAAGGTTAAATTAGGAAGATAATTTAATTCTTTATCAGTTTCAGATTACAAGCCAGATAACTAAATATTTTTTTACAGGTGAAACTTTTGGGAAAATTTATCCAAGGAACTTGAAGTGGGACAAATGATGGATCAGAACTAGCAGAAATTTTCGCAGTCCAAGGGATTTATCGTGTTCCGACAAATGTGTATGTTTTTCTTATAGCGTTTATTATATAAAATATTTATTAAATGTACGTATAATTATATGACACTTTGGTTCAAATAAAAGCAACAAAATTATGTAAAAACAAAAGAAAACATCAATCCTTTTGATGCTGGTAATGTTCACATCCACTGAACATGATAAGCAGCCCGTGTCATTAATTTACGTAAACAACGTATAAAAAAAAAAATGATAAATGGTAGAATCATGGCCCTAAAAAGGTGAAAGTATATTTGAAAAAATATATTAAATTCCTTAGATGATGGTTAGATTGAGAGCAAAAACGGACTAACTCGCATTGAAAATAAAATGAATACATTATGGAATACATTATTCCCACTAACTCAATTTCGCGAATAACGTGGGTCAGTCCATTTTTGCTCCCAATGCCTCATAATACTGCACGATACTTTGAGCTTACCTTTAATTACGGGAACAACCTGCTCTTGCTAATTTGTCAGCCATTTCATTACCATGAACGCCAGCGTGGCTATTCACATGATTCTGAAATATTATTTTCAAATAAACACCAAGTATGAAATACAAGATCGAAATTCTAAGAAGCGACAAGTATTTTTACCCATTCTACATTCAAAGAGCCGAGAGCCTTATCCATTTTTATCAGCTCGCTCTTATTTATAACAGGTTCGTTATTCGCGGTCTTCCATCCATTAGCTTTCCATTTTGGAATCCAATCTTTCGCGCAAGACACAAGAAACTGTGAGTCTGTGTTGATTTTCAAATCTGTTATACCCGCCCGTTTTGCTTGCATCGCGGCTTCAGTCGCGGCCTCAATTTCTGCATGGTTGTTAGTCGCTCGACCTTCGAGTGGTTTCGATACATTCCTATAATTGGTAACGTTACAAATAAGCACTTCTGTGTGAATTTAAAGCATGATGTAGCTGAAGATGTAACGATAATTACATGGGATGGTTGTCGCCGAACCAAACTCCTAGACCTGCGCGTGGATTATCTCTACCGTTTGAACTACAAGCACCATCCGTGTAAACATTCACATAACCATCTTTATCGACCATATAGTTTGACGAGTTTCTCTAAAAAAATTATGAAAACATTGAATTCGATTAGTACGTATAAGGTGATCATTTTTTTCCTGGGGTTATCGGGGACAAAGAGGAGATATAATAAGAGGCGTCACTCCGGGCGCAACCTTGGAAGTCCTTACTTGACCTTGGTATTTAAATTGGTTGTCTATTCGAGCGGGATATTCAAATCGACTAAATGTACCTTACTGAAATTGCCTGATCATTGCCGAAGTTTACCGATCATTGCCGAATGGGCATTTAAATTGGTTGCCTAGTGATTTCCCTAGGTTATTTCTGTCCTTGTCTAGTGACGCCTCTTATTGTATCTCCTCTTTGCCGGGGATGTGAGATGTTTTTGTTTGAGGGGCCACTTCTATTCCTCGAGATTCGGTTACACCAGGGCTCTCAAACGTAGGGGCCCCTCACGCGTCTGCTTCCCCTCCCAATCTTTCTTTCGCGCAGCGTGCCTTCCGTTGTCAAGGAGACCGCGCGACGCTACGAAGGCTGCCATGACGGGCTAGCGTCTTTGCGGTATCCCTGACAACGCGGATGAGAATGGGGAAACCCCAGGCTCACGCATGAGCGACCTTGGAGAACCCTGGGTTACACTATTGCCAAATTAGTGGAATTTTAATAGCAAACCAGTGGCTTTGGTTTCATACCGATTATTTTCTAACTTTAACCCTTTCGCTGCGTATTTAAATTTTCGCGCGATTCTTGAAGAGTGTCAATTGCAGACGAATAAAAAAAAAGGTTCCAATTTTCAACTCTTGGTTTCGGAGAACATTGCTGAGAATCACAGTACAAGAGAATACATTTTTTAACGCGTGGACTAAAGCCGAAATGCGCGGCGAACGGGAATGTAGCGGCGTCTGACTATAGTCAAATACCAAAGCCGAAGGGTTAAAGAAGAAATCGGGGACTATTACCGACAATCGAGGACAAATGATTACTTTAAATTCAGAGTTAGGGACGAATGGTTACCTTAAATTAGTGATAAAGAATGTACTATGTTTTTAAAGGACCAGAAATATACATCACATGCATAATAAATTCTCAAAACCTTCCAAACAATTATTGGTAATTATTTTCTTTGGGGTGTCATCATCGATTTTGATGAAACTTAGAGATATGTTGTTGGGGGCACGATTCTGAACAACTTTTTTCCTACACGTGTTACCGCAGATCGGCTTTAGTTTTCGAGATATTCATAAAAATATTTTCGTATTCATTCGGAATTAGGTACACCTGTGTTGATCATTTCCGAGATATCGGTATAGGTATGGAGCTAGATTGGGGGGGCGACAACTACGCATATGCAATTACAAAAAATTGTTAAAAAATTAATTCTTCGCCTGCATACACATATTAGTGGAGCCCCCCCCAATCTAGCTCTATACCTATGCCGATATCTTGTAACATACCGAGCCATAATAATACAATCCCGCGACACTATGCCGATTGTAAACAGCCACAGACGAGATATTTCACGAGCCTGTTCTGTATTTGCAGTTATGTCTAACCAATCCAGTAAATCGAACCCAAAATTAACTCGAATTATAAAACCAAAGCAAGAAATTTAAAAAATATGGCGGTAACACGTGTAGGAAAAAGTTGTTCGAAGCGCGGAGTTTTACAACATATTTAGATTACATCAAAATCGCTGATCGAACCTTAAAGTAAATAATTATCCAATTATTATATGTGCGAAAAGTTGGCGCCCAAATTCTGCAAATAATATGTACTCGTAGAAGTATTTACTTTTGGTGCAGTATACACGTAATCACAGTCATCTAAGTGCGCTGTACTGCGAGTTGAAGATGGGTAATTGTAACTGCCATACGAAGATGTACTTCTTTCTGGTCTTGATTCTGCACCTCTATACCCACTTCCCACGCTCGAGTCTGAATTTCGTTGAACAAAACTCTCTGCCTCTGCTTGCGAACTGAATTTTTTGAATACGGGGCGAGAATACTGGTGAACTTCGCTTTTACATTCATCCCTGATTGGAAACAAATATAAATGTATCAACACGAGATAGATTTGAAAATAAAATGTAAAACGACTTTGGAGGTAAAGATTTGTTACCAATTATCGTAAACTCCAGGATTACGACCTTTGGCAACTGCGTAATATGAATTCGACATTATTCTGACTGAAGACGTAACTCAGGTATATTTATTTATGGTCTTCTAATACTGCCTTTCAAACTTTTCTTGGGTTCATTAAAGAGTAATATCTGCAATGTTAATAACATCATAAGATGAGGATGGGAAGACCCCTGTTGCAAATATTTGTAAAGTTTGCAGTGTTACGAACAGGGCCTGATCTAGCTCTTCCGCTGCTTCGAGCAAAAATGATTTTTACCACCCTTTATGTTTAAATATAAATAATTATTTTAAAATATAATTTTTTGACTGTGAGTGAAATTTTTTGCAGATGTTTGTCCAAGAACAAAAGCAACCCATTTTGGTAATGTTTTATAGAAAATTTGATGTTCGTAAATTAACAATTAACCAATTTTACAGCCCTCAAATTCGCTGGTCTGGGCAGTTGCCCCCCTTGCGCCCCCCTAAATAGTTAGATTGGGCCCTATTAAGAAATATAAAATACAGAATGCATATACGATGATCCACAAAAGCATTTAACCGCAGTATACGACTAGTAAATAACGATATTGTACGATAATGTATGATTTTGATGTAACTACGCGATATAGTAAGAAGAAACCAACTTCAACGTTGTATTTTCCGTTAACGGGTAAGTAATTAATTAATAATTGACACGGAATTACAATAGAAAGCTCGTTCGAAGAATATTACTGACGTAAGTATACTGAATTTATAGAACAATAAGAAAACGGTAAATTGAAGAACCAATTGACGCGTGTGTGTAACATTTATATACGTAGAATAAGATCGCATAAAATTCATTTTGTACCATTTACATCTTTCCACTGTTAATTTTTTATACCTACGTGTCTTAAGAGAATTATAATTTCTTCAAAACCACATATGAAAACACTAAATACGCAATAAATCGCTTGTAACGGTTACATTCGACCTACGTACCTGACCGCTCCTGTAGAATGATCGACTTGTTTGAACTTGTCGAATCAGCGAACTGTAGACAAAGAAATCTGCGTATTACATTTTGTTTTCACTTTAAACACATTTTTAACAGTAACTATACAGTTTTACTGTTAACTATGGTTGCTGAATGATTCGCAGTGACTCTACGAACAAGTTTAGAAGTTCATATTGTAAAATAATAAACAAATAAACAAGTTATTCCGCTTTCGTTGATGTGACTTATTACACGGAATTGAACTTGCCGCCAATAAACAGTTTTGAATTGTTACTTTTCAATTAAAATATGTGCTTTCGGGATTACATTTTAATATATAGAATCTTGCCAATTTCCTGCGTGATATTTGTGGTGATTTTGTCCATAATGAATTAGTTAATAATAGTTATTTAGCCCCAGAGATGCCGAACAAAGGATGACGGTTTACTAAAAGCGTAACGTAACACCACACATGTAACACTAACTTCCGTAAGAAATAATATCTATCCTATACCTCTGGGCTTGCCACCTGTACTTTAAGATAAAATATCTTCATCATTATACGTAAATGTACTCTATACTTTTTAATAACAATAAAGTATGGGAAAATAATTTATTTCACGAAATGATATTATACAGGAAATATAATGCAATATTATTCTACGTAATTTCCAACGTACACAAATCATGATCATATCAAAGTAATTTCTTACCGTCTGCCAGAGCATTTACTAAGAAACTTTTCTATTTGTCGCTGCAAGTTATATGTACCTTAAAATTGTCTCGATACTTTACTCGGCGAACATTGAAAAACATGGGTTATGTCCAGTATTAATTTTTAATTAAATATTATTACATTTTTTAACATAAGGGTTTTGTGCATACATTTTACTGCTTCGCTAGAGTTTTCTGAGTTTTATGTTTCAAGTCTCATAACGATCCGTTAATATTTACTCAAGATATCGCAATTTATGTTTAAACAGATATTGACTTTGGTCGAAGAAATTTTTTTGTTTATAATTTTTCTCTCGAATACTAATGATTCGATTAAAAAATGTAAATAGAAAAAATGTGTGCCGTAATGAGCTTTACAACACTATATTTTTTCAAATCCAGTTTAACAAAATTTAATTTCACAATTTTTTGTAGCGTTTGGACAATAATTTTTTGCATTTTCAAGCGCTAGCTAGTCCCGTTATTGCATCCGAGCCTTCAATTGTATTCCAGATGAAGCGATATCTTGTGCAATTTTCATATCTCTGAATACAGCCCAAAACGCAATCGGTGATCGCAATCTAGCGCCTTTTATGTAAAAATTCCTTACCTGTGACGCAGAAATGTACACGATTAATAATCGCTCTACTTATAATATGTATTACATAATAAAACAAACTAACACCATAGGCAAGGTCTATTTTATCGCCATGTCTGTAAATTTCCATGATTGTAAATAATTAAAAAATTAAATAAATAATGGCGTGAAAAAGAAATAAATAGTAGATTTTCTAATTTTGGTTTATATACTTTATTATGAAATGGTTTATGTAGCATATTACGAAAAACATGATCCCAAATTTTAAGTCCGATATTATTTATAATACTTATAAAAAAGAAAATGATACCGAAGAAGAATTAGAAATTTTTCGTGAATTTAACAATGTTTCTAGTATCTTCTAAGTCTTTATTTTATAAAACAGTTTATCATGTAGTGTTAAGATGTTAATTTTAATTTTCACATCAATTTTATTTAAACTTCTTTTTGTTCAAATAAAGTTCATTTGTTGCATCTAAAAAAATAAAGAAAACGGTTTCTGAAAATATTAAGAAAATATTTAAACATCCTTTTCATTCAAGATATTTGAATTTTGGCGCTTTTGGGTTACTTTTCGAACGCGATCTGGCGACTCGGCGCACCGCATTTGGCGGCGACATATTCAAAAAGACGCCAGAGCGCTTAACCTAAAATATGACAGTTTGCTACATTTTACGGAGACGTCAAACATGAATGGAATATCAGCGGTGCATGTTAAGAAATTAAGTAAATACGAACAATATAACCCCATTAAATAAAATAAAGAACCGTAGAGAATGCATTGAATTTTTTCAGGCCATAATATCGAGGAGATTCGAACGAGGGCATTAGACAATATCATTTCAAAATATGATCTTGGATTCGGCTGCGATTGCGATGCCGTAAAGAAAGAATTAATAACGAAATTATTTAATTGGTTTTCCTTCGAAACCTTTTCACAAACGCAGAAAGTTTTAGATTTATTGCTTCGTATATTAAAGGTATTTATCAATCATTCGAAGTATAGTTTGAAGTAGAATCTGTTTAACTAGGCAATTACATTTTTATTACCGATTTATCGTGATTTTTTTAATGTGTTACATTGTTGTATAAATTTGTTCTATGTTTTATAAGACAGGCGATAGAAGTTACTTAATTGCATTTGGTAAATTAAGATTTCAAAACGAACTTCACGAGTTAAGAAGAAAACTGGGATCAGAGTGGTATGACAAATTAAATGAAATCGAAGAAGTTGTTGTCAATGCCGACAGTTTACCAACGGCAGTAACAGATACCACGAACACAAAGGTTTGTTGTATCCTCTCAATAATTACTTACAATAATAATATTAATAATTTAGATATCCGCTCAAACTGCAATATTATGTCTGTCTACCTGAAATATTCCCATTATTGCTTAATATATTGAAAATGTTGTACGCAGAAGGTATACGATATTAAGAGTAATGTGACATAGTAAGACTATTCTTTTGTGAACAACGAGTTACTTCTTATTAGACATCGTCGAACTTGCCTCAGTTCTAGCTATCGTATTAAAAAATAAAACTTGTAACGTTCCATGTAAAAGCAAAGCAAAGTGATCTTACAATCTCCTTTAAGCCTTCGTACATGAGAAAAGGGTGGTTCTGTTTTAATAACTCCTTTGAAACTTTGCATCGTCTGTATGTAATGCATAAAGACAAAAGAATCCTACTAATATAATAAATGCGAAACTGTGTTTGGATGTTTGCTACTCAATCACGTCGTAAATACGCAACTGATCTTTTTGAAATTTTTTATACACGTAGTCCAGGAGCAGGAGGAACATATAGGAAACTTTTTATCCTGATTGTTTTCACCGATCTGGAGCAAATTTTGCGTAATTACTCTTGAGAACTCTCTGGAAAGTGTAGGCTACCATGAAATCTGGGAATCTCACCCCGTTCCTCTTATTTCATCCCTTTGACACTCTGTGGCAATTAAAGGTTTACTTAGGCAATTCCCGGTACTTTAAGCTGGTAATAGATATATTTCAGGCGGACAGAGTTGTTACACCATCTAATTGGAAGCGTTCTTCCTTTCATGTTTTAGAATCCGAGCTCTGTAAGAACAGGGCTTGTCGATTACGATGGACATAAGACAGGAATAAAAGATCGCGGTTGCAATGGAATTACAACATATAGAATAGAAGACCACGATCTGTCAAATAGTGCGCTTACCCTTCCTTCTGCTTTGGATAGGTAAAGAAATATTTTAAATACAATTGCTACTGCGTAACATAGTATTTATATATATATATACTTTTATTGTTCCCCTCGGGGCTACAATTCCATTACAATTTCACCATTTTGCATTAGAATTCTTACACCTACAATTCCTTGAATCTCCGCCTCTTAACTCTACTTAACTCTATCGCTTATTTCCTACCTCAGCTTTCTCACGCACACACACACACAGCTTCCCTATTTTGGACCTCTGCTTCCATTCCCCATTCTCTTTCAGCCTTCTCTTCTTTGTTCCAATCTCCACATCTTCTCTTCCTTTCTCTTCCCCTCATGCATACCATAGTAATAAAATGATTAAATCCTACAAGTAAATAGAAACTTGTAGCCCCCTGTTTAAAATATGCTTTACAGTACAGTACCGTTCGACTTGACATTGGAATGTGGAGACGGAACGCCAATATCAAAAACTACCGAAGGCGGTATTAAGTGGCTGGTGATGCCGTGGCAGCCACTGGTAACTTCCGACAGAGGTGTCTTAGCAGCAGTCGAGGAAGCTGTGAACAATAGCTTGGACACAAATCTCATATTACAAACTTGTCAGTTCATAACGAATGTAATGATGCAAGATTTTCCAGCCGAAGTATTTCTTCAAAGGCCAGCGATAATCTCGGTATTTAAGCTTGTACAGCTTTCACATGTTTAAATTGGGTAGGTACTAGTACCTGCTAATGGGAAATCTAATTTTAGATATTGCACAATATTTTGGAATCCAGTGCAAATAACTCGAACATTAATCTTCGGGGCGTTGTACCGATGGTATTGAAAACCCTTCACAAACTGACGCGATCGCTAAGACTGAGGATTTACTATTACTGTGAACCGTGTATTGCGAACAAAAAACAAAAAGTAAGTAGATGTATCTTAAAATACACTGCTGGACAAAATTAAAGGATCGCTATAATTTTCCGAAAATTTTGGTCATTTTCAAATGTCTGTATCCCCGCAAACAAATAGTCGCAAAAAATATTTAAAAAAATCGTTTTTATGCTTGAAGTTTCTAGTTTTGGAATCATCAATGTGAAATTTTTTCTCTCGAAAATCTTTACTCGGAAAAAACGTGGACACTTGAATGGTAAATATGCAATTTTTGGGGTCATTTTAAATTGGATTTTATACGATGAAAAATTTTCATTGAATTAGTAACTAATGGCTCTGAAAGGAAAATTTCTTAGCTTTTCGAAACACTCGTGAAAACTATCCTGCGATCATGCATTCTAAAGTGTAAAGTTTCTTTTTTGCTGTGATTGCGGATAACGCGGTCAATAAAAATCATACAACAAAACAAAAAAAAGACGCAATTAAAGAGGAATGTTTGCTTTAACAAAAGCCCTCCATTGTATTTACTTGAAAAAGAATTTCTCCCGTACATACGTTCAAAGACAAACATTTTTTAAACTTTAAACAGTAGCATAATGGAAGAAAAAAATTCGAATTCAAACCTAGAAACTTCAAGCGTTAAAATGCTCCTGTTAAATATTTTCTGCGACCATTTTTCGCGGAGATAGAGACATTTGAAAATGCCAAAAATTTTCGGAAACTTATAGTGATCCTTTAATTTTATCCAGCTACGTAAAAATACTCATTTTCACAGTATAATATGGTCTACTAACAAAGATTGAACTTCTCAGCTGTTAGCAGGGAAATTAAGCAGCAATGTCTATTCTTCCTCCGAAACCAGAGATAGCCCTGACGGTGGATTCCCCGAGGCCAATTACCAACCATACCGATCTACAGTAAGTATTTGTAAAACAATTAAAATTAATCAGAGTTCTCCACCTTACATATTTTTATGCAGGGTTCAAGCGAAAGGAGTCAAAGTGTGACAGACAACATTGATGACTCTATTTTACAACTGCAACAGATGCTTATACCGACCTTTTGCATCGAATCTTTGAAGCATGTTATATCTCAGCTGAGTATTCCTATTAACTCAACGTTCCCATTAAGGAACGTTAAGTATGTAACAGATTTGGCATACGAACTGGTGCAATTACTTATTACTAGCATCATGCCAAATATTTGGCTTTGCAATGACGACATGGCTTTAAAAGTTACTGAAGATATGAAAGCGTTATTCAGCGTCTTCGGAGATGTTTTAGAATATTTCGGAAACTACAGCGTAACAGATCATTTCAGGATAACGTTTCTACACCTTGTAACTATCTCGATGAAACTTCTGAGTAATATTGTTCCTCTGGAAATAGCAGACGTCGTTCTTCCAAAATCACTTAAAACGTCGATATGTGTAGCTATAATGGATGCTCCTATTTATCTCTTGTATCCGAGATTACATTCAGTATTGCAAGAATATGGCCGTGTAAGCGATTTCTAATTCACGTAATTAAGGGGTGAGCCTCGTGTAGCAGATCGAAAAAATCGATATTTTTGTGTAAATCAATAGTTAAGCCGCAGAACGAAATTTGAAAAATTAAAGCGGCTATAGCCGGTTTTGCTACGGGGAAGCAGGTGACGCAGGTTTACCAGAAAATTGTAAACGCGTTTTCTCAAAACGACAGTTTTACAACTGGCGGACAATGTAACGCAAAAAATATTCAACCGATCGACTTGGCCTTCTGCAAAGATATTTGTGAACCTTTTCTTCATAGAAATCAGCTATTGGTATAGTGATATTCTTTAAATAAATAGTTTTTTTGCACCTTTAAGGTAAAATTTCGTTCATAAAATTGAACTTTTTTACAAGAGGCCACTATTTATTCGATTTTGCATCTTTTAAGTTACAAATAGCTTAGTTTTGTGTATACACTCATAAATTAAACAAAATTTGTTGATTTTTTGGTTTGTAATAAATACAGCAGACAATACGTTGTCCGCCGCGGGAAAATTGCGTCGGCATAAGCCCTTATAACTCAGTTATTTGCCTTCGTTTCAATAAAGAAAATTTATTTAGGTACCTTAATCTGACAATATAATATCCTGAAAGTTTCAGAGAAATCGACTAAATACTTCGATTTCCACCTAGTTACGCGAGGCTCCCCCTTAATAAGATCTTACATCCATAGCTGGAGACCCAAATTTGTCATCATTATCTGCTGCTTTTTCTACAGCAATTTCAAGGTAGTGACGAAACTGCGTTCATAAAAATGTTCGACGAAACGAGGACAATAGCGAAATCAATGCAAGCAGCCATATTCTTATTAAAGAATTCATCCGATCTGTCTCATTTAGAAGTATTGAAGACGTTATACGCTTCAAAATTAAGTTTGTCGTATCACAAAAATTTCTGTATTATCAAGAAGACTGTCAGGTTTCTGCAAAACATAAATAGGTGCGTAGTCCTTTCAAACACTAATCGTTTTGAACGATCTAAACGATAATAATATCACTTTTTCTTTTCCAAATAAGGTATTCCCTAAATAATGAAGATCAGACGTTAGCCACAAAATTGATATTGAGTTTGCTGGCAAATGGAGATGCTGACATACAGTACGCAACGTATCAAGAATGCCATACTTTAGTTAAAAACATTCTAGGTGTAGACTACAACAGCGAGAAGCTGTCTTGGGAGAATTTAATATTCATATTCGAATCGTCTGTTTTAACTGAAATAATTTCCCACGGTGTAACGCATGACGACAAAAGGGTGAGATACATTTTAGTTGCAAGTAAAGAACTGTAATTTACAAAGAGTTATTTATCCGCTCCATAGATAAAATATATGTCGGAAGAAATGTTAGTTTACATACTAAAGGGAAGAGTACAAATGGGAGAAGGTGGATGGTTGCGATCATTAGAAGCCATTGTTCCAGTCCTGCCTCTGTTGCAGTGCCATGCTCACCCGTCTACAGCTTTAGGTCAATGTGTGACGAAAATTTTCGATCCTGACGTTTCTTCTAATATACAATTACCGTACATCGAGGTAACATAAGTTTTGCAACTAAAAACAATTGTATTTCCTGCAGAATTTCTGCAACAGTCTAATTAAATTTATGGTTTCGGTTGAAAGGTCCTAAAAGGTAATTTAAGGTATCTATTTTCGCCGGATAGTGATATCAGAGAAGAGGCTGTTTGCCGATTGATTTGGCTACTTGGGAAAGAAAAGGATTCGGTTCAAAAATTGCCAAGATTATCGTCGTTACACGGTTTACCTCTTGGCTCACTTTGTATATTTGAGCACCAGGCATTTGTTAAAAAATCCAGAGGCAATTATCAGGTTACATATTTCTTACATAAGCGCGTATATGAAATCATAAATATTTTTCTAGGTAACTTTCTTAAGAATTTTACATTCACAACACGTATCTTTTTTTTTTCACAGAGAAGCAATTTACTATCCGTTCTTGAGATGTTGCACGAACCGAATATTGACCCGAAGATTCGGAAATCTGCGCTGGTCCAAATTAGCGTTATGCTTTCGGACAGTTCTCTGCATAAACTATTCATTACTGAAAATGGATTACCTCTAATTTTAAAAATATTCGACAGTGCTTTGGTAAATTTCGTTGTATTGAAAAGGCATGATACAATTTATTAAATAATATTTTCTATGAATTTACATTCAGAATGTACGAACTTTTAGGTAGAGAAAGATTACGTTAATTATCCAGATTCTGTCATCTCAATACTCGCTATAGTAAACCTGCTGGCATCCACTGAGTCTTCCATACGCCACGATCTATCTATTCGGATAAATGTTCTTTCAAACGTAATACGAAGTATGTATAACAACGGCATAGATATTATTTAATTACGCATTCGTGCTGACAGGCAGCATACATTTTAGGTCTCTTTTTATTTCCGAACAATGAATCCGTTAGAACCGATGGCTCGCAGCTTTTATGCTTGCTGCTTTATAACGAATACATTATGAGACTGAGTGAAAAGCATACGGAGAGTTATAATCAGTTAAATATTTCTTTACCTTACATCATCGTATCCAAAATGAGATTACCGTTTCATTGTAAGTCTCATTGGAAAGTGAGCATGCACAGGCGGTCAAATATATCTGGTAAATATTTGAAATTTAATTATTACACACGTATAAAAGATAATACAAATATTTCTCTTTGTGTGTTTCTAGTTCTTCACAACACTAACCCATTAGCATCGACGTTTATCAAACAGTATTGGACATGGGAATGGAACGATGGTTTAAACGTACTTTGGAAGAATTGGAATGATCTGAACGATTCCGATATATCAGAGAAACTGAGAATTCAAGAAAACGAATTTCTCTGTCTACATTTAAGCTTTCCTCACTATTATTGCCAACAACAATTATACAACATACAAAATTCAACAACACACGACGCAGTTTCGTGCGCACTTGATTACCTTACGATGTAACTATCGTTTCCAATTGTTTCTATGAATATTGTCGTATTATTTCCTATTTATTGGCGATCGTGCTATTTTTCAGGTACATAAAATTTTACAAAATGCAACAATACGAAGAAATAAAGGATATAAGCTTGTTACCTTGGGAGCGAACGTTTGAACGATTTTTACTCTCGCATCCTGCAAGTAAAGAGGACTGCGATTTGTTTGTCGAAGTTTTAAACTTTTTGCAGCTCTATGTGAATATTACAAAAAACGGTAGATTTCAATGTTAAAAATGAAATTATCGTATTCTTATTAATAATAAACGAAGTCATCCTTTCTAATCAATTAGGGAAGAATAGATGGACCAGCAAAATAGTGAAGAATATAACAAGGTCTTTATCAGAGCTGTTCAAGAATTCAGAACTAGACAATCAAGATGTACATCAATCTATACTGAAGCTGGCTCGTACATGC
This sequence comes from Andrena marginata, assembly GCA_963932335.1. Classification (NCBI taxonomy): domain Eukaryota; kingdom Metazoa; phylum Arthropoda; class Insecta; order Hymenoptera; family Andrenidae; genus Andrena; species Andrena marginata. The sequence goes on from OZ010660.1 coordinate 8,948,676, forward strand.
TCGGCGGTAGAAAAATCTGAAAAGTCCACCGATGAAGACGAAGATATTTGGCTCCACATTATCGAACTTATTGTTTCTACTTTGTGCTTCGGGGATCAACAGCATTTTTACAATCTGGGTGAGTTGTGTTTCCCCTCGATACGTTACATAAATTCTGTAAAGTTAAACCGGATTACGATTTTTATTTGTTACAGCGTATCTTGATTGGCTACTAACGTGCTTAACGTATTTAATTGGGAAGTGCCAGTGGACAAATTATAAAAGTTTATTGCTATCATTGGGGAATACATTAATTGAATTGATTATATCTTTTCATGGGGCTGGAACTGTTAGCTTTATGGGTCTATCCATAACTAGAAACTCTATAATATGCCTGAATCACTTGCTGTATCAGATGCAAATCAATTTGAATAAAAACGTAAGTACATATAATCAGATATTTCCATCTGCGGTTGCATAGTTCATTCGTATTGTACAGTCCAGTGAAATTAGGATATATCCGCGGAAAAATTCCCAGCAAAGGAGGTGAAATTGACCACTGAAACTCCGGCTATTTTCCGATTTTGTATTATAACTCGCGAAATGGAGGAATTATAAGATCTGTAACTTACCAGATGATAGTTCTAATTAAAAGAAGTTACTTTCTCCTGAAAACTTTTTTCACCCCCTTAAGGTAGGCTTTCACTACACTTCGCTTTGTCTCGGCGCGACTCCAAGCCGCGGATTCTTCCTCGAGAATATTTTGAGGAAGTGAGGCGAGACGTAGTGTAAGTGATGCAATGCCACCACTTTCGGTGACCGCTAAAAGAAGAAGGAAGAGGTTCTCTGAGCAACTGAACAAACACATGAATCGAGGCAAGGTCGGATAACTTCAGGTACGGAAAACCCGAGAAGAAAAGAAGTTGCACCTCGGTGAGGCGAGGCGAGGCGTAGTGAGAGCCTACCTTTGCTTAAAATATTCTCGAAGGAGAATCAGCGGCTCGGAATCGCGCCGAGGCGAGGCGCAGTGTGATTCAAATTGTCAAACAATATAAGAAAAGCATAGGAAGAATAAAATGAGCCGAGGCGAGGCGCAGCGAGAGCCTCCCTTTATAGTGAATTTGGGCAGCAAAGAAAATTGCGTTGTACTCGCGAAGGCATCCCCTACAACTACATATTCACAAAGTTTCATAATTTTTTGAATTTCCGGGTTCGGGATCTTCCCTGGATATGAGGGTTGAAACTCTGTAAGCCGTCATACATGAAAATGGTTACTTCTACGAAAAAAGTTCATAGAATCTTTTTTGTAGAGAAATTGTTAAGCTACAAATTTCGTAATAACTATTTTTGTCGTAAAACTGATGAATAACGAGATATTCGTGAAATATGTTTATTTTTTATCTTTAACTTGATGGGGATGTTTACATATTTTAAAACAACGAAATAAAGGCCCATACGAAAACTTAGCTTGCTGGGAATTGTTCCACAGATTAATCATATCTCCGTCGAATTTACTTGACTATATATTCTTTTCCTGAATTTCCCACCAGGCTTTTACAGTATTTTGGTACGAAGAAGGTCGCACATTAAATTGGCTACCTATGCTGTGGCAGAATCGAGACCCTTTAGTTCGAGCATCAGCCTTACAATTATTAGCCGGTTTAATGAATAATTTGCACACAGCTTCGCAGCTTCTAAACACCATGGCACTAGCTCCGAACGAATTGTGCCAAACACTGCTTCAATGCATTGCCAGCAGGGAAGAGTCGTGCATAGTCAGAGAACAGGCATGCATCGCATTCAGTAATTTAGTAAAGAACTGCAATTCTGTGACTTTCCAATATGTGAGTAGATACCGAATCGTTGACTAAACGTAAGATATAAAAGTAATCGTTAAATTTGATTTAGGTGGATTCTCTGAAAGCAAACGCTATTTTAATATACATAGAACAAAATAACACTTACTATGAAATCAGTATTCTGTGCTCCAATATTTTTATGTACACAACTCTGGATTGTGACCAAATGGATAATCGGGAACAAGAGAGTGGAAAAGCACCATCTATTCACAGTATGCAGTCGAGTTGTACTTCGCTAGTACCTCGTACAATTTCGTATCTGTATAATTGCCACGACGAATTGCAACCTTGTACGTATTTCCTTCATTTTATCATATCAGTAAAATTATTTTCCTTTCGAACTTTCACCTAAATGTGTCTGAGATATATTGATATTCAGTTTCAGTAAGAGACTCGGGCACGACAGACACGAATACTTCTTTGCAGCTGGTAGCAACGCCGTCGCTAATAACAGCTGTTTGTAGATTGCTGAATAATTTAATATTTATAGGGAAGCAGGAAGTGGTCCATCAAATTTATGAACATTCTATAGACAAATATTTATTTGGGTAAGTGGAAAGAGAGCAACAAGTATATACTTTATGCACATCTGGTATACTTATTATTTTTCAGATGTATCAACGAAGTTCCCAAAGACGTTGGAACTAAGAAAAGTTTAACGCATTATTGCGACATCCTGGAAATGTATATTAATATTTGCACAGTTCTGATAAACTGTGTCACGCACAGTAATGGATATATCTCCCTCATTAATTTCTCTCCAGATTCTCTTTATACTCTGCTCTGTTTTCTAAGTACCGATTTATACTGTAAGTTAAAAAACACAAGAGTATTCCTAGAGATATTGTTCGAAATAAAATTGCAATTATTCGATTTATGCAGGCACTGACACATCGCACTTGGTGTACTTGCGAAACAGACTGTGGACAGAGATTTTCAACTTCGTAGCTATACTCTCGTTAACGGACAATCAACACTTCGAGTCGATACAGGCAGCCTTAGAATTATGTGGTCCTGAAGCAGTACTTTCATCCATTTGTGTCGCAATAAAAGACTGCAATGCGGAACTTCGCATGGGCGCTATAGGCTGCCTGGCGTTTCTGCTTTCGCAAGAAATTCAGAAAGATTCTTTAGGGAGAAGCAATGTCTCGTTGCAAACAGTAATAGACACTACGTTAACGCAGACATCGAGGGGCAATAAACACAACTTAAGAGAAGTTATATCAGACATTAATAAACTGTCTTTACGAAGTGCGAACGTGCACTCAAAGAAACCAATTGAAAACGACGACGTTCTTATAATTTACGATAAAAAAGGGGACCGTGGCTTCGACAAGAAAGAGATTGCAGTCGGCGAAGAGCTCTGCAGTGTTTTGTTACACCTATTTATCGCTTATAGCTATAACAGGTCGAAAAAGAATCGCAAACTGGCCGAGGACAAAGACTTGATCACGAGCGCGCTTACTAATTTGCTGTGCGTGTCAAATACAGCTAAGAAGATCGCGCTAGAAGAGAATTTTCCCGAGACAACCTTGATGGTACTGAAGGAATTATACGTTAGATTAAATCTGCAACCTTTCGAACTTTTTAAGAATCAAATAGACCGGGAAAGAAAGGTGTGTAATAAGATGCTAAAACATGCACTTGCATATTTCATTCTTCCGCGTCTAGCTATCGTTGCGCTATGCTAAATTAGTGGGGTTTCCAATATTGTAGTGCAAATATTATGCACGCTCGTCACACGGGATTTCCGATCGCATCTTCGTAGATTATGGTAAACAGCTCTTCTCACTTTTTCTTCAGGTTCCTCCGCTCCTACACGACGTGAATAGCATCTTCATATTATTATTGAACTTCATGTACGGTAGCGTGCAGGTCAAAGAAATCCTAACTAAGTGTGGATTAGCAGATGTGTTGCATAAATTGTGGGCTTGGATAGCGTTAAATAAGAATGTTTCTACCACGGCTTTAAAATTGCTGGCAACCTATACTACGAAATGTCCTGCAGGTATTTTATTATTGGCAGTCGCACTAATGAAGGAACGGTTAAATTAATTGTACGAACTCTTTTGCAGCGGCACAATCGTTAACGTTAACGACTATCTTACCAGGAACAGGACTTAGAAAGACCCCTAATACTCTTGCCTTGATACATGTTATTATACAATTAGTTTGCAAAGAGATCGACAAGGCTGGACAACTGTTTGACAATCACAAGCTACATTTTGCGTTTCATATTCTGCGGAATGCTGTACATGTTCATGAATGTAGAGTGTCGATTTCAAAGGTAAGTCAATTCTCTCCTGATATAAATTACAGTGTAGCTAATATGCAATACTGTTTACTCGGGTACCCGAAAACTTTTAAGTTGTGATTTTGCAGTGTGATTGGATATAAGAATTTATAAGCAAGAAAATCGGCTCCCGATTCGCAAATTGGATCCTGTAATTTCGGGTACCCGCACACCCCTACTGTTTACTAATTAAATTACACTTTATAGAGTAATCTACTACAGTTCTTTACGAAAATACACCCAATCACCACGAAAAGAGTGAAACCTTGGCCACTTGTTGAGTTGTACTGCTTGGAATTTTTAATTGACTTCACTTACTACGAAGAAGGTCAATTGTGTGTACCGAAGGTAAACGGAGTATAAATTGCAGTTTATAAACATTTTAATAGCTTTTACAGTGGCGAACACAGAAGGGGGCCAAGGAACACTCCCCAAAGAGGAGACTAATGAATTTGATTGAATTTGCATTAAATAAATTTTTTAACTCAGCTCCCGCCAAGATTAAATCCTGAGTGCGCCACTCAGCTTTGATATATTAATATTAGAAAAATCATTCGAATTATCGTTAATTTAAGGAATTAGAAATGAACGATTCTTTAATCTATAATAAATTTTTCAGGCTGTCGACGGTCTGGACGTTTTGTTGCAATTGTCGAAATGTTCTTCGTCGTCTAGCAAAATTCTTGCGATTTCCATATTGCGCAATCTGGCGTTTAATCTAACGAACAGGCCACGATTACTTAGTTCAGGTATGAAGTCTCTCAGCACATTAGTATCCTTAAGCGCTTTATGACTTGATCATCTCATACGTTTCAGTGGATTTCATGAACGTCCTGCACGATATATTTAAAAATGGCTCTCTGTGCGAAATTAAAATAGCGGGTTCTATGCTGTGGTCCCTGATAGCTAATAATCAGAAGGGAAAGCTGATAGCGCGGAGTGCTGGCTTTTCTCAAAGCATCCAAGAAGCTTTAGGTAGACTTACGTTATTAACTATACATGACAGGAAACAAGAACAGGAGCTAGTTAAAATGTTACAATACGTCTTAAGAATCCTCAGTCCAGTGGATACTAAAAACGATTGAATAAGGTAACAATTAAGGTAACGACTGATAGGTATAATTGTACATACGAACAGATTTTATTTTTTTAACATGATGTCTATGATATCAATATAGAATTTGTAATATTTTTCTCACTAAAGTTGCCGATACTGTCCAACATCAATTTACTGTAATAGCTTCTAATTTTTTACGATTTAATGAAATGTCTCTTCGGAAATCATATATATTTTTATAATTGTCAAATACAGTATTTTATAAAGTACTTGACAATAAAGATAATCTAATATATTTTTAGAGATTAAGCATCTTTACAGTCGGGCGTTTCTGTTAGCAGAACTTTAATTTTACACTTGGAACTTTTAGTAGCATATGTAGATGCATTTATGAAAGTATATGCCAAGGTTGAAAATTGAGATGAGGATTTATGCGTGCAACGACTTTATTTCGCTGAAGATCTCTGTTCTTCAAGTTTCATTTGTCGTATTTAGAGATTAATGCCAGCGCAGCTTGATTTCTTTGATAACAGAATCCTCCGTTCGGCATTAATCAACGTAACTTGATATTCAAGAGTGTGTGAATGAAGATCGAATTTCACTTACGCAGAATCGTAAAATGTAATGCTTTCTACAGTGAGTGACGAAAATATGCGGACGCTTTTTAAAATTAATCCAAATGACTTGCGTTCTTTTGTAGAAACTAGAAGGATTAGTTTGCTAAGTGACGTGTTTCGTCGTTGTGAAAAAAATGCACTTGGTCGGAATAGTAAAAAAAAATAGTATAGGTCGTTTTTCAAACTTTTTGTTGTGAGCCTGTAATAAAAATTCAAAAGCCCTGTTTATAGATTGAAGTAAGTTGTATACATGTCTAAAATTTCATCAAAATAGATCAACGTTGCTCTGAGATATAAACGTTTAAAGATCGCAGAATAAGGTCGAAAATCGCTGATTTCGGGAATTTCGCGAAAACAAAAAAAAAAGATTTAAAAACGACATTTAGGTACTATTTTTTTGCTATTCCAACCAATTGCATTTTTTTGAAAACGACTAATCACGTCACTTAGCAAACTAATCCTTCTGGCTTCTCAAAAATGCTCAAGCCTTTTGGATTAATTTGAAAAAAGTTATGCGATTTTAAAAAGTGTCCGAATATTTTCGTTACTCACAGTAATTAAGTAAAAAGTTAACCACACCGTACGAATTGAATTAAAAAAACGCGAATCGTCATAAACTTATGATAGACAGCGTGGTAAAAGAAGAATCTGATGGATTTCTCAAAACGAATCAATATTGTTAGCGACTGAACATTACTCAATGATTTATGCAGTAGTTTACGAGATAAAAATCTAAGTTACAACGAATGTTCTCGAGAAGCTAATTACAGGAATTAGTAAATTCTATTGCATCGATCAGTTAGAAGTACTAATTGATAAATGAAAATTGGGTATCAAGTGTTTTCTCTGACATACGCATTAATTATTAATCGATGCCTGGTGACGTTAAAGTACTGTTTGAATTTCTATATACATAGTAACAGTGCACGGTTTTGCCAGAGAGGCAGAAAATGCGCGAGATAAGCCGACGTATAAATTAACGTGCAAAAATATCAAACCCGTTCGGCAGCTCGAAACGCCTGGCATTCGGTTGCCGAGCTATCGCGAGTGAAACAATCTTTTTGACGATCCTCGCAGCAGACATTGACTCTGACGAAGAAGCAGCTCCCTGTGAAGCGAATAAATTTAATGGGACAAAATACCGGGGGCGTTAATATTATCGAATAATCGAGTGATTTCTTTTAATGTTCAAAGCAGGTAACTGAAATACAAGCTTTCTTTGACGATAGTGCCCTAACTCTTTAGTGACATTACGTGTTTTAACGCCAAGACGATCCTTATCAATTCCTCGGAGTTGGGGTGATCTCACGACGAGACAATGTCTCTGAATGTAATAGAAAGCACTTACCCACACACTGAATGTTTGCAATGAGGCATTAATACTTTTTTCATTCAGCTGAGTGACTTATGGGGCAATGAAAAAGGCTAATATTAGTCAAGAACATTACATTCTTCCTATTTACAAATTGATATGCCAAATATTAATATTATTTTTTAAGGAAAATCGAGGATCAGCTTCAAATCTTTTTATTATTATTAAACTAGGACAGCTTAAGAAGATCAACACGCAATTATATCCTGCTTTCCATAATACAATTGACGTTTCTGAACTTATGAAGAAGTTATTGATACATGAAGTACACCATCACGTAAAACTAATCCAAAGTACAGTGCCATTTCTCAATAGAAACTATTGTCATCTTAAAAGTTCTTACTTCAACTGTCACATGCCAGTATATTATTCTGGAATAAGTAAAACACTTATGTGTAAGGTGTTTATCAAGTGAATCAGAATACACTTTATCATCTAAAGCAAATGAGAAGATACTGTTTTCCAGATCTAAAAGCTGGAGCACTGGCAACGGAGTAAGTGTCTCGATATTCTGTATCTTCCTAGATTCCGAGCACTTGCCTGCCCTTTGCAGAACGCTAAATCCTCACGTTCAGAACATTATCGTGGATGGCAAAAACCGGATCCTCCGTGCTTCCGTAAAAGGAAGGCGCGTGTAACGTCGCACGGCAATATTTCCTCTGACATCAGAGTCATGTCCTGTGACACCTTACCTGCTGTCATGAAAGAAGCCAAAGAACCGTTTGTACAGCGCACTAAATCATCGTCAGTACTTGTGCTAACAATACCGGTGCACCGAGCAATTCCGGCGATATTTCTTGACGAACAGGACAGGTGTGCGTAGTTCGATAATTTTTCGCGCGATGACCCCTGGGTTTTCCAACGAACACGTGATTATACTTTTATTAAGAAAGTGCATCGATCTTCCATTCGCTCGACGAAGTCATTTAATCAGCAATTTTGTTGTATTTTAAATTGCACGAGTTGAAACCAATTGCGCTCTGAAATAATTATTTCTCAAATGATATTTTCATGAAATTACATAAGTGCGGAGTGGATCTAGTATTTATCTTTTTCTTCTTCTTTTTAACTGACTTGAAGATCCACTTCAATCTACCTCCGCATCCAAAGTCGAATTCGCGTTTCTTACATCGAACATGATGACTCTGAAGTCTTTTAATATCCTTAAAAAAGGAAGTACCTATTTTATAGTCAGCTGCCATTACACTCGGAGGATATAATATCGTGGAATTTGAACACGTACCCCTCGGATTATACTCCTGCCTTTATAATTCTTATTGCAGGTAAAATAGTAAACAATGATAATGCTAGTTTATTATTACCTATGAAACTACACAGTTCAATTCTTTTAACGCAATTAAAACCGTGATACGATAATGGTCCTCCATTGAATGAATTTAATGCGAGTGGTTTGCAAATCGGGGAATATAACATTGCTTTGGAAAAACTATCACAAACGAACCACGCCGACCACTTTTGCTAGAATTCTACCGACTGAATCTTAATTTTATGCATTCCAACAATTACAAAATTTCAACTCTTGAGTAATACCCTGGGCAACTAGATGTAACGATTCGATACCCGCGCATAAATTTTCAGTTTTTTACGGGTATGTGCGTCACTCATCTGGAGAAACGAAAAAAGAAGCACGGAGCAGATGTTTCGGAGCGTGAGGCTGCAGGTTCGATTTTTACTCTTTGTTCAACGCCAAACGAGATTGTGCCACTTTTTAACGAAGACCACTTATGTAGTCCGGTTTAAATGTGGACACGTTTTAAATTGTGTCTTGAACTATTCGCGAAAATTATTTGTGCGAAAGTTCAGTGGCGGATTTAAGGAAAAAGGCCCCGATGGCAAACGTTCTGAAAGGCCATTTTTCGGGGAAATTAAGAGGTAGTTTATTAAAAACGGGATAAGAGTAGTGGAACAGAAAAAAATATAGTGTTTGCATAAAATCATAATTTTTTTTGAAGATGGGACCCTGGGGGGCATTCTGATTAGGGACCCCAAACGGCAACTAGTTAATTGGGATTGGAATCGAATTTTTTCAACTAGTGGGGTTACATATTTATTGGTATCAGGTCAATGGCAACGCACACTTTTTGCGGCGGAAAGGAAAATTCGAAATTACCTTTTAGGAGTATGTCATTAACCCTTCGTTGACATACCTCTTTTCTTCAATCAGCTTTGATGTACTGGGTGGCTCACACTCAGAGCAATTTTTCAACGACTGTCATTCTCTCCTGAGGAATCCAATCGTCTCGAAAAAAAATATGAGTCAATTTCAAGGTCTCTAGAATGTATTCCAATAGCTTTTTAATCGAAATTTTATCACGGTTTTTGTAAAAAAATTCTAGATCGCCATATGTCGAGAGAAAACGAAGAAAATCTTCAAAAAATTGTAACTTTTACAAACTTCAATATTAGAAGCTAAAAATCTAAAGAGTCGTTGTTCAGATATAATATTTTGAGAAAAAAAAATAGTTCGTAAGTCGGCTATGGAAAAGAGGTATTTATTTTGCTTATAGAATGTACAGAGCGTCAAAATCAGCTTATGGGTGACTCACACCCAGAGTGTCAACGAAGGGTCAATTAGAATCTACGTAAATAAAGCAGAAACCTTCTCCATGTATGTGTAAAGCATTATTTTATGAGATTCTACGGAATTATTAAAAGTAATATGCATTCCTGAATGAATAAATCGAACAAATAAGATTCCTGAATGGATGTGAAGCTATTCTAAATTGTTGTCTAAAAAGTTAGAATAAATTTTGCAAGTTCATTCGGTAAACGTTCTCCAACGCAACAAACAATGGAATCATTTTGCCCATAAATAACGAATTTTCGTTCGATGATTTAATTCTTAATATTCAAGGATTTTTAGCGTAGAAGCATTAAGTAGATATAATAAAATCATTCTATTCTTGAACAATCACCAGATTTCTATATACCAAGACATAAAAGGATCGATACCTTAACAAAAGTTTTCAGTTTTCATCTAAATATATTAATGACAGTTTTGCTCAAGTATTCTTCGAATAAACTGAAAAATAACTGGAATGGTGAATGGAACGCTTTTATTTTCGATATCGAAGGCTACTTTTTCAACAGACAGACGATGAAAAATTGTGGCACAAGGGGATATACAGAAATCTGTTGACCAAAAATTAAATTATTCACTCAAACATACATTATTGCAAGAGGATCGCAAATCTATCGCCACTTTTAATGTTGGTATTTAAATTTAAATAAATCTCGCGAGGGGTTGGTTCAGCTGTCTGAATAGTTCCACTTATTTTGAAACAATATTGCGAAATTTGAAAATGACCTTAAAACCTTCGAAAAATTAAGCAAACACCCGTCCGCTCATAAAAAGCGACAAAAAAATTCAATTCAATTAAATTCAAGACTGATACTTGTATCATTTACTTTCAATTTTAAAAAATTCTCAATTTCATTACTTCAGCGCATAGCCAATATCGAGTTCTGCTTTCTAGTGGCCCAATTATCCAAAGGAGACAATTCTTGCCCGAAGATTCCCGAAGAAACCATCGCTCGCGCACATTAATGCCAGCCACTCCGAGCTCATAAGGGATTCTAAGAAGCACGTGTCCGCGCACGCGGCGCGAAAGAGACAGAACGTCCGACGAGCGAGGTATTCCAAAGCCAAGAGCAGTCTAATAGAAGCGACAATCGCCGAGCAAGAGTTCGCAGAAGCAGAAATCTCGCGCGACAAATATGCCAATGACCAGAGCTCGGATTAGCATAAAGTCATCTCATAAAATTGCTCATCGAATGCGCCCAAGGCCCGGAGCACCGGGACGCTGGAGGTCCGAGCAAGGGACCATGCCATTGGTGACGACTTCTCTTTCCAGCGAGCCTCTAAACGCGAAATAAAAAAAAAAAAATGGAGAAACACAGGCGAAGGGGTCGAGCAACGAAACTATTGGCATTCTACGAGCGGCCGGGTCCGTTCGCCGTTAATTGCCGATTATTCGGTGGCGTGGGTGGGCCGCGGGCTCTGTATGCAGCTATTCCGCGGCGTCTGGCCGCCAGCGACGCAAAGTGCGCGCGTAGCAAAGCCGCCGGAGGAGGAGCGGATTTAATGAAAGTTGGCGCGCGCGGTGGGTATTGTGTTTCCAGCCTGGCTGGTCACGTGACCGTCAGATGGATTTGCGTCAATGGTGACCTCCGTGTTCGCGTATCCGCCGCGCCGCCCTCGCTCCGCATACCCCATGGGCCCTGACGGGAGACCCGTGGGACCAGCGCGTACATACCACCGCCGGAGATGAGGTAAGAAGGCCTGGGCCGTGGAGCGCCGCGGCGGAGAGTAGGCGGGAGGATGCCACGGCGTGTGTTGGCGACGGTCGGGGGAACGGGGCGCCGCGAGAAAGAAAAAGGATTGCACGGCGGGCGAGGAAGAAATGGACGGAGGAATTTTTGATTGGCGAGGAGCGAGGGAGGGTTCGAAATAGATGGGAGGGGAGGGAGGGAGATTAATGGGGGGATAGAAGTAACGGACGGGAAAGAGGGATCGTGGAGATGAAAAGGGTTGGTTTGATGGGAAGTAGGGGAAACCTGTAAAAAACTGTATACCATACTTATTCCTGAAAATAAATTAAAGAAGCCCACGCGCGTTTGGCAATTGTTTTCCGCGATATTGAACGTACGAATTATTAAATTTATTCTGTTTCTAACTGCTTTGATCTTATTTTCGACTAACTTTAAGTGGCCTATATAGTGCTTTGGTAATTAGAATGTAAGTTACATGAAGATACAGTGGCGGACGAAAGAAAGTTTACAACTTCCAAAATCGCATAACTTTTATAACATTAATCCAAACGAGTTGAGTTCTTTTTTTAGAAGCTATAAGGATTAGTTTGCTAAGTGACGTGTTTCGTCCGTTTGAAAAAAATGCACTTTCTCGGAATAGCAAACAAAAATAGTAAATTTAATTTTTTAAACTTTGTGAGCCTGTAATGAAAATTCAAAACACCCGTTTGTAGATCGAAGTAAGTTGTATACACACCTAAAATTTCATAAAAATCGGTTAACGTTGCTCTGAGCTATAAACGCTTAAAGATCGCAGAATAAGGTCGAAAATCGCGAAATTCCCGGAAATCAGTGACGGAACACGTCACTTAGTAAACTAATCCTTGTGGCTTCTCAAAAGAAAAAAGAATAAACTCGTTTGGATTAATTTTATAAAAGTTATGCGATTTTAAAAGATGTAAACTTTCTTTCGCCTGCCACTGTATCTATTAACAGTATCTATTTCTACTATATTTTGAAGATCGTGGCCGATTATTGTCATTTTAATACTTAGCTGTAGCCAAAAGTGTAGGTGCTTAAGTCTTGGAGCACAACCGTAATGGGTAAACCCATACCTCGCTTTTTCAAGCAACAAGAAAAAGAAAACACCTACTCTGAATATAGAACAATCCACAAAAGCTATAAACCAAAAATTGACGAACGAAAAATGCAAACCAAAGAAGCGTGGAGAAAATAATGTTGCAAATGTTTGTGTACACATGATGAGCCACCTAAGACAAGCCACCTGAATAACTTCTATAATTTATTAGATAGGCAGAAATGTTTGAGACGAAAGTTACGTTGATAGAACTTAATACTATTGTTGTTACTTTAGATCGGAGACAAAATCGTATAGTGCATACGGTTTTGGACTTTTCAATCATATTTTTGTTATTGTGTGTTCTTTATGAAAACATTGAATAAATACCCTTTTCATTACCCAATTGGTTTTATAATTTAAAAAGTTATGGATCTAGAACCTTAGGTATACGGTTTTCGACAGGTTCCCCTAAGGGAAGAATGGTTGAAGGAGGGAGATGAAAAGGTTTGTTGTAATGTGGTGAGGAGGCAGGCGAGATTAGTGAAATAAAAGAGAAGAGGAAGGATTGTGTAGGTAGAAGGGGGTGGTTGAATGGGGAAGGAAGGGGGTTAGCTTCAGTAGGAGAGAGTTAAGGGGGTAGGTAACCCTCAACAGCCCCAAAATCAGGCCCTTTTTTTAAACGCATATTCCGAAGTAATAAATGAATACAGAGTTAATTTTTGCTTTAATTCTTACTCGTCATTTCGTTGCCTTCAATGCACGAAATAAAAAATTTAAATATATTTTCAGGGAAGAAAGTTATAAATATAAATGTGAGAGCGTGTGCGCAATGCACTGTCTGATTGTGAACACGATTCCGGACAGGTGAATTACCTAAGACACAAAGTACAGGCATTTTTATAATCTGTGAGACAGTCCCCATCTTGCGTCGGAAGCAAAATTTTGATAAACAAATTAATACAATTTTTATGTCGATGTATATGATTTTATCGTTTCCTTGTGAGAAAAATATTTTTTATCTTTCCTTTTAAGAATTTATAACGAAAATGTGCTCCCGACAGATTGTGGATAATAGTTTTCTGCACCTCCCTGTAAATTTTCGTTCAAATCGTTGGGGCGGTTTTCGAGATTTTATATTCACCGTTTTGAAAATGTAAACTTCTGGGAAATCACGTTTGAAATTGGGCATGCATTTTTGGCTGTAATTCTTTCAATTTTTTTTTTAAATACGTAGAACAAAAATGTGGCTAATGGAATATGCAAGAATCCCAAAATCGTATTTCGAAAATTTTCGGGGTTACCTACCCCCCTAATTAGAAGAAAGGTATCGAGAGCCGAGGATGCCTCGAAAGAGGAAATTGAAGGAAACCTGAAGATGGGAAGAGTTAGCGGTATGAAGTGAGGGAAAAAAGTGAAGTTAATAAAATACAAAAGAAATGAGAGGATTATAGGAGTGAAAGACACTTTGGTAGATGAAAATAGAGTAAAAACGAATGTTAAAGAAAACGCGAGGTAAAAGAGGTTTAGGTCGAGGAAAGAGAAAAGGAGGTGGGGATAACAGGAATGTCAACTCATTAAATAGAAAAGAAAAAGAAGTATAAAGAAGAGAGTGTTCACAGATATACATACATGGATGTGTGATACGTAACCACGAAGGTGGGCATATCTGAAGCTGCGATCGCGGAGGATTGAGAAAGAAGTTTAGTAAAGAAATGAAGAAATAAATAAGAAGTATCTATATAGTAAAAAAAAAAATGGAAAGTACAGCGCGGGAAGGAAAGCAAAGGAAATTACCAAAATTACCATCAATGAAAATGAAGAAACAAGATGAAAGAAAAGAAATAAGAAAAGGCTTAAAGTAAAATAGAATTAACTCGAAGAAGAATAAAAGTTTTATAGTCTAAGAGAAAGGATATAGAATAAAAAAATGAACGAATTAAACAAATCGGGAAGAAAATCACGAGACAAGTAAAATGTAGAGGAAGTTTAAATTTATAAGAAAAATGAGACGATGAATGAGAGAGACAAACGAAACGCAGTGCAGAGAAGAATAAGAAAAATACAAACTGCATGGGAATGAATTGAAAAAGATAAATAAAACCATTTTACTACTTAGGAGTTAGATAAAGAAGAAATAAGTGCAAATAAGAAGTTGTAATTAACTAATGGAGTGGTGCATAAGTCCAAGCAAACAGATTGAAGTAATATTCCAGAAAATTACTTAAAGGGGATTAAAAACAAGAATCAAAATCGAATGCAGGAAGTATAAAAGTTAAAAAATAGTTGGCGTGTATAGGGGAAGGAGAGTAATTGCGTATGAAGATTATGACGATTTATACTGAACTAAATCTGTACGACACCTGGCTTCATTATGACGCAGATATAATAAATTTATTCCATAATAATACTACCTACCAAACTATTTAATATTAATCTTTCAATTTACATTTCACTTCATTATTTAGCAACACGTCAAAGAAGAAACAAAACTATATTTCCCTCTTTAAAGTAACAACGCAGTTTAATTATTCAATATTTACCAAGAGGCGTTTTCAAAATCTCTATGTTAAATTCAAATTTCAATTTCTTCATTCCCCACTGTTTAATTTCACTCTTTTAAACGGAGAACATCGAAAGCTTGCCATTTTTATGCATATAATTAGGCAAAGTTATGCAAAAAGCTACCAACCCTCAATGATCCGAAATTGAGTAAATTTAGTTTTATATCTATTCGGTATATTTTATTCCTTATTATTGTTTTACAAAGTTTTAGCAGTATAATTAATGATATTTCAAATTTTCTGTGGTTTCTGTTTTTCGAGCCTAAAATGTAACTGTGCCTTGGTAATTTTTTGCAAAATAAAAATCACAAAATTATGGAATCCGTGATCCTTACTGTGTTTAACTAATTTTTTGTCACTTCGAGGGTTGGTAGATTTCTACATAACTTGGCCGAATTCTTCTCTCCTTGCACCGTTTCCTTTCTCCAGCCCCCTTATCTCTTCAATAGAATTAAAGTCCCCGTTAAGTGTAACGCCACCAACTGCAGATCATAAAATAATTAATGTTATCAGCAAACCCGCTGCACAAATATGAAACATTTCTAATATCTACATTCCCACCTCTGAATTCTAAGCCCCTGCTCAACGACAGCTACAAAGTGAAACTGCAAGTGGAGACGCTGCTAAAGCTCTGTCAACGCAGGGACACTTGAATGCAGACGGTGGGAAACATTGTAAACGCCAAGGACTACAATAAAATCCATTAACCCAAGCTGCGCGGGTTCGTTTGTTTGCTCGTTCTATGATCCTATTAGCGTTCCCGGGGATCTCTTGTTATTTCGGCCATGAAGAGGCAAAGAAAATATGACAGCCATAATACACGAGCGACCGTGACGCACGCGTTTCGTTTACCACCGTCGGGAACGAGGATGTGCTCGTTTCCCTGGCAATTTCGTCGGATTTATCGGGCTCTTTCCGTTTCTACTTGCCGTCGTGGCATCCAAGGCCGCGAAACCAACCTGCAGATTCCGCGACGCCTTTAACACCGACGCCCGTCTCGCAATTAGTACAATTGTTGCGCTACCTCTTGTTTCGCCGAGCATTGCGCGGAGGAACGAAACCGCTGACGGATGAGTCCTTTATTCGACTGGAAACCTGTTTGCCGCGATAAAATCAATCCCAATTACTGTTTTTTTTCAATGGCATAATGGTACAAGTGTGAGCCGCGAGGGAAAACTACGGGGTTTGGGTAATATATTACTTTAACTGTGTGTAGGTAACTTTTGATCTTTTCGTCTGTATTAGTTTTAGTACTAGTTCTTAGTTTTAGGTACTTAATTAGGCTTATCAAAACATTTCTTACTGCAGTCTCGAGTTTACTCTAGATTTATTTTTATTTTTAATCATCTATATGTAATATTTAATTTATTTTCTATTAGTAATACAGATGTAACAATAATAGTAATAATAATAATAATAATAATAATGCTACTAACTCAATTTTGCAAAAAATGTGGGTTAGTCCATTTTTATTCTGAATGCCTCAATTACTAAATTCACCATATGTAATAATAATTTTAATAATAGTAATAGTAGTAATAGTAGTAATAGTAGTAATAGTAGTAATAATAATAGTAATAGTAACAATACTACTATTACTACTAATAATAATAATCGTAAAATTTGAATTACCAGGACTTTTTCTATTTCAAATGTTATGACGTGGAAAAAATAATTAAAAATAAAGTTTGTATACGTTATTTGGTTCCAAAGACAACACTAATTGAAATCGATGAATACGATCCCCTGAATTTTCATCGCGGATACGGGTGACTGTATTGTATAATTTTATAACGAAACTGAAGTTAACGTTGCTTTGTTAAGAAAGATGTACGTTATCAAACATCTGGCACGTGTTGCAACGTGCGACGTATCGAGCCTCTGACGCAAATGTTATGCATAGATCAAAAAAAAAAAGTGCTTCTGTTTGTTATAATGTTGTAGGAGTATGAGGAAGTGGCGCGAGGGCCGCCGCGACTTGTTCATTTATTCGTGATTATACATTCCATGTGTTACAACGACGAAACGAGACGTCATTTCGGTATTGAAATGGCGTATTTTGGGTATTCCGTGATTATGCAAGCGTGGTTGCTTGATGGACACTCGAAAGAATTTTCTCCGATGAAAATTTATCGATTTTCTGAAACCTAGCCACGTTTCCACACGCGTTCTTCTATTAGAATATTAAATATTGTCATTTTAGCCGTTTAGTATTCCTTCACTGAAATTCCCAACCGCTAATTTCAGTAAGAATTTTTTAATCATTGGGCAATTAAGTGTATTGAAATGCAGTTAATAATAGGCACTGGTTCTTTATAACGATCCTGTACCTGGCACCATGCTTTGCATACAATTTTAATGCTCTATAAACTTTATAAACACTACATGAATGGATAAAGCATAGAAACTTCATAAATTTGACTTCGTTATGAAATATTTACGTAAGATAAGAAGTGCCATGATATTAAATATTAACTCCTTGCAAAATTGTAGTTATTTCTTAAAAGTCAGTAGTCATTTCTTAAAAATCAGTGGTACTTTTTAAAAAATTAGTAGTAATTTTCTAAAAACCACTACTATTTTTTTAAAAGTCCTTAGTAATTATTTTCGATGCAATAAGCAGATGTTCGCCTCGCGAGTGATTAAATAAGAAAATGGCTGCAACAAGATAGCTGGATATCAGAAGAGACGACATTGCTTTCTTTACAGACTTATATTACTTGCGTCAACGAATTGCAAATACTCCTTCTTCAGTTAAGCATTAAAAAAACACAAGGAGTAAGTGCGTTTCCTTTTTTCAGAATAAATAATTAAATAACTAAGTAGATCTGAAATAAATAATTTAAAGCAGAGACGCGAAGAGACTGTTTTAACTCGCTTTAAACAGTTGTATCGAAGAAAGATTACTGTTTTGAAGGAAAGATTTTAGTTTTTCCAGAAACCTCTATGAATGAAAGAAACCTCAATGACACTATTAATCTCCGATGTTAATTATATCCATTGACGTCTTTTCTGGACTGTTTTACTTTATTTTTCTCACGGTTCTTCCTTATACGAATGAATTACTCATTACTACGTACACGACCAGTTTATTTATCCACTGACAATGAACGTGTCTGAGAACATTGCGTTCCGAACGCGTGTATCGTGACTACTCGATTTAAATTGATTCGCAAACGCGCTCCTTGTTATTCTCAAAACATTGGCGAAATTTTTCCCCGATTAATTCCCTTTGATTAAGCCCATGGTCCATCCAGTAATCGAAAATCTTAACAAACGTACAACTATGAACTTTGTTACTACAACTTCGTAACACACGCTCCCATTATTCGTTATTTCGTTCATTTTATAATCGCAAACTTTTAACGGCAAAAATGGTATTCTAATTTTTTGACATAAACAGAAAGCAAGTTGTGTTAAATCCAGGGATTTGAGGGCATAAAAGAATTGTATGTTGCAATGGACGAGTAAGTCATCCACCGCGCTGATAATTACTTTATTCGATGAATGTACGTAGAATGGTGCATTTTCTAATGCAATTTATAGCAAATCTTGTTTACTTCGTTGGCCTTTAATTATCACTAAAAGAATAAGGGGTTTTCAATTAATTGCTAGAGATTCTATAGCAAGATCTAATCTTCAAATTTTCAAAATTACGGTAAATCCAAGGCTACAATATTTAAGACACCAAACACGTGTCTTTTCACTTGAAAAAAAATGCGATAACTTTGGAAATTTTAACAACGAGGTTTTAATTTTAATAAATTTAGTTGAAATTAACTTGATCTTATTAGCTTACGTTAAAATTTAATTGGAGGAGTTAAATTTGAGTAAATTTAGTTGAAATTAACTTGATCTTATTAGCTTACGTTAAAATTTAATTGGAGGAGTTAAATTTTAATAAATTTAGTTTAAATTAAATAACATAAATTTGAGAAATATATTATTCCAATTCGCACGTAATCAATTAGGCCAAGTTATGCAGAAACCTACCAACCCTCAAAATGACAAAAATTAGTTAAACACAGTACGGATCATATAATTTCGTGATCTTTATTTTGCAAAAAATTACCGACCCATAAAGCAACTCTTATCAGTGGCAAACTCAGGATTTAATCTTAGGGGGAACCGAGTTGAACGGATACTAACATTTTTAATACAAATTCAATAAAATTCATTAGGCCATTATAAAAATTTATTTACAGAATAAAATTCAGTTTTCTTATCTTCTACAACGCCCCTTGCTTATGGAATGAGGCGGGGGGGTGCCCTTTGCCCACCCCTTCTGTGTGCGCCACTGAATCTTACATTATAGAATTATTAAAACTACCAAGCCATAATTCCATTTCAGACCTAAGAAACAAAATCTACAGGAAATATAAAATAATAATAATTATACTACTCACTATTAAATAACCCATTATAAAACAATAACAGGAATTAAAATATATCCAATAGAAATAAAGCTACTTTTCTTTAACAATTAAGATCTTCAAACTAAATTTACACAAAGCTACTAATTATAGCTTTCTGCATAACTTGATCCAATTGCCACGTCATTTGTTCGAAGGCAAAAGTACTTACGCTCACACGCCCCGAGAAATGGAAAAGTCGGTTTTCGGCTGGTGATATTCCACAGTTACGTTAGCGAGCGCACTAATTCGCGGGGCAAACACGGCCAATTCTGCGCACACGGTGGGCATTTCAAAATTCGTACACGTCGGACACCGGTTAACGACACCACCTACGTGTTTATGAGGGATAATTATGAAAGGGGTTCAAATATCATGATTAGAGCCGTGAACGTCATCGATTTTCCATCGCTTTGTTTATCCCGTTAGTATTACGTGAACATCTGGCACCGCAGATAATTGCAGGCGTACGTGCAGTAGGTAGTGGACGGATGTTACATTAATAATGCCTTACGTTTCTATGCTGAATCAGTTTAGACAACACATTTCATCGTTACTATTAGCACCGAACGAAACACGGAAGTTTCATACAGAAATGATTATTTATTTAACGTATTATTTAAGTGATTGTGGGGGAGATTTATTTATTTTTTTATTTATTTATTTATTTATAACACCTTGAGTGGCGTCCACGTGGGGTTCCACGCCGAAGGGTTTCCAATTGTGTAAATATTGCCCTGGTGGTCCTGAAAGTTGGTTTGGAGCGAGTTAAGCAAAGCTTAAAGTGCCATTTTTCAAAATCTGGCGTCAATCGAAGGTTTAAAAGGGGACGTTCTCATCAAATCGCTCAAAAAGATAGGTGCTCTCTAGGATTTTTTTTCAGAGGTATACAACATACAGTAAAAACGATAGCCATTCATGTAACATTTAAGAATTCTCTTGGTTTGTTGATTTGAGACAATCCTACGTCGAGTTATGATGGCTACAGTATTTTTCTTGTAACAGTGCACTGAGCGCTAAAAGGAAATCGAACCTTTACTAGAAATTAAAAAAATTCATATCCTTGAATAACGTATATTTATTTAAAAGCCATAGAGTCTTTTACTGCATGTTATAAAGTTTCTTTGTTAAGATAAAATCTAAAGATCACCTATTTTTTGAGCGATTTAATGAAAAAGTCCCATTAATATGAAGAAATACAATGACCGACGACAGAGTAACGACATTTCTTCTTTACACAAACGAAGTAGTTAGTTAGTTAATTGTTTATTTCAACGCAATTGCCAAGAGATGGATTCGGTTTTACAATATTTACATGAAACGCATTTCTCTACACACACATATGTATACCTTCCCTCACCCACACACCCCACATACATCACACATGTCTATAATAAATTATGTGCATCTCTCCTTGCTCTCCAAGTTTCTATACGAATTTTATTACCCTCTCATTATATTCACCCGCTAATAATTCTTGTTCCTTTACTTCCATTCTACCCAACTTCTCTCTCTTTACACAATATACATTTCCTCTCCTCTTCCTTTGCCCAGTATATTGAAAATTAGGCCATGTGTACTAAAACGCATTAGTAGTTTTAAATCTTGATTTATTTAGGACACTCGGAAGGCAACGTCTTTATGCTTTGAAACGATCCTGCAGAATGAATTCTCGAGGGGAGATTCGTCAAGCACGCGGACTCTATCGGTTGGTCACGCTATCGATATTTTAAACATTTCAGCTCTGTCCTCTTATGCGCTCCAGGAAGTAATATACAAGATAATTTTTGTATCGATCAACTTTCATTAGTTAAACCAAACCAACGCAGTAGTTATTGTTCCCTCTCTGTAGATAAATCTCAGAAATCAAAGAACACTGTCCTTAATGAATACGTATGTAATTTCAGCGCTTGTGGCCTTTTTCAGAAACAATTAGGCACATCATCTACTTTTGTAATAAATCTGCTTTTTTTTTAAATAAATACTGGGTCTTCAATTGATTATTATAGGAATAGTTGCTGTATCTACGTCAGTGCATGATTCTTAAGATTACGTGCTTGATAAGTATATTTGTCGGAGCATCGTCGCCTAAGCATCAAATTAGATAGTGGTAGGTTTAATACGACTCAAGGCTTTCGCAGCTTCTCGAGGTTTCTCCACCTACAAAATCTTTACGCAAATAGCGCCCGTATGGCTTTATACAATTGCGCGTCGAGCAGAATTAGAGCTATGATATTTAAATTCGTCTCTTCTGCATACAGCTTCTGTTCCACGTGAAATGCACGCCAAGCCAGTTACGCTTGTGCCTGCATCTGATTTGTTCTTGTTAAGCTCGATTGATTGATCGAATTGAATTACCAATGGCTCTTCCTCGGCTGTAGTATTAATAGAACGGACGAATGAGAAAGTATATTTCTTCGGCAGTTAACGGGGACCGTAAAATTGAACACAAACAACTTTTGGAATCAACACATCGTAGATGTAAGTGAGCCACAGCTTGGGGTGGCAAATTTGAGGCGAAAGAGATCGAAAATATTTAAACATACAGGCTTGAGACAACTTTAAAAACCATTCACTTATTTTTCACGTAGCAAATTAGCAATAACTCATATTTGAGATTGTCATATTGAATTAATTTTAAAATTGTCTCAACTCTTTTAAATTAAAATATTTGATAATATTCCGCAGAAAGGGCGGCAGACGCTTGTCAGCGTAGATTTGGCAAATCTCCAAATCCGTCCCTATCTATATCATTTTTATTCTTACGATAATGTAAATTCTTTATAATTTTAATAATGAAAAGGAAAATGTCCCCAATTATTGCTGGAATTAATTTACCGTAATCAATCTTTGAATCGAAATTCCCAGAAAAAGATTTCAAAGTAACAATCACTGTCGCTTAAAGCAACAACTGCTATTCGTGCAAATCGTGTACCTCGCCTCCATCGTGCGCAGAATAAAAGACAATTACAAGATTACAATAATTTATGTGATTTATATAACGACCGACGGTTCAGCGCAATTTACGTTTTAAACACACTTCAAGTTATAAAAACACGTACTGTCCCATCAATTTGTGTTACAGGATCATCCATCATGAATTGATTCGCAGCGTTGCGTTGGATTTAATTTACAAGTAAAAAAAATAGTACATTCAACGTGTGTGTCGCCTTGGAATCGATAATTAAATCTTATCGCGCGGGCATCGTCTTCTTCACACTATCGATCTAATTTTAATGACAAAAAGAGAACAATAAAAGTTGAGACGCGCGCAATATCGCTCGAATAATAACGAGCAATGAAAAGAGACAAGCGTGAGCATGCATTAATTTGAATGAGAATTCAATGTTACTTTTTTGTGTTTTGTCAGCAGAATTTTTTGGGTTCGTTAACATCGGTATAACAAGTCAATTCATGAAAATCTCAGGGTTTGAAAGGGAGGAGGAATAATGTTTTGAGAACAGTCTTTCCAGAGACTTGTTTTCCTTAAGGTGTAGAGAATTAATAATAATGAGACTGATTATAGAAAAGTGGGTCAGGGTGTTTCCCTTTTTTCATTGCGGGTACAAAGTAAAGATAAAAGTAAATACTGTTGTACGATAAAAAATTACTGCTTACTAGAATTAATGTAAGCAGTTCAAATAACATTCCTGAAAAACTTCACTCAGAATCATTTGTTTGCTGATCTATAACAGATGACGTCAAGGACTGCTAAAATATTTAAAGTTCGAGATTAACTTTAAATATAGAATACGTTCGTTATCAAAGAAAATTTGCATGTGATAAGATTAGTAATGTGGCACAAGTTTTTTTTAGCTAAAATAGTTTCAAACACCTGTTGTAAAAAGTACACGTGTGATTTTGTGCGGTGAATATTGTAAAACGCTCATTTTCCGCTAAAAGCCATTTTCCTTTGAATAATCTCCAATCACTTTCTTTTCCTTTAAATGAATTAACGAATAATGTGATTTGGACACATTGCACGGTAATAAATGTTAAGCCTAAATGCATACATACCTATGTGTTTCTGGCGAAACGAAAGTGCGCAGCAAGTCAATAATAAACTCTGTTAGTTTAATACTCATTGTAAAATATGACATTATCATGCAATGCAAGTATCAAATAGAGCTGTAAATATTTGAATAATTCGAATAATTTTGGATACTCCTAATTATTATTCGATTATTCGAATCACAATTTGAAATTCTCTGGTATTCCAATATTCGAATCTTAAATTTGAACTCTCTGGTATTCGAATATTCGAATGTTAAATTCTAACTGTCTGGTATTCCAATATTTGAATCTGAAATTCGAATTCTCTGATATTCGAATATTCGAATGCTTAGACTTAAAATATTCGAATATTCGTAACAGCCCTACTATAAAACAGTGATTTATCCTAAATTGCTAATTTTCCTTTAAAAAATCTGTAACAGATACGATTTGAAAATTTTAACGAAAAAAAGAGTTTTGAAAGAACAATTATTTTTCACTTTTTTTTAAATAGACAACATACATTTCTCCCCTTTTTCATCTAACGAGTATATTTTATTGCAAACCCTAGTAAATCCTATTTACGTCGAAGTAATAGTGACTTTTTCTCGCGGTCTTCTTCGTTTTACGTACTGGAATTATTGCAAAACACTTTCAGCATTCTTTATCTTCTCCTTTTACGCCTGCCGAGTCTGTAATGTATGTACCTCGCAGACGAACAAGAATTTATTTCGCTTTAGTTACTTTTCCATTTTCCTTTTTCAGCACACTTCAGGGTTTTCCACTGAATCATAAATTACTTTCCCACTTTCATTTACAACTTCTGCAATTTTTGCTATTATATGTTCACTTCCATACACACGATATTTTATAAATCTCACACTTCGGCAACTTCTCTCCGCACCCCCTGTTCTTGATTTCAACACAAGTGGCTATTTTCCAGAAAGCGAAATTAAAACAATGCTTCAAGTTCGATAGCTTATCCTGGAATATAAGCAAGTCCTACTTATGCAATTATTTTTTCAGGCTATTCGCCTTTGGTGTTTACATTCGAAGCAATATATGCACAAGTGCATAAATTTAAATACTCTAATGCTCTAACTATGAAATATAAGAAATTTCTGAGAATTTTCAGACTTACCTTCGAGCTGTTGTCAAATCATGTAGCGTGATAGAAGCAAGAAAGTGACCCTATTTAAATTACCTTAAATACACTTGACGGAGAGCAGATTTATGAGAAATACGGTCGCACAATAATACAAAGCCCTTGCGAGGTGTTTACAGCAACGTCCAACCACTAATGTATTCTGAGCGGTGAGGAATCTTCATAATGCATGATGCATAACACGTTTGTTGACATTCGTACACCGACATTGTTGAAAGGAATTACCCTTAACTTCGCACCCGAGGAGTAGAAATTATTCTGTTGAAAGCTGAAACGTGAAACAGGCGGCATGCGTCACGAATTCTTGCAGCGACGTCTTTTCGCTCGCGGTAAGTATTAGATTTCGTATGATATGTCGTTCGTAATGATCGATCATTCCTTTAACAAACCACTGCGTTGTCCGATGTTTTTTTTCTCAACGTGACGACCTGCTTAACGAAATGAAGTACAAGCGACAACGGAATTATTATAATGCAAGTGTATCCACTGTAATAGTTTGATTATGTGTCAATTTTTAAGAAATTTCGTTTGGAACAGATGAGTTAATTTGGATAATATTTCATCTATTCATTTATTTCCGTCTTCAGCATTATTTATTTAAATTTGTATGTTATTAAAGAATATTATTGGTGTTTTTTCGAGAGAACAAAATGTTTGGATAAAGAGAATACGAAGAAAAATTGGAATCAGAATTTGTGATAAGTGGTTTTAAGCAAAAAGAAATTCTTGCAAATTCTGAATTGATATAATAACGAAATCGTGGGAAAAATGATTATACTTAATCTCGCAATTGATTAAGTTACTCTTTAATAGTCATCTATCATACAGAACTACTTTAACGATAAATTCATGTATTTATGAGACTTTGGAGATTTTTTCTGTGTTTAACATACCAAATTACAGAAATTAATTCGATTAATTACCGTACATAATCTTTAAAAATGTCAAAAGAAGACTTTTCGCAGGGACCATTCGTTGTCAAAAACAAATCTAAGAAGTTTCAAGGGTAACAGAAATTTACCTTTGGGTCCGTTTACTTTGCACGTGACAATTGCAAAAGTTCGAACCTTATCGCGTGCATATTTAAACGTAGAATTGCGTCAAGTGTTACGTAATTACCCTTGAAAAGCAAGAGATGCAAGTGGAACGAGGAAGCGAATTTCAAACGGTAAAATGACATTCGTTCCATCAAGATAATCAACAATGATTTGCGCGCGATAATCACGCCAATGCAATCACTGTGACAACAAAAAAAAAAATAGTGAAATATGTATAGCCGTTAGAAAGAGACTTGCATTCAGACAGTCATACAGGGTGTCCTATTATAATTTACAAATATTTAAATATTTCTGGTAGCGCGTTAAAATCAAACGATTGCATACAATGAAAATTTTCGTGGGTGAAATTCAGTAAACTCGTTAGAACTTGGTGGGAAAAAAGCTTCAAGTGGGAGCCGTGGGAATTTTTCAGGTATTCAGATGGTTTCAAATGGTGTCTATGCATAAAATAAAGTAAAGAGAAAAAGAGTTCATAAACTGTTGGTAATTCGTGACATTTCGTGTCAAAAAAGTTTCTGGCGTCGCGTACGAACATCCTTTGTGTTGCACATCACGCCACTTTTCTGGCGAACGTCACGCGAACGGACGTTTTTAGATTAGGCAGAAGGAAGGAAAAGCAGGAAAGACGATAAATTCGTTGCACCAGTGATAGCGATTCTTCTATCGGGACTACGCAATCTCTGTTCAGTTCGGTTTATCGCAATATTTGCATTATTAGATAGATTGAATCAGCATTGACGTTAAACTGACTATTTCAAACGGAGCACACGAGTTTAGGACGTAGATAGAGCTTGTACAAAATTTCGTGTATATTTTCTGGTTGCAATGTTTTAAAGTTTTACGCGAGCGTCGAATGGCCGGGTGTTACTCACGCATCTGCCGCTACTCAGATGCTTGTGACTTCGGGAATTTTACGAATTTCAAAAACTCCTTTTAAACACGTATTCTTAAAAGGTTGAACGCTCAAAAAATGAAATAAAAAAGATTGATATTTAGACCGGAACCTCCGCTTAAGGGGGGAATCCTAATTTCTGGACTAAAAGCATAGCAAAATTTGGGAATTTATTTTAAGACACTAAAGATGTAAAAAACATGGTTCAAATTTCAGATGAATCCCAAATTTTGCTATATTTTTAGTCCAAGAAATGGGATTCCCCCTTAAGAAGTATTTTAATGTTAAATATAACGAGAATATAATATTATAATATAATGCCTCAATAATTAGAGATATTAAGCAATAATTTAGACATGATATTTTTATAAATGAAAGTATTTTGAATATTTAAAGATTACTCACTTTTTACATTACTTTTATGAGACTTTATCCTCGTGGAGAATTTTAATCTACTTTAGCCAGATATAGTATCTCCCTTCTAATATCATATGTTAATAAGTGTAAGATTATATTTTATGCATAAATCTTGTCGCACCTAATAATTCATAACATAACAATCTTTATTTTTATTTTTTAAACTATCTTTGACACTATTCTACGCGTAGTTTCCCTTGTACTATATTTAAAGCTACTAGTAAATAATAAAATTAAAATTACAATGAATCTATTATAATACATTCATTATAAATTTTCCGTAATAAATCATCCCTAACATTTAATGTCGTGTTATATCCGAGGGGAAGTCAATAAATGAGGTTCCCTTCATTTACGTTTCTACATAATCAAGTCCAATTGAAGTTCCTGCCCAGTCTACTTTTCAATACAAACAAATATAATATTCCCAGCTACAAGCAAAACATCTAAGAAAATAAACTAGGGCATTATAACGTGTCCTATATTCTTGGACATCAAAAAATCTGACCCCCAACCTGTTAAACGATTTAATATACCGGAGACGAGTCTTAAGAAGTGGAAAGATTAAAAGACAAAAGGTTATTGAAAAACAGTAGCGACGTCTGCCATCGCAGTTTCATGTAACAGGTCAGTCACTCTCACGCCACGAATATGTGCATATTAAAATTAATAACGTGATCGTCTACCTTCGACAATCATGATCGAAGTACGCACGTCAGACATAAATAGAGCGGAAATAATAAACCGGTGACCCGATCGTCACACGGGTCGTCAACGATCGGACGAAAAACTACGAAGCCTTTCGTTGGAAAAATCCTGCTGAAAAAAGAAACAGCAATAATCAGCAATTGAGTACTGAACACTGTACTCGCTTCTGCATAATTCGAGCACTTCTTAAGTAGTAACATGATTTTGGAAAAAGCGCGAAAAACGTTTTGCACTGTCCAAGCGTGACA
Source organism: Andrena marginata (assembly GCA_963932335.1). NCBI lineage: Eukaryota > Metazoa > Arthropoda > Insecta > Hymenoptera > Andrenidae > Andrena > Andrena marginata. The sequence continues at coordinate 8,976,660 of OZ010660.1, forward strand.
CGAGAATCAATCGACAGTTTCAATTGATTACGTTCTTCGTGCAACTCGCACTGCTTCTGTCCTCTGCTGTTCTCCATACTTTGTTTGAACAACGCACACGATAGTACCCAACGGAGCGCAAACGATTATTGATTAGCCACAGGTAATTTTCCGCTAACGGCAGACATGAACGAAGGGGGTATATACCGCGAGTGGGAGATAGAGTCCTTCAAAGAATTTTCCGCTTTTATTTAAGATACAGCGGCGGACAAAAGAAACTTTACATCCTTTAAAATCGCATAGCTTTTTTTTAGAATGGTCCAAAAGACTTGAGTTTTCTTGAGAAGCCAGAAGGATTAGTTTGCCATGTGACGTGTTTCGTCGTTTTGAAAAATAATCGCTGATTTCGGGAATTTCGCGATTTTCGATCTTACTCTGCGATCTTTAAACGTTTGTAGCTCAAAGCAACGTTGAACGATTTTAATGAAATTTTCAGCATGTATACAACTTACTTAAATCTACAAACGGGATTTTGGAGTTTTCATTACGGACTCAGAAAAAGTTGAAAAACGACCTTTCCTATTTTTTCGCTATTCAAAAGGATGAAACACGTCACTTAGCAAACTAATCCATCTAGCTTTTAAAAAAAACTCAAGTCGTTTGGACCAATTCTAAAAAAGTTATGCGACTTTGAAAGGTGTAAACTTTCTTTCGTCCGCCACTGTATATTATGAAGACAACTGAAAATCACGTAGAGGACTCGGAAATGCTTGTTCCCTTTTCGGAACTAATAGTCGATCGCCCTTTTATAATAAAATTTAGGGGCTCAGTGGAAAATAGGCACACGCCACATATGCATAAACTTTAATTTGGTTTTACCATTGTTTCGTTCCTCGAATGTAGTGTAAAAATATGATAAAAAAAAATCATAAAACGGTGGGACGTGCTTGTGTTCCACTGAGCCCCTCAGATTCCCTTTTTTAAGTCGATTATATCTAAAGACACTCTGTTTGAGGCATTGAGAGCAAAATCCAACTAACCCACATTGAAATTTTTTTCCTATTTTATACGATTAGTAGATCCTATTGGAATACATTATTGCTACGAACTCAAATTCGCAAAGAATATGGGTTAGTCCGTTTTTGCTCTCAATTAGGGCTGGGACTATTCGAATATTTTACAAGTATTCGAATGCTATGAATTAACTTCGAATATTTGAGTATTCGAATGTTATTATTCGAATATTTAAGTATTCGAATACTGAAATATTAGAGTAGTATTTGAATACTGAAATATTTGAATACTTAAATATTCGAATACTGAATTACTTGAATACTTAAATATTCGAATAGTATTTGGATACTTGGGTATTCGAATGTTATTCGCCAAATAACTGAGCAACTGAAGTATTCGAATATTCGAAGACCGAAAAATTCGACAAATAGTCCGAGCCCTACTCTCAATGCCTCATTTGATTCTCTCTAAAACGCTTATTTCGAATACAATGGTATTGATTGTAATGCGCCAAAATAATAATGCATATAGGTGCAGGCTGCGGCCGAAAGGATGGTAAAAGCGGACAGGAGGTGATTCATTTTGCAAAAAAAAATCAAAACTTTTTTCTAGATCACATTCCATTTGAAGAAAATTATTTTCCAAATTTCGATCTTATCTATACACGAGGATTCCTTCCATTCGCAGTATTTACTGATAAATTCTGGTCCTTTCTAGTCGAGTGCATATTTAGTGATTTTTGAAAATTCATTTTCTCGAAAACTAACAAAGGACATCGTCCAACTGTGAGGTATACCCACGCCGATTTTGACGAGGTTTACATAGATGATAGTTCTCGACAAACGATTTGGCACGTATTTTTTTTTATCGGCAAATGTCTATACTTACTAGGTGGTGAAATTTGTCCGAAAAGTTTGGGGTGAGAAACACGTTTGCCCCAATATCTCGGGAACTATACACCATACAGAAAAATCGGTTAGACGAAAATGATGTATTTTTTTATAACAAATTCAGTCACGTAATCAGATTCGTAATAGGTCAATTTGTTTAAACAATACAGTAAAAAAGTAGTCATTTTTCACTGAATCTCATTACGTGGTTAAATTTATTATAAAAAAATACATCATTTTCGTCTAAAAGATTTTTCTCCATAGTGCATACTTTCCGAGGTATTGGGGCAAACGTGTTTTTCACCCCCAACTTTGAGGGCTGATTTCACCCTGCAGCTATGGGCGTTTGCCGATAAAAAAGAACACGTGTCAGACATCTTTTCGAGAACTATAATCTACATAAACCTCATCAAAATCAGAGTGTAACGGTTGGCTGATAAATGTCACAAAGAATCACCTCCTGTCCGCTTGTACCACTTTTACAAGCAGAAACGGAGGCTGAGCACGGTAAATTTTTACTGCTTGACTGCTTCGCACATTTTTTGTTTTTTGAATTTTCTTTCATTTTATAAAAGCAGACGAATGAAATGTTTTCAATAAATATCAATTCCCAATTTTTCATCATTGAAAAAATATCATATTAAGAAACATAGTAGGTACTACTTTCTTTGCCCGAAAATTAAGCATTCTTTATGAATTTTTTTCTATATAAAAATAAAAAACTAGAAAGATGGGGTTCGTTGCAAATGAAAGATCACTGTTTGAAAGTATAAAACTAATTTTTATTTAACAAAAGTGCAGCTGGAGCTGAGCTGAAGCAAGTATTTTGATGTCGGAACGGAGCAAATATAAAATTGGTCCACTCCAATCCCCTGATTATACAACAAGTAATGTAGAACGAAAAGGTGGCAGGTAATTATGACAGAAGGATAAACTGGATTGAATACTACGGCGTACAGTTGTACTACTGCATGCTTCGATCGAACTCTATCGATGATTAAGTGCCTACTGCAAACGAGAATGACGCGGTCGAATTAAATACCACAATGCAGAGTGATGCAATCCCTAAGAAGTGTCTCAAAGGGTGACCATTGATCAGCTGATCATAAACGATGCGCAACGTCCTTCCCTTCCAAGAATCGTGCGCAAATTGACGTGCAACGACGGGTATGGCGTGACTCGCCGACTCCATCGTCTACTCGTCAGTGCCCATTGCGAAAGTTCCTTTTCCTGTCCGAGCACCGCGATCGTGCCATTGTTTTTAAACATTCGCGACAGCCTGCTGTAAGTAGGAACTCATCGTCGCGACGCGACGTCAGAACAACGGGCAGCGTTTGGTAAAATAGCAAACACACCCTCACCCCTCCACCGTTTACTTGATTACCTAATCAAACATTTTTTTGTTCGAACATATCGGTTAGATGTGTGGCGGAAACAGACGCAACGCTTCATTGAACTGCTAAAAGAATAGATATTTGCCTACCATTATGAGTATTTGTAAATAGAAGAATTTTATTTTGTATTCATTTACCTTTATGTTTTATTAATAGTTCCATTATCATAAATTGCAGTTGATTGTTTACGGAATATTTGATAGAAACTACTTGGGGAATGCTTTCATCACCTCGATAAATAATAATAATACCTAATAGTAATTACAGAGGGATTGTTGATTTTTTAGAAGTTTTTAAATGTTAACAGTAACTGTTATACTGAATAATATGTTTAATGGTAGACATTTCTGTTTTATTCTACATAAACTGTTTAAAATTCAACGTTAAACATTCGTTTAATCAACTGAGATAATTTGTACACATATGAGAACGAAGCGAAACATGGTTTAGTGTTATGATCAGGATAAATTTAACAACTGATGAATATTAAAAAAAGTATATAAATGACGACATCATAGTAGAAAATTCACAATCGATTCAGGCCTTTAAAATGATCCTTATTTTCACGATGATCGTTTTTATACGACTCACAATGATCGACCTCGAAAATTATGAAAATTATAATTCGCCGGGGAATATCTATATTATGCCATCTGTATTCAAAATAATTTAAATGCTACATAGACTACATATGTATTTGCAATTCGAGCAGTTAAACTATGTAACCTGCTACACATGATATATCGTTGAAATATTCGTCGCTTAAGTTTCTTCGAAGAATTTGAAATTCAATGTTGCGACCTGCGAAGCATAAAATTTCGATAAAGTATACGATTATTTCGATAAAATGTACGATTTTATAAAAAAAAAAGAACCGTGATGCGCAAACGTAAATTAAATCTGTTTTAATTCGTACAATTACTAATTTCCAGATGTATCTTTACATCTTGAAGGAGCGTAGTGAAAAATGAATTTCAATTCGCCAAACGCATCGCTCAGGATTTGAATAATTCAGCTTAAACGTAGCAAAAATAGAAATATTATACAACAATAATAAATACAATTAATGTGACCTGAAATGTACATCGCAAAAGGTTCCATCGAGCAAAGGATTATTTTCTTATGAGCACGACTTCGGAGCAGACGTGAGAAGGAAACACGAAGCTTGCTCACAAAGGTTGTCCCAGAAACCCTATCTCGTTCCCTTCGACATTTTACCTAGAATACCTACGTCAAACGTCAACATCCGGGATTATTGTCTGAACAGTGCGTTCCTGAAAAAGGCCCGCCTGCCATCGGCATGAGCCACTCTGGGTTATCGTTTGTTCGAAAGGTCTAGCCGATGGTAAATAAGTTAAAGGCACATGTGAGGCCTTATTGTTCGATGCACAAGTGGCAATCCGTGAATGTGGCCTTTCAGGAAATTGTCCTTGCCCGATCGTTTCTAGGCGAGCGTCAGCCTCTACGCTAATTAAGAAATTAGCACACAATGTGGAGATAATAGTCGATTGTTGATTCGTTATTCAACCATCTTGACAGTTGACTTCATTAATACCTGAATGTACCATGATAAAAATAATGGCAACTCTAACTCGTAACCGTTTCCGTTGTTTCCTCGCGAAGATAAATGACTAGACAAAATTCTATTTCTTTTCTTCTTCTGTTCTCTTTCTTTTGCGAATATTGTAATGGATTTAGGTACACACCAGAAATTTATAAATGACTGGACAAAATTTTATTTCTTTCTTTCTTCTTGTGGTTAATATTGTAATAAATTTAGGTGTGTACCTAGGGAAGGAACACTGTGGTTATCCTATCGTGCAAAGCTGGGTGATTTTCCGTGTAAGATAAATATTGTACAGTCGAACATCGATAACTCGAAAACCTCTATAAGAAGAAAATTTTCTTCATTCCCTTCCGCGCAGCGGCAAACACCTCTACAACTCGAACTATATATTGCATGTTAAATTATGTATTTCATCTCTACAATTCGAATTCAGAAGAACTCCGACTTCTACAAGTCGAAATTTACTTCTACATATGTATTACAAAATTTCGTAGAAAGATCTTAAAATATTGATAAATATTGAAAATGTTATTGATTTACAATACAGTAAAGGCTAGCACAAAGCAAAATCACAATGTTTTGATATGTGATGAAGAGTAGTATTTCGAATATAAAATGTCTCTTATAATTATTTTAATATATGTATAGTGGCGTGCAAAAGTATTCGGCCACCCTTTAAAAGAAGAATAACTTGTTTAAAATTGGTCCAAACGACTTGAGTTTTCTGGAGGAGCTAGAAGGATTGCAAAAATTGCAATTGATTGGAATAGTGAAAGAAATAGTAAATGTCGTGTTTTCAACTTTTTCTTCTGTGCTCGTAATCAAAATTTAAAAAATACCTTTTGTAGATTTAAGTAAGTTGTGTACGTGCTGAAAATTTCATCAAAATCGATTAACGCAGCTATGAGCTACAAACAGTTAAAGTTGGTGAAAATCACACTTTCCTGCTGAAAATTTACTTAAATCTACAGTAGGCATTTTTTAAATTTTCATTACGAGCATAGACAAAAACTTGAAAAACACGACATTTACTATTTTCTTCGCTATTCCGACCAATTGCAATTTTTTTCAAAACGGCGAATCACGTCACTTAGCAAACTAAAATCCTTCTAGCTTCTCAAAAAAAACTCGAGTCATTTGGATTAATTTTAAACCATTTATTTTGTCTTAACGAATGGTAGAATACTTTTGCACACCACGCCAATACCCATACAGCACACTTCGTTGCAGCTGTATTGCAGGAACGTTGCTGCAATATTGTGTTGTTGCAGGTTGCATTGCAATATTGTAGGAACGTTCCTGCAATATTGCCGTGCATTATTGGAGTGGCAATGACCCTACAATATTGCAGCAATATTGCAAGAACGTTGCCGTGCAATGTTCCATTGGCAACGATCCTACAATATTGCAAGAACGTTGCCGTGCAATATTCCATTGGCAACGATCCTACAATATTTCTGCAATACTGCGCGCACATCGACGTGCAATGTTCCAGTGGCAACGATCCTACAATATTTCTGCAATATTGCGCGCTTATCGACGTTCAATGTCCCAGTGGCAACGATCCTACAATATTTCGGCAATATTGCGCGCACATCGATATGCAATGTTTCAGTGGCAACGACCCAGCAAAATTGCCTACATATTGCCGTGCAATACTGTAGTGGAAATATTGTAGAAACAGTACAGCAATATTCTAAAGCAACTATGACTTTGACGAAATTTGAAATATGCCGTCGAGTAGATTCTACAGCATATTTCCTTTAACTGGATATGCTAGAATTTCTCGTTGGCCGTTGAAGATATGAACAAAGTGTTATTGTGAGAGTTGTTTGTACATGAATTTACATTACAGAAGAAATTTGAAAATGAATTTAATTTGTTTAGATAGAGTAGATACTATATATTTTAATGCGTGAAGTTATTATTATTATTATTATTATTATTAAACGTCTTTATTGCACAAACACGTTTATATAATCAAGCAAGAGAAAAGAGAGATGTAAAGAAAAATGCAAAGGTTTAGTCTAAAGACTACTTTCCAACCTAACCTAAAATGACACCGGGTTAAAGTCCGCACCTGCAGTGTTAAAAATCCCTAATAGGTTTGTCAAATGAGCCTTCGTTTTTGAATAATTTGAGTTTAAAGTTTTGCACGGTTGGAGTATAAGTTCAAATACATAAGCAATCTTATCAATCAGCGGTTGTAGCTGTGGCGGTAAATTGTTCGTCTACGATTCTACAGGTCCTCGGTTCGAATCCCCCTGAGGTAAAAATATTTTCTATGAGAAAATGACACACGGGCGTTATACTACTACGATTCTGCACACATTCATGTCGTAGCGTCCCTCACTACCCGTTTCGTTGCGGTGGGGACCATCGCTGTAAAATTTCCGAAACGTTGCGGGAATGTACTCCTGCAATATTGCTAAGGCGGACATAGGAGTGAACCTCTGCAACTTCCCTACAATGACACGGTGCAACATTGCAATCTCGCACCGCAATATTTCTGAAGAGTTGCATGATCATTGCCACAATTTTGCTGTTTCGTTGCAGAATCATTGCCGGAACGTTGCAGGAGTACATGTTTGTAATGCTGCTGCAACATTGTAACAATACACACCCGCAATATTGCGAAGGCGGACATAGGACTGAACCTGCAACGACTCTGCAATGTTATGCTGCAACATTGCAATCTTGCACCGCAATATTGCAGAGACGTTGCTGCAATGTTATGGTGCTGTGTGGGTATATTCGATTATAGGTATACAATAAACAATTGACCTTTAAAACTTGAATTTGTCTTGCTTTACAGCTTCAAAAATCGAAGAATTAACAATCGCACGCTTACTCGAAAATTCGATAAGCCGAAACCTCTATAATTCGAAGATTTTTTCCCTTTCCTTGACATTCGAATTATCGAGGTTCGATCAGATAACTGATTTATGCGTGCTCTTCGATTTCTACAATTGCTTGAAAATCGTACAATCAGTACGCAAGTGTATCTACATATTACGTATGTGTGAAATAAAAATCCTGATCTATTTAGGTAAATGAGTCTACGTGCCGCAGAGCACGTATGCATACTAACGGACTTTTTCCTTCATGAAAGTTTTATTTTCACTTCGTGTATCAGCGTCGCTTACGTCAAACAGCAGAGTAAAATTTGGAAGCGTATCGTAAGTATCGTGTAACTGCTAGACATGACGTCAATTTATTTTATCACACTGTTATTGCTACTATTTATAACCACTGAATGAAAACGACTGAGAAACACATTGTGCAAAGTTTTCACGTGATTTTTACATGTCCCGAGGATGTTTCCGAAACGCTTTTTATCGCCTCGCCACGCTACCGAGTCACTAATATTCCATGCCAAAAAAGTCTTATCTTCTCACGTAGCTAATGATGTACCATTAGGTTGGTGGAAATAAATGGCCGATCGGCGTGCTTGCATTTGACATGTTGTAATTCAGACATAAATAACGGTTGAAGGGTTCAGAAACCAAGCAGTGTAATCCCATTAGCATTAAAATCAAAACTTACACTGCTTGTACTCTAAATTATTTTTCCTAGTAATTCCGTGGTCAGTATAAGTACCTACCACCATTTATTTAATCACTAATAATTGTAGTTTATACATTTTTGCCAATCAGAACATTTGAAGGGTAAGGGGAAAACTGGGAATGTCCATTTTCCGTGATTTTCCGACTAATAGCAGATTTTGTTGTTCACAACTGGGCTACAGATCTGTCGAGTAATAAGAGGATATGAAGTTCAAATACTCCAAATACCTTGATAAGGTGAAGTTAAAGATTTGGTATAGGTACTGATTAAAAACAGGTAATGTTTATTCTGCACTGGAACAAAATATGCTCTTCCGTCACACCAAAATGTCCCCACTCTTTGCCTAAACATAAGCTTCTGTCTTCAAGTTAAAACGAGAGATTATTTAAGAAGAAAATTCTATAAGAAAATTAAATCCATCGAACCTTGTTTCTTTACGAGTGGACTAAAGTATTAACACTTAATTTTCTCGATAAAGCTTTTCTGTGACATTCCCTGTTTCCCCCCCTGATTTAGTTTCGCTATTATAAAATAATTCCAGGTTAAAATTGACTATGTTACGGAGTGCGAATATTTTTTTCGGGTGGAAATTTCAATTATGTCATCCTGCTTTTTAATTGGTTTTCCTACAGGAAAATCCTTGTCTTTCTTTAGGCGACCTATTAGCTTATAAAAAGTGTTTCAGCAGATTGGACTGATGCAACCACTGAGTCACTTGAAGTTCATAATTTCCCCATCTTGGGATAAATACACATTCTTAGTGAAAGGTTTTCCCTTCGCACTTAATCACCGAGCATTAGTCGAGAATAATTTCAAGTTTTAAATAGCTTTTGTCGCGTTTCATTGAGTTTTACTTTGTTTATACTTATGTTAGCTTTAAGGCTGCAACAGACACGTCCAGTAATTTAGTCGAGTAGCGAGTAATTTAGTAATTTGCCATTGATTTTAAACTAAACTACTCGACTAAATTTTAGTATACACACACGGTAAATTACTAAATTACTTGCTACTCGACTAAACTACTGGACGTGTCTGAACCAACCTTTATTAGCAGACAGGTCTCAAGTTAGAAAAAGTGACCATCAGATGATACGGAATATCCCATGATTCATAGATAATGTGCCAATCTAAATACCCTAGACAAGTCTCGATCAAGCCTCGCGCTTGTTAAACGGGATCGAGCTTCAATCGTAAACTGATCGGTAACACGAAGCTATAAGATATTATATACATATACAGTATGCTTAAAAAATAAATGAGTCAATTTTGGAAGCTTGTTTTACTTATACTGAGGATGAAAAGTGGAGATTCATGGGAATCAGTTGAACTGGTGAGTAATGTTTAAAACACCTCTCAGTGTTGTTACAAGATTCTCGAAGGAATATTCAAGCAGAGGTAAATGCATAAATCTTGTAATACCAGTGTCAAAAATATAGAAAATTCTGACCAAGAAAAAGGGAAGCTTTTTTTATCTAGGTACATAATCTCATTCCACATCTAAGTCTGAAGCATCTTTTTCTTACACTGCCGCTTATTATTACTTCAACCCTCTTCCACCTCTCATTCCTGAATTAAGATCCTACTTGTCCTTCAAGTCTCACACCCATTTATTTATCCTGCAACCCTATTCCTAGCTCAATCCACTTATCCTTTCCGTCCTGTAATAAGTTAAGTTCTTACTTGTTTATTTTTACTTTTGTAGAATTGTTTTGTTGTCCCTAATTTAGTTTAGTTTTATAGTTAGACTTGCCATCAGTGCCACCACTGTAGCCTCGTCTTTACTCTTCTTGCTTACCCTTGTAAATCATGTGTTCTCTTCTCCTTTAAAGTAATAAAGACGATTAATAATAATGTAAGCGATAATTTTATTAACCAGACTTGGACCATAATTCTGCTTTAGGCAAGAAGAGTAAGCTATCGAAATTTACCTATTTACTTTTAGAACACTTCATCGTGAGACCGTTTAACTAATTTTCTAAAAAACGGAATTTGGTTGAAGAATCTTTACAAGTATTCACCACTTGACCGAGGTAGTTCTAATTACTTAAATAACTTTAAATATTGTTTGTATCAAATTTTGTATCTCAAAGACTCATTCTCAAAAGGACGTTTTGTATAATTCCATATTTCCGACAAGTGCTCTGTGCTTTATAGAGAATGGTGTGACCAATATGACACATGTTCATACAAGTTATTTTACAAAGTTACTCAGGCTTTGTAGTGCCAAATGCGAAACTCGCGATTCTGTATTACCCTGATCAAGTATAGGACCCTTTCTGACAGTTAGCACTGGGTAGTTTCTGTGTCAACGAGATGCAGTAGATTCTCGGTCATGTGGCCACCACTTAACCGTACTTTCGGTTACTCGAACATTCAATTGAACGTGTAATTGAATGAACAATAAAATTGGCCTTTACGTTGTTTTCTACAGAAGTGGTGTTGGCTGCGCCAGCGGAACCATCTTTTAGCACTACTGGTGACTTATTTACAAGGGGGAAATTGCATAAAAATCATATACTAGATATAATATTACGATGGGCACGTAGAACATTTTTCGATAAAAAAATTTCTTCAATTATTCAAACAGTATATGTAATCGTGTTAAAGAAGTATTTTAAATCGTAACTTTCTTAATGACTAACAAAACATGAAATACGTGAAAGCATTTACGATAAAAAAGGTACGAAAATCATAACATAAGTAATTAATAGTTTCGTAAGAAGTATTGAACAGAAAAACTTGTCAAGAGTAATACCTAAATAACATTTTTTTATAAGTTGCACGAACCAAAATACAGAAAAATTCCATAATATCTGCGTAGAAAATATCTACGTTGGTAAATATTGCAAATAAATAACACATTCAGAATATCAATTTAACTGTAATAATTATTTATTATTGTTGTAGTACTATTCGTTGAATATTTAGTATTCAGTATTTGTTACACCGATTGAGAACTTTCTTAATATTGATTAACTAAAATATCTGTTCCTATTACAGAAAAATTTTTATTTTTACATTTGATATGTTCCATTCCAATTAGAACTTTTATTTTCAAGAACAATTCCTTTATCAGTTCTCATGGGAATTTATAATGTGAGAACATTTTTAAGAAAGTTACACAGTTCATGTTTGAAATAAAACCTATTGAAAAGTTCCACAACTCTTTCGAACCCTGCTCTGTATTTAAAATTAAACTTCACACGTTGCAGTGCAATGCTATACTTCACAAAGATCGCTAAAAAAACGCTCTCGCATTGCGATGCAATAGCTTGTTGTTGCAATTGCCGTAATTCCTAGAAAAGTGCGAGGTTTAAATGGGCCAGGACATTGTTCCATTTAAAAGAAAACGCAACGGCGAGTTTCTCCCATCGCGAACGATTTCTAGTTTCCCAAATCTCGCAGTGAATCGTAAATGTGTCGCGCCACCGACTTTCACCGCGATAAGGCCATTTGCGTCAGCAAAATGTCCCTTCCGGCTGTATCTGATGGACCAGATCACTGGGAAATTAAATTATAGAAAACGAGTAACTACCTAACATTCTGTAACCTGAATAAAGATGATCCAATTATTCATTTAGAAAAGCTCTACTTAACAAACATCCATCCAAGCGCGTGTGCTAAATTAATTTGAGTGTATACAGAATTCCAGTAAATTTCCGCTGGCATTGATACAATGGATAATTGAAGACTATCTCATGACCACATTTATTAACCTGTTTACATAACAATGGCACGCTTGCCTAATGGCGATATGTCAGATTTCGCTTTGCAAAAGCATGAACACTGTCGAAAGTGTACTGTGTAGTGTATTGCATATTGTTGTATAGTATGCTGTTGCCTAATTAATATGACCTAACTAAAGTGACATTTTGATTATGAGATCGTAGCTTAATTACAATTATTTCGAGACCAACAGATTAAGTGTTTCCTATGAATATGAACAGAAACTTAAATATAAAACGAAATTTTTAAATAGCGTAACTAACGAATTGAAATTATTTTTAGAACTCTGGTTCTGGACTTGAAGTTATAACCGTGACGTTAATAATTGAGCTATTCTTGAAATCATATTAATTGATCAGAGTATATTATATTCTAATGATAAGCATTCGAAATTTCTTCGTCGTGTTTACATGATCATCGAGATAAGTCTGCTTGGATTTTAATAATATGTTGGAGAAGATTAAATGATTTGTGTATTTTCCCTGCCAATCCTAGAGCCTGAATGCACGAGGGGAAAATGCATAACTCAGATATTGTGCAATACTAAAGATTGTAAAGGACTTCGATGAGAGATGTCATAAAGTACCGTTTCTCGTTTCTTGTCAACCGCTATTTTTATCTGTCCCCATGTCGCGACGTACACACAAAGCAATTAGTATAATTACTAAGATTCGTGCAAAGTGTGTACTTTTCTGTATATAGTTAGTCCAGCCTTTCCCGCGTGTTCTAAAATTCAATGCGCGTATAAATTAAAAATATGGGGCATGAAACGCGAAGGCTTGCAGGAAGAAATCTCGAGGAAAGTGAAATATGAAAAGCCGTAGGCGCGAAGGATGGGGGTCTAAAAGAACTCGAAATTACTAATTGTAAATCACTTTTCATGTAACAGAATATCAATTAAAAAAAATCAAGTTTACGTTGAAAGTCTTTTATCATCAGTCTGTGAAGTCAGTATTTGCAGAGTTGGGAAAAATGTAATCTAATTACAAATTGCAAATTACGATTAAAATATAATTGCGTAATTGATTACACATTATTTTCTGTAATTGTTAATTTAGATAGTTGACCACAATTTTGTCAATTACATTTTAATTGTAATTTGTAATTTGCAATTAGATTACATTTTGCCCAACTCTGGTAATTTGGCTGTCATTTCAAATGACACTTATTTCGAGACACCGTGTAGATAAAAAGAATCTATGCAGTGCTATCTTCTGATTTATTCACAACCCTCCCATTCTAACTAGCGCCATTGGACATTTGTAAGTAATTAAGTAATTATCCTTCTCGAAGCAAATTGCCCAGAAACTATTTCATTTTATCTACTGCTATTTTGAAATGAAATATTTCAACTCGTTAATATAACCTACTTCGATAAAATTCAGTCATTATTTTTCCTTCTACAGCACAGTGTTAGTACGTAAGTACCTAATAGTCATTAAGTGATTATAATTAATAAGTGAATAATTTTTCAATCTGTCAACGTTTGCATATTTTCTTTGTCAGAGACAGAATGTTTTTAAAGTACATATCTACTGGAGAGAATGTCTTTCAAACTTCAGTTACCCTAGTTAATTCCCCTCTGCAGCAGAAATTTCGTCGCGTGAGAAGTTCAATGGAACAAGAAAACTACATATGTCGTACGATGGTTTCGGTGCAATCTAAGTATACGATTGATAACAGTATCAACGCGTGCGTCTAATTTAAACCGTATTGACGTAAGTTTAAACATGTATCTGTGTTAATATTCATATCCACGAGGAGATACAGTCGAGATTAAAAAACTTTAAGGTCAGAAGAAAAAATGAGTCTCCAATTGGGCAAATAATACTATTTCATTAATGAAACAGATAAGGCCTACTACATTAATGCAGATAACGTTAATGCCATTAACATATATAAGAGGATCCTCGCTCCGTATATTTCAACAAATGCATTTACTATATTGTAAAATTAAAATGGTTATTATAATCCGTCCGCTTTTCTTATTATTCTATTAATTCTACGATATTATAATATACCCCTATAATCTACGAATAATTAACGCGATGAACTGTAATCGCTGAATCAATGAAAAATTTAATCGTCTTTTAAATACGGTACTTATAATTGACAAAGAAAGTAAGTTAATTACTGCGGTATCAACGAAGACATCAATTTCCATACACAATGAATTTACGCAGTTCTCGATAATACTACATAATACAATCAACGTTAGAGTGTCATCAGTCTAAGCAACAGCTGACTGTAAAGATTTTAATTTAGCTCAAAAATCGTATGAAAGTAGCCCACAAAATTTGAGACATTCATCTGCTCGTTATTATCATTCTTCTATTCTAATCAATACCATACTAAATTCTGTATACTTACAGTTCTAACGCAGCAGAAAGGGGCTGCGACCCGAATCCATAGTAGTCCTGCTCGCGGCTCCGGCTTAAAACTACATGTATACACACGCGCGAGCGAGCCTCGGACGTCGACACTGAATGGAGGGGGGGCGCTTCGAGGCGATAAAACTACATGCAGCTCTCTCCGCCGCTCAGTCTGCTTTGGGACAGCGAGTTGTGGCGAGAGGTGGAGACGTTTTACAAATTCAACCACACGGGAACACGAATAGGGAAACATTGCCCAACGCGTGACAGGGATTCATCACCCCCACTTGATACAAAGTGCAATTGCCTCTGCAAACTAGCCCAGTCCTTACGGGTCGCGTGCGCGCGCAATCGTCGGCGGTGTTCACACGCTTCTTCAATTCCGAAGGCTATTGACTTTTCGCCGTGAGATTATTCAATTGCCGGCACCGCGGATCAGCGTTCGAAGTAATAATCGCCGTATCGTGTCAAGTGCTTCGGTTAAAACGGGCCGCGCGATCTGGACGGAAAGTGGGATTTAAAGAGACCACTCGTTAAATCCATAACTCTGGAATCAGCTCCCGCTCGAAAGTACCGCGCGAAGTAGTGTCAGTTCTGACGACGTGAAAGCGACAGCGATATTTGAAAGTGGCCTCTATGGACGTTTACGGAATTAATAGAGAGAAAGAAGAGTAGTGACGGCTACGCTAGCGCCCGGAGGGTGCTTGTTCAAAGACGATCTTAGAGGGATTATGGCAGAGTAGCAGTTCCGAGGCCACGCCTAAGGTGGACGGGTACGAGTTTGCCAGCGTCGATTGAGGTTAGCTGGCGTCTAAACGATCGTCGCGAGTCAAGTGCGTCCGTTGGTGCGTGGCGAGTGACGATTTTATTTGTACACACTGTGCGTGCATGCGTACGTGCGAGCGTGCGTCCGTGCGTGTCCCGGAGGAGTGCCAATACGAACAGAGAAATAATGTCAAGCAGTGTTTGCCACGCGCCCCTGCCAGCACGAATGGAAGCGTTCACCACGAGGCTCTGTCTCCGTGCTGCCGACCAATATGAGCGGCTTCTGCAGGCTCACTTCAAGGTACGCGTGTCAAAACTCATAAGCACTTACTCCTCGGCTCCCACTTTTCTCGCGAGCGTCGGTTCATTCGCGACGTCAATAACGCGCCCGGCGGATCGATCACCTCTGTCCTTAATCGAAGCGCGAGAAATATCGATGTCCATAGGCGCGACGTAATATTTTTCGGGGCTATAGCATCGCCGGTATTAACCTGTTCACCGAGGACGACGAGTTAACTCGTCAACTGAAAATGCCTTCGCTTTGGCAGATATAAATGAATTTAATCGGAGAAACTTGATGATAAATCGGTTGTCTTATGCATCGAAATGAAAGTACGCGTATAGATATTAATGTTTCACGAATGCTTGGCTATTAAGGATAGATACGACGAGACATACTACAATAGTTTTCGAAAGGCGGTTGAACTCTGTTTGAAATACAACTCACGGTCAGCAGTCGGTTAGTTGAACTTACTGCCAAGCTTTTATTATTGGAACTATTGTCAATCGACACTCAGGTTATGTGGACACTGAACCCAAACAGCAGTTCAAGGAGAAAACAAACAATAACACTCGACAATAATATAAATGGGAGATATTATATACTGTATATCCTTACTAATATGTAAATTTGAAACGTTGCTGTTTATTTGTCCTTTTTTCACGCCTGAACGGCTGAACGGATTTAAATGAAATTTTGAATATACATTACATACGTTCTAGATTAGATTATAGGCTACTTTTTTAGGCATTTTTATTTTGGAAACGTAAATAATTCCCGGGTTAAACCAGGTAACGGGTCAGCTAGGAATATAGATCACGATTCCTAAAATATTATAGTAGCAATTTAGTGAATTACTCGGAAATGGATAACTTGAATCGAATTTTTCAAATAAATTATTATTAGCGGCGGAGGGGGGGCTCAGTGAATTGTGTACTATCCTGTTCTACTTTACTGTTATGCACATCGAGAGAATCTGATAATTCGTGTAGCAATTATGAAATATTTATTGCAACCACAAGACATACAGAAAGTACACAAATATTTGAAGAATGAAGTATTATTAATTACATTATTTTGTTAATAGTATTTAATTTGACAAACGTCCATACCTTACGAAAGTAATAGTTTGCGTGATTTATTGGACATTTGTAGTATTATAGCAAAAAGAGTTGTGAACAATATTTAATCTGTTTTGGGTGAGCAAACAAGTGAAAAAAATTCGGAAGTACTTTTTTCCAGAATTATCAAGGCTATCTCGAGTTTTATCTACATGGAACTATACAATGATATTATTATTAATATTTACAGAAATCCAACGACTTTATTACGATGCGCCACTGAAACTTATTACATTCAGGGCAATCTTAAATAGTGTTTAGAAGTTGTATCGTAATATTCACTGGCAGGATTTTTTTTCTTAGTATTTTCTCTATCTTCGGTATGTAGTAACCTCCAGTAGCAATGAATCACCTGATCTATCTCCGATTGATTTCTATTTATGGAGATGTTTACAGACCATTATGCATCAAACGTGCATGAAGAATGTTGAAGATGTTAGGGAAATAGTAAATTGCACCTTGTAGAGTTCAGAAACCAGGCAACTTCACCGTTCGAGTACGATGATCACGTACGCTACCTTTCAGAACTTTGGAATCATGTCCCAGTGAAGTAAACAGATTTAAATCACTTTTTCGCCCGGTAAGGTATTCAAATTTATTGAAATAAAGAAACACTGTAGCTGTCGCTGAAACTATGGACTTCTCGAAGTCCGAATTTTCGAACTCGTTAGGAGAAAAGTCAGACAATACGAATTCAAATTTTTGGGGTGGTAGTGCGCATGCGCCCAGTTAGTCCACGCAGACGTTCAACTGTTGTGCTTCAATTTCGAAGCTAAAATTACAATTTCTCTCGGATTAAGACAGTTCTTTGAGGATTCTTTAGGAATTCCTTTATTTACAACGATTCTTCGATCAATACTGTTTCAAGTTTTTGGATATAAGCTTTGCCCTTTTGGGAAATTCTTCCAGTTTCTTCGTGATTTAAAAAATTTCAGGGGCTGAAATTAGAAAAGCTTGGATATGGTTGGAACTAGCTAAGAAGCAATGATATTACACATCTATTTCCCGAGCCAGCGATCGTTGACCTATCACAGAATGCGATCTCAATGAGTAATCGTCGTGAAAATCGTGCCCCCCTCCACTCTGTGATTGAACATTAATCCGTATTCACTGCGCGCCATTAACGGTAACATCGGTCACTTTTTCAGTTCGCCGTTATAATTCCTGCCGTGGAGTTTGTTGTGCCTCTGTTCGTTTATATAATTTAAATAACGGTTCGGTTCACTTAATACTTATATAACATTCATATACCTTGTTGCATTTTTATCACGCACATACTGGGTGGTCTCCCAGAAGCCGAACACCTCATATTGAGTGTACGAAATGAATATCTCAGACAAATGTTGAAGAGTGGCTGAATTAATTTTTTAAGCCAATTTTCTTGGGGTAATTAGAAATATGAATGGCTTCTTCTCTGAGTAACATTGTTGGCCCTAACTTGCATGGAATTAAAAACTTTTCTTAAGCTATCTTTTTTTTAAAATAACCAGAAAATTCTCTCAGGATTTTGTTGTTGCATTAGTGTTATATCAAGTGGGTTAGTAAGGTTAGTTAAACTTTAATAAATCCCAAGATTGAAAGTTTTTGGAACTGACTTTCTTCGCTTCCTTTTGCAGAAAAAATTTAAATATTACTTATTGAGAGGTATTTATATAGTAAATTGTATTTGCCTTACGTTCCATTAAATAAAAGGAAATCTTATACTATAATTATAATTAATATAAATACTGTACCTAGGCACTATAATTGTCTTGTTTAAAACAGAAGGAAGTAGCTTCAGAATTTGCTTTAGAAGTTGCTTTACATCACTCTGTTCCTTCGCTTAACTCGACTAGATAATTTAATTTTCAAGTATTCTTCTAATTATGTAAACTCGCTTTCATATGGGGCTTTTCACATGAAAAACTTTTGAGTCTCTAGTGTTTCAGATTTATTCAACTGGCAAAGGTAGTATCTACTAATTTAAAAACGGTAAAACACCCAAAAGTGACCCATATGAACAGGGCTTAAGATTTCCACTTGCTTTGCAGCACTAACTAATCGTAAGAAGAAGTAAATCTACGTTGTGGCCACAAATTCAGGTGGAACGGTTAATTTCTCTTAAATAATACATTACTGTCGCCGATCAAGTATGATTACGGAAATCTAAGAAGTTGCATCTCTATTAAAGCTGAATTGGGCCTTGCAAACCGGTCCTGCGGTTTTAACGAGTATTTTACTTCTTTCCTCCATACAATATCGAGTAGGAACACTGCTGTTCAGATGAATGATATGTTGGCCAGCTCCGCTTAAATTCGATCCGAAATAAAAGATTTAAACGGGGCCTCTCGAAGTTCGAACAGGATCGACCTTCGACGAAGGCAGATGATGAATAAATTCAAGGCGATTCTGCATGACAAATTCAAGGATCGCCTGTATCTGGAGCAGAAATCACGCTGTGCCATTAACCTCGTGCGATTTGTTTCCGTTTCAAAGATAAAAATGAAAATTGCCTTTCGGTTTCTATTTTGAACGTGAAAGTATGTAGCTTTACTCGACGAATTCGCACATTCTCACTCGTTCCTTCCGCGAAATCCTCCAGCTCGAAGGAAAAATTTAATCGAAGTAATTTGGTCGTCGAATTCCTTGTAAATTTACTAATGTAGATCTGCACTTAGTTTCTTACTTAATCTTCATATATTTCTTGCTAGTTAGAGTCGATCTTTACAATTTTTTATCTTCTTGTATCTTACTTAAAAATTGCGCCACTTGCTATATAATTTAGAAGCAGATCAAATCGTAGTAAAAAGACACTGTGATTACTCTTCTAACGATTTCTTGCGAAATCTCGGACGATTCAAATCGATTAGAAGGTGTGCACATAATTGCTTATCGCGGGAAAGAGAAGTTCTTGTTTCTTCTTGTGGCACAACAGACTAATGTTGTTCAAAATTATTTTCGATTCGGATCTTTGTCAAATTTGGTTCTTTGCAATAATTGTCATAGATAAAGTTAAAGTTAACGTTACAGTTACAGATAAAGTCAAAATTGAAAAATTTATTCGCCGCTGAATTTGAAACGTTCAACGAATAAAAAAATTAATTTTATTCGACACACGAAGAATCATTTTTTTTAACTTTTATTCGTTATTTAAAATTATTTAAATCATTATTTTGCCCAGCTCTGGTTTAAAGCTGTTTAGCACAATTTTTTAGTGTTCATATGAACGATTTCGTGGCAGAGGATATGTATTTGGTCTGATGATAAAAAAGACTGACCAAATACCAGGTATTTCCAGGAATTGTAGAATTAGAAGTTTTGCCGAATAAAACTGATACAGATACCTACAAGTGTTTTAATATAACATCTGATAAATTGAGATAATTTCTTCCCCCAATAATTGCCTTTACAATATTTTCTTCGAACAAAGTACAGACTTATTCCAAAGTAATATGGTATAATATAATAATATTACATGTTGGAATTTCTGAATTATGTGGCTACCTTATTAATTGATAAAATCATTTAATTCGTCGATTCATTTCACATACACGATTCTTCATATGGCTTAAATGGAACAATTTCTCTTTCCTTTAGCTCAGAGTCTGAGAATATTTCTTAATTTACTGTCGATTAATTCGAGTTACAGAACAATGACTCCATAAATAATGTCGTAAATATCTTTTGATTGAAAACGTTCTTTTATGTCGACTACTTTACTACAAGAGATGTCTTGGATTCGCATATTTCTTCGTGGTCGATTTATCTTCCCACTGCGAGTCGGTTCACATCAAACGTATTGCAGGTGGTTGGGAATAATTATAATCTGCTTAAATATTACACAAAAAAGTTCATTTAAATATCAAGGACAGAGAAGCTATTCAGGTTTATAATTTCTTCTTCCTTTGCACGTAACTGAATCTACAATTGCGTGGTTTCGTTTGAGATAATATTAAGAGCGACAGTGCTTTCTTGAACAATAAATAAAATAAATACAATGTATATTATTATAACTAAGTGACAAATTTTCACAATAATTCCAATTAGAGCTTTTCAGATATCAGAGAAAAATCAAGTGAAATCTAGGTATTTAAATATTTCCAGCAAATTAATAAATATTCCAGTAATTTCAAGGCAAATATGTGTCTCAAAGAAATTCGAGGAATTCAAGAAAAAATTGGAGTAACTCGATGATTCGGGTTAGTTACTAAAATCTAGTGGAGCTGCTTAAATATCTTCGAATTATTCAAATTCTTTTTATCGGACTATTCGAAATCTGTTGGGACAGCCAAGTACGTGGAACAATTTAAAAAAACAATGAGTCTTAGGCTAGTATAGGAAGACAATTCTGGTGTCCATACCATTACCTGTGAATATGGTATAAAATAATTCCTATGACGTGAAAGATACGCTTCGCGTAGTCCACGTAACAGGAGGTCGAGCGAGTCAGGGACGTATCTACACTGTGGGCTAAAAGTAGCGAGGCATATGGATCCCTGAATCTACATTGCTATTTTATAATTCATTAAAACAGAGGTCTATTTTCATTTTCTCCAGCTAATAGGTTTGAAAATATACAGTATATGTATAGAATAAGTAGGCATAAAACTAACAAAAACTAAAGAACCATTAAATTTTTCTAATAAACTGGGCACACACGTGGACGCAAAATGGACAATTATTTTTGCTAATGGAACGAAACCAAAACCGAAAGGTTTCTCTGCTTCAGCAGAAGAAACTTACCTTCACACTCAAATGTTTGAAAATTGACACACATTGTCTTGATTATCTTATCAAATTTGAGTACGTTTAATGGTATTGAGTAACAATGGAATAATTTTAATTAACAAATAACAGTTTCTCAAGGATCGTTGTGCGCTTGTGATTGATATTCTCGAAAAATATCACCAACGATATTTTTTATTCAAAATCCGGTATAAGTAAGAACGAATGTCTTTTTTTTTTTTAAAATCGATGGTTAATATCAGGAAGGTGTGGGAGTGCTCTCATGGCTTTTTGAAACCGTGCAACATAAACACAGCGAGAAAATCGAGGCTCGTGCTGTACTGTTACTACGTAACCGACTACGTCAATCAAGGAGAATGTAGTAATTCCAATAACCACACGGGTTGCAATTACCACATTCTTGAAAACACGCGAGCGTTATGCGTTGCTGCCTCTCGTACGACTACTTTTCCCAAATTTCTAATTCGTTTAATAAAATAGCTATCCTGATCCGGCTCTAATTCGTTGCTCGCTCTTTAGTTGCCTTTAGTATTGTTGAATTTTTAAAAACTTATTTATAGATCGCTTTAACCATGCCACCAAAGACGATGTTCAAGCGGAATGCAAATATCGCGATTAAAATAATCGAAGTGACTGGAATAAATTCGCGAATAACCAAGGCGATTTGAAATCGATCCACGTTACAGACAATCGAATTTCGTTTGTTATCTTCGCCCCGCGGCTATAAATTGCTTCCGGTTCGAACGTAACCGATTTAATGAGAAACAAATGTCCCCCTTCGCGCCTCAAACGCACGATGGAAACGCCTATTGCTTCGCCCGAGCAGATATTACATTTAGATTTGAGAAATAATCGTGACGAACAATATTGCGCCTCCACTATTTTTGTTCAACGAGAATGTAAAGAAAAGATCAAAATATAAAAATCGGTAGGCACTGCCATCAAGCTTAGAATTCCTTAGAATTTTACTACCTCAACGCACTCTTTTGTAAACGTTTATTAGTATTCGATATTTTTCATTCAGGGCTCCGTTTTCTGGAGTAAAAATCTGCTTTGTGTGCAAAACCGATTTACTCGAGAACGAAGGCTGGTACAAAAGCACTTTGTTCCACTGAACTGAATTCTTATTTACCACTAACCTGGTAACGAATTAAAACTAAACTAAAACGAGAGTGGCAAGGAGAGGTCTCTGGGTGCAACTTTGACTTTTTAATGAGGTTTACGCAGTGATAAGTAGCTGTGGCCCTGAGACTTGTAATGAAATTAAACGAGTAAACATTGCAACTGAAATGGTGTGGAATTGAAACTACTGCCGAATAATACGCCACGCTGACCTTTTACAGACCTTTTGGAACAGCAATACAGGTTTTAGGAAATAATCCTTAGTGTGACGGCTTCAAAATGTAGCGTTTTTTCGAAATTTATTTCTGAGAAAATAATTTGTTTATCAACTTAAAACTTTGTGCATTGCTTATACTATATTTGGAGAATATCGCCCATTTTTTTAAAGTAAGAATAACAATTTTATTAAAAATTATAAATGAATGAAAGGACTAGCTTTTCAAAATTAGCTGCCATGATAAAATAATAAAATGGGGGTGTCCGAAAGAAAAATTTCTAGTTTTGCTCTAGATATTTTTCTGAAACACCACAATTTTGAAAAGCAATTCCTTTGGCTCATTTGTAACTTTTAATAAAATCGTTATTCTTATTTAAAAAAAAAGTAGGTGATATTCTCCAAATATAGTTACAAGCAATGAACAAAGATTTAAGTTGATAGACAAAGTAACTTCTTAGAAATAAATTCCAGAAAATACCCTATATTTTTAAGTCACCACACTAGAGAGATCCTTAAGTGGAAATATTTAATTATGGCAGGGGAATCGTGTCATTACGCACACACAGAAGCATGACGTTAACGATTCGGTCCAATTTTCGGCTGGCTATTCAGCTGCTAGTGAAGACTGATCCTAATACGATTTCCATTCGTCGTTCTTCGTGCCTGCTTCCTGATTCGATACACCAGCCCACACTCCACTTGTTTCTCGAAACAATGTCGCTTATAAAGCCTGTTACAAGCTGTAACTTACAACATAATCGCCTTTAAATCGTCGTGAATTGATTGGCCCCTTTCGAAGATCGATATCAACACGTCACTGCATCCTGATACAAGTCTGTGAGAAATTGCTGGAGGCAGCGTGACACAGTTTCGAGCGTAGACACTTGTCGCTAGCGTAAACGTAGCATTTGTGGGGCATGCAATGGGTCACGAAACTGCTGGAACACGCTGGAACCACTTTATCACTCCGCGTGGCGTCGGCGTGTTTCTACGCCGAGGGACTTCCACACTCGCGCATGGTTTTGGCGCGGTTTCGCGTCAATATTTTCTGGAGAGCATCGAAAGTATAGTCCTTGGATATTTATTTACAAAAAAAACAGCGTTAATGTTGTTAAATAAACAGTTATATAAGTTAAACGAAGACTGTACTGAACTGTGCCCAAAGACAAAAAAAAAGGGATTGTGAACGAGTATCAGTGGTTGCAAGGATTTCGATTCCTTCTGTGATTAATTCTTCTTTTAATTCCAGTATCGTGTATGCCAATAGTTTCAAGGTTGATTGTTTTATTGCCAGAGAAAATATGCTCAGTTTTTATTAGAAAGCAAGGCCAATCCTCTCACTGCCAAAATCTGGACGCATGCCGTATGCCACGTGCGGATATCTCATCGTCCCATTTACCAACTGTGGTCCCTGAACGCCCATAGGCGTTCACCGCACGGAGTTTCCTAATTAACTGAAGCCAGGGCTGGCATTCTTTATAAAGGAGCCCGAACAATTTCTCAACGGTAAAGAAGCATAAAATCCTCTCACGAAGTTGAGGATAATAATAACAAGATTAAAGAATATAAAACAAAAAATTAAGCAAGTAAATATCAAATATAAATATCAGCTCTTTTTATTTTCTTCTGTTTTCCTTTTTCTGCCTTGCACCCACTGCACCCTCCCTGTGGTCGGCCCTGGTTGAACCCTTGCCAGTTTAGTACCCATCATTAATTATACCTACACATCCGTAGCGTCCGAACTATTAAGAGTTTACAAATTTAGAATCAGCTTTCAAGCTAAAATTACTCCAAAGTAATGCCTCAAGGGAATAGAATTCTTTTCGACGAGGCGACATTTACTCTGTTGATCGAGTTGGACCATTTAATGTCTACTAATAAATCATCAGTTGCATAAACATTACAATAAATATCGCTGGGAAACGTGCTTCATGAACGGTTCCATCAGGCAACCGAGGCAAAGAAGTCGCCTTCAGAGACCAATGATCTCTGTGACAACGGTGGACTATTAAAAAAACTGGTCTCAGATGGCCCACAGGTCACTCGTCCAGTAGGAAGATGGAATAGCAATGCGACGAATGTATCGTCCTGCAAATCTCACGAATTCTCAGAAATGATGGAACGCCTAGCGCTGATGAACTGTGATCCTCTCTTGTTTATCTCTCCTCAAGTACCTGCGTCCTCAAAAAACTGCTATGAATTCTGAACGTGATTAAGTCTCGGGCAAAAGTGAGACTGAAAGGTAGTCGCGTGCGAGGAATTCTCACGATTTTTCCACGAAACTATTTATGTTAATCGAGTATTAATTAGATACACGGAGCCACGTAGATGGCCGGGTATTTTTAGAATGACCTTCCTTCTACCGTTTGTTGATTTAACTGTTTATAAACACGAGTACCGACGACGATTGCGCGTGCGCGAAATTATGGTAAGGGTGCTGCTGTATCGGCGAGAATTTTAATGCGCTATAAAAACATTCGTGATTCGAAGAAAAACTATTTTTAATATCTGGATGATCGTAGACCACTTTGTGGAGACAAGTCTCCTGTACATTTTGTTAAAATTTCAAAGCGATATCTTCCGCAGTCTTCTCACAGAGGTATTAATATTGTGACTTCAATCCATACATTTGTAATTATATTTTGGAAATATGAAAAGTACAATTCTGTACAGAAAGGAGTAATAATAATTTATAATAATAAATATTTAACAGAAAAAAAACATTGAAATCCGTACAATATTTCCTGAAAAAAATTCTTGAATTATTGTTTGACCGGCAAAGTAGAATGGACCCTTAAAACCATTTTTAATAAATACCTGTTTAGCAGCATTTTACGTGGTTCAAAATGTTGAAAATTAATTATTTTTCGGAAAAACTGAAATTAAATTGTGGTAGTTTTGAATGCGCGGTATTGAAAAAGAACTTGAAACAGTATTTTGATCAAGTTTAAAAGAATTTGAGAAACCAGTAGGAGAAACATTTCTTTTATGATAATTTATTACGTGTACCCACGTGGCAGGAAATAAGTGCACGTAAAAATAAACGTGAAATTGTTGAAGTTAATCGTATTGTCGTTGTTTTTCAATTTTTATCTGCTTGTTCTCTTCGAAGATAAAATAGTTTTTAAGAAATTAGTATTATCAGTGTTTTTTTAAATGGTTGTAATTTATACTGAAATTATAGGTATTAAGCCACTTATTCATATCACTGTTGTCTGTCGGATCTTCCTTCGCATTGATAGTGATATGGCGATCAGGTAATCTTAATTCTTAATGAAAATTCTTGCGGATGACAAGATTAAAAACGTTTCAATGAAATCGATGTAATTTATCGAATCTAAATGCACAAAACACAATTTCTTATCTGTAACTTTGTATTGACAAGCATTACGATTGTCATTTCTGTTACGAAATAGGTATGCAGAATTGTACTTTCTTCGTGTAATTAAAAGTACGCACTTGTCAAAGGCAAATACATTTATTTTGTCGATTATTTTTATTCAATAATTTGAAAATAATTTAGCTCTAGTCGTTCATAAAGTAGCTTAAAAAATTCACTTTACATTTGTCTGTTAAATTAATATATTTTTCATTAGATTTATGTTCGTTCTAAATTTATTTTGTTCCAATTAATTCAAATTTGACTTTATTAACTTATTTATTTGTCATTTTGAGTATTAAATGACTTAATTTCTTCCTCAAGTAAACTCCATTTTTTGATATTACAATTTGACAAGTAATCGCA
This sequence comes from Andrena marginata, assembly GCA_963932335.1. Classification (NCBI taxonomy): domain Eukaryota; kingdom Metazoa; phylum Arthropoda; class Insecta; order Hymenoptera; family Andrenidae; genus Andrena; species Andrena marginata. The sequence goes on from OZ010660.1 coordinate 9,003,144, forward strand.
TTCTTTTAATTCAAAGTTATTTATATGCTTGAGTGTTAAAGCTTCACCCCCTTGATCTCACAGTTTAATAACGAATAACTGCAGCTTAGTGCTAACAAGGTGCCGGCTCAGAAGTGTCAGAAATGACAATATTGATTATTTGTTTAACGTCGGATAATTGGAAGGACAGAGGCTTCATTGATAAACAACAGCGGGTTCGGTTACGTAACTTGGCAATATTAATCACGAGTATGAGCAATGTTGCATTGCACGATTGTGTGGCTTGAATATGAAAGCGGGAGGAATATTCTATAAGTGTCATTCTTCGTATGAAGATCACGCGAATGATTGTGATTCATAATGGTCTCTAGCCCCCGAATTATTTCCCCAACTTCTACAAGCTGTTCTCATATTCCTAGTCCAAACTTTGCTCGCCTGTAACATTCGTTACAATCTTAATATATAAAGCAGAAAATTTATATGTTTGTGTGTTTGTCTGTCGCCTAAAAACTTTCTAACGATAAACTCTGGGATCATGAAATGTGCCTCGGCTCATTATACTTGGCTAATCCATATAAATATGACTATTTTCACCAAAAAAAAATTATTTTTATAAAATCAGAATCTAAATTTCAAGCGAAGCCGAGAAGTAAAGGTAGCTACTAAAGTTACTAATAAATTTACTCGCGTGTGGTATGAAAATTATGGAAAACAAACCAAAATGTGGTAGAAACTATTTTCACTAAAAGAAACTAAAATTTTTTTTATAAAATCAGGATCTAAATTTCGGGCGAAGCCAAGTAATAGAGCTAGTAAACTAATAAACAGACAAGTTTTGGTAATCATGGATGCAAAAATCATCTGTTTCTAACTTATGAAATGAAAATTCTTCCATTCCTTATAGGAGATAGTCGGTTTACCTATCTAATTGTAAAAGCACATTTTTTTATATATTTTCAAAAATCCTGCATTCGTTGCTTTAGTTGGTCTGAAGTATTACCGCCAATTCTCTTTTCATCTACTAATTACTGATGTGCATTCATTTTGTACCTTCTATACACACCGTTTAAAATTCATCTGTAATCTCTTTTTTACGAATACACTTAGCATTCGTATTGAACATGTGTGGACAAACCCACGTGTCGCAGAGAAGATCCGTTTTATTTTGCTATCCAGTGTGCAGGCACGGATGTTTTGTACAGAATCAAAACTAGAGAGATGTCAATTAATAATCTAACGGTAATTAACTGTCCTTCGAAATCAAATGAATAAGGAGAATTTTATTTTCATAATGGTCTTTGTATAGCTACTTAGTGATGACAATTCTTACGTTGAAAACAGTCTTCTGTTTTTTTTCTGACACCGCAAAATGGAACCTCGGTGTTATTATTATTATTATTATCTGCCGATTTTTCTATACATAGTTTGAAACTTTCATTATTGGTACCACTTCCATTACATTTAGTTCACCTATTATGAATTTTTGCAAAAATTTTTCGTTGTCAGATCTGTACTATCAATTCCCTCCCTCCAATTGCTAATAAAAATCCATTTCTCCAAATTATTTCATTCAGATTTTCTGAGAAACATGAAAAGTGAAATCGCAGTGTTTCTCACCCTGTGAAACATTATTGACCGTCAATAATTTAGCCCAGATTATCCTTCGTGAAAGCAGCATAATAACAATGACGATCGAACTGCTTAAAATTCGATTATTATTCCAGTAAAAACTAAGCATTTTACACGAACAAAATCGCAGAAAATTTCATTCCCTTTATTGTCTTGCAGAAATTATAGTTTTATTCGTCCACGTTGTAATAACTGAGAAATGGAATGCTGGCGGTTCAATAAATTAATCGGAAACACTAGATGATGTAGGCTACTCGTTAAATTCGATCGTTTCGCTAAAAAAGCCGTGGACACGTGATCGAGTCGCTTTCCGTTGACGGTACCTACTATAAATTAAAGTCAGGCTTGATTTATAAATTGTTTTTTTCCTGTGGGGTCACGTCTACGGGGGGATTATCTGTCGACATTTTAGAGCCCTCGATTAATCCAAGTGATAAGCAAGCAAACAGTATAACAAGTACTCTCATGCATCATGCCATTGACGTCGTTCTGGCATTTAATTTCCGCGTTATTCTACTCGAGAAAAACTGGCTTTCCGTTGTCATATGATACCTACTCGCTCTTTGTCTTATCCTCTTTTTTACAAGCTTTTATTTAGCTTCACTTGTGGGTTCGTTATTTAGTTTATTAGAGTGAAATCTTCTAAGTTAATTTTCACTCACTTCCACATATCCTATCGACTTGAAACTTTGCACACATACGCAGATACGATGACAATACAAAATTTTCACTAAAAAGGAATTTATAATTTTTTTTTAAAAACAAGCTTTTATTAAAATATACTAGGAAGGAAGAAATACTTTTAATACTTGCCTAAATCACTACTTTAGAAGAATTTCTTTATATGACTAAAAATAAAAGCGTGAGGCGTATATATTGAATGTTAAAAGTTATGCAAAAAGTAATTGCTGAACGACGTGATTTTTCTTGACTCTTAACCTGGTTAGATCTCAGGACAGACTTTGAATTGGGGAATTAAACTGCTTGCAATCAAGTGGAAAAAAACTTGTGCAATAAGGATCCTCTAGCAGAATGCGAAAACTAATTTATCAAAATACGTAGATCATTATAAATATTTATATAAAGAGGAGATTTTAATATTTACGCTCCACGCTATTATTTTTAGTCGTATGAGAAAATTCTTCTATGGCAGTCATTTAGGCCGGTATCAAAATTATTTTTTCCTTTTTAGTACATTTTAATAAAAGCTTGTTTCTAAAAATATTTTTTACTGTATTTCGTTTTTAGTTTACGGCTACTCAATTTTTTAAGATAGCTTTTGAGACGTAAAGATTCCTCAAAGAACGTAATTATTAAAATAATTAAGATAAAGCGGGCTACAATAATTCCAATCAAATAAAATTAAATTTACTGTTTAAAAAAACGTTTTTTAATTGCTTTAATAAGCCTCAGCTATGAATTCAACCGTATATTATGTTGATAATAAATTCCCTTTTCTTTGTGTTCCTTTTTCTTATAGTAGATGACACATTTTGAGCAGTAATTTTACAAAATAAAGTGAAATTCACAATCATATTCGTTCTTCTGATTCTAAAAAGAAAAGAGTTTACGATACATTCAATATTATTTTTCCGCCTTTTCTCTTCGTTTCATTGAAACATTAACACAAATGTTGAACTTCGCCTGTACTTCAACGTCTCCATGCAAATACACACTTCAAGGTGTAAATCGAAATTTAAAAGACATCTATGAATACACTGGATTTTCAAGTGAATCAATGTTTTTCTTTTTTCTTTGCAACGAAACACTATATTAGCTTGTCCTCCTGAAGGGAAAAACAATAAAATTTAAAAATTAGAAAAAAGTACCATTACCACAGAATTATTTGAAAAATTTCTGTGGAAGTGTAAGTCAAAAATTTAAGAAACTAGAATTTATAACTTATTTTATAATGTAAGGTGATATGACACAAAGTAAATTCTGTATTCAATTTTTCCAGATCTATAACTTACACCACTCTCATAATCACCGAAACATTTATGATTACAATTGCATAAAAAAATACAAATTATGGTAATCGTATATAATATTTTAATCAAAATTAATTTCCGGAGGCAACATCTTTCCTCAATTAAACAAGCAAAGTCAGCGTTTCGAAATTAGAATAAAATGAAGAAGAAAGTACTGAATTTTCAGCCACTGATTATCGAAATATAATCTTCGACACTCGGGCTTTCTCTAACATTCCAACGGGAGCGTTGAATTTCGCACGACCTCGAACGTGTCAATAACACGCGCGGTACAAAATCGAATCTCAATTTAGCGGCACAGGACATCCGCGAATTTCCGTTACTCCTCGGCATACAAATTCGTCGGGAAACCTTGCTGGATCGATGTTACTTATTTTATATGGGACCCAACGAGGACTGCTAAAAAAGGCGTAGCGTGCCCTCGTCATTTACGGCCGCAGATAATGGCCCTTCCAACCAAGACACTGTCACTGAATAGCATATTGGCAAGGGTGCAGTGATAATATCAGATTTAAAAGTTTTACGACTAATTGCAAGTAAGGCTAACAGTTTCAGAGTTTTTGCTCCGCAACATGCAGCTACTATCTTTGAGCGCTACGCCGCGTGCGGGACTCTTCTAGTCGTATCTCTATAGCACAGTAGCTGAACGCCCATGGGCGTTCCCCGCACCCACTGTCAGCCCTGAACAAAACTTAGCATCACTGCAAGCTGACAATTTTTCTTTCGATTACAATAAATAAACCCTTCGAACAGCAAACATCTGTACTATATCACTGTCATTAGGAATTATGTGCAGAGCATTGAGTAAAATATTCTTATTCCTAATGATATTTTGTTGAGTAAATGCGAGTGAACGGGAAACGTGGGACCATCGCGTGACAGTGAACGTGTTAAACTGTTACGCGAACCGCTTTTTGCTTCTCTTCCTGACCACAAAGGAAACCGTGCGTGCCTCTGACGTCCGAAAGAGCCCTAAAAATCACGAAACGACGCCGTAGGTGTGATTCAACGAGGACAATGCGTTCGCTCGGGTTGCACGATGATTTGCAACGCTTTCACGGAGGAGACAAGCCGCATTTTTATCAAATCGTTCCGCGCGCGCGCGCATTGACGCACGCCAGCCGAGGTCATTGTCGTTGGTTAGCGGAATTTAGTCCGAACGAAAATTTTCTCGTTCATTTTATTCGGGGCGACGCGAACTACTCCTTAAAAAAACACCACGGACAGATTCACCGTTCGTACATGACTTTCCCCGCTTTACATTTATTTACGTTTTACGGGGCACGGCTTGGTACGATTAAAGTAACTCCTTGTTTCGTATAAGTGAACTACTGTAGTTATGTAGATCAGAAGTTGGTGCTCAAGTTTTTATACTTTGTTTTACCGTGTAATCAGTTTTTAATTGTTGAAATAATAATTGTATTTAGTGAACTGTTAGTGAATAGGTTCGTCACTTTTGAAATGTCAGTGAGTTGCATTCGGTTATTTTGATTGCGGTGCATAGATTTTCCAGGGAAATTTGTGTGGCACTTCTTTTATCTTTGAGGTACTTTTTTTATCACTCTAAGTTGTACAGCAAAATTACAAATATCCTTGATGCAAACAGAATTCTGAGCTTGTCATTGAAGTTCGCCTCCCAGAAGAGAAATTAATTAATAAATAAATTAACATAAATAACTCAATAATAATATCGATAATTATTTACAGAATAGTGAACATAAGCGCGTGAAATTGTTAAAATTCGCTAAGAGTAAAATTTTTTACACATATTTTATGTAGTACATCACAAAAAATATCACTAATTATGGTAATAAAAATGAAACAATCTTCAAATATTTTAAAAAATATTCTACAGAGTTTTAAAAATTCTCTAATCAGGATAAACAATTTTTTTTAAAAGTCAGACACTCGCTGCAACGTACCAAAAATCAAAAACGGAAAACTGAATGCAAAATTGCTGGAAGAAACTCGCAGAAGTAGCTGTCCCTTCGACGATACGTAAACTATTCCTCGCAATATAGTAATAAACTCTTCAAAATCATTTCTCATGAATTGGAAATAATTTTATGTTGAATTTCGTAACCATGGTGGATTCGTAGATCTGCTCGTCGAAATCTCTAATCGAGCTGCCTGTAACGAGTCTGCTATTCTGTATCTCGCGGCTGTCGTTAAACGTGAAAACTAGAGCGGTGCTCGATTGAGACTTATCTGCAACAATGCAATATGAATACACCGGTGACGTCAATGCTTCGTAAAACACGACACTGTTCGCCGACCGAACAAGTCACGAGCTTCTTTTTCCTCTTGCCCGCGTGATGCGAGCGGAGGATAAAGGTGTACGATTTATTTATTCGTCGCGGCTGTGTAACGAGCTACATATCTCGCCGGAGGTAATCTTCCCAATTTCAATTAATCCCATAGGATGAAAAATAACAAATGACAAGACAGTTGGGTGGGACGAAAATGTAAGGAACTTGGCGTTCCTTCTCGAGAATTCTTTTTCGAGAATCTCTCAAGAAATCTTATAAGCGCTTATTTCTCATTTCTCGAGAAATTACAGTATTTTTGGAAAATAAATAATAAATCTAGCAAAATTATTGCCGCCTTGGTTTTCGAATAGGTTTTAAAAAACCGAAAAAATAAGAAGTAGGTGTTCTTTTTAATTTTGCATATTTAGGGGGTGAAATCACCCCTCAAACTTCGTAAGAACAGATACAAAAGTTCCTATTATTAGTTTAAAGAATATTATAACATTGTGTATATCTATGTTATAATATTCTTTAAACTAACAACTGGAACTTTTGTACCTCTTAATATGAACTTTGAGAGATGCTTTCACCCTCTAAATATGTAAACGGGGCAAAGTAAGAAAACACGTGTTTGTTATTTTTTGGTCCTCTAAAACCTATTCGAAAATCAAATTAATCGGAGAGGCGGGCACCTAAAAACCGCTCCTTGTCAGTCCTCAAAGTTTGAAAGGAGGGAACGTATCACTACTTTTCCTTTTGCCATATACAATACCGCTCAGAAGTATTTGATGAGTTGTTATAGGTGCATTTAATAAAATAGAAAGCAGTACACGTTTATGGATCCAACTTGCATATTCCCAAGCTTATAACAATCGTTTCTTCTATTTTGTTATCTTAAAAATGGTTTTCGAACTGCAATTAAATTATTATAGACACCTGTAGGTTTCTCTTTCTGAGATACCTACAACTGCCTGGATTTTATGCAGCTTTCAATTCTTCATCAGAAAATGTATATTAAACACTTCCCACAGTTCCAAGTCGATGCTAAAAATAACAAAATAAAACAAATAGAAAAAGTGGATACTTTTTAGTCCGTTACTGTATATATAATAAGAGAAATGATTAGTAATTTGATAAAGATAAGCAACAATCACCTACCTTAACTTTCACTCTATTTTCTCCATTATGAAACGTGCACGTAACAAGTGATCCAACACTTTCAAACGATAGTGTATGTGTATGTTTACAGCTACACACGTTGATCTCGATCTTTCCTTTTGATAACCGTTCCTCGAGAGTTGTTTTGCTGAATATACGTCGGAATTTGCATCGAAGACACCTTCTTTTGCATTCCACACATATTTTATCCTGAACGTACAGTGATTACCTGCGCTCGGAATCGTACTCCGAATATTAATGGCCACGTGTGACTGCAGTGCGCTCACCGAAAACACGTGACCCACTGATAACCATTTTTAAAGCCCATTCCCCTGCGACTAACACTCCCCACGTAGAATTTCTGTTTCTTTTTTTTCAGTGGGTTCTTAAAAAGCGATAGAAAAATTAGACCGTAGTTAATATTGAATGGATAGAGAAGTGACTGCTGTGAATTTTTTTATCCCTTCTGCGTTCTTTATTCTATTATACATTTCTGTATATATTTTTGGACAATATGCTTGTCTTGAAAAAAATTATACCGAAACGGCGGAATTTATGAAATGTCCACTATTGATTTTGTTTAACTTCAATTGTTTAGTTTTTTTTTTTTATTTCGTGTGGTTACGAAGATTCGAGATTAAGAGACGGAAAGTACCCCTAAATTTAACTCGGGCGATGTTGTTTTTAGTAAATATTAGAGGTACAAAAATAGCGTTTTCGGGTTAATATTTTACAGTCTTCTAATGGAAAAATGAGCTTTCTTTATTCTCCTTCGTTTATGTATGCATACATGCGATTTCCTTAAAGATTAATGTAATAATTTCAGTTTTAGATTTAGACGCTTCAGACTTAGCAAGCATCTAAGAAAATGGATCCCACCTCTCAAATCGAGCCTGATTATTTATTTATTACGCGTAATAAGGCTGTAGTAAATTACAATGATATGAAACGTCATGAGAGAAAAGAAATGATTAAAGTCGCGTTGCAAACTTAGTGATACAAATTTATGCAGCTACTCGAAATTTACAGTGAAGGAAATATAACGAATCCATACCCTCGAAGTAACTTCCTTATCTCTAAAAACACGATAAATGACCTTTGCAGTTCTATAATGGAGGAAATTAAAAAATAGAGAAATATAAATTTCAAATATTAATAAACATTTGATTCCGCCAAACGCTATTGAACAGCAAACATATACGTGCCAGAGAAGTACGTGTTTTTCGTGTTTATTTGAAAGAAACTTAATATGAAAGTTCGATACGTGTGGAGATCTGGAAAAACAATGAATCTGGACTTCCGTATGGCGTCAAGGCTAAACATTCAGGAATTGAAAAATGCTGCGCGTTGCACAATGGGATTCAATAACGACAGTTTTATTGTCTGAAACCGCCGCTACATTTCCCAAAACGTTCAGCCACGTAGTGGAGATAAACTCAAAAATTAAAGTAAAATTTAGTAAATGAAAATTGAGACAGAGCGTAAGAATATAATCGATGCCTTTAAATTAGTTGCCTGTTAACGAGCAAGCATGACATTGATAAGAAGCACGAAGTTGGAAAATTTTTTACAAACTTATCAGAAGGCAATTTTAAGCTTTTAATTGGCTTCCTGTTTCACTGACAAATTTTAAACTCTAAAATTGAAACGAAATAGTCCAATTTAGTTTCAACTAAACTCTGTTGGATAATGAGCCTCCCATTAGTCACGCATCGTTAAATTTGTTGGACCGGTGATACAATTGCTAATTCCACCTGGGTTATTTATGTAGCAACTTACTGCGCCCTGCTAAATACAGTAAAATGCAGGCTAACTCATGAAACTGGCGCAAGTCGTATCCTTTTTAATCTCAGGTAAAATTCAATAATTTGATACAAAACGTAATTGCACCCTTCCCTTTTCAAACGAAGCCATTCGTTTCGTCTCACGGATCGTATCTTTGCTCGTTCTGCGCATAAAAGTATCCTAATACTTCTGTTTATTTCATCAAAGCGCTCGGAAACCGAATACATTGCGAAATATTCCAAATTCTTCCATTGCCACCTTTTACACGGTTTTCCATGTGATCAAACTAGAAACTGAGCCACTCAAGCGCCATTTACCTGCCGCAGAAGATTTAAAATGACAAGTACATCTTATCGTTACAACACACAGTGTGTTACTATAAATCGAGTCGCTAATAATCCAACTTAGAAGTTGACGCAACTTAAAATAACTAACAAGGGAGCATCCCGAATCCGGAAATTCGAAAAATTCTGAAACCTTGTGAATATGTTCGCTGCCTTAGTTCACTTTAAGGGGATGTAATTGACCGCTGAAAATTCGGTTATTTTCCGCTTTTGTGTTGTAACTCTCGAACTATAAGTTACCAAATGATGGTACTAATTAAAAGTACTAAAACTCGTGAACTCTGGGTAGTTGCCCTACTTGCGCCCCCGAGATCCCGAAAAGCTTCCTCTGTTCAAGATTCGCCTTACCTGCCTAAGTGCACGATCCCTGATCACCTTCCTGGAAATTGTTACAACTATCGTCGCAGGGATAATTGTCGCGACAGGAACTGCACGGTTCAGTTCTGTTTGATCCAGCAAGTGGCGCCCGTATTGTTTACCACGATCAAACCGACCGGCTCGCTCGTAGCGCTATTAATCGACCTTGCTCACCTGTGTGATACGAGCGAGGCGAATTACAACGACGATAAAAGGCGCGACCGAAATCCCCGGCGGAAAAACTGCGAACTCGATTCCGCGATGTCCTCACGTTCGAACCTTGCCGAGTCGATTAAAATGAACGGCGTATCGCGAAATCGAATTCCATCCAATCACGCCTTTCGCGATAATAACGTGCCACTAATAATAACAATAATAACAGCAATAATCATGCCACCGTCCTCCGTCGCTGAGGACGTCCAGCGATTGTTTGATTAACTATGAGAATATATGCGATTATAGTCACCGATTAGGCTCAACTTTTGCGCGTAGTTAATGCACACAATATGTTTTTTATTATTTTTCTTAAGAAGTTTCTCTAGTTTGACGTTCTGAAAGTATGGCAAATTTGGGGGAATTTTTTAAAAGACAAGTATCGAATATTAGAATTCCAAACTTTGTACATTTATTAATTGGCATTCGATGAATGTGGTCTATTTTTTTATACGAAAATAATCATCTTGTTCAAAGTTATAGTGGTAGTATCTAGTAAACGGGGATTGAAAAAAGGTTTGTCGCTGGCGACCATGATTCTGGCTGTCGTCGTTATCTGAAACAAAAAGCGCCAAATTTTTCTTAACCTACATCAGTGTGGTTATCGCACGAACTAGAACGAAGTCGTTATTTGCAAAATTCGAGTTTTGCAACACAGAAAGCTAACAAATTCTTCTCTGAGAAATGCGAACTTCCGTTCGAAACGTTACCATTATGTGTTCTCGATATTTTTTATTCATTCTAATCGTTTTTATTACTCAATATGAATATTACAAGCGAACTATGTAACTCTTTACCAGAGATGGGCAAAAATTTCATAACGAATAAAAGTTAAATAAATTATTCGCGCTGTGTCGAATAAAGTTAAAGTTGAAAAGTTTATTCGGCGCTGCGGTTGAAACGCTCGGCGTTTAATTTGTCAAATAATCCAAAGTTAAAATAACTTTCACTTGTTCCGTTATTTAAATAATTTTTCATTTAGTTAATGCCCAACTCTGCTCTTTCCACACAATTTTAATAATGTATAGTTCACAGAGTAAATTGCGCGGCTCGACTGTTAGCCACTCTTAACAAGCCTAAGCATAATTGTATAATAAAGTGTCAAACGCATAGGACGAACTGTTTAAGATTTTGCGAGAAAATTGAGCTTGTCAAAGCGGACTAACGACGCGAGCCAATTTATCCATGAGTTCATATCGCGTTCATGGTTGGCTCCGTCTCACTCGCGTTTATACACAATTATCTGAACGTTACGCGTCGGCTGTCTAATTGGCCTAGTCGTGACCGTTGAGCAGCGCGTATAGATACATATCCAAGGAACGCACATGACGCGTCGCGATCAGATCAAGTGGCAGCCGCGACGCACCAATTAGCACGAGCCGCGCGCGGTTAACTGGCTAAACTCAATTAAACGACCCTTACCCGCTGGATTTCGATTCCGTCGCACGCGCTGGTTCACGTGCGCAAATACTCTGCCCTCACCCTCTAGCGAAGAATCCTTACTGCTCTAATTAATTCACGTGCTCGGCTCGATTACGAAACGCTCGATGAGGCATTGTAAGGCTGACGGGTGCATCGTGCATTGCAGACGTGTATTGATGCGTAAAAGTAGGAGAGGAATATTTGGTGGAGCCCTCAAGTGGGCTAAGTTATGGAGAAAGCTATCAACCCTCATTGATCTAGAATGGAGTAAAAGTTAGAAGATTTTAATTGTTAAAGAAAAGTAGCTTTATTTCCATTGGGTATATTTTATTTCTTGTTATTGTTTTATAATGGGATATTTAATAGTGATTAGTATAGTTAATATTATTTCAAATTCTCTGGGGGTTTTCTGTTTTGAGCCTAAAATGCAACTATGGCTTGGCAGTTTTTTGCAAAATAAAGATCACTAAATTATGGGATCCGTACTGTGTTTAATTAATTTTTTTTTTTTGTATTTGAGGGTTGAAAGGTTTCTGCAGTCTAGCTGACAAGTTGAGGGCCTAAGAATGTGTTTTAGGCTCTGGGGTGTATAGGAATTTGAGCTTGTAAGCGATGCTCTGTAACGTGTTACGAATAACACATGTGGTGGCTTGAATTCTGGAGGATATCACTTTAGAGTCTTTTGACACCAATTGAGTTGGTTCCAAGTGAGTCACTGCGGGCCTGCAAGGCACTCGTTTGATCGCCAAAATTAAGGTTGGACATGGTCAGTGCTCGCGATTTAAATAGACGACACGATCGTATAAAGATGCTTGCATGCTACTGTCATCGGTGGTTCTCAGAGTTTGTAGTACAAAATTATTGGTCTTCGATATTGACACAAGTTCGCGCTAAAAATAAACTACTGCGCTAAATTGCCGCCTTATAGAGCAAGTAAAAGTAATATTATAAATATCATTATAATATTACTGAGGTAGGTACCGTAAACTGGGGGAACATTGGCAGTTAATTAACATGTATTAAAGAAGAAAAACGACAAAAATTGTATGCATATTCACGCTCGTAGTGTTTGCCAAAGATACATTATTATAACAGGATACTTAAAGCAAATATGAAACTGTTAATTTTTGTATTATATAACAAAATGTTACAATGGTCCTTTTAGGTATTTTTCTACCCTTGTTTTATTCTTTCATTGAACTAGTCTTTAGGTTTAATAAAAAGGCCTTCGTTGGGTCGACAAATAAATGTTTCAATATTGGGTTTTATTCGTATTTAACCAACCATCTTGTAGATAAGTTTCCTATTTGTTCACATTCCAATATCTAGACTTTAGAGATTGCATGTACGATCCAGTTTATAAGACGGCGAATACGAATACGAAAGATTATTCATTTTATTGGTATTTCGAGTAGGTGATTAATTAAAGTAAGTCTTTTGTTACTACAATCTAAAACTTTAATTAAGAAAGAACTTGGAATATCTGTCTGTAAAAAACAAGTGGCTAAGGTACGAATGGCCTCAACGAGAGCCAAGAGAAAGAATATCGGTGCCCTCTCGGCTCACTCAGAAAAGGAACATCTTTCCCTCTCTAAACAATAAACCATAATCGCAAGTATCTTCTCTTAGAGTGTTGATTCAATTTTGACCTTTACATTCCAGCATGCACTCACGGCAGTCACGAAATATCCAACACGTCTCATAAAGAGCATCTTTAACTGTGGGACAAAGTAGCAGTTATAAGAATATATAGTTCAAATAAAACAAAAACAATATTTTTTTAATCTCTACAAGTACTAATCACGCGATAAATTCAAGTCCAATATCACTTTTCGCCTTTCAAGTCGAACATCTCTGTGATTGCAATAGTTTAAAAAACTAAACATACTACGGAAAATCAATAAGATAAGGTTTCCTACTATTTATTCTATGATATGCGCAACTTGAATCAAATTACCGTGTCAACCGATATAAACACATATTTACCTATCAACTAGACCGCCCTCTATTGACCCACGCCACTGTTATATTCAACTACAAGCAACGCATTCAGAAGAGTAGTGTGTAATTTAGGGAATTTTTCATTTTTATATTTTTTAAATATATTATTATATATCTAATTTTATTAGAGTGTAAATTTTATTTGATAATCTAATAGGTATGTGTATGTATACCATATTTCTACACATATTTTTATATATAAAACTTATTTATTTATATATATTTATATATTAAAATAAGTTTAGAAAACCTTATTTAAGGTTAGATGTTGAATTTGCATAAATAAAATTATCAGGGTCTCCTAAAACGTAAAGATATTGTACAATAATTAAAAAATGAATCCTAAAATATCTTTAATTGCAGAATACAAATGAAAGGGAATTTTATATATATTTCTATTTCTTTCTAGAGGGTTATTAGAACCATTTAGGTGAAAAAAAAATAAATGTATAATTACTCAAATTAAAATAACTAATGGTAAAATAAAGTGGAATGAGTGAAATCGATTTAAAGTAGCATTATCAATAAAGAATCCCCCGAAATTCATTCAACTATTATTTGTCCAATATAAGGAATAGCGGATAATAAATTTGTAATTACTCTTCCACCCCCAAAAAGAGATTTGCCCTTATGGTAAATTCTTCTATGACATCCCTCGTACAATAAATAAATAACAGCACGACATACGACGCATATCGAAGCACCATTGCGCTTCAGTCACGCTGATGAAGCACATTGAAATATGAGCGAACGTAGCCCGAGTATTTTCATCTATGGATTGTCGTTTCGTGAGCAAGCGCAGTAGCGTCGGCTGGATTAAATTCTTAGTAGATTTCTTTGGTTACAGCCCTCGAACAAAGAGCAGACGCGGCTCAACCATAATTCCACCCACAAGGAGCGCCGAAGGCAGAAGGATGCCTCGTCAGGAGGCACCTACAACGCTTTCCGTCAATGGCGAAGGAGCACCTCGACGGGCTCGAATCGATCCAACAGCGTCAGCTCCAGCTCGGCTGGATCCATCGCCAAGCTTCCCAATGATCCGGCGACGGTGCATAAAATGGACCAATTCCCTGTGGTCCTCTCCGACGCCACTATGCCCGAAGAGGATCTCTCGTTGAAGTTTCTGGCACTGGTAATGCATCGACACCATCTCTCTCTCTTCTATAAAACCTTCCCTGCTTCTGTCTGATACCAGTTCAAGACACTTTAGGGGGATAGAAGCGCTACAAGTAAAGCCGGAAATCCACCTGAAAGCTAAGCTAAGCTTTGCTGTGATGAGTTTTAAAAAAGTAGCTTCAATACATCCTTATGGCACCGTTTTTACCAAAAGCTGAAAGCTGTGCTATGGTTTTTATGTTTTACAGCACAGCCAGCTTAGCTTAATTCCCAGGGCTTAAATCTGAAGGGGCTGGAAAAGTTAAAAAAATAGAATATAGTTTTAAAAATAAAAATGAAAATAGTTTCCACACTTTTCTCTTACCCAGCCCCTTCAATTCTGATCGCGGCACTTGTAGTCTCATGTCTCGGAGCACGCGACTTCTTCAAATTTCCTTAGAGTACAATTTCAGAGCTACCTTAACGCCTTTAAAATATTATATCAAAGTTTGAAATATTCACGAAGTTGGGGGCCTTTAAATGAAACGTATTTAAATTCCCGCGCTTAGTAAACTTTAAATGCGACCTTACAGTGCAATAATAAATCTATAATACAAGTAGATTTCTCCATATTGAATTTCTCTGATATGGAGAATTTTTCAAATGTCGAGTTAAGTCTTCCAGTTAATGTAAATATAATGTTCTAAGTATAATACAAAAATCAGAAGCTTCCCTTCTTATTTCCAATATCTTCGTTGAATAATCTTTCTTACTCTTTATCTCATATTTTCTGTCCTCCTGTTGCAGAATGCTTTGGACTTAACAGCGCCGGCCAGCGACGTTCTGCTGAAGAACAGACTGAAGTCCTGGTTCCAATTAACCGGACATCCGGACGGCTTCGCGCCCGCTGGTCCTGGCACAGTTTGGAAGCGAAAGACGGGGGGATCGGAGAATACAGAGAGAATCGTTTACGAGGCCATCAGCAAGGATAAGGAATTGCGGGATTGCATACCGAGGTGAGCAAAAAGCTTAATTACTTTAATCAAACTCGATCTAGTTATAAATCGAGCAATAGTGTCGTTACGAAGAGTAGGACACTTAAGGGATTCTTTTTTATTTATAAATAATACGAAGTCTTGAAAATATATTCCTAAAATATTACGTTGATTATGCATAATAAATTAAGAGAGTTACGAATTTTTTAACGAACCAGTGTTCGAGTGCTTAATGTCCATCGTGCTGCAAGTTCAAAAGTTAATGATTCTTATAGAATTTTGAAATCTATTGATCTCTCTAGATAAATCACTGTGTATTTTTACCGTTTTTAACCAGGCGAACGGAATTTAAGTGTCCTACCTTAGAAGGAACTTTCTTTTACCAATTGTATAGTCGCAGTTTTCGCGAAACCACGTCTTTTAGGGGGGTATACCACTGTAGAACGCGCTTTTTCCCCAATTCGGGGTATTTTTTTATAAAGCAGCTATACAACTTGTCCCGTCACAATTTCGTTCATATATTTCTCCAGCTTTCAGTAATTTTTAAAAATTATATTAGAGGGAAGTAATGCAAGTGTTTGAACGTATTCGCTAAATCTTACCATGGTTGCCGGGATTTCGACTATTCTATTCCTCTGACAAGGGAAAGTCTGAAACTTTGAGAATATGTAGGGGATTTTCTCCTAATTACAACGCAATTTTTTTGCTGCTCAAATTCGCGCTAAGGGGGTGCAATTAACCCCTGAAAATTCGGCTATTTTCCGATTTTATTTTCTAACTCGCAATCTGGAAGAGATAGAAAAAAGATTTCGAGACAAAAGTTACTTCTTTCAATTAGTACTATCATTCGGTAACTTACAGTTCGATAATTATAACAGAAAATCGGAAAATAGCCGGAATTTAAGGGGCCAATTTCACCCCCTTAGAGCGAATTTGAGCAGCAAACAAAAATTCCTTTGTAATCAGGTGGAAATCCCCTGCATATTCACAAAGTCTCAGAATTCTTTGAATTTCCGGGTTCGGGATCTTTCCTCGTGAAATAAAAAACTAAGACGAGTTTACCTATACCCGATAATATTCCAGTAAACTATTCAGAGTTACCTATCTTTAAATATTTTCAAAACACGTTTTTTCATTTTCCATTTTTTAAATGGGCACCCAACAGAGAAACGTGTCGAAATCTATTACGAATATTAAACAGACCACTCTACGTAACTTTAAATTCCCCCATTTCACTGAAGCATGCAATCCATCGAATTAAGAATTCAGAGCGTCAGTTCTCCATGCGTCACCATTTATTTATTTATTTATTTATTTTCGCAGATACTATCGAGAAGTGGAGTACAAGGGCGAGATGTTCATCGAGCTGCAGGACTTGCTTTTCGGCTTCAGCGACCCGCACGTGATGGACATAAAGATGGGCACGAGGACGTTCCTCGAGTCCGAGGTGTCGAAGACCACCGCGCGGCCGGACCTCTATCAGAAGATGATCGCGGTGGACCCGACCGCGCCGACGAAGAAAGAACACGAGCAACGCGCCGTGACGAAGTTACGGTACATGCAGTTCCGCGAGCAGCAGAGCTCGACCTGCAGCCACGGGTTCCGCGTCGAGGGTATGAAATTGCCGGGGGCGCCGCCGATCACGGACCTGAAGAAAGTCAAGTCGCACCAGGAGGTCCTCGACACCATGAAGCTGTTTCTGGAGAGGCGCGAGGCGACGCGCCGGAAGCTGCTCGTACGCTTGAAAAACCTCCGCTCCAAAATCGAGGCTTCCGAATATTTCAAAACTCACGAGGTACGCACAGCATTCTTTTTACTGAAACACTTGTCGTTTGGTTTAAGGAAAGCAGGGAAACTAGCGCCTCCTCTTCTTTGAGTACCCAGCAGTAGTGGGGTTTTTAGAGCGCGAATGATATGCTACATTTTAGATAATACCATTAAGAATATGTGTACCAAATTTGAAATAAATTGGACGAACACCGCTCACGCGGAGGAGCCTCGCGAGGCAACAAATAACTCTGCCATTATTTAATATTTTTGTATAGTATTTATACAATATATGCACTGATACATGTTCTACACATAAAATGTAAAGAAATAATTTTCAACCTCATAGGATTTGTAAAAAATATTCGTCCAGTTTCGAGCGTCTCAGGGTGGCGTGACCCCTTAACTCCTACAAAGTACACTATTGCTCGGTATTTCTATAATACTGTAAACCCCAACTTGTAAAATTATTGTAACTCCAAGCATATGATATCAAGAGAGTAAGTATTTCTGCACGATTTTTGATATTTTTTTGTAAAGCAGCTATACAACCTTTTCCGTCCAAATTTGCTTCATGTAAAGTAATGTTTGCAAATTTTATTAAAGAAAAATAGGTAATTAATCGAAACGTGTGGCAGTGCAGACGTTTGAACGCATTCGCTAAAAAAGAAAAGTCCCCCCACGGTGTCCGTGATTCCGGCTACTCTGTTCATCTGAAATAAAAAATAAAAAAATGATTCTTAATTAGGACGAGTTTAGCTACAGCCGATAGCAAAATAAAAGTAATAAAATCGACAATTAAAAAAGTGGCGGTGCTTTGAAGTGTCACTATCGATTTTCATACCTTTCACGGATTAAAAAAGAGAGAAAACAAAAGTGATTTTTAATTAATTCTGCTACCGGCTGTAGCCAAACTCGCCCTAATGAAAAATCGTTTTGGTTTACATATTTATTTCAGATGACCCGAGTAACCGAAATCACGCACACCATAGGAAGACTTTCTTTTTAGCGAATAAACACAAATTCTAATTATTTCTCTGTAATCAAATTTTTAAACATTACTGAAACTTAGCTAAATATACGAACCAAATTTTGACGTCAAAGCATACATAGCTGCTTCATAAAAAAATACCAAAAATTGTGTAAAAAGAGCGCGTTTTAGAGTACAATACCCCCTTCAATATTTAATTCCTTAGCATCGATTAATCAATTTTTTTCATCTCAAAAATCGTTTCTATCCTATCCTGAATATTGTTGTATGAATATATGCATAACACTCTCAATAATTTTCTTTCCAGATAATTGGTAGTAGCATCTTCATGATATACGACGACGACAAAGTTGGCGTGTGGTTGATCGACTTCGCTAAAACAGGAGCATTACCAAAGGGGCAGAGGGTGACACACAGAAAGCCATGGGAACAAGGCAACCGCGAGGAAGGATTTCTATTTGGCCTTGACAACTTGATTTCAACGATAGAAGCAGTTGACATTTCAAAGGCGGCATAGTTTCCGATACCTTTTCCTGTATTGTGCCTTGCAGAGATATAGTGACATCACGAAAGCAGCAGGGGATGAAATGAATAGTAGCTTTTCATGTCTTGCAGGCTCAGGATCTGTAAACCTGTCAAAAGCTTTTCTGAATGCTTTACCCAGACTCGGCGCGTGGCGTTTTTCTTGTGTGGACGATAAATGTTTTAGCGGCTTTTCAAAAAAAATTGTCGATTAAATTGCGACTGAAACAAAGAGAAGACTGTATAAATCGTGTTTGTAGCACCATAGCACGTCGTTTATTTATAATTTAAAAATTTATCGTATTTTAGGCGTCTTTTCTCTTACGGTGCCTGTGTGCATCGCGCACTTTGCACACGCAAGCAGCCGGGTCTGGCTTTAACGTCCAAAGATATGTAAGCGTAGCCCTGTAACGAGTAGCCAGGAACACATTCGGAGGCTTGCGCCTTCAAGAATATCGATTTGCGCACGACTTAAATGGCTTTCAAGTTACTCACTATATCTCTGAAAGACAGTGTATTTAAATATCTCCCATTCTGGTCTCGCCATACTAATTCTCGAACTCGATCATCTCCATTTATATTTTTAGATTAGCCAAGAACTATTCAATCTCCACTATAAAAAGTACCTTTACTCATTTTACAAATATTCTTTTTTAAATACAACTTCTAATATACCCAAGACTTTGCAATACTGATAACTTAAGGAAGTTCCATCGGCTCAGTGTTTCTCAAATTTCTATGCATTTCCGTTTTTCCTGCGAGCTGAGAGACTGCAATCGATATAAAAATCATAGGAAATAATTCGAATTAACTTGAAACGATTTGACAAACACTGACAAACGCGTACAAGGTATTTAAAGCGGAAGACTGCTTGTTTATTGCATTTCTTTTCTGTAAACCCTTTCAGACGAAAGGAAACCTAAATGGCACTCGCGGCATGTTTAAGATCTGTACAAAGTTTAATTGTTAATGTACAAATGTAGTTAATTTAAATGTAATTGTTTTAAAATTATTTATGAAGAACAAGTTAAGTTGTACGATTGTAAAATTAAGATTGTTTCTTTCGATTAAATACTCGGTATCATAATTTCGATTTAAAATTCGATTAGGGAACTGTTCGTGCTTCTGCGTTAAATTATTTCCTTCGCATTAACTGCCAAGAATGTAATTGTTAAACGAAATATTTGTCGTAAAGAATAGTTTATTTTAATGTGTATAAATTGTATAAAATTATGTTTAACGAATGTTATTCTCTGCATTTTCCATCAACGTAATTCTTCTCTGTTTTTCATTTCATATCATTATCTGTAAATTTAATTCGCGCTAATATTTATTTACTGCATTAACGATAACTGTTTCACAAAATAATAAGATACTACTGGAGACATTAAACAATAACGATGTGGAAGCTACTATTCGACGATATCACACAAACTTTACAGAAATTGTTACAAATCATAATCAAGTGTATTGAAACAATCATTTGTCTTGTATACTCCTCGCGTCGCTCCTTTTCTACTGATATTATATTTCACGTACACGTAATATTAATGCGAAATAAATCATAAATAAATAATACGCTCTGCTCCTTCTGAATTTCAGTCTCCATGAATTTCACTCGATAATTGATTCGATGTCAACGTCGAGCAAATCCTCCGTCTCCCTTGGCTTTGAATTAATTATAGACTCGTACCACCGAACTTCAGCGGCTGCCAGACATCTTTGCCTGTATAAATAATAAGATTACATTATACATTGACTCGTACATGATAATTCATGTATACAAAGCGATTTATTAATATTACAGTCGCTCGGAATTACGCGATACTACTACAGTTATCGTAAAATTTATATACTAACACGTTAATGCAGTCGCTTTGTGGTTTCCTTACTGGATTCCATCCAGAAACTGGCTTTTCATTGGCTACCATCACGCCTCGAGTACAGAAAGATAAAGTCACTTTATTTAAATTAGGATCCTGAAAATTATGTAGAAAATTATATTCGATTATTATGGGAGAAGTGGAGGCATGCAACTTCATTATGCCGAACAGAATCGAAAAGTCCGTCGGACTCCTAAGTTTTCATTACTTTTACGATAAAAGCGAAGCCTTACATTGTCAAGTGATAAAAAATTTCAATTTTTTATAACAAAGAATTCGCGAGCTTCAACTTGTACCATAATTTTGTAACGCACTGTATTTAATTTCTGAAACTTGAATTTTTAATGAAAGATCTTTGCAAAATTCTTTCATAGAGTGAAATCAACCCAAAGACGAAGAACCCAAATTTTCGAAACACGAAACTACTTAGTGCGGCACACTAGTGTGGGTTACATCCCGAAATAGTTCGCCTCGCAACAATATACAAAACACTAGTTTTCGTGTTTATGTGCTGAAATAATATTTTTTGATGTTCAACAGTGAAATATACAAAATTTTACGAAAATATATGGAAGTCGCCAAAGTTGGTAAAAAAATTAAAACTTCTCACTCCGATGCGTGAGAGTCAAATATTAACAGATTTCAAAAAATTTCTTGTGCCTCGATTTGTCTTCCCCAAAGGCGATTTTTTCTCACACTGGGCCGTTTCGAGTTTCGAAAATTTGGGTTTCTCGACCCACCCTTCATACAGGTAACCCTCGTATAACGCGGTCTTGAAATTTTCAGATCTTCATCTCCTCGCTTTATATACGTTTTAAAATGCACTGTATGTGCGGCGTCGCCGGAGTCATAAAGTGTTTTATATAATGGGCTCGAAATGACAATCGTAGCAGAATTCCCATCCCAAATCCATAGGAATACAGCAAACTCTAGTAGAGTCTCGCATAACGCGTCATTTTTATGGAACGGAATATCCGCGTTATACAGGAGTCAGCTGTAATTAAATGACCCCAATAACAGAAACAGTGCCATACACGCCATTCAGAATTCACTACGTCTGCTAAACTTAAAATGTCTCCACAGACATTCACTTGCTCTATACCCCTCATGGTATTTAAATAATTTTCTTGGAGGAAGCGCAGGAACACCGTCGCTTGTGATTGAAAAAAAGCTGCTATTTCATCGGGATCGTGGGCGAATTTCCAAGAATTCCCATTCGGAACTCCTGCAAAATTCATATCACTTAAATCATTATCCCGTTTTGCTGCGATGCTTGCATTAAGCCCTAAAATGTGAAAACTCTTTCTTCTTACTCACTCTTTGGGTTAATCACTCGTCCAACACCATGTAAAAGTCCCAAGCTCTCTTCTCGAGTATTGCAGTTGTTTTCTTGCTGTCCTTCAGGTACTGACAACATAAAAGATACAATAATATAGCGCCACAGTTACAAAATCAAATGTACCGGTGTCCCATTTACCTCTCAATGAAATGAAAATAATATTCAAGACTGCATTCCTGATGTCGCCTATACTGTTCGATAAGATTTCATCGATCTTGCCTTGGGTAACATCCAGCATGTGCCCAGCGATTGAATTTAAAGTACTGCTTATTCGTTTCAGTGCGTTTTTCATCGCAGCTTGCGTAACAGGATTTATACTAGATTACAAAGAGTTTTATAAGTCGTTTATGTTATGGCACATTGAAAACAAATATCGTTGTCTTTAATAAAACACTTACTTGATCGATTCGATGCCAAATTTCTCTCTTATATTAGGAGGAAATAGCGTTTTCAATAATTTTGAATTTCCTGAGTCCGTACATATGAAGACTATAGGTTCCCTTCCCATTTCAAAGTATTTTCTGGAAATAAAAATAAGTCCATTACACACAGCATATGCAAGAAAGCAGTACGATAATGTTACTCACCCCAGCAGAGAGTAAAAGCTTTCTTTCTCATTCATATAGACATTTGGAAAATCCTTGATTAGAAGAATACGACTGGAGTAATTACTTAAGACCGACTTGTAACGAGTAGCTCTAATTAGAAACTCTTCAAATCTGTCTCCTTGTCTCATTATCCTATCTGGAAAATAATTAACAATTTCTGTATTTTCATTAGGTTTATTAATATCCAGGCATAATACTACTAGTCTCTTCGAAACTTTCCAAATTCTTGTCAGAGGAAATGATATTACTATTTTCATCCATCGCTGGATCAATAGGGGTGATCCACTCGGTGACGTTAAAATCATTTTCCTTGGCAAGTACCCTTATCGCCGAGGTTTTCCCGCACCCCGACGAGCCAGATAAAATTAACGCGCAGGGTTGGCCCCTTCGCACGTTATTTTGTAGCCAGTCTGAAATCTCTTGCTGTTTCTGTCTGCTGACTACTAATTCAGAAGGATTTCGTGGCTCGCAAGCTTCCAGCAAAGCGGACAGATTGCTCGTGCTTTTTCTCCTAGGAAGTAGTTCACGGGCGTTTGGAGCATTGAACGTACTGGTTTCGATCGCGTGTGACACAGTGCGATTCATTTTTGGCGACTTCCTAACAGGTTCGTTGTCAAACGACGGCATCAGCCAACTGCTATTTCTCTGTGTAGAAATGAACAAAGATATCAGTTTATGAAATGTGTAACATTTTATTTGGATTGAATTTTTGCATATTGCTGTATAAGTAGTTATTAAGAAACTGTTAAAATAATTTGTTTCTCAAGCAAATTTATGAAAAGTTGATAAATTTCGTAAATACGTACCTTTGAATGGGCCATTTTATAATGTTAATGTGCATCAGAATTCATAACAAATTGTTTTTCTATGCATTCACTGGTCTGAATAAATAATAATCTTAATCAAATTAATCTGTTTTTAATGCTGTACAGATATTTATCGTGTAACTGGTTTTAAATAACTTCGATAGTTTTGATCTATATACATATTGGAATATAGTATAACTTTAAGGATATCTTCCTTGCGGAATCATGATTTTACTTTGAACGTGATTTATTCCAAGCAGACGACAGTGCACGGACTCAATCTATTCCGTAAACATATATTCAGGTTATATTTGAATTGTCAATCATTAATGATTTGAAAAGTATCTTACGATGCAACGTAAGTGTCATATAAATCGTTCAATTTGTGTATCATTTATCTTTACTGTCATTGCTTACCTTTGTTTTCAATTAAACATTGGAAATTAGTTAAATAACGATCTATTTTTGTATTTATATACGTAAAAGACATTGTAACTCTTTATGCAATGATATACGCCGACAATATGGATTATTTATTAATTTTAAAGGACTATAATATCATGCTGACGCTCGTTTTGAGCGTCCAAATCAGTCACGTGATCTGTCCATGTGACATTCAGCATTTTTTAAACAGAGTTTAGCTTTTCCACTTGACGCTCGTTCACTCTGACTTGCTCTGACTCGCTCGTTCATTGGTTGAGCGTCAGTCACGTGATTGGTTTTGAAATGGTTTTCAAGCTCACACGAGCGTCGATGCTGAAAGCCCGTGGACCGATCACGTGACTGGTTTTGCCATTCAAAATGAGCATCGAGCGTCAGCATGAAATCCCACCTTAAAGCCGGGAATCCACCGCGAAGCTAAGCTATGCTATGCCATGCTACGTTTTAAAAGAATTAGCTTCAATACATTCTTATGCAACCGTTTCCATCAAAAGTTACGTTAAACCATAGCATCGCATAGCATAGCTTAGCTTACAGCGAATTCGGACAGTCGCACTGGTGTGCAATGAGTGCAACTTCTAGCCAATTGGAAGCGAGAAAATCTCGCACTCAGTGCGCACTAGTGCAGGTTGCAGAATATGCTATTAGCTTCCCGGTGGATTCCCGGCTGAAATGCCGAACCGCCAGATCAAAATTCAAATATCTTGAATGAAAAGGATGTTTTAATATTTTCTGAAACTGATTTCTTTCTTTCTTTTAGATGCAACAAATAAACTTTATTTGAACAAAAAGAAGTTTAAATAAAACTGATATGAAAATTAAAATTAACATTTTAACACTACAATGATAAACTGTTTTATAAAATAAAGATTTAGAAGATACTAGAAACATTGTTAAATTCACAAAAAATTTCTAATTCTTCTTCGATATCATTTTCTTTTTTATAAGTATTATAAATAATATCGAACTTAAAATTAGAGATTATGTTCTTCGAAATATGCGAACTGTAGTTTTATCACGTCATTTTAATATATTTCAACAGTTGCCATAAGTTGCAAACAAATTTAGTATGCCACTAAGGGCGATAAAACGAACATTTCTCTTTTCAAGTTCATTTTCATTTTAACAACTGACATGTTATATTATCAGTAGGTACATCATCACACCTACTTTTGGATCTTTGTGTCATATTGATGTGTCTATTAATAATATACTTCGAAGTGAAGCTCTAATTTTTCACGCCATGTTTTATTTAATTTTTTAATTATTTACAATCATGGAAATTTACAGACATGGAAATAAAATAGACCTTGCCTATGGTGTTAGTTTGTTTTATTATTTAATGTATATTATAAGTAGAGCGATTATTAATCGTGTATATTCTCCACAGGCTAGATCAACGATAAATATCTCATTTGGATATCCTTCCAGAAGAGGCGGTGTTAAATTTGGAGAAGTTGCTTCATATTCTTGTATATTATCATAAGGGCATCCCAATATATATACCTTTCATACAATTCACCCTTATTAATTATGGTAGAATCGAAGAGTACTTTGAAAATGTTGTACTATTTACGTATACATTACTGTCTTATATGTCTACTATTTACATATATTACTATAAATATGTAGTAAATACCCCTCCTTTCTCTGTAAGGGCCAAAGTTTGATCTTCCACATGCGCAATGGTTTTAATACCTTTACCAGACAATGCTTTAACTTCTGTTGGACTAAGAGTACTACAAGTATCACCAGTTCCAAGGCGGCCGGATTTATTTTCTCCTAATCCATATACTATTCCATCCTTCGTTACAATTAGAGATGCACTGCCGGAAAGTCCTGCTTCATAATACAGAGCGTTAGAACTGTTGTAACCCAGCCGAGGACCAAAAATTACAACCACCGCGCATTCCGATGCCACGTGCGAACACTAAAGCGCAGGCAGCAATCCGCGAGCACCGTCAGCATTTCGACGGAAACGCCGAAGAGCGAACCCCTCTGGTCCCCGCTTCGCCCCGAATTAGCTATAAGACCTTGTACAAGCTACGAGCGAGACGCCTTTTTTTATCAGAACACACACGATACAGTACGCGCTTCCCTTGTCACCCAGATCGGGATAGAATAAACTTGTTTAACCCTACGGTGAGCTCCAACTCTTTAACCCGCGACGACGACCGTGAAGGACGACCCGGAGCACCCCGAGATTCTCAACCAGAATCTCGACCCCAGGCGCCTTGGTACAACAAAATTAACAACTTCTGTTACAAGTGAGGTACAATTAGTAGAAGACGCATTTCATCTGACAACGTCAGAAGGGAACTAGAACATAAGAGGAAGAATTAATACATAAAATAACAATAGTACTTACCATGTACAATAACCATATAGATATTTGAAATGAACGTTGGCTCTAGCGATCTGATAATTTTCAAATTGCGCGTAGTTATGTTGAAGTTCTGATACGATTTTACTGTAGTCTTAGAGGCACCCGCGTTGGCAGCTTTAACTGTGAAAGATTCTTTCGTGAGTTCATCTAGTTTGGAAAAACTCGGTCTCCGTACCACCGCATTCAAATGGTTTACGGCGAACTGGAAACAGTACTCCTCCAATTCCTAGAAACGCATCATATCACAGACACTACAATAGTACTGAAACATTAAAGAATGTTACTTGAAAAGTTACTTACCTTAGCGTTATATTGAATAACTGCGTTATACAAATGTATCGCGTTCGTAACAGTAATATCTTTCTTTATCAACTGTGTCCAGCGACTCTGCAGTTGGATCTCAGAGTAGGCATTCGTTAAATTTAAGAATTCTTTTCGAGAAACAAATTGTGGATTACATAATATGTTACAGGACTTCATAACAAATGCATATTTAAATATTTACCTAGCGCATCTTCTTTAGATACACTGATCTCATCCGTGTACAAATATTCCAAAAATGCTCTATATACGTCAAAGGAAAATTCTTCATGTTCTATGATGCTACGAACAACACTTGATTAGCAAAATCCATATACATATACATACATATACTGGGTTAGCTAACCCACCTTCGATTATTCTCTGCCCAGTGTTCCTGAAACATTATTCTGAAGTGCTGACAATGTATCTTCAAAACAGCCTTGTGAACATGAATAGGACTTCCTTCTACTTGTCTAATGAGATCACTGGCAGTCTGTATTATATATGTAATTCCATAGAATAGCAAAAAATTAATGTTTATTGTTACATATAAAGACTACCATACCTACTGGATCGTCAAATGCTCCTTCCAGGCAATCTGTTAGATTTGGCTTTCCTTTAACATGAAGTAGGAACGGTTTATGTGTGATATTATGTATTGAATAACATGCGAGAGCATCATACAAACATCTGTGTGGGGTACGCGTTAGGATGATGCTACTTTTCCATAGACTATGGCCCCAGACAAATACACGATTGCCTTCCCCCATAGCTACGCTTATGTGATTATAATGAGAAGCTGCTATATCCAATACTCTCGCTACTAAGAGCATTTCCACCTGGAAACACCTCTAATCTGGATAATTATCTAGCCAATTACCAGGATGTGTGCAGTACAAAAGTTACCTGTACTAGACTGGAAACTTTGGTGTCTGTACTACAACCCAATTGTCCATAAGCGTTTGCTCCCCATGTATAAAGGATTCCTTCGTTGCTTAGTGCTAGAGTATGCTTAGAACTGCACACAACTTTCTCTGCAAATACAAGTAAATATTATCGCTACTTTTGTAGTACTTAACTTTCTTTAACAAGAATTGAATATTACCTATCACAATTCCAGTAAGTTATGTGATTTTACAAGGCTGTTCTTGGATTATCATAATTTCCAATTCCTAATTGGCCAAACTCATTATCACCCCAACCATAAACCTCTCCGCCAGCAGTGACAGCCATGCTGTACGAGCCTCCACAGCTAATACAAACAATTCTTTTGCCAACAAATGTAGACTGCACCCTTCTAGGTGTCATTATATATGCACGCGAGCTTTGTTGATGCTTATTTTTACCCCATTCATATACCTAAACATATTATTTCAGACTATTACAGAGAAATCACCGCTCTTAGGTCCAAGTTTTTACCTCTTTACCTCCCCATTGCCTGTAAGTGCCAGAGAGTGAAAGCTTCCATAAGTTATATCAACCACAAATGTGTGACTTAGATTCCCTTGCACAAGCGTCGGTGTTGCACTAAAATTCGTATTGGCAGATTTATTTCCTAGTTGACACAGACTATTGTTTCCCCAGGAATATACCTTTTGGATGATTCACATTATTAATTGTTGTAACATTAAGAACTCCATCAAACATTACTTTGTTTTGTTTTGTCCGTTCCGTCTTCCCGCTGCGGATTACCCTGAGTCCCATAGTGGGGGTAATTCGGAACTTCGAGAGGAGACTGGAGAAGTAAAATGCGAGCCGCCTGGAGTCCCCGAGCAGGGCTGGAAAATAAGTTTTTTGACATATATAACTAGAAATAAATATTTTAATTTTTCCGAGTGATACAGGATTTGAGAAAAACACTTTTCTTTGAAATAATAATTACCTAAAGAAATAGTATTTCAAATGTATATTTTAATACTAACTCGTACAAATACTACCCGTCCCTACCGATTTGCGACCGATCTGCGCAGCTCCCACGGATCTGACACACACGATTAGTCGTAGCACTTTCGCGATTGGTCGTAGCACTTTCTCTGACAGTTTACTACCAATCAACAGGGTATCCCTATACGAAACGAGTACGCTCTAATGTGGAACGCGGTGTAAAGTAGATGGGGTTGCCAATAGTTTTACAGGAAAATAACGTAAATTTGCTTTCGTGGAGTATACAAAAAGTGCGTTCGAAAAAACTAAAAGTACATTTTAATCTTATTAGTTTCTATTTCTTGTAAACATATTTTTTATTAGTTTTAGCATTATAGAGCAACTTTGTATCATTATTAAATAACTCAATGGCATTATTGCATTTCGATATTCATATTAAAATATATAAATAATTCCTTCTTCATTAAATTAAGGGGAGCCTTGTTTCTTTCATCCCGCCACTTCACATTCATGGCAGAGAAAAGTTTCAGTAAATGCTGAGGTGGCAGACGATAAGAAATTACTTTGATATGATCATGATTTGTATACGTTGAAAATGACATAGAATAATATTGCGGTATATTTCGCATATAATATTATTTCGTGAAATAAATTATTTTCCCATATTTTATTATTATTCAAAAGTATAGAGTACATTTACGTATAATGACGAAGATACTTTATTTTAAAGTATGGGTAACAAGCCTAGAGGGGATAGATTTTATTTCTTACTGGAATTCGTGTTACATGTTCGGTGTTACGTTGCGCATTTAGTAAACCGTCATTCTTTGTTCGGCATCTCTGGTGCTAAATAACTATTATTAACTAATTCACTATGGACAGAATCACCACAAATATCACGCAGGAAATTAGCAAGATTCTATATGTTAAAATGCAATCCCGAAAGCACATAAATTAATTGAAAAGTAACATTTCAAAATAGTTTATTGGCGGCAAGTTCAATTCCTTGTAATAAGTTACACCGACAAAAGGGGAATAACTTGTTTATTTGTTTATTATTTTACAATCTGAACTTCTAAGCTTCTTCGTAAAATCACTGCGAATCATTCAGCAACCATAGTTAAGAGTAAAACTGTATATTTAGTGTTAAAAGTGTGATTAAAGTGAAAACAAAATGACGTAATACGCCGACTTCTTTGTCTACAGTTCGCTGATTCGACAAGTTCAAACAAGTCGATCATTCTAACAGGAGCGGTCAGGTACGTAGGTTGAATGTAACCGTTACAAGCGATTTATTGCGTATTTACTGTTTTCATATGTGGTTTTGAAAAAATTAGAATTATCTTAAGGCACGTAGGTATAAAAAATTAACAGTGGAAAGATGTAAATGGTACAAAACGAATTTTATGCGATCTTATTCTACGTAAATGTTACATACACGCGTCAATTGTTTCTTCAATTTACCGTTTTCTTATTGTTCTATAAATTCACTATACTTCAGTAATTTCCTCGAACGAACTTTCTATTGTAATTCCGTGTCAATTATTAATTAATTACTTACCTGTTAACGGAAAATACAACGTTGAGGTTGGTTTCTTCTTACTATATCGCGTAGTTACATCAAAATCATACATTATCGTACAATATCGTTATTTACTAGTCGTATACTACGGTAAAATGCTTTTGTGGATCATCGTGTATGCATTCTGTATTTTATATTTCATAATAGGGCCCAATCTAACTATTTAGGGGGGGGGTGCAAGGGGGGCAACTGCCCAGACCGGCGAATTTGAGGGCTGTAAAATTAGTTAATTGTTAATTTATGAAAATCAAATTTTCTATAAAACACTACTAAAAAGGGTTGCTCTTGTTCTTTGACAAACACCTGCAAAAAATTTCACCCACAGTCAAAAAATTATATTTTAAAATAATTATTTCTAATTAAACATAAAGAGTGGTAAAAATCATTTTTACCCGGAGCAGCGGAAGAGCTAGATCAGGCCCTGTTCGTAACACTGCAAACTTTACGAATATTTGCAACAGGGGTCTTCCCATCCTCATTTTATGATGTTATTAATGTTGCAGATATTCCTCTTTAATAAATCCAAGAGAAGTTTGAATGACAGTATTAAAAGACCATATATAAATATACCTCGGTTACGTCTTCAGTTAGAAAAATGTCGCGTTTCTATTACGGAGTTGCAAGAGGTCGTAATCCTGGTGTTTACGATAATTGGTAACAAATCTTTATTTTTAAAGCTGTTTTACATTTTATTTTCAAATCCATCTCATGTTGATACATTTATATCTGTTTCCAATCAGGGATGATTGTCAAAACGAGGTTCACCAGTATTCCCATTCTCTATACAAAAAATTCAGTTCGAGAGCAGATGCGGAGAATTTCGTTCAACAAAATTTAGACTCAAGTTACGATTACCCATCTTCAACACGCTGTACAACATACTTTTATTACTCTGATGACACTGATGACTCTGATTACGACTATGCTGTACCAAGAGTAAATATTTTTATGAGTACATATTATTTGCAGAATTTGGGTGCCAACTTTTCGCACAGATAATAATTGGATAATTATTTACTTTAAGGTTCGATCACTGAGTTCGATGAAATCTAGATATGTTATAAAACTCCGCATTTTTACAACTTTTTCCTATACGTGTTACCACTGCTCGGCCTTAGATTACGAGATATTCGCAACAATATTTTTTAAATTTCTTGCTTTGGTTTTATAATTCGAGTTAGTTTTGGGTTCAATTTATTAGATTGGTTAGACATAACTGTAAATACAGGTGTATCTGTTTCCGAACAAGTATCAAAATATTTTAATGAATATCTGGAAAACTAAATCGTGCGACGATAACATGTTTAGGAGAAAGTTATTCAAAATCGGTGATAAAACCTTAAAGTACTAGTTTGAACTTGTACACGGGCCAAAAAAATCTTTTTCCAATAAATCCAATGAAGAGCTCTTATGGAGCAAACATTTCTCTTTACTTTCGTTTTTTTTTTGTTATGTTTGATTTTTATTGACTGAATTATTTGCGATCAAAGTAAGAAAGGTGCTTTTTACTTTGAACACCTATAACTTGTGAACACATGATCGTAGACAAATTTTCATGAGTGTTTTGGAAAGCTAAGAAAATTTCCTTTCAGAACCTTTAGTTGCTGATTTAAGATCCATTTTAAAATGATCCCAAAAAATTGATGAAAATGTTTTGAGTATAATAATTTGGCCATCCTCTGTAAATAATTACCAATAATTGTTTGAAAAGTTTCGAGAATTTATTATGCATATATGTAT
This sequence comes from Andrena marginata, assembly GCA_963932335.1. Classification (NCBI taxonomy): domain Eukaryota; kingdom Metazoa; phylum Arthropoda; class Insecta; order Hymenoptera; family Andrenidae; genus Andrena; species Andrena marginata. The sequence continues at coordinate 9,034,614 of OZ010660.1, forward strand.
ATTCGATTTCTTAAAAACATGGTACAATCTTTGTTACTAATTTGAGGTGACCATGTACCCCCTATTTTCGGGGACAGCCCCCGGAGCACGATTTGTGCCCTCGATTTTGCCCCCAATTCTGAATTTAAGGTAATCATTTGTCTCCGATTTTTGGTAGTAGTCTTCGATTCTGTATTTATTATTTAAAGTTAGAAAATAATCAGTATGAAACCAAAGTCACAGGTTTGCTATTAACATTCCACTAATTTGGCAACAGTGTAACCCAGTTTCATGGAACAGAAAAGCTCCCTAAAACAAAAACATTCACGTCCCCGGTAACCCCAAGAAAAAAATCGCCTTGTACATACTAATTGAATTCAATGTTTTCATAATTTTTTATAGAGATACTCGTACATTATCGATGATGATGGTTATGTGATTGTGTACACGGATGGTGCTTGTATTTCAAACGGTAGAGATAATCCACGCGCAGGTATAGGAGTCTGGTTCGACGACAACCATCCCATGTAATTATCATTACATCTTCAGCTAATTTATGCTTTAAATTGACACAGAAGCGCTTATTCGTAACGTTACCGATTATAGGAACGTATCGAAACCACTCCGAGGACGAGCGACTAACAACCGTGCAGAGATTGAGGCCGTGATTGAAGCCGCGTACCAAGCAGAACGGGCGGGTATAAAGTTTTTGAAGATCCACACAGACTCAAAGTTCCTTCTGTCTTGTGTAAGAAGTTGGATTACGAAATGGAAAGCTAATGGATGGAGGACCGCAAAGGACGAACCTGTTGTAAATAAGAGCGAGCTGATAAGAATGGAGAAGGCTCTTGCCCCTTTGGATGTGAAATGGGTAAAAATACTTGTCGCTTCTTAGAATTTCGATCTTGTATTTCATACTTGGTGTTTAATTGAAAATAATATTTCAGAAACATGTGAGTAGCCATGCTGGAGTTTATGGTAATGAAATGGCTGATAAATTAGCAAGAAAAGCTTGTTACCGTAATTAAAGGTAAACTCGAAAGTATCGTGCAGTATTGTATGAGACATTGGGAGCAAAAACGGACTGACCCACGTTATTCGCGAAATTGAATTAGTAGGAATAATGTATTCCATAATGTATTAATTTTTTTTCAATGCGAGTTAGTCCGTTTTTGCTCTCAATCTAACCATCATATAAGGAATTTAATATATTTTTTCAAACACGCTTTCACGTTTTTAGTGCCATGATTATACCATTTATCATTTATCATTTATTATACGTTGTTAACGTAAATTAATGACGGATTGCTTATCATGTTCAGTGAGTCAACATTACCAGCATTGAAAGGATTGATGTTTTCTTTTGTTTTTACTTAATTTTGTTGCTTTTATTTGAACCAAAGTGTCATATAATTATACGTACATTTAATAAATATTTTATATGATAAACGCTATGAGAAAAACATACACATTTGTCGGAACATAAATCCCTTGAACTGCGAAAATTTCTGCTAGTTCTGCTCCATCATTTGTCCCACTTCAAGTTCCTTGGATAAATTTTCCCAAAAGTTTCACCTGTAAAAAAAATATATTTAGTTATCTGGCTTGTAACCTGAAACTGATAAAGAATTAAATTATCTTCCTAATTTAACCTTCATTTCGCGTAGAAAACATTTAAGCGTATAAAATAATACAACGGGTAAAAAGAATTAGGTTAGGTAAGTTATTAAAATATCATTTGTTTAAAGGTGAAATGACTTTATCGAGAGTTACTATTACATTCCAATAAAACAATTTAGTCTCTTACGTGTATTCGACGCTTAAAAAAACAACCGTACTTACTTTTCTTCGAAATTCTTCATAAAACCGTACAAAAATTTGCGTAACCCCCTCTCCATACATTGACGCGAGCCGGGGGTTGATTTGGGATTTTTGGGAGGGAAACGCAGGGGCGAATCCAAGATTTTCTTGAGGAGGCGGCTTAGGTCTCAGAAATAAACCAGGACCTTTCCTGATAATATTTTCCTCCTAAATGAAAGTGTTTTGTTTTTATACCAATTTATCATATTTTCTCTCATATTGGTAAGTTAAAGTATGTATTTTGCAACTTCAAATAATTATTTTTCCTTTGACGACTGCGTCGAGCTGAACTAATGTTAGCGGTTAACTAACACTTTATAGCGGCCCCTCCACGACGAGACTTGCCTCGAGACATGTCTTAAGACAGGTATCTTTCTCTCCTTCTCTTCACCTTGCCAGTACGAGACATGAGACCTCGTCTCGAGGATGCCTCAAGACAAGTCTCATCGTGTAGGGCAGGCTTAACCCTTGACGCTATTATGTTATGGTCAAGGAATACGACTCTGTCCGACGTAAGAACTACTTATGTAATAAGTAGTTAGGATATTATTCTTTGAAAGATTTTTACAAAGGACGTATTAGTAATATTTCCACATAATTTTATACGAAGAATTCCAGCATTTGCACATCTCAAACTTCAACTTCCTATGCAGGTAAGTAGGTACCTACACTGCATATTTCTACTACATATTATATTTCGAACTTAGTCAAGAGCACATACAAGTTGTACAAGTTATGAGAGAAAAAGAAAATGTTAACGAAGACGAGGTATAGGATAAATCTGATTTTTTATGGGAGTTCGTGTCGAATCCTTTTTTCGACATCTCTAGTGCTAAATAAAAATTAATAATTAATTCATTTTGGACAAAGTCACAACAAATATCGTGCAGGAAAGTGACAATATAATTCTGAAAACAAATACCTAAATTAATTTTAAAAAACTAACAATTCATTAGTTGGCGGCAAGTTCAATTCCGTGTTAAAGCCACACTGACAGAAGTGAAATAACGTATACTTGTTTACTATTTTACAATCTGAAGTTCGAAGCTTTTCCGTAGAATCACCGCCCAATTTCATTCAGAAACCATAGTCAACAATAAAACTATATATATATATTTACTGTTACAAGTGTGATGAAAGTGAAATCACAAAGGAAATATAAAAAGGAAACGACGTAAGTAAACTCACTTTTTGTGTATACAGTTCGACAATTCGATCACAAGAGCGGTCAGGTTACAAAACCGTTACGAGCCATTTGACGCGTAGTTAACATGTAAAAAACATGTGACGTGAAAACCTGAATTAGGTTTTGAAGAAATTAAAAGTATCTTAACCCGCGTATAAAAAATTAACAGTGGGAAGATGTAAATGGTACAAAACGAATATTATGTCACCTTATTCTAAATATGTAAACACGCGTCAATTGTGTCTTCGCTTTATCGTTTTGTTATTTTTCTATACGCTCTTTAAGCAAGTTTTTTTATCGTAATCCTGTGTCAATTATTCCATACTTACCTGTTAACGCTCAATACAAAATTGAGGTTGCTTTTTTTTCGTACTACTACCGTAGTTACATCAGAATCATAGTGTCGCACAATATTGTTGTTCAATATACGAATGCATGTCATGTTTTATATTTCACACCGCCGTAAATTTTACAATTGTTGATATGTTTATAGGGCTCTTCCCAGCATTATCTTATGTTAAACTTTGCAGATAGTTTTTAATAAATCCACGAGAAGGTTAAGACAGTATTAAAAGATAATAAATGAAAATACCTCAGTTAAATCTTCTGTGTAATACACTCAGAAGTATGGCACCATCGTATTATGCAGTTGCCAAGGGTCGAAAGCCTGGGATTTACAGTACTTGGTAAACAAATCTTCATCTTCAGAGTTTTCTTACATTTTACTATTAAATCTATCTAGTGTTAATACATTTATCTCTGCTCCCAATCAGGGATCAATGTAAAACCCAGGTTCACCAATATTCTGGTCCTGTATATAAAAAATTCAGTTCACAAGCTGAGGCAGAGAATTTCATTAAACAAAATGCAAACTCAACTAAAGGGAGCGGGTGGACAGCTGCAGCGCCTGCGTTTGGGAAAAGGTACAGTCACTGTATTACAGTAATACGTTAGGGTGAAATATTTCAATTTTAAAACCTTTGTAGATCGATACAACAGAGAAGCGCATCTTCGGGTGCCAGTAACGAAAAGCCACCTTCGAAGAAGCGCAAGTTAATAGTCATAAATGAATTGAATTCTGAATGTACCGCACCAAAAGTAAATATTTCTACGAGTACATATTATTTGCATAATTCATGCTTCGACTTTCTGCACAGATAATAATTGTTCGAGATTTAGCGCCCATAGGCTAACATGCTTTTGCCTCCCTTCCAGTGAGACATTATCAAATATTTTAATTTAATATTAACTTAGATACGAGTTATTGCTAATTTGCTAGCTGAAGAAAAAATGAATTGTTTTCAAACTTGTTTCAAGCGTCTAGTGTTCAATGATCAGCTGATTGAAACACTGCCCTGTTAATTCGAAAGGGTGTATCTGGTCCAAAGGTGGTATTAAATTTGGATTAAAAGGTATCTAAATATTTGTGACAAACCCGTAAAATATTTCATGAACTCCGAAGGAAACAGTAGATACGCTCAAAATCAGGCATTGATTTCAAATACGTACAAAATATAAATTGTTATATCTTTAGTTTTAATACAGATATGGCTCTCTTATTTAATATACATATAGATAAACTAACTGCTGATAAACTGGCAGCAATAACTCAATTTAAGTGAAAGTTCCAGATACGCCCTTTTGAATTAACACAGCAGAACAGGCAAAATAAAATTTCAGATTGAAAATTAGATGTAAAGTTTGTAAAAATCGCAAAATCTAGTATATTTGAGTAGTAGAATGGTTCATTCAACAGCAGCTTTGGCCCAGCGGGATGCATTTAAAATTTAAACTCTCTGATGCATTCTACGTCAAAGCTGCTGTTGGATCGCTCCACTACTCAAATATGCTGGACTACGCGATTCTCACAAACTCTACATCTACTTTTCTCATAATTGGCTGGCTCTCTATAGCTGAAATTATAATTACGCTTTCCTTGAAATCTGGTGTTTGCGTTGTTAGCCTATGTACAAACCCACCTCTGCCGATTTCTCAAAAGCACGGTACACTCTTTCCTACTAATGCTTTCATAATTCTTTGTAGAAAACACCGTCAGATTATATTATCGATAAAGATGGTTACGTGAATGTTTACACGGACGGTGCTTGTAGTTCGAACGGTAGAAAGAATTCGCGCGCAGGTATAGGAGTTTGGTTTGGCGACGGTCATCCCATGTAATTATCATTACATTCTTGGCTACATTAGACTCTCAATTGACACAAAAGCATTCTTAACATTACCGATTATAGGAACGTATCGAAGCCAGTCGATGGCCGAGCGACAAACAACATGGCAGAAATTCAGGCCGTGACTGTAGCCGCCAGGCAAGCAAAGAAAGCGGGTATAAAGAATTTGAAGATCAACACGGACTCAAAGTTCCTCCTGTCTTGTATACAAAATTGGATGCCAAAGTGGAAAGCTAACGGATGGAAAACCGTGAGCAATAAGCCTGTTATAAATAAGGTCGAACTGCTAGAAATGGAGGAGGCGCTTGGTTCTTTGAATATACACTGGGTAAAAATACTTGGCGCTTCTTAAAATCTCGATCTCGTATCTCATACTTACCGTGTATTTGAAAATAATATTTCAGAACCACGTGAACGGTCATGTCGGAATTTATGGCAATGAGATGGCTGACAAATTAGCGAGAGCAGGTTGTTTGGAATATTAAAGGTAAAATCGAAGTATTATACAGTCTAAGGAATTTAATATATTTCTTCAAACACGCTTTCGTCCTTTTAGTGCTACGATCTTGCTAGTTATTGTACGATGTTTACGTAAATTAATGACACAGATTGTTTATCGTAGTGAGTGGGTAACTTGTCGATTGAACGAATGCCTGTGAACATTACCAGCGACGACAGGATTAATGTTCACTTTACTCTTTACTTAATTGCGTTATTTTTATTTGAACAAAAGTAACTTATAATTATAACTTCTTTTAATAAATATTTTGGATAATAAACGCCATAAGAGAAACATACACGTTTGTCGGAACACTTACGATAATGTCGCTAGTATTTAAAGGTACATATTAATTCGTGGGTAACGTATTGGGCACGTCTTTAGTAGTATTTACAGTTTGTTGCTTATCTATTGATCGCGGGCATATTTGCTTGAGAAGAATATATATATCCTCCGGTGATATTTGAAGCGCCAGAAGTTCCAGTATGATTCTAGAAGAATAACATTAATTGTTTTCGCAATGTTTTAATGTCATATGAGTGAGATTAGCTTATGTAATATAATTTTATTCGAAACATTACACCAATTACGAAATGTGAAAGTAATAGGTTATCTCACGAAAGCCGTCAGAGAGTTTTAGAGGTTATGAGTTGAAGTGTTTCGTCAATTATTACCGATAAACTCCTGGGACTGCCGAAATTCCTGCTAGTTCTGCTAGTGCTATTAATTCTACTTGGTGAGCTTGAGGAAACGTCATCCTATATGTCGACGATTTCAAACTACACAAGACAACAAATTTTCCGCGCGAACTCCCCTTTTATATGAAATAATCACAGCAGTGCCACCAACGGCATCCGCAGTAAATAATAAAATCTTCTAAGTATTATGAATTTAAATTTCTCGCACCGATCTGCAGAAATATCTCAGCTTTATATAATAAATATTAGTTTTACGTAATAGATAATAATGACAAATCGATAAGTGCATTGTGCGATCGTTTAAGGTAAGCTGTCACTATGCCTTGCCTGGCGCAACCTTTTTTCGCACTCGCATAATTAGGCTCGCCTCGCCCCGGTTTTTTCATACCTGAAGTTATCCGAGCTTGCCACCACGGTTCATGTGTTTGGTCAGATGCTCAGAAAACCTCTTCCAGTGCAGTGGCATTGCACCCACTCACACTACGCCTCGCCTCGCCGCTCTTTCTCAAAATATTCTCGAGGAAGAATCCGCGGCGAGGCGAGGCGCAGTGGGAGTCAAATTGTCAAGCTACATAAAGGTGCGTATCGACTTTGCGAGGCTTGCTCGCGAGGCACGCCTCGCGGAGTGGATTCCCCGTTCCTTTTCACTTTGAACAGAGTGATCGTGTCAAATCTTCAGGTTCTCTACTCCGCGGGGCGTGCCTCGCGAGGAAGCCTCGCAAAGTCGATACGCAGCTTAAGAAAAGCATAGGAAGAATAAAATGAGCCGAGGCAAGGCGAGGTGCAGTGAGATCCCGCCTTTAGGCATTGAAGAAATCCAAGCGGAAAGTTTATCAGATATTTTGAAACGGAAACTCGTCACTAACTTCACTGTGTAACATTTGAATTCTAAATAAATCGCGGAAACTTATTTTCTTTCAATAAACTTCATGGAATCATCGATCGAAATACAATGAATCTGCGATACGCCGGTGGTTGTAGAAACAGTAAATGCTCGTTAAGATACGATTAAAAACTTTATTTTGGTTTGCTTCGTAATTGGGAAAAATATATATAATGTTGCGTGTACCTGTAGGAACTTTGGACTACAGATTATGTCTGGGACAATTATCGTTTGGGTAACATACTAATTTAAAAAAAAAAAGAGAAAAAAAGAACTTAGAACGTGTCGATACGTTACCAACGAACAAGTCGTGAAAGAGAAGAAGAGAAAAAAGAAGTAGCTTAAACCTATACTAAGGCTAACATCTCGTTAATTCTAGATTTATACGTTGGTAACAAATGTGGTATAAAATATTGGTATTCGGTACGCACTTTACGCGTCTTTCTTGAACGAGCGACAAAAATATATGAAGGCTGAATGTCTGTGTGTACTTCACATCATGCGACGTCGTCTGACCGTAATGCAAGACTTGAATTACAAAAAAAAAAACGAGGGAGAGAGAAAAAGAGAAACGAAACAAAACGATAGGATTATAAAAACACTCGAATAATCTACAACTTAGATCTTTCCAACATATAAAGCTGACCATCAAGCGAATCTTACGCATGGCACGCGGTTAACCAACTGCTTTTAAAATCTGACGCTGAACAACCCTGCTAACACGTATAAAATTATGTACAGCATCACGAGATATAAGTTTTGTGCTCTGTTTCCTCGTTACAAGCGTACACATCAGCTACTCCCGGTCTGGTTTCTTTTTTTTTGTTTCTCTTTTCTTGCTTCGGAAAATGTTGAAAACATTCGACTAGCGTACATCGTACGTCACGCATTGGTTGAAATCTAGAAAGAAAACGAAAAAGAGGAAGGTAATCCGATACACGAAGTTGTTACGAATGTTTATGTCCGACGCAAATTCCTGTTACAGTTGGAATCCCTCGAACAGATTTGCCCTTTGGAAGATACACGTTAAATGCTTAATTTCAGCAGGGTTAATACTCTCTCTATTGGTCTTAATGAAGACTCTCGATCGTTCGTTACTGAATAACGAATAAAAGCAACGCGGTGATTACAATGAAGCAATGACCGTCTTTTTTTTTTAACTTCGCCTCCGAATCTTTCCTGGTCTAGGTGCCCTCGAAGTCTAATGCTTCCGTCCTTCTCGCAAATACTCATTTCTTACGGGGACCGCCTATAGCGCGGCGATTCCCCATTTTATGAAATAAAACTTATCTTTTACAGATGAAACATATTTGAAGATCCTTAAAAATATACACTGCTCTCTTAACATTTTCTCCCAGCGCCTTATCGTACTCAATACGCGTTAAATTCTTGGCCATTCGTTTTTGACTAGATTCATTCTCAGTTGAATAGGTATTTAACCTGATACCGCAAGTACGAGGTCTAAGGTGGATAACAGACGCTCGTTAATTAGCCAGAACACACTTCTGAGTGTTCGTCCCATGCAGCGACCTAAAATGTATTCTTTCGTTAATAATAGTCGCGCAACTGACTACGAAGCGATTAATTTCTTTAACGTCGCGCAGCGAAAAACACTGCAGGATTTTTAGATCTTACCTGGCATTCGCGACTGCAGTACCACTGATTTCCGCAGCCAGCGCACACGAACTGTGCAGCACGTTCGTGGCATCCTTGGCATCGCGGAGGACTGTCTCTGTCCTCTCTGGCGTCCCTTCCGCCTGAAGAAATGCGGGTCTCTCTGTCTTCGATTACAGCTGATTCTTCCTCAACGTCGTCCTGCTCGGCGAAACAGAGGATGTTAAATACAAAAGTTTATGCGACTGAACTTATTTCAATTTTAATGTGTCTCTTACCACGTGAATTAAACTATTCGAGTGAGATTGGACCGGAGTGTTAACCACCGGTGTTATTGTTATTTCAGTTCGAGCCTGAAAATATAGAAATAAATAATGTTTAATTATATCCAGGCTAACACTGATCTGTAATTTACTAATTAGCATTTTCGCATTTTTTTAGTTTATGAAGTTAATACTTCCGCTCACACACTTGGGACACTTCTACATTTTATAATAATAAATATCTATGCATGGGGCACCGCAAAATTTACTATGAGCTCTTCTTGAACCCGTCCCAATTCCAATTTCATGCTAATCGTAACGTTTACTCGTGTTAAATCAAAATTAGAAAAACATTTAATGTGCCGTGATAAAATCTAACGAATGCACAGTGATTAGAAAAGAAGACAATGCGTTTATCAGGGTAAGAAGCTTATCAGTTTTTCTGGACGCGCTAGTGGATCCATGGCTCCGAAGCCCGGGCAGCAAACGCGTGAAGTATCATTTTATAGAAAAGTGAAATACCTTGGAAGAAGATAGGAGGTCGCTGATAGAAACCGGATTAGAGCCTTGATATGCCTGCAAAAGGTGCTGGGTTGCCGCGCTTTGCTGCGGCATGGACGCGGCTGTTGGTGCATTCCTTTCTCTTTCAGGTGCGGTGAGTAATCTAGCTAAAGTAGGTGAAAAAGTGGTAGGTCTTGGAGATTGCGATTTCGTGAGAATTCCGTGGAGTAATGAACCACTCTGTTGAGGTGGTGTATTCTGAGGCGCCGGGGACGGTGCAACAGGATGAAGCGTTACATCTGGATAATTCTGAGGCGTCTTCACCGGCTCACCTACAATTTTACGTTTACGAAATTAATTGACGTCTAGCATTTAATCGACGCGACGTTTTCAACGTCTTCAACTTTCTAAGTTAAGGATGAACTTTTATCAATATATAACACTTTCATATCGGTTTGCTTCGAATGGGCTTTTGGAAATAAATTATACTGCTTCGAAGAGATACAGTTAGAAGGAGGCACGATGTACGATCGCTTAATGTAATCTTGCAGGATTAATTTTGTGTACCTTGTTGTTGGCTCAGTTTAGCGAACTGCACGAGCACGTCCTTGAAACTCATGGAATTATTAGGATCAACCACGTTCGGGTTGCTTTTACAAGAATCTGTACTAGATGGCCTTGAGTCAACGCTGTGCCCCGTTTCGACCATAGCTCCACCAGCTCCGAGGCCGACGTTCACCGAATTTCTCATTCTTCGTCCCCTGAAATTCAAACAAATACAATTTCATGCAAGCTTTTCTATAATTGACGTTAAATCGTGAATTAAATTATTTAATATATAACGATGCATTTGAAAACTTATCGCTCCTGTAACATTTTCTTTCTACTCATGCTTCGTTGGCGTAATGGAACTTTATGCTAATTAATAAGAAGCTGTTGCGTTTCTCTCGATACCAAGTTACTTCTATTTGGTAGTGAGGGAACAGATTCTAGCTAAATTGTTAAAGTTTTGCGCAGATGCAGCCTTACAGTCAGTTGTAATATTGAAGTTTCACTATGCTTAATCTATTCCTGATACACTTTCTAACTTCCATAAGATTTAATTAAGAAACGATTCTCATTTCAGATTCCAAAACTAAGTGGACTCATTTTTTGCAACAATTTAGTACTCGAATGTTTGATTAGCAGGGGCGGATTTGGAGATTTGGTGCCCCTGGGCTGACAAGTGTCTGCCGTCCTTTCCGCGAAATATCATCAAATATTTTAATTTAAAGAAATCGAGGTAATTTCAAAATTAATTCAATATGGCAACTCACATATGAGTTGTTTTACTAATTCGCTATACGAAAAAGAAGTGAGTTGTTTTTAAAGGTGTCTCAAGGCTCTGTGTTTAAATCTTTCCCAATTTCTTTCACTCAAAATTTGTCACTCTCCAAAATCTACCACTTCTCAAGTTTGCAGCCCCCCAAAATTCACTATCCTAAGCTGCAGCCTACTTAGCCTATAAAATTTTATAAATATATTTTGAAAACTATAGTATTCGAGTACCATCATTCGAGTGACCATTTTTTCTTGGGGTTTCTGGGGACATGAGACATTTGTTTTTAGGGACCACCTCTACTCCTCGCAGACTCGGTTACACTATTGCCAAATCAATAGAATTTTAAAGCAAGCTCGTGGCTTCAGTTTGACATTGATTAATTTGTAACTTTAAAGAAGGAATATAGAATCGAGAACTATTATCAAAAACCGGGGACAAATAGTTACCTTAAATTCAGAATTGGGGACACAAATCGTGGACGAATGGTCACCTTCAGTGGCGGATCTAACGGCGAACCCATCTTTTAAAACAAGTCATGATCTTATCCAAACACTATATTTTTTTTACTTCCCATAATTTTCATACCTCACGCGAATAAATTTATTTGTAATTCTGTTATGTATACAAAGTGTCCCAGAACGTTTGCCACCTGGACATTTTCCCTTAAATCCGCCACTGATCACTTTACTGTATATTTAGTGTTGCGACTAATTACCTGCGCGGCACTGTTTCAGGATGCCTGAGCCTGTAATCAGCGATGATAGACCTGACATCGACGATGGCGCCTTGGCGACCCTCGCCGATCTGCCGGTTCTCTGGGCTGAGCGCTTCTGCGTGTTTGCGGCCGTTCTCTCCGCCTTGTTTTGGAGGTGTAGACTGCCGATGTGAGCCCTGCTTGCCGGTCTTCTCTTTCTTGAAGGCGGGCGAGTCCCGCGAGCTCTCCTCGGGGAGGTCCTCCTTCGAGCCGAAATTCATCTTCTCTTTGGATACAGGAGTGGTGTTGCCGCTGCTCTCCCATTCAGGCCCCAATGCCAAGCTGGCTGGCGGTAACGTGTCTGCTAACTGACCGTTGCCCTCCATGAATCCCATAACTTGCCGTCTTCTCTCGATTCTCAGGTACGCTTCCTCCTTCAGCTTTCTCATACTCAGGATCTCGTTCCATTCCATTTCTTTGGCACGTGCTAACTCGTCCAAGGCCTACGAGGGAACAGAAAGCAATGGGAATAATTAAATTTAGATTTCTGCTTAATATTCGTGCTTGATGACTGACCGCTGTTGTACGTATTTAAGAGTATGATGAAGTTTGTAGGAGGCTTGGTATACTTGGGTTATCGGTTTCTATTTGGGCATGCGCGTCGAAGGCTTTGTAATTGCTCGGTACTTGTTACACACCACTGATTTTAACCCCGCAACTGCGTTAAGGTAGCCTCTCACTACGCCTCGCTTTGCCTCGGCTCATTTTATTCTTCCTATGCATTTCTTATGTGTTTTGATAATTTGACTCATACTACGGCTCCCCTCGGTGCGACTCCGAGCCGCTTTTCCGTATCCGAAGTTATCTGAGCTTGCCTCGGCTCATGTATTTGGTCAGTTGCTCAGAGAACCTCCTCCTGGGCAGTTATCAATTCATAAGGCTCACACTACCTGTCGCTTCACTTCCTCAAAATATTCTCGAGGAAGAATTTGCGGCTCGGAGTCGCGCCGAGGCGAGGCGCAGTGTGAGTCAAATTGTCAAAATACATAAGAAAAGCATAGGCAGAATAAAATGAGCCGAGGCGAAGCGTAGTCAGAGCCTACCTTAAGAAAAGGGTAGGAAGAATAAAATGAACCGAGGCGAGGGGTAGCAAGAGCCTACCTTAATAGGTGCAGGCTCAGAATTTGCAATAAATCGCTCATTTGTTATCGGATTTACATCAAGAATCGTAGAATCTTTGTTACTCAGTATAACTCAAAGAATGTCAAAAATAGAGCTGCCCCCCTCGTGCTGCTAGGTTCTCAAATCGACAACTGGGTGGGGGACTTATTTTCCATCTCTTTCCCACGTGGAAGTGGCTCACAGGGTACACAGTCGCAACAGATAATAGAATACTCGCGTACAGAATCTTAATATATAAAGCAGAAAGTGTTTGTATGTTTGTCCATCGCCTAAAAACTTCCAAACGGTAAACTCTGGGGTCACAAAATTTGTCCCAGGTCATTATGCCTAGCTAATCCAGACGAATCGATTTTCACAAAAAAAATAAATCCTTTTTTTTTATAAAATCAGAATCTAAATTTCGGGCGAAGTTGAATTGTAGTATTGCTAGTGTTCTATAGAAGCATAAACCACAGATGTAGCCCAAAGCAATATACAAACAAATGTACCAAAAATGATTGGAAATTGAAAAGAATAAATGAGTAGAAGAATTAACTCAATTTTGTCATTTTCTTTGTGCCGTCCTCGTAAAGAAATAAATAAATTACTTAGACTGTTTTTAGATATCTACGAAGCACGTATGGTTATCTACCTTAAAAGGTAAAAGACGTGTGGAATTTCAAATACTTCCACATTTCTTGAAAAATAGAAAATGCTAGATAGGACATTTTAACTAAGGAGGACAGGGTACTAATGGCGGATTTAAGAAAAAAGGACCAGGTGGCAAACGTTGCGTGTGCTATGAAATTTATAGGAAAACAAAAAAAAATATAGTGTTTGGATAAAATCATATTTTTCTTTGGTACGAAAATATAGTGTTTGGATAAAATCACAATTTTCTTTGATCTTTAAGGGATCATTCCGGTTAGACGGGTTGAAAAAATCGATTTATTAAAAACGTTTTTCGAAAGTACATATCCTGAAGAATTTACTGTTAAATTTTCATGGAAAAATTCCGATTATTTTAGCTTCTAAAGAGGCATTTTGTAGGAAGAACAGAGACTCGGCCTCTATAGGTGAAAACTTTGAACGCATTTTTCTCAAAACGTCATTTTTCACATCATGAAAATAAAATCGATAAAACCGATTGCTAAATTTTACTGCTTATTCTGCACACCTGTGACTCTCGCAGGAACTACAACCAAGTATTTTCATTGAGTCTAACCTACTTTTAAAATCGAAAATAGCAAAGAAGGAAGCCGAAAAACATTTTTCTTGCATTTTGCACATTATTTCGCTAATTTCGAAGATAAATCACTAATTATAGTCCGACCGATAGCGACAGTCATAATGATCAAGAACCTGTTTGGATTTTTGGTTTCAGAAAAGTCTAACAGCTGAAATCACCCGCACGAGCGTGGCATGAATTTTTAAACTTGTCGTCAAGACTCCTTCCAAAAGCATTTTAATAGCTATAATTTTATTACTTTTATATTTTCCATTTACTGTAGCAATGTAGTTTAAGGGGGTACTCTAGTGTAACTGCTCGTTTTTCAACGCCATCTTCAGGAATTTATTTAACAATAACTATAAGTTTATACTATCTGGCGTTTTACCTGCTTATTAAGGTATGTTTGAAGTAATACACAGATTTTTTTTAAACTTTCTTATCGCACATATACATAGATATAGTCGGTGGTGAAAACTTCTTTAAAAAAATCGTCTTTTCCGACAGGCGTTGATGTAGGAACTGTTCTAGTCATCCAAAATGGAAAAACTAAGATTTATTTTCTTTATTATGTTTGTCGCTATAGTTGGAATCACAGAGGCCCCCTAACAATAAAAATTCTAAGAACGACAGCATTTTGAAAAAAATGTTTTCGCTGATAAATTTAACTGATGTGCGATAAAAAAGTTAAAAAAAATTCTGAGTATTACTTTAACCATACCATAATATTCAGGAAAAACGCCAGACTTTAAACTTATAGTTTTTGCTAAAAAAATTAGGAGTACCCCCTTAATAAATAGAAAAAAGGTTTATTTCATTACTATAATTCTTTTAATCGCAATAAATTCCTGAAAATCGCTGAATTTATAGGCACGCTAACGAGAATAACTCCTTAAATCTGCCACTGCAGAGTACATCTATTAAGGTACGAAACTTTAATTGTTTATATCTTAAAAATTATCAGGGATCAGCCTAATTATTAGCTATCCTTAGGCATCTGTCTGTTATCATTCTGCAAGGCCACGTCAAAATCGAAGTCGAATAATTCCTGTCCTTCCCTTGTGAGACCTCGAGGAACTTCAAAAGCCACTTTGAAAAGATGACCACATCGCTCCACTATCAAGTAAAGGGGCGTTCATCCGCGATAGAATTAATCCGCCTGGTCCAAGCGATCCCCCCCCCCCCTATATTTACCTGTACTTCGGCCCGGAGTTGGTCAGCTCTCGCGGCAAGTTCCTCCGCGGTAACTTTTTCACAGCCAACCAGGGACGTGATGTACTGCTCCCTCTGCTCGTGGCAGAACTTCTTCGGGGTGGAGTTGCCGTTCGAGGGCAGCTGCCCGTCCGTAGACTTTCGCTTCCTGCTGCCCCCTTCTGTCTCGGATTTCGCGCAACGGGACGCCGCGGACTTCTGCTGCGCCGCCTCCGCCGACGAGGCGTTCTTGCACGTACCCTCGGACTCCGAGTCGCAGAGCGGCTCCTTCTTTATGGACGCCGAGGAGCGTATACACTCGAGGGTCCCGGGCGCGGCGGCGGTCTCCTCCGGGAGCGCCGCTCCGTTCTGCTGGCTCTGGGGCACCTTGGGCGACGCTCGCGACGAATCGTCCTCCCTGGTCTTCTCGGCCGAGTCCACCTTCTTCCCGTTACCCGCGGCGCCTTCCATCGCGTGCATCTTGTTCAAGCTGCAAGCAAACAAATATTTCTCCCGTGAGTAAGCGTTTCCTGTGCCCTTCGGGCTCTTTCAGGCCGCCGGCCTTGTACCACTGCTCCGCGACTCACATTGCAAAATATCGCTTTTACAGGCTGACTCGATCCTTGGCAATTGTAATTAATGAAAATGAAAAGGAAGCTCGAAGGTGACGATTAGTGAATAATATTGCGCGGTGGCAGTGGTAATTTCTATTTCGTTTATTAGCTCCTCGCGGCCACGCGGGGTGTACCGCACCCCTGTCTTTGCCAATATTTCTGTAAATTTTTAGGTCTTGATAATAACAATTAAGGAAGACCTAGTCGGGTAAGCATGGTAATAAATGCCCTCTAATTAAATTGGACTTGGTGTATAGCAATCGATAGGTTCCTCAAAGAAAACTACTTCTGCCAAGTGTCAAGTCGATACTCCTACTATTGGGGTAGTTACAAGGTGAAACGTAAGTTGCAGTTTAAGTTCCATTACTTTTGTCTTATTGAATAGAAACTTATTTAAAAAATTAGAGACATTCTAGCCACTGGTGTACGCGTCTGTGATTTTTTTCAGAATTTTCAGCTGAAGAACCGAATTTTAAAAAATTCAGGGAGATTAAAATTGCTGATGTGACCAATTTGTGATTATAAGAAGGGTTACATTTTTCTGAAATTTTCTGCGAAAGTATTCCTATAAGTAGAGCTTTGATGTTAGGGAATCGTGGGGTTTGGAATGGCACTAGCTCCAACGCTGTGCACAAGTTTTATGCCCCCTATTCTGAAGCTGTTTTACGTTTTCTCAGTACCTACACATTTCGTTAAGTATAATTCAAGAAACATGATGGTAATTTTTTCTATTATGGACAGCTACATTTGCGTTGTCGACAGTGGCGGGTAAAATTTATTGCAAGCGACTAGGATCTCGCGAAGGTGAAGATAGAAGAAGAAGAAGAAGAAACAAGTCACACGTCAATTAGAATTGAGAACAAAACGTTCGATTTCTAACGATGACATTGGTAAACCGATAATTCCGCTGGAGAAGTTTGCTTCAACCTTGCACAGAAAATAGTTGTCACTGAGATGAAGGACGGTTTCAATGGGAAACGCTCGGCATGCGCCTATATTATCATTTCCATAGTGTCGTGGATACAAATGTTTATATCGGCCACTTGTCCAAGGGAACTGTGTAATTAGACGAGTTGCATAAAGTGGTCATAATTAAAAGTGCAGCGAATATGCTTTGCTTTTGTAACACACAATGGGAAGGTAACGTGAATTTGTTTGCACAGATTGCGAGGCAAACTCAAAGTGGCTCTGTTACGAACTTTAACGAAGTAGTGGCCAATTAGCAAATAATTGCCATTTTAGCGTAGCAATTACTATGTGCACAGTAATTCGTTAAATCGATGTAGAGAAATATAACCATCTTTATTCTTCACACTTCTCTAAAACGATTAATTTCACATTCAATTCAATTTTAACTAAAATTCTATCGAAGAGTCCTCGTTAATACATCAGCATTCATAACATATCATGTTAAATATTCAAATCAGAAGAGAAATCTGAATGTAGCGCATGAATTATCAGACCTATGAATTTTTAATTCGTTTAATTCATTAATAATTCTGATTCATTTCTACGCAGCGTGGTTAGCTTCGCTCAAAACGATCCGCACGGCTTTTAGGTGTAACAGTAAACTAGAGGTGGGAAATTAATTTAGGCGTATCATTTCCATTTCTTGTAGCACACTAGTTCATGATCTAAGAAATTCGACGTTTTGTAACGCAGAGGCAATGGAATGTGGATCAAATTACTCTTGCGTTTGTAATAATTGGTAAAATTGTAAATTACCTTTTAGATTAAATTTTGCTTGATTTTTACTATTTTATCGTAATTACACTTAACATTTTTAAACCATGCTTATAATTAAGCTTCTCCAACTATTTCAGTGGCGTTACTTTCGAGTTTGTAAGTGCACAATAAACATGCACGAACAACCCCACCCAATGAAGGCATTCTACTGTTCTGTGTGAAAAAGAGAAACGAGTGTTTCGGATGATTATCTGCAATAAATCGGTTTAACTTTCTCATTATGGTCACTTTCAAAAATCCTATTCGGCGTACATAGTGATATATATTTGTTCATTTGTATCTTCCTTTTTAGTAACAAAAGTAAAGTTTCTTCAGTTTTCGTTACAACCTTCCTAAGTAGGTGTTCCATATTAGATACTATTTTTTCGAACTGTTGTTTTTTTACTATAATTTTAAAAGATTTTAATTTTTTACATTGAACTATATAAATATAATTAAGTGCATTATTTTCCCATTCGTCCCCTCATGTCAATTTTATTAATTAAAAAAGAAAACCCTAGTTTTGGCAAGCTTTTGAACTCAGGTGTTCCATATTACATACGTTCACCTTACGTAGAATTTGCACATATGCAACCTGAATCACCCATCATTTTTTAAACAAACAGGGGAAGAATAATCACTTGGCGCGTATTAGTAGACATATTACTGCGTTCTTTGCGCACAGTAAAGATAAAATAGTGGCTACGAATCTCCCCCTCCGCCTAATATTTAAAAAAATAACTTTCTACACGTTATAAACAAATTCACCAGCTAATATATTCTATACAATCGTTCACTTTCTTCTGTTTAAAATATTATTTCTGAATATTTAGTTAACATTTCCTGTATGTGCATAATATTTGGACTCAATATTTTTATCATATTAAAGGGCGTGGCTAAAAATATATTTAACTTATATCTGAAAAAAATATTTGACCAATCATTTGTGCTTCTAGGGGTATGTGGAGTTTTATCATGTCAACAATGTTCAACCCTAAGAATTTTCGAATCTTCCCCGAGTCGGTTTCGTTGATCGATGTGAAGACGTGGACGAGTAGGTTGAACGCGAGGGTACTCCCACGACGAAGATGACCCAGGGTGGTCTTTGCAACGCGTGCGCTTGGCCGCTCCGCGTTTACCCTCGGCAAGAGGCGCGCTTACACACGCACTAGAATAGAAGGTGACCACACAGCGGGGTTAACGCTTTCGCGCCTCCCATGCGCTCCATTACCTACATACTTCACAGAGTATGAGCCAGTATGAGCGTCCCTCTTCAGGACTGTATCTACGTACTGTCCAGACTTTGCAATCGTGAAGTGAATTAGCAAATTAGACACTTCGGAGTGATCAGAAAATTTCTTCTTTCATTTCTGTCTGCTGTTTACTTCAGAGACAAAGAGAGCGGGTGAGGGAGAGTTTCTTCAGGACGGTATGCATAGACTATTAAAAATTCGCAATCGAGAAGTAGACTTATAAAAGGCATATTTCTGTGATTAGAAAATTTCGTTCCTTGAATTTAAATTCCCTTATTTGTTTTTTATACTTTCATTCCCAACGTTTCTATTGACATAAGCATGAGCTTCTGATAACAAATCTGCACAATCGATTTATCTTCGCATAACTATCTATCTGGAATTTGTAATTTGAGTAATTTGGGATTTGTAAAGTTACGCGGATGAGTAAATTTGGGTCAAATTGACCTAATATCATATATTTATAACCAGCGTAAAAAAATAAAACTCAGCTCATTTAATTATCGCGGTTAAATGTTTTAAGAACGTATTAAATTTCCAGAACAAAAAATTCAAAATAAAAAATTAAAAAATTGTTATTATTATTGACAGTTATTAGTTATTTAAAGATACGAAGGAGTTTCAGTCTAAATACTACGTTACTAAAGGAAGAATGACGATTTGATTTGATTTTGGGTCAAAATGGCAAAAGGGTTAAAAAGCCTCTGAATTCACTAGAAGGAGGAAGAAGACAGTTGCCATATATATCCCCACAGATCTCGTACACAAAAATTTCTAAGGATTGTTGGGAAGGAAAACGCTGCCTCCGGCAATTTTTAAAAGAAACTGTAACTCAATAACGCAGATAATTAATTAAGTCCCAAATTCCAAGCTACCAGCTTGAAGCGATTTCCGACTTAAAATATTTTCAAAAGCCATTTAAAGACAACCCTTTCATAAGGCAGTAATGCAAAGCCAGAAGCTCACCTGTATATAACAAGATAATTTTAAACGCCAGTATATGTCTAGTATCCAGAAGAGTACTCCCGTTAACACATGTTTTCACCCCTTTACCCACATACCTGATAATCACTTAGCTCGCATGCTACAATTATACTACCTTCGTGTCTAGCTTCACCTACCTGCATAAATTAATTACGAATTACCGGAAAGGAAAGCAAAAATTCCTGAATAACTATGTCAACCCTGGCCAATTTAAACGAGACGGTAGAAAGTTTACGAAAACCTGAACACAAAGAAGAAAGCGCGGGTCGATCTAATTATTTTGTGACAAAAACTGCGAACTAAATACGCTTCCAGGGAAAATCTTTCCCACCAGCTATTGCCGGCAACGTCGTAGAGCGATCGAGAGTGATCTCTTACAACGAATACGGTGGGATCGTTTGAAAATCTTGGCCCGAAAGGGAAGGCTGGCTCGCCGGGCGCAATGTAAACATTGCGAGGACAGATGAAAGACACTCGGTGAACCGTCCAAAAATCATGCCTACGCCTGTGGCGGGTTCGCAACGAGCGACGCGGCACGAGCGCGAGAAGGGGGCAGCGACTCCCAGAGGGGGAAATTGCACGCGAGGGAGGGAGGCGACGCTAGAAAGAGAGGGCGCGAAAGAGGGGGAAAGCCAAGTTCGTTGCACCCGGTGGCGTTCACTGCACTTTATAGACGCGGATATAGGTTTCGCGGTACCAATTCTGAAAAGCCCTCCAACTATTCCTCGAGTTTTCTAACCTTTCGATATAGCACAAAGGGACTGGCTGCTATTTTTAATTCGTCTAATCGGTTCGAAAAATTTGACCAACTGAAACTTTCTCACGAACGAGACGTAGGTACTGTTCCCGCAAGGTGGACAGAATTGAAAGCGAAATGGAAGCACTGGTAGTCGTAAAAGAAGCCCAGAATGTACATACTATTTTTATAAAATTAAATAAGGTGTAATGATAGTTGTTAATGTTTTAGCTTATTCCCTAAAAAATTTTAATACTCTAATTTTAATTAGTGAAATTGTTTTTTTCTTTGCATTGAACGCGTATGTGATTCAGTAGCACACAAGAATCGTTTAAAATGGGAAATATTCTGTTTTGATTTTCATACAACGCAGGGTTACTTAAATTTTGGATCCGTTAATAAAATGCACGACTATGTAGTTGCATCCCGATGCGTTAAAGGCCGTGGGAAACACGAACCACCTTGTGATTCTCGTTTCGCTTTTTTTTCCCCCTCGTGCATTCTTTTTTTTCAGGCAGAATGTAACAGGTGGTTAGTGGCCGCATCGATTTTCGTTTTCAACAGTCGCGGGCCCATCAACGATCAAGTAGTGCTTGATTTCGACGACGCTTCATAAAAACCTACCATAAACTTCCCCGGAATTTTAGTGGTGTCGGTAACACCACCTGCCATTGGCAGCTCTGATTTATACTTTAACGGAAATGCATTAGTTCGCTTTCTACTTCTAACTGTAAGATTTATTTGTGCAACTGATCCCGACTTCGAAGCGCAAAGGCCTTTCACCACTGGCAACCTATAGCTGTAGTGTTTTCATCCATCACTGCGAAGCAAATAATTGCTCGATTTGCATCTGCTTTACGATATCGAGAACATTTTCAACAGTGCAAACTACTTAAAAGCACCTAAGACTTGTCGACGCTCAACTTACTTCATGTCAATACAGCGACGACGTCCATTATAAAGATTACCAACATTCACTACACCCCTTTGAAACGTTGCAAATGCTGCTTAAAGGACACCGGGCAACGTTACACTGATTAAAGGACTCGTATTTCGCCGGGCTATTGTTCCTTTCACGCTTTGCTCGCTCGCATAAAATCATAGCAGAGCGCGCAACTGTTTAACTGTAGCGATAGCGAAAGCGAAGGAGAAAGCGAAACCGGCCGGTAAACGGTATCTGAAATCTTCGGAGCGAGCGAACCTCGTATAACCTAAAAAAAAGTTTCGCCCCAGAAACCGAGCATCGCAAACTACTTGCACATTCAACGTGGAACCCCTCCCCCCGATGTCAGCATTAATATCGCAGTCGCTTGAAAAGGAACAACGATTGAAATTTACGAAAAACACGAAGGATAACGAACTGTTTCTCGCACAAAGGAAAGAGAATTTTCCTCTAAACTGTATAATAATCACTGTCACAAAGCAGTATAAAACATGGACGCCAAACTAGTTTCTATATCACTCACGTAGAGAGTCGAAAACAATCGGTTGACCCAATATCTAAACCATAGTTCTGCTTTACTGGTAACACAATATAAATGACAATAAAAAGAAGAGAAAAACGAAGTTCGTATGGACATTCCACTCGGCTGTCACACTCATGAATCCCACCTGTACGAAGCACCCGGATGTCGCATAAACTTTAAGACCTAACCTTATACATAAACCAGGCTTCAGCTGGTAAAGCGTAAACGTACGTACGTTCGACGTATATATCACGAGACATTAGCGGCAGGTCGTTACGTCTTCCCAAAAGTATCCCTTCATGTATAAAGGCGGCTTCGCAAGGTGTGCCATCCGCGGGCAAGATGAGAAAGAGCTCGTTCGCTCTGGATACGAAGAGAACCGTTGACACGGGAAGCCGAGCGGCGTGAGCACACGCGTTCGCATGCACCGTTCACACTTCACTTGCACTTTTCACCGAGCGTGGCCGTTCGCCGGTCGCGACGATCCTTCCTTCCCGCCGCCGCTCCGCCCCCCGGGGACAGCCGGACGTAGTCGATCGGAGCCGATCGCGAGCAATCGTCCGCGCCTCGCGTCTTCTTTGCCCCGAGACACTAGCCGCTCGCACTGTCGCGCGCCGCATCGACGATCCCCTTTTACAACGGGTGGTTAAACGGCAAAGGTCACGAAAGGTCGTTCGTCTATCGGAGATCAGCGCGAGATGTTTCGGCGACTAACGGGAGCGACGTCGAGCCGAACAGAAGATCGGTTGCAGCCGCGATTGGCAGGCCGACGACTGGAGCCGCGTAACCCTTTTCGCCGCTTTCTCCGCGGCTAGCTAGCGAGGCGAGGCAGCTTCCCGAGTCACTACACGTTTCACGGACGGGAGTTCTATGACCGTGCGCGAGAACCGCTAGCGTGTACACAGTGCCCGAACGCGCGCGGAGCCTGTTTTCGCGTATTTACGGTTAGACGAAGGACGTCTAACCGACTACGAGGCGCGCGAGTACCGCGCGAATACCGTCGAGTACGGGCAGAAGTCCGAGCGAAGGAGACAGATTCGTCATAGAAACGTACGGATATAGCTAAGGTGGGAGAGCGAGAGAGAGAGGGTGAGAGCCGAGTGCAGCAGGTCGACCGGCTTAGGTGGGGTTGCCGCGGTTAATGCGGTGACTCGGGGGGGAGGGGAGAGGGGCAGATAGAAGCGCGCGCGCGTGTGCGTCCGCGCCTAGATTGGGCTAGGTTAGGTTATGTTAAACGTTTGCCAGGGGACCTTGTAGCGGCGTCCTACTTCTTCGCGAGCGAACGCGCGCGTTCGTCCTCCGTCATCTACTGTCTTCTACAACCTCCTCCCTTCTGATAAAAGTTACTGTTGTTATTGTTACTGTTAGTATCCTACTCGATGCTTTGCAACGCTTACGTGCTCGACTAAAGCACGATACCTGCATCTAAGGTGGACATTTTTCTGACGCCGTTTATCGATTATGCAAAATGAAAGAAGTACGAATTGTTGGTGGTAATAGAAATGCTAGTCTTTACACGGATTTAGTTTCCTCTAGGTAAACCTGCTTTTAGGATTCAACGTACCAAACGAGATTTTTATGTCTCCAACATTTCTAGGCTAGCCTATTGATTTCGTTATTTATTAACAGCGATTTTCTATACTCGATTTTACACGACGAAGAACGTAAATGTTTTATTGCTACACAATTGCTGTAGTGACCTTCCGCGGGCACGCATGTTAGCACAAGCTGTAATTACAATAACACTAGTTACTTTCGTTGACGCAAAGGTGACCGATTAAAGGTAACGTCGGGAAAAACAAACTATCGAGGACGTGGTGCACTCGTTTACCAAAAGTTAGTAGCTTGCCTCGACTCGCGCGAGGCTGATGAACTCTGGATAAATATTGGGTAAAAACTCAGCAATTAGGTCAACTAGAAAAAAGATATTATAATATTATTTGCAATCACGCGATTTCCCCACGGTTTCAATAAAAATCAAATGGAATTTGTTCTGGGAATAGACGCGGCGTGTTTAGCTTGATCGTAGAAATAATTTAAAGATACTAAAACAGAGGATACTCTAAAATTGTATGCTGGAACAACAACAATGGCAGAATAGAGGACGGGGCGAGCAACACAGTCCACGGAAAGACAGGCCGGAAAGGTCGACTTTGTGGCGCAGTTGGGGGAAGAACACGAAGAAGGAAACCTCTGCTCGGTCGAAGTCGTTCTGTTATTATTGACATCGAATGGTTACGAGGGAGACTTCTTTCTCGCTCAGGCACATCGGAATAGTTTTCATGAGGGTGAGAAGAAAGGAAAAGAACAAATTCGTTTCTCGGTACTCGGAAGGCTGTTGGTACACTTTAAAACCTTCCAGTTAATTTGGTTTGTGATTTTGGGTAAAATAATAAAGACGAGCAATGATACTTCACGGTTTCTCTACAAACCAGTTCAAATATTTTAAGCAAAATGGAACCCTATTTGTTAATCCTCGAAGTGTATAGATTTTTTTTTAAATAAAACTAGATTTTCTCAATTAAAATCCCCCAAAACTCATTTCCATGCTATTTTATTGGGCTTTTTGGAAAATTTAGAACTATGACCAGTTGTATAGTATAAAGTAACTTTCCTAGCCTACCACTATTTCGAATGAAATCAAAGAAACTTGATTAAAAAAAAGTACATCCTTCACTGCAATAATCGTTGTAATTTATTTATATAATTGGGAGTCGAAAATACAACTCCAAACGCGTTCAAAATTCAAAATGCATTGCAAACGTAAAGAAAATGTTTAAACAAAAATGACCCCAGTGCCTAAGTAGTTATATTTCAAGTACTTCGAAATTAACATTAGAACCGCCTCCCCGGTCATTTTGACCATTCTTAATTTTTGAGTCTTCATAATTTTCTAATTTTGGCAACTAAGCATTTGTGCGTCTGTGACTTTTCTTTAAAGTAGGTAATCTTTCAAGCTATAAAATAAAAAAGAAATTGTGTTAATATGCTATAATGTTACTTTGTATTAAAATTTAAGAAAGAATATACTAACATTACTTGTAATAAAAAGAAAAATTTACCTATATTATGTGTTTTAATATCAGTCAATATGATCGGCGGTTTGATACACATTAAATTTTCGGTGGTTCTAGTGTTAAAAGATTTCTATAAAATATATATATATAAGGATAAAAAAAGTAGAACTGCAAAAATTCTTCAACATGTTCCTAAAACTCTAAACTATATAAACATCGATACCAGGCGATCTTTAACAGATCTTTCCACTTCCCCTGTCCTCCGTAATGCTCAGAGTACTTCGAGCTTGTCGCAACGCTCACCTCGCGCGGACACGGCAAGCTGCTCCGTATTTACCATAAAATTTCCTATTTAATCAATCACGCAATATAAGCTCTCCAATCAACAATCACAACCATAACAAGTTTTTTTAATCGTTGCGATAGTTTCGAAACTGCCCCCTGGAGGGTCCAAGGGACAATACGAAATGTCCAACTCTCCCAATAAAAAAAAAACAGGACGGTGATGTCGGCGAAGAGCGAAATGCCAGGAGGGTAAAAAGGTGAAGAAGGAAACCTCCACGCAAGTGAGACTCGCGCTATTATTATTGACATCGAATGGTTACGAGAGAGCGCGCTCTCCCGCCCCGCTCGCACTCTCCTCTCGACCTAATTCGCGGACGCTGACGATCGGAGAAGTGTTCTCGCCTGCCCGAGGTGTCCCTGAGCGCCAAGGACGTTCTCGAGCGTTGGTGAACCGTGCGCGGAGGTTACGCCAAAGTTTTTCTCGGAATGAAGTCGAGCTCGGACACCTCTTCCCTTAGAAGGCACGTTACCATTGCACAGAAGTTACCTTCCTCTGCCTTCTTTCTACGGCTATGAGTGCGGCTATTTTTTTAGCGGTACAAAAACAAAAAACCGAGTGCACATATGTGTCTGACGTTTTACCGCAATTTTTGTGGAACATATCGGAAATAGATCGGTACAGAGATTATCGGGACATATTCAGGTATACGATTCCTTCCGTTCGTGGTGTTATTGGCGACTGAAGGGAATCACAGAGGTTGGGTTGAAGACGACGGTTCGAGTTTCGGAAGATAATCGACGCGGCTGGTCGCGTTTGCCAGAAACGAGCCGGTCTCGCCTCGTCCCTGACCAGCGAAGGCCTTTCTCGAATACCGTTGCCATCGGTCAGAAGTTGAATTAGGTTAACTTAGGTCTGGACTAGTACAAAGTTCTGTGATCACATTGTTGCATTTTCCTCGAATGTTTCTGCGTGTAAATAAACAAGACGTTGATCTATCGTCATGCATAAATTAAGAAATCTTAATCGCAGAGTTCTGAATATATTTCACAACATTGTACTCAATTTCGAGGTGTACAAGCTACACACGCCAGGCGCGAATAACAGTCGAATGTCGTGTTATGTTCGTGCAAAAAGCGGTCCGTTAAGTCTCCCCGTCAATTCGGTACAATCGATCGGTTCCTGAAATTCCATTGCGGAGGAAAAAGGAAGATCGGCCCCCGTCTAAATATATACACAATCGACTCTGTAAAGGACTTCTCACACGAGCCACTTTTACGGCTTACTAGTATCATTACCTAACAAAACCATACGAATCGTTATTTTCATCCATCACTTCTAAACCAATACTGTCTCTGTTCGAATGAAGGTACCGTAGAAAAGGAATACGTATCATTTATTTATAGATGCGACGGGAGAGGCTTTCGTTTTCCAACGATTTCGAAGAGCAACGGCAGATGCCGATCGATGGATCGTTAATGGGCCGTGTGCTCTTAAAATTGCAAAATGCGGTACTCGATCTGGCGCGGCGAGGGGTCCCGGGGAGAGATTTAATTTAAGAGGATGGGGCCGCAATAAAAATCGTTTTCGGCCGCGCTGGAATTCCCGAAACCAGT
Source organism: Andrena marginata (assembly GCA_963932335.1). NCBI lineage: Eukaryota > Metazoa > Arthropoda > Insecta > Hymenoptera > Andrenidae > Andrena > Andrena marginata. The sequence goes on from OZ010660.1 coordinate 9,061,572, forward strand.
CACGTGTCCCGTTGGAGGGCCACGCGATGCAAATGGTTCTCCAGGCAAACCTTGCACGCCCAAGGACGCTCGGGGACGAACTAACCAAGATAGCTGTGAAACTCGTCCCCGGTTCTCGCCGCTTTTTTCCACATAAGATCGCGCGAGCGTTCTACGAGAAACGGCGATATATCACGAGGTGGAATGACGAAAGGAGGACGGTCGATTCTCGGCCCGAGGTCGCCCGTAGGTCAAATCGCCGTCGCAGAGGCGACCCTGGTCCGCTGTTTGTGCACCAAAGATGGTGCGGGTGGTCGCCGATTTCTTCTCCTCAGTTTCGGCCGACCGATTTTCGGCACCTAACGCGCCAATTTCACCTGGCTCATCTCTCTTGCGAAGGACGCTTTTCCCTTCTGTCGAGCATCGAGCCACCCGCATGCAACGCCGGATTTCTCTTCCAATCGAGAGATTGTGAAATATCATCTGGGTAAACGATCGCTTCGCGCGACTATCGACGAACTCTGCCAAGGGTTACACCATTGCGGATGATTCTGCTCTTATTTCGTTACCCCAGTGAACTTGTTTCCAATGAGAAATTTTAGGCACTGGAGTAGACTCTACTTTTACTTAATGCGCTATTAAATGCATACGTTATTAAATGAACGAAGTACCATTGAAGGATAAGAAATTACGTACAGGGTACCGTTAAATGGGGTTAATCTAATTTTGACCACAAACTTAGATTTTCAAATAAATTCGTATAGCATCTATTATAGAACAGGCGTTATTCTCAGACCAAGTGCCTTGGATAGCTTTAATTGCCTACCTCAAGGTGCATTTTGTCTGAGAATCAGTAGCGCACTTGGGATTTAATCATTGGGGAAGCCGAGTGGAACGGATAAAAATATTTCTAATGCAAATTCAAAAAATTCATTAGGCTATTATAAAAATTTACTTAAAGAATAATATCAGGATTTCTCTTCCGTTTACAAAGCTCTTGAATTACTTCAGACGTGGTTACGTTAATCTCCGTTTTCCCCTTTTCTTTTACTCAATAGATGCTGGAGGGATTTGTTTTAAATTTTAGTTTTGCGGTCCAAGTCACCCCATCTGATATTTTTAGTTTGCCATTTAGACCTGCAAGTGATTCCATCCTAGGAGACGTATGCACGAGATCAATGTCACAGTAAAATGATCTATGAGAAACTTCTCGTCAAGTATTTACCAGGTGTCGTTGTTTTGGATCGTGAGCCAAGTGATAACGATTATTAGCACCGATAACAAAGCTATCGTTCTCTTGTTTTTGGAAATACAGCACACCTACGCTCGACCTTCGGGCTACAATCTGAGTAATCGTTGCAATTAATGGTACCGCACAAAATTTATATACTTGTATTTAAAAGAGGAAACGACGGATTTCTCACGACTAGACTTTCCAGTCCTTAAACGAAACGGAGAGACAAGAAGAGCTCGTTGAATGTATCGACGATGCAGACCGTGCAGATATGTACTATCTGCTCGTAAAAACAACACCACCTTTATCAATGGGTGCATTACAATGTGGAAAGACCGAAGTCCTGAGGAGACATAAAATTACAAACAAACTGGTGGAGGCAAGACGTTTCGAAAAGCGTTTCGAGCGAAAGGAGATGTTGAAGAAGCACTATCTGCCTGTGCCTTGCGACGAAGATAAAAACGCGGGTGCTCATTGGTCGAGGCTGGACGGTAGGGGAGAATTTACTCGCGGAGAGACTTTCCTCTGCATCGAAGACGCGTTCTCCAATTCGCGGGGACAATTCCATGCGCTTACTCGCGCGATATTTTATTTCGTGAGTTAGTCGAGCATTGCCTACATTGCACGACGCAACTTTTACGCTCGAATACAAGTTTTGCCGCTTCTCGACTAAGGAAAATTACGTTGTGACTCAAATTTAGTTTGTAGAAATGATGATAAAATTACGGTTTTGGTTTAGCGAGTGGTATCGAATTGAATAGCTATTTTATTTTTACTCTAGAATACAGTTTTTCCCAATTTTTTTGAGCCGCCATCCGTTTTTATAATATTCAAATAAACTGCGACTCCCCTATACAATATAAGGTGAATTTAACAAGGTAAAGAGAACTCGTTAAGAATAGGTATTTCAGAATATAATTTTAACTTAATATTTAAAAAAAACCCACTTGGGGGTCGCGACCCACCGGTTGGGAACCACTGCTCTATAACCTTATGCGGCTTATTCGCGAGTCTCGCAAAATTATTTTTTTGGGGAAGCTAAAATTATCTTCAGGTAAACATAAAACTTCAGGTAAATGTTCAATTACAAGATTAAACTTCCTCCATGTGCATAAAAAGTGAAGTTTAATTTCTACCTACATAGTATCCTTGCATCATTAACGAATTCACGGCTGTATCGCGTTACCGCAGAAAAATTAACGAGACCTTACTAACTGTAATCATGTAATAGCAGTTTTGTGCAACGTAAAAATTACGTAACTATCTTCCCACTCATTATACAGCATTCTGCTCCACCGACAGTGAAAGTAGCCTTTATATCTATAAGTACCGTATGAAATCGCTAATGTAATATTAATACGAGCATGCCTCTCTGTAACGTCGCACAAGACTCGACAATTAGTCACGCGGTCAAAATAATGCGTGACCTTGAGACGCAATCGCGGTGACCTTGAAAACTCGAGGAAGAAACTATGGAGACACGAGCGTCGAGTTTCCCCGCGTTGCTGCAACTTCCGTTGCGTGCACTCTGAGAGAAACTAGCGGACTTTCGAATGATCCGCGATTGCGGATCAATGCGCCATTCTTGCCAGAGGTCGCGCTAAAGGTCTTCGTGGTTGCCGCGATAACTAAACCGCAGTTGCAAGTGTACCAATTTTAACCCATAAAATCGATATTTATCGGTGCGAGCGATTGCCCGTTCTGCGCGAAACGACATTCTCGTTTGCCTCTCGAACAAGATATAAAATAAAAAACAGTAACTAGAATCTTGGTAAAAAAGATATTGGAAACTTTAACCAACATCTTGCACGCAAAAGAAAAAATCTAAAAATTCTGAATTCTCCATAATCTGAATCGTTAAATACCGCGAGATATCGTCGAGCAGGACGAATGTAGCGTATCTGGTGACTCTATTCGGGGGGAGGGGGCAGAGGGAGCGAGAGAGATGGAATTCCATATTCGTTTCCGGTACCAGATTCGTCTTCGAATGCCTTATCGGAGACGTAATCGCCCGGTCGGCGAGTGTAAAAACGGACTCACCGTGGCGCGGGTTTGAGACCGAGGGCAAGCAGCACGTCGATGCCCGCCATCTTTTGCTCCTGGTTCACTTGATTGCCGCTCTTGGCACGTTGCTGGTGTTGTTGATGGTGGTAATTGTGCTGCTGCTGCTGCTGCCGCCTTTCCGTGGCCGGCTGATGGTTCTGCTGCTTACTGTCGGCGCTGAGGCCGTTATTGCCGGTCACTTTCTGTCCGGTTAGCATTTTAGCGTGGGTGACCTTGAGGAGGGAGCGCTTCGCGTCCTCGACCAGCATCTTGGTGACCGGCTGCACGTTCACCGGCACGCCGATCGTCGGCACGGCGCCACGACGCAGCCTGCTGCGCACAGGAAGACCGAGCACAAGGTGCTCCATATCCTTCTCGTACGAGTCGTTGGTGAAGTGGAGGGAGCATATGCGCGCCGTTTGTATGTTGAACGGTATCTCGCCGTTCGAGAGGGGCACGCGACCGCACGCGCGCACCCATCGCGAGCGCACTTCCGGTATCTGGGGGAATCGATGGTAGCGGATACGACGGCCCCGCGTCCGACGATGACTGTTGCGGCACGTAGCCACGGCGCACTGCGGCATCCTAACCTCTTAATCCGTTCTTTCCTTCGAATCGAGTAACACACCCACACGCACGCACGCACGCACACACACGCTCGCGCTTGACACGCTCTCACACGCACTTGGGGCCACGCGCGATAACGCCGTCCTATCTACGACATCCTCGACGATACCGCTGGAATGTCTACCGGCGACGATCCATCATCGCAGCGCCACAATTCGTGCACCGACGTCGCCCATCGTCCAGCAAATGCGAAAGCGTTCCCCTATCGGGTCCGAGAGGCGTGCGTTTCCCTGGGCGAGAGAGCCCGTTGGCGTCTGCGATGCGTGTGCCCCGGCCGAGCAGATGCGCGCTGCTTCGATGCGATGTTCCTCTCCTCGGTGAATGACACTCGATGCTCCTGTTCTTTTTACCCCGATGCTCGGTGACCGAAGGTCGCGGCGTTCTGCGCGGAGCCTTCGTTTACTTTGGTAGCGGACGCGTGACTAGATTGCGTTTCGCCGGGCGGGCGGGTGTCGCCGGGTTTGCCAGGATTGCCGAGTGACACTTCGACACTCAAAACAGGCGCACGTGGGTGTAGACGGGGGACGCGCGCACGATAGCTCGCGCGCGCGGCGAAAACTGGAAACTGGAGATCCTGATGCCTGGGCGCTCGATCGCCTTATTTCACCGATCCTCTCGATCGTGTTTTTCCCCGTTCGCAAACACCGGGCACGTGCGCGCGGCGATGAAGGGAGAGCCGAAGCGTCCTCAAAGGACGAGCGTCGCGAACAGAAGAGCCTCGGGCGTAGATGGAGCGGCGACGCGGCGGTACGTGAGAATCGACGGCGAGACGGTCGCGCGACGGAAGCACTCTTGCGTACTCTCGATGACCGCGGGAGGTCGAAAGGGCATCGGTACCGCCCTGCGTGCGACGCCCTGCAAACTGTGGCTGGCGACGTAGAAGAGGGGGGGCCCCGGAGGCCAAAGAGCGACAGAGACGGGGGCGAACGAGGGTGGGGAGGAAGGGACGGAGGAGGAGTACGGCGGGGGAGGGGAAGCACAGACGGCGGAGTGCTGAAAAACGACGTGTGTGCGTGGGCCCCCGGCAGACGCCACCACTTTCTCGGCTCAAATTCAAAACGTCACACGCACTCGCGGTCGCGCGCCTCGTATAAATCGACCGTCCACCACGCAGGGGCGGTAAAGGGGGGGGGGGCAGGAGGAGGGAGAGGGCTGGGGGGTTGCGAGGGAGAGGGAGAAAGAGTCTGGGAACGCGTGTCGCGCGGACCTCTTTCCGTAACACGTGCGGGCGAGACGGGTCCGCGTCGCCGGCAAAAGGTGTCGCCCCGTGTATCTTTCTCCGTTTGGTGACGATCAGCGCCGCGCGATCGTGACGTTAATTGTCAGGCGGACCGTCAAGATGGCGACGGATGACGGTGGCACGGCCTGACGATCGTCAACGAGCGGCCACGAAAATCGCCGAACCGTTTGCGCACAACTCGTGGTAACTGGAGTCTCCGCCGAGGGGGAGGGGGGAGAGCCGCGTCTTCTCGGCAAACGCGACGGAAGAACGGCGGAAACGCGGCGCGGAGTTTGCCCCGGTATAGAACCAGTCCGCTCGGAGGGCCGACGGAAGAAGAAACGGGAACCACCACCGCGTGTAAACCCGCGAGAGCGTAATTAAGAGACCGTTGGCTGTATATATCGCGCGTGATAGACAGCGTGCTAACTACTGCACGCGCGCTGCTTCTCCTCCGGACTGGCCGATCGGGTCCGGCCGTGGAACAAGAGACAGCCAGTGGCAGCTGCGTGTGCCTCCTCGTGTCTGCGTGAAACCGGTGAACCAATGATCGTGCTCCGGTGCCGTCGCGGCAGGGATGACGAGCACCGTGGAGGGGGCAGGGTTGGAAAGGAAGAGAGACCAGGGAGACAGGGAAAAAGAGGGAGGAGGTCACCGCTACCGACTAGGGTCCTTCAGGGGTTCGCCACCCCTCGAACCACGCGGTCCTCCTTGCCTCTGTGTTATCCAGTATAACCAACCGCTACCGATCTCCTCTCTCTCCCTTTCGCGCTCATCGCTCTCTTCCCCCCCCCCCAAGCGACCCTCGTTTTCCTTCAGCCACCACGTTGCGCTTCCTCGACCTGGTCCTCAACAGGGCGTTAGATTACACGCGCTCTTTTTCCCTCCTCGTCCCCGCGAACGGTTCTTCTTGCTTTGTCTGCGGACACGCCGAACCCGCTGCCCGGCGTCCATTGTACGCCCGGCGAGCGCGCGTTAACAGAATTGTCGCAGTTTTTGCCCCCGCGCGCGGCTAACTCGGAGGAACCGTAGTAAGACGTATTACCCTCCCCTGCGGATAGTTTTCAGCTAGTACGTTTCAACCCCTCGATGGCAGAGAATTGCGCAACGATTTGCCTTTTACTGCAAGATTCCCGCCGGACGCAACGTCCTATCGGAGGTGATAGCTAAAAATAGGGAAAGCGGAGAGGTTCGATTACAGTGTGAAGTATTCGCGATGGAATCTTCGATCGAACCCTCCGAATTCGTAATCGTTTCTCACAACGCGACAGCACATGTCCGCGCATTCGTTTCGCTCGAAACAATGTAGCCGCTGGTGCAACCGAAAGAAAAATAAAAGGCTTTCGGAAAGCTAGAGCGATGAAGCTGCACGTGTATCGTTGCGACTAAGGCTGATACAAGCTTGTAGCATGAAATTTCAGTGACTCATCGAACCAGTATACCCACAGTATACGCCCTTAGTTCCTTTCTTCTATTCACTGCCTTTAAACATTTAAAGAATGTAGTAAGCAAGTAGATTCGCGGGTAAAAGCTGCTGCAGAAGAGAGTCGTACAAATTTCAACGAGGAGAGAAAGAAACCTGTGGGCTTAACGCCTTAGCGAGCAGGGCGGAAGTCGCCATTTCGTGGCCAGATGGAACTAACGGCGAACAAAGAGCCTCGTCTGTTGTGCCTTAGGGAATTTTTCGCTACGAAATGCGATCGAAATTTTTATGCATATTAAGTATTTGACGATTGCCAGCTTAGGGGCCGTTTTTAAATTACGTAAGTGTAATTTTAGCGATTCCTTACCCTTTCCTTTTCAGTTATTAAAATTCTTTTAACAGTTTATATAATTCATTTAACTCGGTATTGATAATATTGAACAAGTAGGTTAAAAAATATTACGTAAGGCGCTATCTGACTCCCTCTCCCCCTTTTCTAAGATATTCACGAACCCCTCTCCCCCCAAAAAACTTGCGTAATTTAAGGACCCCATATCTTTCCTAATAAATTTTTAAAAAATAGGTATTCACCATAATCGAAATAACGTCACTGAAACATTAAACTGAAATCTGTCGCGGAATATCGTGTGGCAAAATCTCGTCCCCGAATGTGCCGGGTGCTCCATCTCAAGATTGCATCCACTTCCGCGTTCGTCATTGGTGTTAAACAATGTGGACATCGCTGGTAACTTACGCTGCGCCTTGCGGGGTCAGCTATTGGCATTTAGACGGAATTCTATTGGGTCTCGACGGAGACGCTACTATTTCTCCCCTATCGCCGCTAATCAGGTTCTCATGGCATCTTACGTGGCACAAAGGAAGGAGAACTTGACCCCGTTCGATCGCAACCGAACCGAAACTGTATTGCAGCGCACGATCAATAAGCCAAGCTAATTGTCCGGGCAGAAGAAAATTCCGCGAATTGACCACGGTCGCCGAGGTGTGCCTCTACCGAGTCGTTCGAATCGGTCGAGATCCTTCTGATCGGTTGCCAAGAAACCGGCGACGAAACGGGGCACGGGCTGGCCGGGCTTCAGAAAATCGGAGGGCCGTTTCGTGGGTGCATCTGTTGAAGAAGATGGTGGCGCGGCAGGGCCAACCTTTCGCACGAACAGAAAGGCAGCGAAGAAAGGGGCGAGAGGAAATCTGGCATTGAGCGAGGAGTCACCAGGGATATTGGCACGCAACTACCCTCTCGTCGTCTCTACCACCTTAAATGCTACACCCAACGCCTGCTCTCCCGGAAATTACTCATATTGTTGCCGCCATTAACGTTATATTTTAGTACCGTTCGCCGAGCAAGGTTCCTGTAGCCACAGATAAACGAGGCGACTCGTTTCTCGGCCGTTAAAAGATCAGACAAATTGATTTTCCAGCGTGCGTTCGCCAAAGGTGTTTAATAGCACAAAAGGGGTATTTCGAGCGCGCCACACTTTCTGGCAAAGTAATAATTCCTCTGGTACCGCGGATTAAGGACAGACGCTGAAGGTTTTTAAAGATATTACTTAATGTCCATTCCGGACATTTCGTTGTCCACTGTTACTTTTATAGCGTCACTTGGGCCGATGGCAGAGTACATGTTTATGTTTTCTATATTTACAATCAATGTTGAAGAAAATTACCCCTAAGGCCGGGTGGGGATCCTACGTACCATAACAGATATTAATGATTTTCACATTTTGTGCATCCCAAAGGAGTAGCTTTCAAATCTGAAGTGTAAAAGAGACTAGGATAACTGTACTCGTAGTTGACAGTGTACCAATAGTTGACACTTTTATTTTCAGTCACGAATAATAAGCTTTCTATTAAAAAAATGTTTTTGACTAATACGCTGTTTGAAAAAGTATTAGTCAAAAACATTTTTTAATAGAAAGCTTATTATTCGTGACTGAAAATAAAAGTGTCAACTATTGGTACACTATCAACTACGAGCACAGTAACTCTATTTTAACCCTCGAAAAAATTCTACGACAAGTTTAAAACACCCCGTACCTAGAGGGTTAATAATAAAAATTAGAAATTTGGTAAATTTTAACAAAAAAATTCGCTTTGTACAGTTATCACTGAAAAGTTGAAAGATTCAAAAATACGAAAATGGTAACTGAAAAATGATGCTGGGGTGCAGTAAACTCCACGTTACCAATTTGGGATTGTAAGAAGGTCCGTTAGCACGGAGGGTTAAATAAAACGGTTAGGAAAAATACTGACTTCTTGCAATGTAATATAGGTACGTTTTTTATGTACCATTGGCTTTTAAAATTATTTTCAAGAAGCTTTATGCCATACTGATTGATGGGACTGAATACAGAATGATATAATTTAAAATAATATTTAATAGGTACTTTTCTATATTATTGAATTGATTTTCTATTTTATTTAAATAGGTATTCTGACCTCTGAAGTTAACTTTGTGAAATGACAATCGAGCAGCGTGTTCCTTTAAATGAATTTTAATGGATTCATCTAAATGAGTTAGTAATTATTACCCCGGATTAACTGGGAAGTATGAAGTTTTCGAAAGAAAAATATGTCTTAGGCAGAAGTTTTAGGGTTTAGAAAGAGTTTAATTTAAAAGGTTTAATTTGGAGGTCACTCCAAGGTCAACTTGATTTTTTTAAATTACACCCCTATTTTCGGTATCAGAAATGAAAAGAAAAAAAAATTACGTTTAAGGGGGTACACCACGGTAATGGCCCGAAAAGTAAAGGTATCTATGGAAATTTATTAAAAGCAAACTACGTAATAAATCTTTTTTAAACTTTCAGGACTTTTTATTGGATATTTAAATTATACGAATATCTTTTTTAAAATTTACTTAAAGCAGATTTATAAGCTGTACAGGACCAGTAACTTAGGGCTGCAAAAATTTTCCGCCGACATGGTTGACAGTTTTCCGACGAAAAGGTTCCTCAGAAATAAAAAAAAGAACCAAAAAGTTTTAGAAACTATATTCGCATGGCTATAACACGACGGGTTCGATTTTGAAAATTTCGAAAAACGACAAAATGGCGAACCTCTGAAAAAAATAGTGAAATTTGATTCTAGTAAATTAACCTCTTTTGTTGAAAAAGAAATAGAAGGAAACGACCCATCAAAAAAATCTCCCGAGGTGCTATAGCCATCTGCATATAGTTTCTAAAATATTTTGGTTTTTTTATTTTAGAAGCACCGTTTCGTCTGAAAACTGTGAACCAGATTTTTTGCAGCGCAAAGTTACTGGTCCTATACAGCGTGTAAATCTGCTTTAAATAAATTGAAAAAAAAAGATATTCGTACAACTTAAATATCCAATTTAAAATCCTGAAAGTTTAAAAAAGATTCATTACGTTGTTTGCTTTTAATAAATTTCCAAAGATACCTTTACTTTCGTGCCACTACCGCGGTATATCCCCCCTTAAGTATCTGATTTGAAATTTAAAATTTAACGGATATTCGGTTTCTATTTTTGCCTACTACCCCTAGGCCATGGTCAACGCCACCATCAGATTTTTATTTCTTGACCCTCAAACTTTTGCCTGAAACATTACTTTCAAAACCTTCATCCCCTAAACTTAAACCGTGGTCTTAGTAGAAAAAGTGATTTGACCCTCAAATAACCCCTAAGTGTTTTTTACCCAACATCATGCCCCGACATATTTGAACGTAAAATTCTCCGCTCTTTTCATTTCTGGGGCCGAAAATAGGAGTTCCCATTTAAAAAAAATCAAATTGACCTTGAAACGACCTCTAAATCTGACCCTTAGGTCATAGCGAAGTCGCCAAGGGATGCCTCTTTCCAAACCCTAAAACATTTCCCTGAAACCTTTTATTTTCAAAACATCATACGTCCGAGTTAATCTGATGTTCTCATTTTTCTGGCCCGCCCTGTATATCTACTGGTTAACCTACCAGGTGGTTAAGCTTAAAGATAATCTTTCGAGGCTTATGGAACATTAATCGCTCGAAATACAGATTTTCACCGATATATAATATCGCTGATAAGGAGCTAGTCTGAGGAGGATCCTCAAGCGCGAGCGTAACAAATTGACAGACTGTTCCAGCGACACTCGGTTCGCCACGTCGGCCATTTTGGTTTGATAATGAAGACACGCGTACCAGATAATGAACGGTTCGTCGTGTATTAGTGGAATTAATGGTTTCGAGTTGTTCTATCAGTAGTTCGCGCCACTATGATAGCCAGATCTGATCTGCTCGATAAACTATAAGTACAGATGATCTTACGGTCGCTATCACGGATTTCACTGTGCTGGAAACGTGACGAATGTAATATCCAAATTCGTTGACCAACTGATAAGGGAAGATCCCAAACCCGGAAATTCAAAAAAATCTGAAACTTTGTGAATACGTAGGGGGATTTCCTGCTGATTATAACAAAATTTTTGTTTGCTACCCAAATTCACTCTAAGGGAGTATTTTCCCATTTTATTGTGCGACTCGCAATCAGTAAGAGATAGAAAAAAAGTTTCAAGACAAAAGTTACTTCGTTTAATTAGGATTATCATTTGGTAACTTACAGTTCTTACAGTTCGCGAGTTATAACAGAAAATCGGAGAACAGCCGGAATTTAAGGGGTCAGTTTCATCATCTTAGAGTGAATTTGGACAGCAAACAAGAATTTCGTTATAATCAGAACGAAACCTCCTACATATTCATGAAGTCTCAGAATTTTTTTAATTTCCTGAAACACACTTTTATGTGGCCATTGCTGTCAACTTTTTGTGTAAATAGTAATCTATACGGTTCTTTAAAACTTTTTCCTAAGACATCAGGCTTAAACTTTTTCTTTCCCAGCGCACCGTCGTCACAGTGCAGCTTTCTCAAAAAATTAAAAGAAATATATATGTATGTACTAAAACGCGTGAAATTAAAATTTCTGATTCTCCTCGAGGTACCACCCACCGTATATCATAAGAAGAAAAATAATATTCCTAAGAACAGCAAAGGAAGAGTAATCCCAATGCCCGAATAAATATAACACGTAGCAACTCGTGGCTCTTACATCTCCAGAAAAATTCCGAGCACGAAGTGCGCGACCGTAAAAGCGCCCATAACCATTGCATCGTCATTTTAGCACGCTGTGAAAATAATCCCCTATTTCGTGATTAAACCCAATGACAAAAAGACGGTTTCGCAAGATACGGGCATAGCTGCTCCAGTTGCAAGGCGAGCGATTCCGTGCAACGCAACAGCGTCCCATCGGCCTCTCGTCGAGGATCCTTCCCCCTCGCGATATCGTATAACCAGCGCGACGAGCGTCGAAGTATCTCCCCGACGTTCCCCGACGCTCTTACCCCTCCCGAGGGCCGGCGGGAACACAATTTTCTGGGAACGCTTCTACGGAAACCGTGGACGCCCCGGTACCAGAGGCGCTACTGCCAGAGAGACATCCTCGCGATGGTTCCCGGGAGAGAATGGGAGAGAGAGAGAGAGTTTTTGCCCCGGCGCCAGGGCAGCCACCGCGCGCGTCCCTCTTTCGACCGCTGCGGAGCCAAAGAGAAGCCATCGAAAAGAGGAGAAGAAGCAGGCACGAACGAAAGGCCTGGCCAGGCTTCGGTGTGGTTCACGCGGCCTCTCAAATAAGGACAGACCGATTTCCGGTGGTCTCGCTCCCCCCTCCGAACCTCTGCAGCAACCTGACCCCACCAAGGAACCGATCGAGGGTTGTCCCCCTCCCCCCACCCCTCTCGCTTTGTCTCACTCCCTCGTTGCCGAAGACCTTTCTTGGTCCAACATCACGGAGCGAGAGAGATCGACGGTTAAGTGTCTCCGTCTCCCTTTCTCCCTCTTCCCTTCGACAATACAGAGCCGTTCGTCTCTCTCCGTCTCTTGGCTACTAGAGCACGTCTCGCCTCTCCTTCTCCGTCGGAGGCTAGAGCGATCGTTCCGTCACACTCGACCTTACTGCGCCGCCCGTGTCGCTGTCCTCCTCCTCGCCCGTGCCCGTCGTTCACGCTCGTCTCTTAGCAGGCTGTGGTGCGGGCGCTCCGCACAGCTGGCACAGGAGGGAAATAAGCCGAGGCGTCTCCGACTCGGGGCCACCAGACACGGCCGCCTGGAGAACGACCAAGAAGGATGCGCAGCTGCGACCCTCTTCTGCCCGTTTTACACGGCACCGCTCTCGGCCGCAGGTCGAAAAATCTCTGGTCGTGGGACGAACGGGACCTGGGACCGTGGGCCGAGAACCGTAGAGCCCAGCGATTTCAGCGCTTATTCTTTTTAATCTGCCGCGCCGCTATCTGCTGGACGGAAATATCCGGCGATAGGACGCGCGCCGCTTCATCACCGCGGTTCCAGCTCCGTCAATACACATTGTGCCACTACCTCGCGGCTGCGTTGTCCAACGGACGCGCTTACTTACGCTCCACCGCCCTGTCATTGTACACCAGAAAATAATTCTCGCTTCTCTGTAGAGTACTGCTGACACACTTGGTGTTAATTTATAGAAATGAAACGACAGAACGAGGACGCGAGTACTCTGAGTATCAGAAACTCTGGAAAATGGTACTTTTAGAATCTCATAAAAATCGATTGTTTTTAATAACGTTCGGCGTGGAATAATTAATACTATAGAGCTCTACTGTCGTTCACAGTACTCGCGCAGAATATATTATGCGACGCCAGAGACCGTAACCGGGACTCGGTGCGCCTGGTGTCAAGCCATCTTCGCACATGAGTCCGCAAGCATGGAGACCGGAGCATGCGTACTCCGGGCGCATTCGCCGAGCACACGGAAGATCGAAAAGCGTTTCTCCCGGAGGCCTAGCGCGAGATGGTACCGCGGCGGTCAGATCGCCTCAACCTTTTTACTCCCCGTTCGTCGATCTCTCTCAACTATTTGCGAAGATGTAGCTCAGTGAAAGCTCGAGAGTTTCCTCTTCGTTGGCGCGATGAAAGTAACCGGCAATTTATCGCGCGGCCACTTTATCGACCTTCAATCTTCCATATTGGTCGCTTCGCCTTTGCGAACAGCCCGACTTCGCGGAGGGAATTAATCCGCAAGAAAATGGCCCCCGGATACTCGCGCGAGCGTACGGCCGTTTAGCCGTGTTTACTTATGATCGGCGAGGCATGCGGGCGAACCAGGCGAGAAAGTATTACACGTCGACAGGAGCTAGTGACTCACCGGGCCGAGGTATTCGCACGCGAGAAGATATATCTGCGTTACCATAGAAAAATACATGACGTCACGGCGATTCGCTCGAAGAGGCCATCATCGACGAGCGTGATCGCGTATTCCCCGGAGAGGGAGCGCTCCTTTTCGCGAGCCCTCGGGGCACCTTATCGAGCGCGTTGCCCCAGAGGCAGGGCGAAGGGGTCGGACGAGAGAGCAGGAGATTCGGGACGGGCGCGTAGCGAGCCGGACGGCGTCGGTTCTCCAAGCGGCCAGAGGGTAGGGCAGACGGAAGAAAAGGATCGCGACGCGGCCCCATGGTATTGTCGACGGAAGCGCGGGAAGGTGGCTTCGACCGGTTCACCTGGCATCTCGAGATTTTCCATCGCACCCCGGGTCGCCCCCTCGGCTCGTTTTCCGGCCACTTCGGATGCTTATTACCAGCGGCCTAAGGGATGGTATCTTTGGTACACGGCGCGCTCTGGGTGGTTCACCCCTCTCTCTTAAGGGGCAACCACCCCACTCACGTGCTTCTTCCTATCTTCGTCTCGCTTTAACACCGGCTGACAGTGAGGCACAAGCGAGAGGGGCCGAGGGGCAGGGGGGGGGAGAAGGGGAGACACCCTTCATCCTTGAGGCGGGGTCCCGGCCACCCCGCTGCTAGGTTCGCTAGGATCAATACTCGCCATCCGAACCGAAGTCCAAGCCACCCTCTCTTTGCCTGCGCTGCCTACCTCTGCCTGGCCTGCCTGGCTCTGGCTGCCTGCCTGCCCGAAACCTGCCGGGTCCGCACTGCCCGAGTCTCCGGAGAATTCGAGTGGCTTCCCGAATCCGTCAGGGCGGATGCCTTCGTGTCGCCGTGCAGGCGGCCAGCTCTCGCGGCCGGCGAGCGATCGCCCGTCGTGACTTCCACGGCACGCGATCAATAGAATGGATCGCGCCGCGGCAGATACGGGATGGAGGGCGCAGAGAATGAGAAAGACTTCGGGGGAAGTTTCCAGCGACGATGAAACTGAGGATGTTCAGCGTTGGGTTTAAACATGGCGGTGGTTGAAATTGTCGGGGGAGATCGTTGAAGTCTTCTGGTTAGGTAGCGTTGGAGGTGCGGCAAAGAGAGTCGATGGCATTTGGGTATCGAATGCTCCTCGTGGATCATTAATTCCGGTTATAATCGACGGTGAATAAGTATTGATTGAATATCTCTGATAGACTTACTAATCTTCCTTCCCGTCATTTTTCATTTCATCGAGTCGAGCGGACCCATCGTAATCTCCAATTAAACTCGACCAGCTGTTGCTCCAACTGGTCACTTAGGCTCGTCACGGTGTAACTTGGCGGGAACTCTTGCTTCACTTTACTGTTTAAAAAGTTTGCGCTATTGGGAATGAACTTCCCTCGGTGCGGCTAGCTTTCGATTCGAGGAGCATCTTGCGTTTACGCCGAGCAACAACTGCCCGTGCATCGTTGTGTGGTTACGCTGTTAGTAATGTATAAAGTATGGCCAGCCGAACGGTTTGTACGAAGTTATGTTTAATTCATCTTTACTTTGTCCCCGTTACCAGGTACAAAGCCGATGCTTCCAGCGCGTCAGAAGAGTCGCTTTCCGAACTGGAGAGGCGTGCACCGAAACGTTCGCGGACAATATTTTAAAATCTTCTCGACCCTAAATTTCGGACCATAGTGATTTAGGCGGGTTGGGATTACTTTAGCACGCTTAAATCCTTCTGGGGGTTTCTTAAGA
Source organism: Andrena marginata (assembly GCA_963932335.1). Taxonomy (NCBI): domain Eukaryota; kingdom Metazoa; phylum Arthropoda; class Insecta; order Hymenoptera; family Andrenidae; genus Andrena; species Andrena marginata. Next base: position 9,077,009 of record OZ010660.1, read on the forward strand.
ACCAGCAATGGGAACAGGCGGAATAGATAATTGGGAGATTTGGAACAAATTGGAAAATGATTTAGGGAAGGAAGGATATTCTAATACAAAACAACGTGCTTGTAGAAAAACCTAGCATTACCATTGTCCATCGTATTTTATTCAAATTAAAATATTCAGAAGTGGAGACTTTTTCAAGTTATAATTTCATAATGTAAAAATGCAATTGAGAGGACAACTGATCTCTTTGCTTGGCATACCGATGCAAAATTGGGAGCAACTTTTCCCCTCGTACACATTTTCAAAACCTGTCGCATTGCATTCGGGGATCTCCGTGCATTCTAATTAATTCTTTGCATCTATTCGAACAGGCTACCACTGAACCAGCTTTTGCATTCAAGTCTGGCGAGCTTCCGAACGTACAAACTGGTAACCATCGTAGCCAACCAAAATGGCGGTATTCAATTTATATTACAATAAAGATACGTATTCTGTTATTCGTATCAATTATTAAAAATCCACTGCTCAATGTCTAGTATCTCAATTCCATCATGAACAATCAGAAAATTGAAATTTCATTGAATTTAGTGCTTCGAGTATAAGGAAATCCCTCCGATTCCCTAAATCCCTAACGATTAATCTCGAATATTCTTTAAAAAAGGATGCAAAAATGCGAAAGAAACCAAAGAAACGTCCCCCACCCCTAAATGGCGCACCCGGCGGGGGGTCCCCAAAAAAGAAAAAAACGGGATAACTATAACCACAACTGAAGTGATCTAATAGCTCTGTAAAAAGAAAAAAAACCTGGATTTCCTTTGAATAAATTTTTAAAAATATTTTTCTCCGTTCAACTCCCCGTCCCCCCGCCCCAAAATTAAATCCCGACTGCGCCACGGCGCATTTGCGGTGGAAATCTACCCGTTAAAGGCTCAAACACACAGAATACGCCTAGGTACTCCAAGTTTCTAAACGTGGACCATCGAATTGGAAGGATCGTCCGTCTTTCGACCGCGACCTCTGGATCCTCCAAGAACCGCCGTGCGATCCCATCTGCCTCAGCCTCGACGCGAGAAGGGGTTGACAGGAAGGTTCCTCGCTCGGACAGAACGGAACCGGTGGAGTCTCGCGGCGCGTCGTGGAACCTGCTCTTTCTTCCTCCCGTTATTGCTACAAGGCGCGATAGCGCGAGAGGGGTTAGAGCCCGTTTGGAGGGCGGATTCGCGAGGGGGATCTCCAGGAGGGGGATGACCGCGCGGCGCGGCGAGGCAAGCAGGGGCTGGGGAGCACGCCTGAGGGTGGTGGTATTGCACGATGGGAACGGATGGTAGCCGGCCGGGCTTGGATCACCGGATGACGTCATTCCTGCGTTACCAGGATACCAAAGATCAAAGACCAATGAAAACGTCACCTTCCCGCGGTGAGGTGCATCCGAGAGGTCGCAGTCGACCTAACAATAGATATATTTCTCTTCCTCTCCCCTCGGCCACTCTTTCGGACCCGTCGACGGTGACTGTTGTGCTTATGGTAATAAACGGCCCCCCCCCCGCCCGCCCCTCTGCCACCGCTCTTGATCTCTATCTGACTGTAACTGGCCGGAGGAGCCTCGCCGCGAGAGGATAATGTCGCCGCGATCGCGCCGCTCCGATCGCTGATATTTTATTTATACCTGTTGCCCAGATATCGAAAAGAGCAAGGATACCGGGAAGGAGGACGAGCCGTCGGAACGAGTAATCTATGATAATTATTCCAGAGACAGTTTACTCCGCTTTATTGGACGGCGCGTTTAACCTTCGACCTCCACGAACAGCTGAGACGCGATCTTCTGGGTTACGTATGGCCTCGCGGGGACATGGGAACATTGCCCGCCGACGATTTATCTTTCGGGAGCCAAGATGCTGCAACGGTATCTTAAACGAGAACCTAGTGTAATCGCAGGAAATCGAGGCTCCTTTTGGGGGATTTTCTTTTTGTAAGGGAACTATCCAGGCAATCTTTTTAAAACTTTCAGGCCGCGTTATTATGATTATCAAGAAGCGTTTAAGAAGATTTTAATAAAATTAAGGTAGGGGAGAATCTCAACTCGCATTTTATTAAGGGGGAAGCCACCGTGGAAAATTCTATTTTCCGATTTTTCTTTTTATGCATTTTCGTAATATTTGGGGCCTCGAAAATATACCTGCACGATTACAAAGGGGAACTCGAATTATTCTCGGAGCTACGGAAGGTTTTGTACAGGTAGAGCGCTTAGGGTCGAGTGCACGAGTTGGTAACTTGTTGGTTGATCGACTGAAAAGTTTATGTTAAAGAATCCAAATGTATCTGATAAGAGGGATTTTGAGTTTATGTACTGTTTAGAAGTAGGTAGAGAATCACTGGCCTCGACGCGACCGTATACAGCTGCGATCTTTGAGTTGCAGAAAATAAGTCTGTCGAAGCTTTAAACGCGATTATCTCGGAACGAGATTTTTCAAACGGACGGGATAATAATTCAGTTAATTTTTGTCGGATTCACTTGAAATTTTCAGGCAATTTTCGTAACAAAATTATCTTCAATTAAGCGTGCAAGTGTTTTGATCGAATAATTAATCTAATCGTAACATTGAAAAAAACATATTGATTTTTTACTTTTTCTCTCAAAGTCCGCCATTTCTTCAAAAATTAATATTTTTTTAAATCTGTACGCTTAACTGAAGCTATTGTAATATACTTTAAGAAAACGTTCGAATTTTTCAATTCAGAGCAAACATTGGAAAGTTACACGACCGCCAGTTCTGTAAATGTTTTGCAGAGCCTAACGTTATCGAATACTGTGGCCATACTACCCAACAAAATTTAAATCTTGAAGCATACAATATTAGTTAAATATATATATTTTCAGTTGGTAATATAGATTTTTCGTAGAAAGTTACATTTCATTATAAAAGAATGCCTTGAAAATAGCCTTTATTTTCAACCGTCACAGTAACTTCCCCCTTAAAAACACAAAATGCCATTTAGAATTACCGCGTTATTTTTATACAGAAAAATCTTTGTTTACTTCTTGGAATACATAATAATATATCCTGAGAGTTTCAAAAAAATTGCACGTATAGTTTCCATACAAAAAATTCCCCAAAAAGAATCTTAATTTCTACCGATTAACCTTCGCCCCTTAAGTCGTTCCACTTCTTGCATTTGTTAACACAAATTCCACTGGCTTGTCGATACATTACTGTTCCTACTAGCAGGGAGTGACGCGAGTTTCTTATAACTGAGATTAATCTTCAGGGTATATATCAGGCGCGAAAATTACTTTTACTGAGCAGAAAGTCCGTGAAGTGACATTTCATGGAAATAACTGTACAACAAACGAAATACTGGAAGACGAGGTTTTAATTACCGTGGATTATTGGAGGTCCCTAACCGCGCGCCAGGATAATCCTACACTTCGAAATAATACAATGCTGACTCCGTCCAAGTAATCCCGAATACTACTTAGCGGCCAACGAGCGTCATTCGAGTTCCCAGCGTTCCTCTGCGTCGACGAGCCTTCACAGGGCTGCAATAAAACAATTTACCGACCTTGGTCCCTAAAATGGTCCCTTTCAATCGAGGGAAATAACGCTGCGTCCCGAACAGCTCCGCTAAACAGCCAACTGCCTCCTCCGCGATTTTCGGTTTAATAAATTTATTTCCGTCGAACAGGTCGGTTGGCAGCGGTCGCGCTTCCGTTACTCTTAAATCAATCCGAAAATTCGACAGCTTCCGCGAAGCCGAGCGGATTTGGATCGATGTAAGCGGATGCCGTGGGATCCAAGAATTTCGCGGCCTACGCGGGCTGATTTCAACCTTTCCGCGACCGCGCAGGTCGAAATCGGGGTCAGCTGGGCGGGGTGGACATTCGATCCTTCTCCAATTTCGATCCCATCGCGAGGATCGGCACGGCAGGAGTCGCGCTTCAATTGTAAATGAGGGAACGGTACCGTCCAAGGTCCCGGGCTTTCTTCGAGGTAGCAATAAATTAGGAGAATCGCTTGGGATGCGACGCTGAGGAACATCGGCGGGCCCCTCGCGCTCGGAAAATTCAAGCGTGAAATGCCGGCAGGCGTTTAGACTGATTAAAAGGGAAGAAAATTACGGGGGGAATATTTCTTGCAGGAGAAATGCCGGGAACGCGTTACATTCGGAATATCCAGGGCCTCCTAAGCTGCGGGCTTTGAAATCCTTTCGAGCTGACCGCGGGGACCGTCTTATCCCTCCAAGACAAAGCATTTCCATGGCCTCAGGTACCAAGCCTTCAAGGCCGTCCGGGGAACCGCCTGAATCGGCGAACTTCGGATCCTGATACCTAGGAAGTTCCAGGAAACGGCCGTTATACCGTCGAAGGAGGGACCTCGAGGAGGCTAGAGGTACGTTAACCCAAGTGAAAGAGAGTCTCTCTCACGGGTAAGTGCGGATTGCTCTCCGCCATCGAGCTGGTACCACGCACGCACGCTCCAAGGATCTCGAAGAAGGGCTGACACGCACCAACTAACGCGTACGCTTCCGAGGAAATATTCAGGGAGAAAAACTCTCGTGATCGTGGTAGGGTCTATTGAACGCCTCCGACCATTCGCTTTATTTTTCATGGAAAATACGAATCTTTCGTCTCGATTTCTCTTCTCTTCGCAGATTTTATCGTTAAAATAAATGTCCACGTTAGTGACAACGTTGGAGACACTTTTATTTTTCCACTAAGTGCGGGGAAGTAATAAATGTATCGGGTAAAATGGCTAGAAAGTGATGTTGATGTATTAATTATGATGCTGGTAATTTATTCGCGCTCTGTCCTAATATTATTTTGAGCAATAATATATGAGCACCTTTTATCGTTATTTAGTATTTTATTATTATTATTATTATTATTCGTCTTTATTACTTGAAACGTACAGAAAAAGAAATAATACATAAAGACAAGCGAAGTAAATGGCGAGGCTGCAGTACAATACTGTTAGAAGCCTAACCGTAACTAAATAACTAACATAAAACTAAACTATAACTAGGGAAGAAAACCAGAAACAGAAAAATTAGAATTGAGAGACAGAAACTAACGTTATTCTGACACGTAATGTAGCCATGTATATCGCCGAGCTTTACATTTAAAATCAGGAAACGATTTAAGCCCTCGAATATCAGGTGGAAGGGAATTATAATAATGAGCCGAAATATAGGCAAATGATGATACAAATTATTAGCGAATAACGATAAGCAACAAGTATTACATACCCAGGACTTTTATTTTCGATATATAGTAATTTATAATGATTGACAAGGAAAATGGAGTGAAAGTTTGAATGTAGGTACTGCTCTGTATAACTCTGTAGCAGAAATTGATGTTATATCTATTTGAAAGTCGATTTGAAAATCGAAAGGATCAATGTTGTTGATAATTTACATCTATTTTAATTTGTTTGTTTATCAATAAGAAATACTTGTGCTCAAACGATTATTTATTTCTTTGTTCACTTTTTCAAACCGATGAAAATACCTACGCGTAATAAATTAAAATTCGTTGAAGTACAAATAATCGACATGCAATGCGGATTTATTTTTTGGAAAAGCTACATAGTTGTAGCAGCGTGATAAAAAATATTCTGAATTGGAAGATGCAGTTTTGCCACGAAACACTCGATGAAAGTGGTGCTGCAGGCAGAAAGTAGTTTGACAAATCGAAGCAGTAGGAAAATAATTTTCACAATAAGGATTCCTACTCGGCAACTGTCCCTGAAGTCAGGAAGAACGAAACATCCCGAAGCATTCTTTGGTATTTGAAATGGCAAGAATGTCCCTTTTCCTTTCGCACGCGTCTACGAAAATCCCCATCCAATAGACTACAAAAAGACCACGTTCACCCTATACGTCACCGGGATATACAGGGTGACTCACAAGAAATAGAATACCTGGATATTTCTGCGAGATTCCAAGATACAAAAAAATTTACGACAGAAAATTTAAAAACTGGGATGACTTTGGTAAACGAATGTGATGCACATAACGTTTTTCACTTTGGACCACTCCTTTCTGAAATTGAAAAATCCGTTTTAAATTGTTTTTATGGGATTGCCCTAGTAGCATGAAATATTAAATACATATTCATTCAATATTAAAAATAGATTCAATCTGTTTTTAATATTTAAATATACATACAATATTTATTCTAGACATGTGTATGCAATATTTGGATTCAATATTTTTATCATATTAAAAAGAGTGGCTCAAAAAATATATTTTTAAATTTGGAAAATATATTTAAACAATATTTTGTGCTACTAGGTTCTAGTAACTAAGCTATTACTTCTGTTGCTAACGTGAGATGACCTCGAACTTAGAAATTTGGAGTAAAATAATAGAAATATTTAGATGTAAAATTGCATTAGTCGAGTTGCTAACAGATTACAGTGTACTTTTAATCGTTTTAGAAGCAACAGATGCACAAGCCTCAGCCATTCGGTCCCTTAGAATTCTTTAGAGTAGATAGCTGCTCATGATAAGCATACACATATCGTCTTTCAGCTTTCGCCATTGGTGTTATACCTGGCGAACAACTTAGCTGAGATTCTAACCCATTACAAACGAGTCAATGGTTCAAAAACACATAATTTAATAATTGCAATTTATCATCAATTACTATACAGTAACTTTAAACCTTAAGGTCCCTATTGCTTGTTTCTAAGCTGCCACGTTCAAGGTCAACCCAGAGAACATTTAAGAACATATAAGAGAACATTTTTTTTAGAAAAAGTTGTTTGGTATAAAATGGGCGATTGTGAAATCACAACGAGTTGCTTAGGAGCGATTTTCTCTTACTCCCATAATTTCGGAGATATTCAAGGTGATAATTCTCACTAACTAGCTCACCCTATATACAGCTCCATAAAAAAAGCGTAACCCTGACACCTCAGCAAAAAAAGAAAATTGTGTTTGTAACGTTCGTCAATTGGGCCAAGTTATGCAGAAAGCTACCAACCCACAACGATCTGAATTTGAGTATTAGTTCGAGGATTTTAATTGTTAAAGCAAAGTAGCTTTATTTCTATTATCTATATTTAATTTCCCCTTATTATTTGACAAATACTTTTTAATAGGCTATTTAATATTATTTTAAATTTCATGTAATTTTTGTTTTGTAATCTTAAAATGGAACTACGACTTGGTATCCTTAATAATGGTATAATCTAAGAGTTACTCTATATACTGGCAATTTTTTGAAAAATAAATATCACAAAATGATGGGTCCCTGTGTTTAATTTTTTCTCACTCTGAGGGTTGGTGCCATTTTGCATAACTTGGCCGGACCGAAATCATCTAAATTTTCCAGCAGCTTTCTCGCGTCTACCGAAACCGACAGCGACGCCCTGGTGCTTCGTTTGCCGTGGTCCCACCCTGCATACCTGCCACCCAGAGCAGGCAAGCCGTAGGCGTAGCCACGGCGGAAGGCGCTCCAGGGCGACGACGCTTTTCCAGATAGTCGCCTCTGCGGTGGAACGCTGGCGGACGAATTCGTGCGCGAAGGGACCAAGGCGCACACGGTCACCGAAAATACCGTCGAAGGGTATACGCAATACCCGTGAGCGTTCGGCGGGCGACGCGCGCGCGTACGCCTACGTCTGCGGTGGTTACGTGCCACACGGAGAGGCCGACACACGTGCGTACACCGATAAGGAAGCGGTGCCGTGTCGACGCAGTCGCAAGGATCCGTCAGCCGACATCTGGCCGCGGTCCTTCGCCCGAGGGACCGAGGGACAAAGAAGACCTTCCCCTTTTCTTAGGGGGCCTTGGGCTGGATTATATCGTAGGTTCTCGCTCCGCTCGCTCGCACTCACGCACGCACGCACGCACGCAGCTCGCATGCACTCACACGAACAGCCCGGCGTATCTGGTACCGGGGCAGCCCAGAGTGGTTGCTCGACACGCTGGTCTGCGGGCACACGTAACGACCCCACCGGTACCGTTTCTATGGTACCGTTCGCAGGGATTAACGCCCCTCCCGCTCTGGCAGACCGCTCCACTTTCATCCGGGCCGCGGGGTGAGACCAGCCTTGGCCTGGGACCAGACTTCGCCGCGCGCCTCTTCCCGACGACGGATAAGCGAACGACCGCTTTAAATAATTAATGCAATTAGGACGGCCGATAATTATGCCACTTTTCGCCGGTAGCCTATGGGCCACTACGGCCGGAGATGGTTGTTTGGTATCGCGGCGCAAGCTCTCAGCCGCTGGGGAATTAAAGGAACCTACCGGTGCGATAGGTTTAACCCTCTTGGTGTTTGGCCTGCGCCAGGCACGGGCTAGACGAAACACCGGCGACCGTTTGGTCTGCTACAAGCTGGGCAAATTTGCCTTGAAATTGTGGATAAGGAATGATGATTTGAAATAATATTTGAGCCTTAAGTTTGCGATAATAATAGCTGGGGTTTGATGAAATATTAGTAAACAGAAGTGTCGAATGTTAAAACCTTAAATTCCTTTTTGCAGTTTAAACTTTAAAGGCAGATCGTAATTGTTTATCTAGTAATCGAAATGAGAGATATTGAGAGAATAGAGTGTGTTGAAAAAAATTGGTTAATGTACATTCTCTGCGTAATGTGTTCGAAGTAATATCATTTACTAATTTGAATTGCTATAGGCAATTAATTCAGAGACCGCATTACTGCACTGATAAAATGCTACTGGCTGTATAATTTTTCTATAGCCTATAATCTTGCGAATCCAAATTCGTTTTGTGAATGTTCAACTACTTTATATCACGAATGGCAGGCTGCCTCGCTACTCGTGAACGAAGACTGCTCTTACGCCCCTCAATGGCGGTCGGAAGCGTCCACGAGTGTATGGAGCCTGTTGTGCAAACTGAATTCGTCTGCTGGGCGAGTGGGAAGCTTCCAGGAAGTTCCCGATCGTGACTCAAAATAAACTTAGAGTAAGAATTATGAAAACATACAATTTCACCCCTTTCGTGGGTATAGTTAAATTAGGACACGTTTGTGTTAAACAATGAAGGTATGCGAGGAATAGAGGGAAGCAATTACTACTCGGAATTACAAACCAAACAGAATACTTGATTACAAAAAAGATAAAAATATGTTTTTAGGGATTTTTAACTTTCACGGAGGATTAATGATTTGTTTTCCTGAAAATACTATATTTAATTTAATTATTGACCGGGTGGTTGAATGTACAAAAATTGATTAATATGAGTGGAATATTAAAATTTTCCCTGTGCTTGAAATATTTCAAAATTGCAATCATCGCCTGTTTTATATTTATTTCGCTGATACGAGCCAAAGAAAATGTAAATCCTTCTACTACCCTTACCAAAAAAATATCATCGATAGCGGTATCGTACGAGCAGTAAATAAATGTATTAACTCGAGATTATCATGACTGGTGTCATAACCTTCATATTAGTCTCTTATGGATAACTGTGGACATAAAATACCCGCCACGCTATAGAAGATTCAAGGAAATACGCGAAAACATTCCTTTCCGATGTTTCTTACGAGAAATGCTACCAAAGGTGAAACACTTTAAGAGAAACAACACCCTTTTATACGCGAAGCAGTCAAGGAGACTGCAAGGTCGCTCTACGTTTACCCGAAGCAGGAATACACCAACGTTACCTGCTGAATTATTCTAAGCTACTAGTATTCAAACTTTGATTAATTGCATAGCATTATTGCATATAGCATCTGAAGAAGGTGTCCGCTCGATAAGCGAAACACGAAGAGGCGGTTTAAGCTCGAGCGCGAGATTTCCGAGTAACCAATCAATTCGCAGAAGCGCAATTCCGAGCGTGAGAGGTTAACGACCAAACTCGATTGTCGCTCTTTTCGTACTTCCTGTAGCAGCGCTACATATATCGAAACGCTCGAGGACCGATCGGTAAGTATTATCGTGGCAGATAGACGGCATTATCGTGTGTTTGTTAAAGAAGGAATAACGGATGGAAAGCGAGGAGGATCGAAGGAGGCGTTCCCCTTCTGTTACAGAGCCAGGTAAGCCGAAGGAGCGAGACACGACGACAGAAATAGTCATCTTGTTATCGACACTACCGCGCTGCTTATCGTCCCACGGTCAATATTTCTTTCACGGTTTTTTTCCCCTTTCACTCCCACTTGCCCGATCCGCCGTGCCGTTGCAGCGCGTTTGCGCGACTCGTCAGTGCTCCCCTTATCCCGACTTTATCGGCCGATAACGCCAATCTTGGCCAGCATCGGCGATTACGGCGAAAAAAGGAAGCAGACGACGGCGCCGTCGCGGAGCTGCCGCGAGTCGCTCTCGATCGAATTTGTCGGTGGCGAGTGAGCGGTCGTTCTCCGCCAGGAGAACGCGCTCGGCAACGACCGCAACCTCGTTACAAAGACGATCCTCCGCAGACGGTGTCCCAACGCTTCGTTACATGCTTTCGTTTCGAAACGTACGCGTACAGGGTGTGAAAGAAGTAACATTCGCGAGCCCCGCGACGAGCATCTGGATCGGAGGAGATTCGTTAACGGTTAGGCGACAGGGGAACAGTTTTCGCGATTCTAGTTCTCGCAGCAGGAAACGAACCGCGCTAATGATAATTACTGTGTACTTATACGCGAGTCACCTTTCCTTTTTGAGCTACCAGAGAACGATTGAGGAACGTCGCTTGAAACTTCTTTATGATTAAGAATGTTTCTGATTAAGATATGCTGTCTTGATAACTGTTGAGTTTGTAGTTATTTGTGTAATGAAAGAGTCACTGGGCTTGAAGTAATGTTACGGAGAAGTGTATATCTGGTTCTTTGAAATTAAAATTTGACGCGAAGTTCATCAAATGGGTAGCAAAAGTTTTTACTTATTTATGCTTGTTATATTTATCTATTCCATAAGGAGATGGCTTGATGAAATGAAACTAGGTATATATTGTAAATCAAGCAATGATTTTTTGTGAAAGATTGTCCAAGTTCTGGTCAATTAGAGGGTGTATAGTTATTTTTAATTGAAGGAAGATCTACCTGCACTTTGTCTCCCTTTATGGCGCATTAAGAATGCAAAGTCGGATAACGGTCACCAGTAGCAAACACTAGCAGGCGAAATTTTATCAATTTTTCATGAGGAACTGGCCAGGGGCGGATTTGGAGATTTGTCGCCCCTATGCTAACAAGTGTCTGCCACGCTTCCGCGAAATATCATCAAATATTTTTAATTAAAAAATTCGAGACTGCTACTTCCAAATTAATTCAATACTAATTCGCTATATGAAAAATAAGTGAATTGTTTTTAAAGTGGTCTCAAGCCTTTGTGTTTAAACCTTTCCAAAATTTGTCGCTGACCAAAATTTGCCGCCGTAGGCTGCAACCTACTTAACCTATACGCAACTCCGCCACTGGAACTAGCTCAATTGCAGCACATGATTCTTTCTAAACTTTATATCCGTTTGTTGAGCAAAACGCGTAGAAGTAATAAACCAAATTTTACTTGGAATATCGTGATAAAGATTAATTTTGTGCGAGTTATTTTAACGAACCTCTATCAATTTAGACGCGCACATTGATTCCGGAAAACCATTGCCCTTTTATCCCTTGTAAATAAATAACACGATGAATCGAACGATCCTATAATTGAAATATCGATCGAATGGAAAATTGAGCGGAGATAACCGGTGGAATTCGATAAGGCGGATTAGACGTAGAAATAATAAAAATATTTTCCCGCTAGAGAAAATGTTGGTCTTAAAATTGAAATATTAATTCCTTCAAATGTTCTTTACAGTTTTATGTTTATACTGACGGAGAAAATGAAATTTTCCTATTCTTTCAGATTCTATGAATCTATGTCCTTCTTTAAATGTAAAAATAGATCTACTAGCTTTTCTTTTTTGTTTACATAAGTACACAATACCTTATATAATATCAATTTAACATTATGTAATATTCTGTACTGTTTTTACTATACACTTTGTTAGAATAATTATATTTTAAAACGTAAACAGTACTGCTTATAGATGTAAACATCGTTAATATTCTTATATGAAGTGCTTGTTCATTGTAGCCTGCTACTTAACTACTATGCCTTGACTTCATTCAGTTAGCCATAAGTGAAAATTGCTGCAATCTATTAATTTCCGACGAAGATAACTTATAAAGTTACTATACCTTACATTAGAAAACAGTAAGAGTGGCATGATAGAAAGAACCAAATCCCTAATCTGATGCGTACAGTAATAAAAGAAATCATGTATTCTTTTAACGACATCCTACCGTCAGGGTAAAAATATTGCAGCATAAAGTAGAACTACTGTAAACTCTAAAAAAGCATTGATTTTTGTGACTTGATTAGATTATGCATATTCAATACGTTCCATGCCATTAAGGTTTGCAGTGAAACTTTAAGAAGAGGTAAAAGTAATTAGACTGCAATATTCAAGTACTATAGCAAAGTTTTACATCATTTCAGCATCATTTTCTATTTTATTTCAATAGAGGAAGTGCAGCATACTTGGAATGCTGTTGGTAATTTGAAATACCGAAGTATCTAATAAACTACTAACATTATCTAATTTCTAACAGCGCAGATAATACGGTCTAATGACCTGTTAATTAATGACATTCGTGGATGAACCACCATTTTTACATTTTCGACTTAATCTGCAGAATAAGAAAACCCTCGATCTGCAAAACTTTTTCAGCAAGTATCCAATCGTTCTAATCATGGATAAAGTATGTAAAAACTTTAGAGTGAAACTCTTTATCTGCTCATTTGCATGTTCCTTCTATGGTTCCGTATCAGTTTTGCGATAATTTCGAGAATGCAAAGCGTGACATGAAATTTTAGGTTTCAATGCCATTCTGTTAATTCGGAATACCGAAGGTGAAGGAAATTTGGAATATTCCAAAGCTTAGCAATGCTTTTGTTTCAAGCGTAACGTTTACAAGTGCGTTTAGACCAAACGAACGGATGCTCGTCCACCCCTCATTTAGTGTAAACGGCAATCTTCACTTGCAACTTTTCATTCCTTGAATTTTTGTCCAAGTGAGGGGCCAACGAGCATTCGTTCCTTTGGTTTAAACGCAACTTACCGCCGCGTCGGTTTGGGCCACCGCTGTCCATTTAAATTTACCTAAGATCATTCCTATATTGTGATTGTTGAGCCTGATTACATCATAAAAGAAAATAATTTTATTACCTACATGTTATTTTAAATTATCTGCACCTTAACGAAATCGATACTTCCTTTCATTTTTCATTTAGATCAAAGTTTCAGCTACTTTTTGTATTTTATTATTACCAAGAGTTTGAAATGAAAAAGTTCATTAGTATCCCTATGATATTGTGCAGTTTCATTCGTTCTCATCCCCTGCTGTAATTTTTTGTTCGTCTTAAACAAACTAGTATTCCAAATATACTGCATTTCCCCTACAGATTTGAAAAATATGCTTGTTCGTTAGATGAAGGTTTCATTCCGGATAAATATTGTGGATGTAACACAGACCGTGTTAAACATATGTACAACTTCTTAAATGTTCTATTTAGCCATGAATCAGATTTAGAATTTTGTTTGTTTGTTTCGTATATAGCTAAAAATATCTTAGTGTAAGCAATGAAAGATCTGATCTTTTGAAATATTTCAGAAAGTAGGTATAATTTAATATGTAAAATTTCCTAGTTTGGTGTTAGACGATAAGTATTTAAACACAAATCCAGGCGAAGAAGGAAATAAAAAGTTATGGAACGTGACTCACCATTTAATACTTTTTTTGATGATGTTGCTAACAATTCTCTGAGATTTCCTAGTGGGTAAGGCAAGAGCGTCATTATTCTTCTTCTTCCTGGCCCTCTTTTCCCTAAGAGTCTTTTTCTCCCGCTGATCATCACGAATACGAGTTTCTTCCTCTTCCGCAGCCAATTCTTCAGCTTTAGCAGAATTCTGAACCCATTCCGCCACATGATCTTGGACCTTCTGATCAGTCGATATCGCAGACTCTGCTCTCAGCTCTTCTTCGTTAATAAGTTCGCTAACAGTCGTGGGAGGTCCTACGATGCCAACTTCCATATGTTCCACTAACTCTACAGACTGCTTCGATTCGGAATCTCTTCTCGACTTTAAAGTTTCAAGTTCCACAGGAACATTTGTTTCAACATTAACTACTTCCTTCGGAATATTGTCCTTCCTCGATTTTTCATCTATCTTCTCCTTGGCCTCTTCGACGCCACTATCTTCTTTCTTCGAATCTTTCAACTCCTTCGCAGACTGATGAACATTGTTCGAGCTAAGATTTTCATGCACCACTTTTAAAAGCTCATTCAGCGTCGCCTCCTCGTCCGAAACATTGGTCGCTGAACGCGTGTCTTTACTTTTTGCCGATGCGTTATCAGGTTCCTTAGACGTCTCTGTTTTATCTACTTCTTTAATATTTGCATTCAGCGTTACGTCCACCTTCGAGCAAGTCTCAGAATCTTCCTCGACTTCGGATGTAATGTTTCCGCTTCCTTTCGAATCGTCGAAACCTTCGCCCTTCTTCTGTTCCCTTGCGTCAGTAATATCAATTATCTCGATATCCTTGCTGGAAGAATTTGTTTCCAAGATATCTTCCACAGGAATATCTAGAGTCTCTTTTTCCACAATTTCCACCTCATCCGTAGACATTGTTGGATCGTTCAACGCTTCCTTCGTACTTACGGTTTTCTTAAAGTCTGTCTTTTTAATCTTACTCTCTGCCATCGTTATGTGGATTTCTCTCAGACGCTCGTTTCTGATATCTCGACAGGCACAAACATTTTCGCGATTGGAAATTCGTCTATATTTTGTAAATCTAATTTTATCGTACGAGTATGCACCAACATGTTACGCGAGTCGAAATTAAAAATTCCGCTTTCTAAGATAGTGCATCATTCGCTTTTGTGCTTCAGTCTTTTTCTGAAAAAGAAACACAATGAATTAGAGTCGTAAACGGCACATTATTCTAAACGATATTTCTAATAATTTCATAAGTAATATTTATCAACAGATAGTCGGTAAAAACGATCGCGCGAACTTCGGGTTTATCTATCACTTTGAGGTTAGGACAGTTTTACGTTATAGAAAATACCTTACTACGAGCGTACGAACAAACATTCCCGATATATGTTCGTTTGAAGTATCAATACGCCACGATCTTCCTTGCCAAAATAAATTCGGAGCATATTTTCAGACCCGATGACGTTCGTTCCACTTAAAGCGACGCAAAAATTTGGAATTTAATTGAGCCGTTAATTGAGTTAGATACTCTATTACAATTACCCAATAGCTTTTAACAAAATAATCGTCTACGTAAATGATGCCCCAACATCTGTGTCACCATTTCTACTTGCAGGAAAGTCTGCCGACATTTATGTCATCAATAAGTCGAACAATTACATCAAAAGACCATAGTTGATCCGAGGAAAATCTCTGATAGTGCTTTACGAAACTCTCAGTGTGCTCTATGAATTAGCGCACTCATACGACGAAAGGTTAGAGCAATTGGCTTTCACAAATTTCGAATTACCTTCGTATATCTGTTTTTCCCACTTTCACTTGGTACCACGATGCGAAATGCACTTTGGAATAGACAGTGACATTTGTTCCACCCGCAAGTTACTCAATAACACCAGCAAAGTGTAACGTTACTGGCCGACACGTTCATAACCTCACTTATCTCCCCTTTGACAACTCGATTACGACAGCGGAGCGAAATAACGTGGGCGCGTAACCGTAACGATGAGCAGCGAGATTAAGCGTAGATAGCCATCGTCGAAATAGAGAGATTGAACAGAAGGCACGTGAAATACTGCGCACTGCGAAGAGTTTACGAAACCGCAGGGACGTGTCAGTCAACTCTGTTGTCTTCCCTTCTCTCTCTTTTGCTCCGCTGCTGGCTCTCGAGGAGTGCTCTTATTTTCGCATCGTGGCCGACGGCCACGGAAACGATCCGATTCAGGCAATACGTGATATACGGTTAAGAAGAAGTTTTCACGAGTACCGAGGTAAAACGAGAACACGACCCCGTGGTGCGTAAGGCTAGTGACCTCTACCGCTTTCAAGTGTGCGTTTATATGTGCATGCATGTGCAACTGTGCATCGTGCATTATGGCATGCCGACGTGCTTATTCTGATTTACCTAATGCCGTCGGCATCGTGGACGCCAGCGGTTCAAATGCCCGTGGAACCGTGTTTCCCGTGGGGAACGACACCGCGAACGAGCCCGGGCCAGTCATTGCGCACACCGTTGCATTTCTGCCGCATTATGTGGCATTTCATGCAGCCTGCATCTTCGCGGATTTTTTTCCACCGACCAATCAAACGCGCGCGAACGTCCCTTTGACAGCGACGCCTCTCGCGCACTATCGGCACGATATTCAGTCACCACGAAATCCGTTACAGGGCCGTGACGTAAGTTGTGCGCAAAAAACCACGCGAAACGCTCCCACGGCAGAAAAACTCTACCGTACTCGCGGCACGCTGGCACTGAGACTATTTTTTTGTTTGTGGCCAAACCGCGCGCGCGTGCCTCCACAAAATGGCCGCCGGTCGGTGCAACGGTTATTCTCGGCGTTTGTGGTTTTCGTTTCGTGTCTGTGAATTTTGGTAATCGCGTGCACGCGGCGGTACACGTTTGTGGTTATTTTACACATTGATCGTTCGTTTTGTGTTAAATCTGAGAATAATTTGCATGAACTATATAATGATCGATGTGTGGTTATGTATATATAATGGTGGCGCGAGATTTAAACTCTAAAACGATATATTCGGATAAGTATTCATACCCGGTTTCTAATTTTGATAAACTTTTCATATATGTTCTGTATAAAATAGTATATATAAAATATATATTATTTTTTGTAAGTAAATAAATTAATAACATGTAGTTTCGAAAATATGTTTTTGCACACGGGGCCTTTGCTTTAGTGGGGTTTATAAATAAGAATGCAGGAAGTTTTAATGCAATTGGGAAGCCTTATTAAATGATGTACTAATTATATATTGTTTATATATTTAAGGAGAACAGTACTGTTAATAAAGCATTGTCAAAATAAACTGTATAGTAATAGTAATTTAAGAGAATATATTATTCTTATCATTCCACCGCTTATTATTATAAATAATATACTTATGTTAGTTTAAATAAATACTTCTTGACACGAGTAAAATATAGTTCCTGTAATCCTTTTCAATAGCTACGCAAATTATATTCTAATCATTCGTGTTTCAGTACTTTTTTAAAAATATTTTCGGTAATGCTTTGATACATTCTATTCAACCCATCTTACACAATTTACACGCGAGGAAAAATAAGTTAAACAATTAAAATTTGAAATTCGTGCGACAACACTTCTTTCGCATTATAATAAAAGTAAAATCAACGAAAAGGGTTAATCGAATCCTTTTTCATACTGTATTATTAACAGTAAATGAATCATTTATACTATTTAAATACTTTAAAAACGGTAAATTGTGTATGAGAAAGAAGCTGTTAATAAGAAATATTCAGTAAAAAGGATTATGCGGACAATTTTGCGAGAAAAAGAATGCGGCATTGCGTTGGTCTCATATATTTACAGATTATCCATGATTTATAATCAATAATATCGTATAATATTTATATATATATCAACAAAATAATGTTTTAGTCGTTCTTATGTAGCTAATAAAATCTAAAGGCTAAACAGTCAAGGTTGATCTAAAAGTTGGCTCCCTTTAGCGCCGCGAATCTCTCATTCGCGGCATCCTCTTCTTTTTTTTTTTTTAATTTTCTTTATGTTTGCTACCTAACAATAAATAAACAAACAAGTACAAATCTATACACATTCCACGCGCGTCACGCGGTAGTGAGGGTAGCGATGATAATTGATATTGTGAGCCGCGATCGCAGTGAACACGATGTCGAGCAGTCTCTTTTCAGTCTCTACCTAAATGCTTTTGAAGGATAATCGATCGAACAGAAATATCCGGGGGATCCCTCCACGACAGAAATCGGGGACCATTCAGTTGCACAGTGAACGCTCTAACTTCTTCTCTACAACCTTACAACGAACTTGCTTTAATTTAAAAAAAGAAGTTCCTCCACGTTACAAAACAGGATCACTGCTAATCACCGTCCTTCATCCTTACAATTGGATTACCAAGTTGTTAAAAAGGATTATACTGAATAACAAGACTTTTCCAGCGGGCAATATTCTACACTTAGCCCTCTGCTGTTTTTTATTTAAATAAATTTTTTTTTTAAATGACTTTAAACGGTACCAGCACCTTTCTTCAGAAATTAAAATACCGAAACACTTGCGTCGCGTGCACAAGCGAGTATGCAACGATCGGAGGAGCAACGAGCTCTCAGAAAATAGTTAGAGGGCGCTTAGAACGAATAAGTTCGTCCTGGAGAGTGTCTTTCGGGAATGGGGACTTAATTTTTTGTTTATCCTCGAAGCCGTGCGTTCGAGCAGCATTCCTCGCGAGCTCGTCAAGAATGTAACGCTCGCGGCACGCTGAATTATTTAACAGGCCCGTCCGACTTCGCGTGATATAGGGCATTTTCCTCAGCCACAACTCATGGCAAATATGAATACTATATCTAACCTGTTAACTGCAAATCGGGAACGTGTAATCGGGTGCATCATCTATTTTGGATACGCGGCGCTTAATAGTATACAATCCCGTCGGAGAGCCCCCGTGTCGCCGCACAAATGCCGCGAGGCCTCTAATTTTCCTTTTCGTTTCTCGTCGCAGCCGAGCAATTCGAATTCCCCTTGATAACCACCGAGTTTCTCGGTGCCTGTCAACCCGACGTTTGCGAACGTCTCGCTAGTGTCCTCGAGGGGAATGCGGTAATATCGGACGCCAGACGCGCATAGCAAATTCCGATTTGTCGGTAGTCTTACGTTAAGTTCATACTGTACGTGTAGAGGATGCTCCATTTTAATGGACCGCCCTGTGGACATTGAAGCTGATAGGGCGTTTTTGGTACTTTGGATGTATTCGCATATTTTTCTGTTTCTTTTTTTAAGGGGTGGCATCTGTTAAGTAAATAATAATCGTTAGTTGAAGGGTCCTTGTAGAAAACACTGTGTCATAATTAAAAAAACAAATTATCGGCAATGTTCTACGTGCCAATGGTATACTATAGTGTAGAATTTGATTTTTGGCACTTACAGTTTTTTTACAAGGACTCCTCAATTACCGATTAGGTAGCTAATCGTCTTTATTACGGCAAAATAAAAGTAATATGGATGACGATGGTGTAAGAGGCCGTTTTTAAGTAGTTCGTAAGGGTAATTTTGGCGTTTTGGAATTCGTAAGATTTTATATTCCAACCCCCTTCTTTAGTACTATTTTTTACATTGATTTTTTTTCAATTATTAAAACTCTTTTGCAGGTTTATACAATTCATTTAACTCGATTTCGGGAAATTTAAATTAAAACTACTTTTCTGGAACATTAATATGATAGAATTTGTATTTATCGAAAATTAGGTTAAAAAATAATACGTAAGACGCTACCTGACTCACCCCCCCTTGTAAGAAAATGTAAGAAATTCGCGACCCCCCCCCCCCCCCCCAAAGCCTTATGTAATTTAAGGACGACGCCTAAAGGCGAGGCACAGCTTAAAATCAGCTGTTTTTAAGCCCGACCTGCATAAACATATACAAAATACTAATATTGTGGGGTTGGAAAATGTTTAATTGAGTGGATCACTCTACAGTGGACAAGATTTCTTCATCAGTGAAGACGTTTTGGACATTTAAAGTTCACCTATCACTTTATTATAAAATGGAAATATCCAGTGTTCTTAGTATTGCTGTTTAACCCTTCGTGGTCACACAGGGCGAATCGCAGCTCAGCTATTTTTCGAGTTCAAATGTCGCGCATTTATGAATTCAAAACAAATTTAGACCTTAATATTGAGATTTAAAAATTTACGCAATTATTCTTTCAACTACGAATTTCAACATATAAAAATTTACATTTTTAGAAAAAGACTATCCGAGCGTGATGGTATGAGTATTACTAATGTACAATTTATGATTGAAAAGTTAAAAGATTCAAAAATACGGAAATGGTAACTCAAAAATGACACTGAGGTGCAGTGAACCTCATGTGACCAATTTATGATTATAAGAAAGTTAAGAAAATACAGTGACCTGCATTAGAGCTTCCCTAAGGTGAGAAGCATAATTAATGCAGTGAAAATAATATGACAATTATTTGAAGCGATCGTTGTAAAACGCGTTTACACGAATAATAATAATAATAATTACAGTATATCTTGGATGTCACGGATTCTTAAGTTTCTTATAGTATACTCATAATACGTTCCCGCAAGTTTCATCTCATTCCCCCGCCAATAAGATCACATCAACAATTTTATTAGAAGCATAAGCCGCAGAGATGGGCGAAATTTTTATTTAAATAAAATTTCGAATAACCACTGAAAGTTAAAAAAATTATTCGTCATTCGTTCGTTAACCAGAGTTAGCTTTATTCGGCACATGAGGAGTAACTTTTAACTTTTATTCGTTAGTCGAAATTTTATTTAAATAAAACATTTTCCCATCCCCGATAAACCGCCGTTATTTACTTCATCCTAGCCGCAATTCCAAAGGCCGCGTGTACTTCTCGAAAAGTACAGTAAAAAAAATGTCCAAACAGTCTCCACGTACCAAGTAGTCACCATATATGCGATACGCCTTCGATTTCCTATAATTTTCATTCGAGGCATTATTTCATATCCCTAACAGTTTTAATAATAACACCACGGATCGATTGAAATGAAACATCCTGTACACGTGCTTCTAATTAGCTTGTCCCGGGAAATTAATAAATATTAATCTCTAAGCGTTAAATAATCCTCCACACTTCTCTTTGGACGACAGTTAACACGCCTCGAAAACGCGGTTAAGCAAATACGAACGACTCGATCGGTTTTCGTACTTTGCCAAGTACCAGGAAAGTGAAAGCGATTTCGTAATCGATTTTTATTATGAGTACACAGTTAGCGAGTTAAGTAATTAGCGCAGTCATAATATATTACGGTATTCGAAACGGGAGATGATAATATAAGTGTGCTAACAATAAGTCTTTGCCACGGGCGAAGAGCCGAGTTAATTTTAATAATTCAACAATCGTCGACAGTGTTAAAATTATTCATGTGTACCGGTCTGTCTAGCGCAATAAAAAAAATTCCCTTGCAATTAGAATAGAACTACATCTCTGAACGGAGTGAGAAGCTTTGAAAATTCTGGTACGCGCTCCACCCAAATATATCTAATTAACAGTATTTCGCTTGAACGCGATTGTCGTTGCGGTGGCGCGTATGCTTTCCATACGAAATTATAAAATACGTGATCGGTGAATAGTTCCCATTCGCAAACGATTGGCAATCACCGAGAAACGCTAATTAGGGGCGCCATTCTTCGTGCAATGGTACGCACACAGGTACACTTGATCTCGCATACCCTATTATACATGGTACGTCTGCGTGTCCTATGCGTGTACATTATTTTGTAAAATATTTTCTCTACCTAAAAGATCTACCTATACGCTTCCCCCGTGCCGTTCATTCACCGAAATATCTTTTCCGACTCCCTTTTAACTATCGAATAGCACCTGTTTCCGTCATTTCAGACGCGCATAGCCACACCTCATTCGCCTTTTGATACATAGTCGTGACATGAAAGGTGCCCTAACCTTAACTCCGTTTGTCACAGTCGAGTTTACGAGTACACGAGAGAAACGGTACACCTACGAAAACGAGCGCGATCCAGGGAAATAGACCATTTCTAAAAGTAACGCACTCAAAAGCTGCAGATACTTGCGATTTTTATGAGACACCCGTTGCGTGGTAACAAAATAATGCGTTTATCGTCTTTACCGAGTAAAATTTAATTCCTCTTTGACCATAGAAATTACAATTTTGCTTGATACACTGTAATTGCGGATGATAAAACATTTTTGGTAGCAATGGAACTAACGTGACGTTTACAAAGTGACATTTATGATATGTTTTTAATTAATTCGTCAAACGGTTGGTCGATTTCTCCACTTGAATGAAAGGAAAATTATTAATACGCGCTAACTAACCTTAAAATCTGTGTTGGATTCGTATGTACAATATAACGTACTACGTATTTGTTTAATGATATCAATGATTTGGTACGCAATGATTTTATAATTACAAACTATTTTCTGCCACCCCTTTTCGTTTGTTTCTTAATTTAAATAGCGCGTCATTATGACTTCGTTTATTATAGTTACCATCTTTTATTCGCCGTAAAATATCTTTGGACGATCACTTATGCAACTGGTATTTCTACTTTTTACGTAATTTTTTTAATCGAGGTTTGTTAACGTCCTCATCCATCTGTATAATCAGTCATCATACTTTCCCCGAATAATATTTTGTAATACACGTTTGAAAGAAGAAAAATCTAATCGAGGATACCCTAACGAAACGATTTCACGAGACAACTCGAACGTCGACGGATGTAGGCTATAAAAAATTGATCTGACCTAATTAGTCGTGGCTATATTAAGTCCACCGTGGCCAGCGATACGAAAGCTGTGTCTCTATCGATTTCGAGACATGACAGTTGACAGTATCGACGTGACATCGTTCCGATAGATTACCTTGAAGATTTCGAACGGCTCTTTTTTTCATGCAGATGTATACCAAAATACATTTTATTTAATCTAACCTCGCTGCAATGCTAAAGGTAACTTTAGAAATGATCGACGCGATGGACTACCTCTCGCTAATTCAAGAATAATCTAAAGATCGTACTGCTTTTATGTGTAAACTCGACTTAGACGTAGGGCGTGAATATTTGTTTACGTCGATGTCTATCTCGATAGAACTGTAAGAGGAATTCACGATCGCCGTGAGGATCCACGAGAAATGATCGGATCAAAAGTTATTGCACATTTCCTCGCTCGCACGCGTGCGTATGCTTTATCACTTACTACGCTCTGCACGGCAAAACAATTGTATTATTAATAGTACGAAACGATCATAACAATACTCGAATAACAGTAGTAACTAATTTAACCTTTTAGCTACTATAGTGGCTCACTCTATCGTTAGAACTCTGCCGTACAGTCCCGCGGAAAGTCCATCAGCCGTAGCTAAGAGGTTAATCGTCGAAATACAAGTTTTGTTGGACGAAGAAACAGGGAAAGATGCAGAACTCAATCTCCCTAATCGAAGGTAACTAAAGAGCTTCGTCCACGTTGTTGTACGTACATCCATGCGCAGGACGAAGTGAATTTTATGCCCCCCGTGTTAAATAAACGAAGAAATTATTCTGGTTTTAATAATCAATCATCTTCGCTATATCAAGATCACGCGCAGGTTAACCGATAAATATATATATTAAATCGACGGTCAATGGTGTCGTAATTCGGAAACGCTCGATACGGCGTCGATGAGCAATTAAAGGAGAAGTGATCGCACGATCAATAACAAAAATTAATAAACGTTTCGCCTCTGTTCGTAACATCTAAGCGATACAAGCAGAGGCTCGCGCAAACGAGCAGAAGTGACTTCGAAGCACAACGATCCCACTGTGCCTCGAAGATAACGCACACCTTCGCTTGGTTTGGATACGTATCGCACAGTTGCACTGGAATTCTATGAAATTACATCCATATATGATACATTGCACTTCGCGCGGCACGATAGACACGTGAGTTTTATTTACACTCAGCCCCCGATACACGCTCTATCTCTACCAGAATCTTAACGCTCTATCTCATTTGCGGATAAATACATTCTGCTACTCGCTACGCTGGATTGATCTACTTCTTCTAAAGGAACGTGTGATTCAGACACCATCCCGGCGCATTCGCGAGAACAAAGCCCGACTGCGCAGCGGCTCGACAGAATCTCGTCTGCCCTTCGCAAAGAAAATCCTACCCGCTAACGAACTTTCATGGAAAATTAGAAAAAAAAAGTTCACGCGGAAATCTTCGTCTCGCGGCGCGTGCGCGTATTGCACCGTTGCCCTGGCCGATGTTCGTCCGTGCAAGACAACCGACGCTGGGATTTGTAACACTTCGTTTGCTCGACGAAAACTTTCAATCCGAACGGAACAGAAACGAATAACAATTCTCGGCATGTTCTCTCGAGAAACTATACCATCGCAAGCACGTCGTAACTCTTCGAGGGAAGTGTTAAAAATTTCCAGCAACTAAGCGTCCTTCGTGAACCGTGCTGCATATAACGCAGCGTTAGGAATTCAGCGACAGGAATCACAGAGTTCGCGGAAACTCTGCGGGAACGATCGCGCGTGCAGAGGGTTCCTCTACGAGCGGGCGCGCGATAGAAACTCTTCGCGGAGGAAATTACGACGAGGAGTCGGGACACTCGTGGGGAATAGTAACCGCGGTGGACGCGAGGAGGCCTGCGCGCGACAAAGATGATCAAAGCGGAGAGCTCTGACGACGAGAATCACGATTAATGTGCGTCGTAGAGGGACGTTGAAAGCGCGGCTGGAACACCGATGCTCCGCGCCGTTTCTCCTCGTGCTCCACGCCGTCTCGATGGATCCTTGTTTTTCAGGGATCTCCTCGAGAGGAATCCGGCGAGAATCCTTTCCCCCTTGCACCAGGACTACTCGGCTTGCGGCCAGGGTCAAGGTCACCGTGGTCAGGAAGCTAAAGTGGTCCTGTGCCAGGAGGCGTGCTGGTGTTGTTGCTGATGTTGATGTTGATGCTGATGCTGATGCTGTTGCTGGGGGTGGTACTGGTGGTGGTGCTGCTGTTGCTGCCTCTTCTGGCTGTGAACCAAGAACAGGATCGTGCGATTACTTTCACGCCGTCGCCTGAATTTCGGCTTCGGTATTCGCGACGCGTGGGCGTTCGACGGCCATCATTTTAACCGCGGGCATACCGGGCTAGTCCCCGTGAAATATCGCCTTAATTATTTGCCGCCCGTGGAAAAGGGTCGCGGACGATACGATCGCCTCGCTTCCACGGTATTAAATGGCACAGCTTCGAGTTTTTGGGAAACCTGCCTCCATTTGTCTGTCGATAAAAGGATACAGAGGTGCACTACTATTTATCGTATTCACGCGTACTTCGTGCTTCCCGACGGTTGAAGAGTTGAAGTGAAAGGAGCGCTAAATATCATAAAAATGCGGGGCTCAGCTATCGATCATTAATAATACGGTTCCACGTTGTCAGAAAAATACTTCGTAACGCTTGTGTTCCGAGTTAAAGGGTAAAGGTCGTTAGCCTTCTGCGCAAATTCTGGTCGGTGGTTTCTTGGACGTGTATGGCGTGGAATGAAATTGTTACTTCACCTTTATCTGCAGGCTGTCATTTCGATTGTATCGTTATGCTTGATACATCCGAATTTTCGAGATAAGGGTAACGAGTTATCGCATCTGTGAATGCGTAATATCCGAGCTGTTGGAGATATGAATGTGGTATGTTGGCTGGTAGAAATTCAGCACTTTGCTGTTTTAAACTCTTCGCGGTGGAGTTAAACGATCGCTTACCGGTATCTCTATTGCGTCGTTACGGCCGTACGATTACAGAGCGTGCATTCAAATTTCCCAGATAAGGATAGAAATCTCATTATCCTATTTACGTGTGGGAGATTTCCATAGCTAAACATAGAAGTGTATAGGTTGATTCGGTTCGTTACGAAAAGATACTCTTCTGCAGACCGTTTCTTTTTTTAAAGAGGTTTCGGGGCCATTAACGTGGGTTAAGGGGTCATTTAATCGGCCGAAAAATTAAGCTATTTCTAAAGACTTTTTCTCAGTAAATACAACATATAACGAAATAAATATTTTTGGTATTAATTAATATAGAAAAAATTGAACATAATTTTTTTAATTTGTTTTAATGGCTTTTTTACGGCGTCGGTATGGCACCAAAAGAAGAGGGGGTGAAATTGACCTCAGAAATCCGGTTGTTTTCTGATTTTCTGTTATAGCTCGCAAACTATAAGAAATGGAGAAAAAGTTTTCAGACAGAAGTTACTTCTTACAGTTCTCGAATTATAACATAAATTCGGAAAATAGCCGGATCTTCAAATTTCACCCTCTTAGAGTGAATTTGGGCAGCAAAAAAATGCGTAATACGTAAAAAAATTATCTAATAATATTTCATAATTTTTTGAATTTCCAAGTGGGGGATCTTCCCTTGTAAGAAATTTCGACAACTATAGAAACTTGAAAAAAAATAATCTTAGGATGAATCAAATTTCTAGTTACCAATACTTGCCATTTAGAAGCAAACAACTCTTTCTTTATATATTTTCGTGCAATTAAAATCAATGGGCATAGAAAGATATCTAGTCAAGATAGACGAAGTGCCTCTGTATAAGTATCAGTATAAATGTGAATTGCAACATTGCCCAGCGGAGCATTATCGAAGAAAGTTTATTACCCTCCTTGAACAATCTCAGCTAATTTGTGTTAAACGTCGTATAAACTCCACTCATTTAAAAGAATTAATTTTACCTTATGAAAGACTTTCGACTCGTACGTGTACATTAATGATATTAATGGTAGAAAGGATCAAATTATCAATTCCAATCGCAATAAAGAATGCCGGAGTCGAGCGTTTAAATATACACGATCGACAAAAAATTTGGAAGCAGTTTCCTGTCCCAGTGAAAATCGACTGGCCGCTGCAAGTCTGACAGGATGTATTGCAATAAAAGAACGAGCAATGCCCAACGCAGTGAACAAGCGAAAATTAACAGATTCGATAGAATGTTGTGAAATGTTGTGAAATGCTGTGATATAGACAGAAGAGATCTTGTTTGAAATTATTGCTCTTATGCATATCTAGATCGAACGTTCGAGGGCCGATGGCTCGGCGAACTTAGAATGTTTCATTTCCGCTACTAAACATGGCAGTATTGATAGGGCTGAAGATCATTTGTAATTTTATATTTTAGATTTGTAATGTTGTAGTTTCGTATCCGTCGAAACTGCATGGAATATCGTCGGGTATACGGTTTGTCGGTTTTTAAAAACCGGGTTTGAAAATCGTTTTTTTTTATAAATTTGTAAAATTTGAAAACCGGTTTTTAAATTTAAAAAAAATCGCCTCGGACACAAACATATTGTTGTAGGTAAATACGCAGCGCGTGGAAAACAACGTTACTAGGCGAAACAATTTCAACAAAATACAATCCCTCGGGTGAAACTACATTTAACGAGACGTCACGTTGCACGTAAACGTTCAGCACAGCGAACCGTGACTGCAAGCGCATTTTTTCGCCGACCCTGAACGAATTCTACTGTGCGGTACACATCAGCTTCTGCTGTCCTGGTTGCTACTCTAGCTGCGCACCGGAAGGTTCGCGTGAAGCATGAGTTAGTAAAATTGTCGATGCGCAAACACGGCCGAAAGGGTACGACGAAACTGTTGCAATTAGAGTTCTGCATCGAGCTGATTTCCGAATGTACCGAATACCAGGCCCGAAGTTACAGATTAAGGCTCTTTCACACCGAACACATTTGTACCTCGCTGTATATGTTCTTAATTCTATATAAATAATGGATTTTACTGATGCATCAATTAAATCTGCTAATATAACGAAAGTGAAATATAATATTCTATTTTTTTATGATTGTTTGATTATAACCATATTTTATAATATATTAATATATAATTAGTGTTGAATATTAACAGTTATTTTTACTTAAATTTTTAAATATTATGCCTCATAGAAGGAATAAGTTGTAAATTTATTTATGAAAATAATTTTTCTAATACTAGATTTATTTAGGGGTATTTATATTGTTTATTGAAAGTATCAAATTGCAAATTTATAGATGAATTAACATTTAGAAATTAATGTGTAAGTATAGATATGAAAATATTGGTAATATATTAGAATTGTTACATTTCATGCTTTTATTATAATTAAATTTTTAATCAATATTTTGTTAAAGTCATTATAATTATCAATATTATTATTTATAATATTTATGTAACTTCAAATTATAATGACCACGTTTCAGATGCACAGTGACGGTCAAAACAAAGTTAAAGCTGTGAACAGTAACAATGATAAGAATTCTTAAAATTTATATCCCTAAATGATAAATAGGATACTTATATCAAAGTAATATTTAAAACCTAAATAGGATTAAGTTCGATATGTGTATATAAAAATATGAGTTTTAAACTTTCTTTTGACCACCACTGTATTCAGTTAGCAGAGACTGCGTTTGTTTAAGACGTCCGGAAAAGGCTCTTATTTGGTATTTAGATAAAGTATTCCTCGAGATTGGAATATACCGAAGGTTTTACCAGGCTTGTACCCGTCGCTTTCTACCTGACCCAATAGAAATTTGTTTTCTATTTTTTTTGTCTGACCCCAAGTATAAGAATTCGTACAATTTTATATTCCAACTGCCTTCCCCTTCTACCTTACGTAACATGTTTTACATTGCATTTTATCGGTTATTAAATTATTTTAAAAGTTTCATATTGAAAATTAGGTTAAAAAAATACTACGCAGATGCTACCTCACGCCTCCTTCCCCTTGTAAAAAAACCAGAAATTCGCACCTCCCCCCCAGAAAAAACTTTACGTAATTTAAGGATGACCCCTAAGGGAACTTGCAAAATTGCGCTCTATATTTATAATACACTTATTTAAGCTTTTTGATAACCTTACTCAGAATTTTCATTCGTAATTTAAATATATATATATAGCACCACTTGTAATATTTAATTTAAAACTTTATTTTAAAAAATGCCAACAATAAAAATACCATTTTGCGCGCCCTGTCAACTGTACGCCCTGGACAACTGCCTAATTTTGTTTATAGGGACGAGTCGGGCCTGGGTACCGTATTATTTCATTGCGAAGAGAAAAGATTCGTCCGTTGTTGAATTGCATCGACAAATCAATAATAATGTTACGTGCAGTGCAGTGCAGCAATGCCTCTTGGTTTACCACCTACACATACATAAATGTAGAAGAAAGTTGAAGGCTGGTCCTTCTCGATGGATGGTATCGATTTATAAGGGTTGAAGCTGATATCTGTCATGGACAGGTTACGTAATTATTTAAATGCAAGATTATACCTACATGAAAAATTAATAAGTTGAATTCAGTGCCCAATAAGCTTGAATTTTGAAAACACGTACGCTTCTAGGGCTAAGTCTATCTTCACACGTAGCTTGTAAAATATTATCTGTACAAACACACGACACCTGCTAAGACTGTTTAAAAATTAAATATCGAGAACGAGTATTTTGCATGTAACACCAAACGACGAGATAAAAATTATTATGTTCCAGTAGGTACCGCCATAATTCACTGTACTCGTTGGAATTTACTGTGCAAACGTTTTACCATTTGTAATTTTACCAAGTTTACCTAATAGGCCACTAGAAGTCACGTATATAGATATACATTGTGTATTCTATTACTTTGGTATCTAATATAAAATGGTGGTTTTAATGCTTCAATTTTACTTTCAAGTATACTTTATAGAGTACTTTATTTTGGCAGTAAACTCGATGGTTACTAGGAACAGTAAATTTCGATTGTTAAAAGAAGCGTTAAAAATTCTGTTACGACGGCCATAACTGTATACCATGATAACCACATGGCTATAAAAAGTAATCGATTTCCATGGATATTAATACGACAGGTTTGTGCAACTTTTTGACCGATATTATCATCGAGTTATTAAAGTTCTTCGATTCCGAAATCGGGCTCTTGATTTTTTGTTACCTTCTTCACGCATTGGGCAACAAATTGCTTAATAAGCAATAATGTTTAATTACGACATGCTTTTTTTATTTACTATTAGATCATTATCTTCTGCGATGGATATTAAAAAGATATTTCTTTTCTGATTTATTTGATAATACTCTTTTTCGTCTTTGACTTTTTTATGTACTTGTTTCATGTACTCGGCGTAATTTTGTTTACTTTTTTTAAAGTTTTTTTTATGGGACTTCCTTATTATACCATTATCTTCTTCGATAGATATTAAAAAGATCCTTGCAAATCACCTTTACTGCCGGAAAAGGTATTGTAAAAGTATCTCGTTCTGATTGCTAAAAATCTACACGATGAGAATGTGATTAAGGTGGTGATTTCAAAAATATGTTTGACAGCGTATTATAAGACTTCTGCATATATTCGTCAAGTGGCAGAGTTTAAAACGAGATTATCTTAATATACATATAAAGCAGAAAGCTTCTATATGTTTGTGTGTTTGTCTGTCGCCTAAAAACTTTCGAACGATAAACTCTGGGATCACGAAATGTACCTCAGCTCATTATGTCTACCTAATCCAGACGAATATGACTATTTTCACAAAAAAAAATTACAAGATCAGAATCTAAATTTCGGGCGAAGCCGAGTAGTAAAACTAGTTTCTTTTTATATTGCAGTTCAAGAGTTTTGTGTAAAAACTATTTAAATTTCATGGAAGCACGTTGAAATTCGATTAAAAATTAAAATTACTTCATATGTCGTTACGAATGGAAATGAATTTTCGACTACATTTTCGGTAGGGTTTATACAGAAGCCAGTTTTCGGAATTCTGTATTAAAAAAAACAGTTAAACAGGTTTTCGAATTATTACAGAATAAAAAAGAAAATGTAATTAAAACGGTGAAAACTATTAATGGAATTACAAAAAATATAACAAAATAAAATATACTCTATACAAAACCAAGTAAATAAAACAAAAATTAAAATAACTAAAATCCGTACAAAATATAAATTATAAATCTGTATTTCATTTCATATTTTTCTTCAGGAAATATGGAACCCATGAAGATTAATTTTACAGTAAAATCTTAATGTTTTTAATTAAATAATTAACTTTTACGTATTAATTCTAGTATCCAAACCGGATATTTAAATTTAAAAACCCAGAATGGTTATAAGAGAATGGTTTTTAAACCCTGCTTTTAAAACCCGACAAACTCTAATGTTCGGTTATGCTGAAACTGGAGCAAAATTGAGCTGACGATAATTTATGGTAGATAAGTAAAGATGCTGCAGAGCATTCGTAAATATTTATTCCTGTAGGATTACCAGAGACTTGAACGGAATTATACAACGAGATTATTTGTTCCTCGCAATTACTTGCATATGCAAGGTGCAATACGATTTTAGTTTTATTATGTAATACTTGGCAAAATAAATCGTCGCACGCTCCAAGCTAGAGTGTCGTGAAAAACTGCAGGCGACACTCTTGAGGTTATCGTCGTAATGATGTTAATGGTTTTCCTGGCTTTATGACTTCTCGACGATCAATATGTGACGTCGAAGAATGTCGTATTCTACAAATTTATATTCCCTCGAAAAGCACGTACATATACATAGTCTGGACATTATGCAACCTTGTAAGAAATGAATCGGTTAAGTGATTTCATTTATACTTCACAAACTAAAAACATACGTAGGTAGTTAAAAGATCATTTCTTCATCCGCGCGGTTCTAAATGTCATGTTTTATAGACGAACGTTTATTAATGCGAAACCTATTTTAATCTTACGAATTGGACTCATTAACACGCCAATTTTGTTTTTACGGAATGTAATACTAAGAAATACAGCAGTGCGACAGAATACCAGATGCCTGATTTCTGGTGAGATAAAAGGGTTCGAAACCGTAGAATAAAAGTTTTTTGTACGAGGCTCCGCTTGCGAGACGATCGATTTTGAAGTGAACATGGGACATGCGCGCGTTTGGTTCATAAACTTCTAAGTTCTCGAATTTTTGCGTTTCTAAGTCACTGGTGTACGCCAAATGTATAAATGATTGAGTAGTTATTGAGCAAGTAGATCGCCATTCCTTTAAGAATCAATATTTTCTCGAAAACTTGAGTACGTCTTTAGAATTTAGTGTGTAGATTACAGAACTATTTGTCTTTTTGTTTTAGGACCAACGGTGTGGGCGTGAAAAATTCCACTGCGGAATTACTCAGGTGGAAAATAGATACCTACATATCGGCTATTGTGCCGTTATTTTTTATTAAAAATTTCTGATTTTTTGTTCCTTTTTATACATACGTATCATAAGAACCTTTTCTTACATTTTTAAGGGGGTACACCACGGTAATGACCCAAAAAGTAAAGGTATCTTTGGAAATTTATTAAAAGCAAACTATCTAATGAATCTTTTTTAAACTTTCAAGACCTTAAGCACTGGATATTTAAGTTATACAAATATCTTTTTTTAAATTTATTTATCACAGATTTATAAGCTGTACAGGACCAGTAAATTCGGGCTGCAAAAAATTTCCGCCGACATGGTTTACAGTTTTCGGACGAAATAGTTCTTCGGAAATCAAAAAACCAAAAACTTTAGAAACTATATGCGCGTGGCTATGGTACGACGGGCTCGATTTTAAAAATTTTGAAAAATGACAACACGGCGAATCTCTAAAAAAATGGTGAAATTTGGTTCTAAGTAATAAATTAACCTTCTTTCGTTGAAAAAGAAATAGAAGGAAACGACCAATAAAAAAACTCTCTCGACGTGCCGTAGCCATCCACATATAGTTTCTGAAACAGTTTGGTTTGTTAATTTTAGAAATACCGTTTTCTCAGAAAACTGTCAAGCAGATTTTTTTCCAGCCTTAAGTTACTGGTCCTGTACAGCTTATAAATCTACTTTAAATAAATTTAAAAAAAGATATTCGTCTAACTTAAATATCCAATAAAAAGTCCTGAAAGTTTAAAAAAGATTCATTACGTAGTTTGCTTTTAATAAATTTCCAAAGATACCTTTACTTTTCGAGCCATTACCGTGGTGCCTCCCCTTAATAAAGTTCATAAATTTCTTTAAAATCTCCTCCAAAGTTATCCTATCATTTTTGGTCTATCATCGTGGGCGTTACCCCTTAAGTTAACTCTGATGTCTACAGCCTAATCATAATAAAAACCACAAAGCAATAAGTCAATTTCTTTTCGTAATATTAACACTCACTGCTAAAGTTTGGATGTACAATTTGTCAAGTGCTTTATTGTCCACGTATACTTAATAATTTTTCAAAATTCAAAATTATAAACCTTTTCCCCACCAAAATATCACCAATAACAATACTGCCCTCTTTAGTTAAAATGTCCTCTCTAGCATTTTAAAACAACCGAGAAAACTGAAGATTTATCATTTACTTTGTACCGTCCTTATTTTCCTTCATTCAAATTAAATCATGTTGTCATTATTTCGTAACAGCCTAATATAATTTTTTTGTAATAGGCGTACCTGTAGGTAATGTATTATTAACGTACCAATTAATTAATTGTTTCAGATAGGATATTTTAACCATTTGGAAAGAAGTTAGGTTAAATACATTAGACTGTTTATAAATCTTTTCGAATCACGTAGAGTTTTCAAACTTTACTTAAAAGGTAAAAGACGCGTGGAACTTCGAATAAATCAACATATCTCAGAAAATGAAAAAATGCTAGATAGGACAGTTCAACTAAGGAGGGCAGAATATTGTGCAACGAAACTCAAAACAATCCACTTCCAAACGTGGCATTATTCATAACACTAAAAGCACACTACGTTAGAGGTCACTGCCTCGCCAGTTGAATTTTTAAAAACTTCTACCTGCACCATTCTTTCAAACGAGAGACACGTCACGAAATCCGTGTCACAGACTGTATACACTTCCACGATAGTTTCCCTGCTTTCAAATCTCATTGGAAAACTAAAGCATGCATACGTGCTAATCCCACTCCCCGAGTACCGCAATTTATCAGACGGTCAGCCTTAACTAATTCGATCGAAGGAGAAACGAGGGAAACGCTTCAGTGTCTTCCGATTTACCAACGTCATAAAGCAACAATAAATGCCTGGACGTCCAATGAATTAACATTCGGCGCACGAGACAGCGTCGCGCGGACGTGCAGGCCGCCATTTATAACGATAATGCGTACCGAGGCTTTCGCGAGCCATAATATCCACGAAAATGAGATTACACCGGTGAATCGTAATTGCATCGGAATGCAAATCGACCCCGGCTCCAGCAACGGCCGGTAATTACGCGACTCCACGATTTGGAGCCTCTGATCCATATTTTTTCCGCCTCTCCACTCTCGGCCCCGCGATCGCCGCAGTGTGCATATCCGTGGTTAACGAGACGCGCCATTGCGCCCACTTTGTCCGAGGCTAAAAGTAGCTTTTTCCTATTTTTCCCCGGCGGGCATCAGCCGCTGATAAATCTGTCAGCGTGCCGGCGTCGAACGTTTCGTTTCTGGTAACCTAAATTATCTGCATATCTCGGTCGCGCGACAAACGGCTCGCATGCCGAAGAAAAGAGCGCGGCAAGCCGAAACTCGTGCCTCTGATTTTCCGTGCAACGGCGTCGTTCTAATTGAAACAAGGACGAGGCCTCGCGGTATTTCGTTTCATCGTGCCTCGTTGTCGTAGAAAATAACAGATACTCGAGATTCGTTGCATTTAATCCGACCAGGGCTTCCGAGGTCTCGGCGGGTCCCACGCGTCTCTAGACTGCTCGTAACGCGGCGCGCATTTTTGCGAAATTTCGCTACTTGAAGTCGTTCTGCACTGTGATGGTCGCTAATGGTTTTGGAACATTTTGCAGGCGATTGCAGACTGGGTAAATAAAATAATTAAGTGACGTGACGCGTGTACGTAATGGTAGGAAATTGTACCGCGTTAAGTGTTATGTACGGTAGCTGAAGAATGATATGGTAGATTTTAGTAAATGAAGGTAAAAACGAAGGTGTGCGGAATTAAGGGGAAAAGGAGTATTGCCTTGTAAAGAAATTGATTTATATAAGGGGCTACGCTACTTTGTAGGATTAAAAGAAGGGGTTTTGAAATTTGTTTTCACTGGTAATTTTTCAGTGAAATATCGGTATCTTTTTAGCAGATGTTAGGCAACATTTGTAACTCTAGTTTCATACATTATTTATTACGTAAAGTTTTATGGCGAAGTTATACAACATTGTCTACCGGCAGATCTTGCCAGCTGGCCCCCAGCACCAACGGCGATTGGAACATGAAAAATGAAAAGGTCTTATTTCAACTTTACGAAAAATAGATTTTCTGTAATATAGCGTACGATTTTTATCATATTGTAATTTGTTGAAGTTTTATTAGTCTCGAAAGTTGCCCTCTTACAGTGAAAAAATTTGTCTGCAAAGCCGCCATTTCCTTATTTCTTTACAATTATTAAAAATCGTATGTCACATTGAAGACAATCTATTTCTCGTTAAGTTACTAGAATTTTTTATTTGGCATGTTCCAGTCGCTTTTGATACTGCGGGACAATTGAAAACATATGACGGTAGACAATGCTGTGTAACTCCGATGAGTAATAAATAATGTATGAAGATAAAATTGAAATGTTGCCTAACATCTCCCCAAAAGATCCCGATATTTCACTGAAAAATTACTTAAGAAAACAAACTTTAAGTTTACCTATTCTTTTAGGCCTCCAAGGTAGTGCACTCCTTTAATGAGTAATTGGTAATCAGATTCGCTATTAATTCACGTGCTTGTTTTAATTACATTCGCGAAATAAGAAACGAATTCGATAAACGTGCCTAGCAGATTCCTTTAAACCCCAAGTGTGACGGATTCTTAATTAATTTATAAATTTACGTTAAACCCATATATACCTAAGATTAAGTTAAATAGGATTATATGATAATTACATTTTCCTTCGCGGTACAATGGTAATTGAATTACATTACTCTCAGCTGAAAGATCCAATTAACATATTGACGGCACCGCGACAATTCGAATACCGCAGATTTATTGTCTACACACCGAATTTTGTATGCAGAACTTTCTTCTTGAAATTCGGCGTGCATACAGTTCGACACACGGTTCGCATTCCATTCTCGTCAAGGATCACGAAACCTTTCCATTATGTATCGGGGCTGTTACCTTAAGCATCCTAATTGACTTAAAGTACGGGTTGCATCGCGCGTAAAAACCGTATAAAACCAGAATGGCCCCGCGTGAAATAAGAGCTTGCGCTACCTGCTTCCGAAACGTTAATTACGAATTACCTCGTCGTTGTCTAACTACGCGACGGTGTCGACTGTCCCAGCTCCTGTAAAGTGTTTATAAAGTAACGAGATTTGTCGCCGTTATGCGCTGCGGACAAATGTTGGAGAATCATCGGCGAAGACTTTCGTTACGTGTTTAACGTGCGGAACGTTGTGCGTAGGGATTTGTACGATTTAAGTTGTTCGTTAGATTCAACAGTCGACGAATTGAGTAATCATTCACAGGTCTATCGAATGAAACTCTTCGAAAAATATGCAGTAGAATTTATGGCATATATTGGGGGGGTATTCGCTAGAAAAATATAGTCTTTTTTATTTTTTTAATTGGTATGGAGGTTATTGAGTATTCTGTTGAAAGTTTTTTGAGAAATTCGAAATATTAATGAAGTTACGCAGGTTTAAAGTTAAACGTGCGGGTTGCGGATTGGGGTTGTAACAAATGTTCGAATAATCTAAGTATTCGAACTTGAGATTCGATTATTCGAATACCGGAGACTTCGAATTTGAGATTGAAATATTCGAACACCAGAGGATTCGAATTTATTCGAATACTCGAATATTCGAGGAAATTATTCGTATTCGAAATTATTCGAATTATTCGAATACAAGAGAATTCGAATTTGAGATTCGATTATTCGAATACCAGAAAATTCGAACTTGAGATTCGATTATTCGAATACCAGAGAATTCGAACTTGAGATTCGATTATTCGAATACCAGAGAATTCGAATTTGAGATTCGAATATTCGAATAATAGAGCATTCGAATTTGAGATTCGCATATTTGAATATTTGAAATTATTTGAATATTCGAATATTCGAAGAAATTATTCGAATTATTCGAATAATTACAGCTCTATAGCGGAGATTACCTTCACGATTAACATTAAATACGTTTTTCTCAAAACTACACGTTTCAAACTGATTTCTCAGAAACTAACGAGCCAATTAAGTTTCACTTATACATACATTTTCTGTATACCTCTCTCTATCATCCCTACCGTAATAGATTATAAAAGTATCAGCAATATTTCCAACTGCCATGTTTTATAACGGATTAAAACAAAAAAATTTGGTTACATAAATGAAATTTTCTGCTGCAATGGGTCGCCATTTTTTTTCTCTTCGATATTGATGAATGACTGAGGTAGAGGCGATAAAGGCAAGTTTACTGTATAGAATTAAAGTACCGTTTTTAATTTCAGACGAATACCTACAGCGGACACGATCATGTCAACCGCGAGAGAGGAATTTTTTAAAGTGATCGCACATAAACAACTCTAATATAATAAATATTCGTCACTTTTTAATGTAACGGCGTGAAAATGTTGGTAAAATATTACTAAACAGATGTACAAAACTAGAACTATGTAGACCGTTTATTTTAGAAGAAAAAATTCATAAAAACTGCCTTTTTCACACACTTTCGAGCGAATACCCTCTTAAGGGTAAAAGTGGAAACGGAAGTAGAACTGTATCCGCAAATGTAGTATTACTAATTGTGAGTTATAAGAGATGAGCTACTGATGGGCTAGCAAAACTCTTATCGCTTTGATGGTGCTTCGTATAATTCGCTGCATCAGATGTAAGTAAATGTTAGCAGTTGCAGTTCCAGAGGGAGGCGATAGGGGCGGTCGGCCCCCCAAGAAAAATAAAATATACATATATATGTGTGTGTGTGTTTCTGTGTAGTTATGTACTTTTACAAGTTTTGTCCCCCTTCCCCCAAAAAAGGGTCCTGAATCCGTCTCTGAATGTTAGTTGTGCTTATCTATTCAGAATTACAAAATCATATTTAGACGAAGAATAAATTGGAGATTGAAGAGGCTAAAGTAGTTCGAAGTATATTTACAATCATTTCTCGGCATTCATATAGAGAAGAGCTATAATTCAGCTGTAATTTGTAGAATCATATTAAACTACACAGACGTTCTCTAGAATGATTAAAACACACCTTCACGTATCTACTTAACCGAGTAATATACTTTTTATACTTCCATCTCACTTACTGTGAGAAATGGACTGAAAAATTAGTAAACGGCGGTCTGTGGTCGATCAGGGCCGCATTTACCATAAGGAGCACTGGGCGCAAGCTGGGGCCGCACTCTGCATAGGTAGGGTTACCATTAGGGTTGTTTCGATACCACCATGGTATCGATACTTGTACTCGTTACTTGGATCGAAATAGAAGTGTTGATACTATTGGGGTATGTGTGGAAATGTATCGATACCTTTAAATATTGGAGTCGAACAGATTATTATTCTTCGTAAAAAAAAGGTACTTTTGAATTATCCATGCTCCCTCGATTCCTGTAATCATTTTCTTGTACACTGTCAACCACTCAAAAAGTAATAAGAGGCAACAGAAAACAGTTGTCGGTCAATATGTTTTTAAGAGAAATATACGTTTTATATCGGGACTGTTTAGGTGGCGAGAGAACGGTTTGTTTGGAAGATTATGGTGTTTGCACTACGGTGTGACGTGTTGCCATTACGCGCGCAGTGCGGCCCTCTCTATATTCAAATGCTATTATCTAAAAAATGGTTGGAAGCACGAAAAAATGATACATAGAGTAATTGTAGAAAATTGGGTGCTGTTTTAATGTTATTTGAGGAAAATTTCGATAGGGCTTACCATTTTTGAGAAATTCTTTAAATTCATATTATTGATGAATTCTAAACTTTAAGGCCTGATCGGCACCCTTTCCTGTTTTCCGATTGCAATAATCTTTTTCAGGGACTAGTTTTTTATGAAATGGGGCCATATTATGGGGTGAGAGCAAACGAAATTGCATATTAAAAATAAGGGGCACCTTAATACTACGATATAGAAGCGAAATCGCAGCAATTACTCGGTTGATAGTAGGTACTAGAATATTAAGAACTGTTAAATATTAATATTTTCTAGCCATTTTACTGCCCACGCGCCAAGGTTCAATAAAGATGTTATCAGAATAAAAAGATGTTTGATAAAACTACTCGACGTTTCAAGAATATGTAAGTAGGTACGTCTAAATATTATATAAAATACTTTTATAATTTTGCCTTTTTTATTTATCTTATAAATATTGTGAATATTGTATATTGTTCAATATTATTAAAACGAATTGCAATTTAACAGTGTTCGTCTTGGATTAACTGCGTTAAAGCAGAATCATTGTTTTATGAATCACATATTTTCTTCACTTTGTTCTATTC
Source organism: Andrena marginata (assembly GCA_963932335.1). Classification (NCBI taxonomy): domain Eukaryota; kingdom Metazoa; phylum Arthropoda; class Insecta; order Hymenoptera; family Andrenidae; genus Andrena; species Andrena marginata. The sequence goes on from OZ010660.1 coordinate 9,116,175, forward strand.
CCAATATCCAATGCTTAATTAATGGCTAACAAAAATGCCAATAAACGATTAAGGAGGGACACCACTGTAACGGTCCGAAAAGTAAAGGTATCTTTGGAAATTTATTAAAAGCAAACTACGTAGTGAATCTGTTTTAAACTTTCAGGACATTTTATTGGATATTTAAGTTATACGCAAATCTTTTTTTTTAAATTTACTTAAAGTAGATTTATAAACTGAGCAGGACCAATAACTTAGGGCTGCAAAAAAAATTTCGCCGATATGGTTGACAGTTTTCCGACGAAACTGTTCTTCGGAAATCAAAAAACCAAAAAGTTTAGAAACTACATGCGCATGGCTATGGCACGACGGATTCGATTTTGAAAATGTTGAAAAATGACAAAATGGCGAACCTCGGAAAAAATGGTGAAATTTGGTTCTAATAAATTAATCTCTTTCGTTGAAAAAAATAGAAGAAAACGACCAATCAAAAAAATCTACCAACGTGCCACAGCCATCCGCATATAGTTTCTAAAACATTTTGGTTTGTTGAATTTAGAAGCACCGTTTCGTCAGAAAACTGTCAACCAGACTTTTGCAGCGCAAAGTTACTGGTCCTGTACAGCTTGTAAATCTGGTTTAAATAAATTTAAAAAAAATATATTCGTATAACTTAAATATCCAGTAAAAAGTCCTGAAAGTTTAAAAAAGATTCATTACGTAGTTTGCTTTTAAAAAATTTCCAAAGATTTCGGTCCATTACAGCGACGTCCTCCCTTAATTTGTCGACGTATGTATGTTCATCCAAATTTTTGTCTCTCTTTGCAAGTTCTATCGATCAGAAAAGTCTGCACTTGTGCTTTTGAAGCACCCTGTATAACAGGGACGAATCCAGAGGGGAGGAAAGTAGCAAGGGATGATCGGCCCCCAAGAATAATAAAATATGAAAAATATTATGTCACATTCTGTGAAACTTGCTAGGTACATACTTAAAGTGTAGCGAATAAAAAATTGTCGAGCTTTTGCAGTGCTATCAGATATAAGAATTTTTAAGCAAGAAAATCGGCACCCTAATCACAAATCGGCTCCCGTAATTTCGGATACCGGTTGACAAAATTGTCAAAAATAACGTATAATCAATCACGCAATTACATTTTAATCGTAATTTGTATTTTGTAATTAGATTACATTTTGCCAAACTCTGGGGTACCTGTACACCCCTAACTTTTACACATTTCGTCCCCTCGGAGAAACTCTCCCGGATCCGCCTCTGCCTGTATAAGGTAAATGTCCCAGTCCTTAAACATGGCCCAATAATTAAAAATTGAGAAGAAATTTTATTAATAATAACAGTTTTACTAATTTGCAACGTTTAAACTGTTCGAAATATAATTGCAAAATCTATTAGCTTTATATAGATACAATTATAAGCTTACATAACTGAATAGTTATATCATACAAAAATACTATTGTACATTAAAGCTTCAACAGTCTCAATCTCGCGTCTTACCTAATGGGCTCAAGCAAGCGAGAGAATATTTTTGTTAAGGTTGTAATTAATTATTATTTTATAATTTTTGAAATTATACAGTTGTTTTGGATTTATTATACATTGAAGAATTGAAAATTAATTGGATCTTTTAATAATTTTTGGTTTTTAATATTGAAATTGTTGCGTTTATCCACTAGTACACGATACCATGACACGGACCAGTTATTAAACGCGTGTTTAATGGTTATGTGAACACTGATACGGACGCCAGTATTCAGTGAAGTTTTAAAATTATTAACATTTATTGTACCAAAGTATTTTTTTGTATCCTATATGTTTACGTTAATAATAACTAAACAAAAATATAATACAGTTTAAGAATTATTAGGATAATTAATCTTAACCTCGTCACAATATTAACATAACCTAAAATTTTATAATATACTATTAATCATTTTTTCATGCCGAAAATTTAACACAAATTTATTATAAATAAAATGTTTTTATTACCCCAAAATATTACCATATTGATTTATTTTCATTAACTGATAGAAATAGTTAAATTAAATACCTATTCAATCATTGGGACACTGTTAATTAATGACTGGGACACGCTATGAATTTCATTTAATTACTGGGCCATATGAACAGTTTCATGTTTTAATTAATTTAAAACTTTTGCTTTAACAAATGTAGATTCTTGTTACGTTATGTGAAAATAGAAATTTTACGCTTTTGAATAATTATATTTAGTTATAATTTCATACTATTTAAATATAAAAGAAATTGCAATCATCTCAACTGCTTCCTTAACTGTTTCGCCATTGGGACATTTACCTTAACTATAGTAATAAATCCTTCAACGTTCGTGGAATTTCGCCACGAAGAGGTCGCCGTTCCCTCGTGCCTAATGCATTATAATATTTTAATATCGTGCAAGTCTATCACGACCTAAAACACGGACAGCCGATCGTCCAGACTTCGTGGCTTGACAGTTATGAAATATGAAGCCTCGATCGAAGGTTCGCCGGAACCGGGGGTTTTTCATTCAACATGAATGACTCCCTGTCGAGTGATTCGATGATGATTGCGAGGCCTGGCAATATCTCGCCCCGGCACGCGGTCGTGTCCCTTCGCCCCGTGTCTCATTAAATCGGCAACGAATCAATACTCATATTCCAAAGATCCAAAGTCTTCCAGTTTTTCTAATCCGGCCACGAAATGTGGAAAACTAAAAACTTGCCCCGTCCGGGTGCACGTGCCTTCTTCGCGATTTATTCCCCGCTTCGAAATATTTTAATCACGCGACTGCATTTCGCGATTCATCTTTTTCCTCGATATTAATTCTCATGCGATCGATCGTGCACATATTATGCATGAGCACACGAACGGCGAATTAATTCCTCGCAGGGATGACGAATAAATATGCGAGGCGCGTGGAAAAAATCGCGAGACATTTCCCTGATCGATGCGCGTCAACAATGGCGGGGAAAGTTCGTATAATTCATGTCCATATGTTGTTTTGTGTTCTCCAAAAAAGACTCGCAGTTGAAGAACTTCCTTGGAATATTATAAACCGATTGGTTTAAAATTCAAAATTCGAAGTTCTTAATCGCGTTAAAAGCTGAAGAGCATTAAGCTGGGTGGTGGAAGTGTGTTTACAGTTGTGTAGAAATTTTAGCTTGCATTTTAGGAATTGCTTGCAACCAGTGAGGCACCTAGAGAAGGGGCTTTGTAAAAATAAAAGAAAACTGGATTTTATTCTGAATTCTATTGAATTTGCGTTAAAAATATTTTTATCCATTCAGCTCGGCTGCCCCCAAAATTAAATCTTGAGTGCGCCACTGCTTGCAACTAAAATGCAATATCGGAGTTGAGCATTAACTAAATAAAAAATTATTGAAATAACCCATCGAATAGAAGTTACTCTAACTGTTGATTACTCGACGAATAAAGTTGATTTTTTTTATTCGTCGATCGTTTCAACTTCGGCGTCGAATGTGTTTACAACATTAACTTTAACTTCAACTTTATTCGACGTCGAATAAAGTAAAATAATTTTCTTTTAACTCTTATTCGTTACTCTGTCCTATGCGAACATTTTTTTTATAACTTTGGCGTGTAGAATCGATTCTGAAAGAATATACCACGACCCCCTTAGTAGCTTCTAAGTGCGCAATGCACTTACGAGCAGTGTACAGAAAATTGGTGTCCGATGAAATGTGACGTTCATACGTATATGTGCAATTATTCACTTTACATTGACGTGATCCTGTTTTACCGGGGTTCATGCATATTCATAAAGGAAGTGAAACGTGAGATCGACAGCCGTAACTCAATTATTCAGCGCGCACGTCTAGATCGAGAATAAACATAATTACGTTTAACCTGCCGATGGCTTTGTTACGCGGTATCTTTAAGATCGCTTAACACTTCCTAATTAATCTCTGTTTCACCGATGAAATCACGATACGCCGCATTAGAGGCGCGAAAATAGTCATAAAATTGTTTAACGCGCTCAGTGGCGATTATTCTTCCGAGGATAATGAAATACAGTAGAACCTCCATTATCCAAATTAATTAATTACCCCGAACAATTTTACAGATATTCGGACAATTATGTCTTAAAACGATGAACAAATATTTGTTACCTGCAATTTATTTGAATAAACTAAAAATGTATATAAATTCAGTGATCCCTGTCGTTTTACTTTCTTTTCAAAGCTATTTTTTCCTTGGTTTTACATTAGAACCTCGACTATCTGTATTATAATTAAAGCAGAAGATGTTAAAATAGTCGATTTTTACGGTCGTCTTTTTATCCAAACGAAAATCGTTGATTTTATCTTTAGCAAGAGATTATAGACACATAAAATGTATTGGAACTGAATAATTAAGTTACGGCTGTCGATCTCACGTTTCATTTCCTTTATAAATATGCATGGACTTCGGTAAAACAGTATAAAATATACGAACTATAAAATCGAATTCTAATAAAGCAACGATGTCAGGTACAATATTGTGGCTCAGAGTGTTTACAGATAACTTGTCAATAAAAATTTAAAGAAATTTCCATTTTTACGTGGTAATATTAGTCTAATATGCAAATACTATGAAAATCAAACTAGATTAGTGTGTATTAATCTAGTATGGAAATACTACTTGTACACTGAACTCATAAAGTTAATTAAGTTACGTTGCATCGTGTAGCATAAGTAGAAGAACTAGTATTATTTTTCAAATCCACCGAAAAGTAAGTTTCTCGATTAGACACTTGCGCCTAATGAGTTAATTATAGCCCTGAATGGCATAACGAGCTTTGCAATTCATACATTCAGCTTTATTCTCGATCGAACGCTCCTATCACAGAGCCGGCGGTCTCGATTAAACTTCGTATTGAAAGCAGTAGGTACGTTTTCGTTCTTTTGATGTAAACTGCTATGTTAATTAAGCCGTATCCCCCGTGAAATTTTAAAATCGTCGATGGTAACCGGAAATTATAATTTCCTCCCGATAGCGTGTCCACGAAGTACATTCTCTTCATTTGCTGCGGCTAGTGTTCATAATCTGAATACATTATAACCGGTTCAACTGCGACAATGTAATTTTACAGTGACACTTTAATCATTTGCAGACAATGATTATTGGCAAATTGGCATTTCAAAATCATGAAATTTTGTTAAAATTTTTACTATTATCGAACATTAAAAAAAGAAAAAGGGATCGAAAAGGTGGTTTTGATAATACTTTTGAGGTAAAATAGTTTAAAAGCCCTTAATTTTTAATATAACTTTCTAACGGTGCGAGATAGAACAAAACTTTGAATATAAGAGTTGTTCAGTTCTTTACGCTCTATCACGCTACAAAAAGAAACATAAAATGATATTAAAAAAAAAACGAAAGAACGAGTGAACTTTAAGGGCTGATTTCAAACCTTCAGAGTGAATTTCAGCTGGAAAAATTGACCTAACCAAGCGGAACCAACTCTCGTGTGAGACTTGAATCGAGAAATGAGAGATGAAAATGAAGAGCAAAGGAAACAATCAAAAGAATCTTCGCAATTCTAAAAGCTTCGATGGGTGTTGAAATTTTCGGAAGGTCTCCAAAGTCCTCGTGGATTCGAAAAATCTTGACTTGACATCTAATTCTTCAACAATATGAACAGATTTGTGAGTTTAGAATCAGAAGTCTCAAAGGTCCCAATTGCATACTCACTCTGTGCATCGAAAGTCAAACAAAAGACACATCAGGGCTTCGACGACTCATCCAACCTTTCAGGAACCACCAAAACTTCAATCTCTGACATTCTTCGCGTCACATATCCCAAACAGGGGCGAACTTAAAGAAAATGGCCCAGGTGGCAAACGTTCTGAGGGGCCCATTTCTTCGAGAAAATGAAGAGATAAGTTACCAAAAAAACTAATTGTGGTACAGTACAAAAAAGAATATAGCGTTCGGATACAATCATAATTTTTTTTAAAGACGGGGGCCTGTTGAGAGCACAGGTGGCAATTACTCATCGGCCGCCCGTTAAATCCGCCACTGATCCCAAGTGACTCGAAGCAGGACAATGATCGCGTTGGCAGAAAATTCGCACTGGGAAGAATGAAAGCCTGCTCGCTGCGAGGAGGTGTACGCGAATTGTCATTCCCGAAGCAGCGAGCTCACGGGCGAAGAATCAAAACAAGGCCGGCGAACGCGGCGCCGACGACGCTTAACAATGGGAGTGCCATTGTAAGGAGTGTATCTTTAGTTTGGTTGAAAATTTTCGAGTGCCGGTACTACGGCTGTCTACGGCTGTTAGTACCAGCTCGAAGAGTACCAGTACTCCGCTCGTAACGGCTCTTCGAAACGAGGAGGATCGATCGAGGTGCCGGTGGTTGCGCACGTGCGCAGAACATGCCCTCCCTGCTCCTCGCCCTCTACCACTCCGGCTTTTCCCTTTCTCTCTCTTCATTACCTTCCTCTTTCCCACCTTTATCGCCGTCCTTTCCCTCCCTCCAACCCACCTGCCCCCTTTATCTCTTTCCCTTTATCATACTTTTCCGAGTTCTACTTACGATCTCCCTCTTCGTCCCTCCGCCGCCAGCATTACCTATTCCCTTGCACCTAGCCTAGTGGCGAGAGAGATAGTTCTCTCTGTTCCTCTCGTTCCAGCGGCAGCAGTGTGTCGTACACCGCAACGAGGTGAACCCACCCTTTTCCCATGTACCACTCCCACCCACCCCTATACAGGGTGCTCCCGAATTGTTTCGCCAAATTCGACCAGCGTGTGCACCTACTCTGCTAATTATGCCGATAAAAGGGTAGCGCGCAAACGTGGGTCAAAAAATGGGTCCGCTTCGAGTTGCAGTATTTTAAGGGTGCGTGTTAGAGGGTCGAGTGTAAAATTTTGATTTTAATGAAATCAGTGTGAACGTAGAGCGTATCGAAATATGCACAGGGCGGATTTGGGTTTAGGGCTTATAGAGATGATCCATAGATGCCAGCATAGATGTTCCACAAAATTTGCTCCCCCATAAAATTTATCGCTACCCAAAATTTGTCGCTCCTCAAAATTCACTACTCCCTAAAATTTGACGCTCCTCAAAATTCACTACTCCCTAAAATTTGACGCTCCGCAAAATTTGATACTCTCTAAAATTTGATGCTTCCCAAAATTTGTTGTTCCCCAAAATTTGTCGCTCTCAAAAATTTGATGCTCCCCAAAATTTGACGCTCCTCAAAATTCACTACTCCCTAAAATTTGACGCTCCACAAAATTTGATACTCTCTAAAATTTGATGCTCCCCAAAATTTGTCGCTCTCAAAAATTTGATGCTCCCCAAAATTTGTCGCTCTCAAAAATTTGATGCTCCCCAAAATTTATCGCTTCTCAAGAGAGGTCGCTCCCAAATATTTTATGCTCCCCAAAATTTGTCGCTTTCAAAAATTTGATTCTTCCCAAAATTTGATGCTCCCCAAAATTTATCGCTACCCGAAATTTGTCGTTCCCCAAAATTTGATGCTCCCCAAAATTCACCAACCCCTAAAATTTGTCGCTTCCCAAAATTTGCCGCTCTCCAAAATTGATCGCTATCCAAAATTTGTCGCTCCCCAAAATTTAATGCTCCCCAAAATTTAATGCTCCCCAAAATTTATCGCTACCCAAAATTTGTCGCTCCTCAAAATTTGCCGCTCCCCAAAATTAGTATGGGCTAAGTAGGCTGCAGCTTAGGGCGGCAAAATTTTGAGGAGCGACAAATTTTAAGCGAAAGAAATTCGACAAGTTTTAAACACGAACGCTTGAGTCCGCTTTAAAAAACAATTCACTTTATTTCATGCAGCAAATTATCAATAACTCACATCAGATGTGAGTTGTCATATTGACTTAATCTTGAAATTGTTTCGACTCTTTTAAATTAAAATACTTCATGATAATTCGCGAAAAGGTCTCGAGTGACCCACTCTCTGTCATCCAAGGGTAAAATTTCATCGACGTTATCCAGACACTACTAACTTATTCCAGCCTGGCGAATGTGCTCGCCGTGCCGCGCTCGCGAATCTACGAAGGTGAAATCGAATCGAATAACTCACGCGACCGTCTTCGCGCACGTGTCACCCGTCCGTCGACCCTCCCACGAGGCACACATTTTCTTTTCTCCTTCGTTCTGCTTCTCTTTTCATCGCAAGATCAAACCCTCGCGGGAACGGTGGCCGCGGCGTCGGCGGATATGCCGCATTTCGCAAGTCATTTGACCTTCGTACGCGCACATGCCCCTTGGACAATGAACTCGTTCGCTGGCTGCCCCCTCTGAATTTTCCCGCGATAAGGATGCGGGCGACTTTGGATATTTCATGAAAAAATGGCGCTCGAAAAATCACCGCGATTTCCTAGGGAAGGTCGCAATAAAAGAGATGTATCGATATGTCGATGGCGCGTTGAGAAACTTTGGGCTTACAGCGATCTTCGATGATGGAGGGCGTCAAAGCTGCACGAATAAGGTTTCAAAAATGTGGAATCCAACCTTTTGATACGGGTCTCTATTTTTGGACTCGCTATAAGAATTGGCAAAATGTTGCAGTAAACATGGCACAACTGCAATTGAAGCGTGTCCTTGTACAAAAATAAATTGGAAGTCTGTTATAGCATTGTTTACTCTCTTTAACTGTCTGGTAACGAAATTGTTTAAGCCAGCGTACTAAACATCACATGTTAGAGCGATAGGGGCTCAAGAATTTGATTTCCTCAACTCTGAAACGGAGAAACTTTAATGCTGCGTATTATTTTAGGTGCCTGTTCAAATAGCTGGCGAGTAAGTTGAATGTGTTGGCGCGGAGAGTGGAAAACTTTTAGTACAGCTTGGTAAAGGATTTTCTTATTTTTATACATATATGTACGATATCCTGAAAAAGTTTCTATGTAAAGGAATTTTTAACTTTCTTTAACATACAGGGAAAGCTGAGATGAATTTTAAATTACATGGAATTTAATTGTGATAAGAAAGAAAAGCAGGATACGGTGAATAGATATAGTTTTTAATTGGTTTCTGTTTCTATGAGTATTTATGGACTTTCCCATTTGCAGTACTAAATTTTATTTGGAAAGCACAGCGATGGAGCTAGTGGAAATCGTTATTATGAATGATACAAGAACACCATTTTCTGTTGTATAATTAAAATAAGATACTACTTGAGCGGCAATTCCAACAAGATAATAATACGAAATATTGATTGAAATCAATTTAAGCGTGACTGCCATTGCAGAACGTACGAATATTAAATGGAACATTATAATAACATGGCTAAAGTTCGTTTAAACGTTTAACAGGACAAGGTTCTAATTCTACTAAATACCCTACTATTGAAAGCGAATGAATGTGTAAAATGAAATGGAAAACATTCGTTTCAATGCTTAAATGGAAAATTGAATAAATTAATAAATTTCCAAGTGACCTTACTAATCATTGGATCAAGTATACAACTCAACCTTATACTGTCAGTACAGTTGCAAATGACACGCCGACTAAATATTGAAATACCTTCGACTGCAATTTTTTGATAAATTATGCACTTGTAACCTGTTTTATGCGTGATACGCTATGCAAACAAGACGCTATCTGGGAGCTTGTGCACGCAGCAATAGCACATTTAAGTTTGCAATAATATTATTATAAATATGGAAAATGTTTGTTGGCCGCGTTCCTTTCCCTCGTTATACTTTAATCTCATTTTATCTAATATTTACTCTGATTCTCCCTCTGGAAAACAGAGGTAAACCTATAAATATCTGCTAACTTTTGCACGCCACTGTGCACGATAAAAAGGAAAGTACATATTCCGAACGTGACACAATTCTGTGCACGTAATTAACATACGGCTGGATTTTTTCTTCGTTTCGTTTTTTTCCTGCTAATTAATTCTGGATATAACATGAATTTAAAATTGTACGGCAGAAACTCGATTACCCGATAAAATTTATACATACATGTTCCTTACTACACAATATTACATTTATAAACGATAACAATTTTCTCCACTGTAGATATCTACTCCCTAAACCCGTCCTTATCCGAATCAAGGAAGGAACAAAGAATTATAACGAGACTGCGAATTGACGACATTAAATACCAATTCCAGTTCCTAGTATAGCGGAAACGGAACAGCCACTCTGTCAGAACTGTAATACTAACTTAACTATAAAACGTATAATGCAAGACTGTTCCGCATTCAGAGACTTAAAGCAAAAAGGAAAAATCCCATCCACTATCAAAGAATGTTTGAATAATAAAAATATATTAGGAATATTTCCTTCCTAGAACAACTCCAAATAATTAAGGAAATGTGAACTAGGTAGGAGGAACCATAATAGACTATTTAATTGTAAGATAAACGCTAAATAAATGACCTTCCCTAAAAGTCTTAAAACACACCTTGCTAATAGTATTAGGTCTTAAGCCGCACAATGTTAAACACAACTTAGTCACAACAAATGTACAACACTGTCCAATAATGTAATAGATATTAAATAAATTAAATAAAAAAATAAATGTCTCCACTATCGTGTTCTGATTTTCCAATCCGTCTAAGCTATCGAATCGCCTAATATTTTTTTAAATTTTTTAGAAGTCTGGTACACGTACAAATCCACAATAGCTGAACGAATATCCCCACTTCTGTTATACGAATTATGATACAAGGGGGAAGGAAAATATTCGTGAAAAGAGGGCCACGTGGCGACACTGGTGACACGTGCTTTATGTCTTCTGACCTTCGTACGCCGGAACGACAAGGGAAACAAGTCCAAAATTAACCTGATTCACGCTATTCACGGATTTACAATGATAAACTGACTTCTTCAGCACTTGAAATGTTTCACTCGGTATATTCGCTGTTTGTCAGCGTTGAATGCAATAGCAGTGAAATCTTCCTTCTCAGAATCTTGGCCTTCGACTTTGTTTTGCAAAATTCTTCAGTTTTTCCCCTCTTTATTATTTTCGATACCATTGTAATAATAATATTATTACTGTTATCAGCGTTATGTTATTGAACGGCAACACGAGTTACATGAAGACAATAATCGTAACATACTGGTGTGTGGGAGTAATTTAGGGAACCTAACACTGGGGAATATAGAAGGATCAATAATTAAGGATCTCTAAAGTGTGCCAATTTCAATTGAAGGCGTAGAAAAATACATAGCAACAGAAATTTTGGAGAAATGCAATAAAGAGTGGTGGCAAAGCATGCGAACTGAACTCCGTGAAATAAGAGAAAATATCTTCAATACAAACCCTGCTCTTTCACTGACAAGAAGAGGACAAATAATTATAACAAAATTTAGAATAGGACATACCATGGAGAAGACTCAATATTCAAAATGTAATAGGTGTAATACCGGGCTATCGATAAACCATATAATGGAAGAGTTTCTAATAAGCCAAAACATAAGAGAAAAAATAAGAATTCCAGTAACCATCAAAGAATATTTTAATGATAAAAAATATGTGGGAAGAATAATAACTCACTTAAAAGAAATCAAAATTGTCGGAGAAATTTGACAAAAATAGGTAATAACTCGAAAAATTACGAACAATTTTATAGACATTAAAATTAGAGATTAGTATTTATGTAAACTTAAGTATAAAATCTGGAATCAGTATAGGTAAGAAGCGTATATGTATAATATTCTCTCAAGCAATGTCATCATTTTTCTTCTAATTCTTTGTGTTTTATATTACTTTCTTCTATTTTTTTGTGATTCATAAACTTTTTCTTATATTTATATTATTTTCTTCTGCTTTTTGTGATTTATTTGATAATATTCTTTTTCGTCCTCGATTTTTTCATGTACATAGCGTAATTTTTTTACTTTTTTGAAGTTTTTTATGGGGTAGAATATTCTCTTAACAAGCCGAGGCGACCTTAAATAAATAAAAAAAGCTATTGTACGAATCTTACATTCCAAAGTTCAATTTTCACGGCACAGTAGAACTTTTATTATTCCAGTTAACAGTGAGACGATTGTTCGAATAAAAGAATTTTTGAAACAATAGAACACTCACAGAAATAACAGTGTACGTATTCGCACATAAACACAGTATGAAAGTGGTAGGATCTAAATGTAGGAATGAATTATGTGATCATTAAAAAATTGGAAAGCAATGAGAGCAGCGTCATATTAGTAAGAATTGATAGCAGCGAACAGCTGCGTTTGTTATCACTGAAAGTGTATTTATTAAATGTACATCTAGAAAACTGTGTGATCTAAAATTTTCTATTAACATCTGAAATACAGAGCTCAATATGCGAAAAGTCAGGGTTTTATCCCAGAATGCTTTTATTTAAAGAGCCAGAGTTCACTGTTAATTTGAATAATCGAAGGATAAGGGAATGTCACAAAACAGCTTCATCGAGGAAATCAAGTTTTAATGAATTTAACTTTCTTATATAATTTTCTTCTTAAATAATTTCTTGTTTTACCTTGACGATAGAAGCTTATGCTTAGGCAAGGAATGGGGCCATTCCGTATTTTGTTCCAGTGCGGAGTGGACATTTCCTAATTTTAACCAGTAGTACACCAACTCTTAAACGTTATCTCATGGGGATATTTGAACTTTATATACCTTTGTGATTCGACAGTTCTGTAGTCCCAATTGCTCCAATAAAATATGCTATAAATATCAAAATCACAAAAATGGACATTCCCTGTTTCTCCCCTTACCCTTCAATTAAGGTTCCACTGTATTTCGCAATACCTTTAATCTCGAATATTATTTTTATATAAAGAAAACGCGACGGAAGCTCGTCTTCGCTTTAATTACAGATAGAAAGAGCGTGATTTTATCTCGTTACATTATCCTCTTCAGCGTGTCGCCCACGTTCGTCTCGCCGAGGAAATATGAAAATAATTCGGGAACGAGAGAAACGAAGCACTCGACGTTGACACAATGACAGACATATTGCTCGCTAATGCTAGCGAGAAAGCAAAGCAACGATATTAGTCCCCGACAAAATGGGCACGTTTGAATTGCAGAATAGCTTGGATATCAGAAAGGTCGTGTAATGGAGCTTCAACTGTATTACTTTCCCCATTCGTTGTGCTTGCACTTTGTCTTTACACGAAACCAACGTCGTTGAAAGCGGCACAAACATTACGTAAATGAACATTTCTCACTAAAGAGGACAGACAGAGGAAATATGAAAATGAAAATGGGAACTCAGACGTAAATTCAAAATGTGTGGCTACAAAGAAAGAGATGGCAGGAATTGGCGAATGAAGCAGTTCTTCTCGTGATTATACATATACTTTGCCTTGTCATCTTTATAATAATATTCGAGGGAATAATAATGTTAATCAAGTAAAATTAATTAAGAGTAATTTAATTTTGTTAGTACTGTGAGTATTACCTTGAATATTATTAGACATTGATTAGTCATGATAAAAGAACGTAAACAACGATAGTTAGAAACTGAATATAACGATAAGAATGACTGTCTTAGTTTGGACACTGCTCGTGTCCATAGCATAACATCGCAGCTGGCAAACAACAGTGACGATAATAGAATTTTCGTAATCTGAACTTTAAAAACATTGAGATGACAGATATCGTTGGTTTGATAGTAAAATTGACCAAGTTCGCTGTTTCTAAAAAATGAGATTTTGGTCTTTAGCAAATGCCAAGTGCCATCTTTTAGTAAACACCAAAATCTTATTTTTGAAAAATAGTGGATTTGGTTAACTTCTCCAAAAAGCCAATGATATTAGGTTTCTGCATTCGTTCTGTCAATATGTGTGATCTACGACAATTTTCCAATTTTTTAACAAACACACGGATGGCTCACTACACAAATATTGTATGTCCACTTTTAGCGTTTTCGAGAAAAACAGTTTTAAAAACGCAAGGGTACTTTATAATTGAATAGTCCTCGCTAGAAATCACTGAAAGTGCTAAAATTAAAAAAATATTTATCGGAAAATGTTCTACTTGCCAATGGTACTACTATAGTATAGAATTTGATTTTTGGCACTTACAGTGTCTTCTCCAAGAGCTCTTCATTAAAGAAATACACAATTTCACAAAAAGTGGATATACAATATTTGTGTAGTAAGAATTTTTAATTTACCATTAAAAGGGACCTCGTAAAGATATTCTTGTAAAAATCGTTTTAGATATTTCCACAAATCTTCTGACTATCTCGTAAATAATACAGATAACCAACATTTTTATTCTATTTGTACACAATTTAAATATTCAGTAAAAATCTCACAGAAACAGGTGTCCGACACTTTTATCCCCTTTGGAGAACATATGTATGTATTTATAGTATGCATCTTTTATCCTCAGCTGTTCTTCGCTATTCTCTATTATACTCTGGGGACATCCATGACGACGCGTCTTTGGAAGTCATCAAATTTTTATACCATTTTCATAGCATTTATTCGAACGCTTTGTGCCCAATAAGAAATCAACGGACAAATGTTTTGCAGCAACCTAATGCTATATTTCCTGTATGGGCAACCGAATGCCAATAGCAGAGGAGCTCGGGGTCTTTATCGACAAACTTTTCTACTCCGTCTTTCTCCAACTAAAGCCGCATTTGCAAGCATTCATAGGCAACTGCGCAATAGGGGGTTGTCATATGATTGGGACACGGCAAGAATTTTTAAATATGTTGGATAATCAACGAGACGTCGCTACGCAGCTTGCTTTTTTTACTCGAGAAGTTTACTTTGAATTTTTACCCTCTGGTGTAAAATTAAACGGCTATAATATTGGAAAAAATATTTATGGACCTATGTTTATGTAACCTTTTTTTTAATACGATTAATAGAATAACAATAATTTGTTCCAAGGTTTCATATATAGATTTCGATTTTTAACGCTTTTCACTAGACTGCGCGATAGAAACAAAAAGCAAAGATAGAATTTGCAATATTGTATCACAAAAATAAAAATCTTGAAGGAGTTAAATAAATTTAGGAGGAGATAAATTTTCGATAATTCTATAATGAACATTTACTTTAGAATATCGGAAATAATATTCTTACTATATTCGACATTCTAAAGTAGATGTTCACTATTAAAATAGAATTCTGAGAATTCATCTCCTAAATTTATTTAACTCCTTCAAGATTTTTATTTCTGTGATACGATATTGCAAGTTTTATCTTTGCTTTTTGCTTTTATCGTTACTTAAAATATGTTTATTTAAATGTTTCTTTCTATCGTTTCTTATAATAAAAAATCCTGGTCTGCGTTGGAAGAAGTATTTTTATTTGACTCTCCTTTACCCCGAAGCGGCAGGGCGAAAGTAACATACCGTGGGGACGAAAGTAACAGTAATTATTTCGAGGCGAATTAAATAAAAATACTTCCTCCAACGCAAAATAGGAAAACAGCCATAACTCTTTAACTAATTATCACATAAGGCTAAATCTGTGTCAAATGATAGACCAATAAACATACTATCTTAATGCATAATTTTCATTTTGATATTGAAAGGTAATTGTCAGCTAAGCCACATGTAAAAAATGATTGTTATTATCCCTTTTGTCCCCGGTCTCCCCTACACAAAATATATTCGTCATCCTGCCAAAAGCTTTGTCAGTCGCAAAAATGCCGAGCCTTTGTATTCTAGGGCTTTAGTTATGCAGACACGTAAAAATATGAATTTTAAACCTTCTTTTGTCCAACACTGGTAACGAAACAATATATGCCCTCGATTTCTACATCAACGAATACTTCGAAATGTAGGAACATTTAAAAGCTGCAGCAGATTAGGGCATTGTCCAGAGTCTGCCAAGGGAACCTGCAGGACAGGACCCACCCATCTAGCTGCGGGAACAGATTGTCTATACCGCCATAGTACATCATACGAACATCGATCCGCGAGAGTGGTCCCATGGCTCCCAGCAAAGTACAAATCTCTGCGCCCCAAAGTGACTGCCACGTGTTACGGCATGTCTGTTTTCGCCAGTTCTTCGTCGTACAAACACGGTGAAATTTAATCCGCTTCGAGGGGTGAATCAATCGGATCAATTAGGGTCAATCGCAGCGGGGAGTTGTGTATGGAAAAATTCGTAGAATGGTGAAACTGCGCCACGTACTCGAGGACCTGCCAGTGGCAAATGATATCGCTGTTTCAAATTGATATTTAAGTAGCAATCATCCCATTACACCCATATCATCGTTACAAGTATTTGACGTGGTTTGTGACAAAAGAAAAGGGATGTGTTTAACGTCGGAGCTTGAAAAATTTAACTCATATTACTTTGGATTAGTTTGTTTTGGAAATTTATGCGAAGCTTCGTTTTCTAGAAGAAGAGCTTTCCATCAAGGACATTGGCTTTGTCTAGGCTTGTGTGGTCACGGATAGACTGCTATATAGGAGCAGTAGCTTGTGTACAATGTGCAATGCACAGGATTGCAAAATGAAGTTGCTCAAGAGAATTCAAGAATTTCTTGGATCTTTTCTCTGTTTTTAACCGACTTCAAAAAGGGGGAGGTTATAGAT
The DNA here is from genome assembly GCA_963932335.1 of Andrena marginata. Taxonomy (NCBI): domain Eukaryota; kingdom Metazoa; phylum Arthropoda; class Insecta; order Hymenoptera; family Andrenidae; genus Andrena; species Andrena marginata. The sequence goes on from OZ010660.1 coordinate 9,132,643, forward strand.
TCGATTGGTATATATTTTTTTATATGTTTGTCTCCGCATAACTCCTCAGAATATGGATCGATTTTGATAATCTTTTTTTTTTATTCGAAAGAGGGCGATGCCCCGGTGGTCCCATTCTACATTGCATCAAATTTTCCCAAATTTAAAAAAAAAATTAGAACCGACCTCGTAAAAGTAAAAATGCACTAAAAAGTACAAAACAATTTTTTCCCTTATTTAATTTGCGACTCTCATATTTTTTAAGTCGGCGCCTCACCATTTGCCCTGTGTAAATAAGGGGAAAAATTATTTTTTACTTTTTAGTGCATCTTTCTTTTACTGAAGTCGGTTTTAATTTTTTTTATACTAATTAAGAAATTGTTGGAAATATCGATGTAGTGCTGAATACCTTGTTATGCTCTTCTAGTAATTCGTTTATGAGTGCATGTAAACTATGGTTCGATTTCAATTTTTCAGATTTTACTGTAATATCATATTCTCTTTCAGTTGGGCAAGATTTAGATTATTTGTAGTACGAACCAGACGGGACGGCTGAAATACGAGCGCAAGTGGAAGTACACTTGTCTAGGCAAATGCACGCGAGTTAAATGAAAGCCGTTTTCCTTGAAAATGACGCCTCAAATGAAAAAAATTAATTGCAAAATTTCGACTTCTTTTTCCACGAGGAATTAACTTAAACTCGCGTCTGCGACAAATTATGCCACACCCTGTATAATTGTGTATGCAGAATAAAACACCTAAACAACCACACTTCGAAGTTTCGAAGAATTATGAAATATTACTTTTCATAAGCTAATCGCATGAGCACATTATTCGACCCATATGCTTTCTTCATACTTAAGGTAAAGGAAAGCTCAAGGTAAATTCAACAAATATGCAATTACCTATGCAGCGTTCACCTACTTCCTAGAAGTTCGGTATAAAACATCTACGAAAGTGAATATTTGAGGGGCACTCGCGTGCAAATAAATAATGAAGTTACAACGTAGAAGTGATAGGATATGAACTAGATTACGATTTATTCGACTGAACGGTACATACATCTATATGTCTGTAGTTTCTCTCTAAATAATTTCATAATTTGCTTTCACTACTGTATGTCTTAAGAAATTCTTACTTCATTTTCTGCACCCTTCACTCTTTAATTTTTATTCTATTCAAGGTAAACATTATAGTAGCACACAGCTGTTATATATTTGTACTTAGTTTTCCCTATTTTGTTAACCCTTCTTAACTTAAATCGTGCACAAAAGTGCAACAAGAACATATAATAATATTTGTGGTTCCATTTATAAAAAAAAGCACAGATGAAGGGTAAGGGGGGAAACTACAAATGCCAATTTTTCGTCATTTTGCGATTTAAAGCATATTTCGTTGGTGGCAACTGGGTTAAGACAGAACTGTCGAATCACAAGGGGTCATAAAGTTCAAATACCTCCGTAAGTCTCCATGACGTCAGGGAAATCATTGGAAGCAGAATGGAATTCTACACGAATTGCATGCTACAAATACCTGCGCTGTACATATGAATTTTTTAATTGTAATATGTGACGGAAAACATGTTTCGTTAACGTTACGGAATTTTGGAAATTATACATCATTGTAAATATGTATATGTAATGAATATTTAAATTTAAGAGGGGGACAATAGGGTAATGGCCCGAAAAGAAAAAGTATCTTTGGAAATTTATTAAAAGCAAACTACTTAATGAATCTTTTTAAAACTTTCGGAACTTTTTATTGGATATTTATGTTATAAGAATTTTTTTTTAAATTTATTTAAAGCAGATTTACAAGCTGTACAGGACCAGTAACTTTGCGCGGCAAAAAATCTGGTTGACAGTTTTCCGACGAAACGGTACTTCTAAAATTAACAAATCAAAATGTTTTAGAAACCATTTTCAGATGGCTATGACACGCAGGGAGATTTTTTTGATTCGTAGTTTCCTTCCATTCCTTTTTCAACGAAACAGGTTAATTTACTACAACCAAATTTCACAATTTTCTTCAGAGGTTTGCCATTTTGTCATTTTTCAAAATTGTCAAAATCGAACCCGTCGTGTCATAGCCATCCGCATATAAGTTCTAAAACTATTTGGTTTTTATTTTCAGACGAACCGTTTCCTCAGAAAACTGTCAACCATTCCTGTCCCTGTACCTGTTCCGTACCGCTCATAAATCTGCGTAAAATAAATTTCAAAAAAGATATTCATGTAACTGAAATACCCAATAGAAAGTCCTGAAAGTTTCAAAATAATTCATTAAGTAGTTTGCTTTTAATAAATTCCCAAAGATATCCTTCCTTTTCGGGCCATTACCCTGTTGTCCCCCCATCAATTTTTTTATCAATATATTAAACTAAAAATTGTGGAATTTTGATTAGTCACAATACGCGCAATGCCGAAAATGTAAGAAGAAGAAAAAATAAAAACCACCCCTTGCAGGGATTCGAACTCTACTTTCTGGCTCGTAATTCGGGATGCTTGCACCTAGAATAGTGCAATACTTAAAAATTAGTTCTCCACAAGCATAGTTAAGGGAAAATACTACAGCAAAAACCTGCATTTTCTGATTAAATTAATTATTGATCCTACGTCAATAACGCATAAGACTTTCGTATTCCTTTCCTCAGAAATCTACTATTTCAAAGAAGAACCTAGTCGCTCCGACGTCTTCATAATTTTAATCTTCAAAGCCATTTTTTATAAAAAATTACTGGTCATTCACAGCTAATATTTTGGAATTTGTTTATGCACATCGGTCCCAACAATTTCTGCCCGATTTCGTCAAGAAATCGCTCGTCCCGTTCGCGTCCTCCTTTCGTAAGAGTCAACCATCGATTCCAGCCTAAACAATGAAACGATACCAAATGTACCTCTCAACGCTGATCCTCTTCGCCGAAAACGAGTAGCCTATCATTTCCTATCGTTTACAGAGCGCCTAATCATCGCTCAATCATTTCCCAAATACAATCGCTAGAGCACCAGATCGTTTCCTATTAATCAAGTGGCATGGAACGGTGCATCAGCTCGGCCGAGTCATTTCTCAAAATTGCCAGTAATTTCCCGTAAGAGGCTTATCTCTTGACAGCGGCGATAATGACAAACAGCTGGAACGGGGACGCCGATGCAGCGGAAAATAAATGGATTTAGATCGCAACTCGAGGGTACTCGATAAATTCATAATTTCATAAATCGTCGTAAACGGCGATTCCAGAAATAGCCGGTCGCCCTGAATGCCAATGGCGTCATTAGAACTGGATCGCGGCACTTTCCTGCGACCACTGACCGAGATTCGTGCCCGCGGCTCCCGCGACGTCTGTAATTCGAGTGTCTTCTCGTAATCCCCGTACGGTTTTAAGCGGACTTCAGGTGTCCCTCGCTCTCCACGCCCTCCAGCCAGGTATCTCGAGTATCGACAAGTATCTCATGTATCTCCGCGTAACTCGAGTATCGCCTCCTCTCCGCGACGCGTACACGCCCGTTCAAGTAGCTCCAGACACCAACGCTACCAGCCCGCAACACTCGAAACGGCCCTCGAGCTCGCGCACGTTCGCGCATACGTCGACCCTGTCACCTTGAAATCTTTTCCTTCGATTTCATTCGCGGAAAGATCGTCGTTAGTAGGGTAATGGCGCGGCAGCGTAACGAGCGCGGCTCGCTCGGTACGCGTCTCTCCTTTGATCGGCTAACGGGAATCAAAGAAACGATTCAACTCGTCCGATGAGTGAAAGCTCGAGGAAATTTAGTCGGGAGGGACACCGACTGCTCTGCAAATCTGTAGCGCGGGATTAATTGTTAGAACCACGGAGATGTGGGTCTTTTCGTGGAACCTGCTCTTTCGTTGATGGGAAAGTTGGTGGGTTGACTTTACGAAATTATAAATGCGGATTTTATATTACAGTCTTGCAAGCAAATGGGTTTCTGAGGAATTGTGCGTTTGCTTGTCAGTGGGGTGTTTGAATGGATTTCTTGAGGCACTCGTGGGACTTGGAGTTTCACTTTCTATTTGAGGGATAGTCGGTATATAGTTAATCACATTGGAGCAAATGTAGTAAGTTACGCTACCACTGAAGACAGTTAGGGAAATAGAGTAAATATCAGAGATGACAAAATACGGCTTTGTATGAAGGGAAGACACTACTGTGACGGCCGGAGAAGTAAGCAATTTTTAAGAATTTTTTCAGGAATAACTTACAGTTTTCATAGATAATTGGATTTTTTGCATGTAGGAAAATTGGATCTATTGGAAAAGGGACAGAACGTAAGAATCAGCTTATGGGTGGCTCACAGCCAGAGTGTCAACGAAGGGTTAAAAAGATACATTTTGAAGAAAGTTCACAATTTTTTTATTGGAAAATAAGCAGCCTGAAAAATCACACAAAACAGTACCAGGTGTATCTCCGCGAAAAATCAAAGGGAATATTAAAACGTTGGCTTTCGTAGTGATTTTTTCCAGGCTGCCTATTCGCGTTATCGTATCTCCGCCACTTTGCAAGATATTTCAATGAAAAGAATTGTGCACTTCCTCAAAATGTATATTTTTAAATACGAGAAACCGCAATCCGATAACTCCAATACTTTCCTAGAAAAAATCCTGAAAATTCCCTCTTTTTTTGGTTCTCCTAGGTGTATATGCTCCCTAAATACTTTTACTCAATGCGTAATTCATGTATTAGAGTTCATAATGCACCGGATACCTTACTAACGTAGGCGATAAAGTTACTTGAGTGGGCGATCCTACCATTGCCTCGAACAGCGTATTATTTTCAAGATACAATTCTTTGCCGTGTGCAATTTTTTGTTAAAATTTATTAACAAAGGAATTATTTCTGGAGACAGAATGTGTTGACAATGATTCTACCGAGACCTGACAGACTGTCTGTGCAATTAATGAGACCTCGTGTCAAAATCTAATCATCTAATTATCTGACCACTGTAACAAGTAATATTAGCTCACAACCAGATAATCAAAGTACTGTTGCATTTCGCTTATTACAATGTTTGCTCGTAGCATAAACGTGGTTTGAATACATCTAGCGTAGAAAATATGTTCCGCAGTAATAAAAACACGACATTATTCCATGTTATGTGGCATTAATTCAGAGTCAAAGAAAATTACATACTGTGCTCATCTTGATTGCAGCCTTTTGTCGGGGAAATAGTATTCAGATCGATATCGCAATGCCAGCGTAGGTAATCCAGGCATATTTATATAAGCCTAAGATTAAGCAAAACTTGATTGTTCTGTTCCTGTAGCAGCGACGCGATCAGATTTACAGGACTTTAATAGAACCTATGTACATTATTACCATTTCTACTATCTCTTGCTTACCGATGGAATGATAAACAGAATTCCTTAAACTCTTGTCTCCTTTACAAAATTTGTAGATAATGTAACCATCAAATATTTATGCTATGAGGTAATTCGAAAGAATTGGAACTCTCTTCTTCTTCGCGTCACAATGAAAATTAGTGACATACCTTCTCGGCATTATTCTCGAGAGTTACCCCATAAATATATGAATAAAGGAGACTTCAAAATTTGCCGAAGCAAATAAAAATTCGTTAGTAGCTTATGGCTTTTCTGTTTAAGCCTTAAGGAATATTTGAAAAGTATAAAATACTCGACATTCAGGGGCGGATTTGTGTAGAGGCTAAGTAGCCTGCAGGCAAATTTTGGGCATTTTCAAATTGAAATCGGTAGCCAAATGTTTTTGCCTGTAACTTTTTATTTTTTCATCGACAATAATCGAATAGATTTCCATTTTCAAATAAAATGTCTATCCATTTTCTCCAATACCGAAAATGATGGGTGATCTTTAAACATAGGGGGCCGTTCTTAAATTACGTAAGGGTAGTTTGGGCGCTTTCTTATACCCTCTCTCCCCAAGCAAAAGGATTCGTAAGATTTTATATCTCAGCCCCTCCCCTTCCTTGCGTAGTTTTTTCAGTTATTAAAATTCTTTTAAAGATTTATATGATTCATTTAACTTGGTTTCCTGTGTGCGATGAAACATCGTTTTTTAGGCAACTCATATTGAAAATTAGGTTAAAAAAATGCTACGTAATTTAAGGACGACCAGTAGGAGCTTGAGACAACTTTAAAAAGCAAACTTATATGTCATTTTTTCCCATGTAGTAAATCTGAAATAACTCATATGTGGGTTGCCATATTGAATTAAATTTAAAATTGTCTCAACTCTTTCAAATTAAAATAGTTGATTATATTTCAGGGAAAGAGTAGCAGACGCTTGTTAATCTAGGAGCGTCAAATCTTCAAATCCCTCCCTCTCAACATTACATCGTCCTTCTGGTAAATTAAAAAAAAAATAGTTTAGCATTGTTGTCGAAAGATAAAGGAAAACCTGCAGAATTATCTGTATTTAAAATACGAGGGAGACATACAAGGTAATAATGATATTGATAAAAATAGAACTCTTCCTATGACAAATAAGAAAATATTCATTCTGCAAGCCAGAGCCTATATTTACCAAATTTTTATATTAATCACTGTTATATATGTTCATACTAACTTAGAGAACCTTTATGCAACAAACAGTGTCTTTTCAAGAAAGAAGGTACCATGCCCCAACTACGTTGTTCTTCTTTCGCGCTCTTCTATCCACGTTTTACTTTTAAATAGCTTCATCTTCACCTAATCACATAACACGATAACTTTAACCTAACGCCCCTAAAATCGCACCACGTGTCAGGCAAAGTCGTTCTATTCTCGTCAAGCCGTTTATTGGCTAGATTGATGCGAGTTCCCCTTTGTTCGGGGCAAGGGGGTGGAAAGATAAACTGGACGAATTTATGGAATTAAGAAGAAACCTTGAATTTCATCGATCGGGGAAGCACGAGACGCTTTCGAACCGATTCCTCCGAAGCGGCTGTGCTTGCTGGTATCCATCGATCCGTTTCTAAAGGGGCGTTCACAACGACGAGCCGTGAATCTGACAGTGCTAGAAACGAAGCCGAGCAGCGTGCTCTCGTGCCACTAACGCCGACAGACTTGTGCCTCTCTACACACGGCTCGTACCCACTCGACTACACCGCGCGCGTTTTTCTTCGGCGATGTATTAACAAGCAAGACGGCCGGAATCGCACCGAATTCCAGTGGCTTGCCGTGGCACAAAAGGAGACGAGAGGAGACAGAGCTTCGGGAGACAGAGCTGGAGGGGACAAAGAGAGGAGACAATGAGACAAGCTGCGGAACGGTCGGAGGAGAGAGAACCAATTAGAAGTATGCGGGAAAAATGGGGAAAATAGGTGGAATGAGATTGAAGGAGTTGGGGAGAGGTAAAAAAGGAGGTATTAAAAGAGGCTGGGATAAACAAAGGGGGAGGGTTGCCGAAAGAGAGGAATGAGGGAAGAATACAGAGATGAACAGAGAGATAGAGACAAGTTTTTACTATCTTTTTCTTTCATCCCTCTCTCTCTCCCTCTCCTCTTCTTTATCCTCCTCCCTGTCTTTCATTCCGCTTCGCCTCCCCTCTCTGTCTCTCTGCGGTGGAAACGTGGGCGTGGACGTAGGCGAGGTAAGCCTTCAGGGCCGACGAGCATCGACCGATCCAACTGGACGCATCGTAAATCGTGACCAGCCTCGCGACTCTTGGCTAACTTTGATAGACACCTAGATGCGCTAAACATCTCTTCAGCGATCTCGAATTTAGTCGCGACTGAATTCGGAACCCAGTGGCCAGGCGAGTAGTTGAACCGGCTCTTTCGGGAAAGGAAGTAGTATGGGTCAGTGCTTCGAGCGTCTGACTTTAGTCCAGGCTATCCTTTTGTTCAAAGTCGCGAGGCTAGTTTGACCTGACGTGAAAACAGGTGAATTACGAAGTAGAGCTGTAATTATTCGAATGATTTCTTCGAATATTCGAATATGTATTGCAATGATCTGGAGTATTCGAATTATCGCTTTATCGTGAAATTATTTTTGTATTTGCCTTTACTATAATTTGGTTTTCAAACGATAAATTCGGAACTTTATTAATCTTTGGTAAATTTATACATTTTGCAAACGAAAGCAATCATCGGTTATTAATGTTATTATTCTAATAATAATGATTCCTATTCGGTACCATCCGAAGTTCGAATACTCCTGGATTATTAGAATCTCAAATTTGAATACTCCTGGATTATTAGAATCTCAAATTTGAATTCTCTGGTATTCGAATCTCAAATTCGAATTCTTTGGTATTCGAATCTCAAATTCGAATTCTCTGGTATTCGAAACTCAAATTCGAATTCTCTGGTATTCGAATCTCAAATTCGAATTCTGTGGTATTCGAATCTCAAATTCGAATTCTCTGGTATTCGAATCTCAAATTCGAATTCTGTGGTATTCGAATTCTCTAGTATTCGAATATTCAACTCTCAAATTCGAATTCTGTGGTATTCGAATTCTCTAGTATTCGAATATTCAACTCTCAAATTCGAATTCTCTGGTATTCGAATCTCAAATTCGAATTCTCTGGTATTCGAATCTCAAATTCGAATTCTCTGGTATTCGAAACTCAAATTCGAATTCTCTGGTATTCGAATCTCAAATTCGAATTCTGTGGTATTCGAATCTCAAATTCGAATTCTGTGGTATTCGAATCCCAAATTCGAATTCTCTAGTATTCGAATATCCAACTCTCAAATTCGAATTCTCTGGTATTCGAATATTTGAATCTTGAATTCGAATTCTCTGGTATTCGAATCTCAAATTCGAATTCTCTGGTATTCGAATCTCACATTCGAATTCTCTGGTATTCGAATCTCACATTCGAATTCTGTGGTATTCGAATTCTTTGATATTCGAATATTTGAATCTTGAATTCGAATTCTCTGGTATTCGAATCTCAAATTCGAATTCTCTGGTATTCGAATCTCAAATTCGAATTCTCTGGTATTCGAATATTAGTTTGCGCTCGAAGCTTCTGTAATCGAAATAACAGCGCATTTCGTGGAACTAAATCATGCGTCATTGACACGAATGGTTTAAGAGGATCTAGTGAAATTATAACAAGGGACGTTGCTTCCAGGGAATACGACGTAAGAAAAAGAAAATGCGTCCGATGGTAAATGATGGCATCACGTTGGTTCACGTTGATCGCGATGGTGGATGACAGAAATTGATACGACTCTAAATGGACGAGAGAAAATGCGTCGCGACATGGTGCGAAGGGGAATGAACGAACAGGGTAGAAAATTGGCGTTCACGGGCTGGCATTATGTTTGTCACGCGAAGAATCGTATGGAAATACGATCGAGGAGCTTGGACAAGTTCCCCGCTCGATTGGGGGCTGGAAAAAAAAAGCGACGAACGATTGGATAATGCGTTTCGCGGCGCGCGGAACGTGTGTACAAACACGTGCAATCTGTCGTAACGGAGCAGAAAGGCGATTCTCGCGTGCCGTCGTCGGAAGAACGGAAGGGCCCCGGCAAAACGCTGAAACGAGCTTTGATTTTAATTTCCTGCACTACCCCGCGCCGGTTGGCCTGCGGCTTTCGAATTCCCCGTGTCGGCACGATCGATGGACGCTCGTGTCGTCACATGAGAACCCTCCTTTAATACCTCTCCCTCTCATTAAAGCCGTCCGCCCATCGCGCAGCGCGGAGAGTAGCATCCTAATGCTATTTACACAAGTGCGCCGCCGGAGCGAAAGGGCGTTCGAAACTGTTTCTCGTGTCGTGACGCTTGTGCCAGCCGCGTTACAATAAAATACCCCGTTCGTTTTGCACCGCCACGAAACGCAAACATATTTTGGCTTCGATCGGCCTTGGTCGTTGTTCCCTTTGTTTCACGAACGTATCTGCGTTCGTTCGACTCGTCGTATTGATCGCGCCTGATGGATTCAAATTGGAGCTTTTAGTATTCAGGCCTCCGAGTACTTGAAGGGATCATCACAGATTAAACTTGCTGTCGGAGTTTGGAAATATGTGTAACTGTACGAAGTAGTGAAGTTTGTAGGAGTTAAGATAAGGGTGTGTGAAGAAGAAGGGTTGTTGTGGACGGTTGTAGGCAGTGGCGGACTGGCTAGAGTGTCAGCTTGTCGAATGGCTCTGTGGGCCCCTGATGAAGTGGGTCCCCTTAAACATATCCGACAAGATGTTAATAATGTTAATGAGCTTTTAGTAGCTTGAAAATATAATACACTAGCAAAATACACCAGCGCTTCGCCTAGGAGATATTGAGGACTCCATGAAAGCACATTTCACCCATTTTCACCACCCGCTTAGGAGTTGATTAAGGCAAAATCCTGAAATTGGATTATAGGTTTTTATGTGGGTAACCTTTCGAAGTAAAAAACAAGTTGATATCTAATCGGGCCTAAGAGATTTTGAGGAATCCGTGAAAATACATTTCACCCCCTTAGGATTTGGTTAGAGAAAAATCCTGAAATTGGTTTTTAGGCATTTGTGTGGGTAATCTTTGTGAGTAAGAACCAAGTTGATATCTAATCAAGCCTAAGAGATATTAGAAAACCCGAGGAAATACATTTTACCCCTTTCCACCCCCTTGGGGATGGAATTTCCCAAAATCCTTCGTTAGTGGGTGCCTACGTCATGAAAATAATATATCTTCTTTTATATATATAAATAGAAGTCCCAATATTATTTCTATATCCACCTAAAATCCATTACGATTTTAATAAAAAAAATTGTGATAAAAGCATTTTTCCAGGATGCTTTATATTTAAAAATATAATAAATAACTTTGGAAAAAATCATTCTAATTTGGATTATATGAGGGCTTATAGTTGTGGATAGGCCCCCTTCATCTCCTGGCAACGAATATTTTTAGACCCAGTCCGTCATTGGTTATTCAATAGTTATGCTACGATACTGGATCACCTGACGAATCTAAACTGAAGGCATTCTTATCTCCATCGAATTCGCGCTTAGGGGTGGAGAAGGTCATCGACTTTACAGAGTTCTCAGTTCCCAGCTTCTGTATGGGCGTGCGCGTTACAAATCTCCCTATTACTCTGTGCGTAGGCATACCGAGCAATAGTGAGGTTTGCAAATGCTACAAGGTGAGGTACAAAGGAGGACCTGGGAGGGCATTGCTTGTCAGTCACCAAATTCTAATGGATCGATAGCAAATCGCCTGCTAATCCTCGACTCTACCCATCGCTACCCGTATGGATTTCGTGCTAGGGAATGAAGTGGGTAGCGGCTCTAGCCATTTCGCCATTTTGTCTATGGGTATGCACACGGGGGACCTCGCTACTTCTCGGTATACATATCTATAGATACTCGAGTTCAAAGGTGTATCTAGCGCCGCAAAAGGAGTGAACAATTAATATTAATAAATGCTTGTCTGCTCTTTTACTATTCATCTGCCCTATTTAGAACGACATCGATACCTTTGAAAGCTCGAGGAGATATTTTCATGAAATCGGTCAGGAAATAGGTGATCTTTAGGATTCTTTTCTGAGAAAGTATGTAACTTGCAGTAAAACAACTTTATGGCCTTTATTTATTCGTTATTCAAGGATATCATTTTTTTTTATTTTTCTATAGGGTAGATGTCCCTAGTACTGCCACTTTATTTATTTTGCTTAATAAAAATGTAACGTATAAAGAATAGTGTATAACAGTAATATTAATAATAATAAGAACAGTCCCAATTTAATAATAATATTATTGTTGTACACTATTCTTTATACGTTACATTTTTATTAAGCAAAATGAATAAAGTGGCAGTAATAGGGACACTGACCGTAATAGGGACATCTACTCTAGTTCGATTTCTACGTGGCATTCAGTCCACTGCTACAACAAAAAGAGGCGTCGACGGGAGCCAGTATAACTTGACCTAGGATTGTCTCAAAGCAAAAAACCAAAGATATTCTTATATGTTATACCAATCGTCATAATTAACCAGCCTTTAGGAAGGCAAAGTAAGCAAAATGACGATGTTTGGTAAAAGGAGTAATTTTACGCCTGAAAATGCTAATAACGAAAAACTATTACCTCTAAAATGTATGATCGAATTACAAAGAAAATGCCACCAAGATTTTTTAAATCCATTTATAACTTCTTTTGTTATGCTGGCTATCGTTCGGAGGTCGAGTCGATTCTATCATTGTAGAATCTATACATACAGTTACGAATTTCGTCTTACAATTTTCATTGAATATTCTTCAGATACTATACTATAGATGTATGCAAAGAAATCCATTTTCAGAAAAATTTTAATGAGAATGTCCCCTTAATGGGACTAGGCAGTCGTTTTCCGTGAAAGAAACACGTTATTGTAAAAAAAATGAAAGCAAATCCAGATGTATCCATTTACCCAAAGCTTATTATTATCATAGAGATTGAAAAAAAATTGGTGTGAAATATACATGTGCTTTAAAAATGGCGGTGTTGACTGGTAAACATTTTAACGTTCTTCTGTAGTTCTCAGGTAATATTGGTCTTAAAAAGTTACGTAATTCAATTTCAAGGTGTGATTCTTAATCGTTACATCCGCAGTTTCTCGCGAAACCAATACAAACTAAAATTAAAACAGAATTATTAAATTGGTGACCGAAAAACGGCGATTATTTAAAAAAAACTCGGTCGCGTTTGTACGCTACTAAAAATCCGCGCCTTTTTATTTTTTTATGAAAATCTCGAGTTTTTACGGACCATAACAGAGGTTCCGCTGGAAATGGCACATGTTTTACACATCCTGTAATTTTTTCAAGTCGGTCTGAATCTCCGTTCATTCTCAACTAGCCGTAAACAAAGAGAAAAAAAGATTCGAGAAAAACGCGTTTATACTTTCTGGGCAAAGGCGTCGCTGTAAGTTTCCGCTTGACCTTTTTAGCTGTCAAATCAACAATTTAGCGAATTTTAATATAAACCAAGCGGCATTTCATTCAGAGAAGATAGTGCTTTCGGAAAATGCAATAAAAAATCGATTTTTCAACTGCCTAATCCCCTTAAGAATAGCGTTTCCTAGAAAAAGGCATTCCCTTTTACAAAAATGTTTTTACACTACTTAAAGTAATGACTACATTTGAGGCTTCCGTTCAATCTGTATATTAAATTTACAAGAAAATACAAGAAACGGACGTTTACTGGTCGAGCCTCGGAGCCTCGCACGCGAGTTACGCGCCAAAACTCAATTCCCAAGGGAACACTAAACGGGAATGATGACGAGAGAGGCTCACCAACACATAGAATATCAGCAATTCATTAGGAACACGTGAAACCCGTCTCTGCGTACCACATAATCTCTGTAAATAGAGTAAGTGGGCAAAGCATGTCTTGAAACATTTCTTTCATTCCATTGCAACGCGCTCCGCCAAGAGTGGAGCCTTTTCGGTATTGAATCGAATTAAATTAATTGCATTAAATCGCTCCATACCTCGCTGCGAATTCAACTCGCAGATGCGCGCTTCAGCTTACGTCACGAGCCACGAGTCTAGATCGTTATACCGAAGCCGGTGTGTTAAAGCTGTCCGAGTGTATTTGGAAAAAAAAGAGCAGAGGTGAACTTAACTGGAGCGTTTGAAACGAGCTCGTTACTTGAATATCTCGAGCAGCTCGGTCCTCAGAAATTATTCGCAAAATTCGATCGCAAAAGTCCCCGGCGCAATGATGCCAGACCCCGTTCCTTTCGAGGGGAAATTGGGTATCACGCGAAAGTCTGAATTAAAGCTCTGAAAAGGGCGAGTGTACGGCGTTGGACACCAGCGTTCAATTGAGGAGCAAGCGTAAAAATATGCTAGGAATATTCCTGGCAAAAATTCATTCAGCAGGAGAGTGCAGCTGTGTACCGCAGCAAAGTGTGTCGTAAAGTACTTTCATGCTAAAAAAGATAACTGTCTCCATGCCAGCAAGGCCAGCTGATTTAAACATAGTAGAGAATTGTCGAAGGGGGCCTGCAACAGTCACGCGGATGCAAATGGCAATTTCAAGACGGAAATTTTCAAATGAAAATTTCCATTGCACAGGAATGGCAGAAGTTTCGTAAGGGAGCGATAAAATATCATGGAAATCGTGGATAACGAGGATAATAAAGATAGAGGATAATAAAAGGAGTCGTGCACAGTGTGAAACTAAAAATAGTTTCTCATGTTGCACAATGTAGAAGAATTTTTCAAATAATACTCCCTAATTTCCTCGAATTGGTTTTGCAAGTTCCGATCGTGGTTCTTGATTGAAAATTCGAGGTTCAGAAGAATCAAAAGTATTTTATTCGAGTCGAATTTTCTTCCACAGATCTTTTCTAATGATTAATTTGTGTTCGAGCAAAAAAAAGTTTGTAGATTAAAGTTGAAACGTTTGTTGGAATATTGATAGAAAATTCGTTGATTATTTTCCAAATTTTCAAACCCATATAGAGTTCGAGGATTTGCAATGCAGAGCATTATATTTAATAGCGGTGCCTCCGAGTGTTTACGATTGATCTAATCGACCAACTGTAAGTGCATTAGCACGTTGCGTCATTTGCATACACGCATAAGGTTTGTCGATCGAAATGTCATAGAATCCTAGTCACCACTGACACGGCAGTCCAGTGGAATATTTTATTTCCCTCTGTCTAAATGAGTCACATTGACGTTGATCGTGGTAGTATTAAGTTGTTCGACTTTGAACGTGGTTCTTGTTCTGGCGTACTAAAATGTGTGATCAGTGTACGTGGCGCACAATGCAGCTCGAGTACTGGATGAAAGGGGAATCGAGAATATTCGAAATTTGTTCAGTACTCGAAAATGGTAACTAGCTTGAATTTTACATCAAGCTTATTCGAGCGATTCAAAGATTTCGAGCTACTCAAATTTTGAGAAGTTATATTAATCTTTTCACATACTCGATTTTCTTGTAGCTTTTCCAATTCCTTCAAACTACTCTACCTTTTCTATTGTTTCAATCTTTCAAATTACCTGCCCAAGTTTTCGCAAGTTATTCCCAGTTCTTTTGCAATTGGATAAATTAAAATATTGCTGGAATAACTGAATACTCGATTTGGTTAATTTTAATCGATTCGAATTTGAAACCACTTAAATAATTTAAGTGAATACTCGATTATCCCTAATGCAACAATAGATCTTTTAAAATCAACTGAAAATATATATGTTAATATTGCGTTTTCAACTCATTCTGTTTGTGCAGCGCTTAAATCGTGAATAAAAGTTTCTGCCCAGCCATGAATTCCATTATTGTCCCGACAATGAAGGTAATTATAATGGGCACGATATAATAAGGAGTAACGGGGACAATGGAGGAATCGTGGAAGGTAATGACTTATACTGAATCGTAGGTAACGACTTTTCCACAGAAGCCAAGTGAAACTTGGAAACTCGAAAATTATTTTCAGTAACTTTTAACGAACGAACCAGCAACGAACTGGCAACTCAGAGATTACGCCTTTAATTAAAATTAAACTGCAGTTTCTGAAGCTTTGTCCTTGCCTCATGAATTAATAATGGAGTTTATATTTCTCGTTATTGTGTAAGGGAATAATTTAGACATTACGGACAAAATTTTCCAGAGCCCTGGAATAAATGGGAAACGTGGAATAAACTAAACGAGTCTCAAATTTAAAAAAAAATCAATTCTAAAAGTATAACGAGCCGGATTCTAGCTGTTTTTTATACGTTCAATCTGCAAAACTGATTACGAGAGCATAGAATCTTTATTATAAATTACTACAATTTATGCATGTGATAGCCATTTATAAGGAAATTTATTAAATTGAATTTTAGTCAAGACCATGAATACTCCACGCATTTTTTAAATAGATTTTCACGTTTTCGATTTATTTTCAAACAAGTAGTCTTATGACTAAAGAACATAACTCTTTGAGAAACATATCATGAATTGAAGAGTCCTTGTAGAAAATACTGTAAGTGCCAAAAATAAAATTCTGCACCTACTATAGTAGCCGCCGACACTCATTTTTACTTTTCAGCGTATTTTTATTTTTTTTGAACTCGGTTTTAATTTTTTTTAAATTTCTTTTGTAACATCAAATTAAAATTAAATTCCAGAATTTCTGAAGTCTTCGTTTTCCTTGCTACGACTAAAAATTGACATTTTCCAAACTATTTGTAGAGGCTAAACTATAACTCTCGCCATAATACTTAACTCACAGTCCAAAACATCCTAATTTTTAAAAAGAACATAGAGCAAAATTGCACGTAACTCGAATCAATAGGAATATACCAAGGTGATTGGAATTTCAAGGATTAACCTGATACCATTTCATAGATGTCTGTATTAATCCATTTCGATTCATCTCTCCCTGAACCTCGCCCCTTGCACACTTTCTCAATTACTTCCAGCATTATCCTCTTCCCCTTTCGATCTTGTTATTACTATGTAACGACAATCTACGATTACTAGTAATAACAATCCTTAAATAGTAATTAGGTGGAATCAGTGGCTTTATTGATTCCTTGCGGATCACCGCGACTTCCTTCCTTTCTAACCTTTCACCATTTCTCCCCACGACCTACTATCACTGTTATGCTTCTAATCCTCCGCAACATGGACGAACACTATGAATTTGAAGTATCTGCTTGCGCAACAGCGTGGTCGCAAAACGTAGACAACGAGCGTAGGGCGAAACGCGGAGCCACGACCCACTTTCGTGTCGTGCCAATTGCTGATCGTGGAACAGGCGGTCCTAATTAGAGAAGGCTCGATCATCAATTAGGAGTCACGCGTTACAAGATCGGAGATCAGAATTCGACCACCCTCGTGAGAAATTGACGATCAATCGTTCAACTGTATCTCGGCAACTCTGTGACTTCTGTCGAGTATCGGCTCGCTTATTTTTTCACAATCCGCTGCGAACCATTCTATTCCAGACCCTGGTGAATTGTGACCCGTGAAAATTAGCATGGCAGACGTTCAACAGTCGAATAAATCGCGGTGACTCGACCGCCCCGATCTACTTCGGTCTCGTTATTCTTGCAAAGATTGGCCGCTAGAAAATTCAGGAATTGGAACTCCTCGCTCTGCTAGGAACGATCCAAAATGCGGGATCGAGTGATTTCATTTCACCGATTATCCCGAAGTTCGGGATTTAAAAATTGTCAATTGGGCTGTATACTTAGAGTCGATTTTTAATAAATGTTGTTTTCCTTGTTACTTGGACCATTACTGATAATTTGTTTGAGCAATGGTAAGTAATTGCAAGAAATAATAGATTTCGTGGCATTTGTTACGTTGACAGCGAGGAACAATGAAATAAATGTTCCACAATTAAAGGCGATTTAAAAGAAGCGTGTTGAATCGCTGCAGATGCTTTGTCTTATGATAACAAATTTAAATCGTGTATGTTTCGTCATTCTGTATTATCTTGCTGCATACTTGGCACTGTTCCCTTTACATATATCTTGGGATTTACATGACAAACGAAAGTACCAATAACATTCTCCGCTCACATGACATTATCCTATCTTCCTTTTTTCAAATTGAACGGCTTATTTCGAAAGCGTCCCAAATCCATATTTTCAATGAATAAAGTATAATGGTAAAAAAAGTCTCCCCTAACTATTCCCGAGTGTGCATATATCTTCCTTTATAACATCCGAGGGGTATTTTTTTTAAAACCCGTTTTAAAACGCATTTATTTCCGATGTGTCTTAAATTCGACAGAATTTTATTTCGCAAATGTCATATCCAGTTTTATAATATATCAATTCTATTTTATACACAGATTGCGTTGAAATGTTTTGTCCGCGCTCGAATATATCATGCGAAAAACCAAATAGATTTTTTCATCGGAGGCATGTCACGGAATATTTGACAATATTGGAGATCAGTAAAATAAATGAAAATAATGAATTGTTTCGTGCACGTGGAATGAAATAAGCAAACCGCCAATGAGGTTTTAAGGTACGAGAAACAGTAACTCAGCCTTGCCGATGCAGTAAATGAAGTAAAAATGATTAAAACGATAAATTTGATGTAAAAGTTGCAAGTTAATAAATATTATGAGATTATTTTTTAAGGTCTAACATAATAAGTAATGATATCAGTAACGACTGGATCTATTAATTTCTTTATTGTTTTATTATATGTTTCCCAACAATCGTTTCTCGAATATTCTACACTCTACACCCTTCTGTCTATAAATAAATGGAACATATTACCTCGAGTCAAATAAATTTGAATAGAGCAGCATGTTTAACCTGTTAAGTGGGTCATTTCTAGGCCAATACCGTCTTAATGTATTTATAATTGTATATTTAAAAATGATTACAGGCCAATTAACTCAATTCGCCTACAGCAAATGCGACGCGCGGCCTAATAGGTACACTATTTCTTTATACCAGAGAACCTTTTCAAGTTTTGGGACGAATTATCTTTCCTTATTCATTAGAGGGCGAGTTAAATTGTCTTAACCAATGGGAACAATTTTCAACTGGCGAATTAACTCGTCTTGGTTAAAACGAAGATTTCTCAGCTGACGAGTTAACTCGTCTTAGCCAAATAGGCAAATTTTAATCTGACGAGTTAATTCGTCCTAGCCTTGTAGAAGAATTTTCAAATGACGAATTAACTCGTCTTGGTTAAAACAAAGATTTTTCAGCTGACAAGTTAATTCGTCTTATCCACGGAAACAAATTTTCATCTAACGAGTTAATTCGTCCTAGCCTTGTAGAAGAATTTTCAAATGACGAATTAACTCGTCTTGGTTAAAACAATGATTTTTCAGCTGACGAGTTAATTCGTCCTGTCCACGGAAACAAATTTTCATCTAACGAGTTAATTCGTCTTAGCTTCAAAGAAGAATTTTCAACTGACGAATTAACTCGTCTTGGTTAAAACGAAGATTTTTCAGCTGACGAGTTAATTCGTCTTATCCACGGAGAAGAATTTGCGATTGGCGAGTTAACTCGACCTCGCCAATTAACAAGTAAAAGTAGAATACATTATCCCAATCTGAAACGAGTTCCTTTTGCCTTATTTGCAAATAAGCTACCCCGTTCTCTACAAACACCAAGGCTTCTCAGCATCCTAATAAAAACGTCAAAAAAAGTGAAAAAGTGATCTAAGCGGCACCTTGAATTTCGACGGTGCTGGCTAATTGGCTCCGCGAGGATGCGCATCGATCATGTTCGGGTCATTCGACGTAGGTGGCACCGTGGATGGTTACCATGTTCGATCTCGTTTAAATATTTAACGGTGGTCGTGTATGCGCGCCGATCGACTCGTTATAAACGGACTGACACACCGGAGGTGGAGTCTGCGAGATACAGCCGCTATCGTCTGTACCTGCATTAAAATGCAAATGATCGGACTATCACCGAGTGTCGCTCCTATCACCGCGCCGGGCTCCGTCTACGCGAGGACTCGCAAAACAACCTGACACCATCTCCTTTCCCGTTCTGTATGCATAAAGTATCGCCGCAGCGTGCACCGCTTCACGTGCTCATCCGAATAGAAATTTAATTGTCCCGGGGTACTATCAAGACACGAGTGCCGGGATCGACATTTAATTGTCCCTGGAAGGGGCGACACCAATCGAGCGACACAAAACTAACGAGGGGCGCACACGAAGCTCCACTCGCCGATTTAGTTCGAATTTTTCATGTAGTTTCTGCACACCGCGTATGTGTAATGATATATTAGACGCGCGGGGCGCGCTATTCAAAGATTGACGAGAAAATCGAATTCAAAGTTTCGTTCGAAGTGAAAACTTCCAGAACGATGATATACATACATAAATTATTAGAATTACATATTAATGTAGGGGGAGTTATCTTTACGCCGGACCGTAGAGGGGATAGAAATCATAACAACTAGGTTTCGAAACGTTCCAGTCGAGTGTGCACAGCGAAGAACATTGATTTAATATTATTTCTTTCTTTGTACTTGAGAAAAACCTTAAAGCCTCGTTCACATTAGTCAAGTTTACTGCTTCAAGTCGCTTGAAATCAGTAAGCTTGATAACGTGAACCTGTTATACACTTCACTTGAAATATCCTTTCAAGTTTCAAGCGAAGTAGAGAATGTTTCAACTTTTCTTGCCTTGAAACAATACAACTTTAATAGTGTGAACGTACGTACAAGAGTCGCGAAGGTAAGCCGACTGTTTATTATTTTTAAAAATTCTCAATAATTCATTCCCAATTTCGTTTTTTATTATGCACAAGCCAGCAAATACCACCTACTTTCACGCCATTTTAGATATCTTAATCTACTTGATTCAGTCTTCAGTTTCAAGCTTCAAGTACTCTTGAATGTAACTTGAAGGCAGCTGACATTATCTGAACATCAACTTGAAGGCAGCTGACATTATCTGAACATCAACTTGAAGTCAGTATACTTGAATTCAAGCGACTTGAAGCCAGTAAACTTGACTAATGTGAACGAGGCTTAAGCATCCGGCACTAGTGAAGCTCCCCATATGTATATCTATGCGTAACAAAGGAACTGTCCGTTTCATTTTCGCAATGTTTTATTATTTCTGGGATTGATTATTTATTTGGAAATGCGAAACTTTCAGCTCGATTTTCTCGCGAAATTTTGAATACTACGTTTTACCCGTTTAATATATTATTATGCACGGTGTGCCTTAAGATTTTAGCCAAATCAGTGACCGTAGCCTTGTGCACTGGCCCTGCAGGCTCGTACAGTGAAAGTGGCAAGGGCAAGGCATTTGCGGGGCTTTAAACGCTCTGGCGGTTATTCAGAGGCTAATTGACTAATTGCGATCCCTGAGCTCTCGAACAACGAAAGAATATTCGGCGCAGCAGTTATAAATTAATTATGATTCTCTGGTACGATCGCGATGACGTACAAAGAACTCTCGCGGTTCGTTACGCTCCATCTTTTACCACTGATTAAATAATACCTGTGTCGCGAGACGTTGGTACTCGATTATCGATCGCTACGTCGCCGACGCTCCATGAATGCGATATTCTTTCTATGGCAAAGGCTAATTCGATCGGTCTTCACATTTGATGGACAGGTTGGAATTATTCCTTTATGCGTGATTATGAATTTTTATGATCTCGTGGGCGCACTAAGAAAATCCTGCATGTATAATGTAGCAGCCCAGATGGTTTAATAGTTTACCATTTGAGTCGAGTTAAATAAATTCAGCTCAGCTTATTGTTAGAGTTGCCAACCGTACTATAATAGGTATCTAGTGTTGTACTATATTTTTTGTTAAGTATACTACATAGGTACTGTTAGAAAAAAATATAGTACGTAATAATACTATATTTTCGATACATCGATAAACCTCTACAATTTTACTTATTTTTTATTCTATGGCAACATCAAAATTTTAATGGCAAATTTAAACTTTAACAAAGGGGATTTTTTCTATAATGAACATGGAGTGGCGGAAAGAGAGAAACAGGGACCTGTCTATCTCTCATAGAAAATGAGACCCTTATATATGAAGGGTAAGGGAGAAAAGCAATATATGTCCAGTTTTCGTGATTTTGCGATTTATCGCATACTAGCTTCACTATTCGGCTTCGCACAAAATTTAGATTCTGATTTTATACAAGAAAAATGTTTTTTTATTTATTTTTTTTGGGGGGGGGGGGTAGACACATTCCTCTGGATTAGTTAGGCATAACGAGCTGGGACACATTTCGTGACCCCAGAGCTAACCGTTCGAAAGTTTTTAGGCGACAGACAAACACACAAACACTTATATATTAAGATTTTGTTGGTGGAAACTGAGACTACAGAACTGTCAAATCACAAAGGGTTACAAAATTCAAATACCCCCGCGAGATAACGTTAAATATTTCGTATAGGTACTGGTTAAAAACTGGTAATGTCCACTCAGAACTGGATCAAAACACTTAATTTTCGCGATAAAGCTGTTTTGTGACATTCCCTGTTAATTTGGACTTTCAGTGCAATTAAACCTTCGGCATATTTGTTAATGACAATAAATTAATTAATGCAAAATGCACCAAAATTATAGATACATTTAAAAAATAAGATGCCGTTTTAATGTTGTTTGATTTTGTACCACTTTCCTCTGCAAAGTACTATATTTTTTCAGAATGTATTATATTTTTTCACATTTAGCCATAAAGTACTATATATTCCCCCCCCCCCCCCAAAAAAATTGGCAACCCTAGCTCACCTATACAATATTGCACATGTACGAATAATGCAACAGAATTTTTTAAAAGTTTGAAAAACATAAGATTCAACATAAAGTATGAAATTCAAAGTATGAAAAAACATAAAAATACTCAAAAATTTTAAAGATCCCATTCTGTGACGTATGCAATATTGCTGCAAAAGTTCACTTTAACAAAGCTCGCAGTAACGATGCATATAACAGCGTGGACAAAACTTCTTTGTTTTAACTGGCAACGTCGCGTCTGCAAGTTGATTCTGCTTCTAGATGCAGATTGCAGATGCAGAGAAAGGTTAATCCATGGACTCTCAATTTTATATGCTTTTCATGATGTTTTCTACCCTTTCGTTCTCCTCTCTTTCGCATTAATTACAGTCGACGTCATACAGACCAGACGTTTCTCATTCCATCGTGTTGCAGGCCGTGTTTCCCCCTCCCCACTTTGCATACCAGAAAGTAAATAAACTAACCGTGCATAATTATCTTTGTCGAACAATGTCCCCGCCCCCTCGGGGAAGAAAGACTTTACTTGAAAAGCATTTCGCTCGCGAAACATGTAAGACAATATCCGGCGCTCCTGCAGTTTGGCCCATTCAAATTTTTACCCGCGCACCTCTGTATATTTAACGCGGTGAAAATGCGCCAATGCCCTTACGCCTCGCGCAGGCATCGATTAAAAGACACGTACAGAATTAGAGAGGACTCCGAAGCGAAACAATTGGCAAGCTAAAAGCGATGGTATTCTTCCACTACTCTGAAGCACTGGTTGCTGTTTCTGATGTGCATATCAGATAGTTCTTTTCCGCCTTGAATAAAAGAAAAGACACGTGACGGTCACATGTTTCGCTTCAATTTCTCGATACGGAACATTTCTACGACAATGGAAGCTACGTTTTATATTATTACCGCATGCATCGAGACGTCAGGAAATTGCATATCATTAGAATAAATTATTCCTTTCCTATAGCGTGCCTCCTGATACTTTGCGAAGTTAACAACCAAACCGTTTCGCGGGTATCGGCGCACACTTTTCCAAGCGAGCTCGTCGTCGATGGAGGAAATTGATTGCGACCCGTGGCGCAACGATTCAAGCAGCATATAATTTCGGCACAGACTCCGCAGTGACGTTGGTGTTCCTACATCGAAATTCCTGTCGCGGTTGCATTATGTATGACAAGGGAAAAATGAAAAGTTACCTGCCGAATAGAGGATGCCAGAGCTGCGAGTCATCGGGCGAGCTGGCGGTGGAGCTGACTTCCGGTTCCTGCTTGAGTAATCCGCTCCGTACCCTGAGCAGCGGCGGATAGGGGCTGGCCCGTCGACTGCTGGACAGATCGATCGGCGCTGGCATTAGCGTGCCGATCGGCTTGCAGCTGAGTTTGGGCCTGGCTTGCGAGGCGTTCCTGGCCCCGTTGCTCGCGTGACCGGGCCCTTTGTTAGTGCCGTTGCTGATCCTCGGATGGGACTGTCGTGACCTGGAGACTGGGCCTTCGCCGTGGTCGAGGACGTGCTGCAGATGCGCCAGAGATATCACCAATAAATCTGGATCCCTCAGGAGATCCGGTCTGGTCAGGGCCTCTGGCAGCCTCAGCTCCGGCCTCGAGGCGAGCAGTTTCGGGATTTCGATGGCTGGAGCCGCCGCGAGACCGGGCAAGTAGTCCCTCGGCACCAGAAGCGGATCAGGGATCAGATGTCCGGAGGTTTCGATCAATTCTCTAAGTTGACTAGCAGGATCGAGAAGCTTATCGGTGCTGGTGGACGTGGCGCAGACTTCCTCCAGCGTGTGCACCCGATGCTTCCCAGAGGGCTTTTGGCAGCCAGTCGGCTGGCCCTTCTGCCTGCCGACGGACCACTCGGCAGACATCGGTCTCTTGGGCGTGACGCGGTCCGTCACGAAATAGGTACTGTGGATATCGCCACTGGACATTGGTCTGCCACAGTTCCTCATCTCCTGGCTGTGAAGGGTCAGTCGTTCCTGGAAGCTTCTGTTCCCCTTTCGTGCGCTAGCTTTCTCGACGTCCTTCGAGGGGTCCGAGCGAACGGCACGATGCTCGCTGGGTACTTGATCGCAACGGTTCGAGATCTCCTTCTGCTTCTCGTGATCCCTCGCCTCCAGCTGGTTCGGCGACGACAGGATGCCTTTCAAGGTCAAGTCGCTCTTCGCGTCCTCCGAGCAGGACACCGAGCAAGGCGGGCTGGGTAGTAACCTCTCGAGGTACGCGGACGAGGGCCTCCTCGAAGCCGGGGAACACGGGATTCCACTCGGCTGCGGCGACACAACTGTACCACGGGTCCGAAGTTCCTCGAGGACCTGCTCGTCGAAGTGTTCTACATCCTGGTACTTGCACTTCGCCTGGGCCTCGCTGCTTCTGCTCGAGCTGATCCAGTGAGCCTGATTCTTCGCGTTTTCAAGAGGAGTCTTCCGATCCTCCGAGTTCCCCATACTTTGCCTGTGGAAGTAGTCTCTGTCGGACTCGTACGCTAACGAGTCAGCCTTCTGTCGCCTCAGATCCTCCAGCACTTGCGAGTCGCAGTCGTCCTCGTCCTCTTCCATGTCCCTCTCGTCGTCGTCCTCTTCGTGCGGGAACCTATCCAATTTCGACTCGTCCGCGAAGCCGTCGCTTTTAGGGAAGTTCACGGTGCTTTCGGGGGACTCGACGCGCGACTTCGTCCCCGGAGAAGCTGCGTTTGCCGCGACCGCGTGAGGATTTCTGTACCGGTAACTCGGTATGACGATCGACAAGCCGGGAAGGTTCTTCGGGGATGGCTCCGTCCTTTGCGTCTCCGTCGCTGAGTCGGCGTTCTTGAACAGCCTTTCGGCGCATTCCGCTTGGGAGTCGGGCGATCTGCTTGACGACGACGCCTTCGAAGGCGGTCTCGCCGAAGGTACCACAACGGTCTTCGTGATTTCTGGCGTGTGGGTTCTGGTTACAGAGACTGAAAGCCCTGGAGTATTCCTGAGCGCGGTTAGAATCTTCGAGCTGTCGTTATAGTCCATTTTGATCGGCTCTCCAGGCTCGTCGGGTCTCTCCTCTTCCGTCTCTAACGGTGTATCGTCGTCGTAAACTGCTACCATATTCTGCCATTTCGAACGGGAGCTCGATCTGCTCTTTACTCGACTTCCGAACCCACCGTCCGCTTCGGCAACTTTGCACGACTTCGAGCCTGAATTGTTCTTTACGGAAACAACGACGACGTTCTCTTTAACGCGAGCACTTTTCCCTTCCTCGTTCTCGACATCGTAGTTCCCGAGAATCTTCTCCTCGTGTATCTCTAATTTATCGTCGGCAAGATTGTCGACACTTTTAACGGCGCCCTCCTGCGGGTAACTAGCAACCGGATTTATCCTTGACTGTTCCTTGACTTTGCTGGACAATTCCATCAGCGCCGTGGGATTGGGATCTTTGATTTTGCTCTCGATAGATTTAGCACGGGGGATCTCGCTGTGGAGCTCGTAGGTTTTCGTGGAGTCGACGGGCAGATCGGCGCTAGGCGTATCGGCGGCTAGAACCGGCGAGGCCGTGGCATTTATCATGTTCAGTATGTCCTGAATGCCTGCCTTGTTCGTGTGCCTTCTTTTTTCGCTGCCCACCACCGACTCCTCTTCAGTGGCGATAACATCGCCCGCGTTCTGCCTCTTCGCATCTTTTCCTTGGCTCTGAAGGACATTCTGATGAACGCCCTCGGGCAATTGAGAAAAGCGAAGCTGCTCCAGCATCACTCGCGGCTGGAACAGCTTGTCCTTCTGCAGCCTCTCGAGGTTCCTTCTACCATCTCGACCGGGCAGGTCTTTCTCAAACCTATTCTCCTCCTCCGCTTCCTCCTCGTTCTCGTCCTCCTCCTCGTCCTCCTCTTCCTCGTCGTCGTCGGAGCACGGCACTCTCCGCCTCTCCTCGTCCCAGCTCGCCTTAACCCTCGCGTTGTCCCGCAGATCGGCCAAAGGAAAACCGTAATCCCGCCTCTGCTCGCCGCTCCTGTTAATCTCATCGTAGGTCCTCTTCCGTCCAACACCGTCCCTGGTGACCAAACCACTGGTCCGTCCATTTGGCAGCTCCTTCGTAGAGATATGTTGAAGATTCATCGCCACGTGCCCCGGCTGCTTGTCCATCTCTTTTCCGTCGCTTGTGTCGGACGAGCTGGAGGAGCTCTCGCTGCCCGTCTTTTGGGGGGCGACCCCCAGGCCCGTCGAGTACATGTTCGAGGCTGTCCTCGGTATCGAGCGCCATCCCTGCGCGGTCTTCGTCAGCTTGATGCGATTCCTCTTGTCGTAGTCCTCGCATCTTACCTCGACGATCCTCTGCTCTCGCTGGGAGGCCCACAGAAAGATCGGGTTCACTTTCGGCCGCCTCTCTTCCAGCTCCCCCGGCTGCCCGTCCCTCGGCTGCTTCTGGTGTTTCTGATGATGGTGATGATGATGATGACGTCTTTGACGACGGGGCGCTGTGCCCCGTTCAGGGGCCCCGCTCATCACTCCATCCAACGAGCTGTTATTACACTGCCACTCGTCCACCGAGACGACTTCTTCAGCCAACGATCTCTCCGCTCTTATCGATCGCTTTTAATAACACTCGATTCGCTCGATCGGCGCGCGCGCGAGCGCTCCCGTCTGAAAGTAGCGCTCAAAATTATCCCCCTGCGCATAAGATGCTTAAACGTCGCACGGCTCGCGATGGGCAGTCTCATTCGATCCCGATTACATTCTCCGATCGGCCGTTTAGCGTGTCTCCCGATGTCTTCGCGGCGCACGGCTCCATCGACTAAGTAATTAGCTTGGCTCACGGCTGGCTCGAACGCACCCCGGTCAGGTCCGGCTCACCCCGAAGTCAATTTCTTGCCGTCCATTAACGGACAAGTCAGTTTCGAGCAACCACCGATCGATCTTAAGGGCATTGACATTGTTGACCCAGCACTTCCGCCAGCCAGATGCACCGGACACATAAGCCACGCTCTCCTCTTCCTCCACGCTTCCGTCCTCGACGGCGACCACTGTAATTCTCTTTACTGTTCCCTCGCTTCCGTCTCTTGCCCGCCGCGAGGAGAGGACCTTACGCCAGGTCCGCGGGTTCGTCGACACTGGCCAAAGAGGCTGGCGGTTCCGCTGTAGATAGTTCCACGGCCGTCAAGGTGGTTCGCCGATGGCGGAGGTCGTCGACGTTCATCCAGCTATCGAACCGTGACACGGTGCAGTCGCGAGCAACGGAAGATCACCGGCACTGTCCACGATTCCCATCGGGGCATCTACAACGTCGATTTGCATCGAGCTTGCGGCGTCGACTCCGTCGAGCTTACCGCTGGCAGCACTGAGTATGTTCGACCCATCGAGCTTCTCTCGACCCGCTCGCCTCTCTATCCGCCGCGATATCACGTCTCCTTCTTCTTCCACTCTACTTACGTGCTGATTTCTGACGGCCCCCTGTCGCACCCCTAATCCGTTCACCTCCGAGCTCGCTTAATCCTTTCCGCTCCTCCTGGCTTCGCTACGGCAACGCACCTCTAATTCCCTCGCCGGCACTCTTATATCCTTGACCCTGCGCAAATTGTTGACGATGGTACCGTGCTTGTCGAACAATTGTCATCGATGACATAACACGGCGAGCTCTATCCACCGGTTACATGTCGTTACGCGCGGAGTCACTGTCTGGGAGCTACTGTCGGTGCCTCCTAGTTGCCTTCCACTTCGTCGCCGCCGCCCCCGCTCCGCAGAATCGCGAGCCAGGCTCGGCACTAGCCGGGGCGCCCTCAACTACCCGACCTGCCCGTACCTTTCGCCCGCCTTCGATAAATCCAAGTAATTCTCCGCATTTGCCGGCACTCCCTGCATCTCGGTATAAAATCTTACACTGTCGCCAATCGTAGAATTAAAATTTTTTATGCAGCAGATTAACTATGGGGTTTTGTTTGCTGAATTCTTGGAAGTTTTCGTTTAAGGACAGAATTTTTAACGCTGGATATTTACGATATTTTTCGGGCAATCGGGCGAGTTAAGGGATGCTTGAGAATAAAATTTAGAATGTTACAAACAAGCGGGCGACAAATTCTAGGGACTGTAATGCTTCCTGATAAAACTTCAGAATTCTTATGTGAAGCTTAATTCGGATGAAAGGTATCAGTCGACAGAATTATAACGCAAGCCTACCGGCAATCAAATAATCCAATTTGATATCCGGTCCCTTTTATGTAACCCCATCGCCTCACAATGAATATTGTAATTTCATGCTTTGTAACTGCAGCTCATTCATACACACAGAACCGAATAAACGCGTCCCAAGTTATTTATAAAGTGTTTCCACATTTTCAACATGGAATTCGGTCTTCCGAATCCGTCGCGTGGACTGGTAATTTGACATTGAAGCATGGCCTGGCGCTAGAATAATTAATCCTCGATTAACACTAACAAACGCCCGTTTCCCCAAACATTTCAAGCTATACTCTACAAGAAGCACCTTAGATTTCCCTTCTGACAGGCATCTTCCCCTTAGAAATATATACAGTATCCCTTAAAAATCCCTACAACGCCTAACAATTAAATACACTTGCGGCAAGCTTTCTCACAGACATAATTCGCAATTCGCACGATTAGATCGTGGAAGTGTGGATGAACGAAAGCGCCAGTGTATTCCTTTATTAGTTCACGGTGCATCGTAGCTTTGCATAGAACGTTGATAACGCCACGAGTAGCAGACGCGGGGCGCCGGAACGCGCGACGCCGGCCCTGTAGCGTTCTTACCCCTCGCCCCGAGATAGCCAGCTCGCGACCGGAGCACCGACCATGGAAAGAGACCAAAGGCAGAAGCGACGGAGACAGACGGAGAGGAAGAGAATGGGATAACCTGTGTGTATATACGGGTATACAGAGTGTACCGAAGGTAACTTCCATTACAATGGTATCAACGATTTTACCAGCGTTAAAACAGACCGAATTTGCCTGATTAAGCTCGGCGCTGTTAACGTCCTCTTCGATGAAACATTGTCAGAATTTGCCACAGCCATTTGCAATCGTGATTTCTGATACCGAGCCCCCATCGGGGGGGGGGGGGGGGCCAAATTTTCGCTGTTCCTCGAATAGATTTCAGATTTTGGCACGGATCGATCATCGTCAGTTATTTCGGGTAATAAATCGAGACCCCCGTCGATTTAACGTTCGCCAGTGAGGTTTTCACATCGGGAGGTTGCCGAGGCGAAAATATTAGTAAGTTTCTTGGTATAGCGTCGGGGTACTCGGAAGAGAGAGAAAAAGGATGTTGGTATTTTCTGGACGAGAGATTTACCCTTGTCCCCGAGGAGGAACTAGTTTTCGATAAACGAGCACCTCCTCGTTAAGTGGCTCCGCGAAGGGGGCCGAAATCGTAGTCACCCTATATCCCTCGAGCGTGGGGGACAGAGAGGGCTGATCGAGAGGGGGGAGTGGTAGAGAGGACAGACCGCGAGGAGGGAGCGGTGGGACGGAGAGAGAGGAATATTTTTATTAAAAGGAGGGAGGCGTCCTAATGGAGGGAGAGAGACAAATTCAACGCGCAGTACACCGTGTCGGATGCTGATGCAGCATTAAGCCCCGTTTGCACTTCCGCCCTTCCATGCGCGAGGCTTCGATCCTCCGCTGCGCGCCCTTCCGCGGTATTGTGAATTCCGCTTCGAATGATTAGGATTTTAATAAGTCACGGTGCCTCGCGGGTGGGAGCTAAAGTAAATTTCATTTAAATGATGTCTCGGCGACGCTGTGGGCCTTGTATCAAGTAGGGCTGTTACGAATATTCGAATATTCTAAGTGGGAGCATTATGATCCAACATTTGAACCGTTGTTTTTGAAAGTAGTATAAGTCCAATATTTGGAAAAAATGAGTTATTGGTAGTTTTATTCAGATATAGATATCCTCTTTTTATATTTATAATCA
Organism: Andrena marginata; assembly: GCA_963932335.1. Lineage (NCBI taxonomy): Eukaryota > Metazoa > Arthropoda > Insecta > Hymenoptera > Andrenidae > Andrena > Andrena marginata. The sequence continues at coordinate 9,162,600 of OZ010660.1, forward strand.
CACAGTCAATGGTGTACAATATCCTCATAAATTAATAAAAAAAAGTTGTACTGTAAAATGTTATCGCAGGAATGTTTTTTTTTTTAAGTGGTCCATGTTTTGGCAAAAATACTTCACTATGCTAAGTGTAAAGGAGAAATAAGATTGAAATATGAATAAGTTTGTTATTATTAGCTATCTTAACGAAGTAATTTAATTTTCATACTTGCTTATTTATAAATTCATTATAATATAAGGAAGTAAGGAAATAATGAAGGCATGTATGTCTTCATTTTAATTGTTATTTTTTACATTAAAAAGTACATTTCACAAAAGCTAACTTCAATTAAAATATAAATTTAAAATTGCTGTTGGTTACATTTTTCATAATATGTTATTATTGAAAGTGGTATAAGTCCATTTGTAGCTAAAAAATCGTTTATTTTTTTTAGCTGAAACACATTCCGTGGCCCCAGAATTTACCGTTCGAAAGTTTTTAGGTGACAGACAAACACTTTCTGCTTTATATATTAAGATTTAATTATTCGATTTATTTGAAGAAATTATTCCTATTCAAAATTATTCGAATATTGTCAGCTCTAGTGTGAATCCTCTTCATGTTTATGAAAGGAATGTATAAACTGCATACTACATATACAAAAGAAATGTAAATGCTTGTGAGAATTTTTTATGGATGAGTCTAGAATGCAAAATAGGAAATGATGTTTGAGAATTTTAGTTTCTATTTCTCTAGCATATATTCTCACTAGACTGCGGATGTTTATGCAAACATATATTTTTATCGAACAAGACAAAACAAGTGAAACTTTGATAGAAACATGTTTCGTCAGTAGGTTTTCAAAATATATTTTTTATTTTAAAAACATGTTAGGTTTATTCGTATCTAGCATATACAGAACCTAATTACTTAGCTCAAGCATAGTAGCGACTATGATATAGTGTATTCGATTTTCTTGCAATAGGGAAGTCGTAACCATCGTAATAAATATCATATTTGCATAAACTTCCGCAGTCTAATTTTTGCAAACTGATAATTGATTTACATTTTGAACCCACTTATTATTTTTATTTTACATTTTAGTAATTACTTATTTTTATTTTATTTTACATTTTATAATTGATCGTTACTTCTTTTCCTGTAAAGAAGTTATATGTAGCAACAGTTATTTCTAATTCTTATATAATTGATCCCCGAAGGAAATCCATGCAAGGAGAAAATTTAAATCACTGGTTTTATTAAATTCGTTCAGAGAAACCAACTGAATTCACTGAATAGTACATATAATGAATGCAACTGATTAAATAATAAATGATGAGTTGTGGTATAATATTGTATAAGCTCCATCGAAAATAGTAATACCTGGCGCTGATATATTTATGTATCTACTAGTAGTAATTAATTACTGCATTATCCATTCAAATAACGTGATCGATATGCGCAGACGTAGACGTGAATACTTTTACATAATTGAAATAAATGAAAGTTTCTGATTTTCCTTGATAACGAATGTATGCAGAAGATGCGGCACTTTAAACTATACACAGGTTTGGACTTCCGAGGAAGTAAAAAAGACGAAATTGGTTTGAAAAGAGACGCACGATAGTAGGAAGATTATTTTCCTCGAAAACACTATCTCTAAGTATACTTTTAAATTCATCACTCTGTATATTTTACGAAGAATATAGGAAATATTAATTCTGATGTCAAATTAGGCATAATCCTAATTTGGTCGTAGAACATCGAGATCTTCATATAAAGAATTGCTCGAATTATTGAACAGGAAGAAAACGTAAAGGCGCAAATCCACGATGAGATAAAATTAACGTAACTCACATGAGACTTTAATCTCACGAGACAATTATTATTTTATTAATTTTTAAATATTTAGTCAAAGGTTTTATGAAATTTAACTCTCGTGAGACAAGTTTCATGATATATTTTCAAAAATCTCATCTCCCGCGAATGTACAATAATATCATGTCTCACATGAGATTTTAATCTCCATTATTATTATTCTTTTATTTTCATTATTTACATTGTGTTGTCGCTAAGATTTTTGTTTCGTGATAGAAAAGTCTCATGTAAAATCCCCTCCTGGATTAGCACCTTGTCCATTATTTACATTCGTAAAATGTCGATGTAAAATCTCGTCGTGGGTTCGCAGCTTTAGAGCGGAAGCAGTAGCGCGAAACATGCGTGAGAAATTCTTTACCAAGACCAAGAGCCTCTGTTTTCAATCGATTCAGAGTTAGTTCCGACGTAGTCTCCCGATTGAGAGACACTGTCTTTGGCCCTTATTTCCTGTTATTATTGAGCAAAGAGTATTCACTAGAGAGGCTATGTTTACGTCATCCTTAATTAACAAAACAGTCATCGGCCGATTAAAAGCCCACATGTTGCTCGCAGATACCATATGCAGAGGCTACTCTTCTTTTTAATGTAAGAACTGGTATTCTAAGCCTTATTGTAATTGGTGTATTTCGTTCACTAGGCTTCGCAGACGCTCCAAGTAGTTTTTAAAAATTACCTAACAGTATTATTATGGACGTCAGTCCGCTGACAATGAGAACGACGCGGCAACGTGATGGAGCTCCTACATATTTCACTGTTTCAGTGAGATAATGGATGCAAATCCATTACCCATATTGATGGATAGAACGTGGAAACGATGTTCCGATCGCCAGATAGTTCATCATACCACTTTTATTTTAGGGGACAATGAAGTCATCAGTCTACGCAAACAGGTTGGAGAACCGTAGAAACTCGGGGAATTTTATAGGATTTAGTAGCAGTACGTACTACTCCAACTGTTTCAAGAGGCATGGCGATGTTTTTTGTGGCAAATTTACTTTGGCATGAGAAAAGATCTTTACTTCGAAAATTCACTATGGTTTGGGTAATATTAGTGGTAACAGGTGTTGATATCTTTCTAGATACTGATTTCAGATTCCTTTGCAATAAATCACACAATAAAATTGAAAATGTCTTTTATTCAAATAATTGCTAATATCTGCTTGAATCTATGTTTACGATATTACGGCAGGATTCTTTTTATCCTATTTCGTAACTCGAGATAATCCCTTACAGAGATCATTTTCAGGAGCACCTCGCAATCACTTTGAAACCTACTCACTAAATTACTTTATACCACATACAGTACTACTTACTCCACGAGTAATCAGTTTGAATGCCGTTCGCTTAACAGACATTGCCGTAGCTGCATACTACTTGCAATAATTAAAGGATAACCGTGTTTGAAGAATTAACGAAATATCAAGAATGATAGAAGAATTTATTAACTATTTAAGGGGGGGACCCCACCCAGAAGCTAAAAGAAGCCTTTAAAAAGTTTAGGATTTTTTTGTTCGTATAAATAAAAATATTGTGCTTGGATTTTTTACATAGTTTTAAAGCAATCTTTATTTTGCTAGAAAAAAAAAATTGTATGCAAAATTGTACAAAAGTAATATATTCTTTCCGACCTAGCGTAGGATTTTCTCAAAATTCGAATTATTTTGGAAATTGTAGCAGTTTGAAGAATTGACTTCAACTTTTTACATAAAAATTTGCACTGAAATGCTTGTAAAAAGTCGAATAATTGAAGTATCTATAAAATCCTACGCTAGGTTGGAGAGAATATATTCCTGTTTATATATCTTTGTTGTATTTCCTTCTCAGATGTTCCAGTCATTCCCGGGACTGCGGGCCAGTTTTTTTGCAGTGATCCGGAAAGCCATTTTATTCGCCCCCATTTTGTACAATTTTGCATAAAAAAAAATTTTCTAGCAAAATAAAGATTGCTGTAAAACTATGTAAAAAAATCCAAGCACAATATTTTTATTTATACGAACAAAGAAATCCTAAACTTTTTAAAGGCTTCTTTTAGCTTCTGGGTGGGCCCCCCCCCCCCCCTTAATTATCCTTAAAACTTAAAAGCCTTGGGTTGAATGAACAGTTCCCGATCTCTTATTAACTTCTCGCACGGATATACATCGCACTTTGAACCTTGAAATCGATGACTCTTTATTCATAATTAACGGTGCATTTATGAAGACACGAAAGGCGACGGTAATAACTTTCTCCAAAAATCACCTCCACCTCGCAGAAGCTATACAAAATTTCTCAACGTTATATCACGCCGAACTCGGGAACCATGGCCAAATAACGATGCAAAAGCAATCCTTGTGTGTTTAAAGACATATTACAAAGAGAAACCTTCTAAACGAGTGGCTAAAAGTCAACTACGGATTCGCAATTTCGTCCGCGTATGTACATCAGCTTGATGCACGCAATCTTCTCAATCAGCCTACGCACGACACCGTTGAAGACCAGGCCGAATGGCAGTGTTAATGGCGAAGTGGTTTTTATCAACAGAGACGTTAGTCTTCCTCGTATTTGCCCGCGACTGAAAGGCAAACACGAGGTATAGCAACAAGGTCACGCGGTGGACTTCGTCCAGGATGAGACGAGGGAGCATACATAGAAGGGAGACGTCACTGACCGTGGACGCACGCGAGACTCGCGACAATTTTGTCCACGACATGGCAGGAACTCCGTGCATCGGGCAGATAAAGGGGAGGAATGCGGCCCCGCTGAACTTTGATTCGAGGAAGACGCTTCTTTTACCACTTCCTAATCAACCTTCCCTTCGAACGGGCAAAACAGCTGCACGGTTAACTGCGCTCAACCGACTCGGCGGACTGCGCTGAAACACTGCTGGTGGGCCAGATATAGCGAGCATAAAAGAAGTATAGGGGCCGAAAATGGTAGCGCTTTTGAGTTTCGGGTGTTGGCGATACCAGAGACACGTTCGATGGGTTCTGGATATTAAATAGTATTGTATGTTGTGATGAGACCCTCTCGAGTGCTGTGTAATGCTATTTCCTGAAAGTACAAGCCACCAAATGTGTTCCTGGACACTCGTCGCAAGGCTACATTCATTTGGTCACATTCGTGCATAACTACTAGGTTATGTACCACTATGCACCAACATATCTTGCACCACTAATGCTTAAAGTGAATGTTGAATATGTTCATGGGTTCTCGATTTGTCCGTAAGACAGTCAAGGCCGTTGCGAATGTATTCTTCTATGTATTGCTTTTACGACATCACTATATCTATGCCAGGCACGATAGGGCCGGTATTCATAGTCGCTACTTATTCTTAAGTAAATGCTTAAGCATGCGGCATCCTCTACTAACTTAGTAGCTAGTAAAAGATGCCGAATGCTTAAGCCTTTGCTTAAGAATAAGTAGCGACTATGAATACCGGCCTAAGACCCTGAGGGCACGAAGGTGAATAGGTGTTTTGGGTCTGCAGGGCCCTGCATGGCAAAAAGCATATCTGGAGGTTTTAGTATCAATGGTAGCGCTTTTGAAGCCACTTTAATGGGCCTCGAGTAGTCTACTATATTTATTCTATCAACTATAACCTCAACCGACTACGTTGAATCGGAGATGATTGTTATTTAACTCATTGAAGCCCACTCGTGACTCGAGTGTTCAGTAAAACCATACCCTTGAGGGTAAAACCGCCAGATGCGATTCTCATCACTCGCAAAAGGACTCTACAGGACTCAAAACTGTGGAGATGTTTTTAATTCGGGTAGAGATTAACTAGATGGCGACGAGAGACTTTAGTTTTGGTTTGTGGATATAATAGAGAGAATAGAGATCAAAGAGAGTGCGTGTAATAAAAACTTAATTTAGAATAAATATTAGTCATATTAGTGTAAAAGGTGTGTCCAACTCCTGTCCATCTTGCTGTACACAAAATCTATACGCCCGTTAACTATTAACGTTGAATCTTTAAAAGTATGTCTTTCACCTCTGCTAATTTTGCAAGTTCTTTACATCTGTTCCATCAACAATATCATTTTCGTCGTGAACCCGATATGAGATATTTCCAGGTGACTCTATAATCCTCTCCTATATTTTCCATTCGCGAAAAAGAAATCAATTTTTTCACCCTCAGCTATTATCACGGCTGATAACAGCTGAATGATGTACCTATATGGTCACAGTAAATTTGTTGCAACAATTACAACAGGCAGAAAGTAAATATTTGCAACACAGTGTTGGGTATGCGAAATAACATTTACCATTTCAGTGTCGCATGCAATGTTATCGAATCAGAATGGAAAACGATTACGAGGCCACCAGCGGCTAGGATTAAAGCTGAATATATAAAAATATGGGGACCAATGTTAACGCATCTTTATCGACTGACACAAATGTCCATACACTTCCTAATCCACATTTGTGCGGAATGATCCCACGCTTATTATTTTCTCTAGCGAGAGATCTAAAGCCCCCGATCTGTGCGACAATAGTTTACATTAAATGTAAAGTCTGTTCTATATATCGTCTGTGATGCGATCAATATCGGAACAGTTTAGTTTAATCATAAATGTTTCAGCAAATTTAATGCATTTATATGTTACGTTGAGAATTTCGTACTTACCGACTGCCAATCTGCTCACGTGATTTATTTGCTATAAGCGCCACTATTGTACCGCCACGCAGAGGAAGTGTTTCCACACACACACGAAACACATGGCGGTGTAGTTCCCCAGGACGAGTAGTATACATATACGTAATCCTGGTTTCGTAACATTTTTCTTCTTCTTTCATTTATCTACGATTCACAAACACGCCGTGCAATATGCTTTAACCCAATTATACAGTATTCTACAGGATACGCACAAAGTTAAAAGGAAAATTAATTTGTACAATTCCTATTTATAGAAACTTCATAAAGTTAAACAAGACCTACAATATCGCAACAAATGCTTCGCTTTCACTCAACACACGAACATTAAATTATTATTTGTCTGAAATTATTTCCTAGAGTGTCTTCTTTTTAGAACAAATAACCCACGATCGTTAGCATGCTAGAATTAGTAGTCTTTTTGCTTTACTCTTTAACAGCTCTTTCCCTTTTTTTAATGAGAAATATAGAAATCTCTTGCTGGGAAAGTAATGGAAAATACTTAGGGCACGAATCCACCCCTCTTTTTATGCAAATTCAATGAAAACGAGCAGAAATTACTTTGAAAATTCGAGGCTTCCGCGAGCTGCCACTGGCCGCCATTCCGTAGCAACGAAAAATTGTCGAAAGTTTGGCGCGAAAACGCAATGCGCATGCAAGAAAAGTGGCGGCCTAGGTGGAGCCAGCGGCGCAGTGAAAACAGAAACCCAAACCGGTCATGGAGGCTAGTTAACGACTGTGCGCCGCGCTTGCGAATAGTAATTTCATCGAGATATTTGTGATAATACGCGGACGCCAGAAAATCGACTGAAAGATCGCCGGTTTCGACGAAAATGGGCGCATACTTGTCAGAGCCGATTACGAAGAAAGTGTCGAGCGACGAGGCAGGGAGGAATGTCGCGTTCGGCGCGAGTTCCATGCAAGGCTGGCGAATTAGTCAAGAGGTAAGCTAAAACCCTCGAGCGGCCAGTGCACCGTTACCCAGTTTCGTTTCGGTCAGAGAACGGTTTGCCGGTTCACCGTTTCGCCAGGCTATTACGACATCCATCCTGATCCATCGCAAACGTAATCCACCTATGTCTCGAAGCGCGAAATTCAGTCTACTCGATCCGATGATACGGGGAATACTGTGATGAATGTAACGGGAATGCCTCAACGTTTCGCGTGTGAACAAAATCGCGGACGGTACTGTTGCAAAATCAACAATATCCATCGCTACACTTCCATGTTCCGTTTAAGACGAACGTTAATACGATCCGTCGAGATCGCTGTGTTTTACGCAAATCTTACCGCCTCTTATTATATTTTATTTAAACATTCTAATCTGCAGGACGTTGCTTCTCTGCTTTACTGTTAAGAGGAAAGTAATGGTGCTGTCAGAATTATCCAATCCAAGCTGGCATAATTAATTCCAGCAACTAATTTCTCTGTATAAACAGTCGCTTATTTAAATAATAAACCACAAAAATATCAGAATATCATTTTACCAAACTTCGAATATCCGTTTCTGTAAACAGTGCAATGTATCGGGCCTGGAACCATCGATCTTTTCAATTATCCTTTTCATTGAAAATGTATTTGTTTATAGGAGTTCAATGTGTGTATATGTGAAGGGTATTAGAGTGGAAGGTAACCTTATTTGTACAATGCACTTGGAAACTTATACTATGTTTGTAAAATTGATCGCGACGGGTTTTAATTATGTAAAGAACAAGAATCTTTTAAAATCCAAGAAAGCGGAGATGTATAGTCAAGCCAGGGATACATCTGTATCATAATCACAGAAGAAACAATTACTTATGCAAAAATAAGTCTAGAGAATTTTGAAAAAACAAGATTTTAAGAAAACGAGGATTGAAAATAACTGAGTAGATATATATATATATACCACTTGGATACATCGTTGTTTATCATTCCAGAAATTATAAGTATTGATTTCTTGAGACACAAACAAACAAGTGTGTTCTACTGCCCTTTTTTAAAAAGAAGCAAACAAAGTAACTTGATAAATAACGTTGATGTTGAATTAACATTAAGGTGCATTGATCGTCTGTTTTAACTCATTTCGATGTTTACTTATAGAAATCGTACGAAAGCCATAGTATATTACAAAAGCATTGAAAAGCTTCAGCATAGAACAGGAAAATGTTGAAATTTGTAAAGAAGTAGATCGTGCATCCTCAATTTTGTAAGGAATATACTTGTAACAGCAGAGATCATTTTTCCAGCAGAATTTCTATTAATTAAATAAACAAACTTTATGTAATATGATATTAGTTACAATACAATTACAGATATTATAACACACATGCGCGTAGGAAACTTTTGAGATGAATCTTCTAACAAACGAACCACTGCAAATTTGTCGCATCCATAATTGTAATTATTTGTTTATAGGATGCACACAATTGTTGCATAGAGTTCGACGAAAATGTTTCCCTATTCGCTGTTTATGACGGTCACGGCGGACACGAAGTGGCAACATATTGCGCACGTAATCTCCCAGATTTTATTAAAGAAACTGAGGCTTACAAAAGAGGAGACATTAGGCAAGCTCTGATCGACGCCTTTCTGGGCTTCGACGCCACGCTTGAAAAGCCTGAAGTGATTAGTATTCTCAAAGAACTTGCAGGAACATCCACGTCGGATAAAAAGAAAGACGACGCAAATGAATCTGGTGTGTTTCTTTTTGTACTCGGAATACATCCCTGTGCCAATTGCTTATATAAATATCGTACTGTTAATTATTAGTATATTCCACTCGTTTCTTTGTACCGAGATATATTTGATAAAGTTGTCTTCATAATTATATATCACGCAGATGAAGAAGAAAATGTCAATAACCTCTGTATGGAGGCAGCCATGCCATTGGAAGAAGTAATGGCAAAGTATCAATCAGAATTAAACCCTCAAATAAAAAATCTGAAGAACGAGAAATGCAATAAGCGAGTGTGTTCTGCGAGTCCGGTCTTACGCGGTCGCAGAGGTAAAGAAAAAGCAAGTTCCACGTCGTCTGGCGCAGGATGCTCGTCATCTTCGTCTTTGTGGAATACAAACGAGAGTGACGTGAGCAGCTCCAGCCAACCATGTGGATCGACTTTGTCCAGCACGATGGACGGAAAGGAGTCGGAGTGCGTTGGGAACAACGAAGCTGAACAGGTCCTCGATTCGACAACTAGTAACGGGAACGTACACACGTCTCCGCCGGTAGGATCAACGGAGGACGTTTTTGTGGAACCAACGAAAAGTGAAGATATGCCTGACAGTTCCGAGGACGTGAACAAAAAGGTTTCAAGCCCTAGTAAAATCACAAGTGCGGAATCAAATGCGAACGAAGTGGAAGTAAACGGTGCAGAATCGAAGCGAATCGGAGATGCGGATAGTAGTAAGAGTGGGGGTGATAACGTGTCGAGTAGTTCATGTATACCCGTGGAAAATGGAGACGCGGGGCAGCAAGAGAGAATAAGTAGCACTGGTAGAAGAAGGATCCAACCTATCACTTTATATCACACTCTTCTGAAGAAAGAGAACGAAGATTCAGAGGAAGATGACGACGATGATGAGAACGATGAAACATTTGATGGACTCCGAGAGAGGTAAAAGCTGCTTACCGACTAAGGTGAAATACTCATCTGTTACCGATATAAAACTTGCATCGTGTTTCTACCCTGTATAGTTCCAGCGATGAAGAAGACACTGAGAATATTGGCGAAGACGAAAGTGACGAGGACGAAGACGAAGAAGATGAAGACGAAGATGGAGACGGTAATATCGATGACGACGACGACGACGACGATGACGATGACGACGATGATAGTGAGAGTCTCATGATGGACACAGAAGAGGTATGATAATTTTCTCTTTTTTACAACGTACTATGTGTATATTAAGATTGAAATTTCCTAATAATGAAACGTCATTTACGTTAATAACACTGTATTGAAATAGTAATTCTGTGGTGATGGAGATTCAAAATGAAATAATACGAATGATTAATTCACACAGCCAGGCTATGATAGCGGATGCACGGCAGTGGTCGCGGTACTAAAGGGCAACGAATTATATGTAGCGAATGCTGGCGATTCCCGTTGTGTTTTATGTAGAGATGGCCAAGCAGTTGAACTGAGTTTAGATCACAAGCCCGAAGACGAGCCAGAAATGGAGCGTATAGTAAAAGCTGGTGGGAAAGTAACAGCCGATGGTAGAGTAAACGGTGGGCTTAATTTATCAAGGGCACTCGGGGACCATGCTTACAAACAAAGCGTGGGTTTACCGCCGCAGGAGCAAATGATCTCTGCGCTACCGGATGTCAGGCACATCACAATCGTGCCGGAGAAAGATGAGTTTATGGTGCTTGCCTGCGATGGCATTTGGAATTTCATGTCGAGCCAAGACGTGGTGCAATTTATTCGTACTCGTCTGACAAACAGTTCTGATACCCTTTCAAAGATCTGCGAGGAGGTACATGCTAGTTGACTATAGCCTCATCTTAAGTTCCAACGCAACCATCGATTGCTAATCGAAGTATTACATCCTTTACAGTTGTTCGACTATTGTCTCGCACCCGACACCTGTGGAGACGGCACAGGGTGCGACAATATGACGGCTGTAATAGTCCGATTCACCCCGACAGCTGATTCCGTGACAAATAGTACTACCGCTGAAGTATGTACTGCCAAAAGGTCATTATCGCCGTCTATACCCACGGAAGAGAATGACTGCGTCGCGCAGGAAAACACGATAACACCTTGCAAACGTCCGAAAACCGAGGCGACCATGTGAGGCCCGTGTTAAACGTTACGAACTGATCTCTGGAAACAGATGAGTGAATGTGAATTTATGTAAAATTATGTAATTCTATAGAACTGTGAATTTTTAACGGAAACTCAATGGCGATCAATACAAGAGTTACTTCAAATAACATGTAAAGTATCTTAGTACTGACTATTGGTGGCAGACTGATGAGTTGGAGCACATGAGGATGATAATTTATTGCTTACGCTTCGGTACCACAGGTCTACTTCAACACGAATAATTAACGTTTCTGTTTGTTCTTTACTTAAAAGTGATTTCGGGAGCCACTTCGGCGGATCTATTATTAGCGGGTAAAGTATTGTACGGTCTAACATTTTTTATAACATCGTTGTACAAAATATGTAACACACACAAAACCACAATTCTGTATCATTTACGAGATAATAGATGTTTCTCTTTATAAGTACTTTCTACGATAATAATAAGGTAGTCGGCAAGTATAAATAATACCGATCTAAAATCATTTACTGAGTCGAAGCCTTGTAAGATTTCACGAATAGCGTAAGATAATACGGTAATGATTAGATGGAAGATACACCTTTCGTTATTGAATTCCAGGATCTATAAAATCGTTCTCAACATTCGAGCATCTGCAGTTCTGAATGCTTGGTTAAAAGAAATTTCATTTGCACGTCATCCCATTTGCTCCATGAACATTTACGAAATATACTCTTTGAGTTTTTTAGATGACATCCATAGTAGATATGTAATTGTACATATTTATAAATTTAGACTATAGGATTTATATTTGTAATTCAACACGATACCATTTCTTATTTTTACGAAATAAAGTTTATTTTTGAATCCCTGGGTATAGTGGTTGAATGGATGGGTGTGCGAGTAGTCTTAAAACGTGTAAAACTGTATCGTGTAACGAAGACAATTGCGTGTTACACGTTACCAATTTGTGATCTTGTACTAAAAAAAAAAATACTGTTAAAAGGGTATGCGCTGTACTAAGGGGTACTGTCTACTTCAAAAGGGCCCTAGACTTTCTTCTCCGAGTTTCACACGGCATCGTAAATCATTTATAAATTTATAAAGCCAATAACCGTTTAAAGAGCAAGAGTAATAAAATAATCGATTAAATTAAGGGCCATTTAAACAGAGGGCGAGACGATTTTGAAATTGGAAATTGATAGGATGTGTATTGAAAAGTAGACTAAATTAACATAAGAAATGTGTAAAAAGGGAGGATGGGAAAGGATATTTAAATTATTTATCTGTTTTTAAGAAATATGTACTTTATTTCAGTCGAGATCGTCGAGAAGCGCTACGCGCTCGCATAGTTTCTCGTCTGCGTGACTAGTTCACTTCTTTCTCCTTTCTTTTTTTACGTGTTTACGATACATAAGTAAGAAAAATTTTTTAATAAGTAAAATATAGGAATACTGCTTCACAAATTCTTTCTTTTTTTATCTCACCAGCATGGTTTCATTGTATCACTTATCTCGTCGCAACATGAATATGCGGTACCGCAACGATGGTGTATTTGCAGAATATAAAGTTTTTGTTTGGTAAAATAGTGTAGCTGTTATATAAATGATTCGCACAGATTATGTGCGATATCTTCAGATTTTTTTATTGTTGTTCATCTCCTACCAATGCTCACATGTAATTGCGGCTGTTAGTAGACAGTAATTGTACGAGAAACTGTTTATAATTACATACAGAAAGTAACCGTAACTTTTACGAAATGGAAAAAAAAGGATAACACCACTGTCTAGGTGATCAGTAGCATATGAATACTAGAAACAGTACCTAGTATCACTCAGAATTAACTGATGTGCCTTTCTAATTCAGGGGTTGAGAACCTTCACAATATGTATGTACATTCGACGCCGTCTTATTAAGAAGGGTTTGAACCCCGATACCGTCTTAACTGCAAATTTCGTCATAAATTTATGTATAAATATCTTGTTTCATAATATATGTCGCTCTAATTATCGCTGGTAGTTCTACTTATCCTCCTCATTTCTGTCAATTTCTGCATACATGAGAACTAGCTTTGCTACTCGGCTTCGCCCGAAATTTAGATTTAGATTTTACAAAAAAAATTTTGTTATAAAATTTTTTAGTTTATTTGGTGAAAATAGTCGCATTCACCTGGTTTAGTCAGACATAACGAGCTGAGGGACATTTCGTGATCTCAAAGTTTAGCATTCGAAAGTTTTTAGACGACAAACAAACAGCTTTCTGCTTTATATATTAAGATATAGAAACAGCTACTATGTAAGACACGTACGAAATAGAGGTAGCTTTAAAATTACGAAACGAATACTATTCTCTAAACCAATCTAATTCACTGTTAATTGCTCGATAGTTTCCAACTGTTCCATTTCAATCTTTTTCAAGGAATCGTATTGTATACGAAGTCTCTCGAGTTCCATAGATTTCTCGACAATCTGAGCCTGCAATTAATTAATATCTTAAAATATCAATTATAATTTATTTCAGTAAACGCGGCGAGTATCTTCGTAAGTTAAGCTAATTGAACCTTATACGTCTTGTACTATAATCTTGAGTTCATAAATTATTTATTAAATATATATGAACATCTATATACGTGTTAAATATCAGATCCGTGGGAACATAGCGCATGTCGCGAAGCGGACGCTCGCGTTACGATTACTCAACCGGCTTTCGAGAAATTTAAAACAGAGTAATACAAACGAGATATAAAAAAATGCGTAAAGATTGTATTTTCCTATATTTAACTTGAATATTTTAATTTGGTAAGGACCTGAATCTGCTGCTTTTGGGCATCCCTTTCTTTCGCTACCGAGCGAAGTAAATTTCGAGTCCCGATCGTTTTCATTTTCTCCTTCTCCACTTCGTTCGCCAATCCATCTATTATCTGTATAAATTCATCGGCGTTCGCTTGAAACTCGGTAATTTCTGGGAAACAGAAAACATAAATATTTCATCCAATAAAACGATGCGCATTAAATATAAATTGTTCTTAAGTAAAGACCGGTTAAACAAATCAGACTGCCTATGCCAACAATAACGAAATACAGAATTATGAACACCAAGTAGGTATTTCAAGAAGTATCGAACACGTTCATTTTGAAATATTGGTGAAGATTCGGTCCAAAGGCGGCGACCTATGTAGATGGCAGTAATTACTGTCAGCAAGCATGTGCGTGAGTTTGTTTTGCACAAAGGCAGCCTGAACAAATATTAAATCCACGAAACGGTGAGAGATAGCGAGGTGAGTCTACCGACGAGCCTCGTGAAGCCAATTTCCTAACGAAGCCGCGCGTACCAAAACAGCAATTGGGTGCACGCAAATAATCGTGCAATCAGAACGGTGGCCATAAAACTCACTCGACACGAAATTCTGACATTCCTCGTTAAGTTTGTTCGTCTGATTCGCCACTTCCGGTTCTAATACGCGGATCTTGCTCAAATCGTCAATGTAAATTCCATACTTTGCCAAAGAATCGGCCATTTTCTTAAATAAACAAACGATCGACTGTTAGGCAGCCGCGCCTGCGCCTATCTCCAGCTATTTAGCATTCGTTCGTATTCGTTTCTTCGTGCTAGTCACTCGCCAAAATGGGGGTACGATAGGGTGTAGTTTTCTCGTCGAGTCGCGAGACATAAAAAGATCAGTGAATCGTGCCGTTCAGCGAAGGTTCCAACGTTTAAGATGAGGCCGATAAACGCCACGTAAAGCGCCTCTGTATTGGTTATCGTTTATCACTCGCGCTGTCCCCCCGTGACTCGCAACGCTCCCGTTAGTTTCCCTGTTAATATTTCCGATTTGGCGTTTAATAAAGCCAATATACTTCTTCCCCTCTCGACATTCATTGCCATCGGTGTCCGACGTTTCGATATATCGCCGTTGTCCGTTATGTCCGGAGATCACAAGGCGGGAATTAATCCTTCGGAGTACGTCAAGCTCAATATCGGCGGTTCCTTACACTATACAACTTTAGGCACACTGCAAAAACATGACACTATGCTGCGTGCTATGTTTAGTGGTCGCATGGAAATCCTTACAGACTCCGAAGGTGAGGTGTATCATAATTCTCAACTGTTACCGTAAAGGTAGACTCTCACTACGCCTCGTCTCGGCTCATTTTATTTTTCCTATGCTTTCTTATGTATTTTGGCAATTTGACTCGCACTGTGCCTCGCCTCGCCTTGGCCAGACTCCGAGCCGTAGATTCGTTCTCCAGAATATTTTGAGGAAGAGAGCTGAGGCGAGGCATAGTGTCAGTGAATGCAAGTTCAGATAACTTCAGGTAAGGAAAACCCGAGGCGACGCAACCCCTAGATGTGAGTACGAAAAGAAGTTGCGTTGAGGCGACGCGAGCATAGATCTGAGTGCGAAAAGAAGTTGCGGCGAGGCAATGCGAGCCTAGATCTAAGTGCGAAAAGAAGTTGCGCCGAGGCGACGCGAGCCTAGATGTAAGTGCGAAAAGAAGTTGCGCCGAGGCGAGGTGAGGCATAATGAGAGCCTACCTAAACATTGCTCGCTATACTTTATGCTTTGCAATATCTTCCACTGATAAAAGGTTCCGTAGTTTCTTGGGAATCCCGTATCGGAGTACGTGTATTCATTTACAAAAGACGCAGGAGGACTTAGAGTCTCATTTGAAATTCCTTATTTACATAGCTTGAGATCGAACGCACGGACGTTTGTTGTTTCCTGGTTTCATCTTACGAACTTGATTCGCAGGGTGGATATTAATAGACAGGTGCGGTAAACACTTTGGGACGATCTTGAATTTCTTAAGGGACGGCTCGGTCCCATTACCGGAAAGCACGAAAGAGATGGCGGAGCTAATGGCGGAGGCGAAGTTTTACTGTATCAGCGAGCTGGCCGAGTCGTGCGAGCAAGCGCTTCTTCGAAAGGAGAGAGAGGCTGAGCCGATTTGTAGGGTTCCGCTTATCACCTCCCAAAGAGAAGAACAATATTTAATCAGCAGCACTACTAAACCGGTAGTGAAGCTGCTCGTTAATAGGCACAATAACAAATATTCATATACAAGGTGATACTACCTGTTTCATAAAAATTGCGGCGCGCAGCAAAGCGCGGAATAAATAAATATAAAAAGCATTGTCTTTACAGTACGTCAGATGACAATCTGTTAAAAAACATAGAATTGTTCGACAAACTGTCTCTTAGATTCAGTGGTAGAGTACTATTTATTAAAGATGTGATCGGCTCCAGTGAAATCTGTTGTTGGACGTTTTACGGTCATGGGCGCAAGATCGCAGAAGTCTGTTGCCACTCTATTGTATATACAACCGACAAGAAACATACAAAGGTAACGTCAAACTATATAACTTCTAGATTTCTAGCTGTAAACATAATACGTCTTAAATGTAAGGGAAGAGGAGTAAAGCTTTAATTCGTAACGCGTAGGTTGAGTTTCCGGACGCGAGAATTTACGAGGAGACATTGAATATTTTATTATACGAGCACCGAAACGGTCCCGACCAAGAATTAATGCAAGCAACGTCCTCCCGCGGTGCAGTCAGCGGCGCGCCACCCTGTACATCAGACGAAGAAGACGGTGAGCGTTCAGGCTTGGCTCGCCTTCGCTCCAACAAACAAACCACCAACTGACCCTACCTTGCCCCCCTCACCTTTCCCCCTCCGACGACCCTTAACGTCGTTCGAGTCCTCGCCCTTAAGACGCGAGCCAATACAAAATAAGATGTGTGAGAAAAGAGACGGAAGCAGAGTTTCATATATACGATATGTATTCGGACAGATATTGTATATATGATACTGTAAAATGATATCCAATGCGTCTCTTTTCCTTCCTCTTGCGCAAAGCTGAATGAACAACGTTATTCGGATTGATTGTACGACGGGCTATCGCTAAGTTTCACATCACACTCTTATATGTTCTTGGTATACACCTATATATCCTAATTATTTCACATATCTGGGATCATTTACGACCATTACGGGATGATTCCGAGTTGAGAAACGGAATGACAAATTCGCCTTGGATCTATTCATATTTATACAATAAGGTATACAATAATAGGGAGCTGCGACGCGCTCCCTTATTTCTTATTTTCATATCGAGCGTGGAAATGAGTACCTTTAAGAGAACAGAGACGCGTGTACTATTTATGTGCCAAATGTTCGTGTCAGAGGTAAAAGGAAGGATAAGTCGAAGTTGCCATTCTGTGACTGACGGGATTATTTACTATTTTGTACTCTATAACAACTTTTAAGCAGTTATTTAGAATAATAAATTATACAGAAAGTTTGCGCAACGTAGGACTGCATTGTTACCTGTTGTAAGTATTATTTTTATGGTTACTACTGTTTTACTATATATTCTGATTATTGTACGTATTATTACTATCGTAATCATCGATATTTTTATTACTATCGTCATTATAAATTCAACACGTTTATATCTTGTTCTTTTTTTTTTACAAAACAGAATTCTGTGTCAATAAATTGATAAAGTAAAAAGAGTGTTCGCATTTCTCAACTTGGAAAGTTCTATTAAACTGCTTAAAGGATGGTGTGGAGTAAACACTACCGGCAAAACAATTACAACAGAGTATATAAAATATAGGTCAGACATTTGAAAATGAATTCAAGCTGCAATTGGTTTCTCAATGTTGCTTGAAACTACGAACGTAGGTCCTCTATCATGATTAACATAATAATGTCTATAAGCATATAAGCTTCGTATTAATTTCTGTACATCATTCCAAAATGTGGTACATTTTCTCTTATATTAATGCTTTTTACGCACGTACTTCGGTTTACGGAAACGAATGTGTAATTCAATGAGCACTGCGAACTGATATAGCATACTTTTCTTTATATGGTGCGAAATGCAAGATTTAATGAAGGGACCATGCGTATTTCAGTTTTATACCTGCAGCTGTTTCGCTGTAGTAGAACTTTTCTTACAAAGATCACCCGTTATTCCTTGAGTTACTGAGTTCGAGAATTAAGAGTCCACGTATTCTATTCTCCCGAATACAAGACGATATTTATGCGTATGCATTATAGCAATATGGGAAAGCAAGGTTTGATAACTATAACAGAGACAAGTTTAAGTTCCTATAATTTTATATAAGAAGGATTTTGAAACTGTAGGTAGCGAGTGTCATTCATATTTATTATAAATCGCTGTAGTTGATAAAATTATGTATCATGTAAGTTAAGCTAAATGCAATATATATTGTGTTAATGAAAACATTATCGCTGCTTGAATTTTTCAACCTCACGGTAGAGCACAGATTCAGCGGCCTCCTTGTAGTCAGGTAAAGCCGACACGAGCTTTAACGATCGATCGAGTTACATGCTTTCATACGTAAAATAATAGAATTAGCCGTTGCCGGAATTGAATGAAATAATGTACTGATTATTATTTATGTTTTCTTTCAGGAAACTAGTACGTCCCATGAAAGTACATAGGGTAGCCAAGGTCCACTTATTAAAATGACGATATTTCTAATCTAGCCACATTGAGCAAGCCAACGACGTTTCTGTTTTTATAATTCTATTGGAAATGTATGAAAAGTTTTGTCTTGTATCCGGGTGAATCGATCGTCTCTTAAATTTTCTTGAACCATTTTCTTTTTGTTCGTTTAGTTCGTAAATCGGAAACACAAAGCTAGTGGCTACTGCTTTCTCAGGAATTCTGTAATTGCTGTTTAAATTGCAGAACAGCACCTTTCGACCCATACTTTCCCCCGACATTCGAATTTGCCTATTTTGTTTGTAAGTAACGAAGATGCGCGTGGCATCGGTTGCGAGTCTGCAGACATGCAAGAATATTTTATTTAAGAGCGAAAGTAAAATATCGAGCGACAGTAGTGCACAGTTGAATATCAAATTTCATCTACTGAATAGAAATAGCCCTGCACCATGTATAGATAATTCTATTATAAAAGAAAACTGATGTTATTACGTTTAGTAATATTTCGTGAAAAAGTACGTTAAGCTATAGTTTTCATTGCACACTTGGATAACTTCAATGTATTACTTATGCCTGCATGCGTATTTATTAGAAAAAGACTGACTTACAAAATCTTCTTGTCGACCTTTATTCAAGAAATATATATGTGCAAATAATGGGGCCATTAAATGTCTGAGATAATAATTGTTTGGCGAACAGGGTATTTTCACAAAATGTAAAGTGTAATGTAAAATAGTATTCGTTGGATACATAATAGAGGAACAGTATAGTAACATAAACAAACATCATAATATGGAACGTGTGAATATGTATCTGTCCTGAGTAGGTGAATTAAATTACTTGAAACATATAATATTATGTTAATAAAATACCTGAATATTAACAGTATATATATACGTGGATATGTAATCAGAAAAATAAGTATTACTGTGTTGTGGAAATCAGAATTGCATAATAAAGGTAGCATATGATATAATAACGTTTAGAGTATTGTTTATTTTAAAATGATTTTCTAGCTAGTGGTGTGATTAAAAACTACTCTGGTTGCCTTTTATTACGTAATATGTAATAATATTTTTATTATTTTATTTCTATAATTTTTCATAAGAATACGTTTTGGTTTAAATCAAAAGAATCTTAAGAATCTTGCAATTTTGATTTTTTATATAAAGATTTTTTTTAAAAATTTCATTTTCAACACACCTATATTTACAATTATTATATATTATCCTAAAGCTATTTTTTTTGTAAATATCACAAACAATACTAAACATATAATAAACCAATTTATTGTTTTTATATTTAAAAATAATATTTCACTAAAGAAGTAATTCATCTTTAATTTAAATTTATTACCTGTTATGTTACATATATGTTAAACTTATCATATTTTATTATGGGCGAATTCCACTTACGCCCGCAACGCCCGTGATTAACATTCCAAAATTTATGAAAATCTCTTGAAATATGGAAGAGAACTCTGTGAAAGTGTCATTATCGGAGAATACAGGTTTCTAATTATAAATTACGACTCGAAAACGGGAACATATAATATATAATATTCATTTTGCGGTCGTGGGCGCGGGCGATTTGGGCATAAGTGGAATTCATAATATGAATATATTCCACTTACGCCCAAATCGCTCGTGATTTTCATTACACATCGCGGGCGATTTCGGCGTAAGTGGAATTCGCCCTTTATTATATGAAAATTTGTATTTCAAGCTTACCAACGTTAAAGCTCGTATACCAACATAATAGTTACGAAACTAACTAAGTTTCGCACCACAGCGTTCACCGCATCTTCAACACTTTCCTACTTTTGACAGTTCAAGCGGATCAGCTTTTCAACAAAATGGGTAAGAGGAAAGATATGAGCACAGATGAAGAAGCGTCTGTAGGTAGGACTTGCGACATAGTGAATAATAAACATTCAGTTTGCGCGACAATGATTGAATGTATTAATTTTTTCTTCATTTTAATTTCGTCGCTGGGGTTAGTAAAGCACTTCCGAGATAGTCAACCCAGTGAGGCGACATCAACCGCAAATAATGGCGCTTCACGAAACTATATTGCGCGGGAAATTTAAATATCTTTATACAAGCCTTACGCTTAGTTTTAGCCGTCGTTTCCTAATTTTGGTATTTACACACTCCTCGCCTTTTAGAAACTAATGAAGTATCACCGCAAAAGAGGCATAAGAAGCATAAACATAAGAAACATAAGAAGAAAAAAACGATGCACGAGGAAAGCAATAGCTTTAATGATATTGTTGTCGACACGGAGAAGAAGAAAACATTTAGATTGAAGGTGAAGAAGGATGATGATAAAGGGTAAATAAGATAGAAATTTAGAATACCAACAGATTAAGAATAATTTCATATTCGGTTGAAGTATTACCGGGAATAATATCAATATTGTTTTACAGGTCAGAAAGACCTCGCGAGAAACTGCCAAAATTGTCTAATCTCAGTGTCGCGGGTTCGAGCACTGCTCCCTCGCCGAAAGCGACGACTAAGAAAAAAGTACCTAAAGGCAACAAAGGTAAAGATAGTGGTACTAGTAGCGAAGAAGAACGCTGGCTTGATGCGATAGAATCTGGTAAACTGGAAGAGGTAAGTGGACTTGAATAATGTTTAGAAATTTATAACGAATTGTAAATTATGTGTATATTTTGTTATAGGTTGACGACGAATTGAAGAAAATCAAACCAAAGGATCCGAAATTAATGACAGCTCGTCAGAGGGCTATGTTTGAAAGGAAGACTGACACGGAACCAAATCCAGGAGTAGAACAACTTATGTCTTTACCGACTGGGTACAAAGAAAAAGTGATGACTGCCGAAGCCATACAAAAAGCTGCTCTTAAATCTTTGAAAAGGAAACAACTTGCTGATGAAAAGAGAGAGAAAGATAAGGTAGCTTAGTTATTAAAATTTTTAATCTTTCTTTTTACTGTATAATATAAGATAATACATTATACAATTTTTTATTCATACTTGTAGAAGAAGACCATGGAAAGATTATTAAAGAAACAAGAGTCTAAAGCTTCTAAAGTAATTAGTAAAGGAAAGCCTTCTAAAAGACAAGTTCCCTTAATTACATATCGCTTAACACTCGAAAAAAGTTCGATATCTTTACCTCCAGGAGAAGATTTTCCCCTGCAACCTACTCACGGGTGGGTAAAACTGATATATTATAATTTAATTATAAATGCTAGAAACTAATCGTATTATTTTGTTTTCCAGAAGAAACCCTCCAACGCAAATTCTCTGTGGTGTGAAACACTGCAAAAATCCGAAAAAGTATTCGTGTTCGAAGACCGGAGTACCCTTGTGTAGTTTAGAATGTTATAAAACTAATTTAGCGATATCCACGTGAGGGAGGGATATATCAACAATTGTATTCTAAAGTTCTTCAACCAGATTCCTTAGGTTCATCACGATCGTAAATTTAGGAGTACAAACGTTGATTTATTTATTACTACGATTGTTAAATTCGTCTATTACGTCTACTAGTTTCAATTCTTCTTTTACGTAATGTTTACATTCAGAAAGAAGTAAAGAAATTTCTTTTGCTTTATGCAAGCCTAGTAGGTAGATATTAAAACGGTTGTCATTAAAATGACACCTTCAAATTCTGTACATTTCACGCTGTTAATAATAACAGCGCACACTGCAATATCGCTGATATTCGTAGAAAAGCGAAAGAGAAAACACAACGGAGAAGAATCTTTTCGAGAATATTAACGACGTTTATTAGAAAAATCAACTTCAGATCCAATGATTAATCCTCCATGGTTACACCTTCAAAAATCACTAATTGCTCACGCGGGCTTCGCTGCACCCCAGCGTCATTTTTGAGTTAGCATTTTCGTATTTTTGAATCTCCAACAGTATTTTTCTAGAAATGTACATTTTCACTTGTTGAAATTCGTATTTGAAAAAAAATAATTGTGGATAAAGGGGATTGGTTTTTTGTTAAAATTCGCTAAATTTTTAAATTGTATTATTAAGGGCTATAAATTTACATGCATATTGGCAAAGACATATACTGGGGTGCGATACACCCCGCGTGATCACGAAGGGTTAACACGATGGCCGTTTTGTAAATAGTTTTGTATATGCAATCATCTGTACAGTTTCAACATCTCGGACAGTCCTGTCTGTAATATTTTTTAAATGCGAAATTGTTATTCACAATCTCGCGTGCGAATGTATTTTTGAAATAAAAGAAACGGAGAATGTTGCGGTGCATTTATTCACGGGCTACCGAAAATCTGAAATGTGCATCGAGTGCAACTTTCGCAACTAGGACTAGCCTAGGCCTTGCTTTCACCAACTGAGGTAGGTCCGACCAAGTCGTCGTTTGGTCGTGAAACACGTAACATCGCGGTGTTCATTGCCCGAGGTCATCTTCGACTCGTGATTCGCGATGCGAACACCGCGATCGATATAGATTAATAAACGCTGCTGAAACCCAGAATCTCTGGGTGACAATGTCGCTGTTCGGTAATTTCGTGCTTCACATAGTTCTTCTAATTTCACTAGAGACTTCAAGATCTCAGACGCCGGGTGAGAAAAATTTGTCTTCTTCCCGAGTTCGTTTAAGTTGTTTAAAATAAAAGTGGCGGCCCCCTGAAAGTAATTATTTTTCAAGTGCATCGACCTCGCCGTTCCGAAATATAAATGTGTTTGAACGAAACGTGATCGTGGATACTTAAAAGTGATTTTAAATAAGGTTCTGGGAACTGGTAGAAGACAAGTAACTGGACTAACAGTTGTTTACTGAAACTAAACGGGCATTTTCAGTTCACTTGATTTTTTGAAAGTCTTCAACTTTCCATTGAGTTATGTAATTTGTAAATGGTCGAAGTGATTCATAGTTTCGTTAAAATTGCTGCTCGAAAATGTACGCGTTGTTAATTTATAAGCACAAGTTGTTAAGGATGAGGAATTCTAAGTCAACGTTCGTTCTTTCCTTCAAAATTAGATGACGATTATCACGAATGCCTGCGCCCTTGTGCCAGCGAAGCGTCTTCGAAAAAGTTGTGCCGCTACGAATTCTTCGTCAGCAAATTGCCTGCCGCGATCAGGTGAGGGATACTAATTCTATAACGTATTATTCCACTTTCGTATGTGAAAAAATATAAGAAACATCAGATCAGATGAATTGCTTCAGTGTTATTTGTCGAAGAATAATTTCACGATTCGCTTCCATAATTTAGCGCAAACAAAACGGTAATTCAGAACATATTCGTGTCACAAAATCTTTCTTCGTTTAGGGAACACTAATATTGCACCTTAGCTAACGTAGGATTATAGAATAATGTTAGGGTTTCGAAATATAAAGAACTAGTTACTCCGCAACGAAGGCCACCAAAATAGGACATACATATCTAACATAAATCTGTAACATCCAATACCCTCGAATAAAGGATAACCAGTTGGAATCTCGGTCAATTTCACGTTGCCCCAGTAAATAC
Organism: Andrena marginata; assembly: GCA_963932335.1. Classification (NCBI taxonomy): domain Eukaryota; kingdom Metazoa; phylum Arthropoda; class Insecta; order Hymenoptera; family Andrenidae; genus Andrena; species Andrena marginata. The sequence goes on from OZ010660.1 coordinate 9,186,808, forward strand.
ACCATTTCTACCGCAATCTACTAGGTAACGGTAGATACGCTTCGCTACAGAGTGCATCTCAACTTTTTACGATATCCAACAGGTTCCGACACCACTATGTGCCACAACACGTGGTTACCAGCACTATATACGGCGACGCTAGATAATAGCGTCGCATATACTCCGTGCAAATCCTATAGCGTAAGCGCGACTATCGTCGTGATTTTATTCATGGCCAAGTTCGAGGCCTACGTGTATGCTGTTAATGATCATTTCGATCGAATGATCCTGTGCTTAAAAACTGTTGCTTCCTTGTCGAGCTTTAAGTCTTATAATTATAAGGAATAAAATGTTTTTCAAGAACGTACCTTACGCCCCACGCGATTCTTATTGCTACTTGCAGCCGCAACGAATCCGTAAACAAAGACGAACCGGTCATCAGCAACGAAGTGACCTCGCCGAGGAGCTTTTTGGGAATCAATGGAAAAAGCCCGGGGCCTCGAATAGAGGTAAACAGAGATTTGGAAATTTTCGTCTTCGATTATTCTTGAGTAACTTCATTTCGACGCGCGTTACGAAGAGTAGCATGTTTCATTGTTTTCTTACGGACAACTGCGTGTAGAAAAAATGAAACGTGCTACTTTTCGTAACGCGCGTCGATTTGTCTCCGCTAAGAAAATGTGTTTAATTAAGTTTTACCTTTAATGTAACTTTTTTCGCTCGATAATTATGAACAATTTATATTCGAAGCTTACGTAAACAATAATATTCGGAGCTAAAATATCCAAAGGAAATTCGTATTATTCGAATATTATTACGCTAGGAATAGAAACTTGCAGAATACAAATTCATTATGGGTATGGGAAGAAGGCTTAGATAATATAGTACGTGCTTGAAAAGTAAAAGAGTTCTCGGTTTTTAAGGTCTAATTATTCTGTAAGTTTTAAGTGAAAGGAGCCGGAATGATAATTGAGAAAGCATGTAGGAATCTGTTTTATATTCAAACTGCTCGAGTGAGTAGCTATTTTGAGCATTCTCTGTGAAAAGAACGAGCTGTACAATTTACAGTGTATGTATGAAACAGTCTCTGATTAAAACGTGGATGATAATTGGACAAGCATGTAGGAATCTGTTTCATATTTAAAGTGCCCAAGGAAGTAGTCATTTTGAGCATTATCTGGAAAAAGAAAAATCAATTTTCGGAAAGTAATTCTCAAACATTTAATTTACAAAATTAATAAAATTATTTTTTAAATTAATTTATTGAAGCTCCTGCCTGTATTTCAATAAATGAATACTTGCAAATTAATATTTTCTATTTTTGAAAAAATAATTTTATTAATTTTTTAAATTACATTTTTAAAAATTACTAGTCCGAAAATTATTATTTTATTTTACACAGAATGCTCAAAATGGCCACTCACCTGAGTAGCTCGAATATTTTTTATTAAAAATAATTTTATTCTTTTTTTAAATTAAATGCCCGCATTTAGTAACTATTCCATACGAAATTTATCCCTAGGCACCCTGTACAGGTGCAAATAGATATTATGAATCCTGTAATTTTGTAAGCCTATTACATTCAAATTACTTATTAATTTCCAGGTTTGTCTTGGGGACGCGATCGAAGTCCTTTTGTATAATAGGTTAGGATCTGAGGAATTATCTTTACACTGGCATGGATTGCAACAAAACGGTTCCAATCATATGGACGGTGTGTCGATGGTCACGCAATGCCCGATACTGCCGTTTGGCGGGTTTCGGTACAAACTGAAACCAGAATCTGTTGGTACATACATCTATTATGCCCATTCAGGTAAGCAACTTCGAAAATAATGGTAGTAAGTATCAAACAACATCATTATAACGAGAATGGTACATTAAAGTATATCTAAACATGATGAACCAGAACACAGTATAATTCTTCAGCTGATGTTACATTCGAAAAAGAAACAAACAAAAGCATTTGAAATTGACCCCATTAAACGTGGTTACAAGCGGTTTCAAATCAAGCACTATTTCTCTCCAACTCTCGAATTATTTTTTCTATCGAAATTTCGCCATGGTATTTCAGAAAATTTAATATTAAACAATACACGTCGTAGGAACATTTAATTTGATTAAATTTGAACTACACAGTAATATTATAAGTCATTTTATTGAAAAGCGTTTGACTACCGTTGTTCTTTGACGCTGTGACGATAAAATGCACGATATTCGTAAAATTAGATACATAAGAGTAGTAATTTACGAAGAAAGGTTAGTAAAATTAAGCTACTGTTGATACTACATTGAAATTATTAAATATCTCGTTCAACTATCGTTTCGTTCAGTTTCATCCGCATTCCATCTTTCCCGCGCTGTAGAACGACTTCTACTTCCGGCAGGAGGAGCAGAATCAAAGTAGATCAATAATGTTGAACCATGTAGAAGTTAGGTTACGCGCGGACCTCTGTCAGCCTTTTAACATTATGCGAAGGAAAGTGGTGTGTGGCAAGTGTCAGAAACGTCAATTGTATTAATAGCTGTCTTTAAATTGCTCCCTGTTTAGTTAGAGTTACGTATGTTAGCTTTTCGTTCGAAAAAACGCAAAGTAGAATGACGTGTAACAAGGAACCTCCATTTGCTACGAACAACCAGGTACTTTGAAATATTTTCTGTCAAGTATATATATATAAAAGTATGAAATAGAATTGTTCTCGATTACAGGATTTATTATGTTTATTGGTAAAAATTTATTTATTCTTTTCGCTGAACGTACGATAAATACGAATAAATTGAAGAGTATTTAACGAAGTCCTTTATTTTCTATGAATCAAATTTTGACTCAAATTGTCTTACACTTCTGCGCAACAAAATCAAACGATATAAAGCTTTTTGTACAAGGTACTTCGCCGTAACGAGACTAAACAATTCCTACGTATAAACAAATAATTTTATGTAATAAAATTGAATTTATCTCTAGGCGAAGAATGGATTTGCGCTAATTTTAAAATTAGTTCTAAATATACCAAACACATTCTTGTCGATCTGTTTATATTACTGACATAAATTAAATAAATTAATGTGTATTCTGTGTATGGACAGGGCCGTATCCTTTTTTTGAAGGATTTTGTGTTTCGTATTGAGTTTGATATTGGACTCTTTTGTGAGCCTTTTCCGGAAACTTTCTCTTGGATGCGGTTTAATTTTGGGTAGCTTTTGTGTCTGTAGGGAATTATTTAACATCTTATTAACATTCGCGAAAATCGATCACTGTCAGCGGCCACCTAGCGGTGATTACAGTAACCATTTTATTGGTTTCCTGGCATACCGGGTGCAACAATCTAACTGTGCATGCAACGGTGCATTTTATTGCACTTCCAATCGTGCAAATTGCAAGATTATGAACTTAGTCTGTTCTAACCAAGCAATAAACAAGTAATACAAATTTTCAAGGTACTTTTTTATGAAACAAATTTCTTTTTAAATGGTATTATAGGATTTTGAATAATATAGTAGGGAATATTAAGAAAAATAAAATTCCAGTTGTTGATATCACTTTTATTTATATGAGAATAAAGAAATTACATATTTTATTCTACAAAGGATTAGCTCACAAATACAATTATTTTGTCGTCAAGATTATTGTATTGTGTAATGAAATATTTCACCAAGCCGTAATTTTGTTATATTTTCTCGAGATTGAACAAAATGGACTTAAAATATCTTTTCTAAGTAAAAATGGTACTTTCAGTGGTCGTTGAATTTGTCTTCCTTTATTTTTAAATAAAGATCTTTAAAGGTCTTTAGAACAAAATTTAGTTTCTTTTCTTTTTACAAAGCACCTTCTTTGGGGGTGCCAGGGCGCCCCTTTGGGTGCGCCACTGTTCTCAAATAACAATTTTGTTTATAGCATCATCTATTCATTATTTTACGTGAATCAAACTATATCTATACCTATACCAGCTTTACTACTCGGCTTCTCCCGAAATTTAGATTCAAATTTTATAAAAAAAAAAATTTTATTTTTTTCGTGAAAATAGTCACATTCATCTGGATTAGTCAGGCCTAATGAGCTGAAGCACATTTCGTGATCCCAGAGTTTATAGTTCGAAAATTTTTGGACGACAGACAAACACACAAACATATAAAAGCTTACTTACTCATTTCCTTTTATTTTTGTCAAGTTCTATGTATTATTCTACACGAATCAAATACATAACCCTGCGCCCCTCGGGTCTATTTTGACCCACTCCTATTTTCATTTCTTTGAATCTACAAGCATTGAGCAAAATACAAGGAAGTTATTACTAATGTACACATTTGCCATTCTTTGTATATCTGAACTGCAGTCACGGCCGTATTAAGACCTTTAGAGGCCCTACAATCACTTAAAAATTTTGAGGCCCCCTTATACAGGGTGATATCACTTCAACGCAATGCACGATTTCTTTGTCATTTCCAATAATTTGACTAAAAAGCGTTTCTAACAAAAGTCAGATTTTAATATTCAGAAAATTTCTATGGTGCCCCCCCCCCCCCTCTTCTGATACCCTAAGCGCGTGTTTATTTTTCTTATTGGTTAATCCAACACTGACTCTAGTCAAATAGAATTAAAAACGGCGGAAGTACTTATATTCACTTTCTTTCACTCTCGACACTTTCGAGCTCATTAAAAATGAATTCTATTCCATTGTTCGATATATCTGAAAGCTAGAAATTCATTATCTACTGGTGGATCATAAAGCCACCCGTTAATCGCGAGAATAACAGAAGCATAATCGATCGGGATTATTAGTTTCGCAGCAGGGCGACGGTGTGTACGGGTCGTTGACAGTTCGAGGACCACAAGATGACCCCAGCTTGGAAAGGATACTTCTCTTGTCATCAAGGCCACCAACTCCACTGTCGCGGCATTCGCACCTACATCCACCCACGCCCACTGAACTCCTCTTGAACGGCCAGGTACTGATTTATCTAATTAGATAATAACCGAGGGAGGGAGGGGGGCGCGTTGGAAGGAGAAGGGATGCAGAACCGAACGCGAGAAACATTCACGAAGGCGATGCATAAAATAACGCATAAAAATAAGACTCGAAAGTTACTGCGCAGCTGCCCGCGAAGTATAATTCTACATTAATCAGATAATGTAGTCCGGAGACACTATCCTCCGTTCTCGAAACATTTGATTAATTCGAAACGTCAAATTCGCGTTACAGTAAATTACTTAACCGATTTCCGACACGCGCGCGATTATTAATCATAACTTTCGTTGGGAAAGTTTCGAAGAATTTCAGAGCCTCCTATCGTTCTAGTTTTATTCGTAGATTGTTGTGCAACAGAGATTACGTTAGCAGCATCAGGACTTCCTCCCGATCCACGAAAGTGGCTACCGAACGTAACGTTGCGCACCACGGAAATGATAAGTGGAGTTTTTCTTCTTTTCCAGATCCACGGGACGGTAATAAAAGTCGAGCATGGCAGCCAATACTTATTGCGGATCGTCAACGCCAATGCGTACAATTGCCCCACGCGGCTATCCATTTCTGGACATGATTTTCGAGTACTGGCTGCTGATGGCAACGTGGTTCAACCGGTGACTGCCAAGCACGTAGTGCTGTTTCCAGGTACGTCCAGAGCTCTTGCTTCTTCGCGCGATTAATCGAGCGTCGTATGCACGAAGAAAAGTCACATTCAACGCACGTAACATATAATTGTTGTACGTGCAAGTTGAACGCGTTTCTACGCGAAACCCTGCGTTTCGTGCCTTAAGGCCTTTCCGCGCGAGGTAGCCTCGCAATTAGTATCTTGGATATAATCAGTTGCTAGAGATGGGGCTGGTTTGAAAAAGGTAAACAGAAGCAGGAAATGTGCGAGCATGCGCGGAGTATCAATCACGGGCAAGAAAAGGCACTTAAGGCCTGTTCCCACGTGACACTTTTGTCACTCGCGATTGGCATCTCGAGGGACAAGTTTACACGCTTTCTGTTCCTTTGTATTCATTTTCAAATAGTGTCGTACCAGACGAATGTATTCGGAGACGCCGGATGCGAGCCACCGAAATGTCTCGTGCGAAAAGGCCCTTATGCGTCAACTTCATCTAGCTTTCCTACACGCGATCACGCTCTAACAATGCATAATGCGAGGTTGAGTGAAAGCGAGCAGAGCAGCCGAAGGAAAATCGTAATTTAAAAAGACAGGTTGAAGCATAGCGAAATTAAATTGATAGCTTTGAGTTCGTATGAACTTCATTTTTGCGTACACGAGGAATATTTTCCGCGTTTAAATTCACCTTGGAAGCTTAAGGATGCAAAAGAATTAGTTGGGCGTTGCGAACGCACACTAATCGGTAAATCGATGTATCGCGCGCGATGAACGCCTATGAGGCGTTCAGCGGGCACGGTTAACTATCGCGAGCGTGCGGTTTCCGCACACGGCGTACGCCAAGCGTTCGAATTTTAAAGCTGAAGAGCTTGAGACGCGGAATGCAGCGAAATGATAAATAAAACGCGAGGTAATCTCATTTGTCGTATATCAGACAACTTGACGCGTGATCGCATGCATATATTCGAGAGCAGCGTGGGATTTCACTTTATACCGCGGTCCGCCTGCGAGGGACAGTATCTACACTGTTAGGATTATGGGTTAAGGAAAGAAAGGGGAACTGTAAGCTGGGAGGAAAAAACGGAGAGAGGAAACCAGATGGGAAATCGAAAGGAATGAAAATAAAGAAGCGTGGCGAGAAGGGATAGAATAAAATTCCAGCAATTTGTAATTGTAATTAGTGCAAAGAAAATAGCGCCTGGGAGTAGCGCGATAAAGGAAATCGGATTGAAACAAAGAAGAAAGAAAACGGCAAGCATAATAACAAACCCAAGCAGAGAGAAGATAAAAAATTTCAACCAATGCAGATAATAGAACTCGACAGAGAGAGGAAACCGTGGAGGAACAAGATAAGGAAGCTTGGAGGAGAATTCAACAAAGAAAGAACTGCGAATAGTTGGGCGCAAAATGAGAGACGGCAGACTCATGTATGATAAAGAGGGAGGAAGACGGGAGAGTAGGCACGCGTAGAAAAAGGATGCATCGAAAAGAACGGCGGAACGAAAAACGACGAAACGAGGCGCAAGGTCGTTTGGTAAACAAAGAGGAAGGGAATGTAAAGAAGGTACCTACCAGCCAGGCTTGGCGAGGAGAAATGCGAAAAGGGGAAAAAGCAGCGAGTGGAGGGGACAGGAGAGCGCGTTTTAGAGAGGGGGGCGAGAGGATGAAACTGCTTGGCGCTCATACGTTTAGCGATGCGGCGTGCAACGGCAGGCAGGCCCGTTCGCGCAGACTCGGCCGTCTTCGTGTTCTCGCCGGGTTTCCGCAAAGGGAAATAAAGAAAGGAAGGTGACCAAGCGCGCGCGGGTCTCGCGCAAAAATCATTAAAACGCGTGCTCGATTCGCGGCTGCGGCGTCGTTGTCGGCTCGTAGTAGACGATTTATTAGCGGGTGCAGGAGCGTGTGGCCACCGGCTCGCTTGGCTGGCTGGCTGGCTGTTTGTCTACCGGCCGGCTCTCTATACGTCTGTCCGCTGTTCTCCGTCACTCCTGCCGCGGGATATCCCGGTCGAATACAGAACGGCCGCCAGTGTTCCGCGCGGGGCCGTGCCGCTCGCCGTCTCGATTTTCCATGTCTAGCTACGACGCGTGGAACGAGCTAGCCACGAACGACACGCGGCTCGGCATGGAGTGGACCCGCGACAAGACCCTCGAGCTGCTGCGCGAGTACCAGCAGAGGCGCGTCCTCTGGGACTGGAACGCTCGTGGCTATCGGGACAGGGCGAAACGCAGACGGGCGATCCAGGAGCTGGCCGAAATACTCTGCTGCAACACCCTCGAGATCGAGAAGAAGATCACGAACCTCAAGTGCCAGTACTCTAGGGAGGTGCACAAGATACAGAACAGCCGGGACGCGGCCACCGGGCCCGACGATGTTTACGTGTCCAAGTGGTTCGCCTTTAAGGCGATGCAGTTCCTGCAGTTCGGCACACGTAGATACAGTAAGAGGAAGAAGGTATGTCCAGGTGGAATCGCGTACACCGGGTATGCACGCCAGCCGCCCATCGGTCGTGAGAGAAACCCAGTTGTCACGGACCGTGTCTCCGTTTCCACGTGTCGCGTACGATTCGGGAGGGACGTGCATGCAGCCCTCTTGCGATGTTTTCGAGACGCTTGTCCTATGCACGCGAACGATCGTAGGTGGAGAGGAACGTCGGTTCTGTCGTTCGAACGAGGCGAACGCAGGTAGATCAGTTGCCAAGCCTTCCTTTCTCTGGCCGGGAAGAGGCCAGTTTGCCCCATCGCGTAATTAACCGAGGGATTCCGGGGTAGGACCATTGTGCCTGAATGTGTTTCGTGGAAACGACCGACTCGCTTGAACGATGCGTCGCTTGCCGGGATACATTTCGTCGACTCGTAGCGACGTGTCATGGTAGTAGTATTTTGTGCGAACCGACGTGCTTAAATCGCTTTCTGCAATTAGTTCCACTGCTCCAGGGTGGTACGTCGAATCGATCTGAGAACATTGCCGATTCGTGCATACATGCCATTACTGCTACGCGACACTTTCTTCCGCTTTTAATCTCAATGCGTACTTTTTCGCTTGCTCCACGCTCCTCGTTCCTTTCGTCGCCTATTCTCTTTGTTCGTCTGACGCTCTGCCCGCCTTTGTCTCCGTTTCTCTTTCCCCCTCTCACCGCAGTCGGGCATCCACTCGTCGTTTCTTCGCAACGGTGACTGATGATTGAATTATATGGATACATTGTTAGGGCAAGATGCGTTGCATTGTTTTCGCAAGGTGCATTTCTAACGCCGCGTACGAAAATGGAGTCGCTCGCGGAACTCGCGGCTCGACGCGCCCAAACCACTGTGGAGAAACACTTTTACTTAAACTTTTCTTTCTAAGATCGAACTCCAACCTTGAGAGTTTTCATTGATCTTGAAATTATCGTTTGGGGTAAACTTTTCTTCTGGGAAACCTTATTTTCCACTGTAAATTTATATTGCTCGAAAGCACGTATCAACTGACATGCAAAATTATCAATTCTGAGTTCAGGAATTTATCCGTCGAAAAGTTATTAGTAAAAAAGATTCCGAAATTTTTACGTGACTTCTACTTCAACTGTCATACGTATGTGTTACTGCAGTCAGTGCGTTAATTCAGGGACTGTAAGTATACATTCAGTAGTCAATTTGTGCACTCGCTGATCCGATTGGCTGAAGTGTTCATAAGGAATGAAATGTATACTTTCACTAGTGAATGTATACATTTTCTTCAGAAATGTATACTTTTAGTAGTGGATGCATACATTTTTATCTCGACTTAAGGGAAGTATCCACAAACAAAAATGCTTCAATTTGAATGAATACATTTTTTTTAACTAATACTGTGCAGGGAGGGGGGGGGGGCGTGGTGCAGTCGCATTTGTGACTATAATCACAGACCCTCAGATGCTAAAAACGCACCTTCTTCCTACTTTTCCTAAAAAAAAATTATTTTAGGTTATATGATGGTTAGGTATATAGCAGTGTTCCTCAACCTTTTATGCTTCACGTACCCCCTGGAAATGTGTATTTGTATAACTGGTATACCCATTGTATAGATACATAAAACTATAGTTGTAGTATAACAATGGGAATAAAATAAAACATATATATTTAACCTTCGTAGTCACACGGGGTGTATCGCACCCCAAGAGTAATTTTCGAGCTCAAATGCCGCGCCCTTACGATTTCCAAAGGGGATTTATGATAAATCATTTATCGCGAAAGAAAAATAAAAATATCGTTTTTTTCCACAACCGTGGAAAATCGCTCTTTTTGAACTAGAAATTTACTAACTAAAAAAGACTATTGGAGCATGATTGTAAGAGTATTACGAATATACAATTCACACTCGAAAGATAAAATACTCAACAATAACGCCTTTCGCAGCGAACCCATGTGACCAATTTCTGATTATAAGAAGATGTGACCACGGAGGGCCAAATTTGGTATTCATAAATTACATATATGAATAAACACAAAGTGTGATATAAACAATTTAACATTCGCCCGGAATACACAGGGCAGGGTGGTACTATTTTACATTTATTAGATCTAGTGACTTCTGAGTACTCTCGGTGTACCTCCAAATGATTTACTGCGTACCCCCACATTGGGAAACACTGCTCTATACAAGTACTTTCCATAAATACAAGTTTTGACCCCAAAAAAGGTTTCTCAGAGGTAAAGTTCACATGAAAGTAGTGCTTAGATACTTCTTTTGAGTAATTTGTAACGTTCAATGCTGGAATGTGGCCATAAAGAAAGTTCAAATTCTATATTTGTTTAGTGCACAATTGGGAAATCAGTTCGAAGTATCAGACACAACCTTTTTTATTAACATAAAATTCTGTAAATAATATCCAATTCTTAAAGTTGATATATGACTATGAATGAACGAAGTAGAATAAAAACAAATTTACACTTCCAAAAGTAAACTCAATCTTGTTTACATTTATTTTTAAATTCATTTTTTTTTAATTAACCGCGCCATACAGCCATTGTTCCACGGAGGAAAATGTACACCTGTGAAAGTTTTAGCGCCAAGTTTCCCTAACAGATCGAACTGCGAGATTAATATTGAATCGTGTGAACCGAGCATACCAGATTGGCTCCGTGATCCGATCCAACTGTGTTTACATCCACGTAATTACAGTTATCAATAGTGCAAAGTTTTCTCTCCTCGAATAAGCTTCTATAGGCAAATTAAATTTAACATCTGCGCGCCGAGGGTTCTTAGAAGGCCGCGTTAGATCGTCAGGAACAACCAACAGGGTTAATTAAAAATTCCTAATTAGAAAGATCATCGCGTAATCATAACTGGATAACATATAGGAACTTCACACGTATTACTTTCACGCATATATCATTTCGCTATTAAAAAATATCCTTAAATACACATATAGACCGATTTTGATGATCTTTTTTTGTATTCGAAAGAGGGCCGATGGTCCCATCTTACACTGCATCAATATTGGCCCAATATTTTGCCAGTTCTGGTTAATAATAAAGGCTATTGTCACCTAATTATTATTAGTTCATGTACGTACGCGCATATCTCTTCCGCATGTTGTGTAAATATACAAAAAACTAAAAAGTTATAAATAACAAATTTAAAAAAATATTAAAACCGTCTTCAAAAAAATAAAACTGCATTAAAAAGTAAAAAATAATTGTTTCCCTTATTTAATCTACAACTATCATATTTTTTAAGTCGGCGCCTCATCATTTGCACTATGTAAATCTGGCGTCGACTTAAAAAAATATGACAGTCATTAAATAAAGGGAAAAATTATTTTTTACTTTTTAGTGCATTTTTATATTTTTGAAGTCGGTTTTTATTGTTTTTTAATTACTTGACGATTCTCAACACTTATTTATTTTAATATGGTTGCATTACCATATTCTATTAATAACGCGTAACACTGATTTTTCAAAAATGAAAGGAAGGAAATATTTGCCTTACCTTATATGGGGGAGGGGTCGCAGGTACTTGAAATATTACAAAGGGGGGTTGCGATTAAAAAAAAAGGTTGAGAAGCACTGGCTTATAGTATCCCTTCCCACGTAACCCCGCCGCTACAGTCCGGCACGGACCTTAAATAATCCACTGGGTTTCTCTCACGCACGCGAACGGCGCCACTGCATCGTTGCCAAGTGGCGGGAAATACGAAATCTCTGCTTGTTCCCGCAGAAGGTCGAGGAGGACCCGTCGAAGCTGCAGGAGGAGTACATAGTGAGTGACATCGATCCCGAGAGCATAACGTTCGTAGACTGTAACGAGGAAACGAACGGCTCGGGGACTGGTTCGTTCAACGCTTCGCTGAGCGAGGACGCCGAGGAGTCGTCGTCGTCCAGCCTGAAGGCGATGAAACTGTACAACAGCTCGCCGCAAGAGCAGAACAGCCCGATCGGTGACCTCGACGAATCTGTGGAAACGAAACCGGAGATCCCGTCGAACGAACGGAAGAGAACGAAAGAGGAGTTCGCGCAGTTCGCCGAGAGCATCGCCGTGCAACTGGCGGAGATACCCGACTCCTACTCGAGGTCCGTCGCCAAGCTCAGGATTAATCAGATCCTCTTCGAGGCGGAGATCGGCGTTTACGCGCAAACGCGTCGCTAACAAGCCCGGCACAGAGACACTAGGACGCTTCGATTGCTGGCACCCCAGTTCACGTTCCGATGCTCGTAGGAGAGAAGCAAACGGCGCTCAGGCCAGTGAAAGGTTCACGTCGCGGGGAATTAAGGAATCGTCTTGTGCACAGGCGTAGAGCGCGATTTCGAGCGGATCGCAAGGATGGGAAGGGCACCGAGACACAGCGCGAATCCGCGCCGATGGACAACGTCGAACACGTCCAAGTAGTATATATTATAGAACGGATGAAAGTTTGTCGGTTTCAACGAGGACGAATAAACTCGTACATTAGCGCGACGGCAGGCGCGATAGCGGGCCGTAATTATAAGTAATAGCATAGAGCGTGCTAAGAACCGTTCTAGCAGCACTTCCAACTTAACTGTAGGATTATAGCTGATTGTTCGTTTGAAGCTCACCGGGAAGCAAGGCCGTCTTAAGAAATTTCAGCGCCGTGGGCTAAAAAATTGTGGCGCTCTAGGGTACAATTTCTTCGCAATCGGTGCAAAGGCAGTACATCGCAATCCCTGGGTCTCCACCGAGGCAAACACGAACAAATACAATGCCTGCCAACGCCTCCGCCGCGTCCACACCGCCGTAAACACGAACAAAACTCAGCGAACGAACTGTATGTTAATGTTTTGTTCTGTTTGCGGCGCTGTGGACACACAACATATTTGGTTCTTAAGCGCCTCTGGGCTATAGCCCTTTTAGCCCATTGGTAAAGGCGGCCCTGCCGGGAAGCGACGATATCATATGTTTTCTGAAATTAATCGCTGCGTCTGAGCGTTTATGTGTTGGAGTAACTCGCGAACGTTGAATGAATATTGTTCGAGCGGGGAGTTAATCTGGTTGTTCGTGTCGCATTGCTCGAACAAGGAATGATGCTCCGCACGCGCTGTACCGATCGTTTTTCGAATTGATTAACTGAGCTGTTGTTTTTGAAAGTGGTATAAATCCATTTTTTTTGGAGAAAATGAGTTAATGGTAGGTTTAGTCAGATATAGATATCCTCTTTTTATATTTATAATCGCACAGTCAATGGTGTACAATATCTTCATAAATTAATCAAAAAACGTTCTACTGTAAAATGTTATCGCAGGAATGTCTTTTTTTTTAAAGTAATATAAGTCCACGTTTTAGCAAAAATACTTCACTATGCTAAGTGTAAAGGAGAAATAAGATTGAATTATGAATAAGTTTGTTATTATTAGTTCTAAGTAATTTACTCTTCATACTTGTTTATTTATAAATTCATTATAATATAAGGAAGTAAGTAAGTAATGAAGATATGCATGTCTTCATTTTAATTATTATTTTTTACATTAAAAAATACATTTCACAAAAGCCAATTTCAATTAAAATATAAATTTGAAATTGCTATTGATTATATTTCTCACAATATGTTATTATTGAAAGTGGTAGCTAAAAAATCGTTTATCTTTAACATTTTTATTGATTACTATCACATAATGAAATTTAACAAGTTTATAATTTTAAAAACATTACCCAAATTGATTAACGTATGCGAATATTTTTAAATAAATTCAAACGCAAACCCGTAAATATCTCAATGTATGAATAAATGGACTTACACCAATTTCAAAAACAACGGCTCAATTGTAAAGCGTTACGCGAGGCTCAAAGTCGACGATTGATAGGCGTAGAGGGAGTTAAAGGTGTTGAGATTTTAGGGTGGATTGCGGTGAAGATTTTATGGGGGATTCACGTTTGTCCTTGTTCGAGGCAAGAAATTTGAACGACACGATGAAGCACGATGATTACGAGTTATTGTAGCTTATTGCGCGGTGTAATTTACGATTTGAATTCGCCAGTGCGAATAGTTAGCAGGGAACCCATTTAATCGTACTGCTCATTAATGACGTAAGAGAAATGTTTATACTTAATATTATATTTTTTCGATAATTGTACAAAATTGGCTTTACTCCTGGCAGATAGTCGTTCGAAGCTCCAGGAACAAAATTGAATGCTTATAAAAAAGGGTGAACTACTTAATGTACTTTTAAGATTGATCTGTGAAATGAAAAGTTGTTGGAAGATCATTTTAAGAATGCCGTTTTGTGTTACGTGCATTAAATACAAAGGCACGCGGACCTTTCGGATAACTAACTCTGTTTGTTAGTCACAATTGTGTTACGTTAGAAAAGTTACGAACGTATGACGCGAGCCCAACGCAACGTGGAGCAAGCGAATGGAGTAATCGAGTTATTTTCAAATCCATGGGCGCCTTCTACGCATGGAAAAACAGTGCGAAATGCGAGTAAATCACTCTAACGACTTCGATTCACGGGAAAGACTGTATTTTAAAGGATAGCGTCTCGTTTTCCGGATCTTATTTGTCCACCACGATCACAGTGGCCGAGTAATTTTTAAGCGATCTGTTGCTGATCCCTCTGTACAATCGTCGGACGAAATGTTACTCATATTCGGTAGTAATAGCGGATATGTGATTTTAGGTGTAAAAAAAAGAGGAAATTGTCGGTGTCCTTTGAGCCAGGTTAAATGAAACATATTTTTCAAAAGCACTGTTTAAAAGTGCACCGTGACAAATGCAATGCAACTTCAGAGATGAAATTCGTAACTGTTCCCACAATTTTAATTATGGCAAGCGATATCTCGTTATCTAATCTTATTAAACGATTAGTATTCTTGCAACAAATTATCGTATATTATTTTGAAATATTAAAATCTTGTACGTGTTCAGCCTGTGGTGCAACCTGGCTCAACGATGACGTAGATTATAAATATTTCATTGGTATTGTTTCAGGGCTTTAAATAGCAGGCGTAGTAAGCTGTATAGATAGCGAACTATTTTTTATCGAAAAATAAAGTCCCTCCGTAAAGATGATGGTAGATCATCGCGAATCGTTTAACTTTCGTTCGGAAAAAGACTGCGACGTATCTCATATCACTAGGTGTTTCGTTAACATTTACGTAATGGTACGCATGATTTAACAATCTCCGGTGCATGTCTTTATAACGTTATCCATTGTTGTTCCTGATTCCAGCGATAGTTTTATATTTTTGTATTATCACGATCCTTTTCCGAGGTCTTCACTTGCGATTATTAAAAGCTAAGGTATAATACATACTTTAAACTACTCACCTTAAACGTTCTGTTCGTTATAAAAATACATCACTATCAAGTAAGCTTCTGTTTTTTATTTCAATTAAACGAAATCGGTCTTCAGACCAATCGTGCAAGTGTGTTATTTCGCCTGATCGAACCTTCTCTTAATCATTCCGATAATTTCACCATTAAATGTGGCGAAAATTCAACGCAAAGACGAATCTAGTTTCTGTGTTGGAAATATGCATGCTGTACGCGAAACGTAACTCATTTAAACTTGGATTACTTGCCGAAGAATAATTTATACATATTAAATGCGATAAAGTTTGAAGGAAAAGAAAAGTTTATTTTAGGGATTTGAAATTTTATTATGACACATTCAGCTGTGAATAATTGAGCTTCTATGCCATTTAAATGTCCCTTACTAATTTCTTTACTTCTATTAAAATACACATTTGGCACACAATTTTAATTACAACAATAATAAAATTGACAAGTGAAAATCAAGAAATAGTTAGAATAGATGCTTCAGAATTACATTATTTACTGTTATTATGACAGAATTTCGAAATTTTGTCCAATTAATCTGGACAAAGGGAGTGAAAGAGTTTAAATTAATTATTCCATTAACATGTCACGTTGGTGTTCCTCAAACTGGCACACCCAGAATGTAATTTAAATTAATGTACCATAGACCAGTGGTGGCGAACCTACGACCCGCGGGTCAGACACTGACCCAGACTACGACCCACGCGTTGATTTTTATAAACTTATTTTTTATATCATAAAAGAGAGAACAGACAATCGAAAATATTAAAAAATTAAAGTATAACAAATTGTTCTGTTAATAAATTTTCAGTGCTTCCAAATTATTGGTACCCTTTTTACCTCCTCCCTGTCCCAACTCCCCTCCAAGTGACGCCACTGAATTAGTGACCGACGAGCTGGTATTAAAAAAAAAATGAACAAAATTTGACCCATTCCTCAAAAAGGTTCGCCATCACTGCCATAGACAGTGACATAGTTTTGGGAATTAAAATTGCCGAAATCGCAGCGTGGCTTGTAAAAGTTAATAAATCGAGTATCAAAAATAAAGGTAATGAAAATAAACTATTTAAATTATCGTACACATTTGATTTCAACGATAAGGTTGATGAGTTTCAACAAAATATTTAAGAAGGACTAAGTCAACATTCAGAAGATTGAATGAAAATGTATAGTAATTCGAATACGGGTCAATATGAGAGTTAAACTGCGACCGTTGCCTTGGTACATCTCCTCTTAACACTTCTTCCTGTAGTTAGTAATTACAATATCAATACTAGCTCACCGATAATCGTAATTCGTTCTGCTAGTATTAAAGTTTCTTGCAAGGCAAATAGTAGCAAGGTTCTCCAAGATCCAACTGGGGAAAATCAAGGTGATCGTTAAAGATTAATATTATCATGTACGTGCGATTTTATTCTCTCGTGATTCGAGTGAATCGATTAATTATATCATAGCTGTATTTTGCATCCATTCAATTTTAACGTATGCTCGAAGTTGATGGCGGAACAGTGGACGAAGTACTACCTCGAGCAATTTTGTATTTTGTTAAGTCGAGATATGTCTGATTTATGTACTTTGTGAAAAATTAATTTCGAACAAGTAGAGGAAACTTACGAAAGTTGCACGTGAATTACTACAATCAAAACAGAGCTTTTCTTCCCGACAGCTTGTATACTCGTTTATATATTTTTCTGTAACGTTATACGTCATACAACTCAAGTTTCACCTTGTATGATTTTATTGAATAAAACGACTAGCGTAAGCGTTCTTAGACTTGCAATTATTCTTTCCGTAATAGCAGTATGGTATAGGAATACTATCAAACGAATTAGTGTTCGAATATTTCGATCATTATTTTTTAATTTATTATAACACGCATTTTTCGTTGTTGTTGAAAAATATAGCAACGAATAGAGAAAATTGATTACCGATAGTCAGAGATCACAGGAAGTGATTCAACTGAAAATGATTAGAGTCCAGGGAAAGTAAGATAAAATTGAAAAGCAGAGTGCACAGAAGAAAATATTCTTACCTTGTAAGGACTATCCAAAGAAATTGAATTTCAGGCGAGAGATTCGACACAATGATCGAGGCAAATCAATCCTCCGGGAAATACCTCATCGAGATTAAAGGCCTCCAAGAGTGTGAAAACCTTCGTCAAGAAGCTTTCGTTCTCTACAATGATGCAAAACCGGAATCGACGGTGATAAAGGATGAGCAACTATTGAAGATCGATGACGATGCGATTGCAAGCAAGGGCCACGATTGCCACGAAACGGCGAAGAACGTGATTTGTGCGTTGGATTTGAAAGGATCCGCCGAGACGTCCACTCGGATTAATTCGGACGAAGTGATTTATATTCCGTTCGACCTGAACGATTTTCCTTCGTTCACGGACGAGATGAGCGACAACAGATATCATTTTTTCGAATGCACATTCTACCCCTCCTATTTGAGTAAGGATATGGATAATGGTAACTTTTAAGCATTCACTCGGTTCGGATTTATTTCACCTGAAACGATTATCATATTTCAGGTATGAATAAAGAAGGGGCAAGGGTCGCTCAAATCAATGGTATGTCGTTCAAATATCCGTCCTCTCCGTTATTGTCACAACCAGAGAATACTCCAGACGAATCAATTTGTTCCATCGAGGAACGCTCGAAACAGTGTGCCAGTACGCCACTATTTTGCGAGTGCATTCAATTGATCGAAGTCCCGTCCGAAAGGAGCGTCGACATCGTTTTAATTGACGAGGGTCAGCTTTTCAGGATTTGCAAAATGTTTACAATGAATTGTACCTCGTGATATTTAACATAATTTTCGTTCAGGTTTCGGTGGGAATATTTCTCACACGTTTCATATACACGGCTATAATGCGAGTATCGTAGGCAGGGGTAGCTTTGAGCAGCCAATTACCAGAAAGGAAATTACGTATTTGGACGTTAATGGGAAATTGCATCGGAATGTTGTGAATCCACCGCAGAAGGACAGTTTCGTTGTGCCAAACAAAGGGTACATTATCCTTCGTATTTTTACCGACAATTTAGGTAAGAGCCTCCACATTTATATATGCACTTAGATACTAATTTTTTCTTCGTCGTACAATGCAATAGTTCTGAACTATGGAAGAAGGGTAGAAAACATCTGACGAGATAGCCAATAGACACTTTCAGATACACTTGCACCAGATTAGCTATTTGAAAAACGAAACAGAGGGTGTAGAATTAAGGGTGACAGGCTTATAATAATGTTTAATAGATTTTACAATATATGATATGTATCTCTAAAACTTGGATTCTTTTTGGAATTATTTAGTCTGGAGGGAGAAGCCATGATTAAGTTCATTTTTTCCTGCACATAGTTTTATTAATCATATCGAGTGTGAGCTGGGTCTCTGTAAATGATAATATATGTTTTTATCTATTTAACCCTCCGTGGTCACATCTTATGATCGCAAATTTGTTGCATGGTGATTACTGCACCCCAGTGTCATTTTTGAGTTACCATTTTCGTATTTTTGAACTTGTTAAGTTTTGAGTGATAATTAATTGTACATTCGTAATACTCATACAATCCTGCTTTAATAGTCTTTTTCCGGAATTTTGTTGTGGTGAAATTTTTAGTTCAAGAAGAGCGATTTTCCACGGTTGTGGAGAAAAGCGATACATATTTATTTTTTCGTGGCAATCCCCTTTCGAAGTCGTAAAGGCGCGGCATTTGAACTCGAAAATTGCTCTTGGGGTGCGATACACCCCGTGTGACCACGAAGGGTTAAATTTATGGTTTATTTCTTGAGGAATAATATGATTATACATAATTGACAAATAGTAAATGAAGGCCTGGTCGTAACGTAAGTAGTAACACCCAATATGTGTCAGACATATGCCAGTAGTAATTCTTACAGCGAATACGTCTAACTTTATATGTACCTACACCACATAGAGTTGCAAATATATGACGAATAAATAGACGAGTTTAATAATGCCCACTATTATTATTATAATTTTTAATTACTTAATAATGTGAGAAATTTATTATTTCGAAACGCTAGTTCTTTTTTTCGGCACAAGGGTTTAATGTTTCCCGTTTCTTTGGTTCCCTTTCGTTCTATATTACGTTAATGGATGAAACAAGTCATCCATTTTGTTAAGCTATAACTTTACGTAAAAAATATACGAGTCTATTAAAAAAAAATAATAACAGATATCCTAAATGGTCCCAACTCTAAAGGAATCCATTTCTTAAATTCCATCCAATATACTTCTTATATTAACCACTGTATACATATTTACGTAAATTGACTAAAATAATCCAGCGTGTGTATGTTGAAACATCAATTTGATTATTGTTCACAGGTTACTGGTTGTTGGAGTCACGGAGCACAGCAATTTCTCCGAAACTGTTCGGACCTAGCATGCAATTTTTATTGAAAGTAGGCAGTCGCGAAAGTTTCATACCCGTTCCCCTCGATTTTCCCACCTGCGGAAATAACAAACGACCAGACATGGTATTCGAGATGAACTGATTTCGTGCGTGAAATATAATTCATTATACTTTGTTGTGTATATACGAATAAAGTAGTGCATATAATCTTGATTATCTAATTTAATTATTATCGTTGTATAGTGAATCATCTTGTCATTAAAGTATTTTCATACGTCATATCGCATTCCATGAGCCACTCGACTGATACACATATCTCGTATTGTAAAGAGTGATATAAAATATAATACCCTTTAAACGTCATATTATTATTGCGGTCTGTTTATGGTACAAATGAACCCAGCAAAACATATCGTGGTATTGTTGACATAATTGTAATACAACATTGCATGTGAACGGAATATTTCTTATTCGACTGATTACGTGCTTCAAAACTGTTCAACTTGTTGCACTATAAACGTATTACTGAGGTGCTGGGTATCTGAAGCTGTAGAAATCATTCAGAACCTGGATTGGTGGCTCCCAATTATAGCATGTTGGGAAATCTGGTGGTACTGGTGGAAGATCACTCTCCTCTCCTACATGAATAACCATTTCCATTCCAGTGATGTGGTGCCAGGAAAAGTGGCAATGTATTAACCACCATCCTGCAACAAAAAACGCACGTTCTAGCAAATACAAGTGTTTTATAAACTTCGGTCTACTTGATATCGACAGAGATTGGTGGGAAAACGCAGAATAACGGGTAAGTCCTTCTGTAATAGTAGCAATACGATAAATATAGAATTTATCGCTATATGTACTTCCAATTTCGCCAGTAAACGAAGCTACACTTTTCAAAAGTATTATTAAGAAAAAGAATGAAACATTTTACCTGGATTATTAGTCTTGAAACGTATAATCACGTACCCGCCCGTGGGAATTTTAACAGTGTCTTTTCCGGGCGGATTATGATACTCTCCCCGTTGAAGACGTTGCTCATGGGCCGCTAATATATTGTCTATATCCGTCTTCGAAATGTTTCTAGCATCGGCAAACTGCCCAATGTAGAGCACTTTAAATTCGTAACCGTGTAAGTGAAACGGATGATGCAAACCCTCCAACGGTACTGAAACATAATTTTTCAATCAGTACTGCAGAAACGTTTAATGGAACAAACTGTTGAACGCACATCGTCAACAATAATGACAAAATTTATCTTCTAGTACTGTGCTTATAATCTTGATTGATGTTATGTAATCAATCTATAAATTTGATTGAAAATGTAATTATTCCAGAGGCGTCCGCAGACTATTTTCCAGAGGGAGAGGGGGGCAACTTTGGGATGATGGTAAAGAAAAATATACCTCTCCTGCTTTTTCAACCCATTTTATAGTGCCAAATTATTAAAAATTTAAAATACAAATTTAAAAATTTTCCCTTCTTTGGTATAAACTTAATAAAGATCAGTTTTGAAAAATAAGCGATTTTTTCTGAAAAGCCAGGGGGGGGGGGGCAACTGCTCCTTTTGCACCCCCTTTCGGACGCCCATGCGTTATTCTATTTATAGTAGTGAAGATCAAATTTCGTGGATGCTTTTACTGAAAAGACAAGAGTTCCCACTATGCAACACCATCTTCTAAGTTGAACTTACTGAATTAAACTTTGCAAATAATCGCTCTGTTCAATAGTACTGAAGTAGCATAGCACTGAATTTACCTACCTGTATTTTCTTATGAGTACTAAAGGCGAATAATAATAATAATATAAAGTTGCACGAAAGGTATAAAAAATAAAACGTTTACTTCGATCGTATATAAGCAGTTCCACGACGGTATCTAGTGGTGCGTGAATAACTTGCGTGCATGCACAAGGGTCTGTGCAGTTGCTACGTTGATTCGGCTTGCATATAGTCTCGTAGCTTCTTGGATCCGAGATTAAAGGCGAAGAAGGAGTCTCGAATGTAATATCGTTGAACATAGAAACGAGCTCAGACTTATCGTTGGCAACTGAAATAAACAGCACCTTTCAATGCAATTGTGCATAAGAATAAAACATTAATGTACGTACCGAAAAAGTTACGATACGAATTCGTTTCGAACAGTAATCTGTTTCCATATTCGGTGTAATTGAAAAACCAAAAGTCCAACACGTGACGCTGGACAGGCTCGTCCACTAATATTTCAGGTTCATCATCTAGGCTTTCCAATTGATTCACGCAAACATCAATGCTGTTGTCATTTCTACCGCATTTCGTTCCATCCAGTGGATTATATACCTATGGGGTTTACAAAGTTCGCGTGGTAAATCATTAATTAAACTTCGGTGAGAAAATATTGGTCATTGAAATAGGAACTGTGTTTTGTATAAATAAATTGGATAGAAAGTAGGCGTTGGTATGATCAAGGCATCGACAGAAATTAATTTAATTAAGTAAAACACTCACGATACCAGTTGGCGCCTCATCATAAAGTGGAAGAGGCCTCGATGGGGTAGACGGAGCACCCTCATATCTCAAGATAGCTAATTGCTGCACCCGTTTTTCCACACATTCGCCGAGACCACGCACGACAATGTAATATGTGCCAACAGGCTGATTTGCGTGTAGTATCACATCCGCTCGTTCACCTGTGTGCATATACATATTAAATGTCTAATATTTCTAAAATTATGTTACTGTTGCATAGGACATTGTTTAAATATACATATAACAGAGAATGTATAATATACAGTAACGACTCTTTCAATTAACGTTTCAGAAGTTGTCCTGACCTGCAGCCGAAAGTAGGATGTCCACGTGTTTAGGCTTTACGTTCGCACCGTCTTGCGCTATTAGCGTCATATTGTGGTTCTGGATCGAAAGTTCTGCTATACACACTGTACTAAACGAATTGATTATGCGAAATCTGTATCGCTTATTTCGGGTCACTACGAATTCAGTCAAATTTCCATTGGTAGTGTCGCTGGGATTGTCTGGATCCTATCGGTAATTACATTCTTATAAGAAAACTGCTCGACAATTTTTACAGATTTCATCAAGAAATTCGAAGAAATATTTATTTGTAGACTTCCAAGTGCAAGTCCTGTCCTCTTTTAACATTTAACTTCAGTTCACTCACGGTATTCAGTTGGGAAATTTCAGAGGACGTAGTTTACAGCTGGAAGCCTCAAATAGTCAAATGCACAATATTGAAAATCAATAGGAAGCGATAGGATTTGGATTGCAAGATGTTCATGAATCTCGAATTGATTGATACATATGAATGTTAATAGTAGCATTCGTTTTATAAGAATTTGTGTCTTACCGTCCAATTTCCCCTGCCGTTTATGAGGAAATTTTGGGCAGCTTGCCCTATATTTTTTCTATAACGACCAGGAAAACGTTCGACAGAAAATTCATGCAACCAGTCGCTTAAAAAGATTACGTGCTCATCCACGTCGTACCAATTATAAAAAGGGTTCTCAGCTGGAGCATCTTTAATGATGAGCGGTCCGTATTGTCCGTCTAACATATGCGTGGATACGTGAGAGTGATAGAAATGTGTACCGGAGTTGTCCGCTCCAAACTGGTACCTACAAAATTCATGATATCTTTCGTAAGATATATGTATCCTGTGGGCCTAACTTTTAATTAATTTAGTAATGAGCACAGTAGGTTGTTTCTACCGTTGATCGAGATTATTTTTCATAATTAGATAATGGGTCCTTAACGAAAGTGCTATATTTTCTCTACCCTTGAAGTAAATAAAGTGAAAATATAAAATTGAAGAATTCTGTGCACTTTTATAGGAGGATAATCAATTAATCACTAATACATCGAAGGCACCTGAATATTTTTTTGGATTCGAAGACAAGAATATATAGAACATAATTTAGATGGTTCAGAAAAGCAAACTGATATGTATATAATTTTTACAGTCTCAGATTCATTTGTTTGACGAGTCTTTGTTTCATCTCGAGGTGGCATTGAGTTTACTAAAGTTAGAACTAAAAATACAAAATTGTGAGATGTAAATGTAATTCTTTCGAATTTTCAAAAAATCTTCTAATATCGTGAAGAATTCGTTCTAAGGAACAGCAAGTCTACCATATATGAAATATAGTATATCATAATTATCACCTAAACGTTGTTGACGATGGAATAGGACATTGCGTGACATAAGGAACGCCATCGTAATACTGATAACCATTTTGAAAAATTCCATGCCAGTGAATTGTGACTTCTTGGCCAAGAACAGCGTTCTCCACATCGACTATAATAGAATCGCCCAGGCACACCTGCAAAACGGTTGTAAAAGTGGATGGAGTTAAATGAATTCCTAAAGCACATAACAAATCTTTATGAAATGGAATGAAAAATCTAGTCACACGAAAGCGAATTCTCCAAGCTGCTGACAGTCTATTATGCTGATTTACGTTCTGTTGATTGCGAAATAATGTTTATTTGTTTTAAATTTAGAAGTAAGGCAATGTTAAGGAAAAAGTCTTCTATTAAATATTTTATTATCATTCGTACCTGGATCGAAGGTCCTGGTAACTGTCGATTAATGGTTGTAACTGTCTTTTCGAATCCATCGCCGAAAACGCATTGACTCTGTTGTTCCTGTACATCGCAAGCGCTGAAAGTAATCAGTCCATGTGGCCCATTATATACATAAAATTACAATGGCGTAAGTGGTTTGCCAGGAGTTACACAGTTAAGAATGATAAACTTTCAGCTGAAAATATTGTAGAATACAGTTTGGATTCTCCCTACTTTGACGGACGAAAAGTGGTGCGAAGTTTGGGAATTTTTTAAAACAAAACCATGAAATATATTTACTCCCAGTTTTGTGGCTTTATTTGTCAATCTTTAGAGGATATGGAAAGAAATTGTATGCAAATATAGTGGTTATATCCGAGGGCATAGTTGCTTCAAATAAAGCGCCTTATAAAAATCATATACGCATGGTTAGCATAAAATCAGCCGTTGCAGTTGTCTGAAATAGAAAATTTAAAAATTTGTGTAATTTGTATGAGTGCGGCTATCGTCTGAACTAGATTAAATGAGAAATACGGGAAAGTAAGAACAAAATGGCAGCTTCTAAAGGACGGATCGATTTTTGTAAAAATATCGCTGGGTTTTTAAGTCGTAAAAGTTTAATTTTGCAAAAACCGATTTAGTTCTTGTACCAACAAGAATGAGAAATCTACTGAAGATATGTACCAAGTTTTAAGTAAATCGGGTGATTTTTTTAGATATCATGCTAAACAATTCGAAAAACATCATTTTTAGAAAAACGCGTTCAAAGTTTAGGTACCGTTTGTTTTTAATTAATTTTTTTTTTAATATTTCCCAAATATGTACAAATCTAGGCATAAAGTTTTTAATTAATGTAATTTGAGGGTTGCCCTTAAAAAGAATTCCAAGTATCGCATTCTTTTCGGACCGTCAAGGTAAGGAGACCACTTAAAGGATTATTTTTCTACCATTGGACGTCGTTATTTATTTACTTTCAAAAAACTAATTCATGTGCAAATAACTAACGACAAGGTAGAATCAACAGAGTTATTATTGCTGCCTTTCTCAGTGAGCCTAACTCGCTACTAATTTCGATACAACTTGTATGGACGTAATAGTACCTTCTTTTGACTTTTATTATTCTAAACTGAGGTGCCAAACCTAAACGGTTTAACAATTATATGTGCAAACTATAGAACTCCCCAATAATAGTTACGGTATTTAATCATTTTGTACAAACAAAGTCTTACTTAACCATTATTTAGTACCTATATTGTAAGTCCGGGAGAGTTCGACCACTTTTTTGAAAAGAAATTGTAGCATCGTTATTTTTCACATTTTCGTCGTTTTATGCACATTAAAGCAAAGCCCAAGCAATTCAGAGTATGTATAAATTATAGTGTGCGATAAATTCAAGTATTTATTTTCATTTTCAACGAAAAACATTGGCACTGCAACTGGTCGGTCTCACCCGCATGTTGGGGTTAGACCATCCACCCACTACGGGTAATCAAGGCAGCGATCGACCACCTTATCAAAAAAAATTAAAAACGAATATATACGTATTGTTGGTGTTACACTGTATTTATATGCATATTATATCCCCAATATCGGAAGAGTGTAAATAAACTTACCTGTTTTTTAAATATCACCACCACTGTAACTTGGTCTAAAAACTTTCAGCCTCGCATAAAGTCTTAACTGTATCTTATAATTGAAATATGGATTTGTGACAATGGTCAATATGAGCTAAACAACAAGCGCCTTCATTTCTTTTGTGTCAATGACACACAGTGCCCTATCTTGCGTCAGTCTTAAAATATCAACACTGACCGGACTCTCCCGGACTTACGTTATGTGATACAGAATGAAATAAGAGTGCAAGAAGTATTGTGGAAATTGAATCTCCTGCGCCAAAGTTATATTAATGAATAGCGAGTGCCTTTGTAAAAGCTTCTATCGCTTAAGATTTTTCACCAAATACGTTAACGATACATACCGTCCAACTGTTGTGTAGAATTCCACGTGGAACTTATAATAACAATATTTTGGCGGTTCACCATCGACGCAAGTCCGTGCGCATTCTTCAGGCGTCGAAAAGCTTATCCCCGTTTCAGAGTAATCATAATCGTACCCTAAATAAAAATAAAGTAGTGCATGAAAAAGTCATAAATTACGAAAATGATTTAGAAAAACATATTATACGTCATTCACAGAAAGTCTCGCTGATTTTTCTTGCAAAATTAAAGAAATTGAAATCGAAGCAAAATTGGTATCTTCAAATATACATATAGGATGCACATCGAGATTGCTGCGATAAAACAAAAACAACTGAATTTTTTCCAAATATCTATTTGTGACTCAACTGATTCAGTATTCACCACTAATATAGCGTTTAGAGTTCAAGCTTCTGGTTTATAGAGGTGGGACATAGATTTTAAACGATATACGGCACCAACAGTAGATACTGCAATGTGTACCAAATTTTTAGTCACGATCCCGATCATATCTTGGCGCACTGCGTAAAAAGCGTGATGTAGTTTTGAATTTCAGTAAATTTCAATGAACTCTCTTCAAAAGTTGACAACTTGATTTTATTTCTAAATGGTAACTGAGATCTAACTGAAACTGTTTCATTTAACAATGGGAAATGATTCAACAAAATTCTGACGATTTGATAGATTGAGTAGAAACGAATTAACTACAATCGTGCGACAGGTTGTATAATTTCACCCAAAACTTTTAAAATAGAACATATTTTAACTGGAGAGATAGGCTGATTTTAAAACCTACATTTCCATTTTCTTTTCCAATTCTGCACACTTTCCCAAGATAAATCTGTTTCGTAGGTATTATATTTTTTATTACGTATACTTACCGCAGTGCGACTGTTGCGCATGGATTAAAAGAATTACGAACAAGGCGTAAAACTTCGTAACGTTGGAAAAACCCCTTTTGGTAGTGGAGGAACGCGGGGACACCATTTCTCGCAGTGACGATTGTCAGCATCGGTTGCTATCCGAGGATCTATGTGTGTTCCCTTACGACCACTCCGTTTTTGTAGAATCGGTGGCCTCTAATTTATGGAAAACTAATTGTCGCGTGTTTAATTGCGTGGTCTTATCGGCTTGCATTTCCGGGTTTATCGATTCATTTTTGATAAAACAATGCGGAAAACTTTTCTGTTGAAAGCTTTTCCTCGCTAAATATATCCAAATTCGAGGATATCGCTTAACGTACGCAGATTGCCGTTCGTAATTATACTGACACTTGCGCATATGTAATTTGTCATTCAGTTTGAAGGGTGACATACGCATAGAGGGGCCCTAAAAACTCACGTTCTTTTAGAATTCTTTTTTATGAGTGTATTAACATTATTACATTCGAAATTTTTTCATTAATTATGTCAAATCCCTAACTATAATACTTCATTTTTGTATCTAAAAATATTAGTCGTATAATAGAGTTCGCTGCAGTGATTTATCGCAACCACTACCAATTATGCAGCTTTTACCTGAAAGCAAAAAGCAAATCAGTCTTAAAATATATTAACAAATGTTGTTTCTGACAGGGTCGATTTTAAAAATGACAATTTTTAGAGAAATGGCTCAAGTTTCCAAAAGACAAGTTTTGTATATGGAATCTTGTCTTTTTATGCAATAAAAAAGAAAGTGTGAGTCAAATAATTGCGCTATACATTGTTGTTCCTAGTTCCAGCGATAATTTTATATTTTTTTATTATCACGATCCATTTCCGAGGCCTTCACTCGCGATTATTAAAAGCTAAGGTATAATACATACTTCAAACTAATCACCTTAAACGTTCTGGTCGTTATAAAAATACACCACCATTAATTAAGCGCGATAAGGTTTGAAGAGAAGCAGTAGTTTGTTTTAAATGTTTGAAATTATGATCCACTCAGATGTGAATTGTGCTACTATGCCAGGTAAGTGTTCCTTATTAATTTCTTTAGTTACTGGCAACATAAGGGTGACCGGACCTGGTTGTCACAAGGTGTAAGTTGACTAATTATTGTTAATAACTTTGCACCGATATATGCTCTACTGCGGAAACATTCACTGTAGAAAAGACTCACTTCTACTATGCCATGCATTTATCTCCGATCCCGCGATCGCACGTTTCTTAACAGTTATCAGCGTTTGTCGAAAAAGTGACTACGTAAATAAATATTTCTTCTTAAAAATTTTATTTTTTCACGCACTATATAGTTATAATAGAATAAATGTTAAGGGACAATTTTAAAGTTGGTTTATTAGAAGATCTATTGTCATAGTATTTTTGTTTATACATAAATAATTGAAGGTTATATAGATTATTAAAGTGAAAATGATCGGTCAGGGCTGGTTGACTAATAACGTTAACAAGGTTTAAATTGGTATTTTGTTATTCATAAAGCGATTTTTATTTTTTGTTTAAATTTCACTATGTTATAAATACATTATAATTAATGTTTAAGTTGAAAACATTTTCAGATTATTATTAAAAAATGAAAGAAATAAATTAATACTGAAATAATTTTATAATGAAACAACTCACGTGACATTTTGTTATTTTATTACCACTGAGATAAGTAACAAATAACATTTTCTTAACTGATTGTACCTATAGTCAACCTACCCCATACTGTAAGTCAACCAACCCCGATCATGGGGCTGGTTGACCAGCATGGAAGGTGTTAGAAAAATATTAAAATAATTTAATTGTTGTCACGTTGAGTCAACATTAATAATTTAATCATATAGCCAAATGTATGCCGTATCAAATATACTAATCGGTTTAATGACATTTCGCTCACATAATTTATTAAAAATCAAAAACTGAAAACTGGCCTACCAGCCCCGGTGTCTCCTACCCCTTTGTCACACAATTTTATTTAGACCCTTTCGGGACAGCAGATTTTGATACATAATGCGTTCCCCTGTTTCTGTTATGCTTTCTGCACACCACACATTTGCGCCTCCAATTTTTTTTTTTAATCAGTATCCACTTAGCGATACAAGCGAAGTTCGTTGCATTTGTTGCCGATAAGATTTGCTGGGCGCCTATTCAGGCGCCTATAGAAGGTACACCGGAAACAAATTTTCAAAGCGTCTTTGTGCGCCAACAGCAATGAAAGAGTTAAAACAATAATAAAATTGATAAGTGAAAATCACGAAATAGTTATTAGTAGTATTATACTTGGTGTAGCAGAACATGTGCTAAGAAATCAGAATTAGTATTGATTTTGAGAATTTTTTTCGACAATTTCGGTCGGAAAAAATGATTTTTTTCACATATTTCCATCGATTTCACCCGAACTACTGAACCGATTTGAAAATTTTGTGAGGTAGATTTGATGGTGATTCAATTGTCTTTGATTTGAGGTAATTTTCGACCATATCGGTTATTCGCAACACAAGATATTCGCAATTAAGTGGGACCACCATTTTGACGGACAGGATAAGAAGTTCGTCTGTCGATATCACGAAAACGCATCCCTAGAAATTTTTTAGACGCTCCACTATGACAACGGAACAGTGAACGAACTACTATCTCGAGCAATTTTGTATTTTGTTGAGATATGTCTCATTAAAAGTTTCATTTATCGGATTTGTCAAAAATTAATTTCGAACTATAAGGGGAAACTTACGAAACAGATAAGTATTTCAGCAAAAATCAAACAATGTATATAATGTACATACAATTGCTGGATTTTGCAGGTTACTGAAAATTTTATTGTTTAAGTACAATAAGGACATAGCCATAATCTGGAAATATTAACTTTTAGAGCCAAAACTAATACATATTCGTCGTATTATAAGGAATGATATAAAATATAATATGTACTATTAACACGTCACATTATTATACATTTACTAAATATTACCGTTTCAGTGTGTTTATGGTACAAATGAACCACAATAATTATATCGATGACTTAGTGCACAATATTGTATGCCCACTGTTTGTAAAATTTTAGTTTTTATATGCAACAAAGAGTTCGTGACTGTTTCTTTTTGTTGTATAAAAATCACATCTACTTCGTAAATTTGTCAAAAATTATGTTTCTATTCATTGTATGTCCTTGAATCTTATGTACCATTGCATGTTTAAACCCATTTTTCTCGAAAACGCTAGAAGCGGACATACAATATTTGTGCACTAAGCCATCGATATCATCGTATTGCTGACAATTATAATACAGTGAATGCAACATTTCTTATTCGACTGATTACGTGCTTCAAAGCTGTTCAACTTGTTGCACTATAAACGTATTAATGAGGTGCTGGATATCTGAAGCTGTAAAAATCATTCAGAGCCTGGATTGGTGGCAACCAATTAGAACATGTTGGAAAACCTGGTGGTATCGGTGGAAGATCTTCTTCCTCTCCTACATGAATGACCATTTCCATTCCAGTGATATGGTGCCAGGAATAGTGGCAATGTATCAACCACCATCCTACAACAAAAAAAAAGCACATTTTAGCAAACAAAAGCGTTTTATATACTTCGCAGAGCAACGGACAAATACTTCTGTAATAATAACAATAAATTTCAGGCGTGCATACGATAAATATAGAATGTATTGCTATAGTTTCAATATTCTCAGTAAACGAAGCTATGCTTTTCAAAATTATTATTAAGAAAAAGAATGAAACATTTTACCTGGATTATTAGCCACGAAACGGATAATCGCGTACCCGCCCGATGGAATTTTAACAGTGTCTTTACCAGGTGCGTCACGATACTCTCCCTGCAAAAGACGTTTGATATGGGCCGCCCCTATCGCGTTTATATCCTCCTGTGAAAGAGGACTACCATCGGGATTCTGCCCAATCTCCAATACTTGAAATTCGTAACCGTGTAAGTGAAATGGATGATGCAAAGCCCCCAACGGTACTGAAACATAATTTGTCAGTCAGTTCTGCAGAAACGATTAATGGGGGCTGAGTCGATTGCGATAAAATAGCCAGCTTATATTTTTGGCAGGGGCACTTTTTTATAGGGGTGGAGGAAACTTTGGGATGATGGTAATGAAAAGTATACCCCTCTTGCTTTTGTAACCCATTTTGTAGTGCCAATTTAATTAAAAATTGAAAATTGAAAATTAAAAATTTTCCCTTTTTTAGTATAAACTTAATAAAGATCAATTTTGAAAAGTAAGGGATTTTTTCTCAAAACACTGGGGGCGGGGGCAACTGCCCCTTTTGCACCCCCCTCGGAACGCCGATGATAAAAGGTGAAAATTAGCACGTAGAACCCCTATGATGTAAAATTATTTATAATGAAGCACACTCAGGAAAGAATTCCTAAAAAATTTCTAATAGAGTGAAACTCAAACTGTTGGGCGTATATCGTCAACAATAATGATAAATTTATCATCAAAATTTTTTCGTTATGCTTTTACCAGGAAGAAAACGTTTTCGCTATGCAACGCCATCTTCCGAATAGATCATTTTTGGTACAAACGTCAGTTTCGTAATATGAACTTAATTAAACTTTGCAAATAATCGCGTTAAGCAGTCACGAAAATCGCTCCCTAAAATCCTACTAATACAATAAATGCGTAAGTGTGTTTGAATGTTTGCAACTACGCAACGGATATTTCTGAAATTTTGTATACATTACGTAGTCTAGAATCGGAGATAACATATAGGATACCTTTTATCCCGATTTTTTTAACCAATCTGGACCAAATTTTGCATAATTACTCTCTAGAACCCTGTGAAAAATATAGGCTTCCCCCTTACTTCAACCTCTTGACATTCCGTGACAATCGAAGTTTTACTCGGGCAACCCCGGGTACTTTAAGTTAGTACTGTATGAGACTTTGAATCTCACTTGGCTATGCATATTTACTATATTACTGAATTCACATATATTTTCTGGTAATGAGAAATAAAGACAAGTAATAATAATAAATCAAAGCTGCAAGAAAGGTACAAAAATGAAATCTTACGTCGATCGTATATCAGTAATTCCAAGTCTGTGTCTAGTGGTAGGTGATAAACTTGAGTGCATGCACAAGGCTCTGTGCACTTGTTAGGTTCATTCGTCTTGCACATAGTCTTGTAGCTTCTTGGATCCGAGATTAGAGGCGAAGATGGAGTCTCGAACGTATAATTGTTGATCATAGAAATGCTCTGAGTCCCACCAGGTGTGTCTGAAACAAGTGGCTCCCTTAAATACAATCGTGTATTTAGAATCAAACTTTAATAAATTCTTCTAATTTTTGCTGCTTC
The DNA here is from genome assembly GCA_963932335.1 of Andrena marginata. Lineage (NCBI taxonomy): Eukaryota > Metazoa > Arthropoda > Insecta > Hymenoptera > Andrenidae > Andrena > Andrena marginata. The sequence continues at coordinate 9,219,297 of OZ010660.1, forward strand.
AATTCGGCCACAGGTTTATGCTTCCATAAGACGCTGATGTACGTACTGAAAAAGCTGCGATACGAATCCGTTTCGAAGAGTAATTTGTTTCCATCCTCGGAGAAACTAAAAAACCAAAAGTCCAAAACTTGAATCAGGTCAGGCATGCCATGAGATGCACGCTGGTCCTCATCTACTTTTTTCAATTGATTCGCGCAAACTGCTTTGCTGGTGTCGTTTGAATTGCAGTTCGTTCCATTCAGTGGATTATATACCTATGGGGTTTACAAAGTTCATGTGGTAAATCTTTTATTAAACATTCTCAGATTCTTCCTGCAAAATCCTGATCACTGAAATAGAAATTAGGTAGAGAGTCAAATAGAAATTAAATTCATTAAGGGTGGAATCCTATTTTATGGGCTAAACACATATAAAAATTTAGGAATTTCGTTTAAGAACCTAGCATTTCGATTCATCTGAAATTTTTACCATGTTTTTAAGCATTCTTGAAGAAGTTGAATTTTTTTTATTCATTTTTAATAATAGATATAGGAGTTATGTGTCACGCCGTGCAAAACTCGTCGTCCGCTGGTCTGCGTGATATTTACCTTCCAGGTAATCTGAAACAGAAAAATGAAACGGCGTTTTACTTTGTACATATGTAGCTTCAATTTGATGAACCAGAATACCGCTAAGTTCTATACTTCTTTCTTTAAATAAGAAAACTGGCACAAAACTACATAGCAAAAATTAGAGCTTCAGACTTTTCAGTTTGAAAACTCTCCACATCCCTCAATAAATTTTTTTGATTTTTGCTGGTTCGTCAATTTCAAGCTACATATGTATAAAACAAAACGCCGTATCATTTTTCTTTTTCAGATTACCTGGTAGATAAATATCATGCATACCAACGGACGATGCATTTTGCGCGGCGTAACGGTCGATCATGCCTAACTACTATATTTATGGTTAAAAATTAATGAAAAAAAAACTGCAGCTTCCTCAAAGATGCATCAAAACATGGTCCAAATTTCAGATGAATCGAATCGCTGGTTTCTTAAAAAAAAATCCCAAATTTTGCTATGTTTTTAGCCCAAAGAATAGGATTCCTCCTTAAGGTTTTCACTCACAATACCAGTCGGCGCGTCATCGTAATATGGGAGAGGCCTCGATGGAGTAGACGGTGCACCCACATATTTCAAGATAGCTAATTGTTGCACACGTTTATTCGCACATGCGCCGAGACCACGCACGACAATGTAATAATTATCAACAGGTTGATTTGCATGTATTATCACATCCACTCGTTCACCTGTGTGTATATACATATTGAATTTCTAATATTTTCTGCAACGGCGACTATTCTGCTATTCTATTGCATAGGACAATGTGTAAATATGTGCATACATATAAGATAAAAAGGGTTTTATACAGTAACTCAGAAGTTGACCTGACCTGTAGCCGAAATTATGATGTCCACGTCTTTAGGCTTCACGTTCGCACCGTCTTGGGCTATTATAGTCATATTGTGGTTCTGAATCGAAAGTTCTGCTAAACACACTGTACTAAACGAATTGATCATGCGAAATCGGTATCGCTTATTTTGGGTAACTACGAATTCAGTCAAATTCCCATTGGTAGTCTCATTGGTATCTGGATCCTGTCGGTAATTACATCCTTATAAGAAAACTCCTCGAGTAATTTTTACAGATTACACCAAGAAATTCGAGGAAATATTTATTTGTAGACTTCCAAGTGCAAGTATTGTCCTCTTTTAACAATTAACTTCAGTTAACGCAAGTTATTCAATTGGAAAATTTCGGAGGACGTAATTTACAGCTGGAAGCCTTAAATAGTCAAATGCACAATATTGAAAAGTGCACAAGAACTTCGTGGGCCCCGAATTGATTGAAGCATAGATAAAGAAGGGCACAGACGAATGTTAACAGTAGGATTCGTTTTATAAAAATTTGTGTCTTACCGTCCAATTTCCCCTGCCGTTTATGAGAAAATTGTCGGCAGTTTGGCCTAACTTGTGTCTTATACGACCAGGAAAACGTTCGATAGAAAATTCATGCATCCAGTCGTTTAACATGATTACATGCTCATCCTCGTCGTACAAATTACGAGAAGGGTTCTCAGACGGAGGATCTTTAACGATGAGAGGTCCATTTTGTCCGTCTAACATATGCGTGGATATGTGAGAGTGATAGAAGTGTGTGCCGGAGTTTTCCACTCTAAACTGGTACCTACGAAATTCATAAAATCTTTCTTAAGATCAACAATTTACTGTAACATGATCTCGAGATAATATTGAACTCTCAAAATTTAGAACTAAAAAATACAAATTGCGAGATGTGAATGGAATTCTTTCGATTTTTAAAAATTCATACCCTTGAAGTAAATAAAGTGAAAATATAAAATTAAAGAATTCTGTGCACTTTTATAGGAGGATAATCAATTAATCACTAATGCATCGAAGGCACCTGAATATTTTTTTGGATTCGAAGACAAGAATATATAGAACATAATTTAGATGGTTCACAAAAACCAAACTGATATGTATATAATTTTTACAGTCTCAGATTCATTTGTTTGACGAGTCTTTGTTTCGTCTCGAGGTGGCATTGAGCTTACAAAAGTTAGAACTAAAAATACAAAATTGAGAGATGTAAATGTAATTCTTTCGAATTTTCAAAAATTCTTCTAATATCTTGAAGAATTCGTTCTGAAGAACACCAAGTCCACCATATATGAAATATAGTATGTGATAATTTTCACCTAAACTTTGTTGACGATGGAATGGGACATTGTGTGATATAAGGAACACCATCGTAAAATTGAAAACCATTTTGAAATATTCCATGCCAGTGGATTGTGACTTCTTGGCCCAAAACAGCGTTCTTCACATCGACTATAACATAATCGCCCAGGCACACCTGTAAAACGATTGTAATTTTATGGAGTTAAATGAATTCCTAAATCTCATTATAAATGTGTATGGAATGGAATGAAAAATCTAGTCACACGAAAACGAATTCTCCAAGCTGCTCGCAGTCTATTATGCTGCTATAGTATGTTTTGTCGATTGCAAAATAATGTTGAATAATTACAAGTGATGAGAAGGAAGCAATGTTTTTAATGTAGGAGTATCAAGACATTAATAAAAAAATCGTCTAATAAATATTTTACTATCACACCTACCTGGATTTTAGGTCCTGGTAACTGTCGATTAATGGTTGTAATTGTCTTCTCGAATCCATCAGCGAAAACGCATTGACTCTGATGTTCCTTTACATTGCAAGCGCTGAAAATAATCAGTCCCACGTCAGCCATTATACACATACATTTACAATAATGTAATAATGCGTAAGAAATATAAAATTCGAGCTGAAAATATTGACGAATGCACTGATCATTCGATTAAAGGATCATTTTCCTATCATTGGACGTTTTTACTTTCGTCTTTTTATTTAAAAAAAAAAGGTTCATGTTTGTGTGTACACCTAAGTGAGCTATTATGGTTTCATATTTCAATAAAAACTTTCCGTTGCAGCGTTAATAATACTGATAATATTAACGACTAGGTAGAAGCAACACTGTTATTATTATTGCGCTTCTACGTGGACTTAAGTCGCTACAAATTTTGATAACAATTGTATGGACGTAACAGCACCTTTTTCGACATTTCTTATTCTAAACTGAGGTGCCAAAGCTTAACAAATATAATTGCGAATTACAAAATTCACCAATAATATTGACGGTATGTAATCATTTTGCGGAAACAAAGTATTATTTAACCATTGCAAATATTTAGTATCTATATGGGATACAGAATGAAATAACGGTGCAAGTAGTATTGCGGAAATTTAATCTTCTGCACCAACGTTATATTAACGAATAGGGAGTGTCTTTATTAAGGGGTCATTCTACTTTGAACCGCCGAAAAATTAAGCTATTTTTAAAGATGTTTTTCTCAGCAAATGAAACATATAATGAAATAAATCTTTTTGGTATTTATTAAGTTACTGTTATATTATAGAAAAAAAATAAAAAGAATTTTTGCAAATTGTTTGAATTGTTTTTTACAGCGACAATATGGATCCCCAAAAAGGAGATATGTTTATGGCGTACGTGATTGCCCGGCTCAGGCTTAACGGAAACAAACAATTCTAAAAGATTCTTAATCTCTATGAGTTTCGCTATAACCCCTAGCTCAGTTAACAAATTTTGTTGAAAAGTAACAAAATGGCGCCGGTTTGAAAAAAATGTTTGACGAAACACCCAAAAAGGTGTTTTCTCGGGTGTTCCATGAGACAAATCTCGGTTATTCCTCGACAAAAATTGTTAATTGAGCTAGGGACTATAGCGACATTCATATAGATTAAGAATCTTTTGGAATTGTTTCCACCTCTTTTCTAGGTGCCATATTGACGCTGTAAAAAAAACATTGAAACAAATTAAAAAAATTCTTTTTAATTTTTTTCTGTAGTAAGAGTAGCTTAATAAATACCATAAAGATTTATTCCATTACATGTCGCATTTACTGAGAAAAAATCTTTACAAGTAGCTTAATTTTTCGGTAGATCAAAGTAGAATGCCCCCTTAAAGTTTCTGTCGCCTCAAGATTCTACAGAAAATACGTTAATCATACATACGCTCCCATTGTTGTGTAAAATTCCACGTGGAAGTCATAATGACAATATTTTGGCGGCTCATCATCGACGCAAGTTCGTGCACATTCTTCAGGCGTCGAAAAGCTTATCTGCGTTTCAGGTGATTCATCCCCGGACGCTAAATAAAATTGAAATATTGCATTAAATGAAGAAAAAGTAAGAAAGTGACATGTTTTAGAAAAAAAATAGTATCCGTCATTTACAGAAGCCCTAGTTGATCTTCGTTGAAAAATTAAAAAAATTGAAATCGAAGCAAAATTTGCGTTCATCAAATATACATAGGTATAGGTGTATAAAACAAAAACGCCTGAATTTTTTCCAAGTGTTTATGTATCTTTATTCAACATTCCAAAGAGTGGACAAGCTCCTCGACTAGTGTAGCCTTTAGAGTACGCGTCATGGTATGAATTTGAATGGCATTTTGAGTTTCGGGAACAGAAAGAAGCCGCGTGGAACGAAATCTCGCGAATACGGATGATGATTGAACACTCTGATTTGTTTACGTGCTCAAAACTCGTGCACAATTGGTCGAGAGCCAACGCCGGGCCCGGGGAAAAGATTCTTACCGGACCATAGATTATTTATATAAAATATCAAAAGAATTGCAAAACAATATCAGACTAGAAATCGAATTATAAATTACACATAATACCACTTAAAAATTACAAAAATTGAGGTACTTGAAATTAAAAATTAAGAAATGATTAATCGAATTGTATATAAATTTTTATTCTTTTACAAAAAAATTGCGGCGATTCATCGCCTGGGCGACTCGGCGAAGATGAAACGATACCGCGCGATCGAACGCGAAATATTCACTGCGGCATATTAAAAAATTCTTTTAATAAAATTGAAATTTTATTAAAATTGAATTATATTTATAAAATTGAAATTTTATTAAAATAAAGGATATATTGGAGCGTACCCGGGCCTCTAAGAACCACGGGCCCGGGGAATTCTACCCCCCCCCCCCCCCCACATCGGGCCTGATCATCGTTATTATTTATTATTTTAGATCATTTTTGGCGTGCGCGTCATCTGAGGCTTCGACGCGCGATCTTCGACTTCAACTGGTTCCCGGCCCTCGCGAAATTGTTTATACCGATGAAAACCACGCGCCCTTGATAAACACACTTCAGTATAAATTTGTTGCAACATTTCGTACGATTTTGTGGCAAGTTTTGCGTGAAACTTAATAGCAACTCTTCGCTCCATGAAGCTTTTTCGACGCCGAATTTTTAAAACTGTAATGCCAAATATCGCAACACAACAATGCATCATGATTTCTGGTTCAAGCTCCTTTTGTGAGAAGGGATATACATTGGAATGTGGAATGTGTATCAAACGTTTAGTAACGATCCCGATCATATTTTGACGCACTGTGATAAATCGTTTTTCTTAAATTTGATCGTAAAGAATAATAATTCGCTGGAATAAAAAAGTTGTATTTCGCAGCGAACGAAAGATTGTCGTCCAGTACCGGCCAACTACTTAGTTAGCAGATTTTAAGATCTAAGTAATTAATTATGTTAATAAGAAACATTTAAAAATACAGTAGAATTTTGATTTAGGCACGTCTGCAAATATCACAGGTAAAATGATCGATATTTTCTTGGTCTGTACAATGCTCGCGAGCTCAACCCTTGCATTTGATACACTGAACCAAATATTCGTGAAATGATTCGTTATAAATGATGCACTCAGTGACTTGCTCATTAAAACCTAGTTCAAGTTTACTTTAGTTTAGTCTAGTTTTGTTTTACTGTAGCATTTTCAAAGCCGCACTCACATCGTTCTGCGTCGATTTTTCTGTTTTAATTTCGAACATTTTTCTGCAGAGAAACAAAGAAGAGAGACCTAAGGACTTTAATTATAAGAAGAAATTTAAAAAAAAAGACTAATACTGCACGGCAAGCACGTAAAAAATGTTTTAGGTTTGATGCGTAATACGCAAAGCAAATTGCAAAACCGGGGCATTTATGTATACCTAATAGTCTAAAATTAATATACGTAATATGACAGAATTATTTAATTACCTGAAAAAAATGAGATATCAGCAATGAAAAATAACTTTTGTGAGTACGGAAAACCAGCGTAAACGTTAAACGTCTTAAAACTCCGGTAATACCGAAGAAAAAAGAACGTCACCGGAACCAAAGAGACACTAGGATTCTTCGGGAAATGATTTAAAACTTTCAAATTTTCCTAAACAGTATCCACACATTTTTAGCGCAGATAAGCAAGATACATCGAATTAACTACAATCCCCCAAAAATGTTTTTGTATTATATTTTTTATTGCGTGTACTTACAGCAATGCGACTGTTGCGCGTGGATTAAAAGAATAACAAATAAGGCGTAGAACTTCGTAACATTTGAAAAAGCACTTTTTACTAAGGAGGAACGCTGCGACTCCATTTCTCGCAGCGATGGTCTCCAATATCCGTGTTCCCCTTATGATCGAGCGTTCTGTGTTTGCAGAATCGTTGGCTTCTAATTTATGAAAAACTGCTAACCATGTGTTGAATTGCGCGTTCTTATCGGCCTGCATTTCCGGGTTTATCGATTGCTTTATAATACCGTAGAAAATTTATCTGCTGAAAGCTTTTCCTCGCTAAATATTTCCAAACTCGTGGACATCGCTTAACGTGTGCAGATTGTCGCCTGTGCATAAGTGCAATTTGTTAATACTATTCTAACACTTTTGTGTATCAATAATTCTTTAAAAAAAAAAAACGGTCTGCTGTGTTTTAGTATCGTGTTTATTTGTATTCGATGATTGATAGTCGATTAAATATGTCCATATATCCAAATTTTGATAAAAGGATAAACGGTTTAAGCGCTCGATAATGGATCAGAAAAACAAAGGCGAATTAAATAGTACTTAACCCACACTCATCTCCTTATCGACATCGCGTGTGTGTATGTTTTTTTATTAGATCGTTATCATGTGATAATTCATATCTATATTCATATATATAAAACAGCTGTGATGAAATATGTAGTATAAAAGCGATGTATTCAACACATTTCATTTTTTTTTTTTCTAAAAACACTTAAGGTGTCTGGGTATCCAAAAACATTGTATGGGCTTGAATCACGCGCAAATATATTATTTACAAGAAAGTGAGTTGATAACGTATTGAAAATGAGGTCAGTTTACATTGGTATTGTTAGTCGATGTCTAATGTTGATTTTAATCAACATCTACGAAAGCTATACTTAATAGAGACTTTACTATTCGAGTAGTCTACATCATTCAAATACTGTATTATCAAAATAGAGCATACCCTTGTGCAGTATCTCCCTTCTTCTTATTAAAACTTCTCCGACAACTGTCGATCAACTAATTGTAATCATAAAAATGTATCGCGAGACTGATAAAATAAGTGTTCATACATATGTAATACAATCGGCGTTAAAGCAAAAATATGCACTGTTCATTTATACCAAAGCAGTGGTTCATTGGCATATTTGAAAGATTAGAAAATGAATAAAAGATAAATTCGCGATTAGAAATAATATAGGTGACATCGAAAAGATTTATTGTAGATCTTTATTGTAAGATCTTTATTGTAAAACTTTGAAACATTCTTAACATTGCAGAACAGTTTACAGGAGTTGGTTGTGGCGAACGAAGTACATAAATGTTATCTAGCACGGTTAAATATGTTGAAATCTTGTGCGTTTTACAAATGAGGGAGATATGAAAACCAACAATTTCTCAGGGAAACGTTTCCTTGTTCCGTTTCGTTTTTAGCCTTAATATCCTAGCGCTTATTATTTTAACGCAAAATTATTCGTTAGTTCGCCAGGTTCTCTTCTGTTTCGAAAGTTCTCTTAAATGAACAATTGAGGACCTTGAAGCAAGAGGGGTGCAGCAGCATCTTTACTAACTTCGAGTAAATTAGAAAAAACTGATTATAAAATTATAACTTGGACTTAACATTAAAAAAGGAACGCTAATTGAAAAATATATATTTTTACAGAATAAGTAGTAGTTATTGAGTTGATAAATTTGTATTTCTATTCTTGATGAATTTATCAAATCTTGAGCTGCCCAAATCAAAAATATTGCACAGTACAGTAATGAGTGTTCAGGTTCAAAATTTGTAATAAATCGCTCATTTGTTTCGGCGCACCGAACGGTGTAGAATTTTTTTACACATCATAACTCACAAACTGTCAAAAATGGAGTTGCACCCCCTCTTGCTGCAAAGTCCTCAATTCATTCCGATAATAGAAATCTTACAGTAAATTTGTTTTATCAATTTATTATTTAAATAATTGTGCCGGTGATTATGAAAGTGATGTAAGTAAAAAGAAAAAATGAATAATGATAGTGTCACCCTCATAATGAGCCGCAATTGATTGAGGTTCATACATAGCCTTCATTTTATTAAAAACACAAAACTATTTGTTTGTTTTTTATTTCAGACTTCTGTAGACGGCTTTAGACTGCACGCAATTGAACAACTTGGCCGCTCCGAAACACTTGCGTCATTTGGAATTGCCGCGTTATTTTTGTATCAAAACATGTTTGTTCATTTCTTGAAATACATAATAATATAGCCTCAAAGATTTAAAAACATTGCATGTATTGTTTCGTTGCAAAAAATTCTGCAAAAACCTTGATTTCTACCGATTACACCAGGTTCTCTCCTTAAGCGGAGGTTTCGGTCTAAACATCGATTTTTTTTTATTTAAATTTTCGAATATTCAACCTTTTAAGAATGTGTTCAAAAGTTTTTTTTAAATTCGTAATTTCGATTTGTACGGATTTTAGTTATTTTAATTTTCTTTATTTATTTGGTTTTGTATAGACAGCCCATATTTTTTATTTTATTATATTTCTGCAATTCCATAAATATTAAAAGAACTGAAATTTTTTTAAAAAAGCACAAATATTTATTTTTATTTTAATTATATGTTTTTATGAAAATTCGAAAACCGGTTTAACCGTTTTTGGGGGATAGTGGAATTCGAAAACCTGTTTTTTCAAAAGACGATTTTTGTATAATCCCTAATAAGAGCATATAAAAAAAAGAAAAATATTTTTGAATACACCCAAACGCAACAATCAAAATATCTCGAGAAAAAAAAATACACAACTTTACACCACTTTCATACTCACCGGCATAATTTAGCAACGACCTCGAGAATTTCAAAATATGGTGCTTCGTTTGAGTTAATTGCACGAGGAAAAGAAAGGAGCCGCTACCGATTGTTCAAATGAAAAACAATAATTTGTTTCAATTTCATTGTCAGTGTAGCATACATATTTGTTATTTTACATAATGTAGAATATTTCAAAATACAGTGACGTCAAACGTGGATATAATGTTTCCTAGACAAACATTTACAATCTTTTCCTGCATATACAAATTTCTTGATATAAATTTTGTTGCCATGAAAATAACGGTAATATATTCGTGCGACGATACACATATATATTTATTTGTTTTCACTGAAAATTTAACATTATTCATAAGAATATTTTACTCGAACGTAAGAAAGGTTTATTCGAAGAGATAATTTACATGATTTTATCAATCTCCATTTATTTATTTTACCAGTTTTTAGTTTTATTACATGCACCATATACAAGACAGTCTCATTACTTATTACATATATTTATCAACAACCACTATTTTATAGTCGACTGATTTTCTGCATTATCGACTAAATTCAGTTGACTAATTTCAGTTAAAATGAAGTAGCTTGAACTATACTATCGGTCGATTCTATACCTGATCTGTGATATTATGAATGCATCTGTAAGATTTGATTGTATTGCATTTTACTTACATATTTAAGAATATCGTAATAAAAATAATGAACGCACGATGGCGCTATAAAGTTGTTGATCAAATATCAGAGATGGGCAAAAGATTATTTGAAATAAAAATTCGTACACACATTTTTATTTCAAATACTTGTTTGCTCATCTCTGACGAATATCTCTTTAGCACGGAGTCAGTAGATAAAAGGAAGAAGGCAGTCATAGAGAGATTCAAAATAATTTGATTCAAAACTGTGTATAAAGGAAACACGATGTATCTCTGCGAGATTTAACTTCGTCGTCGAATCAGACGGAGGAGTATGTTCTTACATATTTAATTTAATGTAATATTAAGAAAATTAAGAAATTAAGAAACTTAAGAAACTTAAGAAATTAAGAAAATTAAGAAATTTAATTAAAGGGGCCTTTAAGACGCGAACAGCAATCGAAAATAGAATCAAAATTATCTTTCTCTTTGGTGGTACCAGTACGTGTAACGATTGTAGAGAAACTAGAGAAATTTCAAAGCTGTTATGCATCAAATACCATATACATATTATTAACTTATCTGCTTATCGTTTAAAAGGCACGCACATTGGCAACTTTAATAATCAAAGACTTTGTCGCGACTTCGTCTAGTTTGGAAAAACCAGGTGCCTGCACAACTGCAGTCAAGTTATCCACAGCAAAATTGTAGCAAACGTGCTCCAACTCCTAGAAACGTATAACATTGTAAGATATTTTAACAATCCTCAAACTTTTGGAAATATCAAACGGAGTGTTACTTACTTTAAGGTCATGTTTAATACTAATACTGTAAAGTGAAGCCACGCTATCAACTTCGATTCCACTTTTGGACAACGCTATGCAACGATCTCTTAACACACTGTCAGAATAAGCGACAGCTAAATCTAGAAGCTATTATTGAAAAAACAAATAACAGCTTGTAAGACATGTTTCATAACACTGTGAGAAACACCATTAAATAATTACCTTGGATATTCTCTGCTGGTAGATAGATCTGATTTGTGTATAAATATTCCAAAAATGCTCTACACACGTCGTAGCGAAATTGTTCGTGTTCTATGACACTACAAATAATAATTGAAGGGCAAATTCCACATAGACTCTGCGGTAATACTTTGACAATTCTCTGCACACTGTTCCTGAAGCATGGTTCTAAAATACTGGGAACGTAATTTTAAAATAGCCTTATGTACACGAACAGACTTGTCCTCCACGCGTATAGTCAGATCACTGGTTGCCTTGAACAGACGGACAAAATGAACTACAAAAATAGTTAAACATACGTATACCATTGTATGCGAGAAATACGTACGATATCATCAAATGCTTGACTCAAGTGATCCGTTATGCTCATTTCTTCTTCGCTGTAAATAATTAACGGCTGATGCACGAGACTATGCAATGCGCAAAAGCATGATGGAAACATTCAAATGGAGTAAGCATTGGTGTTGGTACTGCAAGCCGTTGTACTTGGCACAGACCCCACACGAATACTCGATTGTGTTCACACATAGCGAGACTTATGTGAATGAAAGAGGAAGCCGTAATAGCCAATACTCTTCCCATTTCTCCCACTTGTAGCTGAAAACGTATTCATTCCTTTGAATTTATCAGTAATTGCAACAGGTTCTTTTACCTTAATTGGAGTACAGGCATTATTTTTATGACCAAGGCCCAGTTGTCCGTAAGTGTTAGCACCCCAGACATAGAGGACTCCCTCGTTGCTCAATGCAAGAGTGCGCGAGTAACCACAGGCTATGTTCTCTGCAAGCATACATTATTAGTATTTAGATCAAGTTGGAATGCATGTGGCAAAACAGAAATTCAGTAATACCTATTACAACTTTGGTAGGTATCTGAACTTTATGTACACCATCCGCTTCTTCGCAATCTCCTCGTCCAAATACATCGTTGACATGTGATCTCTAATTGTTACTGAGAATTATACTGCTTTTAATTCTAAGTTTTCTCTTTACCTTCCCATCGTTTGTGAGTGCTGGCCAATGATAGAGTCCACAGGCTAGATCAACGATAAATGTCTCACTTGGATATCCTTTCAGAAGAGTCGGTGTCAAACCTTGAGAAGTTGGTGTACATCGTTGTATGTTACCATAAGATCCTTCCCATGAATATTCCTTTCATACAATTCACCTTATTAATTATAGTAGTATCGAAAGCTACATTGAAAACTTTACACTAATTACATTACTGTAAATAAGTAGCAAGTACCTCTCTTTTCTCTGTAATTGCCAAAGTTTGATCTTCCACATGCGCAAGGATTTTAATATCTTCTCCAGGCAATGCTTTAACATCTGTTGGACAAGTATTTTCATTGTTGGCACTTTTACAAATAGTTTTAAATAAAATACTACAAGTTGTACTATAAATGTTTTAAGCTACGAATAAAAGTTCAGAGTATGGTTATCAAAAAGCTCACCTAAATGTATTATAAATGAAGGGCGCAATACAGCCAGTTCGCCTAGAGCTCAGAAAAGGCTCGAGTCGGGCCTGATGATGATATACGTATGTTTAATTATTTATATAATTCATTTTATCCACCTGATTTAGTTAACTAGTGATCTGACTATACACGTGGAGGTCAAACCCTGTTTCAAGAACAGTGTGCAGAGAATAATCCGAAGGTAGATCACTTAATCCAATATATGTATATGCGCAATTTACTGATCAATTATTATTCGTAGTGCCATAGAAAAGGAACGCTTTTGCTACGACGTATACAGACCATTTTTGGAATATTTATACACAGATCAGATCTATCTACCTGCAGAGACTATCCAAGGTACTTAATTGTGTTTTCCAGTGTTATGAAATGTGACCCACACACTGCCATTCGTTTCTTCAATAACAACTTCTAGATTTAACGATCATCTATTCGGACAGTGTACTATATAAGAGATCGTTGCGTAGGTATAGCGGATAAAATGTGGGATCGAAGTTGATAATGTGGCTTCAATTTACAGTATTAGAGCCAATTTAGACGAGCGATGCGGCGTCGTGTAGTATGATAATACTGCAGAAAAAAATTGAGTCGCGTGTAAATCTCTCTATTTACTATTTATGCTCCAACGAGAAGAAGTTGGAAGAAGTCGGCTGAACGGTACAAGGGGCTACTTCGCTCGCATTAGCTTCCGCTGCCCATGTCCCGTTTGCAGAAAATATATATAAATCCATACCGAAAAGACCTTTCACCATATGTACTACAGTTTTCTTTAAAAAAATCATAAATTTTTTAAGGGATTACACGAAAATATACGCTTGAAAGCTGAAAACATAGTTCATAAATAATATGAATCGTTTCTACTTGAAAGAAATATTGTTATAAAATATTCTGTAGCGTATATAGAATTATAAAGTTATTGAATTCGTAAGGTATATCAAATGATCGATTCATTTCATCTCCACATTCCACTTGTATTATAATTCACGTCTCATAGCAGTGTTACATGTAAATATACTGACACTTAAATTCATTTGATTTGTTACACACAATAGGACATAAATAAGAACTTGTACAAAAAAATGCACCGTTTCGTTTATGTATCAAATTCGAAATGTGACTCGTGACGCACGTTGAATATAAATAAATTCGCGGCAGCAATATATCGTAGAAAAATACGAATCTACCTCACTTGAAATCAATTTTTTTTGCAACGCATTGGAGAGTTCGCGTTGCAAATTCATTAAAATAAATATCCCGTTAGCAGAGATACTGGGCGTGTTGAAATTACGAATATTTCGAGTATGTCGCGTTAAATACAGGAATATTTAACACAAAAATTATGCACCACTAGCATTTAGTATATTGTAAGAAATCCATTCCCGGCTTTTAAACGTATAAAGATTTACAAAAACTTCTTAATAGTATTTTATACGAGCTGCTATTCAACTTATCGGCGGGATCGCATCTCACTCCTCCAGGAAGAAATATTGGCCAGCTTTCTTCTGTTCCAGGTCCTATCGAGAAAATATTATCAATATTTCGTATTCTTTTGCACGTCGAACTGCGTGAAAATTTAAAACTACGCACTTTCACAGACTGGCTCTTGTTAATCCTCGGTCTAAAATTGTTCGGGTCTCTTCTGAAAGTGATGCCTAGGAGTTCCAAGAATCTGTTCATGCCGTTTAATAAAGACTGCGGACTGTGAGCCGTGGTTTCCAAAGACGGCGTGCCAGAAAATACTATTACGCGGTCAGCCAAATACGTAGCCATGATGAAGTCGTGCTCTACTACGAACCCCGTTTTCTTCGCATGCAATATAAACCTAGAATAACGAGGATTTTTAATAATTACTTAAACACGTGCATCGTTGCAAGGGCGAGCGCAGACTTTCTTCCAGGAGGGGGCAACTTTAGCGTGACGATGAAGAAAAATATAGTAATGAAAAAACGAATAGCCAGCTTGCTTCTTTTATCTCATTTTGTGGTGCCAATTTAATTAAAACTTTAAATCTGAAATTTAGAAATACTCACTTTTTTTAGTATAAACTTACTAAAGATCGGTTTTTGAAAAGAAGCGAGTTTATTAGAAAAATCAGTGAGGGGCAATTGCCTTTTTTGCACCCCCTCCGGACGCCCATGTATCGTTGTCTTCTACTCCGAGACAATAATTACCGTTTTATTACTTTAGCCGCGACTAAACGTTGCTCGGAGTCCAAATAAGCAGAAGGTTCGTCGATCAAGTAAACGTCGGCAGGCTTTCCAAGACACAAAGCTAAAGCCACTCGTTGCAACTCTCCTCCGGAAAGATTCTGCACCTCTTGATCCATAATGTCGTCTATCTTCAAAGGTTTCATCACGTCCGTCACGAACTGGGGATGGACATAAGCATCCCTGACTTTCTCGTGCAACAACTGCCGCACGATGCCTTGAGATTTAGGACTTATCTTCTGCGGTTTGTAACTAATGTGAAGCTGAGGGATACTTCCTGTAAAAGTCGAAATTATTGAAAGCATCTAATCGGAAACGGAACCTTCTTACGCCTCTACTTCATCAGTCACTTAGACTTAGTGGAAATCTATTCTAATAAAATTATAAAGTAAATTTTTTTTTAAGATGTGGATAACAATAATGATTAGGTGTTAATAAAATAAAGGCTTGTTGAAGACAAATTTGAAGTACAATTATTTCATAAATATAGCACAGTGTGAAACGGCTTCGAAACATAAAGATTTGCGACTAATAAATGTGAAATTTATTTGGGTGATTATGCGACTAATAAATGTAAAATTTATTTGGGTGATTTATGCAAAAAGGTTTTCAGCATCGATTTGAATGATTTTTCAATATGCTAAGCAACTTTTTCCTAGTTTTCGAGATATTCACGAAAAACTGGCCGGTAACTGGCTATAAAAATGAAGTTCCTAATATTAAAACTCTTTCAATAGAAGTTGAAAAATGAATCTCACTTACCAGACCCATCATCCGGTGGCAGATTACCAGCCAACATTCTGATGAACGTCGTTTTCCCTGTTCCATTTTCCCCGAGCAACACAAGAATCTCCGAATCCGTAAACTGACCTTTCTCGACGTGTAACCGAAACGAGCCCATTGTCTTTACCATTGCCGGATATTCGTAGTGATTCATGCGTTTCACTTCCTCCTCAGTGGCACTCTCCGCCACTTTAAAGACAAGAGATTCCTCGCGGAATCTCAGATTTTCCGTCGGCACGAAACCGTCAAGGAAAATGTTTATGCCTTCTCTCACGGAGAACGGCATAGTGACGACGCCGTAAGCTCCGGGAACACCGTAAAGGCAACATATGAAGTCTGACAAATAATCCAAAACTGATAAATCGTGTTCCACTACTATTATAAACCTGCGAAGTTTCAACAACGTCGTTAGTTTTATAGAGAACTTACGATTACATTACGTAAATTCCAACTGCTTACTTGTCGGGATGAATGAGAGATCGGATTGTTACGGCAGCATTGAGACGCTGCTTCACATCTAAATATGAAGACGGCTCGTCGAACATAAAAATGTCTCCGTCCTGAATGCACACCATAGCACAAGCGAATCGTTGGAGCTCACCGCCAGAAAGTGCTTCGATGCCTCTGTCACGTATATGCAACAAATCTAGACAACAATTGTTAGCCGTTCAAAATCAGTCTCTTATTCGATTCCTCTACTACCTTAAGGGGGTATACTCGTTTGAACCCTCGGAAAAAGGGTACATTTTATGGATTTTTTTTACTGTCTTTACATAGTATTATGAACTACTCAAAGAAAAAATTTCAGTTAAAAAACTATTGTTTTTCGGAAGTTATGGATACATATCCGAAAGTCTCCCGATTTTAGACAGCTAAACGGTGGGCCTGAAAACTCGGGCTACGTTCAATCAATTCACTTCCAATTTTGAATGCAGAATCGTAATAAGATTCCACATCGTCCTACGAGGGCGTTTTTTATTCCGATTCCCCGTTTATTATTTATGAAGAAAAAAGGTGGACTTTCCTCTTAGAAAAATCTAACTTTACCTTTGATCTCTCGCCATTTCTTTATTTTTCAAAATTTTCAAAATCAGCCCCATTGGACGATAGCTATTGACATACTTTATAAGATTTTATTGTTTTTGATTTCAGATACGACACATACAGCTAATTTCAGGCCTACCGTTTAGCAGTCCAAAATCGGGAGACTTTCGGATATGTATCCATAACTTCCGAAAAACAATAGTTTTTTAATTGAAACTTTTTTTTTAAGTAGTTCATAATACTATGTAAAGATAGTAAAGAAACGGGATATCTACATCAAACCATTGACTTGTAAAAAAATCCACAAAATGCACACATTTTCCGAGGGTTCAAACGGGTATACCCCCTTAATTACTTTCCCGTCTTTAACTCACCTAACATTCTACAAATATCTAATTGATTTTTACACTCGTCCTTCTTATCCAGGAGTTGTTGCACAGTGCCTTTCACAGCTTTAGGGATCTGATCTACGTATTGAGGCTTGATGAGAGCTTTCAAATCATCTTCCAATATCTTAGTGAAGTAATTCTGCAATTCGCTGCCCCTGAAGTGGCTCAAGATTTCTGTCCAATCTGGTGGATCCTGAATTAATGAAATCAGCAAAGAAAATTCTATAAGCTTCCAGGAAACTTGTTTAGATAATTCAAAGCGTATATCCAAGCGTGCGTACGGTAAATCTGCCCAAGTTCGGCTTCTGCTTTCCTGCTAAAATTTTCAGAGCAGTCGATTTACCAATCCCATTGGTCCCAACTAAACCTAGCACTTCCCCGGGACGTGGAATAGGGAGTCTATGCAGTTTAAATGAATTCTTCGAATAACGGTGCGTAGTTTCTTTCTCTAAATTACTAGGAAGGTTAATGATAGATATTGCCTCGAACGGACATTTCTGAAAATAAAAGTCACGTTATGTTACAAGCAATTATAAATTTAACATCTTATCGTCAGGCATTTTGCGCGTGCAGCCCATTTCTGGCTGTGGATAGGTTTCGGAAGCTTCAGAGGAACAATGCAATAAACTTCTTAATAGTTAAAATAACATTTACTAATTATTCAAAGCTGCTACCTGCATGAAGTACGGTAGTTAAATAATTATTAAAGGGAAAAACACGAGATATGCAGTAGTCCAGCAATGAAATATTAACTCTCATAAGAATTTAACACTTGTAAGAATTTTTCAGCGTACCTTAACACAAATACCGCATCCAATACATAATTCTTCCGAAATAGATGCTATTTTACTATTAGGAGTAACTTCTATGCAAAGTTTTCCCATCCGCACAACCGGGCAAGATCTCTTGCATTCTTGCCTGCACCGTTTCGGTTTGCACTTGTCCGAATTGACGATAGCTATACGAGTCAAGCGGTCCGTTTCCTCCATAGACTTTTTCGGCGGCATGATGATATTTTATATCTAGCTACCTGAAAATTAAAAGTTGCCCTAATAACGTGCGTCCCAAATCTTACGCAGATCGGCACTAATTTTGTGATGTAATCGAAATGGATGTGAGAATGTGACTGTTTAAATGAATATGGAAACATCTCAAAAGGACTTGGCTTAAGGAAATATGCAAGGAAATTTTAATACGCTAAACGATTTTGAGTAATCACGAATAAATACGTAATAAATTATATTCTAAACTAATTGAATGTCCTCCTGATAGAGAGAAATTTCTTTTAAATTAAGACTATTATTAACGAACTAGAACTTAGAAAATAATTCAACATATGTTTTACTCATATCCTGTTAAGAAATAATTAACTACTCGTTCCGCTAAACTACAAAATGGAAAAGGCCGATTTAATGGTAAGCAGCTTGTACAAAAATTTAGATATATATTCGCGATTGCTATGAACGTATAATTACACCAGAATGTAATTCCCGAGTTCACCACGCGATTCTAACCTCGTTCAATTATTCATAAAATATACTTGCAGAAATGTATTTCGTGAGAATATTACAGAATTAACGAAATTAATTAGATATACGTGTATCGTATTATCTTGGATTATTTAATAGCCACCGCACACAAATACGTACCTGTCAAAACCAAAAACGTGGAGGGAAGCATGGAAACCCCTTTGCAACCTTTTCGAAGGAGTTCCGCACTCGCACACCACCACCGCATGCCTCGTTTTCGATCATAGAGCACAAGATTGTAGACTATACACTCGATATTGAAGTGCAAGTCTTTCTTGGGGCGAATTGGGACGAATTCCAGCTACGCCCAAATCGCCCGCGCCCACGACCGTATGAATTTTCCGTTTTTGTAATAAATTGAATATTATAAATTATATGTTCGGGTTTTCGAGTCGTAATTTATATTTAAAAACCTGTATTTTCCGATAATGGCCCTTTCACATATTTCTCTTCTGTATTTTTGGAGATTTTCATAACTTTTGAACCAAAAGCCACGAGCGTTGCGGGCGATTTGGGCGTAAGTGGAATTCGCCCCTTGTAAATAAATTTTAAATACTGTTCAGTTCCAATCGTCACGAATAACAAAGGAAACAAATAATGCCACATTTTATTAAATTAATCGAAATATTTAATAAAGATCATTTTTGCGATTTTTCTCAAAAGCCGGGGGGGGGGACAACTACCCCTTTTGCTCCCCCCTGCGGACGCCCATGATTTCAGTAAAATAACATTTCTTCGGAACACTCGGAAATAAGTGCATCGAAATCATATTACGAATCTGAGGATTCGGGTGTTTCCAAAGGATCATACGCGTCGCGCCACCTAGTTACGTGTACCGCACCTCACATGAAATATTATAAAGATTTATTCTGAAGTTTTGAGCGTATAATAATAGCAATTATATCTGCAATCCACTATCTTCTAGTAAGTACCGTCTTAAAATGCCGTTTCTTTTCATTGTCAGAGATTTGCAATCGTGGGCCGTTTAAGCAGTACTAATTGAAATTTACAAATGAACATTGTACCATAACCGTACATAGTTTTAAAACAGGTGTCAACTGACAGCTCTCAGTGCTCCTTTCATTCGCACAGTTTGCCTCGTTAATGAAATACGTACGATAATTTAATTTACTATAACGCAGTGCATTATTTATCTGCAACACTTTCCTGTTTACGTATGCCAATTTTTACTGACTCGAGTGTTATAAAAAAATGGCGGTAGCGCGTAAACATTTTCTTCTTTTTATAAAATTCTCCATTTTCGGCGAAGTTCACCAATCGTTTCGTTATAATAATTTCTCATACAATATCTACGAAGACACAGTGGTTTTAATATCCCATTTCAATGCACATCTCATTAACATTTTTACTAATTCTTAATCCACTCTAATCAGATTTTATTTCGGGGATATATTTCGTTGCCGTCCTCTGTAAAATATGAAGTTTTTAAGTGATTTTATCTGACTGGGCACGCGTCTGTATAATTATTTTCTAATTTAATATGTTTCAAACAGTTAGTGGGTCGAGTGGAATGGAACGAAGTATTCATGAAATGTTGAAGGATGCTCCAGCTCTGAATGACAGCGATAGTGCAGTACACGGTGGCACTCCACCACCCCATGTACCGAACAATTGTAGCAACGATACTCAATCCAGACCAGCTACGATAAACTTAACATTGGCTAGTCCCACATCGCAAATGTGTAAGTAGCGCAGTTACTGCACTGTAGTCATTGTAGGAGTAACCTCGTTCCGTTCAGCGTTTACTCCGAGGTAGCGTTGGAACGTCCTCCTGTTGTTCGGTAGCGCGTGTGTTAGATCCGTAGGCATTAACGGGAGCTGCGCGGATCAGTCAAGAATCGTTAGAGGCGTAGGGTTATTCCTAGACTGAACAGAGTGTACAAACGCATTGAAAATTATATTAATATGTTTGTGAATCTAACAGCTGTGACGGTATCTCCAAATACGCCTATTCAAAACGGCGATACCCAAACGATGCGCACTGCGCAGAGTAAAATCGAGAGTATTAAAAATTGGAGTATTTCTACCTATAAGTGTACAAAACAGTTAATGTACGAAAAACTTGGAAAAACGTCTCGTACTGTGGATTCAGGTGAGTTCAGATTCTGCTCCATGTAAAAACATATAGAATTCCATTTTGTAATTGTAATGCATCTTCGTTTTCAGAGCTCGAAACACAAATTGAATTACTGCGAGACACTCAAAGAAAGTATTGCAACGTCTTGCGACTATCCAGAGCGTTAGCTTCTCATTTCCATCACGTCGTTCAAACACAACATGCCCTCGGCGAAGCATTTTCTGAACTAGCTCAGAAGTCTCCGGAGTTGCAAGAAGAGTTTCTGTATAACTCTGAGACTCAAAGAAACTTGACTAAAAACGGTGAAACGTTATTAGGGGCCTTAAATTTCTTCGTTTCTTCCGTGAATACACTTTGTAATAAAACTATCGAAGACACCTTGCTTACGGTGCGACAATACGAAACGGCCAGGTATTATTAAATGTAACAGCTAGAACTGAAACATCTTGAACGTCGCTCGCAATTTTAGCATTTTAGAAATATCAATTATATTCGCAGAATAGAATATGACGCCTACAGAACGGATCTCGAAGCACTGGCGCAGGCAACAAAATCCGATGGCAGTAACGCCGGAAGATTGGAAGAGGCGCAAGCCAATTACGAGGAACATAAACAGAATTTTGAGAAATTACGCTCAGATGTCTCGATAAAACTTAAATTCTTAGACGAAAATAGAGTATGTTTCTCTTTCTCTGAATTTCTGTTCCAAGTACCTTGAGCCTGTTTTCATTAAAATTTTATTACAGATCAAGGTAATGCATAAACAGTTGCTGTTATTTCATAATGCGGTGTCTGCCTATTTTTCTGGAAATCAGACTGCATTGGAAGCAACACTGAAGCAGTTTAATATAAAGGTCAAGTCACCGAACTCGTCTCTACCATCGTGGCTCGAACAGTAGTTACACTAGAACGAATAAATGCAAATATTTTGAAGGAGACGAAGAGAAAGATGCGTTCGTCTACGTGAAGTTCTCGAGCGACCGACGAAGGGACAAGGTAGATCATTCTTCAGACTTTTAAAAATGTGTTAAGAGGCATTGCTGTCAAGTAATTTGTCAGTTCAAATGATTTCTGAAATAAGTATCGATTACGACAAAAACAGACTGAATTTTTTCCGTATACGTAATGCTTTGGATATTGGTCAGTATCCATTATGTGTGCCGCGTGGCAACGCGCATCGATGCATCTTAATCATACGAATAGAACTTACGTGCAACACTTCGTGAGAATTAAGAACGTGTCTGATAAGAGATTTGGTAAAAGTTTTCTTTATTTAGTGACGCTTGTAAAACTATAAAGGCAATAGATATTTAATTTTTATATCTGACTTCTTAGAGAAGTCGCAAATGTAAATTGTACATGAAATATCATGATGAACCGAGCTTTGAATTTTACAGTGTATGTAAAACAGTATTAATTGGTTGTTTATATTACATTTTTCACCAACATAATACTAGTAATGAAATTATAAACAGTTTACATATTCTGTTGTACTTTTCATTCCATTTTAAATATCGAAGTACCGATTGAATTTCATTTACGGTACACTGAGAATCAATCTTCCTAAATACAGATTTATTCTTTATTTATGCTCTACATTGAATCTATTCGATTGAAAACGGAAGAAGATTTTATGGGAATTTTAACACTTCCGAATATACATATATTAAATTTTCAATATTTGTATATTTAAATTGCAATATACAGATATCGACGCTTTCATTATCTTCCTACATTTACTGATTTTTATATCGAAATTAAGTGTTTTTAAGTGGCCACGAGTGAAATAACTTTTGAACCGGCCACGTGATATGATGTTATGTTTAAATTAACTTAAATACTGTTCTTATGATCTTATTTAATATGCATAAGAAGCTGCTTACAATTAAATTCACTTAGTTTTATAATTTTCTTAATCAAAATTAATCTATTAAATAATATTCGTATCTTTATAGCAAAGCTACAAATGTATACAAAGCATGTACGTTTGTAAAATTAATTGTATTACTGAAAAATGTAATATGTGACGTGTGATTATAATTTATTTTACAGAAATACTTTCGAGTATTTCGATGGAAGAAACGCGTGTACGGATAATTTTTTTTGTAATAGCTATAGTAATGTTTCATTACATACAATCATTTTCTATTGAAAATATTTGTATTTTAAACAGGAAAAATCCAATCGTTACAAAACTGAACTAGTCATATTCTCCAAGACTTAGAGTCTAAGTGAACACTTAAAAAATTATGCGAATGGAAATTGTACTTTATATTTAATTTCATGCGTTGACTTCAAGTCTTTATAGTCTATTTTAAGGCAAGAATACATAGAATCTGCACTAAGCACTGCAGACCGTTATGCTTTACACATAGAAATTTTTTAATATAGCGGAAATAAATGTATGTACATTGTCACCATTGTTTGTTACTTACACTCATAGTTTACATTAGCATTGATAGTAATTTAAATTATAAAGAAATTACTCTATTAATATCGTAATATCATCAATACGTTTTATCATTATTTTTGGAAGTGTAATACTTTTAACGCGATCATATTGTAAACAGAGTTGGGCATTATTTATTCGAATAAAAAATTATTCGTTATTCTCGAATAACTTCATTTTAATCGCAATTCTTATTCGAGATCCTACAAAAAAAATTATTCGAATAATGCCCAGCTCTGATTATGAACCTTCGAATATACATAATGTAAGATGTGTAAACAAATCATATGTACACAATTCATAGTACATACTTCCAAAATTTCTGCAAATCCTCATAGTTGTAAAGCTACACTTATCTGTGGAATAGTAACAGGGATTGATAAGACTCATTGCCCATGACATAGCAATCTTATTTATTTAATATGCAATCTTCGAAGATCGTTAAATGTTTCTTTTCCTTTCCTTTTAAGCTTTTGCTATGAATTTACACAAAACACATTCCACTACACGAGAAAACAATTGTTAGGAATGCTTAGGCCAATGCAAACGTGCTGTAATAAAATAACAATAAAGAGTCAGATATTTATTATTAAGGGATAAGAATGGAAAGGGACGTTAAGTAACTTGCGTTACTGAAAAATACAGTTTAAACGGTCTTTAATTTATAAAACGTATTGTAGCTAATGTATTATGTTCCTAATCATGATGTTATTGTGTGTATATTATGTGTATACAAACTTCTAATAATAAATGAATGCTTATATACTTCGCTTTGTACAGACTTCTGAGTAATTAACAGTACTTTCTCTATCTGAATATTAGATTGTTATTTGAACATTGAAAAACATAATTATGGATAAATAATTCGTTATAATTAACTGTGTACTAATTACTCTGTGGATAGTGATTTATTCTTTGCAATATATTAAATTATCTTACAATGTATCAATATAAATATTCATTGACTTAAGTAACTGTTTTACGTCCTATTACTTGAAAGCATAACTTCCATAAAACATTTAATGGAAAATTTAACTGCATAGAATTAACTACGCTGCAACCTTGGGAACGCTCTCTTCCGTTTGCAATTGTGGTTCTAACGCTGCCTGGGCAGCTTGTGGTTCTAACGCTGCCTGGGCTGCTTGTGCTTCTAAAGCTGCCTGGGCAGCTTGTGCTTCTAAAGCTGCCTGGGCAGCTTGCGCTTCCTCTATCCTCTTCCGTACAAAGATAGGTTGCACTTCCATAAATATTTCCATCATTTTATGATTCGCCTGAATATGTTTCTGCAAGCACTTTCTTAAGCAGATGTCCTGCAAAATAATAAGTTTAAAACGCATCTACTACGATTGAAAAGTGTATGGTTTTATGTTATCTATTCGTTTCAAATAATCACAACGATCGACCTATTAACAATTTACCCGCGATGAATGTTACGCATGACCTACTACAATTCGCCGCTTTTGTATAATTATGAAATTTTTGCAACAGATGAACTCGTCTTCACTAGTTAACAGTACATTTCATTCACAAAAGCGGCGATGCGCTACGAGTGTTTTTATTACGAGACTTACCTCGTCGTTGGAAATATCCCTGGAAATAAATATATTCGTACACCTCTTGAAGCACACCTCGGATATTTGATTATACAGAAGCAGAAAATCCTTGAACTACAAAATAACAGTCGTATAAAAGCATCGTTTTACTCTTATTTAGTCGCGTGCGGAAATAGGTTAGGAGGTGATACTTAATTACTAAATATACGATATTAACAGTAAGTACATTTCTTATGTGTGTACCGTCCATATCAGTATTAGTGTTTCCAAATCGAGTGACACGTTCGCAACGTTCTAATATTCACAATTTCTTATTTCGTTTAGGTTACAGTACACCATAATCTTCAAATTCATAACGATACGACTTCTTTGATACTGAGTATCGATACAACTTGCAATTCGATTTATCGACGTTGCTCCCTGTCGAGAAGTGCATACAATCGATAAGGTAATTTTCAATACAATTACGCATTATAATTAAAATCGCATGTTATTTATAATACAGAAGAGTAATTAATAAGTTGACACTACCGAACGATTAAAAAATTATTTTTTCCAAAATTTAGATTTGACTTTCGAATGCAACAGATAGTCTCTCTGTCGAATGTGAAATTTACAATTCAAGACGTTTGAAATATTCTAAACATAAAGTGTTTCGTACAAAAATAGAATTGTACACGATATATATGTACGTAATTCGTATTATTCGAAAAACATTCGCGTTTCGTGCAATAAACGATTGTTATACAGATACTTAAATTAATGGAAAGAGCAAGGAATTTCGATGCGTGTGGTCGAAGGGAAGCGCGCTTTGATCGGCGCCGCTCGGCCCCAGTCGGATCGAAGCGCTAGTGATTGGTCGCGCGTCCCGAGTCAGCGAAACGTGAATCAGTCCGCGTCGACGGCAGGGTGGTGGAAGACGTTCGATTTCGCGCGGTGTCGGGAACGCGAGGTCCGTCGGTGCGTGTCGCCGGTGAATGAAGCGGGCCAATTGTTACGCGCGATGGCCGCGTGCTACAGCGAGCAGGCATCGTCCACCTCGGGGAACGTAACGAAAAAGTCATCCGCGGCCGCCGGGAAGCCGGTCTGCTGGCAACAGAGGCTGTTCGGTAAACAACTGTCGCGGTGCAATCAGGTTAATCAGCAGGACACGAAACCGTGCGACGCTAGCGGCTCGCTGGTCGACGAGGACGGCCGGCCGACCTGTGGGGTGATCGGTGTGTATTTCAGTTTCATTAACCCCGGTGCTACCTGCGACGACTTCACGCGTCAGCTGCTCGAACTTTACGCGAACGTCAACTCGCCGCGCGCGGAGAACGACAGGGACGCGGAGAATCCTGGCAGGGAAAGGGAAAGGAGAAAAAAGTTCGAGGTCGTGCACGTGGTGCTTTGGAGTAACGTAGCCGACGTCCTCGACTTCGAGGAGAGCTTCCGCGCACACGTCTCCGAGTTACCCTGGCTGGCTGTGCCGAACTTGGACTACGAGAGGAAGGTAATATACATACGCGTCATTTTATTTCTTCCGTCTTACGCTTCGGTTAATAATGAAGTTAATATTAAGTAAGCAGTAACTAAGTAGTTGCGTTATACATATTCTTTTAGTGATTTTACTGTTTGTAAGTATGCGTCGAATTAAGTAGTATTAATACAATATGTTGCCAACTGCTCGGAGTAGCATCGTTAAGCGACGGAGCGGGGAGATTTCCCCCTTTTTACGACGTGCTCTCCTGCTTCATGCAAATAGTATGAGATTGTTCCGGGTAATAGTGCATTCTTTAATTAAAGATAACATTCACGGGTGAATCAAAACAGTTTTCAGAGGGACGTTGCATGTAAGTTTACGTATAAGTGTGAGATAAATGCACGTTATTCTGTCATTGACCCAGTCGCACTTGCATTCCGCATTTAATTCTCGATAAAGTGACGAATTTAGACTGGCGACTTTTCTCGTTTTTTAGTCTGCTTTAAGCGCTGATAGAATATTGAACCGTAAATTACCCCCAAAACCTTAGGAGGATTGGGCTCCCAATTTCTGTTTTATTAATAAACGGATTATGAATTTTATAAAGGTAAAAAGTAATTTATTTAGTTGACAGTACGTTAATATGCATTATCATGAACATTCTGCCTCGTCCCTTTTTATTTAAGTTTCCTATAGTTACTGTTAGATATTGAAAGCGAAATTCTTCGTGGAGGAAATACATTCCACGCTCAATGTAACGTATTTACCACAACCTATAATTGAACATATGTCGGCTTAAAGACTTCTACATCTGTCGGGATTATAATTGCGTATAATTGGGCTGGATATTCTACATTTCTCCCTTTTGTCCCCGACTGATGTCACCATGGCTCTTTATCGTGCGATCCGCAGACATGCGCCAGCTTCAATTAAATTCAATTAAATAATTAGACCCGGTTTTTAAGCCGAATAACGGCCCTCCAGCCGCAACGGTCATTCAGATAATCCGTAAGTTCTCGAAACTTCGAAAGCGTCCCCAGCGATTTTAAAACCAGTCGCTGGTATAATAATTTCAATGGGCTCACCGTGTTTCAATATTCCTCCGGGGCTTTCGTAACGGTTTTCTTTTTTTTTTTACGATCGCTCGTGATTTTCGCCCGGCGCTGCGCGAACTTTTACGGTAGCGCGCGACCAATTGAAGCGAGCGTATCATTTGAAATTTGTACACATGTCTGTCATAAAGTTACACGTGCACGTAGGGAGGGGGCACGCGCGCCGTTATGCAGAACGACCGCGCGTGCAGCGCCTTTTTTATTTCCAACGGGTGTTTTAACCCCTCGCCAGACGTGCTATTTAGGGGCCGATTTTATTTGCGCCCAACACATCGGGCAGAGTCGACTTTCTCTAACGAAAAATCGTCTGCGATATTGCCACGAAGCATTTGCTACTCGCGTGATTCGGTCCCATTTTTCAAACGGGACACTTCTCCTACGGAGTATTCTCGTTCTCTTTCTCTCTTTTCCAGCTGCAATAGGTTTAGATTGTTCATTTCTTTATTATTACAGAACATGCAGGAGAGGATTTATGTATAGGCTATGTAGGTTGCAGCCTAGGCCGACAAATTTTGGGAAGCCGTAAATTTTGGGGAGCGGAAAATTTTGAAGATCGACAAATTTTGGAAAATTTCGGAGACCCACAAATTTTGAGGGGCGGTCAATTTTGGAAACCGACAAAGTTTGGAAAACCGTAAATTTTGGGGAGCGGAAAATTTTGAATGACTGACAAATTTTAGGGAACGGAAAATTTTGGAGACCTACAATTTTAAGGAGCGGCAAATTTTGGGGAGCCGTAAATTTTGAGGAGTGACAAATTTTGGGAAGGCGTAAATTTTGGGGAGCGGAAAATTTTGGATGATTGAAAAATTTTAGGGAACGGAAAATTTTGGAGACCAACGATTTTAGGGAGCGACAAATTTTGGGGAGTGACAAATTTTGGAGATCGACAAATTTTGGAGACCGACAAATTTTGGGATGCCGTAAATTTCGGGGAGCGGAAAATTTTGGAGACCGACAAAATGTGGGGAGCGGCAAATTTTGGTCGTAAGAAATTGGAAAAACTTTAAACACAGAGTCTCGAGACAATTTTAAAACCAGTCCCCTTTTTCACACAGCGAATTAGCAATAACTCATATATAAGTTACCACATTGAATTAATTTTAAAATTGCC
Organism: Andrena marginata; assembly: GCA_963932335.1. NCBI lineage: Eukaryota > Metazoa > Arthropoda > Insecta > Hymenoptera > Andrenidae > Andrena > Andrena marginata. The sequence continues at coordinate 9,247,961 of OZ010660.1, forward strand.
TCAACTCTTTTGAATTAAAATATTGGATGATGTTTCATGGAAGGGGTAGCATACGCTTCTTAACTTAGGGGCGCTAAATATCCAAATCCGCCCCTGACAGCATCGAGTAATTATTTACCTTAAGATATTTATTGCGGAGGAACAATTGACATAAGAATTTCCTTTGAGGTGGAGTAATGAGTAGTTTGAATTTTAAAACATTATTCTAAAGGGAATAGTTATATACATAAAATCAGTTTGAAATGATAATTTTATAAATATTTATCGGTTCGAGTAAAAGGCAGGACAGTTTCGAGGCTCGAACCTTTTCATCGGCTCGCGCATCTCGATAACGCGCCGCATATCTCGTGTCTCGAAAGTTTGAGTGGTTGTGCGTTGCATTACAGCCCTATAACGGAGTTCGGTTCTCCTCAGTATTTTTTATGCGAGGTAACGAACTTCTAGCATCGTGGTCGAGTAACGAGTGAAAGGAAAAAAATATATAGGGAAAGGGAAAGAAAAAGAAACGCGTCTGGTTTATACCGAGCTTCTAGGCAACGACTTGAATTTGAATGTAATACCATGCCGCTTGCTCAAAACTGCTATGTAAGACGAATGTTCTGGGCATTTATTCAATACACACGCATTACCGGGATGCACATAAATGAAAGAATATCGGAGGTCGTTATTCCCTGTCTTTTTTCCACGATCATTAGTCAGGCCACTCGAGCTGTTTGTGTTGGTGACGCATACACACACACACTCGATAGTCTGATTCGCGAGTAAATGCAACGATAAGCGTCCTCCGCAATTAGCGTCAAGTAGCCTCGTGATTCTTCCTTGCTCGTTATTCCGCCTATCTGCCCGATCCACATTGGGAATCACCCCCTTGAAATCGCAGCCTGCTTTGTATACTTGTTCCATTCATTTAACAATGAGAAGAGCAACTTGGCGCTGTATACTCTGCTTGCGAGAAAGAATCGACACGGTATACTTTCTCCCTTTCGCTCCTCCAGTACTTTCTTAGCTCGCATTCAAGGTAAACAAAGAAATCTGAAACTGGTGCTGGTTGCCTAGGCAACGGCCACTGGAAGGGTCAAAGCAACAGTATCGCGACCAATCCTTAATACGATCTCCCGTTCGTCGAAATATTTGACACGGTACTTAAGAACGACACCAGTGCAACCTTAAACGCGACGGAAATAGAAAACGAAAACACAAATCGTGTCAGTCGCTAAAGCTATTAAAGTTGTCGATATCTTGGTCTTTAGAAACGACCAGTCATTCGACACTCTCTGCTTCTATCCCCATTGGTTAGAACCTGACAATTGCGTCTGCTACTCAAGTTACACACGAAAACGAGAATATTGTAAAACGACAGCACTCGCGAGTAACCGGAGTGTCCCGTTGTAAACAGGCTTTTAATCAGCTCGATATTCGATTCTCTAAACAGCGGAGTTTCGCTCGTGCTTTATTTCGGGGCCGTCCAGTTCGCCTGACGAAACTAACCGATTAACAGTATAAAGGAAGCCGAGAGAGAGCGCTGCTACGGTGCCCGCCTGCCGGTTGAACGGTAGCATATAATAGAGACACGATGCTCATCGTTTGTACGACGTAAACCGTTTTCATAAAGGTACACGCCTTTGCCATCGACGGGGAAGCGCCGAGGGAAAAAGAGTCAAGCCGAGCAGCCTTTCCATTCCGGGGTGGCCGACCCATATCTTCCGCAAATAGCTTTCTCATTCGGCCGGCGAGATCAAGAAAGAAGCCGAGCGGCCGAAAGAGAGGGGAGATATATTTACGTTTGCGTGCCCGCGGGATAGAGGGCGACGGCGAATCGGCCGCGATGCAGGTCCCTTCCCACGAAAAACGACTGGAACGGAAAGGAGAGAAAAAAGGAACGCGAGGAACGTTGGAATCTAGATAGACTTTGAGGTAGTTCGTACACAGAGTGGCCCGTGCGCGGCGCTGTCTCTCTCCCTCACGCACGCCCACCCAGGCCATCCTCTGCACTTCCTCCGCTGCTGTTTCTATCTGCTTTTTAGCCGGCATATCGCGTAGATCACACGCGACCTACTCGGCGATGGTCAAAGGAGAAGTGAAGTACGTGCGAATCGCTCGAATAAATGTATTCTAGTAAGTACCTATGACTCGAATACTCGCGCGAGACCCCTTCCGAATGCTTTGACGTCGCGCACCCGACGAGCACGCGTGTATCGCGCCGACGAAAGTGGTAGAAAGTTGCACGCGAAAAAGAAATGGAATTAAATGTTCCGCGCCGTTTGTCGCTTGCTCCCGCGATACCTTTCATCTCCGTGATTCGTTTGGCGAAATTATCCCATCTTAACTTGCGTCTTTTATTTTCGTCCGATTGTCGGTAAGTTCTTTTTGCCGCGCGCTTGGTTCATGCACTGTGCGTGGCGCGACTGTGCTCTCTTTTTAGCGGGCATTAATAGTTAGCGAGGTGTATATCTACTTGAGAATGTCATCTTTCTATTATCGTTGGTAGTCCTTGTAAGATCGATTGGTAGCGACGGGAACCGAGAAGTTGCATGTTCCAGGGTTGCGCAATTTTTCCGAGGCTCTTCGCGGCAGCGTGTGGTCGTTCGCGCGGCGTGTAATTGAAAGAGCGGCAGCTTAAGACGCTGCTGTTGGGGTTGACCAATGGAAACACAGTGGTCTGCGTCGTGGTTGGGCGGGAGACGTCGGCAGGCGATATCTGTGTACACCCAGGGGTGCGCAACTTTAAGTATTAGCAAGCATTGAACCCCGACCGTCCGCGAAATCGATTAACGATACTCGACATTCGTGGCATGCCACCTGAAATTTACTTTTGATATTCCGTCAACATTTTTTGAGGTAGGTACTTGTGTTTTGATTACCCAGACGTTCTTTAAGCCGCACTTCTATGGCACTTTCAATGTGCGAGGTAATAAATTATTGTATTTGCTCAAACATAAGCTTTCGATACATATTTTAAATTGACATCTCTAATCTTGACAAACTTAAAGTTCGTTGGGCAATATAAGACAGAGTCTTGTAACGCCATCTTTTGTATTCAAATTGTACAAAGGAGAATAAAAACCTTAACCTTATTTCTAATCTTGATTAGTCAAACTATTAACCTATAAAATTCTATCTGAATTTAAAAATAAGTTTTTACAGACTCTAAAATTTCGTCAATATCAAATTTTGAAATATTAGAGCGCTGATATTTAAACAGTTTTCGAGTATCGAAGTCAGTCCCACTCCTAATTTAATATAATGCAAAAGTAGACACCCCCATATTGTTGAATATATTACACAGACAAGTAAATATATAGATTTATATTAATATTTAACTAATCATAACAATTATTGAGGAACACTAACACAGTATTAATAATGAAGAATAATTACCAGCTTGTGTAACTTTTTGAGAACCCTTCGCACATTTCTAGGTAGAAACGCACCTTGCGGGAGTTTCCATGGATTTTTTCGCTGAATAGTAGCATGTAAGTTTTTCCCCGGTACTTGCCGGGCGAATCAGGCGACAAAGTACATACGCGTTGCGCACCTCTGCCGTTCACGAAGGAGGCGATTGAACGCGCGCGAACGAGCCAACAGTGATCTCCATCCCTTCCTCTCCATCGCTTGTCTTCTACCCGATGTCACGGGTATGCCAGAGGGCTTCCCCTTGCAAGGGAGAGCGAGCGTCAGAGTGTCTGGTAGAAAATGGGGACTGAAAGACGTCACTTTTCAAATTATCCTCCGTCATACACGAAATCATCCTTAATACCACGAAAATTAGCCGAACGAACCGAGGAGCTTTTTCGTTCACTGAGAAACACTTAAAGTCGAAAGGAAATCGGTGGAGAGCATCACCAACTCAGAGCATTCGGAGACGCGACCGATTTTATCGATTTCCTCTTCGGTAGCCGTTTCAATGAATTCGAGCCTTAAACTTCGATTGAGTTCCGAATATTCAACTGGGTACTGCTATATCGATCGAAATTCTGCAATTTTAAGTTCAGGTTCCTCGATTACGGAGAATGATTAATACAGTGATTCCCAACCTATCGTGAAGTGTTTTCTGGAGGATCGTCATGGTTTTTTTGGTTAGGATTCTATTCTGAAATACCTACATTTAATGCGTTTTCTTTACCTTATTAAATTTACCTTGCCTTTATTATAAGAATATTATAATAGGGGATCGCGACTCGAAAAAGGTTAAAAGCACTGGATTAATAATTTGTGCCTTCTAAAATTGACGAATCTGATGCTTATTCTTAGCAGACGAGAAATACCGAACAACAGTTGTGGATATTGCAGTTCAAGGAATCCCTTTTGTCAACAGGGGATATTTAGTTTAACTTACTTACGTTGATATTAAAAACTGAAACAAGAAATAACATATATGAAATTTAATACTCCCGTATTAATTAGGGAACTACCATCTGCATATTACATTAAATTTTTCAAAAGAAGCTCGAAAGCCAAATACGGCTACTTTCGACTTGAGACCATCGTGTGTACGCAACGCAACAAAACTCCTTTATTTAATCCAACGGCTGTACCAATTCCCATTAGCTCTAACTACCAATACCACATATAACTCGACAGTTCAAAGAATAGATACACAACATTCCCAAAAATTCCCCTTAAAATTCCCACACCAGCAGCCCCAACCTGCCCCTCGCAAAATCTCCGTGCCCCTGCATCACATTTTGCAAACGAACACAGAGAGCAACCACCGATGGACGCTGTTGGAGCCTGAGCCAAGCGTGCGCATAATCACGGCGGGATCAGAAAATAGTGATATTACAGTGGCGTTTTTCGTACTGATACAAGTTTCCCGGTAGCTGTGGGCGTTTGTGGGGGCAACGTTGGAGAGGGGGGGGGGGGGCAGAGAGGCAGCAAGCGGGCGAAGGGAGGTGGGGAGAATCGACGAGGGTAAGCGGGCGATGGAGGGCAAGGACGACACGGGGGAACGAGCAAGCAGGAGCGATGGTGGTGGCCCGTGGTAGGGGACATACAGACCACCGGGGGAAATAACGATAGCACCGTCGAGCGAGCGGCAGCCAACGCCAAGGGAGGACGTATACGCGTTATCGACCGCTCGAGACGGAGACGGCAAACGAAACTCCGCGTATATATACGCGGACCCGTACGAACGAGCGGGAGGCCGCGCCGGTAGGGAATATACGAAGGGACCGCGGTAATGCCTCCCCGTGGAGGGTCGCGATAACGTACGACGTCGCACGTTCGGTACCCAGACCGTGCCGCGCGGACCCTCCTTGCCTTATTCCGCCGCTCACACCCTCCCTTTGTGCTCAGCCCGCGACGTATCGGCAAAGAATCCCGGTGTATCTCGGTGCACGCGACACGGGAGAGCCCGGCGAATAGGCATCCTCTATCCCCGGATGGCTGCGCGGGCGAAATATCGCCGACCGTTGAGAACGTCTCGGAAGGGTAGCGATTTCCCGCCGTGCCAGAGCCACTGAAAGGCGTTTCGCGGCACAAAGGTCCGCCGGGATCTCTCGGTCCCTTGCAGCTTGATACAGTGGCGGCTCTGATGGCCGCCCGATAGCCCCTTGATCCTTTCGCCTCCGTGCAACGCCTGGCCGCCAAGCCCATTTGATTTTCCTGGCTAATTGTTGTCTCGGCCCCGGCCGAGGGCCGCTACGAAATTCGGTAGGCGCGTTAGAGCGCCCAGTCTTATTAGTGGGTGAGCTCGTCAGCTTAGGGGAGACGTTTTTCACGAGGTGTGTTCACTTCTAGCCGATACTTGACAGCTTTCTTTTATGCTTTAAAGTTTAAAGGTAGAACGCTAAGGCTCAGTTATTTTTGACAGTGACAAAGCTCTTGGGAGGGTGACGACTACTTTTTGCGTCGATTCTAACAAAGCATTTTGTGGAAATTGTTCTAATTAATAGGATTTTAATGGAGAACTATTAACCAAGGATAAAAATTGCAGAGTTTTGTAATTAAAATAAAAATCTGCAGATTGTGGTGAATTTTATGGATGTTTGTGTTAGAAGAAGATTATGTAGGTAATAATAGTTTGCGTTCTAGGGTTAAGGTTACTACAGACAGTTGTTTTGGTCGAATATGAAGCACTTCTTTTACATTTAATTGCAAATAAATGAATTTATGCTGAGACTTGTTCTTTGACACAAAGTTTATTAACATCGTAAGTTTAAAAAAAACACGTTTTTTTTAAGCGTATGATGTTAATAAACATTGTTTCAAAGAACAAGTCTCAGTTCCAATTTATTTCTTTATAATTAATTGAAAAAGAAATTCTTATGAGAATGACATGGCGTTTCTGAGGATTTGTTTATACAGTGGGCCTCAAAATTGAGGGGCTTATTGGAAAAGGCACATGCCATACTTCATGAAATAGTTACATACTAAAGTTACAAGACTTTAAAGAAAAAAATAAATTAAATTAAACCATTTTTTTTAATTAAATTAAATTAAATCATACATATACCGCTATACTAATAAAACAATGTTAACTGAATTATTCCTGAATAAAAAAAAATTCTTGTTAACTGAATATTAGGTAAAACACCCTTAGAGTTTTGGAAATATTCGCTTTATATTTGTTAAGAAAATAATTTTTAAAAATTATCGTTTTCCAGCGTCTTAAACCAGGTTCCCTCCTTAAGAGGGCACCCTGGCCAGTCCATCGCTATCGATACCTTATAATGTTTATCACGATATTCTAGCTTTTTACTCTGAGTTTCCAGTGAGAAATTCCAATATTTGGAACGTGCGCAATTGCCCATTTAACGTTCTTACAAGGAAACATCCCGAACCCGGAAATTGACCCCTGAAAATCCGGTTATTTTCCAATTTTGTGTTATAACTCGTGAACTATAAAATAATTTTTTTTATTCAATGATAGATCTAATTAAAAGAAGTATCTTTTATCGTGAAACTTTTTTCCATCCCTTACAGTTCGCGAGTTATAACACAAACTCGGAAAATGGCCAAATTTTCAGAGGGTAATTTCACCCCCTTAGAGCGAATTTGGGCAGCAAACAAAAATTGTGTTGTAATCAGAAAGGAATCTCCTACATATTTACAAAGGTTCAGAATTTTTTGAATTTCCCGATTCGGGATGTCCCCTTATTAGTCACAGCAACGCGTACAGCGAGATATTATGATAACAGGCTGATTACAATGGTACACCAGCGCCTTTATAACAATGAGCCAATGTGTATCGAGAAAACAATTTATTTCTCTTGGATGTGTTTTAAATAATTCAAAGCATAGTTTCAGTTATCTGGAACTCGCCTCCATTATCTACTCCGATGTTGAAAGCTTTCCAGAATATGTCTTGTGCTCCAATCATCTCTACCCCTTTTGTTCTCCAGTAATCAGACAGATTAACGGGAATCGGTATTCAGTAATAACGGGCACGATAGTCGATCACTTTCTCGTGAGAGAATTATTTCCCGCTCCCGTCTGCCAAAATCGATAATCGCGCGTTCAACGGTGTAAAAAATTAACAAAGCGTTATGATATAGCGTTACTGCGAACGAACTAATTGTTCACCGTCGAGCGATCGCTAAAGATTCATTTAGTGAAAAGCGTGCAACGTATTACTTGAAACGGAAAATGGCGATGCATTGCATTTCTGATGATAATGTTTCCAGTGAAGAAAATAATTTTTAGGAGAAAGTTGGAGCGTGGTCGATGCTTTCACATTCACAGTGCAGTGTATAATATACTCTAATTCTTCATAAAGTTTAATTGACCTTGGGAGAATGCGAGATTAATAATTTTAGATTCGGTATTTTAGTATAATACAATATCCACATGTATTATTTTTGAAAATATTTGTTTACTTTTCTTTCGTTTACTTTCGTTATTTTCTGAATGGACTCTATGGATATTTTGCTGCACTTAAGTTTTATGATTTTGGTGTTTCACGGGGAGAAAGAGTAATATTTTGAGAAAAGAGGGGAAATGATTAAGGGAGAAAAGATTAATTGTAGATATCTAACGTGTGGTAAATACTGGAACATATGCTTATGAGGCCTACAGTTAGCTATTGATATTATGATACTTTAAAATTGAAGGAGGTACCTGCAAGAAACTTAACCCTTCAGCGGCGGCACCGAATTTAAATTTAAATTAATTTTTTTTATTTTAATTTTTAAATTTAAATTAAAAATTAAAAAAAAATTAACAATTTCTCTACGCGGACGGCGGTCATGTGCCACTATTCTCTCCTAGCAGACGGCGGCAGTGATATAGCCAGTTCTATGCCTACTATGTTCCCATTGTCTGTGTTCCAAAATTATACTGGGATTGGTTACTACAATTAACATTGAATTTATAAAGAGGAAAAACGATTTATAAAAATAAAAGTACAGAATATATAAAAAAAAGTTATGAAGAATTAGGGTCCATACGACGTATGGAGGTCGACGCTGAGGGGTTAAGAGGATCCCATGAAGTCTCTAGGAATATTACAAAGTAATAAAATCCGCATTACAGAGACTAGTTTTACACTTGGAAGAGACCTACAGCTGCCCATCGATTTTACTTCAAAATTTCAAACAAACCCTATAACATGTATACCTACCTAGCAGTGCCGTAATATAATTTTCGGGGGCCCTGAGACGAGCTCCATATATGGCCCTCTAAATTATTCTAAATTAAAAGACTTAAAAAATACCGCGCTAATAGGCGAAGTGAAAAAGTATTAAAACAATTAAATAAATAAGATTAAACGTGGGATCCATCCTACGAAAAAGGGCCTCATTTTAAAATCTATACTTTGATGTACATATGTATTCGTTATTTTCTTTCCGTCACAGTTGGAGGGCCCATTTTCATTTTTTTTCTAGCTTTTACAGCTCTCTTTTTTGTTGTAATTTTCCAATTTTTCGGAGGCCTCCTGAGCTCCGGGCCCTGAGATTACTGCATCTTTCGCCTCCAGGTTAAGACGGCACTGCTACCTAGTAATAATATTATAACCTGAATAACACGATCCACATTTTAAAAATTAGTCATAGACTCATAACTCCAAAATAGAAAAGCTCTGAAGACACCTACAACTGACCATCAATTTTACTTCAGAATTCCAGAAAAAAACTTAAAGGAAAATGTAACAAAAATTCTGTAAACCCCACAGCAATAATATTCCCAAATTCATTAAGATTCATCTTATAAACATTATTTGTAAACTAATAACTCTGAAATAGAAAAGCTCTGAAGACACCTAAAACTGACCATCAATTTTACTCCAGAATTCGAGAAAAAAACTTAAATGATAATGTAACAAAAATCCAGTAAGACCCAGAGCAATAATATTCCCAAATTCAATAACAAGCTCCACATTGCGGGAATTAGTTTCACCACCCCTAACTCAGGAACAGTACACATTCTCGAAGAGCCCCACGACCCTCCATCGATTTCATTTCAGAGTACCAGAAAACGCTCAGGAAACTTGTTAGAAATCCTTGAAGTCTAGCCGTGACAGACTCGTTCTCCTTTATCCCCCGCCAGCAGAATGGAAGTTTCTCGCTTTACCGTCGCCGCCTCGTTCCCCGCGTCTGATACTACTGTAATCGCGCAGTCTGCTAGAACAGACAGAAAGACGACGGTACTTATTATCGGCAGACACTAGACGCTGTTCTCGATCATTTCCCTGAAAGCGAGGAGCATTTTCTTGGCGTTTCCTCGCAGCCGGCAATACTTCTCCCCGCGGAACGGCGCGGCGTTGAAAGGGTTGATTGCTTATCTGCAAAGAAACGGAAACCCAGCCGCGTCTGCGTTGCCCTTGTACTTTTCCTGCACGCCGGCCCTTCCTTATCTCTTCGCGGCGCGGGGAGCCTTGCCAGTTTCTAGTATCACGTTCGCGCCCGTGCCCCGCTACTCTCCCTCTTGTAGCACCGTAATCACGCAGCTAGGCAGGAGGGATAGCACTCATTGTCAGCAGACGTTACTCCCCTGCAGAGAGACACTCGTTGCGCCCTTTTCGTCGCGGTTGAATCTCGTATCGCGGCAAGGGTAACGGAAGAAACACAGGCAAACTACGTGCTCTGAATTTACTTGCCTCGCGCACCTACATACTCATTTATCGTGTATTCCTCTCACGCATCCCGGAATTGATGGGATTCGATTTTCCTCCACCTCCTCCGTCCTTCTGTTTTTATCTTGCCTTCTTTTTACAGTCAATACTCGCCCGCCGCTCGAGCTGAATTCGAGCCGCCGTTTACCGTGACTCGAAACGAAATTCTGTGAAGCCGAGTAGCGTGAAATTGTTGCCGGGGAATTTATTGCTTTTGTTCGTGCAAACGTTACGCGCTTGGGTGTACCTGTTACATACTTCTTTTTATACGCTTTTTAGAATTTAAATTGTAGCTTTTAAGGGCTCTGAATAACGTAGCGAATGTCGGGGACGGAAGTAACGCAGAGGATTTGCAATTCGATACGATAGTTTAGTGAATGTTGGCGTTTTTTTCTTTTTTTTTTAAAGAAAGTTCTGTAAATGAGTTTTCTTATAATTTCGAAATTAATTGCTTTATTTCATCATTTTGCAACTACGTTGCTAAGGAAAATTAAATCTGTACAGTTCTTGAATCTTTCTAACGCAGAAGTCCATAGTATGTACAGTGATTTCAAACGCGTGGATCGCGAAGTGTTTTCTGTGGGATTGCCACGTTTTTTTTTAAAGTTAGAATTGTATTGTGAAATACCTATTTTTAATGTGTTTTCTTTAACTTACCTTATATGGGGGGAGGCAGATTATTCGGATATTATAAAAGGGATCGCCACTCAAAAAATGTTGGGACACACTGCCATAGGACAATCATATTTCCTGCAATTTTGAGAAGAGAAACAGATGTGGTTCCATTTATAAAGCTCAAAGCGATCTCGACTTTGTACATACCTGTATGCTAATACTTTTTTAAAAATACATCCTGCAAATATGTATTTAAAAACGACTGACGAGGTTTGCAATCACCGTTAAAGCTGCACTATTCTTGATAGGAATCCTCAATGGAATTACAATTCATACATTTCCACTATTTTTGTTTGAATATTTGAATAATTCGAATGCCAATATTTTCTTCGAATAATTAGGAGTATTCGAATAATCAAAGTTTCAAATTTTTATAAATTTACCAAAGGTTGATAAAGTTTCAAACTTATCCTTTGAAAAACAAATAATTATAAAGGTCAATATGACAAGACTTTCACGATAAAGTATGAAAAAAAAATCGTGTTCACATTCCTATTCGGTACAACCCAAAATTCGATCACTCCGAATATTCGAATTTCTCAAATTTGATCACTCCGAATATTCGAATTTCTCAAATTCGATCACTCCGAATATTCGAATTTCTCAAATTCGAGTTTTCTAGAATTCGAATTTTCGAATTTTCTGGTATTCGAATATTCGAATCTCGAATTTTCTGGTATTCGACTATTCGTGGCAACCGTGGAACATACCGGTAACATTTCCGGCGTAAAACTTGTCCAAGATGGCCAGAGTTTCTTTAAAGAAAAAAACTGCAGAGAGCTTTGATCGCGGAACGAGCGGCGGAAGTCGCGAATGCAAATCTGACGCGACTTCAAACAAAGGTCCCGTGAAATGTATATTCATGAAGGATCCTTAAGAATCCTGCGATCGATAGATGAAACGCTGTTGCAGGCGATCAAGTATCTTTTTTACAGACCAGGCTGACCCGGAGGTATCGAATAAAGGCCGGTGTACCGACTTTAATTTTATTGGACGGCTCCAACGGCTCGGTGGTGACCAGAGGGGGCGTAGAGCGAGCCATCGGCGATCCGACCGGGGCTGAATTTCCTTGGAAGCCTCCTCATCCGAAAGCAGCCCTCGAGGATGGGCCATTGTTGCCCTGTGGAGCCCGCGATAGCAATGAGCCCATGCTACACGAAGAGCTGCGACACTGCTTCAAGGGTGTCTACTTTAGCGCACACTGGGTATATACACATACATTTATTTCCCTTTTTTTTTTAGGAAGGAGAAGTTATATAGGCCGAGAAAATATTTTCAAGAAAAATTGCATAGTAAATACTTAGGGTAGTGGTAGATTAACCCTTTGCATGCAGTCCGTGCGGGGAACGCCAATGGGCGTCCAGCGAGTATGGTTTACAAGTATGATGGGGGGATTCCCGCACACGGTGTGTGTTTAGAGTTTGAATTTTTGGGCTTGAGGGATTTAAACATTTCGAGTCTGTCAAATACTTAGCATATCAGTTCAAATTTTTTCGGTTAGTCGAGACCCCGCTATAGTCATTGATATTTTACTAATAGCAGCTCCAAGTGGAAAGTGGGGCCTCGTTCTAAGCCCATTTCATTCATGTAAAAAGATAATTAAATGAAATTTTGTATACTGTTTCCGTTTTGAAATAGTTAGAAATCGCAGTAAAAATTTATTTTAAAATATCTTTTCGATGTTTGTCTTTTAATATCTATCTTTCATTTGTAAATCATTATTTTCGTTGTGATTAAATGTTATTTAATATTTATTTAGAATAAATTTCAGTTTTTGAAGATTTAGGGATTTTATTTATGTTTTATTACAAAATTACCCTTCACCCCCTGGTTTTCAACCAATGGGGACCTCGAAGGTTTAATAGCCCTGGGTCCCAAAAATCTCAATCCGGCCTTGCTTTATCAAGCTACATGACTTGCCTTGCATAATGCGTTAGGTCGAACTAGCTGTGCTAATAAATAATGCATTTTTATGTCCCTACGTTAGTGCCCACCCTGCAAAGCATTCACCCCACAGCTTGTGGATACCTATCAGCGAATTCGGGAGAGGGGTCACGATTTCGAGGTGATCTTCGTGAGTTCGGATAGGTAAGTTCTTGTTCTTCCAAACAGTTACTTGTTCGTTCATCCCCAAATAAAGGCTCTCACAGACCAATGCAAATATTCGCGGCGGCAGCGGATCCAACGCGAATCAGCAGTTTTTTTTACGCGGTGGCTTATGGGCAGCCACGTCTGATCCGCTGCCTCCGCGAATATTCGCGTTGGTTTGGGGGAGCCTTATGTAAGAAAATCTGTAATTGCAAATTAGGGTTGGCGCGAGGTTAGTCCAGCACGTTCCTGGAACTCAGCTCCGTGTTTTAAAAGGCCCCGCGGTCCACGGAAAGTTAATCGCAAATTTTTGCGGCGCCCTATGCATAGATATTTATTATTATAAAATTTCAGTAAAAGACCCCCCAGTCTACGAAAAACTAATCGGAAATTTTTCGGGGTCCTGTACATAGATATTTATTATTATAAAATTTCTTTAAAAGGACCCGCGTTTACGAAAAGCTAATCGTAAATTTGTCGGGGCCCTATGCATACATACTTATTATTATAAAATTCTTGGTACATATAAATCCGGTTTTCTTGGCCCCTCACAATTTTGGAACCCGGCCCCGCAAAATTTCACGCCGGCCCTGATTGCAATCAGACAACATGGCCGTATAATTGCAGAAGATAAGGTCTGATTAAAATGTATTTTTTTACTGTACCAGGAGCGAGGAATCTTATAACGTTTATATTGAAACGATGCCTTGGTTGAGGATACCCTTTAGTCAGGAGGAGAGACGACGAAAATTAGCGAGAGCTCTCGACGTGCAAGCAATACCCACTTTAGTAATACTCGATCCTCGGGATAATATTATAACGTTGGACGGTCGAGCAGAGTTAATCGAGGATCCCGAAGGACTGGTAAATGAAATTATTCCTCGAACAGCTTTAAACCGTTACTATCGTTTTCGTATTATACGCTCTACATTCAGTCTCATTCATTCCACAGAACTTTCCATGGACCAGTCGTTTGGTGAACATCTTAACGGAAAAGTATGCCACCTCGTTGCACGACGCGCCGGCAATTATACTGTTCGTCGGTAAGTTCAGTCGAAACGCGATGTCCCAGGCCGTTCCCTTTTTATCGATGGTGTATTTTGACAGAAGGCGAAGACAGCGAGATTCAGTTCGCGGAAAGCGTATTGTTACCGGCAGCGCAGGCGTACAGAAGCGACAGGCCGGATTACGACGCAAATTACGATGATCCAGATGATATCTTGCAGTTTTATGTAGCGTTAGATGTAAGTATTTGACGCACGTGTCAGAGGTGAGACCACGGTCACTGTGGATATTGATATAAATCAAATATCAATCAATTTGATACATAAAACTCGTTCTCCTAGGGCTAGAGGTGTGCGAGAACCCGAGATCGGATTCGCTCGGGTCGGGTCGGGTCGGGTTCCCGAAAGTGTCAGGATTTCTAAGAATATCCGGGATTCCCGCGAATGTCCGGGATTCTCGAGAGAGTCGAGACTCCCAAAAGTGTCGGGATTCTTGAAAGTGTCGGAATTCTCAAAAATCCCAAGGGCGCGTTTAATGAATACTACATCACGTTTTTTCGTGAGAAAAAGTGTAGAGACATTGTTGATTTTTCGAAATACAAACATCAGTCAGTCCTAATAATACGAATCCCGACACTTTCGGGAACCCGTCCCGATCCCAAGAAAAATTCTCCACCCGACCCGTAATTTTCGGGTTCTCGCACACCTCTACCTACAACCGAACAGTACCATTCAAAAGAATTGTTATATGTTTTAAACGCAACTTACTGATATCAAGTACATTACAAGTATGTTTGTTAGGGGCCATCCTTAAATTACTCACGTAAGAGTAATTTTAGCGATTTCTTACCCTCTCCCTTCCTCAATATAACAATTCCTAAGATTTTATATTCCAACCCCCCTTCCATTTTTTCAGTTATCAAAATTCTTTTAAAGGTTTATATAATTCATTCAACTCGGTAAACGTAAGAAATTCGTGATCTCTTCCCCCCCCAAAAAGCCTTGTGCAATTAAAGTAAGAAATCTACATTGCATTGAAGCGATTACCCCGTACAAGGGGGCCTCAAAATCTGTTTCTGGTTAGGGTCTCTCAAGGTCTTAATCCAACACTGACCACGCCGCATCGCCAGCTTGGTTTCAGTTCATTAAATACCTAATTGTCTGTGTCGCAGTGCGAGACGTCAGATATACTGCGCGAGTTCGTCGGTCTGGACGACGCCGTGCCGCTTCTAACGGCTATCGACATACCCCGAGGAGTTTACATCGTGATGGAGGACGGCGCCGAGATAACGGTGGACTCTGTGCAGCAGTTTGTCGACGGTTTCCGCAACAACAGACTGCCCATAAACAAAATAGCCGCGGTGCACAAGACCGCGAAGAACGATCAAGTTTCTACATGAGCCGTATGGTGTTGGACGGATGATTTTATACAAATGTATTAAAGACCATGGGGGAAGGAGCAGTTAGGCTTTTAAAGTGGTCATTATACAACCACAGAATAAAGAAACCCCCCTGTCCTCTCTTCTCAATCCTGTCTCTGTGATACCATTGCTCCTTTCAGTAGGAAGGAATCCCGCGCAGGACTGCGCTTTTGTATTCGCACGCCCCTTTGTGGAAGTAACCAAAAGACATGTATTATATATCATAGTCAATAACAAATCGAGCGGATTGTATTTTTAAGTGTACACACGCACACGAGTACGTTAATATATTACGATGTATTACTTAAGGAACGCCAAATGAACACGTCGAACGTATCTGGAGTTTTACTAACTGCTTAATTCATCCTGCTCCCCGTACAGGCAACGAGCAACCGTTGGCTGCGTAAAATTCCGTATCGCAAATTAACGTGATTATTGCAAATTGAAAAATAAACAGGTATAAAAAATTGGACAAATTTATTGAAACTTCTGTTTCTCATGCGTATACTTGTTTTCATATAAAATTAATATCTAGCGCCGTTTTTACATCGCTCGTCTACGAACTATCTATTTATTTTCCAAGTTGTATCTGATTTTCCGAACACACTTTTGCTTTCGCTTTCTATTTTTAAACGGACTGCTCATCTTATTACAAATATTTTTCATTAGCCATTTCACATGTAAGCGAAAGCCTTGCAATACACGCTACGTTAATTTTA
The DNA here is from genome assembly GCA_963932335.1 of Andrena marginata. Taxonomy (NCBI): domain Eukaryota; kingdom Metazoa; phylum Arthropoda; class Insecta; order Hymenoptera; family Andrenidae; genus Andrena; species Andrena marginata. Next base: position 9,263,919 of record OZ010660.1, read on the forward strand.
CTTTGTACACATATCTACAATACGATTAAAGCTACGCGTCATTATTTATAAAACAGATATTACTAAGTAGTTAACGTCTATCAAAGAGCCACAGCGTGTCGCAAAGTGTAAATCATCTCGAATCGATTCTATCGTCGCATTTTTTTAAAAGACACCGCTGCGGCTGTTTGCCCTATTTAATCTAGAGAATAAATAATAGGCAGAAAATATTTATTTTCATACGTCAAAGGAATCACTAAAAAAATTCACGCTAGGAGAGCTGCCAAGGCGTCCAGAAATTTCGCTCTTTCTTCGATTTTCAGTCTTATTACTGAAAAGAGAAGGGAGTCGCTTAAAAATTCGATGTCTTGAAAGTAAAGTAGCAAAGATTAATGGATTCTTACTTGTAGTGTCGAAGTAGTCCGCTTCTATGTAAGAGTTTGTATTTTTCGCCGCTTGTTCGAAGGCCCTTCCAAATAGACTGTAATAAATTAATATTATTATAATCGCACGTAGTTAAAGTATTTTCGTATTTACAGGAGTAATTACCTTCTCGGCTGGTCCTCGCAAACTGGTGGTATACCAACCACGAGGCACGTGCCATTTTCTGTGTTACATATCGAAGATACTATAAGCGGCCATTCTGGCGCTCGTCTGTTTTTCGAAGAATCTACGTAAGCCTTGAGAGTAAATTGCGCTAACATGATTAACGGGATCGGATGCGCGAATACGTGGTTGTCAGCGACCCCCTCTGGGATTATTATGTAAAGAAACGAGCCGGCGCTTCTAATCTGTTTCATTTGTAAAATACTCTGCGCGGTCTTAAAAATACTACTGAGCATAAGCTTCGCTTTTTCCACGCCGCTTTGTAAAATATCCTTTTTCGTGCGTGACAAACAGTCCAATGCTTCTAAGAAACAACGTTGCGGCAATTTGTCCTTCGACTGTAAAATTAAAAGAGTTAACGTGGCTACTAGCTTATTTAATAGAGTCGAGCAGGAAAGACGCGAGTACTGTCGACTTACAGAAGACTCCATTAGAGCAAGCATAGCGTAAACTACATCCGAAGCACAGTATTTAAATCTGTAACCATATTGAAGGGTAAAGCTTGTCCCGATGATAGTGTCTACTTTATACTTTCCCGCTAATTTCTCGACCATTTGCCTGAACTCTTGTCTGAGCACAAGATCCATTGCGGAAAATCGCTGCTTCGATTGCGCGAGAGGTAATCCCATTTCTGCTAGCAGCTCTTTCAACCGTTGCTCTCCTCTGATCGACCAAAGTCTTAATGACACTGCAGTTGGTACAGAATGTCTCAAACTAGCTTCTACAGTCCAGTGTCGATATAATGCTAGTAAAAGACTGTGATTTATATGTAAGGAATCGAATTTCATACTCTGTTATAGATTTTATAAGAAGTATTCTCGAGGGGAAAGGATACTCTTTGTCGTAAGTAATTCTGACTGTACTATGCTGCTGTTCTTTATGCTGTTGCCCGTTAACTTCGCCTCCCTGTTGGTGAGTTAATCTGGACACGTGAGCTTGGAGCGATCCCTCTTCTAGGACACTCACTCTTGATTCTATCTTACCAAGAATAGCTTGTTCGGTGGAACCGACTATAGCCCACCAAACCATATCCAAACTGTCTTTCGACATATTCCACGCCATATCGAAAACAAGCATTGCACTCTGTGAAAACAGAAAATTTAATGAAATTTAAACTACCATAAAGGCACGTGAGATTATTACTTCGATTTACATCAGTATTAGTTTGCCTGCAGCATTATTGCCTGCAGAGAAAAGTAGATTGTATTTTCTTTTGTAGCAAATGGAAGATAATACAATAATCATTTAATTTCATTAAGGGATTACGAGTCAATTGGTTTAAATGCTTTACGTACTCATTTACGTGCTCTGATGGTGAACTGTGATGGTTGAATTCAGAGTTGGGCGTTATTCGAATAAAATATCGAATGAAAGTTTATTCGAATAAAATATCGAATGAAAGTTTATTCGAATAAAATATCAAATAAAATATCGAATAAAATATCGAATAAAAGTTTATTCAAATAAAATATCAAATACATTTTTTTTAATAAAATATCGAATACACATTTTTAATAAAATATCGAATACATATTTTTAATAAAATATCGAATAAAATATCGAATACATTTTTTCGAATAAAATATCGAATACATTTTTTCGAATAAAATATCGAATAAAATATCCAATAAATTTTTTCGAATAAATTCTGCTCCGAATAATATTCGAATAAAATGAAGTTACTCCAGAATACTGAATAAAAGTTTATTCGAATAAAAATTCGTTGTAATGAATCGACGAATAAAAGATGGACGCTAAACAGGAAATCTGCTAACATATTAATTATAAAAATATCGAAATTGTTCTGGTTGTCAAATATAAATTGTTGGTGTACTATGATAACCGAAAATAAAAATTCGCCAAATAAAATCGTTATTCGTTGTTGACGAATAATTTTTCGCCGAATAAAATCGTTATTCCGTTATCCCAAAATAAATCTTGGGGATTTATTCGTTACTCGAAATAAAATTTACCCAACTCTGGTTGAATTGAATGTAATATGCGCTATAATTCTGCTATAAAAAAGGACTTTAAAAAATAGAAACACTGATGTAAACCAAGGTAGTAACCTCAAGTGCCTTACCCTGTCCATTTCTGGTTAAACTTATTCCCGATTTATTATAACAAGATGCATACTGATCTGCCATAATAACTGTATTGCGTATAATTGAACAGAACAGTGTCCCTTTTCTCTGACCACTTTCTTCGTTCAGCCCTTCTAACAATATCTTCTTCGTTTAACCTTCGTCGTTTCCTCTGAGATCCCTCACCATCCAATTCTTCATTCGCATCATCTTCGTCCGACTAAAAAGCACAGAATTTAACATTCTCTTCCACATTCCAAACTTTATATTCACAAGAAACGGACAAAGCATTTACCGATTCGTCTCTGAAGATCTCATTGTATTCAGGAATCTCTTCATCTTCGTCAGCCTTGCCAAGTATACGTACTTGATCTTCCGAATATATATTACACAAATCATAGGGCCTATGGCTATCAAGAATATAAAATATCACAGATTCTGCCGGTTGCAGTAATTCCACTAAGTCTAATGTGCCGCCGCAATTTATAAAAATAACATTCTTTATCTAAACAAATAATAATCATTGATCATTGAGTATGTCATTTAAAAGAATATACATTTATATTGCTTTCATATTACCTCCTCGCAATTCTCTTCGAAGGCATGAACCATATCCTGGATACCTTGTATAGGCACCAGTGTGTATATCATGTTGTCATTTTTAAAAAGTTGTTGCAAAATTCTGCAGGCACAAATGGCGTCGATATCAAAGTTAACTAGCAGTAGACACCTCTGTAAACACAAACGAAGGTACACAAATAACTTTACAACTGAAAGTTAGAAGTACAATCTAATACATTGCTATTTTTGTTTAAGCTGAACAATTGTAAATAGTAATTGTACTGCTGAATGCGAGAACAGCCTTTGGACACTCAGGCCCATTTTGAATTAAACACACAATTAGATTCTTCATACTTTTTTACATATACCTTCTAAATTTCATTGCCGTATCTTTAAAATTGATAGAACTATGGCAAATTTTGTGAATCGATGTTGACCAACTCACTCTAACTCGTATCGAAGCCAAACATACATCAAGCTGAACAGATCTATGACTATTTTTATGACTATATGTTTTCAAAATTCTATATTTCTTTCAAATATTAAATAATGGTAAAAAACAAATTTTTCCTATCCTTCTCTGTTTCATGCAAGAAGGGCCTGAGAGGGCTACAATTAAAATTAATTTCACTGATTAATTTATTACATAATCCCGATTGTAATAATGCAACTACAAAGTAGATATATCAAATTTTTAAATATTATAGACACTTTTACGACAACTTCACTATGTATAAAAAATATCTAACTTCGTAATGTTCACACATACTGAAGCACATTTTTCATCAAAAAGTCCAATTGCTTATTTACTACTTGTTGACAAATGCAAAACAATTTGATGCATGCATGGCTGTTAGCAAATATTAAACCTCTCAATGGGCACGAATGAAAGTTAAGTGAAAAGTACAGGGAAACTGAGAGTAAGATTAAGATTTCGAGATTATTTAAAAGCAGTATGTATAGGTATACAGAAAGCATTCTTTAACCTATATAAACATATCAGGTTAACGAACTCTAGAACCGCAGAAACTCACATCGTCCCTGATCAAACGGTAGAAGCCTCTCTCTAAGTTTTCCACGAACATGTTGCAATAATTCTCGGCATGGGAATGTATTTTATGTTTATCCCGTTCGTTCTACTCCGCTTCGCCTTCCGCCAATTCTAAACGACGGCGTGCTGTTCGCGGTACAGAATATGCAACAGATGCACCCATAGAAAAGCGGGAAATGTCTGCACCCGTGAGTTAAGAACGTCCATTCCATAAGTTACCATATAATACGCAAAGTAAAGAACCTCATAGGCTCCATCGGAATTTTATTTCAATGTATAATGGACAATTTTACCGTAATGGACAATTTTAAATACAAAAGATATTTCTAAAGAATCGAGCGGAGATTGCAGTTGAATTTGAAAACAGTCGTTGCGCAAGGAAAATGGAAGATAAGCTTCAATCGTATCTTTTTAGGTCGAATAAAAGTCAAGTTCGATGTCTGTCTGTCGTTTCGTATTATTTTTACAGTGCCCAGCAGTCTAATCTGATTTGATTATTGTACTGTATAGATCGAACATTGAAGAAAATTAGTTCTCTTTTTATGCCCTTCGAGTGTCATTTTAAAGTAACAAATCTACTCCGATCTATTCTACACGTTGTCCGTGGAATTATCTCGTCGACGTAGGACGCTCCCGCGTGTTTGGTATCGCTTTGGTTCCTCGTGACTGCTCGCGATACACGTGTTGTTTCTATCTACTTCAAAATGGCAGAAACTGGTAATTGTTGTTAATATTATTAATTGTTATTGTATTATCTAGTACAGTGTTTACCGAACAACAGTCTCTACCTTAAGTTAGAGTTCTTGTTTCGCGTTATAGCTAACAATAAAGATGCATATCTTCTGTTGAAAATATTGGTTAAATGTCTAGCGGCAATCACGTGTTTTTCTGGTATAAAAGCCGCGATTGACGATATTACTTTAAGTACAGCCTATTTTACCTGTCACTTGCACCTGTTTTGTGTTAAAATTAATTCTCCACACGCGTGCACGATTATCGCGTCGTGTTAACGCAACGTTAAGAATGAAAATGCGTGCGAATTCATAGGTTAGCTTTCGTTTCTGTTGCACAGACAAGAGTAAGAAGAAAAGTAAAAAGAAATCGCTTGGCGAGATTCAAGCGACGATGAAGTGCCAAGTCGAACCTTCCGACGAGCCCGTGAAGCTCGAGTACAAGGACTGGCCCCTTTTATTTAAGGTACGTACGCGAAAATAAATCGACTTTGTTGTCGAGGAAATAGTTTCTCACGCAGTGCTAACCGAAGGTGAATTAATATTCCAGAATTTTAATAAAATGCTGACGCGCACAAAACATTTTACGCCTTTAACTAGTGGCTCGACACCGTTACATCGTACTTTATCAGAGTATGTAAAATCCGGGTGCATTAATCTCGACAAGCCGTGTAACCCATCGTCGCACGAAGTCGTGGCGTGGATAAAGAGAATTCTGAAAGTAGAGAAGACTGGTCACTCCGGCACCTTAGATCCTAAGGTATCCGGTTGCTTGATAGTTTGTATCGATAGAGCAACGAGACTAGCTAAGTCGCAACAGTCCGCTGGGAAAGAGTACGTCGCAGTTTTTAAATTGCACTCTGCTCCTGAAAGTCTACAGAAGGTAAACGTAACACACATCGAATCAAGATCGTTAATTTCTATATAACTCGCTAATGTTACAATGAAACGACGTAGGTGAGTCAAGCGCTGGAGAAATTGCGCGGTGCACTGTTTCAACGGCCTCCGCTCATATCCGCAGTTAAACGCCAGCTTCGTGTCAGAACGGTTTACGACAGTTGGTTCCTAGACTATGACGACGAACGAAATATGGGAGTGTTCAAAGTTAGTTGCGAGGCTGGTTCTTATATCAGAACTATTTGTGTTCACCTTGGCCTCTTCTTAGGCACTGGTTGCCAGATGCAAGAGCTGCGCAGAAACCGTTCGGGCGTGCAATCTGAGAACGACGGTATGGTTACTATGCACGATATACTGGACGCCCAATGGTTGTACGAAAACCATGGTGACGAGTCGTATTTAAGGAGAGTGATTAAACCTCTCGAAGCTCTTCTCGTCAATCACAAAAGAATTATTGTGAAAGATAGCGCGGTATGTATTATCCCTGCTTACGCAATTGCGCATAATTTTCGTAATGAGAGAAAACGTTTCTTTACGATGCTATTTAATTACATTAATAGGTAAATGCTATTTGCTATGGAGCTAAAATTATGCTGCCAGGTATTCTGATGTATGACGATGGCATTGAATTGAACCAGGAAATCGTAATAGTAACAACTAAAGGCGAAGCTATAGCACTTGGTAAATGAATTTTCAAAGTATTATAGCAATGCCGCACATTACTTATGATATTGATTCAATTGTTAAATATTCAACAGAAAGTAGTTTTTACGTACTATTCTGTTACTCGAACTTTCAGTACAATTCCGTTCTCTTAGACTATTTCGGAATAATTCCACTAATAATTTTCTTTTCACTGTACAGCTGTGGCGTTAATGACATCTCCTACAATGGCAGCGTGCGATCACGGTGTAGCTGCAAAAATTAAAAGAGTAATCATGGAAAGGGATGCGTATCCGAGAAAATGGGGTTTGGGGCCAAAAGCTTCTGTGAAGAAACGCATGATACTCGAAGGAAAATTAGATAAGCATGGAAAGCCAAATGAAAATACACCTGCTGATTGGTTGGCGAATTATACAGACTACTCTGCAGTTACGATTAAGGTAAGTGTTTAATTCTCGCGATGCTTTTGTGCAGATATATTTCAGCCTCGAGTTGATTATTTAAATTGTGTCGGCTAAATAGACTGAGGAAAATGGCGTTACTGATGCTGCTGCTGCTGCTAAAAAGCGTAAACGGGAAGAGACGGTTCCACAACTTGCAGCAGATGTTACGATAAAGGAAGAGGCAATTGAAGATCCGGAGTTAACGTCGCCAAAAGAGAAGAAGAAAGAGAAGAAAGAAAAGAAGAAGAAGAAGAAAAAGGACAAGACTGAATCCGAGGCCGATGATTCAGTGGTAGCTGAAGGTGCAATTGAGGTAAGATGATTTTTAATATTCATTAAGGATTTGGAGTATTCAGCAATGCTTTCTGTTTGTAGGAATCGCCAGGAAAGGAGGAAAAGAAGAAAAAGAAGAAGAAGAAAGATAAAGATCAAGAACCGGAACAGGAACAAGAAGCAGCACCAGCTTCAAGTTGAAAACACTTTTTTAAATACACGGTTATTACAGGAATATTATAATCTTTCCATAAAGGTCTCTCCTACACGAATAACTTTTATATTCTGCAATTTCTAATTTGTAAAAAAAATATTCAGTTTCCCTGATACGTGGTATCGATTGTATTAAATTGAAGATCATACTTTCTATGTTCTGTAAACTTGTACAGACCATAATTCGTGTCAGTTATATTTAGATTATATCTCAGAGCTTCGCTTACAGTAATATTATATTATCTTGTATTAGCGGTACAACAAAGGCAAAATCAACATCACTGTTGGCGAAGTCTCGTAAATTTCGCAAATGAAAACTATCTGCACTATATTTTGTAGCAACGAGTGTACATAGCAAATTAATTCTACTTGCAAATTACAGACGTATTTTGTAAATGTAAACAAATATTTCCTTTCAAATCTATTCACTGCGATCTTATTTCTTACTTTCCGTTTCTAATAACGCGCGACAGTAAGCATTATTTCCATTCTGTTGTTGCTTATCTTTTTACACTGTTCCATTAATTTTCGGCGTGTAAATATGTTGCTCGCCTTACGTTAGAAAATAAATCGTATGTACTGTCTGAATGTCTGTCAAATTTATAAATCCATCTTGAATAAAAAACAACATAAACTTATACGCATTCTGCTTTTTTTATAAGCAAATAAGTGATCAAAATTGGTAAAAGGAGGTAGTAAAGTATGTGTATTATATGTACTATTTTTGGGTACCGATCATGAACGCAATTATTTTAGAAAGATGTATATTTTTTAATAATATATTGCAAATGGTGTTTTAAGAAACAATTATTTGAACACAACTGTATCCAACATAGCACCCAGACATTGAACGATGTTTGTAGACATAAGCGTGTCCACTTTCTCTTCTAAATGCCGCTTTGGATCTTGTTTACCCACATTTTTTATAGCTAGCTGTTCGGGTGTCATTTTCTCTTCGTCCTCCAGTGCCTACACAATCGAATTCTCGCATTAGCAAATTCCTCTGGAACACTGGGTTCATTTTCAAGAAATATTTAATACCGTACCTTGTTGTAATTCTTGGCAAGCTCAAGCATTTCGGATACGATATTTTCATTGAGCCTACTGTGCTCGGAATATTCAGCGAGCGTGAGACCGTCCATCCATGTCTTCTTGTGCAAATTTAACAGCATCTTCTGTTCCAATTCATTCTTCCGATAGTTAATGCTAATACTGTAATAATGGCGATTTAAGCCGTGAATCAAAGCTTGAACGGATGGTTTTTGGAGATGGCCTAAGTTGGACGTAGTTTGGCGGGGCTCCTGTCCCAAGACCTATGAATTTTATTTACAAATAATAAATACAAATTTCTATTGAAGATAGAAATTAATTTATCCAGGTGCTTACCATCATATTTGGATTAATCAACCTAAACGCATCGATGACAACTTTCCCTTTCACAGATTGTATGGGATCAATGACGACAGCCACTGCTCTTTCACTGAGAGCTTCGAACGACTGTTGAGTGTTGATATCTACGCCGGAAAGCCAGCAGCCGAATCCCGGGTGAGAGTGATACCACCCAACCACCATTTCTGGCCTACCAGTTTGTTTAAGCATATCTAACATTTTCGCTTGGAATACTGGATCGACTGCTTCGACACTGACTCCCTGTAAGAACGCGAATGGTATAGTACTAGTGAATTTAGCACTAAAAAGGTGTAATCTAATACAACGATGAGCAACCTTTCACCAATAGTCGCCAGTAAATACAGAGTAAATATAGAGTTTGTGGGGCTCGGGGCAAAAGTCAATATTATTGAAAACAGATCACCTTGCGTTTCTACTCCATGCGTCACTTAGGCTTGCCAAAAATCTATTCTAGAAAAATTGATACCTTGACAATTATACTTGATTCATTTAATTTTTACAGAATGAAGTTCCTATGCACGGGGCCCAGGGCAAAGGCTCCGTTTGTCCGGTGCTAAGGGCGGCTCTAAGTAAATATACTAATCAATGAATTTTCATTTATGGTGTGAATTTGTTATTTCTGACGTAGATTTTCAATTGAAACAATCGCAGGGGTTGCAAGCCATTGGCTGGTGGGCCAAATACAGACCCTCGGGTTGCCCATCACTGATCTAATACATCTTTATTCTTACTGTTCCTGTCTGAGGCATAGCGAACACATCGATAACACGAACGGTATAATCATCAACAAATTCTCCCAGCATCAAACCCATCACTTCCATAGGTACACCGGCACGTCCATGTTTAAGCATTTTTAAAAGCGCTAACGATGATATGTATACCTAATAGTATTAACGAAAACGAGATAACATTAGTTTATCAATAAACACAGGTTATTATACTAATCCATAATTTGCGACATTGGCTAAATACTTTTGCGTAGCTCCGACTATCAACACATAAAACAAAATCGACTCTTCCTTTTTAGACTTTATCGACGATAAAATTTTGACTTGCGGCGAATAAAGAAATTCTTAGTCGACTTAGAAAATAGAACTAAACGGTAGTGACGAATGTAGATTCAGAGAAATCTTACCTGCTCCGCTGTGTCAACAACTGGAGCATCCGAAGGTGGAGGTCCTTGATTCAGGCCTGGCATACCCCCGCCTAATCTCAGAAGTCGATCCATATTTTTCTAGCTTCTATTTCTTGAACGAATCTAAAAGCATTGTGCGTACGTTTAAATCGCGGGTGAGAGACAGAAAACATACCGTTTCCTAAATATTCGACAGTCTTTGTTGAGGTTATGTTCATTAACGATGCCTCGAAATAAAAGTATAATATTTTAAATCATACAGAATATGCTACTCACTTAATAAATTAGACGACTGGCAGGAAATGTTATAATTTCTCGCTCATCCGTAGCTTCAAGCAACCATTCCCTCCGTAAGCGACGCACTGACAACTCTCAAATGTGCACACTCACGAGCGCAGCCTATTGGGGGTGAGTCGCGTTTGCGGAATTTCTAATGACACGAGATCGCACGAAACACAACAGAATTGAACACAATGAAAGATAAGATGGAGCGCTCGGTTCTTCCGCAAAGATTGGGAGGAGGGCCGCATAATCTCGGTAAATTTCAAAGCTTTTTGTAAGAAATATTTTAATATTTTAAGACAAGAAGAAGCGAATGTATAAAGGGAAATGTAATTTATGATAAAGTGAGGTTAGGCGCATCCAAGTCGTAATAATTTTCGTTAGATTGCAGCTAGCTACGTTTACTTTTAAATATTCTTAACTTACTTTGTTGTCAGTCCCTTTTAAGCAACGGAATATTTTCTTCCACGAGTCATGTTATTCGGAATAATGCAAAAAATTAGTAATTCTTATGTTGCCAAATACGAAAATAGTGTTGATGAACTCACGTACGCATAGACGCGTTTTGTAGGCGATCCCTGTGATAAAACGTTGAGAAATGTAGAGAGAGACGTGCTCATACCGCAGAAAATGCGGGACAAGGCGAAGGAACTGAAATGTACTCAAGAGGTTACAGGTAATTTTAATGTATTTCAAAAAATATTACGAATATGTTATGCAATACCATTGTTTACGTGTTTACTTCATAGATTTTTCAAAGTGTTGTAAAGACAGTAGCTTCTTAATGGTTGTTAAGTGTCGGGAACAAAATGCCGCTTTGAAGACATGCTTAACGAAATGGTTTACCGATGAAAAATTCAAGGAAGAATGTACGCAAGAGTATTTAGAAGAGAGATCGCAATATCGAAGGACTGGCGTACCTGTGAAAAGCAAAGTGGCTAGACTACCAACCGCATAAAAACCTTTAAGTTACTTTCGATAAAGGCTGGTTCAGACACGTCCAGTAATTTAGTCGAGTGGTTTAGTAAAACAATAGTAAATTGCTAAATTCCTCGTTAATCGTCTAAATTACTGGACGTAGCTGTTCCAGCCTCGAGGGATAAATTAACACATTGGTTGCCACGGTATCCGTATGTGGGTAATATGTACAGAATTATTTGCTATTCGAGCACAAATTGATAGAACTTTTAAGTAAATACACTGTGGCAATCGATACGTTAACGTTTAAACGGTATTGCAAAGAGTTACATAAATGGAGCGATGGTTCACTGGATCCACTTGAATGTTGAAAATCGCTGCGTTCAGCAGACTCGACTGTTGAGTCAACCGTGATCGTGGGTAGCGGTGGATCCCAATGTGTCGAGCAAAAGTAGCATAATTTATTTCCACTACAAAAAATGGCGATCAATCACTAAACGTGTTGACAGGTTGGCAAGCGAGCGGTAGTGTTCAGAGTAAAATCACGGTGGCTTGACGGTTGAGTCTGTTGAGCGCAGTGAATATAAGTTACCTTTACGTGAGCTGCTCGGTCTCCTGTCAGAGCTTTCATCGCCAGGTTGCTGGAAGGTATTGAGGTGGAGTGATGTTTACAGTAGTTTTGCTTGCAGTTTAAAAATGTTGGCTAGGTCCACAAGGCCCAAATCACTTAAGGATTAGTCGGAATACTTACAGAAATGGAATGGCGAGTGGTATGAGGTATTGGCAGTGTTTGCAGTGCAGTAGAATGTTCATTAATTTGTACATATTACCTTTGTGCATGCCATACCACACACTGCACCACTTACCATTCCACGTTCATGTGTATTTTGCCACATTTTGTAATTTATAAACAAGTCATCATACCTTTTGTATTACTTCCTTCCATTAATGAAAAGATTTTCTTGCAGTAGATATAATAAAACGTTAAAGAGTAGATATAAACAAAAGAACAGAATTACAAATTATAATGCTTCCACATTTATTTACAAATTGCATAAATTTATTAAATATTAACATGAATCATCATCTTCCTCTTCCACCTCTCTATTATGTTTGGGGTTCCATCTTCTCCACAATAGTTCTCTTACAGAAAATTCGGAGAGAACATCTATATTCAGGAAGCTCGAAGTTTGCGAAACCGAAGACGGCCATAAAACTTGGGCAAATAATATTTCCTAAATTCGGAATGCAAAATAGAATTTAATATAGTTGATGTATAAGAGAGAACTTGAAAGATAAATGATTTCTGCGAAGTACCTTCGCAGCGGTCTCCGACAATCTCTCTAATCCTAATAAATTGTTCCATATTGTTTTGTGCATGCATTTACTTTCATGTCTGATCGATGAATCCCCATCTAAAACGTCCACTATTACAATGTATGATGCATGGTAGAAAGGTGGTCCTTGTTTATACAATACTAGAATGTTGAAAATAATTTATTATAATATAACTTATTATATTAAATCGATCATAAAAAAGAGCAATACTAACAGAAGTCACCGCCGTACTTAAGTCCAGGTTTTACTACCCATCCTTTGCTTCGAAAATAATGATACACAACATACTTTTGAATAAAATACTTATCGGCTTTGCAAAAAAAATTCCAGGCGCTGTCGATGTCTAATAAATTCCCGTCAAAGTCTATTACATTTAAACAACCTAAGCCGTACAAAAGGAAAAATGTTTCTTCGAATGTGAGGTGAAGCGTTTCTTGAACTGGAAAACTTTCGCATTCAATCTTGGGTTTTATCTCTTTTAAATAATTCTCAGTTTCCGAATCGCTGTCTGGCAAGACAAGTAATTTGCTTTGAATATTTGTGTCGTTATTAACAAAATACGCATCGTCTTCCTTGAAACTGAAATCCTCGAAACAATCAGGCCTTTCTTTCTCTTTGCTTTCGACGACTTCTTTTTCATTATTCTTAGTATTATGTGCTTGTTCGTCGCCACTTTTATTCAGAATGACGCAAGTGTCATCTTCTTTCGCGGAATCAAGAATTATTTGAGTAATTTCTATATCTTTATCAGTTTGCTGGCCTTTCCTCTCCTCTTCCTCTAAAGGAATACAATTTGTGTCTATTTCTATTATGTCTGATGCGTTGTCAGTTTCCGAATTACTCGTAGACTTTTTATTAGTTTTGAGATCTTCGGATTGAGAATGTTCATACTTCTCCTCTGAATTAATATGTCTACTGTTGTTAGGTTCCACGCTAAGTTCATTAAATTGTTTTAGCCATTCCTGCCTGCGTACCCATTGTCTATTTTTAATAATAGGAGGCGCTCCGTAGCGCGCTTTTCCGAATGCAGGAAAGCCACGCGACAATGAACCTTTGCCGAAGAAGCCCTAAGCAAATAAGAGCCAAGGTAAGAGTAATAAATACGTAATATCTGTAATAGATCGTTTAGTCATCGTTACCATGGAATGTACCGCAGCTATTTCGCTTGGTTCAATAATGCATGATCCTAGCTCTGTGAGATGAGCAGTATAAGTTATCCAGTCATTTTTCTCATCCAGTACAATTGGAAATGGTGATTGCTCTTTTAATTTCACACGTCGTTTCTTCTTCGGCTCGCGTAAATTCATGCTACTACTGTATGCAATAAGTACGTGTAATTTAACAACAAAAAAGCTTATAAGCTTATAAAGATTAATCTCAATAATTACTTACAGAAATAGAATTAACAGGAAACTTCTTTAATATTAATAACTCATGTACAGTCGATGATACGATTTTAAATTTTATATTCAATAAACATAATACAATTTTTGTTATTGTATTTCACAATGTATCGTACACTTTAAGGTTACCAGCGGCCTTAGCCGTGATGAAAACACCGGTTCTCGCTAGATCACCGAAGTTAAAACATCACGGGGCGGGTACTGGGGAAAGATGGGTGGGTGACCACCTTTCTTCCGGTGCGTCGCTGCTGCTGGGACCCGAAGAAGAGAGAGGAGAGAAAAAGATATGAGACTATAGTTCGTTGGGCAATATAAGCGAAATGCTTGAAACGCCATCCTATTTAACAGGAAAAACAATAAACCTAAACCTAAACTTTAGGGTTGCTCATTTCAGAAGTTTAAATGAGGTATCACATTCATTGGAGATCAGTTGTATAATTTAAGAAATATACTTCTCCTCAATCATATAATTGAAACTTTTAAAATATTAATATTAACGGCAAGTACAATTTCAAACTCTAAAGACATATTCGGTACTTCTGCAGACATTGTAGAATAAATAATACTTTTCTAGATGGGTTCTCTTCCGGTTTTATTAGATAATTTCATAGTGCCACGAGTGACACAAATGCATATCGTTAATATCGTTATCAACAATTCACTTTTTGCACATCATGTAAATATTATGCATTAAATGAACTGTAAATTGGTACATTTGGTATTTGGTATTCTCGCCAGCAGTGTTGTAACGAAACCGCTGATGGCTTGTTCAAAGTGGGGGAAGTTACGCACGTCCACACATGCGCGCGACGTCAACCAATCAACGCCAAGGTGGGAAACGAAACGGCGCCACTGTCAAGCCAATGTCAAAGAGGAGATATAATTATAATAATAATCTTATTAATAAGAGGCGTCACTCGACAAGGACAGAAATAACCTAGGAAAATCACTAGACAACCAATTTAAATGCCCATTCGGCCCCATTCGGTAATGATCGGTAAACTTCAACAATAATCAGCCAACTGCGGTAAGGTACATTTAGTCGATTTGAATATCCCGCTCGAATAGACAACCAATTTAAATGCCAAGGTCAAGTAAGGACTTCAAAGGTTCCGCTCGGAGTGACGCCTCTTATTATACCCAGTGATGCCAGATCGAGGACGGGTTCCCTCGAGAATTTCCCCCACCTCGCGTACACTATGGCGGAGCAGCGTGTCCGTGAGTTGGACTCCGAAGCGCCGAGCTCACGGACACGCTGCTCCGACGTAGTGTGCGCGAGGTGGGGGAAATTCTCGAGGGAACCCGTCCTCGATCTGGTATCACTGCTTATACCTCCTCTTTGCCAATGTTAGTGATCCTCTAGGTAGTTATCGGCAAATGTGTCCACCATTTTGGCCTACAGCGAAAGTCACAAATTGGTGGGCACTTTAGTATTAAATGAAGTTTGCTACTGATCCCACTTTTCGCTCAATGTTGTGGAATCCAATTGGTAGACGTTATTGATTTTCCTGATAGGTAAACTTACTTACTCTTTCTATTTCCAGTTTCGGTCACTAATGACGTCGACCAATAGAAAACGGTGACACATTTTCCGATCACTACCTAGAGGATCACTAGCCAATGTTGCGAGTTGCGATCCTCACTCTAACGGCGTTTGACGCAAACTCTTATAGCGCGAAGTTTGAACAGGAAAAGAGTTAAGAATGAACTTCACTACATTAGAAATTGTCTGCGCCTTCTTCCTTATCGCTCGAAAACAATTTATTTATGAAAAAGAGGAATGCACGAAGAAGCCCGTTTCTTCGCCTCGCATTTGATTTCCGACGTTGTTACGCTCTTGACGTATCACAATAAAATCCAACTCTGACCAATCTTAAAACATTTTCGTTCTGTTTCTTGTTCCTAAATAGTATTAAAACGTTAGACAATTTAATTCAGTTCAGTTTCATAAGTTTTATTGAGTTCGAAGTATTTGTTACAAAATGTTTCGCTCATTTAATTTCACGCGTTCGCGAGCAAAGTCCTTCAGGGCTCCACGGACACCGGACCACACGAAACTCTCTCAACCCATTAAAATTCCTAACTGGCCCCGCAACACCACGTAACACCAACCAGCCTCGCCGGGAAATAGATTGTCGACGCTGGTTGGCCCGGGTTGGCTTCGCGTTGGGACCACTCGGCTGGCTTGGCGCTGGCGTCAGTCCACGCGCACATTACCACGACTCCTGTAAGTGTTTCGCCCTCCATTCACTGCAATTAATCGCTCCTAACCCTGATTAGGGCCCATGATGAAATTTCGGTAAAATTAACCACAATAATCACCGTCACACAATGTAAGGATTCCAATAATTTTCATAGGTTTAAAAATAATCAAGACCACCTTTCCAATATACCGCATCGACATATTATTGAAACAAGATGACTGATATCATTAAACACAGAGAGCTGGGAAGCGATGAAAGTTTTAAGCCTTCACCAAATTCACATTTGGTACCAACACCGCCTATACCACCACCGCCTATACCAGCTCACGTATTAAGCGACGAAGTGGATAATATCGATTATCGCTTCGAAGCAGCTAGATTACAGAGCTTTGAAAAATGGCCTATACCGTATATCGAACCTGAAAAACTTGCAGCGGCTGGATTCTATTACACTGGTAAAGATGATAAAGTGAGATGTTTCGAATGCCACATAGAGATATGTCAATGGGTAGAAGGCGATAACCCTACGGTTGACCATCAACGTTGGTCAGCTAGGTGTAGATTTATCCGCAAAATACATTGCGGTAATGTGCCAATAGGGGTCGATCCTACTACCATTCTACCGCCCAGACCAAGAAGCTGGGATGTATGTGGACCTTGCGACGTCGAGTACCGGCCCACTTCTGGTCCGAACAATCATAATTTCACCGCAGAATTACAATTACCAAGCACAGCAAAATTGAGCTGTTTAGGACTGGGAAGGCCCAAAGGATTGGTACATTCCGAGTATGCCAGTTATGACGCCAGGCTACATACATTCGAAACATGGCCAAAGTATATGCCACAAACGAAACAACAGTTAGCGGACGCAGGCTTTTATTATACTGGGAAAGGTGATCAGACGTTATGCTACCATTGCGGAGGGGGTTTAAAAGATTGGGAACCGGAGGATGATCCTTGGGAACAGCACGCGAAATGGTTCTCTAAATGCTACTATCTACTAATGGTTAAGGGTCAAGATTATGTTAATAAAATAACGGGTCAGCACATATCGCCGCCGACTAAAGAAGTAAATAGCATAACTGAAGTTGTTTATTATCTGCACAAAGTGAATGAAAGTATATGCTCATATACACCCCATTTGTTTCAGGAAACAATGCAAATGAATTTACCTAGTTTTATTAAAAAAGTTGAACCTGTTGCGATGGAAACGGAAGGGAAGGAAGAAGCGGAATGTAACGCTGGTCCAAGTTCTGAAAGTAAAGGGTCTAATAATAGTGGGTTAGCGAACACGATTGGAAGTAACGCAGCATCCATAAAAGGGAGGACGGAGGATGTAACAAATACAGGGGCACAATATAATAAGCCCATAGACGACGCGAGGATGTGTAAAATTTGTTATAACGGAGAATTAGGAGTAGTATTTCTACCATGTGGACATATAGTTGCGTGTGTTAAGTGTGCCCCAGGCATGACAACTTGTGCTGTATGTAGAGAACCTGTTACTATGACCGTGCGGGCCTTCTTCTCATAGTATTCCACCGCTTGTGATAAGCAACGATGCCAGTCACGTCCGATTCGTCGAGCCGTCAATGGAGGGAGGGTGGTATGCGTCAGTTTTTTTTAAAATATAAGTTAGATTTATCTTTTCTTATCACTCCATTCCATATAAGAGCGGACCTATGCCCCTACCGATTTGCGCAGCTCCCACGGATCTGCCACACGCGATTGGTCGTAGCACCCTCTCTGCCAGTTTTCTTCCAATCAACAGTATGTATATCTCAACGCGGAACGAGTCCGCTCTAAAATGGAATGCAGTGTAGGTTAAAGGTTTACATGAATTAAATATATTTTGATATAAACGCGTTACACTTTCATCACTGCATTATAGAAGGTGGTATGGAATATATGTGTCCTATACCACAGCAAATGTGTTAATGAAATAATATATTCATGCCTTGTAAAGTAAATAATAACAATTATAGTTCATAATATTAAAATATGATTCAGTATTTATAGTTGTAATATAACATGCGTATAAATATATTACAGGATTATTTTCTCTTAAATATATCGTGTACAGTTATATAAAGCTGATGCATAATTCTCTTAAATCTTGGAATAAACTAAACCTTAAAGCGTATAAGTTCCTATTTATTTTATATTTCTTATATACGGTGTTGCTCTACCGATAGTCAACACTCTAGGGGGTGATCTAATCTCTAATAATAGTTAATACTCTAAGGGTTGATTATACAGACGAAAGTAAGACGAAAATCAAGAGTGACGAAATTGCGGTAAAGGCTTCGTTTCCGAGAAAATTCACTTCAAATTTCAGTTAACTGAGGGGCATATGTGTTTAGCAAAAATTTGAAGTTAATTTTCTCAAAACGAAGCCTTTACCGCAATTTTGTCACTCTTGATTTTCGCCTGTATAATCAACCCTTAAAGTATTAACTATTATTAGAGTAACACCCTGTATAATTTCTTTGTTCTTACTAGCTTAAAGCAATTTCTAACATTTTCTTAATATCAGTTATCTTTTCTCTTGGCTTCCCTAATTCCACTCCTCTTTCGCACTCTGCTTTATCAATCTTCCTCCAATCACTGTATGTCACTATAGGTATACCTTTCTTATCAAGAATGTCGCGTAAACCCGTTGAACCTGCTTTATTTCCTATAATCGATAACTCTTTACTCATCAATTTACCAACGTGGAATGCATTTGTCATAGTTGTTAATATAACTCCCGTAGGACCTGTGGCGACCCAACCCGCAGCGTAGAGATTATTTCCAACTTTGCCTGTTACAGTTTTAATCCGACCAGTTTTGTTATCAAACGGCACTGACGTGTCAATCTGAATAGATTTATAACCAATACTGCGAAACGCTAAGCCACACGGAATGTCTTCAAATAATCCACTAGGCACTGCAACCTGTGTCGATAAATCATCTCCTTCGAGTCTGTTTATTGATAGCTTAATACCACTTACGCTACCAGACCCCAAAAATTCAATGGGACTCCTTAAGAATATTGGATGTAATTCTTTCGCGCTTGCTGCTATATCCGTAGATGTTTCTTCTAAATGCTTTAGCATAAGTTCAGTCAATCTCTTCCGTGGTCTCGCTAAACTACTGACTGCTTCTTTTACATTTACAAAATCATCCGTACGCCAGCGAGTTCTACAGCTTTCCAATTTCAGTATTTCGCGTAGTTCAGCGATTGTGAAAGCAGCTTGTAACGGACCCCTTCTTCCTACCAATGATACTTTACGAACTTTACTTCGTGATAATTGTTCTAGGGCATGTGACGTTATGTCAGTAGTCTGAAACAGTGGACGCTGCATTAGAAGAACTATATCTGGAGATATATCTTGCGGAAAGTGTAGAATGTACTTTTAATTTGTCTATCGGTGTTAGCAGAATTCTGGCGATGTCTATAGCGACGTTACCCTGACCCAGCACGATCACTTCCTCTACGTCTAGATTAATTTCTAAATTACTATCTGCTGGCACTCCGTTATACCAGCCAACGAAACGTCGTCCTGATATTATATTATTCAGATTCTCTCCGGGTATACCGAATACTCTATCTTCTTCCGCCCCGTATGTCTGAAGTAGTAAATAATAATTACTCATTTGGATTGTTAAATCGAAGAAAAGTAAGTTCATGCATACCAATAGAACTGCATGGTAAATTTCTTGTAATTGCTTTATAGTAACGTCTGTTCCTACGTTAACATTTCCTATGAATTGGAAACGTGCATTGGATGCTGTTTTCTCGAAGGTGTGAACAACATTTTTCACTTCCGGGTGATCTGGAGCTACACCGAAACGTACTAAACCAAATGGTACTGGCAATTTTTCCAATATATCCACGTTTATGTTGCTGGAACTCTGTCGAATCATTACGTTACCTTGTTGCTTTATTTGTATCGCATACCGTACACACCTTTAGTAATTGTTGCGCAGCATAGAATCCCGCTGGTCCTGCACCAACAATGCAAACTTTTGGTACAATAGGTTGCGTTGAAAGTGCACGAACATAATTACGAATTGTACCAAATTTCATAGTAATGATTTGTATTAATCTAGAAGAATGTAAAATGAAATTAATGCTTCGTTATTACTTATAATCAAAGGTATGATAATTTTAAAAAGAAGGCAGCCGAGGAGTTGCTCGTGTATTGTTTCAAATCCCAAAGAATGATATTCTCGTCAGACTAATTTAAGAGAGAAAAAAATACGCCATTTACCAATATACAATTGCAATTTATTATATCAAAGGTATTGGAACAAAAGGTTTACAAGGTATACAAATATCACGAGTTACTTTTTTTGTTGGACACATTTCCTTCTAGTGTATTTATTGTATAATGGACAAATGATTTGATAACCCAATGGTTAACGTCCATTATTGCGAAGAATAAATCACATTCTAGAAAAAGATGAATGTGAGACATAGTGTAAAAAAAATAGTAGAACTGGAATGCAGTAATTGCTCCTTACCATATAAAAATGATGCAGGAATTACTTTCACAATAGATTTTCCTTTTATTTGAGCATCGGAGGAAGCAGCTTTAATGTCTAGAAACCATTTCAATATTCTAAGATTGTAACTGTACTTCTGTAAAGTAATTTTCGACCCCACATCGCTACAAATTTCCAGTTTCAGAGAATTAAATGCACAACTTATGATGTAAAGAAGTCCCACGCTGAGATGAGTAAGTAATGAGTAACCAACTAAAGTCAAAGTTTCCCCGCTATTGAGGTCTTGCAGCGCGTCATGAATTTTAGTGATTATTTCATGGCTATCGTAGACGTCTGTATATTGGAAAATTAGAATTTTATGTCCTGGTTTCATAAGAATTTTCTCTGCTAATTTATTTATATTTATCGCTGAAGGAAATTGTATTTCATATCCCATGTGAACGAGAATGTCGTTTACACAGTTTCGTATTTTCAAGATATTTTTACCACAGAATCTTGAACTACAGACTTTATGAAACATTTTCCCCGAAGAAATTTCCAAATCTTCTGGCAATTTGTTACACTTGAACTATAAAGAAAATGTAAAAATTTTAATTCAGTTAAGAAGAATGGAAAACCAAATGTAGTAAAAGTCTATAAAGAATAGCTTACTTTCACAAATTTATCGGCCGATATATAAATCTTTATTCCGTTACATTCGTTATAAAAACTTTTTAATTGATCCCTAGGGGCTAAATGCTGTTGCTCGCAACGATCATTATAAGATCCCTGCAATGCCCTTTTACATACATTAATACTATTAGTTTCCTCTAACATAGTTTGCCCAATAATTTCCCCCGAAGTTAACTTCTTTAAATTGTAGTCTCTTATATATTTATCAGCAACCATGCGCTGAATTTGTTTTATATCGTAAAACATTTTAGCCTCGTCTGATTTAAACGTAAAGATATTGTTCATTATGACTAGACATTGTTGAGCCTTAAAAAACTCGCTGCACTCTACGAGTTTTTCTATAAATGTAGGTGGAATATCCTCTTTAACGAACATCGCTTGTGTAACGCCTCGTCCATAGTGTTCTCTAAATTTTTCTAAATATGGGCACACAAAGGTTGGTCCCTTAAAATTTGTGCACGCTACGTAAGTCTCAGAGTTCCCCTCTTTACTTGTTGCTGGCTTTACTATGCTAACGTTATCGAAACAGCAACATAATAGATAGATCAGGCACACTGTATGGCATTCGAAAGTAGTAAAAATCTTTAATACGAAACTACCACCTGTAGTCAAGAGATGTAAGGCAGCTACAGTCTCGCAAAAGTGTAAGTGTCCGACGACGTTCTCCTGTTCCCCTGGAACATCCGCGCAGTCTATACTGCCGTCGGCGGTAACTAAGAATATATCGCGATGCGGTTCTGCTAATTTTACGAGTTTATCCAAATTTTTTAAGTTCATGAGATCTCCGGTATTATCTTCCCCGAAACACCAATGACCCAGCGTGTACCTTATGAATCTATCATCGTCGATCATTATAGATGGCGAATTACCCTCGTAATACGGATTTAACGTTGTAGCGATCCAATTCCATTGAATGTTAGATGCGTTTGTTTTTAACCAATGATTTAAAGACGTTACGAATGCCCCAGGTGCCTCGCATAAGTGAACAGATTTGAAGCATTGATTATTGTCGGCAATATGATTTAATGGTACCAGAGGAAAGGACGATACTATTTCGTAGAATTTACTCCATGCTTGAGTCAGTAATTCCGGTTGGATTTCTTTTCTCAAACGGATCATAACATCTTTCGCACTGTTTCTTTGCTTCGTGTGCGACTGCCATTCGTTGAGATTGTAATTATTTAAGCAGTTCTTTGCGCTGTTCAATTCAGTTTTTAACATTTGTAGTTTATCGATTTTCCATAAGCTAGCTTTAAACATTGCTTTTGGTTCGGGTAATAAATAACGTTCATTGTTTGCGATTGGGAAGCACTTTTGGAATAAATTATTTACATGCTCGCTTTCCATCGGTGTTTCATTGCGCGATGGATTGTTACCTGTAGATAACTTTTGTTGTTCTTTCAAACCACATTCATCTGTTTCCATCATTCTCTTCGAGTCATTTGCTCGATTTGTTCAGAGAGATACGCGCGTTAAATTAATTTTGAAAGGTACAAAGGCATCTCTTACACACAATTTTAAAATAACCGAAACTAAAATTACGAACACTATGGATTAAATGTTTCTTACAGACAAGACCAAAATTTTGTAAGGTTATATTTTGAATTTAGCTACCTCGGCTGACCCTCGTCCTTTTCAGGGTTTAGAATTATTTCTCACCTGTTTGCAACGTGATAATAAATACAGTATTTTTATTATACAATTCGTTTCAGAAAAACCATGAAAACGATACGCTGTAAATGCAATGTACTGCGAATTAGTTTTAACTATTTTTGTCACGCAACGCCGTACATGAAATGTAAATCTAAGAATAATTCTATTTTAAAGAAATATGTATATAAATTGAAGCTACTATTAAAAAAAATCTACTTTCTGTGAAGTATCATGACGCGAGTACGAATGAAAATATAAACATAACAATTATTTTATGAATTATACCAGTAATGCTGTATAAAATATAATTCTACATAAATAGTTCGAGATATTTCACTGTATAAAACGAACGATTTATAACATGCAAGGAAAAATATATATATAAAATAGTTGTACACAAACTAAATTATAAAATATTATTAAACACTGTCAATTGTAATAAACGCTTATATTACTCGAGAAACCTTTTGATGAATAATTACAAGTAAAAATAAGTTAAATATCGTATATGCATATACGATGAAGAATCTTTATGTTAATGGGACTGCTATAGGCTATAAAATAAATGCAAAGATTAAAAATTAACTGCAGCACTAATTAGTACGTAGCGAAGCACGGGTATTTTGCTAAGTAGTTGTATATATAAATTAAAAATTATTATTCTTAATTTTGTCTAATAATTTAATACGAATGTCAATGTTACTGCAAATGTTATTGAAAATCCAGTGTTTAGTAACGCGGGATATTTTCGCAGAAATTTGAATTTTAGCGCGCTGACTACTCCACACCACCCCATCTATTCGCACTCAAAGCTGTAGAGGGGCGCCATTCGTCCTAAGGATGTTGATATTTTTAGAAATATCGATATACATGGTATCGACATTTTTCAAATATATCAATATCGCATCTCGATATATCTAAAAAAAATCGAAATATCGATATATCGGTTCTTCTTTTAAAGTATTGAGGGAGAATTTAAACAAATTATGTTATTTCAATTACGTTTATTAAGTAATATAAAAAATATAAAAGTACAAAAATGAAGTAGGTAGGTAATGAAAAAAATACAAAAATTAATTAAACCAGTATTTTTCAGGAATAGGTTTTAAGAAATCTCTGTTTTATGTGATCTCCTGTCAACCTACTACGATTATTGGGAAGCTCAGTATTAATTGCCGGAAATGTTCCTGATGCAAAAATTGTAAGTGGCGGAGTAACACCCCAGATAGCACACCTCGTCTTAGAGACGTCTACTTTATATCTATTTTAGGTCTGAACGTCTTGATTTGTAACAAGACGTCTTTAAGCCGCCTTTTCGACGTCTTTAAGACTTTACCAGACGTTGTGCTATCTGGGACTCCACGCATGCGCGTGATGACGCCGCGACGTCAAACGGCAAAAATATATCGATGCGGATATTAAGATTTTAATATCGATCTATCGATATATCGGATTGAAAAATATTGACCGAAAATATCGATATTGTGCGAAAAAAATATCGAATATTCCATACATCGATATTTTATCAACAACCCTATTTCATTGTAATTCGTCCCGTGGACACCGGAGGGTTAGGATGTGTTGCAGGCTCGTATCACTTCGTATCAAGTGACATCCACGACGTTGACAAAGCAAAGCATTCAAACGCCGATTACCAAACATTTCATTCTCAAAGTAATTTTCAAACGGTCACGAAAAACAGTGACGATACACAGTTGGATATATATTTCTCAAAGCATGTCTGCGTTTTTCTTTTACACTTTGTCTTACACTTTAATGTCAGGATGTATTATATATCCGCCTACAGAATTCGTTTCAGCTGGGTTAACCATCAAAAGCATATTTTCGAACTGGTTAGGTAGTGAAAATGAGTTTTTTACTCAGTATCACATACGAAGAAGTGCAATTACATTATTCATACATTCTGTGCTTCCGTTCGGTAAATACAATAGTGACTTTATTATTTTTTTAAACATTACACTCGTAAAATTGCAATAAATTTCACTTTCATTTAGGTTATGTTTCCGGGTTAATTGTATTTGGATACGTGGATACTGTAACGATACTATTAGGCCACGCCAATTTGTGGTTGATGTTTCTCATTTGTGCCACAATCGTACCGCTGTATACGTTATCTAAAATTTTAATGTGGTCAATGAACAATTGGGCCAAGCACCCTATAGCAAGGAATCTTGCAGTTTATTGTAATAACAATAATGATTATAATAATAGAACATGGACCGCGATAGCTTCTGATATAAATATAGAGTATCGAAGGTTGTATATTATATTCAGAATTTTATTCTAAGTGATTTGCTGTGAGAAAGCAGAGTGAAGAATTAAAATTTTGTTTTAGCGTAGATAAAATTATAATTGCCACGAATAGTGTAACATCCATAATAGTAACTGACAATTGGATAATTAAAGTTATGCCTTATGGAATAATAGTTGCACATCAGAGCGACACTGCTCTAATAGTTAATAAAAGTGACACTCATGACATGTCACCTGTGACGAGAGGAGAAGTTCAATTTATTAACATTCAGGTATGTTTTACGTATTTTAAATTGGTTTTGTCCAAGGAGAACTCTAGGAACACCAAATTGTTGTTTGCAACCTTTTCTTAATATTAAAATGGTAGATCCTTGGTTTCTGTTATAGCCTTAAAACAAAAAAACATAGACAAAAAGTTATTAATTACAGAATTAGAATTAATTATGGAGTTATTAATTACAGAATTACAATTAATTATAGAGTTATTAATTACAGAATTATAATTAATTATAGAGTTATTAATTACAGAATTATAATTAATTATAGAGTTATTAATTACATAATTTTAATTAATTATAAAGTTATTAATTACGGAATTATAATTAATTATAGAGTTATTAATTACATAATTTCAATTAATTATAGAGTTATTAATTACAGAATTATAATTAATTATAGAGTTATTAATTACATCATTTTAATTAATTATAGAGTTATTAATTACATAATTATAATTAATTATAGAGTTATTAATTACAGAGTGTATACATGCTTGAAAGCTATATAAAAATCACTACTCCTGGACAAAACTATTTTAAGAAATGAATCTTCAGAGCCTTTTCATAAAAGATACTTCCATGACTCACGACTTGTACATATTTCGGATATATTTACATTGCAGAGATGACACCAGTGTCATCTTAACAGGGTATAACCGTTTGAAAGTGTCAAAAATCGGATTTTTTCTTTTTACATATTTTCATAGATTGATGTTTTAGAAATAGTATAAAACAAGTCTGATATAAAAATTCGGAAAATTGACGAAGTTATAGGCATGTGAGTGAAACATCCTAGGTAGCACGGGGCGGCGCGGCGCGGCGGCCCGACCGATCGAAATGGAACTATATTTTTCATTACGGTGACACTAAAAACTCGCGTTACGTTCGATCAATTCACTTCCATTTTTGCATGCAGAATCGTAATAAGATTCCACATCGTCCTAAGAGGACTTTTTTTATTCCGATTCCTCGATTATTATTTATGAAGAAAAAAGGTGGACTTTTCTCTTAGAAAAATCTAACTACCTTTGATTTCTCACGATTTTTTATTTTTCAAAATTTTCAAAATCGGTCCCGTAGGGCGATAGCTATTGACATATTTTATAAGAAAATTGTACTGTTTTTGATTTCAGACACGACATACAGATTTTTTTTCGGGGCCACCGTTTAGTCGTCTAAAATCGGGAAACTTTCGGATATGTATACATAATTTCGGAAAAACAATAGTTTCTTAACTAAAACTTTTTTTTAAGTAGTTCATAATACTATGTAAAAACAGTAAAAAAAAACGGGAAATCTTCATCAAGTCGTTGCCTTGTAAAAAAATCCACAAAATGTACACATTTTCCGAGGGTTCAAACGGGTATACCCCCTTAATTACATACAAAAAGATAGAAAAATGCCTTGAATGTATTTGAAATATTAGTTGCTAGCCACAGAAGTATCTCGTGTGAAAAAGCCCATATGCTTTGTTAACTGAAAACATATTCTTTAGTTATTATTATAGGTGAAGCCCACAAGAACTGGAGCGGAATCTTTTGACATCAGATTAGATGCATTGGACTTCAAAAATTTGCAAGATAAAATTTTGCGTCCCATCGTTATATTGCAGAATATCACTTTTCATAAAACCTTACTTGAGAGATTTATCGACAACTTTAAAGAGCAAGTGCAACAAAATCCGTTTTACGAATGTTCAGAGGTATTCTATCATTTAAAAATTTGGTATTTCATTTTTTTTTTTAAACCAATAGCCATATATAAATGTTTCAAGGAATTAGGTCAATGCATTGGGTGTATGCAAGCTACATCGAATGTAAAATTGTTTAAACAATGCAGCAGTGTAGGAACTGGAAATCCTGAAGACTGTACGATATGTTATTGCCGTCCAATATGGTGTATAGATTGCATGGCAAAATGGTTAATATTTGACATTTCAATTACTTTTTGCGCATTGTACTAATACTTAAACTAAAAGCGTTTCGTTACAGGTTTGCATCAAGACAAGATGAAAATGTTCCAGAAGCATGGTTATCTTCCAAATGTACCTGTCCTGTATGTAGATCGAAATTTTGTATTTTAGACGTATGTCTTGTACAATCCGTTTAAGAATTATAAATAATAAGATAATATAAAACTCAATTTTTGAAGCAATATTTTACATAACTGCTATTTCCAGTGGTATAT
Organism: Andrena marginata; assembly: GCA_963932335.1. Taxonomy (NCBI): domain Eukaryota; kingdom Metazoa; phylum Arthropoda; class Insecta; order Hymenoptera; family Andrenidae; genus Andrena; species Andrena marginata. The sequence continues at coordinate 9,291,665 of OZ010660.1, forward strand.
GGCAAGTTTGGCGGACTTTTTATCTACGCGTGTCACAAATTTATCAAAAATATTTTATCGAATTATTAACGTACCTCGCAATTTTTAATAGGGAGAAAAATTAATAGAAAATTAATCATTGCAGAATTTTTTGAGACAAGTTTAAAAATTAACATAGAATTTCATAACTTGACATACGCATTATCGTATAGTGCAGGCCTTCCCAAGTAGGGGAAATGTACTTCTGAAACACATGTTTCGGTTCTCCCTCCAACGCTGCGCCTTCAGCTAAGGTGGGACGATTCCTACTGTCCTCTCTCTCTCTCTCTGCTTCCTAGCGGCGTTACTGTTTCCTCTGAGAGAGGTACTGTTGGAGGGAGAACCGAAACATGTGTTTCAGGAGTACATTTCCCCTACTTGGGAAGGCCTGGTGTAGTGAAAGCTAGCCAAAAATATTTTAGTAGGTATATTTAACCATGTAACGTTTGTTATAATTAAAACAACCGCAATAGGTATGCGATTGCAGGAAAGTGGAAGTTAAATTTCTTATGTCCTATGTATTACTTCGACGTCCGCAAATACCTCGACCGTGTTTAAATAGAGCGGTAAAAATTTGTTCGACTGACAGAAGATAAATGATAAACGCTGGACTTTGATTGAAATAATAATAATTATTCCCTATAACGACCGATGATTTTAGCTGTCTAATAGTCATGTAGCCCCTTAAAGAAGCAGCTCGAGGAGGGTCACCGCGAGCAGACCCCCCCAGTGAATCAGTCTCTGACGTCGCCAGCATCGCCAAGGATCCATTCCCCTGTTCACTCATAGCGCGCGAACAAGCCCCTCAGCTTTTAACAATCCGTGGCGACTGCAAACCAGCTCCAGAGTACAACATTGACTAAATTCTAGGTTGACTATAATCTAGGGTGGGGCAAGTAGGTTTCGTGCCCTAGGCGCCAATGCCGAGGGGCGTAAAAAAGCCGAAAGAAATAGTATTTCTTGAATAAATTTATTTGGATGGTTAATGTTAGTAGTAGCTTACGCTTGTTATTCGTGTGTTTTGCATGCCTCTTTAGAGAAGCTTCGAAAACACCTTGCTGCACTTCTTGGCTTCATTTGCCTCCAACTTTCGTCTCTTCCGCCCTTCAGCTCCACCTTTTTCAAAAGGATTATCTAAATTCTAATTAAAATGTTTTGTGTGATGAACACTTTTAACAAAGAAGTAGAACAGAAAATATGGCATGATATGCATGGGGAAAGGGGTGTGGGAGTCGTCGTAGCCAAATTCTACGCTTACCCTAGGCACTGTTTACTCTAAATACGTCACTGTACTGACCGCTCGTTAATTAAAAACTTAAAAACTGAAGACGTAGCGCAATTGGCTGTATAGATCGGTCCTCCTTCCCGCGTGACGAGGAACGTGAGAAGAGCGAGCTTCTAGGACAACGAATGGGAATTGATGGAATGAATGTGAAGCGTCAATAAATATCACAGAAATATCTATTTACAGATGTGCATACATACTCATTTATTTTGTCGATTAGAGTTTATGACTAGTCGCGTCAGCCGTATGGCCGGCATTTCCGCTATCGCGGATAAAAACACAGCACAAAAGTAGCCGACGAAGAGCAGCCCGAAGCCTAACACACCCTGTAACGGGCAGAACAAAAGAGAAATGATATTTTTTTTAACGGTGTCTACCGAGGGAAGTCGATGTCACTGATACTTACGGTTGTCAGAACGTCGCCGTAACTGGGGTAGCCACTGTACAAGAATATTGAGATTATGAGGAAAGGGTTGGTGAGGTATACGCAGTACGTTAGCCGGCTCAGGGGCGCCCATGCTGGCAGCGACAAGTATTTACCTATAATACCTAGAAGCACAAAGAACGTACGTGAGGATTAAACAGTGCAATGCGCTTCTAAAATACTGGGCCTAACTTTTACGAAATACTTGAAGAATGTTCATTCACCGGCATTGTTCGTGACACACGCAACAGTCAGCCACATCATAGCGAGGCCCCAGCCTGTCCTGTCTAGCGCCGTGTATATCACGGACGCGGTCAAAGACACGTCTTTGTTCGTCATACCGAAAATTATCGAGCAGATGCACAAAAGTCCAAATGTCCAGCCCGCAGCTTTGGCTGTCTGCAATAAGAACCGCGTTTCAATATTTAATACAATATGCACCGCTATCAAGGGAACTATTCCTCAGCATCCATTGTTACCGTCGACAGATGCAATTTATTGTTCAACTTTTTAAGGAGGAAAGCCGTGCCCAACCCTATCAAGAACGGGTTGATTCTGGTCCATGGTCGCTGGTACATGATCGTTACGTTATTCGACAGTTGGTCCAAGCTAATAAAAGCGTTCGCATTTAGATATCGATCTAATGTATAATAGTTCGCGCCGAACATGATGTAGACTTACGTTGGATAGTACTCTATACTGTACGCTATGTAAGCGGTTGTGCATATCGACGCGATCATCAAGCCCAAGCTTATGCCCAGTGCGAGGCGCAAGTGTCTGGAACCATAGATCTAACGTTAGTCGAGTATCTAGCGAGTGAATCTGCAGATGTTGAATTCTAGAAGCTTACCTGCTCGACACTACCAACAACAATAAACCGATTATGAAGAACTGCATGTCGTTGGCCAGGTACCAGGTCCATGTGAGGCACTGAAACGATTGTTCTCCGTTAAAGGTTACTTGAGGAGTTGCATACCCTTGACTGGCTGGAAGATGGGGCTATTTTCTGTATTCTCTTCAAAAAGAAATTTGATATCTTAAGAAATGATGCCGCAACAGATTCATAGTTACAGCATTTGCGGTACCAAAAATATCTCAAAGATTAACGGACCGATTTGAACACAATTTTGCACGAATATTCTTAAGACTATAATCTAGGTCTAGCATGGTCGAGACGATTTTTCGATTAATGCCTTGGTCTTTTTTTTTATTAACAAAAGAAGATGAAAACTTGGGTCGGAAATCACATGCTTGACTTTGAGTAGCTGCCATTTTTCAGAAAAGAAATTCTTTCAAAATCGGCGCCTACAAGTACTAAATTATAGTCTTACGAATGTTCGTGGAAACTTGCAGTAACCTCTGAGGTATTTTTGGTACCGCAAATAATGTGACTATGAAGAAGAGCCCTTGTTTGAAGGGGAGTGCTATGGCAGCATTTCTTCAGATATCAAAATTCTATTTGAAGAGTATACAGATTAATTCATACACAACATAGTGTATATCTTGATTTTTAAATATCACATTTCTTTGTATGAAACAAAATCATAATAGTGACCCTATGTTCCGATTAGTCAAGGGTATATAGCCCCGTAAAATCGTTACTTAAATGGTACTCGCGGTGTCGCGCTCGAATCGAAATTTTCTCATACCGATTCGTCCCAGTTGAACAAATTGTGGATGTAGAGGATGTTCCTCCACCAGTAGTTCGGGCAGTTGCAGGCGATTCGCTCGGCCATATAGTGCAGCGAAACGTTTTCGTACCAGTTGAAGTTTAGGATGGCGAGCAGTATCGTTACCAGGTATGCAGGTGTGAGCCTAATCGAGATAGGATTGAGAAGTGTAAAAATATTGAAATGAGTGACGGTCGACTCTCATCCACAAGGAATACCTGCAGTATCGTTTGATGATCATGCTGCAGTACTGAACCCCGGTCGCGGGCCAGGACGGGATCTTTTCTCCTTTCTTCTGCGCCTTCAAGTGCGTGTACGCCACCAAGAATCCGGACATGAAGAAGAACGTGTCCACCGAGTACGTCGCGTTAATTATACCTTGCATTATGACGCTGCTGATTACTATATAGCTCGTGGACTTGTTCCCTGAAATGTCACAGAAGTGCCATTGCACGAATGTAATAAATACTATAAACTACCCCTTTATCTATCACTTTGTTCTGTGTTGTTATTCAACCCTGTATTTGCAAGCACGCCCGTCTCGAGTATTTCTCGCGCCCTAACCGAACTTGCAAAATTTCGCCCTCTATTTATAATACATTTATCTGACGCCCTAGGCAACCGCTTAATTTTGCCTTTAGGGGCGAGCCGGGGTGCCTGCAAGGTATACCTCTCACCTATGAAAGGACTTCCTAAGTAGGTTGTATGAAATATCACGAGCCACGCCATCCCGAAGAACCTGATACCGTGCAACGCAGGAATGGAAGCCGGGTCAGTGTCCGCTTTGAATATATGCTTCACGTTTGAATAGATGGAGAAGCATATGAGAGTTTGCCCGATAATGCCCACCGGTCTGAGGTCCGAGATCGCCGCCTCCTCCTGATCAGGCTCGCGCTTCGTTTCTGCCTCGTTCTTCAGTTCTAATCCAACAGCATCCGAAATCTCACTTCGTCATTCTTTTAATACAACTGCTTAACGCTGCTCAAAGTAACACGGTCTGAGTGACTTTAGCGATCGATATTCATCTAACAAGCTCTCTAGCATCATCTTCAGTGGCTATCATTTGGAATAGTAATACAAGGTAAATTTTAGTTGCTTTAAAAGACAGTGGCGGATTTAACGGATGGCCGGTTTAATGAGCAGTTGTCACCATTGGTTTCCCTTAAATCCGCCATTGATTTAAATCCTACGATATGCCACATTTTAAATACTACTTTGAGGAGCGCTTGATCACAGACGATCAGCTTACCAGCGGTGTTATTGTTCTCGAAAGTAAGGAACTCCCTCTTCTTTCGCAAGCGTTGTTGGTACACGAGTATGTCATACATCGTGCCCATTATCGCCATGCCGACCACAGACAGCAGGATGAGTCTGCGGGTAAAAATACAAATATTCATCACGGACCGTCCGTTCTTTCGAGCGCGTGTCAATAGTTGAACACTCGTCGCCGCTTATGCGATGCAGAGCTTCTTTGCATACCCGGGGAAACTGCGCCGTCCCGGCTAATCATCGCGAGCCCGAATCGCGCGCCTTCACTTAGGATCCATCCGCTCGAGGGCCATTCGCCGATAGCGCCTCGGTGGCGTTGCAAATTTCATGCACACGAGTTCAGAGACTTTCGAGTCTCAAATCGCGGCAGCTTGAGTCGAAATAAAGGCAGGATTCATTGTTACGTGGATCGATCACAATCTATCCGAAGAATGCGCTCGATATTTTTTCCCAGCGAATATTCTATTAGCGATACGTGATACTTTATAACATTCACCCCTACTTCCAATTCCTCGAATCGTTCGTTGTCGTCCGCGGGGTTTGTTAATCGAACGCAGCGGACCAGACGTGCGGGCGGGTATAAAGGTTCGGCTACATTCAGGGGCCAAATTCGACTCGCTCCTTACTTACATAACGAGGATCATGTTCCAGCTGAGCAGCCATTGATTGTCGTTCCTCAAATTGGAGACCTTGAGCAATTTGAAGTCCGCGGAGTAGAGTTCGTTGATCAGCAAGGTTCTATCGCGGAAGATTTTCTCCAGCACGGCGGTCAACTCGCTCACGGTGCAGGTGGACGGCAAGCAAAGTCCGAGTACTACCACGTCCTGAAATAAAAGAAACACCAGGAGTTTCGCTAGCTTCCAGCGCGGGTGACATTAGAAATCGGGTATTTATTCGAAACGTGAATGCGAGGAACAAAAGCGGCCGGCTGTAGAAATCGGTCGCTCTGCTGGGGGAAGACTAATCGTACGAGGACAACCAACGAGTTGGTGTTAATATTTTCTAATCGATTGCTTTCAGTGCAATTAATTTCCATATCCAAGTCGAATGGCCATCTCGTTTCAATAAAGACAGTTAAATAATGAGCTGGAAATGCGTTTTATATAATCGACACGCCTTATAAGGCTTCTTGGCTTATCAAAAACGTCATCCTTGAGACACAAAGTTATTTCAGATTGAAATTCGCTATTAGTCTCGGTTGCTAATCCTGTGGTAACTTGTAGGAGCCGGAAAAAAGAGAGCCTTGGGCGCTGCATAGTGGTACATAATAACATTTTTTGTTCAAATAACCCTACGGGTCGTAAATTTTCATTAAATTTGACGATGTTGTTTTTAAATTCTCTATCGGTCTGTTTGGCCGGAATTTTAAATTTCGTCGCTGATTTTTTTATATTTAGTGAAATATACAGCACTTTTAGGAGATCGATATCTGTCGACTTTTTTGGACAGCGATTCCGTATTTAAAGTCAGCTTTTCGAAATTGAAGACGAGTCCATTATGTCGAATATAGTTGACATTTTTTTATTCAATATTGATGAACAAGAGTTTTAATATTTCATATCTTTAGACACGTACACAAATATAAAATCAAAGATTTGCTTCCAGAAGCACAAATTTTGCTCCTCAAATAAGATTGCACATAATAAAATCGGGTTTCTAAAGGCAACTAGGATAAAACTTTAAGTAAATCAGGTCTTCTAAAGATATCAAATTTAATAATCTTGCTTATCAAAATTGAATCAGAAATGTCGACTCTAAGAATGGGTATGAACACAAACGAACACGCTTAAATATGCAAAATCACGTAGGGGAGACCGGGGTAGGTCGTAACACTGCGTAAATTGCAACATAAGTAAAATCTTTTGAACGACACATCTGGTAACCCACAGCATGCGAGAGCTGCTTAACGATATTAGCACCGTCGGTTTTAGTGACACAAACGAGCGTTATGTATTCATTTTGTGGTTATACCCCGAATATTAGTATTTAGAGCACGTAAGTAAATTTTGTCTTAGCACTTTTATTGCAATTAACCATCGTTAAAAACCGTTTGAATTGTTGCTTCTTTGTCGCAAACGAATCAGTACACATTGGTTTATTATAATGTGTACGCATTTTAGCAATTTTATGTTTAGTTTCTTGTTTGCTGAGATAAAACGCAAAAATTCATGCTCGGGGTAAATTGCAACATGTTATTACTTACTCCACTCTAAATGGTGAGAATGCAAACATGTTATTTGCTGACACATCGGAAAGAGATGCTCGAGACAAACAACAGACCAATCGAGAATCCAAAAAGTAGAAAAAAGTATGAAAGCAAAAGTGGAGAAAGCGAAGAGATGTTCATTTGTGTTCATATGTGTATTTAAATAAGTAAAACAGATGTGTTACAAGCTTCCCCGGACTGGGGCACATTGTAACGAAAGTTCAGATTTGTATAAGATCAAGCTAGATGACTTCACCACAAATGTAAGTATTAAGTCAGGCAAATTATTTCCTGATAGAGAAAAACACATTCCAGAAAAAAACTGTTAAAATTTTTTTTTACAATCTGTCCCAGCCTCCCTTCCACATTTATGAGATGCCTAAAAATGTATAAAAATACGAATGACGATCCGCCATTTTAAATTTTACAATTTGATCTCTACAGTATTAGATTTGTGGTACAAATTGAAATTTTGATCTTTATAATAATTACCTCATATACGTACTCAGCGTCTCCGAAAACCTATACGCACTAAGTTTCTTCCGAATAAGCCCATTTTCTAAAATTTCGCTTCATATTTGGATTCGCAATCTTCAATTTCAAAAATCTGACTTTAAATTCAGAACCGGCGACCAAAAGAGCCCACAAATACTGATCTCCTAAAAGTGCTGTATATTTCGCTAAATATAAAAAAAATTAGCAACGAAATTTAAAATTCCGGCCGTACAGATCGATAGAGAATTTAGTTTTGAAGAATTTAAAAAAAAATCGTCAAGCTTACTGAAAAGTTACAACTTGTAGGGTGATTTGAATAAAAAATGTCATTATGCACCACGGTGCGCTACCTATGTGCCGTTTGTACCAAAGGCCGTGGTCGTTCTCGAAAGACCGTACCTATGCCTACAGTTCATAGTTGTTAGTAGGAGCTCTTACAGCTTCATCGCTCTCTCACATTTACCTGAATTCACAAGTCACATCCGTTAACATGTGTAAAACAGTGTGGGCATATTTCACGCGGGGGCGACCGCAGACTTATTTCCAGCGGCCGGCAACTTTGGGCTGACGGTAAAGAAAAGTATAGTAACGAAAATACGATCTTAGCGATGACATTGACGAGTCCGATGACGAAACACACGGCGTGAGTGGAGTAGCCGTTTTGCTTTTTTACGACCTATTTTCTGGTGCTAATTTAATTAAACATTTTAAAATATTCAACTACGTAGTATATACTTAACAAAGACTAGTTTTTAAAGATAAGCAACTTTTTTTTAAAGCTAGAGGTGCAGCTGTTTCTTTTGCACCCCGTCCCATCTCCGAACGCCCATGATATTAAGACACGTCACATGTATTATTTTCCTGCTATCAATTTAGATGCAGATGCAGTTTTTGCTTCGTCAGCTAAAGACCGACTGGCAGTTGCTATTGTACACTTACTTATACATTTTTTCCATGCTTGATGAAATCTCAGGTCTCGTCGTGGTATTTACACTTTAACCCTGAAGCCGAGGATCCACTTGGAAGCTAAGGTAAGCAAATTGTAAGCTGTGCTATAAAGCATAAAAAACAGAAGAGCTCATCTTAGTTTCTGGAAGAACCGACGCCATAAGGATCTATTAAAGCTAAATTCTTTAAAAATGTAGCAAGCCATAGCGTAACATAGCTTCCAGGTGGATCCCTAGCCTAATAATTTCACACGGCACTGTGCCGCGGGGTTTCCTCGCTTGCCCGAAAAGGTGATCAGAAGAAAGGGTTAATCTCGTTTATCGTTCGCTATCAGGTCTGCCCGAAGCTGCTAGCTTCGCGCTCGACAGCATGAATGGCAATCCCTCACCTCGACGCCTATCGCAGTGTGATACTGCAAGGTGCTGTTGTGCACCATATGAGCGACGAAGAAGTTGAGCTCGTAGGGTGGATGCTCCTGCAATGGGTCCCTATACAAGCTGTTATTCTTTAGGACCTGCGGCGATAGGGCCATGCTGGTCTTGGACGACAGGAACTTGCACTGGTCCCGTTTCCCAAGCCAATAATTGTCCCCCTCGGTGAAGCCAGATCCAGGCATGCCGCTGGCGTCCAACACTTGAAAAACACAACATTCATGATCGCGATCGGCCTGTACAAGATCGTCGGTTACCCGGGGAAAGTACAGAGGAAGAATCGGATCTGCGTTACTTTTCCGCACTAGGTGGACTAGCGCCGTTAGATCCCGATCCACGGAATGTTTCCCCTAAAGCATCGCTGAGAGAAATTCCGATCTACTAACTTCGCAGGCTCCACAGCAGCCCCTGGTCCACGCCGCTCCGAAACACCTCCATTTCCCCTCGACACTGGCTGGCGTTGAGGATGTTCATGTTGAGAGCGATCGCGTACGCCGGAAGGGTCTCCTCCATGGCCTTCTTGTCGGGCGCGAAGCCCTGCACCGTCAGGAGCAACCCCATCAGCAGCAGCAGTAATTTCCCGCACTCCATGGTCGCCGGTACGGTATTCTGGAACTGACAACTGTTAATTCACTGTCGTGTATCGGTGTCCACTGTCGTTGGCTGGCGGATAGGACGAAGCCGACGCGTACCTATATACCGACCACCGTGCTATGTCTAACAGCTCCTTCACGACGAGGAGGACCGCGAGGATGATAAGCGTGGAAACGGGAATCCGAAGTCACCGATCACCGGCAAGAGACAGAGGGGGTCCGCAACAGGGAACACGAATTATCAGCGGGCCGAGCAATGAGATTCGACGACCGGGAAAGAACTATCGTGCAGGAGAAGTTGTCACAGAATCCAAGTGGAAAGCAAGCCTGGCGTCGACATCGTCGTTGTATTTGAAGTGGCGCCGCGACACCCCACCACCTGTTTCCACCGCAATTTATTATTCACCTGCGCGGAGCGGGGGTTGACTAGGATTTTTCATCGCTGGGGTTGGTTCTGTTTCCCTGAATAATTCAGATGTTTCTTGAGTTCGCCTGAACACTTTGCGGGCGAGCATTAGTGATGGGCGTGATACCGCTCAAGCAGTATCGATACCTAGCGGCAAAGTATCGTGGTATCACATGCATGTATGAGCAGAAGGTATCGATAGCTAAATGATACCTACTGAAAAGGTTCGATCCTTTGTAAGTATCAACATCTTGGCTGGACTTTGTATCGATACTATTCGAATCTGAATCAAGCATACATATGTAGGTTTCGAAACAGTAAGAAATACTTGGAAAGAATCGTTTCCCAAATGATAACTACAAAAGTCTCGATCCTTGAAACTGGACTCAAAAAGATGCCGCGCGGCATGCAGTTGATGAGGCCCCTTCCTCCCCTTGCGATGCCTCACCGAGTTCTGCAATGTTCGACCCTCGAATTGGTTGGAATATCCATTAAAGGTCTGCGCACACGTATCTGTCCTGTGTCACTGGTAAGAAGAAGAGGCCCTCTACGACCCTTTTCTTCTTACCACTGGCACGCTGGGACGGAACTGATACGGAACGGATATATGTGTTTGTACCTTAAGGGTTCATTCTACTTCGATCGATCGGAAAATTAAGCTATTTGTAAAGATTTTTTTCTCAGTAACTACCACATATAATGAAATAAATCTTTCTGGTATGTATTAAGCTACTTTTATATTATACAAAAAAAATTAAAAAGAATTTTTGCAATTTGTTTTAAGTGTTTTTTTACAGTGTCAATATGGCACCTAAAAAAGAGGTATGTTCACGGCGTAGGTGGTTTCCGGACTAAGGCTTATCCGAAACAAAGAATTCCAACAGATTCTTAATCTGTATAAGTGTGCCTATATCCCCTAGCTGCATTAACAATTTTTGTCTAGAAAACACGCACTTGCAACAAGTTGCCGGATATGAGTTCGTACGCACTTGGTCGCGGCGAACAACAAAGGTTTCTGGTCTCTTGTCGACCAAGTTGTCGGCAACTTGTCGCAAGTGCATAACGGGGCTTACACATTTTCAGTGAAAAGAAGAGTAACCACGACTAGGGTTTATACAAAAACCGACTTTTGAAAAAAAACCGGTTTCCGCATTCCACTATTCCCCAAAAACAAGTTTTCGAATTTTCACAAAAAAATATAATTAAAATAGTAAATAAATATTTTTATTTATTTTAAAATTTGTCATTTTCCTTAACATTATGGAATTACATATATATAACAAAATAAAATATACTCTATCTATACAAAACTAAACAAAAACAAAATTAAAGTAACTAAAATCCGTACAAATACGTACAATTTTTGAGTTCATTTAATATTTGTGGATTTTCAAAACTATAATACAATAAAATAAACTGCATACAAAACTAAATAAAAAAAAAAGTTAAAATCGTTAAAATCCGTACAAAATATAAATCTTTTAAAAGGTGGTACCAAATTATAAACCTTTATTCCATTTCGTATTTTTTTTTTTAAAAATATGAGCTCACGAAGATTAGTTTTACAGTAAACTGCTACCTACTACAATATGCTTGTGTGCAAGGTGATTTCAAGTCAAAATATTAACATTTTCAATAAAATAATTGAATCATTTCTTCATATTAATTCTATTATATAAAACCGGTTTTTTATATTTAAAAACCGGTTTTGGAACTTCACAAGTTTATAAATAAAAACCGGTTTTTCAAAACCGACAAACCCTAATCACGACGTCAGCCGATCACTTATGAATTCCATACTCTGATACATATGTACACATGCGCGTCCCTTATCTCCCTTCCATTCCCTCTTATTCCTATTTACACGTATTTTCAATAACAATTCTTTATTAATCAGTACTTACAATGCACAATCTACGATAATGATATGTACATATGTATTTATTACATTTATTACACCCTCGCCGTTGGACCTGGATCGAGACGATAAAAAGTTTAAAAGCAACTCACAAGGGGAGGATACCATGAGGCACACATCGATTTTGATGAGCCTTGGCACGATGAATCTATGTCGAAATTAAGTAAATACGTGTCCGCGTGTTTCTGCCAATGGGCCTTAATAATAGAGATATTTACATGTAAATTATTAAACATTTCATGGCACTGTGTAAAAAATAAAAGCCATAACCTTCACTTAAAGATATGACGTCGGCGTGATGTTGTTGCGGTCGTGTGTTCGATTTCCGCCTGTGTGTATATATACAGAAACAGATACAGTTAAGACTTTATGCTAGGCTGAAAGTTTTTAGACCAAGTTACAGTGGTGGTGATATTTGAAAAACAGGTAAGTTTATTCACACTCTTCCGATATTGGGGATATAATATGCATATAACTACAGTGTAACATAAAAAATACGTATGTATTCGTTTTTAATTTTTTTTGATAACGTGGTCGATCGCTGCCTTGATTAACCGTAGTGGGTGGACGGTCTAACCCCGACATGCGGGTGAGACCGACCAGTTGCAGTGCCAATGTTTTTCGTCGAAAATGAAAATAAATATTTGAAATTATTGCACGCTATAATTTATATACACCCTAAATTGCTTGGGCCTTGCTTTACCGCGCATAAAACGACAAAAATGTGAGAAACAACGATGCTACAATTTCTTTTCCAAAAAGTGGTCGAACTCTCCCGGACTTACAATATAGAAGAAACAGGAAATAAAACGGAAGACGTAACTTTTTGTAAATTCGTACTAGAATATTTAATGCTTCTCAGTTCTTGTAGTACATACAGTGAGTAAAAAAAGTATTGGCACACTTTTTAAAATCGCATAACTTTTTTAGAATTGGTCCAAACGACATGAGTTTTTTTTTAGAAGGTAGAAGGATTACTTTGCTAACTGACGTGTTTCGTAGTTTTGAAAAAAATGCAATTTGTCGGAATAGCAAAAAAACATAGAAAGGGCAGTTTTTTCAACTTTTTTTTTCTGAGCCTGTAATGAAAATTCAAAAAAGCCGTTTGTAAATTTAAGTAAGCTGTATACATGCTGAAAATTTCATCAAAATCGGTTAACGGTGCTCTGAGTTACAAACGTTTAAAGATCGCAGAATAAGGTCGAAAATCGCTTGATTTCGGGAATTTCGGGAAATAAATGATATCACCGAATTTTACAAAAACTTTCCGGTATGTAGATTTACACATTTGCATAAGTGTATCGCGAATACATTGACCATGTTTGGTTCTACCTAGGTATGGGAGCAATTATTTTCTGTCATGAAAAGAGTAAAATCAACAACGCGAACGAGAATAACCGACTGTAATTTGAAAAGGATGCGTATGATGGCCTCGCGATGTCTTCGACATCATTTGATTCTATTGATTTGTGCAAAATGAAAAACGCTGATTACCAAGGGATAAGAAAATTTTTGTTAATCAGAGGTGTGAGTGGGACTGTTCAAGTCTACCCCGTTCAATTATATAACATTATTGTTTAATCATTAGTCAATTCTGTTTATTTTCCCATTTCCTAAAATGTAGAACACCAGAGCCCCAAGAGTTCCAGTTATATAAGCCTAAATGGTACGAGCCTACACGCACACTACTAGAGTTTTCCTTATCCGCGGCATGCCCGTCGCTTCATTGGCTTCGAGCACCTTCTTCCACGTAGCACGTAGAAGACGCTATGGATCCTAGCATCCTCGGACCGCCCACCTGGACATCACTGTTCTAGGACAACGAATGGGAATTAACGGAACGAATTTACAGCGCCAATAAATATCTGAGAAATATCTATTTACAGATGTGCATATATACTCATTTCTTTTGTCTATTGGAGTTAAAGGCTAGTCGAAGCAGCAGTATGACCGGCACTTCCGCAATCGCCGATAAAAGCACAGCGCAAAAGTAGCTGCTGAAGAGCAGCCCGAAGGCTAGCTCACCCTGTAGCACGGAGAACACAAGAGAAATGCTATTTTGTTTTTTTAACGGGGTCTACCGAGGGAAGTCGATGTCACTGATACTTACGCTTGTCAGAGCGTCAATGTAGACGGGGTAGCCACTATACAGGAATACTGAGTTTATGAGGAAAGGGTGTATGAGGTATACGCAGTACGTTAGCCTGCTCAGAGGGACCCATATGATACAAATCTGTTGCAGACTGATCTCCTTAGATTTGAGCAGTGGTGTGCCTATTTGCGGCACACCACTGCTCAAATCTAAGGAGATCAGTCTGCAACAGATTTGTATCAACTATACCACTAATGTTGCGGAAAATCTTTAGATCATCCGCGTATATGAGAAATCTACTGTGCAGAAAAACCTCCTTCAGATCATTAACAAAGAGGAGGAACAGGAGAGGACCAATGTGAGAATCTTGAGGAACACCCGAGGTCACATTAACAGGATCGGACAACTGATCTTGTATCCTAACCACTTGCACACGGCCTTCAAGATAACTGTTGACCCAAGCAAGGAGCGGTCCATTAATCCCGATTGAGACAAGTTTATTAAGCAGGATAGTATGATCAACTGAATCGAAGGCTTTTCGGAAGTCCGTATACACGGTGTCAACTTGGAGACCCCCATCCAGTGCAGCAGAAATAAAGCAGTGGTAAACCGCAAGATTAGTAGCCGTCGAACGTCCCGGGACAAATCCATGCTGTTCATCGCAGATTACATTAGTGAGCATAGGCATTAAGTGCTCGGCAAGTATCTCTTCAAAGATCTTAGGCATGACCGATAGTTTGCATATCGGTCTATAATTTCTTACATCAGATCGCCTGCCTTATAAACCGGGGTGACTAAAGAGGTTTTCCAAGCAACAGGGAAAATCCCCTTAGCTAACGAGGAATTAAAAATATGCCATAGGGGCCTCGCAAGAATGAAACGACAGATGGAACCCCATCAAATCCCGGGCCCTTTGATGTGTCAAGCGAATCAAGCTTGGAGTAGATTTGACCAATCGAAATAGAAATCGAGTGAATATTAACATCACAGTCCGAAGTCGAACCAGGAATCAGGGCAGGCGCCGTAACAGTCCGAGGGGAATAAATAGAGCCAAAGAAGTCGGCGAAAAGATTCGCGGCAGCCGCGCTCGAGGAGGCAAGAACGTGGTCCAGATAAACGCTACCGGGAATTCCATGCACACTGCGCCTAGTGTTAACGAATTTCCAAAAACTCTGAATATTATCACACACCGCACACTCAACACCATCAATATAGTCGCTATGTTCACGCGCTAGGGCAAGCTTACATCTAGAACGGAGACTCGCAAAGCACAGATAGCCGCTAAATGAACCTGAACGCTTAAAAATTTTATGAGCCCTTTTCTTCTGCCGGATCAGGAACCTTAAACTAGGAGAAAACCACGACGGATACGAAGAATGGACCACCGGATGAACCGGAATAAAGGCTTCGATAGCCCGGTTAATATGGTAATATAAACGTTCAAGAGCGACATCAGGCTCAGAGTTACCGGTCACATTATCCCAGTCAACAGAATTAAGGTAATCGATAACACAGGAGTAATCACCACGCTTAAAGTCTCTAATCTCAGTATTACCGCACATGTGGCTAGGACCCGAGGCCAAACCATTAAACAATACATATAAAGGTGGATGATAGGCATCCGGTTGAATAAGGACATCAATAACCCGATCGATAGAGACGTTAGACAAACTAACGAAGACAAGATCGAGCATAACGTCGAAGTCATTAAAAACATTGTTAATTTGGGCGAGATTGCAGTACGCAGCACAACCAAGAAGGAGGTCAATAGCTGCGGATTCGTTCGACGAAATACCCGACCTTCTAAAGCACTCCTGACCCGCGTCATTGAACCAAACCGCGTGAGGTAGATTAAAGTCGCCATAAAGACACAAGGTATCTTCACTAAACTTATGGAAAAGTTCTAAGACTGATTCAACATGACTTGTATAAAGTGAAGTCTGGGCCGCGGGCGGAATATAAACAGCACCCAGAAGCAGATATTTATTAGTGTGAAGGTGGACTCTAACAAATAGCTGCTCAACCTCAGAACAATTGACTGGTACGATGTAGGATGACCATGAATTCTTGACAGCGATGAGAACCCCACCGCCTCTAGCGAAACAGCTGGTTCGATGATTTCTGTCACATCTATACACAGTATAATCACGTAACCCTAGTTCGTTAGAAGATATCGCCGGAGTGAGCCATGTCTCAACAAAAATTAATATGTCATACGATACAGCGGACAAGAGAACGGAATTGACCAGGGTATCCAACTCGGTGCGCAGACCACGGACATTTTGACAGTACACTAAAGGGTTCAAATCTAGTTTTTTTTATGAGCCGAGTCCTTGTGTGGTCTACCCTCCACGATTTTGGGAAAACCACGAACGTATCGGATTGTCATCCGAGTTTCTCCCTGTTCGTGAAGATCGCGTAGCCTTTCCCTAAGCTGCTCAAGGGTCACACGCTGCTGCTTGGTCTTGTCATCTGCAATCTTGTAGAGGCCGTTGTAACGATGCTTATTCTGGAGTATCCTCTTCGCTTCCACTGCAGAGTTGAGGCGTACACAGAGAGGCCTACATGGTGCCCTTCCCTGCTTGCCAAGGCGGTGAGCAGCAAGATCCTGGTTGGAAAGGGGGCCAATTTCGGATAAAACCCCTCGTGCCGCAATCACGTCGGCCGATCTGTTCAGTTCCGGAGTAGTTTCGCGAGGCTCAGGCACACCAAAAATAATAATATTTTTGGATCTCATTTCCCTGTCATGAAGTTCTTCAAGGAGATCATTCGCCGACAAAGGCCGCTGTGTGTAGGAGATGGGAGCCTTATCTTCCAGTGCCGAGATGCGATCAGTCAGAGAGCATATATCAGTTCTTATCACACCCAGTTCAGCTCTAATACCCATTAAAAAGTCATCACGGAGAGCCGCTAACTTCGAGTCAATAATATTGTTTACAATATCACTTATCGTCTCGGCAGATGGTAAGGTAGATAGCGTCTGGAGTGTGGCTGACGGTATTGCAGATAAAGATTGTACCGGCGACGCGAGGGCCTGGCTAACGGAAGACTGAGACAAAGGCAGTCCATCACGACAGTTCAAAAGTTCCTTCCCAAACCAAGGATGACCCGTACGAGCTAAACAAGATGACCCAGGGTGGCTGACAGTTCCACAGCCCGCACAACTGACCGGATCAACGACTATAGAGGAACACCTCTTACATTTCTTTGAGGCACGAGGCATATTGGCCAGGCAAAGAAACAGAACTACAGATCAGATAAGACACACGCGGAACAGTTCGAGAATAGAGCCCTTAAAAATCCAGATAGTGATAAAAAATGAGGGCGTGAATCAGTTTTTAAATAGAACAAGCACAACGACGAAAAACCGGTAGAAGAATTTTAACGGTATGAGTCACTCGATGAGGCACGTGCTAACGTTCACTAAACCAAAACAAAGACGACTTGTCACCTCGAAGGATAGATACAGACTGATAATCTTGAATAATATTAATAACAAAACATAACGAAACATACTTTGACATTCCCTCAAAATACTACTAATAAAATCTTACATCTTGTGAAATTGCATTAATAATAAAAATATACTAAGCAGTTAAATAAAATTCTACTAATGTATTAAATCATATTGAAAAGAATGTCGGGCCGGGCTTATAACGAGTGCAAACTGTATCTCGCACTGACTCTGTGCTGGAGCCAGAAAATGACTCGGATTGGTTGTTTCTGATAGAGACGAAGATAAGCTCTATAAGAATCAACCAATCCAAGTTATTTTCTGGCACTAGCACAGAGTGCGTGCGTGATATCGAATTCGCAATAATTAAAATACCCCCAATATGTATGCGATTGCAGGAAAGTGGAATATCTGATAAATGATAAACGCTGGACTTTGATTGATATAATAACAACTGTTGATTTTAGCCCCTCAGCTTTTAACAATCCGTGGTGACTGCAAACGAGCTCGACGCTTCGTCCTCTCCCTCGAGCCAGAGTACAACATTGACTAAACTCGTATTGTTATGTACAGACCGCTCGTTAATTAAATACTTAAAAACTGAAGACGCAGCGTAATTAGCTCTATAGATTGGTCCTCCTTCCCGCGTGTCGAGAAACGTGAGGAGAGTGAGCTTCTAGGTCAACGAATGGGAATTAACGGAACGAATGTAAAAAACCAATAAATATGTAAAAAATATCTTTTTAAAAATGTGCATATATACTCATTTCTTTTGTCTATTGGCGTTTAAGACTAGTCGCGTCAGCAGCATGGCAGGCATTTCCGCTATCGAGGATAAAAACATAGCGCAAAAGTAGCTGAAGAAGAGCAGCCCGAAGCCTAACCCACTCTGTAACAGGAAGAAAACAGGAGCAATGATATTTTTTTAATGGTGTCTACCGAGGATAATCGATGTCACTGATACTTACGGTTGTCACAAGTTCAAAGTAACTGGGGTAGCCACTGTACAAGAATATTGAGTTTATGAGGACGGGGTTCACGAGGAATACGCAGTACGATAGCCTGCTCAGGGGGACCCATGTTGGCAGCGACAAGAATTTGCCTATAATACCTAGAAGCCCAAATAACGTACGTGAGGATTAAACAGTGCAATGCGCTCCTAAAATACTCGGCCTAACTTTTACGAAGCACTTGAAGAAAGTTCATTCACCGGCATTGTTCGTGACACACGCGACTGTCAGCCACATCATAGCGAGGCCCCAACCTGTGCTGTGTAGCGCCGTGTATATCACGGACGCGGTCAACGACACGTCTTTGTTCGTCATACCGAAAATTATCGAGCAGATGCACAAAACTCCAAATGTCCAGCCCGCAGCTTTGGCTGTCTGCAATAAGAACCGCGTTTCAATATTTAATACAATATGCACCGCTATCAAGGGAACTATTCCTCAGCATCCATTGTTACCGTTGACAGATGCAATTTATTGTTCAACTTTTTAAGGAGGAAAGCCGTGCCCAACCCTATCAAGAACGGGTTGATTCTGGTCCATGGTCGCTGGTACATGATCGTTAGGTTCTTCGCCAGTTGATCCAAGCTAAGAAAAGCGTTCGCATTTAGGTATCGATCTAATGTATAATAGTTCGCGCCGAACATGGTGTGCACTTACTTTGGATAGTACTCTATACTGTACGCTATGTAAGCGGTTGTGCATATCGACGCGATCATCAAGCCCAAGCTTATGCCCAGAGCGAGGCGCAAGAGCCTGGAACCATAGATCTAACGTTAGTCGAGTATCTAGCGGGCGAATCTGCAGATGTTGAATTCTAGAAGCTTACCTGGTTGACACTATCAGCAATAATAGACCGATTATGAAGAACTGCATGTCGTTGGCCAGGTACCAGCTCCATGTAAGGCACTGAAATGATTGTTCTCCGTTAAAGGGTACTTATAGAGTTACATACCCTTGACTGGCTGGAAGATGGGGCTATTTTCTGTATTCTCTTCAAAAAGAAATTTGATATCTTAAGAAATGATGCCGCAACAGATTCATAGTTACAGCATTTGCGGTACCAAAAATATCTCAAAGATTAACGGACCGATTTGAACACAATTTTCCACGAATATTCTTAAGACTATAATCTAGGTCTAGCATGGTCGAGACGATTTTTCGATTAATGCCTTGTTTTGTTTTTTATTAACAAAACAAGATGAAAACTTGGGTCAGAAATCGCATGTTTGACTTCGAGTAGCTGCCATTTTTCAGAAAAGAAATTAATTCAATATCGGCGCCGACAAGTACTAGATTAC
Organism: Andrena marginata; assembly: GCA_963932335.1. Taxonomy (NCBI): domain Eukaryota; kingdom Metazoa; phylum Arthropoda; class Insecta; order Hymenoptera; family Andrenidae; genus Andrena; species Andrena marginata. The sequence continues at coordinate 9,311,182 of OZ010660.1, forward strand.
AGCCTTACGAATGTTTGTGGAAAGTTTCAGTAACCTCTGAGATATTTTTAGTACCGCAAAATTGTAACTATGAAGAAGAGCCCTTGGTTGAAGAGGATTGCTATAGCAGCATTTCTTTAGATATCAAAATTCTTTTTGAAGAGTATACCGCTTAATTCATACATAACATGGTGTATATCTTGATTTTTAAATATCACATTTCTTTGTATGAAAAAAAATCATAATAGTGACCCTATGTTTCGATTAGTCAAGGGTATATAGTCCCGTAAAATCGTTACTTAAATGGTTCTCGTGGTGTCGCGCTCGAATCATAATAGTGACCCTATGTTTCGATTAGTCAAGGGTATATAGTCCCGTAAAATCGTTACTTAAATGGTTCTCGTGGTGTCGCGCTCGAATCGAAATTTCCTCATACCAATTTTATACAAATCTTTTGGAGGGGAATACAGCTTAATTCATACACAGCAATGTGTACATTTTGATTTTTATATATCAAGGGTATGTGTGTCTTGTTCGAATCGAAATTTTCTCGTACCAATTTGTCCCAGTCGAAGAAGTTGTTGATGTAGAGGATGTTCCTCCACCAGTAGTTGCGGCAGTTGCAGGCGATTCGCTCGGGCTCATAATGCAGCGAAACGTTTTCGTACCAGTTGAAGTTTAGGATGGCGAACAGTATCGTTACTAGGTACGCAGGTGTGAGCCTAATCGAGATAGGATTGAGAAGTGTTAAAAATGTTGCGCACCGTGGAATGAGTTACGGTCGACGCACATCCACCAGGAATACCTGCAGTATCGCTTGATGACCATGTTGCAGCACTGAACAACGGTCGCGGGCCAGAACGGGATCTTCTTCCATTTCTTCTGCGCCTTCAGGTGCGTGTACGCCATCAAGAATCCGGACATGAAGAAGAAGGTGTCCACCGAATACATTGCGTTAACTAGCGGTTGCATAATGAAGCTGTTGGTTTGTATATAGTTCGTGGACTTGTTCCCTGAAATGTCACAGAAGTGCCATGGCACGTAAGTAATAAATACTATAAACTACCCCTTTTTCTATCACTCTGCTCTATATTGTTATTCAACCTTGTATTTGCAAGCAGGCCCGCATTCAGTCTTTCTGGCGCCCTAGTCAAACTTGCCAAATTGTACCCTCTATTTATAATACATTTATTTGACCTTCTCGATGACCTTACTTTGAATTTGTATTCGTATGTTAAAACTTGTATAGAACAACTTGTAATATTTCATTTAAAACTTTGGTTTTAGAAAATGCCAGCAATGATAAGTCCATTTTGCGACCCTTGGTAACTTTACGCCCTAGGCAGTTTTGCTAATTTTGCCTTTAGGGGTGAGCCGGGGCTACCTGCAATGTATACCTCTCACCTAAGTAAGAATTTCCGTAGTAGCCCATATGAAATATGACGATCGACGCCATCCCCAGGAACCTGATACCGTGCAACGCAGGAATGGAGTTCTGGTCAGTGTTCGCTTTGTATATCAGCTTCACGTTCGAATAGACGGAGAAGCACATGAGAATTTGCCTGATAATGCTCTCCGGTCTGAGGGCCGATATCGCGGCCTTCTCCTGATCAGGCTCTCGCTTCGTCTCTGCCTCGTTGTTCAGTTCTGATCCAACAGCATCGGAAATCTCACTTCGTAATTCCTTTAATACAACTTCTTAACACTGCTCAAAGTAACACGGTCTGAGTGACTTTAGCGATCGATATTTATCTAACAAGCTCTAGCATCACCTTCTCCGGCTTCCACTTTTCTCATCAGATCTTTGCGAAAACGACGCCAATTGATTCCTTATGTTTCTCCGATGAAACTGACACCAAGAACGACGTAATTCGGACCATTATGAAGGAAATTCCATGAAAAATTGATTTATATCATTTCAATTTGATTTCGTTAATGATACTCGGATTTACATGAAATTTGTTATGATTTTCGTCGGAAAAACATAAGATATCCATTGGTGTCACTTTCACACTGATACACTAAAGAATAAAGAATTTCTTACTAAGTTGAAATGAATATTTCACATTTTCACCCTCGATTGCGGGGTGTCGACCTGTCATACCTGTTTCAAAAAAATAATTCTTTATTCTTCGTCGTATTGATATGGAAATGACACCGATGGATGCCTTAAGTTTTTCTGATGAAAATAATAATAAATTTCTTGTGAGTCGGACAATTATTAACGATGTCAACTTGAAATGATATAAATCAATTTTTCATGGAATTTCCTTCATTATGGTCCGAATTACGTCGTTCTTGGTGTCAGTTTAATCGGCGAAACATAACGAGTAAAATGCTTTTCAAATTCCCTAATATGGAATTAAAAACACAAATCTCAAGTGTGGAATGCTCCACATATTCTACACAACTCACATCGGCCCTGCCACCCCAGGGCTCCAGATTTCCCATAATTTTCGAATCACACCCGCATAAATTGATTCGTAATGCTATTATGTATACAGGGTGTCCAGAGTGTTTGACACCTTGGACATTTTCCTTAAATCCGCCACTGCTAAATGGTCATTTACATTTTTAACATATTGTCTAATGTTTAAGGGAACCCACTTGCCATCGGGCAAGCAGACACCTTGGCCACACCACCGCTTATCATCTCCCCACATTACTTTTTAAATACTACTTTGAGCAGCGCTTGATCAGAGACGATCAGTTTACCAGCGGTGTTATTGTTCTCGAAAGTCAGGACCTCCCTCATCTTTCGCAAGCGTTGTTGGTACACGAGTATGTCGTACATCGTGCCTATTATCGCCATGCCGACCACAGACAACAGGATGAGTCTGCGGGCAGAAATTCACATATCCATCATGGATCGTACGTTCTTTCAAACGCGTGTCAATAGTTGAACACCCGTCGCCGCTTATGCGACAAGGAGGAACACCTTCTTTGCATACCCTAACGAATCGCCGAGATACGAGAATCAACGCGAGCCCGAATCGCGCGTCTTCGCTCAGGATCCATCCGCTCGTGGGCCTCGGTGGCGTTAAAAATTTAATGCAAGCGAATTTAGAGACTTTCGAGTATCAAATCGCTGCAGCATGGGACGAAATAAACACACGATTCATTGATATGTGGATCAATCGTCTGAAGAATACACCTGATATTTTTTCCCAGTGAATATTCTAGTAGCGATACATGATACCTTACAACATTCACCCTTACTTCCAATTCCTCGAATCGTTCGTTGTCGACCGCGGGGTTTGTTAATCGAACGCAGCGGACCAGACGTGCGGGCGGGTATAAAGGTTCGGCTACATTCAGGGGCCAAATTCGACTCGCTCCTTACTTACATAACGAGGATCATGTTCCAGCTGAGCAGCCATTGATTGTCGTTCCTCAAATTGGAGACCTTGCGCAATTTGAAGTCCGCGGAGTATAGTTCGCTGATCAGCAAGGTTCTATCGCGGAAGATTTTTTCCACCACGGCGGTCAACTCGCTCACGGTGCAGGTGGACGGCAAACAAAGTCCGAGTACTACCACGTCCTGAAATAAAAGAAACACCAGGAGTTTCGCTAGCTTCCAGCGCGCGGGGTCATTAGAAATCGGTTATTTATTCGAAACGTGAATGCGAGGAACAAAAGCGGCCGGCTGTAGAAATCGGTCGCTCTGCTGGGGGAAGACTAATCGTACGAGGACAACCAACGAGTTGGTGTTAATATTTTCTAATCGATTGCTTTCAGTGCAATTAATTTCCATATCCAAGTCGAATGGCCATCTCGTTCCAATAAAGACAGTTAAATAATGAGCTGGAAATGCGTCTTATAAAATCGACACGCCTTATAAGGCTTCTTGGCTTATCAAAGACGTCGTCCTTGAGACAAAAAGTTATTTCAGATTGATATTCGCTATTAGTCTCGGTTGCTAATTCTGTGGTAACTTGTAGGAGCCCTACGGGTCGTAAATTTTCATTAAATTTGACGATGTTGTTTTTAAATTCTCTATCGATCTGTTTGGCCGGAATTTTAAATTTTGTCGCTGATTTTTTTATATTTAGTGAAATATACAGCACTTTTAGGAGATCGATATCTGTCGACTTTTTTGGACAGCGATTCCGTATTTAAAGTCTTTTTTTCGAAATTGAAGACGAGTCCATTATGTCGAATATAGTTGACATTTTTTTATTCAATATTGATGAACAAGAGTTTTAATATTTCATATCTTTGGACACGTACACAAATATAAAATCAAAGATTTGCTTCCAGAAGCACAAATTTTGCTCCTCAAATAAGATTGCACATAATAAAATCGGGTTTCTAAAGGCAACTTGGATAAAACTTTAAGTAAATCAGGTCTTCTAATGATATCAAATTTAATAATCTTGCTTATCAAAATTGAATCAGAAAAGTCGACTCTAAGAATGGGTATGAACATAAACGAACACGCTTAAATATGCAAAATCACGTAGTGGAGACCGCGGTAGGTTGTAACATACGGTAAATTGCAACATAAGTAAAATCTTTTGAACGACACATCTGGTAACCCACAGCATGCGAGAGCTGCTTAACGATAGTAGCACCGTCGGTTTTAGTGACACAAACGAGCGTTATGTATTCATTTTGTGGTTATACCCCGAATATTAGTATTTAGAGCACGTAAGTAAATTTTGTCTTAGCACTTTTATTGCAATTAACCATCGTTAAAAACCGTTTGAATTGTTGCTTCTTTGTCGCAAACGAATCAGTACACATTGGTTTATTATAATGTGTACGCATTTTAGCAATTTTATGTTTAGTTTCTTGTTTGCTGAGATAAAACGCAAAAATTCAAGCTCGGGGTAAATTGCAACATGTTATTACTTACGCCACTCTACATGGTGAGAATGCAAACATGTTATTTGCTGACTCATCGGAAAGAGATGCTCGAGACAAACAACAGACCAATCGAGAATCCAAAAAGTAGAAAAAAGTATGAAAGCAAAAGTGGAGAAAGCGAAGAGATGTTCATTTGTGTTCATATGTGTATTTAAATAAGTAAAATAGATGTGTTACAAGCTTCCCCGGACTGGGGCACATTGTAACGAAAGTTCAGATTTGCATAAGATGAAGCTAGATGAGTTCACCACAAATGTAAGTATTAAGTCAGGCAAATTATTTCCTGATAGAGAAAAACACATTCCAGAAAAAAACTGTTAAAATTTTTTTTTACAATCTGTCCCAGCCTCCCTTCCACATTTATGAGATGCCTAAAAATGTATAAAAATACGAATGACGATCCGCCATTTTAAATTTTACAATTTGATCTCTACAGTATTAGATTTGTGGTACAAATTGAAATTTTGATCTTTATAATAATTACCTCATATACGTACTCAGCGTCTCCGAAAACCTATACGCACTAAGTTTCTTCCGAATAAGCCCATTTTCTAAAATTTCGCTTCATATTTGGATTCGCAATCTTCAATTTCAAAAATCTGACTTTAAATTCAGAACCGGCGACCAAAAGAGTCCACAAATACTGATCTCCTAAAAGTGCTGTATATTTCGCTAAATATAAAAAAAATTAGCAACGAAATTTAAAATTCTGGCCGTACAGATCGATAGAGAATTTAGTTTTGAAGAATTTAAAAAAAAATCGTCAAGGTGATCAGCCCGAAAAGGTGATCAGAAGAAAGGGTTAATCTCGTTTATCGTTCGCTATCAGGTCTGCCCGAAGCTGCTAGCTTCGCGCTCGACAGCATGAATGGCAATCCCTCACCTCGACGCCTATCGCAGTGTGATACTGCAAGGTGCTGTTGTGCACCATATGAGCGACGAAGAAGTTGAGCTCGTAGGGTGGATGCTCCTGCAACGGGTCCCTATACAAGCTGTTATTCTTTAGGACCGGCGGCGATAGGGCCATGCTGGTCTTGGACGACAGGAACTTGCACTGGTCCCGTTTCCCAAGCCAATAATTGTCCCCCTCGGTGAAGCCAGATCCAGGCATGCCGCTGGCGTCCAACACTTGAAAAACACAACATTCATGATCGCGATCGGCCTGTACAAGATCGTCGGTTACCCAGGGAAAGTACAGAGGAAGAATCGGATCTGCGTTGCTTTTCCGCACTAGGTGGACTAGCGCCGTTAGATCCCGATCCACGGAATGTTTCCCCTAAAGCATCGCTGAGAAAAATTCCGATCTACTAACTTCGCAGGCTCCACAGCAGCCCCTGGTCCACGCCGCTGCGAAACACCTCCATTTCCCCTCGACACTGGCTGGCGTTGAGGATGTTCATGTTGAGAGCGATCGCGTACGCCGGAAGGGTCTCCTCCATGGCCTTCTTGTCGGGCGCGAAGCCCTGCACCGTCAGGAGCAACCCCATCAGCAGCAGCAGTAATTTCCCGCACTCCATGGTCGCCGGTACGGTATTTTGGAACTGACAACTGTTAATTCACTGTCGTGTATCGGTGTCCACTGTCGTTGGCTGGCGGATAGGACGAAGCCGACGCGTACCTATATGCCGACCACCGTGCTATGTCTAACAGCTCCTTCACGACGAGGAGGACCGCGAGGATGATAAGCGTGGAAACGGGAACCCGAAGTCACCGATCAACGGCAGGAGACAGAGCGTGTCCGCAACTGGGAGCACGATTTATCAGAGGGCCGAGCAATGAGATACGACAACCGGGAAAGGACTATCGTGCAGGAGAAGTTGTCACAGAATCCAAGTGGAAAGCAAGTCTGGCGTCGCTATCGTCGTTGTGTTTGAAGTCGCGCCGCGACACCCCACCACCCGTTTCCACAGCGATTTATTATTCACCTGCGCGGAGTGGTGGTTGACTAGGAGTTTGCATCGCTGGGGTTGGTTCTCTTTCCCTCAATAATTCAGAAGTTTTTTTGAGTTCGCCTCAAGCAGTATCGATACATAGCGGTGAATTATCGTGGTATCACAAGCATGTCAGAAGGTATCGATACCTAAATGATACCTACTCGAAAGGTTCGATCCTTTGTAAGTGTCAACATCTTGACTGGATTTGATATCGATGCTATTTGAATCTGAATCCACTTACCACTTTTTCGAACCACTCTACTTCTATTACTTTTCAATATCAACTCAAAACTGCAGCATGTGCCTAATATACATATTCTGAAAGAGATTTAAAAGTTGTATAAAACATAGTTACAGTTGAATTAATGTAACTAACATTAAACAGACGGAACACTTTTAAAGCCAACAAAAAGTTATCACTTTTGAACATTAATAAGAAAATCTAATATTTTGTTGGGGCACCTTTTGGTTTTAGGACAATCTGAAAAGTTAGTAAACGTGGTACCTTTTTTGACAGCCCCAAAACTGTGTTACCCCGTTCAGTGTCTTATAACACTTTTGTTTGACAGTTAAATAAATTCAACCTTAATCAAACCACAGTCTCAAATGTATGCTAAATAATGACAAAAATAGAATAAATCGAAAAAGTGGTAACTATTCTGTCCGCTAGTGTAGGTAGGTATTGAAAGAGTAATAAGTACTTGAAAAGAATCGTTTCTCAAATAATACCTACATAAGTCTCGATCCTTGAAATTGGACTGAAAGAGATGCTGCGCGGCATCCAGATTGTGAGGACCCCCGCGATGTCTGACCGAGTGTTGCGACTTTCGACCCTCAAATTGATTGGAATACCCATTAAGGGTTCATTCTACTTCGATCGGTCAGAAAATTAAGCTATTTGTAAAGATTTTTTCTCAGTAACTACCATATATAATGAAATAATTTTTTTGGGTATTTATTAAGCTGCTCTTATATTATACAGAAACAAGTAAAAAGATTTTCACCTAAAGAAAGTGATTTCCCAACTCAGGCTTATCCGAAACAAACAATTCCAAAAGGTTCTTAATCTGCATGAGTGTCGGTATATCTCCTAGTTCAATAAATAATTATTGTCGAGAAAACAAGCACTTGCAACAAATTGCCGGATATGAGTTCGTACGCACTTGGTCGCGGCGAACAACAAAGGTTTCTGGTCTCTTGTCGACCAAGTTGTCGGCAACTTGTCGCAAGTGCATAACGGGGCTTACATATTTTCAGTGAAAAGAAGAGTAACCACGACTAGGGTTTATACAAAAACCGACTTTCGAAAAAACCGGTTTCCGCATTCCACTATTCCCAAAAAAAAGTTTTCGAATTTTCATAAAAAATATAATTAAAATGGTAAATAAATATTTTTACTTATATATAAATTTTTCATTTTCCTTAATATTATGGAATTACAAAAATATAACAAAATAAAATATACTCTATCTATACAAAACTAAACAAAAACAAAATTAAAATAACTAAAATCCGTAATACGTAAAATTTTTGAGTTCATTTAATTTGTGAATCTACAAAACTATTACTCAATGAAATAAAATGCATACAAAATCAATTAAAACAAAGCTAGAATCGCTACAATCAGTACAAAATATAAATCTTTTAAAAGGTGGTACCAAATTATAAATCTTTATTTCATTTCGTATTTTTTTTTTAAAAATATGAACTCACGAAGATTAGTTTTACAGTAAACTGTTACCTAGTACAATATGCTTGTGTCCGAAGTGATTTCAAGTCGAAATGTTAACATTTTTAATTAAACAAGTAAATCATTTCTTCATATTAATTCTAGAATATACAAGTATTACATTTTGAAATATCAATAAATAATCTTGAATAATATTAATAACAAAACATAACGAAACATACTTTGACATTCCCTCAAAATACTACTAATAAAATCGTACATCTTGTGAAATTGCATTAATAATAAAAATATACTAAGCAGTTAAATAAAATTCTATTAATGTATTAAATCATATTGAAAAGAATGTCGGGCCGGGCTTATAACGAGTGCATACTGTATCTCGCACTGATTCTGTGCTGGAGCCAGAAAATGACTCGGAGTGGTTGTTTCTGATAGAGACGAAGATAGGTCTATAAGAATCAACCAATCCAAGTTATTTTCTGGCACTAGCACAGAGTGCGTGCGTGATACCGAATTCGCAATAATTAAAATACCCCCAATATGTATGCGATTGCAGGTAAGTGGAATATCTGATAAATGATAAACGCTGGACTTTTATTGATATAATAACAACAGTTGATTTTAGCCCCTCAGCTTTTAACAATCCGTGGTGACTGCAAACGAGCTCGACGCTTCGTCCTCTCCCTCGAGCCAGAGTACAACATTGACTAAACTCGTATTGTTATGTACAGACCGCTCATTAATTAAATACTTAAAAACTGAAGACGCAGCGTAATTAGCTCTATAGATCGGTCCTCCTTCCCGCGTGTCGAGAAACGTGAGGAGAGTGAGCTTCTAGGTCAACGAATGGGAATTAACGGAACGAATGTAAAAAACCAATAAATATCTAAAAAACATCTTTTTAAAAATGTGCATATATACTCATTTCTTTTGTCTATTGGCGTTTAAGACTAGTCGCGTCAGCAGCATGGCAGGCATTTCCGCTATCGAGGATAAAAACATAGCGCAAAAGTAGCTGACGAAGAGCAGCCCGAAGCCTAACCCACCCTGTAACAGGCAGAACACAGGAGAAATGATATTTTTTTAATGGTGTCTACCGAGGATAATCGATGTCACTGATACTTACGGTTGTCATAACTTCAAAGTAATTGGGGTAGCCACTGTACAAGAATATTGAGTTTATGAGGACGGGGTTCACGAGGAATACGCAGTACGATAGCCTGCTCAGGGGGACCCATGTTGGCAGCGACAAGAATTTGCCTATAATACCTAGAAGCCCAAATAACGTACGTGAGGATTAAACAGTGCAATGCGCTCCTAAAATACTAGGCCTAACTTTTACGAAGCACTTGAAGAAAGTTCATTCACCGGCATTGTTCGTGACACATGCGACTGTCAGCCACATCATAGCGAGGCCCCAACCTATCCTGTGTAGCGCCGTGTATATCACGGACGCGGTCAACGACACGTCTTTGTTCGTCATACCGAAAATTATCGAGCAGATGCACAAAACTCCAAATGTCCAGCCCGCAGCTTTGGCTGTCTGCAATAAGAACTGCGTTTCAATATTTAATACAATATGCACCGCTATCAAGGGAACTATTCCTCAGCATCCATTCTTACCGTTGACAGATGCAATTTATTGTTCAACTTTTTAAGGAGGAAAGCCGTGCCCAACCCTATCAAGAACGGGTTGATTCTGGTCCATGGTCGCTGGTACATGATCGTTAGGTTCTTCGCCAGTTGATCCAAGCTAAGAAAAGCGTTCGTATTTAGGTATCGATCTAATGTATAATAGTTCGCGCCGAACATGGTGTACACTTACTTTGGATAGTACTCTATACTGTACGCTATGTAAGCGGTTGTGCATATCGACGCGATCATCAAGCCCAAGCTTATGCCCAGAGCGAGGCGCAAGTGCCTGGAACCATAGATCTAACGTTAGTCGAGTATCTAGCGGGCGAATCTGCAGATGTTGAATTATAGAAGCTTACCTGGTTGACACTACCAGCAATAATAGACCGATTATGAAGAACTGCATGTCGTTGGCCAGGTACCAGCTCCATGCGAGGCACTGAAATGATTGTTCTCCGTTAAAGGGTACTTATAGAGTTACATACCCTTGACTGGCTGGAAGATGGGGCTATTTTCTGTATTCTCTTCAAAATGAAATTTGATATCTTAACACGTTGACTGCCGACTGCACCGTTCAGCGTGTTTTTTGTTCTGTGACTGACGCCGACTACACCGATCGGAGCGTACGGAGCGTGTACGGGCTCATAAACAAAAAATTTTCGGCGCCGAGTATAGCACCTCTAGATTTCGTGGGCAGTCAACGTGTTAAGAAATGGTTCCACAACAGATTCATAGTTACAGCATTTGCGATACCAAAAATATCTCAAAGATTAACGGACCGATTTGAACACAATTTTCCACGAATATTCTTAAGACTATAATCTAGGTCTAGCATGGTCGAGACGATTTTTCGATTAATGCCTTGTTTTGTTTTTTATTAACAAAACAAGATGAAAACTTGGGTCAGAAATCGCATGTTTGACTTCGAGTAGCTGCCATTTTTCAGAAAAGAAATTATTTCAATATCGGCGCCGACAAGTACTAGATTACAGCCTTACGAATGTTTGTGGAAAGTTTCAGTAACCTCTGAGATATTTTTAGTACCGCAAAACTGTAACTATGAAGAAGAGCCCTTGGTTGAAGAGGATTGCTATAGCAGCATTTCTTTAGATATCAAAATTCTTTTTGAAGAGTATACCGCTTAATTCATACATAACATGGTGTATATCTTGATTTTTAAATATCACATTTCTTTGTATGAAAAAAAAATCATAATAGTGACCCTATGTTTTGATTAGTCAAGGGTATGTAGTCCCGTAAAATCGTTACTTAAATGGTTCTCGTGGTGTCGCGCTCGAATCGAAATTTCCTCATACCAATTTTATACAAATCTTTTGAAGGGGAATACAGCTTAATTCATACACAGCAATGTGTACATTTTGATTTTTACATATCAAGGGTATGTGTGTCGCGTTCGAATCGAAATTTCCTCGTACCAATTTGTCCCAGTCGAAGAAGTTGTTGATGTAGAGGATGTTCCTAAACCAGTAGTTGCGGCAGTTGCAGGCGATTCGCTCGGGCTCATAATGCAGCGAAACGTTTTCGTACCAGTTGAAGTTTAGGATGGCGAACAGTATCGTTACTAGGTACGCAGGTGTGAGCCTAATCGAGATAGGATTGAGAAGTGTTAAAAATGTTGCGCACCGTGGAATGAGTTACGGTCGACGCACATCCACCAGGAATACCTGCAGTATCGCTTGATGATCATGTTGCAGCACTGAACAACGGTCGCGGGCCAGAACGGGATCTTCTTCCATTTCTTCTGCGCCTTCAGGTGCGTGTACGCCATCAAGAATCCGGACATGAAGAAGAACGTGTCCACCGAGTACATTGCGTTAATTAGCGGTTGCATAATGAAGCTGTTGATTTGTATATAGTTCGTGGACTTGTTCCCTGAAATGTCACAGAAGTGCCATGGCACGTAAGTAATAAATACTATAAACTACCCCTTTTTCTATCACTCTGCTCTATGTTGTTATTCAACCTTGTATTTGCAAGCAGGCCCGCATTCAGTCTTTCTGGCGCCCTAGTCAAACTTGCCAAATTGTACCCTCTATTTATAATACATTTATTTGACCTTCTCGATGACCTTACTTTGAATTTGTATTCGTATGTTAAAACTTGTATAGAACAACTTGTAATATTTCATTTAAAACTTTGGTTTTAGAAAATGCCAGCAACGATAAGTCCATTTTGCGACCCTTGGTAACTTTACGCCCTAGGCAGTTTTGCTAATTTTGCCTTTAGGGGTGAGCCGGGGCTACCTGCAATGTATACCTCTCACCTGAGTAAGAATATCCGAAGTAGCCCATATGAAATATGACGATCGACGCCATCCCCAGGAACCTGATACCGTGCAACGAAGGAATGGAAGCCGGGTCAGTGTCCGCTTTGAATATCTGCTTCACGTTTGAATAGATGGAGAAGCATATGAGAGTTTGCCCGATAATGCCCTCCGGTCTGAGGTCCGATATCGCGGCCTTCTCCTGATCAGGCTCTCGCTTCGTCTCTGCCTCGTTCTTCAGTTCTGATCCAACAGCATCGGAAATCTCACTTCGTAATTCCTTTAATACAACTTCTTAACACTGCTCAAAGTAACACGGTCTGAGTGACTTTAACGATCGATATTTATCTAACAAGCTCTAGCATCATCTTCTTCGGCTTCCACATTTCTCATCAGATCTTTGCGAAAACGACGCCAATTGATTCCTTATGTTTCGCCGATGAAACTGACACCAAGAACGACGTAATTCGGACCATAATGGAGGAAATTTCATGAAAAATTGATTTATATCATTTCAATTTGATTTCGTTAATGATACTCGGATTTACATGAAATTTGTTATGATTTTCGTCGGAAAAACATAAGATATCCATTGGTGTCACTTTCAGACTGATACACTAAAGAATAAGGAATTTCTTACTAAGCTGAAATGAATATTTCACATTTTCACCCTCGATTGCGGGGTGTCGACCTGTCATACCTGTTTCAAAAAAATAATTCTTTATTCTTCGTCGTATCGATATGGAAATGACACCGATGGATGCCTTAAGTTTTTCTGATGAAAATAATAATAAATTTCTTGTGAGTCGGACAATTATTAACGATGTCAACTTGAAATGATATAAATCAATTTTTCATGGAATTTCCTTCATTATGGTCCGAATTACGTCGTTCTTGGTGTCAGTTTAATCGGCGAAACATAACGAGTAAAATGCTTTTCAAATTCCCTAATATGGAATTAAAAACACAAATCTCAAGTGTGGAATGCTCCACATATTCTACACAACTCACATCGGCCCTGCCACCCCAGGGCTCCAGATTTCCCATAATTTTCGAATCACACCCGCATAAATTGATTCGTAATGCTATTATGTATACAGGGTGTCCAGAGTGTTTGACACCTTGGAAATTTTCCTTAAATCCTCCACTGCTAAAGGGTCATTAACATTTTTAACATATTGTCTAATGTTTAAGGGAACCCACTTGCCATCGGGCAAGCAGACACCTTGGCCACACCACCGCTTATCATCTCCCCACATTACGTTTTAAATACTACTTTGAGCAGCGCTTGATCAGCGACGATCAGTTTACCAGCGGTGTTATTGTTCTCGAAAGTCAGGACCTCCCTCATCTTTCGCAAGCGTTGTTGGTACACGAGTATGTCGTACATCGTGCCTATTATCGCCATGCCGACCACAGACAACAGGATGAGTCTGCGGGCAGAAATTCAAATATCCATCATGGATCGTAAGTTCTTTCAAACGCGTGTCAATAGTTGAACACCCGTCGCCGCTTATGCGACAAGGAGGAACACCTTCTTTGCATACCCTAACGAATCGCCGAGATACGAGAATCAACGCGAGCCCGAATCTCGCGTCTTCGCTCAGGATCCATCCGCTCGTGGGCCTCGGTGGCGTTAAAAATTTAATGTAAGCGAATTTAGAGACTTTCGAGTATCAAATCGCTGCAGCATGGGACGAAATAGACACACGATTCATTGATATGTGGATCAATCGTCTGAAGTATACACCTGATATTTTTTCCCAGTGAATATTCTAGTAGCGATACGTGATACCTTATAACATTCACCCCTACTTCCAATTCCTCGAATCGTTCGTTGTCGACCGCGGGGTTTGTTCATCGAACGCAGCGGACCAGACGTGCGCGCGGGTATAAAGGTTCGGCTGCATTCAGGGGCCAAATTCGACTCGCTCCTTACTTACATAACGAGGATCATGTTCCAGCTGAGCAGCCATTGATTGTCGTTCCTCAAATTGGAGACCTTGCGCAATTTGAAGTCCGCGGAGTATAGTTCGCTGATCAGCAAGGTTCTATCGCGGAAGATTTTCTCCAGCACGGCGGTCAACTCGCTCACGGTGCAAGTCGACGGCAAGCAAAGTCCGAGTACCACCAGGTCCTGAAATAAAAGAAACACTAGGACAGGCCCGTCCAAGGGTTTGCTCGTGCGAGCAGCCGCGAGTTGCTCTTCGCTCTTGGAGCCACGGAGCCAGGCCCAAGAGCGAAAGGGCTTCTTGGTGGGAGAATCGGTGAATGTACATAGAGCACGTAGGGACCAAGCCGCTGTAAAACCCAAGTCTAGTAAGTAGGTAGTGGTAGTCACTCACACTACGCCACTATCCCCACTCTTTTACGGCTGCCGTTCTCGCCGTCGCCCTTGCGTTCGCTCTTAACCACCCGCGGCCGCTCATCGCGGCCAAGAGCAAAAGTTGGACGGGCCTGCACTAGGAGCTTCGCTAGCTTCCAACGCGCGGGGCCATTAGAAATCGGGTATTTATTCGAAACGTGAATGCGAGCAACAAAAGCGGCCGGCTGTAGAAGTCGGTCGCTCTGCGGGGGGAAGACTGATCGTACGAGGACAATCAACAAGCTCGTGTTGATATTTTCTAATTGATTTCTTGCAGTGCAATGATTGTCATTATCAAAGTCGAATGATCAACGATCGTTGCAATAATGAGCGTTACAAAACGAGCTGGAAATGCGTTTTATAATATCTACACACTATATAAAGCCTCTTGGCTTATCGAGGACGTCATCCTTGTGAAAAAAGTTATTTCAATTTCAAATTCGCTACAATTATTTTTTGCTTTTCTTATGGCATCTTGCTGGTGCCGGAAAAAGAGAGCCTCAGGCGCCGGAACTCGAACCCGCGATCTCCAGATTGATTACGCACTGATGAGCAGCCTTGGATGCCTTATATTTTCCCGATAAAAATCGTAACAAATTTCATTTAAGTCAGATTATTATTAACGATGTCAACTGGAAATGATATAAATCAATTTTTCATGGAATTTCCTTCATTATGGTCCGAATTACGTCGTTCTTGGTATCATTTTCATCGGCGAAACATAACGAGTAAAATTCTTTTCAAATTCTCTAATATGGAATTCTACACAAAAATGATTTTTGAAAACTCACATCGGCCCTGCCACCCCAGGGCTCCAGATTTCCCATAATTTTCGAATCACACCCGCATAAATTGATTCGTAATGCTATTATGTATACAGGGTGTCCAGAGTGTTTGACACCTTGGACATTTTCCTTAAATCCGCCACTGCTAAATGGTCATTAACATTTTTAACATATTGTCTGCACACATATCCGTTCCGTGTCAGTTCCATTTCGGCGTGTCAGTGGTAAGAAGAAGAGGGGCGTACAGGCTCTCTTCTTCTTTCCACTGGTACGCCGGAACGGAACTGACATGGAACGGATATATGTGTTTGGACCTTTAGTCACCGCGACCGACCGAATCTCCGCGGTCTCTTTATTCCGGTCGCTACATATTGCAAATTGTCGGGGTGCTACCTATGTACCATTTGCACATAGGCCGTAGCCGTTCCTGAAAGAACGTACCTTTGCCTACAGTTCATAGCTGTTAGTAAGAGCTCTTACATCTTCATCGCTCTCTCACATTTACCTGAATTCACAAGTCACATCCGTTACCACGTGTAAAACAGTGTGGGCATATTTCACGCGAGGGTGTCCGCAGATTTATTTCCAGCGGGCGGCAACTTCGGGGTGACGGTAAAGAAAAGTATAGTAACGGAAAAATGATTTTGGCGATGACATCGACGAGTCGGATAATGAAACTCGCGGCACCGAGTGGAGTAGCCCTCTTGGGTTTTTCGACCTATTTTCTGGTGCTAATTTAATTACAAATTTAAAAATATTCAACTATTTAGTACAAACTTAATAAAGACCAGTTTTCAGAAATAAGCAACTTTTTCTCTAAAGCTAGACGTGCAGCTGCTGCTTTTTATATGTTACGAGTATTTTCCTGCCATCGATTCAGATGCAGATGCAGTTTTTGCTTCGTCGGCTAAAGTCCGATCGGCAGTCGATATTTTACACTTACTTATACATTTTTTCCATGCTTGATGAAATCTCAGGTCTCGTCGTGGTATTTACATTTTAACCCTAATGCCGGGGATCGACTTGGAAGTTAAGGTAAGCTAATTGCAAGTTTTGCTATGTCTGGCTGTGCTATAAAGCATAAAAAACAGAAGAGCTCAGCTTAGTTTCTGGTGGAAACAACGCCATAAGGATTAACGCTAAATTCTTTAAAATGTAGCAAACCATAGCATAACATAGCTTCCAGGTGGATGCCTAGCCTAATAATGTCACACGGCACTGTGCCGCGGGGTTTCCTCGCTTGCCCGAAAAGGTGATCAGAAGAAAGGGTTAATCTCGTTTATCGTTCGCTATCAGGTCTACCCGAAGCTGCTAGCTTCGCGCTCGACAGCATGAATGGCAATCCCTCACCTCGACGCCTATCGCAGTGTGATACTGCAAGGTGCTGTTGTGCACCATATGAGCGACGAAGAAGTTGAGCTCGTAGGGTGGATGCTCCTGCAACGGGTTCCTATACAAGCTGTTATTCTTTAAGACCGGCGGCGATAGGGCCATGCTGGTCTTGAAAGACAGGAACATGCACTGGTCCCGTTTCCCAAGCCAATAATTGTCCCCCTCGGTGAAGCCAGATCCAGGCATGCCGCTGGCGTCCAACACTTAAAAAACACAACATTCATGATCGCGATCGGCCTGTACAAGATCGTCGGTCACCCGGGGAAAATACAGAGGAAGAATCGGATCTGCGTTGCTTTTCCGCACTAGGTGGACTAGCGCTGTTGGATCCCGATCCACGGAATGTTTCCCCTAAAGCATCGCTGAGAAAAATTCCGGTCTACTAACTTCGCAGGCTCCACAGCAGCCCCTGGTCCACGCCGCTCCGAAACACCTCCATTTCCCGTCGACACTGGCTGGCGTTGAGGATGTTCATGTTGAGAGCGATCGTGTACGCCGGAAGGGTCTCCTCCATGGCCTTCTTGTCGGGCGCGAAGCCCTGCACCGTCAGGAGCAATCCCATCAGCAGCAGCAGTAATTTCCCGCACTCCATGGTCGCCGGTACGGTATTCTGGAACTGACAACTGTTAATTCATTATTGTGTATCGGTGTCCACTGTCGTTGGCTGGCAGATAGGACGGAGCCGACACTTACATATATGCCGATCACCGTGCGATGTCTAACAGTACCTCGCGTCGGGCGCTTCTTCACGACGAGGAGGACCGCGAGGATGATAAGCGTGGAAACGGGAACCCGAAGTCACCGATCAACGGCAGGAGACAGAGCGTGTCCGCAACTGGGAGCACGATTTATCAGAGGGCCGAGCAATGAGATACGACAACCGGGAAAGGACTACCGTGCAGGAGAAGTTGTCACAGAATCCAAGTGGAAAGCAAGTCTGGCGTCGCCATCGTCGTTGTATTTGAAGTCGCGCCGCGACACCCCACCACCCGTTTCCACAGCGATTTATTATTCACCTGCGCGGAGTGGTGGTTGACTAGGATTTTAATCGCTGGGGCTCGTTCTCTTTCCCAGAATAATTATGGAGTTCCTTGAGTTTGCCTGAACCCTTGGTATCGATACTATTTGAAACAGAGTCAAGCACGCATAGGTATCGAAACAGTAATAAGTACTTGGAAAGTATCGTTTTCCAAATGATACTTACAAAAGTCTCAATCCTTGAAGCTGGTCTCAAAGAGATGCCGCGCGGCATCCAGATAGCGAGGACCTCCCCACCCCGTGATGCCTCATCAAGTGTTGCGACTTTCGACCCTCTAAATGGTTGGAGTACCCATTAAGAGGTCATCCTAGTTTGATCGTCCGAAAAATTAAGCTTATTCTAAAGTTTTTTCTCAGTAATTGCCACATATAATGAAATAAATCTTTTTGGTATTTATTAAGCTACTCTTATATTATATAATAAAATCAATGCGTGGAACTCTCGCGCGTTAGAAGTTAAACTTCTTATTAAATATCAAAACCCTTAATTTTTCTTAATGTGAATAAGTTTCATTCCTCTGCATGTTCTTCGAAAAGTTGACTGTGTGCTGTATTTGCTTCTCCTGGAGTAATAAGAAGATACTTTTCATCATTCCATAAGAGTGTTTGCTGTTGTGCAGTGAGACTATCTTCGATTGTTATGTCTCCACTAATTTAATCTATACCCAGGAATTTGATTAATATTTTCATTATGAAATAAAGATTCATAAGCTCTAATGGCGTAAAGGCCTGAGTTTCAAATAGACATTGCAGCAAATTTTGTATGTTTCGTTTTTTCACCAAACCAATCACACAATGTGATTTATGTATTTTTTCTCTTAATATGAACATTATTAACATAATGATCGCCATCAATGTTTCTTGGCAAAAGATTCACCATCGTATTTACAGGCACTGGAACATTAATAATTTGCCCGAAGATCCCATGCGCATGTCGCGAGTGTCGAATTTGAATGAACGCTATCCTGAGTGAAATTAAACTCTTTGATAACAAATCTAATGTAGGTAGATGAGAAGGTAATTGTGGATATACGAAACCATTTGACCTGAATGACGTTGGAATGTTATTATTTCGAGTCAGACAATTTCTGCATGTATTGCAGCTGCACGTTACCACATGTTGAATGTTAATGGCTGGAAAAGCAGTATATAAGAGTTGTTGATGCTTGGAATCAACTGGTTTCACGTCGTTCTTAAACCATATTCGAACACAAATGAAGCAAACTTTACCAAGCTTATTGTTCAGAAATTGTGTTTAAATTTCTTCATGGGCAGTTTTAAAGAAATTAAAGTTTGTGTATGGTAGTGTAGCAACAGTGGGTGCATCGGTACCTGTTGATGGCAGAGCTGAATCATTTTCATTAGGTTTATCCGAGGCAGCAGATGAATCCTTACTTGTAGAATGTAGAGGTTATTCTTGTCGACGCGACGGTACAGTTGAATTGCGTGTACTTGATCTGTGCAAACGCGTGACGCGTAGGAGAAGGCTTGTCAAAAGTAACGAGCACATGACGTAGTAAGAAGTAGTAGAGGGGGAATAGTTATTGGAAGTGGGAACTCGTGACGTAGTAGAGAGTAGTAGATGGGGAATCCTCGCATATATAGAGCTCTATACACTAATACGGCTTATGCACACGCCATACGAGGATTTCCTTTCTACAGTATTTTTTTCACTGAAAGCTCGCGGCTCGGAACCGGCGCGGCGGTGAGCATTCAACGTAGAGCGCCCGCCGCGTAGCGTAGGGTCAACTAACTACTTGTACGTTCCGTTAAGTGATAAGACCTTTAGTCTACACATTCATCTGTTCTCAAACTTTTTCTCTGTAGTTGTACAGTAACAGGATGACGAGAACTCCCAACATAACTCCAGAAAACGACGTATTTGTTATAATTCGTGCAATGAAAGTTGAGAGGAAAACAGTTGTTGAATTTACAACCGGTAAATGTTAGCGGAACGACGAACAAACATCTTCGAATGACATTTCGCATGTAATAAAAGCAATATTACATGCTGGGCCTCAC
This sequence comes from Andrena marginata, assembly GCA_963932335.1. NCBI lineage: Eukaryota > Metazoa > Arthropoda > Insecta > Hymenoptera > Andrenidae > Andrena > Andrena marginata. Next base: position 9,331,175 of record OZ010660.1, read on the forward strand.
TACTCACACTCATCTTACATGCATTAAAAAAAAAATCAAAAATCTTGTAACATCAAAGATGTATAAAAAATCCTTTTATAAACAAATATGAAATTTATTTTCAAAAATTTTACTTCACAGAGAAATTATTCATTTTTGTCCATTTCCCTATACCCATCGAACGCTGTGCGTCGTGGTTGCTCTTCTTTTCACCGAGAATATGTAATATGTTACAGAATTAAAATTTTCAGGTTTCAATGCTACAGAGGATTTTACGTCCCGCGAATATTTGTGACACTCGGTTGTCGCGAAATGAATTACAATATGTATTATCACAGCCGACTCTAGAACTAGCCGTGCGGTACAACGTGGCAACACCGCTTATGTGAGGATCGGGAATCCTATTTTCAATAGTAGAGGCCCAAGGCCAAACAAGTGAAGTGAACACATGGAAAAGAGGTTAGCATAATTATATAACTATTGAATAATTATTATATAGCTATGGAATAATTATGCAGTTAATTATATGTTAGAGGACACATGTGGGTGGTCGGTGCGTTCGCATGCAGGCTAACACTGTTTATAAGAAATAGCGGAAGAACAGCCGGCAACCGCGACACTATTGTTCTCATCTGGGGGCACGGCAGTGCCCCCGCCGAGTCGAGTCGGGCGCTTGCCGTAAGCACACTTTTCTGGAAGCACCTCAGCGTACTTTTGATTCCCCCATATCTTTGTGCTGAAGATACGTAGAAACCTGAAACTTTACTGAAACCTAGTACTTTGCAAACGGAACTAAACCTCCAAATTTCACGTTTCTATCTTTCCTAGTTCATAAGATATTTGAACTCAAAGTTTCGTAATTTCGAGACTGACCGATCATCAAAATTCAGTCGTGTAGTGCCTATCCGAGATATAGTGACTTAGGTGTGAAGTCCCTCAGCGGGTCTTAACCGACACCATGCTGGGTACTGGCCGCTAAACGCGACCCGGTTTTGTCCTGGTCGCTTAGGGCCCCGGTTTTGTCCTGGTCTTCTCTAAATACAGTCCTGCAAGAGGTAGTAGGGGGGCACGTTTAGCGGCCAGTACCCAGCAGGGTGTCGATTAAGACCCCGCTGAGGGACTTCACACCTAAGTCACTATATTTCGGATAGGCACTATACTTCTCGCAGCCCTAGAAACTTGAACTTTGGCAGAAAGGTTGTGTTTGGAATACAATGAAAGGAAAAATTAGAAAATCTGGAAAAACCCTCTTCACTAATAATTTATGAAAGAAATTCGATATCTCTAGAACCACTGAAACCATAACCATGAAATTTGATAGGCACTTTCCTCTTAGCCCCCTCGTGCTCGCTAAGAAATTTAAATAAAATCTCGCCACCCTATTACCGAAAAACGATACATGAAAGTTTAGATCCCGCGCGAGCGACGCATGTTTCGTCGCAGGGGACGCAACACAGGGAACTAATTACACCTTACAACGTTATGTAAAATTAAGTCCACGCTATAAATACATATACGTTCAGTTCCTGCATAAATATTTTATTAATAAACATGAATATTAAAATGTACGCAACTTCCGTGACATCCTTGTTAGAGCTGTTCAAGTACCCGGAAAAAGCAAGCCGAGCCTGGCTCGGCTCGAAGAACCGAGCCGAGCCAGGTACCCGAAAAAACCGAGCGGCTTGAATAGAACCAAGTACTTGGATTTTTTTCAAGCGGCCCGAAAGAAACCGGGCGGATTGGATAGAACCGAGCGGCTCGGACAGAACCGAGTACTTGAATTTTTCCAAGCGGCCCGAAAGAAACCGGGCGGATTGGATAGAACCAAGCGGATTGAATTGTTCCAAGCAACCCGAAAGAAACCGGGCGGCTTGGAAAGTAAGCGAGCGGGCCGTAAGAAACCGGGTGGCATGGAATGAAGCGAGAATAAATGAGAAAGACCATGATTCTAGTGTTCATTAATAAAATATCTACAATGTAGCATACGGATTTGAGAAGAAAAAATTTATTCTACAAATGAGAGCAAGGTGAATATCACTATTCATTTTTTATCTAACAAGGCAAACTTAAAACATTTATTATATATGAATGGGTTATCGTATAAAAAAAATGATAGGCTACGTTTTAGGTGACATCATTAAGAATATATGTGCCAACCTTGAAATAAATCGGACAAATAGTTTTCGATTTGCTCCAACTTCTATCGGACCGCTCGCATCATTCCATGCCACCCGGTTTCTTACGGCCCGCTCGCTTACTTTCCAAGCCGCCCGGTTTCTTTCGGGTTGCTTGGAAAAATTCAATCCGCTTGGTTCTATCCAATCCGCCCGGTTTCTTTCGGGCCGCTTGGAAAAATTCAAGTACTCGGTTCTGTCCGAGCCGCTCGGTTCTATCCAATCCGCCCGGTTTCTTTCGGGCCGCTTGAAAAAAATCCAAGTACTTGGTTCTATTCAAGCCGCTCGGTTTTTTCGGGTACCTGGCTCGGCTCGGAAACCGAGTCCCGGATTGGTTCGGATTTCAAACTACCCGAATATTCAAGTACTCGTACAGCTCTAATCCTTGTACACGTACTGCTTAATTGCCAAGTCACAAAATGTTCTTTAACTAAAGATGTAGACTTGGAGTGATTTGTGTCGATGAAAGTCTCAGAGTTAATGAGGGCACTAGACTCGGCTCTACATGAAATCTCACAACTTTTTATGGGTAAAGAGTCACGTTTTTGATGGGGTCGAATATACTCGCAATACCCAGCACTACCTGGTGCTCGGAACAAACTAATTCGCTTGCGCCGTAACATATATAATATACATGGGTCATTCCAATAATAAAAATGTACTAAGCAAATAACTAAAACTCTATTAATGTATTAAACCATATTGAAAAGAATAAGTTAATTAAATATATATTGCAAATATATTTAATATATAATTAATATATATATTTAACTTACTCTTTTCAATACGATTTAATACATTAATAGAGTTTTATTTGTTTGTTTAGTATATTTTTATTATTGATACAATTTTTCAAGATTTAAGGTTTTATTAGTAATATTTTGAGAGAAAGTAAAAGTATGTTTCGTTATGTTTTGTTATTAATATTATTCAATATTATTTATTAATATTCCAAAATGTAATACTTTATTTTTTTAAGACTACAAAAGTTATGTTTTTGTTATGTTCTATTTGAAACTGTCAATTTTATTTTAGAAAATGAGATAATATGGCTATTGGCGAACCACCCTCTATAATCAATAAAAGGTAACGCGCCTTGGTAAATACCCCTAAGGTGGTGAGGCAACTTTTTCACAATTATACTATTGTTCTCTAACACGATTATATAATTAGCTGCATGATTGTTCCTTTCAATAGCTATGTAATTATGCTAACCTCTTTTCCACGTGTTCACTTAACTTGTTTGGCTTTGTACCAATAATTTCGTCTATTTCAGGCCTCTATTAACTTATACATACCTTTATCAATTTTTAAATCCTTCAATTTGCTTCAAAGATGGTTTTATCTTGTTTCACACTTATATTTTCTTGAAATTTCTGTAAATATTTCAAATATAATGCATCGCAACACCAAACTATCTCGACGATCCACAAAATACAGTAAATCCTCGTTATGGCCCCGTTTTTACCATGCGTAGTATGCCCGGCGACTACCCCCACCATTTCTTGGAATCCTTCGGTCGAGAGTGAGAGAACGAAAGAGTCGACGGCAACTTCGTGTCAACTATTTCGTTCCCTCTCGCTCACTCTTGGGTTTTTTCACTCGCGGCATTGGCCGTACGGAATAGTGTCCACAACGAGCCGTTTCGCTCTCCGCCAGCCCTGTTCGTCGGGCTTATAACGAGTGCGCACTGTAGGACTCCCGATCCTCACATGAGCGGTGTTGCCACGTTGTACGTATAGCACGGCTATTACTAGAGTCGTCTGTGTTATTACTAGAGTCGGCTGTGGCAGAGAGTAATAGCGAATTCGGTATCTCGACTCTGTGCTCGAACTGGAAAATAACTTGGATTGGTTGTTTCTGATAGAGACGAAGATAGCTCTATAAGAATCAATCAATCTGGTTCACTTTCTCGCTCAAGCACAGAGTCGGTGTAACTGTGTGCCACACGCTCGAGGGACTGCCTGTATCTCCTCAAACTCTCGCTCTAAACAAGTCACACGTAGGCTAGCATGCGAACACCTTTCAGGATTTCGACACATTTCAGAGTAGTTGCTGAGTTGGACGCTGTTCATGAGCAGAGGCCGCTAAATTCATTCCTCAAATTATGGGTCGGTAAAACAGTTTCGGTGGTGACACGGACTCCTATAAGGTGGTAGATCTATCCTATACTTCGTCGATGTCTGTGGTTCTGACTTGATCGCTGGTTATTATCATCAATCGCGTTAGTAGTCTTTTACTTTACCTCTTCTCGTATCTTTGCAAGCACAGACGAGGTATTGCATAGACATATGTGTGAGAACCGTTGAACCAGCGGTCGCTAGGAAGGGGTGGCCCTCGGCAATAGAGGGCACTCCGGGAGCAGACAAATAGGCCCCGGAATTTCAGGGGCCCCTCGGGAGCAGTGATGCCAGAACGAGGACAGGTGCGCTCGAGAATTTCCTCCACCTCGCATGCACACTACGCCGGAGCTGCGTGTGTGCATGCGCCGAGCTCGCGGCACGCAGCTCCGGCGTAGTGTACATGCGAGGTGGGGGAAATTCTCGAGGGCACTCGTCCTCGATCTGATAACACTGCTCGGGAGCGGCCAAATACCGCCGCTAGTAGTCAGCGCGGACAATGCGCACTGGGGCGAGCTGGCAGTTGGGCTGCCCATTTGGCATTGCCAGCCTCTCGCCCGGGGGGTACATGGTCGGGTTCTGACCCGCATTAGTCCCTGACCGCCGTACGGCCCCCCGGGTTTGCGGTACTAGGGCGGTCCTTCTGGCCAGTCAACCGCCCCCGCCCGGCTCAACCTTACGGGGTCGCCGCTGGGAAATGTAGCGCGCATTGATCGCGGAGTCGCGGGGCGGGGGTGTCGGGGGACACCACCCGCCCTGGTAACAGCGACCCCGGTCGAGGTGACGCGGGCCAATGGTCCGCCGCGCGTCGCCGATTATGGAGGAAATTGCTGGGGGAGGTGGATACTCCCCCAGGGAAGACCCCGCTACACGGGGTTGTAGTGCCGGAGCTGCGCAACATGCGCAGGGGGGGAAGGCAAGCGGACTGTTATCGCTAGTTTGATCCCGCCCCCAGGCACGCAGCTCCGACAGGAGGAAGACCACCTTGGAGGTTTTTGTGGGTTCGAGTCCCACATAACCCCCGGGGGGAAGGGTTGGGGGCATCCGTGGGGATTTCCTCTAAGACAAAAAAAAAGACCTATCAACCAATGCATTTTTCTGTCACCAGTTTGGGGGTTCCCAGGACCCTCTTACCATTTTAGTGCTGCATGCAACGTTACCGGCGACGTCTCGAAACAGATTGTAACGCTACGCGTGGTAAGAATTAGAATTCAACACGTGTAAAAGTAGGACATTCGAAACCCGCGATTTACAAATGATTTTCTTAAAGTAACAATTTAAAGATCGTTTTATAAACGTAGTCCGTGCAACGACAGAGAAATAAGGATTACAACCAAACAAGATTAAATACGCCTTCGAGTGTATTTAACGCAAAACAAGTTTATTAATATAAAAGTTTATAGAAACAGCAATATTATTAGTGGAAGACATGCTTTTATGATGTAACGTGGAATACCTCGCGAAGGAATTGTAATTTGGTATATTTTAATAAGTTGCTGAAGCAAGAGAGGACTTTAAAAATTATCAAGAATAAATTGTGTTCTGAGGTCTGGTAGGAACCAATCGAACTACATTTTTAAGTTAAAGAAATTCTTATATTCGACTGGAATATTTGACAATAGCAGCCATTGGCTCGGTTTTCACCGATTACCAGGTCTCACCACGAGGAGGTTGCTGCGTTTCGAGACCCGTAGAGAGATAGATGGAATCAAAGTTCCGTCGATCTCCCTGTACATGAAACCCTTAGCCTACTAAACCAAAGAGATGGATGGAAACAAAGTTCCATCGATCCCTTCAGTTTAGATATCGAATCTAGGGAACTGCCAAGCAATCACTCGATTGAAATAAATTCAGCAACGAAGGAAAGACTACGGGTGAGCATGAAAGGAGTATTGAATGGCGCAGTTCCTACCACCCTGCTGTTCCGAGTCGAAAGGGAAAAACGCTCGGCGTCTCACAGGCGACTCCTGTTGCACCGACTCATGCGACTCGTCAGGAGCAACACTAGGTGTGACCTGACTCAAGCCGTCTTACGCGGAGATTGGGTAATCGGATCAGGAGACTTACGCAGGCAGTGTACCAAGCGGTACACCCCCTACGCCCGAAACTTTTCCCTTTCGACAAGAACACCAGGGGATGAAACTGATCCACCCATACCAATTCCATGCTCAGTCGCTTGCTTCCGGAAACGGAAGCAGCGGCGACCTCCTCGTCAGAGATGAGCAGCCAACAAAAGAGCAACAAAGCTAATGATTCAGTGACTACTGGGCAATTTTACATGGAGCCTTAAATACTTCATGGTATAATAAATTAATCTAGGCTTCCTTAGATGTCTTCTTCCACTACCACTGTTCACTATCACTTTTCACTATTTTCTTTTAAATATATTATTTTATTAACCTCCTTCTCCGCGAGAGCATGGATCTGAAATGCTGAAACAATCAACTACATTATGTTAGTAATGGTGTGGTGGGCTTCAGAGGAAACTAAGAACATACTTATTCGCTTGGTGCCGATCGAGATGATTTGGAATGCCAGAAGAACACGCACGAGTATGCAGAAGCATCGTAGAAATACCTACATGAAGAAGAGCAGGAAATATAAATCCATCGATGAGATTCATGAGAGGGAACAAATCGTGCACAACTATCAAAGGAATGCATCAAATAAAATAAATCATGTAAACCCATCTAAGCAATGCCCCAAATAAAATAAATCATGTAAACACATCGAAGAAATGCATCGAATAAATTAAAACATTTAAACCCATCGAAGAAATGCATTATGTAAAATAAATCATGTAAAGCCACCGAAGAAATGCCCCAAATAAAATAAATCATGTAAACACATCGAAGAAATGCATCGAATAAATTAAAACATTTAAACCCATCGAAGAAATGCATTATGTAAAATAAATCATGTAAAGCCACCGAAGAAATGCCCCAAATAAAATAAATCATGTAAACACACCGAAGAAATGCCCCAAATAAAATAAATCATGTAAACACATCGAAGAAATGCCCCAAATAAAATAAATCATGTAAACACATCGAAGAAATGCATCGAATAAATTAAAACATTTAAACCCATCGAAGAAATGCATTATGTAAAATAAATCGTGTAAACACATCGAAGAAATGCCCCAAATAAAATAAATCATGTAAACACATCGAAGAAATGCCCCAAATAAAATAAATCATGTAAACACATCGAAGAAATGCATCGAATAAATTAAAACATTTAAACCTATCGAAGAAGTGCATGAAATAGAACAGATCATGCAAACCCATCGAAATACACGAAATAGAACGATTCAAGCACAAATCCACAAAGGAATGTATAAAATAGGAGAGATGATGAAAAACAATCGAAGAAATCAGTTAAAAAGGAAGAGAAATAGGTTTTGGCCTTGGCAGAATAATAACATTTTGAATGGGTTTTAACGAACCCGAAAATTTCATAAGCACCGACCGAATAAGCTATCTTAGGTCAGGGGGCCAAGGGGGTGAAAGAAGGACCAAGAGTTGGAACCCTGACTAGGTCCCCAGGAAGTCCAGGTTGTCCAGTAGTTCCGAATGGTCCAGGTGGCGCGGGAACTCCTTTCCAGGGGGCCGAGGGGTGCAGGAAGGATCAGGGCTGAAACCCTGACCAGGTTCCCAGGAAGTCCGACAGCTCCAGGGTTCCCGGAGGTCCTTCAGGCCCGGAGGACCGACGACGACTAGTACACGAAGCTCCCTGAGCTCCCTATATTATAGACTCCGGGAAACCACGTCCCCCAATCAAAACAAGGTCGACGGTTGATTACAATTGCGAAATCCAACGAATTCTCCGGAAAAAATGGATTTTCCGCTAAAATATCCATTCCAGTGGCTATTTCTATGACAAATAATGTTAACAACATTTGCAATAACTGGCCAGTATAAATTATTATTAACTATGATAGATTCAACTCGAGATATCAAGCAATTAGTAACATTTGGCCTTGGATTGGCAAATGATTTTCTACGCCGGATGAATTCTCTTTTATTCTCAATGTTTAATCGTTCGATAAATGAATGTTAATGCTTATACATATCACATATTATTATTTATAATGTATAAATACATTTTAGTTGAACTTGCTGTAAATGAATAGCGGATTGTAATATTTTCTATTCTTTTCTATTATAGATATTTATGATGGCTTCATTGACTACTTCCACTGGGGCACACCTGACAACTTCCACTGGGGCATCCGAGACATCCTCCATCAGGTTGCAGCTCCATGATGAAGAGTACCCAACTTGAAGACTGTAGCAGGTGAGCCGCATGCACTTTTTATTCCTCAGGTCACCTATCATGTCGTAGGACGAAAGGTCTGAAGCAACACGGGTGACTAGTTGTATACGTGCTTTGGCGAGCATAGTGACCATGAGTATGTTAAATGTTTCATAGTCATAAGTAGTTAGTAGCTATTTCGTAGATCAGTTTTCGTAGGGTCTTCTTGCGCATCGTGTTTTTCCATATTATAAATGAAAGTTCTATAATATAATTTAATGACTTCTAATGTAAAGATTTGATTGAGAACCCAAATAGCACAAAGACATCTCTACGTACGTCCGAAGAACGTCTGTTCCGGATGAGAATGTTCCGAAAAGGTCTACGTGTACCCTGTACGTCTCCGTTAAGTTCTTTGGCATTTGATGGTTGCCTTGACTATGAGCTATGGCTCCAAATTAGAGGTCATTCCAAGTCAACTTGATTTTTTAAATGGGAACCTCTGTCTTCGGCACCAGAAATGAAAAGAACGGAAAATTGTATGTTTAAATATAGGCTCAGATCGGGTCATTGGGTCAGAAAAATCCCCAAGGGTTATTTGAGGGTCCACTTTTTCTACCAAACTTCGGTTTAAGGACCATTTACTCATTATCAGCATCGACAGTCATTTAATTGCTACTATCTACTTGATTATCATTAATCAAATACTAATGATACCCAAGTGTATTTTGAAGCTCTTGTTGCTTTTTCTTCGTGCAGGGCTTTTTTTCTTACATATGTCTATTTGTGGGACAGTTTGTTAGAATACTGTGGTAAAATTATATGATATTTAAATTATAAATATTTTTTCCGGTACACCAAATACTATTACATTTGAAAATATGTATTTACAAAGTACAATATAAATATGAATTTTAAAAGCTTTCAATAGATGCGTTACGATTAATTTTAGGAAAAAATTTTACTTATAAAATTAGTAATTTTTTATGAAAGAGCCAACGCATGGAATAAAACATATGTTCTCTAATAGTAATTTATTTACATAGTAATCTATATTACAATAATCTATTGTTACATGAATTATCGTGAATGATAACGTATGTATGGTTTAAAATGAAAATGGGCGAGAAAGATGATGTAAAAGTGTCAATTGGAACTCCTCAGTCTTCAAGAAGAAAAAAGAGGAAATCGACCATTCATGATGAACCCTGAATCTTCTCGTGAATTTTGATCTTCGTTGAACTGATTATGTTCTCCATCCTGGAAGCGTATATACTCATTTCTTGTATCCCAATTTGCGTAGAGCCTTCACGTCCACGTCGCCATAGTAGTCTTGGCTATGAAATTTTTTATTCGTAAAATAAAAAAAATTATCATTTTCTTACTGAAAGGTAAAAATAGAATAAAGAAGTCGAATATCCCATGAATATCCCTTAATTTGAATTTGAGAAATTTAGATACCTAACTAATAATAAGTAGAATAGTATCAAATAGTTGAGTTTTTTAGTCAAGCATTTATACGGTAGAATTCTATTTATTGGAACTTGAAAGCATTTTGATAAATGCACGTTTAAATGAAAACAAATTGGATCAATAAAAGTTAATAATTTCGCAGAGACAAAAATCCGAAGTTGGTGTTCTTTTTTTTAACGTTGAAGTGTATATAACTTCTTAAAAAGAATTCGTTGTAGGTATTGAGGTTTTCACGATACTCTAGAAACTGTATCCACGAATTTTTAATCTAGTACATCTGCGTTTGATTATACCAAAGAAAATAAATATTCTCTGAAGAGATAAAGTTAAAAATTACACGATCAGATTCCACCCCTGGTGTATAAATTCGGTAAAGTACTTTTTGTGCTGTCTTCTCTAAATGTTTACCGTATTTTAATTCAACTATAACTGATTTAATTTCTAAATATTCGTAACAGATTGAATATCTCATGCAAAGGCTATTTTACCAATTTCATCCTTTTTTAAAAATGGCTGTCAAACGAAACCGAGACCAGCAGCAGGGGTGGATTTGAAGATTTGGCGCCCCTAAGCTATCAACCGTCCACCACCCAAAAATTTTAATTCAAAAGAGTTGAGACAATTTTAAAATTAATACGATATGATAAGTCACATATGAGTTATTGCCGATTTGCTACACGAAAAAAGTGAATATTATTTTTACAGTTGTCTGGAGCCTCTGTGTTTAAACTTTTTCCAATTTCCTTCGCTCAAAATTTGCCACCCCAAATTTTCCGTCCCTCAAAATCTGTCGCTCATCAAATTTTCCGCCCTTTAAAATCTGTCGCTCCCCAAAATTGGTTGCCCCCGAAAATCTGTCGCTCCAAAAAATTTGCCGCTTCCCATAATTTTTCGTCCCTCAAAATTTGTCGCTCCCCAAAATTTGACGCTCCCCAAATTTTCCGCACCCAAAAATCTATCGCTTCTCAAAAGTTGTCGCTCCCAAAAATTTGCCCCTCCCCAAATTTTCCGCCACCCAAAATCTGTCGTTCCCCAAAATTGGTCGCCCTCGAACATTTGTCGCTAGACTGCAGCCTACTTAACCCATATACAAATCCACCCCTGACCAGAAGTGGTCGCTCATCCCGATGCTTCGTTAACGTAATTTTATCAGCATAAACCATTGATTTAATTTTCACGATCCTCAAAAAATTCGCGACAAACACATCAAGGAATTCTCACGTGTTAAGTGACCGCGTCACAGTGTTTAGAGACACGAGCACATACGAGAACGTGCATAAAATTATGCGTGTTATTTACTTGTAAATGAGCATGCATTAGTTAGATTCACGGGCGCAGAGATCCAGCAGAAAGCGACACAGGAAACGCTCGCGTGAAAGTTGATGTGCCGAGTATCGGGAATTAAAGTATCAAAAGTACACAGTCTTTCCACGACGTTTTCCTTTTATTATACGAATCTTTCACATTACTTAAAAATACACGGGCGAGTCTAGCTTACGCAAGCATGCTCGACCGAGGCCAAGAGCGTGACAGGGCAGAGTCGAATCGAGAAAATGTGAGAACCCTCACCGAATTTTTCGTGTACGATGCATGCCGCGATCAGGAGCTTCCTTCCCTTTTTAAATCGACCGTCTCGCGATAACGAGGAAAGTATCAACAGCAAGAGCAAGGACACCATAAAGTGGCAAACGACAACAGGCAAGAAAGAACGAAAGAAACAAGCTCAAAGGGAGCTTCGCGAGAAGTTATTGACGAGACGGTACGACCGCGATTCGAATTTCGGTGCCCCGATCGGCTGTTCCGAAGTTTCTTTTCGATATGCCGAGTGGCAACGGGGACCAGCAAGGGGAGCATTCGGAATGAGTTTCTCAGAGAAAGTACTCGCTTGTTGTTCGTAGATTTTAATGACTTTCCCGCGCTCCGGTGAGGTATGGTCAGTCTCTTAATAATTTCATGCGTGTTCCTCGATTGATTTCCTCATCTAGACGATCTTGAAGACAGGAAACAGGCCGCGGGGAATTAAAATCGTACGAGCACAAGGCTCCGTCGTCCACGTTGCCATCGTTAAAATTCGTCGCCAGAATTTTACGCTCTTCGAGTTCGAATCAATCTCGAGGTAGATTCCAGCCGAATCGTACCGCGCGAGTGCGCTTCTCCGTCCCGGATTCGAGTCAAACCGTTTAGTAGAAAGAAACCGCCGATATGGATCTGGAGAATTTGACTCGAATGGGAACGCTTAACGAACGTGACGAAGTTGGGCACTCTTGGCGCTCGGTGTTACACGTATTCCGAGGTCTCGAACATATCGGGGACTGTTCACTCGGGAATTGTATGAGTAGGTGTGTGTTTGTGTGTGTATGTGTGATAGAAAGGGGGGAGGAGAGAGAGATAGAGAGAGAGTAGGGGTGTTTGGCGAAGAGAGATGTAAAGATGGAAGAATGGAAAAAGGAGGGGGAGACGCGAGAAAGAGAGATAAGGGGCGGGGGGATTAGAGATTATTCCTGGGGGGGTGCGTTGGGCCTCGCAGGTGCCGATGGGGGCCTTGGCTTGCCCTGCGGTGGCTTCCTGGGCTCTCCTGTGTGCTGGATTCCTGCAAGCAGCTCGCTCTTCCTGATGCTCTTTAGGTCCAGGTCACCGTAATAATCCTCACTGCGGAGCAAAACCGGGAAAAATCCAGGGTTAGGACATGCGTGACGTGCCACCCGGCTTTGCGCGTGCGTTTCGTGTCGAGTTAATTACGTAGAGTACACCACACATAGATTCGGTTTTAATGTGAGTGTGTCGCATAGTTTGTCGCCAAATTGTCGTGTTACGAATATAGCATTGAAGAAGGGGAAGATTATTTTGTTATCTCCTTGTGAAATATTTAATTTCTTTTGTTTTGGAAACTAAGTATCAAGTTAAAACGTTTTGTTATCTTGTATTTGTGGAAAGATATCCTTCGATCGATAGGATAATGGCAGTACAGTTTAGACTTTAATTTTGAATAATATATTTTTCGAAAATAATTGGATACTTAGTACCATTATTGTGTACAGATTGTTGCTTAGCCCTTCGTGGTTGCGCGGTGTGTATCGCACCCCAGGATATGTCTTTGTCAATATTTTTGTAAATTAGAAAACCTTAATAATGTAATTTATGACTTTGGTGAATTTGAAGAAAAAGTCGCTTTTACCCACAACTATTTTTTCAGATACAAATCTCGACATTTCAAAATTTACATTTCTGGAAAAAGACTATTAAAGCTTGATTGTATGAGTATTGCGAAAGTACAATTATCATCCAAAAGTTAAAATATTCAAAAATACGAAAATGGTAATTCAGAAATCACGTTGTGGGGCAATGAACCCCATGTAACCAATTTGTGTTTATACGAAGGTGTGACCACGGAGGGTTAAGAGTTGCATTCTACATACTCGTTCATGACACTCTGTTTAGCGACAAAGTATAGTTGACAATTTTTATAAGGCGAGACCTTCATAGTAGGACGATACATTAATAGATTAAATGAGGTTAGAGAATTTTGTTGTTAATTAACATCATGATTGTCGCACCATTGAAATGAACTGTAATGATCGTGTTTTTAATTTTTATTGAAAGTGTTAGATTGTTTCTTTAGATTGTCTTCATTAGCATCTGGAATCACTTTCAATTTAAGTTTCAACTTTGACAACTAATCTTCAATATTTATTACACCATTACCCGGAGAATAATTCCAATAATTGAGGGATTGTATTTAAATTTTGCGTGTCTATTAAAATTGTAGACATCAGATATTTAATGTACCATATCTAAAAATATTATTATACCAACAGGCAAGGGCTGTAAGCGTCCATACCCGGTATCTCTTTCTTCAAGGGACATTATGTCAATATTCTGTTACGCAAAACCTATCTGCCCGGTACGAGAGCAAGGTGTGCCGGGAATATCCGTTTAATTGCGTCACCCGAAAAAGAAGAAATACCTTACGCACTTCCAGAGCGTGCTTCAACGTGTGGCCAGAGTTTTAAAGACCGTAATCAAACTCGGACTATATAATACCTGGTTTTTCCAGAATTCGTCTTTACGTAACATCTGGTCGCACACTTTCCCAGCCCGTTGAAATTTACAAGTCTCTCTTTGCTGCTCGTTTTAACGTTATTGATTGGAGCTCGGTGCACGAGATAAGACACAAGGAAGTTGGGTCGTTCTTTGGCAAAAATCGTTGCATTTTGTTTCGATTAGGTGGAACAAGTCTAAAAGCAAGTCTAAGCACCTGATAAAACATCAGCAACTACTTCCCCGATACTATATACCAGGCCTTCCCAAGTAGGGGAAATGTACTCCTGAACACACATGTTTCGGTTCTCCCTCCAACGCTGCGCCTTCAGCTAAGGTGGGACGATTCCTACTGTCCTCTCTCTCTGCTTCCTAGCGGCGTTACTGTCTCCTCTGAGAGAGGTACTGTTGTAGGGAGAACCGAAACATGTGTTTCAGGAGTACATTTCCCCTACTCGGGAAGGCCTGCTATATACTATTTCTACCCAACCACACCGAAGTTTAATAATTCAGTACTCTAATGGTACTTCTAATGATCCATCATAATCTAAATTACTCGTGGCCAGACGAAACGAGCTCATAAATAAAAGAATTTCACAAGTCATTAATTGAGAGATTAGAAAATCATTGTTCGTCTGAAGGAGAATACCGAAGTTAATCTTCATAGCGAAAGATCTGAAACGAGCTGAAACGAGCGAACTATAAAACTGGACTCACCATCCAGGAACGTCTTCAGGGTCCTCGCAGGCACCGCTGCCGTCAGAGTCGCCGATCTTGAAGACTGTGCCAATGGGGCAACCGTACTCCCTGGCGATACCTTCGAGGCATATGTAATACTTTCTGCAGTCCTCGGGATGGGCGTGTCTGCTGAAGCTGCCGGATGCTCCGCTCACTTCGCCCGCAGCTGGACACGTGAAGCCTCCTGCGACCTCTGTGCAACGCGAGAAACACGCGCGCCACGGTGAGATGGACGAAAGACGGACAAAAGTGCCATCGCGAGTCTCCTCACAATTACCCGCAGGGGGGGGAACAGCCGTTGTGAGTCGGTGAATGGTAAGCTCAGGGTTCGGCTTTGAATTCTACCGCGCGCGGGGCAACCGAGCAGGGATTCCGCGTGAAGAGACACAGGATGCGCGTGGGGGCCATTGTCACGTATCGGCAATCGAACGCGGAGTACCGCAACGAATGAATAATACTCGGAGACGTGTAATTGGCTCCCAGCGAGTGGACGTTTTCTAATCCGGTCGGGTTTGAACGGACAAGAAGAAAGGTATCATCGAAGAGAAAACGTATTTGGAAGATTCTTCAAAGGTATTGTATTAGTTGCGCGTGTCTGGTACTCGTTTAGGATGCCAATCACCGATACTGAGAAGATCGTGACATTTTATTCGAGAGGAATTTAATTCTCCGTTTGAAATGGGCATTGGTAATTTCGCGTTCAACTCTGCGACGTTTGCACGTCTCGGGATACGCACCTTCGATTTTGCATTCGGGTACTTGATCCGCCCACATGCAGACTCTGGCTTCGCGGTCGTATGCGAGCCCGGGGCTGCACTGGTACCTGGATGATTCACCGTTCCAGCAGTTCCAGAACACGTCGCATTTCTTCTCGTCAGGGAAGATACCGTACAGGCGGGGACAATGGGGTGTGTTGATGGCTGGCTCGAGTTGCGTCCTCTCGCCGCAGTCGACGTTGTGGAGGTAATCGCAGTTTTCGGTGAGGAACTTGCTGTCGCTCGCGTCGAACGCGAGACCGTTGCCGCAGGTCTTCAGCTCCGCGGCGTTGTTGTCGCATTTCCAGTACTTGTCGCAGGATATGTGATGGGGGTAGAATCCAAAGTCGTCTGGACATTTGAACGACTCCTGGGCGCTCACGCCTGTAATGGATGCAACGTTAAGAATCGATTTTTTTTATTTAATTTTTCGAATGTTCAAACTTTTTGGAATGCGTGTTCGAAAGGATTTTTTGAAATTACTGAAATTGCTGAAGTTATTGGCATTTGAGTTGCGGTAAATGCACGGGTGACACCTGACCACTCGGCACTCACGTAAAACTTTAAATCTGTTCTCAAAATCGGTGGAACTTGTATCTCCAAAAGTTATTATCCGATTCGACTGAAATTTTTTTATTTCGAAAAATATACTTCTGGCTCGTGGGTAGATTAATAAAATTTAAAAAAAAAGAAAATTTATCATTTTTAAACGCATCGAAAGGAAGAAAAATGTAGGGAGAAGTGATTTCAAACTGTAAGTGTCATTATTTTCTCAAAAAATGTCATTTTTGTAATTTTTTTCTGATCTAGTTCACGGCTGAGTTTCATGCCCGTTAATAATCTGGCATTGTTTTTTTATTCCAGACCATTGGTTTAAGTGCCACCGATTTGGATGAATTTTTTCACGCCTCGACTTTAACGAATCCTCAATGCCGTCTACACTGATTAATTATAAAACAAAAAATATATTTATATAGTTTAAGACGTCCTTAATACATGACAAAAAGTCCCATTAAATTATATGTAGTAGTTTTCCTATAATTAATAGCCTAAAGATCATCTATTTGTATGGGCTGTAGATCGGAACTGCCCCTTAACTAAATTAACCCCCCACTGTGGAGATCGCCTTAAGGCGCGTCCCCTTCTGCGGACGTCACCTTGAGGAGCGCTGCCAATATTTCATGACGCAATGACGAAGGATAGATTTCTTTTGTTGATGCAATTTTTCCATTCTTCAAGTAGTATCGATGCCAACAAGCATACCAAATTCAGGACTTGTTCCAATTATATTGTACGCGAAAAAAAAAACTTCCAACCGCCCCTTAGGTCGTTCCCAAACGCTGAATGTCTTCAATATAAAAATATATAAAAAAAATATGTTACACGATTTTACTAAAAATAGACTAAAAACTAAAAAATAATTTTGCTCTTGTACTACAATTTTGATGGTGATATGTGACTTTAAATAAAATCATGCAAACTCTGTGATCATCCTGTAGAATTGTTCAAATAAATTGTAAAGAAGAAGGATAATCACAGAGTTTGTATGAGTTTATTTAAAGTCGCATATCACCATCAAGATTGTAGTACAAGAAAATAATTATTATTTAGCTTTTAGTGCATTTTTAATAAAATCCTTTAACATAATTTTTTTTATTTATTTTTATCTTCTAGTTTTTAGTGTTTGTGGATTTTTTACATATCTTTTCCAGTTTTTCTTTTTTACTTTTTTTTATAAAAATTGTACTGTCACACCCACCTACACCTATAAAGTTTTAAGACAATTGAACTCGTGAAAGTGGGTGTAAATTGAGTTGCCAGATTTGAATCGTACACCAAACAAACAAACATACAGAGGATCGAAGCTGAGTAAAATCATTTAAAAAGATTTTCCAAGCGTAGTTTAAGCGTCTAAGTTGTAGAAAACGGAAATTTCTCCGCACTGCGTCGCTGATTCCAGTGACTCTCTTCCGCAGATAAGGGGTTAATAGTTTAAGTCGCGTAAGATTTTGCAAAACGCTCCTTCAAGTCGATCAAGCTTTTCCAAGAAAGTTTTGCTTAACTCGCACCGAGCGAATATTCAAGCACACTGTGGTCCACACTTTCGATGCTTTCTATATAATATCGACGTGAAAACGCGCCAACACCGCGCACAGGGTGCAAATCCCTCGCTGCGGGAACACGTGGAATAAGAAGGCTCATTTTTACGTGAATGGTGGTACCGTAGAAAGTAACAGAGAGGAATGACGAAAGAATTTTACTTGATTAACACGTGATGTAGTTGTTATCGAAAACAAGATCTGTCAGTTTCTACTCCCTATTTCAGAAAAGAAAAAAACTCTTACTTCAACTGAGGCTTTACTTGGTTTCTATGCTGTCCGAGGAAAGTAACTTTTCTACGACGACGAAGAAAAGTTCCACTGGGTTGTAATTAATTAGTCAGAGGTAATATTCATCGATAGAATAATCAAGAATAAAATGTAGCTTCCAAACGAAACCGGAAGGGATATGGTAAAAATCAGCTGACGAGGAAGTGCAATTTCGTGGAAAAAGTCGTTCCTTAAATAACGAAATGAAAGTTGAATTTGGCTTCCGGTATTGAACTGTAAAAGTCGCTTTTATAATATACCCCGAGGGGTAGAAAAAAGTGTAACTATTAGAGTGTAAGAAGATGAAGAAGAAAGTTGGCTCTAGTTCATGGCAGTAAACAGACAAAGGCCTCCTCGCAGTAATAAGATGCACGAGAAAGTTTATTTAACAGGAAAGGATGCATAAAAAGGGTCCACTTCCGATATGTGCTTTCTTCTACCCTGCACCAGTCTAGTTACGATATCGATGATAGCAACATTCGACAGAGAACTGTTAAACGAGCTGCGACTCTTCACACAAACGCTGCCTTACGTAA
Source organism: Andrena marginata (assembly GCA_963932335.1). Lineage (NCBI taxonomy): Eukaryota > Metazoa > Arthropoda > Insecta > Hymenoptera > Andrenidae > Andrena > Andrena marginata. The sequence continues at coordinate 9,349,614 of OZ010660.1, forward strand.
ATCGAATCAGGAATGGAACAAAAGAAATCGAGCCGAGCGCTGTAATTTAACTGATTACATATTTGCTTATTAGCTTCGAAGTTAATGGCAGCGAGGATTTTGTTGCGGTCTCTACTGTCCCAGGAAGCTTCAAACGATTCATCATTATAAACCGTTTGATTAAAACCCCGAGGATCGTTGAATTGTATATCTCCGCGCTGGATTCATCCAGTCCCGGCCGGAGTCTCCCAGTCGAGAGCGATCCGCAGGAGAAAAAATCTCCTCTGCGGTTACACGCGATACAACATTTAATCGTGCCAGGGATCACGGTAATCTGCTGAATTCTGCTGCGAGCCAGATATTACCGTCGCACTGTGGTACATAATGACACTTTCTTCAAATCAGTCTACTTTTTATTTTAAATTCTCCTTAATTAAATTCTTTTCCAGCCAGAATTTTGAATTACTTTGCTAATTTCTGTGGCCTTTTTCAGCCACCGGTTCCGAGTTTAAATTCAGCTTTTCGAAACTGGAGATGGCGAATCCAATACGTCGAAGCGAGATTTCAGAAAATGAGATTATCCGGAAGAAACTTAGTGCGTACAGATTGTCGGGGACGTTGATTACGAATATGAGGTAATTATTATAAAGATCAAAATTTTAATTCGTACCACCAATCTAATATTGTACATTTAAATTTGTAAAATTGAAAATGTGGGATCGTTATAATTTTTTAGGCACTTCGTAAACGTGTAGGTGATTTTGCATCCTTACGTGTGTTCATACGCGTTCTTATAGTTGATTCTTCTGACTCAATAATAATGGGCAAGACTGAAGTTTACTGAAAAATTACGACCTGTAGACTGATTTGAAAAAAGAAAGTGTCATTATGCACCATTGCGGGGTCGAGGGGGAATCAGACTACGAAGCTGACCGTCGATCGCAAAATGGTGACTCCGTTATTGTTTCGCGCTCGCGTAGGAGGAAGGACGCTGCCACGTCGCGCGTTTTATTATCAGCGCCGATTGTTCCTCCCGTATTGTGTCGCTCCTCGCGGCTGTCAACTATCCCTAATAATCCGTTATTCTTTTTTTTTCGCAGCGCACGATGTCTGGACAACCTAAACGTCTTATGTAAGGACACAAAGTGACTTTCGCCAGGCGCTTTCACTTTGGGCCTAGAGCCAGGCCCAAGCCAGCAGCCGCAACACCAATACGGCTCGTGACTGGGCCCTCCCAGCATCCCGTTCACTCGGCTCTCCTCCACACGCTTCCCTTTCGTCTGTGCTCCCTCCTTCTCTCTCCCCCGTTCTTCAGCGTGCGCTCTCCCACGTACACACGCGAGCGCCCGCAAACCTCCGCCTTCGTGCGGGGCCCTGGCGGGTTCCCGCGCGCTCTGTTCACTTTCATTTTTCTCGGCATCGCTACCAAAAGTCGCGTCTCGAATCTGACAACGTTGCTTCGTAATCGGGACCGCTCTGTTTCCTGCGCGATCCTTTCTGGTTTACCAGTCTCCTCGACTGTCGAAGGGTAACATCGGGTTTGGGGCGACGGCGATCGGTGATAAAAAGAAGGGTCAAGATCTGGGCCAAGGTTATCCTGTCGCGGCGAGGAAAGTCCAGGGAAGGGGAGGGAAAAGAGCGCAAATGCGTGTCGAGGAGGTTTCTCTTTGCACGGAAACTGAATACGCCTTTCGATCTCGTCTCGTTGGCAGAACGCTCGGGCAAGCGTGAAAAGTAGCCGTGATTTCTGGTAATTACGCTGGGCACGTCGGTTGGCTGGATGTACAGTAGGGGTTTAGGCATTCGCGAGCTTATAGTTACGAGGGTTTCACACGATTCGCTAGGCTTTATACCGAATACATGCGAGCGAGTTACGGTGGGTGAGTCGGATTTGACAGGTCGTTGGCTTGGTGGTGAAGCTGACCGAGTCTACATTTATTTATTATCGGTAAATGCAAATTTAATGTTCAATCTGTTACAATAAATCAGGTAATCATTGAAAATCTCCCCACATGGATTTTCATTAATCTATTGTTGTAAAAAACATAATCCCCAAGCTCATTAATCCTTAAAGATTCTAGGATGCACTGATGGACCTACTCAGTTCTACCAACAGACTGTTAAATTAACACATAAGACCGTATGGCGAGCGAATCCTCGTTCCCCGCCCGTTATTAGAGTGTACAATAATTTCTTAGTTAAGAGAAATCAGGCGTAATTAAAATATTCCACTTTACAGTCGGAGGATTAAATAATACACTTCGTAACGTTTCGGAACAAGCGAGAAGCGGCTCGTGCGCACTGTCGTTGCCAGAAGCGACGTAATTGTTAATAACAATTCGGAGCGATGGAATTTATGAAAGAAAAATCATTACCGAAGTACAACAGTGCCGAAAATTAGATAGTAAGACTCCTCGGTAGCTCGGGAGTTTGCGATTCGAAGCATGGTTGCCGAAGGTCCGTCTCAGACCCGAGAGGTCTAATGGAGGAGCATTGACAGCTGTCAAAATACGAGACGATCCCACGCACGGCTCCATCCCCGTTTCCTTTATTCGTACCAACGCAGTGCTAGCGATTATTTCTACCAAGACAGCCGCGGCGAAGGAATAGTGCACTCCGTGGTCCACACGCGTATGTCACACACTTATGTCCTCCACTACCGACAAATCATCCTGGAGCCGACACTTCCCTCCCCGGTCCGTGGTCCCCGACAATATTCCACCCCCCCCCCCGTTAACCCGGTCCCGACCCGCTTGCCTCCCCAATACTCCCATCTCTTTCTCTCCCCCGATCCTCGCGACCGTTTATTTCGGGTACGTACCGGCGATCAGAATGGCGGCTATCACGTAGTACGTCCTCATGGTTACGAATGCGTGTATCTCCCGCGTGGTGTCGTGATCGAGTTACTTGCTTGAGGTACGTTAAAAAATGTTTAAAAAAAAAAAAATTGTAATCACTTTTACGGGCACAGGCTCCACTGCGCAGAGAGAACTCCGTGTTTGCGCCCTGTCGTTCTCCACCTTTATATAAGTCATTGGTCACGTGCTGTTCCTCTTCCACCTCCCGCGGGACCTCCTTCTCTCCTCCTCGTCGCTTCAAGAAGAGGTACTATGTACTCCGCGTTTCTTCTCTCCCTCTCACTCTCTGTCTGCCCCCCTTTCTCTGTCCCTCTTTCGTTCCCACCGATCTCCCTTTCTTTTTCCTTTATTCTTCTCCGCTGAAAATGCCATCCAAAGACCTGACAGAGGTCCGGTAACAACGTCCGTCTTGCTCTTTCTTCTCCTCCCCACCCATCCCGTCTCCCCCCCCCCCCCCTCTTCCCCGCCGCTGCTATAATTTTTATTCCCCGTGTCGTCTGCCTCGACGATTCTCCCTCTTTATCCAGTTTTTGTCGCTCCACGGTTTTCGAATACCCGCGCGACCAGTTTCTCGATGTTGGTTTTCACACGGTCCACCTCAAAATCCACTTTTCGATTTTGCCTCCAAGGACTCGGCTCGCTCCAGGGAGGAGGACGCCACGGGTGTATCGATTGGACGGTCCTGGCAAAAGGATGCTCGTGAAATTTTTCGCGCCTCTGTAGTGCCAGTGCCGAACGGCTGTATTTTTGTTAGTTACGATGCCCATTTTTGTGGTTGAAGGTTTTTTGTTTCATGGGTGGGAACTCGACGTTGTGTAATATGTAGTCTTAAGTGCGTTGCAATTTGTTAAAGTAAAGACTGCTGTTTTAAATATTTTGCAAAAACTAATGTTTCTCTGAGGTGTACTGCATTTTCGTGGAAGAACTTTTATTCTAGGGCATAAAAAGTGGGTGTAAAAAATTAAGTACGCTGCGCTGATGGGAGACCAGCTTCCTGCATAATTGGGCAAGAAAGTATAATTTATCTGCGTAATTGGGACACGATCGAACCGCAGGAATACATAGTAACGGTAGATAAGCTGCAATATTGAATCTGATATTCTTCAAATTATTTTTTTTTATTGTTTAATCTGTTGAGAGTTTGTTTAACTTTAATTCTCCGAATTGAAGTTATTCCATTTCGATCCCAGAAATTTCATTTCTCTTTTTCGCTCCACAGACTTAATTACTTTAGCTTTTGTCCTGTTTAGTGGATGGTGATGAGTTGCTTCTTGGGCTTCATGTTTAAAAAAAAAATTATGATTGCATCCAAACACCATTTTTTCTGTACTACTACACTTAGCCCGTTTTTAGTAAACCACCTCTTCATTTTCCCGAAAAATAGGCCTCTTCTCAGAAGGCCCCTTAGGGCCCTATCTTCAACAAAATTATGATTGTGCCAAACACCTTTTTTTTTGTAGTACTACACTTCGCCCGTTTTTAGCAAACTACCTCTTCATTTTGTCGAAAAAATAGGCCTCTTCTCAGAAGGCCCCTAGGGCCCTATCTTTAAAAAAAAATTATGATTGTATCCAAACACCTTTTTTTTGTACTTCTAGACTTCGCCCGTTTTTAGTAAACTACCTCTTCATTTTCCCGAAAAATGGGCCCCTGCTCAGAAGGCCTCTAGGGCCTTATTTTAAAAAAAAACATGATTATATGCAAACACTATTTTTTTCTGTGCTACTACACTTACCCCGTTTTTAGTAAACTGCCTCTTCATTTTCCCCCAAAATGGGCCCCTGCTCAGAAGGCCTCTAGGGCCTTATTTAAAAAAAAAAACATGATTATATGCAAACACTATTTTTTTCTGTGCTACTACACTTACCCCGTTTTTAGTAAACTGCCTCTTCATTTTCCCCCAAAATGGGCCCCTGCTCAGAAGGCCTCTAGGGCCCTATCTTCAAAAAAAATTATGATTGTATCCAAACACCATTTTTTTCTCTACTACTACTGCACTTAGCTCGTTTTTAGTAAACTATCTCTTCGTTTTCTCGAAAAATGGGCCCCTCACAATGTTTGCCACCTGGGCCTTTTTCCTTAATTCCGCCACCTGGCTCTGCTAATTCATTCTTCGACTTTTGATTCTTCAAATCCAGCCTTTCCGATTCTTCTCCTCGAAATTCAACTCACTCACCGCTTGGTATCTGATCGTGGCAGCATGCTGTTCCGCGTAACTGTATTAGAGCGATCAGTCCCCGTATATACGGTGGCCCGTCTAGCATCGAAATTCGTCGGGTCCGTCCAGGTGCGATTGTTTTTGTACACAGGTGGCGTGCTGCCGTGGTCGCACGATTTGCAGAATATTGACCGATCGCTACGTGATTATAATAATAATCGTGGGTCCCTAGCGACTACGTGATATAAAATAACGGGGAAGGCTGGAAGGGGGCGAAGGTCGAGCACGACCAACGTGACTCACCGTGACACCCAGGTCCGATACACCACCCTGCTCAACATTCCGGCAGAGGGTATCTCTGACAACTGCAAGACAGCAGCCGTTATTTCGGTTTTTCGACGCAATCGGCCGAAAATAGATTCTTAGCAAGAATTTGCTCAGAGAAATTTGAATCCACGCAAACCCAGTACACCTGCTCGGATTTTTCGAAAATTTATTCTGCGTTATTTCGTGAGAAAGTGTTTTTGGCTTTTCCTTAAAAATGTGATTTCTGTTTTTAATAAGTTTAATGAAACACGCCCGTCAATGGTTTTCAATTAAATTATATAATTGGGGTTGGTCCTTCAATGAAAAATTGGAATTTTTCTCTTGGAGGTTTGCATCGACTTACGAAAACGGTTTCTTCGATTTCGGTGGCTAGAAATTTTATGCGCGGTTGATCGGACCAACGATTGACATTTATTCCCTTGCATCATCCATTCGCATTTCTGGCACTTGTTGCGTTTCTTATACAAGAAAGTTCCAAGGATTTTGCAATTATTTCGTCAGTTTTCTCTTATATCTTGCGGTTCTGTCGAAGGGGCAGCTTGGATCGAAGGAAATCGATTATTGTGCGCGAAATTGGTAGAAGAGATAGGGGATAATAGCTTTGGAACTGATATTTTCTTTCAAAAGCTTTGGTATAATGATCCCTTAAATTTATCCTTTTGAATTTTGGTTCCTTAATTCATTTTTTGAATCCCGATTCTTCAAATTTAATTCCTTCAATTTTTCCTTAACTTTAACACCATAGATCATACAAATTTCATAAGTATTTCTATACAGTACTGGAAATATTACTATTAGTACTACGAAAATATTAGGCATTATGAAATTTATTTATGGTCAAAATGAGTTTGATACAAATCGTTAAAATTTTATTAATCATATTGTTAGGAAAATTGTGTACCTAATACGTAAATTTGCGAGTGATGCAATAAATATTTCTGATACTATATGTACATTACCTACTTATTCTCTTTAATTCGATTAAGGGAAATTTTGAACTATTTTCATCGATATTATATATACAGCATTACATTCTACTCTTTCTATTATTTCCTATTTCTCTTTGCAATATTATAAAATAGCCATTACAGGAGAAAAGCGATTCAATATAACTGTGGAAGTGAAGTCAAACGGGTAACTCATCAAAAGAAGCGCTTCAATGTATTACAATCCCCCAGGGACGTATTCTAATTCACTGAAATTTTCGAGGCGACGATTTCAATCAAGGCGGACAGGCGCATGTTAATGCCGAACGCTTTCGACGATAACGGAACTTTCTCGCTCCGCTTAATCCAGTTTCTCGAATAAATCGCATCGACCGAGCCGGTATTCGCGCTTACGTGCACGTCTACGATCGGCTGCTCTAACGAACAGCAAAAAACTCGCTGAAATATCGCAGGTTGATCGACCTTGGCGCCGTAACTCAACATAAATGAAGACGAGAGAAACATCGCCCAACGCTCCCCTTAAATCGCTGCACATACTTGTTCGCAGTTCATACTTCATGCTAATACTTGTATTACCATCGCTGCGTTATATTAATCTGTTAACTGGACCATTTTCCACCAGGAACTAACTTTGCGGATTTAAAAATATGCGTTTAAGGTTTCTAAACGAGTTAACTCATTTTCAACACTTTTCAATTGCATTACTCATTACTGATTAGCGTCATTGCTTTGAGAGAATATCACTATAGAACACTCTACACCAACGTTTCCCAATTTCCCACGGAACCCTTCCAAGTTCACTAAAATTTCTTGGAACCCCTAGTTTCAAAAGCCTTCTTTTTTATATAGAGTCCGCTTCAAATTTTGCAGTCAAGTCTGTGTTTCTCGCTGAATAATTTACTCATTTTTGCAACAGGGATCGAACGAAACTATTAGCTTTTCTAAATAAAAGTTATTTAAAAAACTTTTAACTTTTAAATCATTTCCTTTCTGTTTTCAGTTAACTTTGTACATTAACACTTTAACTCTATTGCAAAAGTTTATTCCGTATTCGATTAATAAAGGTTCTGGGAGATCCTATATTTCTTAACAGATACTTTAAGGTAAAATATAAAAGTTAGAATTATTTTTTGAATTAGCAATATTTAAAGAATTGAAAGTAGAATAAATATAGAAGAGAAAGCAAGTTGTTAATTTTATATAAGTGTTTTATTTTACTAACAATAAGAGGAAAAATGATCAAAACCAATGTTGATTTATTTATTCTTTATATATTTCAAAATGGGAAATTTGCTTGCTGCAACTTAAGTAGAATAAATTTTCCTGATCAACTGAAACTTTTTCCTACTTCCAAGAAAATAACACTTCCCTATTTATGCAAAAAGGTATGCAATAAAAGTTTCAGTAAACACACTTCAATTTATAACTGTTTCCTTGGAACAAAAGAGATAATAGTAAAACAAAAACTACTGTCCTTTCATACCTAATTAAAAACATTAACAGTTTCATTCGATCTTTCTTTCGTAAATATTTCAATTTTATTATAAGATAAATTCTTATCGCAAAGCTCCAATTGGGAAACGTTTCCTCTACACCACAAATTTTTTTTTGTGGGTCAAAATGAACCCCGTATTCGTCGCCCCAGGGTTAAAGCCGCAGTTCCTTCTTTTGCACGAGTATAATAATCATACTTTCACATTAGATTCATTCATTCTGCCAAATGCAGACTCATTTTGCAACAACAAATTCCCTCGCTCGCGCCAGTTAACACGTAAAAAATACTACCATAAGTGGAGATAGTGCAATCGGGAGTAACGTTTGCTGGGAAAGGTCATAATCAAGGCCGCGGGGTTCTGCGAATCGGCTACGGCCATGAAAGCGGATAGAAATCAAAACTCATAATACGCTTATACGAACTTGTTAATTAACTCGCGTTCGCGCCCGGAGAATGGAGTTTCGCGGCCGTGCACACCAGCTACGAGGTGAAATAACATTTTTCTGGCCCATCGTGGAAATTTCTTGCCTCGGTATCGATAATTCATAAGGGGACGCGATAGGGTGGCATTCCATGCTACTTTTCGTGCTTCCCATTAATATCTGGCTCGATCTTTTCCTTGTTTACGACGACTCGTGCGTCGAAATTACACGTCTCGATTCTTTCTCTACAAGCATTGCAAAGTTTGGTAGTTAAAATTTTCTTCAAATCACATTTACGACTGGATAGCATTAGCTAGCGTTTCACATGTGAGAGTTTCATTAACACCCAGCGGAAGATCTGCAACGAAACTGTTCCTGAAAGCTACGTTAATTAAGCATAAAACAACTTTCTACCATTTTCCTGCCTCCTTCGAAAGTAAATTCTGAAACGGCACACCTCGCTCCTCGCTGCTAGTGTGTTAAGGAAAACTCGCGAATTTTTGTGAACCTCTTCTTTTAATACCGTGCGACGATTGTCCATTTATGAAAGACACCCGAATACGAAGCAGCAAGTGTTGCACCGGATGGCTAATGCAGAAACGCCTTCCGGATAACGGGAACGCTTCGTCGTTTATGGTGGTTTGTCGCGGTGGTAGTCTGCGCGTCGTTACGCGTCGCGGTGTCCCAAGGATGCAGGTGCCGCGCCTGTCGATAATTAATATTCGGCCCGTTGGTCTCCTTAAGTCGACCGATTCGAGCAGTACTGGTCGTCCTCCTCCTGGAACTTCTTCTGTCACCTTGCCCTGAATCCCTGTCGAACTTACACACGCATATGTTTACAAGCTCCACTTTCAGGTACGGCCTGTTTCCACGACGTTAATTCCCCTTTGTCCGCGGTCAATTGGAACAACCTTTCTCGCGGTAAAAATTCGACGTCGAAGGCTTGCTTAGACGCGCGTACTTGGGAAACGCGCGCTGCTCGATGCTCGCGCGAGTCTTCAGCCAAGGAGAGCTGGAGTCGTGAATGCCAGATCAGCCGATGAAACGGGGTGAGAATAGCTGCGTTATGGTTGTGTGATTAATCGAGGTATTTGCGTTCGTGGCCAGTTTCTCATGGTTTCTAATATGACACTTAAATAGGATATTCTAGAGCGGTTTCCCTTGATTTTTAATGCAAATCGAGGCTGTCGCGGGAAAAAATCGCGAACGTAATATGGCGGAAATTGTGGGGGCTGATCTTTTGGTTTTGTATGTTTTTTAAATATGGCTTCACCATTTTTTTTTTAAATGTAGTTGGAGAAATTTTATTAATAACGAGTTTAGTGATTTGAATAAAATTTATTTTTATTTTTCTATGCTTTTTTTAGATTTATTTATTCTTTATATATGTATAGGTATATTTGTCATAATGATTCAAATTCAGGGTTGAATTTGAACAGAAGGGTTATATTTAATTATTTTATTTTATTAATTCATTGAGTTACTTTGAATTTTTTAACATAATTTTTGTGTATTCTTTCGAAAATTTCACTATTTTATTTAGAGACAGAATTAACCTAAATTAATATGCAGGTTTTGATTGATAGATTTGGATCGTGCTTTTTAGTAAAGCGCTTATGGTCAAAAATAAAAAAGTACGTGCTAAATACCTAATGTTTTTTTATTTCGGATATTATTACTTTGGGTGGCTTTGACTTATTTTATTGAAGAGATACAAGTTGACTCACTATTCAGAGATATTTCTGGAGTTATGAATACTTATATCCTTTTCAAGTTTATGACGCATTTATGTGATACGCAATACTTCTGAAGTAAGGAAAGAAGGCATTACATTGCTCGTGGAATTGTAAATTACACCAACAGAAAGGTGGGAAGTGTTTAATTGTCCATTGAGAATTATTTAATGATGGTGATCAAAATATTCTTCAATTTCCCGAACTTTCTTATGTAACGATTACAAGGTGGCTTTCTCCTTACCTCAAAGACTTGTAAAACAGTCCTGAATTTGCATTACAACAGTTTTCTTTAACTTCGAGCAATCCAATTGATCAAGAATATCGAATCCTTTACCACCTCTTGCCTCGTACTAAAATTGTTTCTAATTAAGTAGAAATATATTAATTACAAAAAAATCTATATTACATCTGGGGCGAATAAAGTCGACTTAAAATCAGCTTAATCACTAAAAATTGAAATGCGATGGTAAACGCATAGCATTCGAAATCATTCGTTAGCTATCAGCCACACATCCACGAGGTTACCATTGCAAATGATTTGTGACATTTTTGACACTCAATGAATACGGCGCTTCCTCGTGTTTTTTTAAGTTGCCGTTACACGCAAATCTTTTGTATGCAAGTGACAGCAGTTTCGCGTCACCGGAACCAACGGCGGTATGTCAAACTCGGCCCGAAGAATTATGCGCTATGTGCAGTATAATTATATTCGTAATTGACGTAACAACGCGGGCCTTTATGACGTTTGATTTATGGCCAGTGACAGAACAGTTCGATGTCAATAACTCATCTTCACGAGGGCTTTAGAAACTTACGAAAGATTGCGTACGGTGCCGAGTCTTTACACCGTCTTCTATCGGACCCACGGATCTCGTTACGGCTATGAGCTTAGCGGGTTCAATGCACTGGAAGCATTATCCACTGCATTCCTAGTAAGCCCTCTGTCTATTGTACTCTTAAAAATGACCCGATCCGTATTAACCACTTACCAGAATTAAATAACGGATCGAATAACAGTTGTTTTAACTTTATTCGTTATTGGAGGCTTGAATAATCTGGGTTAACGTTGTTCGACAAATGACGAGTAATTCTTTAATAAACTTTTATTCGTTATTCGAGATTTTTATTTAAATAAAAATTGTACCCATCTCTGCCACTTATTAATCCTTTAAGTACCTACTCGGTGAAGTGGCGATGGGCGACTCCGTTAAAAGAAATAGATTACTTTCAAAAAGAATCGAGGAATCGATGAAAAGAATGATCAACGAAATAACTGATTCTTCAGAAAAATAATCGATCAAATAATCAATTCTCCAGAAAAATAATCGATAAAATAATCGATTCTCCAGAAAAATAATCGATAAAATAATCGATTCTCCAGAAAAATAATCGATAAAATAATCGATTCTTCAGAAAAACAATCGATTCTTCAAAAAAATAATCGATAAAATAATCGATTCTTCAGAAAAATAATCGATAAAATAATCGATTCTTCAAAAAAATAATCGATGAAATCGAATACTTTTCGATAAAACTCAAATTATTTTACTAATCGATAAAATAATCGATTCTTCAGAAAAATAATCGATAAAATAATCGATTCTTCAGAAAAATAATCGATAAAATAATCGATTCTTCAGAAAAATAATCGATGAAATCGAATACTTTTCGACAAAACTCAAATTAATTTACTAATCGATTCTTCAGAAAAATAATCGATAAAATAATCGATTCTTCAGAAAATTAATCGATAAAATAATCGAATCTTCAGAAAAATAATCAATCGATTCTGAAAGAATAGAGTAGAATCGCCCAATCCTGTAAAGCGTGATATTACGATGTCCGCTTTGATACCACGATGTCCGCTTGGATATCAGCGTTTCTGGCAGTCCAAGGAACTTTGACCCTCGAAAAGTTGCCGATGCATCGCGAGTACGTACGCGTAACACGTGCAGCAACGCGCATCCGTCTGCGATTGGCACGCGACGGTGCGGTTCGGTAGCCGCGTCGCCGCGCTGCGCCCCCGACGGCTTCTTGCGAGCGTGGTAAGTTGAGGTAACGTCTGTCGAATTGCATAATGGCAAGGAGAAGCGGCGCATGGTGTCGAGCGTGCTACATCGCTGAGAGACGGCTGTTGTCGAGAACGCCGTGGATAGAACGGGGTGGCCAGTACTCTGCCGACGACCCGGCATGGCTTTTATCTGGCACGGCGCATCGTTCGCCCTGGCCGCAGGAGTGAAAGTCGAGTGCTGGCTCCGATGAACGTTCAGCATCCAAAGCTGCACCTTCGAGTCTGTTCTTATTATGATCGGCATTTGTGATCGCACCGATCTCTGGTGCGTTGATTATGGTCTTTAATTCGCGTAGTAGGGGTAGCCATCAGTAATTCTTTAGTACGTCATTCTTTTGTTTTAGTGTATAGTGTAGTGAAAGGGGTAAGTTTTCGGGCAAAATGGGTCAAAAAGATTTGGAGGTTCGAGGAGGGAAGATTCATTGGATTCATTTGTTTAATATTCTTTAAGGGGGCATTCTCGTGTAACAACCCCAAAAGTAATTGATATTTTTTAATTTTTTTTTAAAAATTATGGTTAATATTGGGATTAAACTCTTTTGGGATATAAGGAGGCATCTTTAAATTTGCAGAAGATTTTTCTTTATGTCGAGCATTCTTATTATTTATTAATTATTGTCGAATCTTGTTAACCTCCTCGACGATGTTGGCGTGACGTGTAGTACCTGTCCCAGTCATCTGATTGCAAAAAGAAAAAAAATCTTAAAGTTAGATAGTTTACGCTGGGACAGAACACAAAATTTTAATTTTAGTTTTTATTTATAATAATGTTTTCATCGATAAATAGTAAATTTATCTGAGGAAAAAAGTTACTTTTTCTTTCAGACGATATAAATTTCTCAAATTTTCATTACTTTTTTTTTTAAATTAGGGTCAATCCCAGCCCAAGCTATCTAACTTTAAGAATTTTGTTTTCCAATCAGATAACTGTGACAGGTCCAACACGGCACGTCAGCAGGAGTTACATAAAAAAAAAAATAAAAATTTCAGCAAGATTAAAGATGCCTTCTTATATTCCAAAAATGTTTAATCCAATATTAACAATAGTATCTTAAAAAAAAATCATAAATATCAGTTACTTATGAGGCTGATACAGGAGAATCCCCCCTTAACGCAAATTGCACCCTTTGTAGCTCTTCTCGTTTGGGTTTGTTTGCAGTGTTGCTATATCTCGCACTTAAAACTTTACGTGAAATCACTTTTTCGATCCGTCTATGCGAGAGTCTAAGAACCTAACGTTATTTCACCTTCATCACTGATAAAACAGTACCTTCTGAAAAATCCATATCCTCATTTCGACACCCAATTTCGAAAATTCTCCAAGATCAATGAATAGCCCGAAAATTTGTAAAAGATCGGTAGCGAATACAACTCTGCTCTAAAATGATTCCCCTAGGATCTCCTAGTGTTTTTCCCACATCGCCCTGCATTGTTTCTATAAAGTTGTCCAACATATGGGAGTTTTGAATGACGGAATGCAGCGCCTTGGCTCGCGTCGCGGAATATTGCGACTTGGCGATCGGAGGCCGTCGCTGGCGAAAAGAAGCTGACGCCCTCGTCGGGGGAGGACGGCGGAGCGTAAAAGTCCAGCAGAGTGGCTACGTCAGCGCGGGCGTAAGAGGGTGACGAGGTTGTTGACACTTCGCTGTTTTCGTCGTCGACGACGGCGTGTGCGTCGGAGGTGCTCCGAGAATGCCGATCAGGGCAGCCCCTCCCGGAACGCGCTTTGCATTTATATTTCGCGTTTCCTCCGCGATGATATGGCCCGATATGAATTCCCAGAACGCTAAGATTAAAGCAGCATTGTGTCGAAACGAAATTAGCAGCGGTTTCTCCTACGGTCTTTAAACGCGTCTGAAATGAATGGCGGAAGAAACGAAGAATTTCGTTCCCAATATCCTTTCTATAATATACAGTTGAATAATATAGAATTCATTACTGCTTAATTCTTGCCGATTCTACCAGATACGATAATTAACAAAATTCTTATTCCCCATACTGTGCTCGTTAAAATGCTTCTGTACTGTAAGTTTTCGGGTACGATGAAACGCAACACTGATCACTCGTGTTACAGCAGTATTCTTATTTATTAGAAACGCGTTTAACTCAAATAAGTTAACACTCGGGGCGGGCCACGTGAAAATATTTTCTGGGGAATTACTAGGAATAATAAAAAAAAAATCTACTGTCTCGTTTAGCTTCTTAGACGAGCAGGAAGATCCACAATTGTCGCAGAAATGGTACCTCGATTTTTACAGTTTTATACAAATCTTTTAACTACTTCGATTAAGAATCGTTAGAAGCTTTTACTACCTTTAAATCGGAACAAATATTTTTGAGATCCAACGCTAGGAGCATCGACTAAAAGAACTCGCAAAGTCCCCCTCGTTAAACGGACTCATTGTGTGGTGATTCGTTGGAAGAAAGTTGTTGTAACGATTTCGAAATCAGCCCAGATATTCATGTTCCGTCTGTCAGTCAGTCTGCCTGGCACGTCTTTTCCCTTTCGCGAGAATCCGGCTATTTTATTCCGCGAAGCATTCAAACGGTTTTCTCCGGCTTGCCTCTGCGCGCCGCGACTTTTAAGTGTCCCCCAGTTTTCGACTCCGCCGTCCCGTCGGCGTTTCTCCGTGTAAAAGAGAGGCTTCCCTCCCACGCTCGTGTCAAAGGATTGGCAAATCGTGATACCGCGATCACCTTTTTGCGTGGCCCCCGCCGTGACGCTATTTCGTTTCTAAGCGCCGATACAAGAGCGGGCGAACAGCGGGAAAGCAGTCGCGGTGGCCGATGATCTTCCTCTCGGCTTCGCTAGCCGTTAAGGCGGATTCACGCGTGCCAATTCCGTGACTGTTTAGTGGTATCAGTGTCAGTGGAATAAAATATCGTTTTTCCGTTTTGGAATGAAGCAGTTCAAACTTGTCAGTGTTAGTCACTGACACTGGCACAAAGAGGCCTCTGATATCGATGACAAGTGAAGAAACGTCTAAAAGACTTAAAAAATTTTAGATCAATTTTTGAACAACCCAAATTTGTATAAGCAGACCTGGGGCATAAATACTGTAGAGGATTCTCGTTTGATTTTTGTTCCCTGTTCTTTTCATTGGCAATTAATTTGAAAAAATATTGTTAAAAAGGCGCTAAATATTTATCGCACGCACAAGAAAAACACCACGCGCCGGGCCCGCGGGTATGCGCGAAGCCGGCTTAAGACGCTCAATCGACAGTGAAAGTGACCGAGATCGTTAATTGTGTAGACTCAGTTCACTTGAGCCAGTAACACTTGGTGTTGGCAGAGACGATGATCGATTTAATGTGCGCATTCTCCTTTGCACTTAACAACGATCTGTGCTGGTGAAAATACTCGAGTACATAGAATTTGGTAACAGAGTTGAGGTACGGAGAAATCGTGGTAGTATCTGTTACACTTCTGCGAGTTGATTCCAGCTCTGCTCAGACTAATAGCGCCTACACGTTGGAGCGTTCAACGCAGTTCGATGGAATAATGATCTACTTCTGTGGTAGAAATGTTACGGAGGACTGAGAATAAGAAGAATAGGATAAATTGGAGAAGTATAGGGTATTTAATGCTATAAGAATTTCGAAAAGCAAATGAAGAGTTATTAAAGCTAATGTTTATGTAGGGGACACCAGGGTAAAGTGAGATTTTCTTATTATTTATTTGAAAATAGAATATATTTATACATTTATTGGTAAACTAATAAATTTACATAATACTAGTAAAATACTCTTGCTCTTCGCTACGGGGCGAAGAGATTTTAAAAAATCCGTGGGAACACATGTCACCCCTTTTCACTCCCTTAGGGGTTGATTAGGGCAAAATGCTGAATCTGGTTTTTAGGCATTTGTGTGAATGACTTTCGTAAATAAAGACGAAGTTCATATCTAATCGGGCCTAACAAATAATAACGAGTGCGAGAAAATATATTTCACCCCTTTTTACACCCTTCGGGTCGAAATTCAAAAAATCCCTTCTTATCGATCACCTACGTCGCAAAAGAAATATATACCCTCCGAGTTTCATGTTTCTAGGGTCAGCGATTTGGACTAGACGATGATGAATCAGCGACACAACGATTATATAAGTATAGATAGATAACAATGATAATTGTGCACATGTGGCTGTTAAAAAATATAAATTCTTTTAAAGTAATGGAAACTAATTTTTGGGAACCTCCGAATGGGTTTTTAAAATTAACTTTTTGGATAAAAATGTTAAAATAGTAACGTTAATGTTTAAATTGTATTATAGATTTATTCGTACACATTTTTATTAAAAAGAAAACATTTTATTCTACTTTAAACTTTCGAAAGCTCACTTTATTCTGGTCCTTCCTATTTAATTTTTATTTTATTCTTTGTTAATTATCTGATTTATCTCTGCATTCACTTCGCAGTTCGCATTTCAGTATTCTACTGTCGTCAAATTATTTTGCCTATCGTCCCCGTTTCAGTTTCCCTTCACTGTGCCTCTTTTCATGGGTTTTGTCATAAATTTCGAATTATATGTGCGTGGATTTTCTGCGGCAGCAAGACCCGACCTATCATCACGAGCAAAATGATTTACTCGATCGCGTGGAAAAGGTTAACGAACGTCCAAATTTATATTCCATGCCCGCTGTTCCGCGGTACTCTTATGTCCCGACGCCATGCACTTGCCTGTTGCGTCCGGTGCACGCGATGCACATGCACGTACGAACACGTATTATAATGAGAAACCGTTAGATCTCGTGCTCGATTAGCCAAATGGAAAGAGGGAATCCTCGCGAGCGAAGTGGATGCAACCAGCGGTTGCACTCCGCTGGTGCAACAAACCATTTCTTGGCGAAGTCGGCGGTAGTGTTGCATTCAGAACGGAACAGAGATTGTTCGAGATTTTTTTAAGCCCGCCTCCGCGTATTTTCATAACTCTTCCTTTTACGGATTTCTTTGGCCCCGTTTGATACTTATTATCGAGGGATAATTGAAACTCATTATACTGGCTCGGATTCTCACTCTTTCCTTTTTTAGAATGGATCGGCAGAGAATATATTCGATTCTTACATTTTGATTTTACTAAATAGCGAATTGACTGGGTTAACTTATGTGGGTAGATTTCGGGTTATTCGTAGGATACGAGGCATGAAAGTGATTTTTAGAAAGTAATGTATGTAAATAACTACGAAGTCACAGCGTATCTTCGTGACGAAATACAGAAAGGTTACGTATAATCAGCGATGCAGTGCGACAAAACAATTAAAAGTTGGAGAAAGAATAGTTAGAAAGTTAGGCGCACATTTCTTTGGAAAGTATTTAGATATGTAACCTATGTGGTTTTGGAGATTAGTCAAGTGGAATATTATATAATTATATAACAATTACTATAATACGATTATATTATAATTACTTTAATTACTATTAATAATAATACTAAGTTATTAATAATAAATTAATATTAATCACTATCACTCTGAATTATTATTAATTAGTATTAATAGTAACAACAATTACTATCAATTACTATTAATTATTAGTATTAATATTAATATTTAATTACTATTAATTTATTATATTATAATTACGACATATCTAAGTATAATTGTAAGAATCCGAATTAATTGAAGGCAAAGTATAAAACAGAAATGAAACACAACTAATGCAAGGTAAAATTTG
This sequence comes from Andrena marginata, assembly GCA_963932335.1. Lineage (NCBI taxonomy): Eukaryota > Metazoa > Arthropoda > Insecta > Hymenoptera > Andrenidae > Andrena > Andrena marginata. The sequence continues at coordinate 9,367,277 of OZ010660.1, forward strand.
AAGACGACTAAATATGACTTTGTATAGTAATGCGCAACACTTTTAAATTAGCATTTCCCCGTGCATACATTTTTTAACATTTATTTTTCAAATCTCTCACGATTTGAAACATTAATTATTTACGAATTCAAATTGCACCCGCTATAGAATAATGTTCGTGGCTTGTGCATACATTAAATTACCTATGTGTTCTGATACAAAGCGTGTTAATCGCGGATGATAAACATGATGTAACATTTTTCACCACGGTAGAAGTATGCTCGTTATGTCAGGTGTAATGTAATGCACGCATACGTGAACATAATAATTTAAGTATAGAATTACGAAAGAGTGCATTCTAAGGGTAGCAGCCAATTATTGAATTAACTTCGTATTTTTCTTATGTTATCCTTTAATTATTTATTAAACATTAATATATCAAGCATTGGGTGCATTCTTACCGATACAGTTAAATTTTTTACTCATTGAGGAATGTGAAGGAAATTTAAATGAATTATTAAAATTGTCGATTTACCTCTCATTTTATGATACTTATTCCACTATACTACCATATTCTTAATTTATACCACTCACAAGGGTTATTCTGTGGAAATCAAGTAACATTATTTACGTTTCCTTTTATTCCTTAATAAATTCTTTTCACTCATGATAATAGACGAAGTCACGTGGCTGTTAAAGATAACGCAATACAGGAGGAAAAATTATACTGGAATTATGAATGATTCCCACGGTTGAAGTAGCAATTCGAAGAATGTTACCATTTAGCAATAATAGCGTTGCGTTTGCAGTCGTATAATAATTAATAGACCGATTACCCCACGAGGTTGGCTAGATTTCAAGGACAATCGCCAATAACGAAATTCGCCTGAAGTGTTAGCTGGGTAACATAACTGCGGACGCGAGTGAACGCATAACTTTAAGGTACGGTATCCTTAACGCCTGCAGCAAAGTGGCTGCCTCGGGTTCCGTTCATTTCATGGCTCACTTTTACCGACCGCTTGATATATGACTTTGAAAGTTCCAACTTTTCCTAGTAACTTAAAAAATATCAGACACTTGCCTCAATAAATAATTCGCAGAATAGGTACACTATGCCGAATCACATTGAGAACATGTGCGTTCTTAAAAATCTGATAACGTCGAATCATAGGTGTGAAATGCTTCTTCAAGTTTAATAAAATCAACTTCGAATGACTTTGCATAAAGAAGACTGTAAAAAAAATAGGGCAGGGTTTTGTGTAAATGGCGGAATGACTAATCGAAATATTGATTGTGATTGATCATATTGTAATACTGACGAGAAATGTAACATCATAGTTTAGTCGATTAATTATTCTACTTTGCAAAATTGAAATTAGTGGTGGGTTGAAGTATGCCAGTGGTTCGAATTATGATAGAAATTTTCAAAATTTATTGTGTTTAGAATCCGAGGTGAAAATTTACTGAAATTTATTGAGTTAAATGTTATCGTACTTTTTTGCCTTTTTGGTCATTGTTAATCAGACATGCAACGCAACGCTTTTCACTCAAAATTACCGGAAGAAGTGCACGTAGAAATGTGTATATTTTCCCCTGGAATACTCTGTATAACTGGATCCAATATTTATAAATAGCTGAGCGTAGTTCGTAGATGTGGTAATTCTTAGCAGTCCGTTGCTACACCATGGCGATTACAGTTCCACGTATCACGCACTTACGTGTCTGCTTCCGTATTCAGACGTGTCGCCTTTAAAAACAGTTACCAGCATCGTGACAAATTCGTTAGTTGTTTGTCGCCGATTTAAAGACGATTTGTCATTTCTTGAAAAGAGACATTTTAGTAAGAATGTGAATTTTTATAGATGGTTGCAATTCGTTGTGTTGTTGCTAATGAATCGATGCTAACACCCTGTGACGATTACATTTTTAAATTCTTACGGTATCTAAAGATGTATTTAAAAAGAGACATTAAAGTAACATTTTCGAAGAAATTTAGTAAAGGCTTTACCGTAAATTATTTAAAAAACTCTTACGGTTTTATAAAAATTTTCTGCGGCATAGAAATTCGATGAATCAACTAATTAGAGAAATCTAGAATGGATGTGTTGCTCAGACCTGATCGAAGGAATCGAAACAAAAACCTGTTTTGAATTTCACTTCGATTTCAATTAAAAGAATGTTTTGTTATGTCCTACAAATGTCCTGTTACGTCTGTTTTAAGTCAGGAAGCAATTTCGACTTCTGTGATGCAACACTATCGATTCTGTGAACGTGGGGATGTTTAGGAAGAAAATTGTTTTATTTAGAAATTCGGTGCGACATTTTTTAAAAGTGGTGGAACGGGTGTAGCACGGTGAGGATTTCTATTTCTTTGTATTACAATGGAGTTGGTATATATAAAAGCAAATTATAGGAATTTTGTAAAGCAGTAAACTGTGAGGGAAGGTGCGGTAAATTGATAAAATTCGCAATTTGTTGAAATGAAGTGTTTAAGAATTTATTTCGACCATATGGAGTAAGATTTTTAAGGAAGATGACTTTGAAAATTTGTTAGATACACCCGTATTGTAACTAAGAACGATTTGGCTGACTTGTCTGCCTAATATTAAGTATTTCTACTGAGATATTTGTGTTTGTGAACGTTGACAGTGGCATGATTAAAATTATCTTTAGCACTATTTTCTTAGCGACAAAAATAATCTTCAGAAATACAAGTGTCTTATTTGAGTCATACTACTGTCAACGGTCACAGAGACTTCAATGAGCAAGTAGAAGCAGCCAGTAGAAGACAGACCATCCTCAATAGCACGTGTACATACTCGACAAATAATCAAACTCAATTTTCTCGGAAACGAATCTTCAATCGATAAAATGTTATCACACATTGTTTATACAGTTTTACAGGAACAGTCACCCAATGTTTTCAGTGTCTACGAATTAAGCCCCCTTGCTGTATAAATCAGGAACAATCGTCACTACAGCTTCATTTATTCATTTATTAACATACATATATCATTGTTAAGCAACGTTACCCCTTTTATAAATTAATAGTTAGTTGTCCAGGAGAATTTGATTCAAAAGAAGTGTACATAATTTCAGTTTGTACACGGTTCCATATCAGTTCCTTATTTAATAAATAATGCTAACTTAAATTATAATAATTGAGTTTATTACAACTAAATAAGTATTACAAAGTGGAACTGCAAATTCCAAACACCAGGACACGCTGCAGAATTGCATTTAAGATAGCGTTTTGCAAGTTTATAGGACATGCCTAGTTTCACTACGTTTGTCGAACAACGAGAAAACTGCTTTCGATTAGGAGAGCATCGTTGGATTTCAAGGCCATGGATATTAACCGCGTCGAAGCGTACCGGTAGAAATTTTTCTAGCTGAATGACGCCATCCGTGGTAAAACTGCAATCACGGCACGAGTCGCGAACGATCCAGCATAATGCATCGCGTTGCAACAGAACGTCAACGTCTTAGGTTGCGCTCGCACGTCTCTAACGCGTTGCGCAGAATACACTCGATGGGTTTGAGGAAAACCGCTTTTCAAAGGCCGCCGCAGGCATTCAATTTATAATTTTAGAAGCTTAGTGCCCACACTGTTCGATAATATAAAAATGTCTTTAGCCCCTGATGGAATATACTGATTTAGTATTATAATTTAGCGGACTGTGGTCCTGGAGAAGGTTTTATTTAACTCCTAGGTCTAAAACTGTCAGTTATTCGAGCGCTTACGAGCGATTTTTTGCCAAATACCGATGCTTCAACTTTGCACAACCGCCATTTTGTCTCAAAATAATTTTTCCAAAATCTTTTCCTGGATAATTTAATATATTATCTACAAAATTTCAAATTTTCAATTTTGAATGATCCTGCACCGAGCAACTGTTGTCATCGCAAAGCGCCTAGAAAGAGGATGTTCGGGCACCGCCCATAACTCATCAACCTTTCGATACTTTTTACAATAAAAAATACTGAAATCTCCGTAAGATATACTCTTTCCAATAGACAAATGCTTAATAATAAAAGTTTATCGGGTTTTCTAGAAGAAATTCCCAAAGAAGCATATTGTTTTCACCGTTCTAGGCAGGGCTCCTCATTAATCTGTGGGATATAAATTTTAAAATACAATATTCTTTTCAATGAAACTATCTTATTGCTGTTACCGTTTACAGTTTAGACTTTCTTTTGATCAGTACTGTATATATTTCTGACACGAAGAAGTAATGTTTATATCTCCAAAAGGAGGTGTTTTAAGACCTCCCCTTATATCACTTCTCTTAATTCTTACCACGAATAGTATATGTTTCTAAAGTTCCATCAGTTGTTTCTGCACCACTCTGTATATAGTTTAAGATATCAGCGTCCCATTTGCATCCACTGAATACAAGTGGTACTGAATATGTGAAATATCTTTCACTTTCTTTGTGCTCTGTTTCTTATTACAATTCCCCCCAGGGCTTGGTGCTTGCCTCCAAGAATGGTCGTACGCCTGAAGCATGACCCCAAGACGGGGATTGGCGATCCCGGACTCTCAAACTAGTTCTTTAGTATTAAAACCATACAAAAGTCTCGATCGAGAGCAATTTGACTACGTGCGTCTCATCATAGCCTAAATCATACAGAGGGTATCTAGATAGGGGCCAGATAAAGCTCTCCTTATTGTTAGTCGATTCCAAAGGGGCGTGTAAAGGCTGAGTATCTCTTCCCGCCTTCCAAGCTCAAGCTGATCAGTGAGTGAAATTGAAATCACTCTCCGTGATCCACCACTCAGCAATTAGGTTTGTTTTTTCGTCGTTAATTTTGTGTCCCAAAGTTACAAGGGCTGCAGATTTTCGAGCCTGTTGGAAAACTTGTTGCATCCCTATTAACAAAATGGACTATACAATATAGTCGATTGTTTCTCGAGTGCCCTGAAACACGTGGTTCAGTGTGAAGATCGATTTTTCTAATTTTCTAAGCTAATGTGGAACTAGAAAAAAGCACATAGAGTGTTCACGTTTTGTTTGGAGTATGATGTAGGGGTTAAAGGGGTGCTAAAGGGACGAGCGGTCAGCGTGATGCGTTATAGACGTGGGGACGCAGCCTTACAAGAGGTCCTCCGCGGAGACGTCACTCACAGAAGGCACAACGCACTTAGCGGTAAACGATGCGGCAAATCTGTAACGCTGCTTCCACGCGGCTGTGGTTTACGTTTTATGCGACGTGGAGAAGCAACCTCTCGCAACGGAATACACACAGAAACAAGAAGCGCAGTGAGGCGATCGAGGGAGAAAGTAAAGCAGGAAGATAGAAAGGGAGAATAACGGACAACGAACGAGAGGGAAACTGATTAGCAGATGCTTGACGAGGGTACCTAAAGTAAAACGGACGTTCTGACCGAGGAAGTCGATTATACCACGAAAGAAAGATAGAGAAAGAACAATAATAAAAATATCAATAATGAAAAATATGTAATTCTTTGTGAATTTTTTTACAAAAACGTTTCTCTTGACCAAAAAAACCAAGGCTTTTCTTATTTCTCGTATAATTACATTGTCGATGGATCTAAGACTTTATATAAATAAATCAAATTGAACAAATCTTTTTCCATAAATAGTACGAAATATCTTGGGGCAGAATAGTAAGTTTTTCTTCGAAGCCCCACCAATTTGCCAACTTCGAACTTTTTTTCGTTTAATAGGTACATCGACAATGTAATTATACGAGAAATAAGAAAATCCTTGGTTTTTTTAATTCAGGGAAGAATTGGGGCCTTCAACATACTCGCAAATTTGCAACTCCAGCGCGCGAGGCCCTACGATCAGGTTCATATATCTCCATTTCTACCGAACACTTTGTAACGCAAAAATTCATTTCTATTGTTTGAATGTGAACTAAGATACTCTGAAAGTTTGGAAAAGATCCGATCACCAATTTCTTAAAAAAAAATTCCCAAGAATCACCTTATTCCTAGCGTCCTAAACAGGATTGCCCCCTTAACTAATGATATAAATGTAGGCATTCGGCGTTTGGGAACGGCCTATGGTGCGATTGGCACATATGTGGCGCTCTGCTAGTTTGTATATTTGTAGAGTTCGTAAGAATAGCACCGTAGAGTCGGCGTTGGGGGAATCGGTAACGCGGCTGGCCAGTACGCAGAAGATCCGCAGGTCTCAGGTTCGAGTCCCATCACCCGAGGTTCTCTTTTTCACTTAAATAAAATAACTATACTTTACGAACAGCCATATGGGGTTCATCGAGTGATATATAAAATATCAATATTACGCTCTTCATTCCTCCTCACGATACTTTAATCCCGCGTCACTTGAAATCGCAAATAACAATGATAATAATGTCTCCAACCAAACGTTTACTTTCACGAAACGTCTACGCTCGAGGAATAAAGGCCGGGGAGAGGATAAACGAAGTGAAACGAAGGAAAAGCGAGGAAAAGACAGAGAGAAAGAGGGGAAAAAAGGCAGTGGCAGGAGAGATGCATGGATAGGAATGCGGCATCGGTGGCCCAAGGAGAACCACTTCACGCTGCGCCCTAGATATTCCACGGGTATCCGACGGTCTACGGCGGCTTTGCGCGCGTACCTAACTGAACAGTGCGCCATGCCGTCGACTCTCTGCGCGCATACGATTATTAAACGGACAATTATCGAACGCACACGTGGACGTGTGCGCCGCCGTGCCCCTTGCCTCTGTCCGCGCCGGTATGCTCGGTATCGCATAATGCGAGCGATGGTGGCGGCCCGGCGATTCGAGTACCGGTTGCGTTGAATATATTTAGACGAGACGAGTCGGTTTCTTCCGCGATCGAATCGAAAATAACGCCGCGACCGGCTCGCGACCGGTAAATCGGCCGCCGACACGCTTGGCGTGAAGGAAGAAATGTACACGCGCGCGCGCCAAAGATCAGTGGGAAATGCAGGGTGAAAATGCGAGGGGAACACGCGTGCCTTTTTGCATACAGTGGAAAGGTGCACGCGTGGTTCTGTTTGCTTTTGTTCCCTCGCACCCATTCCCGCTTTCTCCTGAACGGAGCGCGCGCAGCCTCGCGATTTTTCAGCTCTTGGAAATCGACTTTTAGCTGTCGAAACACTTATGAAAGAATTCGAGCCTCACTAATTACTGTGGATGATTTCATGTCCTCTGAAAATTTTAAGTCAATCGGCTAAATGTTTTGTTGAGACGTCCGGTGACTTTTGGGAACATAATTTTGAGGGGAGCTTGATTATGTTTTCAGTAGGAGATGCTTCTGTAGTAAGAAGGTTTTTAATTATTTTTTTTAATTTTATGTTGGTATGCGATAGCAAAATAGAATTAACTGTTGAAAGAATATAATAGAATTTGGAATCCTGTGACGAAGGTTTATCGTTCGCTAGTGTAGTTGAAGATTAATTCGCTAGAAATGGCACAGTTTCGTTAATTATGCAAATTTTAGCTGCACATGATACCTCAAAGAGCTAATGACGAGCAATTACGACACTTCGTGATAAATGTACGCGAGCTCGTGGATCTGAGGTGTGAGAAGGATGGACGGTTACTGATTTGGATGGGTGCAATTTCGTGCACGCAGGCACTGGTTCCCATTGAGTATATGAAAGCGGAGAACGTATATAACTCGTATCTTCCTCCAGTGTTGAAATTATTGCGTTTAACGCGAGCAGTGGTAGTTTACGAGGTTTCAGTGAAAACACCTCTTTGTAATGAAATTTTTTATTGCAACCGGGCTTCTCTTCGTTAACCAGGTGTGTGCATATTGTTCAATGCTTATTGTTCACTGAATTACAGGCGGCAATCGGCCTGTGAACCTCGAAGTAGATACGACTAACAGTGAACGTATTCTTTGTTAAAATAGTTGAATTAAAATATTGACAAAATAAATCGTCGAAACTAAAAAAATGTATTTATGTAGGACGGTTCGGTGCAATATGCCGTGGTTAATTTTGAAACATGGCGCAAGTAGTAAGTAGGGAGAAAACTATAAAACTATATGAAGATATAATGAGGAACCTGCTTTAGAGGGTTTAAATTTTCGATTTTTTTTAAAGTATTTTGGAAGTATCAGCAGTTATGTCTCGCGCAGTATGCACGCACCCAGCCGGAAACCGTAAACATTAAAACGCTTTGTCTTAAAACATGTTTCGAGTTAGCGGGAGAGATAGAGAAAAAGCTATTTGACCGTTCGAATTTATAAAAAAATTCAATTAAACATCTAAATTTTTATCCTCAAAACCGTAACGTTTCTTTTAAAGTCCCACAATTTTGTCAATTTTAGACTTTTTTCATATTTTTTTAGTTTATCGACAATGGTAATTCATGATATCTAAGAAAAATTTCGATTTGTTTATTTTGGGCAAAAATTAAACGCTCCATTTTCTCCGCCATTTCAAAATCCCAGTGGCGATGCGTATCAATGATTAATCAATTTCGGCGCGATGGACTCGAAATTTTTCAATAAAAACTCTTTCTTGTATTGTATAAATATATATTAAAACACTCCTACAATTTAGAAAAAATCGACTTTATTTCTCTGTGTTAAAGAAATTCGCGAAAATCACATTTCTCAAGCGTCCTAAACCAGACTCTCCCCTTAATCCGCGTTCTAGTTACCTATAGAATTATAGAAATATAGAGTAACTATAGAATTAAACGAAGCTGTAAATATTTTTTTAACTGACCTGGATTCGTTTAAATAAATCTCCGAATTAAATAGAAAATTATCGGAAGGTGACACGTTATACCGAATCACCCGACGACGTAGAACAAAATTAAAATTAAATAACGACCACAAAAAAGAAGTCGACTAAATTCACCAAATTTAAATTATCACGAAAACAAAGTAATTAAGAACTGACCAGAGCAACTTGGTAAAAACAGGTGATTTATTGTGTTATAACGGGACCAGTTCGATGATATTTCCACGCGGTGCTAATTCTCCACACGCAGTATAAAAAGCTTACAACGACCACAAAATTAAGAAATGACAATCTTACATTTGCATATCTTAAATTAAACCGTTGAAATTCAACCGAATGAGCCAACACCAAACCTGGAACAAAATCCTCTCACACTGACACTCTTCCCTTCCCAACAATCAGCTTCACCCAGCGTTCAATTCCACCACAAGATTCTCGCAATAAGTCGCATTCGTAATAACCCGCCATCGATTAAACGATCTCGCATATGCAATCTGCTCTCCGCATAGACTCACTATCTCCTCTCTCCACGTCCACTGTTTCCTTCATACAACAGGGATTACAGTCCCATCCAAAGTAGCCACACAGTTCGTAAAATACTCCGCTCTCGTCTCACCGATTCATCGTCCACGATAATTGCACGCATTAAAGTGGACGAGTGTACATATTTTTCTTTCGTCTGCCTAAAAAAAAAAATTGGGTCATGGCCATTGGCCGTGCACCTAACATTCCTGGTGAATCCAATTAAGACACGAATTGCGTATCGTTGCTCGCGGTGCCGCTGTCGTTGGATTAATTTAATTGGAGACCGGGCTCCGATCTTCGCCAGCGCCGAGACGAAAAGACGAAGAAAGCAGCCTTCCACGTCCGGCCGGCCGGTGAAAGTCGTCCAAAATGTCACTGGAGTTTAACCTTACCGCGAATACGCACGCACAGCTGAGGTGCCTGCGAGAGAAGGCGGTAGGCGAGGCGAGAGGTTCGTATAATATGCCGTTGCGTAATTCCGCTGCTGCCGTCGTGAACGCATCTCGACGAAGCGGCATACGTGGTGTCCCCGTAAGGTCAGACGCGTATAAATTTCGGCCATGCCCTGCTGCCAACTTTGCCCCGTTACTCTTCATTCATTATTATCGGTGTTTATGGAGTCAGCCGCGTTGGAATGCCATCCCTTGGAATGGTGAAGCTTCTTCCTGTTTTCTTCTCTTGCACAGTCGATCGCGTTCTTCAAGATCCTGAGATCTCTGGGATCGTGATTCCTTATCGATTCTTTTTTCTTGCATAAATCAATAGTTGGACATCGCGTAAATATGCTCCCAAAGACGCAGAACGAAACTCGAAAAATTAAAGCGGCTATAGGCTGCTTTGCTACGGAGCAGCGGGTGAAGCAAATGTTATCAGAAAAATTAAATGCGCTTTTCTCGATAACACGTTTTTTACATTTATGAAAAACGCCCAGGACGATAGCTCGAAAACTATTCAACCAATCAACTTCCGCTTTTGCATACATCAAGTTTATTGTATCCTCTCGTCGGTGTATCTCTGAGAAAACCAAAAGACATCTTTTTAATCATTTTTTTTTTTGGCACGAATAGACGGAACAAATTTGCTGAGAACCGTTGTTTCCTGCTTTAAAGCCTGCCATTTCATAAATTTTGCACTGTTTTCATATTTCAATGGTACACCGACAGCGTAATTTCATACAGGATAAGAAATTTCTTGGTTCCTTCTACTTTGAATCTGCTAATTTCTTCATCACCAGTGGTCATTTTTTAATCAACACATTTTTTTACTTGTCGAAATGTACAAAAGTGTATTCTACAAATTTTGAAAAAGATACCTTGAACTGGTACTTTGAAAAAAATTCCCAAACTTGCCTCCAAGGAAAAATTCACTCCCCCTTAATTCACGAAGAATGCATGTGGATTGCATATCGCCATGTTTCCAAATGTTACACAAGAATGTAATTAAATATTTCTGTCACCTGCTGGGAAAGAAATTTTTGTACTTTTTCGGTGGGTTATTGTTTCAGGGTTGGTTTGTTGGTGGGGAAACAAGTCCCGGGGAATTTCTATAATTAGTGGTTGAGTTTAAATTTATTCGTTCTCGAGAGGAGGTTAATTAAGGGGTTACATAAACATAGGACCGTGAAACGAGAGGACTTTTTAGGAATTGTTTGTCGCTAAGTAATTTTGTTAATCAAAAATCGTAATATTCCCTTCAAAGCTTATAATTTAGCGAAATATTTAAAACAAAATGAGGATACTTCTTCTTGTTACCTGTGAGTTGTGTTGAATAAAGCAGGTCATCACGCAAGGAGTTTGGGTTGCCAAAAAGATCTCTGGGTGCATCCAAAAGGAAAAACGACAAATTTCCATTAAAGTAGATATGTAAAAGAAATTACATAGTCTTTATCACTGACTATTTTTAAAATTTTCTATTTTAAAAAAAATACGAGTGTTTGAACTTTAATTCAACCCCGTAGTGCAATTTCTCAGACAAACTTCATCAGTTTTTTAATGATTAAAACCAAACTGTGGCTAGTACAGAAAAATCCGTATGACAAAGCCTAGATATTGGTGTGAGAAATAAATGTGCCAAGTTCCATTCAAATGGGTTCAGTAGTGTTTAAAATATCATTAGCACCGATTTGCAAAACGTCATTTCGAGGACACAGCGTTTCAAGATTAAGGTACAAGTCAAAGTAACCATTTTTATTTCGAATTTACAGAAATTCGTCGATTCAAGGACCATAAAATTGACTTTCCTTTGATGCTGCAACTTCTGCGAATTCTTTATTGGAAAAACCCCTTCAAAAACTATTATATTCAATAAATGCGATGTTTGATATTGTTTCTTCTTGCCACTGGCTAGCGAGCAGGGAAAAGAATTTCTCCGCGTCGGTAGTGTCAGGAAGTAGATACATCCTGTTAGTAATCAGACATCTTCGGATTTTCTAATCAGAGATCAATCGCATCAGAGAGTAGTTTCGTCATCGTTAGCAGAGTTATTTTATTAAGATACGATTAAAATGTACGCTCACGCCAGCGAATTATTAGTTACATAAATACCAAGAGGTCTTTCGTTGGAAAGTAAGCGGGCGAGATTACACCGAGAAGCTCGAGTACAAATATTTGCTGAAGACTTTAAGCGCGTTAGAGTTACCGAGGTAATAAGCAACCAGTGGCTTCCGTGCAATAGTTTACAATTCTTTACCTTGCGCCGCCTCGTTCCGTAATATTTTATTGTGATATAAAACGGGGAACACTTGAGCGCATTGTTGAAGACTGAAGAGAAAGGGAAAGTGGCCTTCCATTTCTCAAGCGTCTCCCGACAGTCGTTGACGCCATCGACCTTGCCAGATGCCGAGCGTTACTTTTCCAAGAGAAAAACAGATCGTCGGCATTAGTACACCCAGCAACGTCATCAATGACAAAGTCGATTCCAGTGCTTTCTCTTTTCATTTAATGCACGGAGAGAAAAAACGAAGAAAGTCTCGGTGGAAGAAAATCGGCCTATGCTAGGGCTGCTGTATTCTACGTTCCCTCCAGAATTAATTAAAATAACAAAGTGCATTGTTAATTATCTGTTGGCCAGGCACAGAATATTATTTTGTTTACAACAAAGAAGAAAATGATATTTGTGTCGAGAAAGATTGCTTTCATCTTGAAGGAGTTTCGTTTCGTTTAAAGAAAAATGGATCAACTGGGGATTTTGTTTTAGAAGGAAACTTTATGGTGGTATTCCATTTTCTTGTTGGACTCCTGTTCACCGAAGAGGAAAATACGACAGTAAAATATACAGAAAAAAGATAATTATTGTAAGAAGAATGAATCGACGAGGTATTTTTTTTTAAAGTTATCCACTTCGAACAAAGACCGATGAAGAGGACGGGGGAGCCTGTGGTTAATGTGTTCCAGGAATTTCACGAAAGTTTGCCCGAGAATGGCCATCGCGGAGCAGAAAGGAGCAGTCCTCTGAGGCTCCTCGAGTCTCTCGTTATTTTCCAAAACCGGATTTTCAGTTCATGGTGTACGTATGGTGCTGTTCGCCCCTGTGCAGCTATATAGTTCTCTTAGATAGCTGCCTACCGGAGTTGCAAAACCTCCGGCAAGGTGACCTAGTTGTGCCTTCGATCGAAGTAGGTTGGCGAACCTTCACGTTCGGTTAAACTCCTCCGTGCTCTTTATTGTCTCGTAAACTCGAACATTAGTTCTCTATCGTTTAAATTATTTTCTGCGATTTAATACTAAGACCAGTAATAATACCAAAAGCGATAGGAGCGATAGTACCATTTTAATTTTAAATAAATGGGAGTAAAAGCTAAATGTGTAGCGCACTCAGGATTTAATCTTAGGGGAGCCGAGTTGAAGGGATAAAAATATTTTCAATGCAAATTCAATCAAATTCATTAGGTGACTATAAAAAATTATTTAAAGAATAAAATCCAGATTTCTTTTCGTTTTACAAAGCTTTTTAATTACTTGAGTCGGTGTTACATTAATCTCCTTTTTCATTTTGCTTTGGGGGTGTCAAAAATTGATGCTTAATTTCTAACTTTACCAGTTGTTTACGAGTTTTTTCAGATCTATCACGTGGAACTCCATTTTGCACTATAGTTTCTATTCTGTATTATCAGCCATTGAAGTACATCAGGATTCTTTTAATTCCTCCTTAGAAGTGTTCCATCTTCCTCTTTCGTTCGTTTTAAGTTCCAAATTATCTGCAGATGGAAAATACGAAATATGAAAGCTTAAGACACTTTCTCCATAAATTGTGTATTTCCAAGCAGATGAACATCTCCGCGAATTTATTACATCTGAATAAAACAGCGAGGATAACTTACAAACCTTCCTCTCTTCTCCGAACGATCTTTTCTTCTGAACACACATTGGAGAACGCGTTTTTGAGCGCGACTCGCGGCTGTATGGGCTCCGCAACTGGCAAGGTGGTAAGGTAGGAAGAATGGAATGGATCGAGAAAGAGAGAGAATCCGAAGAATTCGAGTCACACCTAGGAACAATGACTTTCAAGAGATATTTACCTTTCGAAGTGAAAAAATGGCGAAGCGGAATGGCGAGAGGTGGGCGAGGAAACCTACAACATCTTCCCCCCTTTCTTTTTCGCTTGTTTGCGCGGGGCCATTTTTATCAGCCACGTACAGAATCGAGGGGAGGTACGCGGCTACGTGCAAGATTGTTGCGTATCGATATTCGAGTGTTTCCGATGTGTCACGCGCGAGAAATGCAGTTAGTACGCCCACGTGGCTTCGCGGGAACCCGCCCCTGAAACAATGTGTTCCTTGAAGGGTGCACGACCGAGTGGTGGACGATAATGGCAGGATTTTTAGTTGATTCCTTTCGATTTTGACAGAGGAAGTTGGACGTTTTATTATTTATACACTCGTCCCTCGGTTTACGCGGATTTATTCGTTCCACTTGATTCTTTTTACGCGGTTGAGAATGGCCGAATTTGTAAATTAAAGTTTGGTAATTATAGTTTGTCGATACGTTGTGAATTAATCATTTTAGTTTAGTTTTTGATAAGGGAGGATCTCGAAATCGAATATTCCAAAAATTTTGAAACTTTGTGAATGTGTAGGGGATTTTCTCCTGATTACAACGCAATTTTTGTTTGCTGCCCAAATTCACTTGGAGGGGGTGAAATTAACCCATGGAAATTCAGCTATTTTCCGATTTTGTGTTACAACTCGCGAACTGTAAGAGATAGAAAATAAGTTTCAAGACGAAAGTTACTTCTTTTAATTAGATCTATGATATGGTAAAAAATTATTTTACAATTCGCGAGTTATAACATAAAATCGGAAAGTAATCGGATTTTCAGGGGACAATTTCACCCCTTTAGCATGAATGTGGGCAGCAAATAAAAATTGAATTTTAATCAGGAGGAAATTCCCTACATATGCACAAGTTTTCAAAATTTTTTGAATTTCCGGCTTCACGATGTTCCCTTGTGAGCTATTGTTTGGTATGCTGGGAACTCGTGCTTCATTTAAGTACGTGTTTGTAGAGAGCTGTTCGTATAACTGAGTACCATTTAACAGTAGATTGGATAAAAATTCAATAGTAGTTTTGGAAAAAATTCAGTACCACTGTTATCTCAGTAAAAGTGTAATACCTTCTTCTAGAATTTTCCATTGAAATATTGAATTTTATAAACTGTGTTAACTGTGTCAGGTTCCCCATTTCAAAGGAAATTTTGCAAGAACTAAGTGCATTGCTCATCGAATATTTATCCCACCCACTATATCCACAGGACTCTACCCACAGGCTCCTATTTATGAATCTTTGCGAAGGAAAAACCCTTGAATAATGACATGGAACAGACATTCGTGCGTTTTATCAATTTTAAAGCAACTCAGTTCTGTGCGAAACTAATACACGTCTGTTAAATTAGAGAAACTGCTACGAAGTGAATAAAACATACCCTGATTAAAAACTTTAATTACGAGCTGAATTATGTTGATCCGAAGCTGCAATTCAAGCTTCGAAAAATCTCACTTGCTAGACAAATGTTTGACTATAAATCTCGCTTGGGAACGTTTATTGAGAGCTAATTTCTCCTTTATTAATTTCCCTGGCGAAAGGAATTAACACGCCATAGACAGACTCTTACTCTGAGTAATAATGAATAAAATTAATAGTTCGTACGCAGGATGTACGATCCACTACTAGTGTAGTCATAGTGCATTAAATCTTCCTTAGTCATGAATTCTCGGATAGGCCTGTGTTTCTCTACTAATTTCCCTAGCAAAATAAATTAGCACGCTATCGCTAATTAGATTCATATGTTGAATAATAACGAACGACTCGTACGCTCTATTAAATCGCACCTGTGAAGCTCTATTAATTTGAGTGTCCTTTACTAGCGACCTACTAAATTAAATTTTCAAATAAATCTACATCCTGTGTAAGATTCCCAGTGGCTTCTGTTTTTACGTACGTGTACCATTTAATTACTTAAATATTTAAATATTTAATTATACCGTCATTCACAACGCGTCCACTAACTCGCAAATTTTCTGCAAGCTACTCGTAGCTTCTCAGATCCCTGTCGAATTGAATCAGTATTGCACAATATTACACACTAGGAAACATACCTGCTTTGATATCAAGGAAGCCTACCAGCCTGGTGGAAAAGTCAATGCTAGTATAAGCTACTTTTACTGTCAACTTTCATAGACTTCGGGCTACCTTCATCCCGCGCCTAGATTTATATAATATCGCACGATATAAATTATGGCCATGCAATGACCCGTAGGTGTATTACACAGGTATCTCGTGTAATCTGAAATGTCCTGTTCAGTCGAAAGTTCCGATTAATTAGATCGCGCGTGGTACAGGCCACAGGAGTATTATCCCCAACGAATTAACGAATTCCGACTGGCAGAACAATTCTCCACGAAAATGGCAATCGGTGCAGCGTGCAGTCTTATTAAATCTGATTCATTTCGAGCAAGTATGTGCCGCGTGACACGAAAAACGAGTCAGGAGTCAGGACACGTCAATCGTGCTCCCTTGCCGAGGTATGCGAGCAGGACACGTGTCTTTTGTGCGACAGAATTCATGAATCGCGAACGTTCCGCTGGCGGACACACGTAATCCGCGCTCGTTTTCAGGTTGCACCGACTTGGAACCGGGAATATTAGTATGAAATTTATGGCTGGCGATTGAGCTCCGTGACGCAATCGATTTATCCACTTCCTCGTTCGATTTTAACGCTAATTGCGTGGTAGATGAATATTTTCATTGCGGCCTAACCGAACGCAGAATGGGCTGCTCCTAAATTCGGTATAAAAAATTACGAGATAATTCTACATCCATCTTGCGAATTTTCTGTGACATTATGTAACACAGATACACAGAAGTGCTCAGCTTTTATTTGAAATATTCTCGAGTTCGACAGCTGCCTTCCTTCGCGCCTGTGAAGATTATTAACCAGTCACACATATGTGTAATGTCAAAATTGAGGACCTGAAAATTAGTTTCGTTAATCGAAAAAAATGGAATAAAACATTTAGTTTAAGGGGTTATACCTAGTCAGGTGGCCGAAAAGAGGCGAATGTTTGTGAATTTTTTTTTAAAAAGCGGAAGCATATATTTTTGCAAAACTTTTTGCACTTGAAAGAGCAACATTTAAAGAACATTTGGTAATTTTTTTGTGCAAAAATATTTACGTTTATAATAAAATTACAGCCGACATCCAAGAAGCCTTTTTAAAAAGTTGTTTTGAGGTGAGCACTGTCATTCGGAACCAGATTATCTAAAATCAAAAAACCAAAAAGATTTCGTTAGTATATTAATGTATCCTCCGATTCGCGGAGAGAATTTCCGAAATATTAATTTAAAACAAAATAGCGGCTATTTAAAGTTGAAGTCCTGATTTTTGTGGGAAAAAATTTGTTTAACCGAGTGCTGAAGAATTGAATTTTCTCTTCATGAAATTAGAAACCATCCCAGTCGGTTTAATCACACGCTATCGAATAATTCGCGATCCATTAGTACGTTGCATAACGCGTAGTAAGATATATTATAGAAAAAAACTCTAAATGACTGACAAGCACGCGTTGAAAATGTAGTAAATCAACTCTAGCAACGTCTACTAGTTGTCTATGTTGCAAAGGTCCTCCTCAAAAGACGTCCCCTGGCTATCGTTAACTCATTTTCATCGGATGGAGAACTATTCCTTCATATTACACCAAAGTATGAAACGTATTATTATAGCAAACATTTTTCTATCCTCTGCTCTAGGAAAACGATTCAAACGCGTCAAGATGAGAGAAAGGAGCTGATGAAATTTTGTAGCGATAACCCTTCATTTTCCACTCACTCATCTAACTCGATGCATTTAACAAACACAATGAAGTATTGCAAAAGTTAACGGACGAATAATGATTATATTCATCAGTGGGAACGTTAACCGAAACGCTCAGTGTCTCCGTTTGTGTATCTTCTATGCACAATTAATAACGAGGATCCTCTGCCATAAATCGAAAGCTTTTCCGGAAAGGTCGAGGCCATATGCAGTCTCGAGCGAGCCAGCGCTGTCCTTTCTCGCCTATGTAGACATTGCTTGAACCTTCCGCAACGAAAGAATCGCACGATAATATCGCGAACCGCATTCTCCGTGCCTAAGTGCCAGGAATTTCCACAGCAGTTTTCTTTCCGCGACATATGCATCTTCCTTTTGCCTCTGTTTCTCTTGTAATTCGATTTCGTTTTGCAAATTCATGATTTTAGGTCTATCTAACGAAATTGAGAGACCAGCAGCCTCTCGAAGCCAGTTGAATTTTGTTTACACACCATTTTCTGTTGGCTTCGGCGCTAAAATGGAAAATGTGCAACAAGTGATAACGAATTTTCGAATTTTATTTCTTTATTAACACCGTGTATAAGTCCACATAGTTTGAAATATGGAAATGGCAGAAGTGATATTGCCGTTTTCACCTTATCGTTTCGTTAAAATCGGTTTTGTACATCGCTCGCGATTTGACCGGATCTTGAAACTAGGCTGTTTTTCACTTATCAGTATGCATCGGAGAGCACGCGTTTCGTTCAAGTTCGCACAAAAGCACGGCAGACGGGCGTGGCACCAAGAAAGCCGGGAAAGTGATATCTCTTTGCTGTCAGTGTGTTCTGTTCCATTCAGGAACGGACCACGAGCACTGCTACCCCTGTTGCTTCAGCAAACATTGAGTTGATAAATTTATGTTAGGAAAATGCGCCAACTTTTACCTTCGTTTTATTAAGTACCTTTTCGCTTAATGTGGAATAACTGTGAAAAACGTTGGAAATTTATTGGAGAACTTCAAGAAATTTTACTTTATTTGATATCCTGAATTAGTGAAAAGTATTCAATCTGTAGCAGATATCACATTTTCTTTAAATACAGGAGGTGTCTTGAGGTGGAATTCTCGTGTAAAACCCCGAAATTTATGATTTTTGTTTTAAAACACTATTGTTAATATTGCATTAAACTCTTTTGGAATATAACGAGGCATCTTTAAACTTGTAGATTTTTTTATGGCGATCCTTCTTATAATTTATTAATTATTATTGTGGAATCGTGTTATCCTCTTCGACGATGTTGGCGCCAGGTGTAGCACCTGCCACAGTCATCTGATAGCAAAAAGAAAAAATTTTTCTTAAAGTTAAATAATTCACACTGGGATTGGACCTAAAATTTTAATTTTAGTTTTTATTTATAATACTTTTTTTCGTCGATATAAAAAATAATATGAAGAATTTGTCTAATGTAAAAACTTACTTTTCCTTTCAAACGCTATAACTCTTTCAATTTTTCATTTTTTTTTCTTTAAAGTGGACCAATGCCAGTGTAAACTGTCTAACTTTAAGAAACTTCTATTTTTTTTTGCAATTAGATGACTGTGATAGGTGCTACACATCCTGCGAACAGGAGTTACATCGACGAAGAGGTGGACAAGATTTCACAATAATTAATAAATAATAAGAAGGGTCGACATAAAAAAAATATTTTCTGCAAGTTTAAAGATGCCTCTTTATATCTCAAAAGAGTTTAATCCAATATGACCAACAGCTTTTTCAAAAAGAATTCTTAAATATCAGTTACATATTCAATTACATATTCAAGTGTCCTGAGTATAGTTAATCAAATTTACACTAGTGTTTGCTAACTAGTTTTTGCTAAAAATTAATTTACGAATGTTTGAAAGGTATTAGATAAGGGGGTTAGATAATATTTCATTCTAAAAGGCTTTTTGAGTTCGAACGAAAGTTCCATTGTTTATATGGTTCCATGAATTCATCTGTGTAGGTTTATTATGCATTATGAAGGAAAGTCTTACTCATTATAATGTAGTAATGATAGAGAAGGTGTCTGTTACGTAATTTCGGAATTTTACGATAGAGTCGTGTGGAACGTACATTAGACTTTCGTTCCTTTCATTTTTGAACGCTTGCAAAATTGCTTGTGGGCCACGATTTTCTATTTTCACGTCCTCTCTTTGGAACCAACGATTGATCAACCATAACATTCCTATTAGGGAGAATGTTGGAAATAGCTAGCAAATGCTGTTTGATCCATACGTGGCAGGAAGTTGATGTCAACGCTTTTTCTGGGAACATTGTTCAAGGATAAAGAAGGGTTGAGTGTAAGATTACGTGAAAGGTTAAAGAAAGTAACAGTGTTTTATGTATTAAGTAAAAACGGGTTTCAGGAGTTATTACACTTGGAGATAGGAAAGTTGCCTATAGTGAAAGATTTATTGAAGATTGTAAGCAGCTTCTATATTTACGCGGAAGAGTTATTCGATATATTGGCATAGTTTTTGGAACGAATACAGATAAAAAGAGAGATATTAAGTACCTACAAATTATTCATTTCACCTTTCTCCACTAGGTATGTGTCTAAAACAATTGTAGTTTTCAGGCAATAAATTATAAATTTGGAATTATTAAGGTGATGGTAAATCTGATCTGCAAAGATATCTTGTCTTTTATTGAGAAAAATATTTTCGTTAATTTTAGGTTTATCAGAAAGGACATTAAGTAATTGTAAATTCAAAAAATTTTGATGGAAGGGATGCAATGAAATGCAACGCGACAAGGGTGGGAAAATCGAAATGAGTAACGCAGGAAAATATCTAGTTCCATTGCAGAAACATAGTTTATGTTTACAAGTAAACACTGATAGTATTATAAACGCTACAACTTTAATTTAATATTATCTTATGATGCCATTCTCCCATGTACTCCAATTTACTACAAGAATATGCAGTGACTCACAGATTTCTTCAAATAAGATTAACATATTCATTCCCTGGCATTTATACAGTTTTATTTATCTTAGTAAAATTCGGAATGCTGGATGAGCGTTAGGTAATGGGACTTGAAATGGAATGATGCTTTCACTTTTAAAGACCATATTCATTTGACTTAAACACACAGGACTTACTTAGGAATATTTAGACATTAGTGTTTGACATGATACCTATTCATAATAATTATAAAAAATGCACCTTTCTATATTTGATTAAAAGCTGTTGTAGATTTTTGGTAAGCAAATTCTAAAGAAACTAATTTACTTTACATTCAGTGACGCAAAAAAAAACGCGCGTGTAATTGATGCACCATCTTCTATGATAGCTGATTTAGAAATCTACATATTTGATGTAAGCTACCAATAAAGACAGAAGAATACATTTCTTTGGATTCGAAGAAAGCAAGAATGACGTAGTATTTCTTAGATTTCTTTGTTCTTGTAAAGTACGCGAAGAAATCTGTGAGTCACTATATTTATCGTGGTCCTTTTTTCATATTTCCCGGTGTTTCATTTCTTGGTTTCCGCTGCTGGAGAACGTGAAAGCACAGTGCCGCGCTCTGAGAGTGGTGAATAGAACGATGCACTCCTTTCTTCTTTGAATTCTCTGTTACCATCCAGAGGATACATGTATTCCCTGGCTCAGGGACCCTGAATATTGCTTAAAATAAAATTTTTTTTACATTAAAACTCGAGACACACATTTCAGGAAAAGTATCAGAGTTAGAACCTTGGAATTTGTTCGTATGCTCAAAATAGATCTTTGCCATGTTTTTTAAGGTTTCATTTTTTTATTAACTTTCCATTTTTCAGTTAAGTAAACGGAAGAGAAATATAATGATTTTTGTTTTATTAAACCTTTTCGCAAATATTTTTCTATATTTTATGTTTGATACATAATAAAGGTGTGTTTTCATCAAAATTTAGATTTTTAGTGCTGTAAAAAAATTCAGCTCTCTAAGTCACACACAGTTTTGAGATTGTGTTCCTCTCCACAACGAATACAGCTTTCGAAAAATTCATGTTAAAGACTAAACATTGCTTTGGATATCTGCAGGAAAAGAAAAAGTATATTTTTCGAAACACTCCTGTATGAATGCAATGATATATCAAATACGATATTTATTATTAAATATCTCATGAATCATTCAATCTTTATGGAACCAAACGTGGGTCTAATATTTTTCTTTCCACCTACAAAATTTAATTGGAATTAGTGTAGAATACTATTTCTTTCTTAATTGCCAAATTGTTTGAAAGACTGTTCACATTTTTTGTACAGTAGTGGAGAGTATTATTTTCTTTCCACTTCGAAGTTTATTGTAATCTTCTCATCATATCATATTTCACTGGCATGCAAGAAGAAAGATATTTCCCTCTATAAACCTCAAAATTTAAAATTATCGCCGGAAATAAATGTATGAAAATATTTATAGTACAGACATGAGGTATTTAAATGTTGCGCACACATATAGAAATTTGCATAAGCTTCATTACTTTGTGTATTAAACACTCAAAGACTTCAAAAGACACTTTTCACTTTTACGCAAAGGCATTTCTTAATTAGCTTCACCAGTACGCGAAAAGTGAAATTATGAAAGTAGAATTAATTCCCAGAAAAAAAAGAAAAACGAACACATGAATTCTGTTATAACACTTCTAAAGAATATTCATTTTCATTTATTCAAAGGTAATTCTCACAACTTTCGTTAACTCACACTTGGCACAGATCGGACTCCATTTTATACCTCAATATTTTCCTAATTTCTCTGAAAAATCACGTCGATTACAATGACTGGGGGAGAATAATACACTCAGGTTTTAAGAAAAGTCGATGCTTTATTTACGTTTAAATGATGAGCGTATTAGTACAAAGCGTAGGTTCTAATTGACTGGTCGATTAGCTGGAACAGAAAGAAAAAGCACGTTGCATTAAACACAGCTTATACTCCCACCACAGAACGTATTTCATAAAACAGTAACATCAGAACATCTCTAAACAATCTACCATTAAAATATCCCCAAACACGTTCCCCATAAAAATGAATTATTCAGTCTTACACAGAGATGGGCAAAATTTTAATTTAAACAAAATTTTCGAATGAAAGTTAAACCAATAATTCGTCTTGTACTGAATAAAGTTAACCCGGATTATTCGAGCCTCGAAAAAACTTAGAGCGACTTTTATTCGATCCCTTATTTAAATAAATTTCTATTTATTCAATGCCCAATTCTGGTCTTACTATTTATCAAAAAACACCTACCATTTGGCAATGGAGAAGGGTTTGCAAGAATCGGATGGTCTGTCGTATGTGAGCCCCGAGGAACATTGCACCAGCTGCGGGCGGCCGTTTCTACAAACTACCACGTTCACGCAAGCGTCGTTCAGCCTGTGTATATTGCCATTTTCGCATGGCACCGTGGCGAGGCTAGCAGGAATATTTTGCAGCAGGTTCCAAGGATTTTGGAGCAGTTCTGGCGCCTGTGGTTGTACGCTGAATTGATCGTCGCTCTCTAGTCTGTCGAGTTCCGCTTGCGATGCCACTGGTCGCTGGTGCCAAGGATCCGTCTTCTCCAACCAAGGATTTGCGGGATAAGTCTGCCCATAGGACGGGGGTGGTTGCGGTGGTGAAGTGGGCGGTTGTTGTATTCCGTAGGACGGCTGTTGGGGTGGCTCAGAGGGTGGTTGCGACGGTCCATAGGGTGGTGCATACGTGGGCGCGGGTGTTTGCGGTTCCGTTATTGGGGAGATTGTTATTGGTGGGGGTTTTGGGGTAGCTGCGCCTTTGCAGTCGACGTTGTAAGGGTAGTCGCAGACATCCAGTATCTGCGGAATAATAAAGGAGGAATTTAAAAGAAGCGAAAAGGTAGTAGAAGAAAATATAACAGCACAGGAATGGCAGAGCGTGGCCCGCGAGATATTAGAAAATTTGTAAAGTCTATTTTCTGTACTGTGGGTCAAGTTCATTTAAAGATTTGAAATAGGGTGATAGAGGAAGATTGGGCAGCATGCATTACCTTGCAATCGACGACATATGAAATGGTATAAACGATTTTACAAATAACACGAAGCCAAAGATTTTCAATAAAAAATAATTATACTAATTTTAATTCAGTTTAGATACGCTTTGTTCAATTTATATAATATATATATACGCATTGATATTCAGTAACTATACTGCGTGTTTATAAAAATGTGGGACATTTTCTCAGGATCGGTTATACTCATCAAAATAATAAGAAAAATTGGTACACGCATATGCCTGATAATGATTAGTTTTGCAGTTATGAGCATTTTTATGAAATGTTCATTAAAGGGCAACGGTAGACTGGCGCTTTCGTAAGTTGGCCTAATATACTAAGTAAATTTTCATTCATATCCTTTCCTCCTCGCTTTTAAAAAATCAAAGACGAAATGTTAATCAATATTTCGATCCGCGGAAACACAGCTGGGCTTCGTTAAATGTCACTTTAATAATCATTTCGGACCCATGCTTTACGAAATATAAAAATGCTTATAACTGCAAAACAATTTTTTTTTTTATTATTTTGGTGCGTAGAACCTGGAATAATGTCCCAAATATTTATAAACACTCTGTATATATTCGCGAAGGTACTCTCAAGTGAAAAAAAGATATCAACCTCCACTTTATTTCTGCACGTTGGTCAAATCTTATTTGCCATCTCTGACGTAGCATATACAGAAAAAAAATTATTTATTTTTCTAAAAATTGTCTGCGTTAAATTTTTCAATAGTTACATTTAACGGCACAGCCTTGTTTCAAAGTGATTGTAATTTAGAAGATGCTGATTCAATGGGTTTCTAGTATCTACTCATAGCAGTACCGAAATCAAACTAATGTCGAGCACGTTAGTATCGAATTTGATTTCAAGAAACGACGCGGAAGTCGCAGAAGCGGCCTTCGACCGTGGTCGTGGGAGAGTGGGAGTCGAGACGGAGGAGATTCTCACGTTTGCCTGGCCAACGCTGTCATTTCGCGACTTAAAATTCCAGAAATGCTCGAGGAAGATTTTAACAATGGGATTCTTACGTCATTATAGACCAGGCCGCGGGGGCAGCTGAACTTGATGGGCTTTCTGAAAACGCACACGTAGAATTCCGAGCAGTTTGTGGAGCTTCTGTACCGACCATTCGGCTCGGGGCACAGTTTTGATCCAGGAGGCATTGGTGGTTCTGTTAAAACAAACACCTCTGTTAATACAAATTTATAGGCTTTCACTCTAACATCACTTACTAATAGTTAGAATTTCATTTTCTATTCTTGCATTAAGTGGTAATATGCATCTAAATATATCAAAAAGATCGGGTTCTTTTTTACATATTTTAAGTGTTTGATGTGTCAAGAATGTTTTCCCAAAATTTATGACCGGAATTCGCAGAAATATCAAAGATATGCAAAGAAATGTCACGTGTTAGCATACGTTGATGCAAACTTCAAAACACATTTTTTTGGAAACCAGGTTTTCAAACACGGTACCCGCGATTACTCAAAAAAATATTCGATTCGTTTACTTCCAATTTTTCATGGCTAAATGATACACTATTAGGCAGTTTTTGACCGGGCGGAATTTTTATTCAATTCATACTTCCTTTGTTAATGCATAAAAAGGCAAGATTTCATGTACGCGAATTGAAAGTTTTACTCAGATTGCTGCCGTTTCTTTAAAAATTAACTTTCGTGAAATCCGCCCCGTGAGAAACAACATTTGTTAATATGTTTTAAGCAGCTAATTTGGTATTTTACTTTCGTGTAAAATCTGTTTAATTAGAAGTGAGTACCCCCAATAATCGTATTAGACGATTAATATTTTTACATACAAAAATGAAGCATTATAGCCGAAGATTGGACATATTTAATAAAAAAAAATAACGGATGCAATAATGTCAATAGTTTCTTAAAAAAAATTCTAATAGAACGTCAGTGTGTAAGCCTCTCTAGATGTATAATTTGATCCCACTGGCCCATTGCTACAACACTTATTTACAAAATCGTTGTTGAATTTTTATTATTGTTCATTTTTTCGGGGAAATATCGTGTTGACCAGGAGGCCCCTATCTTCTTGCAAAATTTTTTTTATATGCATTGAAGCCCCCAAAATAACATAATTTTATAGAATTTTCAATTTATTTCACTCATCACCAACACAAAAATTCTAAAAACGATCAATTATTGATCGTCGAGAACTTATGAAACTCCTTAATCAGAAAAAGCGTTACGATAGGTGAAATGAAGTCGTATGAGTGTAAGCCATTTGTCGATGATACGATTTGCTTACTTGGCGGTGGCAGAGGTCGATCCCCGCAGTTCACGTTGTAATCGTAGTCGCAGACCAACTTCTGTGCATTGAACAGCAATCCGTCAGGGCAAGTTTGCTCGATAACCACACCGTCCCAGCAATTTAAATAATTCGCACAGCTTTTCGAACTAGGAAACTGCCCCCTTAAAGCGTAACACCCCGGTGGCGGTCTAATAGTCGGTCTCGGCCTGGCCGTCGACGATATGGGCCCCGGCAGCTCGTTGGTGTCTCCCGGGCTGGGGAGTCCTGGGTAACTCTGCCTGCCGTGCAAAACGCCCGAATCTTCTGATTCCGTGTCATTCGCAGGCGCAGTTGGATTTCTGTTCCAAAACTCCGTTGCCTGATCCAACTTCTGCAGCTCCAGGAGGTCCCATGTATTCTCTGTCGCAACACCCACAGGAACAAAAAACAATCACGCCACCGCATAAAGACTTCAAACCTCACGTTTCAAAGAGAATTTTCCTAATTGGACTTACAATTAGCAAGAACAATTATTGAGGCGTTGAGAAGAAAAACGGACCAACCCACATTTTTTGGAAATAGAATTACGCTGCACTAATCATATAAAAGAAGGAAAATTAATTTTTCTCAATTTAAAACCACATGGCATAACAAGATCCCTTGTTACATTGAAATTTTGCGGTGTCGTCTGCGGTGCAACACTTATTACAATTAAATAGAAAATTAATTATACCATCGATAGGAAGCATTTCGAATAGTATCAGAAGCTAAAAACTATGCCTGCGCTGGCAACAACGTTTGCAACACAAAACACTTTTGAAACCCTATTTTTTAGCTCGCCTATTTCTCAGTTTACCCAGTACTAGGGTTAGTCCCTTGTTGCTCTCAACGCTCCAATTCACCTTGCACATAACTCTCCCAAGCGAGCTCGCGAAACTGCCCACTCCACTGAACGAACCGTCTACCTCGACCCAGGAAAATTCAAAAATGTCGAGAAAAATTATTATTGAAACGCTAACCTTGACGTTGACCGTGGTGCACCAGTTGCCTGCCCGCGTACGTAGCCGCGGTGGACGCGGCGGTCGTCGTTCGTCTGGCCGCGTCGCAGAAGCTGAGCGCGAGGGTCAGGAATATCAAGATGAACCTCATCGTGACCGGTGACCAAAAGATCGAGGATGTACCGAGGGATAGGCACCCTGGAGGTCTCACGTTGAACTCGCGTTACTGGTGGATGGAGAACAGTGGCGAATCCCGGTGTTCTGGACGTTGCACGATGTCCTGATGCTGGATGGTCTGGACCTGGTCGGTTCGAGGGCTTACATAGGGCATCCCCCACCATTCTGCTCCGTAGGGAGTAGCTTCGCAGGACCCCAATTACACGGGCGCAGGACCCCGGCGGCGGGCTGTTGCTCAGGAAGTGCAGGCTTCTGCACCACCTCTTGTTCCCGCTGAAAATTCCCCTCCACTGGGGTCGAAGACGCCGCAAGGACGCGATTCGGTGCGCGTCGGCCAGGGTTTCTTATTGGAGGAGATTTAGAATGACCGGCGAGGACCGTGTTATTCCCCAGTGATCATTCGTTTGTTCGCCAGCTGTCGCACGGTCACAGAAGGATCCGCCGCGGATGGCGGTGCCGGACGACCGCGTAGGATGTCAAGGTCCCTCCAGGATGTACGTACTTGGACACCGGCCGCTTTTCACCAGTAGTCTGTAACGGTATTGTCCCCGGCCGCTCGCTGTGCGTTCAACTTTTCGCCTTCATTTTGGTGCTCATCTCGTAGAATGTCCTTATGCAATCCTGGCGACCGTAGTCCTACGCAGCCACCTTTCGCGCAATTATCCTCGATTCCTTAAGGGGCGACTCTATCTTGTGGGGAAGAAAAATGGGTGAGTCTTTGAGAATTTTTTGTACAAAAATTGTTGGACAAATTGGTAGTACCTTGAACTATTTTTCTGAATTTTTGTGTGACATAGAGTGCTGATTGAGAGCGTTGAAAAAGATCGGGTGGACCTGGCGTTGGTGGAAAGTACACTAAGGATTATCTGAAACACAAAAAGGAAAAGAGATTCTTAATCTATATGAATGTGGTTATTATTGGTTGTAGATTCAACGAAGGAAAAAAGATGAATTGAATTTCGCTTAAAAATCAGGAAAACTTTTTTAAATAAACAAGCAAGGTAACAGATACTGTAACAAATCTACTATCTACCACTGCTAGCCTCATTCATACGGGTTAGGAATTCTTTTCCTTTTTGTGTTTCACGTAATCCTTAGAGTACTTTCCATTAACGCCCGGACCACTGGTTTTTTTCAACGCTGTCAGTCAGCACTCCGTGTCACACAAAAATTCAGAAAAATAGTTCAAGATACTATCAAGCAGCCTGCCAAACTTCGAATTAATTTATCGAACAGTTTGTGTAAAAAAAATTCACAATGACTCGCCTATTTTTCGACCCCACATGGTAGAATGCCCCCTTAGCCAGAAGATGAACTCATTGCCCACAATTCGTGTTTTCCTTTTTAAGTATATTCGACCTTGGTTGATGATTTTCGGATATTTCGGAGGAACATCCGGCACCTTCGTTTTCCTTAAAACCCTTGCTCGTTGAAAAGAAGGCCCTCGATCGTTGAAGCTGTGGGACCCAAAGCCGGAATGCAGAGGTAGATGCACTCTGGAGATTGCTCCTTAGAAGGATTCTCATTACCGAAGTGCATTTTGATATTCGGCCACGGCGGGTCCTTGGATGCCTCTGTTCACAACTCGTGCCCCCCCTTCCGCCGCCACTCCCCTTGGGGACATTGCGTGAATTTTACGGTGTTGCGTTACCGGGACCAGCGGCGCAGGGATCATCGCCTTTTTTATTATACGGCAATGAGGAAGAATCCTCGGCGAGGAGCCGGGGAAAAAGGAATGCTGCGAGCGAATTCTTGTAATCCTGAAATTCAGATATCTGGTGGGTCGGTGGGTCCTCGCCCTCGACAGATTTTTGGCAAGAACACTGAGTCACGCGTGACCTCAGCATTCGGTTTTCCGTGCGTGAGACCATTTACATTTTAGTGGCTCTTGAAACAGTTAAGTTGGCCACTGGTTCCGATGCTTTTGTCACTGGAAACTTCGTCGTATATTCGTTTTGGGTAACGCAACATTAACGGATTTATTGAACTCTTAGAATTCAAAACCACCCTGTGGTGGAAAAATTTCTGCGGTATAACGCGAAGGGCTTTTTGCCCTGAGTCTGGATTTTCGTAATGAAAAATTGAAAGTGATTTTTTTATGTTGTATTCGATTTTGAAATGATAATGTTTTCAGAATGTGGCATGTGTCTCGAAGATAGGTATCAGACAGGGTTGAATATTACAAGGATATATTTATAGCTTCATAGTTATGAGCAAGAAATTTTATTTCTCCTTCGCGTTATTCATTGTGAGCATTATTCATTACTCGTGTCATTTTTATTGGTATTCTGCTGTTCCCGCGGATGCAGTTGCGTATCTTAAGATCGCATATTTGTGAATCCGAGACGGAGGAATGGAATCTTATTCTCGTATAGGCGCTGCGGATGAAGACAACGAGTTATTGGTCGATTTATAGATCCATTATCTCGTACAAGCACTACAAAATACTTGAGAAGTTGATTATCTCCAATCCTCTATTTCTCATTATTTGTAAAAAAAAAAAATAGATGATGGGATCAATAAGGAGAAAAATTCATTCAAATAGTAGCTCCATCGAGTAAATTACCATTCTCACGGAAACATGTTCATTAATGTTCTTATTAAGTGCACGCTGCACAGTACAGTAGCAGTAGATAAATTCACACACACACTAAATCTACGCGCGGATGTATCCTCTTTCGCGTTTGAGAAATAAAAATCACATAATGGTACGATTTACCAAGAAATTTTCATTACACTTTATATCAAGCATTAAATTACTTGCGATTAAGTTGAAGCTATTGAATGCCCTGCTTGCAAAATAATTGCACTACTTATAACAAAACTCGTTTCATAGAACCATGTTTTCTTTTTAGAGAGACCACCCTATTTTCTAACTAGATTTATTTATAGTTTCCTTTGTTCCCCTCCGCAAGTAACTCGAATAAATTTCCTTCGTTATCAGAATTTTTTTTAACAACTTCTACACATAATCAATTAATCTAAATTTGGAATATCTCGTATCATTCAACAGTAAATTAAAAGAGTTGAAGAATCCTTATATAAAACACTGTAAGTGCCAAAATTAAAAAAAAATTATCGAAAAATGATCTGTGTGCCAATGTGTAGAATTTTTTATTTTTGCCACTTACAGTGTTTTCTACAAGAACTCTTCAAATTATATTTATCATGGAAAAATCTGAATTGAATTTTTATTTACTGTGCACATATATTGCACTACGTGATTTTCAATAACGAGGAAAACGATGCAGGAATTTCAGGAAATTTTTAAGGCACGTATATAGACATTGCCGTATCCGTCTAGGAAGAAGATTTTACGGTTAATCGCAATGGCTGACAAGATCTGCGAGCACCGTCGTGCAGAGATAAAATGTGAAACACTGTGCGTAGTCGTGACGGGAATTCGTTGGCTGTTAGACTCGTTTAAGGTCCATAATTTTATTCAGTTGCGTGCAGATCCTGCAGCCGAAGGTATGCTTACTAAACAGTTATAGAAACATGACGAGAAAATCACGCGGAAAGATTTTCTTCGCGAGTGTAAGCAGGATCCTTTGTCATATTATTTGCGACCCAGTCGAATTCGTTATTCAAGTGGAAGAGTAGTTCGGTGCGTAGAATTGGGTAATTACGTCGGTAACGAGCGTGTAAAAATGCCTGAAAGCATGTTTTAACTGCCCACCGACGGTTTTGTGTCAGTTTCGTTTTTCGGCTTCCTATATCCGAATAATTATAAGCCTCCCTTATATGGAGAGTATCTCCGAAAAAAGATTACGGGACACCGTAGGCGTTCGTGATTCGAATTTCCGAGTCCATCAGACTATTCTGGAGTCTGTTGGGGATTCTAAAGTACGCTTGCGAAAATAAGTTCCTTTCTTCATGTGACAGGAGTTTTTATTTGTCTGTATGAAAGGATCGATGGTGTATTACGTTTCTGTTTAATTAAATGCGGATGCATACTTACTGATTACCTATGTGATTAATCAGATTTATTTCACTTAAGTAATATACATAACTCGTATGCACACATGTTTATTGTCTTCGTTTAAATGTATAATATGATAGTATGATAGTATGATAACATGATAACATGATAATATAATAAAATATATAATATTTTTAGCGTATAATATATAACGAATTAATCACGTTGAATTGGCATGTATGTATAGGGTAATCCATCAGAAATAGAACAACTAATTATTAATAATTAGGTTATTATTATTTCTTTGTATTATTAAGAACATAGAAAAAATTTTATGAAAAATTAAAGTTTGATGGTTTCATAGGGGGGGGGGGGGAGAATGTGAACCTGCTTAGTAACAATTCTGTATAATTAAATTTAACTGTAATAATTTATAATTAAGTTTTATAACAGATTTGCTAGAATATTCTTTTGATACTTTCAGGAATAAGTAGTTAATAATAGAAAATTGTTACTAGATTCCCATTCCTTTCGCCATGAAACTTTCGCCTTGATTTTTTTTTTGCACACGATGCATTGCATTCGATGTTTACTATTTTATAGAATTATTTATAAATATTAGCAAGTTCTGATATTTATCTATGCGACGTAGTCGTGTTTTGCGTAGCAGCGGATTTGTGTCACTAAAATCACTTTTCAATACCTATCCTCCGTCGTGATCGGGGATCATACGAGAAACATTAGAACTGACACCAAAGTATAATCTGACATATATCCTGGGGGATGGTGTCGTGAAATCGTTTGTCCCACGGTGCGATTAATCTGCCTGATCGGGTTCATTTTACCATCCGAGTGTCCTTTACAACGGCGTTCTCCCTCGCTCGCCTTTTGCTCTTCTTTCGGCCAACTTTTCGGCAGACCCCAATGGATGGCTAGAGATGAGGCTGGATAATCGGGAGGAACCTGTAGCAGGTCTGAAACATAAAAGAAATAGAGAAATAAGGAGCGAGCGGAGCGAGAAATATGAGGGAACGGTTTCGGAAGAATAAGACGCATGACGTGGGTACGAAATAGAACGCACGATGAATAGAACGAAAATAAACTGCTGTGAAATTCACGGCCCAGAATTTTGACAGCGAAGTCGAAAGAAAGGGTAATAAAATCTCACAAAATAAACAGGCAAAAACTTTCGAACAACAAATTCTTCGATCTCCGGCTTATATCCCCTTAAATACTGATAAAGTTGCCCGATATTAGATATAATAATATTTTATTTACGTTTGCTAGGATCTGTATTAATATTAATTTAGGGGACTAGGCAGTCAAAGCGCTCGAAATTCAAGTATTTCTTGCGAATTAATTACAAGGGGATGAATACAAATTGTGACTAGTACTTTTGGGTAATGTTTATTAATACTATAAGCTGTAAAAAAATTTTCTTTGATAATATATACATATATATATATATGACGGCTCTACAGTCGTATAATGTGTTGGCGTTTTTTCTGCCTAGTCCCCTTAATACCTCACACCTTTATCATAATCGCTACTGACAGAGTTTAACCCCGCTAAATTCCAACGAAATAGACGCTCGGGAGATGAAGAGAACTAATCTGAAACTGGAGTAAAAAAATGGCAGGAGAAAAGGGAGCAGGTTCTCCGGTACAATTAATTTTGGCATTTGATCACCTAAACCACGAGTTCAGATAAGAGATTACTCGGGCAGGGTGCCGAATCGGACAATAAATTTGATGAGGCTTACACGATCTACCACTTAGGTCCAAATACGACGGTGATATCTCTCGAGCACGCATACTGGAACGCGTCCCAGTGGGACGACGACGTTCGCTCGCTCGCTCGAGGCCTGAGGCCCACATCGTGGAACATTTCAATTTCCGAGCTGGACCATGATGGACAGAAAAGTGCTCTTTAGAGCCACCGTTCAGATCTCATTAACACATCTAGATTCGTTCTTCTCACAACACCGCCAGCTTTATTGTCCACGGGAATGAACGAACGAGGATCTGTCAATCAAAGTACATACTTGGTATACAGTACTGTAAATATTTATTGCGTAACTCTCAAATTTACGTAAGACGCAAAAATTTTATAGCAATGTGATTGAGAAAATTCATTCGTTTGCAATTTATTTCGGCCGAGATTTTACCGTAAAATATTTATTGCAAAAATGCGGAGCGCAATGATACGTAATTCAGGGTGTGGTACTAATAATAATTAGCATATGGGTAGTACTAATAATAATTAGTATTGGGTAGTACTAATAATAATTAGTATTGGGTAGTACTAATAACAATTAGTATTGGGTAGTACTAATAATAATTAGTATTGGGTAGTACTAATAATAATTAGTATTGGGTGGTACTAATAATAATTAGTATTGGGTAGTACTAATAATAATTAGTATTGGGTAGTACTAATAATAATTAGTATTGGGTAGTACTAATAATAATTAGCATACGGATGGTACTAATAATAATTAGCATATGGGCAGTACTGATAATAATTAGCACATTGGTAGTACTAATACTAATTAGTATCGAGGTAGTACTAGTGGTGTATAGTTTGATAGAAAATTAAAACGTTTAAGAATCACTGTTTATGAGAACTTTCAAACTTGTTTACACTGTCGCGATGAAACTGGACGTTTCGAATTCGATTAGTAAGAA
The DNA here is from genome assembly GCA_963932335.1 of Andrena marginata. NCBI lineage: Eukaryota > Metazoa > Arthropoda > Insecta > Hymenoptera > Andrenidae > Andrena > Andrena marginata. The sequence continues at coordinate 9,400,836 of OZ010660.1, forward strand.
ATGTTTTTATGGACTTTATCTAATTAAAAAAGAAGGCAGATTTTAAAATTCTGGATTTAAGATCATCAGGGAAAATGTAATTACACATTTCCTACGAATAAACACTGAGAAAGGATACGAACATCCACCAGGCATTAAAGAAGGCAGGAATATCGTCTTCTCGTGCACCTCTTCGCACATCATTGCGCATCTGAAAGAATCACCTATCCCTTGTCAGGAAACTTGCGAAAACATCTCTATGGCGCTGAGCAGAAAACTATCAGCTCTCAGCTACCTGCAACCAAGCAACGATAAATCCAATTCAGGCGAATTTATTGGACAAACACGTCCTCCATATTTATATTTACGAATGGCACCTTTCGTATACCTATCCCACGCTTACCTTCAATGCAAATTCCAGCGCCCCCTCTCTCGAATTTGACGGCATTGTGGCCAGTCGTTATTCACGTGAAACGACGGCTATAAAAAAAATTAATGTCGATGCCCTTCTGAGAGCCTAGGGTTTTACTTCACCTTCCTTTTTGGCCCTCCGCGAAGCCCGGCCTCGCAAATGCCTAAAATGCTTTTGACGCACTCGAGGTGGATGGCACGAGCGATGAAAATGCACAACCCGCGCCTGGATACCGTAATGCTCGTTCGAATTCATCGGTGTGCCTCTCGTTGAGACGTAGATCGAAGAGAGGTTGAAATAGATGGGCCACCCCCGTTCGGGCTGCCCATTTTGCTCGAAGAAACTGTTCGGTAGGTACACTCTCGAAAAAGGGGAATAAATTTTGAAAAGCGACGCGAGCACTCAGCGTAATCGCTGCAGATGACTCTCTAAAATTTACAGTAATTGCTGCTGATTAAGGATCGCACGAGGAAAAATTCCTACACTCGACAGCCCTTTTGGAAGCTTTTAGAAAATTATTGGACCCTTCGAGGTTGCAACGCGAAACAGGTTTGAATTATTTCTGAAAAATGTTGACATTCAAATTTTAAAATAACCCAATGATTATAGCATCAGCATTTCAATTGCACATTACGCGAATTCGTTTTAAGCACTTTCCTACGTTATTCGTGCATAACGTCCACCCAACACGGTAATTAGGTTTGAGTGTATACGTGTAAACATCGCCTAACGTGAAAGACTATTTTGTCGAATGGGGTAATTCAAGTTTTCACGTAAGCTCTGGCTGCTGTGTTCGCAACGGAGGAAAGTTGCAGGCATCCAAGTGTAATTTTACTTTCTCTTAAACTTCTATCGCCAATTACAGGGGGAGCGAAAAATCATTTGCATTACTTTTCGGTCAAATCGTAAAGCATATGTACCCACGTTATAACTAATGAACCAGTAGAAAGTAGTCTCACTATACCTGTTTCACCTCTCTCGCCCGAACATAAATGTTTTTCAACGCTCTGGGGAGAACGGTGTGCACCAATGAGAAACAAATTATTCACGTTCTGTTCAACGCGCTTCAAACATACATAGCTACTGGTTTTTCGGTGACTTTCTGCGCATCTTGAGTTAATGTGAAATTATAGTACTTCTATTAGAAACCATCTGCGTAACCTTACATCGCCTCTTAATACCGTAGCGTCTGGGTGAAGTGTGTATCAAATCATTGAACGAGTGCGGACGAATGATTGCGGAAAACAGAATGGACGAGGCTGTGTAACGATAGTAACAAGTATCGTAGTTAATTGCGCAACAAGGCGAGAGCCGATGGGAGTGTAAAATACACAGACATCTATAGAGAGCAAACCATTTCAATCTAAAATTAATTCTTTGCAAATACAGAAAGTATATAAAAATTTTAACTGTGATACGTAATTAAGGGGCCATTTCTCTGCGAACGCTGTAAAATTGATCAATCTTCATGAATTTTTTTTTAAACGATACGTGCGTCTATCGTTATGATTCTTTTTGTAGTTTATTTAGACACTTTTTCGCCATACATAAATTTTTTTTATTCAGTTTTAAATGAATTGTTTGTTGTGTTCATTTCGCTCACAATAAAAATGTGTTTAAGAATCATGTCTCGCTGGCGTGGATGATTGGAGCTCTCAGGGTGGACTAAACCGAGAAAATTAAGAAGAGTCTTAATCAGTAGGTTTGTTGTTATCGTCGGGACAGGAAGAAATTATTTCTGTTGAAAATTGGCAAGATGGCAAATGCTTGACTTGAAGTCCGAAATTTCTCTTTCTTTTTCGGTCATTTTTCAATAAAACAAAGTATGATGGACTCAACATAAAAATATAATTTTGCTTCCCACGAGAGCTACTAGTATGTGGACTATTCTGTACAAATTTCAAAGCATTACGCCAAGTGGGTTTTGAGATTTTATCTAGATCAGGTGAAAAAAGTACGTTTCGACAAAAACGGGGTGTACATAAAGGGCTGCACAAGCCGTAATACTTGAAATTTCTCTTCCAAAATTTAACAGTAGATTAAATAGATTCAAATAGATATATTTCCAAAGAATGAAAAAAAATCTATTTTTTCAAAGTGCCACAGAAAAATCGCCCCTTAAGGGAATCTCGTTATTCGTTATTCATGGAACGCTATTTTCGTTAAATAAATAGAAATATCCAAATTGGTCATATCATTTTATTACAACCTAAAGTCCAAAATATACTACGTAACGAACAAAAACTTCTATTTTGTAATAAATTTAATAAAATTTCTAATAAAATTTAAATTTTTTTAGAAAAACTATTTCCTCCATTCTTTTAGCCATTATAGTATAGTCACGAGCCACTATAATATACTCAAGAGAAGAGACACAACGTTTACTCTAACTTTCGTTAGCATCGATGTCAAAAACAGATCCGTATCAGTTCGCAGCTTAGTCACGGAAGAATTACAACGGCCGCATGCTTTGCGCGCGCGCTAAATTCCCGAGAAATGCATCAATTCCGAGAAAACAAACTCCCCCAGCACAGGGTTACATTCCTCCGTTGCACCGGCAGGATGCTCGGCTGCGGTTTCGCCCGGGATGTTCGTAGAAAACTGCATAGAAGGTCAGAGATCCTCGTTGCGGATGACTGTATACGCTGAGTTATTCCCCGTACCGATTCGGCTCCGCTTTAATCGCTTCGGTCTACGCCTTGTCCCACAGTTTCGTGGCTATCGTCACGCACATCTGTACCGTTACCGTGTACACCCGTGCCTGCGTATTACGCAACGCGGCCACCGAAAGGAAATCCAATCGATGCACATTTTTCTTGCAACTTGCATACCGCCTGAACTCGTAAGACGAGACTCCCAAGTGATTACGAATAATTGCAGAGAAAACTAGTGTTGATACATCGCGATTGGGGTCCTTTTATGGCCTTTTCATGAGTGACACTTTTATGACTCCGAATAGGTATTTTAAACGTGTACAAACACTTTCTATCTCTTCCTATGTTTGTCGAGGGAGGGCTATAGCCAAGTGAACACGCCTGAAACACATATGCGTGCTTATACTAGGTGTTTCTTGTGAAAATGTTCCTGGGGCGCTAGCAGGGCCGGTGAGAGTGGTGTGGAAAGTGTGGAGTACTCTATACTTGTGATTTTGGGGCGTGCGGAATTCGATGTTCGGGGATTTCGAAGGCACTGTTACCATTTTTATTTTCTATTTGCGTGCTACTGTTCTTTAGGCTGTTGAAATTTGATATTTTAATTTGTACTGCCCCCGCTCCTTCAACTCCACACTTGGGAATGTGCTTCACACTGGGCAATAATTCGAACAGTTTAGGTATACGGGATATGTCCGGTATAGTCGGTTCACATGCCATAAAATGGCTATTAAACTAATACTCATATTATTTATTTTATCAGAATAAATCTAATATGTTCAGAACTTTATTCTGATTCAGAAAAACTGCTCAGTATTTGCTGAAAATCGGTTTGAAAACTGAAGCCAGACATTTGACGTTTGATTAAATACATTTTTATAAATTCAATTACCCTACAATAATTAAATTAATCAAAGTATTTTTAAAATTATAAATTCTTCATTTTTTATCAAAATTTATATATTTTGCTAGATATTAGTATATATTTTGAATTATAAACCCTCCCTTCCAATAATTTTACACCCTATACTAATTTAATTATATTATGGTTCACACCATTATTCGTGAAAAAATAACAAAGAAGAATACAAAACTCTTTACAAGTAAATCCTAAAACTACAGATTTATTGAAATTTAATTTGTTTACGTTAAACAAGTAAAGGACACATGGAGCAAAAAGTGAACTATCTTAACTGACAATTAGCAATGTAAACGAATAAAAACACGAACAAATAAAAAACATAAACAGAAACTTTATTTTAATATTTGTAAAGAACAAACAGTCAGATACTCATTTCTTTATTTTATAGAACCTAATTAGTTTCTTCCCGACTACAACGAAAAAAATATAGCGAACGTAGAGCCAAAAGCATACATTTGTCAAAGTTATTCGTACTTCATAGACTTGTTCGGCGGTCCGAGAATCGACGCCGACTTTGAGATAAGGTGGGGTTTTCCCATGTCTCGGTTAGACGTGCCTAATGAAGCGAATGCGTTTTGGCGAACGGAAAGATGGGGCAGAGATAAAACAATTAAAAAGGAGCCAAAGGACCAGCAGGATGAGACGTGCTGCCGGAGGGTCGGCCAACAGAGAAAAATAAAAAGATAGGAGCAGAAAATAAGAGAGGAGAAGAAGTGGTGGACTCGAACTCGTCAAGGACCAGAGGTCCTTGCTCTCCGGGTCATAGCAGCCCACAGACTCACAACACTTTCTGCACGTCAGACTTCTCCAGAGGCTCTCAAATTTATCCTATTTCTAACGACCATCTTTCGGCGAACGCGGTCCTACGGAATCGAAAGCTACTGGAATCGAACGAATAAGATGAAATTTAATGTCTCGCGAGTTTCCAGTGTCTGCACAAAAGGTGAGGGAATTTTACGATGATGCTTAGAATAAATTAACGTCGCTTCTTTTTGTGTAAATAATCTGGGGAGGTGTTAAGTCCTTTTATTCCGGGGGAGTATTTTTCAACTTCCTTGTAAAGTACGCATGCAGGAAACACATAAATGTGCTCTTACGCAATCTTTATTTTTGCCTTCAAGATTCACGCAAAATGTAGGTTACTGGCATAAAACTCAGCAAGTGAAATATGTACGCAGATAAGTCTGCAAGTTCCACGCCATGTTTTATTTTTTTTAATAGAGTGACTCGGTTGTTAAGTGTTAGTCGAAATTGTACCCTGAATACGACGTGTTTTATTATGCACCAGTGGATTATTCGATATGGAAATTTATAAACATTCATTTCTAATATAATACAAACATTATAACGAAATATTTAAATTCTGTTTCCCTAATAGAGATGTGAAGTATGATCCTCCGTTTCATATTGATAGGCATCACACTCTGTACAGTAAATACAATTGCATTGACAGAATGTGTATGCTCATAAATAAATAGTGTCGTAGGTAATATTGACATTTTCCCTACTTCCTTATCTACTTTCAGAAATTCAGTTCTGTGTATACTGGATGATTGAGTTACAATATTGATACTTTTATTTGTAATATCTGTTCATCTTATTTCATCCCTTTCTGGTGTTTTCTCTGGTAGTTATTATTTTAATCTTAATTTTAATTTTACCCTATTTGTCCGTTCTCTATTCATGTCTTTTCATGCCATTATAATGTGCCAAGGAGTTGTTACCCGTAATAAATAAATACAGTCAGTAAAAAAAGTATTTGTACCCTTTTTAAAATCGCATAACTTTCGTAGAATTGGTCGAAAGGACGTGAGATTTTTTGAGAAGCTAGAGGGATTAGTTTGCTAAATGATGTGATTCGTCGTTTTAAAAAAATGTACTTGGTCGGAATAGCAAAAAAAAAATAGTAAAGGTCGTTTTTTAAACTTTTTTTTTGTGAGCCTGTAATGAAAATTCAAAAAACCCGTTTGTAGATTTAAGTAAGTTACATACGTGCCTAAAATTTCATCAAAATCGGTTAAGGTTGCTCTGAGCTATGAACGCTTAAAGATCGCAGAATAAGGTCGAAAATCGCTGATTTCGGGAATTTCCGGGATTTTCGACCTTACTCTACGATCTTTAAGCGTTTATAGCTCAGAGCAACCTTAACCGATTTTGATGAAATTTTAGGCACGTATATAACTTACTTAAATCTACAAACGGGTTTTTTGAATTTTCATTACAAGCTCACAAAAAAAAGTTTTAAAAACGACCTTTACCATTTTTTTCGCTATTCCGACCAATTGCATTTTTTTCAAAACGACGAAACACATTATTTAGCAAACTAATCCTTCTAGCTTCTCAAAAAAACTCACGTCGTTTGGACCAATTCTACGAAAGTTATGCGATTTTAAAAAGTGTACAAATACTTTTTTTACTAACTGTAAGTTCTGCTTATTTCTGGCACTAATATTTCTACATGTGATGTATTACTAGACGTCGTGCACTTTTATTTTCCACGCCAATTATTATTTGTAATTATTTATAGCAGAATGCAGAAGCTACAGTGGTGAAATTTTTAATCTGCCTCACCGCTGACACGTCTCCATTACACTTATTAATCGAGATCAGGTGTCGAGCAGATGTGCCAGTCATTTTGCTTCTGTTTGTACTTGAATATGATTGGAGTACTCTGTGGAAATTGATACACTGCACGCAACAATATCGTGCACGAATTTGTCCACATAGTTTTCGATGGAACCTTATTTTTTGAGTATTCATATTTCATCCGCTGAGCTTCTCTAATCTTTCTTGTCTCGCTTGTACATATTTCTGTGTAAATAATTTCTTCCATAAAGAGAAAAATAATTCCTTGAATTAAATAAATGTGCAATTTCGCGTTCCTTTTATTCAACCATTCCAAGTAAACAATTTATGTCTACTTGCTACTAGATTTATATCTACTCGTTAATAATATTTAAAGCATCGATATCCATTTAAAAATTTAAAATATTTAGAAAAAAGGTAGTAAATTAATTGACTCGTCTCAAGAACCCCAACTATTGCAAAGAAATCAGAAAAGTAGATGACAATTTAAGCAGTAAAAATTAATTAGAAGTTTAGAAACTATTATAAATTAAATATAAATTTTTCCAACTTCGTTTCAGTGCAGATTCCATGGTCCACTCGCCTGGCTAATTAAAATTCACATTCTTTGTTACATTTTCCTCGTTTCAATTAAACGTGTGCACGAATACGCCGCCCGTTAAAAATAAAAACACGACGACGCGTGTTCACGCGTTTAATTCACCCAATTAAAATGTCATCTTGAAGCGAAAATCTTCTTCACCTCCACCAGTTCGCACAATTAGTCAGGCGCCCAGGGGCATCTCACAGTGTTTGTTGGTCCATTAATCAACACTGTTCAACGCGTGCAGAAGCCTGCACCAAAGTGGACGACAAGAAACTGCCACCGATCGTTTATCTGAATATGATTTTCCCAATTTACCCGCGGACGTTTTTCAGTAATTACCATTTTATTTACGTAACTGTAACACGCTGTTGAAAAATTCAGCGAAAGAGTCAGCGTGCACGGTTGTTCGCCCGCAAAAAGCATAAGGCATTTCCTCGATAAGTGCTCTTTTTCTAATGCGTGCACGACGATTATTAAGTGGCACACGTTTCGCACTAACGTTTCTTAAATCGCGCGTTTGTGCCTTGATTGAATTTATATTGAACCATTTAGCATTTTTATTTTCGACGCCGTGAATAACTGCAGAAATTGAAGAAAACAGCGCGACAGAAAGAGAAAGAGAGGATGGAGCGGTTAGTTTCTAAGAATCAGTGGCCTACCTTGCACCGCTGCGTAACAGTTGCCATTCTTTCAGGCGCGCATGCTTAAAAAAATGAGAAATAAGATTTAGGTACCATGTTAGGGGTGTAAAAAATTCTATGATAGTGGGGAAGAGATTATTGTGTTGAAGGTTTTACAATAGAAATTTTATAACGAAAGAATTTTGAATTTGCAGTTCTCGTACTTGCCTTTGGCAAAATAGATTTTTGAAATTACAAACTTTTTGTTAAAATTAGAAAAGTGACGTGTTGGTTTTAAATAATACATTGATTTAATTTTTTTAACTTCATTGCATAAATTTCCTTTAACTTTAACAGAATAAGAAAATGGTTTTATAGGTTCGAGTTTCTTTGAAATATAGTAGAATCGCTAATAAAATGTATTATTGTACACACGATGCTTAAAGAACTTTATTCATATTAGCCAGAAAAAGTGCATTTAGTATCTATATTTGGAAGATAACTGAGAGAGTTTCACTGTAAGTGTAATTTGCGTAACAAGTGTGACATTATAGTCTACAATCACTCAATTCTTTTTCTATTTAAAATAGCACAGTGTAATCTATTCCCAGTTAAGTATAGTAATCAGTCACAAACAGACAAACTTGAATACTAATACTAACATTCACTACTTACTTATATTTATCACAATCACCATAAACTTCACGATTATCTATTTAATAATAATATTACCTTTATCATATACCTGATTATAATCCGAACTAATAAAATCTTAGTACCTATTTGGATAAATTTTAGAAATTAAATTATAATAATTATCTATCTAATAATAATTCTAAAACTTAACTGAATATTAATAGCATCTAGTGTACCGTACTCCATCCTCTAACACCGATAGTAGTCTGAAAATGATGAAATTGCTATTACAGAAACGACAATTTATCATTCCCTAATTACTATATTTTCATCGTTTAATCTTCCCGTGGAGGTGCAAGGGAAACAAATCGATGACACGATTTGATTAAATAGTTGAACGATTAATTGGTAGATTTGAAGCGAAGGGTGAAATCGAGGGGAGCGAAGGGGTACAAACGCTTGCTCACCGCGAGAGACTTTCGAAACTCGGTGCCCATTGTTTCATTCTTATGTTTCATTCTCGTTTCCTCTTGTGACCATTCTCACCGAGCATCGTGATAATCTTAGCCTGGTAACAACAAGGCCTCCTCAATTCCTTTTATTTTCTTGCACAAGGGAACAAGGTGAAAATCCTTGTTAAACTCCAGTCGTCGAGCTTCAAGTGTTCCTTCTTCCGGGAAGTATAGTTGATTTCTTACGAAATCTTTCCCCCTTCCTCCCCTCGTCATGCAAATTCGACTTTGTGAGAAAGCACTGGGCATCCTTGATGATGTTATCACTTTCGAGTGAGTTGTCGAGATCCTACGTTATCGATATCTTTACTATCCTGATTTATTTTCCTGACTTTTCGGGAAAATCACTAATTGTTTAGCGAGGTGCATTATATTTTTTTCTATCACTGTTATTGCGGAGGTTTCTATGAAATTTCTTTTCTTTTTTCTGAGACAGAAGAGACGCTTCGTTAACTTCGTTACGTACCGTGTTCTAATAATCTATTAAGATGTTGGTATGAATTTTTTTCCTAGACTTTGTATGCAGTACACGAATCTTTTAATTAGTTATTAGAGTCGTAAAAGGGGTTTAATAAATTTTTAAATTAGTTTAAATTTCTTACTAATATAAATTCCCTTCAGAAAATTTCCTAATGATATGCATTTAAAAACTCACAACAAATTGAAGTATCACAGCAGAATAATTCATATTGCTGTATAAGTAACTAATTTTTTTTTAAGTCAATGAGTACACTTCTTCCTATTTCTTTATTTTTTATATGATTGGACAGTTCAGAAATATGATTTATGTGTAGACTTTTAAGATCGTTGATATTAATCAATTTACAATGTTGATGATGCTCTACTTTTACCTTAAATTAAAAATCTTAAAAATAATAAACGTTTTAATAAACGTAATAGAATATTTATAAATATGAATGATGTACAAGCCAGGCTAATACTCATATAAATGCTTGAACAGTAATATAGAGAGTTCTACATACTATTACTGTTGCCCTCGAATTTCTCAATGAAAATATCCTCGAGTCTAATAAAACATCAGAAACAGTCCAATAAGTAAATATTCATTCGCAAGAAAATTAACGCTTTCGTTGCTACTTATGTTTGTTTGGATCAACGTTCCTGCGTTATTCATGAGTTACTTGCTTATGCATTCGATTAGCGATCTACTTTTAGAAAAACTACGAATCTCGTGCTGTAACATATTTCTAATTTGCCACAGCAAATTGCACTCTCGTGCAAACATCTCGCCTGCTTAATGATAGCAAAAGTGTTAACGACACTTAGTGATTTATTAACCTACAAACACATTTATATATTCGCTTTCTAAGGATTGTCAGTCGAACATTGCCAATTATGAATGATTTATTAGTCACCTTTGATTATCACTTTTTCATCATATTATTAGATTGTTACATACCTGTTCCTTTATTAGACGCTCTTCGAGCATTCGTGAAAGTGGTGTTCATTTAGTTGCTTTCAGGCAACGTATCTTCGCAGAATCACGAATTCTAGGTAACTTGCTGTACAAATGTTTGAAGGAATATTTTGCGTGAAGTATTTTTTTCCAAGTACCGCAAATGTCTCTCAGGATCACTAGGAAGCGAGTGAAAGGAACGGAAGAGTAGGTAGGGACAGGAATCAGGGGAAGGAGAAACTGCTCCATTATTCATTCGCATGGGATTAATAATAATGCTAAACGTTCTGTCTTTACGATCCACTTAGTTGCACAACGTGCTCCTGCGAGTGGAAAACTGGAAGACATGCTATCGTAAATATTTTTCAAGCAGTCGGTTTAAGGGGATCAGTGACTTAGTTATGGAAAATAAGTTCTTGCTGCCTGTGAATAAACAACGTGTAATAAAAAGAAACCCAGTGGGGAATATACAATGTATTATTAATTATTTTTACAACTAATTTGCTAAATTAATTTAAAGTAGAGAATGTCGAGGAAAAACAGAGCTACAAAATTTACTGATGCTTTCTAAGTAAACAGGACAATTTTGTTTTATAATTTTCAAATGACCTCTTTAGTTAAATTCTGAATATTTGCTGTATCGCAGTACTGTAATTATTACAAAAAATGAACACGTAGTTTAAATATTCAAACAGAAGTTAAGTTTAAGAGAAACTATTAGAGTTATTTTTATAAATTTGTAGATATTTAGATTAAAGTCTTATTCCTGGCCTTCAAACAATAATATTTCTCTAAATTCTTAATATTCAAATATTATTTAAAAAAAACTGTTATTACACAGCAAGTAATAAAACAGTCCTTAAAAGGAAAGTATTAAGAGTAGAATAAAATTGAGTTTATCTAAAATTATAATTATAATCATCCTTTTCATCACTTACCTTTTTCTTTAGCTCTTATTTTCGATAACTTGAACATAATGTTTAATATAATCTCATTTCGACTTCCAATAACATTTTCTAATATACTCTGACACGATGTTAGAAAATTTCCTAATTCAACAACACAGTTGCTCATTCCAGTACCCAGATTCTCTTTTAACAATTCGCATAATTAATCTCAAGCTACCTCTCACTTAATTCCCATTTCTACTCCACTGCAATTGCATGCAACAAGCAAAAACACTTGAATCGCAATTTCAGTTGTAAAACAGAACACACATGCACACCTAAATCTCAATTTTTAGTATCGTTACTAAGTCCTCATTGTACACTAAGAAAAATTACAATACAAAAGCAGGTGCAAAATTTTAACTCGATTGTATAGTCCTTGTAGAAAACACTGGTAGTGCCAAAATTAAAAAAAAACTTTATCGGAAAATCTTCTACGTGCCAATGGCAATACTATAGTATAGAATTTGATTTTTGGCATTTAAAATGTTTTCTACAAGCACTTCCATTATAGCGTCTGATAGTTAATAGAGTTTCCTAAAGTTTTCCTCTAAACTATAGGTTTTTAAGAAGCGTTACTCTTTTTACAAAATAATAATTGGTTGTCAAGGACGACTGAATTAAGAAGGCACTGTATTTTATCAGTTTGTACATGGTTGCATATCAGCTTCTTATTTAACAAAGAATGTCGATTTGAATTTTGGTAATTGAGTTTCATGTAACTAAACAAATATTAAAAATTTATACTAGAACAGCCAAACCATTATTATTACACTAAATTTAGTAAATTATTACTGCCTTATCGAGTCACTCTCGACTTCCTCGGCGTCGCGCCCGTTTCCCCAGGCGTTGTCCGCTCAAACCCAAGAGCTGCAGCCGGAGACGCCAGAAGAAGGAGATGAAGAGGGGAACGCGAGTGAATTTCATCTGGTAATCAGGAGTGTTTCACCATTATTTTCACCAACTTATCGCGTGAAGCGGCTCGAACCGGTGAAAGAAACCGTGAAGGCCTTCTTTCGAGACCGCTGAGACGCGAAGGTGTACCCGCCGACGTTTCTAACAGGAGCAGCCGCCATGGTATCGCTCAAGAAAGACAGCAGCCTCGGTTATTTGGATCGCACCCCCTCTCCTCCTTTTAACGTTCAACGAGGAGAGAACGTTCCGTCCACGCGATCCTCGGCAAACGATCGCCCGAAGGATTTCACCGCGGGCGCGATACCGATTCTCCTTTAAAATAATCTCTGTTTTATATCGAGCAAACGCCATCCCTCCCACGTCCCGCCCCCCCCCCTCCCCTCCGCGATTTCGAAAGAATGAAAAACGATCTGCATCGTTAGCTGCGCGCCGCGGCTGCTCTTAATCTTGCATAACGTCAAATCTGGAAGATATTAGATCGAAGATTATCCTGATATCCCCTGGGTGAATGCTCTCTTCATTGTTCTTATTATACAGGCTGTTGAAAAGCAAGGGTCCGGGGCGAGGAATGTGTATGGTACTTGATGAACCGAGTAAAAGAGGGTTGGTTAACGTAGATTGTGGAAGTAATTTTGTTAGAGTTTGAACGGATTTTTGAGTTTGGCGATGTGAGCAGGGTTGGCGAATTTTTTTCGAAGAAATATAGTACTTTACGACTAAATGTAGTACATTTTGAAAAAATATGGTACGTACTTTTCAGAGGCAAGTGGTACAAAATAATACTACATTAAAACGATTTCTTATTTTTTAAATGCTCATTTTTTTTTGCGTTTTGTATTGTTAATTTATTTACTGTCTTTAACAAATATGTTAAAGGTTTGATTGCACTGAAAGTCCAAAGTATGTGCCATATACATACGAGGAGCTCATTTTTTATGAGAGGTAGACTGGGTCTGTTTCTCTCTTATCGCCACTTCATATTCATTATAGAAAAAATCCTGTGTGTAAAAGCCGAGGTGGCGGGAATAGAGAGAAAGTATTAGAAATTATTTTATACAAATTTTGACCAAACAGATCGTAGAAAACAGTTTTTTAAATCGTGCGCCAAAGTTTAAAGTTTCAATTTGCGAATTAAAGTGTTTGACGTTGCCGTAGAATAAAATAATAAGTAAAAATTGTAGAATTTTAACGATGCATCAGAAATATAGTATTTTTACGTACTATATCATGGGTGTGATGACAATACAATTTTTTATAAAATAAAGTAAAAAATGAAAATAAAGAAATAACAAAGTATAAAAAATCCACAAACATTAAAAACTAGAAAATATATTAAAAAAACTTTATGTTAAAGGATTTTACTAAAAATACACTAAAACCTAAAAAATAATTATTTTCTTATACATCAATTTCGATGGTGTTTCCTCACTTTAAATTAAATTGTGGCGCGTGATATTTCACAACAGAATATGAATCAATTTAACACAGCACCACGATTTTATTTAAAATGAGAAAACACCATCGAAATTGCAGTACAAGAAAATAATGATTTTTTATTGCATTTTTAGTAAAATCGTTTAACAATTTTTTTTATATTTTGTTATTTTCTAGTTGTTTTCACAATCTGTTTAATAATAACAGCAGCTCTCACACAGAATCCTTTAGAACCACGAAACAACTCTTCTCCTATTATCCTGAAAATCAGATAATACCATAACTTCGATTTTCTTTTTTTAACAACCTCTAAACACTTTTCATGGGAAACAAATTTCTACAAAATTAAAGAAAACCCTTTCACTTCTTCTCTCTAAACATCTCAATATCCACAGCGTTCAATTTCTCAGGCGATGCTTGCCAATTTCTATAGTATTTCTATAGAAGCCCCAGGGACCGATCCAAACGACTTGCCTGTGACTGTGTTTTGAAATAATCGTTAAACAATCGCCAGCGAACAGGAGGAAGTCAAAGGTACGGGAATCTGGCGAAGGACGATAGACGCGGGGAGTTTTCGCAACGGCTGGTCGACCAGCGTGGCTAATTGATAGTTTTATCAATAGAATTTGCCGGGAGATAAATGGTGCCGCGGTGCTGCGGAAAAGGCTGCAGCGGATGACATAGAAAGCAGGAAGGATTCCTGCATATTCATCCCATAAAAGGGAAAGAAAACGGGAGTGAAATATGATCGCGTACGATGATAGAGTCAACGCAATTTGCTCGGCATCGTTACGAAGTATCCGAGCATGAAGTATCGCGCGATAAATCCAATTACTCCGTTGTTAAATCATACAGAATGGAATCAAAACGACCGATCTGGGCTCCTATTTTGACTGGGATTTGCGCGCTCGAATTAATTGGGAGACATCAAGCTGTGACAGAACGTTAAACGATGTGTAATCTTTTATTTTGAATTGCACTGTAGAGCTTGATACGTTTAAAGAAATAAGGAGAACGTTCGGTGTGCAATATTTTTTAACGCGAATAATTTTTAAACGTGGATTAGAAATCTTATCGAAACTAGATTAAATTTAGGTATTAAGGGGATTTTATTTGAAAGATGGTATATTTATAAAGGAATATCTAAAATATGGTTATTGAATATTTTATCATCTGGAGTAGAGAAATTTGTATTTTTTGCAAGAATTAGTTCATCTTATAAATAGGGAAAGTCTATTCAGTTTGATATTTAAACTATTCATTTTTAAATTTTAATTACTTCTTATTATTTTTAAATTACATTTATATTATTTTCTAAACAAACCAAATTTTATACAATATATCATATCGCCAATGTATCTAAAATTAATACCTCAATAATAAAAGTTAGACAAAAATATATAAGGGAACAAAATAAAAATTCACGATTATTATAAAATTCTACATTTTTAGTGAATGCTACATGGTGATATAAAGCATAAATTTGTTCAACAGATAAAATAAATTAATAATCTGTAGATAATTCCAAATGGATAAAGGAATTCGAATCTAGGCATGCAAAATTATTCACAACTAGTAATTTATAAAATTTAGTATAATGTTCACGATACTAAATTATATAGTCTCAGATACAAACCCATAAAAAGTATATGCAAATTTTATAAAATGCACTGTTGAACAAACTATTATTCATGAAAGTATTTTATTTTTTAAAAACTCCAAAATATAATATAAAACCTGATATTATTGCTAAATTCTCAAAATTTAATTCATTCGTCTGCGTAATTTAAAAACGTTATTTA
Source organism: Andrena marginata (assembly GCA_963932335.1). Classification (NCBI taxonomy): domain Eukaryota; kingdom Metazoa; phylum Arthropoda; class Insecta; order Hymenoptera; family Andrenidae; genus Andrena; species Andrena marginata. The sequence goes on from OZ010660.1 coordinate 9,416,255, forward strand.
AGGGCTCCTAATTTTATTCAATTTAATATGCGAAACTTGAATATATCTTCATGATACAATAAATTACTTCAACACTTAAAACAAAGTATTCATACACATTAACGTAGCGATTCTTTCTGTTTCAAGCTCTGTCAATCAACATGGAAAAAGCAATGAATTCTTCTAATCAATTCAATAAAACACCACAATTCATTCTCTGGCATCCAGTTGCTCCATACCAAAGAAACATCGCGGAAGCAAAACGAATAACAATATCCTCCCCAACATTCAGTTACGAGAATAATTGTTTCTGTCTCTAGATGCTCGAAAGATTTCAACTAATTCTCCCACAGTGAGTCTTCAATCCACTTCCTTACAAATTTTCAAATTCAATCATTTCCTTATTTCAAGTCACTTCAAATAATATTCGGATCTAAAACAATTAATTCACTATAATTTTTTAAAGGTCTTAAATATTTTTTTCAGATCCTAAATTTTGTTTCAAAGGTCTTAAATTTTTTTTAAAAGGTCTCCAAATTTTTTTAAAAGTCTTGAATTTTTTTTTAAAGACCTTAAATATTTTTTAAGTTACCTATACCAAGATTGCAGTACAAAATACTTTGAATACACCTACACTACCCGCGAAAAATATTTTTCTATTCGAAGTTAACACTTTCAGTATCGATAACAGTATTTCTGCTTCCAATCCATTTTAATATCTTATCACACAAAACTATTACTTACATTTATGTGTTTAAAGATAAAACCCCTCCCTGAATTCATAAAGGTGCCAAAATATTCGCCAGTAGTGTACACACATTACTCGTGCAAATCGAATTTCATCCCCGCACATCAATTCGCGCTGTCAAAGAAGGAAGCTCCGAACTAAACCTTCCCAGCTACCAACGCATTACAGGATAAAATAATATTCAACCTAACTCGATTTTCTTTTTGTCACGTAGCGATCGGAAGCCGTTGCTCATCGCTAATTCGCCGGTATCATCGTGGAGGATACCGCGCAGCCGAGTATCGGAGTCCTCGATAGAAGAAACCAGGTGTGTTCTCCAGGGAGGCCTTCCTATGCGGCAGAGATCGGACCTGCCGGAAGAGTGGGGAGCTCATATAAGACACGAAGCCAAACGCCTCTCCCAGTGACCAGTCTCGACACGAAAACTCATCAGCCGAGCTTCTTCGGTTCTTATAACAGTCACTTCACGCTCTGCGCCCCATCTTTGGATGGTTTCACCCGGATTGAAATTCGAGTAGATTCGAGTTGATCGAATTGGTCTTGCCCAAGGCCGTGCACGGTATAACTCAGAATGGTATCGCCTAAGGTTCTCCCGTTTCTTCTGGTGCTGCTGGCTGCGTACGGTGAGTTCTCTCCTCTTGCTTTTACATCTTCCTCGTCACTAGCCGCGTCTTATCGCGCCTTTACTCCTCTCCCTCTTCTTCCTCTTCTTCCTTTTGCTGCGCCCCTCCGTTTCATACCGCCCTCGCGACTCTCGGGTCTTCCTCGTCGTCTCCTTCGTCCCACAGTCAATGGCGTCGTTTCCCCACGAATTAACTCTACCCGCTCCACGTAAATAGCGACTTTGTTTTATCGGGCCGTTAAAAGGAGGCGCAGAGAGGCGTCCGCGACCGATTGCGTAGATCGGACGGTTTTATCGCCGTCGCGTTTGATGGTGTATATCAACGGCACGACATGGCGCTCGAGCAATAAACGTTCCGAGTGCCATCGGCGCTCGTTAAATGACGCTTTGATCATGGCAAATCGATGAGAAGCACGGCTACGCCCCGCGCAGTTTCTTTATCCCTCGGTTAAGTAGTAACGGCAGTTGGAGCGCGGCTGTTGGTACACGGCGAGTGCAAGTGAAAACGGACTTTCTGTGATCAGACGAGCGCGTTTCTTGCTGCCGCTGGATCTGAGAAGTGCGCGTCGGCCTACTTTCGCGGCCGATCCTCCGCGACGATGCCTCGATTAAAGCCTGCTGTCCTCCGCGAAATCGAGGGTGATTTGCGCGATGCCGATCGAATTAATCATTTCGCAATTACACCGCGGCGAATACTTCAGCTGCGTGATTCATTTTCACTTAGGAATTAATCGCACTCGCTCGTGGCACAATATTCATCGATTATACATTTTATCAGAGTGTAGGAGTATAAAATTGTGACGTTTTTAATTACGTTTTATTATTCGTGGCTGTTGGTTATGTTAGAAATAAAAGAAGAGCTCGGAGAGATTAATTGCGAAGGAAATTGATTAACGTCGACTTTGGTCGCCAGCCGAGTTTTTTTTTTGTTGATCGCCGTTTCTATTGGTTAATTAATCGGATTTCCTTTTTTTCCGTTACACAATACCACACGACGCTCCTAACTTGGAGGAATGCCCCTACCCCCGTCGATTATTACACACGTCTTCGTAAGACAATGACGGGCATTCACCGGGTTTCACACATCTCGAGAACTTTCTCCCGTGTCCCACGGAGTGAAAATATGAAAGTAGCTCGGCAGACAGATCACTCTCTCTCTCTCTCTCTCTTTCTCTCCTTCCCTTATTTTGCATCCGCGGATCGCGAGCCGTTGATTAATTTTTTCCGTCCCCTCGGTCGCGGTGAAAGAAAGTTTTTGTCGTCCTTGGTACTCGTACACTCGAGATTAGAAAGACTAAACCCACAAGCTTCGAAAGTAAAGACAATCCAGCATCAAATGAATCACGCGAAATGCACGATCTCCCTTTGCAATGGCCCCGGTTGCGAAACGCCAGGAAAGTAACAGCATCCCTCGAATTTCTAAGCAAACACTCCGAGGCGAGCGGTCGCGTGCTTTCACCCAGTTTCTGAGACGCTGCTCGGCACTCGGGACTCATAATTTCCCGAATGCATTTGCGACGCGAAACTACGCCACGCATCTCGAAGGGGTCGGTTGCCTTGCGTCGGTCCCGCTTCGTTCTGCCAGCTACGAGGTTTACGTAAGAGATTCTACTTTCTACCGTTGGGCGCACAGTTTTATTAGAGAGATTATTTTCGTGCCGACAGGTAACCGGTGTCCCACGTAATCTTCGAATTACTTAGCTGCTCGCGCGCGTTTCCGCGATCGCTTTCCTTCCTCCCGGCCGGAGTTCCCTGCGATAAACCGATCGGCTATGTTTCGAATGAGGCACGCCTGGACACTCTCTGCAGCCGGGAGCTTTGATATAATGTACAGGGAAAATGTCTGCCATTAACGGTGATTAGCGGGGGAAAGAAGGGAACGCGAAGGAGAAACGTTTCGTTGGCGCCATTTCGCGCGGAAACAGGGGCAAATTGTTGTGGGGAGAAAGAAAATGTACGAGCTAGAAATGGACTCTGTAATTCATTATGATAAAATAATCGTCCGAAAAATGATAGCCTGTAAAGGGGACGTTCTTATATTATGTAAGGCTTTTGGGGGAAAGGGGGAGTTAGGTAGACTTTTTGGTAATATTTTTTTAACCTAATTTTCAATATAAGTAGTCAGAAAAAGATGTTACGTCGCACATACCGGAACCGAGTTAAATCAATTATTATATGAACCTGTGAAAGAATTTTAATAACTGAAAAATGCAATTTCACCCTTCGTGGTCACTCGGTGTGTATCGCACCGCAGGCAGTTTATTTCTACCTTGCCAATATTTATCTAAGTTTTTAGACTTTAATAAGGTAAACGAACCAACAAATGAACACTTAAGGCTAATGAATAAACACTATTATAAAATTATGCTTGCAGCGCGATTGATTCAACGTGCTGAAAAAATTGTTTGAATATGAAGAAAGAAGTTAAAAGAAGTCTCTAATTAATTAGTTGTTTTTTTAATAGGTTACTTATTTTGCTCGTTTTAATAAAAATGTCCATTCACTGGTACGTGTTCATTTACTGGTACATCCACACTATTGGAATTTAAAAATTTGGAGGATTTTAACAAAAATATCGCTTTATTCTAGAACTATTTTTTTAACCACAAATTTCATCATATCAAAATGTACATTTCTGAAAAAATATTATTATACCATAATTCTACGAGTATTGTGAATGTATAATTATCACTCAAAAGTTAAAAGTAACTCAATTTCCTTGGTGACCAATTTCTGATCATAAGAAGGCGTGACCACAAAGGGTTAAAAAATATTAAGTAAGAAAGGGGGGTTTGAATATAAAATCTTAGGAATTCTTATACTGGAGAGGGGGAGAGGGTAAAAAGTTGCCAAAATTACCCTCAGATAAGTAATTTAAGCCTCGAATTGAAATTTCTGAAACTGAATCTTTATAATCTCCGCTAACCTTCGAATCTCGATCACCGAGTCCACTTTAACCCACAATGTAATATTTCTAAAATTCTCAGAAGAACCATTTATACTAAGTAAATTTGTATCTCGATAGAATATAAAATTCTAATTTTCTTGAAGTAGTGACACTGGGTGAGTAAAGTAGTTTCGCTTGGGTCCACTATGACCCTGCAGCCACAGATGGGCCAAATTTTTATTTAAATAAATTTCGAATAACGAATAGAAGTTAAAAGAATTATTCGTCATGTGTCGAATAAAAAAATTAACTTTATTCCTCAAATCATCTAAAGCTTAAGTATCGTTTATTCAATCCGTCATTTAAATATTTTTTTATTCAGTTAATGTTCGACCCTGCCTGCAGCAACCAGGCGATGGAGCTTAACGTAATGAACACAAATACCGTTTCACGTTTGAAATGCAATTTTGACGGAACAGAAGCGCATATTTGAGATTGCATCTGGCATCAGGCGTGGAATGCAATGAAAATTGAGGAATTGGATGTGGTGAGGGAGGAGGGGTGAAAAGGTTGGACGGAGGGAAGGAAAAGGAAGTGGCACGTTTCTCGTAAACGGCGTGTCTCGGTCGTGGCACGTTTATTACAACGCGGCGAGTTTTGACGTGGAACGTTGCACTTTACGGAAGGCACGCGGGAATAGGTGGGGCTGCCGACTGTCGGGCAACTCCTGGTAGCTCGCTAACGATCCCGGGAAGGGCGTCGATATTCATTTATTTCCACGTTCAGGAAGGAGCGCGGTCGAGCAGGGTGGTAACGGTTACTTTTCCAGCGAATTCTGTCGCTTTACCGCTTTCGACGCGCGGTTGAATTTCCGTGACTCGAACCTGTTACGGTTGTTCTTGTAACGAATGAATTCAACCTGTTGCCCGAATAAAAATTCGCAGAGAATTAGTCGAGCAGGGGCAAGTTCTTCGTTGACATTAATCGCGCTGATAACGAATTGATTTCTGGGGAATGTTCTGTTACGAGGAAGTTGGTAGATCAAGTTACTCGCGAAAGAATCCTCCCACCTCGTACTTGTAACATATTTCACTTACTTAATCAGTGATACATTTAGAATTAGCTGTTATAATTAATTGACGTTGGTGTAAAGCTTGATTAATATATTTTTAATTAGTAACATGTAAAAAAAAAATACTGAAAGAAATTTTGCTAGAAAAAATGGAACAAGATGAGCCCGAATTTCACAAGTTATTATATAAGTTAAATATTAAATTTGGGCGAATATTTTTTTAAACAATCTTCGATATTTCCCCGAATAATAATATCTACTCTTTTAAATAAACAGAAGTTCGAATGCCCCGAAAACCAAATTATATTAATCAAGGTTTCTATTACTGTGAATTAGAGTTATGAATTCTTACTTCGAAGTTTATTTAATGTGTAAAATATGTTACATAACGATTCATATACGTCGCGTAAAAATATATAAAGATCGACCTTTCTCTGAATCTATCCCGTCGTAACCCCACCCCAACGTTGCGTACAGTCGTGTACACGTTAAAATAGATATGCGTGACTATTTAATTCCGTAGCGTTTCCATTCGATCGCGGGACGCCACATAGCTATTCAACTTTCCCTGTTTATTTCTGTGGTGCGCTCCACCTTGTAGAGAATTACTTGCATTTTAAGAGCAAGATAGATTGCATTCTGTGGGAGCCAATGCATCTGCGTGACTGTAATAAGCACTTCACGGAGAACTAAGGAATTTTACTTGTTCGTAAGTCTGTCTGTAATAACAAGCAAGGGCATGCTGCAGAAATTGAGATGAGAATTAAAATTAAAGAGGACAATCTAAGAAAAATTTCGAGGCTGCTTCCAAAGTAAACATTCAGCTAAGCTCCCTCGACGTAAAAGCACGCCGACGCCACTGAATTATTAATAAGGCGCGAGGGAAAGTAGATGAGGCGTTTCAAAGAATTGCGTTCGCAGGAAAAGCGTGCAATTAAAATTTCCAGTAAGCGAAGAGCCGGAGTACCGAGGAGTTAAGATCTGCAGAATACATCGGAAACTAGCCTTCAGGCTTTCCTTCAAGGAAGCTTAACAATTCATGGTGGAGCGCGGGTGTTATCTGTGGAACGTGAACAATTAGACGTTCCATGGTGGAGACACTCTCGCTTCTGATCCTTATTGTTAGAAGCAACCGGTGACCTACTGCGCGCACTTACTTCTTTACAAGGAGTCGTAAAGGAAGGGAAAGTAACACGGTGCCACGACACTGCTAATAAGAGGTTCTCTTACATAACCAAGCTGCCTAACCAGGGATGTGTCCACCTACAAAGCAGGCGACGATTTCTTAGGGATTTCGAGGCGTGGAGCTTTAATGTAAGAAAGGCATCGACGAATACGAATCGATTTAGTTCACGTTCATGGTTGATTAAATTTCCCCGAATACATACAGTAGAACTTCAATTGATTAACCTTCGTGTGCACAAAGAAATTTCAGTAGTGGAATTCGGAATAAATAGGACTTGTAAATTTGGAGACTTGGTGCTTTTAAAATCTGCACAGTTCAAAATAAGTAACTTCCATTATGAAATGCAATTTTAAAAGATCAAGTTTGCGACAACTTTGAACGAAATCTCATCTTACTTTCATTATTACTAGTATAAAGTAATAATAGTATAGGTAATGATGTATTATATTTTCTTTGTGACTTCAAATTATACAACGTTTAAGGGAAGGGGATCCTATTTTTTGGGCTAAAAAAATAGCAAAATTTGGGAATTCTTTTTGAGAAAACAATCTTTGTAGAAGCTGCAGTTGTTTATTATTAAAAATCTATAAAAAGAAATTATTAAATATTATTAAAACTTAATAAAAAAAATTGCAACTTCTTGAAAGGTGCATAAAAACATGGTCCAAATTTCAGACGAATCGAATCACTAGTTTCTTAAAAAAAAATCTCAAATTTTGCTATGCTTTTTGCCCCAAAAATAGGATTCCCGTTTGCATTTTTGAATTGCACGTCTCGTTTCACTCGCCCAGGTTCGTTTAATAATCCTTTCAAGCTACTAAAATAACTTGCCAACAACGCTAACGATGCTTGTAAAGGTGAAATACCACAATCCGTGGACGTGATTTTAAATTTCAATTAAGCTGGCCAGGTTCACATTCGCGTTTCGATGGGCGAGGATACCAGTTAATTGCGCGACGGAGGAAGCGAAAAGAATTTCAGGGATCGGATAAGTCGAAGTTACCACGATTCCTGTCCGGCGTCTCGCTTTCCTTCCCTTATCTATCGGATCTAGTCCGGCGGCCGTGTTGGCGCGGCGTTTATTGTGTTAGTGTAACATACCAAGATTCGTCGAGGAGTAACGGGGGATTGCATACCTGAAGAAAAGTGGCCGCGGTGCGCCTGTAACTATCCTGTACCTTTCAAAATGGACCGCTGCCTTTCAGTAGTCTAGAATGCTCGATAGAATGCTGTTCCATGTGAACGCCCGAATACAACAATGCGGGCCGTTCGAGTTAATCGTTTTATTTGCGATAAAACGGCCATGTGGCAAGAAACTGCCGCCGCTGAAGAGATTACAACAACACCGACTCGCGTTACGCTTTCGTGAAATTTTGTGGGAACCGCGAAGGATTTATTACTTCCTCCATGGGCTCTGATTTAGCCGAAGGGATAATCGGTTAGAAGATGTAGCTTCAAGTGATTGGACTGTTAGGAGAGGCTATAAATACTCGATGATTCCATCTTGAAACTGGAGAACGAATACGATCATATCCACAAATCATCCTGCTTTACATTATCTCGAGCTGGGCACCCTTGACATTCAGGATTCTATTCCAGGTCCATCGTCCTGGTCAGAAACACGTTTTACTTAAAACGAAGGAATCTGTGGACCTCTTCTCAATCAGATGTTTAATGATATACACTTTGAGTCTCGTTTAGGAAAATTACCAAACCACTGCCAACTTTTCTGTATTTTTTGTGGATATGTTTCTTTCTTTATTCTGCATTCTACTGAAAGGTGGAAATAATAGCAGTTGATCGTTGGATCTTAACCCCTTAAGACTTTAAACTTCCGTAATATTTCCTACGTTTCTTGCGAACAATCACAAAACAGAGTTGGCCATTAACTAAATAAAGAATTACTTGAATGACGGATGAAATAAAAATCATTTTAACTTCAGATTATTCGACGAATAAGGGTAATTTTTTATTCGTCGAGCGTTCCAACTTTAGCGACGAATAAATTTTCCAACTTTCACTTTATTTTTAACTTTAACTTTATCTTTAACTTTAGCTTGAACTTTAGCTTTAATTGCAACTTTATTCGACGTCGAATAAAGTTGAAGTTAAAGTGAAAGTTAAAGCTAAATCGGCGTCGAATAAAGTTAAAGTTAAGTTTAAAGTTGAAAAATTAACCCTGGTCAACTTTATTCGACGCATGACGAATAATTTTTTTAACTTTCATTCGTTATTCGAAATTTATTTATATAAAATTTTTGCCCATCTTTGTCTCAAAATTCCATCTCCGTAATATTACGTTGGATAAAATCGTGACCGTATGATTCATGACGCTCGCCGCCACAGCGAGCCAGTGCTACTACTACATATTCCTCGCGAAATATTATTATTATTTTTATTTATTTATTTATGTATTATATTGGTTTATTAGAATTTTCATGTTTTTCTTTTTCATTTTTCCCACCATGCAAGACCGTATAATTTCTTATTATGTATACAAAAATAAATCCTTTTTTCGAAAAGCAATATTTAATCCCGGTTTACAAGCATTTATATAGGAAAATAGAAACATAAAAAGTTGGTAATTTTTTAACATTTTCGTAAAATACAGTGTGTCGTTAAAGGATTAATGACAAGGTACACCGTGATTAAGCAGACGACGATGAAGGTGGCCCACGTCGATTTGTGATCGTTGTAGCCACGGCTGCTTTGTTCTCTGGTAATCGCGATCCTCGAAGGAGGATGAGAGAACGACAGTAGATACATCGTCGTGAATCGAATCTTACATTTTATGGAGCATGGTGCGGAGGAAAGAGGTGCCCTGAAGGTTGCAAGTCAAGGCTAGACACTTTCACTTGCGATCGAAGGTGTACTCTCTTGGGAGCGCGCTGCGAGCTGGCTTCCCACCTTACTTTACTATTTACTTTTCTGCCCGGCCACTCCGAATGGAGACCGAATTACTCCCGTTTGCGGAACGCGGAGATATTACGCTGGCTACGTGTAACCTCTTGTGGTTGAACGACCGAAGGAGTCCTGCGAGGTGACCCGGGGCACAGAGGACTCTGTGCATTTAAATTCGTTTCGTGATCCTGGGTCGCTGCTGTACAACTGCGTCGCACCCTTCGCATATACTTCAGAGGACCTAAAAATAAGATATGCGTATTTTTTTTGTTTTATCCTGTTTGTATATTTAGGGAACTACCCCTCAAAATTCATATAATTTTCAAGTGTCCGCCTCGGATTGTTTTGGATTTTGGAAATGTTTTAGAGGATCGAAAAATGGCAAACACTTGTTTTTTAATTTTGACTCGCTCGCATAATTTAGAGGATGAATCAACCCCTCAAAGTTTATAAGGAGACGGACAAAAGTTCGTATTTTTGGTTTACAGAATGTTGTAACATTTAAATCCATTGTATACAATGTAATCGGAGGCGGACACCTGAAAACGTCTCCTTGCTAGTAAGTACCCATGGGTGGCAGAAAATGGTAGTAAAATGGAGGCAGGATGTGTTGTATTCTAGGTTGGAGACGTGGAAACCAGTTGTATCGTTATTAGGTCGGTGCAAAAGTTCGTTCGCTCACTGCTAGGTGATGTTAGGTGTGCGGAAATGTCCGCTTTTATTAGGTTTGTGCATATGAAATTTTATGAACTTTTTCTATGGTGGGGATACACTAACAATTGCTAACGCTGGCTAACGATACGAGAAATATCGTAGAAACTAAAAAAAATAAAATAAATAAGACAGTTAAAAAACAAAAAATATTTTCATCCTACTTTTCCTACGCAAAACGGCAATTTCATATGCATCAACCTAATACTAAAATTTTTCAATAGAGATAGAGACATCTTTGAATAACATATATACTTTTTTTCAAATATCAAAACATTCCGAAAACTTTAAATGCGTTTTTCTCAAAACCATGTTTCCTGAAACGGTGTACGCTGTAATTTGAGTAAAACTCTATGGATTTTTATAAAATTTTGCACAGATGTTCCTAAATATATTCTCTACTGGCCGACTGTCCATTTTTCGATTGGTTAAAAAATAACAAAATAGCTACACTTTGAAGCAAAAAGCTCTTTTCAAAAGCACACTTTTCGTGTGTTAGAAAATGGAGTTTACTTTCGCAGAAGTCAGGTAAAAATTATAATATCGAAAAAATTGACATTTAAGAACCTCTGTGTAATAGATTTTTACTGCGGACGATAAATAACATATTTTGAAAACAATTAATACACAGAATAAATCCAAACTCTTCTCACAAAGTTAGCTAGATAATTTTTCTCCAATAGAATATGCGATATTATTAATTTGTTCACCACCTTGCATCATTTAACTTTCGCCACGTCAGCAATTAACTCTCTATTATTCCATTTGTCCCTTTATTTATTTCTTCCTCCTCCCTCTTTCCTCTAATATCTCCAAAAATAATTTATCTTCTAATACGAAGTTAATTATTGAAAAATAACAAGCTACAACCAGTCCCTTGCTGTAACATAACTTACAGCAACTTAATTACCATATTTCTATAATAAAGCTTTCATATTCCATCCACGTATTCTTATTCCCCCGATTGTATCACTATTTTCTCACGGTTATACGCGATGATGATGAAGAACATTAACACCTTTCTAATCGCGATTGGCATGTGAGAAAGTATCACACGACGGATTGCATTCTGCAACACGTAACGTGCATTAGAGCGCCTTATCTTCGATTAACAGCGTAATGCATAATTACGCTGTAACGCAGACAATTGAAAAGCATTCGTTGCTGTGCAAGATTACAGCCATGAAGAAAACGGATGTAGCTGCTCGTAACTTGGAAACTAGGTTTATCGTTTAAATCCGTGCGTCACAAAAACACTTCACAAGTCAGCATCCTTTTTATTTCCTCCGTGTCTGTGTACTGTATGGATTTATTATCGTGGCCGTGTGCGTATCACTAAAATTCTCAGATCAAATTACGTTTTAATCTTAAAACGCAGAAGGTGCATTTAAAGGATTTTTCTTTAAGGATTTCCAGTTAACCCTTAACCGGCGACGTGGAGTCATTTTTGCAGAATTAATTTTCCTAGATTTCAGGGGTTTTGAACTACAGACGCAGATGTATCTTTTCAAATACGTAATAATGTCACTAATAACTCCAGTATATGGTAAAAATAAATTCACGCTTGACAGTGTCAAATTATTAAAGAGGAATCCGGGAGACTCCACGTCACCGTTTACGTCACAAAGTGGGACGTCACCGGTTGATGATTACAATAAAAAGGGAATTCTGAAACACTTGGAAGAAATGAAATACATAGATACTTAAAAAAAAATACACGAATGCCTTTTATAAATCCACAACTTTACGAATTCACTATTAGAATGAAGTTTAGCTATATTTCACACTGTTATACAAATAATGTAAAAAGGCCACTCTGAAGAAATTATTCCAGACGTTTTATAAATAATTAGCATTCAAATATGTTTATTTCTCAAGTCAAATTGTCGAGTTCCTAAAATCGCTGTAGCTCCAACTTTCTCGGAAGAAATATTGGTTACTTTCGTAGCGATGCTATCAGGAAAAGCTTGATTGTGACGTGTTCGATGGGAAGGATGTGCCAACGAACGATGACTCACGACCGTTCGATCAGATCGGGCAAGAAATCGTGTTACTATGCCTCACGGTCGGCGGGAACATGTTCCTGAATCGAAAGAAGAGAACGAGCGTGCTGTCGCGCAACTTGATATTTAGTTGCGGCTGTTCGAGCCGCTTGGCCTTCTCAATGGAGTTACGCATAATTTCCTACTTGCGTGAAAAAAAAAACAACCGCGCAAGAGGAATCTTTAAAAGTGTTGACAATCATGGACAGATGTCTGATTTCCCAAAAGCTTTTGTAATTTGGCGTTCATTGACCTCTGATAGGTGCCATTCTCCTTCGTGGGACCGATTTCTAGTGAGAACAAGATCAATTTTACGACTGACTTTAAGTCACTGCGAGCTCACACTGTTACAATGCAATCATAATCGTTATGTTTATCACCCACTTACCTAGTTGAATCATCAGCACTATTACTGTCACTTTGAGTAATTGCTCTATTATGTTGCATTGTGCTGGCATTTTTATCCTAAATGATCGATATGGTTACTGTGTTTAATCTGAAATGGTTTGAAGCGAAAAAGTATTCAGTATTTGAAGGGTTTGCAGCAATGAGGAGGCAGCTCCAATATTTAAATAAATTTATTGGAACCGTAAGAAAGATGTATGTTTCATTTTCAGTGTAAAAGTTGATTAACACGAATATTAGTTGACATGCATTTACAGCACGTTTGAAAAAGTACTTGATTTTTAGTTCCTTTTTGTTCGATTACTCCAATTACCCTTTTATTTGCTGATTGAAATTGCATATTTTATACTTACATTCAGAATTCACATGAACCATTCAAAGTGTACGAAATATTTATAACTTAAAACACAGAAATATGTTTTTCTTTTCATTCTGGATTAAATTAAACAGTTCAAAATCATTATATCCTACCTGACATTACACAAAATAATTACTAATATTCTCTGGACGTTTTATTTATACCACAAATACTTATCTGCAACGATAAGTGTACCAGGACCCTAAGAAAGTCTTAATAGGATTTCATGCATTTCACAATAATAATAATAATAATATATACGACTTTCTTCCACATACAAATTATGATAAAAAAGATACTTATCGGGTACTTCATTTGTTTTCTAATTCACGCAGGCAAAGATAATTTAAAGTATATAATCCAGGTTCAGCAGGAAGAGAACAGCTGTTTTAAAAGCCACCCTTAATATTTAAATTACCCTTTGTTTCAGGCTCGTACGGCCAGAAGCAACAGCAAGAAGACCCTTGCCAGACGAAATCGAGGGTCGTAGGTGACCTGGAATATTGCGATCGTTATTGGGAATGCGTGAATGGACGCCCTGAGCTATTCGACTGTCCAAACGGTCTTGTTTTCGCTGGGAAACACCGTGGCGTGACAGAGGGCTGCGACTACCCCTGGAGGGCCAACTACTGCGATGGCAAACGACAAGCCAATCCTCCGATTCCAGCGGACCACTGCGACTGGCTTTACGGTATCTTCGGCCACGAGACATCCTGCACCAGGTACTGGACCTGCTGGAACGGCACCGCCACCGAGCAGCTCTGCATCGGCGGCCTCTTGTACAACGAGAGAGCCAGGTCCTGCGATTGGCCAGAGAACGTCGAAGGGTGCCAGAAGCATCGTGAGTAATCACGATTATCACGAGATTTCGCTTCTATGATAAAAATTCTTGCATGTTGATGCTGTTTTTTAGGTGGTGGGAATATTGTGAGCGCTTGTTTTAAAACGTGTTGTTATAACATTGTTACTTAGGTGTCTTTTTGGCTTCAAGTTATATTTGTTAATCTGATAATGATAGTGAAATGCTTCATTAACTATTTCGATACATCTGGATAATCAGTTTTGGTATATCTTTCCTTTTGGAAATATATGAGTAGTTGCTAACACTGAGGAAGGAATATTGAAAGGAGTTTCGATGTTGGGTTTCTACCTGTTAATACTAATAATAATACTATAACATTATACTAATAATAATAACAGTATTATTAGTATAGGGATACTTTTATCTTCCTTGCTTTCTACAGTAGTCTCTCATTTATATTAACGGATATAAAATTAATTATTCAAAAGTTTTCATACTTTGTCCTTTCTTAAGTTTAGTTAAATGTTAACAAAGTACACATTAATGTTAATACTGATTTTAATAAGTCCTTATAGAAATTTAAGAATCTAAATTATTATTCGTTTCAAATTACAATTATCCAAAACTCTATATTATTTTCCAAACTGATTATCTAGTGCTAGAAAGCCTATTTAAATCGCAAAGAATGAACATAAAACTTTTTCAAATTACACAAACACTTAATTTACCTGCTCTTTATTAAAACGTAGAGTTTCTGCATACATCTGAATGCTACAACTTAATTACCCCACGTCAACGATGTTACGCAACTGGATTTCATTAACGAACCTTCGAGACACCCAACGATCCGCCTGCAGCGGGCAGCTTTCGCGTTACGCCTTGTGAAAGCTTTAAAATCCTATTCACGAAATCCGTCGTTCACCTTGCTTCGAAACATCTGTTCTCTCCTCTCTTTCGCAAAACGCGTCCCGTATACCCTGGAGCAACGTTCGCGATCATTCTCACTTTCGAAAGTGACCGTGTACGAGACGAGACGCGTGTGGGTATGCGGGGTTCCTTCTTTTCCTCTCCTCCTTCGAGACTCCTTCGCTGGATGTCAGTGCCCTCCGCGATGAAAAAGAGGCGGGTCTCTAATTAGCATTCGAAGTGAGTTCTCGTCGCGCCTTCGACTGCCCCACGCAGCGACGTCTGTGACCAGGTAGCCTGGCAGCTTGACGAATAAAACACCCATTCCTCGCGACAGCTCCTGGAACCGTAGACTCCGTGGAGACAAAGACACCGACTATGCAGATATTTCAATTCCAAATTCGGGGGATAAAATTCATCTCAACTAATTCACGACTATCAAGAAAGATTCGACTACTTTCTCCTTGGAAATATAGTTTAGAATGGCAAGAAGAATTATTCCGAAGATATTAAGTACAGATATGCCATAGATTTAACCTTGGCGGGGGCAGAGTTGAATGGATAAAAATATTTTTAATACACACTCAATGAAATCCAGTAGGTGGTTATACAAATTTATTTAAAGAATAAAATCCAGTTTTCTTTTTTTTCTCCAAAGCTCTTTCTTTGGGGGTACTAGTGACTCTTAGAATAAAACTGACCCACTGATCATAACAAAAAACTAACAACAATGTCGCCCTGTTAGTCACACTATTTGTAGAGTTCTGAAAAAAATTACATCGGGAAGTCGGCTTTGGGGGAATTGGTAACGCGCCTGACTAGTACCCGGAGAATCTTGGGTTCAAGTCCCCATCACCAAGGTTGTTTTTTTTCGCCTACACTACAAGCTTCCCACGTTTCCCTCGCTGCATTTCCTAAACACTATCGCCAAATCACCCTGAGACTCCAGATCTCCTCAAAAACTCACGCAATTCCTGAAACATTGCCACACAAACTCGGGAGCATTCGCGCCAAACGCTTCTGCTACTAACGACACGTAACCCGATCGCTCTATCACAGCGAAATATATCCCACAACACGTAACCGAATATGCCCGACAGCGCTCTGCAACGACGACGCGAACGGGAACGTTCCCCTGGGCAAGTCCTGCAACCGCTACTGGCAATGTCAAGGCGGCTACCCGCGGCTGCAGCGATGCCCAGCGATGCTGGTGTTCGACCGAAGGTCACTGAGGTGCGTGGTCCCGCCCACGGAGGATTGCGACGTGCCCACGACGCCGCCGAATCTGGAGGGTGACCTTCCAGAAGGTCGGAACGAGCAGGAGCCAGAAGAGGAGAACCTGCCGCCCGGTGTGCCGCCGTTGCCCTCCGGCGCGCTGCCCATATCCCTTCGAGCGCGTCCCAGAAACTAGACCCCGGGGTCTGTTCCATGAACCATGAACTCGAGCTGCGAACAGGAGAGACCAGCCGCGACGAGGGTGATCGGGGGAACTCTTTCCACGTCTCAAGATATCACAGCAACCGGAAATCTGGGTGGCACTCGTAGCCAGGGCACGCGAATCCACCGACGCGGATCGGTAGAATGGCACTCGTCGATCAGACGGGCCTCGCGGGAGCACGCGGAGACGCTTCAGTTTAAGTTTCATGTATATTCACCACTTCGTTATAACGTTATAAATGTAGTCGTTACTGCTGGTTAGAAGGAGCAGATATTCTTCTTGTTTCTCTTTTTCTTTTTGCGTTCTTTTTTTTTTTTGGTCGATGACTCTATCGGCAGCTCTTTTCCCGTGCACGTACGTACCGCGAGTCGAGAGGGATGAATAGAGAGAGACGCGTACCTCGATAGTATCCCTCTGTTCATCGCGAGGATCACTTACCAACAAGCTCTCACCATCCGTTCTGTATCATTCTTATAGTCGAAGTGTAAATACTCTTTTTACCCATCCTCACCCACTTACTCTCGCCTTAATCGTAAGACTTACTATCGAAACGTTCACACCTGTACGATGTAGACCCGTTGGAATAAAGTGTACATTGTATATTTTTTTGTACTCGTGTCCATATTTTTATTTGAATGCTCGTTGTACATGTCGTTGCTCGGGTTTCTCAATAATTCTCCCCCTTAAATACCCCTAGATTTCGTAGTTTATACATTTATACAGAAACAGCAATACGGTAGCGTGTGGTAATTATAAAAAATCTACTTAATCGAGAATAACAGATTTTTCCGTTAATTTCTAGGTTTAAATGTGAACGTATTTATCAGGCTGGCTTCACAAGTTTCCAAATCAGCATAAGAATTCTCGACTGAAATGGAAATTTATAGTTTGCTTTAGGAAGCACTGAAGATGTATTCGATAATTCGGGATTCTGTGACAGTAGATTGGCTTTTGCTAATGTTGTAATTCGGGATCGCTGACTTTCCTACATTATTTACAGATTATTGGCACTGAAACAGAAATCATCAGTTCAGGTAGTTTCGGGGGCACTAGAATATCGGTAAATATCGAATTAACGAGACACATTTTGTAACGTACCAGTGAGGCAGCTCGTCGGGGTCCAAACAGCTCAGAGTCACAGAATCGAAAAGCTTTTCATCCCCGCAAGTGAGGAGACGTGGGTGGCCTTCGACGCAGGTAATCAGTCTACCACAATCGCCTGGTACAGGGAATCTGAAACATAAAGGTTTCTGTATGTAGGTTTTATATTCTACAGCATTATTATTCCTTACGGGTTAGAATCTCTTTCTTCTCTGCCATATGTACGTTCCAGAATGATATCTTGAAAGGTAAGGGAATAAACAAGGAATGTCACAAAACAGCTTCATCGAGAAAATGAAGTTTTAATACTTTAGTCCACAAGCAAAAAAGCGAGGTTCAATGAATTTAATTTTCTTATGTATATAATCTTCTTCTTAAATAATTTCTGGTTTTACCTTGAAGACAAAAGCTTGAAGCTTATGCTTAGGCAAAGAGCGGGAACATTCCTTATTTTGTACCAATGCAGTGTTACATTTCCCGATTTTAACCAGTACTTATACCAAATATTTAACGATATCTTAGGGAGTCATTGAACTTTATAACCCTTTGTGATTCGACAGTTTCGTAGTCCCAGTTGCCACCAACAATATATGCTATAAATATCAAAATCTTGAAAAATGGACATTTCCCGTGTTCGACCCCGTTCTCTCGCAAGTGCTCCTTCAACTACCGATTCTTATATACACCTGTTTCGTCCTACTTCCTAAGTCCTACCATCCCCGTGTCGAAAGCAAGGGCTGCTAAATAAGTAAGCCTTTAGCGACGAGTCCACAAGCAGGTCCAAACGAAAAATCGCAACATTCCTTTTCACTCCTTCCGTCCTATTTACCATTTACCAACGACTCATCAACCCCCTCTAAAAAGCATCATATCTGCTATGTCCAAATCACTATATTACCTTCTTTCTAAATCCATCTACTCTATCTCAGTATTCCTATTTCCCTGTGCTATTTTAATATTCCCATTTTATTTTTCCCGCTGTCCCTCATGCCTGCATAAAGGTTCCTGTGTACTCGGAATACTTTCAACCTTTTCAGACTTCATTCCAGAAAAAAGAAACTATTTCTCTGAATATTCGTTCACAGGCAAACGCAGGAAGAAATAAGTAGTTATAGAAAGGGCACTTTATATTTATTCTAATGTTTAACAATTTCAGTAGCGTCGGCGTGGTTTCACGTCAATATTTTCTGAAAAGCATCGACAGTACCTAATGCCCAAAAATTTCCAAGTGTTTACATTGAAAACAAATGAGAAGCCTGACCTACTTTAAAGGACCATTATTTAAAAGCTTGCGCCGTTGAAAGTGTTAATATTCATGGATCTTTCCTCCGCTGTTATTTTAAGAACTGCCGTTTATTTATTACCGTGTTCGAGAATAACATCCTGACTGGCTCCTTAGTAGTAACATGAACCACGGAAAAGAAAGACAATATCTTTATTAAAACGGCTGATATAAAATTGATTATTCGTGAGACACGCGTTGTCTCTCAGCGGGCGTGCATACTTAATCCCCCTAATAGCAGTGGTAGACCGGTTTTTTTTAATTTGTCCACCGGATAAACGCGAATCGCATGATATTTAAGAACTCGTGTCTCCTTTTGCTTTCAAATGAAACCTGTCCAGTATTTTCCTTTACCTGTGACTCTTCCCCCAGCAATGTTGTTTATCGAAGAAGATTTCTCATCCTCTGCGTGGTGCTTCTTTAGTTAAATGCGTAAGAAGTCGACGATAAAAATACGCTGTAGAATTCACGTTTTACAAAGGGGATACGAAATCAGTGGTACCACTTTTTTGCGAAAAGGACACAGTGGCTATTCTCGGAAGACTATTTCGAGGAAGCTAAATAAGAAGCTGAACGACAGGAAACAAAAATAATAATTTTTTATAGGTACGTCGCAGTGATGACTTAGTTTATTTATTACGATAGTGTTCATAGTGTTGATAATTTTCGAAGGGTGGTAGTTTGCGGTGAAACGACTGTGCTAAGTTATCAATTAGGAAATATATTTCTAGAAAGTGGTGGCGAAACGATAGTAGCTCCAGTAAAAGTCATTTTAAGTGAAAGTGCTCATCGTGTAGCTCTGTTTGAACGCGGTTTCAGATTTGATTTAACCAAGGAGCCAGTATTACCTGAATCACGCGTGAAAGATAGTTACTAAGAGTCTAGTATCAATTTTAATAAAAGGATCAAATCTAAAATCCATATAATTCTCTGTGATCTAAAATAAAAATCATCTTCTCATTTCTATGATATCTATTTCGCCATTAGGCTATCAACAAATCAAACTGTGGAAC
Source organism: Andrena marginata (assembly GCA_963932335.1). Classification (NCBI taxonomy): domain Eukaryota; kingdom Metazoa; phylum Arthropoda; class Insecta; order Hymenoptera; family Andrenidae; genus Andrena; species Andrena marginata. The sequence goes on from OZ010660.1 coordinate 9,435,708, forward strand.
AGCAGAAATAACGAGCACGTACAATAAAATAAGATTCAGAATTATGTAAAACTAACAATAGACGATATAGGTATTCCAAGATTACTCACACATGCATGAATCATAAACGCGAATATTTAATTTTAATTTTACCTTATTTATCCGTTATCTATTCATGTCTTTTCACATTATTATAATGTGCCAAATAGTTGTTACCCCGTAATAAATAAACAAATAAATATTAAGAACTCTTCCAGTTACGGGAGATAATTAAATTTGTAAATAATACTTGTCAAAATTTGGCTCGATTGTGTCATAGAATCATAAACAGGCCACGAGGAAAAGGATTAACTTTCACTCTGCCAGGATTTGTTTACCAAACACTCGCCATGTGCGGAGCAGCGATGACGCCCTTTACTAATCGTACTTCCTAAACGCCCATAGGCGTTTTCCGCGCGTATAGAATAAAAGTGATCACCACGCCGAAAGGATGTACGAGAGATTGAAGTTATTTGCGATACGTACCTGGGGAAGGGCCAAAATTTAGCGGCTGGGCTGTGGGAAGGCACTTTGTGAGGACATTTGAAGCCAACGATTTCATCTGGGTTGCAGTAGGGCAACAGTTGATCTGGCCAGACGCACGTGTGAGTCTTCGGGTCGTACACTAATCCCGCGTCGCACTGTGCGTCGTGAGGATGGCCGTGGATGCACTTAATGTAATTGGTGCTGCACACATCACTGGCAGGGTGTAAGCCAAATTGGTACTCGCAACCTGGTCCGCTGATTGGCGTCACTGGAAATAACGTTTAGTACATTCTAAATGGAATCGATGGTTCACGTGGAACATCGAACATGCAGCTGCCTAAGTTTATCGTCCGAAGAACAAAGCAGTAACTGCTTCAACTGTTTTAACGTGATACTAGTATTTGTCATTGATTAAATACATATTTGGATATTCGATTCAGTAGGCACACTTCTCGCGAGTAAATTTGAAGAGGCTAAGGAAGAAGGGAGAGTTATTCGTCCCTTCAGGTTTGGTTTCTAAGAAGCACAGCTGGTAAGTTAAATATCACAGCTACTATGAGGAATATGTTAAGTTTTTTAATATTTTCCCACTTTTTTATATCGATTAAGTAGATCAAAAATGCCATTTTCGGTCCTACAACTTTGCTCGACCGCCATTTTAATAACTTTTGCGAATTAAAAATATGTTTGATTTTTTTATTTCCCATGATCCAATCGTCCGTAAATTGCAACCGCCAGCGAGGGGACAAATTTGAAGACGCCACCTTCACTGCGAAATATTTATGTAAACAAATGAAATAAATAAGCAACAAACATATTTCCTTGTATTTCAAGAGTGGTAGAATATACTCCCCAAAATTCGAAAACGTTAAGTGTTTATTTCATTATAAAAACCATCACGGAACAGGGGCCGAATTTTCGGCCGAGACTGTAGAAAGTCCACTTAAATTTGCTTTTACCAAAAATTAAGAAATATGGACTTGGTCAATTTCCCCAACAAGCCACCAATATTGCCAACGTAGGCTAAAATGGAGCTTCGCCAAAAGCAGACATTAAACTCAAAATGGGGTTGAAGAAAAATGGAGTTGAAATATGTTGCAACGCGTGATCGGAGATATAATCTGTCGGTGCCAAGCCTTTATGATGTATGGCATCAACGTGACTCAGTAACGAGCAATTACCAAAAACGTTCAGTCATGGAACTTTTACTTTCCTGCACAGACGCCATGTACAACTGTGAGTCGAAACACTTTTGCACAGCACAATACATAAATCTTCCTTAAACCATCGTATGCACATGGGCAATACACTCGCACTATTATTGACATTGAATATTCTATGTAATATTTAAATTTTAATGGATCTTAAACCCGTACATTGAGAAACCTTCGCTGTTAACTCGATCAACCTTCGATCTTGAAAGTAAAATGTCGTAACAAAAATTATGCAAAGCTTTAACACAATAAAAAAAATATACATAAATGAAAAATATATATAAGTAAAAGTAACATGGCACCGTACAGATTTTCTAGTAGAATTACAGAATCGACTCGATGAAAAATCTTCGATTTCTCCAATCACAATAGAGCTATTCCACGTCAAAACGAATGGAGCATTTGTAATTTCAAAAATACAGCATTTGTCGATAACCTTGCAAAAACAAAGTATACTAAATTTTAATGGCCCACGTCAAATAGTTTTCGAAATATTTAATGTTAAAGTTTTAAAAATTGAAGCAAAATCGACGCGTCATCACTTAAACTGTAATATCTCGGTCATTTTTAAAGACAATGCCTCCGTTTTGGGCTCATTTTAAAGCTGAAGGAATGCTCTTTCAACCGTATATAGAATACTTTGTTTATTATTAATAGACTTGACAGTAATCCATGTCAAAGTTTCAAATCGCGATTTGAAGCTTATCGAAAAATACTGTAATTTTTAAGAGAATCGGTGAAACTAAATTTTTCCCTTTATCCGTTTGAACGTGGAATAGCTCTATTGTGAACGGAGATCACTCATTTTCTCAGCTCACGTTATCACCGGTCGCGCCTGATCCACCGATTGCGTGCAATTTCTCTCATCATCGAGCGCATCAGTGGTGTCTCCCTGCTAATAAAAGCGTATTCCCACGTGTCACTTCAGTGACGGTTCAGTTCTCTCAATGTGAGTGACTGGCAAGCGTGGACTGCTCCATTCCAAAACAGGGAAACGATACTTTCTACCACTGAAGCCAATAGCGCTGGACCGTCACAGAACTGATATGTGGGAACCCGCCTTAAGTCCACTCTCCGTGGGAAGATAAAGCATCGCACGTGCCTCGTTTGCATTCGTTATGACATTGCCGCAATTATCGAGAACGGTAACGGGATACTTACGGTCAGCCTTGCGATCACCGCAGTGGACGGCCCAGAGATAGTTGCAATGGTGGTGCACCGCTCCATGGCCGTCGAAAAGCAGTCCGTTCTCGCAGTATTCGAGGGTCAGGGTGCCGTTCGTGCAGAGGAAGAAGGCGTTGCAGCTCTCGGGGTGAGGGTACGCATGCACTCCGTGTGGATCGGGGCACGGTGGCGCGCCCAAAAGGGCAGCTGACTCCACTGCGTGAAAAAAAAGAGAGCTCTGTAGGTCAGAAAAGAAAAGGGAGAAACAGAAGGATTGAGAAAATTTAGAAGGGATGTGGAAGAAAGATGGAAATGTGTTTAGAGAATTTTGTGTGGCGTAGAGTATAGGGTAGGTATCCCCTACGTTAGGGGTCGCCTACTCGGGATTTAAGAATGGCCAAAATGTCGTAAAATACACATTCTTTATTTTTAGGAAAGCCATAGAAATTTAATAACTAAAATACATACTCTTTGGTGGGGAAAGAAACAGCCAACAGTACACAACGAGCATGCGGTACACTAAAGCTATTGTGATTAAAATTTTACAGTATCTATATTAATTCATATTAAGTGGCGGAAACTTTGCAAATTTCTTCATTCCTTCAAGTATCAAAAGAGCTATACCTAACTCGCGAGGCATATGTCTCCGACCCCTGGCCTACGCCAGCGTGTCCTAAAGGAACCTTCCAAACTGACTAAAATTTGACGGAACCCCCAATTAGGAAACGCTGCCCTACGTCCACTTTTTGGATAAAAGTCACAACGCGGTGTGTGGTGTATACAATGCCAACATAATTATGCAAGATATAATCTTCAACCGCACCAAGTTTGTCAATAATAGACGCCACTTTAATATTAAAAATTCTACAAAGAACAATTTTATCTTCCACTGGTGGTGCCTAGGTCTCTTTAGACCCAAACGTAACATAGTCGAGCTATAGCTCAATAGGAAATGGTAGTGAAGATACACTGAAAAATCGAGAAAACGAATTGCTTTAAGCAAATTGTAAAAAGTTATTCAATTTTACAAGTAACCGAGCGATTCACCTACTACTACCCAAAATATTTAACAGAAACAGATTATTCAAAGAGAAACCGCCATTGGCGTTAAAATGGAAGAACAAAGGAAAACAGTTCGTCACGTTCGCGCCAAAAAGTGTGAAAAAGGTGCTCGCAGCGGAAATCCGCATCCGTAAAGCAAGAAGCAATCGTGAGAAGAAATCAAGGCTGCGGATGCTGGATCTTGAAGCGTAAACGGGCGATGAAACGGAAGTCGTGATCGAGATCCGCATGACAGACCACAGACGCAGAAGAAAACGACAATGTGGTTCGGGGGAGGTGTAAACGTTTATGCACCGTCGAATCGAAAGTCGCCGCTTCTTTCCAGGGAATTGAATCTATGGAACATAGGCAGGACTGCAGATTGCCAGTAGTCGAAACCACTTGCAGGTCTGTTAGAAAACCTCGACAGTAGTCGCGATAGAAAGGACGAGAAGCAAGGAGGAAAGGATTAAAATCTGGTAGTGGTAGAAGGAGAACTGTGCTGTCTTACAACGTCAGCCGTACAGACTCGAGTTATTCGCTATCAATTTGCCGAGATTACAGCGATGGAGGGAACATTAATATCAAACCTCAGAATTGCAATCCAAAGCAGCATCAATTATTAATGAATCTCAACGAATAACAGTCAAAGAATACCACCAGTGATCGCAAAGCAGGGGTCCACCTGGAAGCTAAGCTATACTATGCTATATGCTATGCTATGCTATGATATGCTATGCTATGCTATATGTATGACTGCGTCATAAAACATAAAAAAAACATAGCTTACCTCACTTTTAATTTGAATTATCTTTACTTTTTTAAAACTTAGCATAGCATACAGTGATTTCGAAAAACATAGCACGGCTATGCTAACCTGTGCTAAATTACACTATGCTAAATCATGCTACTGCACAGCTTAGCTTTTGGTGGAAACGGTCCCATAAGGATGTATTCAAACTACTTTTTTTAAACTAAAGCCGGGAATCCACCGGGAAGCTAAGCTAAGCTAAGCTAAGCAATGCTATGCGATGCTATGTTTTAACTTAGCTTTCGGTGGAAACGGTTCCATAAAGCCAGGAATCCACCGGGAAGCTAAGCTAAGCAATGCTATGCATGGCAACGCATAGCATAGCATAGCATCACATAGCATCGCATAGCACAGCTTAACTTCCAAGTGGATCCCCAGCTTAAACCCCATTTAATCTACAATTACATCCAAAAACCTCCAACTGCAATGAATCCTGCCACGACTCGACCACGAAGAACCAACAAACTGGGAACAACCAGTGCACCCGCAAACGAGCACCACGGATCACGTTGGAAGAGGAGAAAACCGAGGGTAGAAAGCGCCCAGATACACGGGGCCCTTCTTCAAGGTGGGCGCTCATGAATAATGCCTCTCGGGTAGATGGTAACCGCCGATATGCCCGATGCATTGCTGAATAATAGACGAGGAAGGCGTGAAGCGGCTAGACGGCGGGCTCCGCCATTATATCATAGGTCGCGGCGACGTAACCATATGGCGAGAGCAGAGCCCGTTGGCGGGACAGTGAAAGCTATTGAAATTCTGCTACGTGGGTGTCGTAACGCGGGGGAACGAGAAGCCCTGGAGATGCGAGGGAAAACGCCTGCGAGGATGCAGCACGGGGGACGGGGGCCCGTTGCGCAGCGGAGACATCCGCGAACGTGGGGGCTCGTGCATGCCCCTGGACGCGCGCGGGCGCTGGGTGCATCGTAGGCTCGCCGCGGGGCGAGCGCGATTGGTGGGGGCGATCGGGGGTATCGTTCGGTGGTGCTGATTGGCGCAAAAAAAAAGACTTACCGGAGGCCAGAAAAGCCGCCAGGGCCAATAGGGTCACGCTCCTCGGATGGCTCATAGTACACGCTGAGGTCTGATCCTCCACGGGTCGACTCTGACTACTGACACTTCGTTATCGACCTCGGGACAGAGAGCTTCTCCCTTCACTTGCCTGATACTCGGCCTCCCGTCACCCCACCAGATCGGTCCCCGCGATTTCTCACCGCGATCGTACGGCCTCGGCTGACCGGCGAATAGAGCCGAGCGGTCCGTCGCTCTCGGGGGCATATGTTTGGGCGAAAATCGGCCAGCAGAGGGCGAGCTGGATTTGGCTAGAGGGACCGCTGAAAGGGGGCTAGAGGTAGGTACAGAGACATCGTGTGTCGCGTTTGTTGGCAAGCGGTGTGATAGGGTGGGGCTGGAATATGAGGATTTCTTCGGCCTTTGGTTCGACTGGAAGCCAACATTTGGCGGTGGTCAGACTTGTTGTAATTTAGGAGGGCTCTTTGATTCGTAACAAAGGAATTATTATTGTCTTTGTAGGGACGTTGAAGGTGATTTGGCTTGACGATAGTAAAACCTTGGTTATTCGTTCTTGTGTAGTCTTTATTTCTATATTGATATTGGGGAAAGTAGATCCTTGTTTGTAAGGTACGAATTGGACGAAACGTTAGTAGATGAAATATGCAGTGATGTATCTAATATGGGAAATGTATACATAAATATTTCGCTAATGAGATGCTTGCGCTGCTTTTGGAGAATACCTTCTTCCATTTTTCTTTACTATACTTTTCTAAAGCTTCGCGAGCTTGTTGTGACTGGTGATCTGAATTAGCAATATCTAATTAAATCACTTAAATTCTTATGTTGTAGAACAGTGTTTCCCAACCTTTTTGGAGTCACGATCTTATTTTATAATACTTAAATACCCTGCGACCCCCCTCCCTTATAAAATATGGTAAATTTAATAAGGCAAAGAAAACACATTAAGAATATGTATTTCAGAATGTAATTCTAACTTAATAATTAAATAAAATAAATAAGTGCTAAAAATCGCCAACTAAAAATAACTGTGGCGACCCTCTCGAAAACACTGTGCAATCCACAGGTTGGGAATCACTGTACATTGTTGAAAATAAACAGGTAATTTAAGATCAGATCAAAAGGCACAGAATTAATTTTTTTTACGCTCACTAAAAATTTTTTTACCAAAATACTTTACTTTAATCTTTTACTTTTAACATCCAGTACTATAATGATTTACTAGTAATTTACACATTAAGTTGATGATTTTAAATGTATCGTTTATGTGCAACTTAGTCGATACAATCACCCGAGGAATTCGTGGTCGCGTAGCTTTCTTGACATTTTGAAAACGGGAAAAATTTGCGACCCATAGCCACTTCTGGGATCGCAGCAAGCATTTCAAATTACATAATCGAATGAAAAAAATATTTTTCCCATTATGCATCGGCGTAACCTCTTCATCGATGTAACTCGTTAAATGTCCGAGGAATGAGATTCGCGATGATGCTTCTTGAATATCTGCAGAACCGGTAAATAATGTTTTAGAATACTGGTAATCGTTTCCTCCTGCTAACATTTCCATGCACTTCTCGAATCTGTTGGCAAGTAGTTATTCAGATAATCCTTATTTACATAATTGCATGGATAATAAGTTCTCTAATTATAATTGCAGCGAATGATCAGATAAGTATCTGATGCTTGAAAACAGTCTTTCTTCTTCTCCCTTTTTAAACACTTTCAAAAATTCTTGGAAAGTTAAAGGAACCCTCGAGCATTGAAGGTCGCATTACATCAGACAAATACTCCAATACCTATTAAATAATAAAATCAGTTATGAAAGCGATTTCAACAGATGAAATTGCAACACATGTTTGATCGCCTCGTACCATTTATATATTTATTCATAATCAGATCAGGGAAATCGTAAAGAAAATCTTATCAAGACTTTGAAGACACATCAATCTCCAAAATTTTCAAAACGTTTCAATATTTTCAAGTCCCACACAAACCACCAAGATCCCTCGAAATTGAATAAAATTCAAATTGGAATAGCATCCAAAGTTACATAAAAGGCAGATCAAATACCAGGTCCAACTGGAGCCTTTTTTGGGCCCTAGGCAAACTTCCCAAATCGCGCCCTTTATTATTTCTAATACATTTATTTAAGTCTTTTGAGGACCTTACTCTGCATTTTTATTCGTAGCTTAAAACACTTATACTTCAACTTATAATATTATTAATTTAAAAACTTCGATTTAAAAAAATGCCCCCGATAGAAATACCATTTTGCGCCCCTTGTCAACGTCGCGCCTTAGGCAACCACCTAATTTTCTCTATGGGGACGAGCCGGGCCTGCAAGTACTCACAAAATGCTTCCAATAATCGAGGTCCTCCTCTACTGTACCTAATTCATATTAGAATCTACTAGAACTTACTCCACCAATATGGCTGCCCCGTGGACCATTCCTTCACAGAACGTGCAGCTGAATTAATGTCAGCGGGACACGTGTTCGAATACATCTCGGTACAAGTGTCTGTTCGACTACGTTTCGATAGCGTACATGCATCGGCGCGGGTTACCCGTCCGGGACCTTAACTGTCCTTACGCAACACTCATTGCTACTTCGTGGCCGAAGGGGGAACCAGATCTCCCGGCATGGATAGTGAAAGCCGGCGAATACCAACGCGATCGGGCTACTCACTGTATCAGCATTGTCGGTGAACCGGTCAGATGAACGAAATAAATACGTCACGGTCATGTCTCTGGCTGGCCGATGGCTAATCGAGTTCCCGATACTCTAGCTTCTCAATAAAACGTCGAACGATCCGAAGCTCTGGAAGCCCTCGCTGGTTTACTCAAGCAGCTGCTCTAAAGGACTGCTTCGGGCATTATGCCCACTGGTTTTGGGCAGGTCATTAGAAATCGTTGGCTAACGAGGTTATTCCGAGTTATGTAATTAGTAATTCTTCTGGGTAGAATTTCTTTGACACCTTATCCTTCGGTTTTTATGTTTTTTTTTTAATAATTGTACAGTGGGATTGATCGTGTTTCATTTTGTAAAAATCGAGACGTATGTTTTACGAATTACTGTGTGATTAACAAGGAAAGTGGGAGAGATGAAGGAATATTTGTATTTTTGATCGCAGAAACTAGGAATTCGTGTTTAATTTATTTATACTTTGGTCAAGTTAGTTTATATATTTTTCATTCAAGTTCCTTTTTTAAAGATCCTCAATCCATCCATTTTTAGAAACACTGATTTTTCATTTACGAAGGAATTGGAAATCGAGGGGTGTTACTTTTAAAATTAATGTTAGCTTCATTCTTCTACCTCTAGAGTGCACATTAATTTTAAAAAAAGAATTCCTTTATTTTCCCCTGCTTTCGATTATCCCTCGCATAATTTTGCTTCGTTAAGGATGAGCGTAACCAGTATTTACCTTAATCTCTAAAAAACGAAAATGCGTGCTGCTGCAATTTCCTTTTATGCAAAATCGAAATATATAGACTGGGATAATGTGATTAACGATCTTCGAAGCAACGCAACTTTCACAACAACTTTTTACTCAAGTATAGGTGTATGAAAATAAGAAGAGTTTTATCTGTGAGGTTCGTTTAAACAGTGAAAATCCAATTCAAATATAAACATTCACAGGTTTTCGGCGATGTGACGGGCTCGACGGCAGCGCGAATGGTCGGACAGGGTCGCGAGAGCGCGTTTCATCGAGCACATCGTAAATTACGTAAAGAGAAAGGTTGCAATCAGGTGAATTGAGTGAAATTGTCTGGCAGTCCACTCATTACGCGCAGTTCGTTGTATTCAAACGAGATCAGATTTTCATTCATTATTATTCCCTAATCAATAATCCAATCGTAGAAAGTACCTGGTACATATTCAATATTCAAAGATTCTACTGTATCTATCTACTCAAAACGAGGGCAGTTTGTCTTGAATTTTTTCAAAATAACAACCTTAGGATTTTGTATATTAGACCACAGTGCATTGGTTTCATAGTCGAGTTCGTAGACTCTTAGAACGAAAATACCATAAATTCCACGGTAATGTTTACGTCTGCTACCGCCACTGCAAATTTCTTTCCGGTATGTTAAGTCGCGGCTGGCGATTCGCATTTTTTCATCCATCGTAACAAGTCGCAACAAAGTTATCGACGCCATAAATTTCTAGAGCGTAATCCGTTTACATAAGGAGAAAGGTATAATTGTCGTGGGAGGTGTATGCAAAGGCCACTCATTTACGTAAGTGTATCACGAGTTTATTGTTCCTAAGTGTAAAAAAAAAATGCAGCGGTACAGATGTATCGCTGAGTAACTGGCACCTTGTCTTTATTTAATTCTTGTTCTTGTAGTAGTCCTCGCTGCAACAGGGGAAAAAAATGAAAAATAATCATTGTTGCTGAAATTTACTTCTACAAATCAGTCAGAGGAAAAATAATTTTAACAATTTTTCCAAAGTTAAGTAATATGTATAGCAATAATATACTATTAACTATATAATATATAATAAAAGTATGTAAAAAAATGAGAAGCTATATTTTGTAATTGACTTTCTCAAAGTATCAGGAAAAGGTTTATTCATCGTTAAACTTGAAACTATTTAATCACGAAACACGTTAATATAATTAAACACGAATTAAATATTCCAGACATCAGGAAAGAGGAGTTTGATTTCTATGAGTTTCAAGAATGAAAATTTAAGTCTAAATAGTTAGATATGTTAAGTAATTCAAGTTATTTAATAAGTTTAAATTTAATTGTAATGCTTAATCAAATACTTCGAAACGAAAATTTCCTTAGAATTCGCAAAATTGAAAACTTATAATCATTGAAGCTCGCCATCCTGACACAAAAAGGAGTTTGATTTTTACAAATTCCAAGAGTGAAAATTTGAGTCTAAATAGTTTAATAAGTTATTTAAGTTATTTAAGAATTCAAGTTATTTAATAAGTTCAAATTTACTTCTAATGCTTAATCAAACACTTCAAAACGAAAATCCTTAGAATTCTCAAAATTAAAAAATTAAAATCATTGGAGCTTACCATCCAGACCCAAAGAAGGAATTTGATTTTTACAAATTTCAAGAATAAAAATTTGAGTCTGAATAGTTTAATAAGTTAAATAATTCAAGTTATTTAATAAGTTAAAATTGACTTCTAATGCTTAATCAAACACTTCAAAACGAAAATCCTTAGAATTCTCAAAATTGAAAAATTAAAATCATTGGAGCTTACCATCCAGACACAAAGAAGGAATTTGGTTTTTACAAATTTCAAGAATAAAAATTTGAGTCTAAATAATTTAATAAGCCAAGTAATTCAAGTTATTTAATAAGTTTAAATTTACTTGTAATGCTTAATCGAACACTTCAAAACGAAAATCCTTAGAATTCTCAAAATTGAAAAATTAAAATAAAAAAAAAGAGCTCACCATCCAGACACATTCTCTGGCTCCATACACTTGAAGCTGTCCTCGCTGTAAACGGTGCCCGGCTCGCATTGCCCTTTCTGCGGCACCACGCCGTTTTTGCAGATGTAGAATTTGGCGCAGTCCTCTGGGTGAGGATACGTCGGGTGGGGCAAGATCCTGCCAAGTGGTCCTGGCACGTCGCCATCAGGGCAGACGAACCCATCGTCGAGAACATCCCTCTTCACGTGCTCGCACAGCCTGCTCGCGTCCGCTGGCCAGACGCAGCTAGACATCTTGTCCTCGTAAATCAGGCCAGGTGGGCAGGGCATGATTTGCGCCACGCCATCGATGCAATTAACGAAACGATCGCAAGAGGTCGGATCCTCGTGCTTGAAGTATCCATTAGCACGTGGGCACCCTTTGCTCGGCTGAGGCTCCTCTGAACAGCAAAATGTCTCTTAGCCTTAACCGAGGGCCATTAAGGATCATCTTCGACTCGTTGCAATTCAAATTGCCAATAATTCCAATAATGTCTCTGATCCACAGTCGCGAGAGGAGGCTTTGAAACTACTAGAATGGTCGAGTGACTTTAAAAGAAGCTATTCAGATATCTATTTCTGTCTTAGACGTATGGGCTGGTCCAAGTTATTCTCTGATAAATAGACCAGCGAAAGGAGCTGCCAGACTTGCGTCGTTTCCTTTTCTTAGATCCTCGAATTCGCACGTTTGAGAGGGATTAGCATGCAGATTTATTCGTTCGATAAAAAAAACAGCTCCGAAGGGAAACGCAAAGCAGGAAAGAAAAAGTGCATCGAAGGCTGGAAACGAATTTAGCCAGGAATTCACGGAGGAACCGGTTTACCCCAATTTATCGCATCCGCGGCGACATTGCAAGCCGATCTAATCGGTTGCTCTTTTGTCGTATGGCTGTATCGGAGGGCAGGGGCGAGGCTGCGCCGTTCGAACGAGGCTGGGCCTCCACTTTTAGACGGGACATTTCTTCCCGAGAGACTAACAAAGACCCAGTGGGCGCTGGAAATTGGATTCGCGCCGGGTGATCGGTATTTCTCGAAAATGGAATACAGTGTGACCAGAATATTCTTAGGTGCGCGATCGATACGCGTCACTTTCACCTTTGGTGGCTCGTAAATTCGCTTCAGAAAGTTCCCGGTATCGCGCCATCTTTTCGCCATTATATTTCGCAATTCGATTCATTTCCTGAAGCAACCTTTTCCGCAGCTCTCATTTAAAAGCGATCTTTACATAGTTCTTCCTGGTCACCACGAAGACCGCGTTAAAGCAACCGCTGAATGGTAAGAGGACTTTTGGGAGCCTGGTGTTACCTTTCTAAATTCTACGTTCTTTTGTAAATTGTTTAATAAATTGCTACCGACCTAACTGTTACCACAAAGATTTCGGGTTGGGCTTACAAACCTCGCGAGTGTAAGAGCTCAGATATTAATTTCTCCCACTATATACCCACTACAAAGTTACCCAATTCAATCCAGACACTGTCCAAGTTCAATCGGGACTTCAAATAACCACAAAAGCAAATAAAGCAAAATCCAAAAGTCTTCGTGAAGCGAGACTCTTGACTCGTGACTGGTATCTCGGATGTATTCACTTAAACATAGCAGAAACTGTGCGGAGACGTGGCCAAAAGCAGTCGCGCAGCCGCAAGTGCAAGCCTTACAGTTGCTCTTTTACCAAAATTCTATCTAGAAGGGGCGAAAACTTACGCAGAAGGTTTCTGTCTCCGCAGGGCACGTTGGCCGGTATATCACAGAGCTCCTTCTTGGGGTTGTCATCCCTGAAGACGAGGCCGTCTTTGCAGAGCTTCTCCTCGGCCTTGCCGCCCAGGCAGACGTAGTAGAGATCGCACTGTTCCGGGTCTGCGAAGAAGCCCTTCGGCTCCGGGCACCGAAACTGTGCCCTGCTCAAGGTCACTGCGCTGACCAACAAAAGGGAGAGGACGCGACGGTACATGGCCCTTTTCCTCCAAGCCCCTCGATTCAGAAACCACAGGCCTAGCTCGCTTATTCTTCCTCTTCCTCTTCGTGTGCTGTTCGCCTTCCTCTCGCGGTCCCTCAGCGGCACGTAGCAACGTTGGTATAACGTGAGTGCAGGCCTGAAACTGGTCCTGATTCGTTCTGTCGCCACACCACCACTGCATCCTTCCTTGCATTTCACAACCCCCCACCCCCCCCTCTTTCGCCGAAACTCCTTTCTCGCTTGCTCTCCTGTCACCGCTTTTCTTCGACGGGGAGTGTCGGATATGCTCCCGAGACTCGTTGCCCGGCTTTCTGTCCCGCTTTACGCCTCGCTCTTCTTTTCGTCGCTTTTTAATTTCCACCGTCTCTGCATTATTGATACCGATATTCCTGCCCGCTGGGTTCTTTCCGGGTGGGCGCGGACGCACCCTCGATCCCTCCACGCCCGGCGAGCGACGACCGCTACCAGGCCTTATCACTGCCCCGGCTGCCGCTTTATCCAATTATTTACCGTTGACATTCGTTTAGCGGGAAACGATTAACGCCGGCGATTGTGGGGGATGGAATGTTATGGCCGCGAGAAATAGACACGGCGGGGCTTGGAAGAAAGTTTGGAACTGGCGTTTTTATAAACTTAAGTCTGAGATTTACGTATAATGATAATAATGTAAATAATGTAATGGTAATGTAATATCAATCTTAAGATATATGGTGCGGGAAATGTGTATTGGATCACTTTCGACAGAATTTTCGTGGCAACGTGATTGGTAAAATGATTCGTATTATATTTGCAATAAATAAAGCTTGCAATAATATTTCACTGGGGCTAATAATAAAAGAGATATAGGCGGTAACGTGTTTGCTCGAGTGATGCAATATATACTTTCAGTACTGTGATTCTTTCTACTGCAGCTATCATATTTCTGTTACAGTGCACAGTTTAAGCTGCAAGTAGAATAGAGGACTTTCAAGTGGTATGATTGTCCTTTTATGCAAATTTTTGGAGAGTAGTGGAGAAACGTGGGGGATCTTAGGGAACCTAAGAAGAGTTTAGAAAATGTTACATAGTACTCGAGTTTCAGGAATTTTGAAGGACCTTGAAGATTATGAAATAATTTGAGAAGATTTCTGAAAACCTTAGACAATTTTAGAGTAAAACAAATGATACTGAAGAAATTGTAAACATCAATGAACCACGGTTATTTACAATTGCTTGTAGTTCACAAATCTGAAATCTTAATATATGAAGCAGAAATTGTTTGTGTTTGTCTGTCGCTTAAAAACTTCTTTAAAAAAATGTGTCCCAGCTCATTATGCCTAACTAATCGAGATAAATGTGACTATTTTCACCAAAAAAAATAATTTTCTTTATAATATCAGAATCTAAATTTCGGTCCAAGCCAAGTAATAAAGCTAGTTGATTATATAGCAATATCTTGTCCTTCCTCATTGAAATTAACTTAATAACATATAATTGCAAAACTAAATATTGACTAATAAGACTGTAATACTAATGATATAGATAGAATAGTAATTTTCATTTTGAAACTCGCAGACTATATTGCCTTATAGAATCCTCCCTTAATGAATTTATGTAAATAGCCTTGTTCTTCTGGTGCGATTAACATCTTCAAACGTTTTTAATTCTGACGTATTAGTTTCGATCATTTTCGTTAATGGTCATTCATGTCCTGCTGTCCCATTGATCGGAAATTGATGAAAGATCGATCAGAAATCATTCCTCGCGATTTCACGCGCGTCAGCGAAATTATATTTGCGCAACGCTTCGAAAGTGTCCGTGAATGTTAATATCGTTACTTCTGAGCACACGTTCTCTTCCGGGTGTTTTGAATACGCACAGCTCTCGAATCTCGATCGTTCAACCTTCGCTCCTGATCAATGAATTAATATCTTTCGACGCCTCCTCCAACTGAAGAGTCCTTGTAGAAAACACTGTAGGTGTCAAGATTTAAAAAAAAAATTATCGGAAAATGTTCTACGTGGCAATGGTAATACTGTGGTATAAAATTTTAATACAATGTCCCTTTGTAAATAAGTTACCAATAGCGCTAAATGATTCCGTAGAAAACCATGTAAGAGCTAATTAGCTGGGGACAAACAGGATTGGCACTTACAAATTTAAATGAATGACACATTCAGTGTTTTCTACAACGAAGTGGTGACACGTGCAGGGTTTTCTCCAAACACATTTCTTTTCTTCGCGAATTTGGGCAATAATAATACAAAGAATAGAAATTCTTGTGATGCATTTGAGTTATTGTATATTTAAGCATATTTAGCAATCAAAAGAAATGAAATTTCGCAAATAATTTAAAGTCAGGGAAGTTTTCTCTTTCTTCTGAGAAATTTGATTTTCTACACTTGCAGTGTTTTCTGCAGGACTTTCAATTGTTTCGAGGCGATCGAGCCAACAGATCTGCATCATCTTCTTCCAGTATCTTATTACTGATGATGAATCACGCGATGGAACAAGAGTATGCACGTCCGAAGCGCACTTAGGCGCCATCGCGAGACAAAAGGGGCAACGCAGCGGACTTTCCATGATTTGAATAAAAATACAGTTTCCACTCGCTTCTTTCATCCAGCCAGATCGCTTTTTAAACGGTGTCCCGTGACTGATGCCCGAGAAAGCAGAACAATTTAAATTCACATTCGATTCGTGCCGTTGGGGCGCAGCGGTGCATTTTCTAATCGGATGCAGGCACGAAAGCGCTATATTGCTCGAAAGCCAAACAACGATTATGGAACGAAACGTAGATGACACAACTCGGGATAGGATTGTGCCTTGTGATTGACCGATGCTGCGTGTCACTTTATAATACGTATAGATAATGTTAAAGGTCGACAATTTCAACACCTTTCGCGCTGGGAAACGTGAAGCGATAAGATCAAGGGATCATCTTCCCGTATCTATCAAGTACATAAGACAAAGGTATTGTGTAACGTGTTGTGACACCATATAGTGGATATAAACATGTTATTTTTTTATTTTATTGTATAAACCGTTATTATAATTCGTGGGGACCTGATGCAACTGCCTAATACATGTTTCCGTATTTAAAAGAGGGATTAGAATAGAGGAAATATTGTATTATAGTATATTTAAAAACAATCCGAAAGTCTTAAGCGTGAACAAAGTAAAACGTTTATAAGATCCACTTATCGGGTAATATAAAATTTTTAATAGTTTACGCAGTGGGTTAATCAATTGAATGCCAGGGAGATTCAAAGTAATTATTAACTTTTGAAGACAGTTCTTCGAGATATAAAAGAACTAATGATAGCTATAGTCCCTAGTAAAAATCCCACTAAATTTTTTACGTAAAGTAACGTATCACCATCGAAATTGTAGTACAAGAAATGCGTTAGTTTTTAGTGCATTTTTAATCAAATCGATTAACATACAATTTTTTTTATATATTTTTTATAATATTTAAAATCGAAATTTATAGAAGTAAGTACAAAGTGTTTCTAGGTATGAAAATCTATTAGTAAACGGTAATATGCAACATGTTTCTTGAAACTAAGTCGTAATATTCAGACCGCTTTAAGTTTGAAATGTTTCCGAGAACATCTTATTTTAATTCCCACCACTCGTGGCATTGTAATCTTATTTTAGACTGAATCGATAACGTTGGGTGCGACACGAGAATGGTAAGGGGGCTCGGGAGCCCCCCCGAGCGTGTAGAATTTTATAACTCGTCTGTGGTGTAACACAAAGTTACATTAGATCATCGACGAAATATAGGATATGGGATGGGACTTCCTGTCACCACCTGTGTTACCGACCCATAATTTGAGGCGTAAATTTAGCGGCCTCTGTTCATGAACAGCGTCCAACTCAGGGACTACTTTCAAATGTGTTGAAATGCTGAAGGGTGTGTGCGTGCTTGTATACGTGTGACGTGTTTAGAGTGAGAGTTTGAGGGCAGGCTTTCGCTACGCTACGCTTTGGCTCGGTTTGTCAACGACTCAGGCGGATTTCTCTGCGAAAATCTATTTCTGAGATTCAGAGACTATATGGCGCCCAAATATGGCACTTCTTGAGAGCTTATACAAGGTATAAATCGAAAGATGCGTCTAAATTTTCACGCGTCGTAGGTACGTCGAAAAATAAATCAGAAGAATAATGTCTAAAACTCCAATGTCCACAAGTGCTCAGCGTGCACAAGTGTCCAGTGTCCACAAGGGTGGCCCTTATTTTCAACCTGTGATTTCTTTTGCCCTCAACCCCTAATATGGTTCCATTTTATAAAAAAAAAATAGTCCCAGAAAAAGATTATTGCAATCGGACAACAAGACCAGGCCTTAAAGTGTAGAATTCATCAATGGTTTGAATTTGAAGAATTTCTCAAAAATGGTAAGTCCTATCGAAATTTTTTTCAAGTAATATTAAAAGAGCATTCAATTTTCTACAATTAATGTATATATAACTTGTTCGTGCTACCAACCATTATTTAGATAATAGCGTTTGAATATAGAGAGGTCCGTACCTCGCGCGTCCCACCTGTGTGACGTATTATCTACACACGAAAGACGCTTATGCCTTTTGTACGACTCGCTACTACTTCTCTAAAATATAGTCTCGTGTGATATCGATAGTATACCCTGGGTACGTTCCACTTACACCCAAATCGCCCGCAGCGCCCGTGATTTCCATTACATATCGCGACCGTGCGGGCGATTTGGGCGTAAGTGGAACGCACTCCCTGCGTCTGTTTGTTGCCCAACGTAAGAAAAACATTCCTTACAAGAGCGTTTCTCGTAAATAAGAATTTCCATTACTTTCGCACAGGAAGAATAACGATTAGTTGCTTCGATCAGTGGTTTGGCGTGTTATCTTGGGGTTTTCCGTGTTTGGAAGATCATCGGTGTTTTCAGTGTCGATTTTCAGCCGCAGATGACGTCGACCCGCTTGAAATCGGAGGAGATACATCGCGAAAAAGTTTTGAGCGATAGCCTCTTCACAGCACGTTCTAGGAACCAGGCCACTGTCAACATGAGTTCGAACTTGACCGGCAATCAGCCGCAGGAGGTTCAGAACGAGGACGGTTCCTCCGTGCACGTAAATCACACGTTTACCGTGTATATTTTACTTGTAATTTATTTAGTGGCAATGGTACGTCCAGTGAGAGCAGTGAGTGACTGATCAAATTGAAATTTATATTTGGTATATCTCACCAATACAATACTTTATAAATAAATAATTTAATACATTAAATGCTGTTTTTTCATTTATAATTTTTATAAAAAAAAACTATATATAAGGTCACATTTTTCGAATACCCGTGAAACTGACGGTTGTGATAAGTCTAGGTAGGTATATGATACCTTGTCTGTGATCAGAGGTTGTCGCCCGATCTACATTTAAGAACGGTGGTTCTGGGAACTAATACAATACAATCACTGAAGTCGGTAAAGTTAGTAAAGGGAAAACCGATGCGTTTACACTAGTTTATAGTGTAAATTAGTCTGATTCCCGCGTTCACTCGTGTCATGTTTAATTCCTAGTTCATAGTATGGATCCAGAACGATTCAGATTTGCGTTTTTCGAATCAATTTTCACCATATTTAGTTTCAATTCTAACCGCTAGTAGGATTGCGATCGAATTCCACTCTAAATTCATAACGTTGCATGCGACACAAAAATGGTAAGAGGACCTCTAGCGCCCCCAAACATCTATCCTGATAATATCAATAATATTTACTTTTAATTTCTACCGCTAACAGCGTTGTTACCTTGTTCCAGTCACAATCGATAATATCGGATGTTACAGGGAAATGGTAAAAAATACACAGACCCGCGAATCGTATTACAAAAAGTTTATATAAGATTATGTTTACCCTATGCCTCATCTGCGGTAATAATCTTAATTCGAAGTCCTTAAAAGTCAGGGAACCTGTCACCGGTTACTATGACGATCATTGTTTCCCCTAACAACTAACATGGCGGAGGTTGAGGGTAAGTGTGCATACGTGAATTCCCCTCTGTTAGCATTTACGAGATCACGATAGCTTGTATGCCATAAGTAACGCGTCGAGAGAACATAGCGTTCGCTGCGCGAGTTTTTTACGCGGTGCACTTCCGGTCCGGTTACAGTTTCGCGGTAGGGACGGTTCTCTAATAATATATATGGGAACCACGGGAACACGAATATATTCGGATGGTTGAGTGGAAAAGAGAGGTGCTAGCGATGGGTTCGAGCTAATATAACCGATTTCTAACCGCAATGCTTCTCAAAAATGAAACCGAATGGCTGACAGAAGGTAAGGTTATACATTTTATCGTGTGGAAAATTGAATCTCCGATCGTGAATCGATTATCGACGCAGGGTCTTGTCGCAAGTACAATCGAAATTAATTCGTACGAAAAACAATTCCATATATAATTCCATGGCGCTCGAGATAGCTGACGTGTGATTGGTCGATACTAATACGACGTCTTCGTTGTATTTATCGAACATATTTTAATGAACCTTATTTGGTTCGTAATACTTCGAGGAATTTCTTTGTAATTTGTTGAGAAATTTTACCGATATTTCAGTTAGAAATTAAATTTGCCGTCTTTTAATGCGAGACAGATAAAGTGATATTGTATTTGTAAATTTATTTTCGTTTTCAATGCTGTACTTCCTCAATTATATAAAACTATTCTTTGTGTTATGCATTATGTTAGAATGAAATTATTTATATGTTACGTATGTACATTGACTGTTTCTTGTGTCCGTAACTATTCCTATGCATCATTCCGTTTCGTTTACTCCACTTTGTCAAATATCGACCAAACCAACAAATGCATGCTATCAGTATATTAAATCACTATTCGTGTTGCATGGGTCATCGGTTACCACAGCATGTTCCGGAAGCGGAACTCGTAAAACGAAATAAGGACGCGAGCTTGAATGCAATCGATACTTCGTCACAACTGAATCTCTTGGCAACAATTTCTCTAGTTTTGGCGGACCTGTGTCGGCAGTATTAAACTGCCGAGCTTATTTGAGTAGGTCCCGACAGATATTAGCCTTAACCAATTAATGCCTAAACTTAAAAAAAAGCTTCCTAAGGAAAATAATAAAATGTATAATTTTATTTTATTACACTAGAAGTATTAGGAAATTTAAGTCTTCGGTAATTTATTTGGCCATCAGACTAAAAATAGCTATATCCAATTAATTCTTATCTTTGTTAATGTCCTTTAAAGAAGACACCTTTTATCGCTTATATTTCCTTTATATTTCATCAAATTAATTTTCAAGACAAGTAGATACCTTTACTGGAACCCTGAAAATTTCTTCCTTATGTTTGCTTTTAAAGTAACAATTTAAAAACTATAAAAACCCTTGATCTGCAAAATAAGGACGTGCTCATAAACGACACAGTGATATTAAAGGCTATTTCAAGTTTCGTATCACACATATACCTTGCAATAATTAGTGGACAAGTCGCTGCTGAACTTCCTAGCCAATAATAACCTTACATACCAGAAACCCTCAGCCCACTTTCTAGTAAAAGTGTATACTTTTATACACACCTCTCACCCACAATGTGTGAAGCATCATGGAAGAGCCCCTCTTCCATCGTCACGTACAATCGACTCAAAAAAATTATTTACTAAGCAATTACTCTACTTATCCATAATCTATTGATACTAAATCTCCAATTAGAAGTCCTGTACTACCAATGAACGAATAGAAATTACTTCTAGTAATACACGTCTAGTTTTATTTAATGTACGTAGAAAGGGACATTTTCTCCGTGGGTTTTGGTTGTTGGGGCGATATTTTTGAGCCGATTGTACAGGAAGGGGGGTACCGCTGCTCCTGATGCTCTCGCGGTGACACCTAAAATAAATCCCTCTTACGAGAGGAGACAGAGATCGTCGGCAAGAGGAGCCTCGTGGTGCTTCTCACAATCAGTCGGTGTCTTGTCCATGCTGTTCGATGTGGTGCTGCGTTTCGAGAGCCGTCGCAGGGGCGGACGGGGGCCCCCCCTACGATCAAAGCTCGGCGAAAGTGCAACCTGCTGTCGATAAATCGGAAACACTGCTAGAAGTCGAGCAATGTTCCGATCTAGGTGAGATTCGTGACTGGGAATGTTTTCCAGCCCTTCGTACTTTGTCTGCGCCTGCAATCTACCTATACATTACTTCGTTCCCACTTTTCATTACGATCAGTTATCTCATAATATTCATTCAAACGTTTGTTGACTATAGTAGATAATTGAAGACTCGTTCGATCTAACCATCTACTTAGCAATGTAACAGACTTCCAGGATTTTATTTTGTATATTAAAGTCTTCGTTGAATACTGGTTACTTTGCACCTCATTACCGATCGCGATACCAACTGCTTGTTCAAAGCAGAACTGCAAAAACTGTAATAGATCGACTAAAAGAAAAACGTGTTTTGCGTTGAACAGCTTTTTCCATTGCGTCATGTAAATGTAACGACATTTATCAAAGTAAAATCAGGATACTAAAAATTGGGAGCCTAGTTATATTCCATAAACTTGAATTGCCATACAGAAAGCGATTAACACATTCCTCATTTTTAGCTATGTAAATTGGGGAACACTGGCAGATTTCTGTAACAACTAACCTCAAAGTCAAATAGGCACTCCCACTTTTTCGCGTATAGCTCTTAAAGTACACGAGACTGAAAAAAATGTTTCGAACAAAAGTTTAATGGTGCAATAATCGCTATAAACTGGTGCTAACATTTTGAAAAAGTTTTTTTCATTAAATATTTATTTTTTTATACTCTTCTCAAAATTTTTTTAACGCAGCGCTTATTGTACCGTTAAACTTTTGTTTGAGACATTTTCTTCCGTCTCTTATACTTTAAGAGTTATACGCGAAAACTGAGAGTGCCTATTTGACTTTGAGGTTAGTTTTCACGCTCTTAACAGGGATTTCTCACGACTGAAGCATATCCTTCTTCTTGTTTTCAGTTATTCTATAATCCCACAAAGTTCGCGATGTTCCCTTCTAAGTTAAAATGCAATTACTTACAATTAGATCACTACTAATATAAGACCAACCTTACACTTCCCAAGAAATCACACTTCAGAACGTCCCAAAAGAAATCTAACACTTCCAAATTCTGAGAAGAAACTATGACACTCTATTCGTGTAATTAATCCAATGACTTACCCAAGAACAATTACAAACATACAAATCTTCCACATAAACCTACCAACCCATCCCAGTAATGAAACGCGAGACGCGTGCAACACGCAGAGCCGCGGAAGCTAACAGAAAACGTTTGCCAGCTAACAAAGGCGACCATCTCGTGCCCGCCTTACGTCCACGCGGATTAGGAATCTGACCGTGAAGGGCTTCGAAAACGTGTTACAACACCGTAAACTTGGCCATACCGTCATCGGGAAAGCGAGGACGGAAGGAATCGTGACAGGAGCACGCGCTCCTCTGCTCGTGCAACCGATACAATGAACGGCAAACTTGCAGCGCCTAAAAAGGAAGCTTGCTCCTCCGTAGGCGAGCGGTTCTCGCGGGGGCGACACCTCGTCTTCGTCCTCGGCGTCGTCGTGGTCGCCGTTTAATAAGAGAACCTCGCAGGTGTTCGCGATTCGCGGGCTCGAAGCTAGCCGATCGGCTCTGTCGCGGAGTTAATTATCGCCTCTCAGCGAGCTCATTACGCGTGGACCTCTATCGATACTGTTGCGTACCGCCGATCTCCTTGATCGTTGATCCCCGGACGCTCGCTGTGCATCCGTTGCTCGCTACTACGACTCGTCCGCTACCTGGCGACCGTTTCGACGGTGTTATAAATTCTGTGGAAAATTTAGAAAAGTTTGATGAATCTGACGTTCGGTACACAGTGGCAGTAATCGTTATCGAGCTGGTGCCAGGCTTGGGACGTTCGAGGATTGCGATCAGTTTAGCTTCTGGTGCCGTACTGCGTCTCCAGTGTCCAGTTAACGAACGTTGCGCACTCGCCTTGTCGAATCTCTCACGTTTGCTAGCGACACGCATCTCTCGACGCGTTAAGGCGCGTTTACAAGACCGTGAAGCTGAGTCAGGTTAACACTTTGACGGCCGCGCCTTTTGGGGCAAGCTTACGTTTCCCGGAGATCTTTTTCAATTTTCCAAGTATTCAGTGGTTGTTGAAGACTATTGACACAGCATATTATAAGTAGGATATAAATCTTTGAGCGGTATAATTTTGTCGGTGATAAATACGAAATGCGATTGATTTCTTAAGCCTTAAGCTCACGGAAATTACTTACAAGGAGAGGTTTTCGGATGACTGCCTCCGATTGCTTTGAGGACCGAAAAATAAGAAATACGTGTTTTTATATTTTGCCCCGCTTGCATATTTAGGGGCGAAACCACCCCTCGAAGTTTATAAGAAGAAGTGTAAAAGTTATAAACGGTTAGTTTAAAAGGTATAAACTATATCGAGAGGTATAAAATATAAAAATGTCTATTCTTAGTTTAAAGAATATTATAACATTGTGTATATCAAGTTTTATTCAACACAATGTTTATACCTCTTCTGATGAACTTCGAGGGGTGGTATCACCCCCAAAATAAGAACACACGCGTTGGTTATTTTTCGGTCCTCTAAAACCAAAGCAATCGGAGGCGGACACCTGGAAGCCTTGTTAATAAATCGAAATCGAGTCTTCCGTGGCGGTCAAAGCGTTAAGACGCTCAACCGCCTTGTTTGTGTTCCCTTACCCGTAGCCGCGAGCCATGGATACGTTCAGCACCTCCGAAACGGATCAGAAAGTTGCTCTGTCGAGGGTGCACGTTGGCTGACGCTACCGCGGCGTGATTAAGCCCCTCGCGAATCTGACACACTCCGCACGGACGCACCTCTCGCGCGCCCGCCCCGAACAGGAGGGAGGATAGCAGAAGCGGAGACTAATTCTCGGTAAATGGACACAGATGTGCCGCCCATCCTACTGCCGTGCGCGATCTGCGCGCGGACTTTTATGCCGCAGTCGTTGGAAAAGCACGCGAGGATATGCGAGCA
The DNA here is from genome assembly GCA_963932335.1 of Andrena marginata. Classification (NCBI taxonomy): domain Eukaryota; kingdom Metazoa; phylum Arthropoda; class Insecta; order Hymenoptera; family Andrenidae; genus Andrena; species Andrena marginata. The sequence continues at coordinate 9,459,895 of OZ010660.1, forward strand.
GTCCACGAGTAAGAAGAGGAAGCCGTTCGACTCGGCCAAGCAGAGGATCCAGGGCACGGAGCTGGCCGAGTTTCGGCCCAGGCAGGAGAAGAGGCGGCACGGCCAGGACGACAGATCGTGCGCATCCACCTGGAAGCAGACGCACGATGATTTTCTGCGCGCGATCCGCGCTGCTCGAAACGAAATCGTAAGTTCTGGGCTACTTGTTTTGAGGGTGGACTGGCTACAGGGGCGGGGGATTAACGTGGCTGCTAGAGCTGCCAAATACTTGAAATATTCAAGTCTCGATTATTCAAGAAATATTTTAAATGGTTTGAATATTTAAACAGGGGGATATTCGATATTTTCCAGTGATTTGTGTGGTTTGAATGTGGCACGGCTTGCGCGCATACAAGCTACTTGATTTCAAGCGAATAAAATGAATCTCTTCGAGTTACTAAAAAATTCTAATACTACTCGAAAATTCGAGCCAGTAATGACAATTATTATTTAATAAGGATTTATATTTGATTTAAGACATATATTCAATATAAATATATATTATTCTGAAGGACTCAAATTACCGATTCTTATTATGTGTGTAGCACTCAGTACTGTTCATAATTGATACTATTTATAAATTGATTTTTCAACTTATACAGACATATGAATGTACATTAATAATTATGTACAATCAAATACATAATTATACAAATCACCCAAATTTAACTTCCACGCATAATAATAACCCTATAGATACATATTTTACATTTTTTATTCTTAAGATATAGCAACACTTCTGTTCTCGAAATAACCTCTTTTTCTATCGATTCATTTTATTCTTATAAGGCCCTTGATTAATCGAATAGTTTAAAATAGTATGAGTAACTTGTTGCTTTTCAAGTAGCTCAAACGGATTTGAGTCATCATTTCTGAATTCGAGTAGCTCGAATGTAAGTAAGTCGTTGAAACGTACAAGCTGCTCAAATCATTCGAGAAGATCGATTCTTTGAAGCTTGCTGGAATAATCAAGCTACTCCGACACTCGAGAACTAGGCTTGGTTTGAATGATTTGACCTGAGTTCAACTTAGTTTGAATTTTCAAATTATTTGGACAGCTATAACGGTTGCACGTTGAAGCGTATAGTGTAGAGAATCTGGGGCTTGTCCTGGATAGTTTTTGGATACTTTAGCGCATTGACTTTTTGAGTATGGCGAAGTGGATGGACCGTGCGGAAAACGCCGATCGGCGTTCAATTGGCGTGTTTAGTAAATGAGAGCGGAGGATTCCCGCACGCGGTGTGTGCGAAATGAGAAACTCCACACTAAAAGGGTTGATAGAAGATTATATAATAGGCGTTAGTTAGAAAATAGTCAATAGGTGAAGTTGAATAGTGCAATTAGCTGATAGGTATGATTAGTCCTAGTATTTAAAGAGATTAGTATGTTTGAGGCAGCTTGAAAATGTAGAGTTGCAGAGCTGCATTAAAAACGAAGATATACAGAGAGAGAAATGTGAGTTGAGAATTGCAGGTAGAGCGCAGATTAACCTAGATGCATCGTGAATGATGCAAGTTCATTCGTGCGTGAGATGAACTTCTTTTGCAACGCGTACCATAGTATTATATTATTTGTCATGGTCTTGTATTGCCAAATTCTTTCCATTCAGTGTTTCGAGAGAAATAAAATTGACTTGTTTATAAACTTCTGAAATAGGAAATTAGTCAATGTAATTAAATATTTGATATATTTTTTGTAAGTGAAATTTCATGAATTAGTATTTCAATCTACACGTCGATCACTTACTGCGTTCACTTTTAAGGTTTAAGAGAAAAACAGATTTAAAAATGCAAGGATAATAATTAAAGAAATACACAATTCTACAATTTCACAAAAAGTGAGAATCACGTAACTCCCTTGTTTAACATACTTACAAATAATATTTTCAAAAATATATCAATTTCCAAGATCGATATTAATACATAGGATATCCATTTCAATTAGGTTTCACATGCTGCAATTATTGCAATTATTTTCATTATACATTTTAGCACTTGCACTTGCGCAAGTACCATATGCAATTAAAAACTTTGCAGCAAGAGGGGTGCAGCTTCGTCTTTAGCAACATCGAGTAAACTAACAAGAATTGTTTATAAAATTATTGTTTTGACTTAACATAGAAAAGAGGACACTAATTGAAAAATAGATATTTTCACACAATAAATAGTAATTATTGCATTAATAAATTTTTATTTCTATCTTTGGCGAAAAACTATAATTCTATTACAAAAGTACTAATATTAATATTTATATTATATATTAATATTAATAGTAATATATTATATATTAATATTAATAGTAATGTTTTTATTATAGATTACTATTAATAGTAATGTTTTTATTATAGATTACTATTAATATTAATCGTCATATTTTTATTTATTTACAATAAATCGCTGCATTTTTTTTATTTTTACGTATATTACACGTCATAACTCAAAAACTGTTAAAAATGGAGCTTCTTGCTGCAAGGTCCTCAATTGCACTTTTTTCTTGAAACGCGTATCATATTTTCTATTCAATTACTTCACTACCATACCTTAACTTCAATTCGCTCAAGCGCCACTCGTATCTCTCGCTCCTTCACATACTACAATTCATTTGTTTCTTAAATTACCTCCACAATTCCAAGTAAAATATTTCCGTATTTCCATCCAGCCCCCTGACAAAAGCACCTCAAAATTCCCCCCAGAGATTTTCAATTTCCCTAAACCTTAAAGCCCAACAAGCACCCAAACCTGAAACCATAATTACTATAATTCATAAATAAAGGAAGGCGATACAATCCGTTACGAAAGCTGAGCAATTACTCTCACAATAGAATACTAACCGTTGCATCGTGTGTAGCATTTGCGCGCACGCAGAACGGTACGATTCGCCTTCGAGCATTTTGAAATACATTGAATACCAAGCGGACGTTTCCGATCGAGCCTCGACACGCTCAGCAGGTTAAGCAATGCGAGTGAATAGGCCGCGGTGAAGTAATTCGAATTTGTTGTTGCAAGAACAATGCAATGGGACACTGTGTTGTACTTTTAGGCGGAGCCCACGATGCAGAAGCAATGCAACTCGATGGCCACGTCTAGCGCGCCGACGCGCGCCAACGAGCAGGGGATGTGCCCCACCTGCAACAGACATTTCGGCGTCAAGGCCTTCGACAGACACGTGGCATGGTGCAAGGAAAGGGTTGCGAGGGCGCCGATCAGTCCAGCGACCAACATCGCCAAGGAGCGGCTCGAGGCACGGATGAGGTATCGCGCTCCGTCCCTAAAGAATCGTCGACAAACCACCCGCGAGAAGTATTCACCTGGTTCCGCAGTCACCCTGAATGCTGGCAACAAGGGGTCGCAGAGTTTGCCAACCAGCAGGGCTAAGGAGAGCGCCTCGGCGCCAAGCTGCAACAAAAGCAACGACAGTCCAGGGAAACAGAAATCAGCTGTCGTGTAAGTTTTACAGATTTGGGCATTTTGAGGGAACCAATAAGCGTCTCAAGATTTTTTTAATACTTGAGCGGAGGGTGGCTTGTCAGTCGCTAGGGTGTCTAGTCAACAGGTGGTGGAAAATAAATTTGATGATTCTATGTGACAAAATAAGGTGAAAATGAGGAGTAAAGATATTGCGATGCAGGCTTTGTTTTTTAGTTATTTGTGTTTGAAAATTTAAATAAGGAACGCCTGAAGAACGGCAATTTGGCGATCAGCTGCACGCGTTGCGTAGGTCAGTGGCGCCACCTACAGTTGCCGTGAAAGAACGACGCGTCTTTCTTTTCTCACGGCGACTGTGTTGTATTATATCTAGATGGGGTATAGCGTGGTTGTAAAAGATGCGGGGCTCAAAGTCTACAGCTTTGAGGTTTGGCACTTCTTTAGGAGAAACATCAAAGTTGTAAACTTTGGGACTTATCGCGAAGACTGCAAAGTACATAGTGGTTTTTTGACGGCGACTGTAGGTGGCGCCACTGACCTACGCAACGCGTGCAGCTGTTCGCCGAATTGCCGTCTTCAGGCGTTTCTTACTTGAATTTTCAAGCACTGATAAACACAATAATTAAAAAACACAACCCCCCTGCCGCAAATTCTTCACTCCCTATTTTCATTTTATTTTGCCACTCATTTCAATTTTTAATATCTCTTCTCGAACACCCCGCAGAATTTTAGAATACAAAATGAAATTTTATGTTGGGTTTCGATCTTGTTGCAATTTAAAATCGTTATTTCTTTAAGAAGTAATATCAATAAGTGTAGCTTGATATGTGTATGATACGGGTAACTAGACTATTTAAACTTAGTGGCGGATTTAACCGCGCAGTAGCTCCTCAGGGCCCCATCTTCCAAAAAATATGATTTTATCCAAACACTATATTTTTGTTTGTTTTCCATAATTTTCATACCACACGCGAGTAAATTTATTAGTAACTTCAGTAGCTTTACTTCTCGGCTTCGCTTGAAATTTAGATTCTGATTTTATAAAAATAATTGTTTTTGGTGAAAATAGTCATATTATCTGGATTAGCTAGGCATAATCAGCTGGGACACATTTCGTGAGCCCAGAGTTTACCGTGCAAAAGTTTCCAGGCAACAGCCAAACACACTAACACTTTCCGCTTTATATATTAAGATTCTGTTATGTATACAGAGTATCCTTGAAAATTATCTCTCCTTCCAACCTTAATACGTTTAAAATTTTCGACACGACAGGATGTCTAAGCTTGACCCACTCGATATTTAGTAGAGATCTAATTATTACAGCAGACGTTCAGGACAAACGAAAGAGTCTGGTCCCCTAGGTCCGATGAAGTCGCGGCAGATCGACCGTACAAATAGGTAAGTATCCTTCCTACCTCTAACCGTGCATTGGCGCCGCCCCTAGTTTCATAAAAACGCGCGGGAACCCAGTTTAAACGCGTATTCCTAGTGTGCATGAGGAGAAGGAAAAGGGACAAGGTTGTTTCACGCAAAACTTCGAATCTTTGAACCACATAAAATGTCCAATCCAACTCTCGCGTTAGTCACCCCCCTTTTGCTACGTGCTACAAAAGCCTGATGACCTTCTCCTGATGTCAGGCATATGTACATCCTTGATCCTATTTCCTCATCCTCAGGCCGCCAGAGGACGAGGCTGGACCGCCACTGTTCCGACCTGCACTCCCCACTAAAAGAACCTCCCACCTCCCTGTACCGCCCCTAAAACATAAGAACGAAGGTCTCGAAGAGTGCGGTAGCACCCCAAGATCCTCGAAGCGACTGCCTCGAAAGCGGGAGGAACCCGCCAACAGCCGCGTCAAACAGGAAGACAGGCATCAGGCGCTGCACTCCGCCAGGTCGCAGAAGGCGAGCATCGTTTCCGCCAGGAGCCAAGGCAACCCGAAAGTGAACGACGTTTCGATCAACGCGGAGGTCAACGGGGTGACCGTGAAACCTTGCCACATATACACGGGGAATGAGTTTACCACGTGGAAGAGGATCAGCCTGGAAAAGGGCCAGCAAAGCAGCGACGTGAAAGCTCAGAATCTGAAGAATCTTTCGCATACTCCTTTCCCTGATCACGGTGATCGGGGCCTCGAGGAGTTTGTTTTGAACGAAAGGCTCTTAGGGGAGGCTGCCCCTAGCGAATGTGCTTTTAAGGACGATGTCAGTAAACTCAGCTCGAGAAGTGGTAGCATCAATTGGTCCACGGTTACCGCAAGCTTGAATCGAACGTATTCGTTCAGAGACTCGGTGTACGACGACCTTGACGACGCGCAGTTTACGGGTCAAAGAAAGTGGAGGCCTGTGAAACACAGTCCTAGGATAGAATTTCGATTGGGAGATCAGGAGAGAGTGGATAAACTGCACTCCTCTTCGTACGGCTGCACTCGTCTCGCGGAGTTGGATGGTAATAATGAAACGAATAGATCGAAGAACCCTGGCGTTGAGGATGAAAGCAACCTGGATGATTGTAAGCCGGGACACTTGGAGTTTGAAACTTCGAAGCAGGAATTACCCAGTGAGAATTTCCAGTCGACGAGAAGTAAACTTATGGAAAAGAAGAGATTGAGATCGACGAGTTACACAGAGGTCTCGCAAGAAAATAATTCTAAACTTACGCAGGATTGTTCTGACAATTCCCAGATCATAAACTCGCAAGAGAATTGTGGGGTAGATAGTATTATCCCTGAATTAAATAATCGCGTGTTTGTGACAGAGAATGCAAAATCAGATTGCGAAAATACCTCGAGCAATGCTAATTTAAAAGAAGAAAATACAGAAGACCTGACAAGTTTCTCTGAAAAATTCGATAAATGCAACGCGATCTTTAATGATGAGACACGCGAGCAGGAAATAGATCAATCGATATTGTACAAAGAATCGAGTGAAACTGTATGTATAGAGGCTTTTAAAAATGAAAACGATGTAGAGTCTTTCCAAGACGAACTTGAGCTTTCTGCGAAGAACGAGGTAGCTCCTGTCGAGACAAACCTTGAGACAGAAATCGATGCGTTTCTCACGAATGGCACGTTAGAGCCAACTGGATCCAGCACGCCATTCAACGCTCAAATAGAAAATCCACTTTCGAAATGTGATACTTACGACATTCTAAGAGAAAAGCCACCCTCGCCCCCTGAAAACTGCGAATGGAAAATGTCTGTGGACGCAGAAAAAGGAGCAGAGATGCTGTATCGCGTGGAAACCAGAGACTCGAGTGCATCGAGCTCTTCGGTGCATGCCAAGCTCGATAAATCAAACCAGACCAGTTACGAAGGATTTGAAAATACTCCGAGCACTAGAGCTTCCAAGTTAAACACAAGTAGAATCGTCTCTAGTGTCTCTCCTGCAGCAGTTCGAAAGACAGAACAAGTGACGGTTCAAAGTGCGAGGGACATTCCCTGTCAAGTAAACCTATGCCATAGTTCATCGAACGTTTCATTGGATTTTAACTGCGAGAAGGTGGCTGACGAAAGCGATGAAGAGATGTGGGATTTCGATTGCGACGATTCTTCGAAGGATAAGAGCACGAAAAAGGGTGGGAAGGTTGCCGAGGAACCTTCTAACACCCAAGCTGATGCAGATTTTACAGAGAACAGCGCGGATTCCAAGCCAGACGTGGCTCCAAGGAAGCCTCGCAACCCAAATTTCAAAGAGAAGCTGACGAAGGATAAGCTTCCGAAAAATAGCAAATCGAAAATCATCGTGCAGTCGATCGTCGATACGGATGAAGTGATGAAGGAAGAGGTGCTGGAGATATACAAAAATTGCACGCGCAACGATTTCAATTACGACAGCGATAACACTGTCGAGGAACAAATTATGCAGGACGAAGTGAACTGTAGGCCTCCTTCGATTAAAAACGACAGGATAGATGTGCGAAATTTGCGATCGATAATTCTCTCGGAGTCTCGCGTTGAGCTGAAGAAATTGACGAGTCGTTCGACTGCTGTGAAGAGGCGACGTTCGAAAGTGATAGAAATAGAAGATAAAATTCGCGAGAGTATGAACATTTTGAACGAAAGCACGGACAGTTTGGCTTCATCGTTAGACACCATGGATCTCGCTGACGTTAAGCAAGTGGAATCGGTTGAGGTGGAGACCATCGAGGAGATTGGCACGAGGAATCGGAGTATTAGGTTCAGGATGCTGCCGGAGATTAAAAAGGCGGCCACGGTGGCGGTTAAAGAAAAGTATGCCGAGGAGAAGTTTAATACACAAACGTATTGGGAGAAGGCGAAGAAGGCCTCGAGGACTGGATTGATTAATCTCGATCCACCGTCGCCAGGGGCGAGCAGGTTTCTTAAGAGGAATCCAAAAGTCTGTGTCCTTCCACCTGTTCCCAGTAACTCTTCCTTGATAAGGTACAGGTAGGGCTGATACGTGATTCGAGTCCAATCGTTGCTAGCCCTCTATAATTATGGGGTGGATCCTTATTTCCGTTTCTACTGAATTAAGGCGGACTCGCACATAACGGTTCAGTGCTATCAGTGTCAGTGGTGAAAAATATTGTTGCCTATTTTGAAATGGGGCAGCTCACACTTGTCCGTGCGAATTTTAATGGCACTGACACAAAATGACCATTGACAGTAGCATCTCGTGTTAATAGTTCCTAGAGATTTTCCTTAGACTGTATGTTGTTAAGCAACGTTACACATTTTAAAGAATAATAGTAACAATATGTTGGCAAGGAGGAAGTGCAATTTTCAGTTTGAGCTCGTTTTCATATGAGTTCTTAATTTAATAAATAATGTTTGTTTAATCAATTTAATTTAATAAATTAATTTAATACATAGTATTTGGGTTGTAACTAAATAAATACAATAACCAAACGGAACTGATATGTGCGAATCCGCCTTTAGTCTACATCTTTCCATCTGTAGTCGTTGGAAACATATGGTGGGGGTGATTTCCAAGAAAAATAATTTTTCATAAATTTTATACCGTCACATTATAGGTCATTGAGCACCATACAATTTTATGCGTTCCATTTATCCATATTTTATGAATGATATTTAACATGAAAACTCCAAATTTCTTTGAGGGGATTTTTCCAATCCCAGACCCGATTCATTGCTGGATAAAAATAGATAAGTCGTTGAGACCACGAACTACATTTCCACAAAGTATCAGATTACTTTTAATTCTCGAGTTGCCGAGTATCCTTTGGAAATTCAGGGTTGATATCTATAAAAGTAGAGGTAGTGTTATTTGCTTCAAATAGGATCAGACCTTGTCATCACATTGATTGCATATTAAAAACGTCTCTTGCACTGTACTTAGTCCTCCTAACACGCATACGATATTGTAGGAGTTTTAAACTGCCATTACGTCCCGTATGGAGCAATTACGTGCGCAGAAGGCCGGATTTTAATCTTGTACTTAGCGGTAGAACGTAAGTTGCAGGCGGATGAACGAGCTGCCAAGACAGATTTCTGGTTTTATTATAAAATCCTCCTCCTTCGAATCGTTTCGATTCGTCGTGCGAGTTTTGGTTGAAATTCTTCTCGTTAAAGTTCTCTTAACACGTTCGTTGTTATGCAAGACACGCACCTACGCGTCTTATCAAATTTCATACTGCAGCAACGAAACCGTAATCTTGGCTTCAAGCGACAACTTTTACATTTCTGGATCTTTATTGACGATTTTAGATTGCATACTTTTTCGATGTTTTAGAAAACTGTGTAAGATACACGACTCCTGAATCGTGTCCGCTGTGAAGAAGTAAAATTAACACCCTCGGCGAACGTGTTAATGAAAGCTTGTAACCGCACTCCAACACTTTCAGTGGTATAAGATTTGGAAAAATGCTCCTTCAAGTTTTGGGTAGCTCGCTCGCGATTTAAACGCACAGTGACGCTGATGTAAATTTAAACTTCTATGTTTATTAAATCGAGGTGGGAATACTATCAATGGATAGGTGAAGTTTCACTGATAAAAATAAGTCCAAATCTGACATTAGTCCGGCAATTTGTAATTATACATAATTCGAATCGCTATCGCTTCGGAATACCGTGCCACCAATTATACAGGGTGTTCGGCAATAGATAGTAGAAAAATGAAGTGAGTGATTCTACGTGACAAAATAAGGCGAAAATGAGGAGTGAAGAAATTCCAGTGGAGGCGTCCTTTTTTAGTTATTAATGTTTGGAAATTCGGGTAAGGAACGCCTGAAGAATGGCAATTCGGCGATCAGCGGCGCGCGAGGTGTACATCACTACCGTCCCACTGATCGCCGAATTGCCGTTCTTCAGGCGTTCCTTAGCCGAATTTTCAAGCATTAACCCTTTGAGACCTATGGTTAATTCAGTGCGTGCAGTGCGTGCGGAGAACGCCCACAGGCGTCCAGAGTCTATAGTTAACAGATACGATTAGAAGAGTTCCGCACATCGCGTACGCTAAGCATTCAAATTGTCAGCACCTAAAGGATTAATAACTAAGAAACCATGCTTCCACCGCAATTCATCTTACTTTGTAACGTAGAATCACCCATTTCAGTTTCTATTGTCTAACAGCCTATGGTTACAATTATTATAATTATGGTTACGATTTTAATTGAATACGTTAAAATTTTTAGTTGGTGAAGCTAAATTTTAATAAACTTAGTCTAATTAATTTCGATTTAAATTGATTACGTTAAAATTTCTAGTTAGAGGAGCCAGATTTTAGTAAATTTAGTTGAAATCAAATTCTATTTCTATTTCTATTTATGGTTACAAATAACGCAAACGAGTCGAGTTTGGCTGATTTTCACCAGAAGAAAATCACGCCTATCCATTGATCACGCTTTTATAAAGTTCTAATAAAGAAAATAAAGTTTCAATTATTACTTCTAATTAAAATTAAAATTACAATTTTCATTACTACTTGACTCATCGAAGGCAGCACAATGCAAAGTGAGGCTTAATTTATTTTCAAACCAAACGTTCGAGGACTTCCAATCAATACTTCCGATGCTTTCCATAAGATATCGACGTGAAAACACGCCGACGCCACTCAGAGTGTTAACAACACATCCCAGGCCACTCGAACCGCAAATTTAATCTTGGCACGTTCTTCGGTGTATTCTGCATCGCATGTGTTATCGCCACGCGAGTTTATCCGCTACTATGCGCAAAGGTTTGCTTTGGAGACTGGTTGAAGAACACGCTTTGCCTGTTTGCCCCGAAACTGATAGGCTTGGCCGATTCCCTATGTACGCATCGTTATCTCTTCACAGGTTCATCCATACCGCTGATCGATCGTTCTCTAGAATAGGTTACGCAAACAGTTTCATCCGCGAGCTGGACGTAGAGAGAAAAACTCATTCATATATCACGTCTCTTCCCTTTTGCCACGGCATGATTAAGACGCTCAAGGCTTTTTTGAAACAGTAGTTGCTGAAGTAGTTTAACCAGCAATGTCCTCCAAGAAACGAAAGCATACGACACATGCACCAACGTTCTACGATTCGAAGACGTTTCTTTTTCAAACTTCCCTCATTACCGATGATAGAAATTCTGTAGGATTTACTTGCTTATTTCGTGTTGTTAATTATTGATTTTGAGTATTAGGTATCAACTAGGGCTGGGACTATTTGTCGAATTTTTCGGTATTCGAATATTCGAATATTCGAATACTTCAGTTGCTCAATTATTTGGCAAATATAATTCGAATATCCAAGTATCTAAATACAATTCGAATAATATTCGAATAATATTTGAATACTTAAATATTCGAATAATAACATTTGAATACTCATATATTCGAATAGTAACATTCGAATACTCAAATATTCGAATAATAGCATTCGAATACTGAAATATTCGAATAATAACATTCGAATACTGAAATATTCGAATAATAACATTCGAATACTCAAATATTCGAAGTTTATTCGTAGCATTCGAATACTCAAATATTCGAAGTTTATTCGTAGCATTCGAATACTCAAATATTCGAAGTTTATTCGTAGCATTCGAATACTCAAATATTCGAAGTTTATTCGTAACTTTCGAATACTTGTAAAATATTCGAATATTAAATTATTAGAATAGTCCCAGCCCTACTATCAATCAGGGATTTATTTGAAATGATTGAGTTTAGAAGCAGTCAACAAAATTATACGCAAGATACAAAGCTGTAGATACCTGAGTGGATCAAAGTTAACCTAGTTCTATTGTAACGAGAACCATTTAAACATCAAGGTGTCGCTATAAATGAAACACATTTTTAGTAGAAATTTTTTGTGGGACTAATGTTCTGAATGTACACGTATATTAGGGTAGCCCTAATTTATACGTGTCGAAATTCATTTCTTGTATTTCTTTACTCTCACCCCCTAGAACAGTGCCATTTGATAAGAAAATAGTCTCTGCAAAAGATTATTGCAAACGGACAACAGGAAAGGGTGCCGACCAGGCCTTAAAGTTTAGAATTCATAAATAGTTTGGATTTAAAGAATTTCTCAAAAATGGTAAGTCCCATCGAAATTTTGTTCAAATAGTATTACCATTTTTGAGAAATTCTTAAGATTCAAACCATTGATGAATTCTAAACTTTAAGGCCTGGTCGGCACCCTTTCCTCTTGTCCGATTGCAATAATCTTTATCAGGCACTATTTTTTATGAAATGGAAGCATATTAGGGGGTGAGAGCAAAAGAAATCGCAGGTTAAAAATAAGGGCCAGCCAAATGTACATGTACGTCTGAAGTTATTACCATACGTTATGGTGCACTCTTCATATTCAATTAGGTTGGTGCAAAAGGTTTGTCGCTTTTAAACAAAATCTTACCATAAAGCAGTGTTTCCCAAACATTTTTTTAAATAACCTGCAACCCCCTCTCCTTATATAAGGTAAGGTAAATTTTATAAGGTAAAGAAAACACATTAAAAATAGGCATTTCAGAATATAATTCTAACTTAATAATTAAAATAAATACGTGCTAAAAATTGCTAGCAAAAAATAACCGTGGCGAGCCCCTACATAACACTTCGCGACCCACAGGTTGGGAATCACTGCTGTAAAAATATCGTTTGTAACTCGATGTAGTCAAGCAAACATTGGCTTAAGAACGACTCCCTCTCAAGGAAAGGGGAACTCTTCTGCATGAGAATGCTGGACCAAAATGGCACGAATGGTATACCTAAACAAAGGTACATCTCGCACATCCACCATCTACATCCTCCGGTTTGTATTTACATATTTAAGCACCTCAGTTCCTCCACCACAAATAATTCTCACTGAAACTGCTGGTCCAAGATTCAAGAATTCTATAAAAGAGAGACTCAAAAGCTCCTGTCTAATACTACTTCGATCAACAATTAATTACTCGGACAATTACGACAAACCTTTTCCACCAACCTAATAAATCCAAGCCACCAAGCTTCCACTTGGAACCCCAGGCCAGGGAGCAAAGTTGCTCCCAATTTTCCAGCAGCCGGTGATCAAGTCCCCTAAAAAGAAACGTCTGTTGCATCGAGACGCGCGCATCTCCTTTAACTGTTCCTGCTTTCAGCGGCAAGGATTACGATCCGTTCCTGCTGGCGGAGCAGCAGATGAACGACCTGCTCTCGGACACGAGCGAGCAATCCGTGACGGAGAGTCCACCGAGAGCCGAGCAGAGCCGCGACACCTCGTTCCCATTGTCCCACTCCTCAGCTTTCGTCAAATACCCTTACTCGGTCCCCGAGAAACGGTCGTCCTTGATAGCCCCGCCCTCCGAATTCGACGACCTCACTACCGATTTCTCGAGCGACTCCACGGAGACGAACTCGTTATCGCGCGAGGTGTTCCTCAAGGGCGGCAATGAACTCAAGGAATCGACATCTAGATCCGACGCGGAGAAGAGATCTCCCGTCAGGGAGCTAGGTCGAAGGGTGATCATTGACAAATCGAGGGCGCTGGGCGGGGACGTCGTGGACGACGCGAGTCGCGGTGCCAGAAGTTTCGTTGGTAGCACAGAGAGGGCTCGTAAGATCCTCGACAAGGTGTCGCCTAAAGTCGTTCGACCCGCGGTCAATCGTTCCCTTTCCGTGAGGGCTTCGTCCGCTCCGAAAGCTACTGCCGACAGGAAAGCTGTTGCTTCGAGCGATTCCCGTGACAAGAAACCGTCCCGTAAGAATGACTCGCAGGGGTCCCCGTGTAGCTTGAACAATCGGAACAATAATTACATGAACCTGTCGAACAGCAACCTTAGCCTCAGCTCCATAGTGTCCTCGGACGTCGACATCAAACGGTCGAACTCGGTGTTCGACGAGCTGATGACCTCGTTCGAGGATGGGAACGCTTCCTTTCCGTCCCTCAAGTCCCTCCTAAAGCACGATTCCCTGTCCGCGTCTAGCCCGGCCCAAGCCAGGCAACGCCACAACCAGGTCAGCGATGAGGAACTGTCTTCGCCGGAGAGCTACAAGAGGCAGGACCGCGGCAAGCTCAGCGCTGACTCCGCCTATAGCAGGTTAATATGTGATTACGGCTTCTTGTTGAGTGTGATCAGAAGGATGTTCGGGTCGAGTTGCAGTGTTGTACCTAGAACGGGTATTGCGAGGTTGTAAAAGCTGCGGGAGTCCCAAAGTTTGCAGCTTTGAGGTTTGGCACTTTTTGGGGGAGGTGGGGTTCCAGGTCTCTTGTTTGATAAGCTCAAAGCTGTAAACTTTGGGACTCCCGCGGGTTTTGTGACCTGGCTATATACCTTCTAGGTACTATGTCTAGATACCATACCTGGAAGGGATATAGCGAGGTTGTAAAAACTACGAGAGTCCTAAAGTTTACAGCTTTGAGGCTTCGGAACAATGGGTTTGGCACTTTTGGGGATAAGGTTTCCGAATCTCTTGTAAAAAATAAACTGATATTGAAAAGCGAAAAAAAATCTCCTTGCATACTCCAATATGCTCTATATTTGCACGAAGTTTCATTAAAATTAGAATTTTCAAGTTGGGAAAGTGTCCTTGTGAGCTCTTTAAGGATGTATCGGACGTACAATATTAGACAAAAGTATATGAAATTTGAAATACTTGAATCTCTACGTCTTACGCATAGTGAATCTAGATGTAAGGAACTCGAACGACAGTAAGAGTCTTATTTTTATTCCTAGAAGTTTATGTTTCACTTTACAAATGCTTTTGCAAGCATTATTTGCTAAACTTTTTGCAGTGAAAATGCCCTGAATTCACAATTCTCTCAAGTTATAATATATTTCTTTAAAACGGTGTAGTGAAAACAATTGAACCTCGGCAGATATTTTCATCTATCCATATACTACATGTACAAAAAAATTGAAACAATTGGTACCATTTCTTCAACATTGCTTCAGCTGTTTTATCTGTCAAGATCGTCCCTTTCCATAAGAGTACGCGTAAAATCAGCCAAATTAAAATCGTTATAACCCAGCAACCGTTTAGTGAATTCGTTTGAAATTTTTGGAGCATATCAGGAAGATTAAAAAGATTAATCTCACAAATTTTTTTCGACTTGGTAATATTTTGAAGATAGGTCCGATACATCCTTAAGGGGGGAGCACTATTTAGGACGCTAATAATAAAGTGATTTTTAGGATTTTTTTCTAAGAAACTGTTAAGCGGATCTTTTCCAAACTTTGAGGGTATTATACTTCACATTCAAACAATAAAAATTAATTTTTTCGTTACAAAGTGTTGGGGAGAAATGGAGACGTATGAACACGTTCGTAAGGCCTCGTCGCTGGAGTTGTAAATTTGCAATTATATTGGAGGCCTCAATTCTTCCCTGAAACAAAAAATAACCAAGGGTTTTCTTATTTCTCGTATAATTACATTGTCGATGGACCTAAAACTTTTATAAATAAATGAAATTGAACAACTCTTTTTCCATAAATAGTACGAAATATCTTGCGGTTTGTTAAATAAACCAACAATGTAATTATACGAGAAATAAGAAAATCCTTGGTTTTTTATTTCAGGGAAGAATTGGGACCTCCAACATAATCGCAAATTTGCAACTCCAGCGCGCAAGTCCCTACGATCGTGTTCATATATCTCCATTTCTACCAAACACTGTGCAACAAAGAAATTAATTTTTATTGCTTGAATGTGAACTAAAATACCCTGAAACTTTGGAAATGATCCGCTGAATAGTTTCTTAGAAAAAAATTCCCAAGAATCACCTTGTTCCTAGCGTCCTAAATAGGGCTCCCCCTTTAATCTATTTGGCAGTGCACAGATGAATGACAACTAATTTTCAATTGCAAATTGACTAGCTCAATCTCTAACTACCGAGGAAATTTCAATCTTCCAACTTAATAATTTCTTTCATCTAACACCCTCGTTCTTCAACCAATGTATATGTTCAGAATTATTCCTCCTTTGTACGTCAGCTACTTAAAAGGGAATCCTACATTTGGGGCTAAAAACATAGCAAGACTTGGGGTATTTTTTAAAGAAACTAGCGATCCAATTCGTTTGAAATTTGAACCATGTTTTTATGTATCTTTGAAGAAATTGTAGTTATATTTTTACCACCGCGGCGCGCAAAGTTTGTCGTTCGCTGTTATGCATAATATTTATGATTAAAAATAAATAATAAAAAACCTACAACTTCTTCAAAGATGCATAAAAGCATGGTCCAAGTTTCCGATAAAACGAATCGCTAGTTTGTTAGAAAAAAAATCCCAAATTTTGCTACTTATTTTACCCAAAAAATGGAATCCCCTCCCCTCGCGGTAAATACTCTTTCTCATTCAACGATCCCCGAGATTCCCGCGGTAGACATAACCGCGTCAACGCACCGTGCAATCTCCCGCACGCCTAAACCCCCGTTAAATTTCTTCCTCCTAGTTTAAATCGCAAATATTCCAACCATGGACGCAGCGCCAACGACGTGGCCGGTCGCCTGGAGGAGGACATGCCGAGGAACCTTCGCCGGGACGGCGATGCTACCAGGGCCACCGCCAAGTGCAAGATGTCGAAATTCTGCCACGAGTGCGGCTCCAAGTTCCCGGAAACCGCGAAGTTCTGCTGCGAGTGCGGCATCCGAAGACTCGTACTCTGAACCCTACCGAGCCACTCCCCCGGAGCAACTTCGAAGCCAAGAGAAACGTCTTTGAAGAAATCCAGCCGACATCGCTGCGACGGAAAGCGCAAAATTTTACGAACGCGATTAAGAAACGCTCTAATAAGACAGCTCGAATCGAATACGAGTAATAAGTAGATTTTCGTGAGCGTGAATGGAAATGTATCGGTGCGAAGTAGTCGAGGGATGAATTATTTTAAACGACAGGTGTTATTGATGAAGCGAAAATACTATTCTTGCAGCTTAGACCCAGAGAGGGTGAAGGTACCACTATGTACTCTAGTCACTAATTACTGTCATTGGAAGTTTTAATACAGCCGGAGGAAATTCTCAGTATTACGGAACACGAGAGAGGGGAGTGAAGAAACGTCAATTGCAAATGATAGAACTCCAAATAGAAGCGAATATCTAGTTGTATCGACCGATAGCTGATTAATGGTATTTATTCTACGGTGTACCGCGAGTTCGTAGGATTTTCATTAGCCTGTAGTCGGCACAAGGATCTAATCTTGCCTGGGGTTTGATCCGCAAATAAATTCCACTTGATTCGCCGTGAAATAAACGACACCAGCGTTGAATATCCGCTTGTGAGGTGTATCGACACGATAAGAGCGCACATTCGGATGGGAATAACGAGTTTTACCAATGTTCTCGGTTGCTTCGTTCACTGTTCACACCTTTACTTCCGTATTTTCTCATCCCGTCTTCATTTTCTATCCAACCCCCGAATGTAACTCATTTTTTTAAAAGCATTTTACACGTGCGAGCACGAAGGGAGAATACAAATAAACACCGATCGCGCGTGTGTATGTGTGTGCGTATAACGAAATAAATAACGTAGGCTTAGTGTTACTTGTTAGGGATAGGTGGAAACCATCGGCGGAAGCTGCGGCTCGATCAACAGCCGTTCAGTTAATTAATCGTCGCGTTTGCTGATGATAAATTCCAAGTGTTCAGCGAGCACTGTACCCAACGTTTTCTAATTCAACGAGTCTGACGACTGGCCGATCACGGGCGAGACCAGAGCCAAGCGCTACAGATACGCCGAAATAGCCTTAATATCCCGGTGAAAGGGAATCGCCGTTGCCATTAGCTCTCTGGTGTTCAAACAGTACCAAAGAGGACGAAATCGCGACCGAAGATCCGCAGAAACGAAGCCATCGACTAGCGTGCAGATAATATAACGCCCGACTAATTCTATAACCATCGACGAGATGTAAAATTGTCTATGTTTCGAACTGTATTTTTGCAAGTGCAATAAAGTTATGCTTGTACAAAATTAGAGAGAGAGAAAAGAGTCTCATTATCACCCTGAAAATGGCGCGCTTCCTTCTTGCTTCTTTTATCAAATGACGAACGAACGTGGCGTTAAGTTGCATCGGGTGTAATGCATCCGGAAGTGTACAGAAATTTCAAAATCATCTCGCAGAACGTTTTGAGATGCTACGATCCGTGCATCGGCTGTCACGAATTCTCGTAAGGAACAAGGAATTGTATTACTTAGTGGCCCACTGTCGCCCGATCCGACGCCGACTCGTTGAATTTTTCAGCGGCGTGCCACGCAACCCAGATATCCCGGCGAGAAAGGTTCAGTGTTACGGAGCATTCACGTGAACGTCAGCCCAGCCGAGAAATCGAAATGCGGCGCGGACAACGGTGATAACGTAAAATACTTTCAATAGATTGCCTATCGTTAATGTTACTTAGCACCCCGGAAACCTATACCCACGAACTGGGAATGTGTACCTTGGGAATTTGATAAATTGCTTGCAGAGCTACCCCATGATAGATCACTGTTACGATGTGGTGATTGTGGGCGCCGGTGGTGCGGGATTAAGGGCAGCGTTTGGCTTAGGTAATATTAATCAGTTATCCGTGGATCAACCTTGAGGAGACTTCTGCTTAATTTCCTTTCATACTTCTATCTGTTTCACAACTATTCGTTAGCGGTATTTTAATCTGGAACACGGACAGCCTCCAGCTTAGCTGCATACTTCCACTATTATCTGTCCCAAAGTATTATAATTAAGAAATATTAAAAATTAACCCTCAAAATTCGTGTGCAGTTGGTGTCTTCCTTCTTTTGACATTCTTACGTGGGCCCTCGTTACGTGCTCTACTTGATAGAATAAATTATTAAATATACAGTTGGCTCTAAGTGACTCGCGGTTGATTTTGAGAATTAGCAAAGAATTAGAAAGAATTCATAGTTGATCTGTTTGACCAATGTGTGCCACGTGAAAGTATCAGACAAGGCAAGAGGGGGTTAATATATTAACCCTTTAGTGCATACGCCTGCCTTAAGGCGGGCACCTGTTTAATTCAGGGGATGGGAATTCTTATTTGCCAGCCCTAAAAGTAGTATCACAGCGCACATATTGGTTTAAGAAACATGTCAATCTGAGTTTTCAATTTGGCAGAAATCTAGTTTGAAATACAGTTTTGAGCTACGCACGCTGCGAAAATTATTATTATTATTTCTTTCAGATTGAAAACAGACACCGGATTCGGTCTTTTCATCCCCAAATTAGAGTAGTCTCATTTTTCCAACTGAATTAAAAATCTATGCATTAGAGGGTTAATATTTAGATATAGCGATTTAATTATGGAGTTGTCTATTTAGGTGCAAGGCTTCTCTGTTTTAGAGTGAATCATTTTCAGTTTCGCCTTTATCTCTTTTTTCTATAAACTAGGAAGTAAGGGATATCGGGTGGCAGTGGTCACGAAACTATTCCCAACGAGATCTCACACTGTGGCTGCCCAGGGTGGCATAAATGCTGCCATCGACACCGAGAAAAACGATAATTGGCTGTACCACATGTACGATACTGTCAAAGGATCTGACTGGCTAGGGGATCAGGACGCGATTCACTTTTTAACGCGGGAAGCGCCGCACGCTGTCTACGAGCTGGAGAACTTTGGTAACCCTCGTTGCTGAAAAAGCTTTTACCTAGAAATTATCGATTGAAACAATTTTCAGCTTCGTCTGGGGTAAGTTACGCGGGCAGCTAGCAACTCTCAATGATCTGATTATCAATTTCATATTTCAACCCTCAATGAATGAATTGATAATGATTGATAAAATGACTCGTATCCAATTTATTTTAGATATTATTCTTGCAATAATATTTGCCTAGTACTAATAATGAGAGATTTGTAAGTGACTAGCAAAATACCCTCATACTTCGTTTCGGATCTAAGAGATATTAAGGACTCCGTGGAAACACAACCCTTTTTACTACCCCCTTAGGCGTTGATTAGGGCAAAATTTTGAAATTTGTTTTAAGGCATTTATGTGCGTAATCTTTCCAAGTAAACACCAAGTTGATATCTAATCGGGTCTAAGAGATTTTAAGGAATCCGTGAAAATACTTTTCACCCCGTTTCACCCCCTTGGGGATGGAATTTCAAAAAATCCCTTTTAATGCAGCACCTACGTCGTAAGAGGAATATACTCTTCGAATTTTATGTTTCTAGGGTCAGCGGTTTGGGCTAGGCGGTGATGAATCAGTGATACAACGAGTATCTATTTATATATATAAAAAAAAGAAGTCCTGATTGACTGACTCATCAACGCCCAGCTCAAATCTTTTAAGCTAGGAATGTGAAATTTGGAGGGTATATTGTTTTCATGAGCAGGCGCCCACTAAGGAAGGATTTTTAGAAATTCCATCCCCAAGGGGGTGGGAAGGGGTAAAATGTGTTTTCTCGGATTCCTTAATATCTCTTAGGCCTGATTAAATATCAACTTGGTTCTCACTTAAAAAGATTACCCACCCAAATGCCTAAAAACCAATTTCATGATTTTGCCCTAATCAACCCCTAAGGGGATGAAAAGTTGTAAAATCTGTTTCCACGAACTTCTCAATATCTCTTAGGCCCGATTAAATCTGTGGTTGTAAGGAAAAACGACCCATGTCACATGTTTTCACTTTCGAGATATTGTCGTTGAAAGTTCTAAATATCAATTCTTCTTATTAGCAATGTTTCCTTGTTTTATTCTTACGATATAAACGTATATTTCCTTCACTTTGCATTATATTCAATATCCGTATAATTAACGTAACTAATAATAAACAAAATAGTAATAATTTACATACACTTTAGGCAGAACGACACAAGTCCACTGGACTTGTGTTGTTCTGCTTAATGCCGTTAAGAAGAAACGAAAGGAAATGATTACTTTTCCTTCTTTTACTTTCTTTTTTGTCTTCTTTCGTTTTCTTCTATGCTTTGCGTTGTTTTTTTGTAAAATATAAGTTACACATTTAAGTATCACTGGTATTTCATGGTGTGCTGTTTCTGGTAAAATGAAAATATGAAATAAAATTTTGCTCATTTTATATCACACAAAATACGTTAAAGTATATGCAGATAAATAAAAATAGAAAATTTAAAGCGATCACAAAGGAAAGATACGTCGTATTCTTTAAATTTTGTGGAATTACGTTGTTTTGCCAAATGCGTATTAATCGAATATTGGACTTCGGTTAAATTGCATTATTTTTTCAACGTATAAAATTCGTTTTCATGCATTTTTTTCTGACAAAAACATACATCCAATATTCTACAGTTGAATTAATGCATAAACTCAATTTTTTTGAAATTGTGACATGTGTCGTTTTTCCTTACAACCACAGAAATATCAACTCGGTTTTTGCATTTACAAAAGTTTCCCACACAAATCCCTAAAAATCAATTTCAGGATTTTGCCCTAATCAACCCCTAAGGGGGTGGAAAGGGGTAAAATCTGTTTCCACGAACTTCTCAATATCTCTTAGGCCCGATTAAATATCAACTCGGTTTCTGCATTTACAAAAGTTTCCCACACAAATCCCTAAAAACCAATTTCATGATTCTGCCATAATCAACCCCTAAAGTGGTGAAAAGAGGTAAACTGTGTTTTCATAAAGTCCTTAATATCTCTTAGGCCCGAAGCGAGGCACCTAGTATTTTGCTAGTATAAGTATAGATAACCTGTTTATTCGAGTGATGCAATAAATACTTCCAGTACTGTACTTATCTAACGTTCCCCCTAAAGTAGCTTTCAAGCCTCTAAACATTCAAATCTAAATTCTGCCACAAATTGACTAAACTCCAGAGGTCCGTTTTCTCACATCTGCAGGTTGCCCCTTCAGTCGCACAGACGATGGCAGGATCTACCAGCGAGCTTTCGGTGGCCAGTCCTTAAAATTCGGGAAAGGCGGCCAAGCTCACCGAACGTGCGCCGTTGCTGACAGAACTGGCCACGCATTGCTGCACACTCTGTACGGGCAAAGCCTCCGTTACGATGTGCATTACTACGTCGAGTACTTCGCCCTTGATCTTCTGATGAACGGGCGGTGCTGCAAGGGCGTGTTGGCGTGGGAGCTGGAAACTGGCCTGCTGCATCGTTTCAGGGCCCATCATACGGTGAGCGGCTGAAAGATGGGAGCCTCCCATTCCTGCCTGCTATTAGATACGAACGCTGAATGCTCCACTGGCACCCTTTCGCAGGTGTTGGCGACGGGAGGCGCGGGTCGGTGTTACTTGTCCTGCACGGCTGCGCACGCCTGCACCGGTGACGGCATGGCGATTACCGCCAGAGCAGGATTACCGCTACAGGACATGGAGTTCATCCAGTTCCACCCAACCGGTATGACGCGCGACAAAAGAACGAGCCGCGAGCCAGGCGTTTACACCGGTTAACCTTTCCGTTAGGGATATACGGAAGCGGTATCCTGATAACGGAAGGCAGCCGCGGCGAAGGTGGAAAGCTAATGAATTCCCAAGGAGAGTTCTTTATGGAGCGATACGCGCCGAACGCCAAGGACCTCGCGTCCCGCGACATCGTCTCCAGGGCGATAACCATGGAAGTGTTCGAGGGAAGGTGACGCAGTTGCATGGACAGATACAGCGGACGCGATAGAATTCGAGATTTTAAATTCCCGGCGTCGCGATACGGGGTCGTCCTTAAATTAGGTAAGGATTTCTGGAGGGGGAGGGGATCGCGAATTTCTTACGTTTTCTTACAAGGGCGGGGGGGGGGGAGTTAGGTAGCGTCTTACATAATATTTTTTTAAACTCATTTTCTATAAATACAAATTCTATGATTAATGTTCCAGAAAAGTAATTTTAGTTTATATTTCCCGAAGCCTAGTTAAATGAATTATATAAACCTTTGACAGAATTTTAATGAATGAAAAAATTAAATACAAAAAATATTACGTAAGGAGGGGGTTGGAATATCAAATCTTACGAATTCTTATACTGGGGGAGGGAGGGGGTAGGAATTCGCCAAAATTATCGTTACGTAATTTAAGGACGGCCCCTACGCGTACACTGCCGTTTATAAGTATTAGGACACCTGCTGTGTTTGCAGGAAATGTGATGTTTAGTTAAATTTTGTTTAATTCTATCTTTATTTTAAGTTTAGTCTAAATTTTATAATAATAAATATCTGTGCATGGGGCCCCGAAAAATTTACGATAAGCTTTTCGTGGACCGCGGGGCTTTTTAAAAAAAGATTATAATAAATATCTGTGGATAGAGTCTCAGAAAATGCACGATGAGCTTTTCATGGACCGCGGGGCCGGCTTCCTGGAAATGCTTCCTTCACTACTTTTAAGGGCACACCACCTTGTAGGGCTAAAGGCTGGGTAAATTTAAAATTTCAGGAAATATCAGGATCTTTTTAGGAAATTTTAGGCAACATTTTATCTTTATTTTCGTATATTATTTAAAATGACGGAGTTATACAAGATTGTGTACCGTCATGTCTTGTCAGCTGAACCTCGGCACCAAAAGCAACTGGATCATGAAAAATAAAAAATTCTTATGTCAAGTTAAACAGAAATAGATTGTCTTCTATGTAACGTGAGATTTTTTAATAATTTTAAAAAATAAGGAAATGGCGGCTTTGTAAAGAAATTTTTTCACTGGAAAGGGACAACTGTGGAGGCTTATAAAACTTAAACAAATTACAGTATAATACAAACCGTAAGTTAAATTGAAGAAAATCTACTTTTCTTAAAATTGAAATAAGAACTTTTTATTGTTTATATTCCAATCGCTTTTGGCGCCAACTGACAAGACAACATGGGTGTACTCAATGTTGTATAACTCCGCCATGTTAAAACTGTAACTAATAAATAATTGATGAAAATAAGCTTAAAATGCTGCCCCCCATCTCCTAAAAAGATCCCAATATTCCACTCAAAGATTACCTGAGAAAACAAATTTTGAAATAAAGTAAAATTTCTTAGAAATCTTCAAGAACTTTCCAACGTTCTTCACAGTAATTATTATTCCACGCAGAGTAGCTGCCTCGATACTTATAAGCGACATATAAAACTCCAAGAGTCTGCTAAAAAGGAGACTCGTCCAATAAATCAGGCAAATTCGCTGAGATTAAAATCACCAAAGCGCAGAATATTTTCCTAAAAGCTACGAATCCATGCAGATCACTCGATCAATTTGATTGAATGAATATTTCCTTCGCGACAACCTAGGGGCGTCGGTGAGAAGAAAGATCACGTGCATCTGCAGCTGCACCACCTGCCAGTAGAAACTATACGCTTGAGGCTACCAGGGATTTCGCACCTAGCCTGGGTATTCTCCGGCGTGGACGTGGAGAAGGAACCGATTCCTGTTATTCCGACGGTGCACTATAACATGGGCGGGACACCCACGAATTGGCGCGCGCAGGTGAGAGGAGGAAAAGAAACGAGACAAACTAAGCAGCTTAGGTAAACCTCGAAGCGGGCGATGTGAATCATCGATTGGGCATTCTGTCGAGAAGGTTCTGATGCGGGAAAACGAGGAGGACAGCATGATCGAGGGACTCTGGGCTGCAGGTGAAACTGCGTGTGCGTCGGTGCACGGCGCCAATCGACTGGGCGCCAACAGTCTCTTAGAATTGATCGTCTTTGGCAAGGCCATCGCCGATCAGATCGATTGCATGACGAGACCTGGTGAACGTCACGAGGACCTGCCTACCGTAAGGATGTCTGTTGCTTACATTTTAATTAATAGCAATCTCGATAGCTACGTCAATGTGGGGCGCTGAGCAATTTTCGTGCAGAGGAATCTGGGGGAAGAAATTAAGAATTTGGAGTACTTGGTAGTTAGTACAGTAGAAGTTTATTTATCTGGAATTGTTAGAGATAAAATGGAGAGGTGATTCTGATCTTCCCCAATTATTTATTTCCCGTTTGAAATTAATTTAATTTTGTAGATTTCCGTTCGTTTATTTTACTTAATATTGCAAGATGGTTAAATTCCTAGATGAAATTTTGATAACTGTAATCTGGGAGTACTTCGTGAAAGAGTAACTTCTTTTCTGACTTATTATTTGAATCAGTGATTACTACACTGTGGACATTTTTGCATATATGATCCATAGGCGTGGAAAATGAAAACTAAAATTTTTTAAGATCCTTATAAAGGGAAAGAAATTTATATTCAAGTCCTAATTTTTATCTGTAGTCTATAAAATTATAAAAGTACGAAATTTCCTAAATACTGAGCCTTTGACACAAGGGGTCGCGATTTCTTACGTTTTTTTTTTTTTTTACAAAGAGGGTAGTCATTAAATTTCACAAACAAATCCGAGTTAAATAAATGATATGAACCTTTAAAAGAATTTTAATAACTGAAAATATGCAATGTAAAAAATACTACGTAAAAGGGAGGAGGTGGTTGGAATATAAAATCTGACGAATTTATATACTGGAAGAGGGAGGGACTAAGAAGTCACCAAAATTACCCTTACGTAATTTAAGAACAGCTCCCAAGCTCACGTTTATATCCAAGAATTTACATAAGTGAAGGACCGTTAGCAGTTGTTCAAACAATAATATCCAGCAATAACTTCTGCCGAGTAACTGTCGAGCATTGAATAAAACGTACATACACTTGCAAACTTAAGCGAAAAAGGTCTGCTTAACACAAGCCCGCGATCAACCGTGTCGGAATAATTTGCGGTTTTCTGTTCCAGTAACACGAGTGTCATGTTTTTATTCGACTGATGTTATGTTGGCAGCGAAACAAGAAATATTACCACTAGTTATGCCAATCTGACTACTTTCTTTGTCTCCACTTTTTTCAATTGGTTTCACACCATTTTTTTACCATTGCATAATCACGTTGCAGCGCTGGAAATATACAGGACGTTTCAAAATGATGAAACAAGCCGAAACGTGCAATGTAATACCGAAAGTATTATTAATCGAAAAGTTGTCTACTATTTTGAAATCTGAGGTTTTGTTTTCAAAATACAGGCATTTGAAGTCTGGCAGTACGATTTCCGGCGCGCGATGTTTAAAACTGACACGCGAACACTCACGCGCGGAGAACAAGAACAAATTCGCGTTCTTGCGCAGTGTAGTGTTAATAATGAGTGATTCTGATTTCCATACGTATTAGCAGTAATTCGCGTACCAAAGCTACCATTCATTTCACTTTTACGAGTTCATTGCGCACGCGCGTAGTAAATATCTTCACTTTCAACTGTAGTGGACGAATTTTTTTTCATGTATTTAATGTTAAAAAGATGGAAACTCTCTGACTAAGTAGTAAATTGTAAGGTTTGTGACACAAATAATGTCAGTTTCACTTTAGTGTTACGGCACGTTTCGAATGAGAGTAATTAGAGCCTCTCGTCAACACGGCTAGAATAATACTGACCTCCTCGCAATACCGTTCAACTTTGAAGGGGCGTCGACTAGGGCTGGGACGATTTGTCGAATTCTTTGATATTCGAATATTCGAATATAATTTGAATATCCAAATATCCAAATACTATTCGAATACTATTCGAATATTTCAGTATTCGAATACTATTCGAATATTTCAGTATTCGAATACTATTCGAATATTTCAGTATTCGAATACTTTCGAATATTTCAGTATTCGAATACTATTCGAACACTATTCTGATGTATTCGAATAGTATGGTGTGAATTATAGATCAAGTTCTTTAAGTTCATTTTTTTACAAGCTTTTATTTAGTTTCAGTTGTGAGTTCGTTAGTTTTTTCAGGGTGAAATACATCAAATACATCAGTATTCGAATAGTATTTGAATAATCAAAAATTCGAATAATAATATTTGAATACTCAAATGTTCGAAATGTATTCGTAGTATTCGAATACTTGTAAAATATTCGAATATTAAATTATTCGAATAATCCCAGCCCTAGTGTTGACCTTTGTTTTGAAGTTCAGAATACGCAAAGAATTTTCGGGTAGGCATTTCAAGCGAAGAGGAAGCGAACGACGGGATTGCAATTATAATGTTTTGATCGTTCGAGAGCACCATTTATGACAGAGCAATGGAATTTATGACGTTTGTCGTTCGTCGTGAAAATCAAATCTCAGTTTGCGAAGCAGTGAAACACTTTTATACACACTTATAATTTGAATAGAACAGAAAACCCTAAATTACATAGATACTCCAAGATTTAACACCTGCAACTATATCAATTGTGCATTTTTCTATTTTTGTAAGAACTATATCCCTCCAAAATTCTTTAATTTCGTTCTCAGATCCTTTCATATATTAGGTCAGTGATTTTCAACCTGTGCGTCGCAAAGTATTTTCGGAGGGGTCGCCACGGTTTTTGGTGTTTTTTTAATATTATTAAGTTAGAATTATATTGTGAAATACCTATTTTTAATATATTTTCTTTACCTTATTAATGTTTCCTTATAATTTTATCTAAATTTTGTCCACTCTAAATCGGTGGACATTAGTAAAAAACACATGCCCCAAAATTGTTCATAACATTTTTTACATCAACATATTGTGCTCGTTGAAAGGAGAAATTTAAAAGGAACTATATGTCGCAAACGTACCGTTTGCTATAAAATAAATATGATAAAATTTTTGGCGCGAAGCGATCTATGTTAGAGGTGTCGAACTCTCCACTCTGAGAGCCGCACGAGTCAGTCTCCCGGTCAGCCGGTTCCCCCACTTATTCTTCTCCAGGCGTTGCACGTGGCCCGGCAGAGTTCGAGTGCGGCACCCGGAGGAGAAATTCATCAGAGTGAAGTAGGTGTGGAGGGGGGCCGTTCTCCTACGGCTCTACGGAGCAGGCGAAGAGGGGAAGGAGCCACTGCGGCTCGCGAGCCGCTAGTTGAACACCCTTGGTCTATGTATTGGATGAAACCGTTTTTCACGTTTTTGTGACATATGGTTCTTTCTAACTTTTTCCCCTTCAACGAGCACAACTTTAAAGATACAACTTTACTTTGAAGTAAAAAATAACATTGACTTTCAATGTTATAATCAAATATTCGTCAAGCCTTTTTGACAAATGTCAACCGATGCAGAGTTGTATATTAAATCAGTGGCTGCCACTTCTTTAACACCCTGTACAGAATAGTTAAAAAATTACAGAAATTGCAATAAAAGGCAGGCTGCAGTTGTAAAGCCTGACCTGTATCGCTGTTAAACATAAAAGAAGGTCGTATATCGAGGCTGACTTGCGATAATGAATAGATCGGCATCGTGAAGCGGCAGACACAGTGCAAATTGCATAGTGGAATGTTTCCAACTACCATTGTGCTCCGAGTGTTTCCTTATTTCCCTGGCATGTTTGCGAGCAGGCTATCAGCGAGGAATCCATTTGTCGCTTCGACGCCACTCGCCACGCAAAAGGCTGCGTGCCCGTCGCCGAGCTGCGGGAGGAAATGCAGCAAACCATGCACCGCTACTGCTCGGTCTTCAGAACCTGTGACGTGTTGCAGCGAGGATGTCGCGAAATGACGCGGCTCTTCACCTGCGACCTGCCGGACATATGTGTAGGTGAATTGATCGAAACTTTCCACTCGCGCGAGCGTCAGCCACGGTACACCTACGATCTTTGGATCGCTAGAGTGCCCGCTGAGGGAACCTTGCGTGCACTTTTAATTTTAAATTAGTTGCTGTTTAGTCCACAATGTACAAAATTCTGGGTAATCGGTTTAACACTAACAAAGTAACAGTGCCATAAATAATAGGAGACTATGGAGATTTTCTATTCTTAGATGTAGTATTTGTATAAGAAGCTAAAAAGGGAAATCGGTTCTAACTCCAACTGAAGGGAGGATTGCTCCCTGTTGAACCGAAAAATAGATAATTTTTTTGTACAAAACCGGCGCGACAAATTAATTCCAGGTTTGGCAGGCGGTTTCATTATATCTTGAGATGTTGTTTTGAATTTTTGTGTGGCAGTGAAAAATAGAAGATGGCAGATTCAGAGGGCTGATTGAGAGCGCTGAACAAAAATCGGGTGATCCTGGCGTTGACGGGAAGTGGTGTAAGGGTTATCTGAAACACAAAAAGGAAAAGAGATACTTAATCTATATGAATATGTCTATCTGTGGTAGTAGGTTTATTTCCGTGCCTGTTACCGTTCCTTTCTTATTTAAAGAAGTTTTCCCGATTTTGAGACAAACCTTTTACAGACTCAAATCAGGCGCTTCATCTTCTTTAAAAGGCTACCATTTTAACATTTTTTTATTTTTCCTAATGCATCTACTACCACAGATATCCACATTCATATAGATTAAGAATCTCTTTTCTTTTCTGTGTCTCAGATAACCCTTACTTTCCATCAACGCCAGGGCCACCCGATTATTTTTCAACGCTCTCTCTATATCTGCCATATTCTTTTTTTCACTCTCACACAAAAATTCCGAAAAATAGTTCAAAATATAATAAAACAGCGAGAGAGAGTTTCGGAGAGTGTCATATCTTTCATCAAGCTCTGAAATCTCTTAGTAAACACTTCCGCACGTTTCAGTTCCCTCTAAAAGCGTCTCATTCTCCACAACTGTAATCTACTAATGATCAATCTAGCGTTCGAATTTACTGCCGCTTGTGACAGGCATGAGAACAGCCTAAGTATGCTTCAGGTGCAAGACCAGTCGATGATTTGGAACACAGAGCTGGTAGAAGCTATTGAATTACAAAACATGATGCTGGTTAGCCTGCACGTTGTCTACGCGGCGGAGAACAGGAAGGAGTCCAGGGGCTCGCACGCACGGGACGATTTCAAGGTATTTACATAATATCTGCCCCCCTCGCAGTCCTCTGAACGCCTCATAAGAATGTCGAAGAAAATCAAAAAACCTCACGGTCGCAGGAAAGAATCGACGAGTACGACTATACCAAGCCGCTCGAAGGCCAGACGAAACGGCCGTACAGCGAACACTGGCGCAAGCACACTCTCACGTGGTCTCGGAACGACGGATCGGTGAGTTATCGAGCTCCTGATTTTCACTTATCATCGATCCAACAGCATATGCTCAGCCCAGTTCGCTTGATTCGCGTGAAGGCTCCCAAACAGCTTTTCCAATTTATAGTTACATATTTCTTTTCCCAACTCCTACCACGCGTATTATTCACGAAGGGGGGCCTTCGAATGAAACCGAAACGGTGATATCAGTGCCGTGCTTCATCTCGCGCGATAAAAAGAGATACTACACTTTGCTTTAGTTTTCAGCGTGGGCGAAGCAAATGTTTTTAGCGTTATCATTGCGTATCATTATGTGATGTACCATTATGTACAGTGTGCTCGGCTTGTTCGCATACACGATATTATTTTTCTGAGGTTTCTGAGAAAGGGAATACATTTTTAATATGAAAGATGCTTGATGCGATGGAAGAAACTTAATAGAATATTAAGATTTACGTTGGAGTTATTATTTATAGAGATTGCAATATCAATGTATTCTTCTTTTAATGGAATGTTTTTTATGTCGGTTTACCTGACATAAATGGTTATTAAAACTAATACTGATGTTATTTATTTTATCGGAATAAAGCTAATGTGTTCAGAATTTTATGCTGATTCAGGAAAATTGGGGATATTTGATTTAAGACATTATTTATTGAAAAGCGGTTTGAAAACTGAAATAGTTACTTCTGAGTATGTCTCCCAAGGTGCCGAAAGAAATGATTCTCGTCGTTGGGAGTGATGGCCCACATAATTATCGGATAATCAACTCTGAAAGTGATAAAAACACGGTGCACATGATATTTCAAGACGGGCTAATCTGAAATCAAACTTTTTTTCTTAAAATATTTGAGTTACTGCAAAATACTGAGAACTCGATGATTGGTACACGTTTTAGTAAAAGTGCCCTGAAACCGGTAATCTTTTATGCCGAATAAAATCAAATTGAGTGGATTAAAGCGTTTGGAAGTTGGTAATACGACAGCGAGTTCATTTACGAAAAGAATCCCGAAAGAATTTTTTACATCCGTTCATCAGTTCTTTTGTTTTTATCTACGCAGTTTTTTTATCACCGTCTGAGTTATAGCTATCTGTTCAAGATTACATCGAAGATAAAACAATAGAAATTTTTTTTATCATCTTGAAATATGTATAAATCAATACCAAAAAGACTTCTTACCCTATGTGTTCGAGGTTTCTTTAAAAAAAATCCTAAATTTCTGAGGGGATTACGGGACAATGGACCCTTAAGGGGTTATGTCTACCTGTAAGATCTGAAAACACAAGTATTTTCGGGATTTTTTTTTAAAACTTGAAGACATTTTTTAAATAAACTGTGGTATATTCGAAAGTATATATTTTAAAGTTCTTGTAGCTTTGTTGCGACCTGATATTTAAATAAATAATGGAATTACAGGCAATCTCCCGGCAGCGATTTTTCTTCTCAGTATTTTGCAATGACCACTCTAATTTGACGTGGTTCATCCGAAATAAAAAGTTCGCGGGAATTTAGTTAGTATATTCGATTACCCAGTCCCTAATCGCGGCTTTTTCATTTCCGTTGCGTAGTTTCTATTTTATAGATGAAAAATTATGAAAAATGAGAGCGATTCTGTGACGAAAATCGATACTTTTCCTACGAGAAGCCACCATTTCGTAGCAAATTAATTTTTCGCGATAAAGACTAGATAATCTAATACATTAACTAAATTCCCGCGAATTTTTTATTTCGGATGAACCGCGTCAAAATTAGAGTGGTCACCGCAAACTACTGAAAAAAAAATTGCTGCTGGGAGATCGCTGATATTTCCCTTACTTATTTATATTTTCCGTCGCAAAAATTACAACAAGTAGTTTAACATGTACTCTTTCGAATACATAAAGGTTTGATTAAAAAAGCCTTAATGTTTTCCCCGAAAAAATTCAGGAATGTAGGCATAACCCCTTAAGTTTCCTCCATCAAATTTCATTTGAAACATTTCTTCGCTTTTTCAATATTTAAAAAAATAATAGCGTGTATACGAATTGCGCAACGGTGTTCCCTCACGTAAAGACGTCAGAGCGGTTTCTGCGTTTGCAGATCAGCATCTCTTATCGGCCCGTCATCGACACGACGTTGGACGAGGACGAGGCCAAGCACGTCCCTCCGTCGGTTCGAGCTTATTGACGACTACAATGATCCGTAGCGTTTCATGTTTTTTTTCTTCGTTTAATTAAAACGCCGCCAACGTTTCGCCGTTTGTCGACGTAACCGGGATCCGCATGTGTCGCCGATTATCGTGAGACTCGAGCGCGGCTGGATTCCGTTGCCCGCCCCGTACGTGTCCTCCGCGCGAATCGTCTGTTCACTCGGCTCCAACGGGCGATATTATATAATTAATTAATTCTGACCCCGTGGAACAGGCCCGGCCGCTATCGGATTTACATATCCGAGCGACGAAATGGCTCGTTTAAGCCGCGGGATTCATCAATAATATCTCTGTTCGATTGGTCGTTGAGTGCTTGCCTTTTTTCGCTGGATGAAAAAATTCTATACGTCACGGCTTAAAGGCAAAGTTCGTTTTTTTTCCCCTATAACGTTTTCGAGGGGCTACGAGTTTATCTTCCGCGCGATTTCATCGAAGTTTGTGAAACGGACCTAACGAAAGGTGGTTCTCAGATGTGCTTCATAGAAGTTAGTATTAAAGGTTTAATAAATTATTTTGTTACTTAAATCGTTGGCTTGTTTGGTTCTACTTCTTCCCCTGTGATCCTAGCTTTTTTCACAATTAAGGGGTAGCTTAATTTAACTAAAACTAGTGCTACTTATTAGCCCTTAGAGGACCTGCTTTTTTTTTAAAAAATATAGCGGTTTTCAGTGTCCAAAAATTTATATTATAATATATATATTTGGATGGCTCTTATTTTCGACTTTGGAATTTTCTTCGGAGCACCGTCCAGAATAATTCCAAATAATTAAAAAAAATCTGTGTAAAGTTTGAGCTCGATCGGATAACGGGAAAAAACAATTAAATCATTATTTAACAGCTCACAAAGTCGAATATATATAATATCCTCCAAGTTATTGATTAAATAAAAAAATACGTCAAACAAAAGTTGTATATTACTTTTTCTCGTGCGATAAACGGTTTCCGAAAAAAATCCGAAAAACTAAAAATTTTAATATCTAGAATACTGTTTTTTTTTATACTGCTGATTGCGAATCTGTAGTCGAATTGTACAAATATTTTACCTACATGGCAGGTTTATTCATTAAGGTAGGTTTCCCTAAACGCGACTGGGCCCAATATCAAGAATTTCAAAATCGATTTCCACGAAAATGAAGCGCGATATAAAAAAAAATACCGTTTCTTTTCGCCTCATAACAAGTAAATAAGTCGATAAAAAAGAATAAAATTTTTTGATATCGCGCTTCATTTTCGAGAAAATCGACTTTGAAAGTCTTAAGGTTGCGTGCAGTCGCGCATAGGAGAATCGACCTTAATGAAAATCACGTTCGATTTAAGCGTAACTGGAATTCGCCCTTCGTTAGCAAATAAATTTCCCTGACATCAATCACATACTTTATCATCGCCCATACTACCTGATTCCCAGCGGCAACGCGTAATCGTAAACTCATCAAAAATTTTATCTACGCTCAGATTGAGCCATCAACAGTGGGACAAAACAAATATAAAAAGCTTATTGCCGCTGGGGTCTTCCGAGCGCCACTATTCTGAGGTTAAAAAGTGTAAAATGTGTATGGTATATGTACGCGCACCGTCAGCTGCGCTACGTGCACGTACACGCGCCTGTGGGTACACAAATGCGAGCAAACCTGTTTCGCGAAATACTCCTACGCCTACCAACACTTTTACCGCTGTCGCGCCAGTAGCATCTGGCTGGGCAGCGTGTCTATATATACGATGCCCCACCATATGGCAACCAAGGTTTACCTATATGTATGGGAGACGAGCCTACAGAGCGTCGACCAATAGGGAGACGAGACACGCGTCGTGCCGTCAACCCCACAGCGCGACAAATCTTTCTCTTTCCTTTTGCCTCCCCCTCCCTTCACCGTGCAGCGAGGAATAAAGCTCGGTTAAGCGCGAGCTCCGTTACAAACTGTGCTAACAACCTCGTAAAGAGTGAGATTTTTTCGCGCGACCGAAGGCTGCATGATTTAAAGCGCAAACAAGCAATTGTACGCGTGATCCGAGGTTTTCGTCTAGCCGCGATATAACGTGCACGCTTGATAATCGATTGAAGCGAGTACATGCACAGTTTCCTCTATCGCCTAACGAACGATCCAATTCGAATTCGACAAAGGTCTTTCTAAAACTTTCAGATGCAAACGGTCTTACCTCTCGACCATACGTTCACCTTTCACCGGTCCGCACAGCCGCGCGTACGCTTATCGATTAGGATTTCCATTAGTCACACCTTCCGTGATAAATATTTTTTAAAATACAAGCGAACTTGCGGAATTCAATGCGCGAGCCGCGGCGTGGATTCTCCCCGTTGCAAGCGCGAGCGATAGAATAATCCGAAAATTCCAGGTACCGCTAGCACCCCGTCGACGCGTAGGGTAAAATGAGAACCGCTTGAACATTTATTTCTTTCGCGGTATCATTCAATTTTCCCGCCAACGACTGTCCACTTTCGCACGACTCGAGGCACGAAATTCCACGAGCTGCGGGGCTGGCCTCGGCTCGAGGGCGTAATCGCCGGGTGGTTAAATGGAGTGATGAGGAAAAGCAATCGCCGATTGTCGCTGAAACGTGAAATGAACGCGTGCCCGAGAGGTGAGGTTATCTCGCGGCGATACGATTGGCAGCACTGGTAACATCTGAGAGCTTCCGCCAGTAGTCGGTACTCAACCGACTCGAACGCTTCACGTCGCCGTGCAAGAAGTGCGGGAGTGAAGTTGAAGAAAAATTGGGGTTAGTTGCACGGTGTAGCCGAGTCGCGCGTTCCACGAAGAGGTGCACGGGTCCCGGTTAAAAACGTAAAATACGCCGCAGGTACGTCGGGTCGTGGCAGGATGAGCGGCCTGTTGAAGCTGTCGTCGTTACTGGCGAGAAATACTCGCACGACAACGTTGGTAAGGCGTTTTTCATTAAGTTACATAATTTTTATCCCGGCGATGATGCACCTTCGGCTGTGCGATTCTCTGTGCCGATCAATTACGTAAGTTTTGCCAAGCACACACGCGTATCGTGCAACGTCTACCCGTGTCGGTTGGGTCGGCAAAATCTCCTGGCGACCAAACCTTCAACGGCCCTCGGCGATCCCCTGAAAACGATAGAAAAAGTCAAATGTACAATGAAAGCGCGACGATCGAAGGCGAACGGCGACTTGGCTGCGTTCGAGGGGGGACCACGAAACGTTTAGCAGACGATTCTGACGTCGAGTGTCTTTTTTTACCGCACTTCCCTCATTTCGTACGCGCCACCACCCCGCGAGCCAGCCGGTTTCCACGATAATGCAATTTTCACTCGTCTCAATTAGCAACGGCCGCTTCGAATTTTCCGTTATCCTCGTGCCAGCCGAACAGCAGCTTATTTTACCCCTGGATTGATATCGAGGCTGAACGCGATACGAAACTACCGTCCGCCGTGTATTACAGTTTGGAAGATCAATTATAATTGCGGACGAGCCAGCCGGCACGGGAAGTTTGCATTAGCGGGAAATTGCACACTTTAAATTACGATTCCTCGCTCGCCACGAACTTATTCGCCTTACTGCCCTCCAGTTTCGTTGATCTTTATTGTATAACCCGCTCTACTCTTTGCACGGATGAGAATGGCAGAAATTATGTTAGATAATCTCGGTCCCGTTAATTTATACCGCATTTAGCGGTGCTTTGCGAAACGCGTTGCGTTGCAAATATCTTTGCTTGCCGTTCAGAGCTTTCTTTGGTGATAGAAAATTGAAACTGTGCATGCATCGCTTCCTGTAGTCTCCATGTGGGCGAATTTCGCATGTTGGGAGACATGCGTTCGTCGTATTGTGAAATCTTCCTCCTTGTAACACGCGTGATTCCAGCCGAGGAACAAAAGTTTCCAGATGCGTCGATAATGCGTTCGTAGTTAATTAACCCTGTGTACATGTTTACCACGCTTTTTGGCAAAATTATGTGTGCCTTAGTTAACCTTAATCTTTCTGACAATACTCATTCTGAAGATAACGTTATTCCTGTATCATAATTGTTAGTAATGCGAATTGTTGTTGTATTATTACCTGTACGCATAGTGATTGTCGAAATTCATATCCTTTGTAAATTTCAACTAAGCTAAATAAATAAATTATTTGACCACTTATTTGGTGTACTGTTCTTACGATGTCGTCGAAAAAACATTATTTATGAGTTACTTGTTGGAAGTTGTGCGTTATTTCGAAATCAGTGGGAATAGAGATATATCGAGAAATATTTCGAAATATTAAAAATCGGCAGTCAGTCGAATTA
The DNA here is from genome assembly GCA_963932335.1 of Andrena marginata. NCBI lineage: Eukaryota > Metazoa > Arthropoda > Insecta > Hymenoptera > Andrenidae > Andrena > Andrena marginata. Next base: position 9,496,070 of record OZ010660.1, read on the forward strand.
TTCATTAAATTAGTTCGTATTCTGTAATAACTTAAACAATGGTCGTATTGCCTTTTTTTTCGAAGTTGGGTTTCTGAAACTGTTTCACGTTTTATAAATAGATCATTAATGCAATGCACTAACGACACAATATATGTCACAACACATACATGTATGCATGCAGTGTAGACACAAGATCCGATTATGGTTTTGCAACTATGTACATAGTATATACAGGGTGTTAAAGAACTGTAAGTGAAAATTCGACCGAGTAATAGAACTCCTACAAAGAGATAAAGTTATAATAAACCAAGGTCCGCGAACTAATTGTTCCTGAGATATTTAGTTTCTCTACTACACGCGCAAAGATTATGTAAAGCTCTGTGATACAACCGAGTTACCAATTCTGCATTGCTACTTGCACACCCGTACATAAATGGGAACATACTTTGAACTAATCTTTTGTAAATTGACACGTGTACTACGGAGGGAATGGAGATGATCTCTGCATATAGGATCGCTTAAACAATTGCTACTTGAAATGAATCTTGGTATTAACGAAAGTGTTAATAGAAGCTAATTCACAATACGATTTATCATTCATTATTCACGGAACATTCATTTGGAGCTCAGTCGTTTACAAAAACTAAGTACCATAAAAACAATAACTTAGCGTGCGATTCTGGTTTATTACAAGCTTTTTTCTTTCTTCTCATGGATTCTATTAACTCTTTGGATTTTCATGTATAGTTCTAAAGCACGCTATATAAATCCCAGGAATGTTTCCCCAAGATGTTTTCACATCGTTTCAGAATAACTTGGGATTACCTGTTGTTGGAAATCGTAAGTTCCATTATACACCAGACGGCAGAGCTGCGAAAGTTTCTGACGCTATCTCTAAACAGTACCCGCTAGTGGATCACACCTACGATGCCGTTGTCGTTGGTGCCGGCGGAGCAGGATTACGCGCGGCCTACGGCTTGGTCGCGGAGGGATTTAAAACAGCTGTGGTTACTAAGTTATTCCCAACAAGGTCGCATACAGTAGCTGCTCAAGGAGGTATCAATGCTGCTTTGGGTAATATGGAGGATGATAACTGGCAGTGGCACATGTATGATACTGTTAAGGGATCAGACTGGCTGGGCGATCAGGACGCTATTCATTACATGACTCGTGAAGCGCCGAAGGCAGTCATTGAATTGGAAAATTGTGGCATGCCTTTCAGTCGAACTTCGGATGGTAATATTTTTATAAATCACACTTAGTCTAGTTTGCGTTATAGTTCTTTACGAGAGGCAATTTAATATGTTCCTGGATGAAATTAGTTTTATACCACAGAATTTTCTTAAACGATGAATCGATCGCACCTACAAACATGTTTACAAAACCAACGCCCCTCTAAGAACTCTCGTCTGAAATATCTCCGCTTGTTCTCGAGCCAGCTGTACCCGAGGTGGCTGAATCTGTGTCCGATTCAGAAGTGTTTTCCTTCTTCTTAACTTGTTTCCGTTTCTACGATAAAGATATGCTTATTGTGTATCGTTATCTCTGTTTTATTTGCAAACGATAGAAACCCATAGTTTCTCTGAATGTATGAGAAATTAACCTTGCTGTTTCTTTCTGGTTTCTTAATCCTCTTCGTTTGTTTTCCTTTTGGGCTCTCATTCTTACTCTGTTCTGTATTTTTATTTGATTTATTCACTTTGTCGTTCCTCTGCTGATTCACTTTCCTGCTTCGAATACCCGCAGCGACCCGTACGTAAGGTAGTTTTTCTTCAGGGGACATTTGCCTCCATCTTTCGCCAGCTAATCGAAATACCCTTGTGCTTCTCACGCCGGTAAAATTCTGTAAACGTCAGATACCTCCCGATAACAGGTTCCGTGAATGTTTCACCTGTACTCGTCCTACCTGTCTAAACTCTTGCAGAAAATTTACGAAAGGGTTGGAGCTCCTCCATTGTTTAGGACTTCTGATACTGATCGGTGATCGAGAACGAGAGTGGGGACGTCCACTTTGATTCTGCTTCGGCGTGAAATATGGTTTTGTATTTATTCTAGAAATATCCAAGCGATAGTGTCATTACTCAGTCTACGATAACTAAAGAATTTTATAGCCGCTTTGTACCTCTCCTGTGGCTCGTCTTTCTCATTCCCCGCACTGTTAGATTCATCGTGGTTTTGCTCTTGCTTATCACTGTTATCCATAGTTAAAGTGCCCAAAATCTTAATTTTTACATTAATGTATCAACATTTTTAACAAAAAAGATAGTGTCATCGCGAAAATTTATCACGGTACCAGAGGAGAAACTAATACAAATTTTTTCCTGACATTTAAAAACAACAAATCACATTTTACGGTTGCCATGCGTCTAAACATTGCTGCGTGTCTGTTAACACTGTGAACATTGCTCTCGTAATGGTATACAGAATTTTACTTTTGGAACACCCTGTGCATCGTTTAAAGAATTATAAAGAAACTTCAGTATTGATACTTAATTATACAAATAAGCATAATTGTATCAGGGATCAGTTGTGAAATCCGAAGCTGAATAATTCTTTTTATTACAGGCAAGATTTATCAGCGTGCTTTCGGTGGCCAGTCTCTGAAGTTTGGAAAAGGTGGTCAAGCTCACAGATGTTGCTGCGTAGCTGATAGGACAGGTCACTCCTTGCTTCACACCCTGTATGGCCAGTCACTGAGCTATGACTGCAATTACTTCGTCGAATACTTTGCTTTGGACTTGCTCATGGAAGACGGCGAGTGCAGAGGTGTGCTCGCTCTTTCTCTAGAAGACGGAACTCTCCATCGCTTCCATGCCAAAAACACGGTTCTAGCAACCGGAGGCTATGGGCGTGCATACTTCTCGTGCACGTCCGCTCATACGTGCACTGGCGACGGCACCGCGATGGTTTCAAGAGCTAATTTGCCTAATCAGGACTTGGAGTTTGTACAGTTTCACCCTACTGGTATGGAACTAACGTGCGAGCGTTGCTTCAGAGCTTTATGCTCGAGCCCGAACGTAACGGATCTGTGATTGATATTTTATTATAGGAATATATGGTGCCGGGTGTCTCATCACGGAAGGCAGCCGCGGCGAAGGAGGCTACCTCGTGAATAGCGAAGGTGAAAGGTTTATGGAACGTTATGCACCAGTTGCGAAGGATCTAGCCTCTAGGGATGTAGTATCTAGGTCTATGACCATTGAAATCCGGGAAGGCAGGTGAGTCATGGAAATGGTGCGTACGAAGTATCCCGGAATCACGCGGCAAACAAGAGCACTCCCATCTCTGGTGATTAAATTAATAGAAACTTTTTATCAATTTTCAATGTGAGACTTCGTTTTCAAGGTATGAACGATGGAAAATTGGTAGCCAATCACTTGCGCGCGGTATCTAACTTATTAAATTGGTTACTTATGGACTACTTTTCTTATCTGAAATTACATAGAATAGACGGTCTCCTCTATTGCAGTTAAAAGTGAATACATGTTTCACGTAATCACATGATACACGTATTTGATGATATAACAATGGAAAGAATGGTTTCAAGAATGGTGAGAGTTGGTTGAATACTACAGTAGAGCGACAATTATCCGAACTAATTGGGACCGAAATGGTTCGGAAAAATGAATTGTGCGGATAATCGAACAGTTCGGAGAATGGAGCATGCATCTCAGTTTGTAACTGTAGGAATTACACCTAAAATTACTTAATAAATACAAGAGTTTTATTGCTATAATTTGAAATGTAATGAATATTACGCAAAAGATATGGGTACAATACATAGTAAGTATATTATTTTTTAAAGTAGTCTGATATTTTTTGATCGGATAATCGAGGTTCGGGTAATTGACCCTCTACTGTACTTAGAAAAGTACAAGGAAAATGTATAGTGGAATTTGAATTATTCATGGGAAAGGAATTTTTAGCATAAGAAATTTGCACCTTGTTTCTTACATGATTCTGAGATACTCTACGACGAATGCATGAAGGGTGCCGGGGCACAAACGCCAGTTTTGAAAAAGCATTCAAACTATGATTTCAATTTATGTTATGTCTATTATTGCTTAACACTTTGCATGCGGGTGCGGAACACTTATAACTGTGATCACAGTCTCCCGCTTGTAATGTGTTAAGACAGATGATCTAAATCAAATCTTTAAATTTATGCTCGAAAGAAGTGCACTGTTTTATGCAATAGCAATTCCACGTACTCCATTCGTAATTTATGGATGACGAAGTTCTTTGATAATACGTGATACTAATGAAGTATTGCCTTTTTATTTATTTCTTTGTATGTCGAGTATCTATGCATATTTTAGTTTCAAAAATTTCTTCGATTTATGAACCGAGAACACTATATCCACCTAGCAGTGCATATGTGAATTAAAGCGTTCCATTCACCTTGTGCAGGGTGATAAAACATTGTTTATTTATATATTTATCCTAATTCCGAAGATCTGGTAGCTTGCCAAGATATTGCAGCTCACTATGTAATTATTTTGAACAACAATACCGTCGATTCATTAGTTTTAAAAGAATAATGGTCATGTCTTCTTAAATACCTTTAAAAACAGTAAATGAATAATATTGTTGCTCAAAATCGTTGCATAATGATTTAAAACACTTGTGTAAGAAATTCAGGCTCTCAGAATGCGAATAAATAAACAAATTTTTGTAACACTGCATTCATTAAATGGGACTTGGTCCATCCAATTAAATAAATTTTTAGGAAGCTGTTAAAAGCAATAAATGAATGATATGTTGCTTAATGTCGTTGCATCACGAGTTACAGCACCTCTGAAATCGATCTGGAATCTCGGAATGCAAATAAACAAGTTCTTCCATCTTTGCACATTTGAAGATTTATGAGTATTAATGCTAGATGATCATAGCGTTCCGAGGTTTATAAATTAAACAGGAGCACATGGAATTGTAATTACATACAACACTGCGTTTCTTTAAAGTGGAAATGTTATAAAGCATACGATAGAATAAAAACTTTTCTAGAAATGATGGGCATATCACGAGTAAAAATTATAGTGTGAATGATGGTATTTAAGCAATGGATCAAAGTGGAATGAATTATCACTAGTCCTCGTACGAATGTTATATAACTTCTATCGATTTACCTACACGATTGAAAATTATCTTCCTTATTCAGAGGCGTTGGACCGGAAAAAGATCATATTTATTTGCAATTGCATCATTTGCCACCCGAACAATTGGCAGCCAGATTGCCTGGGATCTCAGAGACGGCAATGATATTTGCAGGAGTTGACGTGACTAGAGAACCTATTCCCGTAATACCCACGGTGCATTATAACATGGGTACGTGATTTTCTTTTGACATTAAAAAATAAATTATTATATTAACTCATTTTAAGCTAAGAATACTTATAGGCAGTTAGGGGTCGTCCTTAAATTACGTAAAGCTTTTTGTGGAGGGAGTCGTCTTCACAATATTTTTTAACTAAATTTTCCATAAATACAAATTCTATCATATTAATGTTCTAGTAAAGTAGTTTTAATTTAAATTTCACGAAACAGAGTTAAATGAATTATATAAACCTTTAAAAGAATTTTAATCACTGAAAAAATTCAGTGTAAAAAATATTACGTAAAGAAGGGGTTGCAATATCAAATCTTACGAATTCTTATACTGGGAGAGGTAGGGGGTAAGAAACCACCAAAATTATCCTTACCTAATTTAAGGACGGCGCCTTAATATATCCTAAAATGATTGCAACTATAGCACACCAAACTTTAGATTGAATAATAAATAATAACGACAAAGAAGAATATAATCCACCAAATATCAATGCAGCACTACTAAGTGATAATTTAATCCTACAGGAGGAGTGCCTACGAATTTCAAGGGCCAGGTTCTAACAAGGCAGAACAACGAAGATAAAGTCGTGCCTGGACTCTACGCTTGCGGAGAAGCCGCCTCCGCATCTGTCCACGGCGCCAATCGCCTCGGTGCAAACTCTTTGTTAGATTTAGTCGTTTTTGGGCGTGCGTGCGCCAAGACAATCGCAGCAGAGAATAAGCCAGCAGAATCTATCGGGCCTCTTCGACCTGTAGGTATTACCATCCACCACAGTAGATTATGTAACATAGAAACCGCTTAACGCGATCCAATATTTTAGAACGCTGGAGAAGAGAGTGTGGCGAATTTGGATTGGGTGAGAAACGCGAAGGGTAGCATTCCTACCGCGGACTTGAGATTGAGCATGCAGAAAACCATGCAGACGCACGCGGCTGTGTTTAGAACGGCCGAGACATTGAAAGACGGTAAACCTTTGATCGACGCTTGTGTTTAATGCGACTATAAGGACGCATGTTTGTAAATTAACGTTCTCCCGACTTCTACTAGGATGCCAGAAGATGTCCGCGCTTTACAAGAAGCTGGACGACGTTAAAGTATCGGACAAATCCATGATCTGGAATTCTGACCTGGTGGAGACCCTCGAATTACAAAATCTGATGGTGAACGCGATGCAAACAATAGTGGCTGCCGAGAACCGGAAGGAAAGTCGCGGGGCACACGCGCGCGAGGATTTCAAAGACAGAAACGACGAGTTGGATTACAGTAAACCAATAGAGAAGCAGCAACCAAAACCATTGGACCAACACTGGCGAAAGCACACCTTGACGAAAGTAAACCTGAGAACGGGAGAGGTACGTACCACTCTGTTAACCGATCGCGCGGCGTACAAAGCACCACGCCCGCGTCTGCGATTCTAAATAAAAATTACGTTTTCCAGGTATCCATCGACTACAGACCGGTGATAGACAACACCCTAGATAAAAGTGAATGCGCTACGGTTCCACCTGCGATTCGTTCCTATTAGATTTCTCCAAGTAAATATAATTTAGCTCGCCTAGCCTCCCACCAAGTTTTGCCCCCTTACCGCCGCATATTTAATTCGAATCTGGCCACTTGTGCGACTGTCACGAATTCTTTTGTACAGGAGGGAGCGACGGAACCGACCAGAACGAAGTTACCGACCTAACACTACGATGCAGCAACTTATTTATTACGCACGTGAACCACGTTCGTGCACCAAAGTTTAATTCTTGTCAAATACCCTTGCGCGCGTCCGCGGGCAAGATTAGTTGTCCTTGTAGGATAATGGTGCTGAGATTGTCTTCATTATTTTAAAGAAGAGTCCGTTCGACTTCTTAGCGAACCAGTGCTACCTTTATGTAAACTAATAGTAAAAATGTTAGCGCGATTCAGGCAGCGAGTAATTCTCACGCACAGATCTTTTAAGGAGGAAAGTTCTCCCTACCTCTGTAAGCGACACGCCCAGTATTTCTGTTCATAATTCTCAGCCAACGATCTCGTTTCTCAACGAGCTACTTTTACGAACCAGCGCGCGCGCGATAATCGCTAACACGAACTGTATTTAATGCAAGGAATTATCTAATACGATAAATCGCGAGGCTAGTACTCCCTAAAAGGTTGTGCAGCAAGTTGTTATTGCGGCTCAATACTTAACGTTGACAGGCTAATACAGAAACAGCGTTCATCAAGAAGGTTTGAGGCATCTAGGCTTGATATACGTTAGAATGAAAGCTACTCGGTACTAGATTTGCCTCGATGAAAAATTTCTCGTCTCTGGTATCAAATAGTTCGTGCAGAAGTCTCAGTACTTACTTCTTAAGAATCACTATAACGTCGTTTTGTACTTTCGCTGGCCGATAAGCCTGTTTCTACGTTACCTGTTAAACTTGCGCATTAATAATTTATCGTACCCGCGTATTTAATAAAATGTTGCAAGCGAATAATCTCGAAGCAGAGGTACATGCACGGAACTGTGTACTTTTGGAGTAATTCATTCGTATGCTCATGCTGAGCAGCATGACAAAAGTGTACATAAGATTGTCAATAAAAAAAGCATTCGTACAGCCTTTTATTCAGAAAAGATTATTTGTCCGCAAAATACCCTGCACGCGTGTAGGATCTTACATTTCGTGTTGGTGTAGTTCTCCGTGTGGTTGTGCAGTTTATCTTTTATAAAGAACACACTGGATTTTTAGCGGATATCATTTATTAAACCCATAACTTTAATGTTCTGGTCATAAATACGAATTTTACGGATTAAATAACAATTCCTACCAAACGTATTTTCTAAAGCATTAAATTAAAGCTCACCGTCGAGCTAATACTTCAGAAAATGTTACGAATTATACAAGATTAATTTAAATGAGCGTGAATTTGATGAACATGTTCTCACATACGAAACGTTGCACCATCAAAGAATACAGGATATGTTCGAACGAGTGTCGCGCACGAATGTACAAATTGTTGACGACACAACAAATACAAACGCCTGATCATCGATTTAAAAAGAAGGTATTAAAAATTCGAAAACTTATTGGCACCAACATAAATGCGTCTTTTTAAATAATATCTCTTGAATGAGCTGCGTACACCTGTTACTTTTTTTATGCCAGAACCGAGTGGAAATATATTAATTAAAAATAGTAAATGGCGGGTTGCGAATTTCAAGATTTCTCGCAGACGAAGTTAAAGATCGCGTTTACGATTGTTCGTAATTGTAAGTTTCTTACAGCAGATGTGGTATTATTAATTTACAAAAAAAAAAATTAAATTCACATTTACTAGCTCCTAACTCCTTATTTCACCCAGTTCTGCTTCCTAGGCTAATTTCTTGTCTCTTGGCACTTAGCACCAACTTTTCGAAATGCAATCGTAGAACAAAGACGTATCTCGCGTTTAACGAGCTCACAAATTGCCTCGCCGCGCTATCGAAGGAATTTCTAATCGCGTCACACGTAGGTACAGTTCGACCGTATATGTACATTTAAAAAGCTCGCCTTTTACAATCCGATTTAGATTAGATTTCAGACAAATGAATTCCTCTGCGAACACGATACGCCTTGTTTCGCTACGAAAAACACTGTTGCTGCGAATTTCACCTAATTATCAGTCTAACACTCGAATGCAATGGAAAAATTTAGTTCCTAATTTTGATTCGACAATCATTCCCATCGTATCAATAAATTACGTATGATATTCTTTGAGACGTTGCTAATTCTTTCTCGAATCCTCAATCTTTCCAAATTCATGTTCGTACTAGTGGCAGAACATTTCGATCTAAAGTTCCAATTACACCGTAAATTGACGAGCTAGCAAGAGAAACCTCGTTCTCCCGCGATCGAAATTGCTGTTTCCCCTTTTAACCGCGTAAAATGTTACTTAAAACTTGAACGTTGTTGTGCATTTCTTCGAGACGAAAGTTACATCGCTAAAAGTAAATCTAAAATGTGATTTCTCATTACACGCTAAACACGAACGGGACCCATTACAGATCCGCAGTACGCAAGTGACGTACACTTCTGAAGCTACATTATCACGCTCTACCAACAGTCAACCATTTCTCGCAAGTATTCCCCCGCTACTTTTGTCAAAACGCCGGAACGATTCATGCCGATGAAAGCGTATACGGATACATTTACACGATTCAGATAATTCCCCCAATCGACGAATGTTAGAAAACATTTACCAAGTGTTCTACTAACCCAGTATCAACGGAACTCGGCTGTAACCTGAATATAACCGCGCAAAAATATCTCGAAAGATCCATGTAGTTCTACATAATTTCATCGTTATTTGTTCTAAACCCAGAGCCGCGCCCCTCGGCTCAATTAACGCTTCCCACAGAATCGTTCTACAGATCGGACTGCGCGCGTAGGTGCGCTACAGAGATTTTGTACACTCCAAACGAAACGGAACTCGAAATTTACAATATACAAGGGCATCCACCGCGTTGCACCGATGTTCCTTCGATTGTGATCTGCGAAGAAGCTATTGGGGCCAGCTGCGAGATCCTCGCAGCGGATGCTTCTGCGCTCTAATCGGGATGACGGCGACGAACGAGTGACGAAGTTCGTCTTGGCTCTTGAGAAAGTATTCCGCCGAGCGATCGGTCCGTTTTATTTTCGTTTTCTTTCCAATGGTGATGCATCATCGAAGTGGAAGCCGTGGGAGAAGAATGGTTTTCATTGTGGGCCCATCGTCCATCTCATCCTCTCTTCCTCAGGAACATAATGCGTATCATCTTTGCAACCAGAATCCACATTCACACGTTTTTCCGACTCGCACGATGGTGGTGGGTGACACTATATGGATGGTGATGGATTAAGTCTTGTGCATGGTTGACGGTAAACGACGTCTCTCTATGCATTCGTCGTCGGGCACCGTTCACGAGGTGGCTCGTAGCTTCTCCAGCGCTGGCACCAGCGACTCCTCGAGGGAGGGGCCGCAACTAAGGCCGCACTCGCCGATCCATCTCGCTTTGCCACTGGCGTGGGACTGAAATGAATGCAGAAAAAGAGCGTTCTAAGTTTCGGTGTACCGAATACCTTGGCTGTAATATTGTATTGAGAGAATATCCACGGGAATTTAAAGCGTAGCGATGCTCAGCAAGCAGTATACTTTTAACAATTTCCTACTGTCGGTAACTTTTAACCACAGAGAGCGCGATACATGTGAGGTGGGCCCTAAGGCCCTGTTCACATTGGTCCAGTTATATTTCAAGGCAAGCAGAGTTGAAAGAAACTCTACTTCGCTTGAAGCTTAGGATATTTCCAGTCAAGTAAATAACAGATTCACATTCATAAAGTAGTTTCGAGTGATTCGAAGCCTAGTTACTCGACTAATGTGAACGAGGCTTAATTCAGAGTGTCGATACATAGGCGCGTAAAAGATGTTTGAAGATTAGAGACAGTTAACTTGTAATTTTCAGGAATGTTAATGTCTTTCTGAATATATATTGAGCGTAGTTACACCGCGTTTATTACTTTCCATGGATGCTAATTTCTCTACTTCGCTCCTAACTATCGATTAAACAAAGAGATTATGCGGGAGCTATATTATTGTAGAGTGACATTAAGTGTTATCGATTACTTCGCATGGCCGACTTCGCTTAGGCTTATCACGAAACAAGACAGTAGCAAATGCGACCTTCGCGGTAATATGGGGGACATTGTAAATGTCATTCGAGAAATCGATAAGCGCAAACTGTTGGCACTACGGCTGGCCTGTGTGGAATACTACAGTCGCGGATTGAAACTAATTTCTGTCCTCTGAATAGATATGGAATATTGAATGCTCAAGGGTTAAAATAGATTCATATATTTTATTTCCACATTGAGGCGAAAAAGGCTCGCGTTCTCGGGCAGGGAGTAGGGTGCCATAACCGTGAGTCGATCGAAGAGGTCTCCGCGGTGTTTACACGGGCGTAACCGCGGTTAAAGGGGGAAAAACAAAACAGATATCTACCATGGTAAGGTCGCGTTTCCACGCGGTATGGCATCGTCCGTCGCAGAGTGGGCACGGCCGCTGAAGGGAATAACCACCGCACTCGCTGCAGTCGAGAGATACGTGTTCTTCGCTCCACGAAACCCCGCATCTGTAAATAGAAATGAAGAACAATGAGATACCGTTGAAATTAAACAGAGACAGTAAATTAGGAATAAGTAACGGGTAGGTAATAAGATAATGTGGAAATGTAATTATGTAAATATGAGACAGGTGTATAAGAATATATGTAAGATTCATTTGAAAATGAAATACACTACTCGAAACAATTACGCATTCCGGGTTCGCTATATTTTTAGCGATAAGAATGCGGTTAGCTCGCACACAGATACAACCCTCGAATGCTTTGCTTTTATAATTACAAGACCACGATGTGGAAGTAATTATAAAACCGATAGGTTACGGAAATGTCTTAAGTTCATCCACAGTCAGTGCACTGCAGTTTCATGCGAGCTTTCAAACGCTGTTGCGTCTCTTGTCGAAGCGTATGGAATGTAGCACAATAGTAATTGCACTTTTCTTGCTGGTCGGTAATGGATATCAAGTGTTATTAATTAGCAACCATTGAATTTATAATTTTAAGTGGACTCCAAATATTCCACGGGTCCCATTCTTTTACACTTTTTAAAGACACTTTTAAAGCTACCAGATAATTGCAGCTATTTAATATTATTAGTATACTGGGGTACACTGGGCTGGATTTTAGAAAAGAGTTAAGAAGAGGAAATAATTTAAAGGCTAATATTTCACCAGCTTTGGAATTAGGTTGCTTAGAAACGTCTCTGAATGCCCATGGGCGTTTTACGCTTATTGCCACCTCTTTAAAAAGTATCCACGCTCGTGTCGTGGATCACCAACGGTAGTCTCTAATTAATCAGTCGATCAGGCTTCTAAAAGAGCACGACCTGCCCGCGGTAGTTTTCGACCTGCGTAACTGTATAATCGCTATTATCACATTGAACTCGATATTTAAGAAAGAGAAATTTTCATCTCTGTCAATCTTTGAAGTCAAGAAATGCTAAAATCTTCACGACTATAAAAGTACACCGTGTATGTATTGATTTAGATCTCAAACTATGAAGAATTCAAAACTACTGCAATTCAGTATTTTTCAATGTAACATTTTCATCCTATTTTGAAGTTCTACAAAAAAAATTTATACCACTATGGGCCTGCTAATTAAGATATGTTAACAATCTACCATTACAGTTTAAGGATCAATTTAAAAACTTGGACAATCTAGTTATATGATCGATAAAGCGTTAATGCACGTTACGACCAATTAGGAAGAAATTCCAACGCGGGCTGGAGGTCTTAGAGTTCTAAGATTTCCCGCCTATTTTTATTCGCACGCAATGAATGACGCAGAATGAGAGCCTATTGAAGCAACGAACCCCTGGAGAACAACGGAGAGTTCGAACCGGATTTCACCGCTTAATATATGACCGGCGTCCAACGAGAATTTAACCTGTTAAACGAGGATGACGAGTTAACTCGTCACGAGGATTTTAACCCTTAACAGCAAACAATAAATCTAGTGAACTGCAATAAACAATATTTCCATATATAAATATATGCTTTAAAAAATATTTAGCCCCCTTTTTCAACCCTCGAAAGACGGACCGTGTATGAACACTTTTCAGAATGAGCTTTAAAGTCCGATTAAGTAGCTTATTTTCTTAAAGCTTATAACAATTAGGCGACCATCTCCGAATATAGTACTTTTATACTTATTACTGTAGTGTGCTATTTAATTTAATTTTCATCACCAAGTATTCTGTGCACTAAAGAGTTTCAACCGTTGATTTCAATAATACTAATACTAAATACTACTAATAATAATTAAAATTTGGGTCTCGAGTGGCCCACTTCCGTCACCCGAGGGTTAAATAAAATTATATTTTTGTGGAATGATCCCACTTGACGCGCCATTTCTTTTTATCTTCGGAATATAATATAAAGGAGATTACAAAGACTAGGATATTTGAAATTAAATCCCGCATTCCAAGTATGCATTTGAGAATTATTGAGAAATTGGATTTAAAAAAGAAAAGCTCCTCGCTGAACAGGTCAATCATCTTAGGTAATGTACCGTATCGTGTCCCATTCCATCGGGCGACGACGCCCGGGTCGAGTTCAAGTTTGCGCAATACGCGAGGACTCGTTCCCATGATCCGCGGTTATGCATGCACGAAGAGAGGCAAAGAGCAAGCGGCTCAATCAGCCGGGACCAATGACAGAAATCGCGCGGGATTGCACGGCGATTAGAAGTCACCAGGCCAAGCGGACGGTGTAATTATTGGCCTGTTTAAAAATTATGTAAGGAAGGTCTGCCTCCGGGTGGTTAATTGCTATCGACAGCGTCTATTGGGATGGCTGAAACTTTTATCTAGGTTTCATACCACCCGTGAAAAACTGCGTTGCTCGCGTAACAGATAAGAGAATACCTAATAAGCTTCGTACATGTACAATCAGTTTTACCATTGCGATAGACTATCGTAAACGATTTCTTTCTACTTGAATTTATGGTGCTCGATTTTTGGGTAAGGTTCGTAGCTTAACATCTTGCTATCTTTAGTTCGTGTTTCTTCGGGTCGTGTTTAGAATTAATTCAAAAGGAATGTTTAACATTATACGACACTCAAAAGGGAACCAAACGATTTAAAGTTGCTTCTTTCCTTCTCTCGCTGCTTCTACTGTTATAACATTTATGTTTAGCCCTTTAGCACCGACACCTAGTTGAAGGAAAAATGCCCCGTTTGCTCGTTATCGTTAAAAATGGTCCCAAAATTTGTATATTTTTATATAACATTTTCTTTATTTTTTCAGAGGCTAAAATTTACGAAACAAATGAATACAGGGACTCAGGTAAGTCCAGCTTTCTTCAATTAATAAAACTACTCCAAAAACGTGTACTACTTAATCTGGCGCAAACTGCGAAAGAGCAAAGAAAGGGAATGCATCATGTATGCCACGTGTGGCGCTGAAGGGATAATTATAGCAAGTGTAATTCTGCAGTAGAAATTTTACCAAACCTTTTGAGACACTTCAAACTAGCTCGCCTGACACAGCAGACTGGCGAGATAGGGGCGATGGGAGAAAGGAATCGTGCTGTGAAACTCACGTGAAGCAAGAGTTCAGTTGAGCACGGAGTTCCTCGATGGTAAGGATCGTGTCCTGGTACTGAGGATGGGATCCTTGGAGGCCATCGTCTACGCTCCCGCACGAACTGTGGCAGGACAAAGAGATGTTGCTCCTGTAAACAACGAACAGACGAATACATTAATTTTTTTCTGCCTCAACATTCTCAAGGCTCCAGATGTTCGACTTTAACTACGCGACATCAACGGGCTAATAAGAAATATTGCATTCAGTTTTTTAAGGCGAACGTGTATGCTAGTTTTGTTGCATTCAAAATGGCCAGAAAATTAAATCTACATAATGGCAGTTATTTAAAAGATCCTGCGATTTAATTATATTGCAGAGAAAACGATTGTTGAATGGATTAATGGTTCTTCGTTTCTTCGAAATGTAGCCACTTTTATCTTGTAATTTCAGTAAATTATTCTAGCATTTTCTAATTAACTGTACCAATTGGAACGAATATTAAGGAACATTATGGACAAGTTTACCACTCTTTATAATTTATTCTAGCTTCATTATACGATACCTAGCTAGAAAATGCAAAAACGCATAGACAATGCAGTAGGATAAGAGAGTCACTAACAGGTTTATTAGAATCATTTTACTTTGTTTCGAGGTGAAGAATATACGTGTCGAGTTTCTGTGATGACACTTATTTTACTAAATTCGTGCGCGAAAGCAACATCACTGGTAGTACTATCGGGTAATAAAATTAATAAAAAATACAGTGACATTGAAATCAATTATATTTTTATAATATCATATTCTATATTTCTTTCATTCACATCTTTATAAACAAAACACGATATTTTCACAAAATTTGCTCAAAAATGTTTCTAAAGCGGGAACAAAATGCTCTTTCCATACTCTTTATTGATATTTCGAGAAACACAATGTCAGGTAGTTTCTTTTCATACGACGCAACAAGTGCGTGTAAAATTTACATAACAAGGAAAAAGTTCGTGCCTGCAAGTTTTTTCCGTAAAAGATAAAAGTAATCGGTTCTTCTCAGAACTTTTCAAATATTAAACAACATTGTTCGTTGGTACGAAATTTGAATTTAAATTAGCTTTAAATAAGGAGGAAAAGTGGAGGAACAAAGCGTAGAGAAGGTGTAGCAAGGAACTAGTGTCTGTTTCGAAACCCTTTTACATTATTTACCGAAGAACATTCATCCAACTTGGGTATATTGAGAGGTTCTTTTTGGGGATTTTCCATTAGGAATTATCGCGTTATTTTTAAATAAAAAAAAATATTTGTTCCCTTCTTCAAATACATGTTAATATAGCCTGAAAGTTTTAAAGAGATTACATGTATACTTTCCTTACAAAAAATTCCCAAAAAGCACTAAAAGGACTTCCCCTCTTAATTGCAGAAAAGAGATAAATTCTAGTCCTGGACGAAAATGAAAAAGAGACACGACTATTATTAATATGATTCACAATCTAATTTCTGAAAAAGGTGGCAAGCAGTTGGACTCATATTTTTGCCCCAACATTTCCACTAATCTTTACGCACTGTTTTAATTAAAAATGTAAATCGACGCCTGATAGTGATTCCGGAATATTCCAGGGAGAATCGTTTATTCAGCAATTGATAGGAGAGGACCTTATCAAAATCTTCAGCTAACAATCTGCCGAGTGACTGGAGATAAGTCGGAGGCACAGTCCCTTCTGAACGAAGAGGCTGTCGAGAAGGTCGGATCTGAGCGAGGAGGGGGCTAGCCTTGAACAGTTTGGAGCGTTCAACCCGGAAGAATCCAGATCGAACTTATTCCTTTTTACGCCTCTTTTTTAAACGACCGTTACTTAACTTTTACGAGCAATCGTTCGTAACCATCGGCAATCGGTACATCTATTTACATAAAAAGATGTTACATAATGCGTGCACGGAATGAATTCAAATTGAAAAACGATCGTGACGAATCGAGTGCGGATTAAGATTTCAAGCTGTAAATTAAATTCTGCTTCCAAGCGGCGATAATTTATTGGGCCATAATAGTTGCGAATACTACAGGGTGGAACGAGTTTTTCTGGATTCTTTATTGAATGTTCACATTAAGTTTTCAACGACTTTCATTGGATTTCTATTATAACTTTCTGTTCTCCCTTTATGCCTCTAAAATAGATCTAATTTTCGTTTTAATTTGTCTGAAGCAGCAAGCTTTGCCGAATATATCATGCGTTTAAATTAATTCTTAGTGAGGAAGATGTAAAAGATTGTTCATTCCATTTTAGAAAATACTGTATGATGAGTTTCTGAACTGAAGTATCATTAAAAAAAAATTCTATGGTAAGAGGATTATCACAAAAAAGCGTTATCGAGAAAATTAAGTTTTAATACTTTCAAAGAATTAAATTCTCTTCTCAAATCATTTCTTATTGTACCTTGACGACAGAAGCTTATGCTTAGGCAAACAGAGGGGACGTTCCGTATTTTGTTTCAGTGCAGAGTGGCCATTTCCTGTTTCTAACCAGTATATTAAATCTTCAAGGTTATCTTACTGTGGTATTTGTACTTCATAAACCTTTTTGATTCGACAGTCCCAGTCGCCGCTAACAAAATATGCTACAAATCGCAAAATAACCAAAAATTGACATTCCCGTTTTCCCCTCGAATTCCTCCGAGTGTCACAATTGACTGGTTGACGAAAATTTTTGCCAATTACGAAAGTGATTCCCACAGAAACAATTCTCGACACCTGATTCGCCGCACGCAATCAACTTCCTCGTTGAACAGGAGTGGAAGAAGATAATCGACTCGACCACTTCCTGTACTATAACTGGAACAACCGACCACTGAATAATCCATAAACGCTAAAAGTATGGAAAACGTTAAAGACATTCGCGCTCTCGTAACGCGAGGCATGAAAATCAGGAGTTGCCAACGTCACTCGACGAGCAGCGATTCAGTCGCAATAAGCAAGAAAAAGAGGTAAAAAGAGACCGGCGTGATTATCGTGGCCGTTAATTCGCGAGTCAGCCGATAGCGATCAACAGCGTTGGATCAGGCAAGGATATCGGTTGTAACTAAATTCTTCCAATGGCCTATCACGATTTCGATCGTCCGTTTGGATCGTGATCGGTAGCCAATATTCACGTGACCGTTCTGTGGGCAGTAGGGGAAGGGCGAAGCGGAAAGGAGGACAAGCTGCTAAGTACGGGCGCACACTTTTATATTACGCGCGCACACGTGGCCAGTCTATGCAGAGATATGGAAATCACGAAGGAAAACGTTCCTTTCACGTGCCGATACCGTGGACAGAGCACTTAATAAATGGTTAATGCAGGCATCGCGCGCGCGTGAAAGGATGACGCGCGGGATCTCGGAAGCAGTGAACCAGGCTGACCTGTCTTTTTCTGTGCAAATTGGTGCCTGTTTCCTTAATGATTCGCAGGCTTACGTGAAATCCAGGAAAAGCTGACGGAATCGATCGGAAAGAGAAGCATTGGAATGGGAGGAACTGGGCGAATCCTAGTTTAACTTTTGTGAAAATTATTTCACAACTCGGGATATTTTAAAGCGAGGTTTCAAATTAAAAAAAAAAAAAAAAAAAAAAAACAGCGAAAGTGTGAAATCAAATTTCGTTTATGAAGAAATCAATTTTTAAGAATAAATTGGGGTTTGATTAGTTTTTGAATTCATTGCGATGGATCTCCGCGACGAATATTATTTTGAAAATATAATTGGGGTAGTTTGAAATTGCTAGGGTTTTGAAATTGGATGATTTCAATTGATTTATAGTTTTTTTTTTCCGTTCCTGGAATAGCTTTACAAAGCAGGCCGAATTACGTAATCACGTTCATCGTTCTGCCCTTTGCACGCACACTGCACGTGAAATTCACTTACGCAGCGCGCACATCATTAAGTGAGAAACAACGTGACTCTTTAGACTAAAGGATAAACCTGTTCCCCCTTTCTCTCCCCCCCCCCCTCTTCTCTGGTTGACCAGCAATTTCGAGAATTTCCGGCTTACGTTAAGTATTAATTAACCGCGATAAAGCTAACGACGCGCCGCGAAATTCTTGGCCGTGTTCCCCGTGTGGGAACCACTCTCGGGAAATTCCAAACAAACCGGATAGGAACCGAGCCGATCGACTGCAATTTGAATAAAATGGGAACAGAATTTAACAGGAAATCGATCTCGATCTGAGAATTCCTTTCTGGAGAAATCTTGTTCGGGTTGAATAATTTTTTAACACTTTCTACTCGGTTATCTAAACAGGCTTAAGGCACACAGTAATTTGCAGCGTAGTTTTTGACATTTCTGGCAATTTCGCGCGAGCAACGAGCTTCGTAAGAATTCTGGTATACCAACTTTATGTAACAAAGTATTTTCTCTGGTAGCTTCTCGAGTTACGCGCCAAATTGCCATCAACCTTGATCCAGATACACTTAGGGATATCTACGAAATTCTAGGGGGTTTTAGTTTAAATTCGAAATTTTCTAGCGACAATTTCATTACATCCATTATTCCAATATTTGCAGTTGAAATGTTACATGACGGAATTTTGTCAATCACCACTCTAACTATTTTGGAAACACGATTATTAACCCTTCACGTCCCAAGGATCGCGCTCCAAACATACAATGCACGCCACAAGCGGGAGCCATTCAGTCGTATTAGGTAACCATAGTCGGTGAACGCGCCAGTGGCGTGGCCCGCACATGGTGCGCGCATTAATTAAACGCAGGTGCCAAACTGGATGGATTAATTTGGACATTTATAAGAGACTTACTAGACATTGCCCCTAGCGAGTCCTTAAATTTTCTTTGAGTCCAGTTGCACGAAAAGGTGCGATTTTTTTTTTTTTAAATTGATTATAAACGAAATGCTGCGAGGCAGTAGTATGGGTTTTAAATCCGAGTATTACGAGATATGCCCAAGCTTCCGCTTTTAATATCGTCCTTCGCGGTTTCGCAGTGGCGTAACGGCCATAGGCGCCACGGCCACGTACCCGCGTTATGCAAAAACCGACGCGACTTCCACGAATAATGCGAGGCACTAAGAATAATTCTGCGCGTCAAACCACAGCATTCCTCTGGCCTCTACTATATCGAACGTTGCAGATAGGATCCAATGGGGTAGCTGGCAGAACACCGAAGGGGTGGTTCTATGTTAAATATGAGTAAAAGAATAATAGTGAAGAATATTAATTCCTATATAGCAGTTATTTTACAAACGTATTATTCATTGGCCTACTTACTTTCTATTTCAAGGCCTGAAGCCATAGATGGCATACGATTCTGGCGACAGGAAACTATGTGGAGCGCGCAAAATGAAAAACGGGGCGCATATTTTGCAAAATACTCATAGCAACAAACTTTCAATTAAAAATAAATTATATGTTCCCCTCTTCGAGTCCTGAGCGTTTAAAAACCTGTATTTTCCGACAGTGGCTCTTCCACAGATTTCTTCTCCATATTCCAGGAGATTTTTATGAATTTGGAAACGAAAACCACGGGCCGTTGGCAGGCGATTTGAGCGAAAGTGGAATTCGCCCAATATTGTAACTCGATATTCACCGCCTTTTGTCGACATTCCAATAATAGTAAACTGAATATTAACCTTCGGTTGTCACACCTACTTTTTCGAACGTCGTTGTCACACTGGGTTTTGACCCTGTGAATTTTCCACCAGTTGTTATTTAAAAACTATTTGATAAATTAAGTCTGAAAAATTCTGAGATAATGTTTGAACATTGTAGAATATATACCCATCGTTCGAAGTTGACAATTAAAGTGTCATGATGCATAAAAAAAAATTTGAAGCAATAAGAGTTTCGACAAAAAGGTTTTTTGCTTAAGAAAACCCAGGGTCAATTTGACCCAGTGTGACAACCGAGGGTTAATATCACAAAGACAGCTGTATTCTAAATCTCAAAATGGCGAAAAAGGTCCTAACCAACATAGCTCCAGTAACGCCTCCCTTCTAAAGTACATTTGGTCACTTAAGATTGTCGCATTACCTCACACTACTTATGCCTTCGTCATTAGAGCTGCCCAAGTAGTTTGAAAATTCAAGGTAAGCTGAACTCGGGTCAAATCATTCGAACCGAGTATTCGAATGTTTAAGTAGCTTAAGTAATTAAGCTACCGAATAATCAAGCACGCTTGAAAAAATTCGTTCTTCTAGAATGATTTGAGCAGTTTGAATGACTTCACTAGTTAGTTATGTTCAAGCTACTCGTATCATCTCAAACTATTCGATCGATCAAGGGTCTTATAAGAATAAAATGAATCGATGGCAGAACAAGTTATTTCCGGAACAGAAGTGTTACCATATATTAAGCATAACAAAAAAATATAAAATATGAGCCTATAGGGTTTATTATGCGTGGAAGTTAAATTTTTGTGATTTATATAATTTTGCATTTGATTGTGTATAGTTATTAATGTACGTGCATATATCTGTAAAAGTTGAAAAATGAATGATTATAAATTCCGCGAATAAAGTTAATGAGTATTAATTATGTGAGTGCTAATAAAATTTATATTCTGGATATAAATCCTTAATTCAAATATATATCCCTATTAAATAATAATTGTCATTATTGGCTCGAATTTTCGAGTAATATTAAAATTTCTAAGTAACTCAAAATCGATTCGGTAGCTCCAAAGATTCAGTTATTCGAGCCGTTCAACCATTCAAGCCACTCGAATCATTCAAAAAGTTTCAATTTCATCAAGCTCGTTCAAATATTCAAGCTATTCGAATTATTGCTAGTATAATCGAGTACTTTAGCTTCGGTTCGGAAAAAAAACGAGTTTCCCTCGTTTTGTATTTCAAGTATTTGGCAGCTCTGTTCCACACGTCCCCAAATACCTATCTCACTCGTTTGTCGATTTGCGTCATACGATATCGCTAATTGCATTGCCTATTCATTATCTGCACAATTTAGCAATTTCTGAAAACTGTATACTAAATGCCATTCCTATGTCTACCCTGAACTGGCTCGGTATAATTTCTGACAAAACGAACGCTACCCAAAGATACATTTAATCCTCCAAACGTTCTTCTCCTCTTCTATCAACAGATAAAAAAGAAAAGAAGAAAACAGCGAGGGGAAACTTACCCATGGCGCGAAAGGCTCTCGGGGGCAGGTTGCACCGACGTGGTAACGGACATGTTGTTTTGATGCGTTACAACTGAAACAGAAAGAGAGAACAGAGATCAATTAATGTCGCGCGCGTGGTAGGCGAATCAAGGACAGGTGGGAAAGGATCGCCGGCAAAACAAGGCGCCTGGAAATCCCCCTGATGAAGGAAAGATCGCCGTCGTCGACGGGCTAACGTATCTACGCACCGAAGTCGGTATGTGGCACACGCGAGAGCGCCAACTGCGAAGGACATTCGTGATAAGTTTCACCCGCGGATCTCGCCTTGGCACGAAACGAGCACTTTTACTTTCTCCGTGAAAGAAAGTCGATCGCGCTACTGGACACGCTCTGAATCTTTTATTTCGACGAATCCGAGCTGCCTCGCCGTAACAGATTGTGTAATCGCGCGCTCGTCGCGATCAGTTAGGCGACGCGCTCCAAGGGATCGAGAAATGCGGGGCCTTGTCGCTTGCGCGCAACGTGGCCGAAGAGGCGCGCAAATATCAGGGCCCAGGCGAAGTTGATATAAGATAAATTCGGGAGAGTTGCGACACCTAACATGAAATTGCCTTTAAAACTAATTTGTTTTAAAACTATTTAGCTTGTATTGAAGGGATTGTTCTGCAGAGTCGTCTCACCCGGATTTACTTTATAAGGCACAATATTTTAAGACTGAAATATTCAGCCCCGTTTTCGAGCTCAATTATTGTCGATTGTTCAGACATATTTCTACCGTTTCTCACCGTGATGTCAAGAATCAGGCTTGCATGGAAAAGTTGCATGTATCGCGATTCCACTGCACATATCGTGTGGACTATAGATAACTGTATTTTTGCGGATATAAGGCCTGGAAGGTTCTACTTTCCAAGTCTGCAACTGATGGAATGTTACCGATGTTGCGCCCAGTTGTGTTCGTTTTATTGTAAATATGTACACTTGATATTTTGAATTTGTGTGTACGCAAATTTACTCATATATAGTTCAGTTTTGTCCACAGTAACAGGTTATCGGTGTGTTTACAACGAAGAAATGTTGTAACGGCGTTAATTGAAAAACAACATCTGAATATTGCTACAAGGCTACGAGAGAATGTCAAGGATTTCACTATTGACGTATTGGCAAAGAGTAGTAGATTTCATTATCAGGTGGTCGCGTGGAAACCTTGATATATACTTAGAGAAAGAAATCGAGGTAATAAAATTGTGCATCACGTCTCCGACGTAGAAACGTATAAAGGCTGCAACAAACGTCAAGCCATTTTATCTCGTATTACCTGCCATATAAATAAATGATTCATACAGTAGAAAAATAACAAACATTGAAGTGGACGTAAAAAGCGGCTTCACTTCCATGACGTAGGAATCTCGGTGCGTAGAATTGATTAACGAGATTCTTGGTACAAAGATAAATGTGCTAGTAATGCCACAGTACCGTCAAATGGGGTAACTTCGACCACAAAACTAGATTTTAAAAGAAATTCCTGTAGCATCTATTGTAGAAAAAGTGTTTTGTATTTTGAGACAAAAGTGCCTTGGGTATAATTAGTATTTGCCTACTTCAAGACGCATTTGGTTTGAGGATAATACCTTTTGTTTTAAAATCTAGTTTTGTGGTCAAAGTAACTCCATTTCACGGTACAATTCGATCTTGATAACACCATCCAACAATCAAAACTCTGCTGTAATGGATTTAATGGACGAATCGTTTAAGATTGCAATTATTGTGGTGACCCAATATTAGGCGAAGAAAACAGGGTACCTACTGTTGGAATTCCGGATATGTCACTTGTAAAATAAATTATGGAATTTATAACTTAAAACTGAACTAAATCAAGCTGACAAGATTTTACAAATTTATGGAAATGCTTTTTGTAAAATACTGTCGATGTTTAATAAATTAGATGTTTACTAGATTAGAAAACTAGATTTTGTTTACTAGATTTCTAAATTATTAGATAAACTAGATGATTAATAAATTATTTGCTTATTGGAGAGAAGGTGACCGTAGCCCTTAAGTAGTAGGACGAGTAATTTATAGTGTGTGCAGGTTTGAAGCTCCAAATCAAAAGTGTGATGATGTGTAAATTGTTTTGAATGGAAATACTAAAAATCCCTTGGCGAATAAATACCTACTAGATGTGTGTACTAGAATCAGTGATGCACCAAGGGCCCCTGGCACACCAAAAGAAGGGGCTTTGTAAAAAGAAAATAAAACTAGATTTTATTCTTTAAATCAATTTTTATAACCACCTAATGAATTTACTTGAATTTGCATTAAAAATATTTTTATCCGTTCAACTCGGTTCCCCCAAAATTAAATCCTGAGTGCGCCACTGATCAGAATAGTAGATAAAAAGGAAGTCATCCAACACTTTAGCAATTTATCTGGAATTCGATATCGAAGGATAAATGCTTCGGATGAAACGTCCATTAGCGGACATCAAAAGAAAGTGAAGGCGGATTAGAACGGTTGCCCGCGAGATTGTTCCATTTAGCGACGCGTCGCAACCACGAGATGGAACGCTTGCGCAACGGAATGCAATTTTGCTGATATAAAAAGGGGATACTGGGCGCAGTCTAAATTTGCCCAACTAAATGCAATCGATGGTAATCACGTTGATTCGAAAATAAATGCAGCTCCCATTAACCGACGGCGACCTAATTTCCTCGAGCCACCGTTTTGTACGTAATATATGCACACTCCCCCCTCCCCCGATCGCTGAACCCGAGAGACCCATTATTATCTAACGCTACATTTGCATTTACGCGAGCATCGATAATGGCGCTCACAGACGTTTCGCGTTTTACGCAATGCGAATCAATTAAACGAGTAATCGTTTACCGTGTCCCAGCGGATACCTCCAGTTTCCGTCATCACTCGATTCATTCGCATCTGGGGCTAGCGAGTTAGTAAGTTATAGCATGCTAGTAAAAACAGTCGGGACTTAAAAATAATTCTAAAAATTTCTCTTCCACTCGTCTAATTATTTTTACGTCAAAAGTGAAACTACTTTAACAACCTAAAAGCGTTTAAAATTCGAATTCAAATGGGTTGCATGATAATCTTCGATTTAAGGGAAAAATTCCTCGTAGATATAAAAGTCAACAGCCTAACTCAGAATAATAAACTTTTATTCGAAAGATCTCGAATAAAAATTTCGAATAAAATAAAGATTTCAAATTTAGTCGAGTAATGCCCAACTCTGAGTATTTGTGAACAGCAGTGTAAGCGTTACCTATAAATCAAAAACGAAAGCTAAAGAAATCTTTCAGTTGCAAAAACAAATAAATTTTAATTTCTTATAACACTTTAAACGAAAGATCAAAGCACGAAATTGCGCGATTACCAATCTCTACGAAGTCGAAGTGAAAGCATGCCGCGAGCTTGCGAAAAGAGAACAAGGAGAACGCTAATAAGGGATATTATTCCGATGCGTCTAGTCGCTTTTAGAGGGCATTCGTAATACAATCGTAAAAATATACTGCTCTATAGATAAGCGCATTATTTTTAACGTCGTGTTTAGAACGAGCGAATATTGTTCTAGAGTATAGCGCGCGCTACATTTCCAACTATACATAGCCGCACGATTGAATCGATTTAACGGCGACTTTATATAGACCGTTATCCTTCACAATGGTAACATCGAAATAGAATCGTTAGAAACCTTTATTCTATTCACCGCGATAGCGTTAATGGGGTTCCAAACGCCCCTCTCGTTCGAAATGGCCCCTTACGTGGAAAGCTCAGCCGTGAATGAAAGTTTCAATGAAACGTGAACACTGCACGATGACGTTCGAAATTGTTGCGACACGGGGAGATAATGACGTAGTGATTACGTTATATATAGCACCATTGATGACGAGGAATAGTTGTAGATAGGACGTAATAAAATCGTGCTACAGTCCAACACGTACACAAGTTTCGTCGATACAAAGTTATTTATAACAAACCCTCGGCGTGGTTAACACGAAGCCTTTTAGATTCGAGGTTTCAGGGACAAACAATTTGTGGGTGTGTTACGCTTTCTCGTTAATAAATAGGTATAACCTATGCAATTTAGGGTTCACAGATTAACTTAGTCTCTGAGACTCCAAAGTTTCACGGATTAGAAATAAATATTTGAGGAGTTCCTAGGGATAGTGGTGATATCGCGTTATTTACCGATGCCTGTAGCTATCCATATTTTTTATCGATATTTCAAACGCTAATAAATACAGGTATCAATAATTTTTACTGCACTTTCTTTCGTTCAAACCAATTCAAGCTAATAATTTCGGAATTACTACGTGTATGTAAAATTCAGTAATTATTTTTCGTGCCCATGGTGTTTCTTATTAAAATCTAAATTCTAGTTGCCTTTATGAATATGATTTAATTTAAATAAAATAATTTCTTAATGGTATTATATAAAATTTTATCTTAAAAAATTCTTTTTAATCCAAAATGATAATTCTCTTAAATACATGAAGCTATATTATTTTCTAATTGGTAAATCGATACGATCTTCATATCGATATTATCAATGTCGACACTTCTTGAATAATATATTTCACGTATCGATATTGAACGAAAAAATATATACCGATAAGCATTATCAACAGTTGGGGCCATTATCGCTCATCACTACCTATCGAGCTATAAATTTCACGTTTAAGCTTTCCAGATTTGTAGTTTCCGAGAGAAATAGTGCATGTTAACTTTGGGCTTACTTAGGGTGTAGATTCTAAACTTTGGGGGATTAGAGAGAAATATGTATTTCAATTTGATATCAAGTTACAAGCTTCACGTTTTCAACTATATTACTTAAAAAATGTCTTTGTACGCGCAACAAAAGCTACGGACTGGTCCAACAGAGCCATAAGGCGAGTAGCAAAGGATCCAACCACTTCTGCACCTTTTATTCCCTTCACGTTCTAAGATTAGCTCGAGACGCTTTCCGAAAACCAGGTTCGCGAACTGCTGGCAGAAATCCCGAAACCCGAGGTACTAGAGTCCACGTGATGCCGTATTTTCGTTCTGGCGGGGTACGAGAATAGAAGCGGGTTAAAAAAGGGGTATGCAAGTGGCCGAATAGTAAGCGCGCGTACGCACTAGGGCAGCCTGGGGTCGATGATATGCTAGAGCTGTGTTGCATGCTTCTAGGGACGAGACACTACTTACATGCACCTTTAATTTGGCTGTTATACTGCCAACTTTGAATATTTATTTAGTCACAATAAATTCAATTACCATACTTCGAATAAAGGATTAATATGAAATTGATAAATACACTTCATTTGTAATAAATTCTTCCTTACCTACCAATTATTATTTTATAAAAAGAGTGACGCTGGTTGAAAACATATAGTTCGGGGGGGGGGGGGGGGGGATAACTCTAGGAAACTCTAGTAACTATTAAAAAAAGACGCTCGATTTATTGCCCCACATTTTGTATCGATATTTTGATGTTTCGTCTATCTATGATAATTTCCTTAATAATTTTAAAAATCCTGTTGCAGTCACTTCCTAGGATCATTTACGTTCCTTATTCCCACGTGTGTTTGCAAAATTCGTGGGGACCGCTCGAGGGAAAAATAATGCTATGTGTTGAAAGTACGTATTGATATTTTTTCTGGATAGACAGAAGCACGAACACGAGAAGCTTGAACGAAATTTAAATTAAGTATGTAAAGGAATTATAAAAATTCGAGAACTGCATTATTGTATACTGGAAAATTCTACGCAAAGTGCAATTATTA
This sequence comes from Andrena marginata, assembly GCA_963932335.1. Lineage (NCBI taxonomy): Eukaryota > Metazoa > Arthropoda > Insecta > Hymenoptera > Andrenidae > Andrena > Andrena marginata. Next base: position 9,523,387 of record OZ010660.1, read on the forward strand.
TGTTAATAGAAATGTTGGAATTTTGGCACAATGCTTCGTGGGTGGTTATCCAAATTGTTTTCAAGGTATATCAATAGATACCTATTTATGCGTAACCTTTGTGGGCGAGACAGTGAGTATTTATATTGAGCGGTCCGAATTCGCATCCGTCTCCAATTCCAATGTATTTTAAGTCTACGCAATGCATGCTTGCGATTGAAAGTGGAACGTCGGTGTGAGGCGAGTAATCTGGGGTCACGGTACAAATTACTCGGCTAGAGATATTAAGAAAAAGTGTGCAGCAAAAACTGCCAGTTAATCGAGAATAAGATTTAAAAGACCGTCAGAAGGCAGACACGCTGTGCACAAAAACCATGCTGATAGCAATTGCGTCATGATTTTGTAACTTACTACATACAACCAAAGGAAATGTGTTTCTACGCGAGAAACTGAATCGAAAATGTGCAACAAAATCCTTTGGTACGATCTGCAGTTCTCGATCAAACTTGCGATTCTAAATTTTCCTATAAATTTATAGGTAATTAAATTTGCACATGGTGTTCTTGAAATTACGGATTTTTCATTAAATAATGAACATTGGACCAACGTTGAATTATCATACGTGCAGAGTTGAGCATTAATAAAAAATTATTCGTTATTCTCGAATAACTTCATTCTATTCGAAATTTGTATTCGAAGATTATTAGAATAATGCCCAACTCTGGGATACGTGTATAACACTTTGAATCTTTGCGCAAGCATATGGTGCTGGATACATCGTTCACCGCAAAGTATTTTTCAGTTGAAAATTCAAATGTAATTAACTACTGTAACCAAATCTAAAGCCAGAGATAGAAACCCAAAATTCTACCGTGGCAGCCCTACTTTCCACTAAATCGTATAGCCTCGACTGTGCGCACAGGGCTAACCCAAATGCGTGACCCGCGAGCAGCCTTGTATACACAGGGTGTCCCAAGCAAACGCTAACCAAAGTTTCACTATTTCTCCATCTACATAATCTCTGAATCCCACAATTTACCGTATCACACCTCTACGATAGAATTCTCCTATATCCTTATAATTCTAAATTCATCCCGCCTAAAGAAATTCATGAAACGAAAACTGCAGTGAAATTTGAGAAACTAAAACTAATCCCTATATATTTGGCAAAATGATACCTGTGGACAAGTCCTGGCTCTTAGAAATTATGCACGTGGAGAGTTAATTAAATATTTATGCGGAGTGATTTTTTTGTAATGTTGAAGGGTAAAAGTTGAAATTTCGTTGGGAGCTTATGGGGCACCCTGTATGTATTACCGATCCTCTGAGGGCTTGAAACGAGGCCAACAACCCTCGAGGTCGTGGCAGTCTCTCTGGCGAGTTGCGGGGGTGAGTTCGAGATATCGATCGACCTCGTCCAACCATTTCAACGTACTCCCACGCGGATGCGTGGCCACCGCGGCGAAAGCGGAATCAGGTCGTTTCGACTGCGGGGACACACCAACGGAAATACAGGAAATCTGATTCACCCTGATGGATTTCTCAGGCTTTCCCTACTCGGCCACACCGATGCGTCCAAGTTTTAGTTCGCCACGGGCACTATCTGTTGCGCAGCTTGTTGGTAAGCGTGTCAGAAAAATAATACCGTGAATTCTTCAGTTTTCGTAATTGGGTGAATTTTACTTTTCATACATTCGAGCTTTGAGTAACTTTTGTTGCATATCCTAATATTTTGTAATAGTAGGTACTAGTAATGTTGCTTGGAATTCATTTTTTGTAACACTCATAAATCAGGAACTGGAGGTAAATTGTTTTTGCGCTCATAGTGAGAAGAATAAATTAGAAATTATGATCGAGTATATTACTTAATAAGAATGAAGTACATCGAATGATCGCGGCGATAATTTCTCATTTTTCATCTTGGAAATTACCCTTTTTGCGAGCTATTGTAATGAGTATACTGCGATTTATATTTGCAAAGTTATAGACAAATAAATTAATGTTTTTAGCTAGTCTCGTGGGAATACGTTTCACAACTTAATAATGCACGCAGATATTTAATTTGCCACTAGATTATTGAAGCCACTATTTCAACGAAACGAGTGAAAAAAGGATTGCATGTTTCGAGGAAATAGCGATAATCGTAAATAAACGAGCACTGCATGCAACGCCAGGCATCAACGTTCAGCACGTGATGGGAAAATTTGTGGTACGTTCCAATGGCTTTATGTAATTGCAATGTTTGATTCACCGTGAAGCAACGACATTGCAAGGACCTTCGGTTGCATAATGCCCGAACGACGCAAGGGAACGACGACATCAATGAATCGTGGTTTCCTTTTTTAGTTACCAACGCTGAATGCGGCAACAAAATTGCAGCATCGCGAAAGGAATTCGTAACTTTCACGTAAACGGCCTGTACCGTAATCGTTGCCTTCGCACAATATATCAAATTCACCGAAGTACACGCTTCGAAACATTTATGGCAGAAATAAGACTCAACGCTCGAAACAGCAAAAGAAACTGAATCGATTCGAAATCGAGATCGTTCTAGCGCGAAACAGTTTGGATATCAAACCGTTGCCTGTACTGCGTGGGTATTAAAACGCGCGAGATCGTTATTGAGAAACATTAGCAAAGCAGGTACTTAAGGCAAAAAATACCGCTAAGCGCGTGGTTAATCCCCCTGGCATTGCTACGCCCGACGAGAAATATTTACAAACAACCGTACACCAGCGAAACGGCGAGGAATGCAGCGAAGCGTTAATAGGATTGAGAAATTAAAATTCCGCTTCTGGAATTCGCCTGCGTACATGTATACACGACTGGCGTAACGGGTTCCCCGGCTCCTTACGCTGAACGGCGCGAACGGTGTAACCATCGGCGAGGCATGACCTCGTTCATTGCACCATCGACGTCTTCGCAAATTTAACCACCAGTCGCCGGCGGTGTGTGCCCGTTTGCCGATCGAAACGTAAATAACCGTTCGAACATCTCAAACACTCGCGCCGTACCAACTTTCGGGCCCGAAAAACTTTCTCGATTCCAGGCCACCGTGGAAAGTTTCGCGAGCGCCGCAGAACTGTGCCAGTTTTACCCAATTAATTGAGAATCTCGTGGCGGAGGGAACGTCGATTGATAAAGTTAGCATTGGAAAAGTTTCGGGCGACGAGGTTTCCGATCCGCCGCGCGGAACGGTCAAACCTTCGGTCGATGCTCGCGACCGTTGGGCGTCAGAGAAGCGAGGTACCGATCTGAAGTTAGTCACGCGACTCGACGTCGAGAGTATTGATTCCCACGCTTCGGGCTCGTTTCTTCGCTCTCGCTCCACGTACATGTCGCTTCTGCCCCAGTCGCGAGGCATAAAAACCACCCTTTACTACAGACACGCTCCCGAGAACGAGACTTTCTAGCTTCCGACGCGGCGAAACACTATATTCGAGCGCGTTCGAGGCGAAAGAAAATTCTCCCCGCCCGCGTGCTTTCTCGGAAGGAAGGCATGGTGAAAGCATGGGCGAGAGACGTTTCTATGCGACGAGAGTGAAGGGACAGACCGATGGATCTACGTTTCGTTACAAGCGTCGTATCCAACAGCCACAGATTCCGTTGCAGCACTCATCGATCGTGCTGGCGAACCACCGATTCACACGTTGAATTACCGTGCGTGTGGTAGTTAACGCGGCGATCGACGGTTGTAACGGGGATATCCGCGCAAGATGGGAGGAGGGTACGGTTACGTTGTTAGACTTACAGTTCGTAGTAATCCTTGGGAAGCGGACGGCAGGCGGAGCACAACAGAGGCGCACTGTCTTTCACTGGTTTTCGAACTTCGACGAAGCGGTGGATGGTAGTACCAAACGTTGAGTGTCTTCACGATAGAAGGGAACTGTAACGATGTTTCGACTGGTAGATTCAACTCGAAAGAAACGGCGAACAGCTCGAAGCGGCGTTTAGGTCTGACTGAAGGTACCCGCAGTCGCGTGGGGGCCTTTTATAACCGCGGTGTGGGTTGGGCAGCGTGGAGATGGCCGAGGGCGATTGAGTGGGGGAGGGACGGAGTGGGGGCGAATCCCCCGGCATCTGCGCAACGAAAGCAATGTGTGTGAAACGCTGGCGCGTGTGTATGGGGGTGTGTATGGGTATAAAGCAACACGGGGGCAGGGATTCTCCGCGCGTGGCGCCGTCGACACGCTACAGACGCATGTTGATAAATAAATAACGGGTGGTCAGGCTGATAAGAGACTTTATCGCGGATAGATTCCAACGTCTCAATATACGTGCGCGAAGCGTGCAAATTTTATTGACTCTCGCGATTTATGGATATAAATTTGCCGGGGTAAATAAAATGTATGACCGCCAGCTTTTCGCCTTACAATAGTCGATGGAGAGGTAACGATAGAAGACGAGTATGAAGCTCGAGGGGCTGGTAAATTTATTGGCAGAATTTTTTCTTAGTAGAATAGTGGATTTAACAGAAGGAAACTTTTTTCAGTAGAAAAGTGGTTTTCAAGTTTCAATGAACCCGAGTATTATCTGGTTTATTTACGTTTGATTTCAATTAATAATGAATGATGTTAAGTAGAGCAGAAAATTTAAATCCCTCGCTTGTTTATTTTGTAATACCCGAAGATTATAGAATTGGTACCAGCACTAAACTATCTTAATATTCGCTGAGGGAAATTTTCTTGAAGAAACCTGAAAAATACGAAATTTAGATTCTGACTTTATAAAAAAAAGTATTTATTTATTTTTGTTTTGTGAAAATAGTCACATTCGTCTGGATTAGCTACTTAGGCATAACGAGCTGGGACACATTTCGTGACCCCAGAGTTTACCGTTCGGAATTTTTAGGCGACAGACAAACACTTTCCGCTTTATACATACATTAAAATTATAGACTATTCGATTTTCTGATACTGAATATTTTTCGCTTGTAAGCGTGTTGTGCCTTAAACAACATTTGTAATCTGTAAAACCAAGCGCATAGAGTTTCCTTGTTATTAATACAAATTCTTACAACAACAGCGTGCAGTAATCTAGACTATTATTATGGATAATGTTTTCGAAAAAATAACACTGCTTTTAACCAGCTGCAGTGAATTTTGTAATCTAACAGCACTCCGCTACAAATAGAATTAATGCGAGTTACGATAATAAGCGAAGGACACTGAAATTGCAATATTAAAATTCCAGTCACTGAATTCCTAATCTCCTAATTACACTGTCCCAAATACGCAATTATTATTATCCGCATAATTTCTCCAATTAAAACAGCGTAATGGCATTTCAAATGCAACGGTACCATTCTGCTCGAAAAGCTAACTCGAATCCTAACGAAAGCATTTCGGTGTTTTGAGTCTGAGGCCAAGGAAATGCACTCGTTCCAGGGCGTGGACGGAAAAGCTGCGGTTTCGTGGAGACGCGCGTGGGGCACAGCCATGAGACTGAACAGACTGAACAGACTGAATGCCGATGCATCTCCCACGCACCAGGATGTAAGAACCCCAGGAAATGAAAGGCGACTGTCACGTGTATACACACCCCGCCGAATTATGCGGCCGGGGGGGGGGGGGGGGAGAGAAAGAAATGGAGGAAAGCGTAGGCTTATCTGTAAAACGTTGAAATGTCACCGCCCTCCGTGTTACATTCATAAGCGGACGTGCATACGTCAAGCCACCTTTGCAGATTAGAGGGGACAGAGATTCTCAGCTGTGCGTTTATGGTTTACGGGTAGCTTGCACTCGGTTATCTATCGATTTCCCGTCCTTGGGCGCAGCCGTTTCGAGGTATCCTTTGTTTAATTTGCGATTGGTAGGAATTTTGATAAGCTTGTGAATGGAATTACAGTAAGCTTATCAAATCAAACCACTTGGCTACACTGTTTAATCCCATCGAGGCGGGGAAATATTTTTTGGAAAACTAAATTCAAGGGCGTCCGTGGACATTTTTCTAGGGGAAGGAAGCAACTTTAGGGTTACTGTAAAGAAAAATATAGTAATGAAAATACAACCATGGCGATGACATTGACGAATTCGATTTAATTAGATCTAATTGAATTTAAAATACTCCCGTTTTTTAGTGTAAACTTAATGACCATCAGATTTTAAAAATTAGGGTTTTTTTTTCAAAATCCAGGGGGTAACTGCCACTTTTGCCCCACCTCCCCCGGACGCCCATGGCCAAACCAGCAACGAAATAAAAAAGAAATGGCCAAATTTGAATGAGTTTATTTGGATCAGGAGAACGACGTGTAGAGTCGAGGGTGGATATTTATGGGGATGCTCTTCCTTTCAGAACGAAGTAATTTCGAACGACATAGTGAGGTGGGTCAAGGTTCTAGGAAAGGTGTATTGTGGGTGTTCAGGTAAGAAGAGGGTAATATAGATGAGATGAAGGCAGGCCCGGCTTAAGATTTTTCGGGCCCGGGGCTATCGAACCTTCGAGGCCCCCCCGTGGTTGATTTTTGGGGCCGAGGGCTATCAAACTTTCGAGGCCCCCGTGGTTGAACAGCGGGGGGGGGGGGGGGGTGGTAGTGAGCTAATCGCTTAGAACGGGGCCCTCCCCTGAAGGTGGGGCCCGGGGCTGCAGCCCCCCTAGCCCCCCTTTAATCCGGGCCTGGATGAAGGCCGCGGGTGAATGAGAAAATGCAGCGTGCGTCAGTGATTCGTACTTTGTGCGATATTAGAAAATGTTGGGCATCAGGAGGTACCATATTAATGTGTGATTCCCTCGCGCTTGGAGTCTATTATATGTACAAAATTGTAGCGCACAGCTTAACGAAAAATTTTGACAAATAGAAAAATTATAAAATTGTAGTTGTTGCATGCTATTCCTAAAGAAACCTTTTCTAAGTGTTTTATCTAGACCTACAGGAATTCATTACGTATATAATTAGATTTCAAATTTGATTTTGATGAAATTTTAGGCATGTATATAACCTACTTCAATCTACAAACGTTTTTTTTAATTTTCGTTACAAGCTCTCTCTCTAAAAAAAAAATAAATAAAAAGCGACCTTTACTATTTTTTTTTGCTATTCCGATAAATTGCATTTTTTTCAAAACGACAAAACGCGCCACTTAGCAAACTAATCCTTCTAGCTTCTAAAAAAAACTCAATTTGTTTGGACAAATTCTAACAAATTTCTGCGATTTTAAAAAGAATCCGAACATTTTCGTTACTCGCTGTACCTGCCTGAGAATTATAAACCGTTGCTCGAAAATCATTCTTGGTTAAGCAGATATTAACATTAATTGGCTTTGTTGCCTGACAAGCCTTCTGTTTGTCCCCAGTCACAGAAGGATCACATTGATAAACACCGTTAACAACCTCCTGTTCAAAACAAGTGGGTCATGTGCTTTCTAGTCCAAAATACAACTCCTGGTAGGACCAAGACAAGAATGTCCATTGTCCAAACTAATTGTAAATTCGAGAGCTTATGCAACTTCCCCCACTCTGCTTTCCCTGCCATGAACATGGACGCTAGTTGACGTTGCGCCCTGTGTGCACGACCCACTAAATTAAATTCGGTATACAGAGAGGGATGAACACCCCTAAATAGCCTCACCTGTGGACACCCCTGGGACAGGGCTGTCCCTGGGTTGTTGGCCGCGCAAGTGCAACAACAATATTGTCGCCCTTATTAATTTAATTATGTAGTCCTCGTGAAATTAGAGGGGCTTTAAGTCATCATTTGGCCGATTTAGAATTTGTTTAAAAAGTACAGGTCCTCGAACTCTCCGATTTTTGCCTATTTTTGCCTATTTTGCCAATTTTTATCTCGAAAACCAGCGTTGGATAATTTGAAAAATAGTTTAAATGAGTTTAATAGTTAAATGTTTAAATCGTCATAAAGTTTTGTATTATTATTTTTATTAGTCAAAATTTTATATATAATAATAGGTTTGGCCGCCCAGGGATACCTTCTGCACTCCCAGAAATGGCCCTGCCACTGGACTAGGCAGGCCGGGATTAAGATTTTTGGGGCCCGGGGCTATCAAAGCTTCGAGGCCCCCCCCGTGGTTGATTCTTGGGGCCCAAGGCTATCAAACCTTCGAGGCCTTCCCGTGGTTGAACAGCGGGGGGGATAGTGAGCTAATCGCTTAGAACGGGACCCTCCCCTGAAAGTGGGGCCCAGGGCTGCAGCCCCCCTTTAAGCCGGGCCTGGGACTGGGGCTGCAATCATCCCTTCAATACTGAAAATGAATACATACAAAATCCCCAAAATCTGTTTTACTAAAAATATTCTGCTAAATATTGTTATAAGAACCATTACGACATTAAATGGTCTACGAGCTTACGACATTTCAAATTGGCGATTCCAATAGTCTGCTTTATCGATCAGAATGTAAATCAGAATAATGCGGAGCAGATACAACAACAATTATTCTATTTATGTAAAGAAGGCTGCGATAGCCTACTGATAATGGCTATTTCGATGATTATCACCAAGATCAGATTCCGAAAGCTGAACCAGCCAATTACGCAGTCGGCTTAATGTTTAATTAGTAAGTAGGCCGTTGGTCCGCCGGCAAATAAAAAAAACCGACTGCAGGCAATGTCGCGGGTATAACTCGAGGGAAGTCAGATTTTTCTTTAAGAGACTAACGAAAAAAAGTTGCCATGAGGAGAAACAAAAGCTTGCGAGCGATCGACGCCATTGCGTGCAATCATTTTTTTACCCAAATTGCAGTTGCGTTGATTAAGAAATCGTGGCACAGGTTCAATGTCTTAAAACTTAAGTAAACAAACTTCGCGTTAAGATTTAATCGACCATTTGTTGTGATTCGGGGATTAAAGATTGCAGTTGTCAGTGTTTTAACTGATCTTTTTCAATCCGTTTATGGGTATTAATGTATGATTATCACGGATTTTGCCAATGACGCGATAAATTTCACGCGCAGACGATAAAAATGTTAACTTTGAATCTTTTGTTATTATAGCACTGTTTATCAAATCTCCTTTAAATGCAGTTCTAAAAATGGAACATGATGCAGCGGCTTTAATTTTAATTCGACGCGTTCTGGCGTGTTTCGTGCAATATCGAATGATACAAACCGTTAAATTTAAACTTTCAAGCGTCTACTCCACGTATTTATACGTTTTCGAAAATAGACCAGCTTGTTACGAATGATCTGTGACTGTTCCACGCTGCATGACCAATCACTTCTAATACCTGCAAGCAATCTTATACGTGTATAATACTCGTATACTCGAAATGGCAGATACAAAAGCACGCAAGCCGGGAGGTGTGCAAGCCTAACGAACGTCAATTGCATTGGCTTGATTCACAATCGATGGCATATCCTGCGATAGGCATTGAATCGAGCAGTGAACAATCCCAGTGAAATCGTGGGTGTTCCTCGTCGGAGGCAGTTTCAACGAGCAGAATACAAATGAAGAATTGTTTATTGAAGAAAACCAATAAAGGCAAAAGTGGTATTATCATTTAAATACGGCCTGGTAAAATAGGAACGCCATATTTTTTTACAAACTTTTATTTCATCTAGTATTAAGTTAATTTCGTGTGATAAATATTGTATTGAGTTTTTTAGTGGTATTATCATTTAAATACAGCCTGGTAAAATAAGAACGCCATACTATTTTACTAACTTTTATTTCATCTAGTATTAAGTTAATTTCGTGTGATAAATATTGTATTGAGTTTCTTAGTGGTATTATCATTTAAATACAGCCTGGTAAAATAAGAACGCCATACTATTTTACTAACTTTTACTCCATCTAGTATTACCTAAGTTAATTTTGTGTGATAAATATTGTATTGAGTTTTATTACCATTTTCTGGTACCACGTTCTCTAAGTTTTCTCGATGCACCAATCAGGTGACATTTTTCCACTTTGAAAAAAAAAATAAAAAACACCAAAGGCGTAGCCCCTTACGAATGTAGACAAATAATTTCTAAACAGAAAGAAGAAATTCTTTTACCATTATTGTATGAATGTTCGAGCAATACCAGCCCTGCTATTCATGTACGTGGAATTATAGATTCACGTTCAAGTATAGAATCCAATCCTCGACTAGCTAGCCTCGTTACCATTCATATGAAACATATTTCTCCATGCTATAGGACACGTCTAAAAATAGGTAGAGTACGACCGTGCTTCTCCTTTGATGTACCTTGTATTCGCGAAATTTTCACCTACACTGCCCCCCGCGACTACATAAATATCTCCAACTCCGTCTGTCGATTTATCCAACAAGCTATAGATAGGTACTCAATTAATAGCATCCCCAATATTAGCCAAGCGACAATAGATTCTTACAAATGAACCCTCGAGACACGCGATCGTGTAACCGTTCCGCAGATCTACGGACTGGAAATACCAATCGTGAAATTTCTTCACCTGCTTTACACACAACACAAAAGTTGAAACGCTTCGAAGATACGAATTTCAGTGTAGATAGGTATATTCTCCAATGACGACTTCAAATTTAGTCACCGATTTACAGTTACACTAAGATCTTGATTTTATTCACACGCAAGCGTAATTTCCCTGCCCACGAGATGGGTCCGAGAATAATGTGGACGCGAACGAGATGATGGGAGACGTCGATGTTCTTGGAATTCGTGACTTTTTCACCTACGCTGCACAGATTCCGTCCATTCAGACGGTGAATGTTGATCGACCGTTGAGGAGGTTAAAAGTTCGCTCCGCCGCACAGTGGTTCGGAGTCTTACAGACTGTGCCTCTAACGGGAAAAAATTCCTAAAAGGACTTGAGGACAAAAACGGACTAACTCACATTTTTTGCGAAATTGAGTTATTAGTAATAATTTATTCCAATAGGTAGTCCGTTTTCGTTCTCAATGTCTCATATTACTTTGGGGTATTTATTAGGGTTGTAAGGACTTTAGGGTAGTGGAGATCAAACCGTTTCAAGAAATGGCAATCAGGAAAAACATGGGTCACGGGTATGTTACTGTACAGTCCAGGCCTGGCCAGGGATTTGCTCGCACGAGCAGCCGCGAGTTGCTCTTTGCTCTCGAAGGCATCAAGCCAGGCCGCGAGCGGCTCCAAGAGCGAAGGGTCCTCTTGGTGGGGGAATCTGTGAATGGAGAAGCAGTGGGAAGAAGAGGGCTAGTCACTCACACTACGCCACTATCCCCACTCTTTTACGGCTGCCGCTCTTGCCGTCGCGCTTGCCTTCGCTCGTAACCACCCGCGGCTGCTCTTCGAGAGCAAGAGCAATGGCTGGACAGGCCTGCTGTGCACCCTCGACCTCAACTACGCGTACTTAGGTACTCAACAGTTTGCCATTAGTAACGCTTGTACGGAAATTGAGCCATTTTTAACCAAAATCGAATCACAAATTCTCATTCTGAGTGAAACTCCTAAATTTTAAAATTTTATTTTTAATCTTTTTATTGTACAAATTTAATAAGTATTTAAAATATTAAACCGTAATAATTAACTGAACTGAGCTTTATTTCTGTATGCTTGTTTTTTGTAAATATATGATATTGGGTGAACTTGACCCAAAGTTACTTAGGTATCCGTGTAACTTTACAAATTCCGTTTAACGATTAACAGTGTATAGTTAGTTGCGAATTCAAAGTATCTTTTAATATCTGTGATTATTCTACAATGACTTATTTTATCTGTTCCCAGGTACATAACATATGTTTTAATTAATTTTGTATTGATTCTGGATCTAGATTTGTTGGAATTCTTCTTATATGTTCTGTTATCAGGGAATCCAAGTTTGCCAAAGTGTACAAAAAATGCAGATATTGGTTCTTCCATAATTTCCAATGCGGTTCATTAAGAATTTAGCGATGTGAAAATAATTTACGTATCGGTGCGGTTATTTGAGTTATTAATCTTCTTTTAGGGGCATCTCATAATGTGCGGTATTTTGATTTATTCTTTGAATGGTATGCGCAGAAGAACTTGAAAATAAAGGAGCTTCTGTTTCTACTAAATTTGATACTAATAATAATACTGTTGAAGAAACATTAGAAAAATATATAAAAAGTAGCAAATCATCAGAAACAAGACTGCTGATATATACAGTGGCGGACGAAAGAAAGTTTATAACTTTTAAAATCGCATAACTTTTTTAGAATTGGTCCAAACGACATGAGTTTTTTTTAGAAGGTAGAAGGATTACTTTGCTAAGTGACGTGTTTCGTAGTTTTGAAAAAAATGCAATTTGTCGGAATAGCAAAAAAACATAGAAAGGGCAGTTTTTTCAACTTTTTTTTCTGAGCCTGTAATGAAAATTCAAAAAACCCGTTTGTAAATTTAAGTAAGCTGTATACATGCTGAAAATTTCATCAAAATCGGTTAACGGTGCTCTGAGTTACAAACGTTTAAAGATCGCAGAATAAGGTCGAAAATCGCATGATTTCGGGAATTTCGCGATTTTCGACCTTATTCTGCGATCTTTAAACGTTTGTAACTCAGAGCACCGTTAACCGATTTTGATGAAATTTTCAGCATGTATACAACTTACTTAAATTTACAAACGGGTTTTTTGAATTTTCATTACAGGCTCAGAAAAAAAAGTTGAAAAAACTGCCCTTTCTATGTTTTTTTGCTATTCCGACAAATTGCATTTTTTTCAAAACTACGAAACACGTCACTTAGCAAAGTAATCCTTCTACCTTCTAAAAAAAACTCATGTCGTTTGGACCAATTCTAAAAAAGATGCGATTTTAAAAGTTATAAACTTTCTTTCGTCCGCCACTGTAAATATACTTTTTTCTGGGTTATGGGTGCTTCGAATAAAATTTCGAATAAATTCTGCGTCAAATAAAATTTCGAATAAATTCTGCGTCGAATAAAATTTCGAATAAATTCTGCGTCGGACAATATTTCGAATAAATTGTGCGTCGAATACAATTTCGAATAATTTCCACTTCGAATAAAATTTCGAATAAAATGTCCAATAAATTCTAACTCGCATAAAATTTCGAAGAAAACTTCGAATAAATTCTGCTTTGAATTAAATTTCTAATAAATTCTGCCTCGCATAAAATTTCGAATAAAACTTCGAATAAATTCCGCTTCGAATAAAACTTCGAATAAATCCGCTTCGAATAGAATTTCGAATAATTTCTGCCTCTAATAAAATTTCAAATAAATTCTGCGTCGAATAAAATTTCGAATAAATTCTGCGTCGAATAAAATTTCGAAAAAATTCTGCCTCGAATAAGATTTCGAATCAAATTTTGAATAAATTCTGCTTCGAATAAAATTTCGAATAAATTCTACTCCAAACTATATTTGAATAAAATGAAGTCATTCTAGAATAACGAATCGACTCTGATTCACAGAAATCTGGCTCGAATAACGCTACCGATTTATTCCTTATCTAAAAAAACATGAAAAATTGTGCCCAACTCTTTCGCCGTGAATACACTCATTCACCCGCGTCGTTTCTCCTAACGACGCAATGCCATTAAAAGCCTATCTCCGACGACGGTGGAATGGAGGCGCTCAACAGGGAGTTGATCATTGCGATTTCTCTCCCGGCAGTCTCACAATCAGCTGGCCGCAGTTTCGAGCGGCCGAGCTATATTCGCGGCTGTGAATCAGCCCACGTGGACGATCTGATCGAGACGACGCCGTGGCGCACGTGTACAAGCAATTTGCATGAGTGCGAACGCGCATTTCGAGGATTATGAGAAGGTCGGGGCAGGAAATCGGGCGCACGTGGATTCGAACGCTGGTCTACGAGCACGGCTGTAGAAACACGTGTCACCGTTTTCTACGCACGTAGATCGACGCGATCGAGATTAGATGAGCGAAACGTGCAGCGAAACGTTTCCCAACCACCACTGTGCTGATATACAATACCGTTTCATCGCAGTATCGCACTGACAAGATCACTGCCCACGCGCACGGCCGTGACCAATTGTACTGGCGCGAATCGCGGTATCAATACTCGATACGTACAGCGGGCAGTTAACTTAAAACCAAGGTAATAAATTCTTCCTCCTTCCGGAAAATCTATTTTTCATGTGACAAATGAGAAAGGTATATTAGCCTGGTTGAGTTTATTTTTTAAAGGGGTGAAGATTTGTTGCAAAAAATTCAAGTGAATTTTCCCCGAAGCGTTATTTTGAAAAATATCACACACTCTTTAAGTATTTATTATTATTAATAACCTACTATTGGTAAATTAATTTTTTGAGATCGCGTAGGTTTTTCACACCATTCAGATATGGTGCAACTTTCTACAGTTTCATTTGCAAGCAGAATTATTTCACGTTGCGTAAGGAAAATGCTCCACTTTCGCGAGAAAAATTTCCTTTAATGGAAATGAAGAAATTTCGATTACGGAATAGGCGTGCAGAATAGAAATTAAGGAGCTTCTAATTACAGAAGTGTTGTCATGGTACACTCGGTCCAATAACCTCGATTTAAGCTGGAAAATTACTTTATCGTATTGAAACGCATCGTTTAGAAAAGGGGACCCTCAGATCCGCGAGAACTAATTACAATCACCGTCTATATCGCGTAAGAGGAATATTCCGCCTTAACGAGAAACAGATCTCCAAGAGTCGCTAGGTTTCTCCTCGCCCCGACAAAAACTTTAATTACTCCCGTATTAAATTGCCCCGATACTGCGCGACATGCTCTACTTCGACGGGGAAAAAAAGAGACGGACAGAGAATTAGATCGGACGAAACGTTTGCACAGTGTAATCGCATAAAAACGCAGGAATTACGCGTGCGTCTAGTAAATAAATCCTCGCTTTCGTAATCCCGAATTTTTTCCACTTCGAATAGCTCAGATCACTGGAACCGCCTCGAACATGCTAATAAACAGCTCCAGCGTAGAGGCATTTTCAACGAGCAATTACTTGACAATTGTTCTAGAAAGACTTGCGTCACGCAAGTGCTGGGTTACTGACTTGTGTAAATTCTCCAACGCAACGCAAACATTATCTTAGAAGCGTAAATAATAGTCGATTGATGCAGAGATGTTTGGTAAGGAAGTATTTTTTATAACTCGATATAGAAATTGGTCAAACCACCCAATGTAATAAATCGAAAAAGAGTTCTGAATGATTAAAAGAAAGTTTAAAATTCAAACTGTGAATAGTACCACAAATAGGAAGAATTGTGTTTTAAAATTTACATCCTACAAACTAGGAAGTTTTTTTTTAAGGTATCTCTAAATATCTACCTGGATATTTCTCACTATTTAAATAGTTAATTCGAGATTTCAACAGCAGGTGCAATATCGGTTGGAATGTTCTGTGCACTGAGCACGAGAAGATATTTTTAAATGGATTCTGTTTTTCACGTCCAGTCGATAATTTCGAAGTGCTCACGCCAGGTTACAAATAAATTTACTAACAATAAAAGGCAAGTGTCATCGGCGCACTGGTTCGGTCAATTTTAAAAGATTAAATAAAAGCTATTGTGCAATTTTTAAGATTACAAATTTCCAACGTTTCGGTCAGTATTGTGACCATTATCAAGGAAAATATTTGAATCAGGAAGAATACTGCGTTTGCTTTTATAACCCTTGTTTACCTCAGTCACTCTTCAACCGACTCGTACGTTCGCACGTTTACAGCTAACGCGAGCAAAGTTTATAAAAGCAAACGCAGTATTCTTCCTGATTTAATACTTTGTGATAATGGTCACAATACTGACCGAAACGTTGGAAATTTCTAATCTTAAAAATTGCACAATAGCTTTTATTTAATCTTTTAAAATTGCACGAACCAGTGCGCCGATAACACTTGCTTTTTATTTTTAAAAAAATCCTTTACGGTCGAAATCTTAAATCATTTTATTTACTAACGTTCTTCGATCGAGCGTATAACAAAGTGACGCAAGATTTGAAAGTTTAGACTACCTGTTCCGCTATTTTGGCAACAACCGAATTGCTAACTGTGCCGAGAGGTTAATCAGCTTGATGAATAAAAGCGTCGGAATGATAACGCTATCGTCGCCCCTGTTATCGTCAGTGACGATTCCTATTGTTTTAACAGTGCCGCGCGGTCGTTGAAACGGCAATCGTTCACGCTTGAGATTTTTAGCGCACTCGTTGACGTCAGTCCGGTATTACTTTCAATAATTCGACGTACGAGTTTCAAATTACACGCGTCACGTGGAGAACGCACATTGTACGAGAGACTCGGGATATATTATCGTTCCAACAACCGTCCATACAATCAGTTATTATTCATAATGCACCGAGGGGCAAGGTCTGCGATACACCATTGTAATTATCGCTTTCGTAGAATTTGTAATCTGACAACATTAATTCCTAATATTTCGATCTCCTCTTAGTATGTATTAGGACCCCTCTCTAATTTTAAACGATATCTTTTATTTTAATTTTTTGAAACAACAACGAAAAGAAACTAAGAGGACAATTTTATTTCTTAGCTATCATCATCATTCACGAGAAGAGTAATATCAATCAGAACTAGATAACGCGCTTTTGTAATGACTCATGTATCAAATCGCCGTTCAAGAAAAGAAATCCTCCTCCTTTTGGATGCGACTTGGTTCATTTGTTTTCCAGATATTTGCATTTGAGAAATCGGTTCTGATAGTCGGCACTCGGAATTAATATTTGTCCGAGAATTGCACACCTAACAGGATTCGATATCGCGACCTTCGGATTCAGAAGTCAATGCTCTACGCGCACGGCCACCGTACTACGCAGACAAATGTTAATTCCGAGCGTCAATTATGTTACCCGACTTTTTACATATACAAATGACTAGTTGAACTAAAAAGAGGGGTCTTTCTTGAACGGCTCGTCGAGCCCTATAATTTGCTATCGCGTTTCCAGTTCTGGGGCTCTCCTCGTTAGTAGAAACTAGTAGAAACCAGTGGTGCGGTGGGCATTAAGGCAATTACAGGAATTATAAAAAATGTTAGAAACGTATGTAGGAAATATACAAGAGAAGGAACAATAAATGTTAATTAAGGGGACATTCCACAGTCTTGGCCGAAAATTCGACTACTTTTCGATGATGGTTTTTATAATGAAATAAGCACTGTAAAGTTACGAACTTTTATGTTAATTTTTTTAATACTTTCCGACTGTTTTATATCGATTAAGTATAGAAAAGAAATGACACTTTCGGTACTTTCAACTTTGCTCGACCGCCATTTTATTAATTTTTGTCCAAAATTGTTCTTTTTGCATGCTAGATAACCATACTTCTGCAAATTAAAAATACCTATGTTTAGCTTTTTTATTTCAGTGAAGTTGAAGTCTTCAAAATTTCTCCCTTTGCTGGATTAGAGCGTATAAACATAGAGGAAGCATGCAATGGGCGAAAATGTAGACAGCGATAGAAAGAGAAAGATATACTTTGGGTACTCCACCTCTATTTCCAACATAAAAAAAAACGCGGCCGCCCCTGATGCTAGAAAGGGAGAGGGAGTACTTACGGTATATTTTTCTCCTTCTCCCTCTGTTTCTCCCTCCTTCTCTCTCTATGTTTATATGTTCTAAGCCAGCAAAGGGTGAAATTCTGAAGACGTCAACTTCACTGAAATATTTATCTAAACCTAAACAAATGAAATTAAACAAACAACAAAGATTGTTTCTTGTATTTCAAGAGTGATAGAATATACAGCCGAAAGTTTGAGAAAATTAAATGTTTATTTCATTATAAAAACAAATTTACAACCGAGACTGTAGAATGTCCTCTTAAACGAAATGTTTAGAAATTAGCTGCCCTCGTTCAACAATTTTAAAGAAGGATGTCGCGTCGCTAACTACGTACACTCCATT
Organism: Andrena marginata; assembly: GCA_963932335.1. Taxonomy (NCBI): domain Eukaryota; kingdom Metazoa; phylum Arthropoda; class Insecta; order Hymenoptera; family Andrenidae; genus Andrena; species Andrena marginata. The sequence continues at coordinate 9,541,107 of OZ010660.1, forward strand.
CTAAGGCTTTGATAGCCAGCTTCATTATGATTGGATCACCGCGGTGATTCCAACGAGACATTTCTAAAGAATAGTCCACTAAGCGAGCAAGAATGATCTGTGCATTTAAGGGGGTAGATTCAATCAAGATCGCGTTTCAGATGATTTCAGTCACGCCTCAAGCATTCCTCGAATCATGTGGTTCACGAATAAACGAGACGAGCTTTTTCCTCAAAGCAGCAATCACAATCTGATTCGGGATCGCCTATTAAACGTGTCGGTATCGCAAGAATAAGATGACGAACTTATTGAGCTTGTTCCGTTCAACGAGCGTTTTCCTCAAAGCATCCTCCAAACGCGATCCAAGAATCCAACGGCGCACAGCGGGGAAATTTTGCGATTTTATGGCCAAAACCACAAAAATGAAATTTTTGAATTTTGACAAAGTTAATACAAATGTCAATTGAAGAACTATATCCATTTTCATGGTGAAAACCTCAAAACTTATTTTTAATATATAAAATTCGGTACTTTTACGTTCTGATATATGAGAAAGATTTTTTGTTATATACGTTTATACACTTAAACCTATGAAATTATATGTCCTTAAAACTAGTACTCCCAGTCGGAATCGCTTTTTCCTTTGTCAGAGCATGCCTCTGCTACAGTGCAGCAGAGCATAGAAGAAGGGTTATCGCTTTCGACGACAAACTTTTTAATCAAACAGAGGATCGAAGCTGAATAAATTCGTTTAAAAAAGAATAAAAAGGTTTGTAATGTATAATATGTGAACCAGTCTCGGTCACACTTATGTCGTATGTTGTACAAGACACACTGGATCGTGATTAAAAAAATACATGTAATTACAAGATTAGCAGTTAATAATTGCATGTATAGAATCATAATAGTTGAACGTAAAATAGGAATGAAAAACATTTCGGGATATTATGGGATTAATAAGTATTTTATGTATTGAAAATTGATTCTTATATGAAAAGGTTATTTCTAAAACACTACTTTAAAAATTGTATAAATTACGTATTAAAAACCGAAATATAATTATTTTGAGGACAAAAAGATATCTTACGCACCACCAGGAATGGAATCCATGCCTTCAAATTATTTTGGGAACTTTGGATAAGAGAATATAAGTGTTTGAAGCAACTTGAAAATCTGGAGTAATTCTATGCGATCGGTCTAACCTCACATGAACATAAACATTTGCGAGTCTATACGAGCTTTGCATTAAAACATTAACCAGTAAAATTGGAGGCATTTGGTGCTCATATTAGTTCTTCAATTGACATTAGCATTTATTTTGTCGAATTCAAAAATTTATTTTTGTGATTTTGGCCATAAAATCGTAAAATTTCCCCACTGTGCGGGGATCTAAAAATATCTGATCATAATCTGATTCTGGATCGCCTATTATACGTATCGGTATCGCAAGAATAAGATGACGAACTTATTGAGCTTGTTCCGTTCAACGAATATCGAAGTCATAGATGATTTATCCGACATTGTGGGCAGAGCCAACAATGGTACAATTGAGCTATCTCGGTTACAAATTAACGAGATAAAACTGAGTCGAGATTGACGAGAGTTAAGTCGCGATGGCGCAGGAGAAGACTAATGTCTAATGTGTTGCATACTCTACTTTGTTGAAGGCTGACTAGCGTTAGACGTAGACGGCTGGGAAGATTTGTCTTCTTAACAGTTCAAACGTGGCTGAATATTTTCCACTTTGAAACAATAGTTGCATTGTCAATATTTTTTTTTTTAAATTGTTGGCACATTTCTATTTGGTGCAAAGAATAAACAGAGTCTCTGTTTATAGTTCATTGAATCGTGGAAAGAAAATTCTGTCAGGCAAGGTTCGAGATTATCCGCGTACCACGTGACTTCGTTGCAGTTGTCTAGCCTTTTTGGAATTCGACTAGACTAAATAGTTATTATGCACCACGAGGCGCCTGCCTCCTACGCAAGCGTCACATGCTTGCTATTCACACGGAAGGAGCAAATAAATTTCGTGCTCGTGGTGCTCTTGAACGAGATAACGGTGACGTAATTACTCGCAATTAGTATTAGCATACGATAATATCACGTGGATGGCAATGGTCTCGTGACCCGTGACGCGAGGCCTCGTATTGTGTCGCTTACATGCATGGTTTGGTAATTTATATGAAACCGTTCAGTATGCCGATTTCAAAGGCGGTTCGTTGCCGATACACGTGAGTAAATATTAAAGCGTGGATGTTTCAAGGCTAACTGCACCTCGGCTGGGAATTTTCAAACGATGGATCGAACGTTTCGGAGATTTCAGAGAGTTATGTGGAGTGTTTCAGAATTATAAGTAAAATCCCAACTGGGTAATGGAATTTATAAAAGAGGGTCATTCGTTGCTTTAAAGAACACTTTTCGCAGAGCTTCGCGAAATTTGATCTACTTGTCAATCTCACTTTAACATTTCTATATTCTTGAGAGAAATAAACATTCGTCGTGCTTGCATTTAAATGAGCTTAGGGGGCGAATTTTAATACTCCTAAAAATGATAAGTATGAGATACGACGAGGTATGCGTATTTAACCCTCAAAGACCACACTGGGTTCGCGAAACCCAGGCCGTTTGGAAGATTCGTGGCCACAACTAAACGGTAAATGGTGGGTGAAAAAACTTTGGAACCTCTACAACGGATTCCGCACCATGTGATCCCTAATTTATCTGAAGAAGCCGAGTGACATCGTGAAAAAGGTAGTCTATGGGTCGCGCAGACCCAGTGTGGTGTTCACGTCGGTATTTTCGGAAGAGGGTAGTTAACAGTTGCTACGGAACATTTTTGTGCAGTGATTTGTTGCTCAGACAGTATTTCTACGCTGTATAAAGCAGAACACATACTTTTCAATCGGCCGAAAGTGTTTAAAATGCGCTCGGCTGATGTGTAAGGAACATGTGCCGAAAATATGTTGCGACTGTTCTTACTGTAAATGAATGAATTCATACTGATTCACACTGTTTTTATAAAATAAATTATTATTCCAACCATTTCATTGTATAACTTCACAGAGAACATTCGTTCGGAAGAAGTAAACTTTGGGAACCACTGGACTTCACCTCTCGAAAAAATTATATTTTCTGGAACCAATCATAACGACATATATATTTCCTTGAAGTGTGACTCGTAACCTTTTAACTGATGTATAATAAAATCCCCGTACCGTTTTTGAGAAAAAACTGGGATTAAAAGGAAAAAAAACGGAACTTTTAGAACACGGACGCCCTTTTTTAAAATATCTTGAGCATCAAAAGATTTTTTATCAAACTATTGATATATTCCATTTCCTTATTGTCTGGCGAATTGATTAAAAAAAATTGTTTCAATCGGTGCAGCAGATCCTGGTATATAGAGGATAGAAAATTCTAGGTTTCGTGGATCCAGTGTGGTGGAAGCATTAAGAAAGTATAGTGTGGTGTTTGAGGGTTAACATAACGGAGTCTGGCATTATTGCAAATCTGAACAGAATTAATTTATAAGCAGATATTCTCTAAACTTTAGAGTCTAAAGTCATCAAATATTAATACACGAAACGTCCGAAATGTCAGCCATTAAATAGAATGCGTAATTGTTTAAACCAAATTCGAATATTTAAAAAAAAATAATTCGTGAACGGTTACTAGAAGTCTCTTACTCAGCTGCTCCTTGCGGACGCAGCGTCTGCTTTGACCCACCTTATACTACTTACACTATTTATTACATACTATTATTCGCTTCACTGTTTCGAGACAGTAAAAATGTTGAGTCATAAATGAAGCTCAAGATCAAAATCTACTATGAAAGCTTTCTCTAAGATCTATTATGAGTCAAAATAGACCCTGCGTCCGTTTCCAACTACCCATCGTCCAAGAATTAAGCATTGATTATTTAACCAAAACAGCCTGTAGAACATAGATCCCTAAAAACCGCTGAGCTTGAAACAGGCGAACAAATCGAACTACCTATCCCAAAGTTTTCTATTTGACCCCGTAATGAAAATTTAAAAAATCCCGTTTGTAGATTTAAGTAAGTTTAATAGATGCTGAAATTTTTAAAAATGTTGGAAATTACAGTTTTCGGCCTACAACTTTAATAAACTATAACTTTTAAACAACAATAAAATATTTTGAGATATCTTACTCACTGTTTTTCAAAAGGCTTCTTGGATGTCGTTGTATTTTTATTAAAAACGTAAATAATTTTCTACAAAATATTACCGAATGTTCTTTAAATGTTCTATAAAAAATCGCCTCTTTTCGGTTTCCTGACTAGGTACAACCCCTTAAATCTACAAACAGGATTTTAAAATTTTCATTACAGGCGCAGAAAAAACAGTTGAAAAAGCAACCTTCACTATTTCCTTCGCTATTTCAACCAATTGCATTCTTTTTTCAAAACTACGAAACACGTCACCTAATAAACTCTAACCCTTCTAGCTTCTAACAAAAAAGCTCAAGCCGTTTGAACCAATTTTAAGAAAGTTATTCTGTTTTAAACGTCGTTTCCGACATCTTTACCCACGTTTCTACGAATTTCGTTACGACATCCAATACACAAAGAATTAAATTTAACCATCAATGTAACATCTATCTCTCTTTTCCAATAACTATTTCTCGCGGTGCGTGCGTAAAACTCGCGCGAACAAAAACAAACACGTTAATAACGCCAGCAGTGTATGTTCCACGAGATCCTCTAGACTCCTGAAATAACTTAAGACATCTAACATTTTTAAAGTCCCGTTGTTACGCTAGAAGCGGGTCCGCAGCAGAAACAGTTTGATATCTATTCGCGGCCTGGACAGAAATAAAACGTCCCGATGTATGTACTTCCAGCGAGTAATCATGGCCGTAAATACGACGTCGTTGTGGACGTTGCGGTCGAATCCTGGCCGGGGGAACGTGCTTGTGATCGCGGGGCCAAGCAAAAGGTGCTATCAGAGATCGTTACTCGGCTAAACAGTATCGCAAACAATTGAGACGGCTGGCGTACGCGCACGTGTCTTCGGGACAAAATATCGCGCGGTCTGTCGATGCGGTCCTTAAGTGGAACCAGTTCGAGCCAGTCGTAAAGAGTCGAATCGCAGTCTCGGCAATGACGTTAATCGATCAAGTTTCGAGGCGATCGGTTGAAAAGATGCGGCAAAAATCAACCGCCAGGCTGTCGTTAAAGATAACCGGACCGATCACCCCGAAACTTGCTCGCGGTGGAACCGCTGCGAATCAACGTGATTCAATTAAAGTTTACTGCGATCGAAGCGGAAGGGAAATGTAATAAGAGCTTTTGTGATTTAAGCTTTCAGTATTCTCAGATTATTCGAGGAATGGCGAATTGGAGGACTGAGGAATTTTAAACTGGAAGCTGTGTACTTTGTAAAACTTGCGTACCTTTGTGTTAATGAAGGAGATTGAATTGAGTGAGATTAATCTTGAGGTTGCTTGGAGAAATTGACTTGAAATTTTTATAAAAATGCCATTAATGGATTTTCTATTGAATTTATTATTAAAAAAAATTTGATAGTGATTAAAGGCAGAAAAATTGCTATTTCATCTCTCAAAGGCAGCTTAAAAATTAATTGAACGATAGCGCGACAAACGTTTCAGGGTAATTCATAATAGAGCTCGTAACAATCTGCGTTACGTTCATTTTTCACGACGGAACTGCTATCCTAGAACGACAAGGGATCGATTTATTCGTACCGAGCATCAAGGATGGCCATTAAAATGCACCAGAATACCTTGCCAGTGATTGTTGGCCGTCGGTTTCAAGGGATGATGCAGTTAATTCCAAGGTCTCCGCATCAACAGTTCGCGAGCACGCTTTTGCGCATTGAAATTCTAATGAAACACGGAGAAAAGGTTACTACCGGTCTCATAATCTTACTTACGGAGGAAAAATGGCCGTTCAAGTAACATTTCAGATCTAATTTATTCCACGAGCTCGTTTTCTCCCGCATATTTTATCGACCCGACTTAGCATGCAGCAGTAAAATCGTAAAAGCTCCAACATTCATAAATAAGGGACTTACGAGTAATAAACACAAAGTGATCAGACTTCTAATTCAATTTCGCTAAAGCTTCCACTTGTAACTTCTTCCAGCTGCTGATATAATTCCAAATAAATAATCACTCGGAAGAAATCTGTGCTTCATACTGTTCGCATTTTTGAAATAAGGACATATTACGTTAATGTAAACAAAACTGCATACTACCAACAGTTTAAGCAGAAGAATTTCAAATCTTCAATTAAAATAATTAAATTTTCATTAAATACTACATTCACGGTGATCTGTATAAACTATTCATAAAACATTCGCATCCCCGTGCTCCTACTTTCCCTTTCTCCTACTCAAATTTATTCTTCGCGAATTTTAAATAAACACTTCTCTCATTAATAAAATAGCCTGTTTCAATTCTCCAAATTTTCCACCAATAGTAACAACATAAGTATCTATCTACTTATAAATTATAAGGTCACTTTCACCCTTTCCCTTCCTTTCTTTTTCCTTCTTCCCTTTAGCTTGTAATTCCATTTTATGCTTAAGTTTTACAGCAGCAGTTACTGTAACGGTAAATTATTGTAAGTATTTTTCCCCCAATTATTCTGCGAGTATTTCCACGAGACGCCTCCGCAGCACTAGCGAGACGCGTGATAGTGCGACGGCGCACTCGTGCCTGAACTGCGCGTGAAATCGAGGACTTCCCACCGAGGAGGGAAAAAGCAATCGTGGCGGAAGGTATTGGCGTAAATCGAGCGATGAATATTAACAAGTGGAACTTCCTCGGGTCGAAAGAATAACGAGTGGCCACGGCGAAATTCCCTTGGGTCGCGGCAGAACACACGCTACAATGGTAATTCCAATCAACGAGGAAGCATCCGCGTTCCTTGCGCAGCGGAGTCGCAATTCGCGAAGGTTTCGCGCTAACTTCTCCGAACGCGCGGAACCCGGCGACACAAGCTCGCGAGCCGGCTGAATATCGCGGTTTCTTAATTTAGAAGCGGTACAAAGAGAAACGCTTCCTTTTCGGTATTAATGTTAATTGTGGTCGACTCGGCGAATTCACGGAACGGAGCAACGAAAAAATACTCGAGGCACTGCGGATATTTTGAGACCTCGGCGAGGCACCACTGAAACGTGCCCGTTTGTTGTGTTGTTATTCGGTACATTGAAGTCTGCCTCCGTTACCTTAGAAACGTTATAAATTTTTTAAGGGGTCATGCTACTTTGATCGGCCGAAAAATTAAGCTATTTGTAAAGATTTCTTTCTCAGTAAATACAACATATAATGAAATAAATCTTTTTGGTATTTATTAAGGTGCTCTTATATTATACAAAAAAAATTTGAAAAGAATTTTTGCAATTTGTTTTAACTGTTTTTTTACAGTGTCAATATGGCGCATAAAAAAGAGGTATGCTCACGGCGTAGGTGATTTCCTTTGCTCAGATTTATCCGAAACAAAAATTCCTAAAGGATTCTTAATCTGGATGAGTGTCGCTATAGCTCCTAGCTCAATTAACAATTTTTGTCGAGAAATAACCGAGATATTTCTCATGGGACATCCGAGAATACATCCTTTTGGGTGTTTTGTCAAACTTTTTTTTTAAAAACTGGCACTATTTTCTTACTTTTCAAAACAAATTGTTCTCCATCTGAATACAAAAACCTTTGCATAAAAATATGCATGCACACTTTCTGAAATAAATTCCCAAAGAATCGTTCTTTTTCTACCTGCTGACTGCGGATAAACCCTTCATGCAAACTTCAATTACACCTCTAAAAATCTAGAATTTACGCAAGACCATACCACCTTTTATATTATTATTAAAACTAAAATCCGTATATTTTTCCCAGATAAAAATCATGAAAATAAGCCACTTGTTCCACCGGAAAAGTGGAATGGTCCCTCAAGGTAAAATGGTCAATTAAGCTTCAGAGTACGTAGGAAGTCCACCGAAAGGAGGTACGGTCTTCCTAAATCCAAAATGAATAATTCTAACTAAAAATCGAATTAATAACATCGAATGAACTTTGTTGCTCATTTCTTTCGTTAACGTAAAATGCAGAATTATTATCGATATCGTGTACGAGACGTTAGTGCAGCACGAGAAGTGGAGATGTCACAAATGTGTGCTGTTGACGAACGTGTGAATTACAAAGGGGCATAATAAACGTTCGCCCATGAAGGAATCTGCGTTGCATGGGCAGAAACGAAGGTGAAAATTCCGTGCACGGGGCAAGGTATCGCGATTCCGCGTGCATACAACGGAAATAGACCGTAAACGATTAATAAATAAAATTGCAATAGACCTTTCCTGTTGCGAACGACTCGTCTTACGCGGGGCTGGTCAAATGTAGCGATCCTAATGATACGTTCGTAGCCTCGTTCGATGAAAAACTTGCACACTTCCCGGATGCACGTTATGTCCCATCGTCGTTGCAAAATTGGAAGCACACTGTGTAGTATGCTGGATCCTTTCCCACATACAGTTCTCCTGTTAATCGCCATGAAAAACGAGGGCAATAAACGCCTACCAATTGCTGACTACGTAATGAAGGATTCAAACCCTTCATTTCGTACTGTTGTAAATTTGCAACACTTCAAACATACTGCTTGGGGCCATTACACGCGAAATTGCTCACTTTTTGGAGTAACATTTCGGATTTTGCTGAAACTTGGATATGTTGTAGTCTTTAGAATTTTAAAAATTTTTTATTTTACTGATGTTTGAAATATATTGTTGACCTTTTTTCAATAAATTATAACTGTTGAACTAACAGATTGATAAGAATAGACTTTTGGGTGCTTAAAGTGGAGACATAAGAGTACTTAATAAAAATTATTTCAGTTAAAAACACAAATTTTTTACCAATTATTTTGCAATTGTTCTTAACAATTGCCATTTTATAATAGCAGGGCAGTATTGAAAAATTTTAAGAAAAACTTAGGATATAGTCCTATGTGTCCTCTTTACGGACAAGTTGTCGAAAATACGGAGACTTTAAAATTAACCAGATGAAAATTCATTGATGACAAACACACAGAATGCAACCAAGTGCAACCTTTCAGATTGCTGTAGCAATTATGAAGTAGCGTTTATTTTGAATTTAATGAGTGCAGAAATTAGTGACTCTTCTTTGGGATATTGTAAATATGCAGCATTGTCTTTATTTATTCTGAGTAAAGGTATTTTGGATTTTTTGTGTATTTTTCACACGTTTTGCAAAGTGCGCGTTGAACATGCTGGAGTCACGGACGACAAGCTAAACGATTCAGGTAAAACAACTGTATCGAGGTCTCGATATGGAAAAGAGCCGACAAACAAAGTCAAGGAAGTTTGTATGACTTTGGTCTGGCGTTGTAAAGATATGTTTTTCGCGTCAGAATGCAAACTGATGACTCGCTTCAACGCAAATGAAATACGATGCGTCTTGTTTTTATCGCCTTTTTGTTCTTTGCCTCCCTGCATTAAGGCTCTTTGTTGTCGTGGAACGGTAAATTTTAGTTGCTTGGAAAAGGGCAATATAGAATATTTGAAAAAAAAAGAAGAGAAAACTGATATAGTCTTGACCGTTAAACAAGCTTTCAAACTACTCAGTTTTGAGGTCTCGTGAGATCTTCAGCCTAATCTTATCATTGCAAAAAATTCTATTCCAACGAATTTAATATTGCAAAAATATTATCCACGCGTGTCATCTCAAAGAAAATTGAAAAGGAATGAATGCAGCAAAAGGAAGGGTAGAAGTACCAAATTAGATTTTTAAAAAACAATCAATACTGTACTACCATATCACGTACTATGCCAGCGAAATGATATCACAAAAAATTGAAGATAATAATAAATATAATATTAAAAATTATCTGAAGTCATTTCCTATGCAAATTATCTTTGTAAAAAGAAGTGAGATCCCCGTAAAAAAAAAGAAGATAATCATAATAGATCACAAAAATAGAAGATAATAATAATAAATCACAAAAAAAATAGAAGAAAATATACAATCACAAAACAAAGAAGAAAATATACAAATCACAAAAAAATAGATGATAATAATAATAAATTACAAAAATATAGAAGACAATAATAATAAATCACAAAAAAATAGAAGAAAATATCACAAAAATAGAAGATAATAATAATTACAAAATAAAAAAAATGTGAAATCAAAATACATGAAATCAAATAAATCACAAAAATAGAAGATAATCATAATAAATCACAAACAAATGGAAGAAAATATACAATCACAAAAAAGAAAAAATATATACAATCACAAAAAATAGAAGAAAATATACAATCACAAAAAAATAGAAGAAAATATACAATCACAAAAAAGAAAAAGATATACAATATAAAAAAATATATGAAATGAAAATGAGCTGCAAGTACATAAAGGTGCTTTCCAACTGAACTTAAGATGATACAACTACATATACACAGCTAAAATGCTGTCTTCGTACATTCTATTACTCATATCGCGGACATTTTAATCACGTACTATGCCAGCAAAATGATATATTCAAAAATCCGATATTAACGCACTATCGTTAAAATATAGTAGCAAGTGCGTTTACGTAAGTATGGCTTACGTATACCTTCCATGGAAAATAAAATCCCACTATGGACAGTGGTTGTGAATGGAGCAAAAAATACAACCAGCCGACCTTGGCGAGGGAGGGAAGCTCAGGTGCGAAAAGAATGGCGCTCTTTCATGAATAACGCTTCTTTTTACGTTAATAACGAGAGCACTCGATGCACCATGACGTATAAAAAATTAATTACCGAAGCGCGGCACGCGCACGTGCTCCGCCAGTTGTCTGCTCGAAACGCCATGAAATTTAAAAAAAAACCGATTAAACTAGTGACGTCAGGCTTCGCTGCGACAATAGAACGGGAATCGATAAGGTGCCCCTTGTTGCTCGATTCTATCGTCACGAGGGCGTTACAGAGTGTACGAATTTATTTAAAGAAGAAACACGTTAGAATCGTGACGTGGAAATACGGTGGTGGGGAAAGCCACTTTGAAATTTTGTTTCTAGAATTTTTCTATGCACTTTCATAATGTTTGGAGTGTCACAAATATACCCGTTCAGTTTCGAAGTGGATCGCGAAAAATTCTGCAAGCTACGGAAGGTTTTGAATAGAGAGCGCAGCCTAATATTTTTTAGAACTAGGTAGAGAGTATAATTTGCAGTCTTTGAGTTGCAGAAAATAACTTCTGCCAAAACTGTAAACCTGATTATATCGAAACGTCATTTTTCAAACTGGACGGATTAATAGATCAGTGAATTTTTATCGGATGCACTTGAAATTTTCGGGGAATTTTCGCGATAAAATTATTTTTAGTCGCGCATGCAAGTGTTTTGATTGAATAATCCGTCTAATCGTAACAATTGAAAAAACATGCTGATTTTTTATACTTTTTCTTGGTAATATATTTTAAGAAAACGTTCGAATTTTTCATTGCAGAGCACTCGTTGGAAAGTTACAAGACCGTCCGTTTTGTATTTTTTTTTTTTGCAAAGCCTAACTTCATCTGTGGCCATACTACTCAAAATCATTTCAATATAGGAGAATAAAATATTAGTTAAATAAAGTTACATTTCATTATAAGAGAATTTAAGAGGAGGGTTAGGAGGCTAGTGATAAAGATATATAATTTAGCAAACAGGAACTATACCCCTATTTATTTAGTAGAGAATCAAGGGATCAAGTGATACGCACTGACAATCGAGCAGTAAAGTTAGTTATATTCAGGCACAACTCTTTATTATCGTGTGTTTTGGCTGGACACTGTAAAACGAATTTGTGGACCATCGCAAAATAATTATGTTCTTGACTGTTTTATAGATTTAATGTCTCTAAACTAAATAATGTTTTATGGGGTCTCGATTTGTATAGAGAGTAATCAAGATAGCTGGCGATGCCACTCTACTTCTACTTTTACATATATTAATTTCTAACTCTACTATTCATTTCTTTCTTCTTTTCTTATATGTATTTGTTTTTTATCTTCTTGCTATTTTCGTAATGTCTACTGGTGCAATAAAGAATTATTATTATTATTATTATAAACTGTAAGCTTTATCCGAGAGTCTTTGGATTTTATTGGAATATAAATTTGGTTGCTGCATGAAAATTAATTTATCAATACAAGGAGTGCCATTGAACTTTAATGAAGCGGTTCAAAATTTAGAAAATTTAGAGCGTTGAATTTAACATGACTATAAATACCAGTAGATATTTATACAAGGATATTAGAAAAATTGGTTATACAAAAGATATTGAAAATCTTGGCTAGGTCAAAATAGAATGGCACAGATTTTCGGTGACTAGAAAATTAGAAAACCTTAAAATTAGCGTCGATTCGAGTCTATTTGACCCATCAAACACTCGTCTGTATGCAATGCAAGAACGAGATAATTTGAACAATTTGTATGAGGAGGCAGGGACAATAATTTCAGCAATTCGCAAATTAATCTGAATGTAAATCGTTAGAATCATCGATGAATGCGTCCTTTGGATCAGCTATGATATTGTCAATGTTCATAAATAAACAAGAACTGAAATTGTACCCTACATGGACTTTAATTAAATCGATATTTAATCACGTGTATATACATATATCCTTGAATAGGTGGATATTTAATTTTCTCGAAATATTTACACGTAGACTCTAAAGTCGATATAAACGAATTAATAATGAACATTATTTTAATTTCAAATACTCAGCAATAATAAAAAAATCAGATCCTTGTTTTCAAATTGCTAATTCTCCCATTCTTTTCTAAAACGAAACTTCTTTTCTCTCACTTGCCCACTCACTTTATGACTCCCACAATCACCAGAGATCAAAGTTTATATTTTTCTAAAATTATTTACCACTCTTCTTTCACAAAATATCAACTGCTGCCTATAATCTACCTACTCTGAACACTTGATATTTCCCGTTTGACAAGCCATTCCAGATAACAAGCCACAAAAAACGCCCCATGAGTGATCAAGTCTGTATTCAATTCTCAGACAAATTCTCAGTTAAAATCATAAATAATCATCATTCAAGCGTACACAAAATTCTTCAACTTCCTCGGTAAAAAGAGCACGTTCAACCTTGCGAATAGACAGAGTACAGCCGAATCTGTCTCCGCGCGCAATACCGTCACAGTTCAAAGTCTCAAACTTCCCGCGACGTTCCACAAGCGTTGCAAAATTGAAATGCAGCTCGCGTCTCTAGTGGACGGCCGCCATCATACACGAAATGTTACCTAAATTCTCGTTTTCACGTCGCAGGCGACGCGATAAAATCGTCTCGAAATACTTGCGATTAAACGAGAAGGTTGGCCCCTCGAATGCGGCGGTAAATACGCTCGTAAAACGCGCAAAGTCAGCTGGCCCCTGCGGTACACACACAAGCCGGTATCTCAGAAAAATATTAGCGGTTTTGCGCAATCTATTTTCTCCGGCAGGTAGCGTATCGCGGGCTCGCTCGTGATTCATCAAGGCCGAAAGGAAGAGGACGAGGCCCTGAGCGTTTGCACTTGCCGCTCCAACAAGGCTAACGATCATTTATTAGAGGTCAATGCGTGGAACGGGCCTGGAATCGATTTAAGAACATTACGAACCGTGAGGGGTTCGACGACACGGTAATACAGGCTGGTCTAATTGGGAGGGTCAATGGTGTAGGGTGTCTGAGAAGAGTTGTTCGGCAATTAAAAAATTCAAAGCAATTTGAAGCTTCGCAGAAATGTAGCTCGAGTGGATGCTAATAATGTGACTATTTTCTGTTTCGGTAATGAAATGTGACTAGGGGTGAAAACGTCCCCTCAAGAAAATTGTGAGTTGTCGTATTATCGCGAATATCGTTCCAAACCATAAAAGATGCTTTCAATATACTGGTAAAGAATTTTTGAAAAAATGATGCTGATGACGAATGTCGAAAAAATTAAGTTTCTTTGGAATGATTTGAACTTTCCTTCTTAAACAGCCTGTATGTTGGACGTGGGCTCTTTGAGATCTTATGATCGACGTTGGAGTGTTTCGACGCGGTCTTGGAACAGAAAAGCGCGGGCAACGGTGTCGAGAAAGAGGAGAACATAGTGGCGGGTACCATTTTGAGTGATGCAAGGCTCTGAATAATGCCACTTTAAGGGGACTAGGCAGTCGTTTTCCATGGAAAAAAAACACTTTCTTTGTAATGGATTTGTAAAGAAATGAAAGCAAATCCAGGTCTATCCTTTTACCCAATGTTTACTGTTATCATAGAGATTGAAAAAAAAGTTGGTATGAAATATACATGTGATTTAAAAATAGCGGCGCTGACTGGTAAAGATTTTAACGTTCTTTTGTGGTTTTCAGGTAATATTGGTCTTAAAAAGTCACGTCATCCAATTGTATGGTGTGATTCTTGTTTGTGACATCCGTAGCTTCGCGCTGAACCAATAAAAGATCAAATTAAAGCAGAATTATTAAGTTGGTGGCAAAAAAACGGCAATTATTTTAGGAAAAATTCGATTGTGTTTGTGCGCTACTAAAAATTCGTGACTTTTCCATTTTTTTACGAAAATCTCGATTTTTTACTGACCATATGAGAGGTTTGGCGCGAAATTGCAAATGTTTTACGCACCCTGTAATTTTTTCAAGTCTTTCTGAACCTCCGTTCATTCGCCACTAGCCAAAAACCAAGAGAAAACAAGATTTAAGAAAAGTGCGTTTAAAGTTTCTGGGCAGAGGCGATGCTATAACTTACCGCTTGACCTCTTTAGCTGCCAAATCAACAATTTTGCGAATTTTAATATAAACCAAGCGGCATTTTATTCAGAAAAGATAGTACTTTCAGAAAATGCGATAAGAAAAATCGATTTTTCGACTGCCTAGTCCCCTTAAGGGGTTTCATACCCTTGACAAGTCGGAAAATAGGGTCATGGTTGTTTTTTTTTTCATATAAAGGAACGTCATATTTAAAAATCGATATATACACCTTGTTGTGTATAAATGAAGCTGTATTCTCTTAAAAAAAAATGTCATATCTTACGGAATAGTGCCATTAGCAAATCCATCTCCCAAGGTCTCTTCATATTTGCGGTACTAAAAGTATTTCAGAAATTACTGGACCGATTTGAATAAAA
This sequence comes from Andrena marginata, assembly GCA_963932335.1. Classification (NCBI taxonomy): domain Eukaryota; kingdom Metazoa; phylum Arthropoda; class Insecta; order Hymenoptera; family Andrenidae; genus Andrena; species Andrena marginata. The sequence continues at coordinate 9,556,237 of OZ010660.1, forward strand.
TTTTGCAGGAATATTCTTCAGACTATAATCCAGTACATGCCGAGGTGATTTTTCTATTAGTGTCTTACTTTCTTTATATTAACAACAGAAATTGGAAACTTAGGTAAAAAATCACATGCTTGACTTTGAGTAGCTGCCATTTTTCCAAAAATAAGTTTTTTCAAAGTCGCCGCCGAATTACTATGCCATTGATACGATAACAATTACTAACGCTAGCTTACGACTCGAGAAATATCACAGAAACTCAAAATAATAAAATAAATAAGAAACATAAAAAGTAAAAAATATTTCTATTCAAACTTCTCCACACGAAACGGCAAATCAAATGTGCACCAACTTAGTAACTTTTAGGGCCTTTCCACACGAGACACTTCTGTGGCCCGCTAATGATACTTCTGATGCATTCAGTTTGTAGAAATAGCTGCGATTTAAAAAAGATAGGAAATAACAGTCGCGGCTACAAAAGTATCTCGTATGAAACGTGCCTTATAGTTGGACGTTCCATGGGGCCTGCCTGTGCACAGAGATCACCTAAGTAGTAATTGATGTAGGGGCACTTTGATCAAGCCGTATAGCGGCATGAAAAACAGGATAGACGGCGAGGAATGTTGAGTCGACAGCGCAGCATGCATCGATAAAATTCGCATCAACGAAGATCGACTTTGTCAGGCAGCAATTACGGTGGCAGTCAGGCGCCAGACACTGTCGCGGTAATTTGTTATTAACGTTTCGTCCACAGCTGTAATATTACACCTCGTGTAATACTACGCGTTCTTATTATGCAAGATTAATAATCTTCTCGTCACGGATGTGATTGCAGTACTTAACACTTTTAGTCTGACGCCACTCGAGGCACTTTCCAACGGAGACAATTAACCCGCGACTGGTATTTTGGATATACTCTCACTTTTGTTTCTTTTCTATTTCTTATAAACTGAAATTTTTTGTACCGCATGAATTGATCTAATATTGCGCCACAGAAGTGTTGCAGACTCTCAAGTGCTCTTGTACGTCTGTGTAGAGGGATTTTTAATGTTTGAAAGAGGATAGTTTGTTTGTGTTTGATTGCGTTTAGTTGTACGTTAATAAATCAATGTCTTTGAAAATGGAGAAATCACGTCTGTAGACAACAAAACGGAAAACCTGAGTGTCTCAAGATATTATTGCAACAGAATAAACTTGCATATGTTTTCACAATAATTACATTTTCCAATTAAGGTAAATTAAGTTATTTAATTACTGAGAATCGTCTGTACTGATATTACAGTGGACTCCAGATTATCGGGGGGCGTTGGGGAAAACCGTCGCCTGGTTCGTTATGCATCAATAACTTATATACGTTGAAAAAGTTATTGGGCGTATACATGCTGCTGAATAAGAAAATAAAACATCACTGCTTTATGAGAAAATAAAACATCTCTGTTTTATTTTCTTATTATCACAGAATAATAAAATGAGTAACAATTTTTGCAAAGTAATCGTTAATACTTTTTTTTAAGGGCACCTCAGTACACATATTTTTCTTTAGGTACTCGAACAGGTTTGCATTTGATTCTCATCTGAGACCGGTTAATCCAGCCAGTGGACATTGCAAATTTTATGTATGTAAATTATAGCAGGTTAACATTTCAATTTCGTATTGTAAAATAAAAGTTCGCGATTCCTATACTTGATATATCGAACCTCTTTGAATTAACAGCTGCAATATAAAACACAGATAATATATGTTCCCCTAAAATTATATAGCGTTACAGAGGGTTAAATTTGAAACAGGGTTGCTCGACAACGTCCCCGTCGCGTCTTTGCGTCGCGACGTGGCGGCAATCGGTTGTTAAAAAATCGCGATTCGAATTCCTCGAAGGCGATGAACCATGGACCACCTTGCAACGCAGAAACGGACACGCAACGCGAGTTTGCGCCCAGACGAATACGAAACACGAGAACGTTGATGATGAACTGACGGCCGCGCGGCGGCTCCGAGATTATGCACGCGCTTCTGACGTTTCAATAACGCCGACATTTTGGCAACTGCGCCAGCATTTCGTCCTTGCACTTTGCGAAATATGCGACTGCAAGTGCTTCCCTTCAGCCCGGGTTTTTTTTGCGCGCGGAAAGCGTCAATTAATGCCCCTGACGCATCGACGTGAATCTTGATCGCAGTGGGAGTGCGCTGACAATGAAACGGGAGAGGGAGTAGTGACAGATAAAGGAATGCAAATAATTATCGTTTAAGATGTGTAACAAGCTTAATCACAAGGGAAATAGTTAATTTGTGAATGAGAGTAATGTATTCCCAGTGGATTGAACAGGTGTTTGGATTTGATATCACTTCGCTATTGACTGGAGGAGCTTGCAAATTCTTCACGAGTTTGAATGTTTTGCAGATTGATAGCGTTAATCAATGTCCCTCGTGTATCAATGTTTTCAATCACTGCGGAGGTGTTGAGAAGCGAGGAAGAATAGTAGAACAGTGTTTCGCAACTTTTTTGTTTAACTAGACCCCCTTTTATAATATTCAAATAACCTGCGACCCTCTCCCATATAGGATAAGGTAAATTTAATAAGGTAAAGAAAACACATTAGAAATAGGTATTTCATAATATAATTCTAACTAAATAATATTCAATTATTTTAGTACATGTATTAAATATACATAAAGATATTTAATATATGTATAATTATCTTATTTAGTGTGATGGTCGTGCTTGCATCTGGGTAACTAGTTTTTCCTTTTTTTTATTCATGAAAAATCCAATAAATAAATAAATAAAAACCATATTAAAGTAAATAAGTGCTAAGAATCGTCAACTAAACCAGGGTGGGAAGCACTGTAGTAGAAGATAAGGCATACAAATAATTAAGCTGTGATATGATAAATTTAGTACCTAAACTTAATGAAACTAATATAAAATATAATTTTCTTCCTTTTCTATGAGTTTCAAAGTTCTGCAAATTGAAAACGTCAATGACTGTCCCTTGTACATAAACCTAAGTTCTAATTGCATTGGAAGTGTATTAAAAAGGTAGAAAGGGTCCTAAAAAATAAGGGAACACAAATAATGAGGATTTATGACATCTCATATTAATGATAATGGGAATAGTTAATTAGTAAAAGAGATTAATGCATTCTTCGTGGATTGGTCAGGTGTTCTGACGTCAATCGGCTATGGATTAATTAGAACATCTTGCATACTTGTCTTAAATCCACGATATTATTTATTTCAATCTCCACTTTCTCTAAAACAAAAGCAAACACGCAAAACCTCTTAATCTATAATATTCCAGATAACGATTTTCATTATTCCCCATCGGAGACAAATAAAAGTTTGAAGTTTTAATCACCCAATAAAACAGTAACCATTGTATCCCAAATTCGACTTCTGTGTCCATTATAATCGTCCCTGAATAAAATCTTTTATAGTTTTTCTCAATAAAAAACTATCAAACCCATCAACCTGAATCTTTTCTTCCTCCAAAAATTTTCTACTGCAGGACCCAAGAAAAAACGACACAATTATAGTACTATATAGCGAGTGCAAAGCACATTCCATGTCTACACATGATTTTTTTAGCGATCGTACGTACTCTATCTCTATACACGTGAAAAATAAACGTAAGGAGCTTTAAATAAAGTGGTTTCGGCACACTGATTCGGTCACTATATATAGTGACCGAATCAGTGCGCCGAAACCACTTTATTTAATATTTCCGGTCGAAATTTTAATTGTAATATTAGTAAGGAGATTTATTACACTTTTTCCTGGCGTACACGAAACATGCAGAGGATCTGACTCGACGTTCTCTGTGGCGTATCGAAACATCGACTACTTTTACCACATTGCACGATCTCGACTCGAATGATAAAAAAAGATATATACATATATATGTAGATATCGCTTCACATTGTGGGGGGCGATCGAAACTGAAGCGGTATGCGCCCCGAAAAATTTCCACTCTCGTTATCATTGCACCTAGCCGCTGATATCGAGATATCGCGCCCAGCCGGATTGAGATCGATAAGGGGCTCTTATCAGGCTAACAGCTCAATAAATTATATCGAGAAGAAAGGGATTTAGATGGTAGCTACGTGAAACACTATCAATCTCTTATCAGCCAGCAGCCATTCGATCGTTGCGAAATTCTTCTATTTCACCTTTGTCTCAACTTTGAAAAACAGTCAGGTTGCCAGGCGACGATTGGTTGCTCGTTTCAACCCATTTTGTAGCGTTTCATTAAAGTCTTAAAAATATTCTCCTTTTTTTTGTATAAACTTAATAGAGACTACTTTTTAATAATAACCGACCTTCTCTCAAGTCAGGAGGTCAACTTGCCCCTCGCTGCAGACGCCCATGCTGAATGCAATGCATATTCATAGTAAGCTACACAAAGGAACTAATAAAGTGTTGAAACTTGTGTGTTCGAATATCTCCTAGGCTATCTGACTGCAATATTTAAAAACTGTGTATCCCGTTCGCTTCACTGACGTAGAATGTAAAACAGACATCGTCACGTGTACGTACCGCAGGTCTGTCACGAGAAATCGAGCTATCACAAATATGTGACGCGTGTGTACACGGCAAATGTGCAACCATTCCAATATTACCGCCTACAATTTCTATCCTCCATCTCTGAACGCTTACGTTATTCAATCACCACCCCAGAATTTACCATATCCACATAAATATCTATCAATTTAAAAATGCCACTGGTGATTCATGTAAAACGATCTGACATACAGTGGGTAAAAAAAGTATTGGCACACCCACTTTTTTTAAATATTTTGATATATTTAAGTATAAATATATTAATACAAAATATGTCCTTTAATGTCTTCTAGCATACATAAGTAGTGTATTTTTCAGAGCTCTGAATAATGTAGCTTAACGAAGTAAAAAAAGAAAAACTAAAATTCTTTACTCAAAAAAGTATTGACACACTTGTGACTGTAATAGAAAGTCCACAATTACTTGTTTTTGCTTATCTTAAACACAATGGTAAGAGTACAAATGTAATACCGGATGTTAACCCCATAGAAAACCTTTGGCTTATATTAGATCTAAAAATTCGAGAAAGGAAAATAAAATATAAAAATGACTTAAAGAAGGCGCTATTAGAAGAGTGGTAAAAAATTCCTCTAGAAAGTACCAAAAAACTTGTCGAATCGATGCCAAATCGATTGCAAGCTATAATTAATGCCGAAGGCATGCATAGAAAATATTAAACACTTATATCGTGTTTAACAATTCAAATAATTGTGTGTTTAATAATTATATCTCAAGTGTGCCAATACTTTTTTGAGTATGTAATTCTCGTTTTTCTTTTGTTACTTGCGTAAATTAAATTATTCCGAGTTCTAATAAAATACATTACTTCTGTATATTAGAAGACATCAAAGGACATATTTTGTATCAATATACCACTTCAATATATCAAGATATTTAAAAAAAGTGGGTGTGCCAATACTTTTTTTATCCACTGTAGGAGCGAAAGGTAGCCTAGAAGGAGACGCGCGATCTGAACGAAGCAGAAGAAAACACGGGTGTACTGAGAAACGAAAGAAATCTACAGAAAAACGGGGCCCGATCAGAATCTCCGTTGGACGTTCGGTAATTTGCCGAAAACCGGCACGAATACACGCGTAAATGGTCATAGAGCAGGGACTTGCTAGCAAAACGTCTAAAAGGAAGTAACTGGGTGGGGGGAAGAGAGGAAGGTCGGGATATAAGAGGATGGTGGTTTCGTGAGCCTCCCCGTCTGCATTCCACGGCGTAGCCAACAACCTCGGAGGTATACGTTTGCACGGGGGAGCCGATGAGAAGATAGAAAAAGTCAAGACAGTGGCGAGACTGGGGGCCAAAAGCAAGGATAAGATTTATCGGGGGGGAACGTGCCTCTTTTCGCCATTCCGTCAGAGCCGAAGAGGCTATTTCGTTCAGAGCCATTTGCCCGCCGAGTTTTCGATATATACACTAAGGAAGCCACGCATCGACGAAAGCACGATGACCTGTGGATGACGCAAAGCGACGAGCGTATAAACAGATCTATATAGATTGCTGCTTCCTCGCCTTTGGTATCGACGGAGCCCGAAACACCCGAATAACACGATCAGCGAACTTATTTTCGGAATGGGTTGTCTATGTTGCGAGAAACAGATATTACCGCGGGGAAGTGCACGTAAACTGTTACAGTGACCAGGAATACGTGTCTTCCGTACTAATTAAATATCCCTAATTAGAAATCCCAGGGTTCTGCATATTGCATTAATACGGCGAATCACGAGTCATATTTCTTCCTTCTAATACGATCCACGATTGAATTTCAAGTACATACTACCTATACTTACTTGGAAATATCCTGATTTCCTTGTCTTCGTGTGTATTAGACTTAAGGAGTTTTGAACATAACCTCCACTTGTACCGTTACGTAATTTCTATATAACAAGGGAAACTAGGCTTCAAACTCTTTAAATTCGTAAAGCTCTACTTACCAAACGTAATAATATATCTTCCACCGGTGAATACGCAACGACATCAACTAAATTCTTGCGTGCAAACTTCAGTTCCCATGGAATTAAGAATGTCATCTAAATGTACACACGGTCGCTTCTAAATTCGTGCGCGAAAAAGGCAAAATAGGTTCAAGACGGCCACGGTGGGATCTCGATCGAAAGGGGAAGGACTTTTCACAGAGCGCGCAGATTCACCAGAAGCATTCTCGGCCAGCCAAACAAGAAGTAAATAAATAAATGGGAGGGGGACCCCCGCGCCCGTGGCACGAACAAAGAGGTTAGGTTGTAGCCCTACTACTGGACTGCGAAAGTAGAAGAGGCGCGGGGTAAAGGAAGAAAAAGGGCTCGGGGGAACGAGGCTCTTGGAATGGTTCCAAAGATTAGAACCTGTTCTTACAGTTGCTGGGAAACGAACGCAATGGAAATCGAACCGGACACGTGACTTGCACGTTCCATGATATTTATGTGATGCAACGCGCGCGGCGCTGCACGACGACGCTCGCCACGACTTCGCTGAATTTTACTGCAGAGTAGGATTTCGGGTTAAAGTGAAACGCAAAAAGGCGGAGATGGATGAAGATTTGCTGAGATTTACATTTTCTGAGAAGTTAGTAGATTAAATTAGCAGACGTACAGGGAGCAGCTGTAGTGACGTTTTCGTGACTTCTTCGTCAATGTACAGGGTGGTTCGAACTAATAGGACTGTTAAAAATTCTCCCATTTAAACAGAAGAAATTTATTAGCACAGTTGCGCAAGTGTTGCTTAAATAATGGAAAGCTATGATAAACTGCAAAACTACAGAGTAACGATACAAAGTAGTGGCATAATTAATTACACATCTGATGATACGACTGCGGTTATCTTATCACTTGTGGACCACCCTGTGCATCGAGGAAGAAACTGTGCTAACAATAAGACCCCCAGCTGCCAGTCACGCACCGTATTTTCGCTCGATATTCAGAAAAAGCACGTGCAACGAGATTTCCCCGGGTCTTGTGACTTTCTGGCTTACTCGCTTCGTATTGCAAGGCCTCGATGAAGTACGATTCCCGGAGTTTACGCGTGTAAACACAATGGAGGATATTGTTGTATGCACTTTACACGTTTCCACGGAAACCAGACAATTGATGTTTCCCTGAAATTTTCGTGGCATATTGCTCCACAGTTTTATGCTCTTTTTACGGAGAAGCGCTACGCACAGGAGAATTAATCCTACACTCTACGCATTTAGCATATTGCCAGAAACTGGGGAATACACATATTAGCAAGAGCTTTCTTACATTTTACTTGAAATTAAAAGAATCCTCCGCGAAATGAAAATCGAGTGTGTCAAAAATGACCTGAGAGACGTGGAAGAGTTAAAGAAACGGACCTTTTTACTTTGTCTCGTATTTTTTACAAATAAATTATTTCTCGGGTTAACTATCAACCCAACAGATGTTAAGTTCTTCCATTTCCAGTGGATAGCTCTGTATAACGCCGTTGGTTTCTGGAAAAATTAGCTTGGTCTATTCACAGATTAAGACTGAAAGCATCAAGGAACGAAACGAAACGAGGGTAGCTTTTCTATAAGGAAGTAGAGCTGCAGGGACCTCGTGGAGAAGCCATAAACTCGTTTCTGCTACGTGGCAAGTCCGACGACCGAGTCCCCGACCCACGAAGGCCGTTCACCAGGTTCCAAGTTCTTTTTGAGCAACTTCTTCCGGAGGGAGCGGCAAAGAAGGGGGTCCAGGAGCCAAGGGCACGGCCATTAATTTTCTAACGAACGCGTGAGACGCATTCAATCGTCGACGATCGATGAGATATCGCTGAGTTCCGCTGCTCAGGGATGTTCTTGCGAACCACGAGTGCATTCAGGAAGCGTTAGGCCTAGCGCAGATGTACTATGTGCATGTCGGCTTCTTCTTCGTTGACAGTTTAGTGAACAAACTTTAGTCGATGTCGTAAATGGTAGATATGCTTTTTGGCAAAATAGGTAAATTGACACTCGAATGTTTTTTGACAAAATAGTCAAATTGACACTCGACTGCTTTTTTAGAAAATAGTCAAATTGACACTCAGCTGCTTTTTCACGAAATAGTCAAATTGACACTCGGCTGCTTTTTGATAAAATAGTCAAATTGATACTCGACTGATTTTTGATAAAATAATCAAATTGATACTCGGCTGAATTTTGATAAAATAGTCAATTTGACACTCGATTGCTTTTTCACAGAAAAGACAAATTGACAACTCGACTGCTTTTTCACAAAATAGTTAAACTGACACTCAGCTGCTTTTTCACAAAATAGTAAAATTGACACTGGGTGCTTTTTGATAAAATAGTCAAATTGCCACTTGACTACTTTTTCACAAAATAGTGAAATCGACACTCGGCTACTTTTTGATAAAATAGTCTAATTGACACTCGACTGCTTTTTGAGAAAATAGTCAAATTGACACTCAGCTGCTTTTTCACGAAATAGTCAAATTGACACTCGGCTGCTTTTTGATAAAATAGTCAAATTGATACTCGACTGATTTTTGATAAAATAATCAAATTGATACTCGACTGAATTTTGATAAAATAGTCAATTTGACACTCGACTGCTTTTTCACAGAAAAGACAAATTGACAACTCGACTGCTTTTTCACAAAATAGTTAAACTGACACTCAGCTGGTTTTTCACAAAATAGTAAAATTGACACTGGGTGCTTTTTGATAAAATAGTCAAATTGGCACTTGACTACTTTTTCACAAAATAGTGAAATTGACACTCGGCTACTTTTTGACAATATAGTCAAATTGGCACTTGACTGCTTTTTGACGAAGTAGTCAAATTGGCACTCGGCTACTTTTTCACAAAATAGTGAAATCGACACTCGGCTACTTTTTGATAAAATAGTCTAATTGACACTCTACTGCTTTTTGACAATAAAGTTAAGAAAAACAGTGAAATATCTATAGGGCTCCATAGCGCGCGCGTAGTATCGACTAAACGGTTGATCAATACAGTAACGTCTCCTTTTTTCCTTAACCCTTTGAATCCGGGCAACCTATATACATATACTGTCTGTATATTTCTGATTTAATCCGGGGGACATATATATACGTCACATCAAATTAACAAATATTGACGCGAAATAATTATTTTTGAAAATTTTTGGTTCGAAATTCCACGGATTCAAAGGGCTAAAAATCAAATAAGAGCCTTTCTATTAGATATTTTGCCGTCGATCGACTGGCAAGCATGCTGTTTTCTGCGCAACCCCTCCCGCCAGAATTTCTTTTTCAACTTTATATATGAATAATCTTTCAAATTTTCCATGTATAGCGAGGATCAATTTCAATTAATTCAATCGATATATCCACATCATTTATTGTGATTCACACGACAATTTTTCTTTTCGGTTGATCGACAAAAAGTCGATAGTATGGCTTTATAATTCTCAGCTCAATGTTTACTTGCCATAATCTTGTCCATTATTATTCCATCGCGGGGTTTTTGAGTCATTCATTGTTTCGTGTTTTTAGTTTCAACATATACAGTGTGTTTTCGAGCTGACGGTGTCAGTCGGTAGAGAGTCAGATTCATCGTGTAAAAATAAATCGAAAATGGGGATTAAAATTTTGATTATGTGAGGCTAGAGAAGGGTAACTGTAAATATAGACCGAACACTTTGGTAAAAATAAATCGAGTACTGCAGAATATGTCTTTTCCAAACGTGGCTTTGTTTTCGAGGAGAAATCGATTCAGGAGGTGGGATCGATTTGCGATGCTAAAGTTCACGTGCACTCGAAACAATAATAAACTCCATACACTTCCGACTGATTCACGTCTTCAGAGCCACCAATTACTTTTCTTTATTTATCCGCTTAAGAAGGTGCATATACCACAAGCAATTCTTCGCACTGCGCGATACGTGGCTAAAATACCAATTACACCGTCAACGATTAAACCCGACGGAGAAACAAAACTCCCTTAAACATGCAAGCTATCGTACCACGTAGAAATTTTTCCTCCAACTACGCGCGCTCGCAAGAAACATAATCCTTCTCAGAAAAACTGAACAAATCCAAGCTCCGGCGTTGGGAAAAGCAGTCGAAAAGCGATTTCGCTGCAGCAGACTAAATAGTTACGTGGGCACTGACGGCGGAGCGCAAACGGTGGCGTCGGGTGTCTCGAAAACCAATAGCTTCTCGGAAGAATAAAACAACAAGCCCGGTGCGAGAGAAGCTCTCGAAATTCTGTTTTATCGCACCTGCAACCTTTACCCTCTTGTCGCTTCGAGCGATCTTATAACTTTCTCGCGACCCGCGTAGTTTCTTGCCGGAGAGGTGTATTACGTGCGACCGTCGTGTCATCGATCCGACGACGAGAATAGACGAAGGCAAAAGACGCTAATGGAATATTTCCTGATGGACAATACAAGTCGCCGCATTGATTTACGGCGTTGTTAGAATCCCATTAAAATCCAGTTCAAGGAATCGAGTGTGCCCCTTATTTGGTCGGGGATGTGGCAAAAAGTAACGAATTCTATCGACAGACGTAAATGCAAATAGGAGGCGGACCATACCCCGTATGGTTCAACGTTGAGTTCGCCGCGATACGGGGCACTACGCATCTCGTATCAGATTTCCTTGCGTGGCAACAACGCGAAGTAACAACTTGCGGGACTTCTGGATGTTTATTAACACTCTGAGCGCCGCGAGGTTTTAAACAATACCCCTTTGAAGTAAATATTCGGAGTCTCTGGGACAATGGCTTTAGACGCTTTCGACAAAGTATTGAGGTGAAAATGCGCCGAAGCTACAGTGACTCTTGAAAATATTCGGACATTTTTTAAAATCGCATAATTTTTTTTAAAATTAATCCAAACGACTTGAGTTTTTTTTTAGAAGCTAGAAGGATTCGTTTGCTACGTGACAGGTTTCGTCGTTTTAGGAAAAATTGCAATTGATCGGAATAGCGAGGAAAATAGTGAAGGTCGTTTTTTAAACTTTTTTTGTGATCTTGCAATGAAAATAAAAAAAAAACTGTCTGTAGATTTAGGTAAGTTGTGTACATGCTGAAAATTTCATCAAAATCGGGTAACGCTGCTCTGAGCTACACACGTTTAAAGATCGCAGAATAAGGTCGAAACTCGCTGATTTCAGGAATTTCCGCGATTTTCGACCTTATTCTGCGATCTTTAAACGTTTGTAGCTCAGAGCAGCGTTACCCGATTTTGATGAAATTTTCAGCATGTACACAACTTACCTAAATCTACAGACAGGTTTTTTCTTATTTTCATTGCAAGATCATAAAAAAAGTTTAAAAAACGACCTTCACTATTTTCTTCGCCATTCCGATCAATTGCAATTTTTTCTAAAACGACGAAACCTGTCACGTAGCAAACAAATGCTTCTAGCTTCTCAAAATAACTCAAGTCGTTTGGATTAATTTTAAAAAAGTTATGCGATTTTAAAAAGTGTCCGAATATTTTCAAAAGTCACTGTATATTCACAGTTTGAATGATTCAGTGAAATTTGGGTATTTCTTTTAAGATATCGGAATGAAATTTTCGCCAAAAAATGGGACAAAAGTATTTCTTTCTAACGATGTACTTATCTATAATTTAATATCTTTTACATTCATTTAGTTTTCAATCTTTTTAATTTAACTCTGACATAAAAATGGTAACTGTTCATTTTGTACTTTATTTAACGACAACTTTAGTACTTCATTACCCAACCAATGGTACTTTGTCAAGATTTTCTGGGAAACTATGTCTCGGGTGAAAAAAATTTCTCCTACAATTTGATTTATTTTTGCACAAGGAATCATCTCCTGCCCGCTTGTACCATCATTACCCATACAGTCCCGCGAAAACTAATTCGACACGAAAATGCATCAGCAGAAACGCGAACTGGAGGAGCTCCATTCACCTCTGTCTTTCGTAAGACACAAGTGTAGTATAATAACGCGCCGGGCGCAGAAAGTACTCGCATAATTGCCAAGGTAGAGGTCTCGCAGCAATTTCCAACGTGTTTATCGTTTTTTTGTGCAATAGACGACGCACGGTGTACGACACGAGCCAATAAGTGAGAACCTTGAGACGATTTTCCTGCCCGGCCAGAACTCGGTTAACTCGATTGAGGGTTATTGGATTAACGAGCCACGATGATGATAAGAAGCACGAACACGTCGCAGAAGCACGACACACTGGCACAGTGTCAATGTACTTCCCCCATTTTGTTTACAAAAGAGGAGTATCTGCCCGTGGAGCAAGCTTCTTGGCCACTTTACTTAGGGAATGCCAAGGTATCGATCGCGATCGCGATCGCTGATTTCATCGATCCTGCCAATCTTTCCTCTCTTAGCTTCATAACATATGAATGCAAAGTGCTGGTGTTGATTTTCTACGTAAAGTGAGGCAGAAAATGTTTGATCGAAAGAAAATTTGATGAGTCACTGTGAAGCAGATTTCTACGGTAATTTGAATCTTTAGATTGAACAAGGTGCTTACTCTCGTCATTTTCTTGGATTTGTTTTGAATCTGTCTGGCTTGAAATGATTTTAGTTTGCCTGCGAATGCGGGAATTTGGTGTTTTGAAGGGAACTTTGAAGCAAAAGGCTCGAAGGAGTAATGAGGGGGGTCGAGTGCCCAGAAATAACTATTTAAATAGTATAAATAGTGTTAACAATATTTTTAGTCCCCCGACGAGCTAAGGTAGGACTACCAAATTTTTTCCAAACGTTGGACAAATCGATTCCTTTATTCAGGACGTAGAAATTGTTTCAAAGAATTTAAACTTGAAAGTGTATTAATACTAAAAGTAATCCTATAGTGTCCTATAAGACGCTTAAGGTATCTGTTCGTTTGTTAGCAAAATCTGTCCAGTGCCTTTTTTCGTACTACTGGATGATCTAAAAGGTTCGAATTCAGCATGATGTTTCCTGGGCACCCAAGGATGCCATGAAAATTCCAGAAACTGAAAAATTTGAAAATGGGTAGCCTACATGTGGCCTAAAACAGGTAGGTATTATGTTTATCTTATGGGCCCCGAGGGTTTTAAGGGGAAGGCTTACTTAGAACGATCGAAACAAGATGCTTCTTAGAGATTTTTTTCTAGAAAAAAGACGATAAACTTTTATTATTAAACATTCGTCTATTAGAAAGAATACATCTTACGGATATTTCAATATTTTTTATGGTAAAAAGTAGTGTAAGTTTTGTGAGTTATAGGCGATGCCCGAGATGTCCTTTTTTAGGTGCTTGATCCAAAATTGAAAATTTGAATTTTTTAGATAATATTTCATATTTAGATAATAATTTGGCAAAAATGGCGGCTGTGTGAAGTTGAAGCATCGATATTTAGTGAGAGATCCTTCGTTTTTCAAGTATAAAAAGAAATCTACGCAAAGAAAAGGAAAAGCTCCCGACAGCGCATAGGTTTTTAACCCTAAAATAATCCTGCAAACCCTCGAGTAAATCGATTCATTAATTTTTGAGTGACGAGTGTCTGAAAGCTTTGGGTCTGACCACTACACCGAGGGACACCTACCTACTTACACGCGTATAACTTCGTCACTTTTGATCGGATTAACTTGGCCCTTTCAGGGAATATATTCAAGATGCTGTACTTCAAGAAAATATAAAAATCGAAAAATCGATATTTCGAAAAATTCTAGGAACGCCTTCCTCCTTAAGCACTGCTGAACACTAAGTTCTGTTAATTGATTAAGCAACATGACGATCAATAGCAATAGAAAATTTATTTGTAGATATTCCTGATATCACGCAAGATGTATTTTCAAGGCACCAAGATGGGAACGTACTTAATATTAACGATAAGTCTATCAACCCTTCTCTATCGAATACAAGATCCACTTGAACCCATCCTTTATACATATCAGACTACTACTTAGTATCACTAATTCCTTATTGGTATTATTTTTTAAATAAATACCTAATATTCCAACATGAAAGTTTCGTTTAAAAACTTATCAGTACCACTATTATGGATCAAATTTGACCCTATATCCGCCAGGTGGTCAACTGCTAAGCCTTCAGCCCTCCAAAGGTTAACGTTGCTTGTGCTTCTAGCAAGTCTTAGAAAAGTCTAGAATTCGCGAGTGAACGTTTCGCGTACCTTGTCTGACGAGGTAATCGACGAACGTCGATCTAACCTTGGATTTTTAATCCAATGAAGTTCCCTTCAACCTCGCGTGTAGGGAAACGCGATCCGCGTCCTATGACATAACTACAGGCGGCACGTTATGTCTGCACAGTACATATTGCGCCGTTCTTTTATCTAATGACATTATGTGTACGTATCAGTGTGGCCCGATAAACTTGACCACTCTAATCTATAATTGAAGCTTTCGTGTACAACGTCTTCGAGTTTCGGCTCCGGTTTCAAAGCCTTATCAGCCGCGAGCTTCGGAGCCAACTGACCCCTGCTAGTGGCCACCATCGTGGAGAGGTAGATTTTATTGGGGTTTACTCGTGGGAAAAGCTGATTTGAATGAAGTGCAACTCGATGGCTTAGTGCAGAAATATTGTACCTTCACTTTTTGTGAAATTTGAGTTTTTATATGCAACAAATAGTTCTTGACTGTTCCTTCATGCTGTATAAAAATCACGTTAAATTTGTCAAAAATAATAGTTTCTCTAGTAACATTTTTGGTTGGCCCATAGTGTCCACAAGTTGAGAATTAGGTGTCCATCAAAATGTCAACAACGAATGCTACGACTTAGGGTTTGTTCATTGTATGCCCCTGAATCTTATGCAACATTGCATAAACCTATTTTTTTTCTTGAAAACGCTAAAAGTGGATATACAATATTTGTGCATTAAGCCATCGATATTTTGGTAAAATAGGAAGTCGCCAAAAAGTTTAAGAACTTTGAAATTTGGGAAACGACGGTTCAGGAGAAGGGTGTTCTCAATAGTATGAATTTAGAGGCACCTCCCACCAAATATTACATTCATTAAATCTATATGTGATGGTATCTTTATATATGTTCCTTAACGTGGAATCTTAATAAATTACCCTTTCAATTAGTTTCCTTTCAATTTTCCAAATATCTGCCTTCTATGTCTATATACTATGCCCTATACGTCATGGTACATCCTAAAATTATTTTTACACGCACAAATAAGTGTAAATTGTAGAAAAACTTTTTCTTCGGCGAGACAAACAGTTACTAAGTCAAGTCAATGTGCACTAGACATACAACAGCGATTCTTAACCTGTAGTCCGCGATGAATATAATACTATTACTTTAAATTTGCATGGAACCATTCTAATGAAAATATTATAATAGGAGTATGTGCATTTATTTATTTCTCCCTTTTCTCCAAATTTATAAATCGTTGTTGAGCAATTTCAAATGAATATTTAATGCACTAAACTTAGGATTTCCAGCCTTGGGGGTCCGCGACGAGAAAAGATATTTAAAGGAGGACCTTTTTCCATGGTGGAAAAAGGTTAACACCAGAACTACCAAAACAGCCAAAATGACAGGTTTTAAATTTTCATTTAAAATTATTCAAATATATGACTTTGAAGTTCAGAATTTTTTTCATGATTCTTATTGCCACATCTAAAGAATTCAATTTTTTAATTTGTCATCTCCCCTCCCCACCGTTTTCAGAGTTACATATTATATACTATACCTAGATATATCGCAATCAGTCGTTTTGACTTTTTTTTCGTAAAATATAATGCCGACAAAAACGACACAAAATTCGTATAAACGTAAATGATGTGAAATTGGATATTGCAGAAATAATAAAACCAATAATAAGGAAGAGTGGGGTAAACACGAACGCGAAGTAATCGCGAACGCGATGGTTACGGCGTTTTAATAAATAAAAACGATGTTCCCTCTCCACTAGCTAATAGTTTAGGTCGTATCGAACGCCGGGAAGAAAGTAATAAATACAGAACGCCCATGCTATTCAAGATAAACACAATTTATTATTTTCATCATGTTTCAACTAATATTTTGTCAATTTTCAATTGCATGTAATTACTGTCGAATTAATGATACAATTGTTTTTTTTTAAGCTGAAATAAAGCACTATTTAACCAACATTTTGTGACCAAGGCGTTGTTAGAATCATGATTCTAACCTCTGAAATAAATTAAATAACAGAGAATTCATTAACAATAAGGCCTAAAAGATTCACGACAACGCGATCCATCGATGGAACATTAACGACTTACAAAGAGAGCTTGAAATGAATCGAAATTAACATCCAGGACTTCCATGGCGACCCACAGTCATACGTATAGGTAGAAACAGTTATAATCAATACTTATATTAGGTCGCTGCAGAAGTTCGTTCGCTTTATTGAACCAGAGTCTTTATTAAAAGCAAACTATATTACAAGTTTCATTAATCAAAGTGCTTCCCTTGGCTACCTATGACCTTTTACCCCTTTTCTAGTAAAAGTGCAAGTAGGCGTAGTAAAAAAAAGCAATATTTCCGTGCACCTGAGACTTTTTCAGCGAACTAACGCTGTTTCATTGAAGGTTTCTGTTAAGCCTTCACACCTCCTACATTTGAAGCACATTTTGCATCCTTCGACTGCTTCGAGACCAGGTTCATCGTCACCACTGACAGCGCCGTTGCATCAAGCTAGCCAGGAGAGATAGTCGGCGGAAAGTGCAGAGGAGCATCGAGGATGTTTCTCGGTCGGAACGGGCGGAGGTAAAAAGAGGAAGTCCGCCTGGCACAGTGTGAACGTGCAAAACGGAATTGAAGAAAAAGGAGCGGAGTTGGGAGGCTTTGCGGCGAGGTCAGGCACGTGGAGGTTAGAAGGTCTAAGCCACTGGCATGATCGATCCTCCTGACAGAAGGGAACTTCCACTTTCCATCGTTTGACCTATCTCCATTGAAATATCCCCCTACCGTGGCAAGTCAACCGAGCGGAATTCTGACCTCCACTCTGACATTTCATCGTGCTCCGTGTGCAATTTACTCGCACCGAACGCATACATATGCACGCCCATGCTGCATCGCTGAAGAATAATTAATTATCGGCTACTTTGTCCCGCAGTTCAACTCCCATTCACGTCGTTCGCTTATATACACGGAATACTATTCCCGATTTAAATGGTTGCTCGCGGATATTAATGCGCCGGGACGAAATGCTGATTCGTTCATTTCTGCCGGCTCGCGTTAGGGAATTTGTAATGCAAAGTGGAAATCGAGGTATATTTGTGGTGAATAATTTAAACGGTCGAGGAACATGGGGGGATTGTTTAGATTTCTTATTTTCGGATTAAATCGAGCCCTGAGGCTGTTTACATAATTCTTCATCTCGCCTCGTTTCCAAATGAGACTCTTTGAACCTGTTAAGAGCATAAAATGTAGAGCAATGCTGCTTTCAGAGAATCTCGACGTTTTTTTATTTTGTCCAAAGTCGAGTGAAAGTTTGACGTTCGTTCGAAACGAATCTCCAGTGTTGTTTTGCAGCTTTATTGCAGCAATTGTCTGATGAACGATGGGGATATATAGGATTTTTTTCTTATATTTGCCTCTAATCGGCAATAATTCTTGCGCAAGGGTGCGAGCTTCTGCCATCAAATTTTCTAACAGTATATTTGGGACATAATCACTGTCTACGAAAGTATAAATGCAATTGTCGATATGACAACTACCTGCGATCATATGAACTACCACAATTAGTTGAGAGATGAAAGGGTAGACAGACAGAAGAACAACATTTTTATCTCACCACGGTTTCCAACGTTACCAATGCTAATTATTGTAAGTTTGGATGGGACCATGGTACTCATTTTAGAATGCTTTCAGTGGAGCCTCTTGCAGGGTCTCAGCATCCTCAGCACTGATCAGCCATGTCGAGACCCTAGGATTGCTAGTTTTCATCCTGAGGACATGCTCCTGGGATTGAAATACCCCATGGAGACATGTCTCAAACTCTTGGGGAAATTATTATTATTTCCACTTTATTACTCTGTAAACGTGGCAAAAAGAAGATGTGGTACATACTTAGAAAGAAAAAGCGAGTAAAGGCGAGGCCGCAGTATAAAGTGTTAGTAAGCCTAACCATAATATAAACTAAACATTACTTAATACTACGTATACTAATACTAAACATACTTAAAACTAAATAGTAAATAAATATGAAAGAAGAATTAGAACCCAGAGAACAATGACGGTGAATACGCTGGAACGGCACAACATGGGCTATAGTGGAAGGGGAAGACGTAACAAGGTAAATTATTGTGCCACAAGAATACAAAAAAATATGATCCTCGAAAGCAGAATTGAAGGGGCTGGGAAAGAAGGGAAAATTTTATGCCATCTATTCCTTGAAGATGATTTCGCGAGGAAAAGTAAAGTACAGTTCTCGGGTGCAAAATTCAAGGGGTAGAAAAAGAACTGAACATTTTACTTTATTCCTCGAAAATGAATGTACAGTTCTCGAGTGCAGAATTCAAGGGGTAGAAAAAGAACTGAACATTTTACTTTATTCCTCGAAGATGAATGTGCAATTCTAATGAACAAACTTGAAGTGGTAGAGAAAGAAGAGAAGATTTTACTTTATTCTGCCAACATTCCTCTTTTCCCATTTTTCCCTCCCTTTCCAATTTTATTCATTTCCAAGCACAAAAATTGCTAACTTGGAAAACAACTATATAACTACAGTAAAATTGCAATTCTCTATGGATCAAGAAGTTACATATAAGGGATGTTGCAAAAAATATAACTCGAAAAAATACTGCATAAGATTTTCTGATGATGTTCAATATTTCTTTTATGATATTCAACAAGCAAAATCGGTCTTTACATCAATCGAGGTTTAGAACAATAAATAATTGCGAGGTTTACACGTACCACGGAGTTAGCCTTAAAAACCAATTAGACGGGACTATTAGTTCGCGATTCCTTGTTGAAGTGGCACGATGGTACACCTTTTTCGCGACAATTAATGTTGGGGATCAAAAAGTGAAGTGTTTACGAAGGAGAAAATGCTGATCTAAACCAGGGCAGCGACTATTAAACATTCTGAACGTTGTTTTGCACTGCAAGAAAGTATTGCTTTCTGCACGGTGGAAGTGGATCTTATTGTGAAATCTTATCTAAAGACTGTACAGTTATAGAAAATAAATGTTCGAAATTCAAGCAATCGAATGTTCCCTAAAGATTCTACTGAAAGTATCGAATAGTGCAGTTTCAAAGATTTATTCAACTTAATGAAAATAGTTGCTGCTAACTTATCTAGAAAATGATTGATTTCATTGAAGTTTATTCTGCTCGAGTTATTTTAATTGACACTAAAATCTTGTCGATCAAATGTTGTGTTATTCTGTATTGACATAAGTTATCGCAAAAACGATAGTTGCTGCGCCAATGGAATGCATAAATAAAAGATGATTGGACAGTTTGTGTGAAGGTAGTATGAATTAATGTTCTGTTAAAATATTCAAGTAAATTTATTTCTGAGTACCATGCATTATTAATCCCCGCGGAAAATGGAATAATAATCAATTCTTATTCGATGCGCAGACATATACAAAGCACTGCAAAAGCTTATTATTCCTTCAACCCTACAACTTCAGAATTCTCAAAAAAGTTAAAATACCACATATAGTTGATCAAAGCTTCTGTGGCAAATGTTTCATTTGTATTCAACCGTTAGACAATGCATGACTTTACAAAATGATAGATACAAATAATTTTAATTTCCTTTCATTAAAAATCTTCCACAATTCATTTGTGCCCTGGCTATACATATGTCTCTTTTAATCTAAAATCTTCACGCATCGACAAACTCACACAGTCGCTAGTATGTAAAATGAGCATGCTCGAAAATTTGCAACGATAACAATGTGACAATCTACATATGTACATCTTTTTTAATTTCAAACATTTCCTACGATTGTGTGCAGTTAGGTAAATCCCTCACACTTCGATAAGACAACACAGCCACTAGTAAAATGAATAAAGCTCATTTGCAACGATAACACTGCGACAATCTACATGCATCGTTTTTAATTTAAAATCTTTCGTCCCAACTGGATGAAACTACAGTGACTAATTACGAACACAGCTGAAAGCTTGCAACGACCAAAATTTACCATCCAATCTTCTCTTCGGCTCCACCTGTTGTCTTTCCTGGAGAAGAACCACTTTAAGCCAACAACGTCGAAACAAACAACACTCTGAAAGAGTCCAACCAATTTGCATTTCTCCTTTCCATCTCCAACAAATACCTCGACTCACAGTTTCGATCGCCGTTATTAGTCAAATGAGATTCAGACGACAAAAACCACTGAAAGGTATCCAACGAATTCGAATCGCAGAGGGGGCAGATAAAGGGCGTAGCGAGAGGACTCATTTATTCTGACAAAGGATTAATCTTCGCGGGGTTTCAAACGGTTTCCAATAATTAGACGTGTATCGTCGCGAAAACAGGTCACAGTATTCTGCGCGAGTACATCAGGGCATCCAGTGCACTCTCGACATCGTTTGATCGTGAAAACGCGCTGGAAATCACGAATTGGCTTTCTCTAACTGACGTTAAATGTTACCATATATGTTGAAATAAATTGCTAGTTACTGGTGCGACATCGTCCGATCCATCTCCTCTTCTAACGCGGCGCTAAGTTACGACCAATTGAGGAGTTCAAATGGTAAATAATGTAAGTGATATTCAGTATAAACCAAAACTATTAACCAAATTTCGAGCTATCAAATTCTGAAGAACCAAAGAGAATATTTATTCAATATCTCAAAAGTCCCCAACGTACTTGAAATATGAGAAATCTGAATTGCGAAATGTTGTGGCTAATTTCAAAATAGCACAGGGCCAAAGAATACGAACAATTAAGCATTACGAAATAATATCGAAAGCTCCTTTTGTAAAACTCGAAAATCGAAGGAATATTGCCCCCCTACTTCTAGAATTAAATCTCCTTCGCCAGCTTCTGACATCTTTGGCTCACGATACTTACAAAAATCTACGAACTTCGCAGAAGCGTATCAGCTTTACGACTGTCGGTTACATTAAACTTTCCACGTACGGGTGGCCCGATACAATATCTGCAAAGCATGCACGGTTGACCGTGGCTATCTGCGCCAATGGGACGAGCCGGGATCATTTAAGAATCACGCGAGCCCGTTTGATTATTTCGTTAAACACGTCGCGATCACGCGGTGCCGCCTGGGCGAGGAGATGCGCGCGATTCGGTCCGAAGACCGATGGAAACTTGAGCAAAACGACGGCTCGCCCTCCTTTCACGATTCCCTCGAAAGCACGCGATTTCTAATTAAATCAATTCGACTCGCGACCGAGCCAATTAGATCGAAATATTCCTATAACGTCGGGCCCCAATTAACGTTCTCGGCGTTCTAATTAACTGCCACCAAAAAGACGCGCAACAGGTGGTTAGTGCATCCGAACCGAATCACATCCAGATCCCATTATCATTTGGACTATTGAAAATGACATTAACACCAGAACCAGTCGAAATGTATGGTTTTATATATTTGGCAAGAAAAAAAGTGTATTTCTAAATAGTAGTCGGATATTACAGTACCAAATGATAATAATATATTATATCGATGGTAAATTTAACTAACTAGATCAACTTTATCGAACTAAATTAATATTAATAATTATAAATATTCATTTTTATATATTTATCATATACTTATTTATATATTCAATTACCACGATATTATTACTGTTAAATAATATATCTAATAAATTAAAATGTGAATATATTTTAAGTAAACAAATAAAGAAAATATTTTTTGCAATAATAATTTCTTTCTCATATCTCCTGCCAATAATAACATTCATTTTAAAGTACATCGTTATTGAAAATGGGCGATCAGAATTTGAAATTCATGTATCTTCTTGGGGGCCAGGGAAGATTTGTTTCCTACAAGGAAGAAAGTAAACATGATTAAAAGGAAGTTGACTGCGAAAAAGTAGTAATCACGCGAAGACCTGTAATTTTATGCAAAATCGCGCGAAGACGAGGAGAATTTTCCGTGTCTCATTATAGGCGATCATTATTCGACTTTCTAACCGTTTAAAAGCCGATCTTACAGAAGTCGAGAAGAAAACGATACGAAGCGGGAAACAATCGATCAAGCGGCAAGAAAAACAATTGCAAACTTCGTGCTTGTTCTTCGTTCGAGGATTATTCTCTAAAAAAGATTATGGTTTTATATACATACTTATCCGTGAAAATGAAATATCATTCTGTCTGTCTGCTCGTTGCCACGGCCCCAAGAAAATCACTGCGGTAATTATCATAAAACTCGAAGCATATCTGTATGATAGCTCGACTTACAATTTGACTGAAACAGGCAATACGGAAGTGTAAATTTTCATTAGTGTTGCCTGGGG
Organism: Andrena marginata; assembly: GCA_963932335.1. Classification (NCBI taxonomy): domain Eukaryota; kingdom Metazoa; phylum Arthropoda; class Insecta; order Hymenoptera; family Andrenidae; genus Andrena; species Andrena marginata. Next base: position 9,579,112 of record OZ010660.1, read on the forward strand.
TTCAAACTTCACACTGCGAGTCGAACGAAAACTTTCGCGACGAAAGCGACTGCTCGGAAAGGCCTAACCACCTTGAAGGAGCAATTTTCAAAATACTGCGCCATCCTGTCAAATTGCTGAGCGCTACATGACAATACAAAACTCGGAACGGCAGCCATAAAACGTACAATATCTCGTTTATCGTCGCTGTCAGCGCAAAAACGCATACCACAAATATTGTTGCAAATTGAATTTGGAAGCTTTTCTCTCTCGCACAAATTTTCGATAGAATCGATAGTAACCGCGATATAAGCTTAACCCTTTCTGCCTGTAAAATGGAGAAAATAGAGTTATTTTTGGAATTGTTTTTCGAGTTGAGTGTGCAATATTATGTATGTTTATCTATGATTTAAAAGCTACAAATGTACAGAAGTTTATTACAAAATTACAGTTTGTATAAAAGTTATGGCCAATCTCTACTGGCACTAATGCAAATTACGAAACGTTTTTGTTTGTTTTCAAAACAGATGGTAAACATTTCAACGAACCAAAATTGTTTAAAAATATTTTATTACGCTATATAACTGTCTTTAAAAAAAATACCCTGAAATGACTGTTCAGAGGAAAATCTTTCGCACCAGGGCATCTGATAATTCGACCAGCTTGCGACGTATCTGAACGAAACATTACACGATATCTCAAAATAGCTGGGCTTACATTCGTTGGCAATATTATATCACAGTGCATTGTCTGAGGCGTTGTAAAAAAATGAAGGGGAAGAATTGAAACGCTGATTGAGCTGCGGAGTCATGTGAGGCCACGTTTTATCGTTCCCCGCCTGGCTGGATCATCGGAATATTTCTTACTACGTTATCGGGACGAAACTGCATGAAACCAGTAAAACACGCGCGAACGGCAATTACATTAATTAACGCGAGAAATCTATCCGATTGAGGGAGAAAGAAAATGGAGATAAAGTGGTGGAGGTCCGTATTGCGACGCAGTGGCGAAAAAAGAGAAAAGGGAAGCTGGAACTATTTATTTCGTGGCCGATGGAAATTCTGCTGAAAACAGTTATCGAAAATTCGACATCCATTCCGGAATCGTGACCAGACTCAAGACTGCAGATTGTACATAGTATTCTTAATTTCGACGAATGATAATGAAGGAATGCAGTGCATATAAGTGAGTGAAATCAATGAAAAGGAATTCTCTGATTCTTCAAATGAGTATAATAGAGTGTAATTAAAATAGCAATTGAAAATAACGGTAGACTAATTTGCCCCTGTTTTACTCTGTGAAAAGAAAAGCAGAGGATTTATTAATTAAATAACTTATTAATTAAGAAAGCATTCAATGCCTTACAAATAATAACCTACTACTTTATTTCAATTTTTGATAATTATTATTCTTGTATTATAGAGATATAAATAATATTTCTTTTTATATTAGGTATTTTATTCGAGCTACTAGACAATCCAAATGAATGATCACTTAATTTACTCAATTACTTCCACCAGTATCTCTATTTATTTGTTCAGCAAACGTTATACATAAAAAAATATACTTTTTTCCTCGACATTTTTATTGCACAGATTAAGCACTTATTGCACAAGCTAAAGCGGTTCGCTAACCGATGCAACTAGCAGTGCAAACTCCATTCGAGAAACATTATTACACAATTGTTTATGTTCTTCCTTGCATCCGTGATCGATTAATCGTAATCACCGTCAACATTTCGAAAAGCACGATGAGACGATTACTCGTTTTATCAAAAGAATCCTAAACTCTCTCGACGAGTGGTTTCACAATTGCGCGATAACTGCGCGCAATTACAATTAGGATTTTTGATCGGCCATTTATTAACCGAGCAGGATTGTAATTACTAAGTGACAAAGATCAATCATCCGATTTTATCGGCTGAAGTTTCCCTTGCATAATCAAAGCAAAGGCTGTCACAAGTATACCCAGCAAAAAATCGTCTATCAAATACGACATGCTAATTTCTGAACTACGTATTTCCTGATTTTCGTAACAAACTGGAGCATCTGTCGCTTGGAATTTTTGAGAATTTATAACGAAAACAGATACACGCTTAATCACTCCTCCATTGTACTTCTGAAGTCCACTGTTGGAACATGAAGAGTGTAAAGTTGGAACGTGAAGAAACATGTGGGAATAATTTAGTACAGAAACGTCGCAAAGAATATTGTCAACACATCCCCACCACTCGCGAAGAAAACGATGTCGAACGCATTATACGACTGCATTTACATTTACACAGGCGTCCTCATAGGCTCGTCCATATTATTATTATGATCGCGAGAGTCCATCATCGATGGCGTTTCGACCGAATCGTTTCCTCCAACTCAAAATTCATCATACCTGCCAAGTTAGTTTCCAGGAACCGATTAGAATGAAATTTACTTGTCCTTTGGAGCAGTCGTTTAAATTCTGAAAAGCCGAAAAAAAATTAGAGAGAAGAGTGAGGCGCACGTGCAAACTCGTCGCAAAAAGCCTCCACTGACGTCACCGAGCGAACGGTTCCGAGAATCGTCAACTGACGCTATCCTAAACACTATTTTCAAGTATAATACCTACTCGGCTGCCGAGGATACGCAAAAACGTCATAACTGGGCAGCGAACTGTGGACGCAATTAAAGCGTCTTTGACGAAAAGTTGAACGACACGAGACGCGTATTCCTCAGGGTTACACTATTTTGGAGAGCTCGCGACGGTGTTTCTTTACCTTGGGGAATTGTACGGAAGCATTACGTATTTCGCGGGCTAAAGGCGGGATTTCCTATCAGCGATAGTCGCTTCTACGCTGCTATATAGGGTGACCGGCTATTCACTGGTCTCCTTGAAGCAGATGATTAGGGAGGGGAAATGAGAAAAAAACAGCTGTACAAATATGGTGCTAGAAACCTATAGGTACATAATTAAAATCTGAATTTTCCGGTAGTACATAATTGAATTTGAATTGCAGATTTAAAATTAAACTTGATTATTGCATTGAGTTCATTTAAATTGAAGGTTTTATATTAAACAGAAGTGAATTTAAATTAAAGGTCTTAAATTAAACATAATTGAATTTAACTTGAAGGTTTTAAATTAAAACTAAGTGAATTTCAATTCTAGATTTAGAATTAAATTTGATTATTGTATTGAGTTAATTTAAATTGTAGATCTTAAATTAAATGTATTGTATTAAGTTAATTTAAATTGAAGGATTTAAATTAAACATAACTGAAATTGGGACATAAACGAATTTTAATTCGAAAGTTTTATATTAAACAGAAGTGAATATAAATTGAAGGTTTTAAATTAAACATAAATGAATTCAAATTGAAGGTTTTAAATTAAACATAAGTGAATTTAAATTGTAGATTTAAATTAAGTTAAGTAGTATTAAGTTAATTTAAATTGAAGGTTTTAAATTAAACATAAATGAATTTAAATTGAAGGTTTTAAATTAAACATAAGTGAATTTAAATTGTAGATTTAAATTAAGTTAAGTAGTATTAAGTTAATTTAAATTGAAGGATTTAAATTAAACATAATTGATGGGACCGTTTCCTTGGTAGAACATTCTGAATTGAAACAGGAAGATGTACTAATAAATAAATGCATCGAAATCGATTACGAAAAATCTACGTAATCATCTTTGTTCAGTAGGGGAGAGCAGGGACACACATAACAATTTGCCTTTTTGAGTCTGTACCTTTTAAATTTTGTAAAATATTTCAAACATTGCTACACGACGATAACCTTGATTATTGGGCAACATAACAAACCCGAAAAACTTTAAATATGTTCCACCATTTTTTTTAAATAAGTCTTTCTTTAAAATGAGTCATTTGTTACCTTTGTAAAAATTACTAATCTCTAAAAAAGACCAATTAATAGAAAAAAGTACGTTTAAATGATATTTTTATTTATTCTGTAGATAGACATAACTGTACATATAAACATAAACAACACAAAATGTTGAAAGGACTTTAATTATAGTACTTTTGGTATAATATTTCAACAGCTTACTGAATTGGTGTGTAAAAGTGGAAGGAGACGATTAATTGCTCGTTTGGAATTTTATTTATAATAGTTACATTTGTCCCGTGTTACGTTTGTCCCAAGTCTCCCCCAATTGTGACAAATAGGAAGTTTCGCCTTAAGAAACTCGCGGGTATACGTGGCAGAGTCGAAAAACTGTATTTCATGGCAGTTATCTGATAGGAGCGACGAGATAAGAACGCGATCGTAATAAATCGAAGATTCGCGAGTCGATCGAAGCGGATATATACCTACAGGCTATTAGCACGCACGATGAAAATCCAGTTCACTGAACTACGAACACCAACACTGTCTGACGTCAATAAATGTTTACAATGCTAATCTATTCGAGCGAGAAAGTTCAATTCATACGATCCTTTCGATGAAAATGAGGGAACAGTCTGGTAAAAACGAGATGTCAATCTCTCGAAGAAAAGAGATTTAGCGCACAACCATCGAATAGATCTGTTTTCTCTGCTGCTTTTCCATTTTTCCTCCTTGTGGGCAAAGTTCTGGTCCGTTTCATTTCGTTCTCGTCGATCTCATTAGAAGATTTCTTTAGAGTGATCCTCCAATTGATTGTAGATTATTTATTGTGACTTAAGCCGGTAGTTCCGTGTCTGGAGGTTGAAGCAATCGATCTCTTTTTACGTTCTGTTAAAGATCAGGGATTCAGAAAGATGCAGACGTTCGAATAGAATAATGAAGTGGCTAGTACGAAGTGGTTTGTTTGTTGCAACCTTGTTTCTTCTGACATTTCTCTTTTGGAAAATGGGGATACCCATCCCGTGAATATCTGATTTCACTATATTTGTTAGGTTTCAGGGTTTGAAAAAGAAAGGGCGGGTTGCTTCAAAACTAAGATGACGTGATATTTTTATAAAAACACTTTTAAAATTCATAACCATGTTCCCTCAAAAACTAAGCAGCCGATCGACTTGAATTGTTTGCTACGTATAAAGCAAAGATCTGCTCTCAGTATGTACTAAAATTACCTGGTGAAAGGGATTCGGCGTGAAAACATAATTAGTTTGGCAAATTGAGACTAAGCCAAGCCTCGTGTCTATTTATAACCACGACAGCCGTTCCAACGGCTAAATATAAGTTTAATTTATTAGCGTGTTGTTAAAGTCCGCATATGGGAGCACACCAAGGCTCTACTTTAAACAGAGAAGAGCACGTAGGAACAATAAAACGGAGTGCTCGTTCTTTACGACCTATTCTCCGTTCTGCTCTTACATTGCAGATACTTTAGTTTACATGCGGGTCATTCGACGCCAAGTATTTTTAAAAAATTTAAATTCTTGTGTGCGGTTAACCTTATTGTTATTTTTCGTTGACACCTGGCATTGCAATTGTGTCATGGTCAAAAATAATTTCTTGTGATTTTAGAGGTAAGTATGTGGCAATTAAAATATCTCGATTCATGGATTTTGGAGAGGAACAATGTATCGTTTTTGTTCAACACACTCACCTAAATATAACTTTATTTGATTGACTGAATTTGATAGTACGAAATACTAAAATTTCGAGTGAAAATTTTATAAAATTGAAATTGGACAACGTGAACTTATCTTTTTTTGTAAAAAGACAAAATCACCTAGTCTGAGATTTAAGATACTTCTTTTTATAAAATCCCCAAATGTTCAAATTTTTGTGATTCTCAAGTTTAGAAGTGTCTATCTCTAATAAGGTACAAGATAAAAAATTGAAATCTTGGTTCTTATAAGTACTATACGAGTGAACCAGATACAAAAAATATTGAGTTTGAGATTCGACTAAAAATAAGATTTATTACACCACAAAAAGGAATTAGCAACTTAGCTACCATATATGGAACAAACTAATGAGCGTATAAACTTCTAAGTGAGATTCAAATTTACAGGATTTTCAAAATTATAAGTAAACTACAACAGACGTGCGAGCTTCAAATGCATTGTTGCTTAAACAGTCTACAATTAAAACACTAAAAAATTCTAAAATGTCCTATTTCTCAGTGTTCAAAATTACTTCAATCTTTGCCCCACCACATTCTCACAGTTTTCTAGAATTGGCCAAACTTTCATTACACATTTTAAAATCATCACACTGTTATAACAGTGAATGAAAATTTAGTATTCTCCCACGTTGAAAATAAGAATAAGAATGTGTCAGGTTGTTTAGACGAGCAGAAGAATGGCTGATAGATGTGTTGGTAGAAAGATCGAACAAAAATATCTGCGACCATTGAATTCTATCTTTTTTGGTCGAAACACGATTCTTTGGCGATACAAAGGAAAACTTCGCACAATAAGAAGGAAATGTTTGCTGGAATTCCAACATCTGCTTTCGTCGTTCTTTATTTACACTTTCGAGGCTCCAAATAATTCCTGTAGAGTCCCTTCTCTCCACTTCTCGTCGCAAATAACGAGTGGAATATCCCGAAATTGTGCATTACTAAATCCAGAATATATTGTAGAAAATAAAGCAAGACTGATTTAAAAATTTTGCAATCTGACGTCTGTGTGTGCATATGTAGATACATGACGCAGAAGGAATTTTAATAAGAATACAATTCAGTACTCAGAGTAGACAACTGATGACGAAATTTCTAGTGGAAATACTCAAAATTTATAAAAAAAACCTGACGTGATATTTGCTCCAGTATGAAAGCTTTTAATTACTGCGTTAATAACCATCTAAAAACTTGACTTCTATTTCACTTTCAATTTTTTTCAGAAGAAACAATAGAATTCAATTTTATTTTGGTGAAAGAGAAAAATTCGGAAAATGTACCCTATTAAAAAAAAGGAAAGTTACGTTCCAATTTTATCCAAACTCGAATATATTTAACCACTGGTTAAGGACGGTTCACCGGAAACAAAACACCTATTTAAATATCTCCTTGGACACGAAGATTAATTTCTTTTCGGTGCCATTTTTTAGAGATATCAAAGTCACCGGTGTTTTTTACAACGCGTTGACATGTTTCTGTTGTCATGTTGTTATAGCTCGTAAAAAGACAAATTCAACGATATAAATATGTCGATATTCAGCTGACCTTCACCCCAAAAAATGGCGTTTTTGATAGTAAGAAGAGAATCTCTGGACTCACACGCTACACGAGGTATTTAGGTGCTCGGTTTCTGGTGGACCACCCTGTATACTGGCATCGAATTTCCTACCAAAACTATTATTCTCGTATAAAATGGCCCTCCCGTATAAATAAATAAAATCGTATGAAATGAAATATCTCCTCGTGGAATGAAGAAATGCAACGATATTACTTTGCTCGAGCCTTGGGCGCCATTACTCGACTACGCGTTTAGCACTCCTCGATCGAGAAGCGTGGAGCGCGTTCGAAGTTCGAAGACTGATCTGCCTCGCGGTTAAATCGATTATACATACCGTGAATCGTTTCACAGGAGTAGCACGTGTCAATCACGTGAATATGTTCCACGCTCCCGAGGCATCATTCAGGTTGTGACCCTCGAATGGGGGGGGGGAGGGTTAGGGCATTTGCTCACTTCCTTCGTTTAAAGGAAATGGCCCATTCTCATATACCCTGAGCGTGCTAATTTCAATTTAATACAGAGAGGGCCATAACTAGAACAGATTGACGACACGGAATGATCCACGTGTCGTTTGTACTCGATGGTACGCAAGTAAATACGCCAACATACTCGAGGGACATTTCTGAAAAACGTCCCGATTAGCTTCGTCTGAGAATCTGCGATTGTGGTTCGAAGTTTAGCTTCTGCCTTTCCAAAGAATATTTAGTTATTTCTTGCTTTTAAGGCCACTTTCTTCAAAGTATTTATATAACAACTATTTGTTAATTCGTCACTGAAATATATTTTGTCCTGCTTTTTATGGTATTCAATCGAAAATATTTTTGCAATCATTTTCTACAATGTACGAGAAGAATCTTAATATATAAAGCAGAAAGTGTTTGTGTGTTTGTCTGTCGCCTAAAAACTTTCGAACCGTAAACTCTGAGATCACGAAATGTACCCCCAGCTCAGTATGCCTAGCTAATCCAGACGAATGTGACTATTTTCACAAAAGAAAATAAGTAGAAATCTTTTTTACTTATAAAATTAGAATCTAAATTTCGGGTGTAGCCGAATAGTAAAGCTAAGTATCTTTAGATACTTGTATCTTAGATACAAAATTGTTGAATTTCTTGTGCAATGAAGTTAACAGAATAATTCCAGTATCTAACTCCAAACCGAATTGATTACATGTATGTAAATAGTGGCAGGAAATTTTAGCAAAGATAGTGAATAAATTTAATGGTACACGAGTAAAATGGTAAACTGAATATGAATATAAAATAAGCAGATTAAAGACGTTTCTCTAGTGTATGTAGCATCTGGGACGATAAAGCAAGCGAAACAGTGATAAGATCGAGTCACTAATGGGATTACAAACTGTCGCGAGTTGCATCATTAAATAATAAATACTAAACACCCTGCTCGAGATCACATAATCTTTTTAATCGACGTCCAATTAAATTGGAGTTAAGAGCAGACAGTCTGCGGCAAGGAATTAATCAGGCTTCTGCTTATAATTCGCGATTAATAATATTTTGCGCCGCAGGTGCTCGTGAATAAAAAAAGACATACGTCAAACAGAAAGTGGAACCATTAATTCAACACGACTGAGATTCGTAACATTTCAATTTTCATGCCACGTGATCGTCGTCACTCTTTGCACCTAGTTAAACAGACGAGAAGAAAGTAAAAAAAATGGTAAGTTTCTTTTTGGAAATCATTGGTGAATAGCAATCGCCCGAGCAGAATTTAGTAGTGCAAGAAGTAAAAGCGTATCGATGGATTTGGAAATCTTAATAGGCAAAAATTGCAGCGCTTAATCGTCGTTTGGTGCATGAAATATAAAAAACGATGGAAAATATAGGCCTTTGTGCAAGCTGCTTCTGAAGGAGATACGAATGCTCTATAGAAGGATTTTAGAGCTAATTTTGAGTGAAAAATATTCTATCGTCGTGTGTTTGAAGCTCGATGATTAATCGAGATATGAATAATGGAGAGCAATTAGTGAAAATAATCAGTGGGATATTTTTACAATTTTTACGAGAATGGTAGGCAAATTTGAGTCCCAGAAATTGGTGTTGCAAATAAAGACCATCTTCGTGTATTTTTCTTTGAACTAAATTGCTAATTCTATGATCTGTTTTAATAATAAAATAATCATTAACTTTGTAACGTCGTCTACTTAATGTATTATTTGTGATAATAACTAAAATAAACATATAGTGTATGTCATTTTTATTCAGAATAACTTGTCGAACACGCTGGAAGAGTGTGTTTGAAGAAGTATCATAATAACATAAATAAATTTAAGTCGAATGGTAAAATAACACTGATATTAAACTTTCTTCCGCTCTCCGAATTCCAATACAAGAAACTGCGACGAACGCGAAGCAGGAAAAAACATATCAACGATAAAAGAGGAATAAAGCTGTCGAATCTTTTGGTGGAGAAACAGAAGTAGCAGAAGCTTATACATAAAAATCCGTTAACTCCCTTGTCTGTTGCGCAGAGTTCTACGAAACGATACTGTTTTTTTTATTATCTACTTCCCTATTTATACGTTTCAGCAAAAACTAGTTTTTCCTGATATTAACTTATTTTACTTTTATTTTGCTGAAACGTGTAAATAGGGAAGTAGATAATAAAAAAAACAGTACCAAGTATTTTACTTTTCAAAAATTTCCTCTTAACTCTTCTATTCGCTTTTTTTTACCTCGAAATAATTTTTATTCACCCGCAGACATAAGTTTTTTGAAAAAACACTGTACTGGTAGTTTATAACTTAACTTTTTGTTAAGTCTTCGTTTTCACTATTACATAGAAGCTTTCTCATACATGCATTTTATATATTCGTGTCTACATGCACTTTGCAATAAATCACTTTCAGAGATATCCGAATTGTAATCCGTCTCAAAAAATCTTGGATTTCACATAGAAACAGACAATTTACTTTCATTTATGGAAATACAAAACGATCTTGATTTTCCCAAGGAGTTTCTAAAGGAAATTGATATTCCCGAGATTATTCAACTTTTTTTTCGCCAGTTTTCCATGTTACTACCGCCAAAGGAAATTTCCAGATAGTCTACTTCTGCAGGTCCTCTCTGCCCCCCAAAAATTTCATAAACTATAATATATTTCCTAGGCATCGACGATACAACATTTCAATTTTTGCGAAAATTGACAAAATGGCCGGTGTTTGAAAAATAATAATCAAATTTCGACAAAAGTGCGTGCGATCTTTCTCTTTATATTTTGTACAATAATTGAAAAATTTGAAATGTTGGATCGTCAATGCCTAGGAAATATATTATAGTTTATGACAATTTGGGGGTTTTTGATACAATTCATCCGATTTCCCGGAATCCGTCCCACCAGTTAGCCATCCGGAAAAGACATTTTAAATGGAGACATTGCACGGCGTACAAATGCTATTTTGTAAATATTATACGCTCTTCTTATAGTTCATAATATAGTGAACTAAAACACAAAACCATATATTAATCGATTGTTTACTTTTCTTATTATCGTCGTCTAAAAATCGTCTGCTTTCTTGGCCCGTCACTGTGTCCTTCCTAACCCCTTAAGATAAGAACATGAAAAATTTGCCAAAAGCTTATATTTTTATCTCGACACCTAAGTCCCTGAAATCATAATTGCTCCATTAAAACAACACCTCGAGCCATCGTCTGTTCCTTAAAATTCTTACGTAAGTCACATTCTCACAAATTTCTGCTTTACACAATATATCGTCGCTGAAAGAATCAAGAACCAGTATCAGTCCCTATCAAACACTGCTTCGCTGAATTTCCATGGAAATCGCAAGCTTGAAAGGATCATCTCCGATCGATCGAAACCGATTCGCGTTTCCTCAAAGCTGGGATGGAAAAAGCAAGGATGTTGCGAAGCGCAAAGAGAGTGGCATAAGCTCCCAAGCACGAGCAGCCAAGATAAAGGCTCGCAATAATAACTGAAGCTCTTACAAAATCCCGTGTATCTCGTCAGACTTTGAAGCCGTGAAAAGAATTGTGCAAACGCGACCAGCCGTTTAAAGGTCGTCCGCGACACTACGTCGCGCCGATTCCTTAATCGAAAAATAATTATTGCTGTCGGCTGTTAAATTAATGCAGACACTGATAGGCGGTTTCCACGAGAGACGTCGCAGTCTAGACGACTTCGAGATTTTCTTCTCTAACAAGGTCGAGATTATAACATGGCTGATCGTCTTGTGGATGATGACAGGCTTGAAATGTGCAAATCAATGAGTACGAATAGTTAGCTACCAAAATATTGGACGACACGTGCTGAATTATTTTTGTGGAGGATTTCCATGTCATCTGGATTCGTTGGAAGATTAAGTCAAAGTAATAATAGAACATCACATTTGTTGGGTGGATTTTATTGGAATTGAAGTATTTTCAATTTGTGAGAAGGAAGAGGTTTCAAAGGACAACTTCTATCGTCTGGGATTTCTGATCTTCAATGCGAACTGATCTGAATCTTGATAAAAATGATTAGCTGGCCCTCTAATAGTTGTTATTCATTTGCTCCTATTTTTTTAAATCTAGTTCCATCTAAAGGTGGGCCAAATTGTGTGCCCTTTTTCTAATAAGAGCGTCTCTTGTAAGAATAGGTAGGGTAAATCCGGGAGACGCAGTCGGGCTGGAGAGTTGGTCGAATGACTATATTCAGACTCTACATCTGTGTATATGTAAAAGTGTGTTAAGGTTTAGAACAATTCATTTTCTAAGAATCAACTGTTTCGTCCAACTCTCCAGCCCGACTGCGTCTCCCGGATTTACCCTACACTTGAAACAGGTACTTAACGTTTTAAGTTTAACCAAAACACTATTAAACCTCCTGTACCTGTAAAACAATAACAGATCTGCCTTATGGATTTGCGCATTTTTCCAAATTTTTAACTCTAACTCAAAATATTAAAAAAAAAACGGTTTAAGGACTTCCTTAAAAAACGGAATGTTTTTTGCAGTCTATCCTGAACACAGGCATATAATAATAATAAACGTATCACCGAAGCTACTTCTAGCCAGCAAGCCGAAGCGTTGCATCTCAATTTAATTGTTGATGTAACTAAACTGGTGACATATGCAAATTCAGCGATATCTGGCGGAATGCTCGCGTTTAAGTGCCCTCAGTGCGAAGTGGGAAATGCGAATGGCCGATCTGGTGGACTGAAACGGTGGAACGACTGTAGTAAACCGAGGGAATAAAATTTTGTTGCGCGCCATCGTCCCAGATAGCCGATTACTATGAATTATTGGCATCATTGAGAAACTACACTCTCGTTATCGCCAGCCGATGCACATAGTGGCGTGAGCTTGCAACGAGTTCAAAGATCGAGCTCCCGCTTGCAGGGGGTCGCGATAAACTTTTGACATTTCATTGCGGAAAGTTTCAAAAGTCTGATGTAACCAAGAACAAAGAGAGAGCAAAAGTCACCCTGAAATCAATCGCGGATTTTGCAGCCCCAGTCGCAATTCTAACAGCAATGAAAGTTCAAGTTTAACCAGACGATTTCAATTGAATTTGTTTTTTTTTAACGCGTTACAAACAGCTGTGTCTCATCTCGAAAAAATTTCAATTAAAAAATAACAATCGTCCCATCAAGTTTGCTGAATAAGATTCAATAAACTCTTCGTAAATTAATTTTCATCTCCATCGTTCTTTGAACAAAGTATTCGACAAATTTTCTCCTCTATTTCAAAACAAACACTGAGTGACTCACTGACAATTCAGGGCAACGCAATTACTATCGTTAGTCTCCTGATGCTTCGCTTTTGATTTCGTAAAATCCGCTCGCAACACGTTTCGTAATATTGGAAAGTATGTTTCGTGTACCACCTCGTTCTAGATGATAAATCGTATCCGCCTTAATTGTTTACTATTCCTAGCGAGGCAGAATGCCTCGTGAAGTAAAATTTATTAGACTATACGCGGCAGAGGCATTCTTCATGTTTCAAACAGATTACATACACGATTGCAATGTGTATTGCTTCGATCCATGAAATCCAATTTTCTCTCCATCTAGAGATTTTCTGTGGAAACAATGTCGTTGATAATGAAGAACGCTGCTGTACGGGCGGAGGGTAATAAAAATATTTTGAATTCACCGCGAAATTTCGAATTTCTTTACATGGGAATTGCTAATGCGCGAAATTACGATGAGATTTTACATAAGACTTTTCTATCCTGGGACAAAAATCTCAGGTATAACTGAATGTGAATAATGGAATTAATAAGAATTCTTTATTGCACAGTAGACGTTATGAAAGAAAAAATATAAGAAGACAAGAAAATTTAAGGGGTGACGCCACTCTGAGACGCTCGAAACGAGACGATTTTTTTTTACAAATATCGTGAGGTTGAAAATTATTTTTTTTTACTTTTTATGTGTAGAGCATGTATCAGTGCATATATTGTATAAATACTATACAAAAATATTAAATAATGGCCGAGTTATTTGTTATCCCGCGAAGCTCCTCCGCGTGTGCGGTGTATCAAATATCTTTAAAACTATTTGTCCGATTTATTTCAGACTTGGTACACATATTCTTAATGGTGTTATCTAAAATGTAGCATATGGATTTAAAAATAAAAAAATTATTGTACCAATGAGAGCAAGGTGAAATTCTATTCATTTTTTACCTAACAAAGCGAAATTAAAATATTTATTATATATGAATGGGTTATCGCACAAAAAAATGATGTGCTACATTTTAGATAATATTATTAAGAATATGTGTACCAAGTTTGAAATAAATCGGGCAAATAGTGTTGAAGATATTTGATACTCGGCCATTTTTTAATTTTTTTTTTATAGTATTTATGCAGTGTATACGGAAAATAGATGTAAATAGCCAAATAACATAATCGCGAGTAAGAAAAATAACGTTGAAAAATAACAAGAGTGCGAGTTAAAAGTTAATTGCTATTGTTAATTAGCCAAAAATTATGTCATTGCATGGTTGGAAGATGAGACGGCGGTTAGAAAGCTAATTTCAGATGGAAAAGAGTTGTAGTAAAAAGTGGAACAGTAGGAAGTAGTCGAGGTGAAATTTTTGAAAATATATCATGGAACTTGTCTCATCAGTGTCTAATTTCATGAAACTAATGACCAAATAATTAAAAAATAATAAAGTAATGAAGTAATTGTCTCGTGAGATTAAAGTCTCATGCGAGGCACGATAATTTTGTCTCATCGTGGATTTGCACATTTAGAGTCTTCCCTCGCGTTATCAAACTATTTCAGAAAAATTAGAAAATATGAAAATATCTACTCCAACATCTGTTTCATACTGTAAAGCTATTATTTGCCTTAGTTTATCTATTGGATAAGGAATCAACTGGAATGCTAGTTCATAAAAATACTAAAACTGTAACGCAACCTTGATTCGATACCTCTGCGATCACAATTAGAAACAAGTACTTCGTTGTCCCATTGTTACTTGCTAATTATCTATCACACGAGGCAAACGAGCCTCAGAGATTAACTCCTTGCACTTCAAGTTTGCATACCAGGCACGTCGGGGTTTTAAATTAAACATATATGCTGACTTCATCAAATTTTGAAAAAATAGAAGAATTGAATGAATAATAATAATTACTAATTTAGAAATTACCCTATTATAATATATTTTGCTCCAAAGTTCAGTGGGTACCAAAAGCGTAAAAATTGAGGAATTATAAATAAGTCGAAGTGCAAAGAACTAACTCGATGTACAAGTATATTAAGGACTATTATGCCCTCCTTAGTTAAAATATTCTATCTAGCATTCTCTCATTTTTCAAATTATGTTAAAATATTTGAAATTCCACGCGTCTTTCCCCTTTTAAATAAAGTCAAAAAACCCTACGTCAAATGTATTTAACCTAACTGCTTTTCAGGTGGTTAAAATATCTTACCTGAGACATTTAATTAATTCCTATGTTAATAAGACACTATCTACTGGTACACCAATTACAAAAAATTATATTAAGCTGTTGCGAAATAAAGTCAACATAATTTAAATTGTGTACCCACAGAAAAACAAGGACGGCCCAAAAAATGATACAACTTCAGTTTTCTCAGTTGTTTCGAAATACTAGATAGGCCACTTTAACTAAGGAGGACTATTACCTCAATACTTTGAACCCTATGGGAAAGTAATAAGTAAATTGTGAGAAACAAAGAAATCCCTAAGATCCTTAAGTCCCAACGCCTCGATACTATGTACTACCACACGTACAAAACCTCTAATCTATGGTCGAAGCCATATATATTGGCCGATGAATTCGTTTCCGCGAGCGGCGATCGAGGAGAAATCAACCACCACCATCTGACGATCGCGGATTTGTCAGTTGGAGTTGCTAGGCCCTCGCAGGGTATGGTGGGGTAACGAGAACTCCGCTCGGCTCTGCCTGAACGTAGCCGTTTGGCTGTTATTTATTCTTAGCGTAATAGTTGTGTGCGTTACGAAGCTATGCGTAGAACAATACGAGATGAAGCTATCGAGAAGGAATCAATGTTCCGACCAATAAAGCTTCTGAATTTTTTCGTCGCTAACGCACACCCATTCTGATGTGTGTATTTCTACGCTGACAGCTCGGTTTGGCCTACACCCCAGAAGCTTGGCATTATCCCCACCACTTCTGGCTGACTCTTGTTCTGCAAAGGCGAGAGCGAGATGGAACGAGAGGGAGTCAGAAACCGTTGAGAAAAGGAGCACCGAGGCAGGCAAACTGTGTGGTGGGAGAATACCCCTCACGAAACTCACCGGCCAATATATCTGGCTTCGACGTTAGTCATTCCTATCCCCACAGAAATCTATCCATCCTCCCATCTCCCATTCACGCATGCGCGTTGGAGGCCCCGCAACAAATAATGTACGGGGCTACATAAATTCGCAGGCATAAGTTGCAAAAACACTAATCAACGCGGCACCGATGCGCGACACGTCACTGTCACTGGACACACGATGCAACCGGAGATACGCTGGTGGGTGAACAAAGGGGATTCATTATCCGAGCGATTAGTGCACGCGCCAGACGCTGTAGTGGCGGTGTGCGATCGACCGTGCAGAACGGAACACCACCGGCTCGAGGCTGATTTCTCAGGAAGAAAGCTGATATCCACGTGGATCCAATTTTGTCTGAAGATCGGGTTCCCGCGGACTGTCCACGTTTCTCGCGGACAATATAATAATAGAGCAATGATAAGGAGCGTCGGTGGGCTACACACGCGTACCACACGCAGCCAATCAAGCGTGGATTGCGCGAGGCGATCCTCCCCTCTGATATTTTATACCCTAGTTCGATTCCAACGCCCACGCGCGCCAACAGAAACGCTGCTTGTTAGGCGATGCGAAAGTTTCGACGGTGTGCAGCTCAAACGGCAGGATTAGAAATTTGGGAGGTTAAACGATTGGATACGGTATCGCGTGTGGATGTTGTGTAATTAGGAAATTTTACTTTGATGTGTGATTAATGAGCTGAGTTAGTCTGAGTAAAAATGTGAAAGGTTCCGTGTAGTTCGAATTTAATTGGAACTTTTTGAAAGCTGATTCTTCGAGGTTTTCGACGATGTCCTTAGTTGAAGGCTGAAGAGTTTTTCTTGTTAATTAAGGAATTTTTGCATGGTCAAAGCGGAGGTCATGCTGCTCCTGGGGAGATTCACTTCGAAGGACTGGAGTACGGTGATTGTGAAATCAGAAACTGTTTGGGGACCATCGACTTTCGGAAAAGACACCCCAGAAGAGGAGGCTTTGGAACGGTATATACTAGACGGATTTCTAAAGGGCCATTATTGTGAAGAAATTAATTAAGGGAATGTGACTGTCATTCATCGAAATACAGAATATCGTCGAACTGGTGGACATTTTTATCATAGAAATGAATCGAAATTGTAGAATAACTATATTCGAATAAGACATTGCTTTGGGGAAGATCAGTTTTGGAGATGGGAGAAGTGTTTTTCAAAATTGATTTTTTCAGTAAAAGGTAGGCTACACAGTATAAATCTATTTATCTGAACATGGAAGAGTAACAGATGGTTCGAGTAATGGAGGTTCACTGATATTTTCCTCTATCGATTGATTTTCATTTAGATAATAATGTTTGGAGAACTCAACACGAGGATACCGGCTGATTATATTTAAACTGGTACTTTAATTGCAATTAAGTTAACAAGCGAAATCTTGTCCATTATAATTTACTGATATCTTGTGAATTAATCATTATGCACTTTCCTGATCGTTTATTTGGATTTGAAGACAAATATTCATATGACTAGAGTACCTACTGGTCACTAATTGTTGAAGTCAATTAAATTGTCTAATTTCCTTCGCAGAAGTAGAGTTTCGCTCTAAGTTAGAATCTAGTTGTATGAACGCGAGAGACACCTCAAAATTCAAAGAGGCAAACATATGAAATTTTCAGAAGAAAAATTAGGACGAAAAAAACAGTTTTAACTCACGTTGTTAATAGACATCTAAAAATCTAACCCTATATTAACATGTCTGTTAAGCTATTCTAACTTGCCAAAAGAAAGCACAGAATCAGGAAGATGCACTCTGACGTCAGTGCCAGTAGGTGTGCAGCCATCTAACGTAACAGGATCGTTTCATACGTGATAAAGTGTCAGCTGGCAGTTAGCAATGCGATAAGCATTCGGGCTTTATAATATCCGTGTGTAAAGTTCAAGAAATCATTAGAGTCAGCGTATGTACACTTTCGTGCCTTTTCCGTATTTTCACAGAGTGCATCGAAAGGAGCAAAGATTCGTAATGAACATTCGTCATCTGCAACGTGATAAACCCAATACTTTTTTCAACATATTGCGGCCATTTCACCCAACACACTTTTCAGGATGGAAATTATTTTTTATATATTTTAAATATTTTTTATATACCTATTCACACATTTTCTATAGTTTTCTATACTTTTACCAAGTAAACGTACGGTCTAAAAAAGAGGTGTCTCCTGTGAAAAGGATCTTATTCATAACGCTACGACACAGTATATCAAGTTTGGGTGCATGTGTTGTTTTGAGATTTTTGAATATTGCTTACTAAAGATAGTGCCATAAAGCAGGAATGGGCAAATAGGACCAATGATTGTTTTTTGGTAGACGTGATACACTGTTGTTAAAGATAATTCTTATGGTCGAGGGCAATAAAGTAATTCTAAGGATAATCGTGCCTCCCCCCTCCAAAGAGTAAATAATCAATTTCACAGGTATATACACACATTGGTCATTGAAAATAAAGCGACGTATTAATAATAGAAACGCACAGGCCAGTTGTGGCAAAATGAAAATGCTAAAAAGTACAACATTTGGAATAGGTACCTGTACAAGTAAATCTCTGAATTATTTGTCTTACTCTAAATATTAAGAAAAACTGATGAACCCTTATCCTTTTCTTTCGAAATCTGAAATTATATATTTTCACATATTTTGATTCGAAAAAGTACGATTTTGAAAGTATTTACCTGTCATATTCATTCGAACGTTTCTTTTGTCAAAAACAATGGATATTTTTTTCGTTAATAATCTTTAGCGCCCCGCCTTAATTTGTAAGACACAAGTTTTGCTACTACATTTCTATTATTATCAATTTCAATTTTGCCTGAAACTTCATCTTACAAAGCTGATAAATTTCAACGATTCGTTTTCAGATGTTGCGCAAAGAAGCGAGTGAAAAGTAAGCACGGGAATACTCGAAACACCAGGAAAGACACATATACCTACTGCTGACAAAGTGAGGTACCACGAGTCTATTGTGTCTCTACCGTTGCGTCATCGAGTTTAGAATCTCGAATCTCCAAAACAGATCTAAAATTAGCGTGCATAATAATCCGCAGAAAATAACCGAGTAACTCCTTTTTCTATTCAAAGATTTCTATGTTTGCAACATGCAGTGCAGTTTACAATGTGGAATTCACGTCATTTTACAACAATTGGCCACAGTATACACGTCCTTCTATTGCACGCTTCAAATGCATTTGTTTCTGGATAGAGAAGATATTCGAATTTTAATTACAACTTAGAGGACTTCGCACTTTAATGATTTACATATCAAGTTGCAGAAAAACGGGACTTTGTGCAGAGAAAATTGACTCGTGAGTCGGTTTTAAACGATTTTATTCAGCTTCAATCCTCTGTTCGTGTGTTTAGTTGACTCAAATCTAGAAACTCAATTTTAATCCACTTTCAACTATCCAATAGACTTGAAACTTTCCAGGCGTACGTACTTTTGATTACAATACAAATTTTTGAAAAACAAATTAATCCCCGAGGGGTTAATCAGCCTACAACCACAAATCAAAACTTAGATACTAAAAAGTAAATAATAAAAAATATAATAAAATAATATTAAGTTAAACGATTTTATTTAATTTGATCAAAAATGCAGTAAAAAATAATTTAAATAAAATCGTGGGGCAGGATATGTCAAAACAGGATATTAATCAATTTCATACAGAATGAAGCGTCGAAATGAGCGATGAAATATCCTGCCCCACGATTTTATTTAAATTATTTTTTAATTTTTAGTGCATTTTTGATCACATTAAATAAAATCGTGTAACTTAAAATTTCTTTTTATATATATCTTTTTTAAGTTACAATAATATACATGGATTTGTGCAATAATCAGGAGAGCAAAAAAATGTGCATTGGTTTTACCAACCAATGCAAATGTGAAATGTATCACCACATTGCGCTATGACCCTCCAAATATATGTATTCTGGAAATAAAATTGTAAGAACACTTTTCTTACGCGAAAACATATGAAAATTTAGAAACTCATATACCATGACATCTGTACCCCCTCCCCCTACAATATTTGAATTTATTTTCAGGGTGTCATTTTTAAAAGACAATATTTCTTAAATAATAATAGAATTAAATTGCATTAAAAACAAAAATAAAAATCAAACGAACATAAATTTTACTCTGCAGTTTGCTACTGATTTGCCATCACTAGTTTATATCTCAAGCAGTTAGCGAATAATAATAAGAAAAACTTTGAACTCTCGCATAGTAATTTCCCAGTGCACTTGGAACTTGCAATCGCGAACCCGTGCACCGTGCAATTCGACGCAGTCATTAAGCCCTGTCCAAATTTCGAGAACTTCTTGGAAACACTCGGGCGCGTTAATTACTTTCGGAAAACGGCACAATGGTGACACGCGGTCGAAGCGCGTCAACGATCCTCCCATTGTTTCTGCTATTGCTTCACCGATGTCACCGAACGCCAGTGCACGAAGGCATTGAATTTTCGTGGAATATTTCACACACGGAGAAAGCGCATGATTGTGCCTCGTGCATTAAACGAATGGCAACAATAAGCCCTAGGATTCG
The DNA here is from genome assembly GCA_963932335.1 of Andrena marginata. Lineage (NCBI taxonomy): Eukaryota > Metazoa > Arthropoda > Insecta > Hymenoptera > Andrenidae > Andrena > Andrena marginata. The sequence continues at coordinate 9,599,540 of OZ010660.1, forward strand.
ACGCGTTATCGCGCGTTCGCAATTATACAGTCTAAAGGTGCGATTCCACTGAGGCAACGCAAGGCAGCACGTCGCATGCGATGCGTGCGAGGGTGGGTGCACGTGTTGCACGCGAAAAAAATCGATGCTACGATGGCGCCTGTTGCCCGTGGTCAAAAAATGGCCACAGTGGAATCCCGCCTTTACGTTATATGGTAACGGCACCGGCGAAGCTCTGCGAATTACGATGGAGGAGCTTTGATGAAGCTCGTGTTCTAATAGTAACATTGACGATAGGACAAACTACACGAAATAAGATTTCAGGGGGTATAGTACTTTTTTGCCCCAAAATTAAGCATTCTTTATGATTTTTTTTCGATATGAAATTGGAAAGCTAGAAAGATGGGGTTTGTTGCAAATGAAAGATCACTGTGTGAAAGTATTAAAAGAATTTTTAGTAAAAAAAAAGCAACCTCTCTCCCCTCGCTATAAAATTTAAGGGGGCATACATTGTCCTTTTTTGCCGCAAAATTAAGCATTATTTATGATTTGTTTCTGTATGAAATTGAAAAGCTAGAAAGATGAGGATTGTTGCAAATGAAAGATCATTGCTGGAAAGTATTGAAAGAAATTTTAGTAAGAAAAAGCAACCTCCCTCCCCTCGCTATATTGGCTCAAAGTTAAACTCCGCCTTCTATGCTTATCTGAAACATAAAAACAAGTCCAGACATTAAAATTTATTACATTTTGTGATCGCCGACCGAGCCGATTCTTAAATTTCGCATTTAAAACAAAACGGCGGACTGTCAAACCTACAGTTTCAGTGTCGAAACTCGATACCTTCAGTTCGACAGTCCGCCATTTTGTTTTAAATGCGAAATTTAAGAATCAGCTCGGTCAACGACCACAAAATGTAATAAATTTTAATGTCTTTACTTGTTTTTATGTTTCAGATACGCATAGAAAACGGATTTTTTTTTTTTTTTATAAAAAATTCTTTTAATACTTTCAAACCGTGGTCTTTCATTCCCAACGAACCCTATCATTCTAGCTTTTCAATTTCATGTATAAAAAAAATCATAAAGAATGCTTAATTTTCGGGCAAAAAAGTAGTTATGCCCCTTTAATAAATAGAACATAATAAGAGATCAAAGTAGAAATAAGAAATAAAGCACAGAATTAGAAGCAAACAGAATATCGACGAATTTTACCACATTCACGAAAACTATTCAACCATAAGCACACACTAAGTTCAAAATAATACTTATTATTGAATGCATTTTTAATTGAGTACACAAAGAATTTAACCCTTCGTGATCACACCTTCTTATAATCACAAATTGGTCACATACCTGAGCGTCATTTTTTCAGTTACCATTTTCCTATTTTTGAATCTTTTAACTTTTCAGTGATAATTGTACATTCGTAATACTTATACAGCCATAGTCTAATAATCTTTTTCTAGAAATGTAAATTTTTATATAATAAAATTTGTAGTTGAAAATGAGCGATTTTCCATGGTTGTGGAAAAAACCGATTTTTAAAAAAAAATTATTATTTTTTGCGATAAATCCCCTTTGGAAGACGTAAAGGTGCGACATTTCAAATCGGAAATTGCTTTTAGGGTGCAATACACCCCGTGTGACCACGAAGGGTTAATAAAGAGACCAAGCTTGAGTTCTGAATGTGTACTGGTTTCGAAATTTAAAAAATTATGAACCCTATTTTTTTCTATCTATCCGTGATAAAAGAATTGGGTGGTGGTAAACGTGATAAAAAGCAAGAACGTGTTTATTCCATCATGTTTCTTTTTGTACCTTTTTTTATGGCAAGGGTATTAATTGCAGCACAGAAGTGAATGTACTCACATTTGTTGACGCCGAACGTGTAGTCGGTGAACTGTACGTTACGAAGGACATTGTGGGTAATAGCGCGAGGATTCGAAGGGGCGAAGTCCGGGTCGTCGATGTCGAAGGACACGTTTTCCTCGAATTCCGTCATCGAGCTCGCCATGGTCTTGGAAGTGAGTGACGAGGTCGAGCTTCAGCACGGATCTGAAGACGACAGAAATCTTTATGTATCGCTGCTCCCGAAGTAAAAAGATTTTCAAAAATATCTAGTTCCAATCTACTAAAAATAAAAATTAACGTAAACCAGCGCTTAAATCATGGAAAATATGATATAAAGTCGAATATCTCGCTAATGCTAGTATTTAACTCAAATTTCTGTATAATATACAGTTAATTGCCCTCCACACGCCATTTAATATTCGCGGGATAATCGAATTCAAGTTCCATCTGCCCCATAACCTACATACAAATAATTTCTGCGAGACAGTGAATTCAAATTTCCCGCGAGATTTTGAGCAGCAGACCGTATGCATTGTATACAGCGTCATACGCAATATGTACAAATTGCATGCAAAATTCGAGACGAATTAGTCATTAGAACCTCGTGCATTCCATCGTGAACGATGAAAGGACGTCAGTAAATACGAACGAGGCCGAGGATCGACGCTTTTCCAATTTAGTTTAAAACCCATATGATCCAACCTTTCCTCTAAAGAAAGAAACAACTGTGAGTAACTGCTTTCCTTTAAGCTCAACTTCTAACGCACACATTCATCACTAACGACACCATGAAGCACAATGCAAACGTATGTTCGAAATCAATTAGTATTTTTCACTATACAGATCATTTATTTACTGGTTGCTAATTTTCCTATCGATACCGGGGCACGAGACATTGCTACTGCTGCGCGGGATTTTGTGACTGCTGCGCAGGCGTGCAGCGGTTGCTGCGCTCCGCGCAACTGCGCAGCTTAGACGCACACCAGTAGGCTCCTACCCAGCCAGCTCCCACACTATTCTAGGAAGCAGCTTCGTAGTGTTGGTGCATTATGTGTCTGTGCCTCTGACCATGAGCGACAGCACGACGCCCGTAGGTAGAAACGAGACGGAAGGTTGACGCTCTTTTAATTCAGTTCGAAAAACATGTGGCGCTACAGAACAATTCTAACACTGACTGTGAGGTAGTTCTCTCTCGCCATGGTAGACTCTCTTTGTTGCTACCTTCGTGTGAGAGGCCTTTGTGTAGGGTCGTATGCTTTTTGACATCAATCAGAAGAGAACTCACACTTACGGGTGTCGCAATCGCTGTGTAAAGGCGCAGACATAATGCGTCAGTAATAATAGTCCGAAACAAGCCCACGGATAGGTATAGTAGTCTTCGTTCGGGGTTTGATGCGGTTTACGTACAAGGAATCGACCTGATTTAGATGGGGTTGGGTCGACTTAAGAGTCGACCCACAATATCCTTGATGGCTCTTTCCACAGCTTGCCAAAAGCAAGGACACGATTAAAGATTAAATGTATCTTTATGTAAGAAGAGGAAATGTAAAAATTCTAAAAGTTCTAATTCCAACGGAGATTATAAACATTTTAGACATAATTGTGGCAATTATTTTCATCCTATGTACCCATCCCATTCACAACGAGTAGCTTCTTTTGCAAGAAATATTACTAATGACTTTTGAAGGAATGGTAGGTTCTGATGCTGCAAAACAATTTTGCCACCGCGCAAAGTGACTCGACTCTTTAAATGGCACACGTGTATAGACATTAAGTTAAGCTGGAGATACGTATTACTGTAAACATAGCACAAAGTCGTCAGACTCGTGTCGTGTCTGGTCTCATTTTCCTCGGGATGATCTCGCCAATGCGTTCAAAGTACTTTCGTAGCTATAAAACGTCAGATATAGAAATTCCATTTTTCCTAGTGGATGAGTCAACGCGTGCCTTATCGCGTTCGGGCTTCGAGCGCTGGCGGTTCGAGGGGTCGATCGCTCCAACCAGTTTCCGGAAGTGGTGGGGATAGCGATGCACGAGCTTCTAGGTTGGAACTTCTTTCGGGGCACTGCAGTAAAGCAACGTGCACTGCAGTAAAGAGGACGTTTTTTCGAGTCGTCTGAGGCATCTGGCGTGTACTCGGCCAGCGCCGAAAGCCTCTCAGAAAGATGGAGAGTGGCAATAAAGCTACGAGGAGATCCCCACTCTCCATAGAGCAGAGGTTTCAAATCGTGCAGCAATTGAAAAGCGGAGTGTCCGTCAACACACTCGCCGCTACGTATGATATCCATCCCATCACCATCCGCCGTATTCGACAAAACGCCGGCACGGTGTGCCAGCTCGTCAAGCAGGGCGCCGAAATAAGAAACCGAAAGAACCTACGGAGGCCAGCGAACGAGGAGTTGGACGCCCGGCTGTACGCTTGGTTTCTAGAGCACAAAGCCCTCGGCATACCAATCAACGACGTACAGCTATTAGAAAAAGCAACGGAATTGAACAGCGAGTTCGCGGGACCGTCGACCTTCAAAGCGAGCAGAGGTTGGCTGTGGAAGTTCAAGAATCGCCACGGCATCCGCCTGTCGCACATATTAAACGAAATGGAGGACACGCAACAGTTCCTCGACGACTTCGCCCGGCAGATCAAGAAAGAAAGAATCGATTACGAGAACGTCTACAGCCTGAGCGAGACCGACCTCGTGTGGAAGACCCTTCCCACGGAGACCCCGACGAGGATATTGAAAATGGACAAGGTGAGTGTGGGCCTTTGCGCTAACGTAACAGGTAGCCACAAGCTTGCGCCTCTGTTCCTCCATAAAGTGGAAGACCCAAGGGAGTTGAAGCACCCCAAAGACGGGTTGCCTGTGATTTTCAAATCGCAGCCGGACGCGCGGATGGACCAAGAGATATTCTCCGACTGGTATCAAAGCCACTTCAAACCGTCCGTGAGGAAGCATCAATCGGAGGCAGGTATCTCCGGGAAGGTGCTCCTGCTGCTGGACAAGTGTAGGGGCCATAATCTCGAGGTACCGGAAGAATGTCGTCAGGATGATCAGCACGAAATCATACTGCTGTACCCGACCACCAGCTCTCTGCTTCAACCCATGGAGCAGTGGGTGAGCGAGAGGACCAAAACGGCCTACCGTTACAAAATGCTGCGGCGCGTGATGAGCCTCCCCGGCGGGGTACGAGAGTTTTATTTCGAATACGACCTGAAGGACTGCGCGGATCTGCTGTGCGAGGCGTGGTCAGAAATCAGCGGCTCGTATATTCGATACGGATGGGGAAATATCATTAAACAAATCGCCGGTCAAATTCCAATAAAAGAGGAACCAGATCCATTAGAGCTGAGCCTGCAGGATATCATTGGCGTAATCACTGGGGAGCCGGCGTCGGAGGAGACTGTCAATGAGTTTTTATCGAACTGCGCTGACGCCGAGAACAATGTCTACGGAAGCGATGTGCAACTACCGGAGAAGAAAGACATTAAAAGGTCTCCGTCATCGTCGTCGTCGTCATCGTCGTCATCGTCGACGTACACGCCGATTAACGCCGATGATATGAGGAAGATCTTTAAAACTCTGATGAGGTGGTCGAAACGGAAGCCAAATTCTATTAGGTCACGTGTGAAATACTTGAAGGCATACTATGAACGGAAGTAATATTAAATGGCATTAATAATAAACGAACGATGCGCCTGATCATAGAGTGGGTCTTTGAAGGTGTAGAAAAGGAATGTGGGGGAGAAAGATAGCTTGTAAGCTCTCTGCTTTGTTACGATCAAGTGGATCTGAACGTTGAGGAGCACACAGTGATCACGTTTCTTTCTTTCCTCCCTTCGTTGACCGAGGCCAAGACAGAGGTTAAACTGCGTGCGAATTTTATTAAATTATACGCACTAAAGCACAATAGACGTTCGAAGCACCGCGCGCGTGACAAAGCGTTTTCTATAGATATTTTTAAGGGCATGCCTTATTGAAATATCTTACGCTCTAATATGTAGGTATGCAACCGGTGTATCATGAATAATAACGCGAGGTCGTTTCGCGGGACAAGTTGCGGACGCCTGCATTATTAAGCCCCTTTTTTATCTCTTTAAATTAAATATCGCCACAATGTCGTTCGATACGAATCTAATAGATTACTGCCACAAGACTAATATTCCAGCTAATGAATGTTTAAACCGGTGCTGGAGATCGGTAGGCTTGTTGGAGGAATCACATCACTACTTCTGCGTGTATTTGCATTTGTAATTCGATGATTAAATTACGATCGATTTTGTAATGTGCGCGATGCATTTTCAACGACTCGCGTAATTGTTCCGACAAAGTAAGATACGAATAAGTACGTAACTCGTTTCTTTGTTTGTCGACAGAGCCCTTCCTTATCTGGTGCAGTATTGGAGTGGCGAATTATACACAATTATCTTGGAACACCTTGGACAAGTTCGACTAATGCAATACAGCGAGGCACGAAATTATTGGCACCGACAAGGTTTTTCAAAGTTGCTCGCTTTAAAAATTGTCTACCGCTGCTCCTCACGGGTTGGTGTTCCTAAAATACAGTATACGTAAAGAAAGTTTGCGATTAAAGTCGAAACAGTCTGTCTTTATTATTATATAATGCGTTACGTAAAAATGGAAAATTTTGTGGATGCATAACGAACGCACAGGTTTATAAATATATGTGCATTCGTAATAGAAGCTTAATGCTATAAATTGTCCAACTATGTCCATTTTAGAAACCTCAACACTAAGTTAAATTTTGAAAAAGTGTTTTTTCGTTATTTTTTTAAATTCTTTCTAAAATTTTGTTAACGCAAATTGGTAGCGCTTGGTGCACCATTAAACTTTTGTTTGAAAGATTTTTTTCTGTCTATCGTGCTTTGAGAGTTATACGCGAAAAAGTGGAAGTGCCAATTTGACTTTGAGGTTAGTTTTCACCGCCTTAAAGGGCGATAGGGCCCAAATGAAACACACCGTTGCTCTTGTTTTGAGTCACTCTAAACACCCACAAAGTTGCGTTCCAATCGGTGAGTCCCGGGTTCGCGGTGTCCCCTTGTAAGTACAGAAATAAATAAACTCACTGTTTTGCTAAATTTCTACTTATACTCTATTTTTAATTGACTTTACTTGTATAATGGTAATTGGACGTATTCTACTACCTAAACGTTTGAACATTTTATTTTTATATTTTTTTATTCCATTTGAAGTGCACCTTTCATTTCTGTATTTTCTAAAAATACTGTACCAGGACTTTTATTTACAATTTTTGCAATTTCGTTTCGATATGCAAAAACGCGGAGCAATAAAGTAACGTAGTAGAAATAAAGTGCTAGAAAACAATTCAGTAAAAATATCATACTTATTTAAACAATCCCAAAGCTTCGCATATTACTCTTCTTACAGACAATTTCATTAAAGTGCAACATTTTGTGATACTTTGTACACTAAAAAAAGTAACAGTATAGATAGAATAATCCTACTTTGATTGCAAACGTGTCATATCTATCCCTTGCATTTTATAAAAATTAAAATGCAAAAGCTGTGGTCGATTCTATATATGAGTCATTGTAGATTGATAATTCCATTGGCTTCCCCCTATTTTTACACAACCATCCGATCCCTCGGATATTAAATTTATTTTCATCGTAAAACACAGCATAGTATCGACAGTCAATAAACTTTGACATGCACAAGGGTGTCCGTAGACTTTTTTCCAGGAGGGGGCAACTTTGGAGTGACGGTGAAGAAAAATATAGTAATGAAAAAACGAGTAGCCTACTTACTACTTTTTGAACTCATTTTGTAATACCGATTTAATTCAAAATTTAAATCCGAAATTTAGAAATATTCACATTTAGTATAAACTTAATAAAGATCAGTTTTTAAAAATAAGCAATCTTTTCTCAAAAGCCAGGTCGGGATAAATTCTAATAATTTTTTCGAATCAATTATGCACCATTAGGAGAGCGCTTTTAAAATACCATATAATATTGCTTCGTTAAAAACAATTTCCAATGTAGAAGTAGAATATATAATCTGTACCCATAATTTTGTGACAACACTCTCAAATTCCGTCCTCGCAAAAATTCGCATACAAGGAGTCATAAACCACCCAATAACAACTGTTTAAAACAAACACTTAAACGGCATCGACTGCGAGCGCGTATCTAATAATTGCACTAACCGTGTCAGTCGATTCTGTTCGCGAACCGCTTCGGTTGCCCTCGTATTCTGTTTATGAAAAGACGATTTCTTCGGTGAATTTCGTGGAATCGAGAAAAAGGCACAACCAAGTAGAACGGAGACAGAAGGGCAGGATGAGTGGGGCAAGGGAACGGAAGACGGTGAATCTACGCCGTCGCCTGTTGACAAACACGTGTCCCGACAAGATTGTTTTCTTTCTAAGGTGACCGATGCCGTCGATAAAGGTTCGCGGATAGAACAGAACGAGAGTGCTTTGTGCGCTGCGCGTAACCTGATATGCATCGCAAATTCGTCGAGGATCTCTTTTGCGCTCTAGACGTTTTAACATCACGTCAAGATCTATGTAGTGCGCTCGTAACATTAATAATACGCGACGTGGGATTAGTTGACGTTGACATACAATTTTACTCATCGTGCGACTTCGTATCTAATCTGGAAATTACATGTCGAGTTTCCGATAAAGCGCATTTATTTTTTTCTATTTATAAATCATATTTCACTTGGAAGAATGTAATTGGGTTTGATGGGCACAGGCAGATAAAAAAGAAATAGTATATGTTCATCGGAGAAAATGCTCACGACGATGTTAGAGCAGAGGGGAATATGGGGAAAAGCTTAAGGTTAAAGACTTTGCGTGGCCTTGTGTCAACTCATCGAGAGATATCCTTTTACACCTACAACGTGTGGTCGGCAAAGTGGAAAAACTCGAAGGGGCACGAGTGTTTACAAAACGCAGCGTCGAAAGTTTCTGCTGATAACGAACCGACTCTCGAATTTCGAAAAACTTACTGTACGCTATTCTAATAAACAATTAATTTTCGATGATACACTGCGTGATTAACGCTGTTTTTCAACCACGTATCCATTGTGCTTTATTTTGAAACACTTTTCGTATCTAATGTAATATAAAAGTCATGCACTCATGTCAATTCTGCGGATGAGTCGTAAAATGAATTCTTAAATTTTTTATTTATGAACGACATACTACGATTTTGTAACGGAAGTAGCCATGTAAAATGAAACGTATTTAAAACTGTACGAGGAAGGCTATGGACATTTGCACACAAGACCGAACTATGAATGAAGCACTGTAATGAATAACGCATATTCATACCTGTTTTCTAATCCCAGTGGCCTGGTGAGATTTTGGAGATATCATGAATGCTTGACACTAACTTTTTGAATAGCTCCGCGATGGAAAAGAGAACGCATGCCTTTGCAACCCGCACGTACCGGTGGCCGATGGTCGACTGACAGTTGGCACGCTATCCCGCGGGAAATTTGCCACACGCGTAACTACTGGTAAGAGAAAAAAGTGCATACCTCTCAACGATCATCATTGCGTTACAACACTTTGTACGTCACAAATCTTGATGAATATGACCTCCCTTTGCGTATTTTGTGTTTACTGTGGTACTTTTTGGTAACAAAAATCGAGTAAAAAGAAAGCTATTATGTTTCGAGTTTGAATAGTGACCATCGACACGCCTCCAAGCGCCCCCTGATCGGGACTTCTAATTTTCACACACCTTGAATTTCTCAGAATTCACGGGTCATTATAAAAGAATGGAAACAAGTAGAGATGTACCGATATTTCTTAAATGTTCTTGCAACTATTGTTAACTATATAAAATTCTATTTTTTTCAATTCGTTAGACCTTTTATTTACCTGCTACCATTTTTCCATGTCGTGGTGTGACAATTGGCTAGTTATAAAATAAATACATTTATTTACTGAAATTATTATTATAGTAATAACGAAATTGATTCATCCAGATGCTTATCTAGCTTTATGAAAATGTTTAAGTATATCAGTTGGCGTCAAATTTAAACGCGGTTTATTCAATACTATTTAATAAGACAATCTAGTTTCAATTAAACTGTAATTAATTAAACCTTGGGTTTGTTATTGTTTTTTATTTTATGTATCGGAATGTGTCGATACTGGATGTATCGATATTTTTATTCCAATATTTTAAGTGTATCGATATTAGGGCTGTCGATACGTATCGATATTTTCAGGAGTATCGGCGATACTGTATCGCCCATCCCTAATAACCACTAAAGCGAAATTTCAATCGACTAAAAACTATCGACCACATAGTCGATAATATGACGCAACTAAATAGTAAGTAGTCGATAGTTCAATTTAATCGATGGTGCCCATCACAATTTCGCGCCGCAGGAGAAAGTATCGAGCTATAATATGTGTATAGCTCAATGGTAGAGCTGTTCGAGTACTCGAATATTCGAGTAGCTCGAAATTCGAGTCGAGCCGGGACTCGGTTTCCGAGCCGAGCCGAATACTCGAATGAAGCGAGCGGCTGGAAACAATCGGGTGGCACGAATGATCCACATGTTTCGTTCGTCAATCGCTACCTTCACTATGCAATCTACTCGCTTTTTAATCGAGCCGCTCGGTTTTTAATCGAACCGCTCGCTTTAATCGAGCCGCTCGGTTCTTTCGAGCGCTCGGCTCGGATCGGTTATTCGAACCGAGTATATCCCGGCTCGCATGTTCCGAGTTCTCGAACAGCTCTACTCAATGGGCAAAAGCAAATCCTGCGGCCACAATCGTAGACTACACGCTGAATTGTCAAATGGACACCCAATTTTGTTACAACTTTCTTTATTGGGCAAATTCGTACACATTCATTAAAACATTCGGACACCTTCCCTGCGAGCATTCAAAAACCGTGGACATTAGAGATCCGAATACGGTCTTAAGTAGATTTAAATTGAGCGATTGTAAACCAGTAAATACGCCGTACGCAGTTGGAATGGACATAAAAAACGCGATTGTAACAAATTAATAGCAGACAGTAAGCTATCCGAGTAGGTTCAACAACTGACATGGCAAAGACCATTGGAATACAGCCCATCGCGTTTTAAAATACATAAAGACAGATTTTACTAATGATGAGTCTAATAGGAAGTCGTACACGGGGTATGCATTTTTGCTGGGAGGCGGTGCAATAAGGTGGGAAAGTAAAAAATAATTTTCCGTTGCACTTTCGACCAGTGAGGCTGAGTGTGTTGCAAGGTCGGAAGCAAGCAAAGAAGCGAAGTTTTTGAAAAGTCTCGTACATGAAATAACCGACAAAGTATTACGTATAAAATTGTATAATGACAACCAATCAGTAATATCGAAAGAACAGATACCATACAGCAGAACAAAACGTATTGATGTGCGAAATCATTTCGTACGTGAAGCGACAGTGTCGAAAATTGTAGAGTTACATTATATTAGCACGAATGAAATAATTTCCGCAAGCACGCGAAATTCGTTGAAGGTTTAAGATTGTTCAAACCACAGATGTAGCGATTACGGGGGAGTGTTGGAATTAGAGTATGTACGAGTATGGATGCGGTTGTGCCATCTGCCGTGTATTTGCAATACGTTTGCGTGATACAGGTCTTGACTTATCCATTTTTATATCGAACGTTCCAGAGTCAACACGTGTGTTAATAAGCAATCAAATGTATATTCTTATTTTTGTAGTAATAAAGATACAGTATAAAACCAAACGGAGTACATCAATCCAACCAATAGTATCACATTAACCCTTCGGTCACGGATCGTTCTGCTAAAACATTGGTGGAAACCCTGTATAAATTGCAAATGATTAATGTTTCATTAGGTATGTATATTGTAGATTTATAATTCACACTTACTAGGATTTAGAAGTGGACGGAAACCATACAGATCTGGAGATATTCCTATTAGTCGTGGTGTAAATGTTCTTAAAGGTCTCATCATAGGAGGATGTACATTTCCTCCGAGAGGACCTCGAATTGGCATCCACGGTCCAACCATTAATGGTCTGGGTTGAAAATTCTGAGCAAAGAAATGAATGAGTTTTATGTCATGGATGAATTACCGCATTTTTATGTAAATAAAGTACCTACTCTATAATAAATAGAAACAGGAATTTGTTCAATATAGTGCTGCGGGGAAACCCTTTGTTCTCTAGGCCCATCTCCATCTCTTCTCTCCCGTGGACTTCCTCTGTATTTATCTGTTATCCTCCTGTCTTGAGAATGATCTCCGGACCGCTCCCGATGGTCTCGATAAGATTTGTCACCATCTTTCCGCTCTCTGCTATGATCTTTCTCCCTATGTAAATAATGTAATAGTCTGGTGAAATACAATTGGAATAAATGTAATGAATGCAGATACACGAAAGTCTAATAATGGCTTTTACCTATCACTTCTGTAATTTCTTATATCATCATGCTCAAAATCATCATACCTGAAAGAAGGTAAATAATTTAGCAAAAAATTCAATTTCCTAAACAATTTCAGATTATTATCTTTGTTATTCGTTCACAATTTAGCTACACAATAATAATCGTATCCTTATTATACAGAATGTTATCTAATAAATGAAGGTTTAGGTAATAATTTATTAACACTAATTTTAACAGCTTTCCTTTATTGCAAAGTATTACTGCTATTTCAAGCACGAACCTGGGGTGAGGGGACGACGTGCGCCTAGGGTTGTGATCTCGAATTCTTGTAAGACTCAAAGACGTCGAACGCATTTTCAACGTTTTTGATTTGTTTTCTAAAATTTAAAATATCCATATTTGCGAAACTGAAGTTGTAATAAATCTTAACCCTTGGTTGTCACACGGGGTGTATTGGACCCCACGAACAATTTTAGAGTTAAAATGTTGCGCCATTGCGACTTCCAAAGGGGATTTATCGCAAAAAATAATAAGAAATTAAAAAATCGCTTTTTTCCTACAACCGTGGAAAATTGCTCATTTTCACCTACAAATTTTATCATATCAAAATTTACATTTCTAGAAAAAGGTTATTAGACCATGACTGTATAAGTATTATGAATGTACAATTATCATTGAAAAGTTAAAAGATTCAAAAATACGAAAATGGTAACTCAAAACTGACGCTGGGGTACGGTGAACCCTGTGTGACCAATATGTGATTATAAGAAGGTGTGACCACGAAGGGTTAACAATTTGAAATAATAAACATACCTGAATTTTCCAAATTCACAGTTACAACAATACGATGTTCCACAACTGCTTCTGTTTCACTTAAAGCTCTCTTTATTTCGTCTCTATCGAATATCGGCTTGGATCCCTCTCCTACAGTTAAGTAAATTTATTAATAAAAAAGCAAACGTATGTAGAAATCAGAAAAGCATTTAAGCACTACCAGCAGCTGTAAAGATATTAACGTCGCTACTTCGATAAACTGGCTAGCTCTGAACAATTGTGAGAAAAGTCATTTCGTATTATCAATTTCAAATTAGTTCAATAAATTGTTGTTAATTTATATGATTTTCTATACTAAAAGTATGAATAAATTTATTTCTTATCCTCATAAATAAAGAGTACTTAACATAATTAAAAATGGCTTACAACTTTCTTGCTGAATCGCAATTTCAATCTGTCATGAGATTCACTATATACACAATGCTTTGGAACCCTTGCTTTTCAAACTAACTAAATTAAGTCCACGACTACTCATACTATAAAAATTAGAAAGTACCTATTTTTCAATTGTAGTTATCTATTTAATGCAATCAAATAAAAAACGAACAAGAACAAAAACAAAAACAAGAACAAGAAATACTAATGAAGATAGTGAATCTATACTATGCAAAACTTTTGAAAAATTCTAATAATTAATTTCTGATTTCGAAGCTTCCAGTGTTGAAGCCTAATGTTTAAAATATTTCATCATACGTCTTCAAGTATTGGTTTATTAAGGTTTAAAACATCTTCCAAGACACAAAAATCTTCAAGTTGATCTGTTCTTAGTAAATAAAGCAATTATTTGGACATGCACACATTCCCAAAACCAGCACACAAGGAGAATGCACAAAACGTGTTTGAGCTACTTTTTTGGGGGAAAAATTAGTTTCTACTAAAAAATATTATATTCATTATAGCAGTAAATATAGCTGAAGCATAATTCTTTGTGCAAACTCGTAAGCAAAAAAAATACTCTACATAAAGCAACAAGCAAAAGATACGTTAAGCATGGCAATCTTAAAACAGTGAATGTAAAAAAAACTAGTGCTTACATATTGCACAGTGTGCGATCAATACAGTGATCCAACGTTGTATTCCAAATTTTCTATATCCTGTATGAATCAAAAATACGTTATTAACTTGATGAATAAAATTGAGAAAATTCTTAAATATTACAGGGGATGCTGTAAGGCTGTAAAGTCCAAAATCTTCATAACTGTAGGTATGGGTGACAAAGATTCTGTACTTTATATGTAGCACTTGATAAAGTGAAAACATGAAAATATTTATCTAGACTCTGCTAACATTTTTACATTAAAAAGCATACAATGATCTCAAACTTCAATTTGTTGGTCTTGATTTCTAGAGAACCCCAGAATCATCTTCCACGTTGAGTTTATTATCCTTTGTGGTACTGGTTCTCTGAATGACTAAAAATTCTTAAGAAATTATGGTAAAAAACCACATGTTACCCGCTCTTCTTTTAAGCAGCACATCTTCCTTGTTGGGTATATCCCGCTTAAGTTCGTGGGTAGATGGTCTTCCAGGAATGTTTCTATGTATATCTACTTTGGTTTTGCGAAGTTCTGTTCGGCTAATTTTTCTGTCTCCAGGTCCTTTAAATAAAGACGTTGTACCACTTAATGTTCCAAACCTAAAGTGCAGAATAATATTATTTGTATATATGATTTAATAGATTTATACTTTAAAGTTACATTTTAACATTTTGATTACTTCTTGAAGCATATTGTTTTATAATATACAACTGTATTGAAAAATTATGTCAACTAAATTTGATATTTTATACGAATACAAGTTAACACTTCATCAGTGAACTTTTCTGGATGCAACCAAAAACATATTGAATTTAAATGTATCTGTCAGAAGATAAGACAGGAAATTCCACGACCTGACGATGAAATGTTAAAATTGTTCTTTGTCTATGAAATTCTCCAGACTGGGGGCAATGAGTCTAATTCAACAGTTAATAATTAAAGACAGTTTATCCTTACTTTTTAGAAAGTATAGTAACTTTAGGTGTATAATGCTCCGAAGTTCTTCTATGTGGACTAGGTAGAGATTTGCTTCTACGAGGTCTGTTGCATCTTCGTTTGAGAAGTGCTAAGCCCATATTTCGAGCGCGTCGTATCTCATACTCTATTGCCATTTTTCTTTTCAGTCTATTATGCCTGTCAATTTTTTCTTGTTCAATCATCCATTCACGTCTACGTCGTCGCTTCTCCTCTTCCATGCTTGCACGTAGAACCGTGTCAATATCTTCATTACGCGAGGGCTTAGGTTTTTCATCACGATGCAAATGCCACGATGTATGCCGTTTCATTCCTACAAAGTAGCAAAGATAGATTATATTATGTATCAAAGAATTTCCTACTTGGTTAGCGAAACGTAAAAGAAATTACCTTGTTATATCGCAGAAAAATGACGAGCAATGAACAGAATAACCAGCAAATAAAAGCATAAGAATTAAAGAGTATTATGAGTATTATTTATAAACTTTACGAAGTAAACATTACGCACACCAGCTCATTACCCGGATTACCCCAAACAACCCCCAATGTAGCCCATGTAGCCAAGTCAGGGTATGGACACTTCAATGGGCGAGCAGTTAGCCCTAGATTAGTTTTAATACCAACGGTACGGCGGCGCTGTACTCAATGTAATGAGATAATTGGACGCTAGATGGTGTTGGCAGCGTTACGTCGGAAGCGTCACCCAACGCCATTTTGGCCATTTTATTTGATTTCATTTCATAGTGTAGCGTCCTGGTGTATTGTACAGTCTTGCAGTGTCTTGTTGCATCTGCCTTTTCAGCATTTTTCAGCGTCCTTTAGTTCGTTTTGGTCCGATTTCGTTCAAAAGTAATCAATAGTTGTGAGAAAGTTTTGTTTTTATATATTGAAAACTTTCAATCAGCAGGTATGTTAACAACTTTGAAATATAATATTAGAAATAAAGAAAATAATGAATAGAATATTATATAAAATTACACCCGTCCCTCGACGTACGCGGAGGGTAAGTTTTCCTATTCTTTTTATGCGATAGAAAATGCGTGAAAATTAACTACATTTCCGTTTTCATTTGAAATTAATTTAATTATTATTTAACATGAAAAATATAATAAAAAGTAGTGCATAAATGGCGGGAAAAGTGTAGTGGTAGTAGCTATTTGCTGTATATGATTATAATCATAGACTGCTCTAATTTTTTTAACAATTTTTAGTAGATTCAGTATGGTTGGGTATACCCCATGTGCTGTTCCTGGGTGTGACGATAGGATATCTTCGCGACACAGATTTCCTTCACCTGTGAAGGATAAACAACGATATGAAAAATGGATTGAAGTGATATCAAACCCAAAATTGGTTGCAATGGACCCTATGAGAGTATATAGAAGTTATCGTGTATGCCATCAGCATTTTACCATAAATGATAAATCATCAAATATGTTTTTGAAATGTACTACAGTACCTTCTCAGCACCTACCATCTAAAACAGGTAATAATTTTGAATATTATTATTATTATTATTATTATTATTATTATTATAATATAAACGGGACAAAAATCCCATAGTTCACAAGAGTAAATAATCGACAGTGCTTACAAAGACTAGTACTTATTAGAGCTCTTACTTTTTGACCCGTCGGGTACCTGGACATTACCCGGGATAACTTCAAGCAATTGAATGTAGTATTGTCAGTGATTGCCTGTGGTATAGTCTGATGTTAGCCAAATATATTGAACAATACCACATTTAGTGGCTTGAAGTTGTTTCGGGTAGACGGGTACCCAACGGGTCAAAAAAGTGCAGCCAACTGCGGATTATTATTGGGTGCGTTCCGTTTCGTGCATCGAGTGCACAGATTGTAGAGAAAACCGTTCCGTTTCAGTCCATTGTTGCGACTCCTGTCTAACGCCATGTAGTATAAACTTTAGAAGCGCGAAGTTCAAATCGGATCTCGCCCGATATCGGCGCATGCGCATTACGGTCGATTGGGAACTATACTTCTCTCTTGCGCACCAGTTTGCCACTTGTCTTCTCTCTCGCGTGATGTTGACGACAGTATCGAGGCAGTCAACCTTAGGCAATGCTTAGAGCATATATTGAGACCTCCATGTATACATGCTCTAAGAAGTAATAGGAAAGGGAAACAAAGTGAAGTTCGCACAAGCCCGAGGTGTTTGAAAATAGTTAGAGATTCTTTTAATAAATAAACTTCAGGATTATAAATTAATCAATTCCCACTTGGAAACGGGTGTTTGAATAAATGAACTACACTTTGATCCCTTCTCCTACGTGTGTAAATTCAGCGCAATATTGTTAAACGCTTGTTTCTAAAAATCAATAACCGAAAATAAATAGATTGACCAATAGGAATTTAGCTAATAAATATTTGATTGGCTTTAGATTTTAAGGACATTTTGTAAATAACAAAAGATGTAAAAGCGTTTGCCTTTGAAAGCTCATTTGAGCCCTGAGAGCAGAAGCGAACAGACATGTTATTAAAAACACTCGTGAATTCTTTATTTGTGTTCAAATCGTTTCGTTGAGTTCATTAAATTTATCAGTTATTTTTGTTCAAATCGTTTTATTTTATTATTTTCATCTTTATTATTATAATTATCCTTAAAAATCCACGTCCAAAGAGCAGAACGCCTAAAGGTGGGTCTCCACCAGCGAACAGTTCACGAACACTGTTTGCAAACAATGCTCGCAAGTTATTCGCAAGAAACTATGTATACGATTGTACCAAGGAAAAAATAAACCTAAACCTAAACCTAAGTTATTCGCAAACATTTTATAACCATTCCTCGTGTAAAGATGCGTCCTCACTAGCGAAGAGGCGTTTCATAGAAAATTCAAATTCCCATGCTGTTCGTGAACAGTTTAGGTTAGGTTTAGGTTTATTTTTTTCTTTGGTACAGCTGTATAACTAGTTACATATCAATTTCCAAAGATGGCGTTTCGAGACTCACTTTCTCATATTGCCCAACTATGGCTGTGTTTCAATTCACGCATACTGCGCATAGACTGCATAGGATATGTCACGTACCCTATGCACTTCATGCACATTATGCTGCATTATGCGTGAATCGGAACTTAGTCATATCTAAGTTATGACCAACAAAATACAACTATACAATACACTCGTACACAGGCTATATCACATATTCTCACGTTATTTCATTCCTTTCATTCTCCTATTTCCTTCCCTCTTTTATCACTTTGTTCTCATTTCTGATTCTCATTTCTGTCCTAATTTTATAGCTTTAAATGTCTCTTTTAATTCTATTCAGGTACTTGACTATCATCCTAGCAACACCCATCCTGTCTCCTCTGATCTGGTCCGCAATGTCCTCTCCTTCCTCTACACCCCTCCTCTCCAGCTCCATTTGCAGACTTCCTCTCTCCTCCACGTATTTATCACAGCTCCATATCACATGGTCGATGTCCTCCGCTCCTCCGCCACACTCACATTCCGGTGACTCCACCATCCCCTTTCTATAGAGCGATTCCGCCAAATTGTAATGGATCGCTCTTATCCTGTTTAGAATGTTAATTTCTTTTCTTCCCCATTCTTTCATCTTCTTGAACCATGGCTCCCTTCTTCCCAGATTATTCTCCCTTCTTGCAAAATATTTGATGCCTTTGTCTCTTCCTATCTCCCTCATCCTCTCCTTTGATTTTCCCCACATTCTTTCCTCTAGATATACCTTTATGTCTTCCCATGAGATCTTTATCTCTGTCTCTGGTTCGTTTTCTTCGTGAACAGTTCGCGAACGCTGGTGAAGACGCACCTTGAGCGTTCCACGGGCATCGTCTCACGCCTCATTTATCCAGGGGAGGACTACATTTCCCAGACGGCCACGCAACAATACCAACCATGCAAGCCATGCAACTGTTACGCTATCGCTTGAACGTGGCTGGCAGTGGCTGGGGGATTGTATGTAATCGATATGTGGAGTATGTAGGAGCGAAATTTGAAACGGAGGACGAGGAGTTCATTGTCAGGATTCATAAATACGTAGAGCGCGTTGCGTTTCTCGAAGGTTTTTCCCTTAATAATTTCTGTACGTGTCCTTACAATGCTAGCAGCTGCATGCAATAGCTTTTGAATTATAGTTAGGCCAGGCGAGGATAGTAAATAGCTTAATTTTTTCTTGCACATCTGCGTGCCAAGTTTCTTCGAGCGGGCAGCTGTCCGTCTCGTAAAAGCATTTAGTATTCAGTTTTACCTTTTTATAATTGCCGGTGTCCTGTAGGGGTGGAAACTCCGGTCGGGGGAGGTTGAAAGTCATAAACTCATAAACTTCGTTCGGGCGACGTCACCTTGACCCTGAGGGTCGCGCTTACCTGTAAATATGTATATACTGTATGTAGCCTAAGTAAACTATGTACTCGGAAAGCGTGCCTCCACCACCAGCCGAGAGTGGAGGAAAGTGTGAAGGAAGGGGGCAAGGACGGAGAGATGGTCAAGGACAACCCACTGACGAAGCTTGAGGGATGTCATCGTCCTGATTGGACAACAAGGGTCTCTGTGGGAGGACTAAGGGAGTCTTGTCAGCGACTTCGTCGACGAGCTCGGAGCTCTTCCTTCAACACCTCATTCATTCCGTCACTAACCAGCTTCTTGAGCAGTTTAAATATACTTTGAAGTTTAACTTGAAATAGTTCCGTGTACTTTGTTTTATTTCGAATTACCCGCACTTCATCGAGCAGAGCGGTTCTGCGCTCCACGGGCACCAACCCGCGTTCGGATTGAAATTCACCGCGGAAATACGTAACACAACCAACCAGGGCCAACCAGCGTCGACAATCTATTTCCCGGCGATGCTGGTTGGCTTCGCGTTGGGACCACTTGGTTGTTTAGCGCTGGCGTCAATTCATGAAACATTACCACCACTACCACCATTACCACCGCTCCAGTAGGTGATTCCCCCTCAATCAAAATCCAGTTTAGTAACCACTTAAGCGCTATTAGGTACCTTTTAACCTATATTGCGTACTACTTCACCCAGCTTCACCACAGAAAGAGAGCCACGACGTGCTGATAGCCGCAGCATTGAACAAAATCAAATCGGAAACGTGTGGAACGTTTCTTTAAATTAATTTGGTACCCGAGATGTGTTAGCTATGAAAGTAAGTATAATAAATGTAAACACATTTCAAAGTAGAAACATGTGCAAACATAACTTTGCAGAAATTGAAGATGAGCGCACAAATCCGTACTTATTAGACTCGTTACTTGCGTGTCAGATTTATGTCAAAAGAAGTAAAAGTCGAGTAGTCATCAGTAGGCGAACAAAACATATCGATGCGTTTTACCATTTCATTACAGTAAATGTACAGAATAAGAAAAGGAAACTTAATCTCTTACTCGCAATAACAAACAGAATTAATTATGTCATTTTTGTACGTAGGAGTGTATCCCGTGTTTCGCTCAAATTCTGCAGGTAAATAAACAATAAGAACTAATTAAATGTTCAAATAAATAATAAATCGTGAACATTTCATATCTAATGCACTGAGTTCTTTTCAGTTGGTTGTGAAAGAATCAAATAAAAAATTGCGAAGAATTGGTCAAAATTTTAAGAAAATGTGGAACAATTGTTAATTTCTTCTACCTGCATCTGTGGCAAAAAATTAAGAACGCAACAAAAGGAAGACTCTCCCGATTGTGATCCGCTCAAGCTGATCGGCGATGTCGATACACAATGGAACTCCGAATATGATATGTTAAATCGCTTGCTCGAAATACGACAAGCAATAAATGCGGTTCTCTGCAAGCCACATATACCGGACAATATAATCAGTCGCGGGTGGTCCATGATCCAAGATTACTGCAAACCTTTAAAAATATGCAAAAAAAAGCAACAATAATTATGACGATGGAAAGAACACCCACATTGTCCCGCTATATACCCACTTGTATACAGCTTACGACAAACATTAATTTTATAAAAAATGTGAACAACCCTTGGACACTAAATTTGAAAGAAACATCACTAACCGAATTAAACCAGAGATTTAATTTTATAGATTGCAAACCTCTAATAATTGCAGTGATTCTGGACCCTCGCATTAAGGACATGTTATTGTCAGCAGAAAGAAAAAGTTGGCTCAGAGTTTATTACATTCAGTTGCGACCAAGTATCTCATGGCAACATTGCTAAGGAGGAGCAGGAAACTAATAACAACATATGTATATATATTACTCAATCGAGAAATCACAACCTACATGGGAGAGAAAGTTGTACCATTGGAAACCTGCGTTTTACATTGGTGGAGCGAAAATGCGTTTCGTTTCCTAAAGTTGGCTCCCGTTGTAATAAATTTCTTGGAAATAAATGCTTCCCAAGCATACAACGAGAGGCTCTTTTCCATGCCAGGGGGGAAAAAAGAACAAAGGGTTTCCTCGCAGCACTATATTGAACAAATTCCTGTTTCTATTTTTATTATAGAGTAGGTATATACGATATTGTAGTATCGGAATAGGTTTAGTAATGTATGTGCATCTGAGACGTTGAGAACCTCGGAGGAGACAGGCCCGTTGGGGAAAGCCCAACACATCACCGGGCCCAGCGACGCGCGAAAGGGTTTGTTGGAGCGAGAAAGTGCGCGGCGAAGGAATGCCCATATTTGGGCATTAGCTTAAAGTACCTAGCATTGCCCGGGTAAAACTTTGATTGCCACCGAGTGTCAAGGGGGTAAAATAACGGCGAAGGGGAGGGATGTCCAGATTTCATGGTAGCCTATATGTCCAACAGGGTTTAAAGAGTAATTACGCAATATTTGGTCGAGATCGGTTAAAAAAATCGGAATAAAAAGCATCCTGTAAGTTATTCCCGGTTCTAGACTACGTGTATACAAAATTTCAGAAAGATCCGTTGCATAGTTGTGACGTGATTGAGTAACAAACATCCAAACACACTTTCGCATTTATTATATTAGCAGGATAGGATTAATATATTATTACTATTGAAGATTAAGAGTTTTTTTAACATAATTTTTAGTTCTATGTCTGATAATCTGCACTTGGTTGTACTGAGGGTTTAATTCTGGTAGCAGTACTCAGGGCCAGCGCGAGGATGGTTGGCGCCCTTATACAAGAAAATTTTTGGCGCCCCCAAATTTTTGCACTTGTTTTCTATTTAATATGTTTTGCCTTTGCGAGGTACAATAAAAAAAGGATTACATTTACATTTTGTTTATAAGGGAGTTGGATTCCTTTATTATTAAGTCTGCGATATAGTTTTTAGCGCCCCCTTCGGCTGACGCCCTTATGCAACGCATTACTTGCATAATGAGTTCCGCCGGCCCTGCCAGTACTGGTATCTGCTACTGCAGTATCACTTGGTTGTAATGTTGCTTTGTAAATCGGCCTCTACATGAAAATTTGTAAATATGATTGTTCGTGAGAAGGAACTTATGAGTTCAAACCCAATAAAACAAATCTCGCTGCACACCAATAAACAATCAAACCCCTCGCAGTCAGCGAACAAACCGTCCAAGCAATCCCCCCCACCCCTCCCAACAAGTAATAGGACCAATGAAAACGTCATCCCGGCGAGATTATTCTCGGATACCAAGATCCGTCCGAAGGGTGCAGGATATGCCCCCTTCCTTCAGTTAAGCCCTCGAAGCCCTGGGACTTAAAGGTAAAAGTCAATTTTGTAATAAATTAATTTCATTTTGGACGGACGACTAATTCTTTGTTTGCTTGTGCCACCACCGCCTATTTTCGAAGCTGGAAAATATGAACCAATCAAATACATCCGAGGTGGCAAATGTAAAAAAAACGCCTGGAATCGGCAATCAAGACAATTGAGAATCTCCGATCGGACCTGCATACGATGGACTGAGACCGCAGATGTTTACGAAATGAAATTGAAATGCTGAAGGGCTCAATTCGAGTGTTCACTCGAATCCGCCCTGGGTTCGCTGTCCAGGATGGGAAACCGCATGTACCCGTTTCTATTATGTCTGCGGATTTTGGAATTTGACGAATAATTAAATAATAATAGTTTTTCTGTCCAGAGAATGAGCCATATAGATTGCACAGATTCTATATTATACAGATTAATCGTACAAAGCTCAGCTCACAACAGTGCTCTTTTATACATGATCGCGGCATTCGTACAGATTAAGAATCTTTGGAATTCTTGTTTGAGGCTACTGGAGCCCCTATTATGGGGGTCTATAAGCCCCCGCCAAACAACAACGCCGCACAGTGTTGCGGCTCGTGTTCAAAAAGCCAAAATTGAGTTTTCTAATTTAGTATTTCATTTCATGGACTTGATAGTAAACAGTCCTCCTACATAAATAACCGATTTAAAGTTAGTAATTACATTCAAAGTCGAATAACCAAACGCAAGCTGTCACAGACTACACATAGGAAATATTTACCCACTGCATTTTTGTTGTATTTATAAGTTTTTTCTTTCTTTTTTTTTTAAAAAATAAGCAAAATATGTCCTTTTTTAATTTACTAATTAAAAACTCTTGCATTTAAAGATATGGATACGTACCAGTAGCTCAAATTATTACTTTTTTTGTCGCAACTTCTAAAATCTGAAGAGAATAAAAAAACGAAACATATCGGTTCTTTCATTTTTTTTTACTATAATTAGTTCTTTTGATGTCCTTTAATTTGGTATAAATTTTATCTGCATCCGAGTGCTCCCACATAAGAAAAATGCACATAACAAAACGAAAAACTAGACAATCTGTGCTCAAATATTTATTTATAAAAGACATTGTGCTTTCAATTCCTTCAGATTCAACTGATAGTGATGAAGATGTATAATAAGAATGAATAATTTAAAATTTATTATCAATACGAATTATTTAAAAAATTCATTTTATTTTTTATAATTGTTTCATATATTTGTTATTAATTTGTGTTTAAATGTATTTAAAAATATATATTTTATTTGTTTTACTTTTATTATGTTCAAAAGTATATTTTAAACAATTATTTTATGTTAAACATTATATTTTTGGGGTATAAATATGATTAACATATCAATTACGTGTAAATAACTATATCTTAATGGAAAATTGATTTTTGATTCTTTTTTCCTATATAGTCGTTACACTGTGCGCCGGAGCAGCGGAAAGCACGCATGCAGATAGGCACCGTAACTGGAGTAAGTTTCTTTTTTAATTTACCTATATGTCAGTAGTGGAAGTGTATCTATTTCCCGTGTATCTAAATACACGTATACGCGTGAAATTAATATATACGGGCTTTAATTCGTGTAATTTTTAATACACGAGTATCATATACATATTTTATTTCGTGTGATATCAATGTATAAGAAAATACCCCAAATGTTTAAGTACATTTACGCAAGTAATTTGCGAAACAAACATGGTTAGTCAAAATTATGTTGTTTGCTATTGTTACCTGCAACCTAGAAAATCATGTGTCTGTTTCGCAAATTATTCTCGTAAATGTACTTAAATATTCGTATTTTTCTTATAGGGTAAACTTGCCTAAATCGTACCTCTTAAGAACAAATGCTTATTACGAAATTTTTATTCAAATAAAAATTTTGCCCGTCAGAACGTTTGCCACCTGTGCCGTTTTCCTTAAATTCGCCACTGATTACGACTTCAATATTTATCAACACACGCCTTACAACATGCGATACCCGACTGAAAAACGTATAGAAATATGTACATAATAAAGAAACAGGTCTCGAACGACCAGAGACACGGCGCAAATATTTCGTTTACATGATCAGACGCCCGGTACTGGGTCCCGAGATTTCTCGTCAAAAGCGTTAAACGAGCGATATCGGTTTCGCGAGATGTATTCAGTATCATCCAATCATGAAAATTTCAATTTCTATGATTTTCATTTTATCTTTTTGGAAATAATACTAATAATCAGCCAGAATACGGCAAATGGGGCTAGTTTCAACAAGAATGTCGTAATTCGTACGTCTTGCCCTAATCATTATTCAGGATAATATAAGTATATTCAAATTGGTTCTATTAGAACTAGTGCGATGTATGTATGTCGTGTTTCGGGTTATTTCCGCCGGAAAATCTTCACCAATCTATTGGTACAATTTTCAACAAGATATGATAGAAATTATGGGATACCCTTAGGCCTGAGACAGACGAGCGATTTCCGAAACGGTCATTTAGCGGTTGTCAACTTAAGGATTGAAACATCAACACTTGAAGGTGTTATAAACCAAATCTTTCCGAGGACTGCGTCGGGGCCTGAACAAGACAGACTTTGGACGCCTGCAATGCCGAGACGCATTCGTGAATGTATCGTGTTGACGACAACGACGCATCGTTATACATTATCGGGGAAATATAACATTTTAATAGTCTTTTATTAGTCTTAAACGACAGAAATGCCCGCGCGAAAAACTCGCTCGTCTGCAGCATGTCTCATATATCGATTTCCGCGAAGAAGATAATTTGAAATTATAATTGTTCATAATTACGTATCTCATCTTGGTGTTTAGAAGATGCTGGAATTCTTCGTAAACTTCTACGTACAACACGTGGTACAACCACTTTCAATTTCTTGTTCTGCGTTGCGCCTGGGTGCTGCGACAACTCAACTCGGAGTGTTCGAGACCGTTCGAGACAGCTCACACTACAAAACTAACGCAACTAGCGGTAATCCAGTAAAATCCTGACCAATCACGACTTTTGGCAACATGGCGCAGCTTATCCGAGATTACCATTATACCGCCAAAATTAAAATTGTTTATCCGAGGACTCCTCTGTATACACAATAGGATCTCATTCTACTGGGACGCAGAAGAATTATGAAAACAGTGTTTTCTCAGTGCTCACTTTATTTTAATATTACCGAAACTACCTCGCAACGTACAGTGGTCTGTCCATTAACAACCTAGATCTAGCGGGACAAAAGTCGCAAGTTGTTCCAGTTAGGTGGAAATTTGTTTGAAAAATACCATCTATAATGCTTTACCACCCCAAAAACTTTTACCTCTCGGCCTCCAAGGGTGTTTTGAAACTACAATTCATATTCTGGGGTTTCTTGAAATGTGGAAAACGAATATGCATGAATTATGTTTTGTAGAGAAAATTGCATTCCACTTTAGAATAGACTCGTTCCGCGCAGGGATATAATGTTGATTGGTAGGAAATCGGCAGGGAAAGTGGTACAACCAATCGCGTGTGTCAGATCCGTGGGAGCTGCGCAGATCGGTCGGGGTGTAGGTCTGCTCTTATATGGAAAGCAGGATATACTTAAATGATTATGGAATTCCATGTTCACGAAATTCCAATTGATTAAAACAAACGAATATTTTAAGATTTAAATAATAAAGTGTATATGAATAAGAAGTTACATTAAAGTACAACACATATGTAAATTTATGAAAATATGTACAAAGAATATATAAATTTTTCGTTTCCTCAATTTTGTAACAAAATTGGATTTTCACTGTTTTCAAAATAAACCAATCCATTTGTAAAACAAAACTACTCGCATAATAAATGTGCATATATAATAAAACAATCTAGTTTCAATTAAACTTTAATTAAACCTTGGGTTTGTTATTATCTTTTATTTTAGGTGTATCGATACGCTGTATCAATATTTTTACGAGTATCGCCCATCCCTAATAACCACTAAACAGAAGTTTCAGATCTAGAATTTACGCTTTACGTTGATGCAGATTTTGCTAATGATGAGTCTGGTAGGAAGTCGTACGAGGGGTATGCATTTGTGGTGGGCGGCGGTGCATTGCACTTTCGAGCAGTGAGGCTGAGTATGTTGCAATGTCGGAAGCATGCAAAGAAGCGAAGTTTTTGAAAAGTCTCGTACACGAAATAATCGGCAAAGTACTACGTATAAAATTATAAACTTAATGGCAACCAATCAGCAATACTGTGGTCGAAATAACAGACGCTGTACAACAGAACAAAAAATATTGATGTGCAAAATCATTTTGTACGTGTTGCAACAAAGTAAAAAATTGTATAATTTCATTATATTAGCACGAATGAAATGATTTCCGATATCTCAACCAAACCTGCAACTACGAGCAAGCACGCGAAATTCATTGAAGGTTTAGATTATTGTTCAAACCACAGACGTAGCAACTACGGGGGAGTGTTTAGAACATATGCGTTTGCGTGATACTGGTCTTGACTCAAGATCAGGGTTGCCGGGAAACTTTCTGCCAGACAAGAGACGTTTCGCGCAAGGGGAATACCTACAGGAGTGGTGTAATGTATGCGTGATGACGCCGTGACATCACTAATGTACCGCCACCACTCCAGGGTGTTCCCCCTCCGCTAAACATCTTGTCAGGCAGAAAGTTTCCTGGCAACCCCAGGCCAAGACTCTCGACTTATCCATTTTTATACCGAACGTTCCAGAGTGATCACATGTGTTAATAAGCAATTAAATATATATTCTTATTTCTATAGTAATAAAGATACATTATTATACCAAAGGAAGTACATAAACCTAACAAGTAAAATCACATTAACCCTTCGATCACGGATCGTCCCGCTAAAACCTTTGCGGAAACCCTGTATAAATTGCAAATGATTAATATTTCATTAGATATGTATATTATACATTTATAATTCACACTTACTAGGATTTAGAGGTGGACGGAAACCATACAAATCTGGAGGTATTCCTATTGGTCGTAGTGGAAATGCTCTTAAAGGCCTCATCATAGGAGGATGTATATTCCCTCCGAGAGGACCTCGAATTGGCATCCACGGTCCAACCATTAATGGTCTGGGTTGAAAATTCTGAGCAAAGAAATGAATGAGTTTTATATCATTGGCTGAATTATCGCATTTTTATGTAAAGTACCTACTCCATAATAAATAGGTACAGGAATTTGTTCGATATAACGTTCCGGGGGAACCCTTTGTTCTCTAGGCCTATCTAGTTCTCTTCTTTCCCGTGAACTTTCTCTGGACCTATCTGTTTTCCTCCTGTCTCGAGAACGATCGCTGGACCGCTCTCGACGGTCTCGGTAAGACCTCTCACCATCTTTCCGCTCTCTACTACGATCTTTCTCCCTTTGTAAACAATATAATAGTCTGGTGAAATTACAATCGGAAGAAATGTAATGAATGCAGATACATGAAAGTGTAACAATAGCTTATACCTATCACTTCTGTGACTTCCTTTATGTTCATACTTGGAATCATCATACCTGAAAGAGGGTACACAAATTAGGAAAAAATTCAATTTCCTAAACAATTTTAGATTATACATTAACACATTTAAAATAGCAATTCTTTTGTGTATGGTTTACACTTATGTTTAACTTATGTTTATATTGCAATACTCTGTGTAAAATCCATACTCCGTGCCTCTAGATATTCTTAGTATCCATATCCATGCTAACTTTATTAAGTTATATATCATTTTCCATCATACAGTGCAAATTCGTTTATTACCACCATAACGCATAGGCACCATTTTATGCATATTTTGAAATTTATAAAATTAAGCAATAACAAACGTGGATTGTAGTGTAATTGGCAATATTTTGTGCAAATTATGATCTCTAGAGATCACTATTTAATTTTACACTTCCACATCCAATATAAAATTCCAATTCCCCGAAATTTGAGTATATAGTATCAATTTACTAATTTATACACAAGTATGTATCATATCCGCGAAACTCTTATATTGCATATACTCGATTTGTATCGGTTTAGTACATTAAGAACTACGCATTACAAGCTTCAAATAAACACTTAAAAGCAGAAGCAAGACGTGTGGTTCCAAAAGCCACCCACACATTCAAAAGCAGCTCAATTTAAGCAATACAATAAAATTGCAAACAAGGATTATGCAAAGTATAAAATAAAGAGCACATAATGAGTTAAAAATACAACAATTGTATGTTATTCATATTATTACGATATAATCTCATTCAACGTAGTTTTAACAATTAAAATTACTTACCTATCACTACTGGTATTTAATCACTCTATTAGCAACATAGTACACTTAAAATATGAAATGCCAATGACAAAATTTAGCAATGCAATTAAACATTTTTCGTTTCTATTGTGTGAAAAAGTCACTTTTAAAGGCTTTTCATATTGTACTGATTAATACAGATAAGAATACAATAAGAAAATTTAGAATTTTAGTTCTTTAAAAAGTTTCTTTAGTAAGAGATTTATATATAATATGATCTTTTCAATTCTAACCATTCTATTTCTGCGGATACTAATAATAGTGAGAGTATCCACAGATGTATTCTTCAATCTCAATTTTATAGTAATTTTAATGTACTTGAAATTGAATTGTAAAAAAATATTTTGGATCTTTGCATTGTCCTTGAGAAAATGTTAAGAATTAGAGAAACTAGAAGAAATAAAGCAAAAGCATTGGTACTAAAGTCATGTTCAGATATATTGGCCGGTGAGTTTCGTGAGGGGTATTCTCTCACCACACTGCTTGCCTGTCTCTACATTCTCACTCTCTCCGGGTACGCCTGGTCATCGCGCAGTGGGGATTGGTGTCCGTCAGGCGAAGCCCAGCAGCTTTCCCGTTACCCCACCAAACCCTTCGGCGGCCGAGCAACTCTAACTGTCAAACCACGATCATCACGTGGTGGTGGCTGATTTCTCCTCGAGCGCTGCTCGTAAAAATTAATCCACCGGCCAATAAATCTGAACACGACTTTAGCATAAGCAAGCATGCGCATACAGTCCGGAACATTGCAAAGCGTGTCCTCGTCCAGTTTCTTTGCCCATTAGCCAATCCGTGCGAAGCATTAGTAAAGCTGGAACAAAACAAACTGTAGTAACTTAAAATAAAGGATGCCTAAAATCGCAATCTCAAAACACAATTACGTCCAATACGCTGATTAAACATATTGTAAAGGATATATAGCATTAAAACATCGTGTGCTTGAAAAGGAGTTTCCTTCTCAGTAATTTTTAAAATTTTCATGACCCATCTAGTTCTTTCTATACCAATAGAATTACGAATAATTAAGTCACATCAGAAAACTGATCGGAACATGCATACTCCTATCAATCCATAAGCAATACTCTGTATAAATTTGCATATGCACAATCTAACTTATGAAGCTTATTCCAGCATTAGTATCTTTGTTATTCGTTCACAAGTTAGCTGCATAAAACAATCATACCCATGTGTCAAATCTTATCTTACAAATAAAGGTTTAGGTAACAACTTGTTAACACTAATTGTAACAGCTTTGCTTTGATGCAAAGTATTACTGCCACTTCAGGCACGAACCTGGGGTGACGGGACGACGTGGACCTAGCACCGTGACGTCGGGTTCTTGTAGGACTCGAGGACGCCGAACGCCTTCTCGATTTGTTTTCTAAACATTAAAATGTCCATATATGCGAAACAGAAGAAGTAATGGATCTTAGCAATTTGAAATAAAAAACATACCCGAATTTTTCAAATTCACAGTTACAACAGTACGACGTTCCTCAACTTCTTCTGTTTCACTTATTGCTCTCTTTATTTCTTCTCTATCGAATATCGGCTTGGATCCCTCTCCTACAATTAAGTAAATTTATTAATACAAAGGCAAATCGTACGTAGAAATCAGAAAAGCATTTAAGCAATACTAGCAGCTGTGAAGATATTAACGTCGCTACTTCGATAAACTGGCAGTCTCCGAACAATTGTGAGCCAAATCATTTCGTATTGTCAATTTCAAATTGGTTAAATAAATTGATGTAAATTTATGATTTTCTATACAAAAAGTACATACCTATAAATTTATATTTCATCTTCATAAATAAAGAGTACTTTACATAATTAAAAATGGCTTCCAACTTTTTTGAGTGCCAGATATATTAAGAGAAATTATTTTGTTATATTTTGAATTATTCTGATAACATTTTAATAAAATTCTAACTATTCTATAGAAACTGACAATTTTTAATTTATAATGTAATATTTTCTTTTCTTTTCCCATAACATGTACAAAACGCATTAAACAATTTTTCAAAAGAATGTACCTAAATTCTTGGAATTTTACTCATTTTCTATTACGAATTGATTACAAAAATATAAACATATCGATATGCCTTTCAACATAATTCAAATAAAGTAGTTTAATTTGCGTGTAAACGATTCATGATTCCACAAAATCTTCCGAGATGATTCAAATTTTCCGGGGCGATTAAGTAATCTTCCACTTCGTTGAATTGCAATTTCAATCTGTCACGATATTCACTCTATATACAATACTTTGGAACCCATACGTTTCAAACTAACTAAATTAAGTCTACGAGTACTTTAAACTTCAGAAAGTACCTCTTTTACAATTTTAGTTATTTATTTAATCTGTAGTATGCAAAAAATTTTAAAAATTCTAAGAATCAATTTCTGATTTCGTATCTTCCAGTGTTGAAGCCGAATGTTTAAAATATTTCATCATACATCTTCGAGTGTTGGTTTTTTACGTTTAACACATCTTCTAAGCCGCAAAAATCTTCCAGTTGATCTGTTCTTAGTAAATAAAGCAATTATTTGGACATGCACACATTCCCAAAACCAGCACACAAGGAGAATGCACAAAACGTGTTTGAGCTACGTTTTTGGGGGAAAAATTAGTTTCTACTAAAATATATTATATTCATTATAGCAGTAAATATAACTGAAGCATAATTCTTTGTGCAAACTCGTAAGAAACAAAAATACTCTACATAAAGTAACAAGCAAAAGATACGTTAAGCATAGCAATCTTAAAACAGTGAATGTAAAAAAAACTAGTACTTACATATTGCACAGTGTGCGATCAATACAGCGATCCAACGTTGTATTCCAAATTTGCTTTATCCTGGATGAATCAAAAATATGTTATTATCTTGATGAATAAAACTGAGAAAATTCTTGAATATTATAGGGGACGCAGTATGACTGTAAAGTCCAAGATCTTCGTGATTGTAGATATGCTTGACGAGGATTCCATTCTTCAAATAAAGTGAAAACCTGGAAATATTTATCTAGACTCCGCCATACATTTAAACAGAAATTGTATTGGATTCTAAAAAGTGGAGAGTAATGTCTCACAGAGAGGAGACATTTTTACATTAGAAAGCATACAATGTCCTCAATCTTCAAGTTGTTGGTCGTGATTTCTAGAGAATCCCAAAATCATCTACAGCGTTGGGCTTATTTTCCATCGTATTACTCGATCACTGAATGACTGAAAATTCTTAAGAAATTACGGTACAGAAACAACACATTACCCGCTCTTCTTTTAAGCACCACTTCTTCCTTGTTTGGTACATCCCGCTTAAGTTCATGGGTAGTTGCTCTTCCAGGAATGTTTCTATGTATATAATTATATTATTTTGTTATATTTTGAATTATTCTGATAACATTTTAATAAAATTCTAACTATTCTATAGCAACTGACAATTTTTAATTTATAATGTAATATTTTCTTTTCTTTTCCCATAACATGTACAAAACGCATTAAACAATTTTTCAAAAGAATGTACCTAAATTCTCGGAATGTTACTCATTTTCTATTACGAATTGATTACAAAAATATAAACATATCGATACGCCTTTCAACATAATTCAAATAAAGTAGTTTAATTTGCGTGTAAACGATTCATGATTCCACAAAATCTTCAGAGATGATTCAAATCTTCCGGGGCGATTAAGTAATCTTCCACTTCGTTGAATTGCAATTTCAATCGGTCACGATATTCACTCTATATACAATACTTTGGAACCCATACTTTTCAAACTAACTAAATTAAGTCTACGAGTACTTTAAACTTTAGAAAGTACCTCTTTTACAATTGTAGTTATTTATTTAATGCAATCAAATAAAAAATGAATAAGAATAAGAAATACTAATGAAGATAGTGAATCTGTAGTATGCAAAAATTTTGAAAAATTCTAAGAATCAATTTCTGATTTCGTATCTTCCAGTGTTGAAGCCGAATGTTTAAAATATTTCATCATACATCTTCGAGTGTTGGTTTTTTACGTTTAACGCATCTTCTAAGCCGCAAAAATCTTCCAGTTGATCTGTTCTTAGTAAATAAAGCCCAATTATTTGGACATGCACACATTCTAGAAAAAGGTTATTAGACCATGACTGTATAAGTATTATGAATGTACAATTATCATTGAAAAGTTAAAAGATTCAAAAATACGAAAATGGTAACTCAAAACTGACGCTGGGGTACGGTGAACCCTGTGTGACCAATATGTGATTATAAGAAGGTGTGACCACGAAGGGTTAACAATTTGAAATAATAAACATACCTGAATTTTCCAAATTCACAGTTACAACAATACGATGTTCCACAACTGCTTCTGTTTCACTTAAAGCTCTTTATTTCGTCTCTATCGAATATCGGCTTGGATCCCTCTCCTACAGTTAAGTAAATTTATTAATAGAAAAGCAAACGTATGTAGAAATCAGAAAAGCATTTAAGCACTACCAGCAGCTGTAAAGATATTAACGTCGCTACTTCGATAAACTGGCTAGCTCTGAACAATTGTGAGAAAAGTCATTTCGTATTATCAATTTCAAATTAGTTCAATAAATTGTTGTTAATTTATATGATTTTCTATACTAAAAGTATGAATAAATTTATTTCTTATCCTCATAAATAAAGAGTACTTTACATAATTAAAAATGGCTTACAACTTTCTTGCTGAATCGCAATTTCAATCTGTCATGGGATTCACTATATACACAATGCTTTGGAACCCTTGCTTTTCAAACTAACTAAATTAAGTCTACGACTACTCATACTATAAAAATTAGAAAGTACCTATTTTTCAATTGTAGTTATTTATTTAATGCAATCAAATAAAAAACGAACAAGAACAAAAACAAAAACAAGAACAAGAACAAGAAATACTAATGAAGATAGTGAATCTATACTATGCAAAACTTTTGAAAAATTCTAATAATTAATTTCTGATTTCGAAGTTTCCAGTGTTGAAGCCTAATGTTTAAAATATTTCATCATACGTCTTCAAGTATTGGTTTTTAAGGTTTAAAACATCTTCCAAGACACAAAAATCTTCAAGTTAATCTGTTCTTAGTAAATAAAGCAACTATTTGGACATGCACACATTCCCAAAACCAGCACACAAGGAGAATGCACAAAACGTGTTTGAGCTACGTTTTTGGGGAAAAATTAATTTCTACTAAAAAATATTATATTCATTATAGCAGTAAATATAGCTGAAGCATAATTCTTTGTGCAAACTCGTAAGCAAAAAAAATACTCTACATAAAGCAACAAGCAAAAGATACGTTAAGCATGGCTATCTTAAAACAGTGAATGTAAAAAAAACTAGTGCTTACATATTGCACAGTGTGCGATCAATACAGTGATCCAACGTTGTATTCCAAATTTGCTATATCCTGTATGAATCAAAAATATGTTATTATCTTGATGAATAAAACTGAGAAAATTCTTGAATATTATAGGGGACGCAGTATGACTGTAATGTTCAAGATCTTCATGATTGTAGGTATGGGTGACAAGGATTCCATTCTTCAAATGTAGCAATTGGTAAACTGAAAACGTGGAAATATTTATCTAGATTCCGCTAATACTGGCTAGAATCTCGCAGAGAAGAGATATTTTTACATTAAAAAGCATACAATGTCATCAAACTTCAAGTTGTTGGTCGTGATGTCTAAAGAATCCCAGAATCATCTTCCGCGTGGAGCTTATTTTCCATTGTGGTACTCGTTCACTGAATGAGTGAAAATTCTTAAGAAATTACGGTAAAAAACAACACGTTACCCGCTCTTCTTTTAAGCACTACTTCTTCCTTGTTGGGTACATCCCGCTTAAGTTCATGGGTAGCTGCTCTTCCAGGAATGTTTCTATGTATATCTACTTTGATTTTGCGAAGTTCTGTTGGGCTAATTTTTGTGCCTTCAGGTCCTTTAAATATGGGCGTTGTACCGCTTGATGTTCCAAACCTAAAGTGCAGAATAATATTATTTGTATATATGATTTAATAGATTTGTACTTTAAACTTACTGCAATTTAACATTTTCATTGCTTCTTGAAGCCTATTGCTTTATAGTATACAACTGTATTGAAAAATTATATCAACTAAATTTGATATCTTATACAAATACAAGTTAACACTTAGAGTGCATTCCACTTACGCCCAAATCGCCCGCACGGTCGCGATATGTACTGGAAATCATGGGCGGTTTGGGTTTAAGTGAAATGCACCCTTAATTAGTAAACGTTTCTGGATACAACCAAAAACATATTTAATTTAAATGTATCCGTCGGAAGATAAGACAGGAAATTCCCAACCAGACGATGAAATGTTAAAATTGTTCTTTGTTTATGAAATCCTGCAGAATGAAACACTGCGTCTTCTTCAACAGTTAATAATTGAAAACAGTTTATCCTTACTTTTTCGAAAGCACAGTAGCTCTAGGTGTATAATGCTCGGAAGTTCTTCTACGTAGACTAGGTGGAGATTCGCTTCTACTCCTACGATGTTTATCGCATCTTCCTTCGGGAAGTGGTAAGCCCATATTACGAGCGCGTCGTATCTCATACTCCATAGCCATTTTTTCTTTCAGCTTATTATGCCTGTCCATTTTTTCTTGCTCGATCAGCCATTCGCGTCTACGCCGTCGCTTCTCCTCTTCCGTTCTTGTACGTAGAACCGCGTCACTATCTTCATTACGCGAGGCCCTAGGTTTTTCATCACGATGAGAATTCCTCGATGTATGCCGTCTCATTCCTATATACAACGTAGCAAAGATACATTATATTACGCATTCGGTATCAAAGAATTTTCTACTTGGGTAGCTAAACGCAAAATTTGAATAGATTTCTACTTTATACCGAATTTATGTAAAAGAAATTACCTTGTTACCACGCAGAAAAATGCAGCCAGATGCAGCCAATGCAACATGCAACAATGTGCAAGTCAATGGCAGCTGCTGTAGCCAACTGAAACGACCTCTATACTCTCAAGAATGAACCTTAACGGTGGTGAGTTAACTGCATATTCGCAACAAAGTAAATCGAGGGGTTTATTTCGTTTGAAAAAAGTGGAAGCAAACTTAAATGAATTTAATTCTTATCTATTGAAAATTAAAACGGTTCAGGTCGATCATTGGAAAGGGTCGAAAGACGGAAGGGTTTTATAACTTTAGCAAGAAATCTTCCTGGCGCTCATTTTATTTCTTTGTTTGAAAAATAGTACGTACGGTGTTATTTAATAAAGAGACGAAATGAAGCGTATTTTTTCACATTAATAGAAATAATCGTATAGTGCAGAAATATTCGGAATATATTTATATAGGTATTAAAAGTTACCGATTTTATGGGAGTTCCTGTGACCTGACCGGAAATAGCTTTGGCGCGCACTCTACATTTCAGAACGAAGACTTTGGGAACTAACAAGGAAAGATCCCGAACCCGGAAATTCAAAAAATTCTTAGACTTTGTGAATATGTAGGGGATTTCCTCCTGATTACAACGCTATTTTTGTTTGCTGCCCAAATTCACTCTAACAGGGTGAAATGGACCCCTTAAATTCCGGCTATTTTCCGATTTTGTGTTATAACTCGCGAACTGTAAAAACTGTAAGTTATTAAATGATAGCCCTAATTAAAAGAAGTAACTTTTGCCTTGAAACTTTTTTCCTATCTCTTACAGATTGCGAGTTACAAAATAAAATCCGAAAATAGCTGAATTTTCAGAGGTTAATTTCACCCCCTTAGAGTGAATTTGGGCAGCAAACAAATATCGCGTTGTAATCAGGAGGAAATTTCTTACATATCAACAGTTTCAGATTTTTTTGAATTTTCGGGTTCAGGATCTTCCCTTGTAAGTCAACCCCCTCACCGCAGTCGATAAAAAGTTAATAAAGGAACAGAGAATAATCTTGCGTTTACAGTTTGAATTGTCCTGGGTCCCGCGAACACTTTTTGAATTGTGAATTCATTGGTTATTAACAGATTCTGGATAAGGATACAATGATATTTGCAACTATTTGGTTTAGAATTAATAGTTATTAATAGCAACATTTTGTGGGTAAATAAATTTATATTATTTCTTTATTTTTCATTACATACCATAATATAATTACAAAACGTTATAATATATAAATATTAAAAAATACAGGTGTATATATGTATGGTAAAAGTACATAGACTGGTAAATGTGCGTTCTAATGGAGAATAATAAGTTTTAGGTAGGCATAATTTTGCTGTTGCTGTTGTAGTTTTATTTGGTATCCAGGTAAATCCTTCGGCTCTAAATATATGAATTCAAAAAACCGATTTCAGCATCTGCAACCACAGATGTAATAGGCTCCATGATAGCAGAGATGGGCAAAAAATTATTTGAAATAAAAATTTGTGTACGAAATTTTTATTTCAAATAATTATTTGCCTATCTCTGCACGATAGTACTAAAAATAAAATTGAATATATAAATTATGTATAACTTTCTTGAACATCTCCCAGTATTCCTGAAAAAAAATTAAAAGTAATTATTAATATAGCACTTTTATCATAGTACAATTACATAAAGATAGACATAGATATAGCTTTCCAGTATGACTAAAATATGCTGTTTATTTTACAACTAGATTTTTTATATTTAAAAATACAGAGTGTATAAAAATTAAATTATTTTCATAAACATTACAGCATGAACACTGTAATATATGAAAGTAAAAATAAACCAATTTTATTTATATCCATATCTTTAGACAAGCACCCATTTTGAAAACAGTAACATTTAGTGAAACGCAGAATTAAAATGGTCAAACTGCACGTCATTTTCGTATTTCAATAGCCACTACTCAGTAGAGCTGTTCGAGTACTCGAAAAAAGCGAGCCGAGCCTGGCTCGGCTCGAAGAACTGAGTACTCATAAAAACCGAGCGGCTCCAAAGAATCGAGTACTCGAATTTTTTCGAGCGGCTCGAAGAGACCCGACTCGTCGATTTTTCTTTTTTTTTCTCTTCGAGTACTCGGCTCGGTCCGAATTTCAAGCTACTCGAATATTCGAGCCCTCGAACAGCCCTATTACCCAGTAACATATCCATATCTTTGGAAAACAAATATTTTAAGATAGCAATACTCTGCATCATATCCATATTTTATGTTGCAATACTTAATCTTATATCTATATCTCACTTTGGAATACTATGTAACATATCCATAAATTTAAAAGAGACATTAGCATTAAACATTGTCATACACAGTGACAAACTTATATTTGCAATACAAGCATTTTATCATATTCATACTTAATTTAGCAATACTTATTATCATGTCCATATTTTACTTTGCAATACTCAGTGACACATTCCATATTTTAGTTAGCAATATTTGTAACCATATACTTATTTCATTTTACATAGTGTAGTGGTATCCACATTTTTCAGAGAGAATAAATTGTTTTCAATAATGCAATAGTTAGTTATAAATACATGCAGTGCCGTCTTTAGGCATCGGCACGCTGGGCACTTGCCAAGGGCTCTATGGCGGTAGAGGCCCCCAAGTCTGATTTTAAGTCCTATTCTCGTGGGTGGGCAGGGGTCCCAGCGCATTGCTTTGCCCAGGGCCTACAATACTGTTAAGACGGCTCTGAATACATGTATAATAAAGACTGCAATACTTTGTACCATATTCATATTTTATTTTGCAATACTTAGTAACATATCCATATGTTACAAGTATCAAGGATCGGCGCAAGCGAAAACTATTAACGTGATTAATACGAAGCACAGGATTTATTTACCGTGATTAACGGAGTCTGAATTGTGTATATTTACAGTTCCCGCACTATAATTAAATATCTATTTTACACAAGCACGTTCGGTAGTTATTAACAAAAGAAGCCTTAGAATTAAGTGAAGCTTGCGAAGCAAAGTCGCAACGCGTAACTATTAGAAGTAGTTTAGGCAAGACAGCGCAAGCAAGTGGCGTAGGCAAAGTTACGTTAGCAAGTGTTACTTTTCGCGAGCAAAAAGCGTCTGAATTCCAGGAAATCGGCAGTGATTTCCTGGAAGGAAGAAGAGTCCCCCTTCCATCGATCGCAGGTTGATGGAAGGGGCAGTGATCGACGCTCCACATGAGTCAGTGGGCCGTTACCGTTGTCTAATTACCGGTGGGCCTGGGAGATGGCGTAAACATGCCGAATTTCTCGAACACCATATTTTCCTTTATAATACACAGTTACATATCCATATTTTATTTAGCAATACTCAATTAATCATCCATATTTTTTTTAGCAATACTCGGTATTGTATCCATATTTTATTTAGCAATACTCAGTATTCTATCCATATTTAAAGAACAAAAAAAAACAATATTATGCACTGCAATGACTAGGGATAAAGGTATGTACTTTTATAAAAATAAAATTGTGTATCATATCCATATTTTATATAGCAATACTCAAATAACTATCCATATTTTTTTTAGCAATACTCGGTATTGTATCCATATTTTATTTAGCAATACTCAGTATTCTATCCATATTTAAAGAACAAAAAAAAACAATATTATGCACTGCAATGACTAGGGATAAAGGTATGTACTTTTATAAAAATAAAATTGTGTATCATATCCATATTTTATTTAGCAATACTCAATTAATTATCCATATTTTTTTTAGCAATACTCGGTATTGTATCCATATTTTATTTAGCAATACTCGGTATTATATCTATATTTTATTTAGCAATACTCTGTATTGTATCCATATTTCATTTAGCAATACTGTGTAACATGTGCACAATATTCAACAAAAAATTATTTATATTAAATGACACCATTAAGTACAATATCTACATTAGTTCATAATGCAGCATGTACCTATACTCTTATATATAACAACTATACTCTTATGCACCTCTATAATAACTCTACTTTTCAATATAGTCGTTCTAAGTTAATAATATAAGAAACTATATGCATTCATTTATATAATAATGCTAATACTGTATACAGTATGTACAACAAGAGCATGGACGCGATATCTCCATGTAAATAATTATTTTTTGTAAAAGTTTTTATATAAATCGATAGTACGTCTAAGAAGCTAATACACACTTAATTAGTAGTGTGTCCAATCTCTACCATTTGCAATTATTGCTTGACAGCGTCTGAGTATACATTCAACCAACGTTTGGGCGTATGAGACAGGAAGAGACCTCCACAAGGGCTTTTAAATTTAAAATACGCTCTCCTCTGAGTTTCTACTTTATAATAGACGAAACATTTTCTGTTGAACTAGCATCACTGGACTGAGATGGTCAATCCAACACATTGATACCGTTACTCGTTTACCATTCCGTGCGAAGGTGGCTTCGGTGTTTTGGATCAGTATCGTCTTGAAGCGCCCACTGCCCCGTAGTTCCATCAAACCAACGTTTCGCTGATGTTAGTAGACCCTTTTTATACATAATCGGATCATTTTTTGGGCATTTGAATTATCCGTAAAGACGCATAATGTCCCGAAACCACGAACATTAAAAAAAACTCAAACATGGACTTTCATTGGATGTTTAATACTCCTTTGGATAACTGGATTTCCACGGGCAGACTAGGCTCGTTTGATATGACTCCAACCCCAAAAAGTACCTCGTCGCTGAAAACAACATTGCCTCGCGTTTTCATGTACCACGCCAGCCATTTTTCGACGTACTTTGTGGGAAGCAACGGCTTTGAGATTGTGCTCCGCCATGCAACATTATTTTCCTTCGAGCAATGTTTAATTAGACACACTACTAGTGCGTATTAGCTTTTTAGATATACTATCGATTTATATAAAAACTTTTACCAAAAATAATTATTTACACGGAGATATCGCGTCCACCTTCTTATTGTACACACTGTATACTTAAGGCACCCATACTCACACCAAATCGAATTGCTTATACAGAATAAATATATTAATATACAAAGCAGAAAGCTTCTATATGTTGTGTGTTTGTCTGTCGCCTAAAAATTTTCGAACGATAAACTCTGGGATCACGAAATGCGCCTCAGCTCATTATGCTCAACTAATCCAAATGAATGTTGAGAATTTTCACAAAAAAATTTTTTTTAAAAAATCAGAATCTAAATTTCGGGCGAGGCCGAATAATAAAGCTAGTGTTGTATATACTAAACGGATATTAGTCAAATTAATATTTTCAACTCTAATTACTATAACAATACTAGTATTTAATTAACTGGAAAAGAACACTCGTAATTTCCAATACCGTATTAAGAGAACACCGTTATTCTACACCAAGAATTTTCATAATTACCTAAGTCCACATCCGACGCCATTCGATGCCACTATAGGCCAACGCCACTTGATGCCGCCACTCCAATGCTGTCCAATGCACTCAAATGACAAGAATGCATTGCTCTAGCTGGCCCTAGCGTACCGTTCCACTGCAACCATCGTAGTGCCATCTATAATCTTCCCATTCCCAACAATTAAAAATAAGGAATTCCAAATGTCTATGACGTCAGCGTCCTCCGCAAAAAGTCCCATTAACCGTATAATATTCGCATTCCTCGAAAGACAGCCTAAAATGAAAACGTACACCAACAGAAATACCGCAACGGTAAACCATGATAAACAAGCCGCCATGCTGTTTCTTTAGTTTCAGGATCAAACTCTAGTGTCATGGCCACGGCTTGGGAAAGTGTTACAACGTTGTGCGTTGAAATTGTGTTAAAGATCTTCCACAGAAGCGGCTCGCAGTAAGAATGCTGATGAAGGGGTGGCGTACGGTTCTCGTCCACTTTCTTATCGCTTGGGAAACGACGGATTAACGTGGTTCGAACTCGGCTAGTGTATAAACGATCAAATCAACATCCGGGCAGGAGTGAATAGTGTAGGAACGGACGAAGGAACGCCGTAAGGTTTCACGGCGTGAAAGGAACGGAAACAGAGGTTAGCTTATTGAACACAACTACCCTAGTCAGTTAAGATGGTAGTCATCTCGGTGGTGGTGGTGGTGGTACAAGTGATGTCATTGATATCAATTTAGTTAAAACGTTTAACGAAGGAGCAAGAGAAGAAAAGCTCTTCTCACGGATAGCAGTGTTTGCGAGCAGAAATACTTATCTTATCGGAATTTTCTCTAATACCGTTCAGTAGTACATAACTACATATATGAATAGGCGACAGCCTATAGTGGCGAACAATTGATAACTCATATATACAGGGTGTTTCGTGTAAAAGTGTTACGAGCGTTCCTGTTTGGGACAACATTTCCTTTCGTTTCGGAGTTCATTGAAGCCTTTTTCTGTGAAGTGTGTGGTACCGTCGCTGGGCTATCTCGAGGAATCTGTGACTGCATTTCTTTTTAAATGAAATGGTATACAAGTGATCGTATTTGTGGATTATCCTTTCCGAAACGAGTATGTTTTTATGCTTTTTTTGGTTAAAATTAAGTAATGGATTCGGGGCTAAGGTATTATAGGTTACAAATCGTTTTATTAAGCGCTTAAAATAGTGGGCCTGTACTTCTAAAAAGGTTTATTCGCGAAATTAAGTATCTGTTCAAATTTCTTTGATCACGCGAAATTAACAAAATATCACAAGGCCATTTTGCTCATTTCTAAAACAAGGAAATGCTATCGAAGAATGCAAAAATGGATGTACCATTCAATTTAAAATGCAACAGGAAGTAAATGCAAAATACTGTCGGTTTGTGAATAACATGTAGCTTCAATTACGATCTAATACATTCCAAATAATCTTCAAAAAATAATTAATAAACATATAATAAGTACATAAACACTGTTTTAACCATTTAATTGAATGCTCAGTTCCAAAAAAAGACACTCAAGGCCGTCGCGCTTTTTGGCGAAGCGCGACGATGCGTAAAGAAATGTTTATAAACAAACTTCTCCGTGGTTCGTCAAAATGTGCAACGGCCTTTAATAGTTTCCGGAGAAAACAGTTTGTAACACTTCACGCGAGACACCCTATACATACGTTTCTCTGTCCCTCTTGCCACTATCTTCCCCTTCTCTATCTTTCTTTCACTCCCACCCTACTCTTCCGTCACTTATTTCCCTTCTCTCTGTTTATTCATAAGCGTTAGAGCATCTTCGGTTTATTACGAATGAGTCTTCCGAAGGATAAGATTGCGTGGCCAAGAGAACGCGAGCCAATCGCGTCTCGACCGAAATTTCGCGTGTTATTCCGTTGTGTATTAATTGACCAGTTAATTAAAGCTCGCCGATAAGCACTAGGGCAAACATGCAGAGCTTGTAAAATTGTTATCGCGCGATATTCACGGAGGTAAGCAGATCGAAAAAATGCAGGTAGTGTGGATTATATCAGTGAACGGTGAAACTGCCAGTTCCCTGCCGCGAACATTTCGAAAATTCAACCACATTGCACCGTATAAATAGACCTAAGCGAGTGCAGTTAATTTATTCTCGTCGCGCTTCGAAATTGCCTTCGCGTTGTAAAAAATTAGAGAATATTATCCATTGCACCGTGATTGTTAGTATATCGGGTATTATATTCTTTATCGATTGTGATATGGGTCATTAAGATAAAGTAGAGAGGCAAGTGATACATTCTTTGTACTCTGGTAATACACTGTTATAAATATACTTGGAGCATATGCCTTACGTTAATCAAGTTCCTCCACGATTTCATGACATCCGTTGCTATAGTCTGGTCAAAGTATTTACGTGAAATAAATTGCAAAGCTGAAAATATTGTTTGCAAGTTAAGTAGGCGTTCTATCAGTTGTTAGGATTTTTAGTAACACAGATCGTTATTCCAATGATAAACCTGTGGAACTGTAGAAAAACAATTAATTTTAAAACTTCACCATAGTACACGTTTACGATAAACAAATAAAATCATGCACCTTAGATTCAAGATTGCAGTTTTGCAATTTTTGGCATTGAAACAATGATATCTTATCTATGAAGTGATAAATGATAGTTACTAATTTTCATTACAGTTCGTACTAAGATTGTAGCCGACTTGCATGCATTAGTTAGCACATGTTATGAGCAAACGTCAGATGTAAATGTACTTTTAACAGGGTTGCAATAATGTCTAAAAAGACTAATTGCAACAAAATGTTGGTCCATCAATTGTCATCTGTGCTACCCGACGACAGGCCGATCACAGCCATAAGCGTCGTCGAAGATGTAGACAAGTGTCCAGCGAATTTCACAGTGGTAAGTGACTTCTAAACTTTATTAGACTTTACGCTCTAAACTGTTCTAATAGATCTTCTCGCCGT
Organism: Andrena marginata; assembly: GCA_963932335.1. NCBI lineage: Eukaryota > Metazoa > Arthropoda > Insecta > Hymenoptera > Andrenidae > Andrena > Andrena marginata. The sequence goes on from OZ010660.1 coordinate 9,643,848, forward strand.
GAATCGTTTAATCGACAACTGCACCGTCTTTACTCGCACAGGTCTCGAGAACGTACGATCAAGATACAGACGCCGACTTATGGAGAGAAACCGGACTGTTCATTAAAAAGAAAGGCAGATACATATGCTTTTCGAAGACCGAAGGGTTGCCCAATTGCGTGGTCGAAGACATAGCGGTGATTAATGAACGGGATCCTCCTCCGGAAGGGCATAGCATGATTTCTTATACTGTAGATTCAAGTGAGCATACGTAATATTGATACAGAACATAGCTTACCGGAAAGGCCAGTTTCATTTAGTACATTGTGATAATGAATTTTAGTGCAGAAGGCATGGAGAAAGAAACAACTGTGCTATAAAATTAGAAATAAGGATTTATGCTCGAAAGCAGTTACGGATATCATTATATGTAGTAGGGTTATGCACAAGGGTTTCACATACCGAATGGCCCCGGATGGTTTCGTCGCTGCTGGGTGCGTGCAAAAGCCATCGAACTTTTACAAAAGCGTCGCACAAGTTTGCTCGTTACTCATGCTTAATATTTCAACCTTTCAGTGTCATAAACGGAGTTTGCGTTTGCTACAAAACTGTGGATATTGCAAATGGGAATTCCAGCTCATCGTATGTTAATATAAAGTAAGAATTAATTTCATTCGGATAAGGATTTCGAACACATTTACCGGTTGTCACACTTGATATTCCATTCGTAGTTTACTTCAAAATGCATCTCCGAATCCATCAAACGGAACGCCTCATAAGATACCTCCTCAAAGGCCACCGAAACCAAAGTTTTCACCAAAACCGACAAATGGTATTTATCCACAAATTGGAGGAAATGCGGGGAAAGACCTGGACGAATCTAGTGACAGAGATTATGAAATTTTAAGCCCTAGTGCAAGAATCAGGCCTACAAGACCTGCCCCGCAACCACCGACATCGTCAGTTGTTGGATCCACATCAATTTATGGTACATTGCCAGGATCTTCCGATTTGGATGGAGTTCCATTCGTCCTTAACCCACGTCTCAGTGTTCATTCTGACGCCTCTACTGTAAGTAATCTTTACGACGAGCTTGTGTAAAAAAACGAAACAGCGACTTGTGCTTATTTCTTTTAACGGTTTAACCATTTGCAGGATAAACTTCCTGTGATCAAAGTCTGGACTCAGAAAGACTTAGACAAGGAGGTGAGATGACAATTTGAATTGGTGCTTGTAATCCTCGAATATTACGATGATATTCTTACGCTTTTCTTTTTCTTCTTGTTCCAGTTCCATTATGATTTCCGCGCGGAAAGAGAAACTTGAAGAAACCACTGTGCCAAACTAATTGTGTGATTCTTCATGCAATTTTTCAGCTATATCTATACATTTGTATCGATAATATAGCACTAGCCAAGTGTAATAGAGTGCCTGAACGAGTGATTCATACTAACCCACGAAAATGGAATATCCTTTTAACATGTACTGGTGAGATGTTCGAATTTAATGTCCATTTTCCGATATACTTTCTTCTTCCATGTCCTATTTAGATTTTGATACCAGTGACAATTAGCATTGTATTTTTATAGAGTTGCGTTGTATTTTTATAGATAGTAGAAGTTATATATAATTGTATTATATGTTCTAGTTGTTTATAAATCATTACAGAATATTTACTATTGTACTGGTGTATTCCTATTTCTTAATCAAATGCGAGATTCTTTCAATAAAGTCATCTTTAAATTTTATTTCCAACAAAAAAGAAGAAAAACAAGTACATTTTCACTTTTATCCTCGTAGTCACTTCTGCCAACTCGTATATTCACTAACGTACAGTACTTTTAAGGGGCGTATATATTTTGCTTTCATGCTGCTCGTATCGATGAACGATTAACCCGTAATTACACGCGCGGAGACTTCTCGAAATGCGCAGGGACCGGAAATTAAATCGAAAGCTTGCACGTATTTAGAGATAACACTGTACAGAGGAGTAATGTTATTTAAAATTTGACGATATAACGAAACGTATCTAATCAGAACGTCGTTACGGGTTAATGTGAAACCACAGAATAATCGAGGGATAAACGCATCTCGCTTGATAATGAAGTACAAGTTCCGTGGACTCGTCAATCTTAAACTTTCGATTCGGCACGGTGTAGAAAACAACAGAACAAAAACGTTCCCACAATAAAAATATTAGCTCCAGCGGTAAACGAGCTTTTTACCCGCGGATTTCACAGCAAAGAGAAGCTAATATACATCGCTACGAATTATTTCATTTATTGTTTTATCCATTAATGTAGCCATAAATATGTAAGAAATATTTTATTAAAATATACAACGCGTCGAAATAGTTTTCAAATTGGAAGCCGTTATAAATAAATTAATTCCTACGTTTCTCCATCTATCGCGTAACAAAAAAGAAATCTATGAAAAGACATTGCATTAAGAGGAGAATATTAATAATAATTTACAGATTACATATTACAACGTGTTTAAGTATGGTCAAGGTGTGTTTTAATCACCACCTCGAACACTCACAGTCACAAACTCCTGTTTGCTTTCATGATTAATCTTTCAACATGCACAAGGGCAACTACCTTAAAATCATGTTTCTTCGTCACAAGCTTCTTGACGAAACAAGCCCGTCGGGAAGACTTGAGCCAGCCGTCAGACAAACGGCCCGGTCCAATGTCTAACATGAGTGGTGCTGTTAGTCGCGGAGACACCGTGCTTCTCCAACACCGCTGTTGCTTTGATTTTATTCTTATACTTCACGTCCTTCGGCTTCAGCATGCTCTTGTGGTTGCTCAGCAACCTCGAGGGCGTCAGTATAGATTTATTGCTAAGACCCGTTGCTTCCAGGAAGTGATCGTAGCCACTACTCGAATTGGTCGCAGCAAGAGGAACATTATTATTGTCTTTGGTTGCGGCAGTTTTCTCGTTCTGACTGACCGTGGCTCTAAGGTTGCCGAGTCTCTCCGAACCGTCGCCCTCGGGTCTATCTGGATCGTCCGACAGGTCGCACTCGTCCAGATTGAACTCCTCGAAGTTCTGCCTGATGTCGAACTCCTGGTCGAACTCGGGATGAACGTGCTTCTCCTTCGTTTTGTTCCGCTCTTTCGCCTGATCCTCGGGATAGCCGCCGATCTTGAACTCTTCGAAATGACGAACGATGTTTGTGACTCGCGGCAGCTTCCTCGTCTGCTCCCCGACAGTCTCGTGGCTCTGCCGCGTTTGGAAGGAGGAACGAACGTTGTTGAACCTGTTCTTCCAGAAGTTCCCTTCCTCGTTGGTCCCCGCTGCTTTGTTCACGGCCTCGTCGAAGTTCAGGCTCCTGGCCGACGTCAAGCTGATCCCGGCCGATTTCAACGGGGAGGATATAAAGCCGAGGATCTTCTTACTGTGCTCGGAGGAGCTGGACTCCAGCAGCGGCTGCTTCTTCCGCGTCTCGTCGATCAGGAACGAGGGACTAGGTATTTTCTTCAGGATCAGCGTGTTGTTCTTGAACTGCGGCTTAGGCGGCAACGCCGGCGGGGTTTTCGGGGGTGGCGATATTATTTCTGGCAGCGACTCGATGTCCTCGTAGTCGAGATTCTTCGCTATGGTCAGTCCCTTCGTGGACATTTGCAAGCAGGTCTTCTCTTCGATCCTCTCCAGCTTCAACGGTGGATTCGTTGCGCTGATCGACGCCTTAGTTTTCTGCGCCGTTTGCGACGAGGGGAACACCCTCGTCTCCTCCACTTCCACCTTTGGCTCTATGATTACGATCGGAATCGCCTTCGATTCCTCTGGCTCTTCCTCGAGGCTGGACTCGTGGCTGCTAATTTTTGCGGTAACGCTCGAGGAGGCTGTCTGGGTAAGACTCATACCGAACTCATCCTCTGTCGCAGTGGCTTCGAAGCTACTAGGAGGCACGTCGTTGAATTCACCGCTCGATACTTCCTTCTCTATGATAGCTTCTTCCGAGTTCTTCCTCTCCATCTCCGAACCCACTGACTCAATATCGGACAACCTAGCCGGTTGAAATCGCACGATCCTTCCTCGATGCTTAAACCTCCTCGGCACGGAGAGGATGCTCTCCTCTTCTTCCATGTCCCTCAGAAGGATCTGGTTCACGCATTCCAGAACGGAATTGTGGTTGCTATTTGGTCGATACGTGCTGTGCCTGAATACGTCGTCGTTTACTCTGTCCTCGTCAGGATCGCTGTACCAGTTCCCGCTGGTTTCTTCTATACTCTGCTCCTCGATTTCCATTTTGGGGGGCCTGCAACGGTGTATCAAAGAGTAATTTCAGTTTACTTAGTTAGTCACTGAGAGTCTATCTGTTAGGAGCTGATAAGATTCTCTATCTCTTGCATACGAGCCATTGCTCAGACTCGTGTTAGAAACTAGAGATAACAGTATAAAAATCAGCAGATCAATTTAATACTCAAGAGTCTAAAATTAAAATTGTTAAGTACCTGGGCGCAGATGCCAGAAACATTAGCAAAATAAGGAGCTCCTAATAGTTGTGACTACAAATAATTCTTAATTACGTGCTTTACTAACAACGAAGTAAATCTTATGTTAATGGGACTTACAAATTAACTTTCTTAAATACAATTCAAAGTCCCATTCATCAACTACAGAATAAAGTGTCCAACATTTCCTAGCAACGAGTGTTTAAAAAGCAGCGAAACCTAGTAATACTTACACACTCTTGTCGTTATTGTTGTCAGCATTCTTCTCATCGTCTTTACTATTATTATTACTATAATCTTCGCTTGTCTTCGACACCTCCGTGGTCGCATTATCCTCAGTGTGCTCCAGGTTCCTCGAGTTATTGGTTTCGTTGCAAGCGTTAACGTAAATAGGCTCTTGCTCCTTCTCCTCGTCCTCCGAGGCAAAGTTGCAGTCCATCCCATCGTCTTTGCTCTCCGTTCTAGCGATGTTGGTAGGTTCGATCGCATCGGTGTCTTTGCACGCTTTCTGTGTCTTCGACCTACCGATTGCCGCCTTCTTCTTGGCCACCTTAGGGCCGCTCTCCATGACCATGGTGGCCTCCTCGTCGTTGTCGCCGTCGAAGATCATCGTCGTCTCGTTCTCGCTATCGGTGACCATAGTGGGCGTACACCTGTTGGATTTGTTCAGCGTCGAGCCGGGCGAGACGTCTGTGCTTTCACCTTCACAGAAACCCTCGGTGCTGAGCAACGAAGGGCTGCCCTCCGTGGTGGTGGTGATAATAGAGACGTCCGTGTTCTCGCTACTCGTCAGGCTCGTCTTCGAGATATCGCTGCCAGCGAAGCTGTGAGTCTTCTTCACTCCTCTGTCCTGGAGCGCGGCCGGCACTCCCGACGGGCTCAGCTTCGCGATTATCTCGCACTTCAGCTTCTGGATGTCCTTGCTGATGCTGCTGTCTTGCCTGGAGTCTGCCTAAAATTTTGAAATGCAAAGCTATTCAATTGTTCTGGGTCTAATATGTGTTTCCAAGTTTCTACGCCTGACCAATTTCATTTTATACTTGATACTGCGATGTTGTAAAAAGACTATATATTTGATTGATTGTTTCGTTGATAATTGTAGAATTTTAGCAATATCACTAATTTTTGCCGAGCACAGACTTTACGTGTATACACAGTTCTTCTTCAAAGAATATCTCTCCTACCGACCAACCACTGTGTATTTTACCAAAACATTTCAGAGCGAAGGGATTACCTCGACGTTGGTCGCATGCAGATCTCCCTTCTCGATGTCGGTGGTTGTTTCGATCTTCATCGAGGCCTGGCCAAGCGTCTGTTCGCGTTTGCATTTGATGTAGTTCTTCGTGTAACGCCTAAGCCTCGCGATCTCTAGCTGCTGGTTCCTGATCACGTTGTCCTTCTCGCAGAGCAGCTGCCTGATGGACTTCTGCTCCTGCTTGAGCCGCGCCTCCACCCCGAGCAGAGCGCGAAGTATCCAGGACAGTTGCTGGTCCCGAAGTGTTCTGTCGGATTCATGGCTCGCGGTACGATTGTCCAGCTCCTTCACCAGATCGCGGCACCTCTTCGTGGCCGCCTTCAAGGCCTCCTGGGTACGAACCAACTCTTGCTTGAGTGTCCGTACCTCGGTGTCCATCTGAAAAATAGAGATTTGGTTGGTTAGGGAGGATCGGTATTTATTATTAGGTCGTGGATACAATCGAACCTTCAGTAGCTGAAGTAGCTAGGCTTATTCGTGAATAATGGGGTTTAGTTTTTGATGACTGGACCACAGGAAGCTGTGACTGGGTCATTCTTGACCCGTAGTAACAGTGTACGGTTCGAATCACGTGAACTAGACTCCTGTGGCTTCACTAATTATTTAACGTTATCGTATTATGAATGAACAAAAAAACTAAGAACAAAGAGGCAAAAAGTTTTTTTCACCTACACGCTAAATACTGGAAAAGTAGGTAGATTTCGAAAAAATATTTAGGTATTTTTGAAGGACTGGCGAATATTTGAAAACGTAGTGGCGGACCACTCTATAGTCGAACGCCATTATCTAAAGAATGGTTGGAAGCATGACAAAATTATATGGACCGAAATTGTAGAAAATTTAATGCTCTTTTAATATTGTTTGAACAAAATTTCGTTAGGGCTTACTATTTTTGAGAAATTCTTTAACTTCAAACCGTTGATGAATTCTAAACTTTAACCCTTTCGACCCGACATTTTTCTATCTGGATTTTATTATATTTCCTTGCAGAAGTCGATTGTACTAAGTGGCGGATAGGTACTGATCAAATTTGACAGTTGTATGTTAATTTTAAAAATTGGGACACATGTGTCCCAACAGTTTTTTTCAGTGGGACATATATGACTCGGAAAAATTAAACAGGGTTAAACTCTTCCGATCTTCTGTGGGAATGTTATATAATGTATTTTTATTATATATAGATATATTATATATACATACTATGAACGTATTTATAACATTATTACATCTTACTGCTTGTGATAAAGAACCAAGAACAAAGTATGAAAATACCTAATGGGACATGTGCGTCCCGGAAACGCATAGGAACTTCTCTATGCTCGATAAGATAAGTAAAAACATAATAATGTAAAAACTTTTTAGCAAAACAGTTATATCATACTATAAACTAAAAGGCTACGTATAAGGAAATCAGAAAATTGTTCAATTACGCGTGTAAAACACGAAATTTCTATAAATGCGACTCTGCAGCCATGCACCCTGCCAAAATAAAACTTATCTAGCATGTTACTACGTTGCTTCTCCTCATGATTGCCAATCATAGATAGTAGTATATAGTCAGATTAACTAATAAAGAGTAAAACAACGCGCATATGTGGCACGTATTGTTCTACAGATAATCATAAACATTCACTGGGACATATGTGTCCCAAGAGGGCCGAAAGGGTTAAGGCCTGGTCGGAACCATTTCCTATTATTCGATTGCAATGAACTTTTACAGGAATATCTTTCTTATGAAATGGAACCATTCTAGAGGGTGAGCAAAGAAATACGGAAAAATCGAGATGTATAAAGAAGGGCCACCCTAATGTGAAACTTAAAAAAAAAATTCATATTTGACAAATATAGGTATATGTTTGAGAATGTGCTGTTAAATTCTAGAAGAGATCCTTAAATTTCAAGGATTGTGGCTTGTACAGCCCTTTTTGTACACCCCTCGCGGTGAGTGCTCCAAATCCCTGACAACCTTAAGGGGAGGTTCTGGTTTAAAAATCGATTTTTTTATTATTTCATTCTTCGTTTAAATGGATTTTTTGAAATTCGTAAAGTTCCCGAAGTTATAGGCATTTGAGTAGCGGCAAATGCATGGGTAACACCCGGCCACTCGGCACTCGCGTAAAACTTTAAACGTGCTTTCTCGAAACAGTGTTTTCAAAATCGGCGGAACCTATATCTCCAAAAGTTATAATCCGACTCGACTGAAACTTTTTCTATTTTGAAGAATATATTTCTGGCTCGTGGACAGGCCACTAAAATTAAAAAAAAATAGAAAATTTGCAATTTTCAAAGCCGTTGAAAGGACGAAAAATATAGGGAAAAAGTGATTTCAAACTTCAAGTGTCGTTATTTTCTAACAAAATGTAATTTTTTGGTACCGTTTTTTGGTTAGTCCACGAACGAGTTTCATGCCATTTAATAATCTGGCATTGTTTTTTACTTCAGACCAATAAGTTTAGGTGCTACAGGTTCCACCGATTTGGATGAATTTTTTGACGCCTCAACTTTAACGACTCCTCAGTGCTGTCTGCAATGATTAATTATAAAACAAAAAATTTATTTCTATGGTTTAAGACATCCTTAATTCAATACAAAAAGTCCCATCAAATTATATGTAGTAGTTTTTCTTTAATTAATTTCTAAAGAACACCTATTTTATGGGCTCTAGACCGGAACAGCCCCGCGTTTTTCTCGAAACGTAATTTCTTCACCTGCCGTAGATAATATTTCAAAAACTACACAGCCAATTGCACTGAAATTTTTACAGGTTCGTCCACATACTACTACCTCTCGCCGGGACTAAAACTATACTTTTATGTTTAACAATCATAACGTTAGGCGCTCGTATCACTTAAAAAAATTTATGAAAACTTAAATTTTGATACCACTCACAGAGGATGACTCACACCCCTGAAATTTCACATCCCACTTCCAAAAAATTGCGAGTAAACTTGTTAACATTTCATTTAATTATACCTCTATTTTCCACTTATCAATACTTTATACTTGTAACATTCTTCTCATTTAGTCGTAAAGGGTCATCCCTTCCCCAAAATAAATATCAAATCGATGGAATCTTTCGGTTCTCTCGACGATAAAACGGATTTAGAATACATTCTACGCGAGCGAAAGTCTAGGATTCCTGAAACCGAGTCCCCAGCCGACGCAAGTTTACTACGACCGAAAGAGGGACAATGCGAATGACGAGAGAGGCGAGGGCCTTCCCTTTGTTCCGCGAGGGTAAAAGTCTCGAAGGTTGACTCCGGAGGAACCGCTGGAATTCGTCCAGGTGTAGACAGCACGAGGACCGGAAGGACCTGACCTGGAGGAGCTGGGAAGCCAAGCAGGCAGAAAGAAGAAAAGGAAAGGGGAGTCGGCCAAAATAAAATGGGGATTCGTTGTTCGACTCTTGGCTGAAGATCTGCGTAGCTCTGCGCCTTCCTTCGCGGGATGACAGTGCAAGGGGAAATCTGCCAAACTGGGTCATTATCGCTGAAGTAAATCTGCCAGCAAGCGTAATGGATGCGGATTGATATTGATTTTAATGCTTGTTGCAGTCAGCGCGGAAGGCAGAATTGAATTGTGATTTTAATTCATGATATCTATTTTGAAATTCTTACGCGGGATGTGGCACAGCCTAGCAAAAGTGATTCTACGCTTTAAAACGAGTGGGAAGGATGGGATAATTATATTTTTTTCGTATGGTGCTGTGTTTTGACGAGGAACGAGTTTGGAAATTAATTGGACACGTGTGCACTTGAATGAAATGCGATCGTTGGCGTGATTTAATGTGTAGGTAATTCGACAGCGTGAATTGCTTAATTATAGGTTTACGTGGTATTTGATACGGTAACGATCAAATTTACGTTTTTAAGCAATTGCAGTTCGAACATTGCTGTGATTTAAATTATTAAACACTGGAATTAATATAGTAATAGAATTAAGCCTGATGGAAAATAAGTTATGATGTGTATTATCTGATAAATAGTCCAATTTATTTAAGTACGTACATTTCTGAACTTGTTTTAATTTGGAAAAAACTCATCATTTTGATTTATTTCGAAAAGTCTAGTAGAATTATTTGCTAGTAGTATCATGAATTTCGATCCACCCGTATTACAATTAAAAAGGGAGTATCACAATTTAAAATCAAAATTGTGTTTTCTCCATTAAAAGATATTAAAATCAATAGTAATCTGTTGATATCTCTACAAACCTACTGAACTTGTTAATATTTATTGCAATACATTTCAACCCACCCAGTGTAATAACTTCGATTTGTATTTTCATATATTAAAAATTATTGAAGCGGATACAGGTAATTATTTCTTAAACTTGACGATTAAAAAAACTTAATTGATTTTTAGAAATAGAAACGCTGCGTTAGAAAAATCGAGGCAAGAAAGAGCAGTTGGATTTTTCCGCGACGGTACGAAAAGTTTGTCGAGGTTCGATGCTCGGTCGGTGTGTCGAATCGACGAGTCTCGAGAGTGCAATTAAATCGCGAGATGCTAATCGCAGCGAGAAGGAGAACGCGTCTTTTCAATTAAGGAACATTTCAAGGTAACGGAACCGTGCCGACGATATTTACGGCGCGGTTTCGAGTCCACTTCCTGACATTTCACGAACTCGGTTTTAATGGTTCCGGTACGCATTCCAAAATCATTGTATCCACTGATCTTTACTGAACGGTACGACCCCTTTCTCTGTAATTAGGGTCCTTTTCACACGGCACATATCTGTGACTGACGACTCAGATTTTGGATATATTCGCTTGGCAGAGGGAATACTGCTTTACAAAAGATGGAGAAAGTTAGAAAATGAGTGAATATGTGGAATGGAGTCACCAGTCACAAAAGTGTCTCGTGCGAAAAGGACTTTAAGGTTTCTGGATACTTTTGTACCTAAAAGGTGCGAATCTAAGATGCGAGAAAAATATCGTGTGCCCATATGAGACTTTAATTTCATAAGCCAATTGACTATTTAGCTATTGTATTATTTTGTCATTATTTTCATGAAATTAGACTCTCATGAAACAAGTTTCATGATATATTTTTAAAATCTCATCTCTCGCGGCTATTTCCAGCAATGGCGCACCTAGGGGGGGGGGGGATATATATAAAAAAAGTTTAAGTTAAATGATTTTAAAATGCTCTAAAAATTAAAAACTTAATCTTTTCTTGTGCTACAATTACGATGGTGATGGGCCACTTTAAAGAAAATCGTGGGCAGGATATTTCATCGCTCATTTCGAGGATTGATTCTGTATTAAATTGAATCGTATCCTGTTATGAAATATCCGGTCCCACGATTTTCTTTAAAGTGACATATCACCATCGTAATTATAGTACAAGAAAAGATTTATTTTTTATTTTTTAGTGCATTTTAAAATCGTTTAACTTAAATTTTTTTTATATTTTTTTATTCTCCACTTTTGGAGTTTGTGGATTTTTTATACAGTTTTTTTTTATTTTTGACTTTTTTTTTATAAAAAAAGTTGTATTGTCATCATATCCACGCACGCCTACAAAGTTTCAAGACAATTGGACTGGTGGAAGCGGGTGAAAATTGAGTTGCCAGATTTGAACCATACACAAAACAAACAAATGCCAAACATACAGGGGATCGAAGTGAAGTAAAATCGTTTAAAAAATACACTTCTCCATTCGATGAAAGTCCCACTTCCGATAAATATCTCGGGTCAGTGGTGACTCGAGTATCACGAAACAAGTTAATTACCACTGCAATTACTGTGTCCGGTTACTACCGACAAAGGTTTCATAAGAATGAAGAATGAAAGTTAAATTAAAGCACCCCGATACCAGAACAATTCTTCTGCCAATCAAGATCCATAATCACCCCACATGCTTTCCCAAAATGAATTCGTGTAAATACTCTCAAAGCACCGTTACATCAACACATATTTTCAATTACAAGCAAAGACCAGTCAAATATTTTCGCAGAAACGAGCTACACCAGCATTTGTCTTCAACTGCGCAAGAGTGCTCGTTGCACTTACCACTGCGGCGTTCCACATTTAGCAAGGCCTGACACGTCTCAAGTTCTCATCTCACCGCAAAGATCGCGATCGCGGGGCAAGAAAGAAGGGAGCGTTTATTCGAAAGTAATTACTGGTTCGGCGCAGCGAGACAGGAAATAAGAAGCTCGACCCACGGGGGATAGCCAAGAGGGTGACGTCGCTTTCGTTCGACTAGGACGGTGCGTGAACGGTTCGTCGTCGGTAGCGCAATAATCCCGCGGTGGCAGTAAATTTACGGAGGCGACGCGAGAATCGCAGGAAGCCGCAAATTTTCGCGGCTGTACACGCTGCAATTACTCGGGGCGGCCTGCGAGAAACGCGCAGAGTCCTTCCCTTCGGCTGTTTTCTTCGCTGTCGGGGAAAGTAATCCATCTAGACCAGCGTTTCCCAACTAAACTTTGCCACGGAACCCTTTCAAGCTCGCTAAACATTGACGGAACGGTAAAACTTCGAAAGATTTTATTTCTGTGTACGGAAGGTCGTGGCATTGAAGTAACTCATTTATAAATAACATTAAAAAATTAGGAGTTTTATCATAAGATAACTTTTCGCGGAACATCAGTTGGGAAACGCTGATCTAGGCGATTATAGTGGGTGGAACAGTTGTAGTAAACTTGTGAAAGCAACAGCATATGAAAGCGGTAGCGATTTTGGATACTGGGTATTATGAGTGCAGAAACTCATTCGAGAGTTTTTGGTCACTGCTTGTTTATTTGCTTGCTTGGATGGAAAATAACCTTTGAGAGCTGGTCTGGGTCCGTAGGGCCCTGTGGTGCTGGAGGTATAGGACAGATATTGCGAAGTGCTTGAGGCCCACTGAAGTGCAGTGTTCAGCGATGTCCTTCAACGTAAAAGCTACTATTTACAATTAGATGTGTTTTATACCATTCACTAAAGAGCGCTATAGACGCAGGACGCTTGATCCCCGCGGTTTATCTAGAACCTAAGGGCATGCAGTAGGGATGTCCCAAAATTGTGCTGAATGCAGATTAAGTTGTCCACGTTCGACCTTTGCATTTATAACAAAAATTAAAACTGACTTCAAAAAAATAAAAATGCACTAAAAAGTAAAGAAATTATTTTTTCCCTTATTTAATCTACGACTCTTATATTTTTTAAGTCGGCGCCAGACTTAAGAAATATGTGAGTCATAGGTTAAATAAGGGGAAAAATTATTTTTTACTCTTTTGAAGTCTTTTATTTTTTTTTATTTTTCACTTTGTAGTTTTATATATATTCACACAACATGCTGAGGAGATGTGCGCGTACGTACATAAAGTAATAATAATTAGGTGACAATAGTCTATTATTAACCAGAACTGGCAAAATGTTGGGCCAATGTTGATGCAGTGTAGGATGGGACCATCAGGGCATCGCCCTCTTTCGAATAAAAAAAAGAACATCAAAATCGGTGCATATGCTGAGGAGTTACGCGGAGCAAATATAAAAAAAGACATACAACTCCTCTTTTTTGAAGACGGTTAAAAGAACAGTCATATTTTTTCCAGTAACAATTTAATTGGCGGAATGTATTTAGTACAGTTTTTGCATATCAGAGTTTTAGTTTGATTTTGATTCCAAAGAAATCCGTTTTCTTTTAATGTATTATTTAAAAAAACGGAATTGTTTTAAATCTATTTGCACAGCTGCATTACACAATTTTGCCATTTACACGGTTCTCCTAGCGCTAGTACTTTCCAAGATATTCGACCAAACATGTTTTTCACACCTCAACTTTGAAGGCTGTTTTCACCTCTTCAACATGTATATCAGCCGACAAGAAAAAATACGTGTCAAATATTTTTGTAAGAACTACTTTCAATCAAAGTCGCATCAAAATCGACGATTGTCACTTCGATATATCGTATGATATTTTCTCACACGCCAATTGAGTACTTAAGCTTACACTAAGTACTTCGCCAGAACTGTTCCATCGACTATATCCTTCATCTTAGATTTCAGGGTCGAGTCGAGATACTTCCTTCAATCTGTGCTACATTATAACTTCTACCGTGATTAATGCACCCTTTAATCTATCAGCTGCGCCCCGTAGTAAATCATACTTCTTCTAATGATAGCTTGTTTTTCTTTAATCCCTGTAGCATGTTGTAATTTTCAGACGACAAAGCTGTGCGTTTGCGTCTCCCTGAAGACGGATACCATAATACTTGAGATACCTTTGGACGAGGCGTTATTTTATTTTTATTTATTCCTTTCTTATAGGTACCTGATTCCAGAATCAACTACACTACTTCTAAATGTAACACTGTACTCTGTTCTTTAACGACTCTATATATATAAATTCAATGACTCCACGTAGAGAAATCTCTATGTAATTCAGAGTGGCATTCTAAAGTTAAGTTTTTGCTCAATTTTTATCCACGATAAATGAAAACAACAGATAAGATTCAAGTCTCTTTGAATAGTTTTTAAGCTTTTATAATACATCTATATTAAACTACATGTTATGTAAGAAAGGTAGATAAGCATAGTTGTGAAATGCTCGAGTTATTAAGATATCAATTGCCAGCGATGTTAATCGTATCACATAGTAGATTTGCACAGTTACATAATTTTGAAGCTATGCCGTTTCGGCGGACATGGAATGTAGAAGTTACGACGCAATAATGTGAGGCTCGCGTGCCAATGCAGAGGATCCGGTGCACGTGACAGAGATGCCAGATACTTTAAGACTGAACATTTTCCCAACTCGACAAATTCATATTCCATTACGTCACATGGAATCCCCCAAGACATTCAGTAACGTCTAGAAAGTGCGGATGACTCGTCCGTGCCCTGAATGCCAGCTGTTGCAAATGAGCAACCATTATGTAGCGTAGTGTAATCGATCATACCGTGCCATTTGCAATTAATCAGAAATCTAGGTAAATTGATTTACATTTAAAAATGCAACTGCCTGGAAGCACATCTTGAATTCAGAACGGTTCTTTCTTTATGAACTTTGTGCCATTATTCAATAGATTATTCGGTTATTTACAAACTTATACTTGTAAATTGAGCACAACTATGTGTAAATAAATTAATAAACAAAGGACAAGCGTAACATGTTTTATATTAAAATACAAAATTGCTTTTTAAAAAGGCCTTTCTTTTATTGTATTAGATCGCGGAGCTACATAGTGGCTAGACGCGAGGATACTCCATGCTTTTGTCTGAATGTCTCTATAGATCGCGAAGTATAGTTAGTGGCGAGCCACTCGAGTCACAAGTAAGCTATATTATCTTGCGATTTTTTCCTCCACTCGCCGAGACCCGCCAACTGTGCCTGCCACTTGTCTTACACACGAGAGTGGGGCCTTATGAAATGCCAAAGACAATCTAAGTTATCTAAATTATTTCCAATAAAAGAAGAACGTTCACATAAGATAAGAGTTCACATAAGTTATCTAAATTATTTCCAATAAAAGAAGAACGTATGTGAACTCTCCCACTTGAAGGTGGTTCTTATTCAATAATAGAAAAACCTTAAATCTGCAATTATACAGTATGTTTTATTTGCACATGTAGGAATATTTGGCAGTCAAAGATAAAAAAGAAGAGTTCTGTTCAGAAATTAGTTTTCTTCTGAGTGGAGGTGTAGAGATTTCAAAGTCAACATATTACAACAAAAATATTCGCGTTCCCCTACAAAACAGCCTTTAAACATTTATTTTCTTATAGTTTCATTGATCGTTCATCAATTAAATGTTCTGCTTTCCTTTACTATAATTCAAAGAATCTACTTACTACCGACAAAAGTATGAAACTTTAAAAATATTGAACGAGTCTTCCCAGCAGGCAGATTCATGTGATGCAAACGATCTCTGTCAACGTACAAACTTCAAACGGATGCGGCCCTCGAAAAGCGGTAAGTAGGACTCCTTTTATCCGAACATGTAGGGACATGGCGGTTCAGATAAGAGTCCACTGATTCTCTCTTCCATCACATGATCGAAAACGCTGTCGTTTTGTGTTACCGATCAAACACAAGAAAACATTCATATGTATTCTGTGCAACGACACGAGTTCGCGTAAATGGCACGTGACGGGCGCTCGGGTTCGGTTAATAAGAGCTCAGCAACGAGTTCGGTAATCCAGGTACCGGTGCGAAATTCATTCGGATAAATGGAGTTCCACTGTATACGTCTGCGACACCCACGTCCGTATCCAGTTCAGGTCGTAAAGTGGCTTACGGAGGTGACGAAAAAGTGTGCTGCGACTTTCTCCGCGTTGCGTATGTTGACCAACGGTTTTTTGGTCCATCAAGGTGCACCATAGGAGGCCAAACGAATCCGCTCGTCATCGCGCGCGACGAGACACCTCGCGTCGGTACAGTTACCTGCCTCGAGTTTTAAGCGCCCGTCAAATTCTTTTTCGGGGGCAAGTGCAGAGGTCAGTACAGTTGACTTCTGCCACTTCGTTTCCCTTCTACATTAATTTCTACCGTCTATGCGTCGAGCAACCTGCACTTGCAGCATCCGCAAAAAATCGACGACGACGGAATGAATTGACTAAATTGGTTCAGCGATGTGAATCTCGCATTCTCTTATCCAATAATTAGGAAACACATTTTCTCTGCCGTAACGGCGTAACGAATGAACAGGGATCCTTAATTACCGCGGATACAAGTCCGTAAAACGAAATTTTGCTAAGGCTGTCGAATAGACAAAGATGTTTTCTTTTTTGTTTTCGATTATAGACTCCACATCGTCTCTATCGCTACTTAAGTCATTAGCGACAAATTTAGCTAGTGTTTTTTTTTATACTGACATAGTTACAATTTGTGGTACAGGTTAGTGTCTTGCAGGTAATTTAGAATGTAGGTTTCGATTCAGCTTATACTTTCGCCTCTGCACTTGTATAATAGATGGTTGATCGTTGTTTCGTAATTAATAATGGCAAACATTTTCCCACTGCCGAAGGAGTCGAGTTTCATTAAACGCACGAGTCAAGTCCTCACGCGTGTACACTTGCCGCGATCCACGCGTACAGAACTATGTCATTGTCGGGCAACCTTCGTCGATTGCGTCAGGCCACCTTATTACAGGCGATGTAACGATCGTTCGCCTTTTCGCGATGTATCTTGATAAGGACTAGCGATTGTTGATAAACTTCGTTACCCAACGTGCGTGCGAGGGTAACAAAAAGTTCCACTTAATCGCGGGCCTGATATCAGGGTAATTCGAAGTCTAACATCGCTGTAACATCGGCTAAGGCGCTACTGTTACGTTTCCAGTAAACAATGGACGGTTTTACGAAGGTTGCAACACGACACTCCAGCGAAATCATGTGATTAGCTCTCGTCATTGGACGAACGTGGCACATTGTGTTTAACTACCGTACCAACATCTACCCTATATACTATCCAGCACTGAAAACATCACTATACATTCCTTAATTCAAGTCATAGGTAATAAACGCATTCCTATTGCCCCATTTACGAGAGCGCGCAATTCAATTTTGTTTTCTTTTTTCATGCGTGCCTGGAACGCACTTTCATCCTGCATTCTTCTCCCCTTCCCCCGATCGCGAGGAGTCGCGAAACTTGCGTATGTAAGTCAGAGTTAGGAAGCGTATCGGTCGCGCAGAAAAAGTCCCATCCGTTTGCCGCAGTTTTTACATTTAAAAAACGATTCGCCCGTTCTTATTTACATTAGTCTGCGTTGTTACCTTGCGTCCTGTCGCTCTGGCGAAGCGCAGTTATCCGATCCTCGCGGGAAAATCCGCACACGTGACCGGCATGACACACGGCCGAGTTTCCTCGCACAATCACACGCGGGTCAGCCGAATTTTACCCGATTTCGACGCAACATTCTGTCACTGGACCTCGAGGCATCTGTCGTGCGTCGCCTCCTCGAGGATGCCGGTTACGAGCGCCGCCGAGGACGGCCGAAGCCCGCCGAAGGTCACCGAGGCGTTCCGAGGAGCAGCGCGAATCACCGAACGTTCTTGCGTACCTGACATATTGCACTTCGAATTCTCCGCGATCGCTGCCGATTTACTTTCGCGAGTAACCAAGGAATTCTTGATTCATCTTCCCGTTTGGGACGACTCCGGGCACTGTCGTGTGTTCGTGATTGTTTACAGGGGTCGAGGCACGCACCGCGTGACGCAAGTCGAACGCAGGCGAGGCGAACTTTGGCTTCGAACTGGTCAGTCGGCGAGTGGACAGTTATGCCCAAGAGGGAGTGAAGAATGGTAGGGAGAGGGTTGAAGCAGGCTCGGATTTGGGAAACGATTTTCTAACGATTTAACGCGGTGCCTGGGTGAATAATTTGTAATAGTTTAGTTCTCTTTTACGGCGTTGCGTGGTGGAGTTTGTGTGATTTAAACTCGTAATTATGTCCGATTCGTCTTTATATGGAGGTGGTAATATCGGACATAGGGTGATTATTTGTGTAAAAATAGATTGGGAATGGAGAATAAATTTTTTTTATATGACCCTTTGGTATTGAGGAAGTTAAGTTTGAAAAATGAGATGAATCTTTGTGCTGAAACAATTTCGCATAATTTTCGAGAAAATCAAGCTTCAAAATCCACGAAATGCGAGTCTAGTTGACTAAGAACCGCTTACATTTGAATAATTTTTCTTGAGAATAAAGCCCCATTTGAAAAAAATTATTCGCCAATTTCAATTTAGGTGTTTCTGCACAACAATTGATATCAATTGCGATTCTACCATATTTCGTAATAAATTCTGCTGACTCCCAGTTCGGAAATTCATTTTCTCAAAAACAAAGGCTACGATCAGAAAATTTTACTCTACATTCTCAATTTATTATTGCACATGGAGTTACCCAATGCCCAATTATTTTACTAAAATTCGAAAATAAATAAATAATTATTTCAGAAATAGAAATGCATAGAATTTCAATCGACCCTACTCCTACTGGAAATTAATCAAATCAACTGAAAACGAATTCTGAAAAAAGTATTAAGAATATTAATTCGATCGTTCTAAAACAAATTAATATTAAAAGATTTCTCGCGCTTTTAATTTCGTAAATAATTGTTGGAGCTCCGTGGAGCGCGATTTCTAAGTGCCGCCCTGAAATCGAGGAGCCAGGCGGGGAGAAGGAAGGAAGTAAGAAAGGAGGCAGAGAAAGAGAGAGAGAGAGGAAGTAAGAGAGAAAGAGAGAAAGAGCCTTGTTCCGCGTGCACGAACGTTGCGTGCGCCTTTCTATGTGTGACTCGTTCGTGGGTCAGATGAGAACTGGTAGGGCCACCGATAGACCGTGCGTGATGTAAACGCGAGCGAGGCATGTCCTTTTTCAGGTAAACCGTGAAGCTAGCCAGGCCATGTTTCCACCCACGTCATTACGAGTCGAAGTAGCGAACAGCTGACTCGAGTATTCATCCGGACCACGGCGTGCTAGGATTGAATAATCAAGTTGATACTTAAAATTCCTGGATCGCCATGGTCAATTTTGCAAGATTTCAAATGAGTTGATGCAACTTCGTAAAATAATTCAGACTCCTATCGAGCTGTACTTTATAGTTCAGATACTATATCTGAAAGTTGCAATAAAAATTGAAAAGACTGGTCTAATCTGTCATTAGAACAGTAGTGAACGGAAGTGAAGAATATTCTACTTTACCGATAGATTAAGGACCAAACAGAGCACGACGACTCTTTGTATGTACCTACCTACTGTTGTTTCAAAGATAGTACACGATAATGTCACGAATATCCTCGTCTCAGCATAGATTAGGTAATAATCTATCACAAGTGGGATATTTCGCCATTTACTTTACCAGTAAAGACACAAACAAATATTCAAATTAGTACTGTAGAGCTCTCTTTCAAGGCTAAACAAGGTAAAGACTAAAAAATCGTTATCAAGCTATCAAGTACATATTGAAACGAAAGGACGGCACGCAGAATGCTTCTTAGAACACAGTAAAATAAACGTGTATGAATAACTCAAGGCAATCTCTCATAATCCTCCGTTTCCACATCATAAAAGATAAAGGCACAGCTACATAAACTATTCAAACAGATAACCGTCGTCTACTCTATCAGAATTCATTTGCGAATCCATATTGACCAAGCTCTCGAGTGATTCAATGAACCTAAATCCTGCAAATCTTTGGACCACCTCTCGGGAACACCCTGTACCTCAGTCGCGCGTGCACGCGACGTTCCCGGCCGTGGGTTCTCCGTTTCCACAACGACACTAGGTACATATCAGCGGCTGCGGAATGTTATCGACGCGAGCAGAGTCCGTTCTTGATCTTGTCTGAACGAGATCGTTCTCAGCTATGCGAGAATGGCCGATTGTCCTAGAAAACGAGATTCTACTGGTCGGCGCCTGGCCCCTAGTAGTTGTGCAATTGCCCCGTAACGACTTCCCCGGGATCTTCCTCTTACGGGTTTTTGCGGAAGCCACCTCTCAAGATACGCCTTTAATTCGCGCACGACTTTTAATCGTCGATCGGAAACGTTCGCCCCGCTCAATGGGTATTTTCTGGGAGAACGTATACAGGGTGAAGCTGTAGCTATTATCAGGTGGTTATTATTATTACGTTCAATATCTTTGAACTTATGAGGGCAGGACTTAAATTGATATAACAGTTGCATAGTACAGAAGGAGTGATATTGGTGGTGATATTTTTTTTGGTGGAGGCACAGATCTGAATCTTTGTTTTCTGTAATTGGAAAGATTTACTTGCTTTTACATATTTTTGTAGTGGGTTTTAAGGCGAGTACAATGATCTGTGATATGAGGAATACCTAATTGATATATTTAAGCGCGGAAATTATTGCGTTTCTTTAATGTATCAAATTCTAATACATACAAAGAATAAAACTGTTGTTCTAATATGTACACGTGACTGTAATCATCCTTTGTGGAGAAATATGCGAGCCAATGTATGTAGATTGAATCACGAGACTGAGGTGATAATAGATAACGAACAGGGGCGGACTTGTATATAGGCGAAAATATTTACTAATTTCTAATTAATTATAAAAATTATATTAAAAAATGAAGAAAAAAAATTATACCTCGAATCTTATATGATGAATTAATAAAGGTAAGTACATATAAATGTTGAAAAAAAGTTTCTTATCTTCTAATTTATTTACTTTTTACTTTGGGGGGTTAAAGAGAGATTGAAAAAGATTGAAACACAGAGGCTTCAGCAACCTTAAAATCAATTCACTTTTATTTCACGTAGAAAATTTGCAATAACTCATATGTGAGTCGTGATATTGTATTAATTTTAAAATTGCCTCAAATCTTTCAAATTAAAATATTTCATAATACTTCGCGGAAAGGACGGTAGACGCTTATTAGCCTAGGGACACCAATTTCCAAATCCGCCCCTGATAACAAGGAAAAAGAAGAAGTTGAACGTCACACAATTCAGCCCCCTGCAAGTTTATTCCTGTGACCCCTTATTTTTAACTGCTGGTACGTCGATACATTTTGCAACGTAAGGTTTTAATTTTTTTCTTCTCAGAGTATTTTATATTCCTTATATTTCTGTTTTAGTGACATTGAATCTTTTGCAGGCTCTGCGTGTAGAAGTAAACGAGGATGCTTATGGATTTATTTCAGATTTCTTAAGAAAGTGTGTGTAGGTTGCTACAAGTGTTGATTAAAGTAACGTTCAAACTATGTACTGGCAAGAAATAGCGGTCGACATGGAACGTTCACACCGGGGACGTGACGGTTTTCGACTTGACGATTTATTACGTTATAATTATTAGGAATAACTGATAACACCGGTCTCGTCACGAACCAGCCTGTTTACGGTCACCGATTCGAGGATTTATGCACGAAACGCATGCAGGAAGTTTTAACGCGGCGCCGACCTATTATTAACTTTTTCTTTTACGATAAAACGGGGCGTATCTATTCAACGTTGTTTTATGTTTAATAGTTGACCGTAGTGTGGAATTTGTTGTTTGTCGTGTGTAGCATTATCGTACGCTGTAATTTAATAATCTCTTCCCGCGGGTAAATAATGTTCTCGCTCTGACGAAACTACAGGGTGTTTCAGAAGTTGCTCTGTGTTTTGAAAAGATAAAGGAAGGGTCCCAATATATATATCCAAAATACCAGTGATGAGCTACAGAAGTGGAAAGGCTTATAGATACAGTGGTGGTTAAAAGAGAATTTAAAACTCAAATTTTTGAATAGTTGTGTAACTATTTAACTTAAAATAAGTCTTTAAATATTATCTTGGTATCACTGACCTATTCTGACAACCCTCAGAGAAAAAGGGAAAAGGAGATTATCGTAACCACGACTGAAGTAACTCAAGAGCTTTTTAAAAAGAAAAACAAGTGGATTTTATTGGTTAAATAAACTTTTATAATCCCCTAATGAATTTTATTGAATTTGCATTTAATATATTTTTGTCCGTTCAACTCGACTCTCGCCAAAATTAAATTTTGAGTGTGCTACTGATCTACTGGATATACATTTCAAGATATAATTCTTTCTAGTTGAGCATTATTTTTTATCCTTTCTTTGTTACCGTTGACAGTTCAAACTTTCTATTGACCACTACCCTTTGAAATCCAAAGACGAAGCATATGAAAGAACAAACGCAACACAGTGAAGCTACCATCAATGATCTGAAATTGAAATTTAGTTGGGAGATTTTAATGGCTAAAGAAAAGTAGCTTTATTTCTATTGGTTATATTTTATTTCTTGTTATTGTTTTACAATGCTTCTTACTGGATTATTTAATGGCGAGTAGCATAATTTTTTATGCCCAAAATGGAATTAAGAGTTGTTTTATGGGTTGGTCATGTTTTGCAAAATAAAGATCACGAAATTATGGGATCCATACCGCGTCTAACTAATTTTATGTCATTTTGTATGTCGCTACCTTTCTGCATCTTACAAGGGAAGATTCCGAACTCGGAATTTCAAAAAAATCTGAAGCATTGTGAATATCTAGGAGATTTCCTCTCGATTACAACGCAATTTTTGTTTGCTGCCCAAATTCACTCTGAGGGGGTGAAATTAACCCCTGAAAATTCAGCTATCTCCGATTTTATTTTGTAATTCGCAATCTGTAAGAGATCGCAAAAAAATTACAATACAAAAGTTACTCCTTTTAATTAGGACAATCATTTGGTAACTTACAATTCGCGAATTATAACACAAATTCGGAAAATAGCCGGAATTTAATGGGTCAAATTCACTCCTTAAGCCTCGTTCACATTAGTCAAGTTTACTGACTTCAAGTTGCTCGAAATCAGTAAACTGGATAATGTGAACCTGTTATTCACTTCACTTGAAATATCCTTTCAGGTGTTACGAGCCGAGGCTGAGGGCAATGAGAATGGCGGCTGCGAGGCCGAGGATTGAATTTGGTTGTTTTAGTTTGTTAGTAGCGGACGAACCGGGGTCTGGTATCCCCGGGAGCCACTAGGAAGGTAAGTTTCACGGGCGAACCGGGGTCTGGTATCCCCGGGAGCCGCTAGGAAGGTGGAAATCGTGGACGAACCGGGGTCTGGTATCCCCGGGAGCCACTAGGAGGTTGGTTGTCGTGGACGAACCGAGGTCCGGTATCCCCGGGAGCCACTAGGAATGTTAGTTTAGCCTCGTAACTTTACAAGGTGGTACACCTTGAGCGGTAAAGGAGTACCTATGTGGGATTATCTCGAAGAGGAAATTTAGATAGTGATTGATTCAAATAAAGAGCTCTGAATTAGAAATAACAAATTATATTCTAATATACTCGGTCTTTTACAATTGTTATAGTTTATGTTTGTCGCGGTACCTAAGTCCACCTCTCGGTTTTCACGCACTGAGAAATGCGGGGGTCTCAAAGAGTTTAATAGTAACAACACCTATCAGCAACTCGACGCGCTGTCTGGTTTAAGTTGAAGTAATAAGCCTCTTTCGTCTATGAGTATTAGATTTCAAATGAGCCCCGAGTGTGGATTCGCGGCCCTTTTTATACAGGGAAATTTGGTTTGAAAGTGGTGGGGGGCATGAGTGCCTTCATTGAATATAATGTTTTCGGGGAAAACTCCGTTGCATCACACCACTGCAGGAAACGAAGATCCTGTCAAAACGATGATCCTGAAAGTCGAAGATCAGTCGAACACAAGTTTCAAGCGAAGTAGAGAGTGTTCCAACTTTTCTTGCCTTGAAATAATACAACTTGAACAGTGCAAACGTACGTACAAGAGTCACGAAGGTAAGTGGACTGCCAATGTAAAGCATCCAACGATTGTTTTGAAAAATTTTCAATAATTCACTCGCAATTTCGTTTTGTATTATTCACAACCCGGCAAATACCACCTCCTTCGATGCCATTTCAGATATGTTAATCTACTTGCTTCACTCTTCCGCTTCAAGCTTCAAGTACTCTTGAAAGTAACTTGAAGGCAGCTGATACTATCTGAACACCAACTTGAAGTCCGTATACTTGAATTCAAGCGACTCGAAGCCAGTAAATTTGACCAATGTGAACGAGGCTTTAGAGAGAATTTGGGCAGCAAACAAAAATTGCGTTGTAATCAGGAGGAAATCCCCTACATGTTTACAAAGTTCCAGATTCTTTTCCTTAGTTATTCGTTCCCCAGTTATTCTTCTAAGCACAGTATGCTTCTTATATATGGAAGTGATTCCATCAGTAACAACAACAGAAGCTGGCCAGGCTACTCCACCGAGGAACCCAAATGCCCCGAAAGGCGGTTGAAAAACATTCCTCGCGGGCCACTAGATCGATCAGCCGTTTGCATAACCGCAGCCGAAGCCCGCCCTCGTTCCCCGATATTTGGAAGCCCCGCCAAAAACAGTTGCGCCGCAAAAAGTTGAACCTGTTTACGGGCGAAGTTTAGCGACGAGGGCAACAGGAGCCAGCCATTACTTTCCCGACGTAATACGAGAGCTTCACTCCACTCTGACGGGACAAAGGCATCGGGGAGCATAAAGCATCCAACGACTGTTTCGTCCTTGATCGTGACTCTATCGCGCGGCGAAGCAGCGGCGGCTGGGAGGGGAAGCGAAGAGAGAGAGAAAAAAAGAAGGCCAACGGGAATATTCTCCTCGGAAAGCAGCGGCGGATTCAATCCTGCACGATAACGTCTCATCGATTTATTAACTCGGTTACCTTAGGAACCCCATTCGCCACGGCCACTCGGGCCCATATGGATAACCGTTATCACGATGCACGAATACAATCGATTTCTTACCGCCTGGGTGTAATCCAGCCAGAGCTTCGAGTCTATCTTCCTCCTGCACGACATTGTTCCGACGATTATTCCTCGACCCACTCGCCTCCCTTCTCGCCCGATTCCTTATTCCGCGCGAGATAACTGGCGGGAGTTCATCTCCGCGAGGGCAGGATCCCATTTACCGGTCTGCGGCGTCGATCGGTCGATTTATTCCATTCCTCCGACAGGCGAACTTCTATTCCTCCTCGAAACCGACGGACACTTTAGCGCGAAACAAGAGGCGGACACCTCTTCGTTTATTCATCCGCCCCGGAGATTTGCATTCCTCCTCGTTGATGCAACGATCCCCACAATCCCGCGCGTTATCAAGATCCCTGACGTAGCTCGTCGTTTGCGTTGGTTTAAATCCTTGTTTGTCCAGGGTGAGCTTGACTTCGCAAATGGCACATATAATTGGGTTCAACGGTTCCTCTTGCTGAGGATGTTTCGTCGAATTGGGCAGCTTCGTTGGGATTCCTAATGGGGCGACAAGTGGGGATACTTCTTGGAGGCTTTAAGCATGCTTCTTGCTATTTATTTTCTATTTCTCTCGATCGGTGTTTTACGCTGGAAGACATCTCTGCATTCTTCTTGTTCCATTGAGTAACGAATGGGGAACCTAAGGTGTGACGCTGGAGGTCCCATGAATAGCGTAGTAATTTTTAGTGATTTTTTTCTCTCCACTACCGCGTCCATTCGACAGGTAATCTCTTTGAAAATACTCAACACGAGTGCATCACAGTTTATTGCAAAAGTAACCTTCCCACTTGTGCCTGCGACATGTGCACTCGTGGCGCGCAGTCACGCGTTGTTGACATATGTTGTGCGATAATTCTGCGTGACGAGATTGCATTTCGAGCGTCGGTTTCCGCGAAGGAGACGAAGCTCCTGGTAGAAAATATATACCGATCAAACCCCCAAGCAGCCTGTAGGAGCAGGACTATGCAAAAAGTGCGATCGTGTGGTTGCAAAGGCGAGCTTTCGAGCAACGACGCGACTTCCCCGCAGGCGCGCCGCGTCGTCGTGACTCGACGAATCTGTAATTGACGCTGTATGGTGTTAATTGGGCGGAATTAATTGGCTTCGACGGGATTAAACGTGCTGGCTTTGGAGGAAGATCTTCCATCGGGGAATTATGCAAAGCAGGGCCTTTCAGAGGCGTTGCAACGTGCGAACTTATATTTTTTTTACCATTCTTCCCTGCATCGAGATTAAACGGTATCACTGATCGTCGGATAGGCTTGTTGCTTAATTAAAATCCGCCACGAACTATTCAAACCGCGAGATCTCGCCCGGCGGCGCGGTTTCACCGTTTCACTGGTCCACGAATAATGGCATTATCACTGTCGGCACGTTCGCGGAGCATCGGCGCGGTGTAAAGTCCGCGTCCCGCGAGGAGGAGCATGGAACTAACCGGCGTCGGAAAGCTTGCTCGTTATCGGAGCGTTACCTGTACGACAATGATAACGGCCACGGTAATGACGAGGATCGTCGTAAAGATACGCGCGGATTACGTTCGAATCGTCGTAAACACATGTAAATACATAGTGCGGGGAATTTGGGGCAGTCGTTAGGAGGCTCGCGGTTGCAATAGATGGGTGCTCATATCTAACGAATAATCGAAACCAGGCTTCGATGGAGTTCTGGAACTTTTCAATAGTTCCTATTTGAAACATGGACTGCAGAACTTTTTTAAAAATGTTTTCACGTTATAAGTTTCCACGAGAACTGGCAAAGTAAAAGTTCTAGTTGGAATGGAACTTACAAAATATAAAAATAAAAATTTCTCTGTAACAGGAACAGATATTTTGTTCATCAATATTAAAAAAAGTTCTCGCTCGTTGTAACAAATACTGAATACTATTCAATGAATAGTACTGCAACAATAATAAATAATTATTACAGTTAAATTATTTGCAATATTTACCTACGTAGATGAATTCTACGCAGATATTATAGAATTCTAGTGTATTTTAGTTCACGTAAGTTAGAAAAAAAATGTTATTTGGGTATTATTCTTGACAAGTTCTCTTTTCTGCTCAATACTTTTTATGAAACTATTAATTACCTATGTTATGATTGGCATATCTTTTATTAAATAAACACAAAGATCATGGTATTACATTGTTAAATAAAACTAGTACTTAGTATTTTTCTTTATCTTCTGGAACCTTTTTTTAATAAATGTTCTGATATTACTGTTTCCATGGAACTTTTATTATATAGGTTTTCAAATATCTGTTCCACAAGAACACTTTCTAAAGAAGTGCCTAAGGGTATCATTCCTTTCAATAAAAATTCTCTTCAATTTAATTAAGCCAACGATTTTAAGCTAATGCTTAGGTGAGCTTTGAACGCTTTTGTTATCGTCAGGTGTAGAATTTGCAAAGTATGAATTGGTTAATGTTTTTATACAGAAGTAAAGATAAGAGTTAGTAGATCAACTGAAATTTGGAAGTTATGATAATGATTAAAGAATCACTAATTCCAATAACTTCATTGCCTAATGGTTTTCTCTATATATATCGTAGGGTGTAATTACTCGGACTGCTGGGGAGAGAATGATTTGTTAAGAAAAGATTAATTAGCCATGTGGAGTACAATCTTTGCTACAAAACTTTGTGTTTGAAAATACAAATTTCAAGACTGCTGGAGTACATATTTGGAACAGCTTGTTTGCTGTCTCTGGGCAACATGAGAGTTATGTGAAAAGTTACTATACAGGACTCAAGTTTCAAGGTTTATGCTTCTGTTTATGCAATGTCACGAAGAAAGACGGAAAATCGGGGTCAAGGATATTACGATCAGGAAGTAGATATTAAGTCAGGACTAGTTCCAATTTACAACATTCTTTACATCAACGATGACGTTATAAACCTGTTTGCTTGAACTTTTCGTATGAAAAATGAAAATATTTCTTGATTTGAAAAGAATTAAAAATTAATTAAATAGCACTAAAGATTTTTAGGGTGCGTCAAAAATATCAGTAATCAACATTATTCTGAAGATTTGAAATATGATGTGTCATCTTTAGATAAAAAATACAAGAAAAGTAAGAAAATATTTATCACGAACAAACAAAATTGGTCTTGCAAAATTAGATACTTGAATTTCTTAATAAATTTTAATTATCTCTTTTAACTTCAAGCTCAATAATTCTATTCTCCAAAATGAAAGTATTACAGTATCTACCTATTAAATGGTCCCAACAATCACTCAGATATTTCTTCATTAATATAACAGTTAAGGTAATATTTTTTAAATATTTGAGTAGAGTATCGTTATTTAATAAACCCATGAATCACTCCACAGCGACGTTCCATTACGAAAAGCATGGGGGACGGATTGCGAATCTATCTTCGAATGACGAGGAACTTGTATTTATCGTTTAAGGGGAACACCGTTTGGTGTTAATAATCTGTGCAAACCAACTAATCACATAGTTTCCGGCTTTAAGCGAAAACCACTACTCCGTCACACATTACGTCACTGCGTATCGAATTATGGTGTCAAGCAGACCGGCTGTTATCGTACAACGTTCTTATCGCGATGATACATATGTTTGGGCTTCCCCGAAATTTTAAACCACAGGTAGCCCCAAACTACAATGAACCTTCCACGTGTCCAACCCAGAAACTATCATTTATAAATATTCATCATATTAAAAATAAAAAATCAAAATTATGCATCACTTTTCTTACTCCCTTCTTTCGAAAGTAGGATGCACATTCTTAAGCTTGGAATTGCATAAGCCAATTTTTTAAAATTCTGTGAAATTCTCACTTTCTTCAACGAGCTGAATATAGTTACCTAAATCTGTCATTTTGCACAATTTAATTGATTAAGATCGATTAATATTTCGCCAGCACCAATACAATCTTCTAAGAAACCATTTCATAGGCATGTGAAGTGTGTAAATTGCAAAGTAAAAGTACCAAAGTTGCTAAGTGCCAAAATTAGACAACTTGGGATCCTCTCGCGATTAAATACTATCTACCTTTACCACTAATCCTACGAAAGAGGAATGTGCCAGCCACTCCCTTGTAGTTGAAATTGGGGCCCCTACTTTTTACTCCTTCTATTTCCTCTCCACAATTAAAGAACCATTATTTGGCATTTAACCTCTTTGGCACATCCACTCTGTAATTACCAAGCAACGGATTAATAGTTAACAGTATTTTGAGAAGTTGTAGTATCACTTTCTTTTACACATTCCTAACGCGCTTTCTTCGAAGATATTTTGCTTTCCCCTTAATCTCGGTGATTTTTTAAGAGCTCTATACGTAGCACTGCATACCTAGTGCTTGTCGAGCAAGGTGATCGAGGGAACCTAAATACTTTACGAATGATGAATACGATTTATGCGACTGTGGTGCTAGATATACGATTAGTCAGTCGCAAAGGTCTCATACACTCTGCAATATTTGCAACGTTTTTTACCAGTATTGTACAGAGAGTAGGTGTCCCAATACTTATCTACGACAGTTTACCTATTATGCCTTGTACCTAGTGCCGCTTCAAAAGCGATTTCCACAGCCGTACCCTCCTCTTGTTAGGCGTAGCTGTGTCATGCGGGTGAACATAGGCGTTTCACATCTGCATGCGTGTATGGAGCACACATGGGCGAGCAAAGACAGGTGTACAACAAAGGGTACCTTTTCGTGCGGGTCTTTACACACTCCACGACCTTTTCAGCGATACCCCTCGATAAGCTGTGCACGTCAACGTTTACGCAATAGAAGTCGATAAAGGAGTGAGCACCTAGTTGACATCCTGTTCCTCTTTTTCATATAATGGAAATTAGAGAAATATTAGCTGGGTTTATATCGCTTTTGAAGATTTTTATTTCGATTGTATTGTTTTTGGGAATTTTGTGGTTACGAAGGACTTGAGGTATGAATTTCGAAAAAGAATTGAGAGGGTATCGGGAAGCCTTAGGAAGTGACTTTATTACGAACAGTGTCGTATTTTTGAAATATGAATTTGGGAGAAAAATATTCAAGTTTTGAAATTTGTTCGTACGTCTCGCTTTTGATTGGTAGAGTTATTCATGGGTTAATTGATATCAGTGTTTTAAGTATCGATAGTGGTAAAGTCCATGGAAAACTAAATTGAAAATGTGGCAGTGGAATGGCTACATCAATTTTAGATATATTTTTGTTGTGAAAAAATAGTTATGGGAATCTTCAAATTTCTAACTCTACTTTCAATGTTTGAAAGGGGGTGTGTAATAATTGTTTGTAACAAAGCACGAGAATTCATAAGGGACACTCCTTAATTACCCCAACACGCAGCAAAATCAAAATATTTGAGGAATATTGAAAGTCCATGTGAATTTCAAATTTTTTGATCTTAGCTCTCGGTTGTCACACCTATTTTTGCGAGCATAGTTGTCACACTGGGTGGATTCGACCCAAGTCAATTTTCAATCAGCTGTTGTGTGAAAACTATCTGTTCAATTAAGTCGCAGAAATTCTGAGATATAATTTGAATATTGTAGAATATATGTTCATCGTTGAAAATTAATATTTAAAGTATCATCAAGTTGAAAAAAAGATTTGAAAGAAAAAAAGTTCCGAGACACATATATTTTGCTTAAAAAACCATAATTTTTTCAATTTTTAATATTTTTAGCTAAAAATTTGTGGTGATACTCTTGAGATATGCTACTTTAATAAAAAAATTAATAAAGGAAATTCCTCTCACTCGGGAAGCGTCAGCATTTTCAATGATGCCTCAAAGATATTTTACCTGCAAGTTAATTTTGGGTCCTTTTGACCCAGTGCGACAACCGAGGGTTAAAAGTGTCTTCGACACTAGTAAGCAGTTCTTGGAAAATTTTCACCGCCATGCGCCGAGTGAGAACTACTGCGTCCAATAGTCTCTAAGCCCTTTGTAGCTTCTTGAAACAATGCCACGCGACACGGTAGGTGGCATATGGCTAACAACGGAAAAGGGACAAAGTGGAGAATCGATATGGTGGCCAGATAACAATTTGCGTCATAGTCAGGCGTTGCATTGTCCGATCGGTTTACATGATATTCGAAATTTACGGCGCCGCAATAACGCACTGACTTGCGCCCTCTAATGGACCTGACAATGCGCACTTATCGAGCTCAGACTACAATAGAATGAACACTATTTCTTATTGGAGCGTCCAATTCAAGTAGCATTCTTGAAACGGATGCAGTGAGTGAATCGGAGTGAAAAGTGCTACCAGTCTATGGGGTTCGAGTAATTTACAAAAGTCTAAGTCTAAGGCTAAGGACATCTGAGATTGTTTTGTGGTTTATCATTAGTATCTGGGATATATTTAATTCCTAGAGGCGAGGGTAGTTTACGAAAGATAGAAAAAATTAGAAAATGGTTGAATACATACAACCCTTTGCAATAAGTTTGGAATCAAACACAAAGGTACTTATTTCTAGGCAACCTTTTGTTTCTTCTATATTTTTTATTCCATAATAAACAAAATTCTTAATTATTTTGGGGGTTTTCACTTTGAAATAGTCCAATTTAATATTACCATGAGTTTCATACGTGTACTGTTACATTTTATTTAAAAAAAATATTGGTATTTCTCGTTAGTTTCATATCTTTGTGTTTGAATCAAAAGAACAGTGGATAAACACAAAAGTGTAACGAGTGCAGTGGGCCAAACAGTAGCGAATGGTTGAACAGAGTTTCGTCTGTTTAGCTATCAAAAGCTGATGTGTTTCCGAAAGAATTATTTAAAGCACTATGGGACCTCGTTACATGTTATAACAATGAGAAACTCGAGTATAAAATTGATAGATCTACACTTGGTGCTTTGTTATCGATAGTACAATGAAATTCTTCAGGAAAAAGGAGCCAATATTGCAGAATAAAAATGTCCTCCAAATCATCTTTGGTTTCCAAGAAAAAGAAACAAATCTTTATTCCACTGAAAATCATTTTTCACGCCTTCAACGAAATACCGCATCACACGTTGTACACGTGGAAACGAGGGTTAAAATGTTGAAATAATTTCTAAGATGTACACGTTCCCTCTGCGCCGTTCAGTCTGTGTTTTTATTTTTATCACTCTAATCGCGTGTTTCGATACAGAAATTTTTCCTTTCGTCGATACGGAGTACAGTCTCAGAAATGTCGACAATGTTTCGGCCTCGATAACGTTTGCTACCGGTTATCTTATCGTTGTTTCCTCGCTGGTTTTCCATC
This sequence comes from Andrena marginata, assembly GCA_963932335.1. NCBI lineage: Eukaryota > Metazoa > Arthropoda > Insecta > Hymenoptera > Andrenidae > Andrena > Andrena marginata. The sequence goes on from OZ010660.1 coordinate 9,675,975, forward strand.
GATTGCTTTTTCTTGGAACCAGCACAATTTATATTGTCAGGTGAAACTAAATTTCACTTCGTCCCTCGCGCAGAGAAATATTCATACTTTTCAGGATTCTGATGACACCGATGGAAAGCACATTTCCACGATTCTATTTAAACGATCGTAGAAATATTTTTGTTAATCACGTCCGAAATACAATTGCCCCTACTTAGTTATTAGAACTTGATATCAGTTGCGAAAATGATTTCAGAAAAAAGAGCAATTGGAGTAAAGAGAAATAGAACGGAATTGAATAGCATAGAAACTAGCATCCTGCATTCCCGTTATCACGAGGAATGTCGTTATCGTGTTGAACATTTAAGAACCAGCTTCACTCTTCATCCGGCGCTACATGGTAACAACTACTAAACGCAAAGTGGTCGACTAAACTGTTTCCACCGTTGTAGGCGCGCGCGATGCTGGAAAAGCTGGAATACTAGTTATAGGAAAATTACTACTGTGAAAGCTGCAGGGAACAATAATGTAAAAAAATCTATTGCTTGCATGGTCCTTCGTTTACTTTTTCTACTAAGTATAATAGAGAAATTTCTCTAGTTATACAGGCAAGGCCATATCAACTTAACAAATGATTAAGTCACCAAGTATCTGCAGACTTTAATTGACAAAATTTCGTCCATTAATTCGCTTGTCTTAAAACACAAAGTTAGGTTGTATGAATAAATCAGATCTCTTATTAATCGACCAAAATATGTACGAGTACTTTAGAGATAAAATTTGGTTACACCTACTCATACACTGAGAATCAATGAAATACTGCTCTTCGAGAAAACAGCAATATTATTAACCAGAGCATATATGTAATATTAAACAAGACGGTTGAAATATTCGCTCGTTCGCTTGTCAACTTTTTTCTTTCCAGGAGGAATGGTTTGCAACGTCGTTAAACACGCTACTTTTCCTAGTTACGCTGGCCCCCGTTTGATTAATAATTATCTCCGCGTGTTACGCTTTCGTGGCTTCGGTTTCCTCGTCTAATCGACGCATAAAAGAGTTCCTCTACCGATATGAGAAAAAGGTAGGAACGAGGACATACGCACGTTTCACATCCTCGTACTCGTGAGTATTATATCCACTTCTATTATTCGTTGTTATAAAAAGTGTTACTAAATGTGCCAGATAAGAGAAACTAGAGCGTAAGAAATTTTACTTTTGCTTCAAGCGGGTTTTTAATAACCGGGGTCTTTCTTTCCTCTGAAATGAAGTTTCATTGTAGTGCAATATTTATGATATTCCGTATTATAATTATAATTAAAGGAACTTAGCAAGTTTATATTCACATGTTTATCAAAAACATGTCCTTGTCATTATAATTTAAGGTCTGTTCTACCCAATGAATTAATTTTTATTTTCAGTGTTTTTAATATAAATTAGTAATTTAAATTTTAAGTGAGAATGCTTACATAATATTATGGGACGAGGATTTTATCATTTATTTTTGTAAAATTTATATTTACTGTAAATATATTAAATATAATAAATAGGTATAGATTTTGAAACTAGCTTTATTACATTTTCTGTTGTTAGTTTTTGTTAATCTTGTTGAAGAGAAGTTAACAAGTTATCAGGAGATATTAAGACGGTGTTTGAACATTTTGGTAGGGAGTAACAGATTCAAAAATGTTTCACATGAGTAAACGGGACCACTTTGTCAAGTAACTATTGAATCGTGCAAATTCCAAATAACAATTTGCAAACTTTTAATTCTTAAAAATAGGCTTTACATCCTCTATACGGTTTTGGGGTGTTTCCACAATTTTTGGAATGCACCGGAAGAATTTTAATCATACACGATCTGTCCACAGAAATTTAGAACACTTTGAATCATCTACAATTAAAATTTGAATTATTTTCTACAGTTGTACCAAGAATGAGTCTTTTACTGTGTTTGTTTACTAACTCTTATTTTAATGCAACGAGATGCTTTCGAGAAATCTAGAGATATATTTAACAGAAACAATATTGATGGCATAGTGCACAAAAATATTATTTTTGATAAATTTATGAAGTAGATATGAATGTGATTCGCATACAGTATAAAGAACTACTTATTGCATATAAAAACTCAAATTTAACGAAAAGTATACATATAATATTTGTGCACTAAACCATCAATATATTCCCACAGCAAAATGTCAATATTTATCTTACACAAATCAGAACCATTCCGATCCACTAATCCAGAATCTACCAAATTACACATCAGAAAAATTTTCATTAAAAAAAAAAACAAAATGACTAACTCCAAAGGTGCTAAACTCAATTTCTTCTGAGATTCGCAGGGTTTTTGAGCCTTTTAATTTAATCGCACATTAGAAAAACTCCCATTAAAAAAAAACCAAACAGACTAGCTCCAAAGGTGCTAAACTCAATTTCTTCTGACGTTCGCAGCGTTTTTGAGCCTTTTTATTTAATCACACATTAGAAAAACTCTCATTCAAAAATCCCAAAAAGACTAGCTCCAAAGGTGCTAAACTCAATTTCTTCTGAGATTCGCAGGGTTTTTGAGCCTTTTAATTTAATCGCACATTAGAAAAACTCCCATTAAAAGAAAACCAAACAGACTAGCTCCAAAGGTGCTAAACTCAATTTCTTCTGAGGTTCACAGGGTTTTTGAGCCTTTTAATTTAATCGCACATTAGAAAAACTCCCATTAAAAGAAAACCAAACAGACTAGCTCCAAAGGTGCTAAACTCAATTTCTCCTAAAATTTGCAAAGTTTTCGAACCTTCCCCTCGACACTCATCATTTAACCTTATTCACCAAGAAAGGAACCCCGAACTCTTAGACACATACATATGTGGCTAACAGAGAATATCAACCAAAGCACCGCTCGAAACACACCCACGGCAATAATTCGAAAAATAGAAGGAGTAAAGCCTGCTGCCTCCTTGCCTTCGAAAGAGGCGTCATTGGGCAGAGTGCCCAGCATCTATCATTACCAACGCGATCTTATCGAGAACGCCTAACAACACAATGTCGTGCTCGGGGACGATCTGGGTTAAACATACATTCCCAATGGCGTGTGTACCGCTACTTGACACTGTCATCTGATCGAGAAATAAGGGGATTAACTGTGAATTTTCCCGGTAACGAGTTAACAAATATGCGCGATATCGTCCGTAAAAAGTGGCAACCGCGTCGTTCGTGACGGAGGTGTACAGAACTTAACGGGCATCTAACGTTCGTCGGCAGCTGAGCGCCTTCCTTTTTCCGATGTCAGGCGATCGTTTCTTTTTTCGCTCTTCTTGGCGATACATCGCCGCTGCCAATGGCACGGATAGCGAGGAAAATTGGAGCGCACTGTGTCGCGCAAGGACTATTAATTTAACGCCGACCCAAATTGCGCAGCGAACGAAGGTCTGGATATTACTGCCACTGCTCTCTCGAGAACGCAGTAAAAATCCACGATAAATGTCACGAGATGCAGCCATTCGATAAGGTAGCGCTAAATTAGCCCGGCTGCGCGAATGCGATGATACGAGCCCGAGCGATAAATAATCAGAGCGGAATATAGGTGATGAAGCATTACGGCCAGCTACAAAAATGGAGGAGGGGCCCAGTTTTCGCAATGAAACGGGTATGGGGCGAAAGTTAGTTTCGCTGTCTGCTTGTACAGTCCTGTCATTGTGCAAGTTGGACATGAACGTGAACTTCTCGGTAGTTAAATTCCAATTTGCAGATTTCGTTGCTGCGAGAAACGGGCGATAAGTTAAGTAGTACATATTTATTTAAATTGAAGTTGCTGCTGTTGCTCGATCGGGATAAATCGCCATTGAAATTATTATCGACGTCGAGAAGATAGTTTAAGTAAAATGTGAAAAGCGTCTCTCTCACAATCTTCTTCTTGTCACAGGAATCCTGTGTCACGTTTGACTTTTTTATTTCAAATGACACTGTTGTAACGTAAACGTAATGCGGAGTATAAAAGACGGCAGCTGTGTACTTAGAAACTCAGCAATTATGTAAGTGACAAGTTAATAAAATCTGGCGTCGAGGATATCTGAAATTTTCTCATCACTGGGATCGTAGTTGTTCAGAATTACGTGTAATGGGAAAGAGAAATCAAAGGTGGGAAACAATAAATACCTACTGAATCTTTAGAAGTCTGACACCATCTCTGTTTCGTTATATAATTAACAAAGATATTAAGCTAAAGTTCTCAGCCAAGGATTACAGCATTTAAGTTAAAACATCAAAAGAAATTTTACTCTACATTTTCTACTTATTTCTTCGTATAGAATTACTGTTCTCTCGTTTGTATCACATATTATAAAGCACTCTGTATATGAAAGCAAAATATTCGGTGGCCCTTTGGTTATTTCTGAAGAAAATTATATAGCAAAAACTTTCAATAAATTGTCGATTAATTATTTCGTTTGCGCATAGCTTTATCTCTGGTTTCAGGGGCTACATAGGTGTAATTTGAGAATCTTATCCGGGCGTATATCAAGACCAACCATTTATCTCGATCACGAAGAGCAGCCCTTTCCCTTCGACGTTACGCTGGTATTATTGCTGTTCAGAGCCAGCAGTTCGTACAGTCACGTATTCGCTATCAAATAGATCGATTCCGTGTCGGTACGATCCACTTAAAATACCTTCGATGCAAATCAGGCTTAATGCTCGTACGATTACCTTCTCATTCGAGGCTCAAACGGATCGAACCATCATTCGGGTCTGAATAAACAATATCCTTCCATCAATGAATTTTTCTATCATTTCAAACAGTAATGATATTAAATGCAACATTATAGTGTTATAATACTATAATATTATAAAATAGGCTTCAAGCTTCTTCGATCTTTAGTCAAGCATGCATATCCTGATGGATTTTCAGCACAATTTTCTCGAAAAAAGAGACTTATTCCAAAAAAATTATTCTACAATTTCAACTTATTTCTTTTCGAATATTATGTAACTGACTATATTTACTGACGAATTCTGCTGACATTCAGTTATTTGCGAGTGTGCTAGAAAAATTTTCAAACTCGATTTTCTCGAAAATAAAGCTTTGGGTATTGGAAATTTTTTTTCTCCACAATTTCGACTTATTTCTCCTCAAATATTCAAATCGTTCACGACTGCAGCGTATTTACTGACAAATTCTGCGGACATTCAGTCAAATGGACAGAAATTTTCAAACTCGATTTTCTCGAAAACGCAGGTTCGTATAAAAAACTTGTATTGACTTTGCTTTTTCGTCGTTATCGTATAAAGTGTCCCGAGCCACCCCGTATAAGGTACAACAATTCCCTGGTTGCCATAGAAGGTCTCCATGGCCAGAGGAAGGGTGAAGCTAGATGTGTTCGCCGAAACGAAGTGTATTTAGTCGGGAGTCTTACCCAACCGAGTCGGGATCTTTCCAAGCAGGTATGTACGCGACGAAACTCCCGAAATTCTGCCCCGGTTTTCCACTTCGCTCGCGGCAGCTGTCCCGCTGCCTCGACGCCGACGACTGGAAACACGCTCGACGGTGCGAGCGGGAGCACTAACAACGACCTAGGAATTTAAGATGGCCATAACACCGGCGCGGTTACGTAAGCTTTACCTTTATGTCAGGAGGAACCAGGAAGCGTATCGTGGCGGACGGTAATGTAATCGTAATAACACGTACAAGCCGGTGGAAAGCTGCTGCACGTTGGAGGCGCGGAACGAGTAAGGCGCAAAGCCGGAGAAGTGGTTCCCTGAGACTATCGGCAGAATTGCGAACGGATTTATTAATGCCACGTTGTTCGCGATTTTAGACGACCACGAGTCGCGCAGCTTGGACGGGAGCACGCTTGAATGGGGAGCACGATGATAGTTTTCTTTTAGGAATATTTTAACAAGCGGAGGGCACAAGGTTTAGGCCGAAATATTGTATACACTTAAGGGGTGATGCTCAGTCAGGAGGCCGAAAAAGGGTGATCTTTGGAAATTTTTTTACTCAAAAACTATAACACATTTCTAAAAAAATCTTTTTTCCTTTTAAGGATCGCATCTAGTACCGTGCATCGTAATTTTTTTTATTTAAAAATATTTATCAATAACTAAGTTATTGTCCATCACTCGAAGGTTCTCTCAAATAAAAGGCTTCTGCGGTGAGCAAAATATTTAAAAAACCATTCAACCGATTTACTTCAAATTCTACAAGCTTACTATAGGAACAATAAACTAGTCTTTGAACGAAGGATTTTTTTATCCGATGCTTAGTTTCCTTTCAATTGACGAAAATCAAGCACGATTTATGATAAAAATTGAAACTTTCACTTTAAACATCAGCCATTTTTTCCCAAATCAATGTTTCGAAAAATCTTTCGTTCGAATACTAGATAATATAATATAATAAGTAAATAAAGCAGAAGCCTTTTTTTTTAGAGAACCTTCGAGTGATGGACAATAACTTAGTTATTGATAAATATTTTTGAATAAAAAAATTACGATGCACGGTACTAGATGCAATCCTGAAAAGGAAAAAAGATTTTTTGAGAAATGTTGTTATAGCTTTCGAGTAAAAAATTTCCAAAGACCACCCTTTTTTCGGCCTCCCGACTGAGCATGACCCCTTAAGGGGTTATACCTAGTCAGGCGGCTGAAAAGAGGCGAATGTTTGTGAATCTTTTTTATAATAGTCGAAGCATATATTTTTACAGAAATTACTGCACTTAAAAGAGCGACGTTTAAAAAACATTTGGTAATTTTTTCATAGGAAAATATTTATGTTTATAATAAAGTAACAACCGATATCCAAGAAACCTTTTTAACAATTTGGTTTTACGGTGATCACTGCCATTCGGAACCAGATAATTTAAAATCAAAAAACAAAAAAGATTTCGTTAGTACATTCATGTATTTAACGGAGCGAATTTCCGAAATATTAATTTAAAACAAAATGGCGGCTATTTAAAGGTGAAATCCTGATTTTTTCATGCAAAAATCACGGGAAAATGTCCCAGTCGGTTTCTTAAGGTTTTTTCTCTTCATTTTGATGAAAATTTAAGGAAGTTATTGCTAATACACCTATGTACTTCTCAATTTCTGGTATTATGTTAAAAATGTAGATTAATTGAACACCTATTTGGAATTACTGTATGGAATACAGTTGAGTTATCTCTTTGACTGAATCACAATTTTGTTTTGACGTATCAGGTACAGATCTGGGTCTTAGAAAAGGCGAATCATTATCGGAGTGCCCTCATTGAAGAAAACAAAAGGTCTCAGTGAACACATCACTGAAGATTAACCTGTTAAGGTGTTTATACGCCAAGAAACTTCCCTGTGCATTTTAGACCGTGTATTTAGAAATGATCGAAGCTGGATTAACACCAAGAGTCGTACGAGGCTTGGCGAAATACCGTTCCAAGTCGGTCAGGCTTTTCTGAGCGATTGTTGCTACTACGAAGTTTTGCTTAACTCGCTCCAAACATACACTCGGAAACGCTGGCATAATACTGTCGACGCTTTCCAGAGCATATCAACGTGGAAGCACGATAAAACCACGTAGCAGGTGGAAGCACACCGACGCCATTCACAGTGTTAATTCGTTCCAGCGATAGCAAATGCTACACACGACTTTATAATATGTCTTTTCTTTTTGCAGGAGTGTGATCGTCAAGTTTGATGCTAGGGTAAAGCCAAGCCATAGCCTCTTACAAGGGAAGATCCCCAGCCCGGAAATTAAAAAGAGGAAACTTTGGGGATATGTAGGGAATATGTAGATATGCATTACGCAATTTTTTGCTGCCCAAATTCACTCTGAGCGGGTGAAATTGGCCCCTGAAAATCCAGCTATTTTCTACTTTTGTTTAATAACTCGCGAACTGTGAGAGATAGGAAAAACGTTTTCAGGCAAAAGCTGCTTCTTTTAATTAAGAGTAGAATTATTTGATAATTTAGAGTTCTTACAGTTCGCGAGTTTTGTATAACACAAAATCGGAAAATCGTTGGATTTCCAGGGACCAATTTCACCCCCTTAGAGTGCCTTTGGGGAGCAAAGAATTAGAAGAAAATTCATAATTTTTTTAATTATTGGGTTGGGGATCTTCCCTTGTTAGACCATATTCACGAAATATCATAGAAGTGTTCACAAAGCGGATATGAAGCATATGAATTTGGGTCACTAGTCGTTCTAACGCGAATGCACAGTGAAGAGTGGCTCAACTTCCCATGATTGATATCCGTTTCGAAAACACTTCTACGATATTTCATGAATATGCAGATCTAAAACAGAGCCTATGCGTTAGCTGTGGTTAACACCACATTCACGGAATATTGTACAGTATATATCAAAAGTTCCCGGCCTCTGAGTTTAATAATTTATTGTGCCTCGACGGGTGGACTAATGCCTCCACGAAAACAGTGGACACTTCCAGCATCTACTGTGAAACAGCCATTCTCAGGTACATGTACTAAAGTAGACACCACGCTTTCCTTTTTACTGTCTTTCATTCCACTACAATGAATTATTAAACCAGTCTTTCCCAACCTCTTTCGAATCACGATCCCATTTTACAAGGACAAGGTAAATTTATTAAGGTAAAGAAAACACATTAAAAATCGGTACTTCAGAATATAATTCTAACTTAATAATTTTAAAAAAAATCCCCCAAAAACCGTGGCGATCCACAGGTGGGGAATCACTGTATTAAACGCAGAGCTGGGGAATCAAGCTGAAAACAGATGTCAGCTGTGCGAAATTGTGAATTTAAAGTAGAGTAAGTGCAGTATATTTGGAATACCAGCTTTTTTAACACGAATAAAAAATTACGGCAGAGGATAGGAACAAATGAAAATGCATAATATCGTAGGGAAATTAATAAACTTTCATATTTCATAGATCTCAGTAACAATGAAAAACCAAAAGTAACTGAAAGTTTGGTTTGAATGAAAAATGACAAGAAGTATCGATTTGGTTAAGCAGGTAATTTGGAATACCGGTATTCCAATGTACTTCCACTTTATAAACTTAAACGACACACGTAGATAATAAAATTAGTTTATTTTATGACGTAATCAGGCTAAGAAATCACAATGAAGAAACAATTTTATGTAAATACAAATTCAAAATCTTAACATTTACTTGCAGCAATCACAGATATAATTTCCTGTGTCATTCTAACAGACGAAACCGACGCGGCGATAGCCATTTACGCGTGAAACAAAAGCATCGCTAAGCTTTGGAATATTCCAAATTACCTTCACCTTCGGTATTCCGAATTAGCAACATGCCATTGAAACCTAAAATTTAATTTTACACTTTGTATTCTCGAAATTATCGCAAAACTGGCACTGAACCATGGAAGGAACATGCAAATGAGTAAATTAAGTGTTTAAATCTAAAGTTTTTACATATTTTAGCCATGATTGGTAAGATTGAATACGCGCTTAAAAAGTTTTGCAGGTTGACGTTTTCTTCCTCCGCGGATTAAGTCGAAAATGTAAAAATGGCGGTTCATCCACAAATTTCGTTAGTGAACAGATCATTAACCCCTATAATCTACGGTGTTACGAATTAAAAAGCGTTAGCAGTTTATTAGATACTTCGCTACCGTAAAATGGGGGAACATTGGCATGTTTTTGGAACATTTTTGCTATATAATATAAAAATTAACATTTCTACATTTGCTTTAAGTAGCCTATCATAACATTGCATCTTTTGTGAATGCACTACAAGTGTCAAAATGCATAAAATTTTCGTCCTTAACCTTTTTTTATTACATGTTAAATATGTGCCAATGATACGCCGTAACCGGGTAACATTGGCAAATCATATATAAATAGCACTAAAAAGTTAAAGTTCTACCACATCTGAACTTACATTAACAATTAAATTTGTTTCTTTTTATGTTCAATGAACTCTATTTTATATTTTTTAATTTTTTTACTTTTTTATTTTTTTAATTAACATTTTAAAATTTGGTTTAGGTATCCTATTATAACATTGCATCGTTTGTGATTGTGCTACATGTGTAAAAACGCATAATTTCTTTTTCCTTTCCCTTTTTAATAGACGTTAAGTAGATGCCAATGTTACCCCGTACTGCCAATGTTCCCCCATTTTACGGTATTCCAAACTACCAACTGTATTCCAAATATTCTGCACTTCCTCTAGTTACAAAGATATTCTTTATGAGCATACCTACACACCCAGAAATTAATTTCAAAGACCAAAGACTGGCATCGACGAGACTGTGTCAGTTCGTTTGAGCATCGCGAAACGTACCGTTTCGCTGGGCAAGAAAGCAGGAAGCTCGCGTGGTAATAGAATTCTGATAACGCGCGCGACCACGGAGAATGAGAAGTTGATAGACGACGCGTTACGCGTTGTGTAAGAAGCGGAGGACCGCGAAGAAGACGAGCAAGGGGATGGGTGAAAAAGGTGCAGATGGTAGCCGCTCAGCAGCTCTTGGAGCCACTTTGCCAACTCTATTACGGATTCGACACGTGTGCTCCCGTCTAGGCTCCCAGTACGAGCGAAACGCTCGATCGCTTCTTATCGACGTTATCTCGCCTGCCCTTCGAGCAGTCCTTAAAAGTTCGCCTGCGCTTTTTAATCGACGGATCGTTCGTGGCGAGATTATATCTCGCGTACTGTTAGCCCGCCGTGAGTCGATGCTGCGTATCATCGGGCCCTGGTGATAACGTCACGGGGCATTATACAGCGCTGGTTTCGACTGTGTTTGCTGGTTACAGTTATGGAGGCGGAGCCTAAGTGGGTGTTAGAAACTGGAAGCTGTATTGTGCTCGTCAACGCCGAGGAGAAAATGTTCAGAAGGATATGGACAGAGTTTCGGGCATCTGTGTTCAGTGTATTTAAAGTTGACTTGACAGGCGAAGGGAAACTAGATCTGTGCGAGGTGGACAGAGGATTTCCCTTGGTCTATTTATTATTTACTAATTAAACCTCTTCAGGGCAAGGGTGCAGGGTTTAATGTCTGATGACCACCGATTCCTGTACAGTGGCGTGTTACCTGTCAAGAACCATTCCTGCTTTCAAAATGACCCTTCAACTTTTTGGGCCCAGGCTGTATGAGGAGGAGGATGTTACTCATCAAGGGTGCACCGCTAAAGGGGGTGTAGAATTTATGCACTAAGGTCGGTATCATATATATTGGCCGGTGAGTTTCAAGAGGAATATTCTCCCACTACACCGTTTGTTTGCCTCGCTGCTCCTTTTCTCAACGTTTTCTGACTCGCTCTCGTTCCATCTCGCTTTCGCCTTCGCAGAACACGAGTGAGCCAGAAGTGGTGGGGATACTGCCGAGATTCTGGCGTGCAGGCCAAACCGAACTCTTAGCGTATAAATACGCACATCAGACTAGGTGTGCGTTAGCAACGAAAAAATTCAGAAGCTTTATTGGTCGGAACATTGATTATTTCTCGATAGATTCATCTCGTGTTGGTCTACGCATAGCTTCGTAACGCACACAACTGTAACGTTAAGGATAAATAACAGCCGAACGGCTAGGTTCAGGCGGAGCCGAGCAGCGTTCCCGTTACCCCACCATACACGCAACTCCAACTGACAAATCCGCGATCGTCAGATGGTGGTGGCTGATTTCTCCTCGATCGCTGCTCGCGAAACCGAACTCACCGGCCAATGTATTTGATACCGACCTTAAGTCCCAAAGCCTGGGAGGACACTCCCTTTGTACAAATGAAATTCTGTAATTCTCACGACGATTCTATTTGTACCTATTATTCTAATGCCGAAGAATTTTCAGAGGACCTGTTAATTCGTCTTCCCAAGTCACCAAGTTAAGGTTAGCGAAGAAACATCCTGTCACCACTTTCGCCAATTATTAATTGACTGGGTTGTGGGAATGGGAGAGCAGGGGAACGAAGAAAACAAAACGCAGTCGAATGGAGGGGTGTATAAATCACAGTTGGCGCCATTAAATTCAAGAGTTACGATAGCAGGCGTCAAGTTTTTCCTCGGACGAGCTAGACAATGGGCAGATATCACGTGCCGCGGAAAAGGGAGCGCAGACGTGACGGAACGAGATGAGAAGAAGAGGAGAACTCGGGTTCTCGGGCATCTTCTTGGATGGCCCGCGGCCGTCCATTAGATCGAACGTGCATGATAGCTTTGCTACGATTGTTGCGCCAATAGGTATGCTGTAAAAAGTAACCGGCCGCCATGATGGAAGGCTATGGAATATGGCTCATGGTTACAGTGTTCGAGGCTTCTGAGTTTAAATGTAGAATATCCTCGATGCTCGTGGTGGACAAGATGTTCGATTAACCAGTGGCGGATTTAAGGAAAAAGGTGCCAAGCATTCTGGGACACCCTGTATACGTAACAGAATTACAAATTACGCGCGTGTGGAATGAAAATTATGGGGAACAAATTAAATTAATTCATTGATTAATTTAAATTAAACCATTCTTTAATTATATTAAATTAAACCATTTTTGTGTATAGAATTAGAAACGTTGAAATTTTTCCCTCAAAATCGTAACTTTTTCTTTAAAGTCCCGTAACTTTGTCAATTTTAGACTTTTTTTCTTATGGTTTTAGTACATCGGTGGTGTTAATTCATGGCGATTAAGAAAAACTTCGGTTTCTTTATTTCAGGCAAAACTAGGATCCATGGAGAATTATTCTCGAATAAAAAAAAGAATTCTAGTTGTCCAAATATAGGGTAAACCACACTTCAAGTTTTGAATGCTTCGATTTATATTTGTTTAGAAAATAATTTATTAAAAATCGCCGTTTTTCAGCGCCCCCAACCAGGTTCCCCCCTTAAATCCGTCAGTGCGATTAACCCTTTGCTTTTCGGCTTTCTGAAGCTTGCAACTGCTGAAGTTAAGTGAAAGGAAAATATAGATACACTAAATAGTTAATAATCTGTGAACCGTCCGAAACTAACTTAATACAGAAACCACTGATTAAGAATTCTGCAACCATCTCATTTTTATTAAATTCAATCCCTGAAGGACGTCTAAGGTTAACCCTCGAATGGGTCAAATGTGACCTATGGTAAAATTACTTCTGTAGTTCAAGTAGCTACTTTAGTAGATAGTAATTAACAATTCCGATTACCCAGTAATCAAGCTGTGTAACTGTGATAATAAAATTAACGAATAATGTTTACGATTACTGAGTGTTGGGCAACAGTGCTTAATGAGTAACAGAAACGATCAAAGTGAACGTAATTACGGGGCATAATTGACTTATATAACCACTGAATGATTACACTTCTGATTGCAGTGGACTGGATATGTTAATGAGATTCCGTTTGCAGGCGATAGCGCATCAGTGTTTATTGATAAACCAGATACGATGAAGTGGGAGACCGGAAAATCGACCATTAGGAGGGCACGGGCCAGTAAACGTCTTTCCAAAAGAACAATAGGGTAAAGGACCCAGTTACTGACACCCAACCAATTACTGTCACCTTAAGCTATTCTACTTAAACGTTTATTTATTCGTTACTTTAAATAAAATAGCTTAAGGTGACAGTAATTGGGTCCTTTACCCTATGCACCCGGAAATCTGGAATAGCACAGTGTCCAAGGATCACGGAGGAAACTCGGAGAATCTCCTTCAGAAATCTCGTGGATCCCTGCGAAAAGTATAGCTTCGTGTCTAGCACGAACACGTCGATGTTTCTTAATTCGTGCCTCGAGCAGATGGAATCGCCGCGCAAATAAAGGAAAATGACCGGCTATTTGAGCTAGAAGAGGGTACACTTACATCGTGTATTTACGTGAACGTCGTCCACTCTAACTGGCAGTTACCAAATGATGTCATTCAGCAGCGTACGCATATTATTTAACGTTAAGTAGGGGCACAAATGCAGGCAGCGGTGCGCGGAGAGACATATGAAATGAATATGTTTGTTCTGACGATGGATCGTGTTACGTCATCGATATTTTGGAACTGTATTATTAGACGCGATAAGATTTCTTAGGGTGCTGTTATTATCTGGCAAAGTCGTATTTAGATTCTTTAGATGCAAAGTGGCTGATTAATCTTGTCGAGTGGCAAAGTATTAAGAGTTGTGCTTATCGAGTCACTGGCTTTACTACTCGACTTCGGCCGAAATTTAGATTCTGATTTTATAAAAAAAAATGTATTTTTCTCTTGTGAAAATGGTCACATTCGTCTGCATTAGTCAGGCTTAATGAGCTGAGGCACATTTCGTGATCCCAGAGCTTATCGTTCGAAAGTTTTTTGGCGACAGGCAAACACACAAACACGTAGAAGCTTTCTGCTTTATATATTAAGATATAAACTTGCAACTTCTTGAATTTGGAATATTGATAAACTTTGGAATATAATTCTGACGTTAACCACGTGCAATGTTTTTTGGGGATTTATAAAAGGTTTTCTCCCATTTTAGAATAATATTAACGTCTTTGCACAAACGTGTTCAGTAGTCCTTGGAAAATTTCGTAGTTCATCTAATGAAATTTGAATGCAATAGGTTCTTCGAGTATCCTTGTAAGAAATTTCTGGATTAAAAGGATTTAAATGTGACGTTTGTTTCGTGATATACGAGGAATAGAAGCTACAGTCAGGACAGAATAAATTGGCTGCCCAAGGCTACTCAGGGAAGGCTGCCCCCCACCATTAAGCTGCATTGCCGTATTTCTTGCCTTTTCAAGCAACTCTGTGGGTATATGCAACCGATTTCTCAAACAGACAGGCTTAAGAGCAGGATAATTGTGTAGAAGTGGAAGTTCTGCCTGGTATGGTATAGTCGGCGAAGTGAGAGCTCCGGGGAGGAAAATTACAGTGATTGAGTTGCTGTACTGTAAGAGAGAATCGCATTTTCCTCGAGCAGTGACATACGAGCCACTGAGAATGAAAGTGGTAAGAGTCAGACGGGTCGAAAAATTCAGCCGCATTCATACTGTTTCTTCCATTGAATATCGTAGGTACTTTAAGTGTTCATTTATCACGATGAGAGCGAAATGAAATGCCTTGAAAATAAACACTGGCACATACATATACCTTAGAAATACTCATTGAAATACTTCAATTCTATATCTTTTCTTTACTTCAATCTAGTGTATTAATATTTATTAAATATTTCTACAATATTTCGCGAATATGCCTAAGTGAGAACCTATGTCTTAAATTTGTCGTAGATTTAAGTAGACTATACTCACCAAATATTGTAGAAACGTTCACCAAACGAAGACTATTGTCACCTAATTATTATTATTTTAAATAAAAAATGAATAAAAAAATTAAAAGTGACTTTGAAAAAATAAAAATGCACTAGAAAGTAAAAAATAATCTTTCCTGTAACTCTACGTAAATCTGGCGCCGACTTAAAAAATTGAGACTCGTAGATTAAATAAGGGAAAAGATTTTTTTTTTAAATCGGTTTTAATTTTTACCAATCCAGTACACTTGAAACTTTGCAGGCGTACGTAGTAATTGTGATGACAAATACAAAAATTTCGAAAAACTCACCCCCATTTCATAACCGGAAATGAATCAATTTAATACAGAATCAAGACTTAAAAATTGCTGCAAAGAGTGCTCAGTGCACAGCAGGAAGCTTTCAAAAGAATCTTCTAAAAAATCAGAGCGTTGGAGTGGAGCCGGGGCATGGAAAATTTTTACTGTTCTACTGCTCCAAATGTTTCTTTATTATTTGAATTTTCTTTCATTTTATAAGAGCAGACGAATGAAATCTTTTTAATATATACCAATTCTCAATTTTTCATCATTGATAAAATATTATATTATAGAGCCGCTCAGCCCGGTGTTAAGGGGTTAGGACACAGTTTGATAATATATTTCCTAGGCATTGACGATCCAAGATTTCAAATTTTTTAATTATTGTACAAAATATAAACAGAAAGATCGCACACTTTTGTCGAAATTTGATCATCATTTTTCAAACATCGACCATTTTGTCAATTTTCGCAAAAATTGAAATGTTGGATCGTCAATGCCTAGGAAATATATTACAGTTTATGACATTTTTGGGGTTTTTCTTACAGTTGATCCGATTTCCCGGAATCCAACCCACCAGTTGGCCATCCAGAAAAAAGGATATTTTAAATTGAGACATTGCACGGCGTACAAATGTTATTTTGTAAATATTATACGCTTTTCTTATAGTTCATAATATAGTTAACTGAAACACAAAACCTTATATTAATCGATTGTTCACTTTTCTTATTATCGTCGTCTAAAAATTGTCTGCTTTCTTGTCTTACTGTTTCCTAACCCCTTAAGAAGGCATACTTATGTAGTACTTTTTTTGCCTGAAAATTAAGCATTATTTATGATTTTCTTTCTATATGAAAACGAAAAGCTAGAAAACTGGGGTTTGTTGCAAATTAAAGATCACTCATTGAAAGTATTAAAAGAATTTGTTATTTAAACAAAAAGACAGCTGGCGGTGAGCAGGAGCGGAGCAAATAAAAAAATTGGTCTGCTCCAATCCCCTGCTAAAAATGTTCCCACCAGTTTGCATAATCAATTACCAATTCCGAAAATAGCCATCCCCGCGATGCATAATGAGACTGGGTTACTGTATCGAGCCATGCTTTTCACAGCCACGGTATAAATACGCGTCAGTAAAGGAGCGGCAATTCCACGTGCAAATCCTTCCTCCTAGGATTCTGTGCTGTTATCACGCAAAACGATTCACGCCGTATGTTAATGCCATTGAGTCTCATTATCGCCAGACTTCGGCCGTCGAAAGTCGGCGCCATCGTTCGCGTGGCTTTATTGCCGTGCAACAGTATGATGCAAAGTCCGCGATACACGAGCAGAGGAGTGCGTGACGGATGATGCGAGCCGCTGTGATCCTCTGTTACCGATATACTTCTTGCGTATCGTCCTGGCAAAGAGGCTACTTAATTAAGCAATTTGTTGGTTACGCGATTGGCGACTGTTATCGCTTCACCGCGGGTAGCAAAGTGTTCTCCAAGGTCGGAATCCTGCATCATGGCCGTCCATTCAGATTTTTTCCCCGCGTTCAGCGAACCTTTGTCGGAATCAGAAACCTGGTGACCATAACTGTACGTGGTGCACAGGACACGTTTACTGGAAAATAGTGCTGCATGAAGATAAATAATAAATTGCGATTCAAGGGGTGGAATGGAATTGTAATTCGATCATGGAATCATGGGACATCTCTCTCGTCGCAACTTAGAAGTACAAATGCAAGACTGCACTGGAATATTGTCAGCTGGAAACTAAATGAATTACTGTTGGTTTATGTAGGGTAAGTCGGGGAGAGATGGCTCACTTTTATTTTAAAATCGTAAATTGCGTAATTTACACCGTAAATTTAGTGGTTGTTTAAAGGACAAAAATAAACGCGGTCGAGCCATCTCACCCGCGAGGCCATCTCACCCGGAATTGCCCTACGCAAGAAACGCACTTGCACTGAAGGCAGAACGAGCAAAGACTGGCTTGGAATTTTGTCGTTTCGTATCGATTATATTGGTAATTATTAATAATCGCCCAGTCAGCCTGGCGACGCATGTTTTATGCGCAAAGAGAAACATTATTGCTGGCTATCGAGGCTCGCTTTCACAAAGACTTCAAAATTACACCGCTCTGGCAGCTCGACTTTCAGATATAATTAGCTGGACAGAATCGTTCCATTACATTTACCTCTCGGTCAGAGATAGGTGAAATCTTTTTTTCCACGGGGAAGTAATTACCAGAGGAACGATCGCGCCTCGGCTTACAAAAGGAGCCGTGCCAGCAATGCTCCTTGCCCGAGTAATTTTTCCTAAAAGCGTCGTAAACTTAATGTACTTTATGTACGTTCGTCTCTTTATTGCTGCCCGCGCGATATGAGATTTAATTAATACCGCGTTACGCAACGGTTCATTTAACGTTCATATCAACGTAGCGTTTCGTGCCGGAGAAAAACCATCGCGGTAATATCTCGTTTAAAGGCTACTGCCTGGTTTGAATCTGGTAAAACTCACTTTTAATAAATAAGAGATTATCTACTATTTTTCCTTGACATAAGAAATTTAACCATCTTGGAAGTGAAAGAACCCCTTCCCCTTTGCAACCTTTATCACCATCCATGTATTATTATTATTAAATCTTTATTACTCACAGAAAATAAATGAAATAATACCTATAGATGATCAATAGTAAAATTAAATCTAGATTAAAATATTCACCATACTATGCCATATTAATAAAAAAAACAAATCTCTTATCATACCCTTTCAAGAATTTTATTTAATTTTCTTCTTTTTAATTTTAAAATGAAATTTCTAGGGGGCTGCTTTTATGCGCAACTTCTTTCGCCTTTCTTTTCTACCCACAGAATATACCAGCACAATTTGCCCGTTAGAACCCCAGGCACCCTGCATGTTATCCCATTGCAAATGGTTCACCTCCAAGATAGATTCTCGCTACGCGCTCACCCGAAGCCAGGCAATCGTTGCCGTCGGTTTCCCTGACTATGAATATCATCGCGCGAAGGTATTGAAGAACGTTTCGACGGACCGCTGCGCGCCGTTTGCAAAATTTGTCTACTACCTCAGGATTTTGGAAAAAATCGATTTCAAGTTTAACACAGATTTTCAAAGTTAAAAAACGTTCGTACCGTAATCTCTAAAATTTTCCCTTATTCTGCAATCTTTCAGCTTTAATTTAAAAAAAATCATCGCTCTATCTCATTTCTATCAAAAGTTCTTTGATTTTGAAACAAACTTCGTCACTTTGCCCTACTGTGTGGCGCGGCGTATTGGATTAAAGCGCCATGATGAAGTTTGTGTCAAAGTCAAAGAACTTTTGATAGAAATGAGATAGAGCGATGATTTTTTTTTTTAAATTAAAGCTGAAAGATTGCAGAATAAGGGAAAATTTGAGAGATTACGGTACGAACGTTTTTTACCTTTGAAAATCTGTGTTAAACTTGAAATCGATTTTTTCGAAAATCCTGAGGTAGTAGACAAATTTTGCGAACGGATTTGAAATCAGCGTGACAAAATCTACAGGAAATGATGTACAACATGTCAAGAAAAAAATCTAACCGTACATGGTATTGGATAAATCACAATTTTCTTGTAATATTTCAAGTTTAACACAGATTTTCAAAGTTAAAAAACGTTCGTACCATAATTTCTTTAATTTTCCCTTATTCTGCAATCATTCAGCTATAATTTAAAAACAAAATCATCGCTCTATCTCATTTCTATCAAAAGTTCTTTGATTTTGAAACAAACTTCGTCACTTTGCTCCACTGTGCGTCGGATGGACGGATGGCGAGGATCGAGCACGGTACTAAATAGTGGATTCGCGAGGCAGAGCGTGCCACGCGCGTTTCTTCGACCGCGGCTCGTGGCCTATGGCGCATGCCGCGAAAGTCGCGATACTTTGCGCACCAGCCACGTGCATTCTGTTCCCCGGATACACGCGTGGCATTACGTCTGCGCCAGACGTCAACGTGCAACTGACGTAATTTGGATGCACCCCAGCTGCTCTCTTAAAGTCGTCCCACAGGCGTGTCGTTTCTGTGCGAGGAAGAAGGGTATCGCAAGTAATAGGGGAAGCAGAGGGCGAAAATGGGGGTACAGTAGCGAGGTCGTAAATCGGTGGAGCTTTGTTGCGAACATAGCGTCGACGTGAATGAATTATTGATAGAAATATGAGAAGATAACGACCCGAAGCTGAAGGCTCGATCGCAGACGCTGCTTGATGGATTAATTTACGACGCCACTGTACCTTTTTTAACTATTGTTCACCCTTTAGTGGCTTAGGGACCATTTTCAAATTATGCAAGGCTAATTTTCGCGATTTCTTACGGTAATTTAAGAACGACCCTTTATATGTACCTAAGTCAAGAACCTAGGTAAGTTCGCAGCTTTGTGGACATTAGTGTTTTATGGTTCTATGCTGTGGAAGATGAGTATATAAGCGCAGCTTTGTAATCTTAACCCTTCGTGGTCACACGGGGTGTATTGTACCCGACGAGCAATTTTTTATTTGAAATGCCGCACCTTTACATCTTCCACAGGGGATTTATCGCAAAAAAATTTAAAAAATCGGTATTTTTCCACCCACGATGGAAAATCGC
Source organism: Andrena marginata (assembly GCA_963932335.1). NCBI lineage: Eukaryota > Metazoa > Arthropoda > Insecta > Hymenoptera > Andrenidae > Andrena > Andrena marginata. Next base: position 9,696,026 of record OZ010660.1, read on the forward strand.
TCATTTTCAACTACAAACTTTATCGTATAAAAATTTACATTTCTAGAAAAAGACATTAGACCATGACTGTATAAGTATTAAGAATGTAGAATTATCATTGAAAAGTTAAAAGATTCAAAAATACGAAAATGGTAACTCAAAAAATGACGCTGGGGTACAGTGGACCCCGTGTGACCAATTTGTGATTATAAGAAGGTGTGACCACGAAGGGTTAATATACCCATGTATAAAGCAGGAAGTTTAAAGGTATGTTTGTGTATTTGTATGTTGCCTAAAAACTTTCGATCAGTAAACGCTCGGGTCATGGAATGTGCTTCAACTTATTATGCCTGGATAATTTAGAGGAATGTGACTATTTTCACAAAAGAGGAATGAAAAATAAATCAATTTTTGTACAAAATCAGAATCTAAATTCTGGGCGAAGCTGGGTAATAAAGCTAGTAGATAATAAAGGAAATATTTAATAGATGGTACCTTTGGGGATATTAAATGCAACTTAACAGTTTGACGGTGGACCTTTTGGTGAAAAATTACGCTCACTGCTGATCCTTTTCTTTCCTAACTATGCATTGGTTTTTGAGAAGCAGCGAAACAGTTTATTGTAAGTAGAATAGTAATCTTTGAATGGTTTTGTTTTATCGGCGATAAATGTGAAGTGAAGTTGAATTCTTGGGCTCAGGAAAAGTAATAGATTGAAATCGTGCAATGAAGCATATGTGTCAGTGGTTGTCGAAGTGGTAAGTAGATTTCCTGTTAGTTACTGTATTTTTGCAAAGCAGAGACTGTATACTGAATAAGTATCGAAGAAGTGGATTGCTTTGCTGGTCGTAGGTAAGTGTTGAATAATATGCTTCAGCGTTAGGAATAGCTTATAGGAAGTGGTCGTCCCGTTAGGCCTCGAAACCGTGAACGGATAGAACTTCCGTTCTGTCGCTGCGAGAATATTTTCTGTCACGTTTCCTTCATGCATTGGTGCATTATAAGGATGTTTTATTGCAATTTTATGCGTAGTTTTATATGGAATAAGTTCCTGAAGTCAAGTCAGAAACTTGTGCTCGAATGGGTTTACTATTGTACTAGTTGCAATGGTAACTATTATTACATGCAAACTCAAACCAGAATTTGTATTATTTGGAAACTCAAAGCTCCAATCTCTGAAAGTTTCTACCTCTGTTATTTGCAAACTTAAACCCACAATTTTTACGATTTATTAGTTTAAATCTATGATTTCTGAAAAATTCAAACTTTACTATTTGGCAACTTAAATCTAGAATTTCTATTATTTGCTAGTTTAATGCTCTAATTGCTGAAAATGTCAACTTATATTATTCGCAAATTTAAATCTAGGATTTCTATTATTTGCTAGCTCAAATCTTCAATCTCTAAAACTTTCAACTTCTATTATTTGCAAACTAAAAACTACAATTTTAATTATTTACTAGTTCAAAGCTCCAATCTCTGAAAGTTCCTACTTATATTATTTGTAAACTTCAATCTAGAATTTCTACTGTTTCCTAACTCGAAGCTCCAATCTCTGAAAGTTTCCATTTCTATTATTTGCAAACCTAAATTTGGAATTTTTATTATTTGCTAGGTTAAAGCTCCAATATCTGAAAATTTCAACCTCTATTACTTGCAAACTTAAATTTAGAATTTCTATTATTTGCTAGCTCAAAGCTCCAATCGTTGAAAGATTCCACATCTATTATTTGCAACGGTAAATTTAAAATTTCTATGAATTTCTAGTTTAAAGCTCCAAATTCTGAAAGTTTCAACTTCTATTATTTGCAAACGTAAATCCAAAATTTCTATTATTCGCCAGTTTAATACTCTAATTTCTGAAAAATTCAACTTATATTATTTGCAAACTGAAACCTACAATTTTTAGTATTCGCAACCTCAAATATTCAATCTCTGAAACTTTCAATTCCTATATTTACGAACTCTATCTTGATTATATTAAAAAGCACGTTGAGAAAGTGTTGCTCTAAACTACTTACTACACAGTAGAAACACATTCATCCAGATTTCACGAATTTCACTTAAAAGAAAAAGACAAAAAATGCATACCACTTTCCTAGCGCCACTGTGGCATCATTAACAGGAAAAAGTATTACGAACGTTTCCAACTCGGGCAACATCTAAACACGTCCCAAGGCAACTTACAGGAACAATTATTTTCACACCTTCGCTGCTCATTAATCTCACGTGCAAGAAGATGCGTACACACGTGCCGTTTAAATGGTAATTAGTTGCACGAATTAGCGGACGAGTGAACGCGTTCACGTGCCGATGAAAAGAAAAGTAAAACGTCCGTGTTAGAAAGCGAGGGAGCCTCAGCTCCCTCGTGATACACGCTGTTAGCAATGCAATTACATCAAGAATGTTTATAGAGATAAGTGCACAGGTTTCCTTCAAAAGAAGCGATCCAGAGATATTACATGTGCAAAAAAATTACTTAAATTACTAACGCGCCTCGTGTAATTGTGGAGAGAAATTACGACGATGATTTTCGAAAGATACGTGCAACTCACGTCACATACCATACAACCAATTAAGGCTCGAACTGATACAGAAATTGTCCCTGAACAAACGATGTTTAATAGTTAACTGAGAATTTCTGATAGAAATTTTAAAGTGACTACTAACAAATGACATTAAAGTAAAGATTATTTATTATATTAATATCGTAGACTGCTTGGATTTTCTATAGTTATTTACAATATGAAGAGTAAGTCTGTCTGATTCTTTTTGTATTTAGTGAATACTTAAATACTATTAGTAAATACTATTTATAAGTTAAGTATTTTTCCCTGTTAGAAAATGTGATTTTGTGTATAATTCACGATACAGTCAAAGAGATAAAAAAGATAAATTTTCTTCCCATGAAAGTTAATTTTCTACAAGAATTTAATCGCAATACGAGGGATTAAATCATCCGAATGAAATCACTTTTAAGTTTGTAATTCTCCTAGTGTTTGAACGTTTTTTAGTCAACCTGATGGTTTTATATTCAATTTCAGCTTCAAGTTACTGTTTTCAAATTGTTACTAGAAAAATTTCCATTATATTTTTTTAAATATCGACTTTAAGAAGAGAAACGAACCATTTAGACTAATTTAGAGTTCAGAGTGATAAATGAATGAAACAAGGCAGAATATATTTCACAGTTGGTTTTCTTACACAAAGCTGCTAGATTCTATAGGTTTCAGTCATTGATTTCAAGGCAAACTGTTGTAGCACAGTTCCCTGGTTTCTCGGTGAGGCTAGACTTCCATAAATGCAACAATAAGCTAACGGACCATGGGCCTCGATTTTCGATACTGTAGAGTGCTGCTTTCTACTGACCACCGTTTTATACTCATTCATGCCTATAGAGTTCAGAATTTCAAATACGTGAGAACCTTGACCTAACGGATCACTTGGTTCACCAAGCTTCCATAACTTGCTTTGCAGGTTTAAAATCGGTGATAGAACAGCGAAGGACAATATTAGTCACCACGATTTTATACTATAATCTATAAACGTCTCTTTAAGACGAATCTAACATTAACATTTTTAACTTAAAAATTAGACAGGGCCGCCTCAAAAAGTGTCCTTACAATTCTTGATTTCGAGTTTTTCAACAACAAAAACTAATAGTAAAAGGTAACATACACCTCCAGGTTTAGAAAGAAAACACATAAGATTCAGGTCACCAATTTGCTTCAAATTTTGCACACAGTTAGAGCACAGCATGCATGCCCAATTCAAACCTTTCTCACGCACTTTATTTATAATACACTATATAGCAAAAGATACCCACGCTTCGCTTCGGGCCTAAGAAATATTAAGAACTCCATGGAAAAATATTTCACCCCTTTTCACCCTCTCAGGGGTTGATTAGTGCAAAATCCTAAAATTAATTTTTAGGGATTTGTGTGGGAAACTTTTGTATGTAAAAACGAAGTTGATATCTAATCGGGCTTAAGAGATATTGAGAAGTATGTAAAAACACATTTTACCCCTTTTCCCCCCCTTAGGGGTTGATTAGGGCGAAATACTGAAATTTGCTCTTATGCATTTATGTGGGTAACCTTTGTAAGTAAAAACCAGGTTTATATCTAATCGGGTTTAACAGATATTAAGGAGTCCGAGAAAATACATTTTACCCCTTTTCACCCCCTTAGGGACGGAATTTCCCAAAATTTTTCCTTAGTGAGCGCCTACGTCTTATTTTTAAACAATGTGCCTTCCAAATTTCACGTTACTAAGTTGAACGGTTTGAGCTGGGCGTTGATAAGTCAGCCAGTCAGAACATCTTTTCTATATATAGATTTAATTGAGCTTTTTGATGCCCTTGCTCTGAATTATTACTCGCAGCTTAAAGAAGATATAGCACAACTTGTAACATTTAATTTGTAACTTTATTTTAAAAAATGCCAACAATGAATATACGCATCTTGCAGAGTAATTGATTAATTCTTTAATAATAAATCAACCAATTAAAAAATTATTTATGAAAGATATTTCAAGATGTTTAACTATTAATAATTTGTAATTAAATACAATGCTCTAAGTGTCTGCATTTCTGCTCACGAAAAATAACGATGTACGTATTTCTACTCACCATTTGTACCAATTTCTGCTCACATAATATAAGTTACATCTTTTACGGAGAGGTTTTATAACACAACAGTAAAGCATAAAATAATGATAAACAAAAAATAAAGTGCCTTCGAATAAAAAAAGGGGTTACAGCATACATTGAATTTTGAGGTTATATTACTATAAGTGTGTTGAGTAGAAATGCGGACATGACGGTGATTCACTTGACCCTAAACCTACTCACCTATTTTCTACTGAAAAAAATTAAAAATAGTAAAAAATCGAAATCCAGAGCACAATACAGTATCTGTTTTTGTTATTAAATAAGAACTTCTACCAATTATCGAATACCAATAGTGACCCTGTTCCTTAGCACAACATCACGAGTCTCTGGTTTTAAAAGTTTTTCGTTGCTTATGCTGTACTTGTTTAGCCCCAACCTCGTGCAACACGCGCGTAAATGTTCAAATAATTTAGAATTATTTTGTTGCAATTATAGTACAAACGTAACGGTAATAATAATAAGGAAAATACGAAATGAGCAGAAATGGGGACATGAGCAGAAATTGGGACATTTACCTTATCGTGTAAAACGCAAATGTGGCGCCAGTCTTAGGCGAGAGTGCTCGTTGCGCGCACAGTACGCGCGGTCGCGTTCGCGGCACGCGATTTGCGCAAACGTCTTGATCGCTCGTCTACCAGGCGAGCATAACGCAGAGGTGTGCACGCGTCACGTGCGTTGGCCCCCGACCACGTGACTGGCAACGCGCGACGACGTACGCGCGCGTCACGGGGCACGGGAGGGTGTGCGCGTCACGGCATTACCGAGTTGGCAGACCTTAAAGGCCGCTCCACACTCGTTACGCTAGATCTGAACTGTTAGCACTTCATCTGCCGCTGTCACGTATGCGTGACTTTACGATTTAGATTTTATTAGGTCAGCGCAGTTCCTTCGCTCACTGTTAGATGATGCTAGGTGCACGGAAACGACTTTTTTACCACACACACGGTACTGGGAATGTTTATCGCATTACCCGCCAAATCCGCGTGCTGTGAAACAGGCTTCATAACTATGTGATTGATAAAGTAGTTGGTATACAACTAGGGATTATAATCCCGGTCATTATTTACTATCTCGGGATTCTTTTAAGCTTATCTCGGGATTTCGAGATTAATACCGGGCTTGGGTAATAGAAAATTTCAGTAATTAAAATGATTTATTTTGGGTTAAAATTCTAAATCTTTATTTAAAGTAAATCAACTTACTTTCTAGCATTAGTCTGAAACATAAGCTTAAATCATTTTTAATAATACAAACAGTAATACAATGGAGAATAATAAAGTCTCAATAAGTAGATAATATTAGTAAAGCGTTATGAAGATTTTTGGAAATGCGAACGAAGAAACAGCAAAGCACATGGCGTACATATTTACAAATGTTTCGACTTTAGGTGTTCAGACAAGTTACTCGCGCGATTTCGAAATAGCGGAATGTGAGAATATTATTGTAAAAATAAATATAGTTTAGTTAACTATATCCAGCTTAATATTATTATTTAAATATATCATTATTATTTTTATATTCCTTATTATTATGAAATGACTGTGTCTACTTATTCTGTTTACTTTTATATTTTTCAAGTGTTCATAAAGTAATTCACATTTTTAAAAAATCCCGATCTTCTCGGGATTATTTATATCCAATCCCGCGATTTTTGGAATCCAAAAAACAGCCGAGATCGCGGGATTGCATTCCCTATGTATAACTTATTTTAATCAAGATATTGGGCACTGTATGCCCACTTAGTCAATAATCACACAGAAGTCCGGTGTTTTACGAATACTAATTTATCTATAGCTATATAAAATTCAAATATTCCTACTTATCACGATTTTTGTGAAACCACTGATTCTGTGACCATGAAATTTAGTAGGTAGGTTACTGTTAGACCATATGTGCCTGCTATGAAATCTTTTTAAGGGGTCATTTCGGTTAGATGAGTTGAAAAAATCGATTTTTTATAAAAACCTTTTTCGAAAGTACATATCCTCAAGAATGTACCGTTAAAATTTCATGGAAAAATTCCGATTATTTTAGCATCTGCCGAGGCATTTTTTAGGGGGTGCAGAGGCGCGGCCTCTGTAGATGAAAACTTTGAACGCGTTTTTCTCGAAACTTCATTTGTCCACATCGTGAAGATAAAATCTCAAAATCTATCAAACCGATTGCTTTATAAATTTTACTGCTTATTCTGCACACCTGTGACTCTCGCAGGGACTACACCAAGTATTTTCATTGAGTTTAACCTACTTTTAAAATCGAAAATAGCAAAAGAAAAAAGCCGAAAAATATTTTTCTTGCATATTTGCCCGCCATTATGCTAATTTTGAAGATAAATTATTAATTATAGTCCGAGCGATAGCCACAGACATACTGATCAAGAATCTGTTTGGATTTTTTGTTCAGATAAGTTTAACAGCTGAAATCGCCTTCACGAGGGACGCCTGAATTTTTAAACATGTCATCAACACCACTTTCAAAAGCATTTGAAAAGCAACAATTGTATTACTTTTATATTTTTTATTTACGGTAGAAGTGTAGTTTAATAAATAGAAAAACGTTTCATTCCATTACTATAATTATTTTCGTCGCAATAAATTCCTGAAAATCGCTGGATTTATTGGCGCGCTAACCGGAATAACTCCTTAAAAAACTCTCGCGGCTGTAACGAAGAAAGATATACATATATCCCGGGAAACGCCGAGTACTTTAAGCTATTTGGTATTAAATAAGGTGGAAGTGAATAAGTGCTAAACATTTAGGAGATGAAATAACTATTTCCAATACTATATTTGTACTTTTATCATAAAAGCGACAAAAGATCATAGGGAGCCAAGAAAAATACTTTGATGGAAAAACCTTGTAATATATTTTTACGTTTGAATTAAAGGTATTGAAAGAAAAAAATATTAATTGTATTAAAAGAAAGAAGTATGTATGTAGTATGTTGGTTTATTGTTCCCCTCAGGGTTACAAATGTCTTCCATTCGCTTCTTTTCTTTACAATTATTACATTATTTTCTTAAAATTACCCCTTACGCTATGGTTATTAACTCTAGTCCTTATGTATATTTTTTTAACGGAAAAAGTATTAAAACTATTACAAGAAGAAAGTATTAGAATGATTAAAATAAATGAGTATTAAAAGAGAAAGGTAGTAAAAGTATTAAAAGAGATAGGCATTAAAAATATTAAAAGAGAAAGGTATTAAAAATATTAAAAGTATTAAAAGAGAAGGGTATTAAAATATTAAAAGAGAAAGGTATTAAAAATATTAAAAGAGGAAGGTATTCAAAATATTAAAAGTATTAAAAGAGAAAGGTATTAAAAATATTAAAAGAGAAAGGTATTAAAAATATTAAAAGTATTAAAAGAGAAAGGTATTAAAAGTATTAAAAGAAGAAAGTGTTAAAAGTATTAAAAGTATTAATTTTGCAGTAAAAGTTTAAATACAGACTTCGGTTCAATAAAGCGGGCAAACTTTAGCAGCGACCTAATATTACGGGACACAATTCTACGAAACTGATCTTCTTTCACAGTCACCACTGATGAAACTGTAAGTACTGTTAAGAGATCCCTCTTCTGTTTGCAAGATAGAATTGCGAAGGTACACAAGAACGAATGAATAGTTTGGCACCTTAGGGTGATTTGTAGCGGCCGTAAGTTTGCAACACGAGCAACAGGGTGAAGCCTAAATCGCCAGCGCGACGTCTGAAACCCAACGACGAACCTCGAGCGAGTAATTTACAATCGTTTGTTTACCCCGCCGTTGCTTAATCCGCAGCGGAGGATCGGCCCCCGTCGTTTTCAAGAAGCACGACGATCTTTGAGCCAGTGGAAAGGAAAGAGCGGGGGGAGGCCCACAATGCTGTCGTGGCCCTGAACTCGATACTTTCGCCGCCATTGCCTCGCTCTCAATTGCAAAAAGGATTTTTGCATCGTGGCAGCGCAGGCGAGCGCGCGCGCGCTTACGCTTTAAAACCAAGCCAATAAATTAATGTTACCAGGCGAGCAGGAAACGCGGGTCACGCGCGCAGCCCCGCTTTTGCAAAAAACCTATTGTTAACATGCTACCCTGTTAAGTATGCAATAATGTTTCAACAATATCGCTGGCAATTTAACAACGATTTTGCAATCCACCGTTCACAAGTGCGCGAGTCCCGTCGCGGCCGTTAATCGTACACCCGCGAGTGTTTAAATATCGCGAATTCGGCGCCGCGCGGTAACACAACGGGCGATGATTAAGTTTTATTAGTCGGGACAAAGTCATCGTTGTAAATTACTTCTCGCGTGTCCCGACATCGTCTCTCCTGATTCTTCTTCTTTTTTATCTCGCTTTCGAACGACACAAGAGAGTTCCTACGCTGTATGATCTCTGGATCACGAGTATTTTGGTATTGTTGTTTTGTTGTTCTCTGTAATTGATTCGTCGCTAGAGCCGTGGTTGCTTGGGAGATGCCTGCAGCGGATGTTTAATGGGTTATTGTGACGGAATATTAATAGAAGATGAGGCGCTTCTATTATTCTCTTAACACTTGGGCGGGGTCCGATCAAGGGGCACAAGCAGGGCAACTACTCAGAGCGGCGCAAAATTGGTAGAAATAGACAATTAAAATCAATAAAAACCAATGAGAAAGTGAAACTTTTGAAAAACAGTAAAACGATTGATAATACATGTTTGAATTTAGTATGAAACTTGTAAATTGTTTTTAACTCGCCCACATAATTACTATTATACTAACAAAAGGCTTTCCGACCTACAAAAAATTTCACTCGTTGTCGAAACTTATATTTTAAAATGATTATTTATTTTATGGTTAAAAATGAAGGGCGGTAGAAATCATTTTTGCTTAGAAGCACGACGCGGAAGAGCTAGATCGGGTTCCTCACTTGGGCTATCAGATGACGAGGATGTGATATTGAAAAAGGAGGTTCTTTTAAAATTCGAATAAATTGACGTTTCTTCGCTGCGGTCTGTTTACACCAATTCAGGTTAACTTAAATGGTTCATTTGACAATTTCCAATCGATACGTTTCATTTCTAATATATATACTCGAAATTCGCAATGTCAAGTTTGTCGACAGAGGAAAGTGGGGAAAATTACTACCCAAGGGAAAATATCGATATTGTAAAATACCCTTGTAGCACAAAATATTGGTTAAATATTTTTTCCAAATATTAAAAAAATATTTTTTTAGCCACACTTTTTAATATGAAAAAATTGTTGATTCCAAATATTATATACACATACTGAAAATGTGAAATAAAGGTTTAGGAAATATGAAACATTCGGGAAAAAATGTTTTCTTTCTACCATTCAATAAATATTTACATTATATTTGAAAAACAATGTTTGGTTCATAATATAAAATGAATATTTCCCGAACATTCGGAAAAAATGTTTTGTTTCAAACGGTAAATAAATATTTACTTTATATTTGAAAAAAGAATATTTTTTTCATAATATAAAATGCATATTTCCAGCATGTTTGGAAAATATATTTGCTTCTTAATCTAGAATAAATATTGTATGTATGTTTAAATATCAAAAAGAGATTGAACCTCTTTTTAATATTGGATGTATGTGCATTCAATATTTTGTGCTACTAGGGTATTGTTTTTCTTAGAAATGGTAAGCATTTGAGCACAAAGTTCACTCTCTAGCTCCATTCAGCACCATTTTCAGCTAAAAAATTGTTCATAACTATAAAAGCATTCAGTAGTTTAGAAGCTACTATATAAATTTCAAGTGAATCGAATTAAATTTGTTCAAATGATGCTGCTGGCAAATTTGAAAAACGTGGTTCTGAAGAAAATGCGATGAAAGTGCCATTTTGAAAAAAAAAAAGATAGCTTGAAACTACTTAAGATGTGTATAATAAAGGCGTTTAAACAGATTTTCCACTTATTTCTTCGTTTACCCACAAACAATTATCAAAGGTACACTACTTAAGGTGATCCTAAGAATAAATAGCGACTGCGAATTAGTACGAATACCGCTCTTACACACGAACCGTGCACAAAAGCTCGCGCGCTCGGATTTTCAGCTTCTGTTCAAGCACGCTGCTTGGCCATCCCACTATTCCCCGCGCAGCCTCAACATTGTTCTTCCCAACTTCTGCTTAACGCCAATCTGTCGCACCCCGCAATCCTTTCAGCGATATTCGCGCGGACCAATTTGAAAGGGAAGTGAAACCACAGCTGTTGCAAGGTTAGCCGCGGAGCTGAATGGTTCCGACTTGAGAAACGTCCCTTGGCCAGAGTGAAGGGAGCACGGAGGCCCAGCGAGCGCGCACAGCTGCACGGGCTCCCGCCGATTCGAGTCCCCCTTCGGCGGGACGCGTGCCCGCCCGCCACGGATGGCCATCGGAATTCCACTTTCCACGCGGGGCATGCTTCTTACCTTTTGTCCGCACTCGGAAGCGAGCGCGGGGCATCGGTGGCCTCATAAATAAGGCATAACCGTGAACGCGGCGTAGGCGAGCCATCGAGAGGCTGGCCCCTTGCTCGTGTGCGTCCGCGACCTGCCCTCCACTTCTCGCCAGCACAATCAGGGTAAAGGAGGGCACAGGTGAGCCGAGGGAGAAGAAGCCAACGGGACGTGGCCACTCTCGGCAGGATGGAGTGCTCTCGCCGAGCTATCTAAGCGCTTATTATGTATTCCCCAGCACATCCACGTGCATGCTCGTGTGCACTCGAAGCGGAGATGGTGGGCAGACCCCTTTAAACGTCACCTTCTGCGTTAAGGGAGGCTGTGAAGTTTCATTGACTCATTCGGTGTGCCTGCTCGATGAACTTTGTGGCTAGCGTGCACGGTATTGTTGGAAGTATCGGGATGAATTGTAAATAGTGAAGTAAGGTGGTAGAAGGGACTGGGTCCAAAAATATTGACTGCCAGGGGGCAAAGGGGACCCCCCCACGACTATAAGGCTATCATTTAATTTTTATAAGAAATAGATCAAACTTTCAAAAAGTATGTAAGTGGCAAAAATGTATATTTACAATTTTTGTGAAATGAATTTATATCTTTTAGTAATTGTAAATTACAGTGTTTAAGGCAGCCCACTTGCCTTCTTGATGGCGGATGGGACGTAAGAAGTGTGTTAAAAACGAGAAATGACGAAGTTTAAATACTCGTGGAGGTATCTATCTTTGTTTGAAAACTATCTAAATAGTTAGAGAACCGAAACTATCTTTGAAAAATTGGAAGAGTTATCACAGGCTTTTGCGATGGAAGGTAGGTATCCTTCACCATGCAAGAATATACAGAAGTTCCTAGAATAATAAAAGGAAAATAATTCACTGTTATAAACAACTAGCTTGAAGTGCCCGGCGTTGCCCGGGTAAAACTTCGATTATCACGGAGTGTCAAGAGGGTGAAATAAGGGGGAAGGGATTGGATATCAAGATTTCATGGTAGCCTATATTTTCCGCAGGGTTCTATAGAGTAATTATGCAAAATTTGGTTCAGATCGGTTAAAAAATTTGTGATAAAAAGTATCCTATATCTTATTCCTGGTTCTAGACTATGTATATACAAAAATTCAAAAAGATCCGTTGCGTAAGGTAGATGTCCCCATTACTAACCGCGTCCCCATTAGTGACCAATTATTTATTTATATTGTTTATTGCAACACAGAAAGCAAAATATGAACCAGAAAGTTCAGAAATTATAATTAGAGGTATTTCATTTATAGTTTCATACGTTATTTATATAACCGTACATTCATCTTTAAGTAAATTCACATGTAAATTAGGACTTGGTCATTGACATGAAAGTTGACAGATTCTAATAACGTGAGGTTTACTACAGATATCATTAAACTCGCAAATTTTACAATAAAAATACATGGATCCATGCAGCAATTTACTCAAATTAACTAGAAATATATACAGAATTATAAAATAAAAAGAAAATATTCATTTCCTTTCATTATTGTAGCAGAGAATCGGTAGATGGTACAAGTTGGTCGATAAAAGGGACATCAGGTCCAATATAATTTTCACCATAATTTTTGTGTAAATAGTCAAATATCACTCTAAAACTAATTTGATTAAGAAACTAGACACTTCAAAAAATACAATGATCCATACTTTACTCAAACATTGGTCGTATATTAGTAAAGAAATTACTATTTCGAACCAGTCGCACTCTTAAACGGTCGCTAATGGGGACATTTACCTTAGTTGCGACGTGATTGAGTAACAAACATCCTAAAATCCAAACACACTTTCGCATTTATTATATTAATAGGAAGTGGGATACGCAATAAGTACACAATCTGCGTCAGTAAGCTCGTGCAATTAGAAAATAAGAATAATCATTTAATATAGAACTCTATTCTGCCCTCCTTAATTAAACTGTCCTATCTAGCATTTTTTTCATTTTTTGAGATATATTGAAATATTGGAAGTTCCACACGTCTTTTACCTTTTAAGTAAAGTCAGAAAACTCTACGTGCTTCGTAAACATTTATAAACAGTTTAACGTATTTAACCTAACTTCTTTTAAAATGGTTAAAATATCTTATCTAAAACAATTAATTAATTGGCACGTTAATAAAACATTCCCTACCGGTACACCTATTACAAAAAATTATATTAGGCTATTACAAAATAATAACAACGTGTTTTAATTTGAATGGAGGAAAATAAGTGTGGTATAAACTAAATGATAAAACCTCAGTTTTCTCGGTTATTTGAAAATGCTGGATAGGACATTTTTAACTAAAGAGGGCAGTATTAGCCTTCTCACCCATTTCATTACCAAAGCGAGCAGACTACGTATGACAAAATAAGAAATACAGAAAGCACACTCTGGTTAACCTTCCGCTACGCAGGGGAATCCCATGAAACGTTACAGTTCCCCACGATTAATTGCAAGTATTGCATGCGCGAAGGCTATACAAATTTAAACCAAGAATTTCTTTATTATCGTCGCCGATCCGATACCCAGAGCTTTACCGAAGCAAGCGTAGATACTTTATTGCGCGAGCAAGTAGAGGCTAAGCAACCCCGCGTGTAAATTCCGCGAGTTTGCTGCTTCCTCGACCAGCAGAGTTGCTTTCTGAACGCATTACAGTTCACGGGAAAAGATGATCTGCTCAAGAGTTTCCCTGCGCGTGCACAGAGTTGCTTATAGGTACTCCGCGGGCCAGGGGAACTCTACGGCGAGATTAAGAATCGTGACTGGTTAATACGAGCCATCGTGCGCCACGACTCCTAAGAATTTTCGATACTGGGTATCCGGGTTACGATATATTTATCGAACAAGTGGCAAGGCACGGGGATAAAACGGGCAACGGGAATTATTTATCAAACAATAAAGTAGCCTTTTGTCCAAGGCGCGGCACATTGTTTAATTTCGCGGTAGACGAGGCGCGCACCAAAAGACAAAAGCATACGTTGCGAAACGATTACCGTTTATATAATAATAATAATTTCGTAACATAATGGAACGTATTTTGCATGAAACCTGTAGCTAGCTCGACTGTATGATTGTAACATCGAGCGCAATTTTTTATTTATCTCGTAAAACAGCTCAAACACAGTGGATTTATTTATTTATTTATTTGCCGGTAAACCTTTTAGCATAGATTTTGTCAGAATCAGTGAAATGTAGGCACCAATGTGTTGTACAATTTATGCCGAAAAGAGGCTGGGGAACTAAAGAGATTCAGCGTTTTGCAGAATTCATTCACATTCATAATTATGCAGTTAATGTAATTGTATTGGCCATAAGTCGTGCAATGGGCCTCTTGACAAAGTAGGACACGATTTCTTCTGAATGACGCTGACGTAATCAACTTAGATATGTTAAAGTAGATGTTTCAATCCCTTTTACGTGAGGGAAGCTCAAGTATTTTATCACACGAGACACTTTTGGTTATAAAAGATGGGCAAAGTTAGAAGCAGAGTGAAGATGGGAAAAGTACCATTCTCCAGCCATAAATGTGTCTTGTGTGGAATGGCCTTAACGGTAGCGAATAGAGTAGCAGATTTTCGTTTTGTTAAACTCCGAAGGCTGAGGAGTTTTAGAGGAAAATATTCTGAAGAATATTTCAACTCTGTTATCTGCTATATAATAATAAAAAATTAGAGCATAGAATTGACATGTTCTTCAGTTTTCAATTTTTGTCATTTTTGTTTAAATTAATTACTTGATAACAAATATGCTGAAATATACTTTGGTCCTTCCTCTTTAGTATATTGTAAATGAAAACTTGGGAAAACACAACTTGCCCCCGTCTTCCCTATAATTTTTTCATTTTTTCGTGCAAAAATCACGCGAAAAAATTAAGACTTCAACTTTAAATAGCCGCAATTTTATTTAAAATTAATATTTCGGACTTTCCTTCCATTAATCAGAGGATACTTTAATATACTAATGAAATATTTTTTGTTTTTTGATTTGAGATAATCTGGTTCCGATTGGCAGTGCTCACCGCAAAACCAAATTCTTAAAAAGGCTTTTTGGATATCGGTTGTTACTTTATTACAAACATTCAATATTTTCCTACGAAAAAATTACCAAATGTTCTTTAAATGTTGCGGCTTTAAGTGCAACAAGTTCTGTAAAAATATGTGTTTCCGCTTTTTTCAAAAAAATTCACAAACATTCGCCTCTTTTCGGCACTCTGACTAGGTACCTATAACGCCTTAATGGAAAAATTAGTGGAATTAGCAGAATAAAGATTTCGCAAATGGTCTTTTGATTTCGAGGAAGAAAGGCAAGTTTATTCTCCCCAAAATGCCACCTTAGAAGTGTATTCTCACGTTCCTAATTGCAAAATTCAATTTCTTTTGCTTATTTCTTAAAAACCATGGTGTCGAAAGGCTAATTTTTAAAATATTTCGTCAAATTTGAAAGAATTCGCGAAGCAACGTGTCTTCGAGCACATTACTGGTGATTTATTTGCGAAAGGAAAGCTGCGAGGTAATGCCTACTAAACCGCAAAGAATTAGCGAAGCTACTCGTTCTTCTTTCATATTCTAGTGAATAAGGAGATCCAAGGTGTATTATGTTGAGTCGTGAATGATACAATAGCCATGGATTTGCATAACACGTCCTCGTTACCGAGCTGCCTCGAGAATCCTCCTTTTAGGAAAAGGAACGGTAAAGGAGAGGCTCAGTAGGAATAAAAGATAGAGCCCGGGCGAGTTTCGTGGGAAGCTTACAAATTTTTCGAAAATCCGCGCAACAGCCATTTCACACGGCATTATTCTGCTAAGCCTTTCAGGCGGGCCCTTTCACGAGAAGAACGAGATCGAACGCCACAAAAGCGCGAATATTTTACTCCTGCCTGGATACGACTTAGAATGGACGAGAAACACGCTAATGAGTGCGTTAATTGTGGCAATCAATTCGTAACGAAATAAGTACGCGGGAAATGGGTTCAATTGATGCGTTCAACTGATGCAACGAAGTCCTACTTCAAAATTATTCAAATAATGATGCGAATAATTTGAAAGGACTTTGTAGAAAACATTAAGTACCAAAATTAGAAAAAGAAAATTTTTATCGGAAAATGTTGTACGTGGGACATTCCACGCGAAATCGGACACTTTTCGGAGTAACATTTCGGATGTTGCTGAAATTTGAATATGTTGTAGTCTTTAGTGATATTTAAATGTACCTCAAAGGATTTTTCAAAATGTTGAAAAATGTCGATTTTACAGCTCTTTGAAGGTAAGTGCTAACATTTTTTCAGTAAATTATAGCTATGGAAGTAGTAAAGGGATGGAGATGAGCTTTACGGTGCTTATAGAGAAGACATTGGGGTTTTAAGAAAAAATTATTTCAGTTTAAAAAATAATTTTTTTTAACCATTTTTGTGCAATTATTTTAAACAAATGCAGTTTTTTAACATCGGGCGCGATTTTAAAAATCTGAAAAAATAGGGGAATATAAGTCTATCCTTCCCCTTGATGGACTAATTTTCAAAAATATGGACATTTTAAAATTGGCCTTGTGAAAATTGCCGAAAGTTGGCGCTGCGTCAAATCACACCGGCTCGACTCGCTGAGCCGTGCGGTGCTCGCAGCGGCCAAGTGCTATTCTTATACAGTTTTCTCTAATATGGTAAGTATTTGTAAAAAACTGCAGAAGGAAAGCTTTTACTGTTTTTTATTCACAACATAATACGGTAACTCAATTTTTGGTGTTCGCAATATTTTCCTTGAAACGAAGGCGACCCTCAGTTTTTTAAATGGAATGCTATATATTTGATTATCCAATATGAAAGCCACTGTCAAGACAAATTCAACTATATGGTATACTATGACCTCCAAGGATACACATGGTCAGAATTGAAAGAAGAAATTCAATCTACTATAGATACTTCGATATATTTATTTCATTCCTAACCATGTGTATCCTTGGAGGTCATAGTATACCATATGGTTGAATTTGTCTTGACAGTGGCTTTCATATTGGATAATCAAATATATAGCATTCCATTTAAAAAACTGAGGGTCGCCTTCGTTTCAAGGAAAATATTGCGAACACCAAAAATTGAGTTACCGTATTATGTTGTGAATAAAAAACAGTAAAAGCTTTCCTTCTGCAGTTTTTTACAAATACTTACCATATTAGAGAAAACTGTATAAGAATAGCACTTGGCCGCTGCGAGCACCGCACGGCTCAGCGAGTCGAGCCGGTGTGATTTGACGCAGCGCCAACTTTCGGCAATTTTCACAAGGCCAATTTTAAAATGTCCATATTTTTGAAAATTAGTCCATCAAGGGGAAGGATAGACTTATATTCCCCTATTTTTTCAGATTTTTAAAATCGCGCCCGATGTTAAAAAACTGCATTGGTTTAAAATAATTGCACAAAAATGGTTAAAAAAAATTATTTTTTAAACTGAAATAATTTTTTCTTGAAACCTCAATGTCTTCTCTATAAGCACCGTAAAGCTCATCTCCATCCCTTTACTACTTCCATAGCTATAATTTACTGAAAAAATGTTAGCACTTACCTTCAAACAGCTGTAAAATCGACATTTTTCAAAATTTTGAAAAATCCTTTGAGGTACATTTAAATATCACTAAAGACTACAACATATTCAAATTTCAGCAACATCCGAAATGTTACTCCGAAAAGTGTCCGATTTCGCGTGGAATGACCCACGTGTCAATGGTAATACTATAGCATAGAATTTGATTTTTGGTACTTAAAATGTTTTCTACACGGACTTTTCAATTGTTTATAATTTCCATTGCCTACTGACTGGCAATTAATGCTAAGCGTGACATTAAGCGACTAAGAAAGCGTGAATCAGTAAAAATATAAAAAAAGACTATATAATAAATAATTATTCAAATAAAGATAATTCTACCTAATGGGACTGGAGAATTTCATTTGAGAACCGATTCTTATGCTATTGGAATAATTTAAATTTAGAATATTTAAAGTGCTATGTAAGATTAGGTGTTAAATTTTGGACGTGAACGTTGGTAACATACATGTATGTTAAAAGAAACTTTTATTTTTTACTTCGATTCGTGCAAAATAACAAAAAAGAAACTGTTTAAGCTTGAGGTGAGATTTGACTTATAAGTAACTAATAAAAATTGATTTCTATGCTATTAGCATTGGCGCACATAGAGGGGAGCCAAAGAGCCCCGGCACCCCCAAAGAAAATGGGAAAAGGAGATTAATATAACCACGACTGAAGTAACTCAAGAGTTTTGCAAAAAGAAAAGAAACCTAGATTTTATTCTCCAAATAAATTTTTATAATCACCTAATGAATTTTGTTGAATTTGCATTGAAAATATTTTTATCTGCTCAACTCGGCTCCCCACAAAATTAAATCCTCAGTGCGCCAAAATAAACTTTTATTCGATTAACAGCTTCTTGCCGGTCACTCGGCATCTGATTCGAATAGCGCCCCAACTCCAGCCCTGTTCAACGATGCCGATGTGCATGCAAGCTTTTCGAGTCCCGCGGATGGTATGGTCTCGTCCTGTCCTTAAGGAGAACGCTCGCGGGCGGCAATTAAGCAATCCTCGGTTCGCCGGTTACTTTTAATTGTTCCTAACGAGGCTAAACGCGTCCGTGGTCCACGTCACGGCGCATAACAATGAATAACGGTCGCGATGAACGAGTACGTTTACTTTGTTCCCTATTGTCATCGTCGACGACAATGAGCTGACCCACGCGAGTGCTCGAAATGTGTATCATTGACGTGCGAACTTCGCATTCCAAATATCTAATTCCGCATAGACTCGACTGGGGCCATTTCCTCCCTTATCGAAGGCAGGGGATTCCAGAAGCACGTGCATTCATATTATAAGAAAAATTTTGATGAAAGCTTTGTGTCTAGGGTGGTTATGGAAAGTGAGGAGGGTTAGACATCTTTCTTAGATTATATAGTATGATGATACGAAAAATTGATGGGAAAAAGGCGAATGCCATAGTAAGGGTTATTTTGATATAATTCATATATGATTCTTCTTTTGAGTGGTGTAATATTAACAGTGTTTACACTAGGAGCCTCACCTATTACTCAAATTCTACTAATCTACTATATTATTGAATTTGCATGTATTTTCGTATAATGAGTAAATGAATTTTTCTTATTGTTTTGCATACAAAAGAAATACTTTGTGTAAATGAAATGAAAAATCTACTTTTTATTTTTACTTATTTCTTCTTTAATTTTCACTACTAAACGAAAATTACACCTTACAAGATGTTTTATACTTGTATTCAAACATTACTAGATTTTGCAGTAAGGAACACTGATGACTATGAGTAGATATGTGTGTTTTTTGTTACATGAAACGTAGAATTGAAACCACTTAATAAGATATAAGTGCCACAGAATTATTTAAAAATGTAGGTAGTGGGAAATGTAGAATTGAGTAAGAGGATAGTTAGCGGTGGATCATCTCAGCACTTGCTGTATTAAAGTGATTTCCTAACATAAATTATCTCGCAAAGTATTTTCTACTCAATAGACACACCTGAGTACTTTTATATAGAGAATAATGAAAATAATCGATTTATGTATATTAAAAACCAGTAGTCTCGTTTAAAAAAAGGTGCATGAAAATATGAAAAAACATTCGTTCTATCAATTTTATTATATCTTCGCGAGTTTCATCAACATTCACAAAAAGAACCTTCATTTCATTAAAAACAGTATAAATAATCAAAAAGTGATATGACTAAGGGAAATGTATAATAGAAACAATTATTCCTCAGCTGGTAACGCGGAAAACATTTTAAGATCGTTTAAGAATTTTTTAAATATAATCCCTATTTTTGGTCATTGCCTAATAGGAATTATTATGACGAATTGAAGTATACCATTTTCTGCATGATTGCATTGGAAAGCACGGAAACCAGACACACTTCAAAATTATTTTATTGCACCACGCGCAACAATATATTCTCTCCGAATATTTTGATTTGTGTCTCAAAGGATCGTATTAGTCGCGCCTGGTACAGTGAAAGTGACTTTCGTGTGGTAAAAATTGCAACGACAATTAGTTCGAGTTATTAAACGAACAAGTTTTTGTACTATCTGGGTCTGGATATTAAAATGAAACGAGTTTTCGCGGTTGCAAAATTTCATCGTTCGCCAAAACTTTCTCGTCGATGGAAGTTCTATTCCTTGAAACTGAGTTGTTTAATGAGCACCACGAAATATAGGTACACTGGTGACCCACGATACTCATTAGAAGCTAAACTGCTTCGAAACAAATAAGTAACAATTTCTTGCGCAACGATAAATTGAAACAGTATAATAAAGATTTTTAATACAACGCTATGCTTTCTACGAAATTACTTTTGAAAATCCTTGTGCAAAAATAAGTCAAAATTGTAGAATAATTTCTTTCATTTTCCGACTCAGAATGTTTCCGAGAACAAAGCCCCATTCGAAGTAAGTTATTCTCCGCTTTCGACTTATTTGTAAGTATATCTACTCAACATTCATCTCATTTGTAATTCTGTAAACGAAAATCGAGACTACCATCTGTATCCAACCAAAGAGATAGGTTTCTTAAACCTTAATTAAATAATTAACGTATTCTGAAATAAACTTTACATTCAAAGTTCCCCTTACTCTCAAATCGCGTTAACCTAAAATCACGCAATTCAACCGAGCAAATCGATTATCACGTACAGTTCCTCAACGGTTGGCATGGCAACTCTAGCCAGTGTTTACACTCACGCGGCTCTTTGCGTCTCGTAGACGTTGCAAAAGAACCGATCAAATGACTCGTTTGTTCCACAATTCTACGATCTCAATGCGTACAAAACGCTGCAGCGATTTCTTCGCGACGACTGCAGAGAGTTCGCTAGCGTCACGCACGAACGTTTCACGAGCGGCGTCGCGTCAGGAGGAACCACCTGTCAACGCGAGGCCGCGTGAAGTTGGTCGCGCGTTCGATGCGCTAGCGGCCAACATTCGCAAGCGATTTGAAAAACGCGCGTTCACTCACCGTCAGCTCGGCATTTCGTCCAGCGTCGTTCGAGTGTCGCCGGTGGAAACTCGTCACGCTCGACAGTATCGTCGACACGATCATGCGGGCGCAGTGTTTCACTGATCACGTTTGCGTTGGTTGCGAGGGTCCCGGGGGACGATGAACATCGCGTAGAAGCCAGCAGGGAGAAGATACTCGACCCTACGACTCACGCTGCGGAGTTCCGTGTCTATTGTCGGAATATCGTTTGGGATGCGCGTCAGAGCGGTTCACGCGGTTAGTAACGTCAGGGCAGCGCGGTTAACTGCACTTTCTCTACTCCACGACCCGCGAAGCACACCTGACCACTGGTCGAACGATACTGACTCGAGCCCGTGCGTTCGCGAAACCCCCCACCAAGCTTCCCCCACTGCTAACCCTCGGGAGTCTCTCGCGCCGCCGAACGGCGCAACCCTTGGCGGTTTCCAATGATATTTCACATCCTTCGGAGATTTCAAATTGCGGAGTTGAGCGATGTAAGTGCTAGAAGTGAACAGTTTCTGGATTCTCTTTTCAACCGCGGCGATATTGGTATGTACTCGTGATGTGAGGTTTATACTGTGACAGCTTTAGAGTTTGAAATTAATTATTCTAGCACAGTGGTGCACGCGGGATTTTATCTTGGGGGGAGCCGAGTTGAACGGATACAAATATTTTTAATGCGAATTCAATAAAATTCTTTAGGTGATTATAAAAATTTATTTACAATCTAGCTTTCTTTTCTTTTTATAAAGCCTCTCCTTTGGGGGTGCTAGCATGGTTTCAGCATGGAATTTAGATGTTTCGACGCTAAAAAAAGTAATTCTTCATTTCTTTGGCATTTAAATACAACGTTTACCATTTCAACTCCTTAATTCCAACTCCTCGACTCCTATGGTCGTTGTTTAATGTAAAATGAGCTGAATGCTGTTATATTAGATATTTTATAATGCAAAGTCTTTCTGTAGAGGGTGTGAGTATCAGTTTGGGAATAAGTATCAGTATGAAAGAAAAATCTGCGATTTTATCAGTTGATGTACTACACGAAACCTTGATCAACCCCAGATGCATTTGGTGTGTGGCATATTAAGGGGATATTTTTAGTTTAAAACGCGCATTTTACACAATTATTGGTATTTTTTTATAGAGCATCTATACAATTGTTTTCGTCAAACTTTGGTTCACATATTTATTCATGTTCCAATAATATTTACAAATTTTTGTAGGGAGAAACAATTCAAATTTATGGCAGCGCATGTGAACGCATTCGTTAAAAAAGAAGTCTTCCCATGGTTGTCGTAATTTCGGCTATTCTGTTCATTTGAAATAAAGAAATCAAAGTGATTCTTAATTAGGACGAGTTCGGCTATAGTCGCGGTACCAAACCAAAAGAAAAAAGGCGGCACGTTGAAGTTTGACTATCAATTTTTTCATGTTTTTCGTATGTACCTTTCGCGGACTAAAAAACTGAGAAAAAAGGATTATTATGCTTTTTGGCAATGAAGGTGCGCAAAAAATCTCGAATTAATCCGTCAAATAAATCTTAAAATATAATAGTAACCATTTAGAAAATATAGTTTTGAGAAAAACGTGTTTAAAGTTTCCCATAACTTAACCAAATCCACAACTTTTCTAATTTTAAGAGTTCAGATATACAGCTCAGCACATAATTTTTTCAAACAGTATTCCCGAAGAAAATTTAAAAAAGAAATCGATTTTTAAAGTAGAATACCCCCATAAAACTATAAAAAAAATTATACTACTGTAAGGGCCTCCCAGTACAAATCCCCAACTAAAAGAGCAAGTCTTAGAAACCTGTGATATCTAGATTAAAATCCAACAAGCGCGTTGCAAAATAATATCCCGAAAAAATAAAATGCTGCACAAAAGGAAGCAGAACACCCCTGGAATCTTGAATACCCCGCGAAAGGCTAGAACACGGTGAAACTGACAAAAGGAGGATGATCACGAGACGTAGAAACGCGGCCGTGAGCATCGCCGAGCAATTTACTGTCTATTGAATTTGTTTAACGCGTGAACTACAGCCTTTCGTCGTGGAACACGCGAAGACACTTTCCGCCTGTTTATCGATGCATAGGCACAGATGCATGTACGTTTCGTTGGGATCCCAGGCGCGAACTACTTTCCGCGGTGTCTGTGATCTTGTACTTTAATGATATACTACGCGCACACTATCGTACACAGTGTTCCCGAGGGTGAACAGATTATGGCATGGCCGCGACTATAAAGCCTTCCAGATAGCCACTTATGAGTCACGCTCGCGTTGTAGGTTGTGTAGAAGGCAGCCCCTGGCGCACGGTATAAATGTTAATATCGCTCATTTGTTATAACACCGAGGAACGCCGGTGCATCCTGCCAGGGGCCAAGAAAACTGCTATTTACGCCGCGAAAGTCCGCGCGCAGAATGCCCCGTCCGCTTTTACTTTGTCTATTAGGGACGAAACACCAGGAGCGTCTATAAAATGTCCCCTGGACGGTACAGCTTCGAACCCCTGTTACATAATCAATTATGTATTTTCCAGAAGGTCAAATAACTTCCTTTTCCCTTTAAGCTCGTCCACGGATGATCGCACCCTTTGGAAGGTAATCGGCCGTGATCCTGTAGCTAATCTATAGCTAAGGATATTGTAAAAAATACCGGCTCAGCGCTCGCGCCTCTCCCATTCGAGTCTTTGAAGAAAAATTTCTGCGCTCGTGCCACTTGGCGACTTAAAGCTGTTGTTTCAAAGGGCCGCGGAGTGGAAAGGGTGGTGACGCGTAAACAATGTCAAGTTTGTTTACGGGACTGGAATATTTTGGGTTGTACGTTTTAATATTGATTTGCAAAGGAAATGCAAAAGCAGCCGAATTATCCGATTCTCAGAGCTCTTGTGACTTTTATTGCAATATTTGGATGATTAAATTTGTCGATTTATTTTTCTTTTGCTTTCTTTTATCAAAGATAGCGTGGTGGTGAGGCGATGATGTATGTTTAATTAATTAATTACGTTAATCGACGAATACAATATTAAAAGGAAAGTCAAGTATTGTGAATTAGGGATCGCAATATCGGTAAACCGGTTTCCCGGTAAATCGCGAGAAATACCCTAAAATTTTTACCGGTAATTCGCCAAATTTTTACCGGTAATCCGATAATACATACAGGTATTGGAAATGGGTAATGAAATAAACAGTAATTACAGAATATACTTTTTATGAACTCTGCTTTATTTACTAAGCTTGGAAGGACGTCGTGTCTGACGGAAAGCTAGACTCGAAGTGAAGAGAAAGCGCAGCTTTGCCTTTAGGCAATTTGAAAAGTCCGTTTGCCACTTCAGATAAAGGGACAGACCTGCGTTATGTCTCTTACCCTGAAACAAAACTCGGCAGACCCATGGGTCCGCTGGCCTCTGGTTTACTGCTTTAGACAGTGGTTCTCACACGTAACCAAATTCATTTTTGTTCTTAGGAACGTAATTGTTACCAACAATCCAACAACAGGAATATAACTTCAATTACTCATAAATACGAAAACCGAAGTATCTCATGAAGAACCAACTATGATACAAACGAAAACTAAAAATCTGAATCAAGTCATCAAAAAATGGACATATTTTCAAGT
Organism: Andrena marginata; assembly: GCA_963932335.1. Classification (NCBI taxonomy): domain Eukaryota; kingdom Metazoa; phylum Arthropoda; class Insecta; order Hymenoptera; family Andrenidae; genus Andrena; species Andrena marginata. The sequence continues at coordinate 9,720,754 of OZ010660.1, forward strand.
TGAAAAAGTAAGGAGAAAATATATACAAATGGCATATGATTTCTTAAAGGGGTACAGGACTATTGGACACGTAAAGTCAATGGTTTCTTTTGTGTTGGATTGCTTAGGTACCAAGTACAGTAATTCCTCGTTAAGAGTCCGCTTTCTTCCCCCGTTGACAGTCCGGCGACTATCCCCACCATTTCTTGGAAGCCTACGGACGAGAGTGAGAGAACCGGACAAAGAGCGAGAGGAAACGAAAGAGTCAGACACGAAGTTACCGTCGGGTACGAAAGATAGAATCATGTCCGCAACCCACTATGAGTCCGCCGCCAGCCCCGTTCGTCGGACTCATAACGGGGAATTACTGTAATCATTATACCCGTAATTTTCACAGTTTATTGTGGACGTGTTTCCGAGTAATTACAACAAAAAAAATTGTCCGAAGGTTCAAATCTGTGGACATTATTAAGCGCTGAAGATTGTCCGGCGCAATGCGCAGATGTAGTCGGTGTACGTAACATCAGGTGAACCAATCATTTGAAAGCAAAATGCTTTGGGGGTGAGTAATTTCTACACCAAAATCTACAACATGGAATTTGACTGGTGAATTTAAACAAAAATTGTGAAAGTTACACACGAATCAATTTTTTCCCCACACTTTTACGGAAGAAAATCGTCTTCAATCGTTTATAAAAAATTTTACCAACATCCCATGTTGACGCGGAAATTCCATGTTATAGAGAAAGGATTTCTACACCTCTAGTTAAAATTTCAAGTGAAAATGTTCATTCGTTCAAAAGTTGTGGTGTACACGGTGATGTACGGTATTTAAAAATGTAGTTTCGAGATAAAAGGCTTCAAAGTTAAGTTCCCTACGCCAATATACCGCTCTGCGAGGCCGTTACTTGGCGGTGCACTCAGTTACGTCCAGCGCTATAAATTCCGTAATTATTCGAATTTCCTCATAAAACTTTGTTGTAAATGTTTACAAAGGATCACACCTTCAGAATTAATACTAATAAAAAAAATCGACTTTTCGGGATTTCAATAGTCCTGTTCCCCTTAATGCCTGCTCGGTCAACAAGTGTAAAATCTGAGAGCGCTTTATCCGTGGCTGGATTATTTTGTACAAAAATTAGGTCGCGATCAGGAGACCAAAACGAATTATGTTTTTTGCGTGCTTATGTGTTAAAAAGAATTGTTAAATAGAAAATATTTAATTATATATGTATAGTTAAGATTCTTTTCATTGTTTTCGTGGTGACGATTCATAATAATAAGTATTGTTAATAGTTATACAAATATATCTATTTTGTGTTATATCATTTTATATTTTATGTTCAGAATAGTTTTATTTGCATATATTTTTTATAATGCTCGATTAGAGTTCAAAAAAAGTTTTTTGTAATGTTTACTCTTACAGTGAGTAAAAAAAGTATTGGTATACTTTTTAAAATCGCATAACTTTTTTAGAATTGGTCCAAACGACATGAATTTTTTTTAGAAGGTAGAAGGATTATTTTGCTAAGTGACGTGTTTCTTAGTTTTGAAAAAAATGCAATTTGTCGGAATAGCAAAAAAAAAAATAGAAAGGGCGGTTTTTTCAACTTTTTTTTCTGAGCATGTAATAAAAATTCAAAAAACCCGTTTGTAAATTTAAGTAAGCTGTATACATGCTGAAAATTTCATCAAAATCGGTTGACAGTGCTCTGAGTTACAAACGTTTAAAGATCGCAGAATAAGGTCGAAAATCGCGAAATTCCCGAAATCAAGCGATTTTCGACCTTATTCTGCGATCTTTAAACGTTTGTAACTCAGAGCACCGTTAACCGATTTCGATGAAATTTTCAGCATGTATACAGCTTACTTAAATTTACAAACGGGTTTTTTGAATGTACAAACGGGTTTTTTTTGAAAAAAAAGTTGAAAAAACTGCCCTTTCTATTTTTTTTTGCTATTCCGACAAATTGCATTTTTTTCAAAACTACGAAACACGTCACTTAGCAAAATAATCATTCTACCTTCTAAAAAAAACTCATGTCGTTTGGACCAATTCTAAAAAAGTTCTGCGATTTTAAAAAGTGTGCCAATACTTTTTTTACTCACTGTATATCTTCAATACCTTAAAAAAATTCCTGTAAATTATCGGTATACCGGTTTGATTGAAAATTTGACCGAATTATCGGTAATTGAAAAAGTCGGTAATTTTGCAATCCTTATTGTGAATTAATGAACCCTTTCGGCTGTGATCTGTTACCTATCGCTGTTTTCCTGTATCCGTGGTTCTGGTGTTGCTTATGATCGTTCCGTGGGCAGAGGTAGACTCGGTAGGTCGCCGCAATTGAAATATTTTTCTCTGATTTTACAGTAGCTGGAACAGCTCCATTCAATCATGACGGGACAATAGCACCGTCGCAAATGTCGACATTCTCAATTACGATCCCCTTGTTCGTGCCCATCTTTTTCTGCGGCGCGGCTCTCCCACATTCGGTCCCAACCTGACCGCATTCCAGGAAGAATCTGTGCCTCCGCCTATCAGAATGCATTTGCATCGCGTTCGATCCGCGAAATTGCTGCGCCGACGCGCGTCCTTTGACTCCGCTCGATTAATCCACTCGTTTCAATCGGCTTTCACACAACTGTACCTACACAAATCCGTCCCCGCATCCGCGTAAATAAGTCACCAAATAAACGTCATTTCCCCGCGTACCGTTCGTTCATTCCCCTGGGAAAGATTGCGGAGCAGGCGTGGGAGTCGACGCGGCAAGGAATGTGGAAAATTGGAAAAGAAAATGAACGCTGTCGCGGGGACCAGCGGCGCTCGTAGGGATCCCAGCTGCTGGACTCATTATTGCCATTGTTAGTTCCACTCGGCGGCGGCGGCGGCGGGAGAAATAAAACTTCGCGTTTGGAATTTACGCGGTGCCGCTGTAAATCACGGCCCTCGAGTTCGGCGTGCAGATTTCCTGCTGGATCGCCGCGACACGACAGCGCGTCGTGAGCCAACGTTCTGGCTCTCCGAGACGCAGCCTCTTGTATGGTCCGGTACAAAGCATGATGTACTATGACTCCCTGACCCAGTAGCCTCGCATCTCCAGGAGCTCTATGGAGGATCGCCACCAGGATAGAATAAATCAAGACACTGTATTAAGACGGTGGTCTCGAACTGTTCCCTAGCATGCGCACTTTATTGGGCATAAATATAAATGCTGCCTGAATAATCAGCCGCCCTTGCAGTTTCTCGACGTGGCACGGTGGAGCAAGGGATTACATTATTCCCCAAAAGAAACGATGTATGTACGTATGAAGGGCAAGGGGAAGAAACGAGGAATGTCCATTCTTCGTGATTTTGCGATTTATAGCATACTTTGTTGGCGATAACTGGGACTACAGAACTGTCGAATCACGAAGGGTTATAAAGGTCCAATATACCTGTAAGATAACGTTAAATAATTGGTGTAGGTAAGGGAGAGTAGGGGAATTACGAACACTTAAGGGAAAAGTTGAATTGAAAAAAAAATATTTACTCTAATCAGATATGTGTAGGGTAATTCCGGGTGAGATGGCTCGATTACGTTTATCTTTGTCCTTTAAACAACCACTAAAGTTACGGTGTAAATTGCGTAATTTACGGTTTTTTAAAAAAAAAAGTGAGCCATCTCTCCCCGACTTACCTTACTTTATAGATAAATGAACTTTGGTTATTTATCTACAAAGACAACACAAAGAATTATAGATACTTTAATAAACAAATCATTTTTTTATAGAAAAATAAAACTCTTTCAGTCCGCAATTACCCGTAGTTAGTGGGATAAATTCGAACGGTTGCTTAAGGGAGTGTTCTGGTCTGACCAAGCGTTTTCGTCGCGTTATTTCGGATTTTGTTTTACAAACAACCCATAAATTTTATTATTATTTAGTTTATTGCTACGCGAGTAAGGTACATTCTGGTTTTCAAATTATATCTTGAGAGAATTCGAAATATTTTTATCTTAAAATTAGAGGGAATACTGCTCGAAGCATCTATTATTTGAAATACATATAGGGTAGATGTCCCAATTACTGCCAGTGACTCTATTACTACGCCTTTATTTATTTTGCTTCATAAAAACGTGACGTACAAAGAATAGTGTACAAAAAAATTTATTATTAAATTGGGACTGATCTCCTTCTTCTTCTTCTTTTTCTTCTTCTTCTTCTTCTTATTATTATTATTATTGTATCGTATTGTATTGCACTCTTTATACGTTACGTTTCAGTCATTGAGACATCTGCCTTAATTTGAAATAAAATCAACATATTTACAATAATTCACTTTTAAAATTAAAATTAAATTTACGAGAGAAAGAACCGCCTCTCTCTACACACTTAAAAATTTGTGAACTTTGATAGGATGGAAAAAAATTCATCATCTTTTACCATGTTAAATTACTTATCTTCGACGATAGAATAATGACATGATTAAAATGAGCCATGATACTTATTGTTAGAAAATGGCAACAGTTTGCAAAGGAGCTCTCGCCACTTCCTGAGGAATACGGTCACGAGAAACTGTGGTTTTCGAAAGAACTCGATAAAACCGCAAACCACGCGATTGTCCTTGATAACCGGGTAATGTGTTTCAGTGAAATACTTTCCATTAGTCATTTCTGTCGAAAGGGATAGCTACGGTTATTTCCGTGGGAAATCTATTCGACGACGAGGCGAGCTACATTTCTGCGACATCTGCGCGCAGCAAAAACAATTTTATCTCAAACTTCACTTCGAAGCACCATCTGTACAACATTGTGGTGCTGCCCATTAAGCACGAAGCTTCAAAAGAAATAATTTCGCGACAGTCATAATAACAAATTGAAGTGTCCTACTAGCCCAAAATTTAGGAAAAAGGAAATAGCATTTAATTTCACTGAAAAATGTGTTATTATTAGTTACAGAAACACCCCCGAAAATCAGGTATTAGTGACAAACAGAGATCGGCAAAATTTTTATTAAAATCATACTTCGAATAACGAATAAAAGTTAAAAAATTGTTAAGAAATAATTATACCCAGATTAACTTTAACTTTAACTTAACTTGAATTTTTTAACTTTCATTCGTTACTCGAAATTTTTATTTAAATCGAATTTCGAATAACGAATAAAAGTTAAAAAATTGTTAAGAAATAATTATATCCAGATTAACTTTAACTTTAACTTAACTTGAATTTGTTAACTTTCATTCGTTACTCGAAATTTTTATTTAAATCGAATTTCGAATAACGAATAAAAGTTAAAAAATGGTTAAGAAATAATTATACCCAGATTAACTTTAACTTTAACTTAACTTGAATTTTTTAACTTTCATTCGTTACTCGAAATTTTTATTTAAATCGAATTTCGAATAACGAATAAAAGTTAAAAAATTGTTAAGAAATAATTATATCCAGATTAACTTTAACTTTAACTTAACTTGAATTTGTTAACTTTCATTCGTTACTCGAAATTTTTATTTAAATCGAATTTCGAATAACGAATAAAAGTTAAAAAATTGTTGAGAAATAATTATACCCAGATTAACTTTAACTTTAACTTAACTTGAATTTTTTAACTTTCATTCGTTACTCGAAATTTTTATTTAAATCGAATTTCGAATAACGAATAAAAGTTAAAAAATTGTTAAGAAATAATTATATCCAGATTAACTTTAACTTTAACTTAACTTGAATTTTTTAACTTTCATTCGTTACTCGAAATTTTTATTTAAATCGAATTTCGAATAACGAATAAAAGTTAAAAAATTGTTAAGAAATAATTATACCCAGATTAACTTAAACTTTAACTTAACTTGAATTTTTTAACTTTCATTCGTTACTCGAAATTTGTATTTAAATCGAATTTCGAATAACGAATAAAAGTTAAAAAATTGTTAAGAAATAATTATACCCAGATTAACTTTAACTTAACTTGAATTTTTTAACTTTCATTCGTCATTCAAAATTATTATTTAAATAAAATCTTCGCCCATCTCTTGTACCAAATGCGTTGACCGAAGACGTGACATGGAAATATAAAAAATTCTAAGAAGACGATCCACTTTCACTTCAGCCCACGAAAACGAAGACCCTACATGTCGCAACCACGCAAGTCGGTGCATTAAAAAGAAAAAGATCGAAACCCAACCGCAGAAGCAACAAAGACGAGGTACATCTATTTTATGTAAGCAACTTCCATGCAGTCCTTTGTTACTTTACAATAATATTATCGAGCGGTGTCTTCGATGGCATTTCAATCGGCACGAGAACAGAATACACGCTCGATGACACCTCCGCAGCTCCGTGCGGCTGTGCGTGCACCCTTTGTCAGACGGCGCGTGCACGCCGTTTAAAAAAAAAAAGAAAAAACGCGCGGGATGAGTCAGTGTCTGGTTGCGCGGCGCGCGCAGCTCCGTTTTGAAAAGCGTCATCGCTGGTTCTTCCTTCCTTCTCAGCAGCGCGAGATTTCTAGCGCCCGCGAGCCGGCTACCGTGGCCAGCATTAGGCGAGGCGATGATATTCACCGCTCGTGCGACCGGGACAATGAAACGCAGCGAATACAATGCGAGTCACGCCGATCATGCGGATACAGAGAACGCGCGCGGCCTCGCGCATGGATGTGTCTCGCAAGCCCGGTGTACGCGAGTACGATAAGGCGGAAACATCGGGGACGATAATAGCCGAAGCAAGAAGGGGAAAGGAGAAAGAGAACGAGAAGACGGGGATGAAGAGAAAAGAAGAAAAGGAGGAAGGCGAGTGGGGAAGCGACGACAAAACCAAAGGGCAGTGCAACGTGCGCGCATGATTTACGTGCGCCGGCGTACAGCTGCAGAATTTATCGTTCGATCGAAGGCGCATGCGCCGTTGCCCCGCACAGCCGAGATTATGCATGCACAACTCCCGAAGAGCACACGGGCCACCGCGCAATCGATCACTGTCCACCTCGTTCGATGACGTTAATGAGGACGATCGGTACTTAACGATACTTTACCCTCCCAGCCATTGCAGCCGATCATACGCGCCGTTTGTTTGTGCAACGGGGAAATCGTCTACCTGCCGGCATGAATAAACATGCGTGCTCCTGTCCTTTCTCGCGAGGTTGCGTCGGAAATTTCAGAGGCATCGCTGCTGCTTCAGAATCATTGCTTTCGCGCTTTTTGGATGTGGGGTTAATTTGAATTGTGGGAGACTTTGTTTTGGTAGTGGTCTGTATTATTTGCAGAAGGATTTACTTATGTTGTAGTACTGTACATAATATGTTTCGATTAAGGGGTCATTCTACTTTGATCGGCCGAAAAGTTAAAGTATTTGTAAAGATTTTTTTTTAGTAAATACAAGACGTAGTGAATTAAATCTGTTTGGTGTTTATTAAGCTACTCTTATATCATAGAAAAAAGATTAAAAACAATTTTTTAATTTGTTTTAAGGTTTTTTAAGTGTCAATATGGCACCTAAAAAAGAGGTTTATTTACGACTTATCTGAAATAAAAAATTCCAAAAGGTCCTTAATCTGTATGAGTGTAGCTATAGCCCTTAGCTTATTAACAATTTTTGTCGAGAAATAACCCAGATTTTTCTTATGAAACACCCGAGATTATATCCTTTTGGGTGTTTTGTTAAACTTTTCTTTTTCAAACCGGCGCTCTTTTGTTACTTCTCAACAAAAATTGTTAATTGAGCTAGGGATTATAGCGACGCTCATACAGATTAATAATCTTTCGGAATTTTTTGTTTCGGATAAACCTGAGCCAGGGAATCGCCTACGAAATGAGCATACCTCTTTTTTAGGTGTCATATTGACACTGTAAAATAAACAATTAAAACAAATTGCAAAAATTCTTTTAAATTTTTTTTGTATAATACAAGAGTAGTTTAATAAATACCGAAACGATTTAATTCATTATATGTTGCATTTAATGAGAAATAAATCTTTGCAACTAGCTTAAATTTTCGGCCGATCAAAGTAGAATGACACCTTAAGAAAGGGCAAACCATCCAATGGCACCGCTAAAATAAAAAATCCCTCGCAATTCTAGATTCATTTTTAAACTTGCACTGACTAACAAGGGAAGATCCACAACCCAGAAATTAAAAAAATTATGAAACTTCGAGGGATATGCATTACGCAATTTTGGTTTGCTGCCCAAATTCACTTTAAGGAGGTAAAATTGATTTCTGGAAATCCGGCTGTTTTCCGATTTTCTGTTATAACTCGCGAACTATAAGAAGTGTAAGTTACCAAATCACAATCCTAATTAAAAGAAGTTACATTTGCCTGACTTTTTTATAACACAAAATCGGAAAAGAGGCGGATTTCCAGAAATCAATTTCATCCCCTTAGAGTGAATTTGGGCAGCAAAGACTACGTATATCTCTACGTACCTATCCCCAAAGTTTCCTAATTCATGGAATATCCGGGTTGGGTATCTTCCCTTGTAAGCAGCTTTTACTCAATTTAGAGTGTATTAGACGATCTCTAAATCTTGAACCCGTTAACCCTCGCGAGGGGGTTCTAATACATATTAGACATCTCATACCTTGTCAGTGAACCGCATGGTGGATACAGGGGCAAGTTTCATCCATAATACAAGTACACAGACACCTGAGAATAACCCATCCTACCACAGTCTACCCTTATTATAATCTAAAATCCCTATTCCCCTAACAAATTAATACTAACAGTAATTAACACAAGCACTCTGACATGCGCCACAAGCAGTTATGGCCAGCTGTAAATACAGCAAGTGTTCGCTTGTCATCTTAACAGACAAAATAAATAAATAAATAAATACAGGCTAGGCCCAAATGGACACAGCATCCGCCACGCGAGTGTTAAAGCGATAAGAAACAAGTAAACGCACAATCATCGCCTCACGAAGATGTACAGCTGCTCTTGCAATCGATCATCGACGAAATGAGATATTCTGCGGAATTATCGCGCGTGATCGCGCTCCGATCGCGATCGATGAAGATCGACACCGATTTTGCAACAAAAGCGGAAAGTATCTTTATTCAATATTGTCGGCGTACAGACTTGCGAAGAAATAAAGTGACGCTGGTGGCGAGTAAACGGCTCGCCGTATAATAAATCGTTAGCGATGCTCGTTGCTCGGGAGTAAGACACGTATGCACGTGGCGTGGACGAGGCGTCGAAAACCACGGGAGGGAACCGCGATCGATCAATGTCGTTCTGCGCGATCGCGTGGATGAGCATGATTGGCAGTGTACACCAGCCTGCCACGGTAGCTGCTCCAAGTCCTCGCGAGGGGAAGGAATAATCTGTTTAAAACCCGGAAAGAATCTTGCTGGGGCGCTTTAAAGGGGTATTTTCATGCGAAGGGTCAAAAAAGGCGACCCTATTTGCTGATTAAATTTTCCTCGAGCTGAAGGGCTTGAAAACGGAGGTTTTAAGAAAGACAGAAATTCGGGATTTTTTTTAGAAAATGGTATATTTATTTATCAGATTTTCCAAAATGTTGATTGAAATTTGGATTGGTGGACACTATCCAGCAAAAATGGTGTATCTGAAAATAAAAGAACGAATAGATTTTCAAAATAGATTGAAAGTAGAGGTCACTTTTTAGGTTTTAATGTTTATTCTCTGAGCGGAAAGGACAATTTCTACAATGGAATTTTGTGGTTGCCATTTGGAAGAAAATTTTATTCAATATTGAAAGTCTGGGACCTCTACCTTTAAGGGGTAATGACACTGTAGAGCCCAGGAAATGCAGCCTGCGTTTGAGAATTTTTTTATGCGAGTATAGTCACTAGAATACAAAATCTGTTTGAAGGGCTTTATTGTACATACCTTGAAGTATGATCACAATTTCTTTTAAACTTTTTTAATACAAAATGGCGGCGTCACAGCTCAACAAATGAAGCTTCTTCTGAAAAGTAGTGTTTTCGCGGCCGGAAAGATTTCTCCTTCAATTTTTGACCTAGACCAAAAAACCGAAATTTTTTTTAGTTCTATATAAGATTATCTCGGGAAGTACACGAGGAAATTAAAAAATACTGATTTCTGTAAAAATGGTGCGTGATTGAAAAAAAAAAAAGACGAAACTGCCACAACCTCGAAATTGTTGAAACGTTTTGTTCAATCACGCACCATTCGTACGAAAAGCAGTATTTTTCATTTCCTCGCGTACTTCTCAAAATAATCTTATATAGAACTAAAAAATTTTTGGTTTTTTGTTCTAGGTCAAAAATTGAAGGAGAAATCTTTCCGGCCGCGAAACACTGTCTTTCAGGAAAAGCTTCTTTTGTTCAGCTGTGGCGCCGCTATTTTGTATTAAAAAAAATAAAAAAAAGTTGTGATCATATTTCAAGGCATGTACAATAAAGCCCTTCAAACAGATTTTGTATTCCATTCACTATACTCGCATAAATAAAATCTCAAAATCAGGCTGCTCTTTCTGAACTCTAAAGTGTCATTACCCCTTAAGATCCTTATTAAAGTTATTTTATAATCTCTTTTACATTTGATCCTGAAGATCACCCAACAACCCTTGAAATGGGAATACATATATTTTTCGCACGGAAGCGTTTGCCTGCCGACAGACGCTCAAGCTTAATAGGCTCACACCAACGAATACGAAAAGTAATTGGACAGCTGGCTAGCTATAAATCCTGAGGTTCTCTTGTCGATGACTATTTTGCTACTAACGACGTTTCGATTATCACGTCCACGCGGCGTGTGGGAAAAAAGATTAAGCCGCTTTTACACTGACAACGCAAGAGAATTGTGAAATATTCATGCATCTGAAACGATTTATGACAGTCGAGAAAATTGGGAGATAGGAAGACTAAGCTCCAGGCTTTAAACTTTAAACGATTTCATTCTTGTCATTAGGCGGAGTATCATTAAGCTTTCCAAAACGAGTGATATTAAAAAAAGAAACACATGCATTGTGCTCCTTAAAAATTTGGTCATCAAGTGACAAACCCTCATTCATCTTTTACTAATGTATTATTTCGACTGAAACTCCTTCATATCTTTAAATAACTAATAACCATCAATAATAAACAATAATAAGTTTTTGTTATTGTAGAAATTTAATAAGGTTTTAAAATATTAAAGTGTAATAATTAAATACACTGAGTTTTATTTTTGTATGCTCGTTTTGCGTAAATATCTGATATTAGGTAAATTTGACCCAAATTTACATATCCATGTAACTTCAGATATTTCATATAAGGTTTAAGTAGCATCAATGAACAATAGAAATTGGGATAATCTGGGACATATTCCTCCATCAGTGGATGCCCATGGAAATTAAAAATGCAAATTGTCCCATAATAACTTGTAACACACACCTGTTAAAACTAGAAATATAATTATTTCGTGACCAATACTGCCCTCCTTAGTTAAACTGCCCTATCTAGCATTTTTTCAATTTCTGAGATATGTTGATTTATTTGAAGTTACACGCGTCGTTTACCTTTTAAGTAAAGTTAGAAAACTCTACGTGCTTCGAAAAGATTTATAAACAGTCTAATGTATTTAACCTAACTTCTTTCCAAATGGTTAAAATATCCTATCTAAAACGATTAATTAATTGGTACGTTAATAATACGTACATTACCTACAGGTACACCTATTACAAAAAATTATATTAGGCTGTTACGAAATAATGACAACATGATTTAATTTGAATGAAGGAAAAAAAGGACGGTACAAAGTAAATGATAAATCTTCAGTTTTCTCGGTTGTTTTAAAACGCCAGATAGGACATTTTAACTAAAGAGGGCAGAATAGATGCCTACGAAAACTGGGAACACTAAACGTTGCTGCTGGCTCATAGATAAAGTGTTAAAAAGTGGCGTGAGTACTGGCAAGGTAACGTAATAAAAGTACAGGCCCACTGAACTCGAGGACTTCCGTCCGCAATTGGTCAAATGAATCTCGGGGACAGAGTTTGTACCGCGCATATCTTTGCCTGCGGTTAAAGCTGCGCGTCGTCCACCCACGGCTTGCAACGAGCTGCGCGATAATAAAGCTTCCGGTCTGGTCGCGGCAGCCGCAGGGACGCAAAACAAAACATAGGGGGGAGGGAAGAGGAGAAAATTATTATTCCTTAACCGCGCGGCGCGTATACGGAACGGGCTACGCGAACCGGATGCAACGCGTTTGATTTAACCCGCGTACACACCTGGCCACCATCCCCTAAACGCGCCCCTAATTGCACGCCCCAGGAGTCGCGTAATTGGATAAGATTGCCTGTTTGGATACGGTTGGGTCATATGACAGAGATTCCGAACCCTGTTGCTTAATTTCAGACACCGGGTATATTTTTAGAAATGAAAATCCTCGGGGCCTCAAAAGTGTTTCGTAATTAGTATTCTGAATATTTTTATTCTGCTACTATATTCTTTTTTAATTAGCGCTCACTTTGCTAAGAGAACATGCCTCAAGTGTCTGTTGCGACTCGCGCGAAGAGGTTTTTATTTGCTTTATTTTGTAGCGTTAAATACTTTTCACGCAAGACAGTTTTGTAATTTGGATTTTGTCTTTTTAATTGTATACTTGGCAGAAATAGATAAGGTTTGAGGAAGATAGAAAAAAGAGGGAATGAGTGAATATATCCGGAGTGCTCGTCGTGTTTCTTGTAGTGTTTCTTGACTTTTGATGCACTAGTAAACTTAGCGCAACAGTTACTCTGATTGAAGTTTTGGGAATAATATTACTTTTGTGATTTTCTTTTTTCTTGCGATGATGAATCTGAATGTTCCAGAAATTTGTAATTCGTCGCGAAACCTCGCTGACAAAATATTAGTGTCCATCACTGAGAATTTATGTTCTTTAAACTATATAGGATGCAACGAAAGAAATACAATATGGAATAAACAGCTATCAATATCTTTATAAAGAATTAAGAGCATAAGGAAGAAAGTAAAAACAATGTTAAGCAAGAAAAGAAAATGGAAAGAAATATTAATCCCTAAAATAAATTTTATTCTCAAAATAAAAGCCAACATTTAATGATAGGACAGCTACAAATTACAGTATCTTATGTCCCCCATCATATCGTACAGCCAATTTTAAAAAAAAATCTCACGTAACAATCGGTTTAACGAGTAAATTAATTTTGTCAAAAAATGATGGGTCATTTTCATTAGCCAAATGTTGGAAAATACAAGATATGTTTTATGCCAACTTACATTCACGCTAAAAGAATAACGTAAAAAGTTATTTAAATGCACCCGACACAGTTAATTTTACGGTTTCTGAACTAACGTTCCATTTCGCTGTTGAAGAACTCATAAACGTGGCGCACCGCTAAGTATTACCGCTTATAAGTTTCACTTTTTTCCACTGTGCTGTGTTATTGTGTCAGCGGATGCACCGCAAGTGCGAATGAACTCTACGATAGCGTATTATCTATCGTATTTCAATTCCCTGAAATTTCGATCTGAATGGACGAAACCCGTGTGCCATCGACGGACAAATTTTCCCATAAAATAAGATGAATACCTAATAAAAGCCTCAAGTAAGAGGAGAGTGAAAAAAGCGACTTGAAGCTGAATATGAAATTATTTCGCACCTGCTATATCAAACAATTCTACATAAACTAAAAACTACTTAGCGAAAGGAAAAAATTAATAAACTCTGCGTCAACTCACCCCCTCGTTTTCAGTCAAGCTCGTAGATATACTGTTGGCGTCCACGTAGAACACAGAGTACATCTCCTGATGAAACCACATGGTGCGTAGCTAGCAATACATTCTCTTACAAGGAAAAATGAAGTTCAGTCTCGCTTCTTCGCGGTCAATTCGTCGATATCATTCTGCGAACACGATCGCCACTGGATACAAAAATGATTTCCGTGACACGATTCTTTAAACTCGAGCGTTAAACTTTAAATCGTGCCGTCACTAGATTGCCATACGCTGACTCTTTGTGTATTTCAATTAATTTGCGACTGTCAGCAGTTGCATTTCGTAAATGTGAATGTAATTGAAAATTGGCGCACTTAGAACGAAATAGTTGATTCGAGGTAGCATCTTCTTGGTGTTATAAGGTAACGAGAGGAAGTTCCACTCTGCAATTAAGTGCCGCGCGCGTATGGACGAGCGTGCCTCGGGAGGAGACATTCGTAAGTTCTTTTCGCCTCGGTAGTCCCGTGAAAACTGGAAAGCGAAACGTTAATCGCACACCTCTATCGTCGTTTGTGTACGCGACGTATCCTGCCCTCTCTACCCTCCCATAAATCCTCTCCACTCCTCTTGACAACGATGGCCCTTCTGGCGGTCAATTAGCAGCTCCCTTAATACGTTATCCACTGAAAGTCACGGTGAAATCAAACCCCTCCGAGCTCACTCGCAATTAACGCTGTCTGCAAGTGCAACAGCAATTAAAAGTAAAAGCACTGACTCACTGGGATTCCCTACCCCCCTTTCAGCGTTACGGGGGTTATCAAATTGAAAATGGGTCGCTGATTAATGCGGGAAACCGTCAGACACCTGACGAAATTATTATCTGCGATTTTTGTCATCGAGCTGTTATTAAAGAAGGATAAATTTAAAAGATGACACAAAGGAAAGTAATAGAATTCGGTAAAATAGAGGAAAATAATAGAATAAGATGAAATAAAGGAAAAAATAGAATAAGATAAAATAGAAAGTAAGTAAAAATATAATATAGAAGGAAAATAATAGTATAAGATAAAATAGAGGAAAATAATAGAATAAAATAAAATAGAAGGACAATAATAGAATGAGATGAAATAGAAGGGAAAGAATAAAATAAGATAAAATAGAAGGAAAATAATAGTAGAAGATAAAATAGAGGAAAAGAATAGAATAAGATAAAATAGAAGGTAAATAAATGAATAAAATAAAATAGAAGGAAAATAATAGTATAAGATAAAATAGAGGAAAAGAATAGAATAAGATGAAATCGAGGGAAAATAATAGTATAGATAAAATAGAAGGAAAATAATAGAATCGGACGAAACAGAAGGGAAAGAATAGAATAACATTAAATAGAAGGTAAATAAAAGAATAATATGAAATACAGGAAAAGAATAGAATAAAATAAAATAGAAGGAAAATAATACGAATTATATGAAATAAAGAATTGTAACAATTCGAAGAATCAAATTGAGATAACAATATCGCTCATTATATTTTCTCAATCTACGCAAAGTTAATTGCGCGAGGGTGTAATACAAATTTGGAATTCGAACACAAGTTTCAATAATGAATTCGTAATTGCAACATTATAAACAAGCCCTCGTTTGTTTCGGCGAACCTCGGGCGAAGCAGACCGAATTTCAAAGCAAATTTCACACGTTACATCCGCGCAGATGTAGCAGACGACTATTTGGCAGCATGTCGACAAATTAACGTTTAAAACGAAGCAATATCCCTCCCGGGAACATTAAATTTCAGTTAATTCGAATAATCCATTCAGGCAAATTAACACACTTTTAGGAAAAATACATCTGCATAATGGCTGCTGGAGCGGAATTGCTATCTACCGCAGATCCCCATCTCATACCAGGGTAACTAATGAAAAATTCACTAACCCTGAATTACACATTATCATTAAAAAAATATATATATAATACAAATCTCTTTTGCGCGTTGTATCTTCGCTCGAAAACATTCCATGCAGTATTAAACAGCCTGTTTACCCTTGCTTTCTATACAGCCTTATCTATGTCCGTTACGTACATCATTGAAAAGAGGAAAACAAATTGTGTATTTTAGATACGCTGGATATGTCCCACAATATCGATACAGATGTGGCGAAACATATGGAAGTCTTACGCACAAGTTGCTCCTCGACCCTACAGTAAATCATGCAGAAACACTCATCTTGTCGAACCGACTCACGGACGATTACGAAGTACTGTTAAGCTATCTGCCATTTTATTCGCAAGCTGCTGTTTATCACCCACTGATTGCAAACGATTAATTTGCAAAATGTCAGGTACAAAGGCCGCCAAAAGATGACATAGACGTCGTGAATGCTCGATACAAAAAGACCGACCCTATATATGTTCACCCTATAATGCCAGGCTACGAAGGTTTTTAAAAAAGAAATTAAAAATGTAAATGTACGTCAGTGAATTTATGAATTCCTTAGGTTTCACGCCAAAACTAAATGCCAGGAATGGGCAAAGGTACACGGTACTCGCTACCGAGGGACTCGCTGAATTTGAGCGACAACAGATGAGAGACAAAGCTGCTCTTAATGAACTTAAAAGGACAATAGCTCTGCAAAGTGGTCAGGGTGAACCACGAAATTTAAAAGACCGATTGGTAAGAAATTCTGCAAGCCTACTGTTATTTTACAGTCGCGAAGAAGAGCCCTGTAGCTACTAAGTATTTGTTTAAATTCCTTTTCACGCAGCTCATTAAAAGTCAGTTCAAATTGCCGATGCTCACTGTTCGACCCGACTGCGTGGGCGTAATGAGAAACTTATTTTTGGACGAACAATACGAAGCACCCCCGGATCACTCGCCATCCCCGTACTTTATGGACAATTCGAATCCAGAGAAATATTTTATGAGCCGTGAGTCCCCGGCTTGAAACTGCCTTTGAACAATTTTACAGAGAACTTCAATTACTTGTGTCCGCAAGATTCAACTGTTTTAATAAGCATTTAACCTTCACTGATATTTATGATTTTCGCTTGAATAATGGATGAAAGCAATAGTTACTATGGAAGATAATCTACGCATGTTTGGCGATAGAAAGTAATGGTACAGATGGATCTTACGGACAGCGAGAAACGAATGCGATATTCCTTCATTCGAGAGAATGCGAGGAGTGAGTGCGACTCTTTGGTAATACGAAGTTACTGAATATTCAACGATATCTGTGGGTTTTTTTTTCAAAGGATATGCGGGTCATATACCTTATGGATATGCGCATTTCGGAGCATCGAACGTTCCCGCCACCAACAGCGCGCTTTGCGACTTCACGTCTAACTATCGGAAACGACAGAGCACGGAATGGGCGCCAGCAACAATTTCGCGGCCCGATCCACCGCTTCTGATTCAACCAACCACCATCTACCACAAGCACGTTGGAATGATTCCAAATTATCTGGGTCACGTTCCTGGAGAAACATTCAGGTAACTCGTTCGCACTTTGGCAACGCACGCTTTCGAGAAGTGCCAGTCAGTTTATTGAAATACTCATTCCGTGCAGATTCGGCAAAACTTTCGGAGCGGACACGAAAGATGCGAAAAGTTGGCTTCGTGGCGACTTCTCTGTGTAAGAATCCTAGTCCTCTGTGTTGAAAAAATTAATTGTACAGTGGACATCGTAATAATTGTGCACAGAAAATAAATAATAGAATTGAAGAGAAAATATGCCGGGTTTGATTTATGAATAGGGGCTTAAAAATATGACACGATAGTTAAACGAAATAATTACTGCTATTTAAAAGAATATATCGTTTTATTCTCCAAACTCTAAATATAAAATTGAAAAAACGTACTACTACTGCTTAGATTTCCACTTCATTAAGATTTCAGCCGCTTTCTTCAAATTTTCATCTTTCTGCAAGAAGCAACGACGATTAGCAACAGAAAATCGATTACCAATGTTAATATCACTATGTAGTATTTAATATAATTGAATTCTTACCTTTATAAAACAATATCGTACATTATCTTCCCCTAAGTGTTTGTGCTCGTCGCTATAAAATGCAGATGGTGGGATCCCTTGAACTCCAACGTTTTTCGTCATCCACTTCGTGAAACGGTAATCTTTATGCTCGTCCGTTTCCTCTTCTAATCTCACTTTGTCCTTCAGAGCTGTCCAATCGGCTACCATAAAGTATCCACCTTCAGGTATTGTTGGGGACATTCCTACATCACTAAGAAACTTAGCCATGTAATCTCGTTTAGGCAGTAATTCCTTGGCTAAGCTCTGGAAATAGCAATCCGGTCGACCGAATCTCTCTAACTCTTGCTCAAATCCAATAGCTACCGCTTCCTGTAATTTTGAATTAGAAAATAATGTATCAATCATAATACTGCCCTCCTTAGTTAAAATGTCCTATGAAGCATTTCGAAACATCCGAGAAAACTGAAGTTTTATCATTTCCTTTGTGCCCTTCTCGTAAAAAATAAATAAAGTAGACTGTTTCTAGATCTCTAGGGGTTTCTAACTTTACTTAAAAGGTAAAAAACCTCTGGAACTTCATATATTTCAACATTTCCTGAAAAATGGTGAAATGCTAGGTAGGACATTTTAACTAAGGAGACCAGAATAACGCAACAGATCGCGGATTCGAGTAAATAGAGTGGCGTGCAAAAGTATTCAGCCACCCTTTAAAATCGCATAACTTTTTTAAAATTAATCCAAACGACTTGAGTTTTTTTTAGAAGCTAGAGGGATTAGTTTGCTAAATGACGTGATTCGTCGTTTTGAAAAAAATGCACTTAGTCGGAATAGCAAAAAAAAATAGTAAATGTCATTTTTTACACTTTTTTGTGAGCCTGTAATGAGCAAAATAAGGTCGAAAATCGCGAAATTCCCGAAATCAGTGATTTTCGACCTTATTCTGCGATCTTTAAGCGTTCATAGCTCAGAGCAACGTTAACCGATTTTGATCAAATTTTAGACACGTATATAACTTACTTAAATCTACAAACGGGATTTTTGAATTTTCATTACTGACTCACAAAAAAAAAGGTTAAAAACGACCTTTACTATTTTTGCTATTCCGACCAAATGCATTTTTTTCGAAACAACAAAGCACATCATTTAGCAAACTAATCCCTCTAACTTCTCAAAAAATCTGAAGTCGTTTGAACTAATTTTAAAAAAGTTATGCGATTTTAAAGGGTGGCCGAATACTTTAGCACGCCACTGTATATTCGATACTCACTTGGAGTGGTGTACTGCAAGTGTACACTGCATTCTGGTGAACAATCTGTAAGTTGTAAAGTAAATTCGCGGGGCCATACGCCCAACCGATTTTCCATCCAGTGACGCTGAATGTTTTGCCCGCAGATCCAATGGTAATCGTACGCTCGTACATATCAGGCAATGTTGCTGAAATATATTCGATACTTAATTCAAGCACTTCCCAGTAACTGTTTTATTATGTTCAAGAATTCATACCGATCCTAATGTGTTTCTGTGGTTCATAAACAATCCATTCGTAGACCTCGTCGGACACAACAAGTGTATTCCACTTTTTAGCCAAGTTGGCGACAAACTGTAATTCATCGAGAGTAAAAACTTTCCCTACAGGGTTGTGTGGAGTATTAATAATAATTCCTTTAGTCTTTTCATTGAAAAGACTTTCTAATTCTTGTCTATCGAATACCCAGTCTGCGGAACTTAGAGGTTGCTTTGTGGTTTTCTTAAAAATACAAAAATGAACGTGTAACGTGGATATAATGGAAGCACTTGCGTTTATATCTGTAAAAAATGCTACGTTAATTTCAAGCTTACTGGTTTTAAAGCAATGAACCTTGGAATTCCACCAGCAGCTTTCACCATCGGTACATAGCAATCGAAGAAGGGCTCGATGATTATCCATTCGTCGCCGGTGGTGGTATGACCTTGCAACGTAGCGTATAATGCTTCGTACGCGCCGGTAGTTACTAGAACTTCGTTATTTGGATCTATGTTACGATTCAGAAGCTTAGAATACAATTTTGCAATAACATTTACTAGACGTGGGTGACCCTGCAATAACAATGTATATTCTAAAGAATATGATAAAAACACAAACACTAAATTGCATAAGTTCACACTTACGAATCCTCTGGTATATTGATTTAAAAGAGGATTATCGCTAGTAGTTGTAGCAGCTAAAGCTTTCGTAACATTCTCGGGAGCTGGAAAATCTGGAAATCCCTGGCCTAAGTTCAGTGGTTTATATTTCAAAGCCAGTTGAATGTATTCCACCCTGAAAGAAAATTAATTAATGGTATGTACTACGAACTGTATATATTCATATTTTCAACGCAATATTCTTGAATTAAGAAATTCTCGTAATTCGTTGAAAGATCTTACTTACCACACTGATTTTTCATTGCCCTTCAAGCGATCTGGTAAATCAAATTTAGCCATCGCAGCAGAATAACTTCGAATATGTTTTAACGGGGATGAT
This sequence comes from Andrena marginata, assembly GCA_963932335.1. NCBI lineage: Eukaryota > Metazoa > Arthropoda > Insecta > Hymenoptera > Andrenidae > Andrena > Andrena marginata. The sequence continues at coordinate 9,740,837 of OZ010660.1, forward strand.
AAAACTGGTCCTTTAGAAGACGCTCCAAAAACACAAATCCTAGCAAGCATCTGGATACATATTCATGAGTAATAATTAAATTACCAAGAGTTAAGTAATATTCTTTTAATCTATCCTATTACATTAACGATTTATCATGCTACATTCTTAACTATTATGTGCACAGTAGAAAAAAACTGTTGAATGAATAAGAAGTAATAAGGTAAAAGAGAATCAGAAGTTATAAAAAATTTATGATGCAATTCGTATGTAAATTTCCATTGGGTTATTAACATTTCATAGTCAACACATGTTACAATACTATTACTTTCTTTATATTATTAATACACTTAATGACAGTTTATAGACATATGCTATTATTTAAATGGTGCTATAAAATTTTCAACTTTTTATAATTCATGTATAAAAATGTATTTTATTTAATTTATAGGATGACATGTAAAGAAAAAGAAATATCAGTTTAAAATGATTGCGATTAATTCTTACCAGCGAAAATGCACTTACTTATGATAGCTTACTGTACCCAGTTCATCTATTAGTAGCGCGTATTTATAGTAAAGTAGTCGAATGACCGGAATGACCAGAAATGACACAACAATTAAAATATTACAATTGCAACTTCCTTATCAACTGACTTACGCAAGTTGTTTATTAAAAAAGAGTAACATAAATTCCTAGTTTCGTATAGGAACTTTAATCTATGTTATTGGTAGTTTACTTACTAGCAATTGAAATTCTTTTGAAAATGAATAAATAATATAATAACATAACACATAAATTAATATAATAGTGAGATAAAATGATACAGGAGATTATTCAGGAGTTTTACTATTAAATTAATTGCCGAAAGTATAAAACCAACGATTATAATAAATATATTTTATAATTTGAATGTTTTTAATATACAATATATTTTTACACAAGCTTGTAATTTGTATTAAAAATAGAGGCCGATAACAAGAAGACTTACCGAAACCAGATACAACGTACCGATAAGTTCCATATCAATTTTGAAATTCTAAACTATATTAAGCTTCGAAATATTACGTTCAATGCCATCGTGAAATTTCCACGTTACTAAAAGCGTGCTAGCGTAGAATTAAAATTACCTTTGCCAATGATCCCTTTTTACCGGAGTTCAAGGTAACTCGAAAGGTCATTTGAAGTGAAAGGATATTGAAAAGCGGTGCAAAGCTACATCTCGCGGGAAAGTTTTCTAACTATCAAAGACAATGTTTGAAATTGGGGGAAAAAAGAGAATTATCGGGTTCCCTTTAAAAGTTTGAAGAAACTGTGTAACTTATAGCGTATATCTTCTCAGATTATTATATTCATCTATTAACAGAGTAAATGTATTGTTTCACGGAACGTGTTATTGTATAAAAATTTCGATCGAGTATGCATTGCACAGGTGCCAAATGTAAAATTTAGGATACTGTCGGAAAACTGATTAAAAAATGACACAGTCTCAGCAAGTAATCGAGGAATTGTACGATTGTTACACAACAACTGCTGCTAATATTATTTCTTACTATGGTAAGTGTGTACAGGTTAGGTTCAATTTACTTACAAGGAAAGATCCCGGACCCGGAAATTAAAAAAATACCGAAACTTTGTGAATATGTAAGGAATTTCCTCCTGATTACAATGCAATTTTTGTTCACTGTTCAAATTCACTCTAAGGGGGTGGAATTGACCCCCGAAAATTCGGTTACCTTCCAATTTTGTGTTACAACTCGTGAACTGTAAAATAATTGTTTTACCAAATGATAGATCTAATTAAAAGAAGTAACATTTGCCTTGAAACTTTTTTTTCTATCTCTTACAGTTCGCGAGTTATAACAGAAAATCGGAAAATAGCCGAATTTTCAGGGGTTAATTTCACCCCCTTCGAGTGAATTTGGGCATCAAACAAAAATTGCGTTGTAATAAGGAGGAAATCCCCTATATATTCCCAAGGTTTCAGAATTTTTTGAATATTCAACTTCGAGATCCTCCCTTGTTAATTAAATATTTAAGGCAAGTATTCAGTAAATATAAGTTACAGTATATTATTCAATAAATTGACTAAAAAATTCACCATTAAAATCGAAGTACAATGCGTCTTAAGTTTCTCGAACTTTTCTAAAGACTGTTTACATTAGAATTTCTAATATTCTCATAGTTTGACTAATATAATTCCAATCTTAACAGGTGCAGATGAAAGGAAAACCAAATTAAAGGACTTGAGGGATATCGTGCAAAACAATTGCCTCCAAGATAAAAAGCTCAGATCAGCAGAGATCATAAAAGAGCGATTATTGAGCGTGTACAATGATGGCGATGATGAAACGGAGACTGATATCGAAGCTATTACACGAGTAACTAAATCATTATCACGCAGGTGCAATCGCATAACAGAGATGCTGCATAGTTTTTCAATTTCAGGAATATACAGAGTCCATATCCAAGATGGACACAAACGTATCGAACGATGAAAAGCTTTTAGTATTTGATAGACAAGTAGAAGCACTGCTAGGTAAGTCCACAGTTATATTTACAAATAAGAAAAAGCAGTTTGCTTCGTAACTAACGGCAGAGACACATGTATACATTCTGTGGCTTTTTTTAAAGATAAAGTAACAAATGAAGAGAACGACGGAGACGCAGATTTACAAGTATCAGGAGGTTTCATAAACGTGATCGATCCTATTTCCAAAAAGAGAATCGTGGATCCTGTAAAGAACAGTATATGTGGGCATACCTATGATCGAGAAAGTATCACTGAAATACTAAAAATAAACAAAAAGACCAGGTAAAAATCTAATTAAGAAAATTCCACTTCTCCCCTGTTAATCAACTTCAACCATTTCTTTCTTCACAGATGCCCCGTTATAGGCTGCAAAAGTAAAGAGTTCGTAACGCTCGCACATCTGCGTACAGATATCGTAACGAGAGCGTATCTTGAAAAGAATCGCACGTGATATTCGGTGCTAAATAAGCCGCAAGGAAGATGTACAAATAGCGTAGTTTCCGAGATGCATCGTAGGCAGATGTACACGTATGGGATTCGACGTCTAGGATTTATATTTGATTAAAATAAAAATAAAGACTGCACATGACGCGTCATATGCTTGAATACATCGCGTGACTTATCGAGACGCGCTTTACATCGCGAGAATATTTTTGTGATTAGAGACTAGCACAATTGTTGGCCTCCTTCCAAACAGCTGTTTTCAAAGTCTATTTCTAGTGCTAAAGTGCATTACAAAAACGTACATCTAAAAATGGCGTAGACATCGCGATATACATCGCCACATCTAAACTTGTCCCTTCTATTTAATAAACACCCTTCGTTTCTATAGCTTCTGTATTATTTATTTGAACAGTCTCTACGTACGATACAGGAGGCATTCAGGAAACAACGTCTACGATACATAATGGAAATAATAAAGTGGCAAGTGGGAAACAACTTCAAGCTGCTGCATCTTTGTTTATCCCCGTGACTTGCACCACGGTTGATCGATGATGTCAACACTTAGGCTATGTTTGTACTTACGTTTGTATCGATAGTTCTAATTCTCCCCCGTGGAAAAGCTCGCCGCATCGTTGACGGGCTGAACGTGGACGGCAACAATTGGGACCCGTTTCTGTACGCATCCAAAGACCTGGAGGAATCGCCGAACTATGACATAACGCGCTGGGTACGGCAGCTGCATTTGCAGCAATGCGCTTTCGTCGAGATCGGCGAAGGTTTCTGTGCTGTAAGGAAAATAGCATTTAAATAATCTCCTCCACTTCACCGGGGTATTTTAATAGACCAGTTCTGCGCGCAACGTTCGCGAAATAATGCAAACGAATGCTGTAATTGTACGACTGCGGGCGTTTCGAATTTCGTGAGACACAGGTCTGTTCACTGTTCGCAGCTGTTCGTCGAATTGCGTAGCATACCCCCGAACACAAAAGTCCTGGACAATTCCGGCGTGGGCCAATTTTTTCTGGGCATTTGCCCTTGCCTGACGCTTCGCACCTGGGACCTGTGCTCGTTGGAACTGGCCAGGCAGAGGAGGGCTGATTGCACTTTTACCGAGGCTACTCCATATTCAAACACGAGTGCAAGAGTCCACCGGCGATTATGTGACGTAACGTCGCTTGGCGAAAATGCTCCAAGCTGTAATTGCTCCATTTCGATAGCTGGCCAAGGATTATATAAAACGAAAGGTTCGAAAATATTTTGATCGTGATAATTAGATATTCACGTCCATACAACGGCATGCGCTACTACCGCGTGTAAAACTGCACTTTTATAAGCCTTCGAACTGGCAACTTTTAGGATTTCCTACCTGTTTTTTAAATCCTCTGCCTGAATCCCTGTGCTCACCACGCGGCGTCTGCGGTATCGCGCAATGTGCTGCGACCACGATAAAGGGAATACACACCCCCCAGTGTGCCACGAATTGCCACCAGAGACAACCAGTAATGTTATTACAAATTACGATAAACATTTTTGCGTAGAGTTGCAGGGATAATGTGTTGTTTATAAACAGATAAATGCGCTGGAAAAAAACGATTCGTAGACACATTCTACTTTACTAATTGTAACGCTCAGAATAATTGACAAGGATAATCAGAGGTTGCAAAAATATTCTGCGTTCACTTTTAGTTGCACGTTTGTTGCTGCATTTTAGTAGATGGCAGCCAGCGTTGTATAATAGGAAAATTAAAGAGAAATGTGTTTTCGTTTTTTAATTTAGGAATAACGAAGAAGTTGAAAATTAGAATATTCTGTTTTACATTAGAAAATTTGTAGTTGTTAACTTTGATGCTTTGCATAAGACTTATGGGAATCAAACTGTGGTTCTGGTGACCCTCCAATTATTTCGAGCAGTGCATATCACTGCGCTCGCATCGATGCAAAACCAATTTGTTACGGCACTGTGCATTGAAAAATTAATGTAAAATGGTACTGATGAACGGTAAATTGGTTACTGTATTTTGTTACGTAGCAACAGTTGGAAGAAATATTATTTTGATCACTGCACTCTACAAGCGGAGATTTTAAGACAGCCTTATGAAACTTGAACACGCTGAAACTTTCAGTTCTGCGAAGAAATCGGGCCCTGGACTTCGATTCCAGCGGAAATTAATTCGTTGTGGTCCCGATGGTCGTCCCCGACGTGTAACAATACTTGCGGAAGTGGGTTCGTGGTAGCCATTGCGACCTGCCAAGATCAAGTAACGTAATTGAAAATGAAGATTTGGCTTCATTTAGAAGATATAAATATATATGTAGGGTGCTACTCGAAAGAGAATTAGAAATCTTTAGGGCTCGTGAAACGCAAACAAACGAGAGACAAAATCTTAATAAATATATGCCCCGATAATAATACTCGACGAGATATGCCAGATGTGTTTGTGAATTCTGAAATACAAATGCAAATGTAATAGAACTGATCTGCTAAGGGGGAGACCACAGTAAAAAATTGGAAAAATGGATTTTTTTCACATTTTTGGAAAGACATACGTTTCAAGAATACTCTCTCCAAATCATAATGAAGAAATCCGTAAAATTGATGGAGATATGGTATTTTCCGCGAAGCGGTGTCAAGCGCGCGACTCAGCCGAGCGGAACTTTGAACGCGTTTTTCTCAAAATGACATTTTTCAACTGCGTTGATGGACTATATGTTCAATTGAAATGAGCAAAGCCATTTATTGTACGAAAAACCCGTCTCTATTACGTGACTTTCAGTTTTCTTTTTTAATTAACGGCCTCCTATTTTTTTTATCAACATCTTTACCCCCAAAAATGATATTTTTCAGTGGTCCGACATTTTGTTATCTTTTGCGATATTGACTTTTTTTATCGACACTTAATAGGCGTAGGCTTCTAGTTTCTAAATATTTTTGTCTTTTTGAATTCGGATTAACCATATGGCTCAGGCACTGTCAACGCTACAGGAATAATTTTACCGCAGCGCACATTTTGACGAAGACTCTACCGGAAACGGATTTAAGAATTTGATTGAAGAATTTTTTTACCCTTCCATATATACATATTAACTATACTAAGCAATACTAGGCAATTGATTTACTTGCTTGTTTGGTTGAAAAAAATCCGAAAACACCCTTACTTTTCAGACCATTACAGTGGTAATGGAAAAGAATTATTTTTAGTACATATCTTTATTAAAACTTTTGTACTTATTTGAATAAGCATTATGAGCTCTAAAAATTTTTGGCACTTCTTCTAAAACACACTCTATACTTATTTTAAAAGTAGATGATACTCTTCTAACAATTCTGTAAAATGACCTAATTATCAAAAATGAAAATATCGCTGTACATTTAATGCGTAATATTTTTACTGAACGATTATTAGCTGTAAACGATTAATAAGGGAAGTTCAGCAACTGGGAAATTAAAAAAAAATCTGAAACTGCGGAAATGTAGGTGAAGTGATAATAGTAACGTAATTATTTTTTGATTCGGCGATAAAACGGCCCCAAGGGTGATAACACTCTCTATAAAAAATTGTGAGTTTTTAGATTATCGTGAATATCTTCGAAATTATAAGAGATATAAAAAAGAAGTAAAATTCAAGGTTCTATGGTTCTTTATATCCTATAAAACGGCGATAGAGAATTTGAAAACACATTCTTTCAAGATATATCCCACACCGCCCTTTTTTTCGATAATTCTCTATCACCACATTGTAGGATATCGAAAGCCGTAAGACTTTGAATTGAACTTCTTTTCGATATCTTTTACAGTTTCGCAGATATTCACGATAATATGAAAATTCGCAATTTCTTTGAGGGAGTGTTTTCACCCCTAGAACCTTTTTTTATTGCCGAATCAAGAACTAATTACAATATTAGCATCTTTCGAATTTTCCAGTTGCCAAGTTTGCCTTGTAAGTCGACACGAGTGACCAATTATTTTGGCCACTTCGCGTGACTGTATTTTACAGAGGGAAGCCAGCCATAGACTGCATCGGGCCTGGATCATTTTGGTGAGCCAGCACTTGCTCGAGGAGATAACCTCGAGCTGCCTGCCCATTACGAAAGGTGTGAACTGTTCCAGCTGCCCGGACAGCTTCGCTAAATGTTACTGCGAGGTAAACATCGCCGATGGAGTTATGAGAGCGGCCAGGTTCACAGAACCTTGCATTTCTACCGAAGGGTGTATCCCAAGCAGCGCTGGAACATTCACTTTCGAAGGAGAGCTCGATCCCGGCAGCAGCATCGACTTCGACGAGGTTTACGAGAACGACGATCGTGAAAGGTTTGAGGGTACTTGTCCCTGTTACGTTCACGGCTTTCAATCGTCGAATACGCGTCGCCATTACACACAAAAAAAAGAAAAAGAAAAGAGAAATACAAAACAGTACAAGCAGAGTCAGAAACGGCGAAGTAATAAAATTCACGAGTGCTGGAACGGCAATATATATATATAAATCCCTGATACAGTTCGTCTATTTCCGAATCGTTCCGTTACAAGCTATTATCGCGTTTCCAGATACGATTCCCTACCCAGAGTTTGCGCGACCGGCGCGTCATCTCCTGCAGGCTTACAGCCGCGTCGCGGAGTACGGTTTACGCGAAAATAGACTGGCGAATAAGAAGCTGAGAAACGGCAGGGGATATCGGTCCGCGCTGAGGCGACGATTAGACGACGACGACGACTACGAAGACGAGGAGGACGCTGAAGAGGGGGAGAGCGAGGAGGACGCTCCTGGCTACGACGACAAGGTCGACGAGGAGGAGGGGGAGGAGGACGAGGAGGAGGGCGGGGAGGAGACGGTGACCGACGAGGAGCAAGGGCGCTATTACGATTACGGTTAGTAGTTTGGGCGCGAATCTCTTTTTCCTGGCTTTTCTAGACGGGGCTCGGAGGCAGCGCGAAGGGTCGCCGGGGCCCCAGGAAACGCACTCGTGAGGCGAGGTCCGATTACGCGGAGATCGCATCCGGGGGTAAGCCAGAGGTCGACGAACCCGCGAAGGGGGCTACGGAGATCGGATCCGTTACGGGCGACTGTGAGGAGGATACCACGGAACCGCTGCAATATTACGATTACGGTGAGGAAACGTCGACAGGAAGAGACTAGTGTCTAAATTCCACGGCGAAGGGACCGTTCCATCTAAATCGGCTAAACAATTATTCCTGGCGAGCCTCCGATATTACGTGGAACACGGGGACATCATTCAAGCTTGCGTGTCGGAAATCTGTCTGCCTTTCGTCCGAATTAATAGCAGCAGCTCGTAGTTTCTGTAGAAATATTTGGCTTCAGATGCGTGATGTGTATGAGGTATTCAGAGCAAAAACGCACTCACCCCAATGTTTTACGAAATTGAGTTTGTAGCAATAATTTACTGTACTGATCGTATAAATTGGGAAAAAATTATGTTTCCTTTTCCAACGTGGATTAGTCCGTTTTTGCTCTCGATGTCTCATATGTTGCATCGAAGTGTACCGTGTTTTGGTACTTTTTCAGATGCTGGAGGAAGCGTGTCGACCAGGGGGAGAGCTTCATTGATTGCGGAATTGGTAGCACTGAACGTCTTGTTGCAGCTGCTTGGATGTTGATGGACGAAGATGAAGATTCGGGGATAAACATACGCCTGCCACTGGCGAGTGGGATATAATTATTCTGGTGGATGTTTTTTACTGTAACGAGGATTAAATTAGTTAATAAACCAGAGCAGATTTCATGTCGAAAGTAGAGTGTTTTGGGGCATTTTGGGTGTTACGGAAAATAAGGGTATCGCCCTTTCAAAGAATTATGAATACAGTAATTCCCCGTTATGAGTCCGACGAACGAGGCTGGCGGCGGACTCATAGTGGGTTGCGGACATGATTCTCTTTTTCGTACCCGACGGTAACTTCGTGTCTGACTCTTTCGTTTCCTCTCGCTTGTTGTCCGGTTCTCTCACTCTCGTTCGTAGGCTTGCAAGAAATGGTGGGGATAGCCGCCGGACTGTCAACGGGGGAAGAAAACGGACTCTTAACGAGGAATTACTGTACTGTACTGTGTATTTAAAATGCAGAGTACTGCAATAGAATTACTGATTTGGTGAAATAGTAGTGGAGGGAGAATTTGTTTTATTTTACATGGAGTGTTTCACAGAATAAAACTTTTGGGTTTCTATTTGTCAGGCGACTGCAAGATCAACCTGAATTTTTTTAATTAGAACACTGTTTTTTCGGAGTTTTTGTTACATAAAAAAAATTTGAATTCAGCGACTCCGTGTACGGTGACCTACAAATTAATCAAGGAAGACTCTTCGTCAACTGAGTACGAAATTATCTTAAAAATAATATCTTTCTTCATTGTGTTTTTATTTTATTTTAGTGACTACTGTAAAGGCAAGTTTATATTACTAGAATATTTGGAGTTTGAGGTATTCCATCGAAGTTATTCCAATAAATGAACTTTTAATTATTTGGAGAATCGCGCGCAATTCATTTGTTTCTCGGAAGGGCAGAATGGACAAGTGAATTGCGAAGTTAACTCTCCATGAAGTTCCTAGACGTGTTTAAAATTACACGCTTCTGATATCTACTTTCACCGGCGATTTAAATCACCTGAGAAAGTGGGTCCTTAAATGCCTTAAATGGTCTTTGCTCCAATTTCTTTGGAACTCTCGTAGATCTTCATACATGGCTGTAATTATTGCCATACTCTATATAGTGTAACGCCGACTGTGCTGTCATATAAAACAGGTTTGATGAATGAAGGATTCAAGAACTGAAAGATACATTCCACAACACGTAATATCAGTATAATTATCCATCTATTACTAATTAATCGATGCAGTTTATAAGAAACATTTTACCTCAACACACTTTTTAACTGGTCTCCCGAGTCATTTCAGAATTTTTGAATAATTTAAAAACACAGTGTGAACAAAATAAAGTAATATGAATAACGAGCATGAAATAACATGCTAATGCAATTAATTAGGAAACATATATCAAATAAACATCTGTCACATTCATTGTCATTATTCCGAGTAGTATTAGATTATAGAAACAGACCACCTTTTAAAGCGAGAACTTTTCACGGTCAAGAGTTATTAGCCATCAATTAATTTGCAAACATAATTAATTTAAATCCAGTGGCCCTTCAGCTAAATTTAAACTTGGACAGTTAAATCACCGACAACTTTAAGGGTCTGAATAAATTCAATTCGAAACCCTTCCTGTGAATGCCTGCACAGGATACAACTTACACGCGGAACGTCAGGAGAAATGTGGGACAGGTTGTAAAATTGAAATGAGATTTCAGGAAGAGATAAGCAGAAGGATGCGCGCGTCCCAAGTTGAAATATATGTGGGAAATTTTCAGCGTAACGTCGGTCTGACATATTCGACGATAAAGCTTACGGTAAACATGAATTTTTACATCACATTTGTCTCTGGCTCTGTCGCGTTACTTGCTTATGATAATCCAATTGAAAAGTCCCTGATAAAACGGTGATAGCGAGAGAATCAACAACATCTGTGTATTTCGCAACGCTGTTATCGAATTGTCATTCATAACCGAAGAGATACATATATACATAATGTGTTACGAAATAAACATCTGCCATTCAAGCTATTCAACGCTGACAGGTGAATAAGACTGTAACAAAATAATACTTCCGGCTACTTAGAACTATGGACTTGCAAGCAACCGTTATTTTTTTTATTCCTCTCGTGAAATTTCGTGGAATATATTGATTTTATTCTTGATATACTATGAGAGTAATTTTTTATTTAAAGGGGAAATTACATGGCCAAGAAGGACGGTAAAGGGCATTTAATTGGGCTTAATTAAGTTAATTAAGACAATTCCTGCGGTTGTCAACCGGCCGCTGAGAAATGCGCCCTGCGGGAGAGGAAGTTACAGTGGTGGTCAAAAGAAAGTTTAATATTTTTATTACTATATAGTTTTCGATACTAAAATTCAGAACGAAAGAAAGTAAAGTACCCTTTTTAAAATCACATAACTTTTTCGGAATTGGTCCAAACGGCTTGAGTTTTTGTGAAAAGCTATAAGGATTAGTTTGCTAAGTGACGTGTTTCTTCGTTTTGACAAAAATTGCATTTGGTCGGAATAGCGAAAAAAATAGTAAAGGTCGTTTTTTTCACATTTTTTCTGAGCCTGTAATGAAAATTCAAAAATCCCGTTTGTAGATTTAAATTGATTAACGTTCCTCTGAGCTACTTAAATCTACAAACGGGATTTTTGAATTTTCATTATAGGCTCAGAAAAAAAGTTGAAAAAACGAACTTTACTACTTTTTTTCGCTATTCCGACCAAATGCAATTTTTGTCAAAACTCTTAGCAAATTTCCATCTTCCCCCCAAAAAACTCAAGTTATTTGGACCAATTGTAAAAAAGTTATGCAATTTTAAAGGCTGTAAAGTTTCATTCGTCCGCCACTGAAGGTATTATTGGTGTATTTTTAGAAATCTTACCGCAGATTCCATAATTGTAAAATATAGTTTTACATATAAATTTACGAAAGAACTTTTCGACTTGAATGATTAAAACGATCTTTAAGTACGATTCATCTGAAACTTATGACCACTTGAGAAGAACATTATGTAAGTCATAAAATTAGAATCCATGGATTTTCTATAATTGTTATTTTTGGATTGCGCGGTGAGCAACTGGTTTAAACAAAAATCCTGTACGAGTAAAGTCACTTTGAAATTTTACGTAAACGTCTATCACGCGATCATAAGAGAACCACCAATATTGTGGACAAACGGGTATACGTCATTGTGTTATTTTCAACGCACACGTATGCCACCGTGAATAATGATTAGGTGTGACTCGTTTGGTTGCGTGAATGACTCGTTGAACATCGAATTAGGCCTACGTGTCCCGAAAGATTCATTCGAATAAGCGAAAAGGAACACAATAAACTAAATACGGATTTATCGGGCTTTGTATGCGATTCAAAATATTATGAAAGAATAGTCGTGAATGAATTATAATTATGTACCGCACGAATCATTAAATACATATAATGTACAGATTGGTTTGCTGGAAAAACAGAACTCCTCGTCACTTCTTTCGTAAAGTAGGAGACATCTTTTCGAGGCAAAGATTAAGTGATTTGAAAGGGTCATGAGGTGAGTGAGACGCGAAGATAATTTTTCTGCCTTGAAAGTATTTTCATCCCAAATAGAAGCATACATCCATTCGAAAATAATACTGATATTCTTAGTTAGGTACTCGTGTAAAAAAAAGAATGACGTGATAAAATGATATTTAGTCTTATATGTAGTGTTTATGTGGGATAATAATTATAATTTTATAGTTAGAGGTGAAATGTTATTCGATTTTATTGATATTTAGTTTTCGTTTTTAATTTAATTCATATACTTGATACTATAATTCCAGTTAATCCTCCTACGGCGAATAAAAAAATAAATCCCCTAATAAACTTTTCTACAAACAGATATATTTATCCTTCAGAAGTAACCAAGAACCACATAAATTTTTATCAAGAAGGTAGTTAATAATTGTATCTTCAATTTAAGTGCAACACAGACTGAAGTTAATACGTTGAAAATAAGTTCCATTATATCGTTTTTAATCGCTAATTTTCTTTGTTTTGCACAGTATCTCAGAGGTGGAACATTTTTAAATAAATTCTTCAAAGCGTTATTAATACGAATGAAAAATTATTTGTATTTAAAAATTAAAATTGAGATATCCTGAAGAGATACTGACGCCTGAAATATCGATTTTATTCAAAGAAGATGTTGCTCTCGCCGATCAGTTAAGATTACACAAATCTATGTAATACAGTCGAACCTCGATAAGTCGAAAACCTCTATAAGTCGAAAATTTTCTTCATTCCCTTCCGCTCCACTGTAAACACCTCTACAACTCGAAATAAAACTTCTTTAACTCGAACTATATTTTGGATGTTAAATTATGTATTTCACTTCTACAACTCGAATTTAGAACTTTCGTAGAAAGATCTCAAAATATTGAGGAAAATGTTTTCTCTGTATTATTCACGATTGCAAATGCTATTGATTTACAATACACTAAAAGACTAGCACAAAGCAAAATCACATTTTTTTTTAATATGTAATAAAGAGTAATATTTCGAGCATAAAATGCGTTTTATAATTATTTTTCTATATGTAGTGGCGGACGAAAGAAAGTTTACAACTTTTATAATCGCATAACTTTTACAAAATTAATCCAAACGAGTTGAGTTTTTTTGAGAAACTAGAAGGATTAGTTTGGTAAGTGACGTGTTTCATCGTTTCGAAAAAAATGCACTTGGTCGGAATAGCAAACATAAATAGTAAATGTCATTTTTTAAACTTTTTTTTGTGAGCCTGCAATGAAAATTCAAAAACCCCGTTTGTAGATTGAAGTCAGTTGTACACATGCTGAAAAATTCATCAAAATCGGTTAACGTTGCTCTGAGCTACATAAATCTACAAATGGGTTTTTTGAATTTTCATTACAGGCTCACAAAAAAAGTTTAAAAAATGACATTTACTATTTTTGTTTGCTATTCCGACCAAGTGTATTTGTTTTCAAAACGACGAAACACATCACTTAGCAAACTAATCCTTGTAGCTTCTCAAAAAAACTCAACACGTTTGGATTAATTTTAGAAAAGTTATGCAATTTTAAAAGTTGTAAACTTTCTTTCGTCCACCACTGTATGTAGTGTACATAAGTTGTAGGTATGTTTGATTATAGGTATACAATAAACAATAAATTGATCTTTAAAACTCAAATTTGTCTTGCTTTACAGCTTCAAAAGTCGAAAAATTAACATTCGTACAAAGCCTCTATAAGTCGAATTTTCGTTTGTAGCACCTCTCTTACTCGAAAACTCGATAAGCCGAAATCTCTGTAATTCGAAGATTTTTTCCCTACCCTTAAGATTCGAGTTATCGAGGTTCGACTGTATATCTCATCAAACCGAATTTAAAAATGCACATTTCCATTCTAAATTTTGCCATTCCTAGTAATCTAGTTAAAATCCCACTCACCTTTGAATGAAATAAAGCGAGGAGATTAATTTACTTAATTGCATATCGTTCAGTAAGATCCCGTTGCATAAATAAACACGCTGTAGCAACGTCAAGACAGAGGAAGATTCATCACCGCCTCCAATTTCTCAAGATGAACAATCTGCTATGAACATCAAAAGAATCGCGCAATATTGAGACGAAATGAAGTAGGCGTTCTCCAAGGTGTTTCAATAATTAATTACTAACCTCTATCTCGATAGTAAGCACCGTTATTCGCGTTCTTATGTCAGGCATTCATTTACACATTTTCCGCTCTGACTCGAAAACCAGCTGTGAGAAACAGTTACTTTCAAAATGTGCTGCACTTTGAGCGGGGAATTTATTTCGATATATTTTTGTATTTAAGACACTTTTGTGGGTAGATAATAAACAAGATTTCAGATATTATTTATTCTTGGCAACAATGTGCAAAATTGGCGAATTTTTTAAGAATTAACACACTTATTATCGTTCTCTATTTAATTGTACTGTTACATAACCTGTTTTCAGTAACTCGCTACAAATTAAAAACTTGGGACACATGGAATGAACGCTCGAACTTTTCAAGTAGGTATCCAAGCTAAAAATGTATATACGTCATATGTTCCACAAACACACACACCATAAAGTATTCAATTCAACATGGCGGAGTCAAATATGCCAATTTTATGACGCGTATAGTAAACGTCTAAACATAAACACAGCTTTTCGCGCAGCAAAAGAAACCACTAAGCAAGTGCGATACGTCGCAGAGATGATTTAACGAATGTTAATGTTTAAGAGGCGTGTAACGTAACCCTGCTGCTCGTAAATTGGAAAATTAAAGCCAACAAGAAGAACCATTTACGGTCGAACAAACATCAAACATCACCGCTATAGTTTCGACGTGACGCTTTACTTTTTCCCGTCATGGCGTCCCCATCGATATTGTAATCGGCCAGTGGTGCTCGAAATTGCAATCGGTCAGGCGCGTGGACCGGTCGAAACGAAATTGGCAAGCGAACAATATTCGGTGTATAAAGTAGAGACTGACACGCGCTCGAAACACTTTTGCCTCCTCTCAAAGTGTAAACGTAGGTATACGTATAGTTACCGTTTACCGCGAGCATTGCCGTTCGCACCTTTCGCAACGATTTACGACTCGCATCGCTCGTTGCATAGCCAAAGACTGAGCTCGTACGATTGATCGCGGTGCCCGTGAGTAACGCGATATCCCGCAAGGAATGCTCGGCGATACCTTTAAACCCGAAGGAAGCGTTGCCGACAGCGCACCGTAGAACTTGACCCCGCCGCGTCAATCCATCGCCGTTCGGTGTCAGTGACCTGCCTCAAAAAAAAGAAACTAATTCCACCGGACACTGGCCCGTTACACACTCGTCGTCGCACACACAGCCCATAGATGGATAGTGCCATCTCCCCGAGACGAATTCAGAGCCGCCTGTCGTTTGTTTCGGTGACTGGATCACCGTACCGATCGATCTATCCATCGATTTTTACCGGCCCGAATTTCGCTGGGACGGGTGGCGTTCTACGACGTAGGTCCTACGTCTTCCGTAAAACATGGCGTAGCATCGGACCGAGAGCACTGCACCACGTCGTATTTCGACGAAAACGTTTATCTATGGTTAATTGAATTGCGCAATATTCGTAACGCAGAGCAGTGCTTCTCTCGTCTCAACTCGACAGACGTTACTCGCGCAATGGTATTTTTGTATTTTATTTAGGAGGTTGATAATCCGGGTTAACGAGGTGATTATTCGCGTTGCTGGTCACGTATGTATAAAATTTCGTAACAGATAAGCGGGATTGTGTGCGCTGTATCGCTACTTACACTCTCGATTCATCGGTTAACGGGTTAATTAAGCTCTCCGCAGTTACGTTCTAAATAATTCTATGCGCGGAAATGCCAATCATTATGTCGTGACGTTTCAGAGATTTAATGGTGCTTGGGTACTCGACAAGTATCCACCGCGTTGGAGATAACGTCTAAAGTTCAGAATATTTTCCACCGACTGGTTACTTTGTTTATTAGCAGCGGAATATTCATATCAGGTATGTCGTTGCAATAAAATATCTATACGGTCATAAATTTGAAAGAAAGAAAGAATTTTTTATGCCTAAATCATACTAACGTTAATATAATCTTATTTAATCCTATTATTGCGTTGTTAAAATCAATTATATATAAGGCGGGACGAGTAATTTGCCTCTTTAGAGTCCGACTATAGTCCGTGAACAAATCGCCGGTCGTATCAATTAATTCGATTGTATTGGTGGCGCAGCGAGACGCACCATGCTTATCTTTCGAAGGTGATGCACGTTTTGAGTAGTGTATGCGAGCCCGTGCAAGCAAAGATACGATGTCATACACGTACAACGGACTGCAAAAGTCTAGTCGAGATAACAACGGGACGTTGAAACTATAGTCGGCGGCATTTCTTCAAAGAAACGCGACGAGAAACGCCAACGGAAGTAACAATGCTTTTGCGCGTCTCTTTGCTTCGACTCGAGATAAACAAGGAACAGGACAGAGGGTTACGCGCGAGAGAATTGACCGATCACGAGAAAATTTTCTGAACGCATAGAATCCGGTATCGTCGTCGGTGAATCTCGTATACATCGCGAGCCGCGCGTGTGGGTAGCGATCGGTAAGTTATCCGCGACGCTGCAGGCGAAACCAGCGAGTTTCTTCAACGTTTATCTCTCTGCGAGATATTTCAGTCGATCTCCCATTTAATCCTGTCGCAATCTTTCCTTCCGAATCATACGTGCCCGTTACCTTCCGCTCGATGTGACGAGCATCGTTGTGCCAAAGAGGGGGGAAAGAGGGGGGGAGGGGGAAAGATCCACTTAAATATACCGGCGAAAGGACAATCGTCTCTCGCGTCCCTTTGTGGCGTCTAAATGTTAAATCGGTACAAGAGGAGAAGCGAGGAAACTGATCGGTAGCAAGCCGGCTTTACGAACACGTCCGGGGGGCCCCGCGTAACCAGCCTGCGATTGGCCGAGCGGTGTACCACGTGGCGGCGTTGCGCGGGTGGGGATTGGCCAGCACGGCCGCGCACCGCGGGCGAAAGCGGCCAAGTTTTGTTCTAGTATTTACCCCGCGGTGTAAAGCTGGCTCTCGCGCTCTCCGGTGTCCTTAAGTCACGTTCCATTGTTCCGCGCCGCCCTGTTCCAGAGTCCGTTCTCTCATCGCGAACGGTCCACGTAGTTTGCCGACTCGTGCGTCTACTGGCCGCCGAACGCGTGAGAATCGTGCGCCATGTTCGCGCCGCGAGCAACACGCGATGCACCGCCGGCTACCGTCCCTGGCGAGTGATACGTTTTCTTTCCCTTTTCTTCCCGACCAGGCTGGGTGCGTGCGTTTTAAATACCGCCCCGTGGTTCGCCGCAGTGTGTTTTGTGGTGCGCGGGCGAATAGTGTGTGCGTCTGTACAGTTGTCGCCGGCCAGGAGGGCAAGGAGCCCAACGGCGGAGTAAAACGACGGAGGCGAGAGCACGCTGTTTGGGACCGTGGAATGCGCGCTGACAGGTATCCACAACCGCCGCGCCGTCGCACTCTGAGAAATTCACCGTGCGGTTCTAACCTTCCCCTCTCTCTCTTTCCGTCGCCCGTAACATCTTTCTCGCTCGTGTAACGGCTAGTGTAAAGGCTTGCGTGTTTATACGCGATCGTCCCACTCCCCTTCGCCTCTTCCCTTTCTATCCTCGCCTCCTTCTCTCTCTCTCTCTCTCGCGCTCTCTCCTCTTTCTCTTTTACCCCTCCCCTTGTCAAGCTCGTCCTTTCTATCTCGCTCCTTCGAATCATCTCCCTCGCGCCTGCGTGCGGACGCTTCGCCACTTTTGACAGCTGTCACGGGTGAAGTGTGCTCTCGCAGGCGACTCGCTTTATTTCATCGGATGCCTGGGAGGGGCCAGAGGAACGGCATATTGTCGTTCATTGTCTCCTCTGCCTGCTATTGTCACGTATCGATGGTTTTTCACGCGATAACTCGATAAACTGTCGGTCGAGTTCGATATGAAATATTGGCATTCAAATTTACGGTTAGAACCGCCTCGATGAATTTTAAATAACTTCCTTCTGCGCGGGTCGCGACCGGGACGGGCGCGTTCTTTTTGCCTGAATTTTTCGGCTTGAAATGTAGGTGGCGTTATACCAGTTGAAAGACAGTTAGTGTTTAGCGGAAGCCATCGGACAATTTAGAAGCGTACTTACCTATTCTTTCAATTTTGATTCTGTTGAAAAACTATTTTCGTCCAGATCGCTGGCACTTCTTATTTTAAGATTGATATTATTTTTACTCTGAGTGACGAATAGGTTAATGGTTTCGGTGAAATTAGAACGTCGTGTAGTACGATGAAGTTGTATCAATTAAAAGTATCCAGAAGAGCAGTGCATTTAATCTGTATACCTATGACGTAAATCAGATATCTCTATTACGGCAATGGATGGAACGATTATTATTTTTAATAAACGTTAATCATGCGATCGTTGCCGGTCTGGTAAATGTATCTGCGGCACAAAGCACGTTATGTAAAGTGAAAGTCCCCGCAGAAACGTGTTAAAGGTTGCGATACGCGATGTAAAATCGTATATTGTAAATTCCGGTTGTTGTACGCTTGATTTCTCGTGCACCGTCTTGCCGGGGAGCAGGAAAAATCGCGATAAAGTACTGATTCCATTTATCTATACAGGTTGTTACAGATCTGTGAATGTTTACAAACTCGATTGGGTAATTGAACTGATAAGAGTAAAAAGTTTTAGCGAACATAGTTGCATCAAGTAATCCTTTTGGAGACACTGGGTTTTTCAATAAAAGGGTATTTATTTGCAAAAGTTTCGCGATAGGTACAACCACTAATTGCGCATTTATGCAAAGTGTGAACACTTATAGTCGAGGGGACGACGGTGGATTGACGGGAAGTGTAGGGAAAGGCAAAGGAAAAATGGCTACAAGTTGGAGATTAATTTTTTTACAAATAATCTTAAGTATTTAGAGTAAATCATCCCTCACCACTAAAGATGTGAACAAACATTATACACAGTGATACATATTAACTCACAGGTGAACACTTTTTACCATTTTGAATTTTTCTGTTTATCAATCGTAAAACTATTGGCTGATGACAAAAAGAATTGAATGTCTAAAAGAAAAATCATCTTACAAAACCTGCGTTCGTTAAAACTTTATTCTTCTTTTGATCAGTTCAGTAAAGTCGAGTAGGTATACTTCAAGTTTCTTACACATTTGGCTAAAAATACCATAGACCACATAATTAATTATTACTTATTTATAATACATTAAGTCTGAGTTCGTTCTATAACTAGAAAATATATACCCCTACTGAATTAATTTCAGTGATATACACAGTTATTGTTTTTTATGCAATATGACAATTTCAAAGCACCTCGTCCTCCATATAGTTTATGGTTGTTGAAACAGTATTTTTGAAACCTTAGCGTCTATAGTTCTGATGCAGCTTGTATAAGGGAATTGCCGAATACTGATACGTGTTTGTTTTGTCATTTAACGTTCTTATTTGTGGGTATTCAGGGGTAATTATGCGCTTTTGGCTTTTTACATTGCATTTTTTAAATTAAACATTAGCATGTCGTTGGGCGTGGTGCTCTTAAAATGCTTACGGCGACATAGCGAGCGGAATGAAACAGTTCATATCCCTTTCTTTGATGCTGCCCGCTAAGGACATCTGATAAATCACGCGAGAATGCTGCTCCACTGGTGATAGTTGAAATTAAAACATTTGCTGAAAGCATTCTCTGCGCGCAGTCTTTCTCACGCGTTTGCGGTATGTCTAGTTCATACGTACGATTGCTGCTTGGTCTAGTACGAGTCAATGGCACGTTACAGTTTTCTTGACACCCTTCACTTGACACTCTTCACTTTTCCCAGATCGTGTTTAGTTTTGCAGTACCTTGTTTTGAAATTCATTTATACGTTCTGTATAATATGAAGTTATGTTTGCGAATTTGTATTTTATCTTAGTAGCTATTGTCGAAACAAATTCGATTGGTAATATCGATAAAAGTGATAATTAATCGGTATGGTGGTCGACTGTGTTCTGATTAGATATAGTTTATGGGGTGAAATACAAATGTTTACATTTGGTGGTATAGTCTTCGTTTATATTGCCAATAGGTAAAGTTGATTAAAAGCACATAGTTTAATTTTTGGCTAAGGATCGCAATAAAATTGTGGTCATAAAAAAGCAATAAGATACATACTTCTAAAATGTTTAATCAAATATTCTATTAGTCACGTCAATCGGAAAGTAACGTAGAAACATAGATGGACAAACGCTTTTCCCGAGTAACTTTTTGGCTAGCAAGTGACACCTCATCGTACATGTGTTACATAATTTTTCCAATTCTGACGGGTAAAAAAGTTCACTTCTCATAATTGCCTTAGGCTATTGAAGACACAGTGAAGTTATTTATTTTCCCTGACATATGATTTAGAAGGACACTCGTCCAATCAAATTAATTAAATTAAATTTCTCAGGTCATTTCTCTTCTTCTTCTACTTCAAATCAGTAAACCATACATTTTCAAACAACACAGACAAATAATAATGACCTTGAAACCTGAGCAACCAGCCCCCCCACAAACAAATCTCCATTTCCGTACGAGGGTCGAGCAAACATCCTCGCATTTTAAGCGCTGTACGTGACAATTGAGCGCGCACATACACAGTCTGTCTGAAACATACCGTGATTGACAATATAATAATTATTAGATAATATAATATTCATAAAAATCGTTAATTTTCTACAAAGTATGTTCCTTTAGCATCGCCCATTGCGCGGAATTTGTAAGGTTACACGGATAAGTAAATTTGGGTCACATTAACTCAATATTTACAAGAAACGAGCATAAAAAAATGAAACTCACAAGGGAAAATCCGAAACCCAGAAATTCAAAATATTCTGAACCATTGTGAATATGTAGGGAATTTCCTCCTGATTACTACGCAATTTTTCTTTGCAGCCCAAATTCACTTGTAGGGGGCGAAATTAACCCCTGAAAATTCGGCTGTTTTCCGCTTTTGTGTTATAATTCGCGAACTGTAAGAGATAGAAAAAAAGTTTTAATACAAAAGTTACTTCTTTTAATTACATTCATCATTTCATATAAAAATATATTACAGTTCACGAGTTATAACACAAAATCGGAAAATAACCGAATTTTTAGGGGACAATTCCACTGCCTTGGAGTGAATTTGTACAACAAACAAAAATTCTGTTGTAATCAAGAGGAAATCCCGCACATACTCACACAGTTTGAGAATTTTTTGAATTTCTGGGTTCGCGATGTTCCCTCGTCAGTTCATTTAATTAATACGGTCTAATATTTTAAGAACTTAGGTACTAAATTTCTACAATAAAAAAATTACAAATAAAAATGGAAGAAAGTATTATTATAATTATTTATTATTGGCAGTTATTAGTTACTTAACGATACGAAGGAGTTTCAATCCAAATAATACACTCGTAAAGGAGGACCGAAGACATGTGACTCGACTTTGGGTCAAAATGACCAAATTTCCATACAAAAATTAATACACCACTGGACACGGTGTACCAACGTATGGCTAGATTTCTTCTAATCTGCTTTCGGAATCGCCTGGAGGTATCCTTACGCTTGGACGAAGTATCCTTGCTGCTTGTACGATTGAAAGTAATGCACCTGCTCGTCGTACCGCCGCCGTGCGTGAACTTCTGGCCAAAAAGCAAAAAGCAGTGACCATCCGTCGCATTCACCTGATCATTCTCCCTGCGATTACTTCCTACTTCCAAGGCTCAAAATTCCAATCAAAAGAACTCGCCACGTTCACATCTTCTCACAAACCATAAGTCACTAATCAATCTAAATTTTATTAATCGCGTGGAGATACAATACGTTGCCTCGTCGACAGAAATTTATCCACACATTGCTTGGAAAAGGAACCTGCTTCGACTAAAATAAACAATTCTTCCAAACATGATCGGCGCTTGAACGAACACATCGCCGATCCCGTTCATTTCCAACCACACTGGCTTTAAATCCTCGGCAAGTGGCCGCAACATATCGAACCAGGAAGCGCGAGGAGCGAATTTGCGCGTCCACGTATATACCGCGATCTCCATCGAATTAGAACAACGAATCATATGATCGAAGGCACGCGTGCGTTACATAAACGGCGTGACGCAGGAGGAGATCATCAGTTTGAGAAAACAAAGTCAGTCTCCTTGCATCGGGCCGCTCGGTTCCCTATCACCGCTCCTCGGATTCAGTCCCGTTCGACCGTTGCGCGTTGCCTCGGTGATCTTGATCGGCCGGCTGCAGGAAACGCATCTCCCGGTCTCTCCGCCCGTCGACACCGCGGGCGCCTTCTCCGCGGCGGGCACGGCCCCGGTAATTAATACAATCGCGATATTAAATTCAGCGTTTCCCGGTCGTTAACCGTTCGCTCGGCCGAACTCGCGGATAAGTAAGAGGGTACGGTTAGGCGGTCGATTATTCCAGCGATCGGAATAATAAAACGCCAGCGGTGGTAATCGCGGCGCGGCGAGGGGAAGGGGCGGAAGGAGGATTTCGGCGAGGTAGTCGAAATTACGAGCACGCGTATATACGTGTCCTTTTTATTTCCATCTGTTTTTTTTTTGTTCCGTCGAGGCTGGTCCACCGAGGAGATACGACCGCAATAAAGTTTCCTCTTTCCTCGGCGTACGTTCCAGGAAGAGCGGAGGACCCCGAAGGGCGACAACCTCCCCTGATCCTTATCCAATTACGCATGCGTAACTCCTGGTTGCATAAGAATTCCTATCGCGCGCCGTTTAAATCCGTGGCCGCGGGGCAATATTTAAAATCCTCGGCAAACTTAAGCACGGGCTCTCGGGTCGCTGCGGTTTAAATAAAGCTTGCGGCGTTGGTATCCTCGGGGTAATATAAACTCGCGGGTAATATTCTTCTCTATTCGGTGGCTCTGTATTTAGGAAGTGCAGCACTCACGCGCTGGCCGGATCCTTCTCGAGCCGCGGTCGCTGCGAAATGGTTACAGGCCAGGAGCGTTCAAATCTCCTGTATCTCTGACGCGTACGGTACCTCCCGATTCCCCCGAGGCCGAGAGATCGTCACACCTACGCGTCTCCTTCGCGCGTGTAACGCTTTTTCCATCGGGCTCGGGGGAACTGGAATCCAACGGGCGCCTAGTTACAGGAGGAAATTGTTTCGTTGCTGAACCGCTGGTGGTTAACGGATACATTGCGCTCGGAGATTCGATTGAGCGAGATTAACAGTGGCTTGCTGGACTGTTGTCGGCCTGCTGGGTGAGTGGTCTGGCGTTTCATTAGTATTTCTCCGAGGCGCGCGATGGCTGCACAGATTTCAACGTGTCTACGTTCCTGTCGCGGATCGCTGAGCATCTGGCGCACCTTGTAATTAATCAGCTGATCGATCGAGAAATCGAAATTGTATGCTCCGAATAATGTTAGCTTGCGTGCTTGCTTTGTCGTTTGCGTGATTCTTACGTTTCTGGGAAAACACTTACGTTGTTTTCGTTGTTTTCTAGTTTAGTTTGGTTTAATAGTATGTACTTATCTGGTGATTTGTTGATATTTCATTATGTTTCATTATTTCTGTATAGTTTAATTTAGTGTTGCTTCGAGGTTCGTCGAGTACTGTGCTCACGTTGCTCTCAGTTTCTTCATTAGGTACTTCTCTGTGCGAGCAATTTTTATAAGTAGATGGGTGTATGCCAGTGTTTTCTAAACTTTTTTTTAGTTACGATCCTTTTTTATACAGGGGTTGAATGGAATTGTTAAAATTTTTAATTAATTATGAAATAAGTGTAGTTTTATGACTATTATGTTTTCTGTTATAAAATGTAGTGTATTAACTGAAACTTTTATTCCATATATTTTTGTGTAAACGAGGAACTGTTATTTTCTTGAAAGTAAAACGAAGTTCTAGTTGAATAGGAACATTTATTCTGCTGTGAAAAAGTTGAAGTTGTGACAAGCAGATTGCCTGGAAATGTGGAGTAGATCTGAAGTGAAGTTGAAGCTTTAAACTGTTCGGTGAAAATAATTATAGGTATAAAAATCACAATGTGCTTTCACTTCTATATTTATGTTGCTTCTAATTCTTTAAATAATACTAATTAACAAAAATATTCCTAACTATTATATTTTACTCTTAAATATCTGTTCAAAAGTATATGATCCTCGGGAACTTTTATTAATCGAACAGAAACGAACTGTTAAGACTCCATTCTTACAATAGAGTGACAGAATTAATGCACAAAGCTAACTTAAAGCAGAAAATAAATGATTTCAAAGTTAAGAGTTCGATAAATACCTTTTACAAAAGTTACTAGTTTCATTCGACCCCTGCTTTCACAATATTTAAATAACCTACGACATTAAATGAAGAAAACACATTAAAAATAGGTATTTCACAATATAATTCTAACTTAATAAAATTAACAAAAAGAAAACACTTCGCGGCCCACTTGGGGGTCGCAACCCACGGGTTGGGAATCACTGGTGTATGTGCAGCCTTGAAACTAGAGGAACTTAGATTTGAATCTGCACTATGGAAATCGTGTGTTCGCTCATTGACATTATGTAGACCAGCATCCATATTAGGGAAACTAGACAACAGGTGGCAAAGATAAGTAGGGGAGGATGAGTAGAGGAATTTACTCCGTAATTTATTTACACCACACGTTCGATGCTTCCATTCCTGGCTCGTGACTCTGCCAAGATCCCCGACTCTTCTTTATTTCGTGCTTATCTTTATTTTTATGTGCGTGATTGCTTTCCTTCGAAATAAATAATTTCATTGCGTACAGTGGAACTCCATTTGTACGAACATTCCGGCAGATAAGACGATTCGGATAACGGGTACGTTCGGATAAGGGTTCATTGATTCGCCCCTCTACCGAGGATTCTTACAGCTGACGCTTGTCAAAGTAGATTTAAAAATATCCGTTTACTTCGTTTAAACTACTTCTTCGAGCTGACTAAATTTATGGATGAAGTTTTGAAAATTTTAATTTGCTGACACTTCGTGGATCATTTATCGTTTGGTTTACTGATTGATTTTTGATTTACGAGTATGTTCACAAGTGTTCATAAACCTGGGATACTGTTTGGCAGTAATTCAGATAAGGATATCACAGCGAATTTAGCAAATAAAGAAGTCAATTTTACATTTTCTTTGCTTGTCCGTTTCACTGAAGACGTCGGAAATGAGATTAGAATGTGCGTGTTAATTGATAAAGAAATTCAGAAAGTTATGAAGACACTTGAAGTTAGTTTTGCAACGATTTGTAACCTTGAGGTGTACTTAAGCAAATAAAAACATGTAAACTTCTGTAATTTTTCAGCATGGTATTACGGTATATATTGAAAAGAAGATTTCGTTACACATTGAGAAAATTTGAAGTAATTTTGGAATAATTTTGAAAAAGTAAGCTTCTATTTGATGAAATGGATCCTTTCCTTCAGTTCCTTTCCATTTAGCAGCTCTTTGACCATTTGGAAACACTCACTGTATGGTGCAAATGAAAAGAAGAAATACAATTATATAATAATCATTTCTGTAAACAAGGTTCAATAGACTTTAGAAATAAGCGTATCTACAATCTGATAAACAGTTATGCAAACATGGGAATTATTAGCATTAACTAGGTATTTTTTTAAATGTTTATTAACAAGAATATTGTAGATTCAACATAAGTAACAGGCGTTAACAAACATTTGAAAAATTGCCATACAGTCTCTTTTTTTTATATTAGAGGACTAATTGTTCCACGTGGTGGAAACTCTTAGCTAAACAATATTGGAAGAAAATTCTTTGGTATTACAATTTGGAAGCAGTAAATTCTAGGAAAGATTTGCACATTTAACGCCACAAAAGGATGTGGAAACTTAACTATGGGGAAAAACCAACCAGAAGGAAGATAAAAACCCCTTACCCAATCTAACGCCAACCCTAAATTTAAATAAAAACTATGCTAAACTTACAGATAACCTTTAAAAAAAAAAATTAATATATTCTGAAGAGCGTAAGTACCGGAATGCATTAACTAGGTATCAATTTAACTGGGTAGGTTATTCACCACTGAGCTCAGTAGATGCATTAGATAGGCACACACTTTTTAAGTAGGTATACTATCTAATAGTAACATCATTCCTGTATCTTTTCAAATAAAAATCAATTAACAATCTTTAAAATAGTGTTGAAATGCGTTTCATTTCACACGGCTTGTCCATTTAAAGAGGTATTCAGGTTTAGACGGCCGATTTTTCAGCCAATTTGAAGCTTTTTGTTCTATGCGACGAAAAAAGTTACAATATTAGTGCTTCGCATCGACATTTATTCATCCTTTGGCTGTTTAAAATCATGAAGTATGATTGAAAATCTTTACCACTCGGAGGACAATTGTTTACATTCCCTAAAAAAGACCCTCAATTCGTAGGACCCTTATTTCTTAACTTCTATAATAATTTTCAATGATTTACAATATGTTAAAATGAAGTGTCAAACCGCAATTTAATCGGAGAGCCAGTTTCTCTACGCTTTGCATCAGAAGGTTACCCATTTCTTCGGGCCTTTCGTTCGTGAAACGTCCATAACAAATCCCGAGTAAATTCGATAAAGCAAAATACAGAGTTCTAAAAATATTCCACCAAGTTTACACCCGGTGGTCACCGCGCGCGTAACGTTGGATGCAAACAGATAGTCCAGCAGCGCGCAAAGAAACGTACCAGGATAAACTGTTGGTTTGAGCAACACGCGTGCACGTCGGCAGCACCACGTTCGCCCGAGAAATCAGAAAACACTCGGATGACGCGCGAACGGACGATTGCCGCGCGCAGCTGAAATGGCGGGAAAGGAATTCGAAAACGAAGTTGCCCGCTTACCGTGAAAACACCATAGTAAAAGCCAGTCTCCTCGGCTAACGGGAGTAGCCTCGCGTTTCTTCGCAACAGTTTGCCCATTAAGCCCGCTAATAGGGACAAATAATACCCAGCGGCCTGCGCCGTCTCGTTATTTGTTGTAAAGCAGAGAATTGCGTCACACGAGATGCCGCACGCGGCCGCGCCGTTACGTACTTATCCCCGCGCGGCGATTCCTCTAACGGGCATGAAATTTCACCGATAAAACAGCCGGTTAATTTTCCAGGATATTACCCCGCGGTCGCATGCCCGCCGTCGTTCCATCCTCGGAGGGATCCACCATCGAAAGTTCCGCGAACCGCCACGGACCGTAAACCTCGAACAAAGTCTCGGCGATAATTTCGATCCGCCGCCACGCAACGCGCCGTTTCACGAGCCTCGCGTTACCCCCCGCCCCTCCCCCCTCATTGTGTTGCGTAATTTCGCGAACTTCCTCTTTCGTTTGGCTTCCCCGCTTCGTTCCCTGCCCCGTGAGAAGGGAAGGCGAGATTCGACCGCGCGGAATTTTACGGATACTGTGCCTTCTAGAATTCTGCTTAGTCACTAAATAATCTGGGGCTCACTGAGGTGGCGCGTGAAAAGATATCACCGAGGGCGCAAACCGCCAAATATGTTTTTCACTGATTACAGGGCTAAATTTATTTGCGCATATTCCTACACTTAGGCTCATTGTCAGTGGCGGATTTAAGGGTTGTGTGACGTCCGAAAAACACTTAGTTTTTCGGGAATTAATAAAGAAACCAGTATTGCAGTTACCATTTTGCAGGTCTCAAGCTTTATTCTATCACCTTTCAAGAATATGACAAAAAATTATAAGTAAAAATATCCATTTATAGCGAAATAGGAATATAGTTGTATTTACTGAGCAAACAATTACCTTAAGGGGAGAAGATCGTATGAATCAACCGAAAAATTGAAAAAAAATTCCATTAACCGCTTCTAAAACGTTTAAAAAATATATTCTCAGAGTTATAGGCCGAAATTCACGTTCCTATTTTAAACGCGTTTTTCTCGAAACCACGTTTTCAAAATTGGCGCCCGGGATAACTCAAAAACTATTTGACCAATCAACTTCAAATTTTGCACGCTAGTTTATAATATTCCTCAGAATATGAACCACAAGCTTTAACCAAATTATTAATTTTAACCACTGGTTTTAAACAAATGAAATGCGAATATTTTGCGAAAATCACACGTAACTGTTTGAAGTTTCCCCATTTTTACAATATGCAATTTTTTACACCATTTTTGGTTCATATTCTTACAATTGACACATAAATTAAAGAAAAAATATCGATCTGTTTCACATAACTACCAGAGAAGCTACAACCGGGGTCGTTTTGCATCTCGAAAAAAACCTATTTAAGATACTGCTCTATTTATTTTGTATTTATTACAATTTTACTGTTATAAACATTTTTGTTACTTGTTATAATGTTAAATAAAGTACCCTTAAAGTTCCGAAAGGATTAGCGCATTGGTATCTTTGAAAAAATTCCTAAAATGTGATACAAAAATAAGCCGTTTATACGGGCTTCTCTCCTTAATCGACGGCTGATGAGCAATTATCCTGTGGGCCCCTGCTGAGAAGGCCCACTCAGAGCCCCATCTTCAAAATAAAGAAAAAATAGATCTTATCCAAATACTATATTCTTTTTCTGTATTAGTGCATTTTGCCCATTTTTAGTAAACTATCTTCATTTTCCGAAAAGTGGGCCCCTCGGAACGTTTGCTATCTAGACCCTTCCCCTTAAATCCGCCACTGACTGGGGCCTTCAAATATAAGTGCCCAAAAAATATACCGAAAAGGGCCCCGAGTTATTCATTCAAGAGCGCTGCTGACTTTGTCCCCTGCTGCTTTCATGACGTCACTATATCTCTGCAAGGCTCAGTAATCCGCTTCACAGAGACCTAGATGACTAATCAGGGAGTCACTCAAGTGGCGTGCGAAAGGATATCCCGTAGGGTGCCTACAAACCATCGAAATAAGTTCTTCACCGATTACAAAGCCCCACTTATTTGTTTCCATCGCTATAGCGGGAGCTTCGATTACAAAACTACTGCCCCAAAAATATACCAAACACGGCCCCGAGGACTTCACTCGAGGACGCAACGGACTTTGTCCCTGCCCCCACTGTTTCCACAACATTAATATCAGCAAAGCGCTGAGTACACATTGTTTACGTCCACGAAACGACGCCTCCGCTACTTGTTGCAGAAAAGGAAGACCCGCTGGCGGGAGGTGCTCGAGGGTGGATTATGAGGGCCACCGAGGAAAGGCGGAAGGAACGTTCACAGCCCGGCGAAGCGGTTAACGATCGGCAGTCACCGAACACACCTGGCCACGTACCGGTCTCATCCCCCGGATGGAGATGAGCGTGAACGAGGTGAACGCGACGACAACGGCGGCAACGGCGCTGGCGTCGCCACCGATGCTCGACGCGGCGCCCGAGGACGAGGAGGAGCCGCCGACCTTGGGCGAATCCGTTGACATGGACCTGGTGAACGGACCGAATCCGTGGCTTCCTGCCTACGGCTTCCAGCTCCAACATCACTCCCATTTTCAGCCCACCCACGAGGATCTACGGGCTAATGGTTCGTACTGTTACCGTTTCACTTTCTCTTCCTAGTTCAACAATGCCACCAGCTATGGGCCGTGACGCTCTTCGGCGCGTGTGAAACGGTTAGAGGGGGGGTAGCTTAGGGTCGAATCGAAGGACGGAAATTGATAGCTCGCGGAGAACGTGGCGTTTTTGTGGCATATATCGCGCGTTGCAGAGACGTGTACAGTGAAGTAGTATCCTTCAGGCTGAAAAATTTGTGCACGCCAAGTGTTTTTAGTTACCTAGCTACTGGTTACAGTGTTCCACTTATTTTAACCTGTATCATTTTATCTTAACCTGTTAATCACGAGACGAGGTAAGCCGTTATTCAGAAATGCCTTTCTTTTGGACGAAACGAGTTAAATCTTCCCGAATGTGCGTACCATTTACTGAAACTAGGGAATTAAATTAATCATTTTCATGACACGAGATATCTACTTTTACTTAAATTCGTGGAGTATTCAGTGGTGGATTTAAGGAAAGAGGCTCAGGTGGCAAATGTTCTTAGGGGCCCATTTTTTTTTCGGGAAAATGAAGAAGTAGTTTGCTAAAATAGTGTTTGGATAAAATCGTAATTTGCCATTTGAAGACGGGGCCCAGGCGGCAATTGCTCATCGGCCGCTCGTTAAATCCACCACTGAGAATAATACTAAATTTTCGGGCGGCAGCGTATACATCGTACGAATTTTATTTTCAGACTATTTTTTATCACTACCATTTATCAAAATATTCTGCTTGAAGGAAGTTTCACGAAATATCTTCATTCTAAGCTTCCAAACATGAGAAATTATACAGCAGCGGACAAATTCCGATATTCTAATATATACTATCAAGCCTGCAGGCAATAATTAACGCTGTTTGTGTACGATAGCAGTGCGTAAACAATCGTAGGTCGACACTGAATAAGGATAAGAATGATAACATTAGATGGAACTACTGTTGATACCACAGGATAAATAGCATCGCGTAGTACTCGTTCAGCTGAATCGCTGCTTCAAACTACAGTAAACGTCATTCGATCGAACGACCGATTATTCAAGAAATTAATATACACGCTATAATAATACAAAACTGAATGGGAAACGGTATGCAAGCTTAGGAAGATTGCGAAAGGCTTCCGATAGAATAATGTTGAATTATCTCAATTTTTGGTTCGCGTGTTGCTAATAGTTTGAGATTATTTTCCCGGCCTTATAAATTATGAAATACTAGAACGCCATATACTGTTTCCTTTGATGATAAAAGCAGAAGCAATATATTAATATCAGAGGAAACAATTAAAAAGCGATCTAAGATTTGTGATTCGAGGATCGGAGTAGCGATGTTTAGATAAGCCACAGCACGCAAGTTTCTACACTAGAAATTATATCACGCTTTCGTTATTTCTGATCCTTCTGTATCTTCGCTAATAATACTCGAAAGAAAATAAAAACGCGACCAGCTTGTAATCGTGCAAACTGTCAGGATTTCACGGGCTCTTTTTTCAAATGAATGTAGCGTTAACTGATTCGCGAGTCACGAAACGAGGATATTAATTTCTCTTCCGTTGCATCGCTAAATGAGTTCATTTCGAAATTCACCGTACAGTATCTTTCAAAACAGATTGTTGCTAGATTGGCGGCTCGCCGGAGAGCGCGCCTTCAGCTTTTAATTTCGGGGCATTTCTGTATTTCTCTGCATTTTGCGAAGCAGCTCTCTGCGAAATAAACACACCTAAGGTACCCAAAGCGAGTCACAGATGCCACGTATGGAAAGGCCTTTACGCATACCTCGCGATAAACTCGATGTATCGGTACCCAAGCCTCACCTCAAACAGAAAATTAAGGTACTTCGAATATATTCCCACATTTTCTGTCCTCTTCTATATTTATTCGAATCAATTCTCTGGAAAATGAACACACCCGAAATGCCACTCGTCGAGTCACCGATCCCCCCGTGCGAAAAGGCCTTTACGCGCGCCTTCGCTCGCGATAGAGCCGCTGTATCAGTAATCAACGCTGACTCACGCCAAACAGGGAACTTAACTATTTACGACGAAGTCTAGGAGTCCTTCTGCTTGTCTACGCTCTAAATATCGTAGGCTCGTATCATTACCGTAATTTCCATCGGATAGAAAATGGCGCGGGTTTGCATACAGATCGCTCGTTAATGGCTGGGCTACTTTCTACAACCGTGGGCGAGCGTGCGAGAGAGTTAATGAAAAAGTACAACCGAACGGAGCCGGGGCGCCTGTCGTGCAATTTCCATCGGCGAAGAGGCCTTGATTGTTCGTGAAATTTGTGTACAGCAGCCTTGGTAAACACCGAGGCGTGAGAGTGAAGCCGAAGGTTCGCATGATCGTCGGGAATATTAATTATCCTAATCCATAAAGATCGAACTATCTCCACCTTAGTCGTTTGTTTATGCACAATTAAAGAGTTCTTGTAGAAAGCACTGTAAACGCCAAAATTAAAAGCAAAAATTTATTAGAAATGTTCTAGGTGCTAATTGTAACACTATAGTATAGAATTTTAATGAAATTTCCCTTTGAAAATAAGTTACCGAAATGAAAATGGTACCAATGCCACTTCTGTGGAAAACAATGTGAGAGCTAATTAGCTAAGGACGAACAGGATTGGCAATTACAGTGCTTGCAAGTATAAATAAATGACACATTCAGTTTTCTCTATAACTAAGAGGTGGCACGTACAGAGTTTTCTACAAATACTATATTAATGCAAGAAATAGAAATTTTTGGGGTCTGGCAAGTTTTCCTCTCTCCTGATGAATTTGATTCTTCGCACTTAGGGTAAAGGACCCAATTACTGACACCTAACCAATTACTGTCACCTTAAGCTACTTTACTTAAAATAACGAATAAATAAGCGGTGTAAAGTCATACACAAAGAGAATTATGTAATTCAACCTATAATCTATACTATAAATTATATACTATAGTTTATTTATTCGTTATTTTAAGTAAAATAGCTTAGGGTGACAGTAATTGGTAAGGTCTCAGTAATTGGGTCATTTACCCTACTGTGCATACGAAAATATTTGATGGAATTCTTAATTCATTGATTGCTCTTTGTAGTTTAGAGTACAGAATATTCGTTGTACTCCTTATAGCACTCTAGTTTCTGCAATACGTGATCTAATTTATTCCTCGACCTGCAATCAGCACAATATAAGAATAGACATTTGGTGCATTCATGCGCCAGATAGGATAAAGATGTACATTGATGACTTCATCAGTTACTATATTTAGTGAATGTATACAGTGGTAATATTTCAATACTCATAAAATGTCACGTGGTAAAATTCAAGACCAAAGAATAGTTTGAAGACTTTTGTTTCGAATGAGTTAAGTTTCTTCTT
The DNA here is from genome assembly GCA_963932335.1 of Andrena marginata. NCBI lineage: Eukaryota > Metazoa > Arthropoda > Insecta > Hymenoptera > Andrenidae > Andrena > Andrena marginata. The sequence continues at coordinate 9,773,790 of OZ010660.1, forward strand.
GTCGTTTTGAAACACCCTGTATAGAGTACCTGGCAATGAGTAGTACTAATCAAGAAGAAGGACTCTATATGCAAAAACAAATTAAGCAACTCGAAAATGTGGAATAAGTCTCTATAACACGAGTGTTCGATTTCGAGAAAATCGCTGTCAAAAATCAAGCTCATTTTTAATATTTTTGAAACGCACACATACCTACTCGACAGATTTTCAAAATTCATTTTCTCGAAGATAGAAGACAATTTTTTCTTCGTATCAACTTATTTTTACAACGCGACTTATTTCATACATTTACAATGTTACGATTTTTATTAGGGCTCCATTTTCTTATTTTTGTAATCACCTGTATACACATATAAAAAAATTTTGAATTCGATTTCCTCGAAAACGGAGGCTTCTGTAACAAAATTCTCATCTATACATATATTTTCGATTTTTATTTTTATTCAAAGTTACCTCTCACGCGGTTGCGCTACTTATTTTGGGGCACTCTGTACAGTGAGTAAAAAAAGTATTGGCACACTTTTTAAAATCGCATAACTTTTTTAGAATTGGTCCAAACGACATGAGTTTTTTTAGAAGGTAGAAGGATTATTTTGCTAAGTGACGTGTTTCGTAGTTTTGAAAAAAAAATGCAATTTGTCGGAATAGCAAAAAAAAAATAGAAAGGGCAGTTTTTTCAACTTTTTTTCTGAGCCTGTAATAAAAATTCAAAAAACGCGTTTGTAAATTTAAGTAAGCTGTATACATGCTGAAAATTTCATCAAAATCGGTTGACAGTGCTCTGAGTTACAAACGTTTAAAGATCGCAGAATAAGGTCGAAAATCGCTTGATTTCGGGAATTTCGCGATTTTCGACCTTATTCTGCGATCTTTAAACGTTTGTAACTCAGAGCACCGTTAAACGATTTCGATGAAATTTTCAGCATGTATACAGCTTACTTAAATTTACAAACGGGTTTTTTGAATTTTTATTACAGGCTCAGAAAAAAAAGTTGAAAAAACTGCCCTTTCTATTTTTTTTTTGCTATTCCGACAAATTGCATTTTTTTTCAAAACTACGAAACACGTCTTTTAGCAAAATAATCCTTCTACCTTCTAAAAAAAACTCATGTCGTTTGGACCAATTCTAAAAAAGTTATGGGATTTTAAAAAGTGTGCCAATACTTTTTTTACTCACTGTATATGGGCGCGAAAGGAGGTAGATCACCGATTATTTTTGTGCGAGCCGGTGGATTATTCACGTCAGTTTGTTGCGGAACGAGCAGGCAACAGGCGGCCGCAACAGGTGGTTCCGGTGGTTAGCGGTGCACGTGCCTCCGCACTTGTGCAAGACGAGTCGCGTTCCTCCGGAATGATCTGTTCTCACAATCGTCATTAGGTCTAATCTCTTCGTCACAGCATAGTGGAAGGAACCGACGCCAGCTCGCTCCAATACGGAGGAAAAGATTCTCTGACTTCATCGTCATTAAAAAATATCTGCGTCAGAGATTTCCGTGTACTGTGTAAATATTCCGCTACTTAAGGTAGTTCCTGAAAAATCTACTAAATCCAAGGACTCTTTGAAATTTCGTTGAAAACTAATTTGGAATACGAGAAACCCTTGTACAAAGTTTAAACTCGATTTACCACACAGTTATTGAGAAATGGTTAATTAAACTTGATGCGTTTTAACACAGTGGCATGTGGCAGAGTCGAGAAAAGAGGGTTCTTTTTTCAGTTTTTCTTCTGAAACAGGAAAACTATATTCAAAAACCGTAGCAAAATTGGCACAAAAGTACATCGATGTGTCAAGAAATGAATTTATTAATTTCTGCAAGACTGGCCACATGGTTTCTTCGTAAATGCCCATAAAAAATAGGTTCACCTGCAAATTTTTTAGAAACTACGTAGAGCCGTCAACGTGGCAACGTCGCACAATCGATTTGTTTAGACATTTAAATATTGAACGAAGATTCAGATTCATATCAACGTTTTTTCTGACATTTTGGTTATAAAAAACGCTCCGAATGAATGTGACGTTGTCAGATCTGCAGCTTTGAGTCACTGCGCTAACTAATTTAATATTCTATATTTATGTTACAATTATTAATATTAACATTGAAATTTTTAAAATATATATACATGATGTTAAAACTTATTATTATTATTTCCATAGTATCATACTACTTTATATTTATCGTTTATTACCCAACTCTAATTTGATTAACATAGTTGGTTAGGAACTACCTTAAGAGCGATCATAGTCACCTGTCACGGAACAGCTTCGGAGTACCTATCATCAGTAATTATTATCGAGTGACCCTTCGAACTCGCGGATTTTCTATGGGATGCTTATGATACATCAATCCCCAGATTTGCAAATTCCTGAATAACAGTACTGTCATCAGGAATGACGTAGAATATTAAAGTGCATCATTGACATTGGAAACATTCTTATCTCTGACGGTGCAGATTTTATTGAATGCGAGTGAATGGAAAATGCAAGGTAACTGTGTAGATAACTGTGTATGCAACGTGTTGAAATGGTGATAATAAAGAATATTTCATAAGTAAAAGAATTTTATAAACGGCTATTTTACACGTCACACAGTGCCATGAAATTTTATTTTTTATTTATGTCAATGCAGCAGATTGGATGATACGTTACGACTGTTGAGTGATCTGTGATCTTAGAGCAGAGATGAGTAAAAATTTCATTTAATTAAATATATCGAAGTAACGAATAAAGGTTAAGAAAGTGTTGAATAAAGTTAATCCGGGTTTACTTTACATATTCAACGAATAGAGTTTGTTCGAATAAAAAAATTAACTATATTCGTTAAGTAATCTAAAGTAACTTCTATTTCATTCGTTATTTAAATAATTTTTTATTTAGTTAATGCCCAAGTTTGCTTGAGAGCATACCAGGCTGGGGTACACGAGAGTTTCTTTTTTCCAATTTTGACGGATAAGTGTAGTAATTTCAGATGGTCGGAAACTGAGTGTTCAATTGTTAAAGAGATAATTTCCCGCCAATTTGAGGTGCAACACGCACTCTGGCCAATTGAAAGTCACTTAGGCGGCGGACATAAGCAAAAATATAATTTCCAATTACAAATATTAATAAATATAATATAAAAACCCGAGATTGGTATTCCCTTTCGTTTCTTAAAAAAAGATCACAAAAGACGATCTTTTTTTGGCAATTTAAACCAGAACGTTTTATGAAAAACTTGATTTGATCGAATGGAGGGTCATTTGTCAAAACCTGGCGTCACTCAAAATGTTAAAAATAGTGATTTTAACCTATCGAAGAAGACAAATTGATAGTAAAATCGCATCGTGTTAGAACGTTTAAAGGTTTAAAGACACTTAACGAAAATTCTTGTGGTATAAGTGATAGCCCTGCAGCTTAACAAGGAGAGTGCAAAAAATTCGGAACACCGAATGGCTCGGATTTTGCAAGCAGTAAGTGGGCATCATGTACAATTACATATTAAACGCATTGGGCGCAGTGTTGAAAAGCTTACGAGAAAATCGAGTTCAACGTTTTGCCTTTTCCAGCCCCTCGGTATATGCACTCACACGTGAACAGGAAACCGTAATTAACTTGCAGTGGCATCGTAGATACTACGGTACTTGCATTTATAAATCTTCTCCTAAACATGCAATTAATGGTACCTAAAACATTCCACAGTTCTATCAAACCAATCAAAATTTTTGCAATATGCATTTACCGAGACACACAGTATATAACAGCGATAAGCTGTTGATGTAATCACCCTTACTGCTTAATATTCTGATCTCGAAGGGAGGGAGTCACTGAACCATTTCGAATGGAGGTATCCTCGCAGAGGATTGGTGGACGTAAATTAGTTAACTTGAATTAAAAAAAATGACCTGGGTACAAACGTTTTCCCTTCCAACGTTTTAACACAATAAAATTGCGTAACAGACTCGTAATTTTGGTAAAAAAATAATTTATAAATTATACTATGTTAATAATTTATAATATATAAATATTATATAAAAAATATAGAATTACGAAGTTATTTTCATGGAGAAGTCCCGTGTCAACGTACGCTTTCATTCAATTTGAAAACCACAGAACGTAAAGCAGAAATAATATCTTTCATCAAAAGACATAAATTGTTACGTTACTTATATTTTGCATTTTGCTCTTTGGATATACATTTTACATTTATATGTTATAAATATGAGTGATAGGCTGACATTTGTGTCTTTTGATGGAAGATATTATTTCTGATTTTCGTTCAGTGGTTGTCAAATTGAATGAAAGCGTCCGTTGACACTGGATTTTTCCGTGAGAGTAGCTCCGGAATTAACGGTTCGAGAGTTCATGCAACGCTGTTACTGCACAATGCTATGCAGTTATGCAGCGTGCTGTACCTACTAACTATATAATTGTTACCGACATCAGCGTGTCATACGGCAGTAAACAGTTCTTCGAGGGCGACGAAGAATATAAACAGGTTGCACATTCGTGCAATTATGCTTGGCGACAGTTCCTTTGACACTTCACTGTTTATTCATCCACTTTAACAATCTGTAACTCATTGTGACTGTGAGGTATCACTACTCCATTATTATCCATTGTAACTTTGGAGCAGCAGAGATCCATTTTTCACTCTCTACTATCATAATGAAAGGGCACGATATCCAAAATTGCATATGTTTATTTGCCCTTAACTTTTTTGGAAGTATAAGTAGTCGCATAAAATTGATAAAATAAAAAGAAATTTATCCCCACATCTATTAGTAGGATGGTATTTGTGGTCATCATACCGCGACAGCGAGTCAGTATCATGTACATCGCATGCGTCATTAGACACACAAATTGTACCTGTTGGTAAAAACATAATAATATTAAATATAAACAGAAACGAGGGCTGGAATAATTGAGATTTTTTAAAATAGAAGTGGAACTTTCGAAACTAAGATTTCTCTATTCCAAACTCTTCTCTATTGCAAACTCATTTCCATCAATTAACTTTGATTTTACAAATGAAAAAAAAAATTAATTCCACAGTAAGCTGTGTTAAAATTTTTTTTGTAAAACGTTCAAATGAACTAAACAAGCTTTTGCGCTCCCTTTCAATTCAGACGTTTAAACAAAGATGTTCCGAAAAGTTTCCCTTGCAGGAGGCACTGTTTTATTCGTGGTTACTTACCATTTGTGCCATTGTAATAATAGGTTTTATTGTTTCAAGCCTTCGTTGAATTCCGGATCCGAAGGAGGACAGCAAATAATAAGTGTACATTATCACGTGTATGGAGCAGTTAATTAATATAGCTGTCATCGACATTCCGCTTGCACAATATTTCACAATCCACCAAGCAAACAGGGCGGTTGTAACGTGATGGTAGAGGTGCAGGAACGACACTTGCTTGTTTTTCTTTCGAAGCGCGAACAGAACAGTCTCGGTGTAATCAATCAGTTTCAACGCAAATAGGTACCATGATATTTCAGCAAACTGTAATCAAATTCTTCGTCGGCATAAGTATGTAATTAATATTAATACATCGGCCACAGAATCTTCTTCGCGTGTACCTTGTACGGTTTGGGGTCGTAGGAGTAATCTATATCAACGCAAGAAAATAAAGAGTCCTGGTACCATCCGGCGTCCACTATGTGATACACAAGTAGAGCATTGGCCACGATTTGGAATAAATTGTAAAATTTGATGAACGTTGTGAAAGAGTATGGTCGTTTCTCTTTCATGTAATTGGGGCACCATCGTATAACGAAATATAAGTACACGCAAGTAATGAAGCAGACAGATATAGGAGAAGCTATCAGCGGCCAGTCGTTCGTCCTCTTGTCTGTAAAATATTTTCCAAAATTTTAGCATGTTCGTTTCATTACACAGAGTGGTAGATAATTCATTTCATTGTACAAAGGGGGTGCACGATTTGGTCCAGATATCACGTAAAAGAATGTATTAGGGGTTAGGCCACCTTGGAGGCCCTAAAATTATATGCAAGTTTCAGATATTTTTGAGCGAAATTAGACACTAAATGAAAAAACTTTTTTGTGGGCTTTATTCCGTATTTCACATGGTATATAAAAAAATGTATCTATTTTTTTTTAAACGAAAGGGCGTTGCTGGTGTTCTTGCATTCTTGCAGTATTTAAAAGGACACTCTTCGCGGATAGCAGTAGAAGTCCTGTATACAGTGACGTAGGATAGAAAACCGAAAATTTTTATTATTTACAAGATATTTATTACAGAAGTACATAGCGTGAATATTTGAAGAGAATAGGTATTAGTTTTAGCCGAAAAATTTGCCTAAATTTTTAAGCCTAAATTGTGTCTAAAATTGCTTGTAGCAAAAAGGTTTTTAATAAATCGTAAAATCGGTACGTGCTTCTGTAGATGTATTATAGAAGATACTGTTAAAATTTCAAGTGAATCGAATAAAAACGGTTCGAGTTATGCTGCTAGCAAATTTGAAAAAAAAAAGTGAATCAGATAACTCGGCCATTTGTTTAATATTTCTGTACAATATTTATACAATATATTTATTAATACATGCCCGAAACATAACAAGTATAGAATTATTTTCCAACCTCATAGTACCATAAAAAGAAATCGTCTAATTTGGTGCTGTTTTGAGCGTCTTAAGGTGGCGTAATCCCTTAAGAAATTAATGATTTTAGGATTTTTTATGAGTTTTATTGATAATACGAAAAAAAACACAACAACAACAAAACGCTCATTACACATTAGTCCATAAAGTGCAGAAAATATTTATTTACAATAATTAGTGTATTAAATTATGTATGATTTTTTAAGTTCTTTAGACCACTGCGGGAAGAATGGTCAGCGTGATACCTCCTTTAAACATCGAACTCCTCAAAAATCTATACCATTATATAAAAATGTTTGTGCCATGTATGGTATGTGTAGTTAGAAGCGCAAAACTAAAAAAACTACTGATCGGATTTCGATGAACCATATACCAGAAGAATCTTTGTTTTAATGCGACTGCTATATGCTATAATATAGTTCCAAAAGTCACATGCAGAGAGCGCTCTACTTACATTTAAAATTAAATGTTAAATTAAATGAGAATGGAAAGTTTAATTTATACCGTAGCGGAGCACGGGTATTTTGCTGGTCATGAATAATGCAATACAAAAATTATTGTAAATTTTTCGGTCTTTTTATGCAGTAATAAATCATGTGTAATAAGTTCCTATTTTGTTTGATTTTTTTTTAATAAAACCCCTAAAAGAAATTCCTAAAATCATTTATTTTCGCCGCTGCTTAACGTATGTAGCCTTTCAAACGCATAAGGTGTATTGCTAAACAAATTTCGAGAAGATCGAATTCAAAGTTTGGTCTTTTCAGTAATCACGAAATCGTAATTCAACTGCTAGGGCAGCTCATTTGTGTTCCATATAGTAATAATTATAGTGTTGGATGGAAGAACTTTTTGTATAAAACGCATAATTAGATCTAACATTTTTTTTCTACATATACCCTCTGATTTTCACTACCGTATCTTTAAAATTGACAGAGCTATGATAAATTTTGTGAATCAATGTTGATTAACTGACCCTAAATCGTATCTAATGTATATTTGTTCAATATTCAATATTTTTTACAATTATTATGCAAATATCAAATAAATAATAAAAAATAATGTTAAAAACAACCATTTTTCTATATTTCTCCATTTTATGCAAGAAGGGCCTGAGAGGGATATAATTAAAATTAATTTCACCGATTAATTTACTACATAATTCCGATTATAATGATGCAACTAAAAAAGAAAAGATCATAGATATCAAATTTTTAAACATTATAGACAGTATTACAGCAACTTCACTATGTATAAAAAATATCTAACTTCGTAATGTTTACAGATACGTTTCTCGAAACTGACTTTTGGCACCTAGGCCCTTCTTGTGTCCAACAGTACAATTCCAGGCATGTGTATACATTTTTAATTATTCCTGTGATTGACCACTAAATTCTTACAGCATTTATCCAGATAGAAGAGTTGTAAAAAATCAAACTTTGTGTTTCACTTTCTCGCGAAATTTTGAGTAGTGCGTATTTTGCGTTTAACACATTACTATGTGTACGTGACATGAATTAATTGCAAGCAAAATGTTCACCAAATCTTGATCGTGTATTTTTTAATTTTGCTCAAACTTTCATATTTGATCTAGGCCCATACCCCGCGTATATTTGCGATTTCTGGCTTCAACTTCAACTGTGAACACAATCCCGTTGGAATATCTTCGTAACCTCATCACTTACCAGCGAGTTCTGTATTAAAATAGTGGTACGAATCCAATAGTTCCATGATTGCCATTTTGTTTCACGGTTATCCTGTTCACACACCTGTTTACTGTTTTCACGTTGCTCGGTCGAAAGGAGAATTTAGGGTGGAATTTGCTAATTTGTATTGTACTTCGAGTCGGCTCCAAGGAGCAATGCGAGTCCGTTTCATTTATTGCCCCCTATATATGCACAGTGAGAATGATTACGCCACATGTGTATGAAAGTATGTATTACAAACCGCAAGTAGTATGCACACTGTGTTCAAGTTCAGAGTTATCATGAATTATATATGAGAATGTGTATACATCACAGTCAATTTACCATTTAAACTTGTTTCCGATAACATGTTTACATATATGCGTGTAACCATTTCAAATGGTTACTTTCTAAAGTAGAAGGATTTCCTATTAAATATCCTTTGATAAAGCACTATCTGCCACGCGATCGTACAATGTTTCTTTATCTCTTAATACACGGTATAAATTTGGTAATATACTTGTATGTCGCCTTGAATTCATGGTGGCTCATCAAAAAGTTTGGTGTGCTAATAGTTTCTGATGAACTTGTGCTCCAGAAGTCGGTGTCTCCCAGAAGATAAATGAATTTGAGGAACAGACGTGAAATAATAAGGAATTTCGTTGCAAGATTATTAGTTTTCGTTTCTTAATATTTATTTAACCCTCTAAGTGCATACACCTGCCTTAAGGTGGGCACCTGATTAATCCAGGGGTTGAGAATTCTGATTTTCCAGCTTTAACCCATTGTTGACACTCTGGGTGTGATCTACCCATAAACTGATTTTGGCGCCCTTTACTTTTAATATGCAAAATAAATACCTTTTTTTCCAAAGCTGACTTACAAACTATATTTTCTCTCAAAATATTATATCTCAACAACAACTCTGTAGATTTTTAATTTCTAATACTGAAATTTGTAAAAGCTACAATTTTTTGAAGATTTGACATATGGTAATCTTGATTTTTTTTTACAAAAAACTGTGATAAAATGTCAATAAAAAAACTATTGGAATACATTCTAGAGACATTGAAATTGACCCATGATTTTTTTCATAACGATTGGATTCTTTAGATGAGAATGGCAGTCGTTCAAAAATTGTTCTGGGTGGGAGGTACACAGGTATGTCAAAGTTGATCGAAAAACGAGGTGTGTCAACAAAGTGTTAATAGTAGTGCCACAGCGCACATATTGGTCTAAGAAACATGTCAATCTGACGTTTCGATTTGACAGAAATCTAATTTGAAGAGCATTTTTGAGCTACGTACACTGCGAAAATTATTATGCTGGTAATAGGAGAAATAGTGGTAAAGAATACATTACCAAAAATGGTAAAGTTGTTAGTGGCAAAGTATTTGAAAATAACAATCGACTTCGTTCGAAAAACCGTTTGAATTTATTAAGTTGCGAAGATCGAATTCAGCACTTTTGGAATGTGGGAGACATTCAAAGGTTTAAAATACAAATTTTCATACAAGCTACTCATCAAATTTTACAATAAAAGATAAGTTTGACATTAAAAGACCATACATATTGCGAAACATTTTATTTATTGTAATAAAGGAGAAATATTTTTTTAATAAGTCCAAACCCCACAGTCCAAATATCTCGAAACAAAAAATACATGACTTACACCACTTTCATAATCACCGGCACAATTGATATATTTGAAACAGTTCAGTAAGCATTTCTTAAGGTTTTGGACAAGAAAATCTATTAAATCATTGAGACCGTTTTTGTGCATTTTTTATGAATACTTTCAATATTATGATATATTAAATTTGTCGTTTTTTGCATTTAATCTTATTCTTAAATAATCCAATTCAATTAAAAAAATTTGGTTCGCGTTTATTTGTGCATGTATTTTTTTATTGATAATTTTGATACAAAGGCCCCGTAATTGGTGCACCAACCCTACGAACATTACAGAGTATAAATGAGAAACTCTTGCACCAATAGATTCGAGAAACGCTGGGCTTTCTTGCCTTGCGTATATTTTCGTGCATTATGCATATGTTTCGTGTATTATGTTGAAGGAAGTAGTCGGACAATGCAAGCAGTAATTTATATTTTAAATATTTCAATTATAATTTTTTTTAATGAGATTGATACTTATGGTCATGCTCTTCAAAAATTAATTCATATTTAAAGAATATTCTGGCTCGCCTAGTTTCTTTTGCGAATGCTGTGTGAAACTTATCTTCATAGGACTGTGTAGGAGAGACCAGGGTAGGTTGTAACATGGGTTAAATTGTAACATAAGTAAAATCTTTTGAACGACAAATCTGGTAACCCACAGCATGCGAGAGTTGCTTGACGATATTAGCACCGTCAGTTATAGCGACACAAACGAGCGTTATGAATTCATTTTGTAGTTATAGCCCAGAATTTTAGTAGGGGAGAGCGGGGACAAACGTAACACTTTTTACATCTAGCCTAGCTACCAATTACTTCTTAAAGATATAAAAATGAAAATTATGCCTTAAGATAGTGTGTTTCTTGGTCTATCATTTGACCACAAATTCAGTCTTCCACGATAAGTAGTCAACGAGTTATGGCAATTTTCCGCAGTGACTGTCATTGTTACTTTTGTCCTTAGGGGTAGGGCGAAAGTAACATACCATGGGGACGCAAATAATATTAATTATTTTAAGGAGAATTAAGTAAAAACACTTCTTCTAAAGTAAAATAGGATTTTTCATTATTAGAAACGATTGAAACAAACATTTAAATAAACATATTTTAAGTAGGTAACGATAAAAAAGTACAACCAGCTTCAAACATTTCCTTGATACTGTGTATTTGATTTAATATGGAATCTCGTGTAAAGGCCCCAGAAGTAACTAATATTTATGATTTTTTTTTAAAAACTATTGTTAATATTGGATTCAGCCACTCCCCGTAATGAGGTTTACTTTTGTCCCCAACCATGTTTTTCATCATAGAACTGTTATAACGTGCAAACTATACAAGACTTATTGATATCAAATACAGGAACTTATAAAGACATTATCTAAGAACGCTCTAATAAATAATTGGATCTATATAGTTTAACTATGAATATTAAAAAAAAAAACAACAGAGAACGCGCTTATCTGAATGATCGAAATAACGAAATCAGTTTCCCCACGGTATACGAATCGTTGTATGGCTCAGCGTCGCTCCGTGAAAGAAGACACACTAAACACGCGTAACTATGTAAATCAAACGTTTTGGAAACTTTTCTGGAAGGCGGGAGAAGGCGTGTTACTTTCATGATGCCGTTACGTTTGTGCTATACGGAGCACGAAAGTAAATTTTGTCTTAGCACTTTTATTTCAATTAATCGTTATTAGAAACCGTTTGAATTTTTGCTTCTTTGTCGCAAACAAATCAGCACACATTGGTTTATTATAATATGTACGCATTTTAGTAATTTGATGTTTAGTTTCTCGTTTGTTGAGGTAAAACGAAGAAATTCAAGCTCGGGGCAAATTGTAACATGTTACTACTTACTCCGCTCTAAATGGTGATAAAGCAAACATGCAATTTGCTGACACATCGGAAAAAGATGCTCTAGACCAACAACAGAACAATCGAGAATCCAAAAATGTAGAAAAAAATATGAAGGCGAAAGTAAAGAAAGCGCAGAAGAATATTTTGATAGAATCAGATGAATAAGCAATGATTGCTTAACTCATATATATCAAATGTTTAATAATTATATGTGTTTTCATCTATATTTTTTAGAAAGGTTTATTTGTGTTCATATTTGTATTTAAATAAGTAAAACAGATGTGTTACAATTTACCCCGGACTGGGGCACATTGTAACAAAGGTTCAGAATTGTTTACGATGAAGCTGGATGACTAAGTGTCCAAGACATTGTCACGCGCTTAAGCTTAATGAGTTGACCATATCTTTAAGTAGTAATTCACGCAAATTATTTCCTGATTGCGAAAAACACTTTCGAGAAAAACTGTGGAAACTGTTTTATTACAATCTGCCCTGGTCTCTCCTATTTCTTGTTAAATATCTCCATAAAACTGGAACATTACGTTTAATGAAAACCTAAAGCCTCGATTACTACTACCTCGATTAAATATCTATTTTCTTACAAGATGTCTGAGTGCTTCTACAACGTGATGATTCTGCATATTTCCTGCAAATTATTTCCTGAGTAGCACATAGTCGGAGCATTAGTAATCAGTTTCTTATACAAAATTAATTATAACGTTGAGTAAGATTCGTGCGAAAAAGAGATCTTCGATTTTATATTTTTTGGAAGCAAAAATTTTAATAGAAAATAATAGAACAGAAAGAAATTAATAAATTGTTAGTAAATAAGAAGAAATTAAATTTAATAAAAAAGAAACTTGAATGACATTGATATTGCCCAGCAATTTAGAAACATTAGGGTTTAATTATTGTAAACATTTTACTCGTCGGCGACCCCAATAGTAGTCCATTTGTTAACAGATTAATTCTTCTTAATTATTAAACTAATTATACAGTATTTGGTGTATACGTGGTGTCCTGGCACCCCCCAAAGAGAATGGAAAAAAGGAAATTAATGTAACCACGACTGAAGTAATTCAAGAGCTTTGTTAATAGAAAAGAAAACTCGATTTTAATCACCTAATGAATTTTATTGAATTTGCATTAAAAATATTTTGATCCGCGCAACTCAACTCCCTCAAGATTAAATCCTAAGTGTGCCACTGTACGTTACATTATGTACTAATTCTGCTGCACGTGGTCTCAGGGACCAAATATACTGTGTACCTACCAGATATGGCACATAAATCGCGTTATAATAATAATAATAATAATAATAATAATAATAATAATAACAATAATAATAATAATAATAATAATTCGACTTTATTCACCACAAATTACATAAATTATGTGACAAATGGGCGAGGTTCAGCATATCTGCTGTTTGGCAACCTAACCCCAAAACATTATAAATCAGAAATAAAGTTAGCGAAACAACAGAAGAGAGAGAGAGAGAGAGAGAGAGAGAGAAAGAGAGAGAAAGAGAGAGAAGAGAGAGAGAGAGAGAGAGAGAGAGAGAGAGAGAGAGAGAGAGAGAGAGAGAGAGAGAGAGACAGAAGACAATGAAAATACTTTTGACAGTCAACATGTTAATGAGACGCGCGTTGTATGTTTTTTACAGATACGGTGCTAGTGCAACAGGTGGACTTTTTAGAGACTATTTTAGAAGAGACTTCCGACGATCTGCAAAGTGACTCCGATCGAAGTGGCACCACATACTGGGTCGGTTCTGACTCGGAGACTGAAAGCGTGATACACATACGGGCGAAACAGAGATCAGCAGGTAAGAGTCAGGTGAATCCTGTTTCGCGTCGAATATATTAGGCTGATCGCACAATTTTTATCGCACTTTTTAATAAAAAGTCAATTTGTTACAATTAACAGTATTGACACTTTCACAATGGTGGCTTTTACCTCGATATTTTCTGGAGAGCATCGGATGTATTATCCAAGGGTTCGGAGATAATTTTGTACCTCGCCGATTCAGCTACTAATCGAAATTTTAATTCCAATATTTTTCTGTTAAATATTCCTGAGACTATTACCAATGGATTGGCGAGGATTTTCCGATTAGAATGAGCCCAAACTCGACCACACTCGAACTATTTTTAATTACACGTTTACAATTGGTCGGAAAGATTTCAGAAATAATTTGAATCACATAAAACTGAAAATATTCCGAATGAGGCCGTGTTTAGACTCATTTGCATCGGAAAAATATCGCCTGTTCAGTGGTAGCACTCTTATGACGATCTAATAGAAAATCTATGAATTTAAATTTTCATTTGTTACCACAGCAAATGAAACACTTCTACTTATTTAAAGTGAAGGTGTGCTGGATAAAACGTTCCTATCTAAAGCGACCACTCAAAATGGCTTAATCGACTTGAAATGTTTCTTGTAAGTATTTCGCCAAACGTTTCGGCATTCCGAGTGTTAATCTCCCATAAATAATTAAAAATTGAAAAAAAGTTTGCCTAAAACAAACAATATATATATTGCACAGGCAAATAAGTAGGGAAGGATAACTGTGTATTTACGACATACGAAACCCAAAACTAGTTTCAGTCAACCTAAATAATAATTTACCCGTCGGGATGGTTGTTACGTGCTTCGAATAGACTAACAATAGGTCTAAAAATATCAAAGCTCTTGGACTAGGCCATCGAATGTCAATTTGGCAGCAATTCCGAACATGGGTTGTGTGCAACGCGTTACATTTGCGTTCTGAAGACTGTGAAAACTATTTCGCGAGCCGCGACAAGATTTCTCTGCGAAATACTGCGACGGAAAGTGATTCGATTGTTTTTTAAAGACCAGCTGATTTTATCTTGGTCACTTAACAGCGCTAGGTATAATTATCACAGAGATTGATATACAATGTATGGACATGTATGCATAAAAGTGGACAAAACCTGTTGAGAGACTTAAGTTAGAATTTCAATCACTTCGGTACGCCACGTGTGGAAATCCTTCAGTTATATCTGGTAATCGTACTAGTCGAACATCCATCGGCCTGATCCGCATGGTTTTTAAGAGGTCAGTCCACTGTGACGGTTTGAAAAATTAAGCTATTTTTAAAGTTTTTTTTCTCCGTAGATACAACATATAATGCACTAAATCTTTTTGGTATTTATTAAGCTACTCTTATATTATACAAAAGAATTTAGAAGAATTTTTTTAATTTGTTTTAAAACTTTAAACGCGATTATCTGAAAACAACATTTTTCAAGCGGTGCAGGTGATTGCAAAAGAAAAAACTATTTGACCCATCAGTCTGAAATTTTTACACGTTATTCAGCACATCAGTAACTATGGCCGGGTCCACGGAAACCCTTTTTGATTAATCATTTCATACTTTTTACAAGCAAAAAGGATTGAAAAATTCACTGTATTCCGACGCTTAAACTTCAAACCTCCGGCATTTTGTTAATTTTTTATCAGCAAAAATAATCCTGGTTCCGGCGATAACCACACTCAGTGATTACAACACGCTTTGAATTTTTTGTTTCAAATGCGTCATTCTGCAGGAATCACCTGCACGATCACTACATCGCTTTCTCAAGGCGCTCACATCACTGCGATATATATTTAAAGAAACTGTTAAAAATTTAAAATAGATTTTTTTTATACTGTCAATAAGTGTATTAATAAGTAGACAAAACATTATTTACGGTGGACATACCGTTTACTGAAAAATAAATCCTAAGAGATGACAATTTTCACGACTTTACAGTGGACTGATCTCTTAAAAAGGGGAGATGAAAAAAGAAGATACATTGGCGGTTATCCAATGTTAGGTTTTGGTTCGATTTTCCCGCTCGAGATTTTTTATGTAATTT
Source organism: Andrena marginata (assembly GCA_963932335.1). NCBI lineage: Eukaryota > Metazoa > Arthropoda > Insecta > Hymenoptera > Andrenidae > Andrena > Andrena marginata. The sequence continues at coordinate 9,789,484 of OZ010660.1, forward strand.
TTAATGAAATCGGGGTGAATTATTTATAAAACCATAACTTTCTCAGTTTTGTTTTCCTAGTAGCTTTGCTAGTTATCTTGACTGGGCTTCTTTTGTGTGATAAAAAAAAATTCCCCTGGGTTAATGGGAATTGTTCTTTGCCTAGAGCACAGGTTTCTCTTAAGCTAGCGTTATACCGAAATTTCTGGTGCAGCTTATGACATTAACAACAAGTGAACGGTATTTCGTTTCGGAATGCATCTTGTGAAATCTTATTCCCGCTTCACGGGGAACTCCTCGTGGCAATTATTGTTCATTGCGGTCTACTTTCTCTTTCGAGTTGGTCCTTCGATTCATTGACTTTTAAAGAATGAAATCGTGCACTTCGCAATTCATTCACATTCGGCATGACAACGTATTAATTGTTCTGTAGACACACTGTACACACTTTTTTCTTGTTAGAAGAAAAAAGTCATTCTAATTTCTTTAAAATACGCGAGTACTATTAAAATTTATTTGAAGTACTCGAATTTTATTCCGGACTATTCGAATTTCATTTAAATTCTTGGAACCACTCTTTCATTCAAACTCTTTCATCTACTCTAATTTAATACAGATTCTCCTGAATTTTTCATTCAGATTCGTTGAACCACTCAAGCTTTACCCAAAATATTTAGATTATCCTAATTACGAAGCTGTACAAATTATTTCGGTTTGGTAAAAGCCACCGAATACTCAGTTTGAACATTTGAGCTAAATAAACCTCGTCTGGTTCCTTTCAAATGCTTTAGCAGTTCTACCACCTGCCATGATTTGCAATCAGGGAAATGGCATTCAGCTGTTGATGTACCTCTGACTATAATTACATTTACAGCATATTACTACCCAGTCTTCAGACCTCATTAACAGAAAATTCCTCATTACTATTAAACCAGCATTTCATTTCCTTTCAACTTAAACTCTTCCAATATTTCCTATTTTAACAGGGAATTACAAACTGGGAATCAGAATTACATAGTTCATAAAACATAGGGAAATACGATTGCAAATTGTGCGATGGAATTCGTAAATAGAAAATAGATGGATGGATTAAGTTGAAGGAAAATAAAATGTTTCTCTAAGTGCAACGAGAGGAAATCGCATCGCACAATTTCTAATTCATTCAAAATTGTTTCCCATGGTACGTTTCCTTTCCAAATAATAGACACTTAATTGCTACTCTTAAACAAGCATCTTTCCTGTAATACATGGACCAGTATCGTCTACGTATGCATCGTGCAAAGGTTCCTTCGAGTATGCAACCGTTGCAGCGTGCAAGTGCATGTGGTTGCCATTCGCCAGGCGACGGGCGTCCAGTTAATACACTCTCTCTTTTTGCAGCGGTCGCGCATTAAGCAGGAATATTTAGTACATCTTAGAATGCACCGTCGGAACTTGAAATTAATTTGTTATATCTATCTTGTAAACCACAGAACAATTTTTATCTAGAATATATCAACTTTGACGATAAATAACTTCGCACAAAATTAATATTTTGCAACGGCGTTGTCCATTTTAGATAACGAAGAATGCATTTTTAGCGCAATAATTAATTTCGATAAAAAAGGCATTACCTAATTGTGAAATAAATTATGAAGTCGACCTAGTAAGGTCGAACAGTATTTCGAACTGATACCTAGAATGGTTATCAACTTGAAGGCTGAAACAATTTTTATATGCCTCGTGCAATTGTTACGAGGACAGTTAATAAGATTCTTAAGTACTATTGATTACTTTTCAGCGATTAGCGCTTTCAGGGCTTGAATAGTTTAAGGGGGTATTCTGGTCTGACGAGGCGTTTTCGTCGCGTTATTTCGGAATTTTTTTACAAAGAACCCATGAACCTTATTATTATTTAGGTTATTGCTACATGCTTGTTGATATTTGAAAGATCTTTACAAATTTTGTCGATAGAAAAAAATTAAAATCAAACGCAGTTGACTGCTTTAAAGGAATGGTGAAAACAAAAAAAGTACAGAGATTCTTTATTTGTATGCCCTTGGCTATCATCCCTACCGGAATGATAAAAAAATATTGAAAATTAAGCAAATGGCGGCGTTTTGAAAATTAAGTTTCGATTTTCGCACATTTTTTCAACTTTAAAGGTCTGTGAAAGTTTAAAAACAATATATTTTCTGATAATTCTGGTAGAGGCGATAGCCACACGTGTGTTGATAATATATGCAAAACTTGGACTAAGTTGGTACAATCGATATTGAAATATCATGGTCAGCGATTCGAAAAACGTGGTTTTCAGAAAGTCTGCAGAAATTTTGCCGAAATACACTTGCAGGAACAAAACGCGCCGTATATATCTATTCTGTACCCTGTAGCTCTGCAAATAGTACGAATTGGAAAAAAAACTTTTTGCACACGTATTACCCATATAATGTACCAGTAGAAAATGCAAAAATAACTATGACTCTTATAATTTTGGGGTCTATATAAGTTCCAATACAGTTATAGAACCCATTTAATAACTTTTATTGTTTAGCTTCTACGTATATAAGTTCAAAAGCAGTTATAGAACCGATTCTTGTAACGATTGTACAGAATTTTATAGGAAATGAAATCACAACATATTACAACTATAGACTACTGTGTATAACCAAATTGTTTAAAAATTATTATAAATAAGTAAGTCAATATATATTATGTACACATTTGTGCATACATATACGATCATTTTGTAATATGAAGTGTTTGTTAATATAAATGTTCGGTTGTTAGGGTAACTCGGGGTAATATGCCACAGTTAACTTTGAAACGCGATATCTCGCAAATATGTATAAGTAGATACCGGAAAAAAGATAAAACTATATGAAAGTGTAACTAATTTTGTGTATTAATTAATAAGTAGAGATACGTACAGTTCAATTGAGAAACGTACAAATACAAAAGTCCTCGAAAGTGAAATATTACCCAAAAGTGGTGGGCAAATATGCCACAAGGTCTGAGGTAATATGCCACAAGCTATGAAAAGTGAACTAACCACTTAAATTTTTGAGAATCAACAATATTTAAACTATTCAAGATATTAGTAACTAACAACAAATATTTGAACTCAGTGAAACGTAAAATATATTTAAAAAAATAGCTATTTCTTACAAACTAAACAGTCCCCAATCTCTTCGCAGTTTTCATGGACCCAATTTTTGCAACAAGTGGTTTTTACGCAATCAGATTTAGGTCCTTTTTTATCGTAATAATATAGTTCACATATTGCACGGTAGTTGTCATTTTCTGCATCAGTCAAATCGTCATAAGAAATATCTACATTCTCAAAATTTGTTCTATATTGTAGTACGAGCCTCCTTCACCATTCGAATGGCTTCCCTTAAACTTTCGTCTGACCAAGCAGCACGGTTTGAAGTTCGTACATACTTCTTAGACATGATTCTAATACGAAAAAACAACTCGATAGCATTAAATAAAAAAAATTATAAAGATACGAGTTTGTGGCATATTATGCCGGCAAACACGTGGCATATTACTCCACATGGCCATAAAAAGAAGGATTGAAAGTCTCTCCACAAAGTACATAGTTTTAACGGATGTGCGAGAGGTTATAAAATTCGTTTGTTAGTATACTTTATCATAATCTATTGATTTTTTGCATAACTGTTCACACAAATGTATATTCTGCAATCTAGTTACAGTATAAAATTAGATCAAGACGATACTTTTATAACTTACCAGGATTTACTGAAAATGAAAGAAGGTAAAAGCCAAAATCTATTCTGGTGTTAGCAGAATACACTAAATTGAATGGAATTAGTGCAAATGCAACGCTAGCTGTGCATTATTGAAAAAATTATTGAGAAGTGGCATGTTACCTGCGGTGGCATATTACCTCGAGTTACCCTATACCGATGAGGGTCTAGCTCACCGATTTGAATGATATTTTAATATGTTGTCAGAATCATAGTCCTGATGATGAGGTGACCCCTAATTGATAAAATGATTCCGCGTCCGTCACAGACACATATTAATATTATAATACCGTTATATTCTTGACCTTATTGCTCGAAACGTTGCAGGAGGCGGACATAGAAATATTGCTGCAACCTTGCGACAACGTTGCGTGTAAGATTTCAATCTTGCACTGCAACGATCCTGCAACTTTGCTGTAACGAGAGTGTGCTGTATGGGAATCTCTATGTTGTGATTTCATTTACTGTAAAATTCTGTACCATCGTTAGAAGAATCGGTTCTATAACCGCTTTGGAACTTATATAGAGTCTAAAAAATAAAACTTCTAGAGCTATATACGGGTAGGAACCGTCACTTACGTAGTCTGAGATTTAGATTCTTTATAACGGTTATTCAGAATAAAGCTTCTTCATAACTCTTTTTTCAAGAGCCGAAATCTTTATAATAACGGTTTCAAGCCCTGCATCTCAGATTATTAATTCTTCGCGTTTAACATCTTCACCTGTTTTCCATTCCCACGAGTACCTACCGCTAGTCCTTTTGATAAACCTCTTTGTTAGTCTAATCGACCACTATTATAGAAGCTGTTACGGATGCTTATCTTTTGTATTCTATTAAAGCGGTCTCTGATTTACTCCATATCAAAAGAAAGAGGGATTTGTTAATAGCCTGTGATGGGATTAAATGGCAGACTGTAGTTGCTCCTTGCTTGTCGAACTCGGGACGATTTGATCCCATTCTATTTAGTTACTAAACTGTTCATATTATGTGCTTATTATTTCAAACTATTTATAAAATAATCTATATATAAAAAAGTAATTTTAGATCATATTAAAGTTAAAATTATTTTGCTAAGTGCACGAATTAATTACCTATGTTATGGGTCAAAATGGACCCTCTATGAATATTACTATAGAGATTTGAAGCTTGTGTTCTCGTTGTTAGTGAATGGTTATCTTCTGTTGACTTAATTTACACGTCTAGTTTTCAAATGAACGATTTCTCTAATTATAGTATGTTGCTTTAGGTTTTCAATTAAATGGCGGTCCCTCTTTTATCGAACAGTCGAACCAGGTTCCTTAAAGGAATATTACATTAACGTTTATTATAATCTGGTCACGATCGTTACGTTCACTAGGCAGGCAATAAAGGTGCAATCTTTTTTTCATTCAACGTTGGAGGTGTCTGTGTTCGTCTAGTGCGATTCTCCGCACGATTCTCTTCCGACGTATCTAATATTAGATCACCTTCAACGTGATTCATATAGGATTACCATGGACTCTGTTGAATTCCACGTGCATGCGATCATGCAAAAATAAATTGACAGGGCAACGCGTCGTCGAATCAATTCAATTGTTGCTAATGGACCCATAAACAATTTCGTATCCGTTACAGCCAGACCAAACACCACTTGTTAAGCGATTGGAAACGATTGGAGCATGTTTACTAGAATTCTTGTAGGCAGAGGATATTGCAAAATGGGAACCATAAAATGGACTATGTCCTGCTTATCGTTGCTCTTACAGTTGTTGAAAATTGTATTATATTGATACATAATACTTTTGTTACCGTATACTATAATATTATTGTAGAATATCAATTTTTTAATACTGTTTTACCATTTTTTTTATGATATTATTTTACAGTGTTGTATTGTACTTTTGTTACTATACAGTTACTGTTTTTAGCTACCTTTGTTATCCATATCTTTGCTGTAAAAACAACGATTACTGATATATCGCTATATATTTTATAGTTGTCCTACTATGTTCTCTCTCTACAAGAATTCTGTGATGTCACGTGGTTTATATTTTAGCACGTTGTGCAATGCAGTGGAATCTAAGATTCTAGGCTATACTTCGCTCCACGATTTATATTAGAAATGAAGCTTTCATCAGAGGGATTCTACGAAGAATTCAATTTAATTTTTAGAATTTAATTAATAAAGCTTGACCTTTCCTATGATTTAATATTACCATCCAATGTTTTGATCAGTTTTTAAGATTTTCAGTAGTAGATACTTTAAAAACTAATCGAATGGTTGAACTGCAGTGTTTAATTAATTATAATAAAATTGATGTACTTTTAAAATTTAAATTCATCACAGTTTTGTCATTCCTTTTCCCGTATTTTAATTAAACATCGAATAGAAGAATATCGCGGGACAAAACATGTTGGAAAAAGAAATGGCTAGTCTATAGATGTGTCTCAAGTTTTATTGCAATTGCTCCAGCCGTTTTGCTGTGATGTTGTAATATATAGATAGAATTGCTTTGTATTTATATAGATACACTTTCCCTCACTTGATGCAGTTGTAGTGCAATCCGCTTTAGAAAAACTCGCGTGCATTAAAATAATTTTAGTATTAACAAGTAATGAAGAATCTCCACTTTAAAAAAAAGAAAATTAAAAATTGGAAAAGTTAGGATTTAAGTGAAAGAAGGGCGTAAAAAGTCTTCCACATTCTCCCATGAGGATTTTTTCAACGCTTCTTTGCTTTCTGTTCACAAAATACTTCCTGAAATATCTTTTTATTGATAGTCAGTCTCAGTATGACTACTGAAGCGTTCAACTTTACGACGTAAATTCAAATACAATCATTCTTCGATTATTTATTCCCTATCAAGCACATCTGTATATGATCAAAAGACTTGTGGATCTTTCCATTTCACCGCGATCGCATTCTGCACTTACTGTCAAAGAATTTTAATGAAATTCAAGTACGACATAAATAACGTGAAATTAGGAGGAGTTTAATTCATTATGTTTCCAGTTTCAAATTTCTTTAAAAATTACAAGCCCTCAGAGTTCACAATTTTTGCCTATTTTCGCTAAAACAGGCTCCATAAATTATTTTTTAACTCTGAATCTATTAATCACATGAAGAACATTTTTCTGTAATTTTAATAAAAAAAGGATCGACCTTTATGAATAATTTTTTTTTTAGACCGAAGAGCCCCCTTTTTAATATGAAAATTACAGGTAAATTCTGTTTTGAACATTTCGCTCCACGTTTGCGGTTTTAAAAATCAAACAAAAATATGATTGTATTTTCTGAAGCCTTCGTTACGAAGTTAGGCTTGAATGAGATGGTTTCATGACTGTGGTTTCTTTTCAACTAACCAGCCCATGAGATTGCATGTTGTATTATTTAAATGAGTTCTGAAAACGAAATCGACAGGTGTTAGAACTGTTCCAGCAGTGTCGTTAATTCCCCAGAACAGTTTTGCTGACCCACATTTGACCAATAACACATTTTCCACATGAAGTACAAAAAGCGAACAATTTGGTATGGAACTATCCTTGCATAAAATGTTTGACAAACATGTCTGGCTAGTCTAATCCTAATCAGGGACTTAATACCGGTATAACGCTCATACCGGTATTTCGGCAATACAGCTATACCGAAACCGATATCATACCGAAACAGATAAATACCGAAACCGATATTGTACCGAAACAGATAAATACCGAAAACAATAGGTTACCGAAAACCGAAATAAATACCGGTATTTTTTCGGTATTCTTTTCGGTAACACGATAGGTTTCAATATTTTTCGGTAATACTTTCGTAACCCTTATAGAATTGGAACTATTATATCAAAATACCGGTATAACATTATTTTTTATTACCGGAAAATATTGAAACCTATCATGTTACCGAAAAAATACCGGTATTTATTTCGGTTTTCGGTAACCTATTGTTTTCGGTATTTATCTGTTTCGGTGTGATATCGGTTTCGGTATAGCTGTACTGCCGAAATACCGGTATGAGCGTTATACCGGTATTAAGTCTCAGACGAAGATACAACCGAAAAATACCGGTATAATACCGGTATTTTACGTACCGGTAGGAGTCCCTGATCCTAATCAGTCAATTATAACAAATATTAATCTACACATTAATGATCAACATTAACAAATTTGTTTACTGAAGGCTATTAAACTCAACAAACTCCATTAGGGAACTAGTTAAGGACACGTTTATTTAAAAGTAAAATTCTTTTACACGTCCTATTAGGACTGGTAACCAACACGTCCACCTTTTGCGCACCAAATATGCTTCTCAGGGACACAAAAATTTAAATAATCGTTACACACCGATATCACTAAACGTTGCGAAAGTAAAAGTATTAGTAATTCGTAGAATTTGATGAATAATTCACTTCGAAATTTCTATGCCATATTCTTTCCTATTTCGAAGTTCTGTATTCATCAACCGCTTCATGAAGCTATAGATTTCTGATCCATTGACGAGCGAGTAAAGCCTGCCCTACACGATGAGACTTGTCTTGAGGCATGCCTCGAGTCATGCAATGGGTTAAGATGGAAGCAAAGAAAGAAAAGAGCAATATAATATCAACTAAGCAGTACCACTGACATGATTTGCAATCAGTGTAAGTGGCATTGAGCAATTAATGCACCTTTGATTATAATTTATTACATTTATAGCATATTACTACCTATGCTTCAGGCCTCATTAAGGGGTCTCTTTACTTTGACGGCCTGAAAAGGAGCACGATATTTGGGATTTTTTTAAAGAGAGACCCTCAAATTATATTAATTGAAAACTTTAGGCCTGTATTTGTACATATTTAGGCAACGTTTAAAAAAATATTTAATTAAAAAAAAGGGTATCTAAAACTTTAAACGCGTTTTTCTCAAAATTGTGTTTTTCGACTTAGTTAGCATGATATCTCAAAAACCAATCACCCGATTTACTTCAAACTTGGTATATATCTTCAGTAGACGTCCCAATCTCGTTGCTACTAAAACTAAGTCGGTTTTTCCAAAATTAGACTTTTGCGACTTAAAAAACCAGGGAATTTTTTGCAGAAATCGATGTCTATTTTAGACTCTGCCATTTTTTTTTAATTTTCAGTATTTCTCATTTGATCTAGTTCAGGGGATAGCCACACTCACACAGATTACACAAATTTTTAAATTTCCTATTTCAGACAACTACAACGGCTGATATTATGTTAACAATGCGCATATGATTTTTGTAAGGCGCTCTATTTGAATCACTATAACTCCGGATATAATCACTATTTTTGCATAAAATTTTTTCTTCATATTCTCTAAAGATTGACAAATGAAGCCACAAAGCTGGAAGTAAATGTATTTAATGGTTTTGTTTTAAAAAGTTTCCAAATTTCGCAACATTTTTGGTCTGTCAAGGTAGGGAGACCCCTTAATAGAAAATTCTTGGTTGCTTTAAAGAAGTATTTTATTTCCTTTCAACTTTCTGACGGGCTCGTCCCATAAATAAATAAATAAAAAATAAATAAACTTAATCTCTCCATCTATCCCCGATTTACGAATCCCATCGAACAATTTCTGATTCATTCAAAATCGTTTCCCACGTAGTGCTCCCTTCCCAAATAACAGGCACTTCATTGCTACATACCCTTACACAAGCATCTTCCAATACAATAATCACAAGTATCGTCAACGCATGCTTCCTGCAAAGATTCCTACGAGTATGGAACCGTTGCAACGTGCAAGTGCATCTGGTTGCTGTTTGTCAGGTTAGCATGAAAGCAAAAGATCAAAAAGCTAGTATAATATGAACTACTTAGTACACTCGAAAACAGTTGCCAAATAAAAGCTTCCCAAGTCCTCTGAGCGCGTGGTGGTTCCTCGCGGCGCTAGAAACTCGGTGAAGAGCCCCCGCTGGTTGGAGGTTTTCATAGCTCGCGGCCCAGTTTATAAAGTCGAGTCACGGAAGTGGGTCTTCCACGGAGGGGCCAGCCAATCCTCGTGTTCTCGTACCCGCCGCCAGTTTCACGCGTGTCTCTCCTACCCTGGCGATCGTCAGGAAGCCGTGGTTCGTTCAACCGGAAGCAACGCTTACGGCGTTATGCGGTCACCGGTTGTCGACTTCGTGACCGTCGCCCGACACGTGATCGAGCGACACGAGCCACTATAACTCCTGCGGATCGATCGGGACCGCACGCTGCTTCGAAACGATACCTTTCGACCACGACACTATCGCGTAATCGCCTCGTTAATTACTCCAATTTGCATTCCTGTCAAGGCTCTCGCGCTTCGAACGATTAGTTGACATTACGCTGACCACTTGACTCGCAATGGGCTGGACGTATTTGGTGTATCTTTCTTTTTATCTATCTTTAGGGTGGAATGAAAGAATGATGAGTAATTCCATTCAGTAGACACCTTTACTCATGTTTCAGTAGTGAAGTCAGCTTTTGCTCGAAACTGAAAACTTTGGACAAAAGAATATTTTGTTTGTTATTTTTCGGAAGGTTATTTGAACCTTCGAGTTAGTGAATAACAACGAAGTACTTATCTTTTATTCGATCCTTTGTTTAAATAATTTCTTTTTTAGGTATCATCATTCCCTCTCTCCCTTTCTGGCTTGTTTATTATGATTGTAACACTATTCCAAATTTTGCGCCTCCATAATAACACATTAATAAACTCAACGAATAGAGTTGAATGCTTTTGTTCCGAAGAAAAAGTCAAAATTTTACTGTATAAATGGAAAAAGACTTGGGGCATTTCAGACCCCTCGCAGTTAGGGGACGAAGTTCCTGTCTCACTAGTTAAGCGCCCAAGAAATGAAATCATTAAAGATATAGACCCTTTATAATTTTAATTTGTTGCTGGTTTCCCAAAAGACGAGCGTCTGGATGGCAGCGGGAGCGAGTGCAACTCGGTGGTGCCCAAGAAGAGACGTCGCAGGAACAATGGCACCAGCGACCGAGACCATCAGGTGCCGTTCGAGGACTTCCCACCCTCACCCAGGTCCTCGAGGTCATCGGCCTCCTCGAGATCCAGCTCCTTGCTGCAATTCGAGTCCTTAGAGAGGACCTGCGCCACTCTGTCACCCTCCAGCTACAGCTTCGACTCTTTGGAGTATTCGAATCGATCGAACGCCTCCCACCTTGAGAACACGTCGCCGGACAGCCTGGAGCAGGACTACGACAAAGTTCTGCCGAACGGCTTTGGGAATGCAGCTGATCACTTCCACAAGATCAGGCCCTACCGCAGCTTCGAGAGCCTGGACACCTGCCAGAAGGTGGACGACTTCGGACCCGGCCGCCTGACCAACGGATTCGCACCTTTGTACCTGAAACGCAACTCGGATCTGTCGAGACCTCGAAGGAACGGGCATCGTCCAAGGTAACAGTTTATTTGGTTTGCCGCTGCCGCGAACGGGGGGTGCCATTCCCCGCGCGATATTTCCCTGCCTGTTGAATGGCAACTGTTTGGCGTGGATTGATCGCAACGCGAAACAGCTGCCGTTTGTGATGGTTGGCGAACAGGCAGGGTTATTACCTGGTACAGGCCTTCGTTGTCGTGGTGTGATTCTAAGAGATGAATGGATAAATGGTCCGCAGACTACGGTTACCGTAATCGCGGGGTATTTTTGCGTTATCCGAACGCTGGGCGCAAGATAAATGGGCAGTTCGCGATGGCAGCGCGCGGAGGTCTTGAGACTTCCTTGGCAACGACTCTCAGAATTAAAGCTCGCTACGTGACCCTCGTCTTTTGGCCAACTTGCCACAATCGCGACCCTGAATAGACCTCCTTGACTTTTACTTTTAATTTCAACGAGATCTGAAATTACCAGCGATGAGGTGTCGCGATTGTCTGATTATCTTCTCCTTTCCGCTGTCTTGCCTCATCGACTCTACATTTTACTCTTTTTTTTATATATAAATTCGCATAAGCGAACCTACTAATTTTTATTCAACTTGATGACGTCTGCTCGCTCTCCTATCTGCACGTGTTTCGAGAACTTTTTTTCTTTACCACGGAACAGGGACTTTTGGCACGACGACGAGGAGTATGAGGAAGAGGAGGAGGAAGAGGATCTCGAGGAGGAGGAGCGGCTATTGAAGGATAGCCGGGGGTGCTCCGAAATGGATGATCGATTGATGGTGTTCGGTGATCCCAGTTGCAACTACGCGACGTCCGTCGATTACAGGAACACGATCGACCTACGAGAGATCGGCGTCGAGTCGAAGAGGGACGCGCTGTTGGACCTGAAGTCCGGCCAGGCGGCCGTGTCGAGTTCGTTTCGTCTGCTGCAGAGCAGGTTAAATATAGCTGGCAGCATGGCGCACGGTCGCAGCAACATGGTCGACGATCATCATCATCATCGTCATCACCACCATCATCATCATCAGCAGCAGGAGGATCAGCAGCAGCAGCAGCATCACCACCACCACCATCACCACCACCACGACTACGAGCACCACGAGCCGCGGCAGCACCAGCGTCAAGGGTGGAGCAAGGAGGAGTGCTTTAATTTTAGATTCACGGATAAATCTCAAAGCGCGCCCAGTCTGGCCAGCATCGTTGACGAGTCAGCACACGGTCCACGGTCGTTGGCGGCGTACACCACCTCAAGGGCAACGTCTTTCGTATCCACGTCGATACTCTTCGAGAATTACACCAGGGTAGCCAGCGTGCCCGTCGATCTAAACCTTTGCGGCGTCCCCGCGGCGTACGATGATACGCGGTGCCCCGAATTGAGCCAGCAGAATCACGAAATGGCGGAGGCGACGGGCGTACACGAGAAGCAACGGCTGGAAAGCGTCGAGGAGAGACGGCATAACGGCGGAGAGGACGAGATCGGACAGCTGAAGAACGCTTTGACGTCCGTGAGGACGCAGGCACCGCAGGCCTCCATGGTGGACGGCAAGACGGACCGCCGGGAGAAAATCGAGGAGGAGCCGCTGGAGGAAGAAGAGTGCGTTGACGGTTACTGCTCGAAGCCGCGGGAGAAGAAGCAGGTGACGTCGACGGTGAAGACGCAAGATCGCGGCAACTGCGTCCTCGACATGGCCATCGCCATGGAGAACCATCTCGACGGCGTGGTGGACGAGGCGATCAAGCAGCTGAAGCGCGAGGTGGAGCAGGCCACTGCTTCTTCGAACGGCAACAACGGCACGCTCGCGGCCGTGGACGGGGTTCAGCGAACGCTTTCCGGCAAACAGCGGAAGGTGAAGAACAACGCCAGCTATGAGCTGGCTCAGCAGTTCGAAGTGGATGAGAGGAGCTTCCGGTCGAACAGATTCCGCAAAGCAATAGGCCATGACACCGAGAAGGGGCCCAAGTCACCGAAAAGTGGTTCCAGTAGCAAGAAACGTGTGTTCAACAACGCCAGCTACGAGCTGGCCCAGCAGTGCGATTACATAAGCGCCCTGCAGTTCCCCAGAGGTGCTTTCCAGAGGATGGACGCGTGCGACGAGCTCGAGGAGCCTGTGTCTGGGCGGTCCTCGCGGCTCAGGGTCAGCGACATGGTGCAACAGATGAGCAGCAGCTCGACGTCGAACCTCAGCAGCCACGCGAAGGAACCCTACCAGGAGACCAGGCGATACTCCAAGTCCACGGAGGACATATCCGCGCAGTTCTCAATGGGTCCGTTCAGCAGGGTGCCGATAAAGCAGCTGGGCCAGCCGCAGAAGAAGCAGCAAGAAGAGGAGTCCCTCATCGGCCAGATAAAAAAAAACTCGGATCCATTTTCAGTCTATGGAAGAGATCGTAGTGGCCATCCCGTAGTAGACGACGAGATAGATTATCCCTGCTTGGAAACCAAACCCATAGGAGCTTCCAGCCTGGAGGGGGGCGTGTCGCGCGAGCAAACAAACGCCCACGCGCCTCAGCAAGTATCCCCAGTACACGAAAAAGCCCATAGAATCACAATATCGGACCCATTTACAGAGACCTACGAGGCTCCCGCGAGCGTCGGGAAGCAACCGGACGAGCTGACGAAAAGTTCGTTCATCGGTGACTTTTATCCGGAGAAGATCGAGCGTCTCCAGCAACAGGAGGATCCGCCGCAGGACCATCGCACCGCGGGGTCGCCGGAACACGGGGCCGACGGGAACACCGGCGACGATAGCTCCTCGCCGCCGTGCAACAAGAACGGTGTAGAGAGGCTGTGGAGGGTCGTAGTGGAAAAGCAGGCCGCGGAGAAGGAGGCTTGCACGGAAAAGGAGGCGACCGCGGTGGAAAAGAAAGAGACGGTGAAAGGGCAGAAGGAGGAGGTGGTAGCAGCGGAAGCAGCGAGGGGACACACTGTCCACAGTGCTCGTTCTCCCCCACCACGCGGTGGCAGCAACAGCGACCGACTGGAGCCCAGCGAGCGGAGTGGGAATCCAGCGGTGGCCGTGGCAGTTGATACGAATCATCGCGGTGATCGCGACAAACGTCACGAGGAGAACGCGGCGTCAACAACTGCGGCGGTTAGGGTGGACGACGCGACGATGTCGGTGACGTCGGCCACGAATACGACGACGAAACGGTCCCTAATACCACCGGCGACGAAGAAGGACACAACGACCACCCGGTTCCAGAGGAACATGGTGGCGGACGCGGCTCCCGTGGCCACGGTCAAGGAGGAACGGAAGAAGGGTGGCCTGGGCGGCTTCCTGCAGAGATTCTCCAGGCTACGGTTCAGTGGTAGATCGAAAGTGCCGCGCTCCGAGGTGCAGAAAAAGAGTGACCCGCTAAGCCAAGTGAATCGCGCGAAATTAGCCGACGAAAAGAGTAGAAAGGAGCCGGATTATATCATCATTCCGCTCCACCCGCCTGATGAAGAGAAACGAAGGGAGGAGGATGCTCTTCCAGCGGAGAACAAAACGGACGGCAGCAAAAGGAGCGTCGGTGACGTCCAACGGAGTTCCTCCAATGTTAGGTGAGTCACATTGCTTTCGGTGGCCTCTTTGTTTGGGTATCCTCGCGATGCTTATTGGGTTCGGTGTCTTTCGCACTTTGTTGGCTTGTTGGTGAAACGTAGACTCCGCTACTCTTAAAAATGTTATTTGCTTTCAATTGTTACCTGATTCGTTGTAATAGATTGAAGCTTCAATTTGCATTTACCGAAAATTACGAAATATGGACTTGGTCAGGTTTACCAACAAGCCGACGATTTACCGCGTGCGTCGCGTTAGGCTCCCCTCACACGAGACACTTTTGTGCCTCGCGACTATGGCATCTTGTATGGGCACTCGATTAGTTTAAGAAAGTATTCTGAAGTTCGCAATTGAAGTTAATTTTATTTGTTAGGATATCATTTTTTGCAATAAGACACGAGTTTGAGAACTGATGTCTGATTTAAAGGGAATGTAATCACGTGTACATCTGTAGCGGAGTATACTTTCTCAGTGTGAGTTGGTGAAAGTATCGTGTTCATGAGCATGGTGTAATTTGAGTCTAATATTTGCATACAAAAGGATAGGATAGGTTCCGTAACACTTACGTGAATAATTTAAAAATTCTTTCGAAGAAGATTCGCCAATTTTCGTATATTTAAACTGCGCGAAATGAACATTTATAGCATCTTTTCTCTAGGAAGATTTCTGAGATCTCTATTGACTCCATGCATTGAAATACTATCCATAGAAAATTCTACCCATAACAATTATAAAAATAAGTACAAACACTAACATTAACGAACCACTGCGATCAGACACTAATCCATTGCAGTAATCGCTATTTCGAAATATCGTGACATAAGAACACATTATCCAATTAATTACATTGC
This sequence comes from Andrena marginata, assembly GCA_963932335.1. Taxonomy (NCBI): domain Eukaryota; kingdom Metazoa; phylum Arthropoda; class Insecta; order Hymenoptera; family Andrenidae; genus Andrena; species Andrena marginata. Next base: position 9,804,959 of record OZ010660.1, read on the forward strand.
TTTCCTGTAGCCTTGTGAAAATACTTTCCACTTCATTGACGCGGCATCCGTTAGGTAAAATAGTCACGGTTATTCGATCATTACAGGTTAAGTGCCTCGTGTAGAAAGATGTGAATATTTTTCACAATGCACAACTATTTTTCTTTACACTTAATTACGCGTAATTGGAATCTACCAAAATCTTTATCCCTAAAGGGTCTTAACAGACTTCAGGAGTCACTCCACGGTTTAGAAGTATCTATCTAAGGAAACAGAAAATGCGCCCAGTCATCCAAACAGCAAATCGCGTGACGCGAAATGTGTCTCGTGTGTAAAGACCCTCAGAGTCAGATAGCGGCTGACTTTGACCTCAGTAATTGTTTACACGGTTTCGCGCAGGTATACAGAGCTACCGCGAATCACGGTTTACGTTGCTTCTAGGGCTTCGATTGTAAACGTTCGCGTCTCCAGCTGGGACACGGAATCGTGTTTGTAAAGGCTGAAATTACTGTGCATGCTGCTTGCTCGTTTAACGTCCTCCGTGCCGCGTATACGTGGGGCTTAATGGTCGAAAAATGTTTATGTAATAAAGTAGGTTTAAGATCGCGTATTAATAGATTTATCGAACGTAAAGTCGTACAATGTTATTCGAAAACGGGCAACGTAATGCCTTACATAATTATTACGGGATTATGAAATACGCCGCGAGCACGTATCGGGTCTTTCTGTTTATAAGTCGCGCGCTCGCCACCCGCTGCTGCCGGAAATCGAATGTGGCCGTTGCTTATCCTTTCAAGCATTCCAATCGGGGGCCCTAAATTTTGTAAATAACGACGTCTTTCACTCGGTTTGTGAGATATTGTGGCTCGAGAAAGTATTCAAATGCTTGCAGTCGAGAACGTTGATGGGGCTATGATACATGAATTAAATTACAATTTGTTGCGATATCGTTTTACTTACCATGGATGGAGTAGCAGAATTTTAATGGTTTGATTTGAGGGTAATTTGATAGCGTGAATATCCGTTGTGGGGCATTTTTTCTGAATGTGGGATGTAGGAAGGATATACGAGTATTTGAATAGTATGATTAATATTATGATATTGGATAGTATTTCAGCAGGAATTACATATTTAGAATAATGATTTATTATTTAATCTTTTCCTTTCAATGTTCTTCCCAATTACTCAATATTTTTCTTCATCGACCACTAGTTGCTTGAGCAGGTTAATATTAAAGATTTGTTATGATGTTTAGAAAGTATAGGGTGCTGTGTACAAAATTGGGTGTAGGATATTTAATCGTTACCATTTTGGAGATGAAAACCATGTAATGACTCCACTTTTATTTTAGAATACGAAAGGTTGTTCCTTCGATAGAGACTAAAATCAAAATTGGGTTCATTTAATTCAAGTAAATATGAATAAAAGTATATTTTGATTACCGTACTCCAAAACAAAAATTACTTTTCTTTCTTTCTACGCGAAATTAATAATTTTCTCTGATCAACTCAACTAGCAAAGGCTTCTTTCATGTCACATAGCATTGTTTAATATAATTTGAGCCGCATTAGTTCCAAAATTTTTCGAATGTCACATACTTTGACTAGTCTAAATGAACTCTAATACCAACACTTACATCAAATTTTAATTTTTTAATCGTGTAATAAACTGCACACCTATTTAATTCTTCTACATCTGAAATGCAAGATTTCCCTGCAATATACCATTCTAGAAGTATTTTTCTTTCGCGTTCTGGTGTCTCTGATTTCTCGAAAATTACAGTTACCATACCCTAACAACTACTCGTTTCGTACAAGCTTTAAACAATTATCTATGATAATATTACACTTGATCTTATCAACCTATTGCTTGCATCGTTTTCTTAAACCACCTTCTAAACTGAATGCCACCATTATCGTAGCCACTTGTCCGAGCCCCGTGCAAGTAGGATCACCGACAGTAAAATATAGTTGGGGCAGACTAACCGGGAGTCTAAAGAAATGAGGAACGTCAGAACGTGAAGGAGAAATAATGTTGAAATGGTGTAATCTATTGAAGAAAGGAAAGTCTTGTGCTGAAGACTTCTGAGCTGTCAAGTGCAAAGTAGATTAGCAAAGCTGGATCAATTACATGGCCTACTTCCTTCCTTGATTGAAATTCCCTGAATATTTAGTTGTGGGGGCGTTTTAAGGCTCCTGTTACGATACTCACGGCGCCACGCTCGGAATACCGCTGTCTTATCCTAAATTGGAGTAACGATTCCCGGAAGATGTAGCTACTAGAAATTTTTGAACATCTTCGGCGAATCTTAAAACAGCAAAACATTTCCAGTAACTTCTTTATTGAAGTAAAGAAACGAAAAATATTTATATCGACGAAAATAAAGAATTTCTGGACTCACATTTACAAGACTCCTTTCATCCTTAAGGGCCTTGGTGTGCTCGACAGAAATCCAGCTTCTTTTGTGAATTTTTTCTAAGGAAATCATATATGCAATCTTTCCCAAACTTTCAGGCTATATTATCACGTTCATCAAGAAGTGAACAAACATTTTTTTTATTTAAAAATAACGCGATAATTCCAAATGGCACAGGTGTTTGAGAGCTGATCCATTTGACCCCTTAATTTAATTCATACACATTTCAAAATAAGCTTTCATATTGGAATCTAATCTGATGTTGTGATTTAAAATCCATACATTCTTCAGGAAATAACACATCAAGTATCACATATAGATTGATATTTAGAATGTACCTGAATTTTGTAATTGGCATCTATTTTTGTTACAATTAAAAATCCTTTTCTTCCTCAAAAAATAATACCAAGCGAACTCTGCATCCGTCAGGCGAAAGTTAAGACGAGTAGTTTTAGCTACTATTTTAGCCACCCCATTTATGCCTCCTAAGGTCTTCCTCGAATTTCGCCAGTATGGACCCAGCGCGTGTTTCATTCTAAACATAACGATACTTTGAAGTCCGTATTCGAAGTTACACCAGCAAGTGTTCGAACACGTTCGCGGAGCCAGTGTGCATGGTTCCCTTGAGCAGTTGGAAGCAACGAGGTCAGTGATACCGAGGCTTTCGCAATGGCGGCCAGCAGAGTCGTGGAACAGCTGCCGGTCCCGCGCTTCCACCCACTCCTCGATCATCCTCGATCATCCTCGTTCAGCTTTACTCACTGTTGTTTGATTCCGCTGTTATCGCGTCCCACGCCGCCCAGCTCTAAACCGCAACGCACAGGCGTTTTACGAACGCGTTCCTCCCCTCTCTGTTTACCGCCTCGCCTCGCCTAATTCCTCTCTCTGATCGGGCTTCCACGCTTATCCGATCGATAGGATTTCACTCTCGCTCGCCAATCGTTCCTCCAAGCCAGCTTCTCCTCTCCCCTAGCTCTCAAGGGGCCGCCAGTTCGCCTCCCTTAATCGAATTTCACTCTCGCCCTCGTTGTTGCTCCGTATCGTTCGGACTTGATTCGACCTAATTGCATTCCGCAACGCCGAACACCGTCGTTTAACCTTCCACCGCCCCAAACCATGCGTTCCCCTTTCTTCCTATCGAGCGCCCCGGGAAACTGGCCTGTTTGCTCGCCAGCGCCGATCAGATGATGCCTTCCTATGAGTTGCAATCAACAATCAGCCTCTATTCAACTTTTCTGCCAATTAATCTTAATCCCTGCCGCGACCCCGGCTGGTCGGCGGTCCGCCCTCCCCCTGCTTTCACCCACTCGTGGCTCGCGGCACCGCGAGCGCTGCTTATCATCGTCTCGAGGAAAGGGGATTTTAGGAAACGACAGTTAAAGCCTGTCCAAAGATCGCTCGGCTGCTACATCTGGCTCCGTTTTAATTGCGAGCTGCATCGTCGCCCTCGCGCTATCCAACCATCGAAACGCGGCTTCTGGGAACGACAGGCGTATCTGATCGCCCCCACTCTCGTTTGGCTTTTTACTAACATTTGTTTTATCGCGGCACGTTTCGTCGAATCAGCTGGGCCTGTTCTCCAGCGCTCGCCGCTCTTGCACGATCCCTTTCGGCGTTGAATTTTCTGCGAGGACCGAAGTAAGATTTGTGCTGGGTTGGTGCTTGTGGAATTGCCGATCGCGGATAGCGTAAAGGTTCGTTTATTTATGGTGGGGAGGCAATTGTTAACGCTGGCTTACGACTCGAGAAATGAATAAAATAAATGAAGTAGTTAAAGAGGAAGAAATATTTTCATTCGAACTTCCCTAATGTGAAACGGCAATTTTATATGCAGTAATCTAATTGTTTCTGTGAATTTTAACAAAACATTGCAATTGGATGGAGAAGCAAACAATTTTTGACGTGTTGGAGTTTACGAGATATTTAATGGGAAATATTTAGGTTCGGTGACAGAAATGTATGAATATTTCTCCATTTTTTTTTTATTTCAATTTAATTTTAAACACACGTGGCATCGTTATGAAATACTGTTTATTGCACAATTTCAAACGGAGCTGAGCATAAATGCGATTCACTGTATTGTGATAAATATTGAACTCGCATTTCTAGATAGCAGAATGCGAATCTCGTAGCTCGGGGTCGTAAGAATTTAACGAAGTAGTGAGTGAAACAGCGTCCTCGCTGTTGAATATCTCGTAAACGGTTAAGTGTCTATACAAAAGACGAAGCATCGGCGGAACACTTTTTATCTCTCTGCCTACTCACAAAGTTACGTTAACAATTTGAGCGGCACTGACGTGTTTTCACGCCGAGGCACAGTGTGAATGGTTTTTCATGTGTCTTCGCGTCGATACTTAGTGGGAAGCGTCGAAAGTATTGTTCTAGGGTTGCAAATATTGAATTTGGAAATAAACCAAGCTCGAAATTCATTTTTACACTTTGTAGAAAACTTTCCTAGTAGAAGCGATTTCTCAGAAAATTCTAACAGACTTAAAGGGTTAGGCCACCTTGGACGAAGCAAAGTTGTAGTCATTTTCGCCAAGTTTTATTAAAAAAAAAAACAGAAATTTTAATTTTCTACATACCTAAAACTGAAGAAGTACACACCGATTTTGCGATATCTCGAACATATTTTTCGCAATTGACACTTTTATAGAAAAAAAAAGAATGCACTTTTTCTCCGCATGTTCTTTTCGAATTTTTGTTCTAACAAGGAAACATCCCGAACCGGGAAATTCAAAAAATTCTGAAAGCTTGTGAATATATAGAGAATTTCCTCCTGATTACAACGCAATTTCTGTTTCCTGCCCAAATTTACTTTAAGGGTGTGGAAGTGACACCTGAAAATACGGATATTTTCCGAATTTGTGTTATAATTCGTGAACTGTAAAATAATTTTTTACCAACTGATAGATCTAATTAAAAAAAGTACCTTTTGTCTTGAAACCTTTTTCTGTCTCTTACACTTCGCGAGGTATAATACCAAATCAGCAAACTGCCGAATTTTCAGGGGTTAATTTCACCCCCTTCGACTGAATTTGGGCAGCAAACAAAAATAGCGTCGTAATCAGGAGGAAATCCCCTACATATTCACAACATTTCAGAATTTTTTGAATTTCCGGGTTCGGGATATTCCCTTGTAAGTCAATCTGTATATCCGTGACGTTAAACAACGTGAAAAGTGTAGTCAGCAAGATTTTGTGTATCGCATCTCTACTGCCGCCTTTTGTACGAAAAAAATTACCACTTTTTCCGTCGAAACTTGTACAATAACCGGCTTCATATTGAATTTTCCATTTATTTCATTATTGCCCTAAAAAATTCCCCAAAATACCTCTCCATAACCCCTTATTAAATAAGCAATTTTCAAAATCCTGCGCTACTCAAAGTGCTAAAATCAGTACATTAGACTTCGTATAGTCCACGCACAAGAAGCTTTCCCGCACTCTCTATTCGCATTACATACTTTCTTGCTGGGTAATTCATTGCCCCCGCCAGTCCCCTTTATCTTACTCGGGCAGCGAAACTTCGAACCCTGACTCTGTCGGTTTGCTTAGCAAACTGTTAAACGTAATCGAGGCCGATATACCGTGGCTGTTTACTGCCGCAGCGACCGCGAGCGTGTTAGATCCGATGAATCATCGTAAGCCGCGAATAATGTAATTTAAGAAGCACTCGTATTTGCGACGACCTTTAGCGCGTTTCCCATCCTAAAAATGGCGGCTCGCTTCTTTTTGACAAGCTTGAGAAAATGGGCCATGCTCCAGTAATAATACGTGGTCCCTTTCGGTTTCGTCTGAAACGATGTTGCACACGCTCGTATATTTAGAGGTGTGACTCCAACGCTGGATTTTATCAAGCTGTTAAATAATCGCGACGCGTCGCTGGCTACTGCACTGACGAAGCAAACGCTGTGGCATTATAATTCGTGCACGGTTAAAATGAAGGAGATTAATTGTGCAGCTGTTTTAGGATTTTAAGAGCTTAAGTTTTCGTGCTAATCGCCTCGGCACATCCATCGTCGCGTAATCTCTTGGTGACGGTTTAAGAAAACTGGTAAGATCGGTATAGGTACATGGGAAAATATAGGGATTAGTTTATCGCTTGGAATTTAAAATGCACAGTTTATCGAAAGCCTTGGAAGAATTTATTTCTCTCGATCAACAATTATTCAATTCAGCACTGAGTAGGAAAATTATACACAGTTAAGCTACTATTTTAAATAACACTTTATCTGCCTCTGTCACGTTATAATAATTTATCTTTGATAAATAATAATTTATCTTCCATAAATTATTTCCTATTTATTATCGATAAAATTCTATCTTTCACCACTCGAAATATTTATTGCATACCCATTACATACTTAATATTAGTGCTAAAAAATATTCTTGCTTAATAAGTAACTAGATTTTCAGTGCTGAATAGTTTCACCACAGTAACTTACATACCATCATATAGAAACTATAAAAACTGTGATACACATCACATAGATTCATGAGCAATGCAACGAACAATTTGAGTGACATTTAAAAAATCAACCAACCATCCCGAAATTTGAAGAACATCGTCAGCCATCACGATCCTCTCCAAAAGCTGCATCAGCAGATAAAGCGTGAAGACAAAAGAGTTTCAAATTTCTCGCTGTTATGGAACCATTTCGTCCATGAAATTCGAGTGACACAGCGTTAGGATGTTGCACAAGTTCGCCACTGTGACACGTAGCTTGATCTCGATAAAGAGGCTCAGTTGGGCAGCTCTGGGATGATTTAAGGTCCTGCATGTTCTTAATTGACCGACCCCACAAACGGGCGAGTGAACCGGGGCGTTTGGCGCACTTTGGAGCGGCAAGCAAACAGGGAAGAGGACGAGCCGATTGGAAGCATTAAAAAGAACAGAAGGAAGAACGAAATACGAGACAGAACATTGTCGATCCTCTTTTATGTAACAAACGACAGAGAAGCAAAAAGTTGGGGGGAATTCTGCGCGGCCTGACCACCTCCAACGACTTCCGGACTGGTACTGGAATGAAATAAGATTAATAAGGCTTATCTGGCTGCTACACCTACATGCATAGGTGTATATTTAACCGTAGGCACGGTCGTGCGCGCATGCCTCGGGTTCGTGGCATCGCGCGGAACAGAAATACAGGGCGTTTCGTAATAGGCGGCACAACAGAAAGGGTAGTGATTTTCTATGAAAAAGACAAGTGGGAAATGTGAAATACGAGGTGTTCATAGAGGGCTTTGTTTTCGAGAAAATCAATTTCGAAAGCACACCTGATACGCGTGCAGCTATACAACTAAAAATCGGCAGAATATTATCCGTAAATGTGGTATAACTTTGAATGGAATGAATCTCAGTGCAAAATTACATCGATATTTTGGAATAATTTTTTTTTTATATCGAGGCGTTGTTTTCGAGAAAATTAATTTTGATGGTTCAGTCGGTACGCGTACACTTGACTATTTAAAAATCGGTTGGTTTCTCAGAAGCACCCTGTTCGAAAGGAATTTATTCTGTAGATTTGACTTTTCTTGCATTAGGATTCATTTACTTATGAATTTCGCTAAATTCTATCGAGTCTGCGCGTAATCCTTTTGAAAATCGATCTTCTAAATTTTATATCTTGAAAATACACGATAGAAATAATATTTTCTATTAACTTTAAATAACTAATTGTAAATATAATTGTAACTCGAAAATAAAAATTAAGTAAACTACCTATGTATTTAAAGCATTAGAAACAAATTTTTTCGCATCATATCGAACTCGAGGTGTTACACAAATAATAATTAATAAAAGATGATATAACCAAAGAATTATAAATTTGAATGTGGTTAACTGAAATAGTACAAATATTAATGAAATTAAAAGTAACCACATAGCTGTCAAAAAAATAATATAAAGCGCAAGTGACAGCAGCCGTTAACGCGTTCAGTCGTCCGCTCCGATTTTAGTTTGCTGTATTGCGAAGGGGTGGAAAAGAATCCCATTGGTCCCTGTGCTACATCATACGTTTCTGGTTCTTTGAAGCTATAAATGGCTAAAGATAAAACCAATGCACTCTTCCCAGTTGCAATCGCAACCTTCGCCGGGTTTCACGGTGTTCCTTTACCGTCGAAAATGGAGCATCTCCAGGCAGCGAGATGGGCTTGGGAATTTCGACAGCTCCTCCTAAATTTAGAGAAGCTACTCCATCCACGATTCTCCATCATTGTTACCAACCGCGTTTATAAATATGATCTCAGCCTATGCTGCAAGGATAAAACTGCACTCAAACCACAGCGAGTTTTATGCGCGTCTTTGAATCGTAATCTGATGTTTTTCTTTCCGCTGGTGCGCTTTGCTTCGTTTAGATTTGTATCTGGCCATTCCTACGGTCCCTGAGCACGTTTCCTGAGATAACGCCCCCCTTCCTATAAATTTCCCTTTCATAAACTCTTCTCAAAGATTTTCAATTAATCGCTAACAATCTTTCAAACTTTTTATAGAATTCAAATTCTTGTAGTGCTGGGAATTTTTTTTTTTAGATATTTTTGGCCTCGCCGCTTTTAGTATCTGTGATCTTTTCGATCCACTCAGGCCACTAGATTTTTCAGACATAGCCTGAATAAGAATTTATAGTGAACAAGAGTAGGTTAAGATTTAAAATTAATAATCCAGTTTTGACCATTACAATTTCTTAATTTCCTCTTGGTAATTATTCGCAAGCTCGTTAAATCGTAGGTTCTGAAATCTCCATTCATCGAGGCCTACTTTATCGCGACCGCCATTTTAATCCTCACAGAAACTGATACTATTAAGATAAATCTGAGCTCTCCGTGATTATAGAAGTCAGAGATCATCAGATCTGTTTGAACGAAACATTTTTCGTCCTGGTATTCCCTTTCTGTATTTAATCACTGAGAAATAACAGTTACGGGACTTTTATCGTGATTTCATCTGCTTTCTCCCCAGTTCTGTTTCAACGTCCAATCTAAAACACACATTTATCTCTTCGACAGGAATTATGATTTTTCTGGAAAGACACCAATGCGCTATAACAAGTAAAAAAAATTGTATGACGGTAAAACTATGATAAATACAAAAGAAATAGAACAGTATCTTAATACTTTTTTTCGAGGTGCAAAACGGCGCCATCTGAAACGGACCAATACAATTTTTTTTAATTTATTTGACAATTGTAAAAATATGAACCTAAAGTGGTGTAAAAATTGTATATTTTAAAAATGACTGCACTTCTAACAATTAAGTGTGATTTTTGTAAAAATTGCCCTTTATTTGTTTAAAAAAAGCGGTTAAAATTAATAACTTGATTAAATCTTTAGGTTCATGTTCTAAGGAATATTATAAACTAGAAGTGTGCGAAACTTGAAGGTGAGCGGTCAAATAGTTTTTAAGTTATCCCCAGCGCCAATTTCGAAAACGTTGTTTCGAGAGAAACGCTTTTAAAGTCAAGAAAAATTTTACTTTATTTACACTTACAACTGCCACAGGCTGATCTATTATTTCTGGACCATTCAACAGACTTTCTGCTTCCTCAAATAACGCATTTTCTTTCAATTGTTGCTGTCTGTTCTTAAGCTTTTCGTTTCCAATAAAAAACCTGGATCACCAATGATAACTTGTGTTGAATACGCTAAAGTATAATAAACAATACATTATCGCAGCTTCGTGGAACATCTCTGTTCCCTTTGCGTTTCGAGCGCGGAAAATTCATTTCTAAAGGTAGGTTTTCCCATACACGCCTGGACACAACGTCAAGAATTTCAAAGTCGATTTTGTCGAAAATGAAGCGCGATATCAAAAAATGTTATTCCTTCTTCTCGACTGATTTACTTGTTATAAATCGAAAAGAAACAGTAACTTTTTTTTTATATCCCGCTTCATTTTCGAGAAAATCGACTTTGAATTTCTTGACGCTGCGTCCAGACGCGTATAGTAAACCATAGCTTAACGTATTGTAAGTCGGGGAGAGTTCGAGCACTTTTTGGAAAAGAAACTGTAGCATCGTTGTTTTTCACATTTTTGTCGTTTTATGCACACTAAAGCAAAGCCCAAGCAATTTAGTGTACATGTAAATAATAGTGTGCGATAATTTCAAATATTTATTTTCATTTTCAACGAAAAACATTGGCACTGCAACTGGTCGTTCTCACCCGCATGTCGGGGTTAGACCGTCCACCCACTACGGGTAATCAAGGCAGCGATCGACCACCTTATCAAAAAAAAATTAAAAACGAATACATACGTATTTTTGATGTTACACTGTAGTTATATGCATATTATATCCCCAATATCAGAAGAGTGTAAATAAACTTGCCTGTCTTTCAAATATCACCACCACTGTAACTTGGTCTAAAAACTTTCAGCCTCGCATAAAGTCTTAACTGTATCTTATAATTGAAATATGGATTTGTGACAATGGTCAATGCGAGATAAACAACAAGCGCCTTCATTTCTTTTGTGTGAATGACACACAGTGCCTCTTTTGCGTCAGTCTTAAAATATCAACACTGGCCGGACTCTCCCGGTGGTCGAACTCTCCCGGACTTACCTTATATAACAACATCAACCCGCACAAGATTGCGAATGCGCTACATACCTCCCAGCTTCTGGGTGATCTTTGAACGTCTTCCTTTCTGCCGGCTTAATGAAAGAGTCTGCTTATGCGGCTGATCGATGGAAAAGTGTCTCGATAATGACCGGCCGTCCCGTTGGCATCGGCCGCGATATTTCTGTCCGTATCGATCGATCTCGCCGGGGCAAAGAAAGTCGGAACGGCTAATTCGTATGATCACCGGGCAAATAGTCCTGGCTCTTGCGCTGCGAAATTAACCGCGACGAATGCCGTCCAGCAGGAGCGAGACGCACGCACCGCTCTAGCGCGCGTAACGACGCGTGATTTGATTTTTCCTCGGCAGACAGAAATAGAGAAAAAGGAAAGGGAAAGAAATGGCCGGGACCAGCGATTGAGAGCAATTGAAGCGATCGTTCGATTTGGATCTGTCTGACTTGAAGCACCCACTCCATCCCGCACGACGGAACGACCAGCCGCAGGCGTTCCCTTCGAACACTCAAGCGCGCACTTAAACGCCTGAATCTTCGTCTGCAAAAATGCGGGCGTCGATTCTTTCGCGGGAAACTAACGGATCTTGATGGACGTTGCTTTTCTATCCTTGGAGGATCGATTTGAATACTCGATTCGTTAGGGATTATGCTGGGCGTGTACTTGAGACAGGACTTCAGACCTGGAGAGTGTTTGTTGCCTGCAGAACACTGGACGTGGGCCACAAAAATATTCGGGCACCCTTTAAAACAGAGTAACTTTTTTAAAATTGGTCCAAACGAGTTGAGTGTTTGCGGAAGATAGGAGGATTAGTTTCCCAGCTGAAGTGTTTCGTTATTTTGAAGAAAAAATTGCAGTTGGTCGAAATACTGAAGAAAATAGTGGAGGTCGGTTTTTCAACTTCTTCAAAATTTCATCGAAATCGGTTAATATAGAGGTTTTATATAAAACAAAGCTGTACAACACCTTCTAAAGTTTACTTCACAACGCAGATAGGGAAATGCAGACAAGCAACAGAGTACCAAGAACTCGCACTGTGCCATTATCATTATCATCGCGCCTCGCCACGACTGCGACGCATTTATCTCGCAGCTTCAGGTATTTCCCATGGACCATCTACTCACAATTAAGTCCCGAGCTTATCCAATTACCAGCTCCGCTGTGAGACCAGCGAAACCTTCCAAAAGGATGCTGGACGCTAACGTGCAATCTTCCTTCGTCATTTTCTCGATCGGACGATCGCCAGAGCCATTCAAGCAGAATGCATCGTTCCATCACGCGCACGCTCGGTCGACGTGCAGTGGTCCATGATTATTTAAACATTCCCTTGCGAGACAAACAAGCGCTCGGACAGCGGAGGTACGTTATTCCATGGTCGCTTCCGCGTTTTCTTCCTCGCGTAACGGGAGCCTCCGTGTGATTGATGATCGAATCGCGTGAAAGCTGCCGCGGATTCAGCGCGATGAACCACCCATGTATGTGCTCAAGATATTCTGTACATAGCCTGGCGAAGTTCAAAGCCAGGGAGAGACTAGACTAATCATCCGCGGGAAAGTGTCGCGTGACGACATTGCTTCAAAACAGTGGGTGACCAAATTAATTATTAGAGCCACGGTACGAAAAGTATGCTTCTCGTGTTTGTGTAGAAATAAAAGCATCCATGTGACAGATAATACCCTAGTAGCACAAAATATTGGTTAAATATTTTTTCCAAATATTAAAAAAAAATTTTTTAGCCACACTTTTTACTATGAAAAAAATGTTGATTCCAAATATTATATACACGTACTGAAAATGTGAAATAAAGGTTTGGAAATTAAAATATTCGGAAAAAAGTGTTTTCTTTCTACCATTCAATAAATATTTACTTTATATTTGAAAAAGAATGTTTTTTTTCATAATATAAAATGAATATTTCCCGAACATTCGGAAAAAATGTTTTGTTTCAAACAGTAAATAAATATTTACTTTATACTTGAAAAAAGAATATTTTTTTTCATAATATAAAATGAATATTTCCAGCATATTTGGAAAATATATTTGCTTCTTAATCCAGAATAAATATTGTATGTATGTTTAAATATCAAAAAGATATTGAACCTCTTTTTAATATTGGATGTATGCGCATTCGATATTTTGTGCTACTAGGGTATCGCCTGCGTTGCTCCCAACCGTAGATTTGCAATTTACGAATATAAATGCTTGATAGAAAACGAAAGTTAGAAGCTAGGCAACAAAATAGACTTTCATTTAAAACTTAATTGTTTTAATGTTAAATCGTCGATTTGTACAGGTGGCTCTAATAATTTTATCATGTAGGGTATGCCACGAATTTTGGAGCAAGTCTGTGTTCTTTGGCGATTTTTATTGAATTTTCTAACTATTCGCTGATTTTTTAAACTTCCATGGATGTACACTACTGCTCACGAGTATTTGATCATTTGTTATAGTTACGTTTAATAAAATAGAACGTTTTTCTTCATACCTGTGCTTCAACTTGGATATTTCTTGGCTCATGCTCATAGCAATCGTTTTATTCTATTTTGTTACTTTACAAGTAGTTTTGGAATTGCAATTTGATTATTATTATTATTATAGGTAGCTGTAGTCTTCCTCTTTTCGAGATACAACTGTTGATTTTGGTGGTTCAAACGTTTTCTCGGCCACGAAATAATTGCTAATCATAAAATGTAACATTAACAGCATTCAAATGTCATTGAACAATTTTGAAGTGAAGAATTGAATATAAGTTGTTAGGATCCGAACAGTTCGATGACATAAAGAGCAACAATAATGACCATATCTATGATAAGACGAGCAGTAACCAACCATGTTACGCTTTATTCAATTTTCCCTGTCCTCAAACGTACATGCAATAAACGATCAAATACTTTTGAGGGTTAGTGTATATTGTAAATAGGAAAGAGATGTGTGAAGGGTAGTTTTATCGGTGACAAATGTGAAACAAGACCCACCAGAGTTGGGCACTAACTAAATAAAAAATTATTTAAATAACAAATCAAATAAAAGTTACTTTAACTTCAGATTATTTGACGAATAAAGTTAATTACTTTATTCGTCGAGCGGTTCATGTGCGATCTTCGGAATAATAACTTGACCTCTTTATTACACTCTCTTCGTGTATCGAATTAAAAATGTACACTGTAGTTGAAGATTGCTGAGAATATAGTGTCGCCTGTGGCAGATGGATTTCCAAATTGCACAGTGGTAGCGAACATGTTCAATTTTGCTACTTCTCCTTTAGAAGAAGGAGATGAGTGCTCCAGCTGGCCTGTACGTGTCGCGATTAACTTTCTGCCATTGAGAATCGACGACCACGTCTTCCTGCTGGAGTATCGTGCAGGGCCGAAGTGTAGTCGTTTCGGATTAGGCGAACTGAATTAAGCGAGCGACGAATTTCGCAAATCGGATTGCCTTACCCTCGGCTCTTCCTCTCTCGAGAGCCTCAGACCTCCGTGTGGTCTTTCACTGGAGGCAGATTGCTGTAATAATCGTCCAAGGATGTTGAAAGACGAAATGCCTTTGAGCTTATCAAGGATTTGCCTGACATGGCGCTTTGCGGTGATACATGGTCGCGTGGACCAGTTTAGCAAGCGTAAGCTGGTTTCTGATTAACTGATAGGGAGGAATGAGCCTTCAATGTTATTTGCTACGAGCTGGACTCGATTTATGCTAATATGTCGAGGGATAAGACGATCGGATGAGAGGTTTACTGACTCTCCACTTTATTAATAATAATGGAAGGATAACTGGAATTGACTACGAAAAACTGATTTCGAGAAATAGTATTTTGGGGAAACTAAATGGATTAGTGGAATTTAGAATACATCATTTCGTAATTATTTGGTTTCTAATCCATTGATTCGGCTGTTGATAATTTATATTTTATTTCAGGTCTTGTATGTACACGGGAGATTCATTTAGCAATAGTTGAGACAAAGGATCTTCTGCTAGGAGTTGAATAAATTGGGAATTGAGTAAAATTCCTCTTGGTCAGTAATAATAATTCAAAAGGCAGTTAAAGCGAGGAACGCTTTTTTGTAGCTAATTTTGTACACACAATAATATGATACTTATTCAGACGTTGGCAACCACGTCGAGCTGCGTAACAAAATGAGCAATTGCACTGAAATATACGTTTGACAAAGTTCGTTATAAATAACGATGAATAAAAACAAACAGTGTAGACAGTATATAGAAACACGCGTGGCAAGTAAAATATGTATAAGTGTTTCATCCTTGGATACAATTCTCTTTTAATAGAAGAGAAATAGAAGTTTCTTCTAATTTTTGCAACATTTCGATTAAATTTCTCGTAATTGCCAAAGCCGCTCCAATTTGAAAAAATGTGATTTGGAAGCGATCGCGATTACAGACTCATTAAATTTTGAACTGAAACACTTGTATTCTGTTTTATTTCGATCTTTGAGAGAAAATTTACCAAAGAATGAAGCATAGTCATAGAAAATCCAATCCTGCTTTAATCCTTTATACTCGTAGGCGCATTGAAGTTTACATTAATTTTATATGCTGATTGTATTAACACTTTGAGACACATCCTCGTGTTTTCACGCGGAGGAATTTCTTCCCTATGCATGGCTTCGGCGATTTTCCACGTCGATATTTTTTGGAGAGCATAAGTACTGTCGAGAATTTCTGAATGTTTGCTTTGAAACCTACGCGAGCTCCAAGACTGCTTTGCATATTCATATTTTCTATTAAATCTTAATGACAGCATTACCAATGGATTGGCGAGGTTTATTGATCAAAATGTCTCTCATGATCGACTTCACTCAGACTACCTTTATTTATACGTAATGTACTTACGTAATGCAATACCTACGTAATCGTCTTGGTATTTCAGAAATGATTACATATAACTAAAAATAATCCGAATGGTGTCGTACTTGGATTCACTTTCATTTTAAAAACCTGTCAAAAAACCCAAAGATTCTGAAATTTAAATTTTCATTACCGTCGATAGAGAGGCCTGACTTAACGCCAGAATTGCCGAAAATTTAACCTATATAAAGCCGCCAGCACCGGTTATATTGATCGGCACTAAAACACATAATATAAATTTCTACTATTTATTTTAATAATTTTCACGCATAAGTAATGTAAGTATATATTTGCTTAAATTTATTAATATAAAGTAACATTATAGGATATTAACATAGCTACACTGCATATTTTTTTTTTCATTTGAGAGCATAAAAGATTACCTACTTTAAGGTGTTAGACCACCTTGACCAGGTCAAGAAATATCGCATCTTCGGGAATTTATTTCTAAGTGACAAAAACACTTTCATCGATAAAAATTTTTCAGTGAAGATAGAGTCATCTTTAAATAATATATACAATTTTTTTTCAAGTATCAAAACATTGCGAAAACTTCAAATGCGTTTTTCTCGAAACCAAGTTTTCCGAAACGGCGCACGTTGTAATTTGAGTAAAACTCTATGGATTTTTATGCATTTTTGCACAGATGTTCTTAAATGCATTCTCTATCGCCAGACCGTCAATTTTTTCGATTGGTTGAAAAACAACAAAATAGCTACACTTTGAAGCAAAAAGCTCATTATCGTGTATAAGAAAATGGACTTTATTTACGCATAAGTCCGGTAAAAATTAAAATATCGAAAAAATTGACGGTTGTACGATAGAGAAAACATTTAAGAACTTCTGTGTAAAACTGTATAAAAATCCGTAGAGTTTTACTCAAATTACAGCGTAGGTATACCGTTTCGGAAAAAGTGGTTTCGAGAAAACCGCATTTACTGTTTTCAGAATGTTTTTATATTTGAAAAAAAAATGTATATATTATTCAAACATGTCTCTATCTTCATTGAAATTTTTTTATCCTTGTTTACTGTAGTAATTTTTATCACTTAGAAATAAATTCCCAAGGATGCGATCTTTCTTGACCTGGCCAAGGTGATTTAACCCCTTAAAAAAAGTCACAGACGCACAGACGTTGATTTGCAAAGATAAGAAAATTACGAAGACCCAAAACCTAAAAACGGTAAAAATGACCGGCGCAGCGGTTCTAGCCTTGAAGCTTAATTTCCCATATTCCGCTCTGCTCAACGCGTTCAGCTTTATTAAGAAGCATAAAATTCGCAATTCCTAAACTCGAACGAAGTACCTAGGGGTTTTGAAACTACCCTGTTACTCCACATTCCAGAGTTCCGACGTATAATTACCTCCGATCGATGAGCGAGCGAGCAGCTCGAGTAGCAAAGCGCGAGGCACGGTGCCCGAGCCGAATCCACCGAAACACCGAACACCCATTAATCCTGCCCGACCGAGGCTGCAGTTGTTTTCCGAGTTTCAAATTTCCTTGGTTTTTGCAGCGCTAACGGGAGGGCGCCAGTATCCAGCAAGCCGCCCCTGCCCCCACAGCCGCCCCGCGTCGGGGCGCTGAGCTCGAGACCGTCGACGGGCGCGTCGTCGGCGTCTTCGTCGCGCCGACGCGCGGCCACGGACCTTGGAAATCCGGCGGCCATCGAGATGGCGAAAGCCCGCACGATGCAGGCCGCCCAGGAGCGCCCGGTCGGCCTGCTCGAGACCGACCTCGACGAGGCCGTGCCGTCGACGACGACCACCGCCTCTGCGAGCACAGCCGGCAAGAAGACCAGGAGCCTGCTCAATCTGAATCACACCTCCACCACACCGCGGGCCAGGCCGGAGCACGCCCTCCACGTACCCCAGTCGCCCGTCGCCGCTTCCCACAGGAGCCCCCGCGACGACGACACCGCGTCCACCATCAATCAACGGCCACACAAATCCATGGAGTTCCTCCTCGACAAGGAGAACCTGCATTTCGTCAAGGTGAGTCCGCGATTCCGATTGCTCCCCGCCTGGACGCCGACGCGTCCCTCGGGGATAGTGTATTCCCTCCCAGTTCTATCGCACCCCTTTCTCCCTTCATATACGTTCTCCTATACGCGACCGGACGCAACGTTAAGAATGTCGAAGTCGATTTTCTCGAGAACGAAGCGCGATATCGAAAAAAGTTACTCTTCCTTTTCGACTCATAACAAGTAAATAAGTCGAGAGAAAAGAATACAATTTTTCGATATCGCGCTTCGTTTTCGAGAAAAGCGACTTAGAAGTTTCTTGGCGGTGCGTCGAGTCGCGTACCAGGAAAACCTACCTTTAGAGCAGCCACCTTTTCTCTCCCCTACGCCCGCTTATTGTGCGTCCCGCGACGGTCGATCGCTCGGCGAGATTGCCCGGCACCTTGGTGCTTCCTGGAAAGGACCTGTCCACTGGGATACCCTGGGTGGGTGTGCACGGGGCACGGATGGGTGGAACTGAGGATCGCTGGGAGGACGGGCCTCCTGACCTTGCCGCTATGGGGAGTATTCCTCACTTCCTTGATTAATCGGGGGTGGGCAGTTTGTGGCATTTTTGACGGGCGGTGATGGTGATAGATCGTTAGGTGCGATCTGGGTGGACGGTGCCAGCATATGGGTGGTTTAATTGCGCGCACTTTGGGGGGACGTGGATCAGGGCGATGTGAACGTTGGATCGGCGCGATCGTCTCTCGAACGTTTTAGTCGGTGATCGCGTGTGCTCCTTTTTTTTCGCGGGTTATTTCCGTCGGTGGTGTTAATTACGCGAGGTGGGTCCGATGGATCGTTAGTTTAATTAAGTTCGAATAATGAATGGGTCGTTAATAATGCAATGTATCGCGAGGGCGAGCTCGTGGGAAGGCCACTGCTGTGGACAACATTGCCAGTGAGTACGCCGTGTGACAATCCACGCACGATAACGTATCGAAAGAAGGGAATCGGAGTATCGACTTCGTTAGGTTCTCGGTTTCGTCAACAGTTACATGGTGGGGTATAAATGTGCAATAAATTAGAAAGATCCTTCTTCGTGGCGATCAGTGTTCGATCGAACGTGTTGCGTCTCAGGTTTCCTTCATCTTCCCTCTGATGCCAGCTATTCCCTCTTGCATAGAATAATACTTCAGCCCAAGTTAAGTCGTTGAGCAGGCAAAGAAAATCTATCAGCGATGGATGACTATCGGCTCAAGTGTTCCTCGGCTGATTAGCTTAATGAAATTATACCGCAGAGTAGAGTGCAACGTGATAAGTGGATTAGAACTGTTTCTCGGGAAAGAAGACTTTAGAATTTCTCTACATTGCGTTCGTCTAAATAGTCTAAATTACTTGTCCACTGTTTTCAAAGGAATCCCACGCCACTGTATTTTTCAATTACAATACAATGCGCGGCTTCACCTCTGACATTCGTCGATCAACTGATCTAACGCGCCACCGATTTCTGTATTGCCTTGACGGTCGAAAGCAAGCGTCGCGACGAAGCTCGTGGAATGTAAGCGCTCGACTTCGTTGGAATAAAGTCTTACGTTAAATTACGATCGTCGATAGTCAGTTATAGAAATTCATATAATCTGTTCACTGTAAGCTCTATTATCTGATCGCAATCGCAGAACTTTAGTGCATAGTGTACCTCAGATAGGGGCAAAAGTTTTATTTAAATAAAAATTTCGGATATCGGATGAAAGTTAGAAAAATTATTCGCCACCTGTCGACTAACGTTGACCCGGGTAACTTCATTAAAGTTCACTTTATTTTTTATTCCTCGAACCTTCCAACTTCAGCGTCGCTTAAATTTTTCAATTTTAATTTTAATTTTAACTTTAACTTTCACTTTATTCGACCTCGAATGAGAAAATTAACTTTATTCGTCAAATGATTCTAAAATTAAAGTTACTTTCATTTGATCCGTTATTGAAGTATTCATTTTTTATTTAAGTAATACCTAACTCTGCTGTGCCCCGGTGCACAATACGAAAATCCCTCGACGCCACTCGAAGCGTGAACACGAACTCAGCCTGTCGAAAACCACAGTGCTCGGACTGACAAACGACACGCGACTTAATCTCGTTTCACCTTTAATCGAAGAATAATATACTTAACCCCGCGTGTCAGGCAAAGGGTAGATCATTCTCAGACTTCAAAGCGGCGAGATACCACAGGGAGGAAGTTACTTTCGCGCACGCTGGTTCCTTTTAGCGTGATCGATGGACAGTGTCGCTTGAGCGGCAATTAGAACCGTTCGATGCAGCCGCTTTTCCGTCCCTCTTTTTCAGCTTCCCGCCAGTGTGTCGTAGTCGGGGCCGATGAAATCTCTCTCAGAGGCTTTAGGGCACACCGTTGCAAGGCATTTCGTAGATATCGCTTAGCAACTCTCGCCTCGCCCACATGCACGGGCGTTTTAATTCACGCTGTGCAACGGGCGAGAGAAATCAATTTGGTTCCTTGCCGCAATGGAAATTGAGCTTCATTCAGTCCACGGCAGTTCTGATTGGCACGAGCTCGTTAATCCGCACGAGGAGCGCGAAACAGTTGCATAATGGCTGCAAAATTAAATCGCCTGCGACTTACACACATTGTGCTCCATTTTAATTGTTACATCATTAATGCAGGATCACCTTTAAACCTACTTAGTGATTATTTCACAGAAGCTTTTTTCGATCTAAATTCCTCTATTTCGAGGGTTAGGTAGATCTTTAGGTTCTACATGGAGTCGTTCTTGAAATTCGAAGGTCGGCATCTTTTTTTTCTAAATGCAATCGAACATTTTTTCTTCATCGAGGATTATGGCGTTTGCACAGACAAATTCATTGGCGTGTGGTTTTAACGAGGACTTAGCAAGTGGAGCTCGTCTCCTCGTGTTTTATTTCAACGTTGGCTTGAAAAGCACGCTCGCCAGTTCGATTAAAGTTTCATTTCTGATAAATATCGCGGGTCACGGGGACCCGCATAGCACGGAGCATGTTAACATAATTCAAGGATGAATTTTCAATAAATGACTTTTAATACTTCCTCGACGACGAGCTTGCACGCTGCACGCGTACTCCTGAGATTCGATAGACTGATTTAGTTATTCTCTGCGTTCTGCTTTTATCTCATTATTCCTCCCTTCGAGGAGGGCACATCGCATAAAAAGCACAATATAAAGTAGAAAAGCACAGCAGTATAAATAAAGAGAAAAGAGAAGGCGAAAGAATTTACCAATTCGAAGGATAGGGGGAGTTTTCTTAACCCCGAGAGGCACCTAATACCGAAAGTTAGCTATATTTGTGATATTCGGAGCCCTACCGAGTAATTATCCCCCATGAATCGTAGAGGGGATAGAAAAAACAAGAATTAGGTTTCGACTGATTGATTTAAGGCGGTATTCTCGTCTGGAAGGCCAATTTTTTGCCTTTCTTTAGGGACGACGTACAAGAAACGGCTCAGTTTTTACCGACGAGCATTATCCACGCGTATTTATTAATATTTCAGTAAGTTGTGAAAAGAAATTCAGCCATGTATAATAATAATAATTAATGGAGATATGAGTCATGTCGTAAAGCGTGTTCAGAAAAAGTTGCCTCGTGGTACGCACGATTCCAGCTGTTCCGCTGATCTAAAGCAAAAAAAAAAGAATTCTTAGGTATTAAGAATGTGGCTATAGCCCCTAGCAGAATTATAAAAAAGAGAAAATAAAGAATTAATAAAATGGCTAGACTTTGAATTTTATATCCTTTTTAGCGACTTTTTTCGTACTTAAACGGCCTTGAACATGTAAAAGAGAAACTCTATCGACTCGACTCGACTACCGGCTAGACTTATATGTTTTCTGAAGGTCTACGAAAAAGATGGATCAGATTGGCCCGCTAGATGTTGAGATATCGTGAGCACCGACCTGAGAAACCTCGTTTTGAGAAAAATCCATATCTCTATTAATTATTATCAGAGTTGGGCAAAATGTAATCTAATTACAAATTACAAATGTCACGATTAAAAGGAAATCGTGTAATTAATTATACATTATTTTAAGTTGTAAACAAATTTCAGCTATATATAATAATAATCAGACTTGGATAAAATGTAATCTAATTACAAATTACAAATTACGATTAAAACGTAATTGTGTAATTGATAACACTTTTCTGTAATCGTTAATTTAAGTAGTTGACAACAATTCTGTCACTAATTACCGATTACAGAAAATCATGTGTAATTAATTCCACAATTACATTTTACCCAACTCTGATTATTATTACACATGACTGAAATTTTTTTCACAACTTACTGAAATATTAATAAACACGCGTGGACAATGCTCACCAATAAAAACTGTGTATTTTTTTTATAGACGATCTCGTCTCTCCAGACAAAAATACCCCCTTCAAATTCTCTCTTCCTACTTGAGAAAAACCTTAAGCGCCCGGCACTAGGGTAACTCCCCCTACAGGCATAAATTCAACCCTAACTGTCTTTCATTTCCCCTAGACATTTAAAAGCTGTTAAAAAAAAGAGAAACACACCCCTATACCAGTAACAACTTAGTATTTTCTCTAAATTACACTACTTCCTAATGACCTACAAGTTCAATAGGGTCAGAAAAGACCCAGTCGCCGTAGATAGGTTTTATCCCTCCAGACTTGCCGTTCGCAGGGGTATAGAATAATAACTCAGTACTTCAGGCAGACGAGCAGCGGCGGGGTAGAAGACCGTACGTGGTCGTATCGCTGACCTTTTTCGTTTTTATGGGGTCGCGTCCTATGAAACGCGTACACGTCTTCCCCATGGTGGGTATTTTCCCTGAACAGCCGCGAGGGGCGATCTATCGCCGGTCTTTGTGGCCCCGCGAAAGACCACATCGATATCGAATGCAACAAGGTCAGCGGTGTGTAAGCCCCGCGCCTGTATAATTTATCGCCGGCACGCGGGAACATTTGAATCGCGCTGGCGCGAGTCAAAGTCGCCGTGGCGTCAGATAATCGGGAGATACGTGACATTTGCATTTTACATGCGCCTGCCGACGCTTCCCGGAGAATTTCACATCGGATATCGAGCGCCGGCCGGCCACTCGAATCTCTCTTATCGCCGTCAACGGTGCACTCTCACGATCGGCGACGATCGACGGAGCGTTATGACCGACGTATCGGGGCGATCATCGCGATCCTGGCGCGGTGTCCCTTACCCTGCACGTACGTTTCAGCACCTCCGTCCCGCGCCTCGACGAGAACTGGTGGCGTCGTCGATTGAAAAGTTCCGCCGACGGCGGCGAACCGGCGGCCAACGCGTCTGCCAGCTCTAAACGTGAACTTTCTACATACTTTCCGTGACTCGGAGCTTCGGCTCTGCGACCACGACACGACACGCTGTGCTACTAACCGCCGTTGCATCGCTGCAGCTAGGCCTGAGTGATGGACGCCTCGGAGAATCCTCCAGGGGCTGTTCCTCACTTTGCTATCGATAGCAACCAGGTCGAATGTAGCGGCGCGGTGCATGACGGGCTCGTGGAACCGGGGATGCGGATTTTAGAGGTCGATGGGTAGTGAAGCTTGGGGGGAAGAGGTGTATTCTGCTTTATACAGATGTAACGATGGTTGAAGGTAGGAGGGGTAGAGTTGGTAGCACCTTTGAGTGTCTTCCGTTGAGGTAGGACCCCTGGGAGTGTATTTGGTATATTTTGGGGATGTTAGGTGTGTGTAGGAATGTGATTAAGGGGTTAGGTCTAGTCAGCTTTCAAAAAGGAACGCGATTTTTTTGTGGAATATGTGGAACATTAAAGATGAACGAATAACAGTCATTATCGCGAAAGCTGGTTTGATAAAGGCGCTGTGCGGTGAGCAAGTTTTCTCTGAGCCGGATCATCTAAAATTAAAAATTCAAAAACGTTCTGTTAATGTATGGTTGAATTCAGTAGATGAATTAAGGTTTTTTTAAAATGTTGATGTTTGACTAAACGGCGGCCGTTTAACGCAAAACCACGCTTTTTCGATGGCTGAATTGTTCGTTTCACGTTAATTAAAAATAGAGTTTTTATTAAAATAAAAAATCCTTAGTTTACTAGTCTTTGGTTTATAAAAGAAGTCTGCAAAAGTTTAGGTCAATCGATACAGCGGTTTCTAAAATATCTTGCTCACCGATATCAACACAGCTTCTGCGAGAATGGCTCTTATTCGTTCATTTTTTAATGTTTTTCTATAACAAAATTACTGAGAGTTGCTGCATATATGTATTTTTAAAATAAGCGAACAGTTGTAAAAAAATATAGGTACAGTAGATATTCCACAAAAAATTCCCGAAAATCGCGTTCTTTTTCGAAAACTCTAGTGTAGGTATTCTAGTATAACTGCCCGCTTTTCATTGCCATCTTCGAGAATTTATTTAACAAAAACGATAAGTTTATACTATCTGGCGTTTTACTTACATATTAAGGAATGTTTGAATTAATACTCCGAATTGTTTTGATCTTTTTATCGCACATATAGTCGGTGGCGCAAGCTTCTTCAAAAAATTCTTTTCTGACGGGCGTTGAAGTGGGGACTGTTCTCGTCATCAAAAATGGAAAAACTAAGATTCATATACTTTATTATGTTTGTCGCTATGGTTGGAAGATCGCACGAGTTTCTATCTTGTATAAAATTAATTCTACAGAACGAAAACAGCTAAATTTATGAGCAAAAATCGAACATTTGTTTTCAAAATGCTGTCATTCTGAAAATTTCTATTGTTAGGAGGCCTCTGTGGTTCCAACCATAACGACAAACATAATAAAGAAAATAAACCTGAGTTTTTCCATTTTGGATGACTAGAACAGTTCCCACGCCAGCGCCCGTCGAAAACGATTTTTTTTTAAGAAGTTTGCGTTACCGACTATATCTATATATATATATGCGATAGAAAAGTTCAAAAAAATTCTGAGTATTACTTCAAACATACCACAATATGCAGGCAAAACACCAGATAGTATAAACTTACAGTTGTTGTTAAATAAAATCCCGAAGATGGCGTTGAAACACTGGCAGTTACACTAGAGTACCCCCTTAAATAGGTGGAAGACTGTAAGGGAGGCAAAGAACTCGTTTGGCGGTTTATAACCTCCTAGATACTTGATTGCGCCTTACAGAGGTGTAAGGACTGACTTGGGCCACACTGCGAAAAGTGTTCCGTTTCACATACTACAGTATTACACTTATTTTTAATAAATTCCTGTACACCCCAAAGTATTAACTCTGGCACCTCTTCGCTGGGTCCATTTCGACCACTAATTCCGTACAGACACACCTCAGAATAAGCTTCCACCATAAATTTTCTTATGCCATAAAATTCTCATCTCTTTCAAGAACGTACCCACAATTTGATATTTAGAATGTGCTCGAAGAAGTATGTGGAATACATCCTTGAGATCTTGCTTCGTCAGCACACACCATTGCTTTCACATTGCTGTATCTCTGCAAGGCACCCTACTTTAGAACACCGAGGTGCATAAAAATAAGTCAACTCCTATAGTAACTCGCGAAAAATACATTTGCTGGCTCGAAGCCTCAGAGGTACGTATCTTTGCACACCACCTAAGCGAGCCCCAGGTGAGTCACTACTCACTAGGCCTCGGTAAGTCATTATACAAGAGCGTTGCGATCGAAGGAGCCGAGAGAAGCGCCCTGCTTTCTCCTCGTGTCTCTGTAACCTCCCGCCAGCCAAAGTCCTATTATGCCTGGTCGTGAAAGATGGCCGCATCGATCTAGAGACGACGATGCTGCCGATATAATTACTGCGACGACCTCGACGCCTCTCCCGTCTCGTCGTGCTCGTCTTGCTCGTCTCGCTGGCATCGTTAAGGTCGGCTGCATTTAACAAGACGCCGCGATATTCGATTCTCTGTTTTGCCCAACGTCGCGCCTATGGACGCCTGTCCCCATATCGCGAATCCAATATACCGTTTCGCGGTTGATAAGCACGGTTTCCACCTGGGAGCTTCTCTCGATCGACGAGGCTTTTGTTTGCGTGGAGCTTTTACGATCTCCTAAATACTCATGGTGGAAGCTTGGAGGACTAGGTCTGCTGAGATTCTTTAGAAATTGTGTCGGAATTTTGTGAAATGTTTGGGGGAGACGAAGTTAGCTGGGCTTGGTAAAGGAATTACTGGGTACTTTGTGCTTCTGGGACAAAATAATCTTCGTGTGCTGGTATATTCATTGCTTGCAGAAGAAGCTTTGCGAAGAAAACTGTTCTTAGCATTCCATAAATTTGGATCCTTGAAATTACTTAGGAACTATACTGGAATAGAACACTAGAGTTTCTATGAAATACTTAATCCCTTAATATTAGCTTGATCCACTTTAGACTCGACGTAGTTTTTGTAGATGTGAAGGGCGTTATAGTGGTTTGCAGATTTCGGTGGGTAATGAATCATGATACACCTTTTTTATATTTTTAACGCGGCTGGAATTTTCATGATCGGCCATTGAGTGCCAAGTGTGAGGGGAAGGTACATTTAATAAGGGTCGATAGTTGTAAGGTTACGCTTCGTGAGACAGTCCGTACGACGATGAGCACACATCGTGGGAGCAAGCCAAGTCGGTCATTTGATTCACAAGGCTCCTCCATGATGAGACAACTGATGAGAATCATTGGCCTTTGTTGGCCCCCTTTGTGCATCGCGGGTCTCGCGTCTTTTCAAGCTTTTTGTCCTTTTCTTGTATCATGGATAGCAGAGTACCAATATGAATGAGTTGAAAAGCATTTTCACGATACTGCTCGAGCTTCTTCTGCATTCAACAAGTCGATAACAGTTGTAAGCTAACGTGTTCTTCTGGCCTTGAAAGCCTCTTTTAGACGGATTATTTCTTCTTCGAGGCAGATTAGTGTCTCGAAACTTCGAGAAAATGAAATACAGTAACTTAGACTTAGGACGCCTTAAGTCTCCACAAAATTTATATAAAAACTTAGTTCCGCATTTGAGAGAAATTTTTCACTCGTCAAAGTAAAAACATATTGCTTCTGATAATATTATCAATTATTTTTATTATTAAAAAGCATAGGAATCCTAGCATCGACAGAACTAAAATTAACTTCAACATCTGACAAGATTAATTTCCAAGCCAGCATCGACTGATATTTCAAAACACTAAAATTTTATTAAAATACACGAAACCTTCTAGATTAAAATAAAAAAAGAATGAACTCAATTCGACAAACAGTTTCCCGGATAAGAATTCCTAAGTAATCTCGTTCTCACGAAACTATGCAAGAATTCCAGAACTCAAAGGTCCGTACCTTTTTAAACAAATTCGAAACCATCAAAGTGATGACTCAAACCCACCTAATTTCACATAGACTACATCATATTTCGTTTTCAAAAAAATCCCCGACGTCGAGCGCAAAAAGTGATCGATTTAGCGTGGAATGACCCTAATAAATTCCACGACATAAGTCCCGAAACCTTTTTGTACCATCTCACACATCCGACAGAGAGGAAATATCGCAGTGTAGCAACATGAATGGAGAGAATCGATATTCCTCATCATCTAGAATACATTTGCTTCCTCGAGTCTCGTGTCTTCCCAAGCATTCTATTCAATTCTATTCCCCGTCGATCCCCTTTGTCGCCGGGTAGTTATAATTCCCAGATTGTAAACTGAAATCCTCCGTTCCTTCGATCGCGTCCCTCGATACTATCAATCGAAACATTTACCGTGCCTCTGCGAACAGTCGCCGTGCGCGCTTTTCCAGCGAGGCCCCGCCAATTGAAATTAGGTTCGCGCGCTCGTGCCGCGCAACGAAAGACAGCCAGCACTTTCATTTCGAATTCATCTCTGGGAGTGGCGTCTCGTTTACTTTAGAATCCCTTTCACTGCTCTCGATTTATGCGCTTCCTCTCGACAGACCCCGTGTTTCGCACTCGCGCGAACGAATTGTGCGCGGACGGCCTTCGGAAGCGTGCAGGTGAAGCATTCGTTCTAATTAGCCCGTCAAAGTGTTTCAATTTGCTCGTTCGATCATCGAGGTGTACACTCATCGAGCGCAGCGGCGAGGCCCGTGTTTTAATCGAGCCACTGCTGGATGGCTGGCTTTCCGTTAGCATTTAATAGCCACTGAGGGATCTTTCTGGTAACAGCTGTCTCTCAACTATGTCCAATGCAAGTTACTCATCACCGAACTTTCCATAATTCAAATTCGTAGACAGCTCGAGTTATTTGCTCTGCTGTTAACCCTCTAGCCTCGAGGAATCATGTATGATACATTCCCTTCACTGTTTCGCAGGCTGCACTCGCAATTCTCTAATTGCACCAGATTAACCCTTCGCGGTCACGCGGAGTGTATAGCATCCCGAGAGCAATTTCCGAGCTCAAATGTCGCGCCTTTACGACTTCCAAAGGGAATTTATCGCACAAAAAATATCGCTTCTTTGCAAAACCGTGGAGAATCGCTCTTCTTGAGATACAATATCAAAATTTACATTCTTAGAAAAACATTAGTAGAGCATGGTTGTATGAGTATTACGAATTTACAATTAGGTATCACTCTAAAGTTAAAAGGTTCAAAATAGTAACCCCAAAATTTGATAATTTTATTCATTGAAGGAGAATAGACCTACCTGAACCTAAAAATAATTTATATGAAAATATAAATATTCAGACCACTTTTACCGATAAAAAGAAAATGGGATATTTTTCCTTCAACGCGATCTAAGTGCCGGCTGTAAAGAGTTAAACAAGATAGCAGAGGGCTCATGCTCCTCCCATGAAACACCTAATCTGTGAAGTGTGAAGCAAGATTGGTGGTAAAATTGAAGACATGATGGTTTCTCGTGTAGAAATAGTCATCGACAGGTTCATTCACTGAAATGTAAAAGGATAATTGTTTCTGGAGATTGCTACTTTGCTCGTGTGCACTTGCCCGCGGCACTTTAACTTTCTGTACCCAACTGTTGTCTAGTTTCTTAAATTCCAAAACAAAGTATAAAAGCATCGATAGAAATGGTAGAATGCACTTTTTTCTGGCGAGCCTCCGTTCTCGATAAAAACGACTTTGAAATTTCTTTGGGTTACGCGTGCAGGTACCACGAGTCCATTTGTCTGACCAGTGACAGGGAGACTTCTACTTATCTACTTATTACTTTAAATTTTGTCCACCTATTCAGTGTTACACATTTTTGCCAAAATAACTTCAATTGCAATTAGGCAATGTAATTAAATTTCTCCATTAACGCGTATACTTAATCGTGATTCCGCCTCCCTTTTGCCATTTATTTTTCGCGGTTACAACCGCAGAATACATATTGGCAGAAAATTCGAAACATCGCAATGAACGTGTAGGTGGAAAGAACCTCATGAAAATTTATTCGTTCTTTGGCCGTGTGCGGTTGTAGCAGGTTTTTTTTCGCTCATCACGCAATTCTCTATCGATCGATGGTCGCTGAACGCCATAAACAGAGCGAAAAGAAATCGTCATTCTACCATAAGGCTTCACGTCCATTACGCGGACGTACTTCGGTGGTTGATATAATAATAAGAACAGTTTATTGACAGAAATAAATTCCACTTATACAGCGAAAAAATGGCAATAATGCCCTTAAGTGTAAAACGTCAACATCGCAGATATACAACAACTATATATATATATTTACAACGATATATATTTTAAGCGGCGTTTATATTTACACCGCGCGAACTCGTGTTCACGATGTCGATTTTCTTGAGTAAGGCTAAGCCACTTCGAAGGCACAAATTCGCGGAGCTTTAGAATCCCGTACTCGGGTACATTGTTTTCCTTTTTCTTGTTTCTATATTGTAAGTCCGGGAGAGTCCGACCACTTTTTGGAAAAGAAATTATAGCATCGTTGTTTTTCACATTTTTGTCGTTTTATGCACATTAAAGCAAAGCTCAAGCAATTCAGAGTATATATAAATTATAGTGTGCGATAATTTCAAATATTTATTTTCATTTTGCACGAAAAAAATTGGCACTGCAACTGGTCGTTCTCACCCGCATGTCGGGGTTAGACCGTCCACCCACTACGGGTAATCAAGAGAGCGACCGACCACCTTATCAAAAAAAAATTAAAAACGAATACATACGTATTTTTGATGTTACACTGTAGTTATATGCATATTATATCCCCAATATCGGAAGACTGTAAATAAACTTGCCTGTTTTTCAAATATCATCACCACTGTAACTTGGTCTAAAAATTTTCAGCCTCGCATAAAGTCTTAACTGTATCTTATAATTGAAATATGGATTTGTGACAATGGTCAATGCGAGATAAACAACAAGCGCCTTCATTTCTTTTGTGTCAATGACACACAGTGCCCTATCTTACGTCAGTCTTAAAATATCAACACTGGCCGGACTCTGCCGGTGGTCGAACTCTCCCGGACTTACCCTAAATATATTGTCACTTTGTCTTGAGTCACTAGTGTTATTTGCTCGATTCAATTTTGTTTACCTTAAATAATTTAGTTTGAGGACAGCTACTAGATAATTACAACTATGAATTACAGTAATGAGGGAAAATTTGAAATTCTTTTCCCGAAAATAATAAGTTTCGGTACGTATCCACCACTGTACCTATCGAAACATAACAATTAAAAATACATCTAAATCCACTCGAGAACCTACAGACAATCTTAAGTAGTAACGTGACAAAAGTAATTCCTGAAAGCTGTGCCTTAACCCACTGATACCAATCCTTGCGGATCGCGAAAGAAACAAAAATCAGCATAGGGGATAGCGGGGATGAAAGTAACATTTTTTACATTTTCTCTAGTTGACAATTACCTTTTATAGATATAAAAAAGAAAATTTTCCGTTAAGGTAGTACGTTTATTGGTCTATCATTTGAAGTAGTCAAGGAGTTATGGTAGTGTTCCACACTTACTGTCATTGTTACTTTCGTCCTGCCCCTTCAGGAATTAAATAAGGACACTTCTTCCAACACAAGCCAGGATTTTTTATTATAAGAAACGATAAAAAGAAACATATAAATAAACAAATTTTACGTAACGATAAAACCAATACACTGTGAATAACAAAAGATAGAAAGCACAACGGGCTTCGAACCTTTCTCGGGTATTGTGTATTTAGTTGAATGATAGGCATTAAATTTTACCTTCCAATACCAAAACTGATCAAGTTACCAAGTTCATCCCCCAGGTATTTCCACTCTGAACAGTCCCATCTGAATTCTTTTCGTTTATAATTCGAAACCCATCCGCCTAACGGCTACGCATCGCCTCGACACTTGCATAAAACGTTCATGAATAAACAATAGCGGAAACTGTTCTTTTACGTTGCCAGCGGGGCGAGCACGCTGGTACCTTGCTCGCTGCTGGCGGTACCACGGGAAACGCAGAGCGAGCCGGCTAAAAAAGGCTGCAGCTGCCTCTTCCCGCTTTACTTTCATCAACTTTCGTCCATCCGCATCGACGACTAAGGCAGGCCCCGGCGAGCATTAATTTCTGCCCCATATTTCTTCTCTTTCCTCCAGGGAGGAGCACTCCCTCGGGGGGCGCCCTCTCCACGTCTGGCGCGCCGCCAATTTTCCCTTCTTTCTCTTTTTTCCCTGCCACCCCCTGCGCTCATTTGTTGCCCTCCTTCTTTTTGTTCCCCCCACCCGCATCCCTTCTTCTCGGGACCTCCTCGCCGACGAGTGCGATTACGCAAGGTTTACCGGTGGATCGATGGGAAGGATCAAACGGAAGCCTGGAAAGGATCTCTGTTTCCCTTTCTGTCAATAACGCTCCCAGACTGTTCCTCTGCGAACCGCGAGAGAGCCTGGGTTGCACATTGTCGCTGCGACTCTCGGATAAGCCTAGGGAAACGGCGGGGGAGGGTGGGGAATTCGACGTCGCCGTAGGTCGATAACCCCTGCGCGTTCTTTGCCAGACCTAACCCAGAAGGAAGTCCCAATGTCGCTTGAGGGTGGGATCTTCTTAGCCACCCTAAAGAAAGAAAAAACAATGGGTCTGGGATGATTCTTTAACATTATGAGTAACGTCGGCGTGGAAACACGCCGAGGACTTTTTTCACCCCATCCACGGAATCAGGGGTGCTTTCGCGTCGATATTTTCTAAAAATCTTCGAAAGTATTGTCCGAGGGTCCCCGAGTTTTTAATCTCAGAGCGAAACCAATGAAGGAGTTCTTTTCTGGGTACTTCTACTTAAAGGGGTGTTTCTTAAGTAAAGAATCTTTTACCATCGATCGAAAGCGATATCCTCGAAACTTGCAAGCTCATTACACCCAGGAGAGGGCCATTCTTCCCACGCACTCGCGGCCGCCTCCTCGTTTCACCCCCAAGTTCAAGCGCACAGCGACTCCACTGATTCAGAGCTGCTGCAGGCCGGCGGTTTATTGCCCACAATTTGTGTATTCAAAAGTGAGAGATATTTGGGCGCCGGAGGGTGATCGGTGTCGGTAGGTTTCGAATGTCGTCCCGGTGGTGTGTGTATCCGCTAGTTTAACAATACCCCCGCCCCTCGCGCCCTCTTCTGATCTCTCTCTCTCTCTCTCTCTTTTCCTACGGCATGCTGTATTGATCGACGAACACCGGCAGCCGAGTTGGGAGGACTCGGTGGTGTCGGTCCCTACATGGCACACACACGTGTCCCGATTCGATGCCCCGCGGGCGTGCACGCGCGCATATGCACCTGTACGCAAATGTTTTATTCCATTTCGTGCACCTCGGCTGGCGAACGCCCTCCACCGCCAGCTAACCCGTAGCACAGCCGGCCCATTCACTTCGCCCCGAGCCAATTACCGTGATCTTTTGGTTATGCCAGCCGTTCTGGAAAGAGTAACGCGGGGTCCATGAGTCGAATGATCCTCGTGCCTTTTCGCCCAGAACTTCCTCCATTGAACGGCTCGTATCGACGGACTCGGCGACCCCGGAAGCGCGCAAGCATCGATTCTTCTTTAGGTTTGTTTTGACGCGTGACTGACTTGGGGGATGCTTTTTTACACTGGAAACTTTCCACTGGAGATACTTCTGTATTTCACGAATGGTCCTTTAGGTATATTCGTTCTTTTTTTTTATTGAATCGTTTATTGAAGGTTGCCGCGATGTGAACAGGATGACTTGGACAAGTATAAGCTCTTCAATAAACAAAGGGGTTACTGGGATTTAACAAAATACATATCGTAAGACTTTGCGAGTAATGGGGCTAGTTTGTATCTACTTCTTTGGTTTCCTGTCTTATTCATTCGGTGAAGCATAATGTCACAAAGTCACACTCTCAATGCGGACAACTTCAAATCTTAGTTTCACTTTAAGGGTATAAAGTAATCATTGATTTGTCTTGGGCTAAGTAGTGCGTTGGTTCGAGATTGTGATGTATAGCTTTCATGTGATATTTGAAGAATATCAAGGAGTCGCGATCGTCTTTTATAATATTCAAAATTCGAATAACCTGCGACCCCCTCCGATATAAGGTACGGTAAATTTAATAACGTAAAGGAAACACATTAAAAATAAGTATTTTAGAATATAATTCTACAGTCAGTAAAAAAAGTATTTGTACACTTTTTAAAATCGCATAACTTTCGTAGAATTGGTCGAAACGACGTGAGTTTTTTTGAGAAGCTAGAGGGATTAGTTTGCTAAATGATGTGATTCGTCGTTTTGAAAAAATGTACTTGGTCGTAATGGCAAAAAAAAAATAGTAAAGGTCGTTTTTTAAACTTTTTTTGTGAGCCTGTAATGAAAATTCAAAAAACCCGTTTGTAGATTTAAGTAAGTTATATACGTGCCTAAAATTTCATCAAAATCGGTTAACGTTGCTCTGAGCTATGAACGCTTAAAGATCGCAGAATAAGGTCGAAAATCGCTGATTTCGGGAATTTCCGGGATTTTCGGCCTTATTCTACGATCTTTAAGCGTTTATAGCTCAGAACAACCTTAATCTACAAACGGGTTTTTTGAATTTTCATTACAAGCTCACAAAAAAAAGTTTTAAAAACGACCTTTACCATTTTTTTCGCTATTCCGACCAATTGCATTTTTTTTCAAAACGACGAAACACATTATTTAGCAAACTAATCCCTCTAGCTTCTAAAAAAAACTCATGTCGTTTCGACCAATTCTACGAAAGTTATGCGATTTTAAAAAGTGTACAAATACTTTTTTTACTAACTGTAACTTAATAATATTAAAAAGAAAAACTTCCCAAAAACCGTGGCGACCCCAGAATATACTTCGCGACCCACAGGTTTAGAATTACTGGTTTAAAAGCTTTACTGGCCCTTACGCGAGCTTCTCTAGAGGTGATTTTGGACTTACATTTCTCAATTTTATTTATTAGGTCCTATTAGTTATAATTATTTGGTGTTTGTACATTTACGTCCTTAATAACTGCATTTACACAGTGTTTAGAAAATACCGGTATTTACACCAGTAATATATTCCCTTGATAGAGGCAGTGCTAATTTAAGAAAGGTGGATAAAAGTAAAAGAGCAAAAAGGGGGAAGCTTCTAGTGTTGTACAAATAATCGCGTCTAAGTGATCGATTGCGACTGTATTTACCACTGAAACGTTTGTGTGCGAATTTTCGAGTTCCTCAATTTATTCTCTGGATCGTGGAAGTTCTGTTGAAACAGCAGCGTACACAAACATCGCTAAATTGTTTCTTTAGGCAGCTGTTCTTCTGGCTTTGATAGTTTGGTGTACACCCCGGCTTTGTTTTGGTCTTTGGTCGTTTCTCATCTGTCGTGTTAAGGGTTTGCAGCTTCGTTACGAAGGGTTTAATTTTGCGTAACCTACAGGGGGCTTGGTGTGTTTTTATAAATTAATTTTTACACAGAATACAATACTGTATATTCGTGTACGGTATTTGCGTAACTTCTTAATGGAGGAGAGTTTTTATAAAATTGCACATTGGAAGCATTATTTGCATTGAACAACAGTGGTGCAATAATTGTTGGAACAATTGATTGTTTCTCTCATATTCTCTTATGGATTTCAGTTTATAAAACCATACACAAATTCCCTTTAATTGCAATATTTTATTTTAACACGCGTTTCAGTGTAACAGCGCACAATCTTCATATTGCAAAAATATTATAAACGAAAATATTTAAAAGAGGGATGCTCGTCGAGCAGAATAGTTACCCCACGGTATTAAAAAACAACATTCCAGCATCTTTATAATACAAAACGACTTCATAGTATTCTCCAAAAGCTGGCCTAAAATACTTAAATCAAGAGAAAATTGTGTACAGGTGTAATAACGAATAACGGAACGCAAAATAATATATCATTTTCATTATTCCTTAGTGTACAAAGCCTTTCAAAAAAAGAGTCACAAACTTTCAGAATAGATGATGCTCATCGAAGCAAGTAAAATAATCTTAAAAAATGTATTCCCTAAAATAATTCTCACGAAGATAGAAATAGAACCGATCGCTTTCAATCCACTTACATTCACAAATCATACCTACTTCAACATATTAATTCTACGATACTAAAAGCAGGTAAAAAAAACACTATTGAATTTAATTTCCATTTGTTCACAAAAAAGATGTAATATTTATCTTTAAACGGTAGGAAATCAAAACTCCCTGCTTACCTCCATAAGTATTACTTTCGTGATGCCAATTTATAAACAATTTGTCCTTTTTTAAATTTGAATTCCGTGGCCCAAAAGTTTCTAATCCGTCGTTCGAAACACTCTGTATAAAAGGACAAGCGTGAAAGTGCATCTGTGGGAGTAAGCCGAGTATAAATTCGCGTGTCCTTAATGCGGTTGCATCTTGACGCTTACGTGACGATATCCATCTACGCGGATTAACTGAACACCGTGCACGGCATTCATCGCGCGAACTTAAGATCAAACGTTCGAGTTGAATGGATGGAAGCGGGACGGTTGTCACGCAGAAGTGACGTCTGGCTTATTTGAATGACTCGCGGGGTTCTCGAGCACGTTTACGGGCGATGACGCCCGCCTGCAAGTATTCGCATTATGCATAGTGTTTAATCCCCGCTTGATTTTAGTACAAAGCGAAAGTAAAGTGTCGGTTGTTACGGCAAGTATCCGAGGTACTTGTGTTCGCGTAGCAGAAACGCTCTTTCACCGGCGCCGGACGAAACTTCTTCGAACGGGAAACGGTGTGGCGGCCAGAGTTGGGCATTAGTCGAATAAAAATTTATTCGACTAAATTTTGATTCGAACGATCTCGAATAAAAATTTCGATTAATGTGTAGCTATTCGAGAATAATGAATAAATTATTATTCGACTAAATTTTTATTCGAGTGATCTCGAACAAAAATTTCGAATAATAATTTATTCGAAAATAAAGATTAAATTCTTAGTTGAATAACTTTTTATTCGACTAAATTGTTAGTCGTTATTCGTTATTCGAAGGACCCCCGTGGCGACTAACCGACACGAATAAGCGTGGGTCAGAACCCGAGCCGCTCCGTCTGGGGTCCCGAGGCCCTCGGTCACCGGTCGGGCCGAGGACCATGGGACTCGAGCCGAAGCAGCTTATTCGTGACGCTCAGTCGCCACGGAGGTCCTCCGAATAACGAATAACGACATTTTATTCGAAATTTTTATTCGAGATCTTTCGAATAAAAATTTAGTCGACTAAAAACTTATTCGTTATTTACGAATAACTTCACTTTATTCAAAATTTGTATTCGAGTTCATCGAATAAAAACTTAGTCGACTAAAAATTTATTCGTTAGTCACGAATAGCTCCATTGTATTCGAAATTTTTATTCCAAGGTTAGTCGAATAACAATTTAGTCGAATAATGCCCAACTCTGGTGGCGGCCAATCGCGGGAAGGTTGCGCGAGGTAGAATCAATTGTCAGTCGAGAATTTATGTTTACATGAAATTCTTGACCCTTTCGTTGGCAAACATTGCGTGTAGGTCGTGCTTTCGTGCATTTACATATTACGCAGATCTGTGTTTCTCAAAATATTGTTGTGGGAAAAATAGGGACGGGGAAAGTTATGAATTCTTTATTAAAATTAAATTCACAGACTACCATTCCATTATAAATTTTAAAAGATGTATCTTCTATTTCTCACAGGCTACCTTGAACAGTTGAGAATTATTTGGCATTTAAAAGCAGTTTAAAAAATAAGTTAAGTCTCTAACAAATAAGCAATTTAAACTCCGGTATAAACAACTTTGATTTTAAGAAGCTCAACCCCTTAAGAAACTCGCTGCTCAACAGAAACATTATTCTTGAGGCGTCCAAATGACGTTTCATAAAAGTTCCAAAGTTTCTGCATCGAATTGCATCAGTTTAAAAAGAGAATTTCAATAATTCACGAAGCTAGCTTCTGTTGCCATAAGGAAGTAGTTGTGCGAATCTAGCAGAGTCGAAAAAGGAAAACCATCCATCCATATAGCAGCAAAGTTTCGACGGTTTTATTAATCAGGGTTGGGCGCCATTTGAATACCTTCTAATAAATATTCACGAGAGATAAATTACCCAAACGAATCTCCTCCATTAGAACATGTCATCCGTATAATAATTATTCGCTATTCATAATAAATTATACATAATATCACTTTTCAATAATGTAGCCATTTTATTTCATACAAAATTGATTGTTCCACAATTATCCCAATAATGGTACAAATGAAACTGTCAACAGTCTTCGCTACCTTCTCACTGCCAACCACCCCGCGAATAGGTAATGAATGCTAAGTGTGCTATCCCTCAAATAACACAAGCTGTGGACAACAAATAACGCGCACAACGAATAAACAATTATCCAAATACAAATCGTTCTCCCAGGCAATTTGAATAAATTCTCATTCCATTATTAGAACTTACTTATTTGCGGTGAATAAATGTTTATTCGTCACTCTTAATCGGCATTTATCAACCGAATGAGAATGCGCCCAACTCTGCTATGAATACGTGTCTGTCCTTCGACAGTGTTACGGAACTGCTCGCTGTTTGGAAGGTGGGCCAGCATTTCCGGCTTATTTACGAAACCGGGCGCGCCGTGCCAGCGGCCATTTATCTCGTTCCGTAAAGCCGCAACGAAATTCTGCCGCATGTAGGTTTTCCGTAGCCCGCCAATCGATTCGCGTATCCCTGCACCTGCACTCGCTCGCGTGCACAGACGCGCGTATTCAGCGTGTCGGGCACGTGAAAGGAATCTGGAGAAAGGTTTCGACGGTGTAACAGCTGTCTGTCTCTTGGAGAATTTAGGAACACTGCATTCGACGTTCGCGTAACCGTTTCCACGTTCCGTGGTACCGTTTGCACGAGGCATGGCAGGATTCCATCCGCTCCAATGAATTCTTCCCAACCCTAAAATCCACTGAACTATAACGCGGTTATCAGCAGATTATAGTGACTAAATACCTAGCCTGCCTTCCATTTTGGAGCATACTTGTGAAATTTCCAAGCTACAGTTATTTTCATTTTTGGGGAAATTTATAATTGCACTTTGGAAATTAAATACTGACCTTTCAAGAGGACAGTGTAATCGGTGATACATTTCAATTAAGGTTAAGTTCTTAGTGTCGCGTGTGATAATTGAATGAAATGGTGAACTCACACGTGCGTGACATCGCAGATAAAGCGTTAAAATTGTTCGAGTAGTTGATATTCTATAAAATATTAAAAATTTCAATTTAATCGCCTGGAGGTGTTAGTTTCAGTAAAATGTTTAAGACGCCTGTCTGCTTTGACATGTTTTGCGAGGTGGGTACTTAAAATTTTGAGATCAGTGGACGATATGTCTGCTGCAGCTCAAGTTCTCTGGATTTTATGTGCAGCAGTTTTAAATAACAGAGTTTAGAGTTTGAAAGGGGTGGAAGAGTCTAGATTTAAATATGCGTAGCTAGAATTTTTCTGATTCCCACTTTTCGCTCTGGCAACAAGATCGTTTTGGAAAGCTTCAAATTTTGGGGAACACTACAGTAGCGTGCAAAAGTATTCGACCATTCTTTAAAACAGAATAACTTGTTTAAAAATGGTCCAAATGACTTGAATTTTTTTGAGAAGCTAGAATGATTAGTTTGCTAAGTGACGTGATTCATCGTTTTGAAAAAAATTGCAATTGGTCGGATTAGCGAAAAAAAATAGTAGAAGTCGTATTTTTCAACTTTTTTGTCTGTGCTCGGAATTAAAAATTCAAAAATGCCTTTTGTAGATTTAAGTAAGTGGTATACGTGCTGAAAATTTCATCAAAATCGCTCAACGCAGCTATCAGCTACAAACAATTAAATTTGGTGAAAATCACAGTTTTCGGTCGAAAATTAATCTTTCTAGCTTCTGAAAAAAACTCAAGTCATTTGGACCAATTTTAAACAAGTTATTCTGTCTTAAAGGGTGGCCGAATACTTTTGCACGCCACTGTAAGCAGCTATCATTTTCTGGCCATTTTATATAATTTTGCAATGAACGATAAGAAAAACACCTCAATTTAGAGATTCCCAATAGTAAACGAGCACTTCTAACACAGTAAAAAACTCTTTAACCAAAATTATATAAACATATCGTTCATCAACTTCCTTCTATTCACTACTATAAATCTCGAAAATATAAAAAAAATCTGCATCGCAGACATGCCACTGGAA
This sequence comes from Andrena marginata, assembly GCA_963932335.1. Classification (NCBI taxonomy): domain Eukaryota; kingdom Metazoa; phylum Arthropoda; class Insecta; order Hymenoptera; family Andrenidae; genus Andrena; species Andrena marginata. Next base: position 9,844,323 of record OZ010660.1, read on the forward strand.
ATCTGTAAAGGAACATATCCGCTCTCCCCAAACCGGAAATTATATCTACTCTCAGAACGAAGTGTCATTGATGAAGAAGGGAATCGATAAACTCCTATTATTCCAACTACCTTGTGTCTCAGTGTGTTAGGCTAAATAGGGTCCTCTGACGATTATTTAGGGACGTAATCTCGATGCAGGCGTTCATCAGACGCTCCGCGATGGACAGGCTCATTTGAGAGGGCTAATTCGAATTAACACCCCATCGACCTTGCCAGACACTTCCCCTCGACGAAGATCCTCCCTCGGAATAACGAAAGTAGGTCGAACATAACGGACACAAAAAGCAGTGGGTCGCTGGAACGACGAGGGTGGCTCCTGGACAAAGGGGCGCGCGTCTTTTGAACGCCCTCGAACGCGTCTGGAAGGGGCGCGTTATCTCGAGTTCTCGCGCCAGTCGTCGAATTGTTTGGAAAACGGATGAAATTCCGCGGCGGGGGTTGCGGGGTTGGCGACGCTTACTGCCGTTCTTGTCACAAATCTTGCAAGGAAGCTGGGACTGCCACGCTATCGATCATATAGTTTCAAAGCGTCTGGTAGGAAAGATGGATCGCTTTGCGAGAATTCAGTAAGTCCTCGGGTAAAACTTCTCTCGGGCACGAGAAGACCTTTAAACTTAACGATCTTAATTATAACCAAAGGATGTTAGACATTATTTCTGCTACTGGTCCATTTGTACAACAGGTTTCTATTTTAATCCTCATCTGGCGGATACGGGGTCCATTTCGACCCATTGTATCTGTCAAGCTATTTATATTACTTACTATTTATTAGTACCATTTAAAAAATGGAAATTGTAGATCATAAAAAGACAAAGATCTAATGTAGAAGCCTATTTTAGACTGTGCATGATGGGACATATGGGCTGTTTATTGTGAAAGTGACTTAAATCCATTTATATTTAACAATTTTTTATATATAAATTTTTAATACTAACTTCAAGTTGCACACGTTACGATAGTCAGCAAAAAGAATTGATAAATGGACTTAGACCACTTTCAAAATAAACGGCTCATGTATAGTATGGGTCAAAGTAGACCCCGCCACTGCCGTGTGGACGACTGAACTCTTGGGTACGTCCCTCGTCATAGAACGAATCAATTTTCAATTGAAATCATAACATAAAACACATAAACCATAATTAATTGTATAATTATAGTACTAATAATCTAAGAGACAGCAATAGAAGCAGGGGTGTTAACTTTACGTCCAGTAATGTGTTATCATAATACTGTAATTTTCATTCGGTGGATGTGGGGTTAATTTTGACCTAGGGTAAGTCGGGGAGAGATGGCTCACTTTTTTTAAGCCGTAAATTACGTAATTTACACCGTAAATTTAGTGGTTGTTTAAAGGACAAAAATAAACGTGATCGAGCCACCTCACCCGGAATTACCCTACAATAAAATGTCCACACAATTCTTAGAATGAAATCTTAGGTCTTAACACAGATTTTTTACTTCCTACGGTTTAAAATTCCCACTTTTTCCCCGTTCTTAAGGGGGGAACCTGGTTTAGGACTTTGAAAACACTGTGATTTTTTAAGAATTATTTTCTCAACAAATATAAAGAGAATCTTTCCAAAAGTTTAAGGGTGTTTTATTTATATAGTCGATATATTAAAAAACTAAGAGAAAAATCTAAAATTGACAAACTTATGGGACTTTAACGAAAAACTTACGATTCTGGCGGAAAATTTTCGATGTTTTTATGCAAAAAAGAAAATGGTTTAATTTAATGTCCGCATAAAGGTTTTTCCTTCGTCGACGATATAAATCCATGTCAATTAAGAATAACTTCGGCTTTTTTATTTCGGACAAAAATTGGATCCGCTAGGATGTACACAATTTGACAACTCCGGGGGCGCGGCGCTACGAAGATATACCAATAAAACAATATTAAATGAATTATTAATGAATAAAAAAAAGGTTTTCCGATTGTCTGAATATATAGTAAAACACCCTTAAAATTTCGGAAAGATTCTCTTTATAATTGTCGAGAAAATAATTCTTAAAAAATCAGCGTGTTTTCAGCGTCCTAAACCAGGTTCCCCTCTTAAGGTGGAAACCCACGTTGAAACAAAAATATCCCGTCTCACACGAGACTTTAATCTCACGTAACAATTAATTTCACGAAACTAGACTCCGATGCGACAAGTTTCACGATATATTTTAAAAAATCTCATCTCTCGCGACTATTTCCGTTATTTATATTTAATTGTGTCTGAGATTTTCGCCTAATGACAGAAAAGTCTCATGTAAAATCTCGCGGATCCACACCTTTAAGACCAAAGTCACAAATTTCTGTCTGAAACCACAGCGGTCCTCAAGGTCTAAAAAAAATGTACGCTGCATCCACCAAATGAGGGTCGAAGTATTGACATACATTCCCCAGCGCGTGTTCGTCACACCGGATCGCCCCGTAGATGTGAAAGGAGCATTGTGAAGAGACAAAAATCGTGTCATGCTCATTCTGACAGCCAAACAGGGACAGGAGGTGTCGGGGCAAAGGGAATCGTGGCGAATCGATAGGTCAGCGGCGACAATCGTGGCGCAGAGTTCACCCGAGCGGTGCCATTTATCGAAACAATATAATATTCCCGCATTATCCGGGAAACATCGCGCGGCTGCTGGGCAAAGTGGGTCGAAAGCGACGAAGTGCACTGTGGACGGGGATCGTCGCGTATTTGCACCGTTCACGACGGAGTGATTGCGTAGAGGGTACAGAGAGGGGAGGAGGGAAAGTGAACGAAAGATGGAAAGAGGGAGGAGCATAAAGTGACAGGAGTGAGACATTCAAGGGGAGGCGTACACACGAGGACACACTCGAAGTGAGAATACCACGTATGCACCGGTCGGGAAACTTGAAGGCCGAACGGGAATCCGCGACGTGTGGGCGCTCTTCAGCTTTCATGCCCACGTGCAACTGCAACCAGCGGTGCCACGTGCAGTGTCGCGCACACCAGGGGCGCGTATTTTCACGATCGATCCCTGACAGCGATAGAATTCGTGGATGCGGGCCCGCTGTCCCCCTTATTTTTCGGTGGGCGTGTATTTTTGGGGAAAATCAAATTTGGTGGATCGAGAAATCTTTTTTTTTTTATAGCAAATTTATTCACTTTGCGTGTAGATATAAGTAACAAGGATGTTCGGCAACTAGAAAATTCAAAAAACTTTGAAACTCTGCAGAAATGTAATAGCGTGACCATTTTTTGATTCGGCAATTAATTCGAATCTCCTCAAAGAAATGGTGAGTTTTTGTATTAATGTGAATATCTGCGAAACCGCGAAGCATATCGGCAAAATGTTTTCTGGTTCTTGATATACTACATTACTAGAATATTAAATTTTTTCTCGGAAATTCTTTATCGCCATATTGTTGGATATCAAAACCTTAAATTATCGAATTAAACTTTTTCCGATATCCTTTACGGTCTCGCGAGATATTCGTGATAAGATGAAAAGTCACAATTTGTTTGAGGAGGCGTTTCCAACCCTAGGGTCATTTCATTGCCGAATGATAAAATGGTCACGTTATTAGCGTCACTTGATTGAATCACATCCCCGCAAAGTTCCAATTTTTTTTTTGTATATCCGAGTCGCGAGCATCCCTTGTAATTTGTATGATACCGATGAGTATGGCAGGTTCCAAACTGAATATTGTTTGGGAATATTTCAAAATCCTTATCTAAAAAGTAATGACTATTTTTCAAAGTATTCTAAGCAAGTATTTGTTCTTAAGGGAGCAATAATCTGTAATACTAGAAATTGAGAAGGTAGGCATTTATTTATTGCGCTATAATCTGCAAAACTAATTTTCGAATTTGGTACATTTTTCAGTTACAGTATCGAAAGTATTATTCAAATGAAGAATTCTACCATAAATATAATTTCGGCTTACTTATATTTTCAAAGACAGTCTTAATCATTCAGTTAATTGAACACCCAAAATTCGACTTCATTATCAATCGATAACACTATTCCTTCCTTCCACTCGTTCAACTTCTTCGCGCTTTTCTTCACACGTGTTCCTGCAATTATAATAAAATCGTATTAACTCAACCTTCAGATGCTCCTGAATCGATATCGCTTAATTATACAGGTTTCGCGTGTGAAGCACTCACGTGCATAATTTGAACAACGATCGATGGCGTTTGATACATCCCTGGCCGGGTCGGATACTTCTTCTTGTGTCGACACTTCCGCGACCTTACGCGCTAAAAAGGAATATTGCGCGGCTGCGGAGGGCCACAGCTGTATCCGAATGGAAAGCTGATATTTACTGTAATTACCGAGCTATCGCAGAAGTGAATGGGAATGAAGTACACAGGCGAACGGGGGACCTGCGACTGTCTGGACACGCATAACATTTGCATCGAGCTAAACAAAGCGCGCGCCGCGGTATTCCTTATATTTACCCGCGTCCTAAAAGCCTTTTGAACACTCTTACGATGCAGAGAAGACGCCACACTCGAAGCCTCTGTAAACTTCGCTATCTACCTTTCACGCTTTATATTCCTATCTTCTTTAGGGCTGTAAATCTACGCGAATATGCGTAAAATTGCTTCCAAGCGAAATAGGAAGTCCAATTAGCGGGAGTAGCGTAATGTTTCCATTGCAGTTTAAAAACCGTGAACCCCTCGCGGGCTGCAACCCGCGGGAGTGTGTTTGATGGAAAAGTACATATGTATAAACGTTCTCGTTCGTGACTACGTAATTTCATCCTCTCGTTTCTTTCGCCCGCTGTAATTGAAATGGCCGAAGAGAATGTATTTATTAACATACATCAGTTGCGTGGAAACGTCTTCAGCATCGTCAGAAGATAGGTACAATTTGCTTTAATGAGAAATTATACAATAATATATGGGTGGTTTAACTCTATAGTGCACACGCGGTGCCTGGCAGGCCCAAGATCTTATGATATTGAAAAAAAAGATTCAGATAACGAGGACTCGTAGTGTTCGAGAGATATTTGTTCAGTATTTCATTTTGTTATTAAATATTTTTCTTAATAAAGATTGACTGCAATAGAATCGTGGCGTTTAATTTTTTTTCTCTCAAAATATCCATGCGTTTCTAGATTTGAAAATATGGGCCTGTCAGAGCCTGCAACGTGTGCAATGGTGTGGTTTTAATTTAGGTGGGCACTGTGGAGTTAAACGTGGAAGATTAAATTTGGGTGTAATGTGATTATGAGAAACAACAGCCACTCGCAGGGAATTATAAAAGAGCAAAATAATATTCTGCAGATCTCTAGCAATTTTTTTTTTTAACTCTCACAGGGGAAATTGTTAATCATAGTTTAATGGCATAGTGATGTGTCGACTTGGAGAAATCAGTAAAGAACATTTGTCAATGTACTCTTAAAAGGAGAGTCCACTTTCGCCACTACGAATTCTAATTTCACTATGCTGTTTACTCGGCGACACTTCGATTCACATCGAATAAATCGCCCCCTTTCGCGAAATTAATTACTTGGCTCGCTTTGATTGCTCTCGTCTCTTAACGCGAGGAAGACTTTCACGTTAATGGTTTGTAAAATTAGTTACACCGATCTTTGTACGTGGCTGGCTGTACGTACAAAGTTATCGCAACTGTAGCGTGCCATTAACGTGTAATAGATGCCATCAGTATAATAACGACGGCGTTCTTTTTTTTTTACAACATATTTGCGAAGTAATTAGTTTCCACTCGAGTGGCAGCGGGGAAAACTAAAAGGAGAGTGAAGCATTGGTTCTTCGTGTCACGATACAGGGTGTACAAATAATATTACACATTAATTACTCAGAAGGAAAGTTTGGCTAATAACGTAACTATTTTTTGATTCAGCAAATAAAACGGTTCTAAGGGTGAATACACCACTTCGAAAAAATGGTAAGTTTTCAGATTATCGTGAATATCTACGAAACTGTGAAAGATATTAAAAAGAAGTTAAATTCAAAGTTCAGAAATTAACTAGTTCAAAGTTAAGCGGACATAAAGAATTTGCGAGAAATATAATTATCTTCCAAATGTATCCCCACCATCTTCTTTTTCGACAAATCTTCATCGCCATATTGTAGGATATCGAAAACCAGGAAGCTTTGAATTGAACCTTTTTTTCGATATCTTTTACGGTTTCACAGATATTCACGATAATATCAAAACTCACAAATTCTTTGAAGGAATGTTTTACCCTAAGGGCCACTTTATTCCCGAATCAAAAAATTGTTACGTTATCAGCATCCCTTGAGTTACATTTCTGCAGTTCTAGAATTTTTTGAATTTTCGAATTGCCGAACTTCTCTTGTCAGAAGTCAAACTGATCAAATTCATGAAAAAAATTATGTTAAACGATTTTATTAAAAACGCACTAAAAGCTAAAAAATAATTCTTTCCTTGTTGTACAATTTCGATGGATAAATAAAATCGTGGAGCAGGATATCTCACGACAAATTCATTTCGCCGCTTGATGCTGTATTAAATTGATTCATATTCTGTTATGAAACATCCTGCTCCACGATTTTATTTAAAGTGAAAAATACCATCGAAATTGTAATACAAGAAAACAATTATTTGTTAGTTTTTAGTGCATTTTTAATCAAATCGTTTAATATAATTTTGTTAAATTTTTTAATTTTCTAGCTTTTAGTGTTTATGGATTTATATTACATTTCGCAGCTCAGACTTCTTTACAAATATCTTTTATTTAATTTCAAATCGCGATGCGACTAGAAAGTCGAACGCAGCGGCTTTTTGTCGTTTTCCTAAAGAACGCGAGTGGCTGATTTCAAGTCGTTTAGATTTGTGGTTATCGGTTATATTTATCGATGACTGGGTAATTTATTCATCGCCTCGTGATTATTTTTTGTTTAAATACTGTATTATCATCCAAACTACGCACGCCTGCAAAGTTTCAAGACAATTAGATTGGTGGAAGTGGGTTAAATATGAGTTGCCAGATTTAAACGATACATACAAACAAACAGAGGACCGAATCTGAATAAAATAGTTTAAAAATAGCGAAAATCGCTAAACTCAGCCCTAACGGTATCTTTAAATACGACATTCGAGAAGCCTTCAGAAAGTGATATCGATCAGTTTGGCTTCTGTGCTCACACGTAGAGTCGTGCATTATTCGAATAAAAATTTATTCATTATTCTAGAATAACTAAAAATTTATTCGAATAATGCCCAACTCTGCTCACATGTCACTCATCAAAACAATAAAAGAGTTATAGCGATACCTATGCAACCACACATAAAACCTGATTGCACAGTCTTCACACAAGCATAGTGCTTTGCCAAAATACAATGACGACCCTGAAATCCATTCACGTGGCATGGGAAACGGTACTTTGGACGTTAGAAGCTGCCAAGTGTCTTCCTCGCCTCTCTATTGAGTTACACTCATTCGGTCACATTCCTACACACCTCAGGTTACTTGCATTAATGTCCATAAACTATGCTGAATGCGTCTCTGGACCCCTGACTTCTCAGCGAACCGCAGAAGGGTCCCAACGACTTGCCCTCTTTAACTTTACAATACCGCTATATCCCTGTAAAACACCGCACCCTGTACAATTCATCATTCTTAAAAGTGATTTCGGCGCACTGGTTCGGTCAATTAAACAAAACAAAAATAAGCTATTTAGCAATTTTAATTATATAAGCTTTCAACGTTTCAATCTAGGTTTAGATCATCTTCGGGAAAAGTTTTAGAAAAATTATAAATTATTGCTTATGCTATTAATTGAGTCACAGTGCTCTGGCACTATGTGTGACCTGCGAGTCGGTTGGAATAAGACTAACGTATACGGCGAGCAAAACATCTGACTGCGGAAGGTGAACACAAGGTAAATACCGTTAACATTTCAAAACATATTAAAACTCCCTGAAATTTCAAAATTGAAAGAAATACCGTTTGCAGTAACCATGTATTGTTGCTCATATGGTGTGTTGTACACTCAAAAGGTGTTAACGAGCAATTAAAAAGTTACATATCAATAAAGCAGATATGTAGAAAAAATAATAGTTCGATCATATAAATTTCTATGGAGCAAAACTGTCATAAGACTGTCATTCCTTTTCATCATTCTGTTCCAAATTCCCAGACAAAAATATTTCACAACTCCTAGGAAAGACATTTCCCTTGTTTCCGATATGCGCACCCTGAAGTTTGCTCCATTTTCCTTCCATATTGCAAATACACACGTACATTGCTATGTGTCTGGTTGGTATGTAGCTGGGTTATTTCTGGTCTCCCTGATGGAAGGTCGAAGTGAATTTCCATCGGGGCGCACGCAGCATCCATCCAGCGCAATATCTTGTGCATTATTCCCGGGGAAGACGGCGCACGCGAGTGCAAGGCAGGCCGCGTTGCAGCGCGGGCTGCACGTGCACTCCGCTTGAGAAACAGCAGCGAGGTCTTTGGCCGGCTAATGGCGGATGTGCCGTCGTCTTTGACGCGGCTTTCCCCCAATTTACGTCAATTGACGGCACGGATACCCGAGCTGGAAAGAAAAGGCGCAGAACACGGGACGGCGGCGGGGGTCGTAATTAAAATTACTGTCACCGTGCCCGACTGCCCGCGACATCCGAGACGCGCGTCATTACGTAACGCTTACTACTGCGCTTGGAGCGCGTCGTTTAAAGCCTGCTGGTGGCCACCGTCCGTCGCCCAGGGACGCGGAAATGCGGGCCCCTCTATGCCGATAAGCATTCCATCGTAGTTGCATAGAGAAACGAACACGTTACACCGAGAAACTGTGACATTCCGTCCGCGGCTCGGCGCGCGCGAAACTTGCGCCGCTGCGACGTGCCGTTTCCATTGTCGCGGGTCAATATTCCTAGCCGGCACGGATTCTTATGACTCCCGACTGGGATAATAAAAACAGTTGGAGCTACGAGGGAGGATGAGAAGCTCGGCGGAATGTTTCGCTGCAGCTCAGTTGCGATCCTATTTCCCGTAACGAAAGAAATAGGTGACAAGAACGAAGGTCGTAAGTGAAAGTCCCCCGGTGAGGTGGTATTATTGCGTCGGGTTTATAGAAATCTTCAAACCCGCGCGCGATTAGTGCTCGAGCTTCTAATGCCACTTTCGAAGTCTCCAATTATCGTCGCCTCGGATCGCGTGCAAGGGCCCCGCTTAAATTATTCACCCGAGTTGCATTGCGAAATGCTGCGTGGGCGCGACATATACGTTCCCCTGTGTTTCTTAACGCAGCCACGGTATAAGGCAACCGTGATCAGCTTTTCGCCGTCGTCGTGGTGGCGGAGCATCATCCTGTAATGGCTCCGCGGCCAAGTCACAAATGGACGTCCCTTGACGATGCAAGAAATTTCATTAGGGATCCGAGTCGCCGGTTAAAATCGATCCCATCAAGCGACACAGTCACTCTTCCTATCTACATCAACGTGAAAGAGCCTCTTGTAGTCGCGTAGACTCGTTTCTATCCTCCTGTCTCTCCTTGACACCCTTTCCCGAGAGCGATGCACTTCCCTCATATTTTCACTTTGAATTCTGAAATATTCACCTGCCCATTTACATCCGCGACCTTCGCGATTTTTTCTTTTTTGTACTTAACACTCACTTTCCTTCCGCGTACTTTACGATTTCTGTCTTCGAGGAAGTGAATCTTGTCGAGAAAGATTTATAGTGACATTAAAATTTGTCACCCTCTCGCAGAGTATTTGTAAGATTAATAAATATTCGATCTTCTTAGTTTTCGAATTAAATTTACACAATTGTTAGATTAAAGTGTGTATTTTAAGATGCAAATACAGATTTTTAAATTACAAAATATTTTCAGTGGAAAAAAATTGTTAAAGCTCACCCAGGGTTTTTTAACCGTAGATGGAATTTTTTGCAATATGCCAGCATTCTTTCGTGATTTTAAAATTTGACTATGCTTTCTTTTATTTCTTTTATAAAAGCAAGATTAAATCTAATGTTTCCTTTTCGTAATTGAGAAACTATTACTTATTCGGAATGTCCCAGTTTTAATGGATATTAAAAAGAGTTTAATGCAGTTTAACCGATTGTTTTCAAGCTGAGCCCACTTTACATCGCTCGTTGGAGCTCCGTTCCCATGAGCACGCATATGGCGGGCCGTTGCTGGAACGTTAATAACCGAAGGAACGTAAAGTGCGTAGGCCAGCCACACGTTCCTCTGTCTATCCTTTGTTTTTCGATGGCATTAGGTCCCGTTAACGTCTTTGTATGCCATATGGAAATCTCACGCGAGTTCTCCGAGCTTCTCGTTATGCATTTCTTCGCGTGCCGGCAAACGGCATTAGGAAATGCGCGGCTCGTTCGATCCTCTCCTCTTACAGTTTCGTTCATTGACATTAACGTCTTCTCTTCTTCATTCAACCAATGCAGTACGCCGTTGCCACATCCTGCAGATTTCATCAAAATAATAACAGTAACCGTGCATTCATTATTTTCTTATGTACTAAATTCGTCATGTTATTCATTTAGAGCAATGAATGGACGAGGTTCTCTATTGTTATTCCTATGAAACTTAAACTTGTATCCAAAAATGTCATTATATTCTTTGAACCTTTCTCTGTGATGAAGCATTTATATTTATTTCTTACGCGATTTGTAATAACGTTTAAGAAGTGAAATTTTTAAAGTTGATAGCTCATATTGCTTTGCTGTTTAACAGAGTGGAGTTGACAAGATTTAGCTTTGTCTTCTTAAGGACTCGCATTCTCTAATAAAAGGTTGGCTGATGGAATATCAGCTGGTATTTCTTAAGATAGACTGATAAATCGCTTTATGCAAAAGGGGGACTTTATTTTTACGTGACATATAGGATGAATGTCAGGTCATTAACGATTTACAGGTTTTGCATTCGTTAAGGTAATTTCATGAATACCGTGGAAATATATTTTTCAAGTAATTTTCAAGATTCATCGTGAATTTGCGAAAGTGTCACGTGGCATTAACTCACACAGCTATGTTCGCATTTCCTTTTCTACATATCGTTGCATATCGATTGTAGAAAGTCGACCTCGTGTCCGAAGGAAACTTCAATTGAATTGTGATAAAATTGTAAGTAACCATGATCGATTTTAGTTAGTTTACATAATACGTCCATCACTTACAAGGCACTATGCTAGAGAATCTTGCCGAAGAATTCACACCACAGGTTTGTGTACAATTGTAAATTATAGTTAGTGCATTACGAAGAATTGTTTTTATGAATCCAATCACATTTAAATCTTCTTGTCAAACTAAATGTTCTACTTTGTATTTCAAAGGAACAATAATGATTTTCTAATTTCCCTACTTGCTTCAATTCAAGCATCAGCTTCAGTAACTGCCAATTAAGTTTTCAATTATGGTAATTTTGTTGCAAATTTTAGCTTCTAGATACCGTTTTTTTGGTTAATTATAATTTTTACCATTAGATGACCTTAACCCTGCTAACTGTTCAATTCAATTATTTCACTGAAAGTTTTCAGAAGAAAGTTTTCTTTTTGCTGAAGTGCACACTTATAGTTGTCCTCCAAATCTCCGTAACACGCGAAAATGCTTGTCCAATGTAGGATTCTGAAAAGACAATGACCTAGACATCCTGATGCACGCTGTACAGCAAAGACAAACTGTTTTCACAGCTGTATTGCAAACGAAAACAAATCCTGATTACTCGAGGTGGGCTATGCGCTCCAATGTAAACGAGCCACTAAATTTGGACATCCTGTAAAGATAGACTTCCGTTCCCCGAACCTGCCAGTCGTAACTCAGAAACGAAATATTAGCTTCTCTATGAGCTCCCCACTTTCCTTGTAGGTAAGCTTATCTTCATTCTGCGAGTAAGAAAATTCCATTTATCAAAAACCACAAATATCGTAACTCTTGCAAATTTATATTCATTCTGCAAGTAAAGAGGTTTTATTTTTAATCCGAAACCAGTAATGTAGATCATATCTGATTGCGAGCTAGAGTTGAGAAAGAAATGAGAATTTTTAACATACTTTTGCAGTTATCCAATTTCCATTGGGGTAAAAACTGAACTCCAAAAATAATTATTATTTAAAATCAAACGAACAACCAATTAAGTGTATAAACAGATACTTTCTAGGATAGTGATACAATCTATAAAATTACAATTCTTCACGAAGGAAAATAAATACACACACCGCAGCGTGCAAGGACCATATTTTCTACCATTGCACAGTGGTCTGGGGATATCTACATTTAGCGGCCAAAATTCTGATCTTTCTGAAACTTGGTGATTAAGGGTTCTTGAGGTCGGTGATAACGAATTTGGCTCAAAAAATTTAAAATTCAATATGGCGGATTCAATATGGCGCGCATTGTGGTCTGGAAAGCGGTATTTTATAGTCAAAATTAAAAATCATAGCCGTACTAGAGAAAAAAAAGAGAAAAAAGAATCTGTTCCAACATTATCTTTGACTTAAAAAAAATAAAATATTAAAAATGCACGGGTCCGGGACGCCCAAATACCTCGAGCGTCATTTCTAAAAGTCTGCATAAAATTGAAGATTGCAGGAGATTGCACTTGAAATTTACATGCTCTTGTTAACAATTGTGTAAGCTTTCATGTAAAATAAGTCCGATGTTAATTTCGCTTAATCATTTTTTTATAAGCCTTCTCAAAGTTTAAATTGATATAAACATTGCACTATTTGTTTATGGGCTAAAAAATGCCTATGACACATATAAATAACTGAAATATACTTCCTTACCTATATAACTGTATAATATAAACACGTATTTTGATGTTCTATAATGTGTAATTAAAACAATTAGATTCACATACAATTTCATGATTTTGTCTTTGTAATATTATATCTAATCAAAGAATCATCTGAAAAGGGAAAGCTATGCGGATTTAGAAGCTCCGGAGGGTTGACCATTCATAAAAACAAAAATGACATTGTAAAGTTGAAGTTGAGAAATTGAATTTTGGCCACCATCCAGACCACTGTGCATTGACAGAAAAGTGCTTAGAACTGATTATTTTAAACTAGCTTAAAGTACCCGGCGTTGCCCGGGTAAAACTTTGATTGCCACCGAGTGTCAAGGGGGTAAAGTAAGGGCGAAGGGGAGGGATGTCCAGATTTCATGGTAGCCTATATGTTCGACAGGGTTTAAAGAGTAATTACGCGATATTTGGTCGAGATCGGTTAAAAAAATCTGAATAAAAAGTATTCTATAAGTTATTCCCGGTCTACATGTATACAAAATTTCAGAAAGATCCGTTGCGTAGTTGCGACGTGATTGAGTAACAAACATCCAAACATCCAAACACACTTTGGCATTTATTATATTAGTAGGATACTAAGAAGTCACCCAATATTCTCGCAGCAGAATCGTACGATTCTGCCGACTAAAATGAACAAAGTGTCTGTGTAATATATACAGAGAAAAACCAGTACTCTAACCTGAAGTTGTGCAAATCGTGCAATTCGCAATCTCCAAGTGGAAGCGAAATAAAAAGTCGAGATCCAGTAAAAATCTAGATAGGAGACTGTGATTTGCTGGCAGAGCTTCCTACGCGCGGGTACAGTGAACGATTTCTTTCTGCCTTTCATTTGGCCTTCGACTCGCGTATCCTGCGTTACCTCATCGCGCCAGACGTCCGCCCCTACGTTTCAACCAGGAAGATCGATCGATCGATCGATCGATCACTTCCCATGTGCGCGTCTGCTTATGCACAGCAGTTCCGTGACATTGGAAAACGCTTTTTAGCGGTTACTCTCCCAACGAGTGCTTTCCAATGAGTGCACTCCGAGCATTTCATTCGGCCTCGATATTTCCCTCTCGAACCGCTTGTCCATGGCGTATCGTCGATTTACTCGAAATCGTCAATACTTTTCGAGCGTCTCTGTCACTCGATCACACGTCTGTCTTGATATTAAAACATCGAAATTCATTAGAACTCGACAGTCTTCCGCTGTCACGTGTGTGTGATTTCTTATTTATCACCGAGATAAATGTGCTGTTGAAGAATCTCTATTCTGCTCGCAAGGTGCAAGTGTGAAGAATTGCAAGAATAATGAATATGGAGGGTAGAAGCCAAGCAGTGTGAGTCTATTAGCATTAAATCTGAAATTTACACGGCTTGTCATGTGAATAATTTTACCTAGCAATCCCGTCGTTAATATAAGCACCGTCATTTATTGCTTAAATATGAAGGTAGTGATTTAATTTATTTAATAACTGAAAGTTTCAACAATGAAGAGGTTTCTGAACTAAGCAACTCAGTTTCAGGGAAATTAGACTTACACTGATTAACTTATGAACCCTCCATACCTAGTTTGGAAATTTGGAAAATGAGGTTGTTCTAAAACGTGCATCAGAGAAAGTGACTTTTCTGTATTTTACTCGAAAATATTTTCATCGAGTAAGATCGACAGAAGAGACTAAGTTCAGCATGAATCGCGTTAGAGATATTAGGATTGGGTATGTTCTGTGTATAGATTGATTTAAGGTGTTGAAATGTGCTTGTGATTTTTCCAGAAAATTATTATTACATTTTGTGGGCGTGTTGCTACTTTTTCTGGGGATTCGTAATGGAAAGAAAATAGATCTGGTTGAATTATTTCCTTTTTTCATTTACCTGATTGTAGTTTCGTTTAAAAAAAGGAAATATATTTTGATTTCTAAAACCTCCCTGTGTAAGACACTTTCGTTTCAAACGCTTACTGATCTTGAATCATTTGGAATAGCGACGATTCTTTACAATAAACAATACTTAATATTACGTACAATATATTAAACAATTATTCAACGAACTCCCCAAGTATCAATGGCTATAAAATAAAATATTTATGACGTACACTATTGGCACATAACAGGTGAATCAGAATCACAGAAAATAAATTCCATCGATGCACGATGATTACGTCACAAAACGCGCATCGCGAATTGCGCAACGTGGAAGTCATAACCATCACGGCGTGGTTCTCACGTTTAATAAATGAGATAGGGTCAATGGGTGTTTCACGTTCTTTAAAAAGACCCAGAAATTACCGAGAATAATTACAATGTTGTATGCAAATTTCTGGCCTCCGTCCTCCCACAATTCCTATTACAAGCATTCAAAGATATTACTTGAAATTTGCCAATATTTATCTCGAACACAATTCCATATATTTTCGCATTTAACAACGAAGATATACATACAAAATTCTTAAGTAAACGTTATTAGTTAACTAACAACAAAGTGGTAACAGCGCACTGGTTCGGTCAATTAATTGACCGAACCAGTGCGCTGTTACCACTTTGTTGTTAATTCTACAAGTGCGGTCGTTATCTCAAATATAGTAGTTATTAGTTAACATCGAACATTACTGTTGCCCAACGGTCTGAGAAGTTAATTTCTACGTTGTTACTGATTGCCGCCTTTGCTTTGCAGCCGCCGGAGAACGAGCTGCAGAAAGTTGGCGAACGGGTACCAAGCGAGCACGAGCTCAGAGTACAGAGGTCTCTGCAGCGGCTGAACGTCCCCGATTGGTACAAGAATTCTCCCGCGGCTCGCGATGGTTTCCGGTTGAAGAGGCACTCGGACGCGTCGCAGCACGGAGGATGGCGTGCTCTGGGCTCGAAAACCACTTCCCTCTCGTCCCTTTCGTCGTCTTCCAACAGACAACCGACTACAGGTAATTACCGTGTCAAAGATCGACGCCCTCGAAATCAAAATGAATCGACTACCTTTTAATCCGTTAACTAAGAAGGACGTTGCGATTGATTCTAATTGCATTCGGACTGGAGCAAATAAAGGGTTAACGCGTTCACTGCGACGTGATTGCCCCACTTTTTCCATTCAGCTACTTATATTGATTTAAATGTGTAGCGTCAGAAATAGAAATGTTTCAAGTGGCATTAATATTGCCCATAAGTTATCGCTGAATTCCTATGGTCGTGGGTGACCCCCGTAGCAGTCAGCGTGGTTAACTCGTTGAGCGAGGCTGACGAGTTAACTCGCACTGGTCGCCGTGACGTTAATAGAGATTCAGAAAAATCATAAGTTATCACTCGGAGCAAGCGCCTACAGCTTCGCTGCCACACCACAAAATCTGATACGGTACGTAATACTCTCCGCACCGCAGCGAACGTGTTAGCTCAACGGCTACCGCGTTACACTTGCAATAGAAGTGCTACGAGGGCGTGTGCGGCGATTCCACTTACAAACGAGCCTGTTCTCAAACAATTTTTTAATGCATTCTAACAGCCTTCGTTATTAGAACTCCTCGTTAACACTTGAAGCGGCGTCGGCGTGTTTCCGCGCCGAAAGGAATTTCAACCCTGCGCACGATTTGCAACTGCTTTCACGTCGATATTTTCTGAAAAGCATAGAGAGCGGTGTTCAAAAATCTCTAAATAGTTACTTCCAAAACAAACCCACTTCAGAATCCACAATATACTCTTTTTATATTGTGGCCCTTAAATTATGTAAGACTTTTTTGGCGAGGGAAGTTACGTAGCGTCTTACATAATATTCTTTTAACCTAATTTTCAATATCAATAGCTTAAAAGCGATATTTCATCGCATCTGCGAAAACGACTCAAACGAATTATATAAACTTTTAAAAGCATTTTAATAACTGGAAAAAATGCAATGTAAAAAATATTACGTAAGGAAGGAAATTTTAGGTTTGGAATATAAAATCTGACGAATTCTTATACTTGAAGAGGGAGGGGGTAAAAAATCGCCAAAATTACCCTTACGCAATTTAAGGACAAAGCACTTTAAAGTACAAAACTGCCCCGTAGAAACGGTGAAGCATTTAGCAAAACCTTGCGCCGCTAAAAGCGTTAATGTCGGCCACAACTGCGGAAATTAGTATTCTTCCTAATCGCGTAAATGCGAGGGTCACCTGTCAACAGGTGATTATCAAGCCAAACTGTTGACAGTGGAAGGAATGCTGCGTGCGTCGCGGGACTGAAGATGTTTCGCGCCGAGCGCCGCGATATGTATCGTCGAGATTTGCTCGCGCCGCTGCTCCTTGTAAAAAGGCAAGTGGCGTCCGAAATTAGCCCGTAGCGGGCGTGAGTGTCGGGCAATTTCATTTATGCGCGTCTCCGTTTCTCTGCCGTGGACGTAGCCGTGGATATTCTCCGGTCACGGCGGGTAATGGGTAATAGGAAGTGGCTAATAAATTTAGCGGGGCAAGTTAACTCGATTAATTCTCGGCCCTGCCCGTCGTCTGGCATTGGCGGGGGAGTTACACCGTGGCAGGCAACCCACATTGGGCCGGTGCAGTAGGGTCGAGGCTCGTAGGGTGCCTCGACGACGTTCAAGGACGCTTCTAACGAGAGAACACAATTCGTTAAGGGAGGGCCCTTAATTACGGGATTTAAAGGGCTACGAATTTCGACGGGCTGGATTTAGTTGAAGGCAGTCAAGGCGAGCTTTAATTCACCCCTGGAAGCGAACCTTCTTAATATTCCATTCACAAGGAAATGTTCCCGACTCGAAAATTCTGATTCTAATAAAACTTCGCGTGAATGTGAAGCACTTTGGAGTACGCAGGAAGCAATTTCTCTTTTCTACGCAAGTTCACTTTGAAGGGGTGAAATCAGCCTTTAAAGTTATCGCAGGTTTTTCTTTTAATAATAATTTTATAACGCTAATTTTTTTAATATAGAGAAGTGAGTTTATGCGCTGAAATAAACGATACTGTTTACCGAAGGCAAATGAAAGAATGTAGCGCAATTGGTTATCCGAAAACACATTGGCGGATATTGGAATTTGATTGTTATTGCGAGTAACGTCGAGTTCGCGTGTTCTAGTGCTCACGCATCCTGTCGGTGTTAGACAGCTGCCAAGCTTTTATATTCCACCGTTGAAAGCTTCCCGAGCAACATATTACTCGACTTACAAAACCGTCGATCAAAGTCTTCCACTGTAATCCGCTCCAAAGACGGATCGAGTAACGCGCTGCCTGTAAACCGAGTCCAGATTCCAGCGTGGTATCGCTATGTATGTACACGCTGCAGCCTTTAAACTTGAAACTATTTTATATACATATATTTGCTCCGCATACCGATGGCATTCCTCGAGTAAACAGTCGCAGAACTTTCGTACGATCTTTCTCGGGCAGTAATACAATGGGCAGAAGAATAGAGCGAAGTACACCTTTGCACAACGAGCATCTATTAAATCAAGTATAAACGAACTACGGTCTCAGCTAAAACAACGCTGCGTCGTGGCTGAGACTGGGATTGGGAAATGATAGGAACTGAAGTTGAACTGACATCAAACTGAGTCTTTTAGTTGGGAAATAATAATCAATTGTAGCCGAAGCCATTTAATAAGTTTGATGAGATTTGGAGGAAGCACAGGGAAGGATAAGGCAAAATTTGGGAAGTTCCAGTGGGAGGAACTAGGAGATACTAGGATGATCGAGGGCTCGTCAAGTATTGATAACAGAGTGTTGATTAATATAGAGAAAATTAGAGTAAAAAATATTTGTAGAAATGTGGAGTCAGTAGTAGGGCGGAACGAAATATGGAGGCACATTTTCTTTTATTCTTCATAACTTCTAATAGTTTGCAAAAGTTGCCTTTTATTATGGCACTGAAGCTGCCAAAATCTGTACTTCATCAATAAATGCTTTAAGCTTCCGCAAGTCACTTAAAGATTATTATTTCTATTGATCTTATGAATTATATTTTATCATACGATAGCACTCTTTCTAAAAGAAACTTACACGTTAGATTCCCTAGCTGACTGCTACTCAGGGGGCGAATTTAGGATTTTCGGGAGGGGGGGGGGGGGGGTGCAGAGCTGAATCCAAGATTTTCTTGAGGAAGGGGGGGGGTGTAGGTCTGACAAATGAACCAGGGACTTTTCCGATATTTTCCTGCTAAATGGTACAGTGTTTTTTTTTAATCAATTTATCACGTTTCCCCTCATATTGCTAAGTTAAAATAAGTATTTTACAATTTAAAATAAGTATTTCTCCCTTGAGGGGGGCTCCCCCTCCCTCTGTATCCCCCGCTGCTGCTACTCAACAACTGAAAAAAGCTGCTGCGATGAAGGAGTGACGATATATTATACAATATACAAATGAAAACGCAAATGTTTAAACTAAGCGTTCTGTTGGCTTCTTGGAGCACAAGAGACGAGTAGGAACGCTGGAGCTCTGAACAGTGAACGTGTTAAGACTATAAAAAAAATTACCACATACAGAAGTTTAAAAACATGTTTAAAAAAAAGTTACCTAATACTTCAAGGTTCTCACGGCACCTCAAATTTATTTTCGACAGAATTTAGCTTCTGCGGGCTTTGTATTACTAAAGGCAAGTTTTGTTTCTCTATTAGGAAACAATCACGCATTGATTTTTTCGCTCCACTCTAGTCAGTAGTTATGCGTACACTAGAGATAGGTATAATTAATGGAATAATGACTGAAGGGTAGTAGAAAATGGTTCCTGATGATTCTGTTTAGGTGCCCTTCTAAGTCCAAGTCCCACGCCACCTGTATTTTCGAGATGGAGTACCAGCCTGCTGAACAGCGCCGGAAGTTCGCCAGCAAGTTCGGCGAGGTCGTCTTTCAACCATCGGCAGCCGTACTTGGGCTGGCGTTCTCAGGAACGATTGACGAATCCACGAACACCGGCGGAACGTCTTGCTCAGGGTATTCTTCCCCAGTTGCAAGCAGCAAACAAGGTTTGTATCATTCTTGGAAGCAATCACAAGATTAGGTATTTGTATCATCCTGGAGAATATTCGAAATGATAAAAAGATCTTTATATGTATTCGATTTCGGGAACGAACACTCTATAGTTCTCTTGTGTGATTGTTTATCAGTGTAGGCAACTATAAATGAGTGCAAAGAAGTGTAGATAAATATTTCGAGAATTGTGGAAATATTTCGAGTAGTGGAAATTGTGGATACACTTCATTTGAGAGAGGGAATAGGAAATACATAGTATCACGAGACAGTTAAGTATGAATACGTTTGGAATTCAGAGAAACATGACCATGAACCGAATTTCGTGTAAATACCGATATTTATTTCTTTGGAAGGAACACTTTCTTTCTCAGATATTTTTTCGTATATTCGAAAATAGTGCAAATATTCCACGTCGATAGTGTCAATGGTTGCATAAACAAAATGTGTAAGAGAATTAATGGGACACTGTGTCATTCCATTAATATTTATATTAAACATTTTATTAGCACTGATAACTATTAAATATTTCACTACAATGCAGGCAAAAACTATTTACATATAATTGCCAGTATTTGTCAATAGAACCAATCTCGAATTATTTTCAATTGATTTCGCTATAATATTATTTTATTTGTTTATTGGGAAGAGAGTAGACCACTTCATTGCCCATCATTGACGGGAAATTAATAGAGTGTCTCCGAAAACTGTCCTCTGACGGCGCATTAATAAGTGGATAATGAAACCGATTACGCAGATCGTCCGATCGAATTTGTCATTTGCGGCTCGGTGCTTTCAGTCAATTAGAATTACTCGCGAATTTCGCGCATGCAGAATTTGGCCTCGAACCGTTGATGCGACCGTGGCTGACCCTTGCCCTGCCCACGTTCACCTCGCTTTCCTCTTTGTCCAATTTATTTTTAATTTGCGCAGACAGCGCGCAAATGCGGAGAGGCTTCTATAATTAGAAAATTCTGGCAGGAATCCTCGGTTTTGGCGTCTCGCGGCCTTTGCAACCCGCGACAAATTGACTGTTACGCGAAACCAGTTAAAGGTAAATCCTCTGTAAAGTTAAATTGCCCGTCGATTTCGTTCGACTTCATGAACTTTAATTGTTTCGCTGCGGAAAAATTGATCCCCCCATTAAGCCACCCTATTTCGCGGTTGCTCGCTTTGCCACTTCTCTATCGACACCCTTGACGAATATTCCCTCGGTTGGTGAATTGAACGGCGTGTTCGAAGGATAATACGTAGCAGTATAATAGATACACAGTATGGTCAAAGCAGATAATTGTTATATTCATAAAATCGTTCAAATGAAATATAAAGGTAATGGGAATTTTCAACCATCCTCGTTCCTTCAATTGGCTCCTTTCGACGTAAAACAATTTTCATCAGCTTGTTCGTATAAACAGACAGAATATTCGAGACAAAATTTTGAAAGGTAAAATGAGAGTACAAGAAAAAAAAACACAATGTCATAAAAAGTCATATGTGAAAGTCCCTTTTTCCAGTTAGATTTCAATGGAGTGGCAGGATTAATTAATAATAATTGGGGTAAGTAGTCGTCTGAGGAAAGAAGTGTTCGATTCAAAGAAGCAAATAATATGGTAACTTCTACTTTTATATCCGGTTGAAGAATTCCAAAATTTTTAAAAGCATCAGGTCATAATAATTCTTATTCGTACTTCCTGTTAAAGAAAGAAATAGACAAGGTTTTGTTTATAACTTCTTGCTACATTATTGCAAGTATGGCTATTCCAAAATTGTGGGGGCAGGCAGAAACATGCAAGTTCCTCATGGTGAAAGGAATCAAAATATTCTTCCTCTACTTTGCTATCTGGAACTTCGTTCTCAAAACAGGAATAATCAAATTTTTTGTCTGACTTTAACCAAAAAATGCAGAGTAAGATATTTGAAAAATGTGAAAGGTCATGTTACTGATGAATTAAGAACTGAATTTTGCTATGCACTTTTCCTTTTTTTATCACTGTCATTTTTAAATTGTGGACATTGCCTTTAGAAAAAAGGAAAGGAGCCTAGGAATACAATTGAAAAGATGGGCGTATTCACTATATAATAGAAGGAATTTCAATACTTTCTTGTTCTTACCCAATTATAAATCACACACACAAGTGACCCTCTTTTCGCGCTCATTCTTCTACTACAAACTAAGTCTCCAACCATTCTGAACTACCTGTCTCATAGTTTTTCTACCTGAATTTCAAAGTAAACATTGATACCCCTGTCGAGCGTAACATCGGGCGGCCAGTAGTACTCGCGCCGCGATAGGGAAAGGAACTCCTCCAGAACCCTCTCGAACACGTTCATTTCGCAATCAAAGTGAAAACCAAATTTCGAGTGATGTGACCGTAAGATAAATTAATAGTGCTCGTGAGTGAGTGCAACTGGTACATTCAAATATCTCACGCTGGAAGTGGGCCTCCCAAACCTCAAGTTCCTAAAATTTAAAAATCAAATCCCCAGATTGCAAAATGACAAGTGACTGTTCAATTCCTTATTACACGAGGAATTTCCACGCTTCAATTTGTCCTATAATTCTGGACATACCGTATAAAGAAACCCTTCTATTTTCGCGCATAGAATAAAATACATCACATCGATAAATGAAATACAGTTACCCACAAAAGTATCCACCCTACATGTAACATATATGTACTTTGCTTCAAAGTAAAACTCTGTTATTGTAATTTACATTAATATAAACCTTGATTGATATACTTTTGTTTTGGGCGCATTCAATTGAAAAATTCTACACAGCTTATTTCGAAACTACACTAATGAAAGCGTATACCAATGCAAATTACAACAAGCAATTCTGAATTTAGAGTTACTTAACCCTCGGTTGTCACACTGGGTCAAATTGACCCTGCGTTTTCTTAAGCAAAAAACCTCTTTGTCGAAACTCTTATTGCTTCAAATTTTGTTTTATGCACGATGACACTTTAATTGTCAACTTTCAACGATGGGTATATATTCTACAATGTCCAAACATTATCTCAGAATTTTTTAGACTTAATTTAACAAATAGTTTTTAAATAACAACTGATGGAAAATTGACAGAGTCAAATGGACCCAAGTGTGACAACGACGTTCGAAAAAGTAGGTGTGACAGCCGAGGGTTAAATACTCGAAGTATGTTACACGTATGGGACGAGCGGCTACTTTCGCCAGTGGCTGTATGCACGGAGAAATGAAAGCGTGTGTTTCGAACGGTTTAGCAGCAACAGCAGCAGCAACAGCAGCAGCAGCAGCAGACAACGAATCAGCAGCTAGAAGTAAGGAACTCGATAAAGGAAGTAACCTCGGCCATTGTGCACTACGTGCAAAGCGGTCAGGAGGTTGCTGGAGGTGGCAGGCTGTCGCCTCGACCTCGACCCGAAGACTGGGACGACAGGGGCGGAGCAAGGTCGACCAGCCCCAGAGGTGAGCACTAAACAACCCATGCCAAAAACCATCCCACCAACCACCAACCATCACCACTTTTACTCTCCACGACAAAGGTAATTTTGAGTTTTCCATCTTGGTGTGTTCTCTGTGTCTCTGCATCCAGTCTGCGCGACGCCTAGACGCCTCCTCTCTCTCTCTACTATTCTTCTGTCGTGTTCGAGTCCACTCTGCCTCGTTACGATCGAATGCCACCGCGATCAACGGTTGCTCCTTTTGTCTATCTGTGTTGTTCCACTCGTTTCTATCGCTAGTTCGAACCACTACCAGCTCGCTGTCTCCGTTCGTCCCACTGTTTACTAACGAAAATTGCCTCGAATGCCCATCCATTTCAACGAGCCTCGCCGCCTTTGGCGGCGAGAGAGAAGAGAGAGCTTGGAGCATCCTCGTACACGTGCAGGCTCATTCATTCTGCGAATGCTGTACTTGAACGTGCCTCGCAATACCGGCTGGATCTTTTCAAAGTATCGCAGCTCCTTCGTTAACGCGCAAACTCGACCTAACTATTTTCGCTGTAACGTACAACCCCTCCGTGGAAGTAGTTGCACGTGCCGTTTCCTGTCCCACCGAAACCGACGTCGATCCCGCTCGATATTGGCGCGAAGGTTGTGTCAGGATTTTCGAGCAGTCTTGTAAATAGCTTAATTCGGACGGACACTTCGATTGTACCAGAGGGGACCATTTTAGTCGTGGACTTTCTGCCTTCTGAATGCGACGTTGACTAAACGAAGAGAGAGAAATTTCGACGCTTTCAACCCCTTACCGCACGAGCACTCTTTCGAGCGTGAAGGAGACTTGATTGGGTAGGAAACTAGGAAAGGATGTAAATATAATAGATACCAGAAAATGCTTGAATAATTGAGGGCCTTGCAACAAGGCGGGTGCAGCTGTATTTTTGACAGTTTTTGAGTTATGACTCAAATGTAATATATGTAGAAAAATCGAGGTCGTTTGGTGCACGTTTGATGCAAATCCGATGATAAATGAGTGATTTGTTGCAAATAAATAAAAATAGAAATAATAATTTTAATATTTTTATTAGATATATTAGAGATATTAATAGGAATATTTTTATTATAGAATATGTTTCGCCAAAAATAGAGGTACAAAATTATCAACTCGATAACTACTACTTATTGTATGAAAATACATATTTTTCTATTAGTATTCTCTTTTTAATATTAAGTGAAAGCAATCATTTTAAAAACAGTTTTTTCTAATTTACCTACTTGAAGTTGGTAAAGATGGAGCTACACCCCTCTTGCTGCAAGATTCCCAATTACTTCCTCACGTTGTTCATTCCTATTTTAATAGTTTTGGTCTTTTCTGTTATTGCTGTTGACTTATGTAGTCTAATACGAAATTGGGACACGAATTTTCCCTGTAGATCGAAACTACGCTGCTGCCTTCTTGGGATTCGTACTGCCCTTGAATCCGTGTCGCGTTTCAGAAGGTATAGGAATATTATATTTCGAAACATCATCCTTTCACTCTTACTATCTCTTTCATTATTTCTTTGCGATGTTAACGAATTCTCTTTTTTCCAATGCAATTATTATTCCACGCTTTATTCTACTATTAAGGTAGTTCCTTTCAAGTCAGTCTCTAAAGCAGCTTCTTCGCTCCGAAAGCTGTTGGAATAAACGTTGGTTAGTCGGAAAACACGACAAATGAAAGTTTTCGTAAAAAATGATGCGAGTCTCAACCCTCGGAAGACGGATGGTGGACATGATCGCGCGAGACAAATGTAGAGTGATTTTTTAATATAAAATGAATGAATTAATTCAAATTATTTACTGCAACTTCTTATATTATATTTCGTGTAATTTCTGACACAAATATAACATAGTGATCGACTTTGTCAAAGTTGGATCAAAATGACCCTGCATTCAATTCGTTCTACAAGAGTTAAACGGTTTCCCGAAGAAGTCTCGATCTAGCGAACAACGTGACGAGGATCGCCCTACCGGAACAGTTCTCCCGCCGCGATCGGCATCGACCGACCATCGCCAGCGAAGCGTGTACCCGGGTGGTCGGAAATTCTCGAAACACGCTGGACGCCAGCCTTGACACGAAACCGTGGTTCTGGAGAACAAATTCGCGCAAGGTCGCGCCGTGCGAAAAAGGGAAAAGTGGCCGGTGGTGGAAGGAACGGCGGGAAGATCTCGGCCGAAAGCTCCTCTCTGTCGTTTCCTCGCCGGCTTCCTCTGCCCTGGCCTTTAATCGCCGAAAAGTCTCGCCGAAAGTATGCAGAGGCGACTGGTCGCTATTTCGATAGCCTTGTAGCCCCGTAGTCGTCGCGCCACCGAAATAGATTACCCTGAGGTTTAAATCATCACCCCTCTGTCTTCGGTGTACGCTGCCTCCCGGTGCGGGCGAACTTGCCCGTCGCTGGGCCGACCTTAAGACGAAATTAAAACAAACACCGAGAGAACAGCGTGAAGATACCACGTGGCCGCCTGTTACCTTCGTGTCCACGTACACACACGCCTATCTAAAACGTCTGCTCCGTCGATTGTTCGCCGCTTGACGCATTAACACCGAGGACACCGCTCGTTGGACCCTCGTCCGTCGCCGATGCGGCGGCGCCTCCTAAAACTCTGCGAAACGCCTTAGTCTTCCTACGTTTCTACTAACTGTTCGCCGCAACGAATACGTCAATAACAACGTGTATGTCGACGCGACTGTTCTGTAGAGACCTGTACACTGGCTTCTGTTGCGTTGTAATTAATATTTCCCTGGTAGAGCTTCACTAATACGAATTAATCAGAGACTTGTGTGCCGAGCCGTTTGGAGGCTCGTTACTGCTAGAGGATACTTTGCGCAGCTTTCAGCGTAGCGAACGTGGTAAGGGAGTTATCGGAACGCGAGGGTGTACCGCCCGCGTGTGCAACGCGCGGTGTAGAAAGCGGAAGAAGCGTCTGTAAAGGGTTGATTTTAATAGCGAATGCCAGCGCACCGCGTGAGCGTTTATGGATGGAATATACTTTTTGAAATGTCTGTCCTCGCGTCGAGTTATGTCTACTGGGCTTTGGTGGTCTAAATTAGAGTTGGAAGCTCGGTACAACCTGAGTATGCGCCGAGGAAATCATTGTAGTCTTTCTGTTGATTGTAATATGATACGAGGTGGTTCGCGAGGCAACTGACAAACTTTTCTAGCATGTTTGCCAGGCTAGTTTGAATTGAAAAGGTCATTCTTGACCTGTGAAATGTTCATGCACTGTCGAGGTCGTATCGGGGATATAGTGGGAAAGAAAGTAGGTAAGGGACGAGTAAAAGATTTATTTTCTGGTTATGTTAGTGAACTGTGTCCTTATCAGATATGACAGGTCAGTGGAAGCGCCCAGTATGCTGTCAGACGCAGACCAATTGTATGTTGTTTGCTTTGTGGATACCGTCGACTACGATTACGTTGGATTTCCAATTTCTTTGCGAATATACTAGTGGATACAGTTTTAGTATTGAAAGGTGATTGGGTATTTTTGGTAACAACTGAATATTTTCTATGTGATGTATTTTCACTACTTGTTCGTCGTGGCTTGATCGTGCATGGACAGTTTAATCGTCAAGACAGAGGTCATAAATGTAGATGTTTAAGAATATACAGTGGTATTTAAAGAAACCCGGACGACCTTTGTGTGAGCCATATGCTTTCACTTAGGGGGAGGTTAATTTGGTCATAGTATGGTCAAAGTTCATATCTAGGTCAGCTTTAGAGATATTACTCTGCAATTTGTTTAATTTTCCACTCTGTTTCGTCTGCGTCAATAGATACACATATTTATTTGTTATTAAATACATTTGGAAAGTATATATTCATTCGAATGCTATTGTTTAAATAGTTTATCAATAACAACAAGTTTTCACAAAAATTCTCCATTCCAGATATAAATTTTAAATTATATATATACTACTAATGCTATTTCTGTTTTGAGGGAGAACACTGTGACAGCCAGAAAAACAAGCCATTTTTAAGAATTTTTTCAGGAATAATTTACAGTTTTCATAGAAAAAATTTATTATCTACGTTTAGTACGTTGTCTTAAGATATTATACAAAAAAAAAAATAAATAGAAAAATATCCATAAATTTTAATATATTAATTAATCCCTAAACAGTAGGTCCGAAATCAAATTACCCATTTTCTTTTTATAAACTATATAAGTGTAATTTCCGATGTATGTACGGATTCTTTGATTGAGAACAAATTTTTTGAAATACTCTCGAAAAACTGTCCATTTTAATCGCGGGTTTTCGAAACTTTTTTTCTAAAGTGCTCTACTTTTACAAAAATAATTTGTTTAAGAAATCGGCATGTACAATGGAAACTACTCTCATATAGTTTATAAAAAAAAAAATGAAATTTGATTTAAAACCTGCTGTTCCATATTTACACATTCGACCAGCTCGCGTAGGGGGTCTAGAAGATTAATTAATATATTAAAATTTATGGATATTTTTCTACTTATTTTTTTTTGTATAGTCTCTTAAGACAGCGTACTAAAGGTAGGTAATACAATTTTTCTCTGAAAACTGTAAATTATTCTTAAACAAAAATTCTTAAAAATGGCTTACTTTTCCGGCCGTCACAATGGTGTTCCCCCTTAACATATCGGAAGCCTCGTCTTTTACTGTATCATGTTGTCGTCAAGAAAGCGAGGTACCTGTACATATACAGTGGTGATGAAAAGAAAGTTTTAACATTATGTCAGTGCCATTGACCTACCTTGGTAATCCCCAATGTATAAGACATAATTATTTCTAATGGAACTATCTTATTTCCATTACCGTCCACAGCTTAAACTTTCTTCTGACCACTGCTCTAAAAGTTAAGGAAATACATATCCCAATGTTTCTCAGTGTCCTGCTCACGCCCTGCAGACATAAAAACATATTACATTCCCCAAAACTGAGGAGCAGTGAAATACACGCAAAACCGCTTTCGTACCGCGCGTTGCACGCCTAAAACCGCACCCCGACAGCGGCGTGGCCTGCAAAGCTTACCGAGCCACGGCGCTCGCGTAACGCTGCGATCGCATCGCCACGTTTCCTCTTGGTCGACGTGTTCCCCGGGACGTGTCGCGGGCCGATCGATCGTAAAAGGAGCCACCGGGCACGGTGGCTTCTTCACGATGCCATCTAATGAAATGAAACTTGTCCTCGAAGGGAGCGTGAAGCTGTGTTGGATGGAGAGCTCGTTCGTTGGCACGAGGCCCGTGGACTCGCCTGAGACGCCGATGAGTTTGGCCACGGAGACCGACTGTTGCCCCGGCTGCAACGCGACAGGCACCGAGTCCTGCAGTTGCATCGACTCCGCCACTTCCGGCCTGTTCTTGGACTTGACGCCGACCCGCGACGACGGCCAGCAGCAGCAGCAGCTACAGCAGCAACAGCAGCTGGGAGGCGGCGGAAGCCTTTGCCCGTCACCATCCTCCTCCCTAAATTATCACCACCACCATCATCATCATCACCATCGTCAGCTTCACCATCAACAGCCGCAGCAGCAACAGCCACGCCATCACCGCGGTGAGTTGCTGCTCGCCTAGCGGAAAGCCAAAAACAGAAACCAGATCGAAACGAGAGAACACGTACAGTCGCGAACCTCCTCTTCTTTCGGCAGCCGAGAACACGCCCGGTCGCGCTACCGCGATACCAAACGGCACCTCGCGGCCTTGGTCCGCCGCTTCGATCCACCTAAGCTGACGAACACGATTCCCATGCTGCCCTGGAAGATTCTTCGTGCGTGTCCACTCTATGATAGAGGCTCCTAGAGCATTGCCATGCTTCTCGGAAGTGCTTCCTTGGTTTTGGGTAGCTGGGAAGCTTTTTCAAGCTGTAGCTCTACAGTTGGTGATCCTTGGGATTCTTATTCCCCGAGGAGGACACACTGCCGTTCATTAATATTAGCACAATAATTGCGAAACAAGTTGCAGATTTATCGGAGAACTCTAAGAAACGTTCCTTTATTTGGTATTTTAAATTAAAAGCAGTGAAATACCACATTTTGTTCTGATACTTTTGAACGGCGGTGTATGTCTCGCTGCTGGTGGCATGGAAATTGGTACTGTCTCAGGTGACGTGGAAGAAAGATAACGTTGCTGTCTAGAAGATTCTTGAGGGACGCTTGTTGCCTTCTGACATTTCCGTGCCGGTGTCTCTCGCACTTTGACAAACTCCCAAGCCTGTTGGACGTTATCTCGGTGAGAATTATTTCGACATTTCATCCGTCCTATCGGTGATACATTCTTCGCGCGACTTCTGGCCGTTCCTCAGGAACTGTCCGCTAATTCCCCGCGGTCGCTCGCGGAACTTGGCAGGGAGCAGTGAACGATCTTCACGGAAGAGCCTTCTCCGACGTGCTTTCGAGACTGGTCTGCTTGGGCGACGTTAATCAAACTCGTAATCGCACGCGCCTTTGGCACCGGCTACTTCCTCGACTTACATCCTGTGGCTGGTCGTGATCTCACGACTCGCCACGTGACTATTACCTCCGGGGATTCGGGAAGCTCGCGGCGAATCAAAATCGACGCTCGGATTCAAAGGACATTCGAACGCGGGCTTCTATCGCGAGGGAAATTATTTTTGTAACTCGTTGAAATTAGGAGCAACTTAATCGGAGGCTTGACATTTATACTTCGCCGCGAAAGCAAGGAGATTTTTTTTAGTTGCGCCGAACGCTTTCGCTGTTTTGTACATAGTTTCTCGCAGATGCTGGTCTGCTCGTGGTTTTACCTTTTTACACGTCGCACGATGATATCTTGATTGTTGAGAATCGATGGAACGTCGGAAAGTCGCGGATTCAGGGTGATTCGCGATCGCGTGTCGATACTTTAGAGGCTGACTCTAGATCGTAAAAGAAGAAAGGAATACTTTGCGAGCATGGCATGCTCAGAACTTTTTTTTTGTTAATGCGAGGTTGGAAAAAGAGGTGGCTGTTTAATTTGACTTTGCGTTTAAGAATGAAGGAGACGTTTAACATTGATAGATTTCGTCTTCAACGTTTCGACTGATAATGGAGGTCCTCTTTAGAATAAATATTATTAAATAATGATCGAATGAATTATTGAGGCTCCACAATGATAAAATCCTTTTGTGTGTATTTACTTATCGATATTGGAATTTCTTTTTTAATATTTCTTCTCTGTGAAGTTATAAAATTACGAAATAATTGAATATACTTGTGGTGAAATGTTATGCCTCGAGAAATAATAATTGTACATATAAGTTTTCCCTTATTCTACGGTTTATTTACCTGTTAAAGTATCGACGCCTCCCAAGAAATTGAATCAGCCTATACACGTATGTACATTGCTCTTGTACCTTATACACAGCTTTTGCACTGTTTATACTTTTTCACGATTCTCATTGCTGCCCTACTTTCTCGTATACGTGGCCACTTCTCTTTTTGCATTGTAGATTAGGTGACGCGCGAAAGAAATTCGAGAAAGAAAGGATGATTTCGCAGCCTTGCGACTGGGCAAGAACTTGACGTCTCTGTCCGAGTGTTTTTAAACGTTCTAAGAGGACATTGTTACAAATCTCGTTGGATTAGATTAAACTTAGAGATCGTTAAGATGATTATAAGAGAGATATAATTTATAAATCGAAGCGGTTGATGTTGCAGGAGAAAGTAGATATTTTCTGATAAATTTTCACGTTACGTTATCGTCGTATTAAGGATAGCTTTTAGTCTCTTAACTATGCAAGTGCAATTATCTCGTATTTAGAGTAATACTCAAGGCTCAAAAATCGCTCGATTTACGCTCACTGTATTTTCCATCCTACGGTATATTATAAAAAGCAATACCATGTGTAACGTTAAAGATTTGTATAGTGGCGTAATTAAGGAATGCAACGAACTAGCTGTAAAATAATTCTACGCAGAAATATGTCGTCAGACGCGAGGTTTAAATTTAATTCGAAACGGTGCAGTACAGGTTTAATCTTCGAGGGCTGAAATCCGAGGGGGTGGTTGTTCGTAACGCGAATCAGTCTCGAAATCCCCGTCATCCCTCTAAATAGGACAGCGTTAAGAACCACCTCCTTCGGCCTCAGTCGACTAGCCTATAATTTTCTATCGCTTACAATCGCAATACCCTTCAACGGGATATTCTTTCGCAGTGCTTTCATTGTCAGTGCAGGTGCAAAGTTAGTGGGTTGTTTAAAGAGCAACGCGGCACGTTACACTCAGCTCGATCAATCGACACTTCGACTCGTATTCTATTACCCCTATTTATTTAAAGTCACCAAATTCCAGATTACAGTTACACGCCCACGTCGATTGCCGCTATCTCTTCTTTCCGCCGATCGTTTTCGTCAGCTTGGTACATGCTCATAAACCGTACGCTAACACAACTGCTCGAGGGTCTGGATCAATCTCGTACACTTTGATCGCCACGCACAAAAAAAAAGATACAGGAAGAAAGAAAACTCAAGCACACACCAGGGCAATTCTTTTCTACGCGCATCCTTCTCGAAATTCTCTCTGTTGAGCGTGGACGTTGAATCCAGAAGGTGATCTTCGTGCCTTTCAAGCAAGAAAAAAAAAACAAAAGTATCAAGATCAAAATCAACGGAATATTGTCTCTAAAAGGCCGAGAGAACTGTTTCGAAGGTGCCTTTTGGATTCTCGTCCACGTTGCCCGCATATTGAGTCATTCCACGGGCGGTCTCTCGACTCGTCTCGGTCGGCGGACCTCCCAGTAGACTTTTTATAAGCCTCGTTCGTTTTTACACACCATTCGATTGTTCTTTTTATTATTACTACCATCATCATTAACTCACCATCGAGCATATTTTGTAGTAAACTTTGTTACTTTGTTACGACCGACCCCCTCTCGTCGTTGGAAGACCCCCCGAAGAAGATCCCCCCAACCCAACCCCCACGTTTGCATCCTCCACGAGTATCTGCGATCCCCCTTTTGCTCTCTCTCTCCACACGTATTATCGCCTCCCACGTATCTTTGTGCGAAACTCCCCCGTCTTGTCGGATTAGTCTCTCCTTCACTCTTTACCAGTAGATATGGTTACTTCTTTTTGCGTTCATGTATGTTTACTGTAAAGTTATCCACGTTTATACATATATATATATATATATTTTATCTATAGGTAGCTCTCGGTATATACATACATAAATTTTCGAATACTTTTTATATATATATATGTATGTATACAAACGGAAAGAACTCAGTTACGTATTATTCGTATACACACCGTTCATTATTACTTGCAAACGCGTTGATATTATTATTATTATTATTATTATTATTATTATTGTTATTATTATTGTCATTAATTATTATTAATTATTATTATGCCATTATTATTGTTACTCATTTAATTACGAGTGCAGTGTTCGCAGAACCGTCGGTAAAGCACGACGTGTATTCACGAATTCTCTGTCCCATCTTTTTCTCTTTCTCTCTCTCTCTCCTTGTTTTCTCTCTCGTCTGCTCGTTTCGCCTCAGCTACCAATTCGCGAACGTTGCATCCGCTATCGGTGGATCGACAGGTCCGATCGATCGCGCGAATCGTTCGCGGCGTCTCTTTCTCTCTCTATCTCTCTGCCACTCTGACCTCTTCCTCTGTCTCCCGTTTCGTACCGGACGGTTCTGCGTGCCGGTGCTTTTTTTTTTGCCTTTTCTTAAGTAACTCCGTACTTATTGTCCGGATACACACACCAACGATTTATCATTTCTTTGTAGAGCGTAATTACCCTTTGACAAACAATAAATTATTGTCACTACCCCGTTTTGTGTTGTTTGCGTTGACGTCCCTGTTTCCACCCACCCCTCACGTTTTCAGAATTTTTCTGCGAATGAGTCTTTCACTCTCTCTCTCTCTCTCTCTTTCTTCCTCTCTCTCTCTCTCTCTCTATTTCACAAACCCCCGACCACTCCGATCTATATCTGTCTATTTCTTCTCTTTATATTCTTTATGATTCGATGCGAGTACTTCTTACCCCTAAACATCGCACCCCCAACCTCTGTTTCCAGTATTTCGATTTAGTCGAGTCTATACGTAAAGGGCGAGTGACTGTAGCTTAGCGCCTTAAACGGTTCCATTGTGTTTCATAGTACACACCATTGCCTTACAAGGGTTAGGTTTAGGTTGGACTATTTCAGAAAATTTTAATACTTAAATAGTGTACTTGAAGCTCTTCACTCGGACATTAATTTCCGAAAGCAGTAAGACGCGGTTTTTAGCCAAATTCCAGAGAATCGACTTGGAAAAATTCTGAGTTCCTTTATATACCGGGTGTTCCTCTAACTATGGTTAATATTCTAGTGGGCGATTTTACAGACAAAAATAAGACGAAAATGAAGAGTGTCGAAATTGCGGTGTAGGCTTCGTTTTCGAGAAAATTGACTTTGAATTTCACCTAAATACCTTAAAGCGCTTATGGTACACGCGTATTTGGGCGAAATTCAAAGTCGATTATCCCAAATTTCGCTGAAAAGCGCGTTTTACTGCTTTGGGAAATTAATGTCTGAGTGAAGACCTTCGCGTACACTAAGTATCAAAATTTTCTGAAATTGCCAAACCTGAAGGTCCCCTTGTTAGGCAATGTATATTATTAGTTCAATGGATCCCATAGAATGCTTGATAGTAACTTTTGAAGAGACAGCTAGCTCTTAGGATCACAAGGTGGCCTTGGCTTCCTTTTAACGGAGCACGGTGTTTTCTTTTACAGAGCCTTCTAGCTGATGCAAAGAAGAGTATGCAATTACCGACAATGTCGTGATCATAAAGTGGCGTTGAATTATTGTCCTTACGAATTCCTCGATCCTGCTGTAATTAGGTAAATTCTTGACCACACTAATCTTATGATCAATAGTCTTTGTTACGCGCAAGTCTATACGAATAATAGAAGCTTGTTAGACTGACAAATAAAATTGAAGCTCCGTTCACGATTACGTTCCATAGAAAGTTACAAATAAATGTTTGCGAGGCTGGGTTCCAAAATTGTGCGGGGCCAATTTCTAAATTTTTATAATAATAAATGTCTATGCATAGGGCTCCACAAATTTTGCGATGATCTTTTAAAGAATTTTTATAATAATAAATATCTATGCGCAGGACCCCGAAAAATTTACGATGAGTTTTTCGTGGACCGCGGGGCCTTTCAAAGAAATTTTATAATAATAAATATCCATGCACAGGGCCTCGCAAAATTTACGATGAGCTTTTCGTAGACCGCGGGGCCTTTAAAGCAGGGAGAGATAAAAGTAAAAAGATGTCTGCTCTTTTCAAGATAAAGTGACACGTCCAAGACAAATCAGCCACGATATGCTAAAAATTTGCTAATTTTCAGCAGGATTAAGAAATTCGCCACACCTACTTCCCACGAAAACATTCAAACCGAAGCTAATCTAATCATGACATTGCAAAACATTGATCGAGCCCGTCTTTGCATCAACTACATAAAAACAAAAAACTGACACAGGACTAGGTAAAAAGACACCACATTCCACTCGCAGGAAAGTCAAGTTTCCCATGGAATCTTAGAAACAGTTACATATAAGAAAGCTACTTCCAAGCACCAAGTGTGAGCCATCGAGCAGAACGTAAGCTTGCTGAGAAGCCCTCGCAGCATACCAGGAAAGTTATTCGAGGCGCCAGGTTACAATCACTCGTCCCAGCAAACGTACGTGTTATCGATTAATTTGGTTGATGCGTTCTGCTTGTGTCGTCACGGTAAGTGCTGGTATTTGTTTCGCCATCGCCGTCGCTTTTGCCTTTGGTTCGGTTCCCTTTTTTTTTCCCCTCCCTCTCTCTCTGCCAATTGTCTCGCCGAGCCCGAAGCGGCTCGCCGTTGCATCCGCGCGATCCTCGAGCGGCGCGCTCGCGATATTTCCAGCCGGAAATAGAGCGTGAAACGCGGAGAGAGGGGAAGGAAAAAAGAAGAAACTCTTCCGCCGTTCCTTCCGGCAAGGGAACCAGGCTGCCGGTGAACGTCGGTTCAAAGTGAACCGCCGCCTTCGGCTTCGTCTTTTTTGCCTGCCGGCGCTTTCGCGGGGCAAGCCCGAACACCCGCCCTAGAACTAGGCCGGCTAGCGTTATGAGCGTCTTGGTAGTTGTGCTGCAGCTGTGTCGCAATAGTAGAGTAACCATATAACACGTAGAAACGTAGAGAAGTAGACGGAGAGGTGAAGAAAAATCAAGGGCGTCTACAGTCTCTCCCCCCTCTCCCCTCCCCTCGCACTTTTTTTTTCTTTGCTTTTCATTGTTCTTTTCCGTTCGTGAGCCAGTCGTAACTCCACTCGCGACAGATCCGAGAAAACCACGTACGTACGGAGAAATCGAAATGATGCGGGCTCGTATCCTCGCGGCTCGTCGAGGATCTCTGCTAACGGCGCCCGAGCGCTCGACGCTCGCGACGCCTTCATCCTCCCTTAGCCCCCTTTTGTTTTCGAGTTCTGCGAACGGTGTGCTTGACGTTTGCTCGGTTCGCCTTCACGTCGGCACTGCTCGAACGCATTCGCTGCTACGGAAACCGCGGGTGCTCGTCATTACTCGCTACTGAAGGGGTGGACGTACGGTGGGGTGTTTATAGCAATTGTGACGCGAGGACGGGTCACCGGGGCTTCTTTGAGGCTCGAGCGAGGCAAGAACGCGCGTGTCGAGGGACGTTGAAATTGCTATCTGGGTTTGTCAAGGAATGACGTGTGGATTTAGTGATGTTTGTCACTGCTGAAACTGCCAGCGGGAGTTATAGTTAAAGCGAGCGTTTTGGGTATCGGTTGAAGAATGGGGATCGTTAGGGGGAGATGAGAGACGTTGACCGAAAGAGTGGCGCGATAAAGGATCCTTGACAAACACCCCAGCGAAATATATGACGAGCACCCTAGGTTGATGGCTGACTGAGAGGTTTTTCGACCCTTACGCGTGTACACGTCGAGCCCCACGCACCATGCTTTCAGTAAGAAGTGCTTCAAGTAGCTATCGATGGTCATACGATACTCGTTTGATATTGAACCTCGGATTTTTTTAGTGGTATGTGTTTGCGTTATTGTTAGAATTCACGTTTCAGCTGATTGCCACGTATCGTATGGACTTCAGTATTTTTATTTTGCGGTCGGTGACGAGTCGGGATGAATTTATTAAATTGCTTTTGGGCACAGTGGTTGTAAGAGGAATTCAAGATCTGGATGATGACTGCTTGGATGGAATCAGGTTGAAAGTGCTGTTAGTCATTTCTGTGAAAAATAATTTTAAAAGATTACTATTCCAGATCAGTTGAAAGTAAATATATTAAATATAAATAGGTGTGAAGTAGCACAGTAGATCAGCATTCCAAATTTTAATTTGATACTTTAATGCGAAAGAAATTTTATTTACAAAGATGGCAGTAGAGTATTTTACAATATTTGAATATGTATAAGGTTATAACTAAGTATTGCAAATCCAGGTGATTGATCGTTGTTGCTGAATAAAAAATATCTTAAGTTATAAGATTCCTTTTTTAAAATCTTGAATCTTCCACTGAATGACACAACATCGTAGCAAGAAACTTATTTCTTGTATTAGTGTCATGTGTTTTCTTGTATTAAAACCACTTAAATTCTAATTAACATTGGAAGTGAATCGAGTGATTTGTTACAAAAGTGATTAACCATTAACGTCTCATATTGAAGGAGTTATAAATTGTCTTCTGTATAGATTCTTACAAGGGAACATACCGAACCCGGAACTTCAAAAAATTCTGAAACTTTCTGAATATGTAGGGAATTTCCTCCTGATTACAACGAAATTTATGTTTGCTGACCAAATTTACTCGAAGGGGGTGTCATTGCCCCCTGAAAATCGGGTATTTTCCAATTTTGTTATAACTCGTGAACTGTAAAATATTTTTTTTTTACCAAATGATAGATCTAATTAAAAGAAGTAAGTTTTGTCGTAAAACTTTTTTTTCTGTTTCTTACAGTTCGCGGGTTATAACACAAAATCGGAAAATACTCGAATTTTCAAGGGTTAATTTAACCCCCTTCGAGTGAATTTGGGCAGCAAATAAAAATTGCGTTGTAATCAGGAGGAAATCCCCTATATACTCACAAAGTTTCAGAATTTTTTGAATTCTCGGGTTCGGGATCTTCCCTTGTTAATCCCATCCAAAAAGCGCACATCCAGAACATAGTCTCCCCTTCTTAACCCTTAACTGGTATCCTGGGGTCGGTCATGACTCGAAGCACGCAAAGTTCGCTGCAAAATTTTTGGTTATCTTAGTTTGTAATAGGAATTTCTAATTAATTTTATAATAATAGTTTAACTTTCTACGTTTCTATTATATTATACATTACCTAAGAACAAAATATTCATAGAGGTTGATGAAGTGTCGACTTCACAAATTTCTGTGTCCCTTATTTGAGGTCTGCCACGACCCCAGTATACCAGTTACGTTTGAAAAAAAAACAGTATAGCAGTTAAGGGTTAATGGAATGACCATTAAACGTCCCTCTCCAAGTGAATCACTGACTAACGCTATGCATTAGTAGCCCAATTCTCATTAACTAAGTAGCTAACGTCACGCGGGCAAAGTAGACGGAGAACTTGGCACAACCACTACTGTCCCACAGATGCAATTCAGCTTTCAGAATATTTTCCAAAATTCTACCAAAAATCAACCCAAACAAGCTAAAGTTTCCCTATGCCACTGGCACTCGCAATTCACATTTCGCAGTCAATTTTAGCTACCAAAAAAAAAAGGGATTGCAGAGCCTAAAGAAAGCTATGGAGCACGAACCGTGTAGTGGAAACAGAAAGTACATTTTACGATAAATTAACCGTCGCCACTTCCTCTCCTTCCACTGCACAGTGTGCCAATCGACAGCTACTTGAAGCAACCGTTCGGAGTTGCGAGATTAAAATCGAGCACGAGACACGACGACGTGACGAGACATAACGCGACAGGACGAGGGACCATCTACTGTATAATAGAACGAACGAACAAACGGAAGGTTCGAGGCCAAGAGGATGACGCGGACACGTCTCTGTCTCTTTCTTGACCCCTGCATGCAACCGATTAGGATCGGGCCAGAGCGATACGGACGAGGCGATGGCGACGGCAGCTCTTCTGCGGAACAAACCGAGCCCCGGCTCCACGACCCTGGAGGACGTCCTTGACTCCCTCCTCGGGCTGCCATCCGCGTCGCGTACCCCGAGTCCTGGGCCAGGACCCGTCGTAACCGGTACATCCGCCACCATGCGACATCGAACTAACGTCGGCCAGGCTAATGCGAAAGCCGGGAAGAGCTGCAGCGACCTACGCCAAGACCTCCAAGGTAGGAGGACTATGTAAGTTTTCGTTCTGAGGCAGATCCTCTCGAGGGATTCGAGAGCTCAAAAACCTAATCTTGTGTACATCCTACGAACTCTCTATGTGTGTGCATCTTGAGCGCGAGCGCGTGCCTGTTGTTGGATCCCGTGTTGTCCAATCGCGCGGCGGTCGGGTCAGATGTTAACATGGAATCATCGGGCTTGTGACAAATTAACGGATGCTTGTGGAATTTCGAGATGCGTTGGGTGGGTCTTGTCTAATTGTAAGGGAGTCCAGTGTGTGTTGATTTAGCCAGGGCCCGATCTAGGGGGTGCAAGCAAGACAACTGCCTAGAGCCGCAAAGTTAACAGAAAGAGAAGATTAAAATCAATGGAAACCAATGAAACAGTGAAATATGTTTGAAAAAATAAGTAGAGAAGTAAGTAAGGTTTTTGTTGTTCAATAAACGACTACAAATAATTTCACGCACTGTCAAAAATGATGTTTCAAAATAATTATTTATGATTAAATATAATGGGAGGCAAAAATCATTTTTGCCCAGAGCGGCGGAAGAGCTAGATCGAGCCCTGGTTTTGGTTTGCCTTTGTCCCTTATAGGGTGAACTATTTACTAGGTGGCTAGTAGAGTGGGGCTATGTTGAGTGTACTAAAGGAAAAGTTGATGAAATGGAGGTTGTTGGGTATCTAGAGTCTTGTCTTGTTTGATGACTGAAGTTTAGATGAGTTGGGCGGTGCAGTAGGAGGTACCTATTGGCTGTTGGGCCATCAGTGAATTAGGATTCAAGTCGAAATAGAAGATATAAGAAAATAATTGGAGTAAGACACTAAGTTTTGGCTGCTGGCATTTCCACCTAATTGCTTACAATTATAATAAAATTATTGAACCACCAATACGTTAAGGTGTACATAATATTATCTCATAGGTCAGATATATGAATTAAAACGCAATTATTCAGATATTATATTGCACCTATTTGCCTGTGGTCGACTTTATCAATTAATCAGCTAACACAATATACTATACTCTCTGTACCTTTAATCCTTCGTGGTCACCAGGATATGTCTTGGATTTCAAAATTTCTGTAGATTTTTGAACGTTAATAATAAAATTTAAAAATTTTGTGAATTGTAACAAAAAAATCGCTTTTGTCCACAACTATTTTTTCAAATACAAATTTCAACATATCATAATTTATATTTATAGAAAAAGACTATTAGAGCATGATTGTATGAGTATTACGAATGTACAATTATCACTGAAAAGTTAAGAGATTCAAAAATACGAAAATGGTAACGCAAAAGTTGCCAATTTGTGATTATAAGAAGGTGTGACCACAGAGGGTTAATAACATTGAAGAATGTTTAATATTCAATTTCAGTGATTTGATACAAGTATCAGTCTGCTTGAGCTGTATATCACAGTATTATGTACAACCTTAATGCATATTGGCAGTTTAAGAATTGTAATTAGGGGTGAAAAGTTCTCAGCTGAAACTTTAATAGTTCAATAAACATTTTATACACTGCATTAATTTAATTAGCCCAGGAAAACTTTTTACACTTTTCACTAACTTCAAGCAGACACAAGTTTGAGATTGGCGATTATTTTAGCCACTTACAAACAATTGAATTTCATCAATGTAAAAGAATGTTAAGTTTTCAAATAATTTGGCAAAAGTTTTCGTACAATCCTGATGCATCCATTGAGAAATGTCATTGAAGGTCGAACCCATTTAGAGATTCATACCTCAATTTGAATCTGAATCCGAAGCGTCCATTTAAAATTCATAAGCAAGCAGTCACTAGAGTACACAGCACACTCAGATAATTTAAGAACTAACGTCATTCTGGGACATATAACAGATTCATTAGATTCCTATATCTCGACCGTGACATCATTTCCACGCTACTATAAACGCGCAGAGGCTCAAAAATATAATACAGGATAAATTGAAGAAATGAATGGTAAGCTCGATAAAGAAACATGTCCTCTGTAATTCTCGTTTTCACATAATTATTCTAATCAGCAAGCATGAAAGTTACATGTTAACATTTGAATCGCGAAACCACCGTCCGCCTATCTCGTCCTCAATTTATGCGCTCCGCTTGCGTTTCTCTTCGCCTCGTCGCCGCCACTCGCCCCTCACACATACACATACACAACCCGCACCTTTTACCCCATTCTGTCTCTACTTTGTTCTCTATTTTTCTACAATATAATCTTCCATTTTCCTCGTATTAAGACGGTGTTCGCGTTTCTCGTATATTTTCGCAGCAACTACGTTGTTCATGGGGGTGTCCCTAAAATAAGTCGCTTGACAGAAACTTGACTCCTCTTTATACGCGACACTTTCGCGATAATTGGTATTTTTAATATATTCCTTAATATTTTTAATATATATTTAGTATATTAATAATATAAAATTCTGGTGTAAAGAGGCCCATTCCATTTGCCCAGGGGTCGAAGAGCACGCGAATCTACTCTTTACATGTTATTCCAAGCATTACAAAACTTTTATCAGAATTGAAGTTTATTGGTCGTCTAATTACTCACACAAAACCATTACCATTATTGTAAAAACGAGCCAACGGCACACTCTGCCCGTTTAATTCTCGCGCGCTCTAAAAATGACTCAAGAGCAAGGGAACGTGAATCACAATGCGGAAAGATTGAAACGCTGACACCGTCGCAGGCCACGGTGCATAAAGCAACTTTTATCCTTGAACAGAGTTCCCGTTGCAATGTTCGCATCGTTCCCCATCGAACTCCGTTTCCCCCGATCGCTTGCGTCATCATCAGCGACGATTCGGCGACAGGAAGCAATGAAAAAGTCGTCGGGCGACGAAGAAAACGCGACGCGCGATGTTTCACGTTTCTTTAGTTCTCTATATTTATCACTATCTCTGTCTGTCTCTCTCTCGCTCTCCCTCTCTCTCTATTTTTTACCTTTCAGTTGCAACTTACGTTGTTTTACACCTTTACAGAGAAGAAACGTCGTCTAAAGTTCAGGGAGGCGGATTCGTAGCGTCTCGCCTCCTCTGAATTCAGACGTCTCGATGCGAGGCTTATCGATCAGAGACGAATTTAGCGGCGCCGAAACTAGCCATTCTGGGACCCGGAGCTAATTACGTTAATGACGCCGACCGAAACCGCCGAATACGCAGGAGACGCGAACGATTTAGAAATATGCCGAATTCGTAAGGCCACTTTCAAGATTTTTGCCTTCGTTCTAGAAACCCTTTCCGTTCCTTTACTTGGTGCTTGCCTTGGTTAACGAGTTGTTCCGTTCTCCGCACTACGAAGCTTAAAGGCACTCGGGAGGGTGACGTTTCCTCTATCTTCTTCCCCCCCCCCCCGTTCTTTCTTTTATTTTTTTTTTCTTCTTTGAAAAGACGGAGACGTCCTCCGTTTGTCGTTGACGCTTCTACTGACCTCAGGATTACGGTAGAGACGCGTGGTCCACGTCGGTTCTCGATAGTAGTGTGAGGATCAGATACTAACACTGCAGTCACGTGGGAGCATCACGGTAATCATTTTCATTCCATACACACGACATCGCTTACATTTGTCACGTTCCATTCTGCTTCAGTACGGTCGATCGTACCGACATCGTCTCTGGATGAGGGTTGAATTGAAACGATTCTCGCTGATTGCTAGTGCTCGCGCAGCAAATTGACTATTTCGCTGGCGGAAGGCGGCTGATTTGGGACCGCGACGCGTGGGGATGCGGAGTTGCTGTAGCGCGTGGATGGGCACGTTCTGAATAATCAGAGAATGATAATTGCTTGGCCGACACGCAATGTAGAAGTTCAGGGCACGACGGCTACTGGAGCAAAAAGTAAAATCGATCTCGAAGCGGTCATTGAATACGGTAGTCGGTAATTGGCTTTCCATGCATTCAATTGCCATTGTTTATAGCGATTACTTCGCAAATGGATCGTCGGTCGAGAAGAATGAGGATGAAACGTAGTAACTTGGTAAATTATAGTCTATGTAGGTATTCATGTCGGCTAAATAATTATTGTTCGTTGATAATAGTACGTGTTAATAATACCAAGTGGTTTGAAACAAAAGTGAAGAAAGGAGAACTGAACTTTCAGTATTTCGGATAAGCGATACTATAGCTTAAGTCAGTTTCTTAAATTTGCAACAGATTTAAACAGCATAGTTGTAGTGTCTTACAGCACACAAAAATGGCTGTCAAGATAAATTCAACGATGTGGGGTAGGATTTTATTATAATAACATAATTAGTAGATCGTACGTAGCAAAAGGCTGGGGGCTTTTTTGGAGCTCCACTTCCGGCATGCACTAGACTGTATAACTTTCTATTAAAGCAATTTACCCTTTGCAAGCAATGAATCCATATATGCATTCAGTTTGTGCGTAGAACGCCGTCAGGCGTTCAGATAGCGTTGCGAACAAATGAGAGAGATGTATTTCCGCACACGACGTACGTCAAGCGTCCAATCTTG
Source organism: Andrena marginata (assembly GCA_963932335.1). Taxonomy (NCBI): domain Eukaryota; kingdom Metazoa; phylum Arthropoda; class Insecta; order Hymenoptera; family Andrenidae; genus Andrena; species Andrena marginata. Next base: position 9,887,221 of record OZ010660.1, read on the forward strand.
GTATACAGAGTTAAGATCACCTCGAGCGCACTAAATCTGTTGCAATACTTGTAGAAGCTTGATTTCAGCCCTTGCGTTGCCTAAAGAAATACCGAAATCATTAGTTTGAAAAACGGTAAGGATCAGCCACACAAACACCCCACACGCATCCACGCGCCACAACAATTTTACTTTCCCATGCGGGGTGGCAATCCGCTCGTTTCACGCCATTTCCAATCTACGGATAGAGCGAAGGATCCGTTTCAGCTTCGTCCGAACGGTACAGAGCCGGTACGAGCGTCGTAGGCACGAGTGTTCGGTTCACCGTGGTCGGGTTCTGACGTTGTCAAAACTTGCCAAATGTGTCGCAGAGTCCGCTAGGAGCGTGATGGACGTGCAAGGAGCCACGGAGGAGCGTGCCTCGTATTACGTGGGCGAGCTGGTGAGACGGAAGAGCGAGGGCAGCGACGCGATACCGTCGAAGACGTCGACGATGCAGTCGAGGGGCGGGCCGCTGCGCCACCGTAGGGTCTCGTTCGACAACAACCAGGAGGCGAACGGCCTTGCGCCTTCGAGCGCCGCGGAGAAGATGGTCCGTTGCCGGAACAACAAGTGCAGCAACTCCACCACGCTGGCCGAGGCGAAGAAGACGTACAAGAGCTGCCACAACTGCACCTGCCTCTACTGCTCCAGGGAGTGCAGGAAGGCGCACTGGCAGCGCCATCGCAGGACCTGCCTGCACTCCCGCGCAGGCAGCCTCTGCAAGCAGGTGCTGTCATCCGCCAAGGAGGATCCCATCACTCTCAAGCACATCTCCATGCTGGCCAAGCGCGGCTACGCGTCCCACGGCCGCGGGGCCGTCAAGTGCTTCTTCTCCAGCCCGGAAGCCGCGGAGAAGTTCATCAGCAACGGCTTCGTGGACCTCGGCGAGCCGACGTACGTGAGATGGTCCGACCTGCTCGCCAGCGAGATGGGCGTGGACCTGTACGACGAGGTGATCAGGCTCTGCAAGTCGTACAACCCGGAGACCAGGCTGGTGCTGTACGTGGCCGTGTGCGTGGTCAGCGAGGTGCCCACCAGCGGCGCGGTGAAGTGGGAGCGCCAGTTAGTCTCCAGATGCGCGAAGATCCACTTGGACTCGGCCAGCAGGCACCACACGTCATCGTCGTCTGCATCGCCACAGGGCAGGCAGCAGTCCACGTCGCCCTGCAACATCACCAGGGAGATGGAATCCCCGGAGATGCTCGTGCTGACCTCGCTGCCCGGGAACAACGGGCAGAACACCCCCAAAAGGATCAGGGAGATCAACTTCACCAACATCCAGGGCCAGCTGAAGTTGAGGGGCGTGTCGCTCAGGAGGCACTTCCCCCAGGTGTACAGGAAGCTCCGCGCCTACGTAGACGGCAGCATCGACAAGTTCGCGCCCGTTACCATCTACCCGAGAGACCAGGCGTCGGGCAAGAGCTTCATGTGCATCATCATGCTGGACGTCGAGCCCGAGCGCCTCCAGCTGCTCCCCACTGACTCCTCCAGGGTCAGAACGGTCGACATTAGCGTCGAGCAGGAATGAATGGAAGCTCCGTACTCGCTTAAACGATTTTTTACCGATGTAGCGGGACTGCCATCTCATGCGGCAAGGCAGCTCGCCGAGCTTGGTCTCCGAGTTTCACTCCTGTAGATGGCGGAGAAAGTAGCTGGAGAGCGTTCTCGGGATGACTAGTAAATTGAAATTGAGTGGTGGATCGTTTTGGAGGAAAGACGTCGATCGAGGTGGGCTTTAGGAGATTTGCCAAACCGAGGATACGTCGAACGCCTGATATTCTGCAGCATGTTATGCAGAGCGACGAGCGCAGCACGCGGAACAAGCTAGACTAGCCCGTTGCCGATTCTCTCGCCTCGGCTCGGTTTAACATAGGTCTAATCGTGTACCTATAGTTTGTGGCAAGCTTGCACGTTGGCATCACGGGAGTCGTAAATTCATATCCATGGACGTAAAGGACGGTGCATAAAGTAGACTTATGGACCCGAAGAGTGAAGCCCTCGGGGGAGGTTATGGTTCACTGTTTCAGCCATCTTGTACCGGTCAACTAGTGCTGCCATCTATGTCCTCTTATCTCAAACTTTTCATGGAAGTCCTAGTTTTACATTCTTTCACAAAGCAAACTGGCAGTTTTACAATTGGATTTATAAATAATTACACAAAAACCGTCGCCACAAATAACTACTGTGTCTACACGTCTATACCAAACGACGCCAATCCACGCCAAATGTCAAGCCACGCTAGTACTAATAAGTAAACTTGCCTACAGAGTGCACAAGATGGCTAAAACAGGTGATTCCCCTTGCATCTTTTGCTTCAACACCCCGCAACTATGCTCCGTCCTTCAAGTCCGTGTTCATATCGTTTCGACCGCCCATAGACTTTCGACTGTCTCCTGACGACGGGCATCGGTCCTCGCGGCCATTTTCAAGCGCAGTTCCCATCGTTACCGATGTCTATCAGTTTCGTTCGTGTGTCCCGTTCCGGGACGTTAGAGTGCTCCTCTAATTGCTTCGATAGATGAAAAGGAAACTCCTCGGATTGGTTGTTGCTCTATCAGATGTTTATTAGTTGTACCGATCGTCGAAAGGAATTGCCCGAGTGGTCACGATAGAACAGCGGTTCCTGGATTGTTGACTTCGAAATTTTTTGAGACCTTTACATTCTTCGCCCTTTCGCTTCGAACGGGGCTTCATATTTTAAAGCGCGACGTGAAATGTATCTACTGTTTCTAAGCGGGGAACAGTTCGTAGCGGAATTTTAAATGGGCGTGATTCCTTCACGTGGAAATTAAATTGCAAAGTGCAGAATGAACATTGTACGAAGCTCTGCTTTCGAGAGATTTGACTCTGTAATTGCCAAGGTTATATCAGTATTTATTTTATTAATCAGCCCGAAGGACTGACTAATGTCCCTCCAACTGTTAATCTTTTAAACTGCTTAACACTACCATGCCTTGGCTGCAAGATATTTTATCTCTTCTCGGTACACTATGATTTCAATCTGATTATATAAATGAAAACTAAGAGAAGCTGAATCGACTGATCTTGCGGACCAAATTGTCTTTCTACAGTGGCCAATCTAGTCTCACTTAGCCATTAAAATGAAGCAGTCACAAGCTGAAGGTTCAGTAGATATTTAATAAATAATAACACATTTAATACTGGTAATCGTTCCTATAAAATATGTAGATAGAGAAAATAGTTGCATTTCGAACTGTCCCATAAAATCCAACCAACAAACGTCACAGCCACGATCGTACTGATTTTTCTCGAAAGCGAAGCCTCGTATGAAAAAAAGCTTCTTCCACACTTTTATCCCACTTTCACACAAGTAATCGCCCTTGTCGCAATTGCGCCACGAATTACTCCTCAGGCTCCGTGTGTCGATAAAAAAGCTTTCGACTGTTTTGTTACCTATCCCAGACCCTTTCAACCAGGTAACCGGTGACATAAAAAAAAAGAGGTGAAAGCTATAAGCGCTGAAAATTCGACGAATCGTTTTCGAAAGTAACACAGATAAGTATCTTGTTGTCCTTTCGTTCGATTTAACGTAGTTACGGTTGTATTTTTTGAATTTTATCGTATATATATAGTATATGTTACATATAAAGATTAAATCTCAGCGATGCCATCAGGCTGCCTCGAGCGCGGTCGCAAGTGTTCTACAATCTTAGTGTAGGTCTCGAGCCAGCCTGAGCGTGTCGATTAAAAAAACGGGGGCGAGCGTAGATTGCGAATGGGGTTCCCGATTCGCAGCTAGAGGCCCCCTCTGTTCACGGGCAAAGAACCTCCGAGTCGAAAAAGTTTCGAGACATCATCCGTAACCCCCGACTAGCGCCCGGTGTCCCTGAAAGTAGAGTTTCTACCGAATAATCGTCGAGCTCAAATCCAATTACTAACGTTTTCACAGACGCGATCTTTGTGCCAAAGCGTAGGACCGTATAATCCTCTGGGAGTTAAGAAAGTAATCCGCGCGGATCGCGACAGCTGGAGGAATTTCCTCCAGGGGGCAGCACTTTGGAAATCTGATCTCGTGGACTAACTTCGTGGCATTCGAGGAGCTTTGTAAGATTCCCTTCTAGCGGTGTCGGGTTCTTTCCGTTCAGTGATCCGGTGCGATTGAAGTATAAGGTGTCGTCGATGGATCTTCGAATGACAAAGGACGGTAAACCACAGGGGGAGGGGTAAAACTTCGACGAATATCGATGTCGATTTAAATTTAAAGCTTGTTTGGGGAAGCAATTCGTGTATCGTTTCATACTGACGCTGCTCATGTTAGAGAGGATTGATAGCAACGTTTCGGTAGGCACGGAAGCTGGTGAATCGTTTTGTTCACCGCCGTCTTGGGCAACGGGGGACGCTGCAAGGTAATTTTTAGTGCCAACGATAGGGTCTCGTGAGAGTCTGCCGATTCCTTCTCGCGAGGCGTTTTGGACTAATGGAATTCGACGAATTTTAGTGTTAGGTAAAGCGTGGGAAATATTATTCTTGTAACGATACGGCGCCTTCGCTGAGATGAACGGCAAACGTGATATTTCTACAGTTCTATAATGTTGCATCCATGGTAGCCAGTTAGCCACATGCCATTGTAGGATACAAGGTGCCTTGGAACGTGCAAGTTCCTCGCGCCAAAAGAAATCGAACAGTGATTTACTCTTTTGCGATATGTAACTCAATGACGAGTAATTATATCCCGCCGCATATTGTATCCAGGGGCGGATTTGAAGATTTGCCGCCCCTAGGCTAACAAGCCTCTACCGCCTTTTCTGCGAAATATCATCAAATATCTTAATTCAAAAGAGTCGAGACAATTTTAAAATTAATTCAGCGTGACAACTCACACATGAGTTATTGTTAATTCGCTACACGAAAAAAGTGAATTGTCTCAAGCCTCTGTGTTCAAACCTTTTTCAATTTCTGTCGCTTCAAATTTGCTGCTCCCCAAAATTTTCCGCTCCCGCAAATTTGTCGCAACCTAAAATTTGTCGCATCCGCAAATTTTCCGCTACCCAAAATTTAATGCTTCCCACAATTTGCCGCTTCCCAAAATTTGTTTACTCCCCAAAATTTTCTGCTCCCCCAAATTTATCGCTCCCCAAAATTTGTCACTCCCCCAAAACTATTCGCACCCACAAATTTTCCGCTAACCAAAATTTCCCGCTCCCCAAAATTTGTTTACTCCCCAGAACTTTCCGTTCCCGCAAATTTTCCGCTACCCAAAACTTCCCGCTCTCCAAAATTTGATGCTCCCCAAAATTTGTCCTGAAAAATGGACATTCCCACCGTGATACCACAAAACTGTAAAATTAAGATTCTCAGTTATTAAGTTTACATTAAAACGTGTGTAATTTATTCAATCGCTGATTGATAAAACGTCTAAATATAAGTTGCCTCGATCTTACAAACGAAATCTCGCTTAATTAATAATCACCTCAGAGTGCAAGGATAGAACTTGTTCGATTCTTGATTTCTGTTGGCACGAGGAAATCGCTTATTTCGATTTATCGTAATATTTTGAGACACCTTGTAGGTACATAATGTGCACGCCACTTTCATTTTGTAGTAATCAGATTAATTAATAAATGTACGTCAATACCTGGTGGGCGTAGGGGAAGAGGTGGTATCTACACACTAAATAAGTAAGAAATGTTATATGAGCCTGTTATTTACATAGTGTAGTCTCTGAGTTATGGAGGATTAAAAAGGAAATAATTCTCGAGGTGTTGGTAAATACCAGTTGTCAATCAAATCATGTCGAATCTATTATGTAGCGTATACAGTAGATTTCAAGTATCCCCAAAAAATAAATGTCTAAAAGGGAATCGTAGTGAACATCGAAGCAGTACTTCCTTTAATCCTTTGTCTCTCAGAAACTATGGTATGCGCCATCCCTGGTCGTGTAACATCATTTACTTATTTCCCTGCGCAGACATACCCTTCGAAATTCTGAGATGCATTTATAAATCGCCCTGCACTTGCCCGCCAGATGCAAGCGCATAGTCCATTTCTGAAATGTAGCTAGTAAACAGGAAGTATTTTCAGAAATATATTTCATTCAGGTTGCAATGAGATTTGTACGATTGTTGTGTACTACGTGTGTCAATCAAAAGCATAGCACCGAATGAACCCCCTTGTTAAAGAAATGAAACCAGGCTCGCGATAAGCACTGAATGTTTTTGTAGAATGAATGAGGTGCAAAAACACTGACTACGCTGGGAAATAAATGACTTTTGTAAAGAAGAAATGAAGAAGTTTTTTGCACCTTATTTGGTCCATGAAATCATTTGATTCTATCTTGACCATTTCTTCGCATCTCTCGTAGAATAGAAGCCAATTAGGTGTCTTTTCTAATCAAATCAAAACTCAGATTTAATTGTTAATACACATATTAACATGTTCAGTCCCATCATTTGCGCATTCCGTCTCGATACCAGCAAACAGAACTTCTTAAAATACCGATCGGGAATCGTTGAAAAAAGATATGATAGTATTGAAGAAAATGAGAATCCCATGATGGTTGTGAACATGTCAATAATGTAAGTAGAAGTCTATTCTAACAATGGTATATAGAGATTAATTCCTTCGCCATTTTATGAAGTATAGTCCTTTTTTAAAATACTTCCCATATGAAACGCAGAATGACCGTTACATGTTTCGCAATAATTACTCGCGTGAGTATATGCCTATCCAACATATGTAACAAGTTATATGTTAAATAAGGGTGAAATGGTATAGCCAATTTGAAGAAACTATGACATAGCAGAGTGCTAGTGTTCCGTCCAACGGAACGACTGGTATTGAGCTCTTCAAAGATAGGTACGAGTAGAAAGAGAAAGGTTCTGTGTATGAAAGTAATTTGTTCACGTACAAATGATGTAGAAAACGATTTGTGGATTATGTCTGAGGTTCGAGATGTAAATCATGGAAATTAAAAGTTGCAATCTTGCTTTCTGTCGTCTGAAGCACAATTTATTGCCAATAATACAATACTAACTGAGAGTTCGTTCTCACGTAATGCTCGAGTACAAACAACTTGGATGAGATAAATTCCTTCAAATAATTTCTATTCACCTTTGGGAATCATTTTCAGTCAGCTGTCTATTTTATGCAACAGTATCTTGGTCATGATTCTGGCTCAAATTTGCTTTTCTGCAATAGCAAACTGGATAAGTCTGTATGTATATCTAAGCTTGTATAAGGTCCAAAATATTAAAGTACTTGTATAAGGAACAGAATAGATGTAAAAAGAGTGCTGCTCTGATCACTTAAGCAGATCTCTGCCTGTATTGCTACAATTACAGTGGACTATCGTAAAAGTAAAGTTGGATGTCACAGTTGCTGGCTGTAAAGGTAAAGGATGCCTTGTAGTCGGGTGATAGACAGTGGGCACTTTTAGTCGTGTGCTAGGGCAGACTGTTTATCCCACAGAGCAATCTCAGGAGTACTGCCTTCGCTGACAATAGACCCAAGCTTCCTGATTCGAACTGGATCAACTGTGTCACTTTCAGTCAAGCAATAAACCAAATAAGCTATCCCCATTTTGTGGACTCTTGAATACAGGTACAATGAATAAATCCTAATCTAGCATTCTTGGCGTTTAATTATCTGATCCAAATAGTAGCTTGGAAAAGTTAATTAGTCGTTTGCAAAATGCTCCGGTTCTTGTTGAGTTCAGCTAAAACGATGAGCTATCGTGTAAGAATTTTTCTGCTCCCAATAATGATCATTAATAACAAATACTGGCTCGCACCAGCAGGGGCGGATTTGAAGATTTGGCGCCCCTAGGTTTGTTAACCTAGCGCCTGCCGCGTTTTCCGCAAAATATCATGGAATATTCTAATTTTTAAGAGTTGAGACAATTTCAAAATTAATTCAATATCGCAACTCATATCTGAATCATCGCTAATTCGCTACAGGAAAAGAGTGAATTGTTTTTAAAGTTGTCTCAAGCTTCTGTGTTTAAAGTTTAAACTTTAAACCTTTTCCAATTTTTATCGGTCAAAATTTGGGGGTCCTTAAAAATTTGATGCTCCCCCAAATTTGTCGCTCCCAAAATTTGGTGCCCCCAAAATTTGTTGCTCCCCAAAATTTGTCTTCCCAAAATTTGTTGCTCCCTCAAATTTGCCGCTCCCAAAATTTGGCGACCCCCAAAATTTGTCGCTCCCCAAAATTTGCCTTCCCAAAATTTGTCGCTCCCCAAAATTTGCCTTCCGAAAATTTGTCGCTCAAAATTTTCCGCCCAAGACTGCATCCTCCTTAGCCTGTACTCAAATCCGCCCCTACACACCAGGGAACAAGCAAGCAACACCTAATTGCCATGACAAGCTCGACAAACGAAAATGGGCTTTATTGTGGAGATCGGTGAGTCGAGTGGCTGATCTGTTGGCATCTTGTTCAAGTTTTAACGCCATAACAAGGTACATATTATATAAGAACTGACCGACGAGTTTATCACTTAGAGTTGCATCCCTCAAGTTTGGTGTCACGTTGATAGGTCTGAGTGTGTTTCTAGCAACTAAACCACAAAGTGATTTGTCATTTATTAATTCTGTTATCGTCGTTGCGAAGAAAGTGCGACTCGGTGGTCAGTGATCTTGCATTAAACGAATCTCGATTACTGAATTATGAGATCCCTTTATTGCATCGTGGTTCCTTGATTCTTCGACGAAACCCTTTCTGTCTGACACCGAGATAGCGTGTTGTGCGTGTAAAGGATCAACAGATCGATGAATTAATTTGTAACGCTACGAAGAGGCCACGAAAGTTAGTCCGCAAAATTCTCGATAGTTTCTTTTAATACCCTGTCTGTATTACGGTGTGTCGCCCTTGCGATCATTTCGATTCTGCGGCTGATATATTTCTAAAGTCATTTCGTATAGTATATTTTAACAGAAACGAAATTACTATTCGCCTCTCCTCTCGCGTTTTGTGCACAAGCCACTTTTGAAAGCGATAATGACAAGGGGGACTCTGAATTTAGAAGAGAGAAGAAGGAAACGCGACAGTGATCGAGTAATCGAGTTAAATTGCTCTTATCTCTTTTCGCGAAGTACGAGAAACTTTGCGTCGCGGATCGATACGCGCATTTATATATTAATATATATATATCTATAATCTCTCGAGTTTCAATTGTATCGTCGTGATGATCGACAGGGGCAAGGAGCGGGGCTGTTGTCCGTTCGTTTCCTTGCCTTTTGCAAAAGAGAAAAGAGAAGAAGTAACGAGTGCGAGAGAAGAGAAGTGCTTCGATCTATTTATCAAAAAAGCTGTTACAGCCGAGTATATAACAAAAGTGGAGAGTTGGTGAGATTTCTTTTTACCAGAATCGATGATGTATACATTTTTGTCGTTGGTAATTGACTGCTCATTCGGAGGAGCAATTAACCTGCGCGTAGTCTCTTTAAACCTAAACGTTATTGTTTCAACGTCTATTTATCGGTGCTACCAATGTGCTACCATTGTTTTCGCATCTGTGTATGTCTCAATTTTTCAAATAAAATGTTGATTTTATTACAACCGCCTACCATACTGTGTGCCACGAAACATCATATTTATCATCGATTTATATTAATGCTAATACGAACACGAGGGAACGTCGAACCCATGAAAATCCCCTCCTCGAACGGAAGTATGGATCGGTAAGTTCTAAATATATCTGCTTCACATGGTTCATTTATTTACAATAGAGATTTACTCGGTTTACTATGGAGCCGATAAAGTCGGTAAAATTGACCTACTGTTACACCACGTCTGCTCTATATATTACAGTTTATATTTAACTATTCACAGTCTAAACCTTACAATATACACTTCACAGTCTATATATCATGCTCCATATTTCACAGCCCAAACTTCTTAACCCACACTTCATAGTTGACACTTCATAATTCACAATTCATCGATTATAAATCATACTTCAGACATCACAGTTTATGAAGCACGCTTTCACAGTTTCCACTACCATAACCTACACTTGATTGACTGGAGTTCGTTGGGAAATATAAGAAGTTTCTTGAAACGCCATCTTTGGGAACTTATACGTGAGAATTGGAAACCAGAGAAAAAATAAACCCAACCTATACCCTACACTTCACAGGTCAAACCGGATACTTTATACTTGATAGTGTAGCTCATACTTCACAATCCATACGTAATGTCGCACACTTCACAATCTACACGTTAGTCTTCATATATTACATCTCATAATTCACATTGCACCCTTCACGTCACACATCATATTTCAAACACATTATCGTTACGTTATCACTGCTGTCTACATTACCTACAGTAATAATGGTGTAACGTCGGTAACAACGGCTTCACACTCGTCGCGGCAACTACGAAAGAAGTCGTAAGGATAGGGGACGAGTTCTTTCAGAGACAGGAGGTGCGATCACTTTGGGAGAAAAATACTGTACAAGCAGTAAAAATGGTGCGGTAAGAAAAAAAAATTTACCAACAACACGCGGTATTCCCAAGCGGTCACCCATCCAAGTACTAACCACGCCCAATGCCGCTTAACTTCAGTGATCGGACGAGAACTGGTGTATCACAGGCATAGAATGGTCGTTGGTGAGAAAACAGCTGCATTTATCGAAGACACCAGAATACACTATGCTTTGTGAAGATATTAAATGTTATTATTATTAATACTTCCTGTGTAAAAATCTTCCTACTATTATATTCTAAGTACTTATTATATAGTGTTTAAGTCGAGAAAAGCCGTAGTTTTTCGAAAAATTACACAATCCAATGGAATTATTACAGGAATGAAGTTAGATAGTAGAATGGAAAACATGTATCTGACTAAACTGATTCTAATGTGCATCTACTTACCTAGTCGCTTTTGGAATGTATTTAAATGGTAGTACCTCTCGATAAGTCAATTGTGCCTTTAAACAAGTGGTATCATTTAAATAACTTACCTAACTCAATTCTTTTTACCTGTTGTAATTTTTATACGCTTTTAGTGTACTTTACTGATTTCGTGTACTTTACCATATCAGCATGGTAGAATTGAACAGAGTTTAGAGATGGCCAAAATTTCGATATTGCATTTTCAACAGTTTGTTTGAGTGGTCATTTTAGTTCAATAAGTAAACATTTTCTCGTTGAAAATTGCTGCAAAATGATTGTAATGCCTACGGAAGAGACCTAACAAATTATGAATAAACATAAAGAAATAGGGGAAATGTTCCCCCCTATATTTACTGGAGTATTGTACCTCCAGTGGACAAGATTTCGGCAACAAATTTTTAAGCATGACATCTGTAAAAAATTAAGTGTGCAAAGAAGAGAAGATAAGCAAAAAGAAAATGAAAAAGGAAAGATAGAAAAAAAGGAGAAAATAATATTAGGTGTAAATACTATAATAAAAATGTTAATAAACATTTCGAAAATAATATCGCAATATTTTTTGTAATATAGTATAATCATATGATAATGAGAAAGTCATGTCTTTGCAGTGTAATACGAGTGGTAAATAACGCAATACGTAGCTGCTTACCGTTGGTGGCGCGCGACATTTATATATATCGTCATATCCTCTACAATTATTTATTAATCAGTGTGAAAATTGGTGGAAAAACTTCCTTGTATATTAAGGAAAAACTTTGTCGCTGCAAGTTACATGCACCTCAAAATTGCCTCGATACTTTTTAACGGCGAACGTTGAAAAACATGGGTTATGTCCAATGTTATCTTTTAATGAAATATTATTACATTTTTTAACATAAAGGTTTTGTGCACATATTTTACGGCTTCCCTAGAGTTTTCTGAGTTTTATATTTTAAGTCTCATAACGATCCGTTAATATTTACTCAAGTTATCGCCATTTATGTTGAAAAAAATATTGACTTTGGTCGAAGAATTTTTTTTGTTTATAATTTTTATCTCGAATTCTAATAATTTTATCAAAAAAACTGTGAATAGAAAAAATATGTGTCGTGACAAGCTTTACAACACTATATTTTTTAAAATACAGTTTAACAACATTTAATTTTATTTTCGCATTTTCGAGCGCGAGTCCCCTTATTGCATCCGAGGCCCTCAATTGTATTATCACATAACAAACGAGCAAATACCTATTAAGTTGAAAAGTTTTTATTTCTAGGTATTCAAATAACACCAATGAATAGGGCAATCTTTATTTAAATTATTGTACTTATAGAACAGCTTAAGCTTTTCAAATTGGCTACATGGTTTAATAGTCTTGTAATAAATCAATATAAAACAGAGCGACGGAAACGGTTGAAAATTATTGTAAAAGAATACCGCGACATATTATTTTGCATCCTTCGCCACTTTGACATCGTTTCATTACCATCATTCACGATCCAATGACAATATAGTTCGACTCTAACACAGTTTTATTTCACTTCTTCGTACACCTATTACAAAAGAAGCAGTAACATTCGTTCGAAAAACTTGGCGCGCATAAAAATATTCAACGTACTGAATAGTCGCAGACCGAGGACAGAAGGAAAACAGATTTCGCAGTACATCTTTAAAATTTAAATAATAATCGGTGTACACACATACGTGTGCGCCGATCGCATTAAATAAACGCCACGCGGCTTTCAGTGACTGGCGGTTGCAGCAGTCCGGAAAATATGCATAGAAAAATAGTATGAACGGCTACGTAATAAATCGTACAATTAAACGTGGTGAGCACAATGTTTCGTGTATCATTTCTCCGATATACATAGCTGTCGTTAGTTCTTTGCTGTCGTCGAGAGCAATGGGAAGGGACCTCGAATATAATGATTATTATGTAGTGATCGTTCGCTTAGAAATGATATGCTCAGTGAGTTGTGTTTCGTTTCCCGTATCTTTCGCAGTTACGCGTAACACAGTCGACAGAAGTGACATAGCGAACCTTTTTGGGAATTCTTCTAATCTTATTTAATGGCACTATATCACTTTCATCGCCTATTATGGTTTCATTTTGTGACAATAGTGACCTACACATATGTAGCTGAGGGAAGAGATACAATGGCATAAAGATATAGTAATTAAACATTTCAAAATCGAGAGGTGCAATTTTATGAAACGAATTTAATAAAATGCAAATTATTGACGAAGTCGGAGAGGAATTATTTCTGGGGTTCAATTTTAATTCGTAAAGGTATATTAATTGACAGTGGCGCGCCCAGGGGGTGGCCAAGGGACCCTCGCACTCCCCAAAGAAGAGGCTTTGTAAAAAAGAAAAGAGAACATGATTTTATTCTGTAAATAATATTTTATAAGCATCTAATGAATGTTCACCCTTTTTGAATTTGCATTAAAAATATTTTTATCCCGAGTGCACCACTGTTAATTGATACGTAACTTGGGTATCCCTTGAGTTCGTTATATCTCTTCCCTTAACTAACCGGTTCCTATAGATGAGACACATACAACATAAATGCCTTTCGATATCTCTGTCGTTACCTTTGTTAAGGGTTGTAACGCTTTGTATATGAGCTAGGGTGCGATTAATCCCTTAAGTAATTAACCACGGACTTTTCAACGTGAGAAGTTAATTTTAGAATAAATAGTTTAAAGATAGTTTGTGTATTTAAAATAAAATTGATAGGTAATGTGCCCTTTTGCGTGGGCAATTTTATTAATACATATAAAACTTTTATTATTTACATTTAAGGGATTAATCTGACGATTGTTATGAATAATAGTTCGAACTGATTGAACTAGTTACGAAAATCGACAGTGACAATTAAAATTTTAGTGATTGTTATTAGAATTATTCGACTCTTGATAATATAATATTTAGATCGTCGGATAATTCTGATAAATTTATGAATTACGTATGTAATGTACAACCTTCGTTAAGGATTTTCAATCATAGATCCGTGGGGATCTATGAAATTTGTTGTTCGTGTGGAGCAGCAACAAAGATTGCCAAAAATAAAATGTTATATTTACACATTTGGAAAATTGATCCTCTCGTTCCTGGACAATTCTGTGGAATCGTTAGATGAAAATCGACGTTTTTCACAAAACTAATTTCACTAATTTTCCATTATTTTTCTAAACTGCTTTTGATATTCGGTCAGATGTATCATTTAAAACTTCTCCCGCAGGCTAAACCTTTTTTTATCCTCTGTTTCATTCAAATGACTTACAATTCCATCAGTGTTTTGATCATCCGATTCTTTAAAAAATTTATAGTAGTCTATATCGAAAATAATCGTCCGAAAAATAGTGGGCCCGCTCGAAGTGATTATTATTTAAACAATACAGGCTTCCCGATATAAAAACTCCTCTCCTCGCCGTACACTTTTCATTCCGCATTCCCACCCTACGATTAACGAACTCTCAAATCGAATACTAAAAGTTACATTCACCTGAAAAATCATTGATTATTTCAAAAATAGATCGATGTGTATTTAAAAAGATTCTCTTAATTACAAATCATTATTTTTCAAACGAATGATTATCAGCTGATTTCGTTAAGTGTATAATTGTTACGTGGTAAAGTTTTTATCCTATTAGCTCTTAGTATTATCAACAAATTCATCTTGTATGCAATTGTACGTTATTGTTCTCCTACGTGAAGTTCCCTCGCCCCTTCTCCTTTCATAAAATCACTTAATAACCGGTATCGTCTGCTGCTGAACATACGGACAAATTACACCATCGTTAAAAGCAATCGTAATTCAAGTCGATATCGTTTCGAGCCAACCGTTGCACTTGAGATTCCATTTCTGGCAATTCGTTCTGGTTTACCGTAGTTTAACACAGTACACGTACAGTGTGCCTCGTAGATATGTCGCTTTTTGTTTAGGGTAACAATTAACACTCCGGCGGAGACACTTTCAGCGTATGTCCGCCAAAGCGTTAATAGTCACCGGCGGTTGTCGGTACTTTCTAAATACTTACCACCGTATCTATGTTAATGTTAAATTACACATATATCTTTTTTGTTGTTGTTGTCGATAAGAGATCAGTAACACATTAATAGTAATTATTACTCGTTTGATGCTTATCGATATCCGCTAAGAATATTACTTATTGGTTTCTCGTTAGAACGATAGCACGTATTCAGAACATCGTTAAGTTCGGCGAGAGTTATTTGACGTACGATTCTGTATTAATTTCAAACGCTTGGAGCACTCTCCCTTTATCATCCCAGACGCACAAAGTGTTGCTTTTGATTTTTAGCCTGTCTAGGTTGAGAGTTATCCGGCCATTCCCCGAAAATATACAATAAGAGATCGATGGATCGTTCGATCGTTAAATTCGTAATGTATATATGTACAATGTGTTTCGTTAAAATGGCAAATATCCCTCGCCATGGAAGTGCTGATACTTGCGGTAAAATCGGGGGAGCATCGCGAACGCCTCGCGATATCGGGATCCTTGCATTGTAAGAGTAAGTTCAACAGCGATCGCTTTAGAGTCCATCTCCGTTTACAGACTGTTGCCTCGAAAGCTGTGTAGTGCCTGCGTTCCGGCGGATAATCGAAAAAGAAACACAGTGTTACGTTTGTGCCTATGCTAGTCTACGCTTTGGCTAGTCAGAGTTGAAAGGATGCGGCCGCGAAGGTCAATCTACCGATTCGGGATAGATTAGATTATTGATAATAAGTTTGATAGTAAGATCAAGTTGTTGGGACTAATTTTAGGATAATTGGCATGTCTAAGTAAATTTATAATTGCCTCGCAGAGCTCTATAAGCATTTACCGCCTGATCTTGGATGTAACTAAATATATCAGCAATAGAATTTTCATTTTGAAATTACATATAAAATTTTACACGAATCTAGAGAGCTCAAGATAGGAACAAGTGGTAATTAGGCTCCAGGCTAATGTACGTGTAACTTTGCGTATAAAGTTGAAGGAGAAATCCTCGGAAATATCTTATTATCAATCCAATTACCAAATCAATTCACCTTCTTCACAGTTTGGTAGCCTACTGCGAAATAGCCTAGCGTTTCTATCTAATGGACTGACCGAGTCTAAGTTTTTCGTTGCATATTCACTGTTTTATCTCACTCATGGTTTGTTAGTGTTAGCGTTACCCTAAAGTGAATGCTTACACATTTACTTGAAATGTACAAGACGATTACGTTAAGTCGAGAAAGAACCGATAGGAAACAGATGCAGCGGCGATCAATAAAATAGCGTTACAATTAGAAATACAGCAGAACATCTGAAAGCAGCGATAAATCCGACGCATATGTACATTCGAAAGAAAAGGTGCATTGAAATTCAATGAGAAAGATGACAATGGTTGTATTAACGAAAGATACAGATAAAGTAAAAAAAGCAGAACATAAAGTCATAAATGATATTTCAAAATCGTGGGACAAGTAAGGATTCGTGCAAACGTCTCGTGGCAAAAGAGATCGAGGAGCATTGTTCTGAATAGAGAAGCATCAAACTGCTAAATAATACAAGGCTCGTTACGATCTCTCTTATCGCGAGAACTCTGGACAATTCTGCTTGTCGCACGATTTTAAAACATCCTGTATAACCGATTGCCTACCACGCGGATAACGTAATATTGCATCACAATGATTTCAATGAACTTAAAAACGAAGGTGTATGAGCTCGCTACGTAAAGTTAATTTTAAAGATAATACACTGCGTATATACAATTACGAATAGTAGAGGACACTCGCGTACGTACAAGAAATTATGAATACAATCAAACTATTTACAACGTTAATAAAGTCCCTCTTATCCTTAGATTCGACGAATCATTTGATACGTATCAACTATATGAACAGAATAGTGCGCGCGTTCACGCGCACTGGTGCACATGGATTTGTGTTCGAAAGAGATACAGTGCTTTGTCGATCGCATTTACGCGGTTCCATACGATAAAAATTTTCGTAACTAGGGCCGATTATTTTTTGTCGATTTTCCATTATTTCGGCTGAGATTAACGGAGTGCATCTGCATTTACGGAGAACAGTTTCACGCGCCTGTCGCTCGTGTGGATTTCATATTGAAAGCTACGCATTACGTATGTATATTTGGTGCATCTTCTGGAATTGACCACTGTTTAGACTTATACGCAGGGTGTTCTTTTTCTTTGCCGACGAAATCCTACATTAATGCTGGACCCAGCACTGAGAAATATAGAAAAGAAGGTACAGAACTGTACAACGTGTTCCACCCTGTTCTCGTAAAAGGACCGTTGTATTTTAACTTAAACCTGGAGTAGGATAAGAATAAGTTACATTCGATCGTAACGTTTAACACTGTGCTGAATCCACCCGTAAAGTAGGCCCCACCAATAAAGAAGCACTCTGTATATAGTAGCAAACTCCTAACTACACTTTGAGGCTAATCATGCCTGCTTTGCCGTGTATTCCCGGTGTTGCAGTGTTTTGTATGTTTCGATTAACCGTATGCGTATAGATCGACACCAACTATCAACTGCTTAGGCCATTTCAACGTGAATAATAAATGCGCGCGACCGTGACGGCCGCGCTAAGAACGCGTTAACGTGCAGATGACAGTTTTTAAAATCTCTTGTGCCCGATTGATCATTGGCTCTTTCCCGTCGAGTGGTTGTATACAAGACATTTATTATTACTAAACACGGGAGACCGGAGAAACGTTAATAGGCAGATAACCATTCATTCTATAATCAAACAGCCATCAATTACAGGCGGTATCATTTATTCTTTGGGGGATCGAAGCTTGACGGGCTCCATAGTTCCGATATATTAAACGAAGAAGGTAAGACACGGGGCGGAGGCAACTATTGTTTTTCTGCTTGGTAAAATTAATCTGATCGGATTCCTTCGCTCTGTTCGCGGAATGTATCGTGAGAGGAAGTAAGCCTCTCACTTTCATCGCCATCGTATCATCGCTATCATCGAGGAAACTATATAATCGTACGTGAACACCGGTAGTAAAAGATATCAAAGGGTCTTTAGAAATTGCGACGGTACGGTGCAACGGGGGGCGACGTGAAAATTTCGATTTGATTCTCCCGTTAACGGTCCACGTGGTTTCACGCTCTCAATTTACCTACATCCTCTAGTGAACCGGTCGACTTAAAGCTGAAAGCTTGGATACCTATTAACAAGTTCCCAACAAAAGGTGTTTCTCTATAATCATATACAATAGTATATGTAACAGTTACGCTCAGTCGTGCCACGTGTTCGGAAAAGCGCACCATGTATCAAGGCGCTGATCTGAGACTACGATGGCTCCTACATTAATCAACGTAATTGGTGTTTCTCCTTGCGTGGTCAACAGTTCGACTACCGTTGATCTTTGAAAAGTTTGTCTACCTACGATAAAGCTATACGATGGACGTTTACATATATCTAAATAAGTTAAAAAAAAAAAAAGAAAGAAACAACTGAAGGACACCTACTACTTTTTACAATTTCTTGATTAAAGGCAAATAAATAAATAGTTTCTTTTATATAGATATACATATAGAATATGTTAAAGTGTGGGATTTCGTCCCACTATGCTATTATCAAGCATCATTACAGCTGCATTCTTTTTTTTTATTATTAAGTATACGTTGCATAGACCCATAGCAAATACGATTTCTTCCCGTATCATCTTATGGCAAAAGAAAGAAGGAAAAACGGATAACTACAAAAATGCATTGAGACATCATTCATCTAGCTAATTCATTAAAGTCTCCCTAATATCCTTAGCTTTCGACGTTTCGATTCAATCGACATCCGTACGATGCAATTACATATATAAAATTAAAACGAATCCATCGGGCTTCAATTTAATACGAACGCGTGCTTGCATTTTTCCCTCATTTCATCCTTCGAATATGGATCGCTTGTTAAAATTTTCATAAATTAAAACACAACCTCACAGAGGCTGTTGAAACGGGATAGTCCTCGCTAACCCTTCCACCGCCATCGGAGCGTTGCGTGGTTTCTGTTTGGTCTGCGACCTTAAAAGCGTTTACCTAAAATACCATAAATATAAACGATCTAATTCACTGGTTCAGCCTTTCGATTTCGAGACACAGGCAGTGAAAGGGTTAGATGTATTCTAGTTCTGCGACTGTGCTTTTTTACCACCGCGCGGTTTAATGCTTTCTGAAATCTGCCACATCGCCTCCTCACAGAGGAAATCGCTGAAATTGTTGAAGAACGTTATTATACGTTCGTGTTTCTTGAACGAGTACGTCCTGCAACAGATAACGGGCTCGTTACGAAAAACAGCATTTTATATACATCATTGATTACATATAGAAAGAAGGAATAGTACCCTTTTTTGAACCTCTTCATGTTTTCCACGATATTAAATTGCTGCCATCTTTTCGAGAAATTTATAGTGCCATCCGGTAAAAGATCGCTGTTCCCAATGTGCACGAATGTTAGATCTTGCAGCACGAGTCCGCTAAAAATAAGGAAACAGTTCGTTTGACATGAATCTTTGGGAGAACTTTACTTCGACGTTTTCCGAACGAAATGATAAGCGCTCTTACATGTACGGGATACAAGGTGGTTGCGTCTCTGCCAGAGCTTGCCTGTAAGCTCTAAAACTGCTAGAACTATCGATAAGAGCACAATATTCCTTCAAGCCTTCCGTAATATGCTTCTGCCATTCGAGCCTTCTAATTGGCGCGCTGTCCAGTGCGGAGAGCAAAGCTAAGTAGCTATTGAAATTATTTATCTTTCTAAGGTGCTTCATTATCTTAATGAATTTAACCACATATTTCTCTCTGTCCTTCGCTTCGTTCTCTAATTTATGCTCCAGTATCCTCGATCTGGCCCAGTACGACATTTTGTTGAAATGTTCCGTGAATCTGGTCAGATTCGGACTCCGCTCCTCGTTCTGCTCCTGGGCCCAAATCAGCACCTCCGGTATCTCGATCTTCATGAACAGATCAGAGTCCAGCAGTGTCATCTGTTCGGCTATTTGCTCGCTCTTGAAATCGAGCAGAGAAGCTTGCTTCGTCGTCACACTGAGCGACGAAAGAATTGGCTGCGCGGATTGTAACTGTTTCGCTTGGTGCTTCTCCAGAATCTTAACGCGCAGAGCCTTTGCCATAGTGAGGTCACCGCTGCACACTAACTGTTGCACGAATTCCATCAGAGTTTGCAGAAGAGTGTCATCTAGATCCGACATGCTGAAAGGAACCGATACCCTCCTTGATTATCGAGAGCTAGTTTCCGTATAATTAATCAAATGCCCTCTTTTACTTACGTTAAATCGCTAACGACTCTAACTAATAAAGAAAACGCTTCGCGAGCTGCCCTTTGCTTAACAACGTCCGGGGAGCAAGAGAATCGTTGATGGCGTCTATGTAACTTTTGAATTAACTCCAGCGGCTGCATGAAAGTCCTATAGGTTGTTAAGAATGCTTCCTGATACAGAAAGTCTGCAAGGAGAATAAACGGAATTACACACATTAATTTAGTAAACATTAACAAGTTGTTTTCTATATTGCGCGCTATTAAGCGGGTTTAACCGGTTGAAAGTGTCAAAAATCGGATTTTTTCTTTTTACATATTTTCATAGATAGATGTTTTAGGAATATTATACATCAAGTCCGATGTAAAAATTCGGAAGACTGACGAAGTTACAGGCATTTGAGTGAAACATCCCAGGTAGCACGGGGCGGCGCGGCGGCTCGACCGATTGCAGCGGTACGCGCTAAAAACTCGCTACTTTCAACCAATTCAGTTCCAATTTTGCATACAGAATCGCAATAAGATTCCACATCGTCCTACGAGGGCTTTTTTTTATTCCGATTCCCCGTTTATTACTTATAAAGAAAAAAGGTGGACTTTTCTCTTAGAAAAATCTAACTTTACCTTTGATTTCTCACAATTTCTTTATTTTTCAAAATTTTCAAAATCGACCCCGTTGAACGATAGCTATTGATATATTTTATAAGAAAATTGTACTGTTTTTGATTTCAGACACGACATACAGTTTTTTTCAGGGCCACCGTTTAGCCGTCTAAAATCGAGAGCCTTTCGGATATGTATCCATAACTTCCGAAAAACAATAATTTTTTAACTGAAACTTTTTTTTAAGTAGTTCATAATACTATGTAAAGATAGCAAAAAAAACGGGAAATCTTCATCAAGCCATTGACTTGTCAAAAAATCCACAAAATGTACACATTTTCCGAGGGTTCAAACCCGGTATACTTAATCCGCTTAAATCCCCCTTAAATCCAATAGAAGAAGATTAAATTCAGCGAATTTTAATACTAACCTGATTCTTTCTCATCTACGAAGCGTGAAAAAGAATTACAATGAAAATTTATAAACGAAGTATTATTAACGATAGTACTCGCACATCGAGTGACGAAGAAATATTCTTACCGTGCTTATTAGCTTTGGTCGCGTGAATCAGTAGCGCATCTGGATGCCCTCCCCGTATATCCGGCCCTTCCTCGTCGGGTTTTTTAAAGACTAAATACTTGCTGATGTCAAGCTCATCCAGAATGCTGTCGTCCTGGTCAATATCTTTCAATTCGAGGGTACTTTCATCGACTGATATCGATGACAGAGCATTGCTTGCAGGTCTCGAAGGTGGCAATATCGTGTCCAGAGTAATGTTATTCTAGAGGCAACATAGTTATGATTAGAAACAAAACCATTAATACCTATAAGTATATATTAAAATAAGTAACAGTTACCAATTTTACTGGAGTCGAAGGTGTGAGGTCCTTCTTATCGTGAATAACTGGTTCCTCCGCCTTCACTGGAGTCGAGGTTACAATCGGCTCCATTGTGTGGATACTTTGCATGCTGATGGTAGGTTTCGGTGATATGGGTGGAGGTGTCGCATTTGATTTAATAGAGCGGGATCTCTTTGGCGGCAATGCTGGAGGGAGACTAGAATTATTTGCTACTTCGGTTACCGTTGGTGTCATAGTTATCGAGGTACTGAAAACAGAAGTAAGAGATGTTTTCCGAGTGCGCAATATAACAGCACACGTATGTGACTATATTCTACCACATACTTTGAGCTATCGTGCAGCGTGGTCATAGTATGCGCCATGAAAGAGCACGATTGCGTCGTAGTAAGGGCCATCTCGTGTTGTTGCCATTCTGCCTGCATCGAATTATAAGCTGCCACTGAATGACGAGTACCAAGTCCGGAGATGAAGTCATTGTTACTGTGAGAACAGTTCCCGAACATCTCCATGTACGCCATTACTGAAATAGGTGCAATCAGATCTCCGTAATTCTAATGGCCACACGATGGAATGGGATATTTCTAGTGAAATAATATAAAAGTAAATAAAAATGTGACTTCGTGATATACATATGTAATAGTATGTATGGTAGATACAAGCATGATTCATGTTATGGTAAAATATTAAAGCACAGGTAAATAAAATACGTAAAAGAAACACTGATGCACAAGCATGTACCTTGATAAGTTATTTTGAGACATTAGAACTCGCATGAGAAGAATTCATGTGAACTTACTGGAATAAGAATGAAATCTTTTGAACAACATCTTCGCACAGTTGTAAGTTGTGCTTTTTCAGAGTCAAGCTGTTACGCAATTGGAACGAGTGTCACTGTAATATAAGTATGGACGATCTCACTTAATGCGAGGAAATTTCACGTAACAGAAGGCTTCTCGTTCGTCGATTCTTCCTCACGCATAATCGTGGAAACGAAAACTAAACTCTCTGGCGCTGCTCCAGAGTTAAAGAAGCATAAGTGTTAACTGACTATTAGCAAGGAAAGGTCAATTTAATTAGTGAAGCAACGTCGTCGCCCACGTAAGTAGCTGAAGATTAGTTTCTACTGTTAATAAAATCTCGAGCTTGCAACAAAACGTTGCCACAAAGGCTACTCAAGTACGATAAGAGGAATAGAATATTCTACAAAATTCTCTTATAGAATTAATATTCTTCTCTGCTTTTCGGTCATATTAATCGCATTTATACGTAAGCCGCGGAAAGAGCTAAAGATATGAATAAAATATCCAAGCTTAACGTCAAACGAAATTACGTTTCAAATCATGTCCAATAAAATGAGATTAAAAAGGACGATAAACATGCCGCAAAAAAGCCAGGAGCTTAAAGTCGTGTATTAATGCGTGAAACGAAGGATTTCAACTTAGCGTGAAAGTGTTTGCTCTGGGGTAGCTGATTTGTGTGGGCAGGATATCCCACTTACCAGAATATGCCACTGATTGGAACACTGGGGGATACAAAATATTGCATCAGTTTTACCCTACTACGAGGAACAGATTCGGAACTTCTACTCTAATTGAATTGCTTTGCTCCGATATCGATCGATTGACAAATACATTATTATGTTTAGAGGCTAAATCGATAAGTAACGCTTCGACAGCAATAAAGCAGCGGCAGTACAGATTAGAATACCAACTCTTACTTGCTTTATCACTGTCGCGATCGTAAATCATGGCTCAACTTACTGTGCCTTTTTTTAAGAGGCAGCGGCGGCGGTTTACTGGCGTCCGGGCTGTCGCCGTTGCTAGTGTGTAAACTACAGGTTGATAAATGCTCGTTCTCAGGTACATTGTCGTACTGCGATGGCTGGCGCTCTTTTCTCCGCTTCGACCGTTTTTCTGGCAACGCAGGTGGCACGCCATTCGTGTCAGATCCAGTAACTGATTCAATTTCCTACAGAGAACACAGTAGTACATTTTTAAAACGAATACATGCATCGATGCACGAAATCAAGCTAGTCGATTTATATCGCAATATAATGGCTTACACAAATGACGAGGCAGGAATAAAGGAGGAGAATAATAAAACGAGCACACTGGCGTATGTTAATTACATTCATATTAAACTATAAAATGATTAATGTTGAGAACAAAAGGCAAACAGAGACACGACATGCAACACCCACATTTACCAGTTTCTCCAATAGCGCGGGGTCTCCGCTTCCGGATATATTTGTCGTGCTGATAGTACTTTTGGAACTAGTCATTGTCTTCTGTGTGAATATGGACCCATTACTGTCCGAAGACAACTTGGTCTGAGAGAACGACTGTTGCTGCGAATTGAACGTCTGGGAATTATAACTAATGCTGCTCTGCTGGGAGGATCTTTTTGATGTCACGCTGGAAGCAGTATAACTTTGGGATGAACTTCGTTGTGAGTGCATGGACACGAAACCGGATTCCTGCGTCTGGGTCGACAGTCGTTCCATTTTTCCCTCGATACCTGAAACAGAATCACCAGGCAATTGAAAATAACGCACCAGCAATTTCGCTTATAAATTCATAGACTTCAAGTGCCGAAGAAATTTCTTCGTTCCCGTACGAAAAAAGTTTTTCACGGTTTTCCAGTTCCAATTGGCTGACATGGCGAGCTCTTTTTACTCTTGTGAGGTTCTAGCCCAGCAAGACGACTTCGAAAAAAGAATTCTAACTGGTTACACCGACTTAAGTGAAGATCTATAGGACACTGTTTATTCACGCAGTCGCAAGGTCTGACGCCCACGCTACTTGCTCCACTAGTTATTTGAAGGAATTCTTGCGTAATTTTAGCTCTCACATTTTTTCTTCGCATTTATAAATGTGCAACGTCAGACGCTCGCGATCGCTACGCTTCGCTATGGGCTACGTATTAAGAAAGAAGTTTTATATTACGTACCGGTAAATGGATTAAGCATTTCTTGGGGAGTTTGTTGACCCAACAACATGGTGCTTGGTATGCTCGTTTCAGAACCGTCCCAGCAACTGCAGTGCGAACTACCATTAACTTGCATGCCTGCAAAAATACATACGAATTTAAAATGATCTCTATCACAGTGATATTAACCCGCCTTAAAACGTTTATTTTCATAAAGCAGTAGAGGAGTGATTTTCTCGATTTCTGAAGTTCTCCCTGCTACTATTACACTGGATAACGTTACGCTTGGGTCCAAAAGGATCCAGCACCGCCGATCGAGGGTTAAGATACATAAATATTCAATGAAAGTGCCCGGTAAACTTTACGAGCTCCTATCCTTTTCCCCTTACACCACATAATGCTCAAGCCTTTGTGTCCAATTATTTCGCTGACGATTATTTACGTTAAAGTCACAGAAACTAATGCAGACTGTGCTCTACGACTGTTCCAGTAAGACTGGTTTGACGATTAAGACAGTCACAGCTGGGAATTATTTTGCTGACTAAGCAGTGCCCATACATGGACGCACGTGGGAATGAACTAGTACAGTTCTTTCATTACCTTCTTAGAAAGGTTCTTTTCACGGTTACAAGTTATTCTCGGACATCGTGAGCGGGTAATACCTTCAATTTCTTTCTCCACGGAAGGTGGATGATGAAAAAGATGTCAAATCATAAACTTGTGGTATCAATGTACGTTGCATAGTTTCCATTCATTGTGAAGCCCCAGTGTAATGATCATTTCTAATATATATTCACGAGTAATGCCATAGCGATGGTGAAAACTGACATTGAAAGCATTAAAAGTGGACAATAAGGAAGAATTCTTTTGATTAGATGAGCGATAAGTAAAGTCTGGTATACAGCAATTAATATACATATAGAAATATGAGTTGCGAAGTAACCTTATGAGAAGGATCAATTACCCTGAATGGTAGCCATCAGGCTGAGATCCATACTGTCGTTCAGAGACTCGTCGTTTGGTCCCATGATCGCTCGTATCTCATCCTCGTCGCGAGAATGATTCAGAGCTGAATCCAAACTGCCAGCCGACGCGCTTAAAAGTGACGACGAATCCTCTGGCGATCGACTTCGAAGGGAGACCCTATCAAGACTAGATGCTAAGAGACCCTCGGACTCGTCGAGCAGCTGCTGAGCCCGCGTTCTCCGTTTCGGCGGCAATGGTGGCGGCGTGCCGGAAGAGCTATTTTCCACCGACAGACACACGTTGGTTCTGAAATGCGCAAAGCGGCGTTGTCAATCGTCGTCTAGGGAGTAGCTTGCGGTACGGTAGACTATGCATGCTTGTCGCTACGAGAAAGCTAAGGAAACTACCTCTCAGGGAGTGGTGGTTTTGGGGGTGGACTAGAATCCCTTAAAATCGACTCTGAACTATGCGAACTACGGACCAGACTAGTAGTCGCAGCGGTCTGCTCTAAGATCTGCCTTTCCCTCGGGGTTAGCGGGATATCGGGCAAAGAATTTCTTTGTGGCGTCAATTCCGACCCGTAACCCGAAGTTCTGAAACGATCCCAATGATATGTCCGTGAAATATCAGTGGCATGACGACACAAAAAAATGTCCAACTCCTTTTTCCTTTCTCTCACTAGAATATTCCGAGCACGGAGCATTGAGGATGCGAGGTGTACCTATTACTAGCTGTGACGGTCGCCGGTTTCTGCCGGTTGGCGATCTTCTCGTTCGCCAGGGCGACCAGATTCTTCACAGCTTCCTCGACTAATCCTATGATGTGCGTCACGTTCTCGGTGTCCAACGCAGAGGACTGGTCGCCGTGCAGCAGCACATCGTCGCAGAGCTTTAACAATTTCGCTAGGGCCTGATACACCTGGTTCGTCGCTGATCCCAGAGTAGAGCTGTAATAAAAACAGAGACGTTAGAACTTCTGGTAAACTTAAGGGGGGATTCTCGTGTAACAGCCTTCGGAGTTTATGATTTTTTTTAAAATTATTGTTAATATTGCATTAAACCCTATTGGGATATAAGTAGGCATCTTTAAACTTGCAGAATTCTTTTTAAGTCGATCCTCTTATTTTTTATTAAATATAGTGGAATCTTTTCGCGAATGTTGGCGTCAGGTGTAGCAACCGTCATATTCATCTGATTGCGAAGAGAAGAAAATTTTCTTAAAGTTAAATAATTTACGCTGGGATTGGATTTAAAATTTTTATTTTAGTTTTTTATTTATAATACTTTTTCATCGATATAAAGAATAATATGAAGAATTTGTCTAAGGAAAAACTTACTTTTTCTTTCAAACGCTATAGCTCTTTCATATGTTTTTTTTTTAGCGGATTAATCCCTAAACTATCGAATTTTAAGAAACTTCTATTATTTTTGCAATCAGTTGACTGTGATAGGTGCTACACATCTCGCCAACAGGAGTCACATCGTCGAAGAGGTGGACAAGACTCCACAATAATTAATAAATAAGAAGAAGGATCGACATAAAAAAATATTTTCCGCAAGTTTAAAGATGCCTCCTTATATCGAGAATCCCTCTATAGAGAAAAGGGGAATTCTCATCTAACAGCCCTAAAAGTAACTGATATTTAAGAATTTTTTTAAAAAAGCTGTTCGCCATATTGGATTAAACTCTGTTGGGATATAAGGAGGCATCTTTAAACTTACAGAAAATATTTTTTTATGATGATCCTTCTTGTTATTTATTAATTATTGTCGAATCTTGTGCACCACTTCGACAATATAACTCCTGTTTGTGGGATGTGTAGCACCTATCATAGTCATCTGATTGAAAAAATTGCTATAACACAATCATATGGAACTCTAATTCCTGTGCACCTTATCAGCCACTCCTCTGTATAAGAATTAAGGCTGTGACTATCTCTGGGAATATTCGAATACTTCAGTTGCTCAATTATTTGGTGAATATAATTCGAATATTTAAGTATTTGAATACATCAGTATTCGAATAATATTCGAATACTCAAATAATCGAAGTTTATTCAAAAACTCAAATAATCGAAGTTTATTCGAAAACTCAAATAATCGAAGTTTATTCGAAAACTCAAATAATCGAAGTTTATTCGAAAACTCAAATAATCGAAGTTTATTCGAAAACTCAAATAATCGAAGTTTATTCGAAAACTCAAATAATCGAAGTTTATTCGAAAACTCAAATAATCGAAGTTTATTCGAAAACTCAAATAATCGAAGTTTATTCGAAAACTCAAATAATTGAAGTTTATTCGAAAACTCAAATAATCGAAGTTTATTCGAAAACTCAAATAATCGAAGTTTATTCGAAAACTCAAATAATCGAAGTTTATTCGTAGCATTCGAGTATTTGTAAAATATTCGAATATTAAATTATTCGAATAGTCCCAGAAGATCCTATAAGAATCCATATCCCATTCTAATAAATAAAAGACTCACCAAACGACTGAATATACCCCCTGAAACACCTACCAATCATATCAAAAATTAAAGCATAGCCAGTCACCTATTCTCGTAGAGGAGATAGGACTTCAGCACGGTGTGTATCATGGTGACGGTGTCGAGGACGATGGTGCCGTTCCCCGGCAGCATCTCGAGCTTCTTCTTCGACACGACGTCCCTGAAGTGGAGCAGTGCCAGCTGCACCTGTCGCACGTGGATGTGCAGGTCCCGCAGGGGGTTCTTGTCGATGGTGCTCGCGGCGTCGTTGCATCCCGGCGCGCTCTTGTCCCGCGGGGTGCGCGGCGACGAGGGCGAGGCGGCCCGTGTAGCCGCCCCGCTGCCTCCGCCCCCGCTGCCGCTGCCGGGTGAACGCATGTGGGAGAGCTTCTCCAGGAAGTCCTCCTTGAAGGAGCGCGCACGACGCGCTAGTTTACCGCCGCGCGCCTTCCCGCTAGACCGCTCCTCGGCTTCTGCAACAAACAAACGATTGTTCACTGTCAGCGTACGTTCGTCTCCATCGCTATCCCGTAGAAAACGGAATAGGGCGATTTTTTGTGACCAAATAAAGCGAAGTTGCGGCGGAGGTCTCGTTTCATATTTAGTTATTAACCCCGATCTGCCTTAGTCAGTTTCCCAACTCAATTTGTCCCTTGGTGACAAATTGACACAATGGTAAAAAATCAATATAATGTAAAAGGTAAATAGTCGCTTTGCAAATTCTTTTATTTAAAATAAAAAACGAAATTTCTGTATTTTAAGGCATACGATTAACACACTGCTTTTTTACATTTGTACACTGTGTTACAATGTTTAATAATTGGGATCCAGAACGCCTGAAGCACGGCAATTCGGTGATCAGGAGGTCGCGTTGCGCAGGTCAGTACGGGCGCGTACCGTCGTTAGAAAATAAAGACGCATGGAGTAGCAGCTTACTCCGCAGAAGTAGGGATAAATTCTTAATTTCTCATATAGAATCACCTATTCCATTTTCTAGTATTCAGAATATTTAAATACGGTTTTGAGAGGATAAAAAAATGTAGAAATAATTTTTTTTAATTCGTTTTAAATGTTTTTTTATATAATATAAGAGTATCTTGATAAATACCAAAAAGATTTATTTCATTATACGTTATCTTTAATGAGATAAAAACTTTAAAAGTAGCTTAATTTTTTCGGTCGATCAAAGTAGAATGACCCCTTAAAGAAACGAAAGCTTCATAAAATAGAGAATTCTCTGCTGCGCTCATGCATCGGTGCGCGAGTTGGCACAGCAAGTGAAAACCTTTCCCTTGATACACATTTTGCCGTGAGGGATTGTCAATACCATAAACCCCGAGTTGCTCGGTGTTTCGGGGCACAATAATATTTCACTCCGTTTCAGCCAGCTAATCGTAACTCAAGACGACAATTTCGGGCAACGGGTCGCTGCACCGGGTGCAATAAACGGTGCAACGCTCTCGGGTGCAACCGATAACGCGAAGAAATACGAACTTCCCCTGGTCATTGTTCCCGACGAGTTTTCTTCACGGTTCCCAAGGAACACGTTCCGGCCGCGTCGGTTTGCACACGTGCATCGGCCGATCGACCGCTGCATATCGCCAGGCGCCGATGCACTTTCTTCGTTTCGCGGCGCTGATGCCAGGCGCGCGTTTAAAATTAAAAATCCAGCTGCACCGGTGCAGTAAACGTACGGCACGAGCCTATAACCCACCAGTTTATCGTTATCTGCAGCAGGGAATCGTAGGTTCGATCATTTTCTTCCGGTTTATTGTTGCACCCGGTGGTGCACTATTGCTAGCTCGAACCCTCGTGCACCGTTTCACTATTTAATCACTGGGTAAGTCGATAAAAGCTTTCTTTCACATGTCTTCCACATGTAGTATTCTTCTACTTGTGTAAGATTTATAGAACTGATTTTTTAAGTGGAAACACTAATGCGATAGCCGGAAATATAAGGCTTCTTTAAGATACTTTTTTTTTCAGGAATAAGTTGCAGTTTTCATATAAAATTTGCATTATTTACCTTTAGCACAATGTCTGAAGAGATTATAAAGAAGTGATTAGAAAACCATGCATTAGTTTGGATATATTAATTAATCTTCTAAACCCCTCACATAGGTCGCTGATGGGATCAGTCACTATTAAACGGCAGTTCTAAAATCAAATTTAATTTTTGTTTTGTAAACTATAATGAGTGTGGCTTCGAAGAACTGTCGAATCGAAACTTTTTGTTCTAAAAAGTACCATTTTTACAAAAATAATTTGTTTAAAAAATCGGTACGTGCAACGGAAACTACACTCATATAGTTTATAACAAAGGATTTCAATTTAATTTCAGAGCTACCATTCTAAAGTTACAGATTCCGCTAGGGACCTACGTTTTTATGTGAGCGGTTTAGAAGATTAATTAATATATTAAAATTGATGCATATTTTTCTATTCGTTTTTTATAATCTCTTAAGACATTGTACTAATAGTAGGTAATACAAATTTTATATGAGAACTGTAAATTATTCCTGAAACAAATTCTTTAAAAGGGCTTATTTTTGCGGCCGTCACAGTGGTGTTCCCCCTTAACACGATCAGTCAAGCGTTGCTAATTTATTATAAGTTCCACAGCGTGGCGATATTAATTATTCAGAATTCTATTTGAGTTCAACAGTACATTACAAGTGGAAAACAAATAATTGTTCTCAAACAGGGACGGAAACGTTAATTACGCTTTGACGTATTTCAGACATTTAGGGGGCCATTATCCACCAGCCAATATTAAAATAATTAACAATTTTGACTGCTGCCCCTTCGCGATCGATACGGCGGCTCGCAACAAACGATACGAGCGACGAGTTAATAAGGATTTCATTGAAACAACCGCGCACAAAGCCGGCGAAGGCCAGAAAATGTGTTTACGTATAATGGGAGCGCGGATCAAACATGTTGCAGCGGACGTAATATATCCGCGAAAGCTCTGCAAACGTTAATTGACTGCTCGTCGAGCATCGGCCGCTGCGAATTGCGCCGCGGATCGTGTCGCGAAAAATCGAATGGAACAGGGGTAACGTGGAAACCGATCCTTTCATCGTACGAGCAGCGACCCGACCGGCAAACAATGCGAGCAAATATTGCAAATCAAAGCTGTCGTCGGCTCGATTCATCCGACAACTTTGAAGATTTGCGAGGCAGAAATGTCGGGGCTGGTCGAAACAATTCATTTGGATTCTTGAATAAATCTGTCCAATGATCCTCTGTAAAATATTGCATATTAATAGCGTGTAATAGCAGAAGACACACGCGATATTAATAAACGTAAGAAGAGATGCCAAACTTTTCATCAAGACTTAATAAATTTTGCAAAGTAACTTTTATTATTGTACCACGAATATTTATAAAGGGTCTAGCCGGGTAAGCATAGGGAAAACGGCTCCAGCATCAATTTCAGTATTTATTATGCCAAATGATGCTGTTTGCATAAAAAAACAAGAATAGAAATTTCAGATTTCTACCCCATCTTATTAGGGTGATATGGGGATAACAACTTAAACTGTACTAATTTTTTTCTCAGCACGTACTTAAGATATTTGAATGGTTCAAAAGGCATATAGTAGGTACTTTTTAGCTTTACCACATATATTTTTTTCGAAATTGCAGCTCAATCATTATATTTTTCTCCCTTTCTACACTTTTGGTATAATAAAAATATGTTTCAATGGTTCGTGTTATGTACCTCTATTACTTCGGTTAAATAATTCTTTCCCTTTTTGTTTCTAAATGTTCCACTGTGTGCACTGGATGTGACAGTGATGTTTTTATCTATGATTTTTGTTAAAATTTGGAAGAAACTTTCATTAAATATCAAATTTACATTAAATTTCATTAATAAATTATAATTCTTTTTTTTCTTCAAAATTATTTCATGCAATTAGTTATTTTCTATTGTTCTTCATTTTCTCTTCTTATTTTCAAACTTTTTGAATTTTCTTCTATTTTAAATTTTTCAGTTTCTTTTTGACCCAAATAATTTTGCAATTTTATACGTATTGCTACAAACGTGAAAACACTTGTTTTAATGTTAAAATACAGAATCTGTAAAAAAAATCAATTATTTCTCACGTGTTTTTTACCTTTCCAGCTCTGGTCAATTTTACCACCCCAATTTCTGAAACCATGTTTCTGCCAAAATTTTGTAAAAATGGCATAGCTTCAAAATATGCAGTTAAATTTTCACGGTAAAGAGTTATTACAATATCGCAGATCTATGAGCTACCATTTCCACCTTTTGTTTGTATAATATTTACACTTGTAACGTGTTTCCCTCGAAACAAAAAGAGTGGCCCATATTTACATCTCTCCTAGCTGATTAAATACTCTTATCCTAAATTATATCCAATTTTTCAAGACTTCAATAGTCTGCGCAATCGCTCGCACAGTTCTGCAAGATGCTGTTACTGGAATGCAGCGAAACGGTGACGTTACATCCACCATGGGCACGTGGATTTCAATTGCAACAAATCGTTCCACTCGCCGGTGAAATGAAATTACTCGAGTCCGCGGGCTGAATCGATTTTGTCTAATTTTTCGTGAAAACGCGATCCTTTGACGAGCGAGCCCTCGAGAGTCTCGATAGTGGCAGTCTGGCCTGGGATTGAAATATTTTCGCTCTTCTGTCTGTGCGGCGTGGCTGGACGGTGAAATATTCCCCTGTTCCATAATGCTCCGGTCGCAACGTTGGCAAACGATGTTAAACGCCAGCGAATCGCGCTGATTCTATGCAATTTTTAACGTTACCCGCGCGACTGTCGATTACAATAACGGATTTACGGATTTACGATCGTTGTAATCCGGATGTATGGGGCTTTCATAGGGAACGCTGGATCGACGACGTTTGAATGAAAATCACCGAGGGGCATTCATTTTTCCCCCCGCTGACAAACACAGTCGCGGAACTTTTTGTTTCAAGAATCCTCGTGCACGGTTGCAAGCCTCGTTGACAGGAGTCCACTTCTGCGATTCGATGTGCGATTGAAAATCAACGTGAATTCGATCACGGCAACCCTCTGACTGTTTTTCGACCGTGCAATGGGCGTAGTTCGGGTATTTTTTGCGCGAATTCTTTTGTGGAAATGATTGGCAAATAATTTGCGACTGCAGTGGTGAGACAGCGCGGTGTCACGGGACGCATAGTGCTTTGAAAAGAATTTGATAAATATAGAAGTACACATATACATGTACTTTCCTCGAGCATGTATTATCAGAAATAGGTGTAACGAAGTTTAATGGATAGGAAATAAATTTGTAGCTTACGAATTTAAACTCGATAATGTATAGGTATCTACTTCCGAAAATCTTTGCACACGTCACATAACGCATTTTCTTATATCTCTTGTCGTGTTTTCCATAAATCTACGATCCACAAGGTAACTTCGGTAACCCTTAAAAATCCGTTTTTTAAAACTTCATTCTTTTAAAATTTAATGTTGTTTTGCTCCATGAAACTGTGCAATCAAATTGTTTAAAATTTGTAGCGGGGAATGCTTTCATTTAAACTACAAATTTGGAACAATTTGATTGCATAGTTTTATAGAATATAGAGCATAAAAATCATTAAAATTTGGAGAAATAAAGATTTTTATGATCGCTGCGTAAATTTTCATTGAAGCAAATTCTTTACATTACAATTTTAAAAATACCTATACGGAAAAGTAGAAAAATACATGAACCTTTAAGGGCTGCTTTTACCTTAAAGAACCAAAAAGTAGCGGAAAAAATTGTCTAAAATTTCTATTGAGGTCTCCTGCAAGCTATAAAGTTTTAATAAAAAATTGAACTTAGGTTTACCGAAGTTCCCTTCGCCAACACCCACGTACCCGTTTTAAGATTCACAAAACCCCTCGCCCATGGGGTAGGATCGTTTTTCTGCTCGGAAAAAGCTCCTCAAAGGGTAGGTTTGCAAATAACCTGCGAGCCTGAATCGTGATCTAGCACAGGCAACGTATGGGAATCGAGCATGTTCCGTGAATCCAGTCAATCACGGCAATTTACGTCTGCTAGTCTGGGTGCTCTCTGTGTTACTCCGTCCTCCTCCCTCAGCCTGGTCCTCCGTGTTTTCTATTATCTCCGTCGGCCAGCCGAACCGTGCCTTTAGCGCAAATCACGTCTGATTGAGGTTTCAATCGGAATTCGTGAATAGAACTTGATTTACTGGCGTGCGTACAGAGGCTGCTTGCTTGCTCGGCTTTCCCCATTGGGAAACGCAGCCACCGAAGACGTCTGATCCACCCCACGGGTGTATTTGCCTTTCGGATACCCCTGTTAATGACTCGAGCGCGAAATTATTAATGAATGACTCGATATGAGGTCCTGCAGACGGAGATGATTTAATGATATTGCAGTAGCTGTGTTTTGCAGAGTGTATTCTGTATTTCGCAGTGAACCAATAGGGAGGTGGCTCTGTTATCTAGGAATAAGTGGAGGATGTATTAAGAGGCTACACGAAGCTTTCTGACACCCAATTTTGGAAAGAGAGAAGGCTATGCATGTGTAACGATGGAAATAAATGAAACAGAAGTTTCCCTTGAAATTCTCGAGATTTCTTAAGTCGCATCAATTTCTAAGACGATTCATTGTCATTTAAAGAAACTAAAATGTTTCGCTACTAACCTTTTCTGTATTTTTAATAGCTTCGGGGACATCGCTACAGGGTTGAAACTTCAACTGAATTGAATCGTGAGCTTTCTGACACCCAATTTTGGAAAGACAGAAGGCTATGCTTTTGCAACGATGGAAATAAATGAAACAGAAGTTTCCCTTGAAATTCTCGTGAATTCTTAAGTCGCATCAATTTCTAAGACGATTCATTGTCATTTAAAGAAACTAAAATGTTTCACTACTAACTTTTTCTGTATTTTTAATAGCTTCGGGGACATCGCTACAGAGTTGAAACTTCAACTGAATTGAATCGTGAGCTTTCTGACACCCAATTTGGGAAAGACAGAAGGCTATGCTTTAGCAACGATGGAAATAAATGAAACAGAAGTTTCCCTTGAAATTCTCGTGAATTTCTAAGTCCCACCAATTTCTAAGACACTCCATTCCCACTTGAAGAACCAAACATGTTCACTAGAAACCTTTTTTGCATTTCTAATAGCTTCCAACACACCGCTACCGAGGTGAAACTCCAACAGATAATTCTACAATTTAAATCCAAGCTACCTCTGCCAAAGAATTACCAATCATCCGAATCAACCATACCTACATATTCAAAGACTCTATACAAACCTTCCCACGCGGAAGCTTCATCTCTTAAAAAATCAATCCACCTCGATTCACTCAGGCGCCACGGTCTCCGCAACCAGAGTGGCCCTTTATGAAAGGATCCCTCGTTAACGGCGAAGATTATCAAACAACGCGATCGCTAGGTGGGCGTCAGCCACGAAATTAATAACACCAGCGCCGGGGAGGCGGCTTTTCATTAACTGGGGCGCGCGTGCCGCGAATATCGTCGCGAGCCATCGTCTCCTCTTTTCATCGTTATCGCGACGGTGCAGCGTGCTCGAGAATGCACCGGCCGCGATAACTTTCCACGTATGTCCCTTTAATCGCGTCGCTACCAGCCATTCATCACCATGAAAGCTTCTCACCGCTGGTACGCGGCCACACATTCGCGCGGCGCTGCTATATACCTACGTAGACCAAGAGGCAGAGGAGCATCGTGCGTGCACCGTGACAAACGCATTCAATGCCAGCCCTCCAGCATAAAGGCTGGCTGGCCATCATCGTTGCGTCGATTCCGAGGCGGAATGTACCTGTTACAAACGATTCTAATCGGCCCCGATCGCGTCCCGAGCACCTGAACCAGCAGCGTTAGTCGTATGAGGGAATTCGAATGGACGGCTGTAGCTGATGGGCGAGTGTTTAGCGAACGGATGAAGAAGAGAAGCTGCTGGGGGAATATTCAGTAAGGGTGGAATCAACGGGAGGCGGGGAGTCGTGGAAAGGCCGCGCGATATGCTTGCAACTGTTCTCGCGTGGATACGTTTTGGGAGTTTGAATGGCATAACGAATGGCAAGATTAATTATTGAATATAAGTGAATTTTGTCGCATCGGTAATTTAGCATTCGATGAACGTGTAGTTAGTTTTTTTTTTATGGGTTATAGTAGGAATTTCTGAAGTATAGTGCACTCGATCGTATATAAACACAGCTGTTTGGGGAGCGGGAGACATCTTGGACGCATGAAAATCATAGATTTATTTAGCAATTTTTTTCTCTTAAACAATGATCTCAATAGAAAATCTGATTAATGGTATTTATTGTATGGCTCTTGAAAATTCAAACAGAATTTTGGGGTTATTTTTTCAGTCCTAGCATCGCCATTATGTTGAAAAATATTTGTTTTAATCTTCGAAAGATGTATAACAAGTGCCATTAATCAGGTTTTCTATTGAGTTCATTATTTAATGCTAGAACTACCGACGATTGACGTATAAGTAAATAGGTACCTGCTTCTATCGAAGGGGTCAGACTGACTTGATTTTGAAAAGCACAAGAGCAGAACATTTTTCGTCTAAATTATTTATTTTATCCAGTAATTTCGTTGAAGTTACTTCGTGAATATCTTTCCACAATTCCTAGGTAATTTTATACGTAAAATTTTTTTTACAGATCACGATAGAAAATAGAATTCCGAATTTCAATTTTTCCAATTTGTTTTTATGAACAAGCGAGAGACGTGAGACAAAGTAAAAGAAGAATGCAACAATTCAGCAAACATAACACACAAGTATTGTGTGGCATTTTTTGTACAAGGTATATGAAATGAAATGTATTTTATTTTCTAAAGAAGTGTTTGAACTATACGGAATTATTATGAGAAACTTCTGAAATCAAAAATTTGGAGCATCTCGATATATATAGGTATACCTACTACATATAAATTTTATAGAATAAACAAGCGAAGAAGAGAACTATTTTACAGACTTCATCATTTATACATTTCAATAAAAGCCACGAATAATTTGAAAAGCGCTCTAGAAAAAGTACGATATCCTACTGAAAATGAGTAATGATTATAAGAGATCACAAAACAAGTCTTTGGTGACACTCTCTTAACGATGCACCACCGATCATCATCGAAGCCATATAATTAAGATCACCGCGAACTATTTAATTCATTTTAATCAGTTAATGTGTCTGCAAATGATATTTATCGGCACAAACGGTTTCTAACCATCCCCCATTCTTGCCCGGTATAATGCAC
This sequence comes from Andrena marginata, assembly GCA_963932335.1. Taxonomy (NCBI): domain Eukaryota; kingdom Metazoa; phylum Arthropoda; class Insecta; order Hymenoptera; family Andrenidae; genus Andrena; species Andrena marginata. Next base: position 9,924,482 of record OZ010660.1, read on the forward strand.
CACTATTAATGATGACAGCGCGTCGTTGAGGTCTTTGATGTTGATTATCCGTTCGAGTGAATTTAATCAACTCCCTGATCGACAATTATATAGATCACCGGCGAAATGACCCGAGGGTTCCCACAGTTCATCGTACGATCCGATCTATTTATACCGAAATGCACGATGCTAAATCGCCGACTTTATTACGTTATTTTTACAGACTCAGCAGTGATACGATGAAGCAATAAAATCCCTTCTGGATTGAGAATATTATCTATAGCTTGATGAATATGAGATTTACAAGAAAAATGTATCAATACGCTACACAATTACATTCAAGAATTGAGAACCTTGCAGTAGTAGTTACTGAATTAATTAATTCTTATTTCTACTGTTTTCGATTTTTTTTTCAAATCTAAAGCTGTCCCTGGCTTGCAGCAGGGTAATGGGTGCAAGTTCAAAATTTGCAATAAGTCGCTTAATTGTTATCGGATTTCCATGAAACGTGCACCGCACATTGTAGTTTTTTTTTTTACGCAGGTATATTACATGTCGTAACTTAAAAACAGTTGCTGCAAGTTCCTCAATTTCGGAATTAAATTGAAAATTCTAATTGAGAATTGAGCTCCAGCCCTTTTACCCATCACATTATACACAACAGTGGACCATTCGGTTTCCCCGTGCACCTACTCCGAGAAAACACAGCCGGATTATCGAGATCTCCCACGTGGAGCCGCGCTCTCGTCTCGATATATCAAGCCCCTGGGGCGGACAATAGCGGCGGAGCACTCGATGAGCCGTGGCGCGCATTAATTAACAATTACGACGGCAAACGATGCCCGTGCAAACGCTAATGGGGTCGAGATTCGCGTTCTGGGGATGTCTACACGTGGTAAACAACGGGGAACTCGGTTTAATCGTTTCATGGAAATCCGTGGAATTTGCATAACCACTCGTCTCTTTGGCCGGTGCTCGCGTCCCACGGGGAACCGTCGATCGACCCTCGAACGAACGGGAACTTCCGTCGACTGGATCGGTAGGCCCGTCCCTCCCCGCTCGATCGAAATTTCGGCGATGAGGACGGAATGCAGAGGGGACCGTTTGGTCTCGTTTAGGAGGGGAACAAAAAAAAAATGAGCGAGAACGTGCACGCGTACCCGCGAGGATTTTATCGGATTGGTTGATTGCGCGCTGGCGGTTCGTTAGAGGGTTTAATGGCTCGTTTCGCGGAAGGGCTTGGACGGGCGAGGCGGAATCGAAGATGAGGGCCGCGGAATAGATTTCGCTTTGCCGCTGGCGATCCTCGGTATTTGCGGGAATTGAAGTTCCGCTCTTCTTTTTTTTTTTCAAGTGAATTCAATTTGACTGGTAGGTACGTTGTTGGGGCGACGTCGAAAATAGCGGTCTCTTTGATTTCAGCGTTTTAAGTATTGTCGGTGCGAGTTCTCGGGACTGAAAGGCACCGTTGCGTTGATGTACTTTTAGCTTAAGGGTACATTCTCGTGCAATGGCTTAAAAATTTAGGATTTTTTTTAAAGAAAACTGTGACACAAAGGGTGATAAGTCTTTTTGGTATTGATGTATAGATATTTTAAGATGATAGGACAATAAAAAAATATTTAATATCTTAAAATATTTATATATCTATACCGAAAAGACTTTTAGACTTTTCACCTCATCTGTTACAGTTTTCGTTCAAGAAAATCCTAAATTTTTGAAGATATTACACGAGAATGTACCTTTAAGGTACGGTTAATATTTTTGACGAGCAAGGAAACGCTGCCAACCCGAAAACTCTGCTTTATATTCACACGAAGTTTCATAAAAATCCATTTTTTCTACAGAAATTCACTCTGAAGAGGTGGAATCGACCCTTCAAATTATCGCGTTGTTTCATTTCTTTAATATACCTAACAATATTTTTCTTTATATAGTGTCATAGAGCATAAAAAACTGAAAAATTCTTATATTTTAAATTTGTTTCTATCTCGCACCAAGACGAAGTTATATTAATAAAGGAAACAGCGTGGTAATTTTAAGGGCTGATTCACCCCTTCAGAAAATGAATGATTTCACCATCGCGAAAAAATTACTCCTTACTCTAATATTCTCTACATTCACAGAAACTTTATTAAAATCAGAATTTTCGGGTTGGTAACGTTTCCTTGTGAGAAACGACGCAGTTAATTTCTCCAAGAGGAGTGTAACTATTAATGGAACCTGTGTGCGAATATCTGTAGGGATTCCTGCGGCAACTAAACGCGGCTTCTAAGGTCTACCATCCACGTTTCGGGGATGAAGTGGAGCTGCGAATCCAAAGCCGTATTCACGGAGATGTCAGAGAGCGGTTTCAGAGGCTTGCGGAACAGGCACGCTCGCACGCATACACACGCGTGCGCGCGTTTCGGTCGAGTAAGGATAATAATTGCCTTAGCCTGCTGAAAATTCATTATCCGCGGGTTCGTTAGCGAAAGTCCCGCCCCGAACTAATGGATTTCGGATTAACAGCGAGGGGCAGGAGCGCGATCGCGTGGCCGGAAGCCAGCAAGAAACTATGCAGAGGCGGCTGAACTTTATTAAAACCGAAACAATACAGCTTAGGAGACAATAGGCTCGAAGGTGGGAAATGATAGTGCGGGGAATCAAACGTTCTCGAACCAGTAGCAGTTTTCTGTGAGAAGACATATTTTTTTCTATATTCGATCATCTATGTTCTTGGATCTGAATAAATCCTTTGACAAACCTCCATCGTTCTAGATCTACAGATCAAGTTTGAAAACTGACCACTATCTTCTTTACACTCTGTACAATCTTCATCACTATACAATCGTTTACTACTAAAATTATTAACCCTCGCCTGACAAATGCAGGGTCAATTTTGAACCATCCTCAATATTTAACTACATGTGCTAATTATTTATGGCAATTTTTCATTTTCTGTTTTTTTGTACATTTATATTGATTAATGTTCTTAACTCAGAGTAAGTTTGAATGCGCCTACCATAATGCGTTTGTTTTTATTTGGTTTTGTATTTTCTTTTATTTTATATTTTGTAATTATTAGTACTCATGTTCTCTTTCTATTATTATTGTATTTTGTCATTAGTCTCAGGGTTAGACTTAACCTTTAGAGGGCCGGGCTGGCCACCTAAGAATTTCGATGCTTTGCCGGCCATTTTGGTGGTATATATGCATAAATTTTAAGCAAATAAAATTTACAATTTCAATGAAAAAATCCCGGGCCTCTAAAGTTTAAAAGCAGCAAGTTGCTGAATCTCGCATATTATTTCTCTTCGTGTTTTTCGGGAATGTCATAAAGACGTATTATTATTATTATTGCTTCTTGGATGATACAAGGATTTTAGATTATAACAAGATTAGATTCTAATACAAAAGCTAATAAAGTAGAATACTAAAGTGCACTTGAGTGAAATTATGGGTAAAAATGGACCCTGCGCTGCAACGTGTCACCAGCCAATCCCCCTCGAATAAATAATAATTCGCCCGAGTTCCACTTATATTAAAGCCGAAAATACCTACAAAATGGAGGCGTTACGCGAAATAGGTATCAAGCCTCTTAATGGCCCCCATACAATCCCCCCTCGATTCATCATGCCCAGCTCACCGCCGCAATAATTTCGCGGAACGATATCGATATTCGAGCACGTACAAGCGTATCCACGTATCGATTCGCCCATCGCGTCTCGCCCTTCTAATCAAGGAAGGCCAGAAAATCGTGCGCGATACAGCGCCAGGGAAACACGACACCGCTCGGCTCGCATCGTGCGGCGAGTGTAACTTGACGAACAAAACGGGAGAGGACCGTCCGAGGGAATCTATCCGTCGCCGCGGAGGGTAAAATAAGAGGGAAACAGGATGAAAACGCCGGCGGGGAAAAGAATCGCCCGCGTAGCATAAAACGAAGGAGAGAGAGAAGAAAAATTGTGTGGCACGCAGAAACACGTGTGCGACACGAGACGCCCACGGTTATCGCGGTCTGCGGTTATCGGGTATGCGTGCACGCCGTGCACCGGCGATTTCACGGACGGATCGTGCCTAATACCGAAACGCGGATTTTACAGAGCTTCATGGGAACTCAGGATGATCCTGGCGGGCGCCGAACGGTCTATTAATCAATCGGCGAGGGGACATCCTAGTGACGTTTCGTATTAACGGGGCTGGATATCATTTGGGGATCCATCCGGGAGATTTATCGCGACTGCGCGGGCGAAAGGGCTGCGGCCAGAGCTCGTTTCGCCTCGAAAGTGAATTTATCACGAAGAAGATGGATGATGAAGAACTCAGTTTCGTGTGCCGGGGCCTTTTGCACGGTAGAATTTGGTGTCGAGGGGATTTAGGGCTGGAAAATTGAATATCCTTCGAGTTAAGGGTGAATGATTACGTTGTAAATAGCTAATTGAATGAATAGAATAGCTCAAGTGACAGAGATAATTGACACTTCAATTCTGTATTATTATAAGGAATCTCTCTTAGCCAATGCTATTCAAACCTAAGATAGATAAAGGACCCAATTACTGTCATACTAAGCTGTTTTATTTAAAATAACGAATAAACCTTGCGAAATGATACATAAAAAAATCAGCATTTAATTGAAACTGTTATTTATACGATACAAAAAACAACACTTAATTTTTTCTTCGGTAATTTGGATAAGACGAGCAAAAATTTTAAGCGAATATTAGGAGAGTGAAAACGATGACTTCTTTACTAGCGAAAGCGAAAACAAGGCGTTAAAGAAAATGCTGTACCTAATTGTAATATTTAAGCTATTAATATAACAACATATAATGTTTTAGATGACATACCTAAGCATCATAGAAAGTAATAACGATCGAAATTCAACGATTCGATAAGTATTTTTTATTTAATAATTGAGTGGCAGTGATTGGTACAAGCGTTTGAAGCATTTTGATATTACTGTCATAGCAGTAGTTGTTCATGTACATGAAGCGAGGTAAACTTAAACCGAGATAAACAGTATTAGATTAGATGGCAGTAATAGGGGTGTCACTAATAGATCCCGAAATATATTTTTGAAATTGATGAATTTATACATAAAAATCGAAGTTTCAAGATCCAGATTTTTGTTCATGAAGTAAACATATTAAACAATAATAAATAACAAGAACAATATATACTTTTAGTCTATAAGTACAAAACCATAAGATAATGTCAGAGCCAACGCTTAAAGTGTCAGGAATTGGGTCCCTTACCCAGGGATGGGCAAAAAATTATTTTAAATAAAAATTTCGTACACAAATTTTTATTTAAAATAATTGTTTCCCATCTCTGCCTTTACCCCCGTCGATTGACGAATGGCGTAAGTTCAAAATTACGAAAAATACGTTTATTACAGAAATTGTAGATGACTAACTACTTCTTTTATGTTAGGCAATAAAACATACAAGTCAATTTTACATCGCAGCTAAAATGACTGTCAAAATATCTCGAATAGTGAGTTGTAGTTTTTCTTTTAAGTCATGTTATCATAATTACTACTCTTCCACTTTATTTTCTTACAATGAAGCTACATTCCGTTCTTAATTTTTTATAACGCATTCCACGAAAGTCAAATTTTCGCAATACCTGCTTAATTCACTTGTTAAGTAACTTCTAAACCTCAACATAATTCCTCAGTATGCACACAGTTCCTAAAACTTGCTGCAAATGAATATAAACCTGATTCAATATTCGCCCCCTTCCAAGCACGCCGGTGAGACTTGATTTATGTTAAACACACGCGAGATATGAATTCCAGCATCGGAAGATGGACGTCCGCCAAAAAGCAGCGTTATCAGCTGTCACAACAAGAATGTTCCAGGGGCGACGCGAAGCACGCGACGCGCGATCTCGCCACCCGTAGTCGATCGAGCTATCGCGCAAGAAAATTATCTAGAGTGTATACACAAGTAGGGGAGATAAGTGGTAAACTGTGGGCTCTGCGAGTGCATTTTCGGAGTGCTGCATCGAGCGCAGTGCTCGAAGGCGTCGAAAACGACCGGCAACAACGGGCGGCCAGTGCCCGGTATCTACGCGCTTCGGGCGAATAATCCGTTAATTTTCCAGGACACGCGTGTCCCGGGGGCACGGTAGCCAGTTTGCATGGTGCATTCCGTGACACGAGCCACCCCGAAAATAACCGCGAGGTTGTTGCACCGCCCCATAATACGCGGAGAGAGAGAGAGAGAGAGAGAGAGAGAGAGAGAGAGAGAGAGAGAGAGAGAGAGAGGCTACGCTACACGGCCGGTCTCCAAAAAACGTGCTAGACACGACAGAGTTTCCACCTCGTTTCCACGTACCGAGTCCTTTGGAATTTTCGGGGATATCAGGTTGCTCTAACGCGAGGCGCCATGCTGCAGTCGTTGCGGTATATCTCTAGGGGGTTGAAGGCGGCTTCGTTTTGGTCATTGTCGATATTTATGCTACCTTTGTAGTCCCACGCTGTGAAGAATACTTTTTGTGGAGAAATTGAGTACGCGTGGAGTCGGAAAACTGATATTTCCTATCTCATATTGCTTTTGATATCGAAATTAAATGGGGGGAGAGGTTTTAGCAGAAGTATTATTTTTTTAATAATTGAATCGTGAAATCTAAGTTTTGCTTTGGAGGTCTGAATTTCGGAGAAGTTAATTTTATTTTTTAAATTAAAGGGTAACGCCATTGTAGCAACACAGAACAGTTGTGTACGTGGGTAAACAAAGAAATAATTCGAAACGCTGTCTAAACGCTTTTATTACTTTTTCTTTTCTTTCTTTCATAACTTAAAAAAATATTATTTGACTTACTTGACAATATTACAGTAGCTTCTAAACTACATTCTCCATGGAAGTACGTATTGATATTGTAAAGTATTGTTTTTCTCCATTCACCACCACGTCCAGCACCATTTTCAGCTAAAAAATTGTTCAGAACCTCAGAAGTTCTCAACAAATCGTAAAATCGGTATGTAGTTCTATGGAGAATATAGTTTAGAAGTTACTGTAAAGATTTGCTTAAGTTATGCTGCAAGCCTATTTTAAAAACGCGTTTGAAGTGCCATTTTGAGAGAGAAAAGAAAAGAAAGAAAGAAAAATAGCTTGAAACTATTTAAGATGTGTATAATAAAGTCATTTAAGCAGATTTTCGACTTATTTATTTGTTAACCCACAAAAAATTATCAAAGGTACGTACACTACCTTTTTGTGCCGCTACAGTTGGCGTTACCTACCCGTTAAACTCCAAGTCGAAGAACTGTTCATCCAACAAGCAATCTATCATTACCAAGGAACATTAAATTTCAGTTGCATAGATGCTTGCCAACGAGTATTAATAAAAGGAGACTGTATTTTTACGCGAGGAGGAAGCTAACGACGTTTAGCTTACCCTTCAGAAAAACATGTGCAAGGTATCACTGCCGTGAATCAAGATTAACGTTCCGCGTGCAACGCTCTTAAGCCGTGTAGGACAACCACGGGGAAATATGAAGAGCCGTCGAGGGGCTTAAAAAGCTTCCGAAATAGCTTAAACGCCGAAAGAGGATTATTCCAAGATGGTGGCCTCGGACAACGAACTAAATTTAGTAAGCGAGGCCGAAACCAGCCGCCAAAATACGATGAAACACCGTGGAACGCTCGCCTAGAGGCGAGAATTCTCTTGGGTTCGAGACAATCGGAACATAGTTGCCGCGTGGGCGCGACGCAGCGCTTGAATTTCCACGAAAATAAAGAGGGAATGGGGATGGTAAGCGACTTTTTGCACGGTCGCATCGCTTAATCGCCTCGTTTCGCCCGTAATCGTATCGATTCGTCGCGGATTTCCCGCGAGAATTTGTGACTTTGCCAAGTCGTGGTTTCCCTTTCATTAATCGATACGCGATTTTCAACAAAGGTATTAGTAAACGCGGAAAAATAATTTCTTATTATTTGAATATGTTGTGTGAATCTGTATTTCAATCGATGAAACGTACGGATTTTCAACGGCCACGGGCTGACGCACGATGCTTGAAACTAATCGCGCTTTCATCTGCCAGAACCAGTCGACCCGCTGTCGCGGTTAAGGAACTTAATCGCACGTATTACAAAATATTAATGGACCTCGGCTGATTTCCCCCAGTCCAATCAACAGTTTAATCATACGGCCCGCGTTCCCCGGGCGGATCGACAAATCCGCCCGGCCAATTTGTTAACAGGTGAAATTTTATGCAAGAACGACGGCACGGAAGCAGGAAACCGATCGCGCTCCCTCGGCCGTTCTCCCGTTTCCACGCGGACATTCGCTGCATTTCGCCTGCAGCGATGCAATTACAGGGCTTTAATGTTCACGGAATGCCACGGGGCCGTTTCCAGCTGGGAATTTCATGGCTCGATGGTGATATTAGCGAGCGACGGGGATTGCCGGCGAGGGTTGGAGTAATGTCGTTCTCCGAATTAAGAGATCGAATCGATGTTTCAGTCTGTACGGTTCTCTTCAGCTTAAAAAGCTGGGGAAATAGTCCTGGATGCTCGATCCCTTCTGAGGGCTGTCGAGAGGGATGATGTAAATGTCCCTATTAGCGATGGCGTGTTGCCGAACTGATCGATCGTGATTTATCAGTGGCAAATTAATACACGTGTTTAGCAAAACGATTGAAAATCGATGTCTGGAGGTTCAGTAGTAGATTTTGAGTGTGTGATCGTTAGGTGAAGGGTTGATATGGAAAATTAAATTGAAGGGTGAGATGGGGAGGGTAGAAACGGGTGTGTGCACTGTTCAATGCAAGTTTGTTGTGAAGGTTCATGACAAAAAATGGTAATTTCTCTCCAGCATTGGCAAAAGAATTTTAATATCGAATATTATTTGAATAATTTATAGAAGTATCTATGCTATTTTTTTTTTAATATAGCTTCCTGCATCCAACTTTTAAAAAACAAATGAAATGTCTAATACTGAATGATATTAAATAACTACCAATCTTCCTATTTGTATCCACAATTTCGAATAAAGACAGAAAGCAATTCATTCATGACAGTATCTCGCTTATTTGAGCTGCAATAAACTAAAGCCTCGCTTAAGCTAATCGTAAGTAATTCAATGAAGAAAAAGAAAACACCAGAAGCCAATTACAAGGTAGAACAAACCCGTCGCTCGAGAATTAATTGCGAATTGCGCTGCACCCAGTAATGAGAACACCAAAAGTTTTCGTAACTTAATTTAATCCTTGGAAGCAAGCTGAATACTTTAACACCGCTGTGAATGCAGTTTACATGAAAATATAAATAACTTTAAATAAACCAAAATTATCCGTACCAATTATTGGTACACACCTTTTCTTTTTAAAAGCAAATTAACTTCAAAGCACTAATTTATAAAAAGTTATTTTAGCGATCAACAAAACATTGTTTCGTTTAAGCAATGCTTACAAAAATGTTTATATAATAAAATTGTGGGTGCGTGGATAACAGGTATCGGAGTTTAAGAATATTTTTGAATAGAGTAGACTGCAAAACATTAAAAATCTAGAAACAAAGAAAGAATTGATTTGTAACACTTTCAAATAATTGCTGCTACTTTCATTTATTAAGGAAGCAAGCTTACTATCTGACACTGTAGCTTTTTTCCCCCCCAATTCATTATAGAACAGTTTGTGAAATTCCTACGGGATTATCTGTCGCAATTTCGTTAATTTACAACGCAATATCGGGGAGTGACGCTTCAAGTATGATCCACATTAATTTTAATGAGACGCGAACGCTCGTATGCCCGCGGAACACCGAATTTCATTTGCAATGCTCGCCACGTTAACTTTAACCGTTGCAGTTATTTATAGCCGGTAATCAAGCTGCGAATAAATTGGATTAGTTCGTCCTTGGAGGAATACATTTTGCCGTTTCGACTATAAATTACGTTCAACCTATCCGTGGGGCTTTAGCGTGAATAATCGTTCGGTATATACGCCGATAGCGTTATTCAATTTCTATCGTCAACGAGAAGGACACAGAGGCGAGATCGATGGCCGAATAAATTTGGTCCAGTATATTTCACGGAACCTGCTCTCCTCTTTTAATGAGGATTTCCTACAAAAAAGATGCGATGCCCCTGTTTCGATTCGACCGTTCCATTATTTGCTAATAAAATAAATCAACTCAACGTATGCCTCGATGAGCTATGCTGGATGGTCCTTCCGGGAGGGAATAATTAATATTTAATCCGTTACTGTACGTCGGCATGAAAAATCGTTAAAAAGGATGATAGAAAGAATTAATTCGTTTCAATTTTTTAGTCTGCTGCCGCCTGGACAAAAAATTTCTCTCGATGCTAATATTCCTTTTCCAATTATTCATTTATTTTTAGGTCGTGTGATTGGAACAGAGATTCTGGAATGGTACAATTTTATCCATGATAAATGGGAAGTAAGATTGAATTCTTAATTATGCTAAGTCACGCGTACGTGACAGGGGCAGATAGCGTCAACATACGAATAATTAACGTTAATTAACGAAGTTCGTATATCTGTATACAGAGTGTTCTTACTGAATAGTATAATATATTGGCCCTTATTCCAATAGTTCCCATTCTTCCAACCATTTCCGCAATCACCAATAATGCATCATCCGAATCCACCTAAATCCATCCTCAATCTCGTTCCATCTCGTCACCCCCTCGCCTATTCCCAAAACCATTGGAACCACCACATTTCCTCACCCTCATTCATTACTATTTCACTTCTAATTAAAAGCACTAGTATCTATAGGTATATCGTCAAAACCATCAGACTCAATTATATTCAATTTCTTAACTATTAGTTCCACTAAAATCATCCTGAACTTTTTATGTTACATGTATTACAACTGAGTTTGATTATTACATGAAAATAGATGCAGAAATATTCTTTTTCACTACAAAAACACGTAATTTACAGTAGCGGAGAAAAAGTTACCACTTTTCTGATTTTTTATATTCATTATTTTTAGCACCTACTTAAAACTGTAATATGCGTTTAATTTACATATTATGACAGAGAATTAAATGCTGCATACAATCCTGTTAAAGTTGAATTTCTTTAACTAACAAACAAAATTTTTATATATAATTAAACAGAAGCTATGCACTCTTACCACCCACAAAAAAGTTACCCCGGAATATGTATATTAAACACATCCTACAGTTGATGTTGAAAATAATAAAAATAAAAAATCAGAAAAGTGGTAACTTTTTTGCCCGCTACTGTATATATTTATATTGTACTAGCTTAACTACTCGGCTTTGCCCGAAATTTAGATTCTGATTTTATAAAAACAATTTATTTACTTATTTTTGTGAAAATAGCCACATTCATCTGGATTAGCTACGCATAATGAACTGGAACACGTTCCGTGACCCCAGAGTTTACTGTTCGAAAGTTTTTAAGCGACAAACAAACACAGAAACACTTTCTGCTTTATATATTAAGATTATATGACAGATATTACACTTGGTTTGACAGGAACTTAATAACAACATACGAGACTTGGAAATTTTTGACTGGTTTTATAGTGATCCAACGCATTTTATTAATCTTGCACTTGTTTCAAATAAAATGTCCAATTCACGAACAGCTAGGCTGCACCCCCCCTCAGGATCCATTGCAGTGCTATGAAAGTTCACATCGAGAAATCTTGAGACGAGCAATCGCTGGAAATGGTATACAACAACGTTATTGCGATTTTAGCTGACTGAGCTTACGGGGGAGAGATCCAGATGGAAGAAGCCGGGGGACAAACGAGGGAGATTGATTTTCAAAGGGCGGCTGGGAGGGATGTGTATCGTAAGAGAAGAGTATCCCGCCGATGCTCTTCGCCGATGCAAACAGTGGATCCATTAAGGGCCAAGGTCTGGGGCCCTTATAATGTTTGGAGATAGTACGAGGTGGATGCTTTCAAACGGCGAACAGATAAAAGGACAAAACACGACCGGGGAAATCGTCCTTTTTTCTTTAAACAGTCCCGGGAAGCTTCCAGCTGGAGAGTTCGCGGGCATAATGGACCGAGGCCAGCTGGGCTAGATGGCTCTGTGTAATTTTGGTCTCGCAGCGAAAACTCCGCTACGACGCGGCATTGGCATTAAAGTCTGGGAAAACACGCTTGGTCGCGGAACCACAATTTTCTTGGTCAATCTGCAACGCGATTTGTTGGATTCGTTGTGCATTCGTGGTGGTTGAAATATAAAATTACTCACAAAAGTATCTGTCCACCCTATATGTAACATATTTCACATATTAAATCCACTTCGAGATAAGAATTCGCAGTTCTAATTCACATTAAGATAAACCTTGATTAATATATTTTTGTTTTGAGTGCATTCAATTGAAAAATGGTACACAATTTATTTAAGCAAGTATTATTATTCGTGGAAGAAACAAAAATATTCTCCCAAATTCAATACTTAATTTGTTAATATTCTTTTAATATTCCTGCGGTTTCATTGTAAACTTTAATCTATTATACATAGATTCCATTAATTTTCTGTGAAATTAGGGCTTTTCTAGGTCCATTCTTGTAGCAAAATTTTTTGAGAATTTCTTTGGTAGATAACACTAAATAAAAATGTATTAACCAAGGTTTATACCAATGTGAGTTATAATGGGTAATTCTGAATTTAAGATTACATGTAGAAGAGATATTCAGTTGAACTTGTGAGGTAATTCCAGGATTTTTTAATTTGTAAGGCTCCCAGGGTCTTTGGTTTTGTATGAACCCTCGAGCATCGTATTTGGAGAAGTGAATAAATAATTGATGAACGAAGAGGTATCAAACGGTGCTTGAAAGGCATTCGTTTTCTACTAACGAAAGAAAGTGCAGTCCCACTTGAGAACAAACGCATAATAACCAGTTATTACGTTTAATAGACTCGTGGAAATATAAACCGTTTCCTCCTTCAACGTTGTAATTCAATTCGAGATCTCGTCCCATTGTGGGAGTACGTCTCGAAAGCATTTCAAGTCGTTCACGTCTTTCGCGTATTAAACGGTTTAAATATATCTTGCAAGCTTCGAAAGGTCAATGATTGGCATTTTAAACAAATATTTATAAAAAGGGTAGGTAGGTACTTTTATACATATCTCAAGTTTATTATGTACAAATTTTAAATAAATGCCAAATGTATACCCACTTCTTCGTCTTTTCTATAAAATGCACCCATCCTTTCGTCAAATATTTCAAATGCAATAAGGAGAACGATACTAAAATTAAAAGCTTCCTTCGTGCCGTGATGTAAACATATTAAGACAGAGGAATGCAGGGAAAATCGTCATGACGAGTGCATGAGTTTTCCAAGTTGCTCTACACGCTAACTGTGCTCTTTTCACGTGAAAAGCCAGTGGAAAAGTGGCTAGCGAAATGCAGACGAAAAGTGCACTTGACGGAAGTGCAGAAGAATGCGAATGGCCTGGCTGCGTACTCCCTGAAATTATGCTCGCGCTTATACGCGAATGTTTTTGATGGTATCATTCGTGTTCCATAAAACCGGATTTATCTTGCCTTGTGAACGAAGGTATCAATCTTACTTGAGTCTACATGTTTATTTACAAACAATTATACTTTTGTTTTTGGGGTTTATAGGAAAAATGAATTTGTTTAGATTCATTCTAGGATCAAACTGTCGAAGATGAATGTTTAAATCTGTTGTATGAAACTCAATGCTTCTTGTTAATTGAAGAGTTCTTGTAGAAAACACTGTAAGTGACCAAAAACCAAATTCCATACTATAACACTGTCATTTGCACCTAGAACATTTTCCGATAAAATGTTTGTTTTTTAATTTTGGCTCTTACAGTGTTTTTTACCAGGATTCTTCAATTATAGATTATTCCAACAGTCTACATTTGAGTAATAAACTACCTACCAGAGCAAAGTTTCACTAAACAAATATTCCAACAAGCCATCAATAATTGCAGCAGGACAAATGAATTTTCAGTACAATCACTAACATGCAAACGCGAAAGTGGGCATTTTTTGTCACGCTTGTTGAAGATTTTTATGATGTGAACCTTGAATCTACATATATGTTAAATATGTTTACTTTATGATATGGAGTTAAAATAAGCTAACAAGAGTAATGTTTATATTTAAAATAAAAGTAAAACTGTTCATTTTTGAAAGTGTGGTCTAAATGGGGGCTACTATTAAAATAATCTAAAAAGAAAAGTGAAAGATGCATATTGTCAGATTTAAATATATTAAAACGTCCAAAATGCTAATAAAAATAAACTTACATGCTAATAGTCTATTTACAGTGGTCACAGATGTGTGCCCTTTTCGACACCTGTACAAGGATTTTGTGCCCACCGAAAACACTTCGCCAAAAGTTCCCCCCTCTGTGTCTTCAGAGAAAAGTCCTTCGCAAAACATGCAACTCGCGTCATCGTCATTTAGCTGCTCCCACCGAGTACTTTTACACCTTTTCCGATAGAGCGAAACACCTACTATGACCCAATACTTCAATTATCTACTATTTCATTCACATTATCACATCTCAAAAAGTCGACAATTAACTCGAGGATTTAAATAAACCAAGACCAACGCCAGCCTCAACATTTCCACCTACAAATCGATAATAGGAAGCAAAGTTCCCAATATCGTAGCTGCACTTCAAAGAGCAAAGCGTGCGCGGTAATTTGAGAGTTGATATCTTCAGCACCCCCCGCAAGTCCACGTTGGGATAATTTCTGTCGACTCTCCCCAGTAATCGAATCATTTCGAGTGTCACTCGAGGCATCCCGCCCCGGCCCTCCCCCTCGCGCGAAAACCATCACCGTTCATTTGCATTTAATTCGCCCGCTGCAAAATAGCACGGATCCCGATTTCGCTTTCACGTCGAGCTCTCGTCGCTTTATCTAGGCTCAGCACGAGATACCTGCGACGCAGCCCGCCGCAGAAAATCACTCTCCCTTCCCCGCGTAATCAAATAAGACTCTGCAAACAAGAATCCAATTTCCCCTCCCGTTTCCTCAGGCCTATCGACGCTTTCTTCGGCGCGACGCGCCACCGAGGCACGGAAACGAAAGGTGGGCCTCGCAGGGGAAGAAATTTTAGCCTGCTCGTGCACGGAGCGCGGTGCTTATGGAGTATGCAAGACGTGGAAGTGGGCTTCTTGGGCGGGTTCTGAAGAGACTTTGGGATTAGGGATGTTCGAGTGCTGGGGATATTCAAGTAGCTTGGAGTGGTAAGAAGTAGGTGGAAGTGAGGGAGTAGGTGGTCATTCGAGGGATAATTCAAGGGGGATTGTAACTTGGTGGATTCGAGTAGCTCCACATGAGATGAGTGATTGATCGTTTGTGTAATAACTCAGGGGGGATAATAATTCGATAGAGTTGAGTAACTCGATATAAGCTCGGTAATTAATTTCTGGAGTAATGATACGAGGGGGATAGTAACTTGGTGGATTCGAGGAGCCCCATGTTAGATGAGTAATTATATAATTAATCATTCCAAAAATAAATCAAGAGGGATAATATCTCGAAAGACTAGAATAGCTTTATTACTTAAATATTACCTCGAATTTATCTGAGACACTATAGTACAGAAGACCCGAGGAGTGATTTTTCAAAAGGGCATATTTCTATTTTTGCCTTAACCCTTCATGGTCACTGTGGGTCAGACAGGCCAGCTTTTTAACTTTGGAGCTTAATACCGGTGGGTCATTCCACGCGAAGTCGGACACTTTTCGGAGTAACGTTTCGGATTTTGGTGCAACTTGGATATGTTGTAGTATTTAGGGGTATATAAACATATCTCGAAGGATTTTTCGAAATGTCAAAAATTGTGGATATTACAGCTCTTTGAAATATAGTGTTTACTTTTTTTCCAAAAATTATAATTGTTGAACTAACAAACTGATAAAAATGACCTTTCGGGTGCTTACAGTGGAGATATAAGGGTACCTAATAAAAATTATTTCACTTAATAAAAACGAATATTTGACCATTTGTTTAGCAATTGTTCTTAACAAATGCAATTTTATAGTTGAAGGCACCTTTTTAAAAATTTAGAAAAAATAAGAGGATGTAGCCCTGTTTTTCCTCTTTACGGTCATGTTTTGAAAAACGTGGACGTTTCAAATTGGGCTAAATGAAAATTAATTGAATGTAACGCTGCGTCAAATCACATCGGCTCGACTGGTCGCTCGGGCCGTGCGGTACTCGCAGCGGCCAAGCGGCTATACCTGCCACTTTTATAAAGGGATATTAATGAGGATCGCTGCAAGGTTTAACACCGTTAATAGTTACCGGAAACTCATTCTCTGTCGATGGCACTTATTGTTTGAAACATTTTATGACCTGTGTTTTGAGTCATCCTGCATTTATTTTATTGGTGCTTAGACGTATTTAAATTTTCCAAGGGTGGGGTTTCTTGGTTTCTTAGTCTCTGTTTGTCATTTGAGTGGCATTTTTTTGCAACATCACATGGCAAAAATGCGTGCGATGGTATTGGGGGGTCATTAAAACGTCTTGCAGCTCGAGCCAGTTTACAAAGACCACTAGAAGAACAAATAACGACACCGCAAAAATTGTTTGATTGGGCGACTGCCAACATTCAAAACATTTATTTTCAATTCAGATCAATAGAACCATATCAAAAACATTCACGATTATTACTAGAGAGACGTGGACTTGCAAAAACAATTTCTGGAACGCGAAACTTTCATTCATTTATACCAACGGACACAGTGTTTCATTTAAAAGCTAGTCTATTCATACAGTGACAAATCAAAAGTTGTAGCAATTATCAAATAAGTAATCGCATAACCGGCCATTCATTCCAAAATACGCTCAAAGATACGACAAAATATTTATCCTTTAACATAATCCCATCATATCCCATCCTCTCCCGATGGAAGAATACTCACCACCTTCTCGTGCTTTCCATTGAACAATGGCTACTTAAATGTTTCAAACAATAAGTGACATCGACAGAGAGTGAGTTTCGAGTAACTATTAACGGTCTTAAACCTTGCAGCGATCCTCATTAATACCCTATATAAAAGTGGCAGGTATAGGCGCTTGGCCGCTGCGGGTACCGCACGGCCCGAGCGACCAGTCGAGCCCGTGTGATTTGACGCAGAGTTACATTCAATTAATTTTCATTTAGCCAAATTTGAAACGTCCACGTTTTTCAAAACATGTCCGTAAAGACGAAAAACAGGGCTACAACCTCCTATTTTTTCTAAATTTTTAAAAAGGTGCCTTCAACTATAAAATTGCATTTGTTAAGAACAATTGCTAAATAAATGGTCAAATATTCGTTTTTATTAAGTGAAATCATTTTTATTAGGTACCCTTATATCTCCACTGTAAGCACTCGAAAGGTCATTTTTATCAGTTTGTTAGTTGAACAGTTATAATTTTTGGAAAAAAGTAAACGCTATATTTCAAAGAGCTGTAACATCCACAATTTTTGACATTTCGAAAAATCCTTCGAGATATGTTTATATACCCCTAAATACTACAACATATCCAAGTTGCACCAAAATCCGAAATGTTACTCCGAAAAGTGTCCGACTTCGCGTGGAATAACCCCGGTATGTTCCTGGCTTTGAAATGGCACTGACGTGACATTTTACGGAAATTTGAGGTTTCCTCTTCCGGTAGAGACCGCCAGTTTTTAAATCAGAGCGTCTGTTGATTAGTCGCAGCTGTTATAGAAATATCGTTTCCAGCGTGGGTAGTTCGAACCCCAAGTGTGACCAACGCCTAAATTTTATCAAAAAAGTAAAACAGAAAATTATTCTACTCTAATTCGAGAAATTTACTTCAATAAAATGAAACGTGTATAGCTGCGACAATATTTTCTCCCAAGTTATACGTGTGTGTGATGAATACGAACACAGAATGTAAAATATATGCGTGCGGAATGCGCGGGAGAAGACTAGATTCAATTCGTTTCATTGTTAAATTACTTTCTTATGAATAAAAATAATAATAATAAATAGTTATTTCTCTAAATTAAACGTGTCTTTTTGCTCCACAATTCACCATCTTCAGATCTCAAAATAAATTGTACCTTTCAAAATACAAACTAAAAATCTGTATATTTCTAAAAGGACTACATCTTATTAGTATCAGACACAATCTATGCGGAAATTAATTGAAGAATCTAAAAGATTATGATTGTTTCAGTAAAAAAAGCTCATTTTTCAGGTCCCTACACTTTCCCGATTTTGTTTTTTAAATGTTGTCATTTCATATCTTCTTAAAATGCGACTGTTCCATATTCTACAATGTTCAAATTGTGTAGGTACTATAATTTTTGGGACTCGATTAGAGTGATGCAGTTCGTACGGTGACTGTTTAAAAATCGGCCAGGTCGATTCGACCCAGTGAGACCACCGCGGAACTTCACAAGAGTGTGACTACGAAGGGTTAATAATATTAAATTACATCCCCCAGTGACACAAAACACTTCAAAATAGGTAGAATCCTTTTTTAAAAAATTAAAGTGAAAGTACATGTTTCATAGAAAAGATCTTATTTCCAAGTTTGCCTGATGTAACGGTGAAATAATTTTTTAGTCTGAAACAAAACGGACATATGTCCTATACTCATCTATGAAATTATTATGAATTCGAAACAAAAGGAACTTAATTCCTAATCCCTCTATTAACTCCATCTATCAAGCGTTTGAAACCTATCAACATTACGTGTTTCCACTTTTCTACAAATTCGTACAAAGTAATATATACAATATAAAAGGACTTATTTCCAAATGCTTTCCACCAAAAGGGCAAAGCGTTTCTTCTTATTTTAAATAACTATTAAAACAATGTCGCTAAATTTAACACGTTCACGGACGTGAATGCTATAGCATTCATTTTCATGATGATACAGAATGACATGAATGCTATAGCATTCAAATCTTAAAGTCAATTATTTTGAATTTAATTGTATATAACCAGTTGAAAAATCTGTCGTGGATGCTACAGCATTCATTGTATACATAACGATTAAAATATGATAATCTGACTACCCTTATAAAATGTGTTTAATCAAAGTTCGGATATCACAACCAATTTCAAAATACAATGACTGTCAATTTTTGCACCTCGCTGAAACTTTTACTGTCCGCGAACGTGTTAAAACATTACCCCTATCAGATGGAAGAATTAAATTTACGAGTACAAATAAAAAAAGGTTTATTTTAATAAACGTAGGCACCACAATTTTTTGTAGCTATAAAAAAAATTCTATGTGGAAATGTGCCCTTTTGAAAAATCACTCCTCGCCCGTCACAAACCCCTTAGGTCCTTAACATAAATCAAAATACATGTTCTACACGTTCCCTCGTTACCAAGCCTCCCTCCCGTTTCTACGCTACCAGATGCATTCTTCAGCGCGTGTTTCTTCTTCCTGGTGCTGGTTTTCCCGTTGCTCTTTGGAAGGAAGTCCCGGTAGTAATAAATTGCTCGAGCATTTATCCACGTGGCAACGATTGACATAACACCGTAACACGTGTGTCGAGCATGTGCTGCAGCCAGAGGGATGCGCCGCAAGGGTGTGTAAGGAAATTAGGCACAGAACTCGCTAACCGCGTAAAAAAAAAGGACCTTCTTTCCACCTCTGCTGCGCGAGGTTTCTGAAAACTGGTGCCTCCTCGAAACATGTAAATCTCCCCGCTAGGCAACTGCGAGCTACATTTCTCTTTATTTGTGCGGTTCTGTAAACGAATCCCGTTTTCAGGGTGGTTTCTGTTTTCCATCTTCTGCGCGTTACTTTCCCTGTTTTTTCCCCCCTTTTGCTTTCGCGGAAGGCCTTTTGTTTCGACGTGCTTGCACGGTACGTTTAAAAATACGAGTGGTTTGTTTCAAACTAAGAAGTTTGAGGAATTTCTGTGGGGCAGTAGGTTGAAACGTGCACCGAGTGGAAAGAAACTTCAAAAAGAAACATATGACTGCAAATACTCTACAAATACTAAAAATTCCAACTTCTCATTTTAATTGGTTTCCTTTGTAAATAGGGATTGTAATACCGATATTTTTTATTATACCATTTTATATATGTTCAGAGCAGTTTTCTTTGTATATATTTTCTTATTAAAAAACTGTTTCTTATTGTAATATTTACTCCTTCATTTTCATTACTGGTAAATTACCGGTAAACCGGTTTCGATTAAAAAATTTACCGAATTACCGGTAATTGAAGAAGTCGGTAAATTTACAATCCTTATTTGTAAGTACCTACCCACACAGAAACACGAAAATTTCCCCCAATTCCCTCAGAAATGACATTCCAATCATTCAAAACGATTCAAAGCCGCTTTATTATCGTTCTAAGCAAATCGTGCCTGACGAAGACTCTATACCCGACTGGAATCGCAGTGAATGACTCACAGAGGTAATAAACACGTCACGTCTGCTAAGAATGTATATAAATAATTAATCGGCCTCTGAAGATGCAATTTACGCTCCGCCCGGACGCGTGGGCGTAAAACGAGTTTCAACTGTTCGCGTTCAGGCTGGTTTCCAATAAAGAGAACGCTAACGAACATCTCCAGTTTCGTTAAGTAACCGGGTTCATCGATACCGATCTGCTACCGACTAAACGAAAAGCGAGACGATCCGTCTAATTCACCGAACCCGATAAAACGTCAGTGGAGATTGGCGTCTGATAAAATTCCCAGCGTTCCGAAGCCGAGAAAAGGTCCATTTTATCCCGACACGCAGTCGCGACGCAAATGTCCATTCGCTTAATTAATTAGGAGCAGGCTCTGGTTACACTGTCCCTGACATTAAATTTGTCGGGCCGCTTGATTGTCGGGCTCCAGACACGCTGTCAGAATTTTTCGGCCACGTCGCATGAGATATTCGGGTGTCGCGTTGCGGGCTCGATATCCGATTTCGTCCACCGAATGGTTCACAAAGGAGCCGTTTCGGAGTACAGCTCGTTTGTATATGCAAAGCTTTGGCGGGAATGGGCAAACATTTTTCGTTGATTCCTTCGAATTGGATGACTCAGAAGATTTTGGAAAATTGACACTGACAAGGGAAGAAGAATTTTTCGAGTCTTCAGGGTGCAAGCACCAGTAATTGAGGCATTTGATAGAAAAAGGGCATATAGATCTATGTGCCCTTTTTCCTTAAATCGTTTAAATCAACTCAGGTGTGTGTTATGCATATAATATATCGAGGATACTACTTCTCTCGCGTTCAGATTAGCTAGATGCTGTTTTACTACGTAGCGTGATGTACTGTCATGCAATAAGTACTTTTGTTTCATAGTGGATTTTGTGTAAGCGAGGAAATATGGAAAGTTAGGCGAGTATCGAATCCGCAAGGAAAGAAGCTAATTTAGAAAAGAAAATATTGATGTGGAAGACAGCTTGCTGCAAAAAATCGTAGAAACTAATACTTAAAACATTACATTTTTTTATTATTTTTGTGCTTCATTTTGTATTTTTTACTTAAGCAATGTATAAAAAAGGTGTAAGGAATTAAGTAAACAAAATTATATTGAAATAAACAAAGCAGCAGTTTTGTTACGGTTTTACCACATTTATGGAAAAGGGCACATAACCCACTTGCTTGAAACTTATAAATAAAGGCACATATCATTTTCAAATCATGACTTCTGTTTTCAGAACGTTTGAAGGACACGATAACTACATTTCTAAAAAAATTGGATTCAATTGCATTACTTTTTATTAAGTTATACTATAATGAAAACTTTGAAATCGATTTTCTTGAAATGGCATTTTGGCGTGTGTGCCCTTTTTCCATCAAACGCCTCAATTGTAATATTTCAAAGTGAAAAAAAAAAGAAGTTTTGTATTTAAACTTCAGTCGGTCTCCGAAACCAAATCGCAACGCGCTCACTCTGGATTTAAAAATTAGTAGAGCGTTTTTCATATAATTTCATTTATTCTTCCTCGCAGGCAAAGAGTAATTATTCTCAAAGACGAAGTGATGTGAATAAACTTCCACCTATCGCGATATCTGAAAAGGGTATTTTAAAACCTCTACCCAGCTTAACATTGATATATCGTAACGAGAAATGAAAAATCTCAAGAGGCGTGGAGCATGTTTCTTCGGTAGAGTTTAAAATTCCATAGAATTCTCTCGGAACTGTGTTACCTGATGGAATGCGAGAGGATCTAAGAAACTTTTCTCGCGAAGCGAGCACGAGGAAACAGGAGAGGCGAGCGGATCGCAGATACGTCTTCAGGGGTCTGTCAGTGAACTCGGGTTTCAAACGCAATTTTTTACCGTATCTTGAGATAGAAAATTTCCTCGATCTTCGAACAAGTATCTGGGGAAAAGGGAAGTATGGATGCAAACCGTTCGGTTCCGAGGAAACCTGGGAATTCTCTACATCCACTTCTGCTACGTCCACAAAACATCTGCGCGATACATCTCCATTAATCATGGACGTATCGCGCGATGCAACAAAATGCATTGTACCCTCCAGCGATCCATCACAATTTCCAGCATTTCTATTTCTTGTTTCCACATCTTTGCGAGTGCAATTGAAAAAATTTCATTTACTTGGGAACAGTAAACTGCGGGTAATGCCAAAGTAAAACTACTGCAAAAAAAATCCATCACTTATATTTCTATTTCTAATTTCCACGTTTTTGTGACTATAATTGAAAAACTTTCACCTACTTCCCAATAGCAAAATAGGATAATTAAGAAAACTAAGTACCTAGTGAAATAAAATTTGCATTGACTCTATTTTTAAATTACCACGATTGAAAAATTGTTGTCTTCCCTCGAAATAGCAAATCGTAGTACTTAATATCGAAGACAGCTGCTGTAAGAATATTTTTACAGGCGAAGAGGCGAGACACTGCGGATCGTCGATTTAGAAATCCTTTCGCATTAGCGAGGAGCAGCGTCACGAAAATAAAAATGTTAACACGCCCGATGACTTAAGCCTGACCTTCGTCCTCCTGTTTATTGAATCGCCCGACCGCCCACTTTCGTGCACTTGCAATGATCTCATCTCTGGATTCCTTCTACGGCCATGTTTTACTGTACAATACATGGCCTGTGGTAAGAAGAGGCGCTTGAACGTGTGTATCGATGGTTTCGAGGCATTACTGCGGTATTACGAGCGGTAAGGGTAGTGGAAATAGGAGACGAGCAACATGGACGGTGCAGATCCTAAGCTTCAGATCATTTCTTGCGCTGAACCGGAAAAGGATTATTTCGCGGAACGTCGGTAATTCGTATGGGCCTTTTTTGGAAGGCTGCCAGGGTTTTCTGCTTGATCGAAGAAGACAAAAATGGCAATTTTGTGTACAGAATTCTGGGGTACAGTGAAACCTCCATTATTCGAATGGTTTGAGTATTTGAAGGGGTATGTTTGTATAGAATATTCGTTTAACTACTGAAATATTCTTTTGTAACATTCTATAAACTCTTGTAGTATTGTACGCTCCAATTTTCTTAATATTTTCCAAGAACCTTTGAAGTATTTATAAGATTAAAAAAAACAATTTCGTGGATTTAAATGTGGTGGAACTGAGATGGACCTCGGAATATTTTGGTAAAACTGCTTATTGTTAAAATTTATCTTATTAACGCTACACGACGATAAAGTATTTTTATTTCTAGTTTTCAAGCCTATAATACGTTTTATAATCTCTCTTTGCTATATATTTGTGAAAATAATATCCATAATAAGCATAACAATTATCATTAGGGTAAGTAGATTATTATCGTAAAATTATAATAATTCACTGCACTGCTATTACAATTAATAATCATTCTGATTATTAACAGCGCATGAATTTACTGCTGTCAAGGATCTCAAATTCAAAATAATTGTTTCCAGTTACACGAAAGTAATTACACGCTGAACGTTCGATGTAAAATATTTAAGGGGCGTGAAATTACGGTGCGTGTTCTTCTTTACTGGATATTTTCTCGCAAAACTACATTTCGAGGTGATAATGCAAGAAATAAAAATTGTCTGCCTTGAGATATACCGGCGCACATTTATTATCTTAAATTGCATCATCAGAAACTTATTCAAAAGTCATGGAACATATTCAATGATTAGCCACGGGTTCATAGGGCATATTTGAGGAATATTTTAGTGAAGATTACGAACGATAATGCTCAGAGATAAACTTAGAATTTTCACTGGCTACAGCTAAAAGTTTCCCAGTGGATCTCGATAAGAGCGTATTTTCTCTTGAAAAATATTGAAACCAGAATCGTCAGAACGTCTAACGACAGCTCTAAAATTAACTCTAGGATATCTTTTGCAACGTTCAGTTTCTGAAGGCTAACGCATCTGTTGCGAATGCAGTGGCAATGTTAGATAAGTTCATAAGCTTTTTTTTATCGCCAGAAAATGTGCAACTGAACTTTCTCTTTGATGAAGAAGAAGCTACTCTGCATATTACATCATATAAATGAAGTGTTGAATAATTATTAGCATCTAAAGAGAGTCAACAACCAAAGTTCAATAACTTCCTATACCTCTGTCACAATAAAAAAAAGGAAATCTTATCTACGAGAATATTTATACGAATAATAAAAAATCCCAGAGGTTCGTGAGTCAAACTTTAAAGATTAAACCATCTTGAAACCAGTATGCGGCACTTATTCGGCTAACACAGGACACAACTAAACACTTTAGTCTCTAAAATAATAATAAATTTCTAAACTGACACGTCTATTATTATCCTATAGAATAATAAGGAGTTTCTAAACTTATATGTTATTTCCAATTTGTATGAACAATTCCTGTTCGAATAAAATTGTACTCGGCCGATCGTATCTTAAAACTAGACAAACGCTAGCTTGAATAATGCCCGGCACAACTCGGGACCGGACGCCGATGCAAGAATATAACCCTTGGCTACGTGATCACGATTGCGCTGCTTCGAAACCGCAGAAAAGCACGGAACACGCCCGACGCAGTGACTCATTAGGCAGACTCACGGTACCATCTAACGTAGGTAATACATAGTTGGAAACGGAAAGATTTCATTAGCCGGGGGATTCGGCTTAGCGGGGCTCCAGGCGACCGTGATTTATCGTTACGCGGGGCAAAAACAGCGAAAGCTCAGCGGTTTCGTTCCGAAGCGACCGCGTCACTTCTGTCACGAAGTTATTAATAAACGCCATCCTGTCATTGCCACCGTGCAGCCATGATTGATCCACCCGTTCGCGTCGGCACGCTGCTAACGCGTGACTTTAAAATTCAAATACCGTTCGAAAATATCGAGGGAGTCAATTGAGCGCGAATCGTCCCGATGCACGGTTTCAAGTCCCATCTCGAACCACTCGTATATACTTACATATAGCACAAAATATTTCTACCGACCTCTACAGGCACAGTCTACAAACGCGCAATCATTCCGAAATGGATAATCAGAATACTATCGTACCTCGTTTAATATCTCAGGTGTATACCAGGCCTCCCCCAAGCCAGCGAACAGACTCTCCTCACCAATCCCTCCGTGTTCACGTTTCCCTCGAGCACCAATTCTCGACGCGCATCCTCGTCCCCAGGGGGCTTTCGAAATCCCTGATCCCTCGACGAGTCGAACTTAAGCTAATCACTGCCGCTGGTCAGGCGAACTTCCGAGTTCACCGAAGTGGCACGAGCATCATAGGCCCGAGTGTCCTCGAGCTTTCGAATTAAGCTTCCCGAAACTGTTTCGACCGATCTCGCGCGATTGTCCGCGGGGGAGCTGTACCATCGAGGAGGTGTCGTCGATCGAGCTTCTTGGGAGTTACGGCGACGCGATCCCCGAACCGGAAACCGTCGATTTCTCTGCCTCGAAGCGGACACGCTGACAGAAACCGAGCCAGAGGGACGAGCACGATGCTCGGTGGACGCGCGACACAGAGCACTGCAAGACAAGAGGAACGAGACGACGAACGTCCGGAGCGCGTGGCGTGTGCGCATCGACTGCTAACTAACTTCGCCCGACCGGCATCGAGTACGATCGCTTGTTTCCGTCCTCGTCCGACCGCGGTGCGTGCCCGACTCGACCCTCTCGCTCGCGCCTGTTTATCTACGCTCCTATCGGCCCGTCTTCTTCTGTCGACCCCCCTCCGAACAGGCGACCTGTCCTCCTCGCGCTCGAACCAAGGCACAAACGTCTTTTATCCCTTCCACTGCCTCACCTCCGTCTTCGTTCGCTGCGACGAGCTCGGGCCCGCCGATCGCGTAGGAAAGTTAAGCTTTCTCGCGTGTCTTTTATGCTTTGCACTCGACGTTGACAGAAAGATGCATCGACCTTGTTTGCGGGTCGTTTAACATGATATGTACCACGCTATTTTCGCGATCGGGAATTATTTATGGCTGTCTGGCGAGCGCGATATCTTTCGGACTTCGACCTATGCACCTTCGGGAGTTTCGGGCACGTTCCCGTCGCGTTGCGCCATTTTCAATTTAACCGATTCGGGTATTTATAGATATAACGGGGATGGAGGAGTTTCGAGGGAAGTTCGATGGGAAATTAGTTGGAGTTAATCAGAAACTTTTATGAAACGGAAGTTCGTGAGTGAACGACGGGGCATCAGATGAAAGCGTGCCCGCCGTAACTAAGATCGCAGCGATAAAGAATGTGCAGAGGCGTTGGAACGACCGCGGCTTGTTATACATTCGGAATGCAGTGCGGCAAGGGGCGCAGAGCAGTTTTATAAACTTCTTCGGCACTCTTCCCGTGACGGAAATCGAAAACAGACTTCCCGCCCTTATTCGTGGGCGAAGTCGGGACCCGGCATCCGCGTTCGTGATATTCGACTCCGGCACGTGACTCTAAAGCCTTTCGATACTCTCAGTTTTCCAAGTGGTGCACAACCACCCGTGAAAGTTGCAATTCTCTTTCGCGTACGCCTCGATATTAAAAATCGTGGTTATCGGTAATGGGAACAAAGGGATCTTAGCCCTTCGTTTTAGCGGAATTAATCGTGTGATTCGATGACAAAAATTGGCTAAAAATTGAGACTGTAAACATAAAATGAGAATCAAATAATGTTAATTAAATCTAGCAGTTCTCTTTCTCCCCATATTATGAAATTTACTAAACTAACCGACTTGAAGATTCGCCGGTATAAGAGAGTTTAGTGCACGTATAATAAGAGGATTATTTTTTTGAAAAAAAGATGAATCCGAGGATAAACTTTCTCCCGTGATTTTCGCCCCTTTTTTCCATTTTTTGTTTCAACCGGCTTTGTGCCATATCCTCGACCAGTTTGTAGTCCGGCGCAATCATAAAATTCTGGATAGCCGTGGAACAAGTGGGACGACCGTAAAAAAACACGATCCGTATGCGTTTCGACTTGGCGCTGCCATCCGATTGGCTGAAATTTCCTGAATACCTTATATGTACAATCGTTGCGGGACACAATTCGCACAATGCTGTCTGCCCAGTAATTTTCGTCAATTTTTTTTCTCGTTTTTCTGCGGATCGTTCAATAAAATGCGGAGACAAATGTTCCGCGAAACGAAGTGACCGGGCTCTTATCTGACTGTGGACAATTATTGGGAAGTGCAGGGCAAGCGCTGATAAAAATAATTCCAGAAAAAAATATAGAAAACGTTCCTTTGTCATTTGGTACCATTTTAAGGGTGGTTCTCAAGCATGGAGTTCCCATTTGTAGTATTTTTGCTCGTTCAAAAGCTGCAAACTAGATGTTAGGGGTTTAATTATATTAGGAAAGACTCGCTATTAATTAAACATAGTTTGTGCTTTCGATCCATCGCGCAATGAACATTGCTAGAACTTCAATTAATTAATTAAATTATATGATGGCGACACAGTACGAACATCAAACGAAGTATACATTAAAGTATCTTTTGATTAACTCTGCGAACAGTTTGCATTGTGATAATTTGATTAAGTACTTGTTAAACAGATTGTACTCCGCCTGCAACTGCGTCGCAGAGAATAATGCACAATTTCGAAGCACGAGGAAAGCATCAGAAGATTATCAATATTCACAAAATTTTCTCGGTATGAAAATCGATCTTGATAGCAATGACTTCTCAATATTCTCTAAACTTTTCGATGTCGAATCGTAAACGGGCTTCTAGCCTCATCTTCAAACGGCTTAAACGATACAAAGTTTCTTGGAGACAGCATCGATCGATATCGAGGAAAACTTCAGGAGCGTGACAAAGTTCATCCCTGCCAATGTATCCCTTGAAAGTTCGATCTCTATACAGAGAAGTAGATACTCTGCTGAATATACTATGTACTTCGCCAAGTAAAAGAGCAGCCAGCACTCCGAAGAAAAGTTAAAATGGGATCTCTTACATTTAATTTCACGACGGCGATAGATGAAAATATCAAATTCAACCCGTGTGCAGTTATTGAACCAAAAAGTAAGAGTAATGAGTATGAGACCCTTTGCATTCTACAAATAATTCTGATCAAATTTAAAGACACCCCCAAAGAAGCGTAATTTTTTATTGCAATACATCTTGATTATTCTACACCCCTTATTCCAAATTTGTTAACCACACACGGCAATAAAAATACTATCCCATTTAATGTATTATTAAATCTCAACATATCTGTAATACTACATCTTGATTGCTCTACCTACTTTTTCTTATTTAAAGTTTTCTAACCCCACGCAGCAATAAAAATACTACCTCCGTGACTTCAAAGCACGTCACTGAATCTCAAAATATCTGCCGTTTATATCTTCTTGCCGCCGATCTGGGCTGAATAATAGAAACGTCTAATGACTTTCCCAAGCGATGTTGACTTGCATATTAGTCCACGTCGCCCGTCGGAATTCGCGGTTGCAATTTGCGTATTAATGGGGTCTCGCGGAGGCGGCGATGCCATGACTTTCGTGGGGGGGTGATAAACGTATTTTATGGCCAAGGCCCGTAGCGGTTTCTCCGTCGTTGCAATTAATGGTAAAACACCGGTGTACACCCCTCCCGCGCGCCCCTATACGGGTGCTTTCGATACGCGCGCGCAAGAGATATCGCGAGCACCAACAACGCTAAATAAAAACCTAATGGCCGGGTCAACGGGGCGGGGGATTATTTTCATTTCGCCAGTTGCCCTCAGGACGCGGGCGAACGTAGCGGAGAAATTCCAATTGCAGCTGGGGAAACTATGGAAATTATGAAACCTGGTACGCTGCGCCGTGGAAACGTTGGCAAATGGGGTGGATTATGGAATCCTTTTTTGAAGTATTCAATTTTCATGATTGAATGGGTATTAATTTGGAGGGGTGCGTAATGAAGTATTTTTAAATGAAGCTTCAGCATGATAGAAATTTAAATGAAATATAAAAAATGACTGAAATTTAAAGGTACAATAATGTAGTTGGTTGTCTTCAATTTTGTAATTACAATGAAAATGAATTAAATTTTTTAGCATCTATCCCTGCACGCGTGATTGGAATTAAAACTGTAATTTGTGATTTTCCGAAGAGAAATAAAAGAGGTAGATAGCTGAATTGTTACTAAGAATTATAAAATACTTCGATTTCGTTTCCTATTCCTAATGCACGATAGATTGTCAAGCACGAGAGACAGCCAGGTGAACGGAGATTAGGGGAGAAGATTATCCTAGCGATCGAAGCGCAGCGCTCCCTTAAGTGATATTAAGATTCCAAATTACCGTGAAACAGTGTATTATTGAGGGCGTATTACGCGACGCCGGGAAAACGTAATTTATCGCGCTCCTTATTTTCCGCGGCTTTCCCCCAGAGGATCCACTTTATCCCCGCAATCGATAATGGAGCATGCAGATGTAATCAGTCAAGTGCAGAGGCTGATTTCTCTAACGTGTTATTTTTCAAAAAACGCCTCCTATATCTTTAATCACTTTTGCAAGTTAATTTTCTAATGATCGAATGAATAAAATAGAATTGAAAAAACTGACTTACACCCTGAAGCCCTTTTGGCTGTAATTTTCACTAAATATTGTAATATATCTTAAAGATTATTGCTGCAATTTCTGACCTTCCAAGAGTTACAGAAGGGGTTATAGGAGTATTTGAATAATCTTGCAATGGTCCATAAATTTTCATTACACCAGCAAGCGATATTAAAAACGGCGTTTTATCTAGTTTGCCACGCACGCCAAGGGAGAATTGTTTTCCAAGGCTCTCGCAGCGACGGGCCCGCCCAATTTATCTTCGAAGTCGGTAAAAAACGTGAATGATCGTCCAGAGGCATTTTACAGGACAAAAGAAAAGAGGAAACGACATCGACGAACTTTTAATCGAAAAACTTCGAACAATGCGTCCTTACTGCTTTTTAACAATAAGTCCAATCCAACGGTGCCCCTGACTCCGTCCTCTTCTCAACATTCCTTAAGCATTTTATTATTTCGTCGACCAGTTCACTGTAGCGATCTTATCGATTATCGGCGACTTTGAACTCCGGGAGGATTGAGATCGCCGCGCGGGACTGCGGAACTTTCGAATTTAATTAACGCTTCGTCGAAACTGTGCAGGATTTCCTCAGAATCTTTAACTATCCACAGGTACACCTTTATCGTTCGATGCCTCTTCGCCGAATGCAGCAACACATTTAAAGCACTAAATCAACAACATCAACTGAAAGGGAACCTTTTTTATCGCAGTGATTTCCTAAGTTAATGACTCAAAGAGCCAAAGATTCGTTAACGCACTGACTCCCACGCGGCTGTGTCGTCAAAAGTAAGAATATTTCGTAGTTGCACTTGATACACTACCTCGGTATCTCCCAAAATTTTTTGAGTAAAGTGATACTGCTTGCATAATTTCTTTCAAATTGATTTTTAATATACTCTAAGTTTATTTTAAGTACTGCTATTCGTCATTTATCGATAGTAATGTTTGAATTATATTATAAATCTATTTCCACACATTTTTATTGAAAGGGAAAAATTTTATTCGACTTCAAATATTTTTCGGCTCACTTTACCCTGGTCTTCCTTAGGTATTTCAGCTTATAATTCTAATTTAATAATATTTATAAAAAAATAATCGTGGCAACCCCCCAGAAAACACTTCGCGACCCACCGCTTTGAAATCACTGGTCTAGGGAAACAAATTATACTCACTGTCTCGCGTCTCATCCTCAAACTGTTAAGCGCCAGTAACCCACATAGAAGTCAACGTTTGAAAATCCTCGAAATGTTATGGTTTGAGTGATTGCAACGAGTAATTAGGTCACTACCCACGAACAGCGTTGCCAACCCTACGGATTTTTACTTTATCTACGGATCTACGGATTCTAAACTGAAATCTACGGATTCTTTACTGTTTAATTCGACTCATTGATTTTACGATCCAAACCGCCAATTTACTGCGGCTCGCTAAATTCCACTTCACTAGAAGAGCTTTTCATCACACTTAATCGCTGGAATTCAAGCTATTATTTTCTAATTCTACTACCTTGCATTTTGAACGAGTACAATAGGAATTAGGAAAGTTGATTTCAGAATCTTTACATGTGAGCTTTTTTAATTCCTTCTCGTGAATTTACGTCGGGACGAAAGCCTTTGGCGAAAACGACTTTCGGGGAAACATTTATTTTGGAAAAAGCTCTTGTACCGAATTGGAATTAGTAAAAGTCGATTTCACAGCTTTTGCACGTGAACTATTTTCGTAACTTGTGAACTTTTGTTGTGACAATAATTTTTTTGAGAATGTTAAGGGAGGGTCGAAATATAAAATTTCTAGAAAGGATTTGGGAAAGGGCGGTTTCCACGAGCAAGGGAATTAGCTTCTTTCATACATGTAATAATTGACACTAATAAAGAAAATCCGTAGATCAACGGATTTTTCAAAGGGGGATCTACGGAGAATTCTACGGAAAGTTGAACTCTTCTCTACGGATTTTCAAAAATCTGAGTCGACAACACTGCCCATGAAGAATAAAAATGTTGGCCGCAGCCGGCCACAGGAACATTCGGACAAGGAGGGATATAAATTTGCCGGGGGATTCGTACGCGAAAATACGGCGACGAGACGGTGCGCGGCGTGCCCCCCATGAGACGCCCACCGTCGAAGAGAAATGTTGTCGTAAAGCCAGCCGGTAATGAACATGGGGCCACGGCGAGAAGACACGGTGAAAAAGGCCGGAACCATGCTACTTTTTTCTGGCCCTCGTTGTCGCGTATATAGAGGCACGATATTATCCGTTTCCGATAAAAGCATCCCTGAGAGGATATCCCTTTTATACTTTTTCCTTCGTGCAGGGATTCGACTCGTTCGCCGCCTCGAAAGGTTCGACAACCCCGCTGCAACGTGGCTGAAACCTGGCGTGGTCTGCTTCCTCCTGCACGCTGGTCCTTGAGGATAAGTAAACACCCCTTCGAGTAGACTTTAGAGCTAATATCCAGGGAAATTTTAAAACTTTCCATATTCCAATGCCGCACCGAGGCACGAAAAAGTCGTGAAGGTACTTTTAACTCCCAACTATTCTTATTACTTCGCTGAACGATTCCAAGCTCTATTTCCCTCGTAGCTAAATGAAATCAGAGATCCGTGCTCCAAGGAATTCGTCGTATCCAATCGCTTTCGCAGGACAAAGGTCGCTCACTGTAGCCACTATCTTATCGCGAACAGTATTTCCGGGACAGTCGCGAGGAGGGAAAACTATAGTAGGGGTTGGAAAACTGCAGAAGGGTCACCGACGGCGACGTCGTCAGCGAAGATTGGGCGACGAGCGTGGAGCGTCTTTTGATGTCTGTTCCAGCGTGTTCAGTCTGCAATTTGCGAAATGAAACTACCTCTTCTACTTCTGCCAAGCCAATCGCGCGCGGCAGATGTTGCCCGCTGGCTTTGAACGAGCTTTCAAGGCTTTTCCGGAGGGTAAATGCTGCGGTGAAAGCGGGGACTTGTTTGCGCAAGCATGCAAACCCCCTTTGTTGCAAAAAACCGTGCTGGAACGTTTCTGAATCGGCCGTGGTAGTGGAAGAAGCGTGCTTTAACATTCCGAAGTGTCGGAGTCAAAAAGCAGCCAGACCGGCGACGGATCTCAACCTTTCAAAGACCACGATCGTCGGGGAGATTAAAACTGCTGAAAAACGATTGCTGGATGTTCATTTCTTAGGCTCTGCGCCCCGACGTGGCCGATAATTCTTACTTGCTTTTTTGTCACAGTCGCGTCAGAATTTCATTTAATAATTGCCCTCTCAGCGGAAGATCTTTCCTTCTTAAGAGATGAAATATTGAGCTTTGTATTTCTAAGGAGCGTCAAGCAAGAAAATTTTACAGGAATAGGTGGAAGTATTTATGTTGAAGTAAGAACTGTTATCGGTATTGAAATTTGGCCAAAGTTTTCTCCTGTGATTTTCAGAAAACAGACTGTTACTGATGTACAGTACGGAAACAGGATATGTTAGCAGTATGTTAGCAAGGAACTGGACTTGCAGGCATGGCAATGGCCTAATCGAGAGAGTTGGAAAGTATCCGACGTTATTTTCGATAGAAGAGCATCGGGCCACAGGAAATGGTAGCCATCGATTTCACTTCACTCGAAACGATTCGCAGTAACGCCGATGGAGCTGCGCTATCCTGCAGTTACAACCACGATTTTCGCGAGCTCGTTCTCGAGAGTGACCAATAACATCGTCGGGGTCTAGCGGAGAACGAATTTCGTAATTATGGTGAAATTCTAAAAGGGAAAGGCTGTAGTATCCTCAACTATTATTATTATAGCCTAGTAATTATTTGTAATTTTTTCTGATTTCCCCCTAGCCAGAAGAATATTCTTCAAAATGAAAAAACTTTCAATCGAATCGGATAATAACTTTTGGAGATACAGTTCCCACCGTTTTTGAAAACACTGTTTCGAGAAAAACGTGTTTAAAGTTTTACGCGAGTGGCCGGTTGCTACCAATGCATTTGTTACGACTCAAATGCCTATAACTAATTTCAACAAATCCCTTTAAAGTTTAAACAAGTATTCCTAAAAGATTGAATATTCAAAAAATGAAATAAAAAATATCGGTTTTTAGACCAGAACCTCCCCTTAAAAAAAACGTTGGATCAATTATTTGGAATTTTTGCGACAATTTTGTTCAGTGTGTGTACACAAACTTTCTGTACACAAGATTTCAAAAACTTCGGCCTATTATTTCTCAAGATTGCATTTTCCCATAAGAATACATGTTAAATAGAAAGTTAAATAATTTACAAAACTACAAAATCAATTTTTCTAAAATTTTGCGGGGGGTTTTACTATTGCAAAAAAAATTAACTCCTCCAATTTTCCAAGATTTCCCTTATTTTTAATGTTACTGAAGTTCGTCCTGAAATATTATTCCAGTCATGAGTCTCGGCGTATTTAAAAGTCATTATAACGATTTAATTTCCTCTATCTGTACACTATCGTAACTCTTTTGTATATACTAACCACTGTCCCGTTAATAACTACTAATAATGGTAATAATTATTCTAAAATGGGACAGGGAACGTGGAGGAAGACCACCATTGCGATCATTAATTACTTCCAACCAAACGCGCTGTCTAGATAATCTGGCAGCGTAATAAAGTCGATCTTCACACACTATGGAATTACGATTCACTCGAATAAAACCCATGTCCACGCGTTCTGGCGACAAAAGCAACGTTCAGACACCTCGGGCTCAGGGCCACAAAGGGTTAATCGACTTACAAAGAGGAGGGCAGGCGATATCTCTTGCTCGGGAAGCGGAAACAAGGGAAACGAATGATCCAGGGTTCTTACGCCGCCTCGATATTAAACGCAGGATCTAAATGGGCAACGACCCGACGTCGTTAATTAGCGCGTGTTCGAGGGCCTCCAGGATACCCGGGGAAATCGATACGTTGGCCAGATGCTTCCTGTTGTGCAATGCACTCGTCTCTGAAATTACTTATGCTTGCAAATATTTTTCGCTTCCTCCTTTTCCGAACACAATATCTTGCTTGCTGCGTCACCCAGACCCGAAAACAATGCGTCAGCTGTACCCTACGAACCTTGCGTTATTGTAGTTTCGATATCTGCTCGATGTCGGGTATAATAACAGCCTATTGGCTGCATTAAACTTTTAAATAAACCTTAACAATTTTCTGAAGAGTAGGGGAGACCGGGGCTAGTTGACTAATTTTTTACATTCCTAATTTTTATAAGTAGACCATCAGTATTTTGTTGACTTACTGCATACCAAAAGTTTCCAAATTTCGTTAGCTTTACAGGCATAATTTTGAAAATCGTTTTAATTGAGCCTAGGTTGTAGTTTTTATTGCATTTAGAGTAGTGAGACGAATAAGTCAACAGACCCCGGCTACGGGCTTAGTTGACAAATATGATGGGGTCAGTTGACTTGACATTTACTTTTCAGTTTTAACCCTTTGCCTGTGAAAGGTGTATATATATACGCTGTCACGGTACATCAATATAATGTGAAAAACGTATATATACGCTGCCAATTCCATCAATACAGTATACGAAACGCGTAATGTATACTACGACCAATAAATTTTTTATTTGTTTTTCACTCCTTCACAGTGTTATTTTTTTTTTATTAATTACCATGGTCTAAAATACTGTAATTATTTTGTACTGGTTTGATATGGTTTATTTGGAAGGCCTGAGAGTTTGAAGGGAGGATAGGGTGTAAAACTAGTAGGGGTGAGTTTGTAAGGATTTGTGGTGGGGGAAGTGGACTTGAGCAGCTAAACTCTTTGCCTCGACTGCATCTTGAGGATAAAAAATGCAATTATTAGCAGTATTCCTATGCTTAGTCAAGCAACCCCGTTCGACATTGTTAACAGGTTAAGGGTTATACGTACAAAACCTCCACGCAGCGGATAAAATAAAATACCGTAAATTATAGTCAAGGTATCACGTTTCCACAAAATATTCATGAAATAACATCAAGCAGTACTCAGTGGACAAAAATTCATAAATAGTCGAAACGAAAATATTTACTTCCAGCCGACCTTTTTAGATTTTTCATTCTCACTGACGGAAC
Organism: Andrena marginata; assembly: GCA_963932335.1. Classification (NCBI taxonomy): domain Eukaryota; kingdom Metazoa; phylum Arthropoda; class Insecta; order Hymenoptera; family Andrenidae; genus Andrena; species Andrena marginata. The sequence continues at coordinate 9,960,340 of OZ010660.1, forward strand.
ACGCAAGTTTTTGTCACGGCGACACATTAAATGGTAAGCTGGTCATTCATATGCTCCAATATTGCGAATCGCGGCATAATTTATTCCATAATAAAAGAATTAAAGGGAATTAGTTAACTAACCTCGTTAGTCAACTAGCCCTGGTCTCCCCTAATAAAGACGATTAATAATAATAATGAAAAAAGTTTGCCCATTCCTGCCACTACTACTATTTTTGCAGCTAGCCTTTAAAAATCCCCACAAAATTTTTTACCAGTGCTCAGAATCTGTCGAGCAGTCAGTCATGCAATTTGCTCGCCGCAAAGTTGAGAACGATGCGTTAATAAAGCTCTTATTTAAAACGAACTGGTGGTTCGAACTTCCTCGCGTCTATTACGGTTGGTGCGCTGTATCAGCTAAATTGGATTGCAGCGGAGGACGCATTCATCCTCCAGCCGATGCGGTTTCCAGCAAACAATAACCGCGACGTTCGTCGAGATAACTGGTTCGGTTCAAGGAAGAAAAATAATACCGTGCACGGGCTTCAGAACGTAACCGAGCAATTGCAGTAACTGCACTTTCGATCTGATAGCCCGGGAGGGAGACAGGCAGTACCGCGCAGACGTGTAAATCAGTGATCTACCTTGAATTTGAGCGCTGAGCAGACGGTTGAATTGGTTTCAGACACTTCGCGAAATTATAGTGGCTAAGTACTGTGGCATCGCTCTCTTTGAATTTGAATAAAAAAGGAGACAGATGTTTGATCGAAAGAATGTAACTCTATTAGCCTTCCTCCCAGAAGTAGAAGTCAACATTCGCAGATGATAAATTCATATTACGAAGAGTCCAATCTGAATTTTATCAGATCTTGAAAGTATACTGTAATTTCCTCCTTCGAATCGAGAAATAATTCCATGAATCTATTCCTGAATCCAATCCCTCGAGAAGCGGATTACACTGCTTAACGCTCGCCTGATTGATGCGTGGTGCATTTTGACCCATCCTAAATATTAATTATTATTAATATTTTTTCCACAGTATATTAATTATTATTAATATTTTCTCCACAGTATATTAATTATATTAATATTTTCTCTACAGTATATTAATTATATTAATATTTTCTCTACAGTATATTAATTATATTAATATTTTCTCTACAGTATATTAATTATTATTAATATTTTCTCTACAGTATATTCATTATTATTAATATTTTCTCCACAGTATATTAATTATATTAATATTTTCTCTACAGTATATTAATTATATTAATATTTTCTCTACAGTATATTAATTATATTAATATTTTCTCTACAGTATATTAATTATTATTAATATTTTCTCTACAGTATATTCATTATTATTAATATTTTCTCTACAGTATATTAATTATTATTAATATTTTCTCTACAGTATATTCATTATTATTAATATTTTCTCTACAGTATATTAATTATTATTAATATTTTCTCCACAGTATATTAATTATATTAATATTTTCTCTACAGTATATTAATTATATTAATATTTTCTCTACAGTATTTTAATTATATTAATATTTTCTCTACAGTATATTAATTATTATTAATATTTTCTCTACGGTATATTAATTATTATTAATATTTTCTCCACAGTATATTAATTATATTAATATTTTTTCTACAGTATATTAATTATTATTAATATTTTCTCTACAGTATATTAATTATATTAATATTTTCTCTACAGTATATTAATTATTATTAATATTACTCTGTACTATATTAATCATTATTAATATTACAATTTTATTAATATTAAACTTCGAAGAAGATAGGATTTTAAATCACAACAAGATCAGATTCCACTGTAAAAATCTATTCCGAGGTGCACATAGGTAAATTAAATTATGGGGTAAGATTGACCCTCCATGCGAGGCGTGGAAAATGCCGCTGTCCAAGGGTTAAGAACACGTGTTCCAGAGGTCGAGCGATATTTGTGAAAGCAGCAGGAGAGCCCATCGGAGAAAGATCCCACGATTGTTACCAGGAAACACGTTTCCCCTAATGGGGGCGAAATTAAGCGCCCTCGAGACGCGATGAATTGCGCAGCTCAATGATCCACCGCGATATTGGCCGTGTTCGATCGTGGCGCAGATAAAGGGCGGAGGCGTGGGACGAGTATGAGGATGAATCAGAGTTTCCAGGAGCACGCTCTCATTCGTCGATCCATTTATGCGTCGATATGTAGCCACCCACGTTTCGCGGAGTGGTTCGTTCAACGAAAAGTCATTACTGGTCGTTGGTGTGCTCGTGTGCTGCTTAGGAGGCGGCGTATCAGGTGGGTGGGCTGCATGGGGGTTGCTCGTAGAGGCTGAACGCGACATCCCTTGGAAAATATTACCCTCGAGATACGAGGAATAATGTTTCCAATTTGCGACTGGATTGTTGTTAAAATATCAGCCGACACGCTTCACACCGTAGTTACTTTTTGGGACGTAGGTAGCAGTGTATCCTTGCTTCGAGATTGGATGAGGTAGTGGGGTTGGAAAAGATAGTATTGTAGAAGAAAGTTTGTATGTGAATAGAGAAATATTAGTTAATAGGAGCTATTATTTATTATTAGCTTTACTAGTCGGCTTCGCCCGAAATTTAGATTCTGATTTTATAAAAGAGAACAATTTGTTTCATTTTTTTTCTTGTAAAAATAGTCACACTTATCTGGATTAACCAGGCATAATGAGCTGAGGTACATTTCGTGACCCCAGAGTTTACCGTTCGAAAGTTTTTAGACAACAGACAAACACACAAACATACGATACATTTTCTGCTTTATAGTATAAGATTTATTAGGTGCTCTATAATACCATGCGACTTCAACGTAATATGATATCTGTGGTGGTAAGGAAAAACGACCCATGTCACTATTTCAAAAAAATTGAGTTTACGCATTAATTTTACTGTAGAATATTGGATGTATGTTTTTATCAGAAAAAAATGCATGAAAACGAATTTTATACGTTTGAAAAATAATGCAATTTAACTGAAGTCCAATATTCAATTAATACGCATTTGGCAAAACAACGTAAGTCCACAAAATTTGGAGAATACGACGTATCTTTCCTTTGTGATCGTTTTTATTTTCTATCTTTATTTATCTGCATATACTGTAACGTATTTTGTGTAAAATAAAATGAGCAAAATTATATTTCATACTTTTATTTTACTAGAAATAGCACACTATGAAATACCAGTAATACTTAAGTGTAACTTGTATTTTACAAAAAACAACGTAAAGCACAGAAGAAAACGAAAGAAGACAAAAAAGAAAGTAAAAGGAGGAAAAGTAATCATTTCTTTTCGTTTCTTCTTAACGCCATTAAGCAAAACGACACAAGTCCACTGGACACAAGTCCACAAGTTCTGCCTAAAGTGTATGCAAATTATTACTATTTTGTTTATTATTATTTATGTTAATTATACGAATATTGAATATTACGCAAAGTGAAAGAAATATACGTTTCTATCGTAAAAAGAAAACAAGGAAACATTGCTAATAAGAAGAATTGGTGTTCAGAACTTTCAACGACAATATCTCGAAAGTGAAAAGATGTGACATGGGTCGTTTTTCCTTACAACCACAGATATATATAATCTGTGCTTTATATTGCGGTGGCTAAATCGCAAAACTTCCATATTCAACAATAAAATTGCAACAGAGGAATCAGAAAACTTTATTCTACATTACAATAATTACGAAATTAACCTGTTAATTTATAAGCGCACAATTTTCAATGTCTACTATTTGCGCTAAATAGTTCAGTTATAAAGGGTTAACCACCATATAATTTTCACTATTCATATAAAAGTTTTTTCCATCCATCAGTGGCTACAAGTACCTGCACTTAAAAGAAACCCTTATTTACTACTTTGTTAGTAAAACAATAAATTCTAATTTTCAGTTAATATTTCCCCGCCTTAGCGATATCAGCAAACCATCTCGCAAAATTCATTACCTCGGCCGTAAAAACTACGAGAAAGTATTATCCAAAAGTGTTGCATCGTTAATCTTCTACAACCTACCCCTCCATCGAACCCCTCCAATCCTACCGCATCCTCTTCCCTATTCCGCATATTCCGTGCAAAAAGAAGGATCGAATCGATTGCCCGCTAATCGTCGCAATTGTATGCATCAAAGGGAGCGCTCCAGTGCCTTCTAAATGAAGGGAAGAAAGGAAAAGTTGGCATTCTAGCGGCGCCTACGTTCGAACGCTACCGTTTCTCGGTTTTAGTGACGTGGAAGGGACCCTTTGGCCCCCGCGTGTTTCCTCGAGTTCGCGAGACGCGCGAGATGGAAAGCTACGTTACAAGAACGGGAGAGGCCATTTTGTTAATTAATGCAGTTTTAGTTGCGCGCTTAGGCTATGCAGCGAGGAAACTCGAGCGTTCACGGTGGTTCTTTGAGGTAAAGGGTGCTTTTGCTTTCACCTACACATTCGTTAGTCACCTTAATTCGCTGCACATATTCCCTCAGACTTCTATTCTAGCCTGTTTATCTTTCATTTCCTTGGCTAATGGGTAGTTGGAAGACGCGTCGGAGGATTAAACCTTGACTCGCTGCGGAACTGCACCGTGCTAGGAACGTCGAAACGGTTTAATTGCCGCGGCAAATGTAAATGGGAATTTCCGCGAAGCTTGTCACTGCTTTTGTGGCTTGCTTTGGTTTTCAGCGCGATCTGTGCCACTTGTGGTCCGTGATATTTGTTGGAGGTGAAATTTTCGCTCAAAGGGGAAAGGTATTTCCCAATTCAGTGATGAAATTAGAATAGAACAAGGGAAAGCTGAAATTATGAAGAATATAACATAATTACTATTCTGCCCTCTTTAGTTAAAATGTCCTATCTAACATTTTGAAACAACCGAGAAAATTGATGTTTTATCATTTGCTTTCTACCGTCCTTATTTCCTTTCATTCAAGTCAAAACATGTTATCATTATTTCGGAACAGCCTAATATAATTGTTTGTAATAGGTGTACCGGGAGGTATTGTATTATTAACGTACCAATTAATTAATAGTTTTAGATAGGATGTTTTAACCGTTTGGAAAGAAGTTAGGTTAAATACATTAGACTGTTTATAAATCTTTACGAAGCACGTAGAGTTTTCTAACTTTACTTAAAAGGTAAAAGACGTGTGGAACTTCGGATATCTCAACATATCTCAAGAAATGAAAGAATGCTAGATAGGAGAGTTTAACTAAGGAGGGCAGTATTATTTCAATCTACTCTTCTCCTCGCTTTTTAAAGTCTTAATAAAAATCTGAATTCCCGTCATACCTCGGAGCGTAATTAACAACAATTGATTAGATTGAATATGGTTTCGTTGACTACTCGTGAAAATAAATCAATGTGGAATAAAAAATTCCACCCCTTCTTTGAACCCGCTGCTACCAAATGTGTTCTGTTTTCAAGTGCTGCAATATTGTAAAAAATTTCAAAAAGAATTGTCAGAGTGTAGAAGTCACTGAGGACTTGTGGCACTTCTAATTTTCGTCAGAATATAATATCGCGTCAATTGTTAATATTCATAATTTTCTAATTTGATATTATTTGATTAACATACAGAATATTCTGTGTTGTTGCAGAACCTCAAGCAATTAATATTCAAAGAACAACAAGTAGTGTGTGTCGACAGTGTCCTATCAAGGGTCGTATCATCCCTAAAGAACCATCCCTAATATCACCCTTCGTCACACGAGGCGACTCTTGCAAGCAAGGCTATAACACTTAAGCTCGACATCGACGACCCTGCATAGCGCACGATAACGCCCACGCGGAAGCGCGTATAAAAACTGAAGCGAAATGACTTCGCCGCTCTCGACGTCATAAAAAAGTCTAGTAAACTGAAACTTCCCTTAAGGGGGCACGTATCGCCTCGCGCCACAAGGGCGCAACCACGCTCTGCCCCCTCATTTTCCGCTGTATACGACCCTTATATCAGTGGAACGAGACTCGAGGTCGCCTACAGCACAAGCTTGATTCAAATTGCACCGTGGCTATCATGCTGTTCAAGAATCCCAGCATCATGGCTAGCTATAAATATCCCAGACCTTATCTTCTTAATTCGTATATTAATGAGATCAAATTATGTATTCAGAATTAATAAAAAGTAATTACATATTTACCTAGAATTTCAAGAAATATATCATCTCTGATAATTTTTAAAAGAGGATTCAAGTTTATAGCCATTTAATTACACCATGATGCAATGTGATAATGTAGTAAGTTACCTAATCTTATTAACAGTCCCTACTGCAGCCTCTCGCCTTTACTCTAATTTTACCATCTCTATGTGTATTATATTTTTCCATTTAAGAAGTAACAAAGTCGTAATAATAATAATTCTCAACACCCCATTAACCTATCCACTGGGGAATATCTAAGTTCCCTTTTCCCTCCTACAACAAACCCACCCTCCACAAGAATACTACCCTCAAACTTCCTCCACTTAACTAAACTATCACGCCGATTTAAACACAAACAAATCCACAAAAATATTCACAAGTCATTTGAACTACGGCGCGTCCCGCATTCCGACGCCCTCATCATCCAAACACAGACTGCAACAAACAGTAGCATCCCCGTTCCCGGGATCCGCGGATCAAACGAGCGAGCGTTCCGGGGAGCAATTAATCGCAGGTGTCCTCCTCCGAATTACCGCGTCTCGCGCGCATTGTTTCCTTCGATCCTCGGCGAGGTTGGTTGCTTGCGACGCGCGGAAGGGCGCAGACAACGGCCCCCCGTAATTAATCTCATTAGCGGCCAACGACGAGAGGATCCGCGGATTAATGAGATGCCGGGGCACGATCTTGCCCCCCCTCCCCCTCCCGCCCCTACGCGTGCCGCGACACGCGCGCTTTCCCGGATATTTTCCTTTCGCGCCTCTTTGATGCACCCCAGTCGCGTCCACACCCTCACCCGTCCGCTCCTGTTTTTTAACGAGCGCCGCGCGCCGTTCGCTTTGCCAGCGTGCTCGCGTAATCTTCTTTTCTTTTCCTGTTGCTCCCGTCGACCGCGGGATGAGAAACTTTTTAATTAGTTTTTCGCGAATAATGACTGGAAACCCGAGCCCGCTCGAGAACGACTGAGCGTAAAGAAGGTGGAACGCGATCGAGCGGGGCTCCACGGGCGTTTTGTCCCTGTCGAGGTTTCGCCGTCTTTCTTCCAAAGATCCTGTTCACTCTATCGGCGCCTACATCTCGTTCTGCATCCCGCGGAGCAAAATTCACTCGGCTGGATGTTGCCGCATGAACGAGAATCGACGGCCGAGGAAGCCGGCACGCATAGGGGGCCGGGGGGGAAAGGGAAAGCTGGCGAGAGAGAGAGTGGAGAAAAAAAAGGAGGGAAAGGAAGGGAATGGCGGAAAGGACACGGAGGACTCCTTTTTACATTTATTTTCAGTCCTCCCGCTTTCCTCTAGCTTGACGAGGAATTTCGCATTTCTTCGGCCCTAGGACGCGTCCCAAGGGCGCGGCAGACGGCATGCACAGGGTGGGACGATTACTGCCGCCGTTCGAAATTGCTGGGTCTTTTAATGTCACGCGAAAATTGCCTGGACCGAACGTGAATACCATTGGGGCGGGGCGGGACTTTTTTCTTTCGCTAATTTCTTAACGATGTAATTATACTCGAGGGTTGGTGGTTGGGTTGAATTTTTATACGGTGCTGATGAACTTGTACGACGTTCGGGGTGATGGGGGTTGTGCTCTTGGCAGTGGCGTATTCGATGGTTCTATTTCAGTTCGTCGGTAAAGCTTTGTTCGGCGTATTGAAGAATATTTGCCTGATCTAAAACTATCGCAAGAAGCCAATGCAGATCGAATTCTCTCGATTTGGAATTCAAAGTCGACCAGAAAGCTGCAGGATCTATTATTGAACTCTCGCTGGGTGGGTGTTGGGTCCATTTTGACAAACCCTGAATTCTAAACTATAGGTGTTACTTATTATTAGTATTATTGCGTCTTGTGGGGGATAAGAATTTTAATCGTAGTAAGATCAGAATCTAATTTAAGGAGGGTGCCACTGTGGGCGCATGGAAGTCATAGGTTTTGATTAACAATTCTTTTCTTTTAAATAATGAACTCAGTAGAAAATCTGATAAATCGTATTTATTATAATAGACCCTGAATCCAATGTGCAGTCTAGCTATTCGCCGCCTAAGGGTTCGTTACTTATAATTACTTAAGAAATAATTCATTCCGAGAAATATCTCTCACGTCTCCCATAAGGGTTACCTTTACCTTACCGAGAATCATTTCACCGATAATGTTTACTTAGCGATGTCAACTTCTAGTGGGTAAGTATAATGATTTGTTATTTTTATTCAGCATCACTGACACCACTGTGTCGATGAAAACATTGTCGGTGAGATAAAGGTACCCCCTCCCATTATAATCCATCGTCCACGAAGATAAGAAGCCAAAATTCCGTGCATTAAATTCGAATGATCTAAGTGGAATCTCACCTGTACCAACTCAAGAATTCTTAACATTCAAAACGAAACGAAAATTAGTACACACGAACATTTTAAAATAATGTTTCACCGCCAGATCCACTTCCAAAATAACTTCCTCTTTCAAGAACAAACTCCAAATCCTGAATTACGCAAACACGTCGCTGTCCCCTGTCCGCGATCCGTAGGCCAACGAACATCCGTGCGACAATAAAGCATTTCATTTCAAGAACAGCCTCCACCGTGTATAGAGCGAAGGCAGCAATACCCGCGGCAATGTTCCACCCTTCCCAAGCCCCGGCGCGACCTGTCGAAGCCACCCCCCCCCACGTCCCTAAACCGAGCAAGCCCCAAAGGGACGCGCGTGAATGCACTTTGCCAGGGAAATATTCTCCTCTTCTCCGCGTGAAATTTATCGGTGCGGCGGCGTTAAGCCCCTTTCACGCGGAAAGCGGATTTCTTGTCATCTTTGCCAGCCGCGCGGAACCCTTTCCGCCCGTTGTAAAGAGTCGCGTCGCGATCCTTGTCTCAAGATATCGCGCGGGGAACGGGGTGGGGAGAGAAGAGAAAGTTTCGGGATAAGTACGCTCTGCTAGGCGTGGGCGTGCGAGGGGTGCCTTCAAATTCGCTTTTAGGGAGTACAATGCGCATTAAACGACCGACTTCTTCGTCCCCGAGAGAGATCTGATTGCTCGTTTCAAGCGTGTCCTTCTATTGTGCCCACCCCCTGGAGGATCCGTGACAGTCGCATTTACAGTGATTTTTCATGAATTCGCGATTGATACTTGCTTCGGTGGAACGCTGCGACGACTCCGTTAAGCGATGGAGGATGCTGCTTTGCCACGTTCGCGGACGTGAATGCTATAGCATTCATTTTCATGATAATACAGAATGACATGAATGCTGTAGCATTCAAATCTTGAAGTCAATTATTTTGAATTTAATTGCATATAACCAGTTGAAAAATCTGTCGTGGATGCTATAGCATTCGTTGTATATAACGATTAAAATATGATAGTCTGACTACCCTTATAAAATGTGTTTAATCAAAGTTCGGATATCACAACCAATTTCAAAATACAATGACTGTCAATTTTTGCACCTCGCTGAAACTTTTACTGTCCGCGAACGTGTTAAAGGGAATTCTCGTGTAACAGCCATTGAAATTTATGAATTTTTTTTTAAACTGTTGGTCATATTGTATTTAACTCTTTTGGGATATAAAGAGGCGTCTTTAAGCTTGCAGATTTTTTTCTATGTCGATCCTTCTTATTATTTATTAATTATTGTGGAATCACGTTAACCTCTTCGACGATGTTGGCGTCAGGTGTAGCAGCTGCCACAGTTATCTGATTGCAAAAAGAAGAAAATTGTCTTAAAGTTAAATAATTTACGCTGGTAGTGGACCTAAATTTTAATTTTAGTTTCTATTTGTAGTACTTTTTTCGACGATATAAAGAATAATATGAAAAATTTGTCTAAGGTAAAAACTTACTGTTTCATTCAAACGCTGTATCTTTTCCAATTTTTTTTTCTTTAAAGTGGATTAATCCCAGCGTAAACTAGCTAACTTTAAGAAACTTCTATTTCTTTTTGCAATCAGATGACTGTGATGGGTGCTGCACACAAGATTCCACAATAATTAATAAATAATGAGGATCGACATAAAAAAAGTATTTTCTGAAGGTTTAAGGTTGTCTCCTTATAACCCAAATAAGTTTAATCCAATATGACCAGTTTTTCTAAAAAAAAATCTTAAATATCAGTTACTTTTGGGGCTGTTAGGCGAGAATCCTCCTTTAAAATAGCTAGCAGGATCATTTGACGTGCAAACAGAATGATATACGATACTCACAAGGGAAGGCAATTCAAAATTCATAAAAATTTGTAACTTTGCAGAAATGTAATTCAAGCGAAGCTAAAAACGTAACAACTTTTTATTTCGGAAATGGAACGCGTAAAAATACACCCTCAAAGAAATTAATCTAAATAAAAGATGAGGTTATTTTTCCAAATTTATATCCACGACCCTTTTTCCAAAATTCTTTATCACCATATCGTAGGATATCAAAAACCATAAAACTTTTCTTCGATACCTTTCACGATAATATGAAAACTCGCAATTTCTTTGAGGGGGTGTTTCCACCCCTAGAACAGTTTCATTGCCGAACATAAAAGTGGACGCGTTATTAGCATCACTTGAACTACATTTCAGCAAAGCTTCAAACTTTGTTGAATTTTCGAATCATCCTTTACCCATTGGATCTTTAATATTCTTACAAAAAATACAAGCAATGATTTATCCTTACGATTATGACAATATTTCAAATTTATATAATGGCCGCCAAGAATGGTCTTACAGGAATGTAATGTTTCCAGTCAAAATTGGACATTTCAGAGGTGTAAATAAAAAGGGTGCAATAAAGAATCCATGGACGATTCGATCCGCCGACGAAGATTTATATCGCTGCTGGCCAAAGTGCCAGCTTGTTTCCAAATAGTTCCGAACCTTTTATCTATCGAGGATCGATGGTACTAAAAGGGGTGACTAACCCCCCGGAACAAGGGAGGCTGAGAACTCTCGCCAAGAGAACTCTCGTGTAACGTCTTGATTAAGTGGTGGTTTACACCCTCTGGCGTGTAAGGGCCACCCTCGTAAAACAACCACCCTGCTACGATTCTACTTGACGCGTTAAATGCTCGTGTACGACAAAAACGCGTGATTTATACTCGCGCGAACAACAAATTGCTGTCCAGGGGGGTAGCAGATTCATTGGTCTGCGAATTAAAAAAGGCAAGTGGGTCAGGAATGTCCCTTGAACTTGAATAACGAGCTTTCAATAGCATTTGCCCCTGTCTCATTTCACACTGGCAATTGTAATAAAATATTAGGCTTCAGGTTTCGTTTTAAGTAGAATCGAAATGAATATTAATCGACAAGTGGTTCATTTTAATTAGTCTTTGAAAGTGGCGCTCGCCAGACCTACGTGAAAAGGAACTGAAATTGAGTTCCTTTCAGAACACCGACGATTATGATTTGGTAGAAAATTCTTATTCATGGAAGCACTGGCCTGCAACGAGCTACACGGATGCAGATTACACAGTCGGGGGGGGGGGGCTTTTTTCCTCATGGAAGTACATTCGTTTCAGGAGAGTGGATAATCCTGGATGTTGGGAGAGCGGCTTGATAAACCAGCACTCCTTATTCTTAGTAACCATGAATACAAATCGACTAATTCAACGTGAAAGCATGGAAAGTGCATTCGCTGTCAAAAGAACGGTCTTTACGTTTTTCCACTAGATTATACTAAGCTGTTAGTACATCGTTACACATAGAAAGAAGCGTTAAGATGCTTTAAGTGATCGAATATTATTAATTACTTATACCTCAGGAATTCTCAAGTGGTCATTATTCTCCATAGATTCTCGAACCTCTGAGGGATCTTAAAAATACCAAGTAATCCAGGGGAAACTCGAACAAAACTGGGTACCTGGGTAAAACCGGAACGTGCTATTATTTTTTAAACTGCCTTAAATTTTCTCGCGTCGTTGCAGGGACATATTGTCGCGATGTGCATTATTTCATCAACGAAAATACGTGCTTACTAAAGTTATATCGTCTTTTGTGTTTTTGAAGGCTCTGATCTAATTTTCGATTATTAAGAAACTTGCAATACTTTTGACAATGTTGAGGTAGATACTTTTTGGTGTGAATTATATTAATTCTTGCATATTAAAGTGTAAATAATTAAAAGGTTTGTTTTTATTTCGCCATTATTACCATTATTAATTACCATTGTTGATAATTCGTAATATTTATAAAATTGTATGTTGGGGCAAAACCATGCGGGGTAAAACCAGGTACCTCGTTGCGGATAAAATGTGTATAACAAAGAAACTAAAAAGAGGAAGTTATCAAAATTAAAACTAAATCTTAATAAAGGGCTACAACTAATGAGAAAGAAAACCACAAAATTAAACAAAATACGGGAGAATAATGATAACAGTGGTGATGAAAACGGTGAAGACACTTGCATTTATGTCCAAGAATCATATGGTTCGTTAAAATTGAATGAAGCTTGGGTGCAGTTTACATCTTGATCTAACAGGTTGGGGCACTAAAAAACTGGAGGAGTTTCGTTGTTATAGGTGCTAGGGCCAGTATCTAATATGGTACCTGGTTTTAACTATGCAATGGGGTAAAACCGTAAAAACGGATCATATTTTAAATCGTTATTTTTTTTGTATTTGTTCTTCTATTAAAATATTTGGATATGTACTACGATTTAACAAAGAGTTTATTCTAATGAATCCTAATTGCAATTTCTTTTATACATTAAGATAAATGGCCCAGTACTTAAACAAGGCCCAATAATTAAAAATTGAGGAGAAATTTTATTAATAATAACAGTTTCACTAATTTACAACGTTTAAACTGCTTCATAATATATTATAATTGCAAAATGCATTAGCTTTATATAGATACAATTATAAGCTTCCATAACTGAATAGTTATACGTATCATGCAAAAATATTATTGTACAGTAAGGCTTCAACAGTTTCAATCTCGCTTCTTACCTAATGAGTTCAAGCAAACGAGAGAATATTTTTGTTTTGTTTTGTTTCCAGACATAAAGTGATGCCGAAGATTTAACACAAATTTATTATAAATTAAATGTTTCTATTACCCCAAAATATTGCCATATTGATTTATTTTCATTAACTGGTAGAAATAGTTAAATTAAATATATATTCAATGATTGGGACACTGATAATTAATGACTGGGACACGCTATGCATTTCATTTAATTACTGGTCCATATGAACAGTTTCATATTTTAATTAATTCAAAACTGTTCCTTTAACAAATGTAGATTCTTGTTACGTTATATGAAAGTAGAAATTTTACGCTTTCAAATAATTATATTTAGTTATAATTTTATACTATTTAAATATAAAAGAAATTGCAATTATTTCACCTGCTTCCTTAACTGTTTCACCACTGGGTTATTTACCTTAATAATGTCAAAATTATAAGCTGTTATCCTTAACGTCCAGATTTTACCCCGGTCTCCCCTACTCAGTCATTACTTTAAAACTTACAATACACGTATACTGACACCATAAGAATTTCACACATGGGCTAAAAAACAGAAGAGCCTACCAACACCCGAATCAAAACAAGTGAATTGATAACAATTTAGCAAGATACCATCCTCCATCCTGTACACCACACGTGCCCCGATGAATCAAATAACAAGGCGAAACAATTCGAAAGCTCGCGGTTACGTTGCCAATGAATAATCGGCGTGATGTGTGCCGCGGCTTTCGAAAACGAATTTCGGTTTAATTTCCGCCAGGGCGCTGGGCAAACTTTATCGTTACACTAATTACACGCGCCGTAGCTCATGTTTATTAATGTTGACACGCGCGTGGGCGACGAGCGATTACGGGTCCGCGGCGAGTAAACGTTCGCGGGTCCCATGATAATGACTGGATCCGTGTATTTATGAACAGGTCCACGGAATTCCCCAGGAAATTTCTCGTATCGAAAGAGCCAGGTTCCGCAATAACCTGGCGGCTCCACCCGCCACGGATATTGCCAGAGGCTGCCAGGCCACGACAGGTCGAACCTGCTGTGCGCGAAGCAGTCCCTCCGACCTGCGGGTGACAGTGACCGATGAAGGTGGAAAAGCCCCCTGCCGCGATCAAGAAGTTGCTGTCGACTGAGCTCTGAGTCTATACTCTGCGTCAGTGTAGATCTCCAAGTAACATTAATTTTTGGTATCATTTTGATAACGCACAAGTGGACATGCGAAATATAATTGAAGCTGCGCACAGTGGTTCGAGTATTCTACATGCTAGCTGGACAAAATTATTTATTCGCGGGTCTGAGTTTATATGGGGTTCAAATTGTTAGAAAGCAAACCTGATTCGTATTACAGTTTATTATTTCATTAAAAATATCAATAAAATAAAAATATGACTAATTCAATAAAGGAAAAAGAACAAAACGACAGTATTGTACTTTAAATATAATTATCAGTCATAACATTATGTCTATTCCTGTAATTTCTGAGTTTTTAAGTTTAAAACCTGGTTTTTGAAATCAGTTTTCTCTGCATCGCTATTAAAATAGTATTTTACTATATGTTCCACGTCGATCCACGCGACGAGGGCTGAATGTACGGAAAGTAGAGAGTTTCTAGTTTATTTTAATCAAACGATCGATCTGCAAAAATTTGCAAAACTATATTTTTTTAATTATTCCCGAGCGCGACGCTCTGTAGCACCACTCAGTGGATTAAAATAGTAAAACGCTATTTTAATAGCGATGTAGAGAAAACTGATTTCAAAAACCAGGTTTTAAACTTAAAAACTCTGAAATTACAGGAATAGACATAATGTTATAACTGATAATTATATTTAAAGTACAACACTATTGTTTTGTTCTTTTTCCTTGATTGAATTAGTCATATTTTTATTTTATTGATATTTTTAGTGAAATAATAAACTGTAATACGAATCAGGTTTGCTTTCTAACAATTTGAACCCCATATAAACCCAAACCCGAGAAAAAATAATTTTGTCCAGCTAGTATGTAGTATACTCGAAACCACTGTGCTGCGTCTTCAAGTTCCGGTGGAATTTAAATTTTGAATTATTTTTTGAAAGAATCCATTTCAATGAAAATTAATCCATCCGCCAGGAACTCGTTTCAAAATACCACGAAATGAATGAAAATAGACTACTGGGGTAACTATACTCCTAGTTGACAGTGTACCAATAGTTTAAACTTTTATTTTCAGTCACGAATAATAAGCTTTCTATTAAAAAAATGTTTTTAACTAATACGCCGTTTGGAAAAGTATTAGTCGAAAACATTTTTTTAATAGAAAGCTTATTATTCGTGACTGAAAATAAAAGTGTCAGCTATCGGTACACTGTCAACTACGAGTACAGTTACCCTAGGTGTGCTAGTATCTTTCCATTAAAATTACCCGTGGAATCGACTTGCAGATCGCTTCACTGCCTCGCTCCAAAGGCAAACAGAGCCTCTCGCACTACGCCGCTCAAAGGACAATGTTAAGTCCTAGAGGGGATTACTGACCCAAGAGCGTACAGCATATGCTATACACCGTCGGAAAGGTCTCGCCAAGACGAATCGATTGATACCATTTTTAACTTCGAAATCAGATGGGATAACCTCGAAAAATGGCCTCAAAGTTCGAGATTTTGCGGTTTCGAACAAAAGAAACCGGTAGTAAAAGCCCATCCGTCCCAACCTGCTAGAGTATCGCTTACATCCCTCGATTTTTCCTCAGGTGCCTACCCAAGGTCCCTCGGGCCGGATGGGCTTTTACTACCGGTTTCTTTTGTTCGAAACCGCAAAATCTCGAACTTTGAGGCCATTTTTCGAGGTTATCCCATCTGATTTCGAAGTTAAAAATGGTATCAATCGATTCGTCTTGGCGAGACCTTTCCGATGGTGTATAGCATATGCTGCACGCTCTTGGGTCAGTAATCCCCTCTAGAACTTAACATTGTCCTTACTAGCTCCCAAAACAATATTACAGTCTTTACAATCGCCCCGTTCACGTAGCCACAGCTAAAAAAATCCACCCTTCTCTTCGTTAACATTTAGGGACACTTTTATTCCTCCAAGTGAGAGATTAATCGCCCAGTGTTGTCTTGAAACGTGCAGCCTCGCTATTTGCGCCAGCGCCTCTCGACCATTCGTTTCGAGATTAAGATCACGTCCTCCAGCACGCTTTAGTCGGAGAATAGAGGCTGGATACGGGGAGCACAGCCGTCTGCAGCGTGCCCCTTTCGCCCTGAGGGAAATCACCGTGGGCTTGTGCGCGGAGGGGATGATAGTGTAGCATGGTAACACAAGGGAGGTGTTAATAGCACGACGCGGGCAGGCACCCGACGTGAACACGCCGCTTAATATGATTGACAGCGCGAATGGGTAATTAACGGGCGAGTCGCTTTCATGCGCAGTGCTCGCGGTGGCTTATTTACCAGACTCAGACTCGCCCCGATAACGCGGTTATCCTAAGTTTAATTACTCCCGCAGATATTTTGGGAACGCTGATAAACTGTTCGGGGCGCTCGACGCGCGAAGGGAGCCGAGCTCGCGAAAGAGTGTCGAGCGTCGTTGGCGAAATTGGATAAGTATCTGGGTGGGAGAGTCGAGAGTTTCGATAACTTCTGGTCCCTGTTTCTTCGTAACGGGTAGCTATTCTCTATGGAAAGATTTCAGGGATCATCAGGAGGAAATTCGGAATGAGAGTTTAGCTTTCGAGGAAATCGATTTTGGAGACTGATAAGTGTGGCGTTGATTAAGAACTGGTGGGGTGGAGGAGCGACTGGATCTTCGTGCAAAAATAAGTCCAGGATGTGGAATAATTATTTCCAGAACGAGGCTTTGCTCTTGAGGAAATTGGTTTTCAAGATGGAACCGATTCTTACAAGTTCGTCAAGTGCATGCGTACTTACTAAAGGAATTTTAAAGGTAACTCTCTTTATCAATTTTCAGAGTATTTGCGTCATATGGAAAAGTTTATCGGCACTTTTACTGATACTAGCTGGAAAATTTGATAAAGAAAGACTTACAAGGAGAGGTTTCTTAAGTGTTCGCCTTCGATTGCTTTTGTTCTTGGATATGATTTAGAGGGCCGAAAAATAAGAAATACCCCTAGTAGCACAAAATATTGAATGCTCATACATCCAATATTAAAAAAAGGTTCAATCTCTTTTTGATATTTAAATATACATACAATATTTATTCTAGATTAAGAAGAAAATATATTTTCCAAATATGCTGGAAATATTCATTTTATATTATGAAAAAAATATTCTTTTTTCAAATATAAAGTAAATATTTATTTACTGTTTGAAACAAAACATTTTTTCGGAATGTTCGGGAAATATTCATTTTATATTATGAAAAAAACATTCCTTCTCAAATATAAAGTAAATACTTATTGAATGGTAGAAAGAAAACATTTTTTCCCGAATGTTTCATATTTCCTAAACCTTTATTTCACATTTTCAGTATGTGTATATAATATTTGGAATCAACATTTTTTTCATATTAAAAAGTGTGGCTAAAAAAATATTTTTTTAATATTTGGAAAAAATATTTAACCAATATTTTGTGCTACTAGGGACGTGTCCTTTTGTTTTGGCCCGTTTGCATGTTTAAGGGGTGATTTCATGGTGACCACAACTCAAAGTTCGTAAAAGAAGAGGTACAAAGTGACTAGCGACAAGAATATCATCCGTACAGCAAGTTATGACGAAAATGAAATTTATGATCAAGTTTTAGTCAACGCAATGTTATAATATTCTTTAAAATAATAATAAACACTTTTGTCTCTCTTTTTATCAACTTTGAGAGGTGGTTTCACCTCCTAAATATGCAAACAGTCCAAAATAAAATGACACGTATTTTTTATTTTTCGGTTCTCTAAAAGATAGGGTAATTCCGGGCGAGATGGCCTTGCGGGTGAGATGGCTCGATCACGTTTATTTTTGTCCTTTAAACAACCACTAAATTTACGGTGTAAATTACGTAATTTACGGTTTTTAAAAAAGTGATCCATCTCTCCCCGACTTACCCTATCCAAAAACCAAACTGATTAATCAAACACAGATACTTGAAAACCTGTTCTTGTTACTGGAACCCAAAGATTCAAAGTAAGAGTTCATTCTTATTTCTACTCAGCAGCTCCTGAGAGACAACTCTAATACTTTTAATGTGTTTCACGGTATTGCGATTTCTTTCCAAAATATCAATTACCTATTCTTCCAATTTCAAGATCACACACTTTTACATTATCAAAATGTGAATTTCTGATAATCCACGGATGACCAGTGATTCTTAATCAATTTCTAAACCAATTAAGGGCAACTTTACCCCTTCCATATAGAGCATTGAAATCAGATTTGCGGGATACGTGGGAACTGCTTTGATACGATTTGAATGGCCTCGGACCAGTGCAATTAGCACAGTCCCAGAAATCAACGACCGAATTTCTCCTCGTCGATAAAGAACTCGGCGAAACGGAGCTTGCTACCCCTCGGCGGAGGGAGGGCTTTTAGCCTGTTTAACGAAGCATAACACAGACACATGCCCTTAACCTGAATTTTTCTTCCAATTACCTTTCAGGCTGCAGGTCGATACGGAACCAGAAAGAGTCCTGGCGTGATTGGTCACGGCCAGCAGCAAAGGTGTGGCCGTGATGAAGCTCCTCGACTTCGGCACGAGCTCCTTCTGCACCGCGTAGCTACGCGTGCGTCGCCGAAAGATCGGCGAGTCCAGGAAACTGTCGTCGTACTGCGGCATTTTACCACGGTATCTCGAATAGCCACGGTCGATTCTCGATGCACTGGCCACTACGCGGACGTATCTTACACGTGTCCACCGTTATCCACGTTTCCTCCAGTTCCACCCCCATGTTGCACCCTCGTCCGCCAAACAGGTCACACAATTTAATGAGGCACTTTGTCCAAAGTAATTCCCCCGCAGGTTATTCTCGCGAACCTTTTATTCACACCGTTGCCAACGAATTACGATCGTTTTTGGTTTCGGTAAGTATCTATATTTAGGTGGTTGAAGGTACTCGAGATTGCAATGCTCGAAATAATTGAATTCTTCAGAAGTTCTGGGTGCTTAACTCATAGTTTCTCGACACAGTAGCCTCGAAACGCTATTTAGGACCTTGTACCAAGAGGGGTGCAACTACAATTTCGACAGCTTTTAAGTTATGGCGAGTAACATAGGTAAAACAAAAATCTACATCGTTTGATGTAAATCTGATAACAAATGAGCGATTTATTACAAATAACTAAAATAGAAATATTACTATTAATATAAATATTAAAATCGAAATATTAATATTAATATTAAAATAGAAGTAGTAATATTGATATTGAAATAGAAATATTAATAATAATATTAATATTAATATTGATACTGAAATATTAATATTAATATTAATATCAATATTGACATTGAAATATTAATACTGATATTGAAATAGAAATATTAATATTAATATGAAAACAGAAGTATTAATATTGATATTGAAATAGAAATATTAATTTTAATATTACAACAGAAGTATTAATATTGATATTGAAATAGAAATAAGTATTCATATTTTTATTATTCAATATTTTTCCCAAAAATAGAAATAAAAACTTATCTACTCGATAATTATTACTTATTGTCTAAAAATACATATTTTTCAATTACTATTCTTTTCTCAATGTTAATTCAAAGCAATACTTTTATAAACAATTTTTTCTAATTTACTCGCACTGCAAGGTCCTCAATAATAACCCGTATCTTGCTGTATATCAGGATAAAGCTTCTTCTTCAGGGAAGTGTCAAAGTACAATGTTTGATTTAGAAACCGGAGAAGTTCACTTTCGATTTAACACGCGTAAATATTCAGCCCATTTTCCAGTGGTCATCGAAGGGTTTGCTTACAATTGTTCATCATTATTTCGAGCAGTGTACGATCGCTAAGAAACTTTCCATTTACCTGCCACATCCGCTTGATGACGAATCATTGCGTTCACGCTTGATTAACCTCGCCCAAGCAGGGAAAAGGCAAGATATCGATACATTCCACGCTTTTTCCACGGACGCGCGAACCAGTATCGGATGATACCAAGGCTACCCAAGGTCCACGACTATCGAGAAACGGCGGAGCGTTTCTGGAGCTCGCTATAGAACGCGAACATAACTCGCACATAATCTCGCAGACAGTATATTTAACGAGTGATTACCGGTTCACGACCTGCAAAAGAGATAAGCGCTGGTTGACAGAATACTATTTACTGAACTTTAACGCCACGCTGAACCGGTTCGCGCATAATTAACTATACAATTACGATAGCATGTGTCGGGTGATATAATGAACGATTATTCTGGGATCCTTTCAACGATGGTTAATTACAAAGTTTGTCTGCAAAGTGGTAAGGCACTTACAACTGCTTATACTATTTCCTAGCTTTCTTCTTCTTGGTTTGTTAACGAAAATGTTGGGCCGATAAATGGTGGAAAGTGTGATACAAAGGAGGAACTGGAATGTTTTCTGAGGCGTATTCTTGGCAAACGTATCGACGAATAGTTTCAGTGATGCGATCGGCTATAAAATCGCGAATGTGAAAATCGCAGATATTTTGATGAGGCGAAACCGATGACAGTACGCCTAAATATACGTGCGATGATACATTTAGCGGCCTCGAGTACTGTACTAGAGTATCTACTAAGGCAGGCTTTGCTTCCAGGATATCTATTTTAACGCGACGACTTAGCGTTATGATTTCTCCGGCTTCCGCGTGCTTCGCGCAATTTTGCAAATTTTATTAGTGATATTTTCAGGAAGGGGTGGGCTTCCGATCCACAGTCGCGAATTCTCAATCAGTTTAATCATTGTACTGTACTCAATTCGGAGGAATTATATTCAAATTCCAAAAATTTTAAGTTCGATAGAACTTCGAAATTGTGACGAACATTCTGCACTATCTACTTATCATACACGAGTTAAAACTTCTAAGACTTTCTGCGATTTCTTTAATTTTTCAAATATGAAGAAGAATCGATCGCATATTGAAAGCTAAAACTACTTTCAAGATCTACCTAAGAATTTTCTCACGTGGTAATTAATTGTAACCAAAGTAACTCGATATAATTAAGATGAAATTAATCTTCAGGATTTACCAACAGACTACCACTCAATTTTACAGAATTTTTCACGAAGAACTCCATCTCTACAAACATTTATTCCAAAATTCCTAACATTTCAATGAAAAAGAAAAATTATTCTAAACTCAAATCAAACCTCTCTTCTCCCTCAATCTTCACCAAACCACTGAAAAACAAAACGAGCCAAGAAAACACTCAGGTCTCTCAAGACTGTTTCAAAGATCTGAAAAATCCGATGAATC
Organism: Andrena marginata; assembly: GCA_963932335.1. Taxonomy (NCBI): domain Eukaryota; kingdom Metazoa; phylum Arthropoda; class Insecta; order Hymenoptera; family Andrenidae; genus Andrena; species Andrena marginata. The sequence goes on from OZ010660.1 coordinate 9,981,781, forward strand.
TCGAATCAGGCTGCAACGGTTGGAAGGAGAAAGGGATCTAATAGCACGCTTAAAAGGAATTCGATAGAAGGACAAAAGGGAGAAAGCCGCCGCGCGATCCAATTTAAATCGGCTATTCGATGATAAAACTGCACCGACCGAGAAGTGAGTCAGGTTGAAGGAGTCCCGGGGCTCCTCGAAGGTTCCATCGGTTTGTACGACAAACGATCCACGATTACTGGAGCGAAAAGTCGACCAACCACCTCCTAGGGCCGCCCGCCGCGGCTCTATACTACGTCGCTTCTACTATTTTCCGGGCGATGTGTATAATTCGATACGGGACCAGGAGGTCGATCGTGTAACTCATTCCACGGTGGGCTGGGCACAAGCGCCGTTTTTCTGGCTTGTTTGCCCGCCCTCACGAAATTATCGAGTTTTCTGGAAATATTTATACACACTTGGGCCACGACTTCAAGCCTTTGACGAAGAAATGGAACGTGGCCCCGTGGGCTCGGCGATAGAAAATAAAAGCGAGGCGACACGGGCATCGAGAAACGCGTTAAAAATACACTGCGCTGATTATGAGTCGTATGATCCGAATAATACTAACCTATTCGCTCGTCCGAATTACACGGTGCGCGAGTAATTCAGTGGAAGGAATTTCAAAATAATAGGATAGACTTTGAGCGACTTCCAAGGAATCTGAACTTTGTATTAATTTTTATCACGAATTTCTGCGTTTCATCTGTCATGCTTGGAGTGAGAGATGGAATAGCTTAGATTTAAGAAAAATTTGATTTACACTTTGAGTTAGTGGATGAAGATTTCTACTTTCATATTTTTAAAAGCTTTTTCCTGAACCTCTGATTTTGATCGCACTGACGAAATTAATTTGTGTAGATCTTAGAGAAGGACTTGTAAAAGAATATCGAAATTATTTCGTGTAAGTATACCGAATGTTAAAGAAGATATGTGTTATTGAAGAATAAAAATTCTTTTTCTTATCAACATCTTTCCTTCAACCACCGGTGTAACTGAAAGAACTGGAAACTAGGAGTAATTAGATATTCGAAAGCAATGAATCCTTACATAGTAATTATCCAGGTAACAGGAAGATACTATCACGTTAACGAACTCCAACTCGTGATGTAATCTCTGTGACATGCCGTCCCAATTTATTTAGTGTACTTTGGCAGGCTTGTAATCATGCCGATCCACGGGAATTTCATCGGCCGCTCGAGATTTCCTGATTAATAATAATTAGCACTGATGAACTTGCGACCTAGTTACGCTCCACTTCCTGTCGCGCCCAAGGCGCTTCGTTATTTTCGGAGTTCGATGGACCTCTGTGATTTAAGGAGCAGTTTATACTCGTGCGTGCAAAAAAATCTACGTTGAAGCTACTATTAGTATGTACTCGAAGAAGACAAGTCGATCTTGACTCGATCCAAACGTTTTGAGTAGCTTAAAATTTTCTTCTAGCCCAAATAAATTCAAATAAAAATCCGAAATATTCCAATTGCTATTCAGAATTATTTTCAAACCACTATTTCTCAAATGACCAGGCTCGAAACACCAATTTTACCTCCTAATTACTATACTCTTAATTTCCATTAAATTGCATAAAGAAACTTGCAAAAGGCACGGTGTATCTACCATCGGTGGTTAATAAACAGCAAATTATTTTGCAAGAGGCAAAATGCCTGGCCGTTAAAACCTGGCCAAGGAACAAAGGAAAAAGTCAACTCGACTTTGATACGCGTTGGCAATGATGCTTCAAACTTCAAACTGCTTGAACGTTTCGAGGTTCACGTGTACTTGGGCACCGAGAATCGGCGTGTTTTTCGCCGCCGAAATGAACGCGCCCGTCAACATTAGCAGGGCCAATGGAAATGAATCGTGACGCGACGTGCGACTTCACCTCCGAAAATACATCGAACGGGCAGAGTGTAAAATTTTATCACCGCCTCCTTGTTGCTCTTTTTTCCCCTTTTATTCGGCGCTCCGCCCCTTTTCAAAGGAAATATGCTCGCATCGCGAGAGCTTCGCGATGAAAGTAATTACGATGCACCGCCGTCCAGAAATTTAATAGGAAACATTCGCAGCGTGAATGCAACAGATAACGGGTTTGTAAAAAGTAAATAAAAAAACAAATTCATCGCGAGACACCGCGCGGCGTAATTAAACCGTACGGCCCGGAAATGACGAAATATTTAATAAACGCGAATGGTAATTAAAAATTGCAGCCCGTATGTTGCGCCGTCTTCATCCTTCATTTTCGAACGTAATAAGTAAATATTTCCGTACAATTTAAAATTGAAAATAATTCGAATGCCCATTCTTTCGAATATTATTGACCCTTTTACGGTAACCGATGCCAGGTGCAACATCATGCTTTTCATTTTTCTGTAGGTGGTACTCAATCATTTCAAGAAATAATTTGATTTCTAAAAATAGACGCAACCCTGAAGACTTCACGCGTTTCAACATAGAATGTCATAGATGCATTTTATCGCCTAAAGATAATTTCAAAGCGAACAAATTTTATTTGGAACAGATTGAAATTGCAGCGCAGAGAGAAAACATCAGAGGGTTAGAGTTTTTTCAGATAGGTATTGGTTAACGAACTAATTGCAATACATTTCGCTTCTTTTTATATATTTCTGGATTCTTTATATGTTCCAATTTTCCACCTATTGTGCTTCGAAGTTTCCATTATCCACGCATCGGCAGCAAAATCCAAATTTCCCACGTGTCGAATGAAAGAATTTCAATGTTTTAAATATCGCGAGACTAAATTTTCATTTCTCACATGACGAATTCAATTTCCCACGCATCGTGCACCAAAAATCCAATCCTCCACGCATTGCGCGACGGAATTTCAATCTCTCGCCTATGCACGCGGAAAATCCTCCGCGCGTGTACAGCGCATCCACTCGCTTCTATTCCGCTAAGTAATCGGGCCTTGATCGTTTATTACGCAGCATCTACGTTCCATTTGCTCCAGATCGGTCAGCGTGTCGCGATCTAGGTCGTCAGGAGTATCGTCAGATATCTTTTAATCTCTGCTCCGCGGAAAAATGGGATCGATACGGGGAAAGCGAGAAGCGGCAGCTCCAGAAACATAGAGCACTAGTTCCAATTGGCAAAGTCGACATCGCGTTCGTTTCGTGGTACCGATTCATCAAAATATTCTACGCTACGCTTTGGTACACGTGATCGAGAGCCGTTGTGTCTTGAAAAATTAATGATGATGCGCAATAAAATGTTCATGAATTGGGTTGCTTGATTTGAAGAGTAACGATGCACGCGGGAATAAAGATCGAATTGCATGTAAGAAATTTTAAGATGCAAAAATCTGTTGTGTATTCCTCTTTCACTATATGGTTCGTATTTTGAATTTGAGTGACAAAAAAGTGTGGAATGAAAAGATATCTTTGAGGAAAGGCGAGTGACAAACGTGAAATGAAATATTTCCATAAGGTTTCGTTTTTCGAGAGAATGGAATTCGAAAGATCGAACTAGTTTCGACAAATGTAATAGATCTTCCTGTATAATGTATCACCCTGTATTTCTGCTTCTGTTTGTGTCTGGTATAGCTTTCTATGCTTCATCCATTTATATAAGAGCCCAAAAAATCTGCGAATCTAATTTATCGAACAGTTTCAGGATTCTTTTTAATATGCTTTGTATACACTTTCTCTCTACTAATGCCTAACTCGCTTGCCACGTCGATTGTTTATCTGGATCACGACAATTGAGAAATCGTTCTCTATTATATTCAATTGCGTCTTACCGCTCTAAAACCTTGATACAAACTGACAATTAAATAAGACAGCAAGACTGATAGAGAGGAGGCAACATCACCAATAACATTTTCAAACACAAAGACAAATAGAAATAGCAACAGATTACAATGAAAATGTATTAATTAGAACTTAATCCAAATTGAATTCTCTAGAAATCGAAGCTTCCTAATAAAAAAAAACATTCATTTCACGTCCTCGACTTATTTTATAAAATATAAAAGTTTCCATATTTCCTTACAAAAAAGGAAGACAGAGTCTTTATTGTATTAGCAAAAAGAAGTATTTAAAAGTACCACCACTAGTATCACGAGTTTCGTTTTAAGACACTTGCGGTGAATCCGCCTTGTTGCGCGCCCACTTCGAAAATGATCTCGCAGATCGTCCACGAATTACGAATCTACTGTGCAGAGTTGGTCCACGTGTGATAAATCACTGTCCGCAGCACCTGGACACTTCGCTGCCGATGTGACTCGACGTAGATAGTCCACCCTCCATTCTCAAGTCACCGATGGATTCTCCGGAATGTGAAGCATCGCGAAAAATTGGACCAAAGCACTTCACTTTCCACGTAACGCGCGGCAGATCGTTCGCCTGGAATTTCTGAAGATGCTCAACGATCCTTTGCAACGTGAACGATCGCAGTATCGAGAGATTTCACTTGCGTCGTTCACGCAAATTGTCTGCCCTCGATCTTCGAAATCGTCCGTGGATTTTCTACTTCGCGACCGATCAAGGAAAATTGTAGCACGGAGAAACTTTACATTCGGCGTACTCTCCATATAAATTCACTGTTCTTTAACCCTGGGATGTCCGTCGGTCCTCTATGCACTCAAGTATCGCGGAAGATCGGAGAACCGAGGAAGTTCACATCCAACGTAACTCGCGCGAACTATTTGCGTTCAGTTTCTGAAACCGAATTTCAGAACAAAAATTACGCACGGAGAAATTTCCTTTTGGGAGAAACTCGACGCTATACGAGTCTATAAAATACAATAGTGACTTAACCCACAATGGGTTTGGATGGATTGACATTTCAGCCTAAACCACCTCTTAGACAGCAAAATTTTAATTCTATAGAGGCCTGAGTAACCTTCCAAAACCGTCCACACAGTGGCAGCTCAAGAACGTCTTTGTGCATCGAGCATTTTGTTGATTTACATCGCGCAATCCTGGCCAATGCAGCATGGGCCATTATTTAATACACTAATAAGAGACACCTGAGTAATTCGATTTTTTGAAAAATCATACTTATGCACCCCGAAATAGAAACGAATAATTTCATTAGCCGTAATCTCTAAACAGAAGTTTCGGGTTTGCGCCACTATTGCGCGACAGCTTTCGTGTATTTTTCCCTATAACCTTCCCCGACGAAACTTAACCCACACCACAAGACAATCTCTAAAATCGTTAATCCCCCAGGCGGCGCACTATCACAGGAAACTAGAACTCCAAGAATCCTCGCTATCAACCTCGATCCCCACTGCGAAGCTCCGTGGCCCGCGGGAAATCGGCGGACGAAGAGGCTCCGCTCCCAGCATCTTCTCCATAAAAGCCAACTGCGCTGCGGTGTCGGAGATCGCCGATCGACATCAGCCACCGCGCGAGCAACTGCATGCGACGGAGAGCTCTGTTCGCCAGCGGAACCACGGCGGGAACGGCGTCCACTGGCGCGGCTGGCCCGTCTAGGAGCGAATCTGGTCCACTTGGATCGGGTTCCAAGGCGGCAGATCCCCTGACGTCGAGTCAGAAGCAACTTGCCCGCGGATCGGAGGTGAACTGTCGCCGCTGGTGGACCGTCCACCGGCAGTATCGCCCGGTAATATCTGTGACTTTGGCCGGGAAAGAAGGCTTGTCTATTTTAACGGGTCAGAGAGAGGAGCAGGCCAGCGGCAAAAGTCTGCTTGGTAGAGGGAGGTCTCGGTTAGGAGTCGCAAAGGGGGAGGAGCGAGAGGGAAAGATCCGCGGGAGCGAGAGAGGCGACTGTACAGTGAGAGGGTTAACGCGGAACAGGGACAAAAGAGCCGGTACAGAGGCATACTCTTACGCTCGTTCTTTATTTCAACGAGCGGAGGGAGAGGGGAGGGGAGGGGGAGAGTGGCGAGGAGGTCGAGGAGCAGAGGAGGAGGCGCAATTTATTTACGGACCCTCGCAGCACTGTGTCAGTGTGCGACGGCCAGAAGAACTACTTTTCTTTCTTGCGCCTCAACCACCAGGCGACCCGCTCTGACAATGCGGCGGGCATTGTCATTGCCGTTGCATCGCAGATTGGATTGGCTCGCGTAAGAGAGCCGCCGCGGGGACGGACTCCGTTTCCCTCGGTGGACCAACATCCGAGTCGTCTCGCTCGCTTTTTGGAGAACGAAACGGTCACGGTCGACGGTCTTCGGTTCGGGGGCGCGCGGACCACCGGTGGCCAAGCTGCTCGCTCTGCGATTCGAGATCGTTTCGCCTCGGCTGCTCGCTGGTAGCCGAGGAATGTTTTTGTGGTGGCGTTTTCGAGGGAACGAGACGCTGGGGAATGATGGATCGAAAGAAGTTGGCTGACGTTTTGTCTACGCGAGGTGCTAATGCCGGGGAACTGGTCTCGCGTGGACGCAAATTTTGGCACCGTGGACGATTCCGCGGTGATACGTCTGTGCTGGGTGAATGTGCTGCTTGAGGTGATTAGAGGATCGGGTGTTGTAAGAAATTTACAGCTACTTAGAAAAGTATCCGTTCGTCGGATACGTATAACATATTTTGCTTGTTTAAGTAATGGTAAATGCTGAATTACCCATTTTATAAGTTGTGTACGTTGGCATAGGGATTAAAATACCTAACTTTAAGATTTTTTTGTAATCAGATGACTGAATGGTGCTACACGTAACGCTAATAGGAGCTATTACATCGTCGAAGAGATTAACGAGATTCCACGATAATTAATGATAAAATAATTAATGAATAATAATAATAATAATAAGATTAGACAAAAAAAATTCTGCAAGATTAAAGATGTCTCCTTATATCCCAAAAGAGTTTAATCCAATATTGACAATAGTTGTTTTTTTTTTAATTTATAAACATCAGTTACTTTTGGGGCTGTTACACGAGAATCCTCCACTTAATGTACTTTTAGCTAATTGTAAGTAGTACTATCTACCAAAGAAATGCTCAAGGAAGTTTTGCTAGAAGAATGGAACAAGAGCAACCCGAACTTCACAGAATATTAGTTGCATTTATACATAATAGATTAGCTTGTAATAAAATCGCAGGAGTATAAGAAGAATATTAACTTATTGTAATTACGTTTGTATAAATTAAATAGCGGATAATAGCCTTTTTAAATAAACGGTATAGGTACTAAAATTTTTCAATTGAATGCACTCAAAACAAATTTTTACTTTACATAGGGGGTGGAGGGATACTTTTGTGAGTAACTATACTTATATGTTCTTTTCTGCAGAGTTAGGCAAAAGGTAATCGAATTTCAAATTTCAAATTACGATTAAAATGTAATTGTGCAGTTCATTACACATTATTTTCTATAATCGTTAATTTAAGTAGTTTATAAAATGGTGGTCAACTATCTAAATTAACGATTACAGAAAAAATTGTGTCATCAACTATATACTTACATTTTAATCGTAATTTGTAATTAGATTACATTTTGGCCAACTCCATTTTTCTGCATAGTTAATTGGGAGCAGTGAATTAACCCTCTAGAATTAATAATTCACAAAACTTTCATATTCAACTATTATCGCAAAGAAACCGCAAATATTCACTTTCCAATAAAATGTTTGTGAAATGAAAAAAGGATAGATTCTTATTAATTTGATATGCAATCTTTACTATCTACCGATATCTTACAAAGTTCGATATAGAGAATTAAGGTGCACCTCGTACACAAAGCGCACTTATGTACTTTGAGATACCGAATACTTCATGCAGCAGTAAAATCATTCCACAGCTGATCCTCTAATTATTTTAAACACCGCATTCTTTCCGAAGACCATTCAAATTCCCAACCACTCTTTCTAATTCACACAACGATACTAAACACCGACACTGAACAGTATTCCCCTGCCATACTTTAAAGAAAGGTAGATAGACAAGATATCTCGTCACTCGCAACGCTGAATTCGCAGAACGACACAAATACCTCGACAGAAGTATGTCAAAACACGAAACAGATAATGAACTCACGATTGACGAAACGGATTCCGAACAGCATCTCGATAAATCCAAAACGACGCGCTTAGTGTTTACATCCCATTGTGCACCATTTCGCAGACTGCTGTTGACTAAGGGGAATATCGCTTTACAATCGTTCCGTTGCAATTAGGCGTCACCAGTAATCTCGCGATTATCTCGGCCTACGTGGAAGCACAATTAAACGATAACAAACGATAACGATAACTAATTCGCTCCAGCCCGTTGCGGATTCCGACTGGGCAGCGGGTGGAAAAAAAAGAAATCAAGGCGGCGGGTGGATCCGTTGGATCAAGAGCTAAATTGGGATCAACCGTAACACGTGCGTGGACTGGTTTTCGCACGTGCGCTGCGCCTCTAATCCCACGTACACGCGATCGCGTTTGCCCGGTGAAACGTGAAAACAGTTCCATATTCATGAGGCTACGGTGAACCCACGATGCACCCTCGCGGGCAACGTGCGTGCTCCTGGCGGCGCCGTTACCGTTTCATGAAGTACGGGCAACATTTGGCCGACCGGTGCGCCGTAGATAATAGATAAGATCGAGGAATAGCGAAATCTCGACACGATTACGATTTTTCAGCAGCTATCGGGAAAGGCGACAGATGAGTCAATGAAACGGAATTGTTATCAGAACGAGTGTGTGAACACGCTGGCTCGCGAGGAAAACATTTATTCTGTTTTAGCTTTAATCAATTTGCTGTTTAGTGGGTGGGATTTAGATTTAGCTAGTGCTGTGGGAGAGGTATGCAAAAATGAGTTTGGAACGTGATTTAGTGAGTATAGGTGACTTGGAATATTCGTGGGTGTGCTTTGATGTTTTATTAACCCTTGCCTGGGGGAATTAGGGGTTCCATTTTGAACCATGATACATGTAATTGCATTCATATATTAGAATAAGCTTTTACGTTAGATTTTGATGCTTTTTCTTCTTTTTCTTAAAGAAGTGGTAGCTATTAATAAGTAATGAGAAACTTGATGTGGATGTAGAACGGGTCAACATGGACCCCGTATTCGCCATGAAAGGGTTAAGTACTGTAGCCTGTACTCAGAGTTTGGCATTAACTAAATAAAAAATTATTTAAATAACGGATCAAATAAAAGGTACTTTTACTTTAGATTATTTGACGAATAGAGTTAATTTTTTTGTTCAACGAGAATTTATTCAACGTCGAATAAAGTTTAAGTTAAGGTTGGAAAATTTATTCGAAGTTGAAGTTGAAACGCTCGACAAATAAAAGAATTAACTGGATTTTGTCGAATAAAGTTAACTCGGGTTATATTACGACAGTGGATCTACAATTCCATCACTTCATTTTCTGATACTCATGTAGGCACTTGTCTGATTATATTTACATGTTTAACATACATCAACCATCATGTAAAATCCCTTAAACATCCAAGAAAATGATAGAATCTGAAGAACACATTGATTCGAACCAAATCAGAATAAAATAGAAAGCCAAGTTTCAGTTCCCACAATAATGTTTTAAGCCCCGCGTGGCTGTCGCTGAGTCAAGTTTTCCCTCTACACGTGACTACGACTAACTGCAACCGTTTTCCCTCCACGAGCACGTGTGCAAGGATAACTTTCATTCAGTCAGCCACTGATTAAATCAAAAGACCCCTGGCAACCGCATTGCGAGAAGATTTTATCTAAAAAATTATTCCCTTTTGTGGTTGCGGCTTCACTTCGTCTCCCGTGTACACAGAGTGTCCGTATTTCCACTGGTTTTTGGACGAGCTCTAAATATGAATTAAACAACGCGAAAAAAGCGACGGGGTAGGAATAAAATGAAGGCTCGTGGAACGAGTGGAATGATTTGTGCACCGCCAGTTGAAGTAGGCTAAAATCAACTCGATTAATTTCAAGCTCTCCAGATTTGAAAATGATTTTACACAAGCGTCTACTAATAAATCAAATTCATTTCTTGAAGGGGTAACACCACTGTAACGGCACAAAAACGTAGTGTACCTTTAATAATTTTTTGTGGGTAAATAAAGAAATAAGTGGAAAATCTGCTTAAACGCCTTTATTATACACATCTTAAGTATATTCAAGCTATTTGGTAAATTTTCTTCTTTTTTCCAAAATGGCACATTAAACGCTTATTTCTCGGAGCCACGTTTTATAAATTGGCCAGCAACGCCATTTGAACAAATTTTATTCGATTCACTTGAAATTTTTACAGTAGCTTCTAAACTACATTCTCCATCGAAGTACGTAGTGATTTTACGATTTGATGCCAACTTTTATAGTTATGTACAATTTTTTAGCTGAAAATGGTAATAGACGTGGTGGTGAATGGAGCTGGAGAGTGACCTTTATGCTCAAATGCTTACCATTTTTAAGAAAAACAATATTTTACAATATCGCTACGTATTTCGATGGAGAATGTAGTTTAGAAGCTACTGTAAAAATTTCAAGTGAATCGAATAAAATTTGTTCAAATGGTGCTGCTGGCCAATTTGTAAAACGCGGTTTCGAGAAAAAAGCGATTAAAGTGTCATTTTGAAAAAAGAAAAGGAAAAAGATAGCGTGAAACTACTTAAGATGTGTATAATAAAGGCTTTTAAACAGATTTTCGACTTATTCCTTCGTTTACCCACAAAAAATTGTCAAAGATACACTATTTTTTTGTGCCGCTACAGTAGCAAAAAATCGTTCATTTTTCATCTGTAAATTAAAAACTACGCAACGGAAATGAGAAGGCCATGATTAAGGACAAGATTTTTATATATAAAATAAGCCTACAAAAGCGGAATTCAGTCGATGCAGCAGTTCTCGAGATATTTTGGTCACCGATTCTGAAAATGTAGTTTCGAGAAAAACGCGTTTAAAGTTTTAAGTTAGGTTTACATCCTCCAGGACATACCTATACTAAAACTCGCACAGCTCCGCCAATTGAAACTGTCACACAAGACTTTTGAGATGCAATACTTTAAGAAAATGTCAAAACCCCAAAATCCATTCTCCCGGATTTTGCAGGAGGGCATACCCCCTTAAGTGGAATAGAATCGTCTCACTACGCCTTACACAGTAAACAACATTCGCAAGTAACTTCTCGAACCATCACATATCCATTTCTCCCCAAAAACTCGCCCAACGTAAAAAAAAAACATTTCCCTCCAATTCCATTCCACCCATCGCGAGGCAGCCTCACACTGCAACCTCCCGGCGTACCATTTTCATCAAGGAACAACGAGTGGGTGGTCCAGCGAAACCGTAACAGATAAAGCGACTCGACTTCGACAAAGGCTAAAATGGCCACTACACAGAAAATGCGAGGGTGGGCAGCGGGGGGGCGGACCCGTGGCGGAGTCGAGCAGAATTTAATCATATTTCGATATCGCTCCTTTTCACCTTTCCCTCCCCATCTCTTTCTTGCCCCCTCCGCGACAAAATCCGCCCCAGAAGCAGAGGCCCCCGGTTTCAGAGCTCTCTCTCTCTCTCTCTCTCTCTCTCTCTCGTTGCGCGGCGAGCTGGTCGACACCATAGAATTATTTCAATGAACCACCCCTTCTGGTCTAGCTGGAAATTTAATGAGAGCTCGCTTTTCAGTGACCGACCAGCAGCCGGGATTCCCGAGACGTCGACGCGGATTTATTATTGACCGAGTTCGCGGCTCGAACAACCTCGATCCTCCCCGCTCCCCTCAGCCTCGCCCTTTTTTCCCTTCCCTTCTTCACCGGGTCGCGTTAACCGTTCTCTACGAGCGTTTTCACCCTCCGCCCTCTTGTCGTCAGCTGGAGGGCAAGACCTCGCGAGCCTCCGTCGTCTGGGGGCGGAGAGGGAGGGGAGAAACTCGATCATCCGCGGTGCACTCCTCGGTAACGAGATTCTTTCGAATGTAACCGCGGCAAAACTCTTTCTAGGCCGTGCCCGTAATTTACTGGAGTGGATGGGCCGACCGGCGACGAGATGGTACCTTGCCCGCCCTCTCGTCCACCAGGGATTCGATTTTCTTCTGTTCTCCCCGCGGTAAACGAGTGCTCGAGTTATTTACTCGGCGAAGAGGTAAACGCTGCGGCGTAGGTAGCCAGGATCGCTCGAGTGCGTGCACGCGAATTCGAGCATCCTCCTTCGACCGTTGCAACGGGTATCGCGCGATGGGAGATTAATTGGCGTTCCTGGAAAGCTGGTGGAGATCTGGGGAGTCGTTAAAACCGACGGTCAGCCCACTTGTAGTCGCGAAGATACTGGGTTAATTGGGGGTGCTGGTGGTGATATTGCAAGGATCAGCCTGCGTGTTGGGTTCGTGCCGATTATCTAATCGGGAATTCCAGGAAGATGATCCTTATCGATTTTATATTTGTTTATTGCGATATTTCGCAGATGGTGAGCTGTCTCCTTTCGCTTATCGCGTTTAAATTCTTTAAAAGACTGCGGTGGATGTTCAACAAGGCTGTTAACTGCGCTACGTACAGAGTATTTTTACCAGTCTCCTGAATTATTACAAAATTTCGAATGGTATCCATGATTTTTGTGGCAAAATTCAACAAAATTGAAAGAACTCAACAAGTGCTACGACTATCAGCTATTGCAATTTAAAAATTCGAACAAATATAGATGCATTGATAATTGAAAAGATTATCCAATATCCCTAGACAGATATTTTTATGAAATAAAAAAAAATGGACCTGTATCTATCGCCAAAATATCCCCTACTGATTTTTAATAGCTATTTTAGATTACCCTAATTTCGATTACTATTCCCTATGGCTGGTTCTATTTTATTTTTCAGAAGGGACGGTCAGAACGTCGGGCAGGCCACGATTTCAACCGACAACAAATCAAGTCGCATTAAATGCAATTACCCGCGACAGATGACGCAGGGTACCGAGTTAGTTCGTACTCGCTATACGACAAATTGATCGAACCGCTTTTACTTAAGTAGATCTGCCCATCAGCCAACGCTGCGATGCCGAACGTATCAGTTCTGATAAGTTACACCTGTTATCCTGCAGCATCGAAATAAAAGCTCGAAGAGATTATCAGTAAATTTCGCGTAGGTACCTGGTTCTCCTTTGCCACGAGAAAGAAATTCGAGCGAAATTCAATACCTGATAGAAAACAAAAGTATGTAATTTAAATTAGGTAAATTATTTTGAGAATGACGAAACCTCGAGACTTTCCACGACTGCCCATTATTTTAGAACAAAACGCAAATGCTTTAAAAAAGTATTCAGCAATATCGATGGCTCCTAAATTAAAGAGAAACTTAATCAGAATTTTTTAAATATAGTTTCAGTCTCCTATGGATTCTAAAATCTAAATCTCATCTTGAATTTTTTGCTACAAGGAGAACTATCATTCCCATCAGTTCAGATAGCCATTTCTAATTTCTGCTCTAAAAAATACATAAGCTTCAAACAGAAACGGGTAAGCACGATATAGCAGGGTGAAAATACTGTCGCCCCCAATGCAGCGACGGGGGTAGAAAACTCTTTTTTTTTTATTGCAGGGGTGCGAAGCGCAGACCAGGGAACTCATGACACAGGCAGCTGTTCGAATTACATACTCCGGGCTCGCCCCTGGCGCGTGTACGGTTTATTGACACACACTCCAGGCGACCGCGGTATTATTACCAGTGTCCGCGCGTTCCCCGCGAAATGCACCGCCCTGTTTTCGAGAAACAGAGAAAGAGAGAGAGAGAGCGAGAGAGAGAGAGAGAGCGCGAGAGACAGAGAGAGGATCGAGACGAGAATCTCGGCCCACGGAAGGAGAAAATCAACAATGCAGCCCGCCTCCACCTTTCCACCCATCCTTCGCGCGTTCCTTATCTCGAAGCAACCGGTCGATCCACGACGAGCACAATTTTCGAAGGTCCCACGATTATTTCCCCGACGCCGAACGCGCGAATACCAAACACGGTCACTTGCTCTGGCACTCTAACACCATACTACTTTTTAATCTACCCTGTCATCCAATAAACTACTCGCATCTATCTTGGACGATATTATGAAAAGATGAATTACTTATTCCACCTCGCGACCTCGTAAACAACTGCTCTGCAATTAAAATGCTCTGTTGTGTAACTGCGGTGTTAAACAGTATGGTATAAAATTGCCGCGTTACAGAGCAATAGATTTCGTAGCGACGTGCTTGAATATTGGAGCGAGTAACCGTAAAAGACGCTCAAGTAGAAATGGAATGTTCTGTAAGTACAGAAACAAGGCCTCTGCTAGGATAACAGATAGCTCAGAGTTTGTATAACGGATGTTCTACCGCGAAGCTTTATAATCCAGACGGACAGGAAGGAAACGAGGAAACACCGTGGAATGGAACAGAAGACGAAGCCGCGAGCGGTGATTTACCGTACGATTATCGTTCGCTGGCGATTGACATTCGGCGCGCTCGATGTTTGTCGAAAGGTACAATTGCACGCCTTCAGGAGCACGGAATTATAGGGGTTGCATGCGAGGCCAGCATCTCGATGACAGAGCGTGCATATCGGGCGCAGATGGGTAGAAAGAGACAAGAGGGAGATACGAGCGGTGCTTGCACGCCTCGAGACACACGCATATGCTTTTGACGTTTCGCGTCCGGTAGCGTCCGCGTACGATCTCCCCGCTTCGATTATCGCGGGTATCTACGGCGGTGGTGTTCGATAAGGTCCCAGGCTCGACAGGTCCTGCGCCCGTTCCTCGAGCGGCGGCGAGAAACTTGATTGACAGGCAGGTGGAAAGGAAATAAAGGGGACACGGTGGCAGAGTCGACCGGGGAACATGTCGCTGTCAGGGAACATCGTCGTACGCGCGGCCGATGTTTCGTCCTAGGTCATAGTACGAGAAATGCGAGGTGCACCACTCACCTACGTGCTTCTCCGACTTCGGCGTGGAGGCCATCGCTAGCCGGTGGTAGGTCCTCTCGAGCCACGACACTATCTCACCATTCCCGCGAACGACCGCATCGTAAGCTACGCACCAGTGGCTGCCGCGGCGTTTTCGCTCTGATGTAAACCCGACGTGCACCGCTACATCTTCGTTTGTCAGCCATGTTTCGGGGCGCGAGCGCGCCGACCGCCATCCCGCGGCGGGTACCCGAACACGGCCCAGCGCCTGGCCAATATGGCCGACGGTCTGTCAATCGGGTGACATTTCACCTGGAATTTCGCCTGCCCAAGGAATGCTCGCGAACGATTGACTATCACCGGCGGTGCGTGCACCGCGGCCACGTGCGTGCGAGCTCCAACTGCGACCTGCGATCAGCGAGCTCCACACCCGCGACTGTCGCTGCAGTGGAAATTAATCGGAGTGGCGGCGCGACGGCCGACACGGGCGCACCGGTACAGTGGCGCGCAAAAGCACGACGTCTGTCGACGGGCCGGTACAGTCTGCAACAGAAAAGGCCGCGGCAGCGGTGGTGTTTTAATGGTAAGTGGTGCGAGGAAGGTGTGAGTGTCGAGCACGAGCGACAATGTTTCCCTGGGACAGCGAATCCCTTTTGAATCGAATGAGTGTGTAACAGAAATAAAGCACTTGTAGATTATGTTTCTTCTTGCCACGCTTCTTGGCAACTTGTAGAGTACTACTGATAGTCGCTTGCCCCGCGAATTGCAGAGACTCATTTCGCTGGGTGTATTCGAAGCGATTCGAATTTGATGCCAACGTAAAATGGGGAACTCTGGCTTGAAGCAGCACTATGAGACCGCGAAGAAGACCGGCGCGTTGAAATTGTCCCAAGGGAAGCTCGACGAGTTCCCGCAGAATCTACGTGCCCTCGCGTCGCTGTTGCGCACCTTGGATCTCTCCGAGAACAAATTCATTCGAATCCCCGAAGATATCGGGAGCTTTGCGTTGCTGAAGCAACTGAACTTTAGTCACAATAAACTGACCGCTCTACCCGAGGCACTCGGCGCGTTGACGAAATTGGAGGGTTTGAATGCTAGCTCGAACCAGATACGAAGCGTACCGTGGTCTTTGTCGAAACTGACACGCCTGAAACAGGTCAACCTATCCGAAAATCAGATCAGCGAATTCCCCCTAATGTTCTGCGACTTGAAGCTGCTGGACGTGCTGGACGTGTCGAAGAATCGAATAACGACGATACCCGACGCGGCCGCGGCGTTGCATGTGGTGGAACTTAACCTCAATCAGAATCAGATATCAGCGATCTCGGAGAAATTGGCGGAATGTCCGCGGCTGAAGACACTGAGACTGGAGGAGAATTGTTTGCAGCTGAGCACGGTGCCTGTTAGGATTTTAAAAGACTCGAAGGTCTCGGTCCTTTCCCTGGAGGGGAACCTGTTCGGGATGAAGCAATTTGCCGATCTCGACGGCTACGACAACTACATGGAAAGGTACACCGCGGTGAAGAAAAAAATGTTTTAAGAGGCGTTATTATCCCGAGGGACACCCCAATCTCTGTGTAGAATACAAATTGTACAACATGTTATTTAATAACAGTTATTACCTAGCTTTGCAAAGATGCCGCATCGTGTTCGTGCAATTATTGCATCCGACAAACGCGACAATGTAATTGTGTACAAATAAAACATCACGATCGATCGCGATTGTGCCGAGGGGTACTGATATCTTTCAAAAAAAATAAATGTTCGGATAGAATTATAATGAATTAATGTTTTCGTACTCACTATTCGTTAACGTTGTACTCGATATACGATCGAGATTATAACCTTATTAGTCTCTATTATAGTTTTTGTTATGCCGTTTGCAAAACAGTGCCCTGCTTTGTGTTTCCTGCTTTAGTACGTTTCTCATGGACGATGTTCCGTGCACATGATTCATGCAACGTTAAAGTGTATATACAGAGTACGTTAATAAATGATATACAAAATATTTATTTATCTTTGTCGCACAGTAGTGTATCGCATATTACAAGAAAAGGTTTTGTATTTGTTGTAAAATAAATTTTTTGCAACTCGGAACACGTTTCGAACACTTTTCGAATTACCACGACCGTTTGTTACAATCCCGCGATCTATTTGCTGTATTATATATGTAATGAAGTTATACAGATTTTATGGAAATAAATTATGTATGTATTTTTAATCCGTGTTGTTTTTCTCTACTTCCCGATATCCTTATTTCCTTTTTTTATTATCTAATATCAAAGAAGTTATCACGCGATGTTAAATTAGCTCACCATTGCATTCAAAAAACAAATGATCTTTCGCATTCCAAAATGGCGTGGCTGGCCTCTGCTTTTCTGACAGGAAGAGGCTCTGAAATTAAAAAGAAATCGACAGGTGAGTTGCGAGCAGTGAAAAAAGAAGTTGCATGCTTCAACTTCTACCTTAGCAACCCCTCACTCGCGGATACGTGAGTAGCTTAAATATTACTTCATTAGGGACAAGAGATTTGTATTCCACTCTTTCCCCGACTGGACAATTACGGCTAATTTTAGAGCGCATTCAGTAACCTATCATCGGTTAATACGCATATAATTAACGACCGGAGAGTTATGTCACCTTCTATACGTTTATATTCCGCGCGACAATTGAAAGATTTAATTCTTAAAAGTCATTGTTTATACATAAACGTTATACGTGATCACGTTTAACGAATTTGCATTTCGCTTGTAAATTCATCACGGACAGTACGTATCGATATAGCTCTGCCAAACTCGATGCGATTAGATTTAAATCGTAAAGATGCCATTATTTACATAAGTCATTGGATTTATAAGCGTAAAAGTATTCCGTGTACCATGTTCCACGGATTCTTTCGGACTATTTGAAATGGAACAAAACTTATGCACGCCTAGGGTACAGACGACGAGGATCTTGTGTATGGAAGACGTACTACTCTAGTCTTTTACAAACTTAAACATTTCAAGCATCGAACTTATCCAACATATAATCACATTCTATTCAATTGAAATGAACGCAAATAATTATAATAACATAACAGAATCCCTGGCTACGCTATTATCAATTGTTTATATTATGCCTGTACCACAATAGAACGTCCATCTAACGACCACCGCCGTACCTCAAAATCCAAGTACCCCGCACCAATAACCATGCAACATTTTCGCCCACCTATAAAAACCCAAGAAACATCATCCATGCTCTATGAATTATTCACGAATAATTCGCTCAATCATACCCCTATACTTAAAAAGAAATCGAAAACTAAAAGCATTATCCTCGCAAATCGCCATTGCACACTCAACTGTTCCATCTCACATAATCCTGAAACCTAACCCAGAATATTAGCAGAAATAATTCCGCTAATCCGAGCGAATCTATCTAAGATGTTTCATAAGCTCCCCAGCGATTATACCGCAGTTTTCAACTATAACCGCAATCGTACCTAGAAAGCTGGATCGAGGAGCGGGCGCCCCTGTGTCGTTAGACGTCCCTACGGGGAGCACTGCCACCTCGGTGGCTCGGCTGACTAGCGTAGTATCTAGCAAGTGTTTCCCCGAACATGGCGGACGGTACTCATTCGAATTTTCAAGGGACACAATGAAAGTGCAGCGAATTCGCCGCGGTGATGCCCGTGACTAAGGGCGTGTGGTGATCGTGAAGGCTGGCCGACGTGGGTAGCCGGGCGGCACCGTGAACGGTAACGGCTGCACGCGCGTCGCCGTGTCGCCGTCCTGACTCGCACGGGACGAGAGTTTTGCCGCGCCGCGATCCCTGTGTCTCGGAGCGACCGACCGTGGCGGGGCCCCCATGGTTGTAAATGGCTGACGGGAGTCGGGAAATGAGGGCCGAACGTCGCGCCTGATTCCACGGCTGATACGCTGAGGTACGACATAGAACGGCGTTTCAATGATCGAGCGGTACACGCGCCGATCATCTCCATCGAAACCACCAGCGAACCGGGTGGCCCGCTCCAAGCACCGCCCGGTGCTGGGAGCTGTATCTTCCCCGGGGGTTGCTCGTGTCCGCCGTATCGCCCAGTGCCCTCGTCGATTGATCAGGCATCACGGGGGGGGAGTCGCGTGTGTTCCCTCGATCGACAGGGAATCCGTTGTCCCCTCGACGCGCTCCTCGCCGCGGCGGTGCAAAATAGCTTCTCGGAAGTTTATCTACGTGCTCGAGCGCGACGGCGGTGTCCTCTCGTCTTGTTTGGGAGCAGCGTTCGCCTAGCTGCTCCTCGTCTCGACGAGCGAGACCGAGAGCCCGCGGACCACTGGCTGGTTAATCAGATGCCGATCATATGGTCGTTATTTGTTTCACGGTCCCTCGCGTTAACGTACTCAACGCCCGATCGTAATGGACGTAAACGAATGACTCGCTGGACGACGAGCGGTTTCGCGCGATTCCGTGGACCAGCCGTTATGTGTACGTGCATGCAAGCCGACTTTGCTTCACCCCCCGCATTTCAAATGATTAGTTTCACGGGCGAGATCGTGCGTTAACATCGTCTCCCATGCCAGACTGTTGCTCTTTCGCTTACTGCTATCATTGCTTTTCACATGCACAGCCCCACTCCTTTGGGATGCAGGGCAATATTCGTCGCAAGAAAGATTCATTGCATTCTTGCAATGTTGACAGACATATGTGTGATAATTGTAATTAATTGCTGCTGATCGTATTGTTTACTGTTACCAGAAAACTCAAGTCTTGTTCTCTCGTGTTATTGTGAATCTTCCGTTGTTTCTGTTCGCGTAGAAGTAAGTCTGTATTGAACCACGTTAAAATGCAGCCTTATCATATAAAATGTTGCTAAAAGAAACAACTGTGCGATTCTTTTAACCATTCAGACTGTTCTTAGTATTCAAAGAATCTTTACACGATCCTGACTCGTGACTACATCCGAGGAGTCTGATAATTGTAATAAAGTTACGAGTAACGTATCGGTATTAGAAACTTGCGATAGTAAAGCTACGTAGAGAATATGGAATCGGGCAATTTAATTTAGTACTCGGGGGTTAATTCCGTTGGACTTTTCGAGCTAAATAATGTTGTTTACATTTTCTATCATTTATGCCTGTTTCGATTATCAATGGTACACGCAGTAAATGTGATTCTTATTCTGTGTGACCATAGAAACAGGGTAGAAAATGTCAGAGCCGGAAGAAAGTCTGGCAGCGCCGGATAGCACTACGAGGGAACAAAGGTTGGGTTTCTCTCATGGGGACGATGTTCTTCTTCAACATAAAGATGGCAAATTTTACCTTGGAACAGTTGTCGAGGTACATTTGTATGACATTTTACGAAAACCGCCAGATTTTTTACATCTCTCATTAAGTTACATCGTGCCATCGATTTGAGCATAACTGAGTTGTTTAGCAAACTAAATATTGTATATACATAGGTGGATTTGGCAAGGGAGAGATGCCTTGTCAAATTTCTGGACAATACCTCCTCCTGGTCTTCGGTTAAGGAGCTGACAAAGCTATCAATGCCGGACTCCGAAGTTATGTGCGTTCTTTGCAAGAAATCTCAGCCCAAGA
This sequence comes from Andrena marginata, assembly GCA_963932335.1. Lineage (NCBI taxonomy): Eukaryota > Metazoa > Arthropoda > Insecta > Hymenoptera > Andrenidae > Andrena > Andrena marginata. The sequence continues at coordinate 10,002,137 of OZ010660.1, forward strand.
CTGATAATGACATTATTGTTTGCGACAAATGTGGTCGCGGTTATCATCAGCACTGTCATCAGGTAATAGTAAATCGTTTAGATTTTGATGTAGGTCTGATAATTTTTGTGTTTATGTTTCTGTGCCTGTTATATGGTACGCTATGGAACAAATGAAACAAGAATGTACGCTTACAGCCCCAGATATCTAAAGAAGAAACTGCAGCTGAGGCACATTGGATTTGTAAAAGATGCGTAGATAGTCAACCACGGACGCGCGATGCCGTAGAGCCAAAAACTTCTATGGTAAAGGCAAGTATCAGGAAAGTTTGCAGTGGCAGGGACCAACCTCAGCCGCCACCAGATGATATGACAAAGTTGCCGTACGATGTAAGTGTTTATTGTAACAGATTTCTTGAAATTAATTGAGATCGAAGAAGAGTCGAATGGTGTTATTGAATCAGGAAAAAGATTTATGGAATCAACAGCTAATATTTTATTCCAGCCTAACATGTTAAATTGGGACGCGCATCACAGAGTGAATGCTGAACAAATTTATTGCTATTGCGGTCTCAATGGTGAATGGTATACGCAAATGTTGCAATGCGCTCGTTGCAAACAATGGTTTCACGAAAAATGTGTCAGTTGTCTAACTTATCCTTTGTACAGTGGAGATAGGTGAGTAAAAGCTGCTACACCTTGTGGACCGTTCCTATGTTAGCGCATGTAGCTTTAATGTCTAATGGATTGAAATATAAGAGTTTGCAGAAAACGAAGAGATACGTGTGCAGATTTTTGCGCACGTATACGCGCGCACTGCGGTCCGCAAGGTGTTAATGACGAGAATATTAAGCGAGGAATTCATAATATCTATATTTACAGATTTGTTACTTTAAAAAGGTGCTCTATAATTGATATGGTTTCTAGGTTTTACGTATTTGTTTGTTCAATGTGCAATTACGGCAAAGAGTTCGTACGGCGACTGGAATTAAAATGGGTAGATCTGGTGCACCTGATGTTGTACAATTTGACTGTTTACAATGCTAAAAAGTATTATGATTTGGACACTGTTATTGTACCTTACGCCAATGATAACTGGAATACTTTGCAGCTACCACCACGGGTGAGGATGATGTTAAGTTAACGTGCGCGAAGCTTTTTATTCTCTGTTGAAAGGATAATTCATTATAAACATGCGTATGTATTTGTGACCGTTAGATCAGGGATGTGAGTGCTCAAATACGCAGGGAGTCTATACTAGCAATATTGACAAATAATAGAAACAGATTCAAATGCGGCAGAGAAATAAAGAAACGTACCACAATATGGGGTCTTAGAGTTAGATTACCACCACCATGCCCAATTGTTAATCTTCCGCCAACCGGTGTAATAGATGATTCTGTGTTACGTAGATGCTGGGGTGCTAATAAAAGACTGCAATATCTTCCTCCACCTACAGGGTTAGTTGAGATATAATGCTAATAGAAATGCGTATCGTTAAATCCTTAAATTCAGCTATTTGTTTATCCAGTAGATCGGAAGCAAACTCGTATTGTTTCAGACCGATAAGTTTACCAGAGAGTACAAAGCAATTGACTGAGCTAAAGCAAAGCACGGCGGAGAATTTAGAAATTCCCGTGAACCCGTCAGACGTGGTAATGCGTGGAACGATTTATCAGAATTCCGAGGCGGAGCAAAGTTCATGCCCGAGTCCAAGCCCGCCAACTCAGTCTACACAATCTCTAAGAGAGAGGTGTGTAAAAGGCGCACAGGAATTCTGCCAGCACGTGACGAGAACTAACAAACAATAACTTTACATTATTATTCCCAATTAATTGCAGATATAGCGGAGGTGGTTTCGTGAAGAAATCATTCCCATTCCCGAAACTGAGTTTACAAAGAAGGAGACGCTTGATGGCATTAGGAAGTTCCCGCGAAAGAATGTTACGCAAACACAAGAAGAGAGAAAAAGGCGATGGTTCACTGAGTAAGGCTCAGGGTGTTAGAGAAGCTAGATACCGAAAAGCAAGAAAGCTACTGAAGAATGCTATAGCCAAGGTATTAAGAAATAAAAATATAGCTGTTAGATCTAATACCATACTTTCACGTACAAAGACATACAACGGACTTTTCTGTTGCGCTTTATAGAGTAAATCTCGAAGCTCAGAAGCATCTGATTTACCACCAACGCCACCGACGTCGGTCTCTGGCCCTCCCACGCCGCCAGCCACGACATCCGGTATATCTGAACTATCCGTGCCTAGTTCCGTAGAGCTGATGCACCCGTTACCGCCGTCTACGCCCGCGGACACGAGCGGGGACGAGACCAGTTCGAGGGGAACGTTGGACTCCTTTATTCCGCCGCCCAAAGACTTTGAAGGCAAGAATAATCCTTTTAGAAATCTCAGTGACTTGTTGGGCACACCTGGCAGTCTCAATCAAACGAATTCGAGTACCCCGTCACCGTACAATCAATGTCCAATCACGTTGCCCCTACCGCTCACACCTGTTATATCTCAACCGCCAGTAGTGCGGCCAGCCAAAAGACAGTTATCAGAGAAAGACATTATTATAGACAGAAACGGGCAAGTAAAGCGTAGACGCCAGCATAGGAGAGGCCGCCCATCGCAACAGCAGATACAGCAACAGTTTCAGCAAACCGCTAGTAAGACGGCGGCGATCTTACCGGCGCGTAATAACGAGGTTAAAAGTGAATTCGCGAGGAATTTAAGAAGTTCGTTTAACGGTGCCTCAAGCAGTGCTAGTAGTCAGATTGGCAATTGTGTCGATTACGCGTTGAACGGTAGGAGATTAAGGCAACGCCAGAGCAATGAGAAATTACCCCCGCCGGATCCGCAGCCGCAGAAGAAGGGCAGCGTGCCCTCGTCCCCAAAGTGTTCGCCCGTTAAGCAAAGTGCACCCGACATATCCCTGGATGATCTGAAGTCGTCGGTCAACATATACTTCGGCGCAGCAAACAGGATCGCCGCCGGCGAGAAGTTCGTCATCAAGGCGAAGAGGATAGGGCCGAACGGTCAGACTCAATACCTTATCGAGTGGGAGGGACTCAATACTTAACAGTAAATAATTTGTCTGTGCGACCGCACGTATCGCGGTCGTATGAGAAATATTCTGTTCACATCGAGGGCAACGGCGGCCGGAATCAAGCTGCGCTCATCATTCATTCTGTATCGTCTTTCTTTTAAAGGACTCGGTGGTTTGAAAGAGAAGAGAAAAACAAACGATTAGTGACAAATCGATCCGTGTCACATGCACTGCCATTCGTTACATATGTTTTATATAATAAGTACGTATTAATTGGTGTACGATGTGTGACTGTTCTTGCAAATGTGAGTCTTATTTAATTCAGGCTTGGGAACTAACTGCCCTTTTCGACAGATTTTCGGAAGCAATGCCTTCTTACTCTCGCCGCGCGTCTTGACCCACGCGACGGCCGTAATGCTTGGGCCATCTCAGGCGCGTACCGCATGAACCGCGCGTGGCGCATTAAGGTTGTCGCCCACTAGGCCGAAGCGTGGAGACCACGCATCGCTCATATGACAGAATAGCGGCGATGAACGTTTCACTTTGGTCGCCGTGCTTCGCTTCGGCGTAGTGGGCGACGGCCTTCAAAGCGATATTCGTATCAATATACCGCATTCCAACTTTAGAGTAGACTCGTTCCGCGCAGGGATATACTCTTGATTTGTAGGAAACGTTAGATCCGTGGAAACTGTGCGCCGATCGGTCGCATATCGTTAGGGGCGTAGGTCCGCTCTTATATGGAATAGAGTGTGTAGGTTTCCACATCGTCCAAGAGAGCACGATTGTGGATGCGTTTTTGCTTTGTCAACGCGCCTGAGATGGCTCAAGCAGGGCCGCCTTTACCAATGGACTAAATGGGCTATAGCCCAAGGACGCTTAAGAATCAAATATGTTGAAATGCTTTTTTCTCATCAATTTTGGAGACAAAAATTTCTATCTGGAGCATCTTTGCTGAGGTTCCGGAGTTGTGGTGTACTGCCTTGCACCGATTCTGAAGAAATTGCACCCTTTGCGGCTAGGGCGCCAAAATTTTTTAGCCCACGGCGCTCAAATTTGTTAAGACGGCCCTGGGCTCCAAGCATTACGGCCTTCGCCCGGGGCCAAGATGCGCGGCTGGAGAAAGGGTGCGTTGCTTCTGAAAATCGGCCGAAAATGCCAGTTAATTCCCGGGCCTGATTTAATTAGTCGGCAAACCGAGAGCCTCGTGGAGACGCCTGTCCCGTCAACGGCAAACTTCATTGCTGGACAATGAAATTGTTTCGCTGCCCGTTTAAAAGTAGTCAGCCGCTCGCTGGTTCCGTTTCACTCCGCATACAAGAAAACGAACACTTTTCGTCTCGTTCGGTTCGCTATTTGCATTCAAAATGTACCGTCCATAATTATCTCCGACGCATAAAATTCAATTAACGTTTCTACATCTATTTTACTACAGAGCAAAAATAAGGGGGTGCGCGTGTACGAAAGGGAGAGAGAGAGAGTGAGAGAGAGAGATATAAAAAGAAAGAGGGAAACATTTACAAGAACAATCAGATACATTGCTTATAAATTGTACATATTGTAGCATAGTAGTTTCGCAGAAGAATCGATGGATGCGAGGCGACGCGCGAGGCAAAGCGATTTGCCGCGGCGGTCCTCGCGTTCGTTAGAGATTGGCCAATCGCTCCTGACGAATCGCGGAGCAGACCATGATCGCGACAAGGGAAGGTGAAGTGAATTGAAACTGACAGTTGTTCCTCTCACTTGAGCTAACATACTAGCTACCGTTAGTGGTTAGTGTTAAAGAGTAAAAGAAAAGAAGTAAAAAAGAAGCAGGCATCCTGCAAAGGTTATTTTTCAATACAATCGTAGAGATAGACATCCGCTTCTGCGCCTTCATCGTCTGGGACTGTCCCTTACACGATTCAAACCGAACGGAATCCTACGCGACAACTATTACTGCCGTACGCCACTTTGTCTTCTGTCGCTCCGTTACGCGATTAGGCTGCGACACGTAGCGACACGAAATTAGTATTATTTTTAACTAACAACTGCCCACAGAAGTCTATTAATTTGTAAGGGTTTGGGGGAACGTTTCACGCCACGCTGTGACGGTTCTAGACGATGACGGCACAGTCCTAGCATTGCTCACTATTATACAAGACTAAGGGAAAACAGCATACCTGTATAACGTAAAGTTTAAAGAACCACAGAGCTGAGTACGTAAGTGATTGGCCATGTTATCTGTGCAAGGGTAACGCGTTTGTAAATTTGCGAGATCATTTCGAGCTCGAGATGTAGGAAATCTTTATAAACTGTTCTTGTTATTATTAAAAAATTTGTAGGGCATGAGAAATATTCGTTCGTGTGTAATAGACAGTCGTGCGAACGGCGCTCTTGTGGGATTTCATATTGGACATTTTTCGGGACGTTTTGTGGAGCAGGTTTCGAGCGGAAACGCTGCTGCGGGCAACTACAGAGGTGTCTATTTAGCTGGCAGGGGTTTGGAACCATATCTGGTCGCCTATCGAGGCAGGTAGAGTTCCAAACATTCACTGCGAGCGAGTTACCGATACCCGGCATGAGATAGCGAGTTCTTAAATCGGTAGGTTGTTAAAACAGACATGCCTGGGTGTCGGCACAAGCGATTCCGCGAAGCTAGTTCCAAGAACTGGTGGAAATAGCGACGGTCGGCTAGCGGGGCAGAAATCCGGCCAGCTAACGAACCACCTCTGTAAAATGCAATCAACGACGAATCACTTTTGTACGAAAAGCCTTTCCTTTCATTCGATTCATATTGCGAACAATACTGCACAGAGTCTGTGGTCAGAACTTACTAATCAGTAGACGTCTATAGCGACCGAGGGAAGATTTAGGTATCAAGATATATTATTTCTTGTTAGGGTCTCGAATCAAAAGAGCTTATTAGAGAAATTGAAGAACTTTAGTTTCTGCCCATTCTACTGCACTTGAGTTATCGATGAAATCATGTCGGACGACTAGTTACAAGAAAGTAATTGTTAGATGTTCTGCGAGGAAAAATTGGCGCGTATAAGTGAACGGTCGTCTGATGAACCAGTCTTTCTTGGGATACCAAATGTATCTATCAGAGAAGCGAAAGAAAAGTCGTCACGGATCATTTTCAAAGCGAGTTAAAAGTTGTTGCGTTCATATTCCACGACTGTTCCGTTAGGCTCGAAATTTGATCATCCAACCGATGCGAATGATACGAGTCCCCCTCCCGAAAACTGGGCACGAGAAAAGCCGCGAGTCATTCATGCTTAGACAGACTTACCTAAGAGATAGGTATTTTAAGCGCTATTTATTTAATCTACTGCGTGTAATGATCATTTGCATTGTGACTCCTTTAGAGAGAGACAAGTTTCGAAACAACGACTTGTTTGGTCCACGGAAGCTGTATTTGTGATGGCAATCTTGAAATTACGGATCTTTGTACACAAGCTTTTATCAGTTATGCATACCGTTTTCATATGGTGTTCTAAAACGTGCGATACAGTATGAAAGGGAGGCGATCCTTAAGAGATAATTCGAAAATGTGTAGTAAAATCGTTTAAAGTAATAATCACACTGAAATGTAGTACAGTAAATCCTCGTATTAAACTCGACAAACGGGGCTGACGGCGGGCGTACAACGCGATGCGGATACTATTCCGATACCGCGAGTGAGAAAACCGAAGAGCGAGCGAGAGGGAACGAAACAGTTGACACGAAGTTGCCGTCGACTCTGTCGTTCTCTCACTCTCGACCGAGGGATTCCAAGAAATGGGGATAGTCACCAGGCGTACTACTGTCGTTGGCAGAAAAGAAGGCGCCCGGACGCTAAAGCGGCAAGGGGGCTTCTTTGCTCTCATTTGCCAACGCAACAATGTCGACCAATACAAAATAAGCGAAGGGGACACAGGCGGTGGGAGCCAATGCGAACAAAGTAGCCCCCTTACCCCACTTGGCATCCGGATGCCAACTTCTTTGCAAACGACAGTACGCATGGTAAAAACGGGTCAATAACGAGGATTTACTGTACTGCCTTGGTAGAAATATTGAAGAATGAAAACATTAAAGTTTCTCAGGACAATCAACGATTTTCAATAGAGAAAATTCGAATAAAAATCTAAAGCTGTTATCGGAAAACCTTGCTGCACACTTCCGAATCGTCTTTTCCCAAATGATCGCCCTCTGATTAATTACAATCGCATATTTCGGGATTCCTCTCTGCATTTGCGTCATGATTTTCGAAAGAAACTGTCCCGATGGTCTTCAGGCATTAACAAAAGTGTGTTCAAGTGTGTTCAAGCAGTGGCGCAAGATGAAACTTTTGTAATAGTCTCGCGTGACGGGCGTTGATAGCACGCGTCCGTTTTATAAGCGCATCACCTTACTCTCTAAAGGAAAGGCATAGATAATATTGGACGAATACACTGCCAAACATCTCTAAGTTATATTTAAATAAACGACGTTAGACAATACTGTGCTATGATATATATATATATTATATATATATATTAATTTTGTTTAATATTAAACGAACGTTTGCGTTTAGTTTCTTTTTTCTGTATCCGTCGTTTGTTCCGTTCACGAACAACCGTAAAATGAGGAACTTAAGCGCGACTTAAGCCTGTTTCTTCTTTCGTACGATATAGAACATTTCGCACGCGCTGCTAAGTTTGCGTTCCAAGTTGGACGGACCTACTCCTCGTGCATTGTCCGCGCGACGCCCGCTAAGTAGACTCGCGCGGATCTAGGAAACCGGCGATGTTTCCTTCTCGATCGTTTCGCCGTTTCCTGTGTTTAAATAGAATTAGAATGGAACGCGAGACGGGACATCATTCGACGCGTTAACTAAGTTAATCACGCATTATAATTTCATCGAGCGCTGCGTTGTTAAAGCATCTGTCTAGTTTCTCTTTTGTTATATTTCTCGCGGTGTTTTTCTACCACCAACCGTCTAAGTTCTGCGAAAATACCGTCTTTCTAACGCGCTTGTCTAATCGGGGGTCGGGTTGGCCAACGCGAGGTAAAAGAAGAGGGAACTATTGAATAGAATTTTAAAAGCTGAAACTAGGAGAGTCTGTGATTAGACTGAAACAATATTGTTCGTCAATGAAATCCAGCTAGTACTGGGTTGTCTGAAGACACTGTCCAGGATCCACAATCACAGTTTTGCCTTTCTTGTCTACGGTAGGACGAGTTCGGTCTCAAGAAAACGAAACAAAACTATCGATCCTCGACCCACTCGTAATCCGCTAGCCCACGTCTGAGCGTAGAAGTTCGCGAAGCTTGCGCTTCTAGTTTGCAACTAATTTTTAGTTTAGTTTTATAGGAAGCTAGGAGCCACCAGGGTTCCTCAGTGTTTTATCTCCCGTTGGCGCAACTCAGCCCCGAGCTACCCTCGCGGAGACCGCTCGGTAGCGACGAGCAAAGCGGAAGCATTGAACTGTTGGGAAGAATCCTGTACAAAGTCAGCGTAGGCGATAGGGAAACGGGGAACTGCATTCCTCGGGTCCTCGCGCGAGGACAGGGAAGCGTTAATTAGTTGATTAATCACGACGAACTTTGTACCGACGATCCGTGCCGGATCAGCGCCTCGACTTCGCGTCTCTCGGTAGCGTAAGAACAGGGAAGAAGGTGAAGATGTACTGCCAGTATCGTATGTAAATATTCTCCCCGCAGATACAGAACCCTCAGCCCCATCCACAATTTTTTAATAACACATTGTTCATGGAACGTGTTTGTACGATTGGGGAACGGAAGCCGAGGGATCATTCTGGTCCCCCGGCACGTTCCTGGTGAATGCGTACGGTGCATCGTCTCAGCGCGAGATTTTATTAAAAAGCAAACGTTCACTTTCCTTTGTCACAGGATGCACTTTCCGAGGAAAAAGATTCGATTGAATTTACCAAACAGGTGGTCAAGGAATTCTCTAATTAATTTGGGAACATCTACGCGATTAGAATACCTAGGTGATCGAATTACGAATGATTTTGTACGGTGATATAGTACTTAGACTTAGCTGGAATTCTGTCAACTTTACTTGGTAAATTTCGTTTCCTTATATATCTACGTAGAAGTGAATTTGGATAGACTCTGCGAGCTCTTGGAAACGAGAGCCTGGAGTTTAGTGGAACGATAATCGAAGCATTAGCGATTCCACCGATTGTTCTTTTAATTTTTAAACGTTCAGTCTGTATGTTAGTGTTTTGTGTCTGTTTTCTTTTTAAACATAGTTCTTCGTCGTTTTGTCAAACGTTATTCTCGACTGTGGCCGCCCATTTAGTAAATGCAATAAAATTCTTTTAACGTAACAAGCTCAGTGAACTTACTCGGTGTGTGTGTGTGTTTTCGTTTCGATTCTGCGGTTAGAGAAATGTTCGTTTGTTCACGATTGTAATTCTTCGGATAAAATTAAATTCGAGCGCTGGTTGCCCGGATGACCTGCCTTTAGCGACGGATCAAATTAAAAAGCCGGATCTCGCCGGTGAAGTGGATGCGTTTTGTCGAATGTGAACTGCGTTCTTTCGTTGGTAATTGGGGATGGTGACCGATGGAAAATTATTAGCAACGCTCGTCGAACCAACGGCACTTCGAAAGTCCATGTAAATACAGGCTCTATCATCCAAACTACTTTTATACGGAAAATTGTTCAGAGATGCCGAATGCATATATAAATATATATTTAATAAACACGCTATTTCTGACAAGAATGATCTTTAATTTTAAGCGAACGATGATACGATCTTTGACGAGTATCGTGTGCGGGTCGTCGAGGAAAGTGCTCTTTGGGGGGCATCTAGTATTTTTCTAGAGTCAGTGAAAGGTGTTGCAAATATACTGCGACACATAGAAAGACTGCTCTAAAACTTGAGCCTGTTCGAGGAAAATGTGACTGCCTATTAAATAGCTACTGCAAGTGATGGTATTGTAGACTTCTATTATTTGTTAATAATCATTTTCATAAAAGGCTGTGCTCCATCTGAATAAATTTCTGTATTCTTTCGACAAATCTGTGACTCGTAATAAAAATCTAGATAGGGCTTATGAATTATTCAAGTATTTATTTACATATCTATGAATGAACTTATGATTTAATGCAAAAGGGAATAAATTAGAACGAAATTCTTGATTCGAATAGTTGCTCCTTATGAATGAACATTTAATTATAATGTAAGACCAATATTTCTGGATCAGAGCCAGAATTTATGACTTGGTTCGTAAGCCTATCAATTCGTGTACTGTAATTAAGCGCGTTAAATTTGTTTAATACTCTTCCAGGAGAAAAATTCCACAATCTTTCAATCAACAAATTTATTTATTTTCACGCAATACACTTTAAACAGTAAAAGTAATTCACTTGCAATTCCAGAAATACAGTTTGCTTTGGCAGAGTTCATTACCATACCAATATTAATTTACATAACATTCTTTCGTCTTTATAGTTACTGCTAAGCGTTCTCAAACTCTCGAGCACCTTTCCAGTAACACCCTCCACACGAGAGGGGGTGGACCCCCAGCAGATACATCGAGTGCTAATAATTTTTCTGCACCATCTTTTATCATCAATGTTCAATGCCCCCACTCGTTCGACAAAAAGAATCCACGATTATACCAATTGTCAAAGAAGCTTCCTTTAAAGGCCACAGATGTGGTTCACACAGAAAGAAAGAAAATTTCGTATTTCTCTGCGCGAAGAGGGGTGAGTGTGCGTGTGTGGCGAATTCGAAAAGGAAAATAGTGTGCCTGGTATCGCGTGAAACGAAATTGTGTGTGACTTGCGTGAATCGTGCGCACTGAATGGAAGGAGAGAAAAACGTAAGCGAGCGATCTTTCGACGTGTCTAGTTCCATTGAAAAGATTTTAAAAATGATTACCGAAGGAAAAGAGAGGAAGCTACGAGTCCAAGACTAATTCGACTGTTCTTTAAAAATGGTAAATTCGATCGAGAGGAAGAGAAGTGATTGAATTCACGTTTCGGGGCTCCTTTGGGATTCTCAAAGGGGAACCAAGAGGAGGGGCATAGAAAGCTTGACTCGAGGATCCCTTGATTACGTTTACGCGTGGATTTCCAATTCGTAAGATTAATTCTGTAGCGAGGGAGTCTCTGTATATACACCGCCTGCACTTTGTACGAATATTGCGAACGTCGCTGTGCCCAGCGACCCCCCTTTTACTTTTTGTTTCCTTTCGTCGTTTAATAAAGTGAATTCTTCATGACCTCTTCAATACTGTGAAAATCAATCCGATATACCCCATATCCCTTTTTACAGATTTTCTTTTCGAGTGCAATATGTACTTTTCTTAGGAATTTGAAGCTTTTGACCAATTAGGGTCGAAGTCAAAATTATAAGAAAAAAAGTATCAGCTCATTCGTTATTTTAAAATATTGATTAAACATTGATATGTATTAAGTTTCCAAGTTTAAAAATTTGAATAATTCTAGTTTATTCCAATCTTCGCACTAATCAGTGACCTCCTTAAATTTCAGGTTTGCAGGATGCTAATTCTCACATTGATCAGTAGTTTCTGAGATCTGTGAGAAAGCTAGCCTAACAATAAATTTTGTACAGAAGGCGAAGTATCGTCTAGTTTTACTGAAGTCTTATTTTAGGGGTGGCTTCGAAGGTACACCTGCTACCAGTTGGTATTTGTGCACCGTTGTCAGTATTTCTTAGCAATGTCTTCACCTGCAAACAGTAGTAACTATCTATTAGTAGAATGTGAGAGTTTGATTTACAAGACTGAAGTATTCTCGAACGTGTGTGGGTTTTATCTAATTATATTATTAGCAGCTAATTTAACAATTAATAAGATAATACAAAGGGGCCCAGGACTTCAGATTACAAAATTAATGAACTAATAAATGCGTTATTTCAATTCTGGCAACATATGACTTTTAGAATGAATCGAACTATTCTTGCCCAATTTAGAATTTGAACTATCGAGGACTTTGTCTCAAAGCATAAATCCTTTTGAATTTCATGTGTGCTGCTCGTAACGATTGTGCTTATAATTAATTAGTTATCAGCATTTATTTAACGCCACGTACCGATAAATAATGGGTATTAAAATGCGCCAAATCGAGGCTAAGGTAAAAAGTTTTATAGCCTTAAAACACGCAACTGGGCGTGTTTAAGCGCTCATCTTAGTTCATAATTTCCTCCGCTACGCGACGCTAGCGTTTGTAAGTTCAAACATCGAACAAATATTTAAAATGCCTTTTACAGCAATAAAGAAACAATTTTGTGGTTGAAAATAGTTACATAACGATTTATAGTCTCTATAGAAGCGGTCTGTACCCTCAGATTGCAAATAAAAAAATAGATAAACAAATTTATATATTCTTGTGTATAGCCTCCATTGCAGTGACTTGTACCATCGCGGAAAATTAATAGATTCTTGACTTTCTACAATTAATTTATGAAGTTATAGAGTTGCATCTCAAAATATAGATCCTTAGCTTACTTTCTATATAATATTTGTTACTATTTTGTTCATAATTAGCTATTAATACTTTTTAGATAGGATTGAAACAAATGTGAAATAGATAAGAGTACTTGGGATTCTCAATTATTTAACTATGGACTTTCTAGAAATAATTTATGTATTTTTTCTAATGTCTCTCAAAATAGGTATAGAGCTTTGGCTACAGACCTACATAATATCCACAAATATTTTGTTGACAATTAATTATATTACACTGTAAATGTATTCGCCTTTCGCTTGCATTTAATTAATAATTTCAAATGAAAATTTCTAGCGCTCAAATCTCTGACTCTATCGATTTCATCCGATACTATTTGAGCACCCGCAAGCTTGTAGCTAGTGAACATTTTAACAACTATAGAAAGCAAAGAATATAAGAATAGTAGAGTGCTGTCAACATTTGAAAAAACTACAGTAGTTCCAGAGGTGGAAACTAAAAGGAACCGTATTCGGGAAATTTTCAGGTTTTTTTATTTTTTATTGCTATAATACAATTTGATTGTTGTGTAAAATCTGTCTTGTAAATATACTGAAAAAAGATGTATCTATGCTTACAATAATTAAGGAATAAAACGCGGAAGCATAGCACAATAGAACAGAACAACAACCCTATTGTGAATGTTAGATTAATCTTTATTATTACATCTGTTTTAAAAGACATAACTTATTTATAAAAATATGAGGATCGGGGGGTACCAGTGGGTGAAAGGGGGGGTGGGTGTCAATGTGGGAACGAGGGGAGATGGGGGGGGGCGGAGGCAGGATATAATTAGGATCGAACAAAATCCCTTACATTACGGAATAGTTAATACTAATAAAACTCAGTACTTTTTACAAGTTACAAGGAATAACAAGATCTATCATTAGTAATCGGGACTTTCTCTAACTTATTGTAAGATAATTGTAAATCGGAGCACGTAGCTTATCTACCGTCCTTTCTCCATTTCGTTTTAACACAGAGAAGTATCGGTGTGTCAGAGAGCGGATATGTCGTACCTAATTTTGAACACATTTCGTAATATGTTTAATCAACGATCGCTCGGCGGATCCGATCGTTCTTACGCATATAAATCTTTCCACCCACGCGCGGCACAATTTCGATGTATGAAAAAATATCAGATTCGTTTTTGGGAAGCGGCTCGCTACACCGTTACGAAGTATTCGCGCGCATTGAGCTCTTGCAATCAGATCTTTTACAATACACACATATATATATATATACTATTTAAAAAGAGGGAAAGAAGATATTAACATTCTCTTGATATTTTCTCGTCGTTCGCTATTTGGCAGACTTTTCGTGGCATTAACAGTACAAAAGGCAGTCGCGTGAAGACATATACTTAATTCGTTACAAAACTTTCATTTATATATATATGTATATATAAATAAAAATGTCTCCCCTCAGGAGCGTACAGGTTTCGCGGGAATAGTCATAGAGAATTGCGTTGGACCCTCGTCTTCCGTTGTCGGAAAGCTCCATCACACCTGCGCGTAATTCAGGATTGCATCGAGGATGCTAAACGGCGCACGGTCTCTCGATGCAACGGTCAATTACACAAAATTACATATAATATAATATATATACTCATTTATATATATATTTATATTTTTTCTCTTCTATGTCCCATATAATATAATAAAGGAAACATTATTATTTAGTATCCATGGGGGTCGCCTTATACAATGAAAACGTATCGATATCTACCTTACACAATATAAAAATATGTAAAAACAGTTTGTACAAAATCGAGAGAAAAGACAATTATTTATAATAAGAAGTACCTCGATAGTACGTAAGATGAGCGGACAGGTAGAGATAGAGAGGGAGGGGGATGGATGTCTAAAAGAGAGTATTTACAAATTTCCTCTTTAGAAGTGACGAAGATAGATTTAAAAAAAAAAATAAAAAATAAAATAGAAAAAAGGGAATATGATATTCTCTACGCCGTGATCAACTATTGTTATCCTCTAAATAACCGCGTCACTGGTGGACATATTGCAAATGAACGTGCACGAACTCCGTACCTTATCGACGAATAATTTGCTCTTTTCTCTCGCAACAATCTATGATTAGTCTCTATCTATCTATCTATATATATATATATATATATATATATATATATATATATATATATATATTTATATTTATATACTCTATTATGCGTACACATCATACCACCGTCCAGTCACACCACCGATACGCGTATTCGTTTTATTTATATAAGAACTCTCCTTTGGCATTGGCGGATGAGAGAGATCAGCGAGAATCGTCTTACAGCCCCCGCCCGTCGCCTACTTAATTCATTAATGAATCTACTAAAACATATTAAACGTACACACATTAACGCGTTAACAATTACGCTACAGCACGATACTTTACACGGGAAGAAAAATACAGAGGCGCCGTCGCGAGCTCGCCAGGCGTTCCTCGAGTTCTCGATATAAAAAAGACCCGCGAGAGCTCTTCGGCAGGGTCGACGACGAAGAGAACGAAGAGACGATTTTCTTCGTTCCCGCGTCCGCCATTTCTCGCGAGCTCTGCAAAGTCTCCCTCGAGACCCTACTCGTCGGTGAGGCGAACGGCAGGAAGATATATATTAAAAAAAAATAGAGGGAAGAGTAATTTCGCCGTGCGAATGGAATGTCTGTGTATGGAACGATTTCATTTTATTCGCGGGGCGAAGACGATTCCTCCGAGGGCTCCCGTCGACCGTGCAAAGAGCTACCTTCCCCTTCTATCTTACATGTTAAATCTCACCACGTTCGATCGGTGATTGATCGTTAAATCGTTAAAGGCCATTTGGAAACGCTGCGTTTCTTCGATTAGAAGAACACATTAATTTAATAGATTTACCTAGGTGAACTTCTCGCACGCACCCCGCGACGTTCGAAGGCACGATTCTTAGTTTCTTCCTTGCCACGAAGAGATAGCTGCGGGTCCCATTCGCATCCGGTGTCACGCGGTGCTACGATTGTTACAATTGTTGGACAGTGCCTCGCGGTGACCAGAGGTACGGTGCTGGAGCGGATTGAGTTGTATCGATCCTGAAGGTTTACGCGGTCTTCCCTCTGTTCGCACAAAATGGGGTGACGATTCGTGATGGTAATCGAGCGATTCCTCGTGTAAACTTTGCATCTGGGTATTGTGGCTCGAGTAATATATCATTTGTTCTTCCTTAAAGTTCGAAATTGTATTCAGGTGTCGAGATCCCTAAGCGTCATGTGCAACGAAGAATCATTTTCCGATTAAAACATAAGATTATGCAATTTGAAGTACCAAAATCGTGCGAGGAATCACAAAAACGACACCACGAATCACGTCTCACCCCGTACAGGCGTGCTTGCGCGTTACACAATTAAATAGAATATTACATATTACACTCTACTAGTTGTCTTCGTCGAATACACGTAGCAGCTTGAATGTTTTCTCCGCTCCCATGTTTTCTCCTATGTACAATAACTATTGTAGATAGCAAGGTTCGCGTTCCTCCTTATTCAACTGTGTCTATAGGGTCTCCACGCTGTGGCAAGTTGAAGGCACCATTGTTCATTGAGCTTCAGATACAAAAAGAAAAGGTGGATCGGTCGATAGAGAACGATATATCGTCTACTTGAGTCTCCTGTGATACTCCTAGCCACATCATTTATCGTTTCTTTAATTAGAGAAGGCACAATCGTTGAAACGAGTAGGCAAATGGTGTCTTTGATCCAGGGAAACTGTCTCCTCGCATACATACACACCTATTCGTCGTTAATACATACATGCTTATACAGTTGCAGTAGTGTATCACGAGTGGAAGCAATACAGTGACCTGACGCGTACACGCAAGTGTTATTTCAAGTGAGATCCTCGAAGAAGCAGGTCGTCACACGTGCCCTCCATCACTAGTATAGTGCATATAGAGGCGCAAAGATGCAAACCACCTATGGATCTTGCGATACTCTAACCCTTAACCTGGTACTGTCCAAAATCTATACAGAATGCGGCTCCAAGCCCTCACTTCCTATCACACAAGTATACTACCCTTACCATCTAGTGCTCCCACTATCTCACTCTATTCCTTCCACTCATAACGCCCAGCCGTTCGCCGATATCCGGTGAGGGATACCTTCCCCCCCTTGCGATCCGACCTTGGCACGAGAGAGCATTTCGCGGATGTGCACGGCCCAGAACGTTCCACACCGCTGGCGATAACCACCCTCGAACTTGACGAGCTAATCACAGTTCGTGCGCGCCTAGGCGCCACTCACCCGCGCGAGGAATAGAGGGTGTTCAACCGGCCTCATATGTAGATCGCCTCGGAGCCCTTGTTGCTTTGGTGGGCGCCACCGGCGCTGTACGCGTTAGGCGAGGCCATGCACTCGGACCAGTCGCTATTCGAATGCGGCGAGCTCGACGACCAGTGGCCTGGGCTGTCTGGGGACGGGGTCGGGAAGCTCTCCGGCGCTTGCATAAGGTGCTGGGGCGTTACATCCGGTCCGGAGTGATGGGACGGCGGCGTCAAGTACTGGTAGTACTGCTGCGTCTGCTGTTGTTGCTGCTGCTGTTGCTGTTGCTGCTGCTGTTGCTGCTGCGTGCTCTGCTGTTGCGCCTGTTGTTGTTGCTGCTGCTGCTGGATCTGCTGCTGTGTCTGCTGCATCTGCTGCTGCTGCGCCTGTTGGGCCTGTTGCTGTTGACTCGACGAGTAGGGGAGGTTCTCGAAGTCGAATCCCACGGGCGGCATGCCGCCGTGCTTCTGATGCGTCGCCTGTCTCATGGCGGCGATGTGGGTGGGCGACGTGGGCAACGAGGGCCTGCTCTTCGCCGGGGACGGCGAGCCCATGTAGCTCGCCTGCGGCGACAGAGTCATGTTCGATTGCACCGAATGAGGCGGGGACTGGTTACTGTACGGGGGCGATAACGTGTTCACCATCCCCTGCGCCTGCCGCTGATGGGGCGCTAGCAGCTGGTCGTGAAAATTAGGCAACCCGTAGTTGGTCGTGAAGGTGTCCAGCCCGAGCTGCTGAAGGCCCTGCATGGACTGGCCCTTTATGCAGTCCTCGTAAGGGGGCGGCTGTTTCGCTGTGGCCGTGTGACCCACCAGAGGCAGTGCATTGCTGTAGAGGCTCGCGCTGTCGTAGGGACTGGGCAGATTTCCCTCTGCGCCCTCTGCCCCTTGGGGGATCTCCTGGTTTGGGGGCTGAGCACCGCGTTTCGCCGGGGGCTTCTTCACGGAAGGCTTTCGCCTCACCACTACCACGCCGCCCTCCGAGTCCGGGCTGTTTGGGTTCCCCGCGGCGCCTGTCTTCGGTCGTTTCTTCGACTTCGATTGCTTTGGCGCTGAACCGATCACTGTTGGGTGTGTGATCAGTTGCGGGTGGTTGGGAGATCCTGTAACAAAAAGCAATTGTCCATTTTAATTTCCAAATTATCGATTCTCTTATACGTAAAGATTACTTTGCACCACACATTAATGTGTCCACGCATTAGAGATAGAACACAAAGACACTTACCCATAAGTGGACCGTTTGGTATGACGGTCACCATCTGCGGCGATCTCGGCACGTGTTCGTCCAGTAATCTCACGATATCGTGATGTAATCTCTCGCTAGCCACGTCTCTTGGTAATCGATCCATGTGATCGGTGATCTCCCTGTTAGCAAAGGTATCTAGCAACGCTTTGCACGCCTCGAAGCTGCCTTCCCTGGCGGCAAGGAACAACGGCGTTTCATCTTTGTCGTCCTGGGCGTCTCTGTTCGCGCCATGGACAAGAAGTATATTAACAGCGTCGACGTTGTTAACCGCTGCGGCCCAATGCAGGGCGGTCTTGCCGCTGTTATCAGCGGCATTAATATCGGCGTCCGCATTAATGAGATCCTCCACCATTCCCTCCGTAGCCAGACGCGCTGCTAGAATCAACGGGGTGGTTCCATCGTGCATACGAGCGTTTAGGTTCGTCGCTCTATTTCTCAATAATATCTGGAAGACTCCCATGGCGTCAGCGGCGACGGCGGAATGCAGAGGCGTCCTGCCAGTGTTATCCTGAGAGTTGGCATCGGCACCAGCGTCGAGGAGCCTCTTCGCGGCATCAGACCTCGCGTAACGAGCCGCCAGATGAAGGGACGTTTCCCCGCTCTTGTCTGTCGTGGCGTTCAAGTCGGCACCCTGGGCGACCAGATCCGCGATCACCGTTGCAGTACCATCGCTTTCATCCTCCTCCTCCCCTGTGTCCAACCCTCCGCCGCGTACAGCGGCTACCATCAGTGGAGTCATTCCACAGGGACCTCTTGCGTCGACGTCCTGGCCATGTTCGAGGCTAGGCGGTGTCAGGACTCCAGCGTCTGGTCGGCGTATCTCTGCAGCGTCCAAGTGTTGTTGGGTCCACATCCGTGGTTCGGTTTCCTCGTAGTCGGTGATGGCGGTGTGGTCGCTGGCGTAGCCAGGCTCTATTCCCCTCATCCTCTTCGAGGGAGGGAGGTCAGACTCGTCGTCCGACCACTGTTGAGCTCGACCATTCCCTACGTCCAGGTCCATGCAGTTCACCGACGGCTGCTTGTTGAGGTTCCTCATCTCCTGGCCGTCAGGGCCTCGCCTGCGCGACCTTCGACGCGGCCCGCTGCCGCTGCTAGTGCGCAGGAAGCCCTCTGGGAACCAGGTGACACCTACTGCGCGTTTCCTCTGCGCGGTCACCAGCACGCCGACCAGCATTCCGCCGAGTACCACGATGACGACACCGATAAAGACGTACTTGTAGTTCGTTGGCGTGTCCGGATACTCCGGCCCCTGGGGCCCAACGACCCCTCGAACCTGTTCGATGGGGAAGTTGCGCGACAGGGAGTGCTTGGACGCGGTGGCTGCCAGGTACTCTGCCGCCTCGTTCGCTGAGGGGAAGCACACGGCTCCCTGGGTCACTGTGCATTTTCTGTTGTCGATCTCCAAGTAGGCGATCACGCCACTCTGACTATTAGTGTAGATGGTTGTTGGACGACCGAAGAAGTTAGTCTGGAGACTCGGCTCCCTTTCTCTCTTCCAGGGGTATATCATGTCATTGCCTAGCTCGTCCTCTTTCACCCTCAACGTTGTCCGTAGCTCGTGGCCAATATCCCTGAGGAAAGCCACGACATTCGAGCGGAAGGTTTGCATGTCCATCCTGACCACCACGGATATCACACCCTCTGCGAGAGATGGTGGCTCCCTGTCGCAGTCCAGACCGTCCCAGTTACATTCCTCGTTGTTGCAGCCATAATCACAGTGACCGTTGGCGTAATGCTTGCGACAGTAGGCGTCGTAGATGGGGCTGTAAGGATAACAATTCACGTTAGCTACATTGTTAGGACTATGTAAAAACCTTGGATCTGAAGAGATTAAAAACGTCACGATCACTTACTTGCAAGGCGCCAGTTTCCTCTCGCAGTCTCTTCCATCGAACAGGCACTGCGCGTTGTTACAGACTTCGTCGCAGACGTCGTTCATGAAGACGTCCCAGCAGTTGATGGGAGCCGTGCAATTGCGCCACGGGTTTATGCCCAGCGAGCAGTCGTTGCCATCGAAGTTGCAGGCGTACCTGTTGCACTCGTCGTCGCAGTGATGGTTGCCAGACTTTTCCTCGCATCGATTCTCGATGCACTTCTTCCTCTCGAGCTCCAGATCCAGGTCGTACGCGTTCATGGTCTTCGGTACGTTCGAGTTGGCTCTGCCGAAGATACCGCCCCCGTAATTGGGGTCGTAGCTCTCGCAGTTCTTGCCAGTCCATTTCGGCGGGCAGTCGCAGGCGTAATCGCCGAGCAAGTTCTTGCAAACCGCGTTGGACTGTTGGCACGGATTGCTCGCGCACTCGTCCCTAGCATCGATCTCACAGTGGGTCCCAGTCGTACCAGGTGGGCAGTAGCACCTGTAGCCCACCTCTGTCTCAGCCACTCTGCAAGTGCCACCGTTCAAACACGGCTCTCTGTCGCAGTAGGAGCCGGCGAATTCGCAGTTGTTCCCATAATAATCACTGGGGCAGAGGCACAGGTGTCCGGCCTGTTTCGCGGTGCAAACTCCGCCGTTCTGGCAGGGCGAGCTGTCGCAGAAGTTCACCTTCACCTCGCAGTGGCGTCCCATGTAGCCGGGCTTGCAGTTGCAGTGGTAGTTGTTCACCAGTTGCACGCAGTCCTGAGTGCCTGGCGAGGTGCAGGGGTTCGACAGGCACTCGTTGATGTCGCCCTCGCATCTGGGCCCCACGAAACCAGGCGGACACTTACACTCGAACCCTCCGACCTTGTCAATGCACGTTCCGTTGTTATGACAGGTGCCGATGGCGCAGTCATCCACGTTCAGCTCGCAGATGAAGCCCAAAGTTCCTGGTGGGCACGAGCAGCTGAAGTTGCTGATGAGGTCGTGGCAGGTGCCACCGTTCTGACAAGGATTGGGTCTGCAGTCGTCCACGTTTAGCTCGCAATTCTGACCTTGGAAGCCTTTCGTGCACTGGCACTGATAGGAGCCAACCAGGTCCTTGCACGTAGCACCGTTCTGGCAGGGAGCAGAGTCGCATTCGTTCACTTCCTCCTGACAGTAGGACCCAGTGTATCCCTCCAGGCAGTGGCAGCGATGGCTGTTACCGATGTCCTCGCAGGTGCCGTTGTTACAGAGGTTCTTCTCGGGCACGCCCTTCCTGATAGCCGCGTCTTTGCACGAGACCATCTCCACGTCGCAGACTTTGCCCGTCCATCCTGGGGAGCAGTTGCAGTGGTACTTGTTCTTGTGCTGGACGCAGGTAGCCTGGTTCTCGCAGGGACTGTCCACGCACCAGTCGATGTACTGGTCGCATCTGGTGCCCGTGTACCCGTAAGGACAGTGGCAAGTGTAATACTGCATGTGGTCGTGACACGTGGCTCCGTTCAAGCACGGGGAGCTGTCGCACTCGTTGATGCGGTATTGACAGTTGGAGCCTGTGTAGCCGGGCTCGCAGATGCAGGTATAGTTGTTGATGCCGTCGATGCACTTGCCACCGTTCATGCAGCTGCTGTCCGTGCAGTCCTCGTCGTTGGTTTGACAGTTGATCCCGGAGAAGCCGAGCTGGCACTGGCACGTGTACGAGTTGACG
Source organism: Andrena marginata (assembly GCA_963932335.1). Lineage (NCBI taxonomy): Eukaryota > Metazoa > Arthropoda > Insecta > Hymenoptera > Andrenidae > Andrena > Andrena marginata. Next base: position 10,023,696 of record OZ010660.1, read on the forward strand.
TACTCCTTGCAGACGGCGCCGTTCTGACACGGCTGAGACAGACACTCGTCCACGTCGATTTCGCAGTGCTTGCCGCTGAAACCGTCCAGGCAGAGGCAAGTGTAGTCGCCGATGCCGTCCAAGCACGTGCCGCCATTCTGACAGGGGGCTGTGAAGAATAAATTAATCTTAGTTGAGTGCGATGAAAGAGAAATTATTGTATTTTACGGCGTGAGGCTAATAAAGGAAATTATACAAAGAAGCGAGATAGAAGTTGAAAACGGTACAAAGTAGAAGTTGTAAACTACAGCTACTATTGTATCCTAAGCTTAGTAATTCAATTTTCTGACTGTAAATCTCGACTCGCGAGGCAGAATAGAGTTCTATACTCACAATTGGCGCAGTCATCGGTGTTAATGATGCAATCACGGCCCTCGTAGCCCTTCGCGCAGAGACACTGATAAGAGCCGTTGGTGTTCCTGCAGGTAGCGCCGTTCCTGCACGGAGACGTCATTACACACTCGTCGACGTCCTCGTCGCAGAGTCTGCCAGTGTAACCGACCGTGCAAGTGCAGGCGAAGTCGAGGAAGTTGGACGACGGTGAGCACTTCGCGCCATGAAGACACCTGTAACAATAATCCAGCCATGTTAAGTCAGCCTCTCAGAACAGATAGGCCAGCCGACAATCCCTGCAGTACTCTCGTACAGTGGACGAAAGGAATACAGTGAGACCATAACAGCAGTGGAGGCTGAAGGCTAGCACATTGGATCTCCAAAAGGCAACAGAAGGTGCAATCCAAGATACTGTTCCGCATACTTTCGCAACACAAGCCTATCAAGAGCTTTTACACCAAAATGGAGAAACGTTTTAAGAAACAGATTCGACGAGTTCAAGCCTGAAGACTGCCGCTGGCAAGGCACCTCACTAGATTTCCTCTCACCCACCACAGCCATCTGAAAGTCGTACTTGTTAGGCGAGCAAGGGTCCAGCTTGTCCTCGCAGTTCCTCCCAGTGTGCGGCAGCTCGCAAACGCATTTGTAGTCGTTGACGAGGTCGATGCAGGAGCCGCCGTTCTGGCAGGGGTTGTTCGCGCAGTCGTCGATGTTCGTCTCGCAGTTGGTGCCTGCATAGCCAGGCACGCACTTGCAACTGTACCCGTTTAGGTGGTCGTTGCACGTGCCGCCATGCTGGCAGGGGTTCGAGCCGCACTCGTCGATGTTCGCCTCGCATCTCTTGCCCCCGTAGCCAGGGAGGCAGTGGCAGATGAACTGGTTCACCCCGTCCTCGCAAGTGCCGCCGTTTATGCAAGGATTGCTGGCGCACTCGTCCACGTCGCTCAAACACCTAGCGTCGTAGTACCCTCGCGGGCACTCGCAGCGGAATCCGTTAATCAGGTCGATGCAACGGCCGCCGTTGGCGCACGGGTTGCTCGCGCACTCGTTTATGTCCGTCTCGCAGTGCTGCCCCGTGAAACCGGGCTCGCACTCGCACGAGTACCTGGAAGAAAAGACATCGTATCCACTGAGGATGGAAGAAATGATTACGTTAGAGCGGGCCCAAGATTTTGCCAGATTAGGGGGTCGGTTTGGAGGGCGGACGCGCGCGTACTCTGCACGGCGGGCTCGTGTATCGTAGGCGCCGATTGTTTATCGGTAAATTGGGCGAGCCGAGGGATACAGGGGGGAACTATAAATGAATTTTGCCAGATTCAAGGGGAGTTCATGGAACTTCTTTTTCTTTTCGGAATAGTTCTGTTAGTTTGCTACTTTCGTAGTGATTAAGTCTCTAAGAGGGGAAGTTAAGGGGAAATCCTATTTTTTGAGCTAATAACATATCGAAATTTTAGATTTTTTTTTAAGGCACTAGTCATTCGAATAATCTGAAATTTGGACCATGTTTTTATGCATCTTTGAAGAAGTTGTAGTTTCTTCTTTTATTAATTTTTAATAATGAATATAGGAGTTATGCATGATGGACCATCACGCCGCCGTTGTCCGCTGGTGTGCACGATATTCCTGTAACCACTGAACCGATTACCTTCAAAATTGGTCTGTATGTCCAACAAACATTACTTTATACTTGATGAACCAGGATACCAATAAGTTATATACTTCTTTGATTACATAAGAAAATTCAGACTTTTAATTTGAAAACTCCATATCTTCTCAAAAAAATTTTATATTTTTTTTCTGGCTAATCAAATTATGGCGACATATGCATACAGTGAGACGTCGTTTCATTTTTCTGATTTAGAATACTAGGAAGATAAATATCATGCACAGCAGCGGACGACGAATTTTGCGCGGAGTGTTGGTCGACCTTGTGTTACTCTTATATTTCATGTTAAAAATTAATAAAAAAAAAACTGTTGCTTCCTCAAAGATGCATCAAAATATGGTGCAAATTTCAGATGAATCAAATCCCTAGTTTTTTAAAAAAATCCCAATTTTGCTCTGTTTTTATCCCAAAGAATAGGATCCCCCTTTAAGCAACCCGGATATTCAGAAAATTATGCATTGCATAATATGCAACTTTGTGTGCAAGTAAAGTGGTTCATACGTGACACAGATCTATTTTTTATTGATGCCAGTTTTAGGGGATGAAATCATCCCTTAAAAGAAATACAGAATATTCTTTTTCCTGGAATATCTGAGAACGGTGAGAGATGTCGAAAAGAAGTATAAATGAAAGTTGCATCCTTTTTTTAAAACTCCAAAACTGCATAAAATTAATTATCGAAAAATCCATACTTTTAAGTTACCCCCACCAGCAATCCTTAATTCGATAATTACTTTTACGCAGCTTTGTAGATAAAAACGAAAGATGCAACTTTCGTATAAACCTCTTTTTAATATCTCTCACTATCCTCGAGATATTCCACGAAAAACAAAAAATGCACTATGGCACCAATAAAAATAGGGCCGTCTTACACACGAACCACTCTACTTGCACACAAAGCTGCATAATTTGCTGAATTTCCGGGTTGCCTGACTTCCCTTGTAAGTCTCCAAGCCTCCTTCTAGCTGCAAGCTCTGTGAGAAGAGTGAAATTCTTCAAACTCTTTCTCGATTCTAATACACAAATTTTGTATAGGCGATAGTACTCAGATGGTAGCTCGTAAGCTACCATTCAACCGTCTGCGGATGCAGTAGCTTCGATTCTCTGTGCGCAGTATCCTCAGAGGATGCTAGCTGCCAAGGGAATCCGCGACTCACCTGTTGATGCCGTCGATGCATCTCGCGCTGTTCCTGCAAGGGTTGCTGTAGCACTCGTTCACGTTCACCTCGCAGTTGGTGCCGGACGTGCCGGGTCTGCAGATGCACTGGTAGCCGTTTATGCGGTCCTCGCATCTCCCGCCGAATTGGCAGGGGTTGCTCTCGCACTCGTCAATCTGGATCTGGCACAGTTTGCCAGTGAAGCCCGGGTAGCAGTTGCAGCTGAAGCTGTTCTCCCCGTCGATGCAGGTGCCGCTGTGGCAGGGGTTCGACTGGCAGTCGTTGATGTTCGTCTCGCAGGAGGCGCCCGTGAATCCTGGGGGGCAATCGCAGGTGTATTTGGCGATAGAATCTTGACAGATGCCGCCGTTTTTGCACGGCGATGAGGCGCAGTCATCTATGTTGATTTGACAGTGGGAGCCGGCGAAACCGTTGGCACACGTGCACTTGAAGGAGTTTATCAGGTCGGTACACACGCCACCGTTCAGGCATGGCTTGGCTGCGCACTCGTCTATGTCGATCTCGCACTGGGTGCCAGTGAAACCTGGAAAAGAAGGCAGATATCGGGGTTAGAGAAATCTGGTTTCAGGTGGGACATCGTCTTAGAGAGATTATATTGCTGGCTTTGCGGAATGGTTCTCAAAGATTCTGAAGGTTTGGGATCTTTGTGGGCTGGATCTCGATAGGATGATTATTAAGAATGCAAGAAGACACTTCTGTGGTAGACTATTCTGATTCTGAGGAATAATTTGTACTCTTACTTTTACTATTATCATTAATTTTAGTTTCAGTTTTCGAACAGTCGATGGACACTCCTGGGGCGTAAATCAGGTGCTTTTAAAAAAAGATTTTGTCATTTTGACAGCACTGTTATTATCACAAATTATCGATACCTTTGCATCGAACTTCCCCCCGGCAGCATTAATTTATCGACGGTAATAAGCAAGTGGAAGAGCGCCAGTTGCACACGTGCATCACAAACTAAATATATAGTACCTACATCCCTAAAATCAGATCCCGTACCACCTACTTCCCCCCCCCCCCCCCCGATTGCCTGAATTGCTGCAACCGCGGATGATTTCCAAGTTGTTTCCTGAAGGTGCACTTCCCGCCACAGTTCCGCGCAATTACGCGAGATTAACCAGCGGCGGGCAAAAAACCTGCGATCGATTGAACCAGTTCAAAGCTCTAACGGTACCCAGGGGTCCATTCAAGCCAGTCATTCTTCCAGCCTGCTTCATTCCGCGTTAAAGGCACCTCGAAAAATGGCAAACATCCACGGGGGCGAATGAAGTCGTCAGCGCGTCTGCCAGACGCAATTAGCCTTAATTAGACGAGCACCGACTGCACGGAGGCGGAGACCCCGAAACTGGTCCATCTGGACCACAATACTGCTAATTGCACCCTTGATCGATCGACTCCTTGCCCTTTTTTCCTTCCACGTTCTTATTCGCGTCGAACGATTCACGGCGGTGATCCGGGGACGGATAATCGCGCCAATTATCGGAAGTAATTAGAGCCTGCAGATGGCTATCTGACTTGGCAGGAATCCCCGGGCCAGATGAACTGATTATCGATCATCGAGACAGTATGAAGAACGTGTGTTGGAGAACAGTCGGTGCTTTGGGCGCGAAGATCGATTTTACAGCAGGAAACGGTCCGTGAATTGAGAATTGAGGGTTGAGTGCTGATAAATGAGAGTTGAGAGATGAGAGCTGAGAGCTGTGAGTTGAGAAATGAGAGTTTTGGCAGTTGAAAGTTGAAAATTTGAGACTTGAAAGTTGAAAATTTGGGAGATGAAGACTTGAGAATCGAGAGTTAAAGATTTGAGAATTGAGAGTTGAAAATTTGAGAATCGTGAGTTGAAAATTTGAGACATGAGAGTTGAAAATTTGAGACATGAAAGTTGAAAATTTGAGACATGAGAGTTGAAAATTTGAGACATGAGAGTTGAAAATTTGAGACATGAGAGTTGACCATTTGAAAATTCAAAGTTGAAAATTAGAGAATTGAGACACTGGGACAATGCTTTGTTGCTTTCTAGAAAATATGAACGTGAAAACACGGCGACGCCACTAAAACTATTAACGATCTCCTGTCTCATAAATATTATAAAGGCCCCGATCCCACATCTAAGAGTATTTCTTTCATCTTTGTCAGTAAACTCATCAGCATTAATTCGCACACGGTCACGGTCAATCCTCCAGAGCTCCCCAAAACTGAACCACTTCTTCACCTGCTCAAGAATGAAACAGTAACAGCGTTTCGTACAATTAATTGAAACTAATTGCTCGTTAAACAGCAGCCGAATTGTACCGTTGCTTCTGGAATTCCGCGCAAGATTTCTCATGGTGGCTCAGGATTCTTCCAACGGGTGGTTATAACGACGATAAAGCCCCTCCGTTTTCGTTCGCGCGCATATAACACAAGCGGATTCGTGTACAAAGCAGTCTCAGACGGATTGCATCACGTCGGGGTCCCCGTAATTTCCGAGGAAGATAGGAAAGAGAAGCGGAAGCGCCTGCCAGCAGCGCAGAAGTTTACGAGTGCGTTTTCTCTCCAGGTGGTCTAATTAAATAACGACGATCATCCTTCAAATAAATTACGTTAATCGAGATGGAACTAAATTATTCATCGGTAGGGTGGTCCCGACAGGGCGGGGCAACTAGTTTCGAAATTTATCTCCCAACGGACGGGACTCCGCGATGGAAATTCGCGGAAGCTGCTTCGGCCAATTGCACTGCGCCCCGCGTGAGCCTCTCGAGAATGCTCTCAGCATTCTGTAAAATGAGAAAATCGAGGGCCTTGCGGTACTTTACGGGGATTAAATGTATGGACGCGGTACTTCGACTGTATACAGTAATCATGAGGAACGTACTGTTGAGTATTTGGAATAAATGTGCTAGTAATGGAATGTTTCTTATGATTATTAACTTTGCAAGGGAACAGTTTATATCGGTAAAAACTTAAGCACTACTTCTATGCGTCGAGCATCATCGAACTCTAATGGGTAAATACAATCCGATAAATCGTATAAATGTCAACATTGCTATTTAGGTATTTTACTTTGGCTTTTGTGTTTGTACCTTTATGCGTTTTATACTTCCACTATATTGCTAATTACGTGTATAATTCTTTTTCTAACTCTGCGCTTCATTGCTCAGTGCAGGTATATACGATTGTTTATTGTTTTTATCAGAGGGATTTCGTTTAAATAAATAAACAAATAAAAGATACTGTTTCTATCTATGGAACTGCCCAAGTGTCTATAGATAAGTATTAATGTTGAATAATTCCATTACACAGTGCAGAGATATATTCTGAAAATATGGAATACAGTGCCATTTTTGGAAAATAGAAACCTATTCTTCATGTATCACTGGAGTTCGATTCAGAAAACTTTGCTGACTTCCGCTGATCTCGAGGAGCTTGTTGCCACATAGGCGGCCCGAAACGGCGTGTCGGGTTAATTGGAGGAAAACTAATTAAGAATACGCCGGGGAATTCAGTAACGAATCCCAAGCACGACTATCGATAGATTCCTTGCCCGTGTATGGCGGTCTTCTCAATGGGAGAAAGTTATCGGTCGGGTCGCTTGGCCTTCCGCGTTATAAAGGTTCCATCGTCGATCGAACCGCGAGTGGTTCCCTGAATCGCCGATCCAGAGTCATTCCGCTTCGCTAAGAACCCGCGAAACCACGCGACGTCTCGTGCAATTTTATGTAAGACACTTGCACGTTGCAATTATTCAAAAAGTATGGATATCGATACAAGATATCGCGGTTTCACGTAATTGAAAGATTCTGATTATGCTTAGCCGCCATTTCTGCAGCAAAAAGTAATCTAAATCGTTAAACATTGTAAACGATTAAAACAGAAGATTATAAGGCTACAGTTCGCAATTTAAGTATGTACCTACTGAGTGACACGTTGAAGTTTCTTACATTTTAGATTTTTAGAACACATGCCAGCTTTTCATGATACGCAGACTAATATCGATACACTCTTCAATTTCTCAGTCAAATAAAATAACGTCTTCTTTTCTTTTTACAAAGCTCTTGAATTACTTCAGTCGTGGTTACATTAACCTCCTTTTTCCTTTTTTGGGTGTGCCACTGAATAAGGATATTGATGAAATTATTGAATAATTGATAGCTTTCAAGAACTTGTAATATTTCCTGCCCGGTGTTCATTGGCTGAGTGAAATTAATTTTCCGAAGCCCTGATGGCAGCTCGCGGTCTACCCTCGGAGGCATCAACGACCGTCAGCCGGATGACGCGTGGATTTTTACCGTATTTACATTCGCTCAATATTTCTCTGTCTCCTTTCCCATTCAGACAATGATGCGGCTAATTCAGTTGTGAATGCACGTACAGGACGACGGCGGTTCGCTTCCTCTCGAATCCTAAGGGCTCCGTACACAACGAATTTACGAACGTCATGAATCATTGAGCAGCGCGCACTGATTTTTCTCGCCCAAACCGTTTTACATCTTCATCTTCCTGTCCGACGCCAGTTATCACGCTGTGAATACCGTTAAATGCGGTGAGTAACTTCGACCACGAAACTAGATTTGAAAACAAATTCTTCTGGCATCTACTGTATAACACTACTAGCAACATAAAGGCATTCTACTTTGAAATCTTTCATTTTTAAATACCAGAGAAAATTCTCTTTTCCACTGACTCAAGCCACGTACTTTTGAATAGGAATATTCGCTGTGAAGCCATCCGCGAGGTCACTCCCTTCGTTCTATCGATGTCAGAAGACAGTCCGCCGCATTTGCATACGAATACGACCGCAGAAACACGTAGTGTTTGAATTATTAAAGACGTCCCAGGCGGGATCGAAGGCAGAAACATTTTTCAGCGCTGAGTTAACACGCCATTGTCTTTCTCCGCGATTTTCATACCATCCCACAGAAAATGGAAAATGGAAAAGTTGCTCGTCGAGAGGATCCTCTCGACTAGTCACTACTTTCCCTGACCATCCGCTAGAGATTATCAGAGATTCCCGATATCACTCTTTGCCCAAATATTCTGCTTCCTTTTGAATATTCTACAGCACCGAATGCAACTTAATTTAATAACTCACTGGTCGAAAAAGCGACTAGGTTTCTGGCGAGCAGTCTAGACATCAGTAGACAGTCGTAAAAGGTGTAACTACACGCGTTGGATCAAGAGAGCAGCAATTAATTCTAAAGGATTTGATAGCTGATTTAGGATCACACCCAATTCTTTTTAGACTGCAACTTTCGGAGCATCTGGAACCTGTTTTTAGAAAGGATTACAGGCCTTCCGAAACCCTTCTGTCAACGTCGCCTAGAAGTGCATCCAGATTGCGCGTCTGCAATAGTGCAGCAGCTGGTATTATCCCCAAAAGACGTGTACATCCTGCGTGGAACGTCACAGATTACTGTTTCAGTGACTAATGCCTGCTTGTCAGTTCGTCAATCAATTTCCAACGATCCTTCGTCAACTAAACTTCTCCACTATAAAATACTCAAATCTACTGACTATAATCAACATTAACAAATTCAATTTCTTTGAGGGGTTACATACATCCAGTGGCAGATAAATGATTTTAGGAATTTTTTCTAGGGGTCTTAATAAAATAAATATAAAACGAAATACTTATTACACATGTTTTTATTCGTCCCTAAAGTGCAAGAAGAAATCTATTTACTATAATTCTCGTATTAAATTATTTATAATTTCTGAATAAGTTCTAAAATTAAAAAAATTGGCTCGACAGACTATAATGGCATATTATTTTACAAGAATCTCGTCTTATTTTTCAGATCCATCGATGTTTAAAAGAGATATCAACTCGACAGTGAAATCATAAATAATTTAATACAAAAATCATTGTAAATAAATTTTTTCTTGCACTTTGTGGACTAATGACACACGTGTAATAAGTATTTTGTTGTATTCTTTTTTATTAAAAACCCTAAAAAACTTAAACTCATTCATATTCGCCCGGGTTAGAGGTATGTAACCCTTTAAACCTTCCTCGCTGCATACCTAACACTGATCATTCCCCAGCAGAGATGGTCAAAAAATTAAAAATTTGAAATAAAAATTTGTGTAAGAAATTTTTACTTCAATTTAATTTTTTGCCCATCTTTGTTCCCCAACCAAAACTGTTCCTCGATTACTTTACCCATCCCAATCACCCTTCATCGCCCCAGAAATCAATCTGAAATCCCCAGCAAACCTCGCTCAAGGGCTTCCCACGTACCAGCATAAAAAAGTCTGCCAGAAACGATTTACAGCCGTTACATTATTTATACAGCGGTGGAAATATAAGCACTGGGAATCGAATAGCGTCGAATTTGACCCGAGCACCATGCAAATCAGTCCGTACTATGCAGCACAATGGTGATTCGGTTGTGGGGACCTGCGTAGGCGAGCTCACGGTGCTCGATCACGTGTGGCTGAACGATGATGAGGATGATGACCGGCTAGATGGCTTCCACGTTCCACTGGACCACAGTCCTGGGATCGTTTCCGCGATACGGAAACGAATCAGGTAGAAATCGAACCGCGGCGCGGGGCTAACGGTACCAGAGATTGCGGAACAATGCGAAAGAATCCCGCGGGACCACGGCCGCATCGCGACGACGTAGGAATTAGAAGTTTTCACTCGATGGTTGACTCGGCGGAATGTTATTGCCCACTTGGCTCGTTCCGTGGCGCGGCGGATCCGTCGATCTCGCGAAAGGATGACCACCTTTGAACCGAGGCGAGGCACTCCGTCATTCTTCCATCAAATTCAAGGCACCGTGGCAGATGGTAGCGGAACGAATGCAGTTTCAAAGGGGAATATTGCCAGAACGAAGTGCCACTGGTTTTGTCACTCTAGGGAGGCCTTGCAGATTGCTGATTATTGAAGGATCCCTTAATGAGGCTGTTTTATTAAGGATGAATAGCAGTGAAAACATTAACCAAAAGTTAATAAATTTCCGAGATACTAATAAGGATTCTTTCTGTGACGAAAACCAGTCAGAAATGGCAATGGTGTATTTTTATTGCAAATTTAGTTGAATTCGTTCTTACTTTTTATTTTATTTTGTCAATGATTATCTGAAATAATGATCTTTCTGTACTCAAGATTTCAAAAACTTTGGCCAATCATTTCGCTCTTAATTTTGTAGTTATATTTCTCAATATTGCGATTTCCCATAAGAACGCACGTTAAATTGAAAGTTCAATGATTAAAAAACTACCGAATCAATTTTTCTAAAACTTTGCTGGGGGTTTTGCTATTACATGAAGATTCATGTCTCCAATTTTGAAAGATTTTCGCTTATTTTTAATGTCACTGTTAATGTTATTATGATTTATTTAATTTATTATGTGTGCTTTATTTTCAGAGAGAGACTATTCTGAAGGGTTAATGCAAACGTTCGTTCTTGTATGGAGATGTCTCCTTTACTACAGCTACTTATACTTTTACCAGAAAAGTGGCAAAAGTTCACAGACAGCCAAGAAAAATACATTGATTAGAAAAAGTTGTAATATATTGTTACTTTTAATAAAGACTTTGATTGAACAAAGCGGACGAACTTTTGCACCAACGTAATGCGTAAATAGTGCCTTCTCTTTTTAGAATATACCTCATGTATTATGACACAGTAGAATTCCGATAATCCGACACGTAGAGCCCCGACCATGACTGTGACTCAAGAATGTCATTCAGCAACCATCATGAATCATATTTCGCATGGATAAAGAAGTCGCTGTCGCATGCATCGAGCTGTGGCATCGAACTCGAACGGTTGAGGAATAAATTAAATTTCCGTATTAATAATAAAGTCCTTTGTCAAATTATTTCCCTCGTCTTTGTCGTTCAATAATTCGGCATAAGTATTTGATAATCTATATAATTCTACTGTATTTCGATCTGCAAACTAAAATTCAATTTTCCAACCCCTATCTTCCCATCGTCTACAGTTATAAGTCACGTGCCCCGAAAGGAGACCACAAAAGAAAATTTCCGACTCAAAAAGGACCCACTCGTGCCTCCACTCACTTCTTTCTTCCAAGCACTTCTTCCGGTATCGCAATGTCTCCCAAGTGTTTTAAACTCGATACCCAATAAACCTTAAAAAATATTTCGAAGGACATAAAAGTCGCAACGATCTTACTAGCCCTCCAAAATAAACGAAGACCAAAGCTAGAAGACAAAAGAAGGAAAACGAAGAAAGAATTAACTTCGGTCACTGAAACTCTAATTTCTCCCTCGGTTCCGTATTCTATAAATCGAATTTCCCTGCTTCCTCAGTCCATCGCGAAAACCACCTTAGGACAGGCACTCGCTGGAAACAGAAGAGACGAGGGCTCCAGTGGTCGTTGATCGTGTCCGCGCAGCCAACTCCCACGTTTGGCCAGGCGTGTTCGGATAATTGTAATCTATTGCCTTCGCCAGTGTTCCCGAAGCGGCCTACGCGCATTGATAAACTATGCGAAAGCTAGCTCGCATAGCTCGCGGATCCTCTCTCCCCCAGCCCCTCGCTGCTCCGAACCAGAGTGCCTCTCACCTGTCCTCGTCCTTTTCTTCGACGCTCGCTGCATCGACGCCTCTATGTATATTCGATTCGAGCCTAACGAGCGCCAGCACGTGTGTGTCTGCCTCTTATGCGGCGAAACGTGAGTCCGGGGTGTGCTTCGGGCTGCATCCAGCTCCGTCGAGGGGAAACGGGCTCGATCTTGAGCGATTAACGCGCCGTGGAGGCGGAGGATCGTTGGGGGTGTTGTCTTTTTGCTCGCACTTTGGGGGGTTGTTCGAATCGTTAGGACAGAGCAGCTCGCTCTTCGTAGGTGGGCTAGCTTACTGCGCAGGTTTGTAGAATTTGAAGGTTTTGGTTAGTTACTTGATTGAAAGAAGTGAGACTTGTGAGAAGAAAGTATTAATTTGGTGTTTGAATGAAAATATTTTTCGTTAGCCAGAGCGAGCAATTGTTATTGTATCTCCGTAATAAATAAAGGAGGGATTTTCCAAATTAATAAATAACGAAAAGCCAGTAAGTTTGGTAAGGAGAAATTCGATGTGATTGATACGAATTTTCTAAACTGTACATAAATAATTTCTAAGTAACTAATTTGTTAAACGTGAAGGTTTAGTTATTAAAATATTCTTGGGTGTTCGAGTTTTATCGCGAGTGTATATTAATTTCAAGTCAGCACGGATCGAACAGCAAGTACGTAGTCGAAGGGAAGATACTTTTCATCCGCGTCACGAGCGAATAATAATTCATTTTAATTCGCCGCGTCGCTTGAATCTTAAGCGGTGCCTTTGTAACGCTCCCTTGCTCCTCTAATCATCATAATCACCCGATACCTGCTGCTACATATTCAACGTGACTTGCAGCACGCTGTGCATGTAGGAAACGTGCGATCAGTGGACTCGTTGAAATTAGAAAACCAATACAATTGATGCAACCACTAGATCCGTTTCCTAACGCCCCACATTCAATGGAAAGTACTATTCGTATAGCATGCACGTGTACATAATAGTAGATACACAGTGAAATCATCAAATTAATTTAAAATTATAATCCTTTTCGCTCTAACTAATTTACTCGTCGAATAACCAGAATTTTTTTAATATCGTACTTTGGAAGGCAACAGAAAACGATATAGTACAATGATTTGGGGATTAGCAGTTCATTTAATATATACTGTAGTATATACTTTAACTTCTAACTAATAACGTCCACGTTTCTGTATCGTGCAGACTTTCTAATTTTTCAGAAAACCATATTATAAGACATAGGGTCTCAAATTTTGGGTTAACTCTCAATAACACCGTGTAACTTTCAAGCAGAGTTGGGCATTAGGTAAATGAAAAATTATTTAAATGACAGATCAAATGAAAGTTACTGTAACTTTAGATTATTGGATGAATAAAGTTAATATTTTTATTCCACGAATAAAGACAACCCGGATCAACTTTATTGAACACATGACAAATAATTTTTTAACTTTTATTCGTTATTCGAAATTCATTTAAATAAAAATTTTGCCCATCTCTCCTTCAAGATCCACATCATACACCAAAGTTTCCTTCTCAGCTATTGGAACATGGGAATCCCAAACCTTTATTCAATTTATTTGCTAAACTTTTGCCAGTGAAAAATGCCCTGAACTCACAATTTTTTCACGTAATAATTTATTTCTTGAACACGGTGCAGTGAAATCAATTGAAACTGTGCAGATATTTTCATCTATCCATGTACTACATGTAAAAAGGAATTGAAAACATTTCTTCAATATTCCTTCAGCTGTTTCATCTGTCAAGATCGTCTCTTTCCATAAGAGTGCGTGTAAAATCAGTGAAAATTAAAATCAACCGTTTAGTGAATTCGTTTAAAATTTATGGAGCACATCAGGAAGATTAAAACGAACAATCTCACAAATTTTCATCAACTTAGTGCCACTTTGAAGATAGGTCCGGCACATCCTTAAGCTCTGCTTTGCCTAAGAGACATGTATAGATACTTGTAGCGCAGGCAGTTATGCCAAAACCATCCACAACCATCCACTCGAATGTTCCGTGTATTCTTCAATGGGGCTAGCGGTGATCTGAATGAGATGTGACAATATACATTCCTTATGAGCCTCGTCTGATTACTTTCCCACGTTTTTCTTGATCTCCTTCTCTCAACGCTTGAGACGTGTTTACGTTAACGCCTGGCTGGCCCCCGGCCTTTCCTATTTCACTGACCACGCATGCAGAGCGAGTGCAACAGAAATAGGGGAGTGGGTCAACCGTTCGGCTATCGTAAACAAGTTTCGGACGTCGAGGCAAGGACGTCCAAACACGCGCGAAACAAGGAGGGAAACATCACTTGGGGTCGTAAAGCGTACATACGTCATCCCATTCTCAGCTTCTATCGATCCCATTCAAGAATGCACGATACGCTGAAAGGCGACACCGCGGACGGTTCTCAACTCTTCTGTCGCTACTTTTACGACTCCGTTGTACATTTAGACTCCTACAAAACAGCCTTAACGCTAGTGGCACGTGGTTAAAGGAATGGTTCAATTAAAGCCATCGAAAACAAATCTAAAGGCGAACTTCAAAATGAAACTTCCCCAAGTCCCAAAATTCCCATTAAACAGATTTCAACGATAAAATGAAACCTTTTATTTCCACTTCAATGAGACTAGAGGCTACATAGCTAGTACCTATACCCGAAACTCTAGTAACTCCACAGTAATCAGTTTTCTTCTTGGAAAAGGAAAAAGAGCTCGAGAAATGCGACACGAGTGCAATCTTTCTCCCACTGTGGATTTCCGCAAACGAAATCGTTACGATGCGGTCGCGGGCTCTTTGAGGATCCTACGTGATCCTCGATTAAAGGGCTCCACGGCCCTTGTACCGATTCGAATCGAGAAGCTGGAGGATTTCGTTCGCGCGATTCGCGAAACGATCGAATCGCTAAAGCTGGCTCGCAGGGCCCTGTGCCAGCGATAAATGATGATGACTTCATCGGGCTTATTTGGCTTATTTCGTCGGCCGCATCGGGTCATTACGCGCTGCTCACCCTCGGGGACAACCAGATCCGCTGGCTTTAATTATGAAAAAAAGACCGTGTCACGGAATCCACGCATTAACGAGGACCGCTCGCTGCCCCCTCCGGGCATCCAATCGACTCCACTTCTCGCCTCGTTTGGCCTGGGGGAATCGTGGAGACAGGAAGATCGAAAACGCCAAGTTTCGCGTGTTTCTTAAATTTGACGGGGTCGACGCACGACATGCCGTAATTAAGCAATGTTTAATGCTCTCTCGCGGCTTAAATTGAGATAGCAACGAGAGAACGGGGAACGGGGACTTTGTTTATTCATGGCTCGAACGTGCGAGCGGAAGGTTGCTTTAATTTTCAGCGCCTTGATTTGTGGAAGATGTTTCGATTCATACAAGGGCACTGTAATTATAGTTTACTAAGTAGTTTAATTCACGGAAATAAATTCCACTTATAGAGCGAAATAATAGCAATGAAGTCCTTAAGTGTAAAGCGTCGACATCGTAGCTACCTAACAACTCATTAAGGCGTACAGTGAAACTCATGACTCAGAACTCATTTCAATGGAAACTCTGCTTAATTAAAATTCTGCTTCAGCTATCCTTTCAGATACCAAATATAGATTCAGTTAAAGGATCTATATCACTTTCGGCAGTGTTTGGTGTAAATCGTTCTAGATCAAACACCTTAGCCAATAAATTAAGGGGTTATGCCTAGTCAGCCGACGAAAAAGAATGCGAATTTCGGGTTTTTTTTTTGTGGAATACCTACTGTATATTTTTTTACAACTATGTATTCGCTTATTTGGCCTAAATTTTTGCAGACATCTTCTATATACCAAAGACTAAGAAGTATTTTTAATTAACGAAAAACGAACAATTCAGATACCGAAAAATTGTGGTATCGCCGTTAAACGGCCGGCATTTTGTCAAAAAACAACTTCTTGACAAATCCATCGTTCATCTACTGAATTCCACCATATATTAACAGAATAAGTTTGAATTTTGAATTTTAGTTGATTCAGCTCAGAGAAATCGTGCTCACCGCCGAATGCTTTTATCAAAACAGCTTGCATGAGAATAGCTGTTATTCGTTCATTTTTTAATATTTTTTATAACAAAATTACTGAAACTTTCTCCATATATGTACTTTTAAAATAAGCGAATAGTTGTAAAAAAAAATGTACAGTAGATATTCCACAAAAAATCACGAAAATCGCGTTCTTTTTCGCCAGCTGACTAGGCATAACCCCTCAACACAAACATCACCAAACCTTCGATAAAAATTCCTCCTCTCCAACATACTCCAACTGGTTACCCTTCAAAACGACCAAAACATGGCAGTCGACCGAAAGATTCGAAAGCGAGCCGCACCGTCAATTCAAAGATCCGCGTGTAATGCCAGCACGACTAATAAGACGAGCATTTCGAGCGATCGAGGGCTGGGCAGTCCAGCGGCTCGAGGTCGAAGGTCGAGCAGCGCGGAAGAAGACGAAGGTGAGGGTCTACGCTGCACCTGTGCGCTCGGTACACGCGTTTTTCGCGATCAATGGCCGCCAGGTTGCACAGGTTGCTACCGGAGCAGGCAGGCTTCGCTTCTCCTATCTCCTTTGATCGACCCACGCGGTCCTTTTTAGCCGTCTGACGACGTTAACGCGCGTTGACGAAGGAACGACGAGTGGCGACCGAAAAAGTCACTGCGGCGGCGGCTTGCGGCGGCTGGTCTCCGCGTTGCTCACCGAATCGGAAGAAAAAGAGGGCCTCCATCAGGTCCCTCTCATCGAGGAAATGAGAGGCCACGGCAAGATCGCGGCCCTCGGGCCAGTCTTTCTCTCGTTACCGTCGTTCCTCCGCGTGCGGACGGCCGAGTTCGTTAGTCAAAAAAACGCGCTAAGTAAATTCCGGTTATGTGCAAACCGCCGCGCAGTAATTGGGGTAATTATCCTGGTCCTGTGGCGCCTTAAGAAGCCATGATTATTGTCATTTCGGGGATCGTTTACTTGGCGAGGCAATAAGCCTCGAACGCCCAACCGAAAACGTGGCCGTTATATGTTCTGTGGTCTCTGCGCGTTAGGTATACCGTTTACCGAATTCTAATACGCAGGCAATAACGTTATTTGTCTAGTACCTATCTTCCACAGTGTCTCAAGCTGCCGCTCAACAATTGAAAAACTCAGGCATAAATAAACAAACTACGCAATTGCATAATCCACCTCCCCACGACCACACCAGAACAGCTCACCTGCCACCTACAAATCCCACGAGTAGATTTCTTCTCCAGGAACCTAATCCCGTAGCAGCGGCGTGCAAACCGACGCCGGTAGTCGCGTCAGCCGTTGCGCACGAAAATCACGGCATTACCCGCGCCTCTGTTTCCAGAAAGAAAAAACCCTCGAGCCCGTCGTATATCTGCCCAGGTTAACTGTAAATCCTCTTAGAAGAGCCCAGAAGAGAACCTCTCCCTCTCCTTCGCAGAAGCGTTCTAAGAGAATTTACGCAGGATTTGCGCGCGTTAATACGATCGTCGGTCGTGGAGATAACGGTCGAGCGAATACATACCTAATTGCCGGCGGATCGCCGCTGAAGGTTGGCGTCGAAAATCCCGCGGGCTCGGAGCCGCGCCTTCGCGCCGCGGAAAAGTCTCGCGGAATCGGAGAAACCTCCGCGAAGACCCCGCCCTGTCGTGCATATCTGTCTGCCTAACTGTAAATCCGCCGACGGTTTTCGCCCCGGAAGAGAATAGAAAAATTCCGGAAGCCCGAGAGACGCCGCTCGTAAAGCCGGCTGCGCCTCGCCGCCGCTGGAATCTCCTAGCGAATTCCTGGTACGCGTGCAACGCAGGCTGAATTTTCGCTCGGTTCTCCGCGGTTCTCGACAGGTCATCGTTTGCCGGGGAGGCTCGACGGCGTTCCAGCGATCCACGGGCGATTCCGCGGAGCGGGTTCGACGCGATCGCGCCAGCCATTATGGGGCCCCCGGTCGGCGATCGGCGTCCTGCGGCTTTCGACGGCGCTTCCACTTTATGGGGAATTCATCGGCGGACGGGAGCGGCGAGGCTGCAGATGAGGAAGCAGCCGCGCGCGCTTGTCGAGACGAATCGGGGGAATTAGAAGGTTCACGAGCGGTATTTGTTGGCGCGTGAAATTTAGGGGCGGAGGGCACTTGACGGGGGTGGGAGGATTTTGGTTATTTCGCTGGAGAAGTTGGGGGTTTCTTGAAATTGAGTTACTTAGGCTTTGGAGAAGCTGAAGTAGGGAAAAGGTGTCTAAAACGATCCCTTGGGGTAAAATGATTACTGGCTGTTCTGCGGCTATTAGTGCTGCTATTTCTTAATATCGATGTACGAAAGTTCAGCCTGTACGTCGTCAAGTGTCGCACGAAGTGCCATGTAAATATCAGGGTTGTGTGTGTTATAAACAAGAAAAAATCAAAATTACTGCCTTTTATCTAAGGTAAAGGCTTTCTCATTGTTGTGTAACTTTTGTCAATAAAATATGAATGTAATAATTTGATGTTATATTCAACCACTGAATGTGAGTTGGATGTTTGGGGTAAAATGATCCCAGGAATCCTAGGGGTTGCGCGAAAAAAATTGAGTCGGTGAAGCTGATCTGTTTTTCTTATGTTTGTTAGTTGATTTTATGTATTTCTATTCATTGATTATGTACCAGAAATTATCTAACACTTGATTTTTTAAAAATATTGTTTTACTTTATTATGTTCGCATATTTTGTGATTGAGTTTAATTTCTGTTCTTATTGAAATAAACCAATGTTTTTTAATGTTCGTCTTATTTTCTATCAGTAGGTGTACAAAATAATCCTTTAATAATCCTTTAATAATCCCCCACTAAAATGCGAATGAAAAATATAATTGATCAGGTAGCTAAATTTGATCTAAGCCAATAAATAAGGTAAATAAACTAACTCATAAACCTAAAACTACTTCATTTATTTAAATAATGTGCATTTGTATTTTTTATATAAAATACGCCTTAAGGCGATCGTTTTAGACACCTTTCCCCTACTATTGTAGGCTTTAATACGAGTGGTGTTGAAGAAATTGCTAAACCTTCTTGAAATCGACGCGTAAGTCGTTGCGAAAGAAGTTTGTATTAAGGGGAAAGGGCACTCATAGAGCAATTCTTAATTAAGTATTTAGGAACTTCCAATTTATACCTTCACCGTCGTAAAAACAATAAGAGAACTCTCGAATCTTAATAAATGATTCAAAAACCTCACCACTGACATCGAAAAAGAGTGCTATCTTCGATATCCACCATTAAACAGAAAAGGCGACGAATCAACCCTGTCCCTCTCCTAACTTCCAGCTACACTACGCGTCTGAGCTTCCTGAAACTCTGAATAAGGCCGAGAACTGGTCGGCAGCCGATGTAAAGTAAACTCCTCTGGTCTGGCTAGCGATTCCCAAGGCGGTGGTTCATGATGTGCACGCGGACGAGTTCCACGGCTCGTGTTTTTTTACCCTAGACGGCTTGATTAATCGCTCGTAATTGGCCAGACCTGTTGCGTGACTTGAAAGGACGCGAGCTCGAAGAAAACTCCGACTGTCATACGAACTGTGCACGCTGCCGTTTTTCCGGTTCGCCATATGCGCCGCGAGGGAAATCCTCCGAATGCGAGCGTTCATCTTTCGAGGCGTCGTCATTGGAATATTATTATTTAGAGGTTCTTTGGATCTTTGGTGTTGGCGGCTTAGAACGTGTCACGAATACACTTCTAATATGTTTGAAAAATGTTTCGATCCGTAGGAATAGGTTTTGTAATTTCTACGTGCCATGTCTCGGGAAATGGCACTCGAATCTACGATCTTTAGATTCGTTGCACGCTGGCTAGCCGCCTAACCAACTCCGCCGACGCCGACTCTACGACGTTTCTCATTCCGGGCTCCCTCTTATGGGGGTTCCTGATCCCACAAATATGTTTGGAATATGTCTTTACCTTGAATATTCTTAGAATATGTCTGTCACTGGGGTGGCCTTTATTTTCAACCTGCGATTTATTTTGTTCTCACTCCCTAACATTCCATTTCACAAAAAAATATTCCCTGAAAAAGGGTGCCGACCTGGCCTTAAATTTTAGAATTCACCAATGGTTTGAATTTGAAGAATTTCTCGAAAATGGTAAGCCCTATCGAAATTTTGTTCAAATAACATTAAAAGAGCATTCAATTTTCTACAATTATTGTATATATAATTTTCTCGTGCTTCCTACCATTTTTCAGATAATAGCGTTTGAATATAGAGAGGTCCGCACTGCGCGCGTATAGATAATACGTCACGCCGCACAGGTGGGGCGCGCGAGGCGCGGACCTCTCTATATTCAAACGCTATTATCTAAAAAATGGTAGGAAGCACGAAAAAATTATATATACAGTAATTGCAGAAAATTGAATGCTCTTGTAATGTTATTTGAACAAAAATTCGATAGGGCTTACTATTGTTTTAGAAATTCTTCAAATTCAAACCATTGATGAATTCTAAACTTTAAGGCCTGGTCGGCACCCTTTCTTGTTGTCCGATTGCAGTAATCTTTTTCAGAGACTATTTGTTTTTATCAAAGTGCGCGCGTTGTAGGGGGCGAGAGCAAAGAAATACAAAAAAAAATCGACAGGTACAAATAAGAGCCACCCTAGTCTATTAGGTACCTTTAATATGCTTACAATATCCCTTTATCTTGAATATGCATAATAGAGTGGAATAAGCCTAGTAGGAATAAGCCTCGAGTAAGAATAAGCCCTGAATGCACGCTGAACAAAAATAGAATACACTTCGAATTCATCTAGAACACCCCTCGAATATGTATGTCTAGAATAGGTCTTGAGTATGTCTTGGAATAATTCTACAATACACCTTGGATACGCCTCGAACACACTCTGAGAACACCTCGAATACGTTTCAGATCCTCCGCCAGCAGGGAGTAATTTAACACGTGGAAATCGATCGAAGGTGTTGGATATCTCGTTCGTGTCGTTTTTGCGGCAATGGAACAGAAGGCGAGCCAGGTGAAGCTAAATCGATGGGAGTCGATAGTGGGCTACTTTGTATGCCGATCTTAGAAAACTCTCCTCGGTTCGTTTAACTTTGATTAGAGTCGCTGTCGACGCTGATGAGGCACGGGTCGAGCGGTTTCCTATGCGAGGCCCGATTCGACACGATTCCCGCGAACGAGAGCGGCGATTTTGTAAGAAATTCCAATTATCTTAAAGCCATAGATGTAACCTGTGGTTGCTTGATGGACTTTTCGATTGCTTTGTATCTTGTCCTTTAAAAGGGCGATCTTTTTGCATGACTCTGTCGGAAGAGATCGATTAACGTGCTTCTACATTCCGAAATGTGTAATGGTGTGTCTAACGCAATCAGTTACATTACTCCACCGTAACAACAAACATCACTGTAGGCGAAAAAGTGAACCTCAGCGCCATCAGCGGTAAGGCTAGGCTTAAGTGGATTCAGAACCGGATTAGAGTAACACCAACTTGGCACAATGTAGAAACGAGAAGGTAGATTGTCAAGGGAAGATTCCAAAGCCGAAAATTAAAAAAAATCTGAAACTTTGTGAATATCTAGGGTATTTCCTCCTGATTATAACGTAATTTTTATTTGCTACTCAAATTCACTCTAAGGGGGTGAAATTAACCCGTGAAAATTTGTCTATTTTCAGTTTTTATTTTGTAACTCGCAATCTGTAAGAGATAGAAAAAAGTTTCAATACAAAAGTTACTTCTTTTAATTAGGACTATCATTTAACACAAAATCGGAAAATAGCCGGAATTTAAGGGGTCGATTTCAGCCCCTTAGAGTGATTTTTGGCAGCAAACAAAAACTGTGTTGTAATGTGGATGAGGTTTTTTGAATTTCCGGGTTTGGGATCTTTCCTTGTGAGAAACCAGAGAATAGAGCATATTGGGCCTCTCCAAGAAAGCACGTGCATTGAGAGGAATAAAAGTTTTATTGTTTGTACGCTGAGGACGAGTTTCAAATTGATTTTCCCTGGATCAAAAGATAAATATATAGATATTCTTGTGGCTATCTATTGCCGTGTAGCCACAATCGAAACCAACGGGTCGTTCCCAAACGCCAAATGCCTACCTACGTCACTGACTCAATAGTAATTACTACATAAATGACTTTCAATTCAATTGAACGAGCACTGCCAGTATACAAATATTCCCCAAGAATCTGCCCTCAGAAAAGTGACCAAGCGAAATGCCCAACAAGTGATTTTTAATCGTAAACGCTCGGGGGACCGGCAGGTGCACCGAGCCCAAGAGGAGTCGGAACCAAATTGTATTCACCGATGATCCCGTGCTGTTCACTGAAAAAAAAGGGAGCAGACTACCCGTCGCCGAAGCACGGAAGGAGACGCGTTAAATTCGAGGCGCAAACATCCCGTTACTCGAAATCGCTCGAGATCCAGCGAAATTGCAACACCCTTGGAGCAACGCACGAATTACGAAGCAGACTCGCGAAACCTTTCGCGAGGCTGCTACGAACTCTGACCCCGTTGCACCGACTGCCGTATAATCGACCTTAAACTCGCGCCGCTCAAATTACCTTTCGCCGACTCGTCGCACCCATTCCAGCCGGCTCCAACTCGCTCGCGATTACGCTGAATATTTGATTAATGGGCAGCACCCATGGGTGCTTAAAAGAAACGAGGCTTCCTGAGGCGTGCATCGACTGGGGATAGTGCAACGATCGCAATTCTCCGTTCGCAGTGGTAGGCATTGAGAAATTCGCCGAAGGAAATTATATTTCCCTGTGAGTGGCCTTCGGTGGCCTTGAATAGCCTTGAATCATGTTTCGTTGTAGTTGAAGGCCTCTATTGAAAGATAAGTAAAATAGTGTAGGTATTATTAGAAATGAAAATTGATTGCCCTAGAACCTATCCTTGACATTTCCACTTGCAATTAACAAATTACGCTACACCGTGTGCCCTTCGAAATGAAATAACTGGTCCACCAAAGTTTTCCTTCCATTTTGAAAAATAATCGGGTCATTTAGGTGCAAACTGCCTGACAAGATAATAGGAAATATTAATAATAAAGTGTAAAATAATGAAAATTGAAATAAAATAAAATAACGAAATAATAATAAAATAGTGTGTTAATTATTCTAATATCGAGGCTTCTGGCAAAATGGCAGCTACACAATCATCACACCAGTGCGGAACAGCGTTAATCCCATTGGATTATGCAAATTCAGGTGGATTTTTTACGGAGGAATTAATTATCTCGGCACTCGGCACTGTAACTGGATTCTTCCTTCCAGGTTCAGGATCCTTTCCCCGGTTTTATGGCCAGCGTCGAGTCGATTCCAGCTCGAAATGCTCGCGGAACGAAGTTTCAGAGTTCGAGTTACGATAGCCCCAGTTGCGAGTGCAGCGTGTTTCGTTTCAAAGCCTGGCGTCGAACGCTTTTCAATGCATTGGAAACGCAAGGATGACGATCGTCGACTGGTTTTCCCTTTGAAGATCCTTTGAAGATCCTTCGCTCGAGCGTTTATCGAACTCGAGGTCTTCGCCTTCTGCTCGTCCACTCGAGATCTCGAGGATCTTCAGGTAGACGGCAGTTGATCGCTGGTTATCGATGCGTGGTCTCTAATGAAGGGTAACTTGAATGGGTGCACCGAAGAGTGGGCGATTAGATGCTTTTTTTTAATGTTAAGTTGTTGACAGTGGCGAGGTGAACGTGAAGTTTCTCTTGTGCCGAAGCGCACTTTATACTTCTTCCTGCTTCCCTCGAGTATTTTCTGTGGAGATCACTGGATGAGCACGATGCGAGGCTTGATTTTGCTGATGCAACTAGATTACTGGAGTTACATAAAGAATACTTGACAGGAGACTGAATGTATTTTTCCATTTCTAACGCGAGGTTAATTTAATTCCATCGACACGCGATTGCACTCGATCAAAATTCAAGAAGGGAGAAAAGAACAGCCACGGCTTGAAGGTTTTTTAAATTCCGAAGCCGCACCAGGCCCCTCCAAGCAAGAAAAGAAATATGAACTCGCATTACACGCGATTTCCTGCCACTGATTACGCGACACCCAATTTGCCCCTCAAAATTCCCGATTTATTACCCCTGCGCTGCCAAGTAATCGATTACCAATGCGATTTATGGGCCTCCAGAAGCGAAATTTGCGAAAAGGACCCCTGCGTTCTGCCGTATTCCCGAAAGCAAATAAAACAGCCGCTGCTTCCAATTAAGCGACGATCTCGTAGAAGTCTCCTTCGCCGAAAAGGCTAAAAAGGCTGAGAATGCATATCCAGCGGTGTCATATTCCGTGCTCGCGCACCGTTTTCGGGCGGCGTGTCTGAAAACCTACGACCGAATCGAGGAGATGCCTCCGCTAACGATGAAATATCGCCGACGTCCGAGGACCGTCCCATCGCGAGCGATCGGAAGCGATTCGTTGGATATCGCGTGCGTGCGTAATATTCATTAAAACCTGGCGTCCCTCGATGCCGACGAACCCGCTACCACCAACGGGGAGAAATCGGGAGACCAGTATCTGCCTTCTTCCATCGGGAAACGGCGAAGTTGGAGAAGGAGAGGTCGATCGATGGATGAGTTGATGAAACGAGCCACGACTAACCACCAAAAGATTGGTGGATTTTGAGAGAGAAATGGGATTGGTTAAAAAAGCGAGATATAAGAGATCTGGAAGACGGTGGGAAAAGGAAAAGCTACTTTTTTTTAGCATGTTAAAAGGGAACATACACCTACTTACAAGGGAACATTCCGAACCCGGAAATTCGAAAAATTCTAAAGTTTGTAAATATGTAGTGAATTTCCTCCCGATTACAACGCAATGTTTGTTTGCTGCCCAAATTCACTCTAAGGGGGTGTAATTGACCCCTTAAAATTCGGTTATTTTCAGATTTTGTGTTATAACTCGTGAACTTTAAAATAATTTTTGTAGCGAATAATAAATCTAATTAAGAGAAGTAACTTTTGTCTTGAAACTTTTTTTTCTGTCTCTTACAGTTTGCGAGTTATAACATAAAATCGGAAAATATCCGAAGTTTCAGGGGTTAATTTTACCCCGTTCGAGTGAATTTGGGCAGCAAACAAAAATTGCGTCCTAATCAGGAAGAAATCCCCTACATATTCACAAAGTTTCGGAACTTTTTGAATTTTCGGGTTCGGGATCGTCCCTTATTAGATATAAAAACAGATGGATTTTTGTTTACATATTTTCAGTCTTTGATATGTTAAGAATGTTTTCCGAAAATTGCGCACCGAAATTCGCAGAAATATCAAAGATATTGGTAAGTAGGTAGACATTAGAAGTGAAGTAGGTACCTATATTCGCGTGCTGCCAAAGGTTCGTTGATGAAAACTTCAAATGCATTTTCCCCGAAACCAGGTTTTTAAACATGACACCCGCGATTATTCAAAATCTGTTTAATTGATTTACTTCCAATTTTGGATGACTATATGACACGCTATTACGCAGTTTTTGACGGGCGGATATTTGATTTGATTGCTAGTTTCTTTTTTATTGCATATAAAGGGTAAGACTTCATGTTTCACATTGAATGTTTCATTCAGAGTGCCATTTCTTTAAAAATTATCTTGTTTGACACATTTTAAGAAACTAAGAATTTGTTTCTTGCTTTCACGTAAATTTGTTTAATTAGGAGTAGGTATCACAAATCACTGCAGCGAATGCCGCATTTGAGAGTAGCTCCCACACTTGTATATACGACTAATATTTCTATATAAAAATGAAGTGTTATAGCCAAAGATGTGAAATAATTAATAAAAAAATTGCGACTACAATAATGTTAATACTTTTTCAAAAATAAAATATCTAAAAGAACGTCATGGCTGTTATTCGTTCATGTTTTCATGTTTTTCTATAACAAAATTATTGAGAGTTGCTACATATATATACTTTTAAAATAAGCGAATAGTTGTAAAAAATATACAGTAGATATTCCACAAAAAATTCCCGAATATCGTGTTCTTTTTCGAAAGTTGATTGAGCATAACCCCTGAAACCAAATTCTCTGCATTTTGCGAGAGCCAAGTTTAAGTTACAACAAATCCACTCGAAAGCATACGGTCTATAAATTATTTCGAACGTAAAGAAACCTCGCCGCAGTCGATCTCCAAATACCAAAAGAAGCGCCCCATTCATCGACTTCCTAGTCCTGCATGGAACAGACATGGTCCGCTGGATCGATCTCATTGTCAGTCGAAATCGAAGAGTCTCCCGCGGAGGTTGGAAGAATGCGTATCGCCGAGCATCGAAACAAACCTGAATATGACCGAACCATAGAAATCCATTGCTACAAACCACGCAGCGTCCGCCGACTCTCTATCTCCAACGACGATCATTAAAAAAACAGAACACACACTCACATAAAAATGGTAAAGGGTGCACGGGTGAACGTTGCACTATACGGAGCGCAGGAGAAATTCGCGAGAGATTTCCATCGATCGGCGGGAAGGCGAGACGCCGACGAGATGGCAGTGGCGAGCAGCACGGGAGATAGCGTATCAGGGTAAAAATGCTGCGCAGAGGTGGTGTTGTGACCTGGGTGTGGCGCGGGCCGACGTGTGGAGATCTCTCGCATATGTGTAACCGTTCTGTTCCACGGATACCGCTCGCGAGGGACGGGCAGATGGAGGAAGAGAGAGAGAGAGAGAGAGGCGGGCATCGCCGTGTGTCCGGGAGTGTGGAACGGGGCGAAAGCGACCGAACGTACGGGTTATGGGTATCCATGAGAAATACGGATAGGCGTTATGCAATCGCCCCGTGTATGCCGCCCCCCCCCCCTTGCTTTCCTTTTTTCTCAGCGCCAGAACGGTTTCGGTGGGTGTGTGGGAGTGGGCTGGTTAACGCGCCTGTTTAAACGGGCGAACGCGCGAAGGCGAACGGGATTACGGCTGGCAATTAAAAGCATTCCCGGAGAACAGGCTCGACCATGCGGAGATCGTTATTGTTTTATACGCGTAATCAAGTACGCTTGTTTACGATCGCCGGAGCACCAGGGACGCTGCCTGTCGCGGAGGACCTCGTTAGATGTCCACGTAACGCGCGCGTGCGACGGTCTGTTGGGAGGGGCATTTGTTCTTGTTTGGGTGCTGGTTTCCGGGCAGAAGTTTCACTGGGGTGGCTTGAATTAGGTTTCTGGGGAGTAGAGGGTAGATTGTTAGAAGGTTTGATAGGTGGTGTGGCAATTTTCGAGAATGGAGTGGAGGGTTACAGGTAAGTTGTACTTGAATCGAGGCGTTGAGAATAAAAAGGGACTAGGCCACATTGAAAATAAATCATTTTTCGTATTTTATGTGATTAGTAGAGCCTACTGAAATATATTAAGGTTATACCCAGTTAGGAGGCCGAAAAGAGGCGAATGTTTGTGATTTTTTCTAAAAAGCGGAAGCATATATTTTTACAGAACTTTTCACACTTAAAAGAGCAAGGTTTAGAGAACATTTAGTAATTTTTTGTAGAAAAATATTGACGTTTATAATAAAAATACAACGATATGCAAGAAGCCTTCTTAAAAACGGTGAGAAAGATATCTAGATAACTACTGCACCAATCTTTCTGAAATTTTGTGGGCTATTTTTTTATATAAGAATCTACTGAATGACGGAAGGTCTTTTCCATTGTATAGTTTCGATTTTATCAACGAAAAATGGCCATTGGCGATAACCATGAAGCCATTTTTGTTGATATAATCGAAACTATACAATGAAAGAAAAATCCCTCCGTCATTCGGTAGATTTTTATTTAAAAAATAAGCCCACAAAATTTCAGAAAGATTGGTGCAGCAGTTCTTAGATATCTTGCTCACCGTTTTTAAAAATGCTTCTTGGTTGTCGCTGTACAATGTGTAATTAATTACATAATTACATTTGAATCGAAATTTGTAATTTGTAATTAGATTACATTTTGCTCAACTCTGGCATCACTTGAGCTACATTTCCTCGAAGTCTCAGATATTTTAAATTTCCGAGTTGCCGAACTACCCTTGTTACTCGTCGACATGTCCTTTGTAAGTAAATTTTCGTTGAGGATATTTTTGCCTATTTTTAATGACCTTGCTAACCTGTTTCGACGATAAAAAAAAATAAAATTACTGTTACACTTTATAGCCTTTTTAAAATACAAACTTCTAGCAACACACCTACCCAGTTATTACCAAAATCTTCTCTCTGATGATCAGAAGAAGGAAAGAAGGAGCCAAAATCCACCCTCATCGATCCCACACTACTCATTCTCCACCCCCTTCGCTCCCCCCACACACGAATCCTTCTGAACACCTCTTTCAATTGCCGAACTCGCCATATTTCAGCCGCCACAGTGACTCGAATGCCCGGTAGCCTCTTCGTGCCCAGAAAGCCCCCGTTTTCCTAAGTAACTGGCGACCCATGGGATATAAATATGTGTCTACGCGGCCTGCTCTCATAGACTCGGTTTCACGGCTGATTTACCGCCTCGACTCCTTGGTAATTGTTCGGGGCGTGGCGGGCCGCGTGTTACCTGCATCGCGGCGATCTCCCACGCGTGAATACCGCCGACTTATATCGATATATATCTGCCGGACCCGACGCCCGTCGCCGGCCGGGGATCCCTGGCGCACACGCGGGCCTTAATTTCAATAAAACCAGAGTCACGCTCGCGACTGACTCACCGCTGAGCGGCTCTGAAAGTCTGAAGCGATCGTACGAAATTGAACGGGGGCAGCCGGTCTACGCGGAACACGTGGAAAACCAGACAGTGGGAAAGTTCGAATCTGGGCGAGCTCCGCTGCGAAACGGCTCCAATGACGCTGCGAGGAATTTACCTACCAAGCAATTGCGCGCGGCTGATTCTTATTACATATACGACTAATAAATAGTAATCGCCTTTCCCCCAGAAATATCCTTCGGCTAAAATATACTTTCCAAACTCTCCCTGAAAATTTACAAAACTGTGCTGCCACTGATACGAATGGATCGCAATCGGCATTATCGATTTCACAGTAATTCGCGACTTTCCCTTGAATGGTAGATCGTAAACAGTTGCTTCGCGAGCGACTGTTGCATGGCACGTAAACTTTACCACGGCTCTAGCGTTTCGATAGGGCGTCTCGTGCATTTGCAGGAAGAAAACGCGAAGAGCTGACTGGTAAGGTGGCGAGTGAAACGGTTTAGAGTGGCTTCGGGAGATGTGAGTGTAATCGTTGCTCAGGCGACAGGGTGGAGGGAGAAAGGAGTTCCTCGGGATAGAACGTTATCCTCGGCCAGGATACTCCTTATCCTCTCATAATGAAGAAGGATGGGCGTGTTTTTCTCACCAGGATTTATGGTGGCGCGCTCGTTGCGAAATTCATACGTCCTCGTCCTTTGGTTCGCCATCGCGATTTATCGTCCCGCGTACTCGATGCTGGTTAATGGCGTAACGGTGCTTTCGGTAGCATTTTTGCGTTCGCCGCTAATGTCTGCGCGACTCGTTCGAGACGAGACCTCAAGCAGGAGGAATTATATTCAGGTTGTATTTTCGAAGTCCGTTTTAAGGGTTCATTCTACTTTGCTGGTCGCACAAACTTTGCGATTTAAATTCACACATTTGTAATCATACTTTGGAGACGTGAAAAATGGGATTCTATACAGCAAGGACTCATAAACATTTAACAAAAAAATATTAAAATTCGTACATTAGTTCTCAGAAAAAAATTCAGGAAAGAGCCTCTTTTTCGACTGGCAAAGATTAAATTTAAATTGAATGCAAACTAAGAAATATTATTGAATTGAAAATTTCTAACGATATTGTTGAGAAAAGTGTAGACTTGCTGAATATTTCGTAACGGTCGTAGTCTTACGGGTTTTAAAGAATTCTGAAACTGATTTCGAAATATTTAAATTTGCATGCATTTTTTCCACTTGAGCTGCGAATAGTTTACGATGCTTAATGCAGTATTAGAAGTATTCCGTTTTCGAACTCCGCCGAGGGAAAGCCGATAATTTTCCTCGAGAGTTATAGTATCTGGCTCGTTTACGATCAATATCCGGCTAGTAGATGCAAGCTGGAATTGCACGGTACCCGTGAACGAAGAAAGTAATGAGTTCCCGGCCTTACATTAAACGCTCTCCGACGTCTGGGCGAGCGAAAAGTGTTTTCTGCGCTCGGCCGGCGAGTACGCTCTGCAAACTTGAGCGGTATTACGGTCGCATTATAACCGACATCCACTTCTACGACGGCTAAAGAAACGTTCACGGCTGAAAAGAGTGGCAATTTTTGCGGAAACACTCACCGTTCGAGAGCAATTTCTATCTGTCGGCTGTGCTACGATTTTGTCCGTGAAACACTAAACTTCAGTATTCCAAGTTCCTCTAAAGTTCCTCAGAAACGCTTTCTCATCCCTCAATATTTTATATATAACAATAATATATCTTTCATCCAGAAATCATCATTAGCCTCATAAATCCACAAAAGAAACAGAAACCCCTGTGTTCAAACCAAATTTCTCTTTTCCCTTACATTCACTCTTTTTCCACCTCCTGCAAATTAATATCACCCACGCGTCAAGCCTAAGAATTCTAAGACACGCTAATTTCCTAGCCTCAACCTTCACAATTCAAAAACACTAATTTTCTAACTCTAATCTCTACAAGCTAAAACTACTGAGTTTCTAACTCCAACCTCGACAATCCACAAACACTAATTCCCCAGCACCAACCTCCACAATAAAAAACATTACTTTCCTAACTCCAACCTCCACAACTCCTAAAACACTAATTACCTAACACCAACCTCTACAATCGAAAAACACTAATTTCCTAACTCTAACCTCCACAACCCAAAAAACACTGATTCCCTAGCCCCAACCTCCACAATTAAAAAACACTAATTTCCTAACTCTAATCTCTACAATCCAAAACCACTAATTTCCTAACTCCAACCTCCACAACTCCCAAAACACTAATTACCTAACTCCAACCTCTACAATCGAGAAACACTAATTTCCTAACCCTAACCTCCGCAACCCAAAACACACTGATTCCCTAGCCCCAACCTCCACAATTAAAAAACACTAATTTCCTAACTCTAATCACTACAATCCAAAAACACTAATTTCCTAACTCCAACCTTCGCAACCCAAAAACACTAATTCCCAAGCCTCAACCTCCATAATCCACAAATACTAATTTCCTAATTCCAACCTCCACAATCCAAAAAACACTAATTTCTTAGCCCCAGCCTCCCCCTCTATTTCTCCCAGAAAAGCCGCGACTAGCCAAGGGACCTCGCGCAGCTGCGGCGGCAGCCAGATTTTTCTCGCCGACTGACTGTCTCTCGGGGAGTCGCTGCTCGGGCAAGTGGAGCAAACGTGGATGCAAATGCGGCGATCTACCGGTGCGCAGCGCGATACCTGAGAACCCAGGCGAGCCGTTTCTCTCCGCGTAGCGTTTCCTCTCTCCAGCGGCTCGCTGGAAGGAGAGCGAGAGATGGTGGGTGTGGTCGTGAAGATATCGGGGCCCGCGCGCAATGCACTCCCGCCGCCCGGCTGCATCCGCGGCTCCGCTGCGCTTCGTAACCTCTATACTAGGGCCCCGAGGCGTGCTGTTCTACACGCTTCGAGGGCCCCTCGCCCCATCCTAGGCTAACGGTCCGCCCGTACATCTTTTCTCCGCTCCATCTGGAATCTCGATTGACCGCGTGTGGCCGCCGCGCCGTTCGCCCCAGCGACTGTCCCCTCGATCGGGCCCCGCTTAACGACGCGGCGCAGGGGACTTTTCAGGGGACCATGCTAAGGGTACCTCGGAATTCCAGTCTGATAGCTGTTCGACACCTTGTTTCATCGTAGGAGTTCAATTTTGGGGACTTTTTTTAAAATATTGTTGCGTGGCAATGATGTTTTTCAGTTTATCATTTCCAGTGTATGTTCGCTGTGACGTAGGCGGCTTTTGGACGTAATTCTTTTGGAGTAATTCTTTGGTGGGTGGGCGAACGAGGATAAGTCAGAATTCTTAGTTTTACAGGAAGACACTTAGAATATTTAAAGTGCTATGAAAGATATACTTAGTCTTAAATTTTGGACGTGAAAGTTGATAACGTATGTCTCGTCCTATTTGACTATCAAAATATACTTCACAATCGAAGAAAATTCAAAAATTTGAATTGAAAAAGGAAACATTTATTTTTAACTCCGATTCGCAAAAACAGAAACTATTTAGCTCGAGGTGACATATTATTTTCTTCATCGTATTCATCGCCGTAACTCAACTTATACTGTTTTCCCCGCTACTGTACTGTATTTTTGACATACATATACTATTATGATCTCTGGTAAAAGAAAGTGGGAACGACTTGATATTGACTGGCGCTACTGTACCCATAAGCCAAAAAGCAGCAATGTAGAAAATATTAGCGTACATATACTATTTTGCCAAAAATTTGACTTATACTCGTTTGCTCGCCCATCACAATTATTCTGTACACAGAAGTTACGTTGAGGAAGAGAAATCTTCCACAAGAAGCCCCAGCGAACTCTCAAGTCTCAATTAACTGTATCTGGAAGCGTATTAACTGTTCCCTGATTAAGCCTCGATACGCTGCTGATGGCTCCATAACGAGGCTGCTTCGTGCGTTGATTTTGTTACTTATGGTAGGTAAACTGGAATGTCTGTTTCTGACTGGGACCCGAGCTACCACCCACATAAAAGAAATCGAAGCAATATTCCAGACACAATCCGTGAGCCGTCAAACAAATCGCATTCCTTTTCAAATGATCTTCGAAAGCAGCAAGCGGCACGGCGTCTGATTATTCGTTGACTCGAACCACGCGTTTCAGTGGTCGAATTAATCAGCCTATCCCAGCCGTTAATTCATCACGCGCTTTCCAAACTGGCCATAGTCCCCTCGCGCATAATTGCATTACCGCGAGATCCGAGATAATGCTCGCCACGGTTTTATAAATAGCAGGGGGGATATTATTTTAAGTCGTCGGCCGGATACAGCAGAGCCCGCCACGTGCAACACAACGGCCGCGTTGCAAAATAGTAGCAATTACGCCATACACGGCGCGATCGTATTTTCCGTCGTAAACTCAGCGCCGAGGTAACATCTAATGCCACTTAAAGTTACGCCTGCAACGGCTGCGAATCGGAATCGACCCTTCCCGAACTATCCACGTCACCGATTCCCGTTTCCACTGGCGTCGACGTATTTCCACGTGGATATTTTTTGGAAACCACTGTTTGATTGAACACGAGCGCAACCTTGGTGGTCCGTGCGAAACTTAGGGCCATTTCTAGAGACCTCGCTTTGGTAATATCTTCTGTAATGCTCGTCGCGTTACTGGATCAACGTCCGCCGTTATTAAAAAGGAAGAAGACCTCGTTTCGCGGCCTCCGCCGCGAGTGATTCATAACCAGGGGCGAAGCATCGGCTGGGCGAAGATAAAGGCCCGATGAGGGCCCACATTAAACCGGACCTGTCGGCGCCTTCAGCAACAAATCAACGGCCGTCCGGATCCTTTTGATTCTTTTAGCAGGCGGGATGAACCGAGATGACTATCCACTCCATCCGTGTGTATCTTTCGCGGCAGAGTTTCTCAGTCAACTAGGAACTAGGAAGTCCAAAGCGAGCCATTCACGTGGCAGCGCCAGGTGTATGATAATCAACTTTCCTCGTTAACGGGAGGGAAAGAGGGCTGCGAAGCCTTCGCCGAAGTATACCAGCCTACCGATCGTTTGGAGCAGCTATTGAGAGACGCTGGTCTTTGATGCGAGGCTGAAAGGCGAGGGGCACGGTGAATCGGCAAACAACCCAGTTGGTCGGCTTGGAAATGCAGGCAGAACGCGCCGCGAGCGTAGAAAGGGATAGAGGAAGATTGTGCCGGGAAGAAGGCGACAAAGGGAAAGGAAGAGGGTCGGCGGAACGATGACGAATGGAAAATGGAGGAGCAAGGCGCAGCCTAATCCAATTAGATCGGAATCCTGAGTTTAATCAACACACGCCGGCGCTGACACGAACGCTGCTCGAGATGCTCTCGAACTGGCCCTGGTCCGACCATAATTGGCTGCCCCCGCGCGATCCTATCGACAAATCAAACACGAATCATCCTTTTCAAGGCGACTCCATGGGTGTACCGTTAGCAGAGGATCCTAGATCGAAGCGACGTTACATTTGGTACCCAATTCAGGGTGCTTCGGTCGAAATTGTCGCGTGTGCTATGCAACGGGATGATTGAAATCGATTTGGATTCAATCCGGCGACGGTGATGATAAACGAACTTGATTGAACTTGAATTGCCGAGTGCTTTTCGTGGAACCGTAGAGCGAAGACAAACGGAGCGATAGTCATTGGAGTCGTAGATTAGATACTCGAAATTAAGGGTGATTGTTGTTAGCGATAACAAACCCTAAGGAAGACTATATTCTTCAAGAATGATAGTTAGACGATGGGACTATTTAGATATGTACTTTGTTGTCTAGAAATTGAGGCGAGCTCGTGTTAATCATGAAGAATTTGTATTTTATATGAGGTGGAGGGGCTAAAAGTATACCGAATAAGCTGATGAGTATTTTCGCGAAGCTGATGTAGGGGAGAGGTGCTATAAAAGGGGCAACTGTATTTAGTGTCCATTTTTCACATCGTGATAGATATTTAAAACACAAGTCCATTAATAGGAAGTATGTTTCTTGGCCCTCGATAAAAATATATAGCAAGCTCTACTAATAATAACAGAAAATAATTGAATCTTCCATTTTCAATTGAGTATTAAATGTTCCTTTCGCTGCTAGGTAGTCATAAATGAGACCATAGACGTCATGGAAATAAAGAAAACGAGAATAGAATCGAGGATCAATTGTTAAAATATCATTAATGACACATGGGACAAAGAAAATTGAATACACCATTTATTCCGCGTGACTCATTGGCCCTTTTCATAGCACCTCTTCCCTACGTCTCCTCGAGCCACCCAATTAATGTAACCCATAAAAAGGATCTCTTTCCAAATATTGTAAATCACAACCTAAGTCGAGCTGCGCTATAAATTCAATCTCCTTAAGATTTCAATTTAATACCCAATAAAGAAAGCGATTAACCCCCGTTTAATATTCAATATCGAGCTTAGCCGATCGCTTCATAAATACCTGCAGCAGCTTGAATTAATTAATCGAGCGAGATGGCGCGCGACGCTTACGCGGACACAGGCGTACCAGAGGTGCTCGCAATTTAAAGTAGCCACGGGTTGTCCGAGCACGGGGCTAGAGGTCCGCCGTGTATAATTGGCCGACGCGTCGACTCGGTCCAGCTCTCGATTATGAAGTCAGAACGAGGGCAAAAGGTGGTTAAAGTTGATTTACTCGCTCCGCGGCTGCGCTCTGACACGCTCCTTTGCATCATAATCACGCCGATGAAGCGGGGACGGGCAACCCACCCGGCGTAGTCAAAAACGAGGCGCTCGGATCGAAAACCGGCCGCTTCCGTTCGCAACTTTTTCCACCGAGAGCCAGCTCGCAAACTCATTTTACTGGCAAATCTCCTTTGGGGCCAGCGCAAAACACAACCGACCAGAATGTATCTAATTGGGAGCCTTGTTAATGAAAAATCGGGCCCCTTTTCGACGATTAAAATCCAAATTTAATTCACTGCTTCGAGGTAGCTTTCAGACGTGAATTTTATAATTTGTTGTATGCACTTTTTTTCTCGGGGCTTGCGGAGAATTTATTTCAGTATTCTCAGAGTTCAATTTCTACTGAACCGAATGCAACTGAATTTACAGCGTTTGATGTCTAAATTCTTCTCTCGAAAGCAGACACCATTTTCAAAGGCCTCGAGAGGCAACAAATCTCTTCGAAGTGATATCACTGCATTTCACGCGGGGATCGTCGTGAGCGGGTCGAGGAGCGAGCACCGCGATAGAAAGGCGCAGGCTACGCTCGCGTTATCCAGCGGAGACTTTCTCGAGCATAATTCGCCCGCGTCAAGTGGCTTACAATTTATCTGCGTTCAATTAACCGTTTCCACGGCATTTCTGCGAGGAATCACAGAGTACACTCCGTGCTATTAGAAATTCGTGAATTACCGGGCAGGAGCAAAACGATCTCGATAAAAAAGGGTCCGCCGAAGACGGTAGAAGAGGGACGACAGTTGTCCAGCCTCGCTTTTCGATCCTGTCGATTATGAAGACGTTCGCCTGGCAGCGCCGGTTTTTCGTACCATTGAAATTACGACGGTGGTCGATGAAAAAGCGAGACGAAGAAGCGATTTCTGTTTACGCGTCAAACGGGCCCCCGCCTGCAAACTTCGATGCTCGCGCAGGCTACCGTCGAGGCTACGCAAAAAGCTGGAAAGGAAGGCCATCGCCGTAGCTTTCGTATTAAAACGCTCCTTTCGATCTTCGCCAGTACTCTAGCCAATCCCTTTTTCCTACTCCACGTTTATGACCTGTGTCTAATCTGCAGCCGTGTTTCGGCAGCTGAACGGAGAAATTGTTTCGCAACCCACCGCATGGAAATCTAAGTCGATCTAAACATGGAGGAACTAAATGATATTCTGAGTACAATTTCCAAATGCCCACCTATCCTTGTCTGTTATGGTACCATTGTTCTCGAGCGTCGCTCGCGAGGGTTCCCAGGACTTAAATAAGCGAAAATTGTGGTTGGAATGATTCGCCGTCAATTATTCGGGTATGGAACGTTGATTGAAGGGTTACATACCATTGATAGGTCGGAAAATAGGGTCGTTTTTATGATTTTTTTTCATACGTAGAAATGTTGTAATTGAAAATTTGATATCTTAAGAAATGGCACCATAGCAAGCTATTTTCCCAAGGCCTTTTCATAGTTACAACATTTGCGGTATCAAAAATATTTCAGAGTTTAGCGGACCGATTTGAATAAAATTATGCATGAATATTCTTGAGACTATAATGTAGTACTTATCGTGACGATTTTCCGATTAGTCTCTTGCTTTGTTTTCTATTAACAAAAGAAGATGAAAACTTAGGTCGAAAATCACAAGCTTGACTTTGAGTAGCTACCATTTTCCAAAAAGTAATTTTTTTCAGAATTCGTGCTAATAAGTACTAGAGTATAGTCTTGAGACTATTCGTGCAAATTTTTGTTCCAATCGGTCGAGTACTCTCTGAGATATTTTTGGTGGCACAAAAGCTGCATTTATGAAGAGGTCTCGGGAGAAAGGGCCGTTATCTCACCATTCCCCAAGATATCAAATTTATTTTTTAAGGGAATACAGCCCAAACTATACGCAACAAAGTGTATGTCTTGATTTTCAAATATGACGTTTCTGTATATGAAAAAAAATTACCCTATTTGAGCGAACCATGCTGTGCTGCCTACATTGAATGACTCAGAGTTTGGGTTAAACCAGTAACTCGATAAACGACTGTGCAAGGCGACAGAGATCGTTGGATACCCTCCGTGCAATTGGATCTGGTTTAGGCGGAATTCCACGGGGAGCAGGAGTCAAAGGAGATCGCAAAGGTGATCGGATGCAATTTAATTTCGATCCTCTCTACGCCCGCCGGTCGTTCATCTCGCCGTCAGCTTGACAGAATGGGAATGACGCCTCTATCGGATGCAATAACCGTTGCAATGGGCGTGTACCCTCGGGTCAACGCGATGTTAACGATGCTGCCTACGTTACTCGCGGGAACATCCCGACGATTGACAGACGGACATCGAGATAAGCGTTACACGCGAGCGGAAAATTGTCCGATTCAGAGGCAGCGGAGCTGCTGCAGCCAGAATCCCCGATCGCGGAAGTCTAACCGTTTTATCTAGCGGTTCAAGGTATAAAGAGTTACTTGGTTTCCTTCGGTGCAACAGCTTCTAATACTCGATACTGTTAGGGTCTGTTCACCGCGAGGCATTTATAAAAGCTCGCCACTGGGTGGTGGATATTGATCGGAGGACAACGACAGGGTTAATCTAATCATATCACTGAAATGACGTAGGTAGTACTGTACACTTGTTGACTTTTTGGTGCCACGTTTGGTAAAAATTTAGAAGTGGAAGTTTTGGTGGAAACGGTTTCATAAAGGTGGGAATCCAACTGATAGCTAAGTTAACCTATGCTAAGAAAGTATCTACTACTCAATTGTGTCTTATTTGAAAGAACTCTGATTTAATACACTGGTATTACCACTTTTAAATTTCGTTTTGTCTGACCTTAGGATCGAAGACGCGAAGCCAATGCAGTTGGTGCAAGGAGGACTTACCTGTAACAGAAAAAAAGGGTGGCATGGTTAGTGGTGTAGAGATTGTATAAAGCAGAACGCGAATTCAGTTTGTATGCAAGAATCAGCTTAAGAAACGTGACATTTCGTTGTTCGCGGACGGAGAACAGGAAGCTGTGTGAAATGTAGGAGAAACGTAAGCTGTCCTTGGCATTTAGTCGAGGCGCTGTAGCATGGGTGAGCAAACTTCGTTTTCTATCGGTTGAAACTCTCTGCACGGGTTCAATCATGACCGTTTAGAATAACTTTCTCATTCTAGAAGGGAAGAATAGAAGATTGTTAATTATCACAAAATTAACCAGGAGCTTGTGAAAAGCATTTCCTCCGCTTCAATTCTGTGGAATTCAAAGCCGAGACACCAGATTTCTTCTAAAACTCAGTTTTCCACTACTTTCCATTCAAGCAAGAGATCGTTAGAAACTTTAATTGCCAAATTAGAAGAGTGTTCAAAAGAATTTCTTCAACCAAAAGTATCTTATTTATCGTTGCCTTCAGTGTCTTTAAAATCCTCGATCGAATCCCTACAAAATCTCTCAAACCCCCCATTACTAGCACAAAAGCTACTAATATTCTTAGAAGCATAGGGTAAGTCGAGGATAGTTGGCTCACCTAACATAAAATGGCTATTAAAACTAATAAATACTAACATTATTTATTTTATCAGAATAAACCTAACATGTTTAAAACTTTATTGGTGGTGTTTTTTTGCCCACCAGAAAAGGTAGTCAATATCTTTAAAGAGATAGACACTGTGACGGCCCGCAAAAGTCTGCCATGCTTTAAAATATGCTAAAATTAAGTGGCAAATCGCAATTTAATCGGGTGCTTAGGTTCTCTACAATTTAGATCAGAAGATTACCTACTCTTTCAGGCTGTCAGAGTAGTCTAACCCCTGAAAACAATATTTGCTGAAAATCGGATTAAAAACTAAGGTCGTGACATTTGACCATCTCTCCTGAAGCAATCTCACCCGGATTTCCCCTATCTGCTCCAAGAACACTTCCAAAAAATCATCTACATAGACGCTTTGGCTACCCAAAGCTTGAAACCAACGACGTATCGTGACTCGCTAGGCCTCCAACAGCTATCTTGCGACATCCTCGCCTGCGCGTAGCTCTAAATACGGTGTTAAACAGTACCAAAGGACATCCCGCCTAGCACGAGCATGATGGAACAAAGAGCTAGCCGGTATATCCGCGAAGAAGTTCAACGATACACGGAACGTCGTCGCGCCGCTAATCGTCGATTAGAAAAGTCGGCCCTCGGCCTGCAGGAAAGAATGTTGTCGCAAAGGAGAACGCCGCGGGAACGAAGATGGACGTCCCGATAAAGATGTTTATTGGCGTGGTCGTGCGGGCCGCGATCGATGCAACGCGTGCCACATAAATTCGTGCAGCTCGCGTCTCAGCAAACGAGCGGAATCCGCGGTGAGGTTTGCGATGCGCGGCGACCCAATCGAATGGGGCGAGCTCGTTCCTAACAGGGCACCAACAACGAGCCTAGGTCCGAGCACGGAAGGTGGTATCGTGGATAAAGATACGACGAAGCACGTTTTTGCGCGACAGGTCATTAGAAAGATGAGCCACGAGAAATAATCAAGCGCGGTAGCTCCTCCCCATTTGACGAGGCTCAGAAACAGTGCCCAGATGATGAGGGGACTGTAATGGCCCCCGGTTCTGCGATCATACTCATCGAGATCATCGTTTCCTTTTACCGCAGAGGCTTCTATCGCAGGAACTCGTTTATCGTGCCCATCCAGCTTTGTCCACTTTGCGTAACATCGCGACGAGGGTCGAGGAAATCTGGCGTAGGGAGCTTATCGTTGGCGTTAAGATCGAATCGCGGGTGGACCAGTGGGGTCTCCTCCACTTCGCCGAGCACTGATCTCGTTTTACGTCCCTTCGACGATAATACCGTGGTCATGGGATAAGCGGTACACAAGGCCCAAGTAGACATCATGCAAGAAGCGCGCAGACAGCGGCGCAGGGTCCAGAGCTCCACAGTTTATCGATTCCACGGGCACGGAAGTTGTCGATGGACCTCTTCTATGAGGGTCTGTACCGCGAAATGCTAATTAGTTCCGATTTCCAGGGGGGAAAAAATTGCTAGGTTGCGTTGGATGTCGATGGACAGGAGAGTTGGTGGAACAGATCGATTCGTCGCGGAGGACGCGGCGCGTGTGGGTCAGCTTCGGTTCGTGACGGAATTGAGATGTCTCGGGTGAAACGGGTTCTAGGCAGCTGGAACGGTGCGTGGAGAGGCTAAAGAACTGTTGGAACGTTGGTAGAAATTGTAGATGCAGGAAGCATAGTCTATGATTTGAAATTAGTAGTTGGGGCAATCTTAGTTTGTAGTCGCGTGTTAAATGTATGTACAGATGCAGCGATAAATGTTTGTTAAAATCAAGACTTCTATAATTCCACTGCTGTCTTCCCCGTTGTTATTGAGGACGGAATATCCAGCCTGGGACTCTACCCAGACGAGCCCCCAAGGCCCTATTCCCCAAACAATTATGATTTTATCCAAACACCATATTCTTTACCTGTACTAATACACTTAGCCCGTTTTTAGTAAGCTACCCCTCTTCATTTTCCCGAAAAAATGGGACTCTCGAAACGTCTACCACATGGGCCAAAAGGCCTTAAATCCTTAATCCACCTCTGGGAATATCCTCCTCGCTGTTAAACAGACTCCATCGTTTTTT
The DNA here is from genome assembly GCA_963932335.1 of Andrena marginata. NCBI lineage: Eukaryota > Metazoa > Arthropoda > Insecta > Hymenoptera > Andrenidae > Andrena > Andrena marginata. Next base: position 10,064,365 of record OZ010660.1, read on the forward strand.
AACCTAGAAGGTGTACGACTTGCAGAGCAAAGTTGCACCCTGCCAAATGTCCCCCAGCACCTGCACTCGCAACCCCAACTATCCCAAGCATCCATCGCACAACTCCATCACACTGACAAAATAAAATCCATCCAAACGAATCGTCCAGGCTCCAACCGCCTCCAGCAAAATAGAACAATCGTCCAATCCCGCTTCTTTTTCTGAGTTTGTCCAATCCACGTATCCGACTCCCATGGTCGCTTAGGCGTTTTCGCTGGACCCTGAGAGGCAGTGGCCGCTCCGTGTCGGTATGTAGGGTACCAATGCCATTTTATACGAGTGGCTGGGGTACCAGGGGAGCCGTGGATAGCGGTACCGGAGATCCAGTCCGAGGCAGCAACACCACCAGCCTCATAGGAGAGGCCGAAGGTCGCATCGGACATGAACACGCCCGAGTACGACCTACCACGGTCGATTCCTCTCGATGCAACACGTATCTGTTATCCTTCCTTACCTCCCCCCTGCCTATCCTCCTCCGCGCCGCGGTCACCCATCATCCTGCACGGGGCAACACGCCGCGCTGCTAGATTCCATCGGTTCCTGCGTCGTAGCCCACTGATAATTAAGTTAACTGTCTTGAAATCGAACTCCGGACGGTTCCGTTCTTGGATACGTGACGCCTATTTGCTCAGAGATACCGCAATCTGCTTGTACCGGGGGATCTCGAGGAGGGTGTGTGCCGGTCGGCTGATTGGTGTAGCGGTAATTAGGTAGCGGACCGTGAAAATGGCAACACGTTGCGGGGTATTGGATCGTGATTAAAAGGGAGAGGAGTGCGGGATTCGTGTGCGAATGAAAGGGGGGGATTCTGTTTACGGGAATTTATAAAGAACAAAGTGATTCCTTTGTTAATATTCTCGAGAACCTTATAGTGACGTTATTCGGTACTACTGAAGCTTTTCAGAATCACCCGACAGTTTGTGTCAATGAACGTCACTTATACGAGACATCCATGTCAGGCGACTCTATCAGACTCTTGTATATACCTACCATGTTATTAGACAGCGTTTCTTTAAAGACCCATCGATGCAAATCAGATCCAGCATTAGTAGGTAATGGGTCCCCGATGGACGTCTCATTTACATACGAAAGTGGGATTCCTGCTTAATGTGGGATATCGATTGTAATTATAGCCTCAGGTCGTCGTAGAGATTCATGTTTCATACATGAATCCCCAGTCCTTAGACATTCGCCAGGTTTCACGATTCATATTACGCAGATTCCATTCCACTGTTTCGCAATTGCCCACTGAATGTTGAAGATTGGCTTCCTCTCAAAAAATGAATCCCCCAGAAATGAGATTATTTTCCGAACATCTTCGGCGTGATTCAAGTGACCATGGAGGTGGATCGAGGTCAGAGGTTTCAGGTTGGATAGGAAAGGATTTGGCAGAGGCGTTCGTGAATGCTGCTTGACCAAACATAAATTAGGGATAACGAGCCAGCTCGGTGGACCGATATCCAGCTATTAAGACTGTTCACGGGCACGATGGCGCTCCGTTCTATGGGGGGTAATTACAGGCACCCCACCACCTCCGCCCATTCTCTCCAACCCTCTCCCTCCACGGTTCCGACGCCAAGCTTCATTGTGAATTATGGTTGCTTATATAATTGCGACCTTCCACGCATAGCGAGGTGTCACTTACGACCCTTGTCTGGCCAGCGATATCTGGCTGCATTCGAATTCAGCTGATTAATTAGCCGCGGTAATTAAGGCCCTCCGCGGGAGCCAATTAACGGTTGCACCCTTGGCAGCTGCATTAGTGTACGCGTTTGTATGTTGTCCGAGGAGTGACCATGCTGAATGTTTCGGTCTTGTTACGATGGGTAGGTATTCGAGTAGAGGAAGGTGTCGGTATAATTGAGCTTCCGCTTTGGTCGCTATAGTGTGTTTTGATATAAATGAGAGGTTTGAAAATTAAATAATTTGATATTAGGTTTAAACGAAAATTAAAGATTAGGCAATTGTTTTGATATAAGTTATATTAATATTTACTTGGAGGTTTGAAAATTAAATAATTTTATATTAGGTTTAATTGAAAATTAAAGATTAGGCAATTGTTTTGATATAAGTTAGATTAATATTTACTTGGAGGTTTGAAAATTAAATAATTTTATATTAGGTTTAATTGAAAATGAAAGATTATGTAATTGTTTTGATATAAGTTATATTAATATTTATTTGGAGGTTCAACAAATAAATAATTTTATATTAGATTCAATGCAATATGTGATGTGAGGATTGTGTTTGTGGTGGCTAATAGTGTTCTACTGAACGCTACAGCTATTTCATTGAGAATTTTACAAAAATTGGAGTTTTAGTTAAAATTTCAAGGGGAAATAATATCGTTCTATGTATAATTAATTGCAATTACAATTAAGCTACTAATGATAAAAGTAGAACCCATATAAAAATTCTTTTAGAACCTCAGGGCTTCTAGAAACGATAACGCTACACGCTAGAATAATTCCAAGACCAAGAAAAAGGTTTGTATAGGTATTAACTTAACACTAACCGAGCCAGCTGCAACAATAAAACACAGTCCGCCTACTATTCCACCTTACCCAGAAGTGATACCAATTTTTCCCCTCGATCTTAAACTAGGACACCACCCAAGCAAAACAGCAAAGTGAACGTGGCTTTCATCGCAAGAACTTGCTTCACTTTTCACGCCAGGGAGGAAAAGAAGCAGCAAGAAGGCGTGAAAGTATCAAGATTGTTTCGCGCGTCGTGGATGGTGCCGTTAAGTCCTTTACGATTATTCCTCGATGAAAAGAATTTATCGAGAGAGATGGTCGCCAGTCAGATAGGGGCTATCAGATCCAAAGAAGAACGCGGAATATTTTTTTTAGAAACTCCGACCAAGGAGGTACATTGTAGCTTTCCATTAAAGATATCGAAAGCCACGAACGGCGCAGAGGTCCTTTACTACGGGTATTCCAGCTCGTGGCCTTTCTTCGACTACATTTTACGATCTTGGGCCCAACCACCTAGACGTTCACGAAATTACGAGCGGGGTGATCTTAGGTGCTGAATATGTGACAATCGTTCTCGCCAAAAGAATTCGCGAACATGAATTTGGGAGGTTGAGTGAGTTTACGATGATTGACATCAGAGTGTCCGGACTGATAAATAATTGGACAATTATGGTTCGTTGAGAAAGACGAAAGTTGTTTGTGACCAAGCTGCACAGTGGAAAAGAGATCTCTGTTATGAGACAGGGCAACTTACTCGCAGGGAGCTACCATTCTTGCATGACTCTGTAAACGAAGAGCTTGTGATGAAGGCGGAATCTATGTTTGGATGTCTGTATTGAAATATTCTTAAGTCATTCTAATGGTAACCTTCAATTAAAGGAATTTAGGATATAAAGCTGAACGACGAAATAATACTCTATCTTCCAGAAATTCGAGATCCCCATGAAAAATTAAAAAATGATTACAATATAATCAAAGCTTCTACTCCAAAATGTGACCTCTCACAGTTACTCCAATCTTTCTAATCTTCCTAGATCTTTACGAAATTTTTTGACCCGGGTTCTCTACCTTTCTTTTCCAACGCAAGATGCACCCTAATTCCCTCACAACTCGACGAAACTTCGCAACTGGTCCAGCCAACTGGCAAAAACGGACAATGCTCCAGATTGCGAAGGATCGTGCAAGCGGACGCACACGTTCGGCACGTTCAGGCGGAGAAGAAGTCACGTAAAAGGCGAGGTGACCTGACCCGACCTCCATAAAGGAGGTGCAACTTGGCCAAAACCAATCAAGCACGGTTTGGAATGCCGTTCTGCTCTCGGGGTCTTCGACTTCCATTTGCGAAATGAACTCGGGCAACCCTCCGCGCTCTTCCTTTACAATCTTTACATCCTCCTCGTCGCTCTTCCACCCAGCCAGCCTCGTCCCGCCTGTTCGCACTCTATTTTCTCCCTGCGTGGGGGGCAATTTAGCCTTAATTGAGATTCTGCCGAAGCGCGTCCTTGATGAGTTCATCTAGATCCCCTGAATGATCACGCTGCTTCTGTTCCACGGATGAACGTCTCGTTCTGCCTCGGCCACGCGCGAATCTCAACGACAGAAACGCGGTAGCACCTTCTTAAAAGAATTCTACATTATTTACACTAGAGGATCTGCATCCTGTGCACTGTGTTCTGGTAATCTATTTTTACCATCTCTATTTGTATTATATCTTCCAGTTAAGGAGTAATAAAGTTGTAATAAGAATAATATTTTATGGAAAATATCGAAAGTAGGTATTGCTTAAATTTCCTTGGATGTTTGCTTGGAACTAGTTCTTAGCGCAAATGACCGCTCTAAAAAGTTTTGCAGATTTGAAGGGGCATTTCTCCAAACCTTTCGCCACTCCAACTGTCAATAGCAGTCCACAAAAGAACTGAGACAAAACTATTGCGTAGAAATACACTTCCTTGATCTCCAGCCATTCCAATAATCTGCCTACAAACGATACACTCAGCTTCCGGTAACCACAATCTCGCAGAATACACACCAGCCCGAGAAAGTAAAATGGTCCAGAACAATTTAAGAGAAACCTGCGCAAAAAACGCCATGATGTAACATCCTGACAGCATTAAGGTTGTCGAATTTTGTGCAGGTAAAGTATTGAATAAGATTCTGCGGTTTCCCGTACGTTCATTAATATGTACTTGTAATGCAATGAAAAATTGTAGTTTCGTATATGTTGCGTATATTTATTGTGATACGCGCAGGCAAAGTGGACCGTGAAGAAATTTCGTATAACCGCAGTTGTGGTGGAACACTTTCTACTGAAACATGCGAGATCAGAGAACAAAGGCTTTTTTTTACTCTACAATGTGCCCTTAATAGCATAAACTACGGAAATTGAAAAATTCTCTTAATTAATAAAATGGCAGCGATTTGAAGAAAAAACTTCTTTTCGCAAAAATAATTTCTCTTCTTCCAAGCAGTAAAGGAAAAATAATTAAGATATCAGCACCGTCGCGTAGTTCATGTTGTAAATAAACTATATATATATAAATTATAAACATTCGCAAATAGTTTCAAATCAATTAGAAGATTAATTTTTCATTCTGTTCTATACCTGAAGGTTGAAAAATATAATTCCCAGAAAAACGCATAAGTTTCAGATGAGTTGAAAGATTAATTTTTCATTTTTTTTTCTATACCACGGGGTTGAAAAATGTAATTCCGAGAAAAACGCGTTTGAAGCTCTTGAAAATTGCATAACTTCCTTAATTTTTGGGATTTCCCCCGAAATTTCAAGACCTAATGCTAGACACTCGATATTATTGATTAATAGAAAAAACTTCCTGACTTTTCAAACTTGAAATACCAAGCAGCCCTCTTAACAGAAACGAACCCACCCCTTCTGATCCGCGTCCCAGCGTAATTAACGAATAAAGACGTACAATATTTCCGCCATAACGGGCGATCGCCAGCTCCAGGAATTTCGATTAACCAGTCCAACAATCTCGATGGAGACGCATCCTCGAGAAAGGAGGGGGAGAAGAGGAGGTGGACCCTGAAACGCGACGAAACAATTTCCGAGTGGTCCGTGGAGTTTTTCGAGAAACACCGGGTTCATGTGCCGGGGCACCGAGAGAAAGGAACGAGGCGGAGCAATTAAATAATTGGCTCGTTAAGGCGGCGGCTCGTTTCACCAACGGGCCGCTGCACTTTCGCGGGAATCCAGCCGCGGACCGGAGGGAAACGATTTCCTTGGAGCAGATAACAAGGACGCGGAGAAGCGACCGGGCGAATCGCGTATCTCGCTGCGTCAATTAGTCAGCCGACGAGCGGCGCGATAAATCGCTCCCTGGTCTCGATCCGCTGCCCGAATTTACGGCCGTGACGCCCCGGCACTGCTCGCCCTTTCGGCGTGCATCGTGTTAATCTCAATCGTTTAAAGGGGAACAGCGATCTCTGTGTCGAAGAGATCGGAGGAACCATCGCGAAGATTGATCGCCGTTCGTTGGGCGGGTAGAGATTGACACTTTCTTACGAGGTCCTGTACACAGTAGTGTCTCGAAAGACGGTGAACGGTATTCCCTCCACTTCTGCTGTTACAGGGGCTCTCTCGTTCTACGCGATAAGGCAAGACGAAAAGTACTCCATATCTCAAAAGGAGGTAAAGCCTCGTTCATATTAGTCAGGTGACTTCAAGCGACTTGAATTCAAGTACTTGAAACTACTTTACTAATGTGAATCTGTTATTTACTTGACTGGAGATTCTTCCAAATTTCAAGCGAAGTCCAGATTCTTTCAACTTTACTTGCCTTGAAAGACAACTCGACTAATATGAACCAGGATTTTCGTTTGCTCCCGAAACGTCACCTTCTTTCAAGTCAAGTGTGTATATCTAGTGGAAGCTTCCTGATACTGTCTGAAGAACACTGTTCAGAGTTCCTTTACCTCCTAGTGAGATAAACACCTGAAGATGTCTGATGAATTAGAAACATAACCTCCCCGTTTCGATTAACCCCTCAGCGACGACCCCGATTTCTTTATATACCGCCGAACTCCATACACCATGGCAACATAGTAGACATAGTAGTGGCTACATCACTGCCGCCGTTCGCTTAGAGAGAATAGTGACACGCGACCGCCATCCGCTTAGAGAAATTGTTAACTTCGGCGCCGTCGTTGAAGGGTTAACAAAAATTACTGATATACTTTCGACTTTGCTACTATTTACTCCAAAAAAAACGCCACTTGCCAATCCAGTAAGGAAAGAAATCGGATCAATAAATACACTAAGAAGATGTATAAGTATTTAAGTTAACAACATCTTTATAGCTCTTTCAAAATTAGAAGGGTTTTGAAAGAAGTGAATCCACAAGTCGGTCAGAAATGACCCGACGACGGTATTATATTATAATACCGTAAACTGGGGTGACTTTGCCCGCCGGGGTGACATTGCCCACTTTTTTACTCTGACTGAAAAATTACCATATGATTGAATTCGCTAATTTTTTTTTTCGTTTGACCTTGGAGAAATTATTGCTATCAATGACAAAACACTAAATGTTCTGATTACTTCACAATAAAATAAAATAAAGCCTTTCCGAAAAGTGGGCAATGTCACCCCGGGCGGGCAAAGTCACCCCAGTTTACGGTACTAAAGAAATGAAAAAACAATTTGGTCAGAAGGGACCCGATAACCGTAGTAGGATCGAGCACACCACCGTTCCAAATTAAAATCACACGGCGCATGCACATTATACTCATCGCTGGCACCAGATTGAGCTGTTGTGTAATGGATAGATTGTTGCATCCTATGCAACACATTACGTCCCTGGATAGCGTACGTCGCCGAGAGTACATCGTTCCCGGACTCGCGTGCACCCGATGAACGGTGGGTATTATATCGATCATTAGCCGGGGACCGTTAATTAATCGACTCCGCGAATAATGGAAGTCGCAGCTGGCAAACGACCACGCCTCGGACCGTTGTCCGCGATAAAGAGAGGACAACGCTAGGGCTCTTTCAGTCATTATGGCGCAAACCCGTGATAATGATCGGTTGATCAAGTCGGGGTGACCCACGCTGGCCCGAGACGTCGGCGGATCGCCTATACGTGCTCGATAAAACGGTGAACTCTCGTGGCATTGAGCGGTTTATTATGAATCACCGCGGTGCTCACGGCGAAACGGTGCAGGTAGCGATGGGCTCGATCCGACTCGATCCCTCCTGAAAATCTAGACTTGGAATTTTTATACTTTAAACGATGCGTTTCAGGGGAACAGCAAACTTGATTGATTAGTTGCGAAATATCTGGAAAGCTCGAGTGGTCTCTTAATAAATTTTGGAGCAGAGATTCAGAGATGCAAGTGAAAGTCTATGGTGTAATATCAATAAATACAAATAATTTGATAGATTATATTCAAATAGAATTGGAGGATTAAAAATTTATCTAATTTATGTAAAATTAAATTGAAAACTAAATAATTTGATAGATTATATTAAAAGTTAATTGGAGGATTCAAAATTTATATAGTTTATGTAAAATTAAATTGATCATGTAACCACGACTGAAGTAACCCAAGAAGAAAAGAAAACTCAATTTCATTCTTTAAATAAATTTTTAAAATCGCCTCATGAACTTCATTGAATTTGCATTAAAAATAAGTATTGTTCTCCCTTCAACTCGGCTCCCCCGAAGATTAAATCCTGAGTGCGCCACTGACGGTGCTATATATGACAACGCAGCGTTCACGTGACATATGAAACTCTTCAAGTTCAGTCAGAAGTGTTTCCCCTCTGTACCAGAAGCCCAGAATCCGAGTGTCTTCAACTAAAAGGGAATCGCGTCCCAGTTTTCAGGGATCCCCGATTTCACAAGCCTCCCTTCATAATCTCCACACCGATCCACTGCCAAAGCTTTTAGTTTACGGAGTACCACGAAATAACTCGTTGACTGTGGCTCACCAGCAGGTTACACGTGGATCTCCAAAGAAGAAGGTCCTCCCCCCTTCCCTCGTCCGGCGCACTCCGACCCCCAGGGGGGGGGGGGCATGATTTATGACAGAGGCGGCTAATTACCATGAGGCCGGCCCGGATACACAAGGAGATATCACAGATATTGATTCAATTATCGAGATTAATGGCCGCTGGATTGTGACGACGGTGGAAGTCGGTGATTTATCACGGGAGCAACGCGAGGAACCAACCACCGCCATCGTCGCGCACATAGGCAACCGAGATCACCATTACTGCCAGCATAAGCATCGCTATCGGCATCGCCATCATCGTCAAACGGCCACGAACAGAGAGAGCCGGGGAGGAGGGAGTGCGCGGGCCCGCAACCCCACGAGAATCCTGGACCCGGCTAAACGTGTCAACGGGCGAGGGCCTGATTTACTTTCGTTCCCTAAGTCGTGACTAATCTCTCTGCGATCGAGTAACCGTGAGACTCACGACTGCCGCGGACCAGATCCTCGTGAAAGGGTTGCAAAGCTCGCCCGATCAGGATGAAAAAGTTTTAGGCAGCGACAGGACGGTTTTTGGGCAGACTGTGGGGTCTTCGACGTCAGGGGTTCGCTGTTTGTGATCTTTGGGAAGATGCTGGGGTGGAGTCGTTGGGTACTAGTTAAGTTGCAGTGGATTTATTTTGTTACGAAGGATAAACGGCAAATGATGTTCAGTAAGAATACTAAAGGGATCTTGAAGTTCTTAAATCTTGAAGACTGCAAGCGACGTGGAAATCTAAATCAATATCGACGGATTTATAAGTCACTATTATTTTTACACGCTCACAAGGGAACAATTTTTTTTAAACTTTGCAGGTTTGCAGAGGACCTTGACAGAAGTTTCAACCAAAAATTGCTTCCCACTACAAACTTTAATTCGACAGCATAGTTTTATGGACCATAAAAGAAACATGAAATTTTCAGTCTAAAATTTCTTTTGTATACCTATGCAATAGTGTTCAAGATATATAAGAAAATAGGAAAGCACACTTCACCTTTAAAAGGTGCTTTCATCCAGAAGAATAAAAAAATAACAGAAACAAAAAATTGTGGGATACTTATATCGAAGTCCCCCACAAACCTGCAGGCTTTCAAAAAATCAAAATTTTTGGGTCACCGAAGTTCCCTTATCAGTAACAATCCCACCACAAACTCCAACCCAGGAACTTCAGAGCCTCCAGTAAAACATTCCACCCGTTTCACCGTGCCCATAATCAACGCATCTCGCCAGAACTCAAATCGAATATCCCCGACCGAAAATGGTCAGAACTCGTTCACCTGTGGCCCGTTGCGGCCCACACGATTCAGCGGCGAGCAGCGAGCGCCTCGAGCAGAGGCTGGAACGTAATCGAGCACGATCCCGTGGTAACGACACCATCCAGGCTCGACGTATCAATTAATTGCCCTTCGACTTCTTGCCGCGGTGGAATTATGCGCGAAACGGTCGGCGTAAACGGGAACGAGGGCGAGGAAGTCCAGAAATGGGAGACAACCGACGAAGTTGACGAGAGGCTGAGGTAGAGGCGAACGGAACGTAAAAGGTAATTAGTCTGACGGTAATGAGGGCCCGGTTTTTTTTTTCACCGGCCATATCCAATGGATAGCACTTCTTCTCATTAGCGCAAATACACCCAGGTCCCCGACTTCGTTAGTCGGACTTTTAAAACGCTTCCTTTCCCTCGCTCGCGTTATATCGCCTTATATCGCCGGTCCCATTCGCGTCGTGGGAATAGCGCCCCATCGATATTCATATCGCATATCTCGCGGGGACGGCGATCGTCGGGATCCCGAGGTATCGAGCTCAGCTCGCCGCCTACCGAATGCAGCTTCGAGTCCGTATAGCTGCCCATTCGATGTCGTTACTACTTTTCCACTTATGTTTCCATCGCGTAAGTACTTTCGATTCATTCGCTCGGCCCTCGATCGAGGGATTATCGTTGAGGGATACTGTTGATACATTAGGCGCGCTCGTTAAGGACGAATTCAGATTTAAGCAGCTCTGAATGCAGTTGCACCTGATTTCATTCGATTTTCTATGGTTTATGGTGATTGATGTGAATTGTGAAAATGTGAGTAAATTTGTGGAGTTGAAGAAGAATTTTGTAAAGGATCTTAAAGAAGTGTGGGTGTACAGGGGAAAGTTTATGGTAGTTAAATGAAAATAAAGTAAAAAAATATAAAAATGGATGAAGCTTCTGAAATTAAGTATCGAAATCTTTTGTATTTTTAGTCAAGGGTATTTTACGAGTATTTGTTATTAATTGATATTGAAAGGAAGATTTTCGTGGCGGTGTAAGGGCCGATTGCGAGATATCGTAGAATCCGAATTATCGGAGGGAAGAACGCAAGGAGCAAGGGAAGGAGGTAATGATGGCCGCGATTCAAATTTAATTCGTGATCGTTGCGATCCCAGCAACGTGTAATAATCTTCGATTCCGAAGGGGGCAACGGGCAAGAAAGTGGCCCATTGTCTCTGCAAAATTATCATGACACCCTGGGGGCGCACGATCCGCGATAGCCCGACTGCGAAACGAGCACCTTCGACTCTCGATACCCCGCGAAACGATCCTTGGATCCGTTCGACCGCCTCGAGGAACTATCGTTTACCAACCAAGCTCCTAGCTTTTTAAATTTTCAAACCGATCCTGGCGATGATCGTCATTTTTGTGCAAGCAAAGGAATTAATAAACTTTTGGTGAATAATAGTTAAGTAATTGGAAACACTGAAAGGGACAATATCTCGAATTTAGAATTTTGAATTTTGAACTTTGCTTTTTAATCTTCGCATTTCGAACTCTGCATTTTGAACTTTGTATTTTGAAGCAATTTTCTATCATCTCTGATTACTTTGGAATAATTAACAAGTTTAAGTAAAATTCCACTATCTACAGAATTGTATTACAATAAAATTAGCAAATACTATTCCTTCAAATGAATATTCTTTTAGTATAAAAGTTATTTTATTACTTTTACTAATTTTATTATTAAATTAATTTTTCCCTCGATTCATTTGCAACGAAAAATCACAAGCTCGCAGATGCAACGGACGCTGCACCGTCGCACAGAGCATCAATGCACAAAACCAGCAAACATCATTACCATTTCCCATGCTGCAAGGATCTTTGACAGTTGGTCGTTTCCTTTTATCCAACAAACTCTCGCTTCCTTTTCTGTTTTTTTTTTATAAGGCTCCGTTGACCCAGAGTACCCATTCGATGGCTCCTGAGAGCAGTGCATTGGCCGATCATCCGACAGCTGCTCGAAGAAATCGCATTTCGTGCGGGCTGGGATTAGCATGACAATGAGGCTGGCGAAAAAAAAAGTGATCCTGTACCGTCCGAATTCAGCGTCACTCTGATCGTGGTCGAGGATCATCGTATACTCTATTGTAGGATATTAGGTCGTTAATATACCCTGATGATGTTAATTCATGCTGAATTCGGTATGATCGATGAAACGACTGAATGTTTTGCTGCGATGAAAGAGGAGCGAGAGCCTATGGTTGAATAAACGCTGATTGTGGGGCCATAAATGGTAAAAAAAAGAGTTTTGGGGAAAGTGAATGTGAGTATAGCCCCCCCCCCCCTCCCAGGAATCAAAGAAGTAACGGAAATCATTTTAGGAAAAATGATGAGAATTTATATAACAGATACTTTGCTACATCGAAAAGGTGCCTTTTCGATGTAGCAAAGTATGATAAATAAATCAATAAAAAGGACTTTTAAATTTGGAAGATTGGAACTCCAAGTGTGCTCCGTATACTTCGTATTCTAAGTAAATAAATATATTACATATGTAGATAACTCCGAAACCAAAAAGATTTCTATGTGAACCACGGACTTACAGACTCTGACTACTTTCCGTACCAAAATCTGCTTCGAATTCTAAATTAATTTCCCTATGACAATAATTCAAAACTCTATAAAAAATACACAATCACAAGTATCATCTAGACATCAAATAAATGACTACAAAAGAAATTGTACATGCCCATCTTTGCTCTACCGCCGTACCATCAATCTCCCAGATGCCATTTTTTAAAAATAAACTTCACTATTCTCGGTAAGAGTATTCTGTAAATCCACTTCCTCCTTCCGTCTCTCCCACAAAGCTGATCAAACGCGTCTTCACCTCTGCATCGTTCAGAATCCACGAAACGATGAATTTCCTCCTTGCTAACGAGCACCCGACACTCGTTCCGCGTTCACCCCGTAAACGAAGATCATAGAACACGCGAAACGATAATTTCGTCGCGAGGCGTTTACGGTAAATCCTCGAGACACCTTCGATCCTCAGCCCCGCGCTTTCTCCCGCTTTCACGAGGCGCTGAGCCGTACGAAGAGGACCAAAAAGGAGCGCTTCGATCGCGATAGGACGGGGCCCTTCTTCAGATTCCTCAGCTGCCACGGGAAAAAAGGTCTACGGGGCCCTTTGCGAGCAATGTTCAATAATTTTAACGAGCAGCGGCTCTTCCCGGTTGGCCGAGATTCGACTTCATAACTTTAATTGGTACCCGAATATTTGCATGCCGACTCCTCCCTTTTTTTTTCTCCTCTCGTCGCCGCGTCTTCTTCGCCATCGACCCAAAACGACGAAACGTCCCCTGGCCACTTTGGCACGATCGGTAGGCACTTTTGTAAACTGTCCTTTGCACTGATTATCCATTAAGATGCACCGTGTATATATGTATCCATAGTGATTTGTAAAGATAGGCTCTCCCTACGCCTCGCTTCTTTTCCTCAAAATATTCTCGAGGAGAGAGTCAAATTGCCAAAATGCGTAAGAAAAACATAAGAAGAATAAAACGAGCCTGCCTTAACAACATCAATTATTCTTTAACCCTTTAACTCCCAGTGCTGCACCGGTGCAACGCTCATTTTAAAAGTGCATCAAATTCTATCGCCTGTTTATACTATTTAACCTTTGTTAACAACCAAACGTAGTTTTCCTGAGGTAAAGTAAACTTCAATTTTTTCGGCTGAGAAAATCAAATATCAGGAAAGCAATTAGAGTGTATATAAGTGCTTCTCCTTTCATAAAAAAGAATTAAAGAAGTGAAAAACAAAATTAAAACAAATCAATATTTTCCATTTCAAAGTAACAAGATACAACATACATATCTGTCTCACAATTTTGAGATAACGGTTTAAGAGGATGGGCGTTAAAGGGCTAGTTTCCTTGAACAGTTTAACTTGAGAATAGTTGCAGAATAATTTATTGCAAATTGTACCGCGTTGCTTCTAATGGAGATCTCTGAGTATTGTTAGTTGTATTCCTCCCCTATTTCTTTCTACTGTTTCCTACGACGTTGACTTGTACTACTAGCGTTGCAATGTCGATTAGAGGCAACAGATTTTGGCGGATACGTGGCTATTGGCCATTTTCGCGAGAAAGGAGCTGCTTCCATCGACTTCAACCTCTCGCCGAGTCGTAACCAGCCTCCAGGGCGCAATGGCAGGGCACCGCGTCGATGGACCGCGAGAAATATGGCGGGATCGCGTTCATCACGAAAATCCACGTTTCCCCGCGAGCGGTGTATCAATTTCGAGAGCGTGGTCGATACGTTCGACCGGTTCTCTTGCGGTGTAAACGGCGGCCCTTCGTAGCTAGTTCTCTCGGGGTCACGGGGGAGTAAATAAATTCAGCGAATAATTCTGCTGGGTAGTGGTTCGCTGGTGACCGGCATGGGCGTGTTTAGAGCCAGGGCTGGCCGTGCGATTCTGCGGTAGCCTCGGGACATCACGAGCCTGAAATGCACGCTCTTCCCTCCTGTCTCTCCTCTCCATCCTCCCTTTATTCCTTCTACAGGGTGCTCCTGAATTCTGTGGTCAATCCTCGATGGTATATTCTACCGATTGCCTCGATAAAAGATGGTCTGATAAATGTAAAAGTCCTAAGATATTAGAAATTGAAGTTTCTCGGTGACGAGAGTGGAATTTCCAGTTTATGTCCACTGAACAGGTGTATTCTTATATTTGGAATATGCAGAGTGCTCTAATAGTTTGGTCAAACTTTGCTGCATGGTATTTTCTACGGACTTTATTGGTGGAAGATGGCCAAACAAATGAGAGAATTCCAAGGAAATAAGTAAAGAAAATTGCAAGGAATATTAAAGTTTCTTGACGATTAAAATAATATCTTTCCAAAACTACAAGTGTTTCCTTTTCAAGTCATACCTAGGTTTTTAATTTGCACTGTAATATTTCAAATGACTAATAGAAGATAAAGGACTTGCACATCCACGTTTAGTACAATACTCCTATCAATATATCTGGTCGAATAATAATGCCAAGGCTTGATCAAGTAATTCGGAAGCACCCCGAAGAACTCTCCCGACCCCCTGCGACCCGCGTGGCACACATCGCGTTTAAACAAGCCTGGCAACAAGAGCACAGCAGCGGGCGAAGTTCCCACCATCCCCAACGAGTAGCGAATAAATCATCATCCTGCTTGAAAACTACCAAGCAAAGAAGCGGGGAGAATCGGCGGTTCGCGGGATTCAGGAAAGCTCCGTACCGCGGACTTTCGAGGAGGCTTATGGATAAATCGACCAACCCTGTGATTATACTCATTATGCGTCGTTAAAGATTTCCTCGTCGAACGGTACTCCAGCATCGTAATGCGTTTTTCAACGGTGCAACGAATATCAAATTAGTTCGATTACCATTTAAACCGCCCAATTTCCGTGAACTTCGACTTTCGAAACTCTGCCCTACCACCATCCCCGTAACGAAGCGTGCAAACAGCGATACCTCCGGGCACCAAAGTGGCCCCAAAAAGTATGTAACTGATCGATCGATCCACGGGGAGACAGAAAAGCCAAACTACACGCTCGCTGAACGGCAACTGTGAAGCACCCGCGAACACATTTCTTTCGATCGTCGCTCTGGTCGGTGGCCTTTTTCCTCTTCCCTCTTTCGCGCCCGCCATCGTTCATATCCTCCTTTTTCAGAGCGGCCAACTGCCGGGATACTGGCATTCGCACGGATTCGCAAGATCGTATCGTTCGGCACGGCTGGATTCCGGCTTGGTAGGCGATAGAGGAGTCGGATCGTTTATGGGGTTTTGACGGGTGTCGAGATCCCCCTGCCAGCAGCGAGATCAGCGCCGATTCGAGGATCGATAGCCGTAGAACACGATTCCGGTGCGGCGGGTTCACTGTCTCCTCGAGGTGAACGAGGATTCCGATTTCGGTGCAACGAGTTAGATAACAGTGGGACCGTCTCGTCGTCGATAGTCGTCGAGTACGGGGGGAGCCGAGCTCCACTCGCACCACCATTAGTTTGAAGAAATAAGTAAGTGCTTTTAATTCAGATAATTAATTGAGACGCGCGTGGAAGTGGAAATTGCAGAATAGCTAAAAAGAGTTTGATCTGGAAATTGGAAGATAGAATTTCAAAGATAGAATAGAATTTCAGGGTAACCCGCTTGAGAGTTTAGTAGTGAACGAAGATCGGCGAGAATTTGAGCGCTAAATCTGCAACCTCAAAGACAACTAAGTGTATATGTTCCTCGTTGTAAATAGGAAGCATAATTAAGAGCTTCGTTAAGCCTTGTCTATGTTGTATTCCGTATTTTCAGTTTTACTTTTATTTGATTAAATAACTTTATACAAATAACGGAAACTAAGACGATTACAGATACTTTCTAGAATATATATTCAGAACTAGATTCTCGTGTCCAGACTATTCGGACTGAAGTACTCAAGTGCTACTGCTAGAAGAATTGTGTGTAATATATATGTACGGTTTTCGGTAAGCTGGAAAGTGGGGGTTGTCCTGAGTTTAACGTTCGTTAAGGGATGAGGCATAGAGATCAAGGTTCAAGGATGAGTAATAAGGAACGGATAAGGGCATAGAAGAAAGAATTTAGGATGCTTACTATTGCTATCTGGAAGACTAACGCGTTGACTAATACTTTGTTTAGGATGCTTACTATTGCTATCTGGAAGACTAACGCGTTGACTAATACTTTGTTTAGGATGCTTACTATTGCTATCTAGAAAACTAACGCGCTGACTAATACTTATACACAGAAATAGATTTAAATGACGTTGGTATACAACATCTAGCTTCGATAAGGTAGAAGACTCTATTTGCTCGGGGGTATTCAAGTGCTCGAACAGTGAACGTGTTAATCGCGCGGATGACAGGCAAGAATAAACAGTTTAATGGGATTACGATCTACGGGTACCGCGAAATAGCGAAAGGGGGGCAGGTATGGCGCGGAAGTGAAGTCGGATGAAGCGCGGAGATAAAAGTTTAACGCCGCTACGTGCCGACAAAAGCGCCCTTTTCCCTCCGTCGAGGATCCTCCGCCTCTTTCCTGCACTGCGGGCACCAACGCCTTTTTTCCCCCTGGGTCACGTACCTTACCACGCTGCATTATTGCACCGCGTCCTGGAGGAACCGGTGCATAGGTGACTGCTCGATTATATACCGGTTCCTCTGCCTTCTTCTTGCTGCGCGAGAGAGGGATAAAGATCTTCGACTCTGCTTTCGTCCACAGTATCCTGCCCTCGTATTTCTCTCGCCCCATTACTCTAGCTTACGCTAAAAATCAGTCTTCTTGCAGGAGAGCGCGGCTGCATTTTGATAGAACAGTACTAATGGGACGGATACTCAGCAGTTACAGTGGCGCAAGGTTTTCAGGGGCAATCGTTCAAAGATCTGGTTAAAAATAATAATGTACGCCGTACATGGAACACAAATTATTCTGCTTTCATCGGAGACTAAGTATATACAAATATATGAATTACCATTCAATTGAGAAGGATTTGAAATTGGGTAGGCGAGATCAGATGCCCTAAACCCTCAGGGGCGGGGTTAGATATATGACGCTTCTAGGTCAACAAGCTTCTGCCGCCCTTTCCGCGAATTATCATCAAGTGTTTTAATTTAAAAGGCAGTGGAGGCAATTTCAAAATTAATTCAATATGACAACTCACATACCTGAGTTATTGTTAACTCGCTGCATGAAAAAAGTGAAT
Organism: Andrena marginata; assembly: GCA_963932335.1. Classification (NCBI taxonomy): domain Eukaryota; kingdom Metazoa; phylum Arthropoda; class Insecta; order Hymenoptera; family Andrenidae; genus Andrena; species Andrena marginata. Next base: position 10,081,861 of record OZ010660.1, read on the forward strand.
TGTTTTTAAAGTTGTGTCAAGCCTCCGTGTTTAAACCTTTTCCAATTTTTTTCGGTGAAAATTTACCGCTCCCCACAATTTGTTGCTCCTTAATATTTGCTGCTCCCCAAACCTTCGCGCTTCCCAAAATTTGGCGGTCCCCAAAATATGCCGCTTCTCAAAATTTGTCACTCCTCGAATTTTGTTGCTCCCCAAAATTTATCGCTCCCCAAAACTTGACGCTCCTCAAAATTTGTTGCTCCCCAAAACTTGATGCTCCCCAAACCTTCGCGCTTCCCAAAATTTGGCGGTCCCCAAAGTATGCCGCTTCTCAAAATTTGTCACTCCTCGAATTTTGTTGCTCCCCAAAATTTATCGCTCCCCAAAACTTGACGCTCCTCAAAATTTGTTGCTCCCCAAAACTTGACGCTCCCCAAACCTTCGCGCTTCCCAAAATTTGGCGGTCCCCAAAATATGCCGCTTCTCAAAATTTGTCACTCCTCGAATTTTGTTGCTCCCCAAAATTTAATGCTCCCCAAAATTTGACGCTCCTCAAAATTTGTTGCTCCCCAAAACTTGACGCTCCCCAAATATTTATCGCTCCCAAAAATATGCGCCCTCGACTGCAGTCTACTTATCCCCTAACCAAATCCGCCCCTGCTTACCCTAGTTCCCTCTAAATTCCATGCGCGAGCAATCAGAGTCCCAATTCCCCGAGCAAGTGACGAAATCACGCTTGGCTAGCAGAAACTCCGAGGAGCGCGATAACGCGGGTCGAAGAGGTCGACCTCGTCATCCTGGCGCCTTCCACGAATAATCGTTTCAAGGACTGCGCCGTGCGCGCGTCTGGGGGGGTTGTGAAACGCGAGTAACAGCCGAAACGGGAGAAGGCGACGCGGGGAGGCGAGCCGGGAGGAAGAAAATGGACTCGGATGGCATAATGCGATTACGACGTTTACGAATGATTCGGGGACGATACTTTCGAGCGGGTAGATTAAGGCCACCGGAGTTGAAACGCGATACCGCGGCAGGTCGTTGGTCGAAGACGGTTCTCTCCGCCTGAGAAGCCAGATAACGCTACTGGACAATGTCAGGGCGACCCGAGGCGCGCGGCCACGCAATCTGCACCGTTCGACTTCCAGCCACGTCATTTCCAACGGTGGAATTCGTTATTGGAGATACACAGCCGAGGTTCGTTCGCGAATACTGGAATCTTAAGCGGGGGAATTCTTCTCGTGCGACCCGCGGGGTCGATGGAACATTGATTCCTCGTGGACGAGGCTCCTACCAAGGACCCGGTGGTAAGATTCGATGCAAACGTGGAGTGGAAAAATTATAGTATACAACGTGATCCATTGGATGCTTTTTTTTTGTAATCATAATCAATTTCACGCTGGGATGCTGTATAGAAATGTGGGAAAGCTAACTGAAGTGAGAAAGTTCTCTAAATATGTTTGAAAAAAGAATTTTACTACCCGCTGTGTAGCTACCAGTAATTTAATACAAGATAATATTCAAATTTGATGATAAATTAATGCTGTCCATGGGTGATTATTTTTGCACATCTGACTACTATAGAGACTGACCAATTTAAAGGAGTAACAGCTTCTCAAGTTTGCAAATAAATCCCCTACGATTGGAAGTTCGTTAAGAAGAAATTTGACGAAGGGAAGAGAAATACTTTTAAGAAGAAAGAGGATCTCTAAAGTAGGATGTTAAACCAAATATCGAAAGGTAGAAAATGCTGCGGGGAATTCAGATTCCAAAGGGTCAAGAGATTCCACTGGCTTAGAAGGACCGAGATTCAATTATTCTTGAGGAAGCACTTGGATGCAAACGGCCAGCCTCCTAGCTTCTTCCGCTGGCATCGTTATCACATATTTGTTCCCTCGTTTCGTATCAATAGGACTGGAATAAGATCGAGATTCAGCGAGCTTCGTTATGATTCAGTACGTAGGGAACGGTGGGTACACGCGTCGAACGGCATCGAGATAAGCTTAAATTCTAACGAGTACGAGTTCCGAAACGGTTAAGGACTGCACGATCTTTGATCCAGGCGAAGGCAAATTAAGATCGTCTCGAGATCAACTTCTGCCTTAATGTACGATCAACGGACTAACCTCTGCGCGAAACGAACGGACATTCATTGCGTTTCAGTTCCGCGGAATCGTTGAAGTTCCTGAAGATCTCGGTCTGATATACTCCTTGGAAATTGAAAATCTTCCAGTGCGAAATCGAAGGAAATTGCGAGCATACCGCCATGCCAAGCATGTTCTTTATATAAAAATTCAGAGCTTATTAAACGTTGCTTGATTACTTAATTAGCTTTTTAACACAAATAGTAAATGGTAATCTCTTCCGAAGTTCAAATTTCAAATGCAGCGCAGTGGAACATTCTCTGCGTTCTCCAAGGGAATGTGCAAATTATTCTGCATGGATGATCGGCTGAGTTTATAAGAAAGGAGGAGCAGGAAGGTGGGAAAACATACACTGCTGCCTTTTTGCGAGACGAGCAGCCAAAGGCAGCGAACTGTTTGCACAAGTTCTGTGTCGGAGGCGTGTCGAAATCGTAATTGGTAAAAAGTTCGCGCGTCGAAACGCGATTTCACGACTTTAACTACGGCCGTCGATCATTCTCGATCGAGGAACCGAGATCGCCCGAGAGATGAATGCAACGCTGGCTGCTCGATGATTACATTCCTTCTGTATTGCAAAGGACGTATCGAGAGAACCGTACAAACGAAGCTTCTCAAAAATTGATATTTAACAAAGTCAAGCTAACTTTTCTTGCTCCAAATTCTCCGCTTAACCTATCCATTCTTAACTTCAAAAATTAACCATGGCATATTTAAAAAAATTCTATTAAACCTTCAGTTACTATTCGATAAATCCCTTATTGCCTTTATAATTCAACACGGTGAATTTCAATGCGGAGTGATACAATTTTAAAATATTCCTACTATCCGAGCTCAACCGAGTAACCAATACACCTTTAATTTCTCGTTATCCAACACCTCGAAATAATCAACTTCCATTCACCGAAGCCTGAAAACAGCCACTGAGGGATTGCTTCTGCTCGCGACTCTGAAGAAATCTCGCCCAGCGTCAAAGGCACCACAGATAATCTGTCCAAGTAATCCAACACCGAAGTAGAAACGCGAATGGGAACAGGTGCAGGGGATAATGCGTAATGCGGCCAAGTACAACGCGCTTCCGGTGCATGAAGGATGCAATTAGGTGTCTTTGAGGGGCCCCCTTAAATCAACGCGGCGCGGCCTCGTAATTCCGCAGGGACGTCAGAAGCAGCTGCGAGAGGATCCGCTGTCCGTTTACAAAGAAACCTTATTAAAATCTTTTATTTCGGTTGCGCCCAACTATTAAAGAATGCCCCGGTGATTTCGCATTCGTCGCGCCGCGGGCCCTGAAAAAAGACACCTCCGGCCCGCGCGGATCCTCGAACGGGGGAAACGTGCTTCAGCACGATCGAAGCGTCCTTTTTCCATCACTAGCCAGCTCGGAAATGGCCGACGCGCGAGGAACGTGGCAGAGACGAATAATAGGCGGACACCTCGGCGCCCGTTTCCACGAAGTTCTATCTGTGTCAGGCTACCGGGAAAAGATAGTAGAGGAATGTCTACCCGATCTTCCTCGCGTCCAGTTCTCGGCCGTCCAAAGCTTTCGTCCGGGGTGCTCGTTAAGACGCGAGAAAATCGTATCGAGCAACACGAACTTTCGTAACGATGGGTGAGAGAAGATTCGAAGGGCAAGATATTGGCTATCTGTATCGATTCGTCGTGAAATTCTGGTTGCTCGATCGAGAGTAACTTCGAGGCTGTTAGGCGACAGTGTATGGTCTGAGAAATTGAATAATAATACAATTAGAGAAAGGAGAGTATCTCCAAGCGCAGTGGCTCTTAAAGGATTAATTAAATATTCAGAAATTATCAAATTTCAAACTTTCGGAGGCTCCTGCAATAGAAGCGTACACCAGTGGAACAGATTTTAATAGTATCTAGCTAATGCCGAAGGGAACGAAGTACCCTCAGTTTCCCACAGTTAAGGATCCGGAAAAATGAAGAGGACAATGGCAGTGCTGCAACGATGAAATCGAAACTACCGAACACAGTTCAAGCGCAGAGCGCTCCCCGGAATTGGTATATTAATTTCATCGTGACGTCGCCGGTGAGATCCCCGTTCAAGGGGAAGCGGACAGTTCGTGGAAAGGCTGTACCCGTTGACCAAAAGGATACTCTCGATCGAGAGGTCGGAGCACCGGGGCAGAGGATTATCGGCCACGAAATCTGCATAGGCGAAAGTCGTGAACCATTAAAGTCGTCGGCTTAAAGGCGATTTTATGGCGTCCATAAACCATCGCTGGCTGCGGATAGCGTTCGTATTACGCAAGGATTTGAATCAGGATACGGGAGACTGGACAGCAGGTGTCCCTCCAGCATCGCGTGAAACGTAAGACGATTTGTCACATCCTCTCGCGGAATCCGCGGTTTTATCGCGTAAACGGCAGCTTCCTTTCGTTCGATCGAACGCTACGCAGCCGCGGAGGGACGATCGAGTGGTCTCCTTCGCAATACGAGTTCCATTCTTGTAATCCCGAAAATCGTGCTGGGCGAGAAGGAAGTCGTAAAACCGAGGATCATCGAGGACGAGCTTTGGCATGGGAAGGTAATAAAAATTCATAACGATTGAAAACGGCGTGGTCCTAAGGTTCGTCGCGAATTTGTATTTTTAGTTTGGTAGTGTGGTAGAGCATAAAAAACTGAACAATTCTTATATTTAAAGTATTGTTCTATCTCGCACCGTTATAAAGTAAAAAAAAAGGAAAACGCGATAACTTTAAGAGCTGATTTATTTAACCCCTTCAGAGTGAATTTCCGCAAAAAATTGCTTTTCATTTTAAAGAGATCTGAATTTTATAGTTAGTGTTTCCTTATTAGTTACAGAATACAGAGTCCCTGCAATGGTTCCCTGAATTAGAAAGTTCAGAAATAGGCACATTCACCTAATACAGGAGGAGTTAATAAAACACTGAAAATGAATATTCATCACTTCTTTCTTCCAAGAAAACAGTAGATATCACCGTTCCAGACTATTTCGAAGATTATTACCCCACTTACTACACGAGAAACCTGTTCCAAGTCGCCTCAAAATAATAATACCTTGAAAACAACATCCTCTCGATGCATATACACTCCAATCTCGATCTTAAGAGCCTCTCCGGCGTACATACATATCAGACAATGTAGCGAGCGAATCAATCAATGCCCTGAATCGTGCGGCGCGTACGCAAATTTCCTTTCAAGACCGCTGCAAGCAGACGCGTGTACGCGCGGGGAAGAAAATTGCCTCGGGACAAAGGGCTCCAGGAGGCGACCGCTGGTGGAAATAATCGGGGGGGACGGCAAAGTGAATCGTTGGCCACTAAACGCGATAAAACCGTAGCTGGACCGGCTCGGTAAAAAATCGACGACGGCTGATTCGAGGGGGTAGCCATCGAGAAAACTGTTTCGCCACAGATGAGGTCGCCGTGGCCGCCGAAGGACGAACCGACCGGCAAAAACTCGGGGCAAAGAAGCGTCGGAGGAAACGAAGGCCGCACGCGAGGAAGCCCGGCGACGTGGAAGGGAAACGATCTGCAAAGGAAATCGAATATCGGTTGTTCCGCGCGAGCCACGGGCATCCGATCGAACGGCTGATACATCTCCTCACCTCCAGCTGCGAATCCTGGCTGATTTATACTTGCAGGAAGCAAAGGGGTGATTTAGCGACGCGACGCTATTGTAAATCGACGGCGCGCAGGTGTTTCCGCTTTCGGCGAGGAAAATCGACGGCGGGCGGGGAAAATCGAATCATCGACGGGCGATTTTCTGCGCTCGACGGGACGCGAGGGTGGGAAAGCTGGGCGATACGCATTCGCACAATCGTGATAATGAATCGTAAGAGGTGCATTACACCCTGTTACGAACGCGCGCTCATTGCTGGCCGTCCCATTGAATTGCGGCGGTAGACGGGCGTCCTAAAATCGTCTGTCATCCTGAGAAGCTTATTTTATGGGGGAAGAACCGTGGGTAGAGATTTGGTCGTGTTTTTGGGAAGCTCTGGGGACGCGGGCGTCGAGGAAGGGCTGTTTTATGGCCACTTTTTTATGGGGAAGTTTTAATTATTATTCACTTAGTTAGGTAAGAGAAATAAGCTTGAAAAATGGCAAAGATAAACATATTTAGAAAGGTAGAAGAATTCTATATGAATATTGTGTATTATGTTAATTATAAGTCCTTTCCTCAGAGCTTCCACAACAGAAATCTCCACAAAATATTTTAAATCTACAGGCTTCTCTGGAGTCAATTTTCTGACAAGCAACTTCCAACAGTGATAAAGAAGGCTGAAGCCAGATAAGGGCCGAGAATAGTTGGGAGAAATTCAAATGATCTACCGAATCCTAAAGTAATATTCATATTGTTATCTGACTTACGGTTTGCATACTTCACGAAATGTCACGATTCGCTGATTCTTTGTTATGTAATCCCAGATGAATTTGACTTACCTAGAACATAAGAAAATGATCGTTTGTTAAATAGATTATATTATTAAACACAGTACAAAGTAGTGGTTTAATTCAACAGAGATTCTTCCCATTAACTTCCTTATTGCTTTAATACCAAATTTAAATTGGCAAAATTAAACAAGGGCCATCTGTATTACACGACCGAAAGCTTCAAACATCGCTGTGCAATGAACCGGCCGCAACCAAGAAATAAACTGCTCGCAGATAAAAGTACGGCGCAAAAATGTGAACGAGACCCAGCTGAATCATAAACAAGGTTCATGAAATTAAAAAAACGACTCGCAACGACCATCACTTGCGAACAGTAAAAAAAAATCCAGCAAACTCTGAATTTATGCGTGCACTCGCTCGCAAGTCTATTTTCCAGGCAAAACGTTCATAAAAATGGCGGATACTCGAGCTCCGTGCTGGGCATTCTGCAGAAGGATCGTTACCATTACCACCGAAAGTAACTGCTCGTGTAGGGGGCTCGTAAAAACGACGTAATTATCGTTCCCGGCGAATTTCGCGGCCAACTAGCAGGCTCTGTTAATCGTCCACGAGAGTAACGTCCTCAGATAACGTCGATTCGCGTTAAAGACCCGGCCGAGCCACGTCAACAAGACCACGATGCTGCCTTAATTAGGGGACTTTAAACGGCCAAACTCGTCCGCGGTCCAGGGGAACGTCATTTGTCTTTGCGCGTATATACGAGGCGTCTTCGCGCACGGCAATGTGAACAAATTACTGCGGTACGCTTGAGGGGTGATCATTTGTTGCGATCAATTCTTAGGAAACTAGGATTAAGTGGTTCGAGTCAATCGAAAGTCAGACGTGGCGTCTACGCAGTTTTTTTTTAGAGCAACTGCCTTGGAAGAATAGATATTATATTCTTTGGATTCAAACTTGATAATTTACGGGGAAAATGTGGGTATAGGAGGATAAAAATACGGCGTGGGTGGAATCTTAGAAAAATAAGAATTTGTGTGTTGAGTGTGTCGAATGAGCAAGTGGGCATTGAATTTCAGAGATTCAGTGTTTGGTAATTCCTGTAACTCAACTCGTGCATAATGTTTAATTTATACCGTAAACTGGGGTGAATTTGCCCGCCCGGGGTGACATTGCCCACTTTTCGGAAAGACTTTATTTTATTTTATTGTGAAGTAATTAGAACATATCGTGTTTTGTAATCGATAGCAATAATTTCTCCAAGGTAAAACGAAAAAAAAATTAGCGAATTCAATCATATGGTAATTTTTCAGTCAGAGTAAAAAAGTGGGCAATGTCACCCCGGCGGGCAAAGTCACCCCAGTTTACGGTACGTCAAAATATTCTAAAAATATGAGGCACATGGTATTTACCAGTTTGTCATTAGAAGCTTTCCTTAAGAGCCACGCGCACTTAAAATTCAGCAACAACACGTGAGAAGATCTCAAATGAAAAGGAATTCTACTTCACTATCGCTCTACTTTAACTTTTGCCTCAACGTAGCAACACCTATATAGTCACACAAGGTCTCCTTCAAAGCACTCCCTCTCACCGCCAAAACAATACTACCCAAGGCAAGGATCGAAGGATATCAATACCCGTCTGGAAATTCCGAGAATATACCTTCACAGCAAATGTGGATCGAGCAGGTAAGAAAGTGGGGAGGGTCTGTGATAAGAATCCCGCTGCAAGGTTATGGCCAATTGTGCGCAAGCCTCGCGACGGAATAAGAGTGGGGAAGTGCCACGTGTTTCACGTCGCTGAAAAGTTTCATCCCCTCCCCTTTCCCTTAATCCGAATTTCGATCTACAAATAACTCTGAGCAGTTAAAAAAAAAACTCTCTAGCCTCGGGTTAAACGAACTCTTCCACTTGTTCCACTTGTTCCGCGGGCAAAGGCCCCGACGCGGCGAGGGGAGGCGAGGCGAAAGCTGGGCGGCGTTGTATCGAAAGTCCAAGTCTTCTTGGCCGCTCGCGATTTTCAACGGTCGAGCTCAATGCCCTCGGTTAACGCCGCGTCGAACTTGACCGGGACAACTATCGACTCGATCTACGTAGCTTGCATAAGGTTGAGGGGGTTTCTTGCGCGGCCGTTCGCCGTGTCGAATCGTTACAAAGTAAGAGGAGGGGGGGGGGGGACAAAAAACGCGGTACCCCGCGGCCGCCCAGGCCATCGACAGCGGGATCGGTGCTTTACGCAAAAGCGGGTTATTAATAGGTTTTTTTTTCAGGCGTGCAATTTTTAGAAAGCCCCGACCAGGAAGCGGTCGCTAGCAGGACGCGAGAGGACGGCCATCACCCTTCGCCACGGTCCTGTCACGTAGCCCTTTTTCAGAGCGAAGTAACGAGCCGCGTTTCTTGCGCGAGCCCCTGCATGCCGTAGAATGCATGCAAGCCTTACCAAATCGAGGGGACTCGGTAATGACTCTCTGGCCCGAGACTCGGCAGAGTAAGAAACCCCTGAATCGTCTTAATTTGGCTACGTGCTCGAGTTCCCGTGCAAATTGCTTGAAAATTGAAACGATTATCCCGGCGAAACGGGAGGAACCTTCTTACGCTGGCTGGCTTGCCAAAACCGTCCAGCTCGGTGTCGCGTTCGTGGGAGCAATGAAAAAGGTGGCCAGTGGGCAGTCGTGGCCGTACTATATAGTGATGGAAAGCTTGAGTTCTGACTGGAAGGCGATGAGATGAAAGATTCACGCGAAACATAATTTCTCTGCTTGTGGAGGCTTGTGTAGGTGTTTAAAATTAACAATTCTGAGTATAAAGGAATAATCTATCCTTTAGAACAAATTAATTCGTTATTAGTCTTTCTGTGACATACTGTAAAAGGTACGTTTTAGGCAACCGCGCCTAACATTCTCCCAAATCGTACCTCTTCTAAAAATAGTAAATTTCCCAATGAAAATAATATTCAAAATATAGGTAAGAAACATTCAACGTGTAATACCTAATTGAAAAATGTGTACATTACCTATGTAACGTATGAGTTCTCAAATCGTACAGGTATGATTTAGGAAACATAATGAATTTACTTTACATAACGATTTAAACTTTATGATAACTGTAATATGCACATAAAATGAATGTAAAATATTCTACAATAAACCAGCTTTTAGAAAAATATAAAAATGCAGGATAAAACTGCATTGTTTGATTATTATCAGCTAAAATAAACTGGTAAAAAGTCATCGATCGCACTTGATTTTTTTAAATGTTTATAGCACGCACTAAATAGGGTGTAAACTCAAAATCTTTTGTTTCAGTTTCTCATTTCGCATCGACTTGATATTTTTACCATTATATGTCGTTTATGTTCATTAATTATTGAGAAATTGGCGAGGTACGATTCACTTCACCAGTACGAAAATGGTAACTCTTCCCTATTCTTTGCTATATTCTACCCATATGTATATCTATTACCTTGCTATATTCTTCTTAACTACCAAAAGTTTTCGAAAGAACGCGGTGTTTAATAAAATCTCGTAGCTCCAAGTGTCTCCAACTCCCGAAGCTCGTCCTAGAGATACCCCCATCGTCGAAATCCCTTTCCGTTCGAAAATGGTGATCGCAGATCAAGGGGGAGCGGACCTCATGCATTATTAACATTCGGCCGAGTATATTAGCAAACGGTGGTGGCCGATATCGATGCGGTGCCGTCGCGGGCGGCGATCTTTTTTTGGCGCGAGTCTCCTCCCTCGCCCCTTACGAGAACGCATCGCATTTAAACGATCCCCGTCCCCAGCATTCCCGGTCGCCCTCGAATCGCTTATGCGCGTCCTCAATAAGATGCCTCGCGACGAGAAGAAGAGCATCCGCGGCGCTTGTCGCGGGGCTTTTAGCGGGGAACCGCACTTACCGCCGCGCCGGGGACCAGAGGTCCGACCAAACGGAGGCGGAATGAAGAAGCACATACGTGGGTCACATCCACGATCGGCTTTTCGGCGGAGAAACCGGGAAGAACCCACCGCGTCGCGCTGGCATTTGCATTTTAAATACGCTCGACATCGTCGCGACCGACCAAATTGACCGCTTCCAGCCCCCCATCTCCCATCCCCGATTCTTATTCCTCTTCTTCCACGGAGTGCCCTTATCTTGGTCCGCAGGTTGTTCCATTCGACGGGCAGAGGAAGGGACTTGGCTCCTCCGCGAAGAAATTTGAATAATGCATACTTTGCGCAAGCTTTTTCACCGGCTTCTATCCGAATGGTATTGGATCTGGGTGGACTGCGCGTGAATTGATGACGACGCACAGTGGGGTATTCCACCGATCTGGGCGGCCAAAATTATTTTTCCACTTCAGTCGCTTCCAAACATGCTAATCCAATTAATATAAAGCATAACGAACAGTATTGTATAGGATAAAAAATATTTTTTCACTCCATCTTCGTTTCATTTCGGATTTCGCGTCGGGAAATACAACTATCGGGCTCAAGTTTGAAAAAGAAAATACGAAACACGGGGAAGTGTTGTACGTCATTGGAACATGAATCAGCTTTATACAGCGACCTTTTATTTTTATTTGCATTTCTCGCCGCCCAGATCGGCAAAATACCCCACCGTGCGACGAGATTATAGTGTTGGTTTAAATGCTTCTTGGCGAAGCATATGTGGGTGAATTAGACAGACAAATTTCTGAATGCTCCGTTTTGAAATGAATGAAGGGTGGTGGAAGACATCTGTGGTAAGTAACGAAGCTTTGAGTTTTATGGGTATCGTTGGATTGAGTAGAACCCTATAGATCATACCAAGACTTTCACGATCTTAGTGGTTCATTGTTGACAAGTACAATTAGTATATTGAAGTTATAAGACGAGAGCAACTAATTTAATTGGCTTACTTTTCTGTATTCTTTGTTTTATTCTCGTGTTTAGCTTTAAGTCTTAAGCTAAATTTTAGATTAGTTTATTCTTAACGTTTGTTATGTTTGTTGTTGTTGTTTTAATTTTAGTTTAGTTTATACTACGCGGTTAGGCCTCACAACAGTATCACCACTGCAGCCTCGCCTTTACTCTTGTTGTAAATATTCAAGTTTCTTCTTTTTCTGTGAGTAATAAAGACGTTTAATAATAATAATAATAATAATAATTCCTGACATAATAAATATAAGAAATATTAGATTCAACTCCCACCCCCTTTTCGACCCAAGAGAAAACGAATCTACCAAATTAATCACTTCCCCATTTGCATTGCTCCAAATGTCAACCATTAATTCCAAATTGATCCCTCTTCTCGGACTCCTTATCTCTCCTCTCGTCTGTCTGTCCGAAGCAGAGAGTAGAGTAGCCCTCTTCCAGGGCACTGATTACCGTCCCTTTTTCCTGGACCAGCCGAGGGCCGCTATCGAGCAGCAGCTTTTCGAGCAGTCGATTTCACGGGTGACGTTCGAGGGACGTGCTAAGCTGGCAGCCCCGTGATTACAGGGTTTTACTCGTCGCCGTTTCGAAACGGGACCTTGTGCGAGCCATTGAACAATCATCGAGGAGAAAACCGTGGCAAATGACTTACGCCTTTGTACTTCGATTGTTACGGCTCGTTGAGGAGATTCGAGCTGAGTGTGGCTTATCAGCCGTGCTGTTACATTCCCCTATGGAGATTTATCGCCGTAAAGAATTCTAGCAAAAGGATTTAACAAACAAATCTCTGCGGGAAGTATCACAGAAACGGACCTTATGTTTGTCTGCAAAAAAATCGATTCCCCGAAAATTTCACCATCCTCGTTTCCATTCCGACCAGTCCCCCAGTCCGCCTTTCAATTCAAATCGCAGGATCGATCCCTCGATCAAACATATCAAATAAACATGTATGCGCGTGCATCTGAACGTCTGCGAATGGAAAGCTCTCAGAGATTCATGGATTCACCGCGAAACCGCCACGAGGAGTCGGCATTATGCGACTTCTAGGCGAGCCACGATGCACGTGCGTGTATACGATCGGGATCCATCGGGATCTACATGATCGAATCCTGTTGATCGCCGGCCTGCCCCGACAAAGCGACACCGCTCGCTGCGGGCACACGCTGCATGCGTTGCATACTGCATGCTGCTGCAACGACGCTCAAGGAAACAGATTGCCAGTCCCTGGGGGCTACGCTAAGTAAATCGAGCGGTGGGATAACGAATGTCCTGGTGGAACGGGCACAGGGTCCTTATTTCGACGATCCGACGAGTAGTGGATATACATATGTACTTTTTCTCTCAATTTACTTGGCGGGATTTTGTGGGGAAGAAGGGAGAATTTTTCCGCGTTTGCTTTTGCGATTTGCATATGTATGCCCATTTATAAAATATTAAACATAATTTAGTGGAAAGGATAATTCTTTTATTTTGACTGATGTGATATTTAATTAAAGACAGAGGCTTGAGATAATTATAATAAGAACACTTCACTTTTTTTCGTGTAGCAAATTAGCAATAACTCTTATATTAGTTGTAACATTTAATTAATTTTAAAATTATCTCAACTTTTTAAATTAAAATATTTTATGCAATTTCACGGAAAGGGCGATAGGACGTATTTCCAAATATGTCGGCGTATCTTTCGTTTACCTTATGTTCAATAATGTATTATAATTTCTCAACTGTGTCACGGTCATTCTTCCAGGTTCTTGTGGCTCTCGTCACAGATTTGTCGAAGAATTTTTTTAATCGCTGTAATTTACTATTCCATAAATGGAAGATAAAAGTATTTGTCCCGTTGCTTTGAAATCGGGACCACTGAAAAGTTTGGAAGATGTGAAATAAAGTTTGAGTAGGAGGAGAAAGAATTTAAGTTATTTGGAAATTCGGGGCTAAAAGTGGAATGCGTTATGAAACAATTACTTAGGCGTGGATGATTATTCATTGGGGCAGTTGCAAGAGTGATCAATTCTGAGAATGTTGCTTCGCGAAAAGTTATTGGGACTATGTTGTAAAGCGAAGCAATAAATCTCTGTGTAATTAATACGAATTCAGTTCGAGAAGGCGAATAATGATAACCTGTCGATTTTTGCGAAGGGTGCCGGAAGCGTCCGACACTCCCGTCCGATTCCACAATGGAACGATACATTAATCACTTTAATTACACGGCGGTGGGGCAGTGACTCGCTTAATAGTAATGAATAATAAATACCGTGATATCATCGATCAGTCGTACACGACGCGCACCGTGACTGTGGGGCCCACGCGTAATTTGTTCCTCGTTAATGCCTTGCAAATTAACGAAACTCCATATCGACACCTTTCGATCGAGGAGCACCTGATCGATTGGGTACTCGAGGAAACGAGATAAACTTATATAGACACGTGTATCGATTCTATAAATTCCATAAACTAAACTTATTAAATTATTTGTGTATACGTAGATGCTCATTAAATATAGATTAACCTTAATAGTTATCAGGTAGGTATTCGTCATTTTTTAAATCAGAGTTAAAAATCGATAACTTATAATTATCACAAAATGAACGATTCCTTTTTTTTATAGAAATAAAATAGATAAAGGTCTAAGTGTACGTTACTCCAAACAACTTTAGATTGTTCGGTACAGTTACTCGCGTAAATTAACTGGTAACGAAGTTAGTTAAGGAAATTAAGGAAGTTTCAATCCCCAAATATAACACAAGTGCACCTCCAACAATTTTAAATAAATTCCTCAATAACTAACTAATAAAACAACCCTATCGAAGGATTCCGAACCTCAAATTCCCCTTTTCGTTCCTTCCCTTTCGTACTGGACGCTACCACCTCGATTCGAAGCAAATCGAAAGAGAAACAAGTCGAAGGAACGATGTGTTTCGATTCTCCCTCAAGATTCTATTATTGTTCCTCGGTAACGAGCTGAGTAATAAGACATGTACTGCCCACCAAGGCCTCTCTGCAATCGAAGCAAAGGCTAGGGCAAAGAGAACCGATCGGGGAGGAGGGTTACAGCGGGTTACACGATCCTTACACCTTCCGTTCTCGTCCTACATTTGCCCTCGTTACTTCAAGCTCCGCCATTAGTCCGGCTCATGCTCTCTGGAACGGCCTGGACGTAGCCAGTAACGGGGGGAAAAAAAGAAAGAAGAACCATTCGTCGACAAATCGAATGAAACGAACGGTGAAATTGATCGCCAGCAGTCCTCGCGGTAATCGCGAGAAGGGAATCGATCTGAAGAGCCGCGTTTATGTCACGACGAAGATGGATGATTGAGAGCCAAGAGAGCGAGGCCCAATTGGAGATCGTGCTATTTCGATGCTGAAATTTCCAGCTTGGACTTCCTCCCAGATTATCTCTTTTATCGAAAACTTTGATACGCGTGGTTCACGTAACATTTATTATTATTTTGATTATATTGATCCGTTGTAGGAGAAATAGACGGTGTTTGGTACTTTTTCATTAAAAGATCTATCTAATTTGAGAAGTTCCCTTACTTTGAGGAATATTATACGATTTAGATTCAAATTTTACTAATTAGGGCTAAAATTGTGCGTTTTGAAATAGGGACCTGAGTTTATGTGAGTAGATTCAATAAATAAGCATTGGGCTTGACAGATTTCTAATTTCTCAGGTTAACTCGGCGAATCTAATAGCACTTTGTAATTTAACTCGTGCATAATATTTCATTTCTGCATCGTAAAATTCTAAAATTATGGGACGAGATGAGACATGCACGATTCCTTGTTCCAAACGAAATCGAAAGAATTGTATTTACCGGTCTGTAATCAGAAGCTTTCTTAAAACTCAGCAGCTACACGTGAGAGGATCTCAAATAAAAAGGAATTCTATTTCACTATCACTCTACTTCCACTTCTGCCTCGACGTACCAACATCTATGGTCACAAAAGGTTTTCGAAACACTCACTCTCACTGCCAGAATAACACTGACCCAAGCAGCGCTACGATATCAATACCCGTCTCGAAATAATAAGTACCACCACATATGGGTACAACAAATGACGAGCATAGTCATAGCAAGTAGGCAAGAAAGTGGGGACAGTCTGTGATAAGAGTCCCACTCCAAGCTTATGGCCAATTGTATACTTACAAGCTTCATGATGCAGTAACGGTGGGGAATCTACATAATTCGCATCACTGATAAACACATTGAAGACACTCAATACTACTTCCCATATTTTTGGGAAAATTTCGAAAATATTGAAAATTTATACGTTGACGCCAGTTAACGTTACACTGTTAATAATGACGCCGTTAACGTTACACTGTTAAGAAATTAAAACAGAAGAATCTGGTGCTTGATATTCCTTCGTTAAAAAAATCTATCTAACTTCTAACTTGAAACCTGCAATTATTAAATTACACTCCAGGTATTTCAAAAGATTAGAATATTCGGCATGACTGTTGCTTCTGCGAATATTCTATAATTCACGCTACAATGTCCCCATACTTAATTAGCCTCCATTGTAAGTTCAGCACTCACCTATTCAAGAGACTTACATACGATTAGAAATCTACCATGATTTTCACTATTCCAAGCACGAGAGCCCACGGTTTCACGGAACCCAGAAGCCGGTGACTTCGAAGCCCACTTACGCGTCGCGCTATCGCCGAAAATATTCAAAGAGAGAAGTTGGGAAGGTGCAACGGCCCTGTTTACGCTGAGAGAAGGTACGCTGGCGTTTACTTTTTAATTAAGCCTACCGGCGAGGTACAAACGCGCCTTTAATGGAAAACGATACAGGGAGCAGAGGCAGGAAGGACGCGAGGAACGAGAGACGAGCCTTCGAACTTCGCCCGGCAATTAACTCTCGCCAATAAAGCGGCGGCTTGTTTCGGCGCTCAAATTAATTTCCTCGGCGCGA
Organism: Andrena marginata; assembly: GCA_963932335.1. Classification (NCBI taxonomy): domain Eukaryota; kingdom Metazoa; phylum Arthropoda; class Insecta; order Hymenoptera; family Andrenidae; genus Andrena; species Andrena marginata. Next base: position 10,098,168 of record OZ010660.1, read on the forward strand.
TAACGACAGCGCCTCCGCCCGGTCGGCTCTGATCGATCGGCGAAGAGATCGAGCGGTACTTGGATCGTTTTTGCGCCGGTCCTTTCGGGAATTTAATGAACAGCCTGGAGAAAAAACGGCGGCGAAGCGCCTTTCCGCTCTCGGAGCTTTCCCTTCGACCCGATCGCTCTTCAGATCGTTGACGCGAGATCCCAGGCGTGTTACACGTTTTTTTTAGATAGTCCCGACACTTACCGAATCCCTACAATGCGTGGAAATCGTGGAAATGTGAAAATCTATTGAAAATGGCCCGCTATTGATTTCTTCGCTATTTCGCTGTTCGATGAATGTGAGCTCTACTTAGTTGCACGCTTTGCCATAAAACTTTAGGATGCCGATAATGATATTATTTTTCCTGAGAAATTGGAATTGAATTTCGTGAAATAAAACGAGGGAGTGTCATGAAATATACAACTCCTCTATTTAGGGGACGTGAAATGTAGGAAACAGAAAGAAGTTCGAGAACACCAGCAGGAATTTAAGCAGATAATTCTATACATTCTGCAGAACTCCCAAATATGTATATTAATTTAACAAGATAGAAACACCCCACAATACTCTATCCCCCGTTTCCCCGGTTCCATAGGACATTTATCAAAAAGATCTAAGTAAAAATGACCTCCCCTCGCAAGACCTCGCCATCTCCATCCCCGGAGATTTCCATCAACCGATCGCGATGGCCCTAGCGCCTTTATTGGCGGCGCAGTAAATCAAATTGAGATTTCAAGCGGGTCCCAACGTGGCAGCTTGTCGGTGTCATCGAATCGCGCCGGATAAGAGGATTGAATTATAAATACGTGCGCGCAAAAATCGAGCAACAGGCATCTCGGAGAGAGGCCAGACGTTTTATCGGTGCCGAGTCCTCGTCGACTTCCGTCGCCTTAAATCGAACACCGTGAACATCCTCCCCCCCCCCCCTTGGGCCCCTCCAGATCGAATTCTTCGGCGAGTCTGCCCGCGACAGGGGTTGCTAAAAGGCGGAGGGATCCTTCTAAGAAAAAGGTACACAAACGAACGAACCGAGGGAACAAGAAGAAGATGACGACGAAAGGAAGGGGGCAGAGGAAGGCAGAAGAAGAACGACGAGAAGCTGACGGCGAGCGGGCGACTTATCTCCCCTCCGGCCAGTAGCGAAACGGGCTTCGCTGATATATAAGTTCGTGTTTAGACGGGCTTGTCTATTCGTCAAATCCTTCTTTCTACCGGGCTTCTCTCGTCATCCAGCTATCTTCGACGATCTGGGATTGTCCTCGGTCCTTTTACAGGGCCGTCGCGCATCCGACGCGGGGTAACGGTACAGCGATGCAGGCAGCCCGATGGCGTGGCGATATATTGCCCCGCTTCCAAGGACTTGTATCGACGAGCGCCCTGACAGATCTGGGGGATCTCTGACTCTTCGTCTTCCGCTGGGGCTAACAATAAGCCGCGGGAATCGCCGGGGACAGTTACCCACCGTGACGCGTAACCGCGTGCTTCTGAATTCTTCCGGCGGCGATACTCGAACACCTCGAGGATGGGTCAGGTGTGGAACGCCACTTCGGATCCAATAATGACACGTTGCTACGCGTGAAACCCACGTTTCTACCAAATTAGGCGTGCTCGGCTCGGGACTCGGGTGTATTTAGTTTGGACGCACCCCTAACACTTCGTTCTATAGATCTTGGACATGTCTTCTCGACTTTAAACCCTTGCACTCCAAGTATACCCATTTCCTTAAATTTGATGGGAACAGGGTCGAACGAAATATTGATTTCGAGATTCGCTGTATTGTTCCCCATTAAAAAGTTTTATATTTAATATTCACAGCATTGGTCGAGAGTATTTCTTCGACTAGTGTACAATTTTAGAAGTAAAAAGAAGAGTTAATAATTGATAGATTTTCAAGCGTCTTAGTCGAAATGTTCTGTGGACTCGTGGCTCCACGTAATCGAGGATCGTCGTCGAAAAATCTCCGCCGCGCACGTGATTCCCTATCGGCACGGCGATTTGCTTCACAATAGGAGCCGACAGGCGCGTGTAAACCCGCCTCGAAACCCGAACGACGGTTCTAGGAGCAAAGCAACCCGCGGTAACAGTCCTTTCGCTCTTTCCCTGGCTTCATAACTTCTGCCTCCTCCGATTCTTTTCCACGGTGCGCCGCTCGAGCGCAGCGATGGGCGTAGAAACCCGGCGACAGTTCGGGAATAAATAACGCACTGTGACAGGACAATGTGTCCAGCGTTGTATCCTTCGCCTTTGCTATCGCGCGAATCCGGCTTAAGGGCGTCTCCTCCTAGCAAATGCGTTAACCTTTCCCTCGCTGGGGGACCGCCGCGCCGTCTCGTTACATAATTCTCGGCTGTTCTCGATCCAATGGAGAACAGAGAGACCAGACTGCTCGGCTTAATCCTTTCGACTGCCGTCTGCATACCGGTCGAGTCGAAACTGTCACTTTGTAGATCCTGTGTTCCGAGGATTTTTTCTTGTTATTCTTGTGTCAGCAAAATGTGGGGATTATGTTTTGGTTATATCACTGTCCAATCACTCCTTCCAATAGAATTTCTAAATGCATTATGCAGGCGAAAAATAGAACCTCGGACGATGGGACTCGAATCCAAGATCTTCAGGGAACCTCCGTGTTAAGCAGCAGAGTAGAAAAAATTTCACTTTTTTCTGTCAAAATTGTAGAACCTTTGATAGAAATAAAATAGAGGGATGAATCTTTTTGGAGGTTAAAGCTAAGGCGATGCAGAATAAGGGGGAAATATTGAGAAAGTATGACAAACCAGTTTTGAGCTTGAAAATATTTGTGAAATTTGACATTTTCGAAGAAAATTTGCGGTTTCTCAGTTATAATGTATGGTTAAAGTTACACCAAGGCTTTAACTCGACTTGTGAAATATCATTTCCCATAGATTTTGATGCGCTGAATTCAAATCTGGCCGGAGAATTCGTCTTGGCTCGAGGCTTTCCATAGCGTAGCTGCGTTCCAAATGCAAACGGACGAACGAGAGGGAACGAAAACGAGGTGGAGGGAAACGTCGAAAGCACTTTCGATTCGTTCTGGATTTGCGGCGGGCTCCGCTTTACGGCCGCGACTCTCGTCGAGGTGAGAAGGGGTCAGCGATGTGACCCAGGTTGAAAGCGAGCTGAAGGAAACTAACCACCGTCGCGGGGAATGGTACCAGCACGGGACACGTTTAAACGGTGCATTTGTATGCGACCTCGCGGTCCCCTTGCACATACGCATTGCTGATCCCGTTGCACCTTCAAATTGGCTATTTCCAGGGCGACGAGATGTCAGGCGAGGCGGACGAAGCACCGCGTCTCGTAAAAACTGAACTGGCTTTTGTAGGCCTGATGATTTTACGAGGCAAATATCTTGTTAAGGTGAAGCGTTTCCAACGTGGGTAAGAGAATAAAAAAATAGTTACTTTATACTTGCAGGCACTGTAAATTGTTCCCGAGGAGATTGTATGACTTTAAGATGAATGGCGTGTTGAATTTCTTTTTTCTACACGAGACCACCAAAATTAGTCGTAGCTTCAATTAGTGAACTCCAATATCAAATATCCTATTTAATATTAGCAAAGCAGTGACTGTTTGTCTTCAGAAGCTACAGAAACCCCTAAAGAATCTAAAGAACCACTACTTCCAATCTTCCATCGAAAGTTAAAGTACAATCCGTTGCTCTTTTTCTCAAAGTGACCATATCCCAACTATGATAATTCCTCTCAAGGTAACCTTGCAGCCTCACCGTCCACAGCCAGCAGTGCACCCCCAGGAGCGCCGCGCCCAGATAAATAACATGCTCTCCTCCAGAACCCCAGTTCCTCGTGCGCAGCAAGAACCGTCCGCTTCGAATTTGCCTCCATTACGACTCGCGGGTTCGTTGGGGCCAGATAAAGCACAGCAAGCGCAAGAACGCGCCGCGGTGGAGGCAGGACGGCCGGAAAGCGTGGTGAGTCTGTCTCCAGGTGGCCATATATCACCAGCAGCGTAAGGTACACCTACATGGAGGCGCGCTGGCCAGCGCAAGGGTAAAAACGAGTCCGCGGACCAGTCGTTGCTGTAACGCGGCCGAGGGCCAGGAGGATTTCAGGAGTGAGTGATGCCGCGAAAAAGAAGTCGCGTTAGGGAAAGGCAGGCGCCTTGCTGAGCGACAACGCAGCTTGTTAGCAATGAGCGCCAAAGGTGGTCTTTCCTCCTCGCTAATTTTTTTCGTCCCCCTGGTTCGCGGAACCCTTTGTCCGGCTGCTCTCCACTCTGTTTTCCCGACGATCCCGGCCGGGGATCGGCGGCGTTCAACGGTCTAATAGATCCGTTTCCACCGCTGATGAACGAAGGCTCCGAGTGGAGGTGAACGAATGGGGGAATCACGGCGACTCGCCGGGGCTTGGCGGACGGAGCGTCGAGCTGCTTCGAGGGCCGGGGAAAGGCAAATTACGAAATTAATTAGACCCCTGAACGCGAGCCAGCCGAGACTGTTACTCCCGCGTCCATGACGGATAGACACGCCTCGGCTGCAGACAGATGGATCTTTAACCTGGACATCTCTGAGCAAAAGGTTAGCTGGAGTTTCACTGGCTCTGCTCGCTGGGTACGCGGATGTCACGCGGCTGGGGCTTTTACTTGGTCCGTTTTATACAGCTTTTTAGTAAATTAGTTCGGAGTTATTGCGTGTGAAATGGGAATCATCCCTTTCTTGGCGCTTGATTACTGCACTTCTTCGGGCAAACTTACGATCACTGTCGAGCTTCTTCAAGTTCTCTAATTATTCATTAGCAATGGGGTATAAAGCCATGGGAATTAGTAGATCGAAATCGTGAAAAGTGTCGAGAATATTGTAGGTACATTTTCAAAGGATAGAAATTTTAGTTACTAGATTTAAATTGACCTGATTAGTCTCGATTCAACTATCCACCATATTTGATTGATAATGCTCTCAAAATCCATTTCGAAGGATCGGAGAAAGGGGAGTCCTCGAATTCTTTCACGATTGAGAGATCTCGAAGAAATGACAGGGTTCATGACGAGAATTCGAGGCAGAGGGAAAAGCCAGGTGTAGACGGTGGACTTTTTCGGGGCCGCTCATTTTCCCATTGGTTTGGAGGAACGTAATCACCGGACGTTGATCTGAACCAATTTAGATGCCGCCTTTCCAGAGCGACCAGAGATAGGGGTGGATAACGACAGAGAAGCACGCCAGAGTAGATCAGGTCGGATAAAGTCCGCTAGAAGACTTAGCGGGCGTGTTGGGCAAACGCAGATAGAATCTCACTGGTACCACCTGGTATTTATGTAAGTGTCCTCCCACCTTGTGTCTCGGCACCGTGCAATTTTCGAAATTTTCACGTCTGCAATGTACTCTGAAATAAATGTTTTGTACCTTTCCTTTTGAAACAAAAGTAGGTACTGCATTATTTTAACTCCTGCGTGGTCGAGACACTGAAAGATATCATATCACAGTGAAGAACAACTTTCTAAACTATTTCTCTGTACCATCACGCCCACCACCATTTCAAAACTACGTGTACCCAGTACTAGTTTTGCCTCTCCCAAATTATTTAAACTCTGCAATCGATATGCTAACGAAATATACTCTTCTTTGCAAATTTCTCTAGTATGGTAACTCAATATGTCACTCATTACTCTAAAATTATATTCAGAGGCTGAAAGACACAGCGAGGTCTTAAAAGCAGTACAGATGCAGTAGAAATCCGGAGTCCAATCTACATAATTTTTAAACACTAACAAATACTGGCACAAGGCTATTGATCCCTTTGCACACCACTCAAGCATGGCTCAAAAATGCCCCATTTTATTACACATAATATGGGAGAACAATGCCATGTTAGGAAATGTTTTCATGACATTTTGCAGTATAATATAAAAGTCAGAATATTTATATTTGTTTTAAATATCCTATTACAACAATATTTACCTATTTTGTCATTTTACTACAAGTATAAAAACGCATAAAATTGTTGTCCCTTTTCAATATACCTATGCTAATTACCTGTTAATATAAAAAGCATTAATAGACAAACTTGTACTAAGCTGGAGTTACAGTGTATCTAATTGTTTCTATTTATTTAGTTTCATAAAATCGTCATCCTGGCAGACTGGACATTCATAACAAATTTCTTTGACTCCACGATTGCACAGACCCAATAACGACCTGTTATGCACTGCAGCCAGTCAGGTCCTTTGTACATTTCCCATTCACAGAAACATTCTTCGACGCCTGCCAATTATACCCCGTAATGCCAACGTTCCCCCACATTACGGTACTTGTTCCATCCACTGCACCGCGATTTCGAGGATACCTACACTTGAGACACAATCGAGTAACGGAATGCAGGTACGGGGAGGTGGGTGGAGCGCGAAAGGAAAAAGAAGATCGAGTCGCGGAATCGGCGAAGGGGCCCCGTTCGAATCGCGAACAATAAATGCGCGCGTCTCCTCTCGCCGGAGGGTGCCGTCATTCTTGACAGTCGCCTCACCCTTCTCCTCTTCGACAGGGCATCGTCTTTGTACGGGCCGATCGCCTCCCCCTCCCCGCGCTCGATGAAGAAACAAAAGCATAATTTATAGGGGGAAAGAAGGGATCGGGAACGGGACACACGGTCGTGCACAGCGTCTCGGACAGGAAAGGATATGTCAATCGAGGGGCCTCAGCTTTCTTGACTGATGAGAATAATATCGGTATTGTTCTGATAAATTATTCGTACGATTGCAGGGCCCACGTCGATATCCGATCCCGCTCTGCACGGATCCCCAATGCATCACAGTTTGAATAGAGCATCGATGCTCTCTGAAATTACGATTAGGCGACTCGGAGCTCCGGGACTCGTTGACTTATGGGCGGGCTCGTGATTTCAAATGAGTCAATGCTCTTGGCGATCGTTCATGGACGTAGCTGGTTACGAGGTATAGTAGGATTTTAATAGAAAAGGCGTATATACTTTCTTCTGTTCAGACTCAGGGAGGATAGTTATTGTCAAAAAGTTCGAAAAAGTTGAAGTGCTCGGAGGGAAATTGAAATGCGGAAATCAGGGAAATTCTTTTCGTTTTTCTTGATTTTGTAATTATAAATTGTCAAATCTATTATCCACTAGCTGACCCGTTACCCGGTTTCGCCCGGGAATTGATGTTTGAAAAATAGAAAAGCCTAAAGCAAAAAAATAAATAGCCTATAACCTAATCTAGGACGCATGTAATGAATATTCAAAATTTAGGCGTGAAAGAAGGACGAACAAACAGACAACGTTTCACTTTTATATATTATCAAGGATAAGGAACAGATTATTTTTTATCACTGCGTTAAAGTCAGTATATAGTTTTACCTCTTCATCGTGAAAAAAATAATACATACCAACGAAAAACTTGAATTCCAACAATAAATCTATTTGGGTTTTTATCCGTTGGAAAACAGTAGACCTTTGGCACAAATTATCTGAGAGCTCCGAGGAGTTTCTTCATTAATCTTCCACCGCCAGCAAAACAAGAACCGCTCTGCCTCGAGCATCTGAATCCCTCATCAGCCAGAGACACAAATCAACCGACGCGCATTAAAAATACTCCGAAACTGCAAAGCGACGATAAATTCCCCTGAACGAATCAGCTGCCATAAGAGGTGCACAGTAGGCTGGACAACAATGCTGCAATCCGAGCCGAAAACCGCGATAAGTCAATGAGGAGTGACAAAGGGGAGCGTTATCAAGGGAATAAGTAGCCCCCGTTCCTCGAGAAAAACTCCGAATTGAGATAACAAAGGGCGGCGAGCGCGCGTTCCGCCCGTAATCGGCGCAATTGTGCGGTAACTACGCTGATTCTTCCACGAAGATTTACTACGCACCGCGTCTAGGAGGCTCGCGGGGGCCACTGGCCGTGGCGAGGGCTCCGAAGAAAAGAAACGAGGAGGAGAGGGGTGGGGGCGGTCGAATAAGGGCTGCCAGATAACAGAACGCGCCGGCCATTGTCCCCCGCGGACAATGCAAGGCTGTTGGATTATGCTAGGAGCAATCTACATCTTCAGCAATGTATCATACCGCGCGTGTTCCGATGGGCCCTGAAGACCGTGCCTCTTCTTCCGAGTGCACGCGTTCCGCTTGTGCTTGTGTATCGCGCGCCGGCGTTGCAAGGGCCACGGTATGCGTTATTATTGCTGCATCCAAGCAGAGGATATTGAGATATCTTCTCTGCTCGCAACCCGGCGGCTCCGCGAGCTGCGTGCTTGTCGATCGAATAACGAAAGTCGATAAGGGGATGAGGTGTGTTTCGAGCTGATTCTTTAGCATAATTGAACGTGTACGTGCCTCGTTCTACTTGAAGGTACAGCACCCAGAAAGGGCGTAGTCCCAAAGTTTGCAGCTTTGAGGTTTCGCGATAAGATGTCCGGGAAAATTCCCCAAAGACAGTAAGCTTCTTGTGAAATTTGCCTTCGCGAACTTGGTAATCAGTAAATCACCAAATTACAGGAATTCTCTTCAAAATACTGTGGTATAATTTTCGCACTCCTAAAGACCCAAACGCGTTGAAACACCGTGAATTATTTCGAATGGAAACTAGATACCCCTTCGATTTGCATACGTGTCACGGCGCAAGGTGCACCGAAGCAGCGAAATTTCGTTAACGTTCAAAGGCGTGCCACGGAATTTGATATATCAGGCACTGTTTTTAGCGACAGTTCAGGAAAGCTACCCTGCCGCGGTGACTCGCGAATTCCCGTTCCGTGTGAACACCTGGACTTGTACCTGGGAAGATCGCGTCGCAGATAACATTGTTTCGCCTTTTGTCGGGCTGCTCATCGGGGCGATCTATAGCACCTTTCGCATGATGCCACCTTTATATCATCATCGTGGTCAGGTAGCCGCTGTACACCTCGGCGAAATAACATACTCTGCGACGGGATATATTTCCGAACGCGCGAATTTTACACCGTGGTATCGTTTTCATCCAACTGCTGAATAAATTACTCTTCCAAGCTACAATTTCGGTGAAACGTTACGTTACCATTGGCTGTGCAATGTAATTCAATAAACGGGGATAGGTACCGGTTATGAAACTAATACGGAAGAGTTTCTGTAATACAATATGAAGACCCTATTTTCTTATTTTTATTTTACTTCTCCGAGAAATCTTTAATCTTTAATTTCGCCTGGCCTTCGAACTCGTTATTCTTCGTTCAATAAATTCTCCACTCCTTATTCTTTCGACAGACCTTAAATTGCTGTTTCAGATCGGTGGCATCGAAAGTCAAGCTTTAATTGCTCCAGAAATTACTGCCTCGGTCCTATCGAGTTGCAGCGTCACTGTCGTCGTCCAGCATTCTCGCAATCAAACAGAAAATGCGCGCGGCTCCGCAGATCGTATCGGAAAGGAAAGTGAACAAATCCATTTTTAATACGACAGAGATTTCGCGACGTACGTTTAATAATCATTCGATGGGATCTGCGGCTGCGCGGCCGCTCGCGCTACCGATTTATTAATCTTCATTTTTCAAGGCTGCAACACGGAACGACGCGCGCACCGAGCATTCACAGGAGCCAGGAAGAGTCGCGTTATCAGATCGGTCGGTAGAAAACGCAATAGCGTTGTAATTGGTATCGTCCGTCAATGACAGAGAACCGCTACCACTCCTCGTTTCGTTGCAACGTAACATATGGCGCTGCCGCTTCCGCAAAGAACTATGGTTCCCTTTTTTTAAACGCGCTGCACGGGTCACGAGACTTGCAGCGTCAAATCCAAGTGAGCTGTCTGCAAGATCCTCCCCGGAATGATTAAAGAAAAAATCAAATAATATGGGAGCAAATACTATTCACAAAGGTAAAGAAAAATTGAGCCCCGAACGAAGGGAAGATTTGAAGACACGTTGGGGCAAAAAATATCCAAGAAATCGTTAGCGCTGGAAGCAAATGAATTCGAAAGGGGCTTCCAACATATGACACCTCAATCAGATTAATCTGACGAATATTAAGATGCCCACCTTGGTCAGGTCAAGAAATAACGCATCTTTAGAAATTTATTTCTAATTAACAAAAACACTTTTCTCGATTAAAATTTTTCAATAAAAACAGAGACATCTTTGAGAAATAGCGGTACTTAAATAGTGTACACTTAAAACTGACCAAGGTGGTCCAACCCCTCAACAGATATACCTTGAATTTTAGATAGATATGCTAAGCAATGCGTAATCAGTTTTCGGCAATGAATGTTTGAACGCTGTTCGTCTGAAAAGAGGCCCTCGCGGTCGAGTATCGTCGACGAGCGATCCGCTGTCGCAAAAAGGGCGATCTCATTACCCCCGAGGTGGAGGGGCCAGCAATTACAAAGGCCTGTATACGCGGCCGTCGGGGTGGACGCGTGGAGCGATCGCGCGCTACCCCGTCTGCGAAATCCTGAATGCCCCCGAGTATCCTCTTTCCTCGAACCTCTTAGCGCTATTTAGCGGATCCTTTTACGGGACAGCAGGTCCCGACAAGAAAGGAAAGCGCAGCGAACGGGCCGGCGGAGCCACGAAACAAGGGGGGCGACGAAAAAGAGACGAGCGCTCCGGAGAGTCGCCGAAGGAACGGGAGAAGGTTGGTGGAGCAAGGGGAGAAGGCGGAGGTGGAGTACCAAAATGGCGGTGGGCCGGTCCAGGGACAAGATAAGCCCTTTGTGCCTGAACGGGGGCCCCCAGGGCAACGGATCCCCTCGTTTCGCTCTCATATTTCGCGAATCCCGCTATCATATTTTACTCGTGGCCCCCTCTCCACCGCAGCCTTCCGCTTCTTCGCCTTCTTCTTCTTCTTCTTCGTGCCTCTCTTTGATATCCCTTCGAAGGCCCTTTCGGCCTGTCTCCCATTTTTTGCTCGCTCGCTTTTCGGCACCCATGCTCCGCTCTACCTTCCCGATGGCCCCCTTCTCTCGATTGTTCGCTTCTCTAGCCAAGGTCCATTCGATTCGACCGTCCCAATACGCTCAGGGGGCCTCTATTGACGCTTCGCGTGCACGAATATCGTCCGCCCTCATTGTTTCGCGATCTCTGTACTTTGTTATGGCCGCGACTCGACAGATTCCGTGGCGGCGAACCGGAGGATTCGCGCGGAATATATTGTGGAGATGCTGGGCGCGGCCGGGGGACGCGTAATTTCTGGCTTCGCGCGAAACGGTGGGCAATTGAACGGCTGCTTTTTCGCATAGACGAGTATAAAAATATGCGACGAATTTGGCGCGTTCTCAAGTCGATACTTTTTGGCCGATGTAGGTATTGTTCGATTGTGAGAGCCCCTCGAATGTTTAGTTTGAAAACAGGTGTATAAAAGTTTCTTAACCCGATGCGAGTCAGGTGAAAAATAGTTTCACCGAGTATAAGATGAGTGTGAGATATTTAAATTGCGTTGAAATTTCTATTAAATCAAAAATATTTATGGAGTGATGTTTCAAAAGGGTTTTTCCACAGAATTTTTTTTTAATAACCGCATAAAACTAGTAGGTACTTAACTATGTTTATTAAAAAATCATTTCTTTATTAGCTCTCGGAAATAAGACCTTTTGTATGAAACGTGTAATTTCACTTCAATTTTTCAAAAAGGAATTGATCCTATTTTGTAGTGTTTTGTGCCATTGGGGGATGTAATTTAACATTATTAAGGCGATGCCATCAAAATTTGCTTTAATGTCAAAAATGAAAATATGCCCTTTTGAAACATCGCTCATTTATGAATTAGGAACCAGAGATCTACAGTTTTAAAATTCGCCCTGACCCGCGCTCGTTCAACTATCGAACTTATAACTCTAAACTTGAAGAAGCGATTGCAAAATCTACCGTCACTGATTACCTCGCTGATTCTCCTCTACCACGCGAATTATGTCCAACAGTGTCCTCGAGAATTACCTATCCAGGAGTCTGACGTCTTGATTGCTCGAAACGGACGACAAGTCGCGGTAAGTATCCTGTCACATTCGAAAGCACGATTCTCCGCAATCACTTCCCTCGAGAGACAATCAATTACAATTACGCACGATCGGTTGATTGTTAAAAGAAGCCTGGAAATGGCAGACTAAAGTTTTTTACTATGGGCACGCGCGCCGATCGCCTGGTCATTTGCAAAATTTTGATTGGCTCGCGACGCGATCGTCAAGAAGTGACAAACCAGCGGGGAGCGAAATAAAACGAGACACCGAACGTCGACGGTGACAATAATTTAATTCTGCTCGACCCTCTCGCCGCGCGTACCCGCCTGGAACCGGTTGGACCTTGTCCATCTTCCCCGAGAAATTCGTCTGGTCCACGATCCACCATGGGGGAGAGGGGATTCGGTAATACGAGAGGAGATTAAATTCACGAACTGCCGGACGCGAATTAATCGGCCGCGGCCGGCCAAAGCGACGCCGGGAATTACAATACGCAAATGAAATTTTCGAAAAGTAATTTCTGTCTGCCGTCCCGACCTCGCTGATCGGTTTATTTTTTCCTGCGCCAGCCACGCGGATTCTTTGAGCTCGATGGATTTGCCAGCGTTAATTATATTTCGGACCTGAGGGCTAGTTAAGGAGATGACGAATTGATGTTCGGATGCAGGAATATCTGGGATTGATTTTTAGTGGAAATAGGTGTTGCAAGAAAGGAAAGAATTTTAAATGAATTTTTGGAGGTAGGTAGTTTGTGCAATTTGGTGAATTACGTTGGCGGATAGAACTGTGTCATCTTTCTTTTTACGTAAGTAGCAAATTGAATTGAAATCAAGCACCCCCAAGTACCATAGCACACACACGGAACACTAAAGTAACAGGTGGCGCAAAAGTTATCATCCGATGTTAATAGCTCCTAATTCTTTTAATTTATATGTCAGTGATGTTTGGACATTTCAATAGGAGAGATTTGAGAAATTATTGTCCACGAAGATGAATAAGTATACCCTTTAAGAACGTGGAAAACTTGCGTCGATGTTTTTACGTAATAATTCGTCAGTGATCCGAACGCAACGTAAATTTATACGAATGTTTAAAGATTGCTTTCTTCGAGGTTATTATTTGAAAGCATTGGTTTACGCGAATAACCCACAAACTTTACAACAATTAAAGGATAATATTCAACAGGAAATTCTTCACAATCCATGGAAAATGCAATAAAAAGAGCCGAAATTTACATCAATTTAAATAAAGGTCATTGGTTAGATATTATCTTCGGAACTTTATATCATAAAATATATAAGTCCCAATAAATTGTACCAAAAAAAACTTCTCGTCGTTTCATTTAAAACCAAAGTTATACACTATAAAAATCAGACGACGACTTTTGCGCCATATTTTATTTCAAACTTAATTCCAAATCTGATTCCTCTTGCATTCTCAAATTAAAAAAAAAAATAATAGAAACATTAACAAGAAAACAGCACAGGCGACAACTACGTCGCAATCTCCAGTGTCAAAGTCAAACTCCGATATCAACGAACTCCATGGCGAGAAATCTCCACTAAAACGCGCAGAAAAAATTCCACGAACGGCGTCGCGTGCGTGGAATAATGGCCGCGGCGTTGCGAGGGAAATATTAATCGGCTCCCAGAAAGCTTCCCGCAAGAATTCCTCGCGGGAACCTCTGTGTCCGCGGATATGAGGCGTGTTTCCTTAATTGGGCGATATCTTTCGTCGCTAGCCTCTACCGATTTATCGTCCGCGGGGATTCGTTAAATAGCGTGAGCACCGAGGCGTAACAACGACGCCGAACGCGACCGCGATGCAGCGTCGCTGCAAAGGTCGCGTGAATTGTAAATCGGCCCCATAAATCGAGAACCGCCGGGAGAAGACGGGGGACCGGGCGAATAAAGAGACGGCAAAATAGCGTTCGAGTGGCTGTAATCGATGGGCACCGTTTTCGAGCCCTCGCATTCGCGTCACTCTTAACGCTCTATTTTGCGGCAAAGGGGAACGCGGCCCTGTGATCAGCAAAGGGATGAGATCGAGGACAGCAATTGTCGTTGGAAGGTGGGGAAGTGGCGGACATTGACCGCGAATTTGAATTTATTCGGGTTCCTTCGTAATTTTGTAATTTCTGCAATTATCTCGTGGAGGAAGTAGGACCTTCTACTTTTGGCACCGAAAAGTTACTGGGAAACTAGAATGCAATTTACTTTGGAGGCATGAGTCAGCTGAACTTGTGCATTGGAGCTTAGGACACAAGTGTTTCAAAGCAATACTTTCATTATTAAACAATTTCAGTTGTATTAGATAATGAACGATGAATGGACTAGGTGTTTAGTTTTAAGGAAGTTACGTGGATTTCAGAGGATCTAAATTCTTCAAATTCATCAGAGATGGGCCCACCGCTTAAGGGGAACACCACTGTGACGGCTGGAAGAATAAGCCATTTTTAGGATTTTTTTCAGGAATAAGTTACAGTTTTCATATAAAAGTTGTATTACATTCCTTTAGTACAATGTCTAAAGAATCCATAAAAAATGAGTAGAAATACATGCATAAATTTTAATATATTAATTAATCTGTAACTATGGAACAGCAGGTGCGAAATCAAATTTCTTTTTTTTTTATAAACTATATGAGTGTAGTTTTCGTTGCACGTATGGATTCTTTGATCGGAAACAGATTTTTTTAAAATACAATCCAAAAACTGTCCATCTTATTCGCGGATTTTCGAAACTTTTTTCTTTTAAAGCGCAGTGCTTTTACAAAAATAATGTGTTTATGAAATCGGAACGTACAACGGAAACTACACTCATATAGTTTATAAAAAAAAAATGAAATTTGATTTCGGACCTGATTTTTTATAGCCACACATTCTACCAGCGCGCGCGAAGGGTCTAGAAGATTGATTAATATATTAAAATTTATGCATGTTTTCCTACTCATTTTTTATAGTTTCTTAAGTCATTGTACTAAAGATAGATAATAGCAATTTTATATGAAAACTTTCTGCTGAAAAAAATTCATAAAAATGACTTACTGCTGCAGGCGTCACAGTTGTGTTCCCCCTTAAATCTCCCAGCCCTTCGATTCCCGTCGCCATCGATCAAACGCGATACACTCTCTTCCCCCCAGAGGATCTCCTGCTCCAAGGCGTTTACGCGATTCCCGTGGATATCGGGCGTACGGGTGATTCTCCGTCGATTATATCGATTATCGAGCGGCAGGATCTCGACGGGGGCTCTATGCCAGGCCCTTAAAGGGCTCGCTAGGCAGGAAGACAGGCCGCTTACGTGGCTTCAAACAATTAAGGCTGACTTACGCGTGGCCGAGGCGCGTACCCGCCGCGCTAAAAGAGTAAACGAGTTACCGGGACGGCATCCTTCCGCGGCTGCAGCATCAGATAATGCAAACCGCGGCCCTGTCATCTCGGAAGAATTTACAGGCGACACTGGACGACCAACCACCAGGAGTTAGCGAGACCTCTCCGCTATCGGGCACGCTGAATCTTGATCCCAGCCGACGGCGGAGCGTGGCTTGTTCGCGCGAATGGGTTTTCCACGAAAATGCCTGGCGATAGGGCGTCCTCTGATCGCGCGAGATGCCGTCCCCGTTAAGACGCGAAACTCGAAACCCTTTACTAATTACCGTTCGCGAGGAACCGCAGGAATTTGATTAACACCGCACACTTGCCCATGACTTTGCCTAAAAGAAGTCGGTAACTTGACAAACAAAAATGCTCGCGGTGCGTTCGAACCCATCGCTACTTTCACTAAATAATCATTAACCTTCCTGCTTCGTATCCTTTGCTTGGGAGACTTGTACTAGGACCCTAGGATAGTTCCCAGAATTCCTAGATCCTTCTTAGCTCCAAGTAGATTTACTCAATGATTTCTGCCCCCAGAGATTTTGAATACTGAGAAATACGCGCTACCGAATACATACAGAGGTAGACAAGGAATGATACCAAAACGACTTTCGGTACTATGGAACCAGCGTTCGATTCGTCGGCGAGTGTTCCAGCAGAGATAGTACAGCGCGCCGAGAACAATCACAAAACGCCTTACGAAGGGGTGTTATTTCTGCGCGAGCAAATGGAGCAGTTTCACCGACTGCCATTGTAAGTGGTAACCAAGATGCACTCGAGCTATGCTATACTTACGATCACGCGAGCGATCGCAAATTATCAGTTTCTCCGTGGTACTTGCGGCGAATAGTGCCTTTCGAGAATGCGTCTCGGTGGCACCTCTCGAAGGGAAGAAGCTGAGCGGCGAGGGGTGCGTAAGGGGCACGCGCAAGGAGAAGAAACGAAGTTGTTCACTCACCAGGCATGCAGACACATCGGAACGTCCCAGGATCGTCCAGGCAGGAGCCGTCGTTTTGACAGGGATGGGACTCGCACTCGTTCACGTTCGTCTCGCACCGCGGTCCTGTGAATCCTTGCGTGCAGTTGCAGCCGAAGGAGCCGGGAGTGTTCACGCAGATGCCGTCGTGTTCGCAGGGGGATCCTGGAAGAAACGAAAACAGAACATTAGAACGTGGACAAATCTTCCATGCGCTTAAAAACAGAATTTGAAGATAGGGCTTTTCTGCTTCATAGTTGGAATCGGGCTGCTGAACGAAGGCAGAACAGCCGAGGTTTATTAGCGTTAAATAACATCCTCGAGGGACTCGATGTTTTTTAATCGTTCCAAAAGAATGTAAGTACTTTAGAATTAACTATTTTTTGCGGTAACTAGAACTTTGTTAGCAAGTTGTGTATTTGCACAAAACGGGACTTTTGCTGGATTTAATTTAAAATACTAAATGAAGTAATATTCGCTAAAGTTCTTCAATAAATTTGCAACGTTTTTCAGAATTATTCCACACAGGCTAGGTGTCCTAATACTTATAAATAGCAGCGCAACTCAAATCTGACCATTTGTCAAAAATACCTTTGTCACCTAAATGTACATTTTCTAAAAGATTCGCGAAAGCAATAAAATTGAAGATGCAAGGAAATGTTGAAGTGGAAGCAGTAACCAACACATTCCGCGAAGTGAAAAAATCCCACGTCCCCCTTCGCCTGCCCTCCCAATAGCGTCGAAATCATCGCTCAATCAGCTATCCCCGGGCGCCATTATTTCGATCCGTCAAGCAACTCAATAAACTGCCGGCTTTTTAAGTGAAAGCCTGTCATCGGATCGCCTTTTCTCATAGAAAGTCCCGTCCCCGAGCGGGAGCATTAAAGAGCCGAGAGCGCCAGGAAGACGCGCGAGGTCCCGGGGAATCCGGAGGAGATTGTTCGCTCGAGCTGAGCGCACTTGGTCGTGAAAGGGCCGATAATTAAAACTGCCGCGAGCCGGTGAACGCGTGGCGCATAATAATTAATAGCCGTGCAAGAATCAAAGTCCTGCACGCAGGTGCGCCCCCTCCTCCCCGCTGGATGCACGACAAATGCACGGATAGCGCGCCTTAATTGGCCAAGTCGACGCAACTTTTTAGAAGCTGTGTGCCATTAGGGTAAGGGGGAGGGAGGGAGGGCGCGCGGTGGCAACGGCCGAGGACCATAAGAAGGAAGCTGCCGGGTACAGATTCCACGGGCACCAAGCACACGAGCCGCCTCAACCTGGCCCAGGAATCCATTTCGCTTCGGCTGGCTGCCTTTCCTCCGAGTTATGCGGCTCGCGCTAATTGCAATAAGATAATTACCGCTGTCAGCTGTCCACCGAATCGTTGCCCCGCGAAATGAGCGTTTCATTAAGGCCCGCGAGGCTTCCTCGAACCGTCCGATTTCATTTCTATCCCACGCGCCCGCCGACAGGCTCTGTCGATCGCGACTGTACGCGCAACGATCACGGGCCTGCGCACGCGATCACCGTCTTCCGTGGTAATTGTCCCGTGGAGATTGGTCGCTGGTTACCTTGGGCAAACTCTGATCCGAGCCTGGGTGGAGAAAGTGCGTGGCAGTGGGTGAGATTCAGTTGAGCAGGAAGAAATCGACGGATCCAGGGGATCTACGTACGAGCTGGTGGTGATGCTAGGTGGTGAATGCATTCATGACTCGAGTGTTTAGATAGTAGGCAGAAGGTAGCACCCTCAGCTAACTCACGTCGACCACTCAAACTTCACTCTCCGAGTCTTCTCACCTGAGTGCTCTAAGCAGTCCCACTCCAAATCAACTCCAATCAGACTCCAACCCCAGGAACCTATCTACACATTCGGAATTAAGTTCCCTTAGGAGCGAAAGCCCCAAGCTCAAGCACCCCAACTCACCCCCCTTCCACGCGCAATTGAGAACCATGTCCCAACCTGCTGGGATCGCGCCCTTAAGTGTTGCGAGCAGTCTCGTGCCCTCGAGGAGGCATTTCCGAAGCTGGAAGATCTGCCGGCTCATATGTAGGAAGAGGTAACGCGAAAGTAGCAGGTCACAGGCTCGTTACATCGTTCTCAGGGCAGCGCGTACAATTACCCGCTATACTTTCGAACTTTTCCACGGGCAACGACGGCAGCTCGGCCGGGGCCGTTTATAAAGTCCCTACTGGCCGTGGCACGCTCGCATACCGGCCTCGTGTAATTCGCCGACGGTTTTTCCGACCTCGGGTAATTGCTGTCGCCGCGCGCGACGTTCGACCGCTGAGGAAGGAGCCGCAGAAAGAAACCGGGGAGAAAAGGCTGAAGACAGAGGGAGAGAGAGAGAGAGAGAGAGAGGGAGCGGGGCAAGGGTGTATACGTGTGTTACGGGGCAGCCAGGGGCTGGCAAGAAACGCATTGCTTCGTCGTGTTAGCAATCGAGCGGGGAGGACTAACAGATGACGAATCGGTCGGTCAGACATGTCGAGGGCCTTCAAGGACGAGTCTTTCAGAAGGAGACGATCGGTGACGAGGGGTCTCGTGGTTTCCAATGCTAGGATTTCCACGTTTCAGTATTTCCAAGAGAAGATTTTTGGCTAGATTCAAGCTAGAATTAATTATATATGGAGCTACCCAAATTGATCTCCTGAATTTTAATTCTTCCGTAAGAAAGCAGAGGTATGCATAACGTTCCCTTGAACCATAACTTAATCGCGAGCCACTAGGTTTAGTGTCTCGGTTAATTACGATAAGGGGGATGCTCGACCACCAGCGGGCCTTAATACAGAAATCCTTGTACGCCATTACCCGCCGGCCATGTTACGCTGGTTCCGTAATGTCGGAGGTGTAGCCCGCTCGTCCGCGCATATAATATCGCGGATAATCGATCAATCGTACCACCATGGAGGCGCAGTTTGCGAGATTTCGTTCGGTAGCGCGGGGCCCCGTTCGCTCTCGCCTCGCGCTTCTTGCGGGGCCGCGCGCTGCCCCCGAGGAACTTAATCTACCAGAAAATATGCAATCTAGATAATAACAGAGCACGGGCCCGAGCGTCAGGTCATTATGGTCGTTATTAAACGTAAAATAACAATTTAGCGTTTAATTAGATTCGTTTGTGCGCGGCTGCCACCGGATCTCTACTACCCTGAGGAAAGGCCAGCTCTTCCTAAGCCTCCACTTCCGGCAAAATCTTATTACGAGCAACGTCCTGCCCTGCAGCGTCGTCGGCACGCTGCAGAATCTCTTTATCCCTCGCCTCCTTCTTTTTAAATCGACGATGGTGGAATACCGTTGCTTGATGGCCTTTCGCGTGGGTCTCCTTCGGGGGAGGAAGATGGGGGTGGATCGGGCGATGGGAAGTAGATTTAAGTTGCAAACGAAGTTTTGGTAAGAAGGATGAATTAATATGTACCTTTGCTTTTGAAAAAAATGTACCTACTATAGTTGAGGCAGGTTGATACAGAGAAATTATTTATTTATTTTGTATACATTTTTCAAGTTTTCATCTATAATATATTAAATAGGAAAGACCAAAGTATATTTTAGCATATTTGTCATTAAGTGTATTAAGAGTATTTGTCATTACTTAAAATCAGAGATGGGCAAAAAATTAATTGAAATAAAAATTTGTGCAAGAAAGTTTTATTTCAAATAATTTTTTGCCCATCCCTGCTTCAAATAAAAATGACAAAAATTAAAAACTGAAAAACTTATCAACCTGCCTTGGTCTCCTCTAATCTTTGCATGAAATATAGTAGAGGGTTCCTTAATGCATCATATCTATGCGCACAAGTGGAAACAAGAAATCGAATCCCCCTCGTCTTGGGGTTCACATTCGTACCCCCACTTAGTTACTCATTATCTCCGATCACTAACCTCACAGATCACCAAAACAGCCCTCGACTATCCGAACACAAGCAAATCTCCAAATCTATTTAACAAGCATCCACAGACAACTCAATTTTCTGATGAATTCCTTGATACTAAAAGCATAAACTACCAACAAATATACTTGGAAAAATAGGTGAAATAAAAAAATAAATCTGTACTTTTTAATTTCTTAAATTTCCCTAATAGTTCTCCTCCAAAAAGGTGGCAGCCCTAGATTCAGGATAGTAAACCCATCTAATCGAGGTACCGGAAGACCCAAACTCGTGACGGGGCTCGATAGTGAAAGGAATCGGCAGAGATCGAAGGAGCCGAGGCAACGAACTCGAGGACGATTTCCGAGCAGGGGAGGACACAGTTACACCTCGGGAGGAGAGTTTCCAGCGTAGCCTGGATTTCCAAAGGGCCGCAGGTATGCCGACATCCAGGCCAGGTATACGAACTGCCTCTGCTCGTATCGGTTTACCATTGTCAGGGCAACGTTGCCGAATTTCGGTGTAACAATGGTTCTTTGTTTAGCCAGCAGGTAGCGAACGGGGCTCGCCTTCGCCGAGATCCGGCCGAGTCAACCACGCCACGAAACACGAAGAGGAAGGTGGAGGAAGCCCGAGTCGAGCAACAGGCAGCTTGACCACGAGGGAAGAGGGATTTCGTTACGCGTTACCGCGTTGTTTGCGCTGGCACGCAATGAGCGGGTTTTACGGAACTCACACGAAGCCCGTTATGTTCTTGGGAGGGGGGGGGGGGGGGGAAAGGAGAATTCAATCTACGGGAGCCCCCCTCTGACCGATTTTTTAACCACTTTTTATATTTGCATGCATATCTGTGGTCCGTAGAATGCAGAGTTTACAGGAGTAAGTTTGACCTCGTTTGGGTTAAGTGGGTTAGAGTTATTAGCTGGGTGTTTTGGAGAAAATTTATGCCTGATGGTGGTTAAAATAAAGTTTCGTAGTTAGTTGGAGATTAGGGGAGGCAGATGGAACTGGGATCTTAAAATTGTGGAATATATTCAATTTTGGATGTTATGAAATTAAAGCCTCTTTTTAATTCCTTCATCATTTCACTCGAACGTTTATACTTCCCTTGACAACTTCACTTACTTCCCCCGAATTTTAAGCGAAAGCAGTATTTAATTTCGCGTAACTCGAGGGGGTGCCAGTGTGTTAGTACCTACCATAAACAAGAAAAAACGCTTTCGCGACACGCTACGTGCTTTCACCCTACTGTCAAGAATTATGACGTCCCGCCGGTGTCACCTTCGCGCGTCTCGGGGAATTTCGGGGCCCACAAAGATGGCCGCGGCACCGACGATGTAATTCAACACCGGACGAGAGTGCCCGGAGAACGACCCATTTGCGGTGGTCCTTCGCTGCAAATGGACCGACGTTTTCAGGAATCCGGCGTAAATATTTATAAGCCGAGAGAGAAGGAGAGAGAAGGGGAAAGCCACGAAGAGTGGGACTTCTTTTTCGCGAGTCAACGGGGCCCACCGCCGGACGAATTATACAAGAAAAGAGTCGCGGCGTCGCACGGAACGCACGAGACGACCTTATCTCGCCGGGACGGACGTCCCTCTCGGGAACAGCGGCGAATAAATTACGTCTTCCTCCCTGAAATTAGCCGTACCCGTCGGAGATGCTTTTCCTTTGTGGGAGTCGCGCCCGAGGGGCCAGGAATCGAGGCAGAAGAACGAAAAGTTTTCATGGACCCCCTACACGTCGACGAATAAAATTGCAGTTAACGTCAACGCAGCGAGGGGGCTCGCAATCGTCACGTGTTTTGCACAATGGCCTGCTTGGGATATCGATTAAGATGTAATGGCTTTGAAGCTTCGATTAATTTTTTAGGGGAACAGTATATCGATGCAGAGCTATGCAAATCTATGTGTACTTTGCAAATTTGAGATATTATACTAGAAATGAGAATTTTTATGATTATAAAGATAGTGGAAACTTCTTCTGTCCAGGGACCAATTGTAAGTAACGAATTTTATATTATTAAAGCGATTAATCTAGTGATAATAAACACCGTTGAAATGGAAGAGGAATAAATACGTATTCTTCCACAAGTGGAGATAAAAATAAAAAATCACTGCTGCCAGACAAAGGTTGAACGATCACACGCAAGTGTCTTTAACGCGTCATTGATCCACCAAATAATTATGCCCGGCGGCGGTCCGGCAAGCGAATCCACGGGATTTCGATGGCGAAGAATCGATCGGAAGCAACGAGAGCCGTCATCTTTATCGAGCCGGGGAATCTGACTGCCAGAGGCAATCGTTGGGAGATGAGCAGGAAGAAAGTGGACGTTCGTCGAGATTTAATGACTTGTACCACCGAAAGGCAGTAAAGAGGAACAAAGGGGCGGGGTAAATGAGACGAGAAGGACGCGAACTTCGACTAATCACCAGTGGTATTAAAAAGATTCGACGGAAGACGGTCCAGAAAAGGAGTTCGCTGGAAAATTGGTTAAGTGGTTGATGGATTGTGACTGCGAAATATTGTTTGGTTATTAATTCTGTAACTTCTATTTTCCGTGCAAAAATCCTTCCAAGTTATAATATAATTTTCTAAGAAATATCAGAAATATTAAAGCGTTATAACGGAATTTGTACAGTCAAACTTGCCAAATTGCGTTCTTTATCTATAATACCTACATTTATTTAAGCCTTTTGATGACTTGACTCTGAATTTTTATTCGTAGCTTGAAGCATTGTAATCGTGTAATTGAAATAAAGCATCGTGTAATATTTCATTTGCACCTTTATTTTAAAAAATGAAAGGACAATAAAAGGACCATTTTGCGCCACGTGTCAACGAGACACCCTAGACAGCTGCCTAATTTTGCCTATACGGGCGAGCCGGGCCTGCAGTCCCACTTCGAAATATCCCCAGCAGAGTAGCTTAAAGAAGAGATAATTGAAATTGGGAGTGATTACCACGAATATTAACTAAAAAAAAACAAACAAAAACACTAACGTCACAAAAACTCATATAGGGTAAAGGACCCAATTACTGCCACCTACCCTATTCCTGGCACCCTAAGCTATTTTACGTAAAATAACGAATAAATCTTATAAAACGATGCATAAAAAAAATTTAGCATACAATTCAAACTGTTATTTATACTTTGAATAAAACGATAAAAAAATTTTAAGCGGATATTAGGAGAATGGAAACGAAGACTTTCTTACTAGCGAAAGAGAACACAAGGCATCAAAGAAAATGCTGTAATTGTAATATTTAAGCTATTAACATAACAAAATATAATATTTTAAATAATATAAGCATCATAGAAAGTAATAGAGATTCGAATTCAACGATTCATTGAGTCTTTTTACTTATTAATTGGGTGACAGGGATTGGTACAAGCGTTTCAAGCATTTTGGTATTACTGTCATAGCAGTAGTTGCTCATGTACATGACACGACATAACCTTAAAATGACAGATAAATAGTATTAGGTTAGCTGGCAGTAATTGGGGTGTCAGTAATTCAGTCAAATACATTTGAAGGGTGTCAGTAATAGATCCCGTAATATATTTTTGAAATTGATGAATTTATACAGGAAAATCGAAGTTTTAAGATCCACCAAATTTTTTTCATCAAGTAAACGTATTAAACAATAATAAATAACAAGAACAACATATACTTTTAGTCTATAACTACAAAACTATAAGATAATGTCAGCGTCAACGCTTAATGTGTCAGTAATTGGGTCATTTACCCTACCTATGGAAACAACACAATGTTTGCAAACTATTAATAAGCCAAGATGTTTCAAACTTCAAACCATTCCACTCTTCGCATCACTATCAAACCAATACTACCTTCGACAGAATAATCCTCCTGGTGTCCATGAACTGACCAACAGCACGCCCCCGAGCGCGGCTCGTCAGGAAAGGGCCGAGGAAAAAGAGGACGACGAAGAAGCGCACGAATCATTCCGTGCCCCGAAGGGGCGGTGGGTCGGGGTCGGGGGAGAAAAGGCCCTCTTTGAGTAATGTCTTCCTAATTACAATCCTCGCGTTCGAAGCATGACACACGGCACTGTCTACCGTCGGGGAGGAACGGGTTCTCGAATGGGGCCCGCTCGCCCAGAAAAACTGGGATCCTTAATTCATTATGCGGCTATAAAAAACTTTAACGGCCGAAATCTGGTGCAGGAGGGGCGGGGGGGGGGAGGAGGGGATGGGGCCCCGCCAGCCACGCTTTCTCCCGCGGTGACTGCGGCCGGGGGACTATTCAGCGATAGCCCGTCAATCTCGCCCGGGGAAATAAAGCGCGGGCCCGGCGAGAGCGACGCGAAAAGGAAAACGTAAAAACGGGGCCCCGAGGACCGGGCAGATTGATTGCCCGGGCGGACGTGACGCCGCGGATGTTTGCTAAATTACCGTCTAAGACGACGAAACGCGCGGTGTGCCGCGCGCGTTTAATGTAATCCAGAAAATGAATGGCTGGACGCTCGTTACCCGGCCGGCGTAACGACGCCAGGGTGTATCGGAGGGTGTGCGCTGCGCCCAAGGCAAATGAGCGCGATTGTTGACGCTCACCCCCGAAGTCCAATTAATTCCCCCCGGTGTGGTTGATTAACGCGACGGGGAAACGGGACCGCTCGCTCGCTAATGCGAGAAAGAGGGAAGCGAGGGTCTATCTTGCAACAAGGAGAGGCCGAACGGGCCGCGCTGGGATACGAATCACGTGTTTCTGATTATTAATGAAGTGTCTTTGTCCGGAACGAAACGTATTAACCGGTAGGCTCGGATAGGCGGCGTGTATTTATTATCGGGCGAGCAGGGAACGAGGGGGGACTTATTTGTAGGTGTTTCCAGGGGCTTCGTCCAGTTCTTCGTGCCTTCCGCGGCTTCGTTTTCTGGACGAGATCTGGATTCCTATTAGCGGGGCTTGATCTACGAGGGCGCAAGTAGGGCAACTGCACAGAGCGGCAAATTTTGGGGCGGCAGAATTGGTTAAGGGTGGATTGTGCCTTGTTGGACCGAACAATATGGAATTCTTTGTGAATTTTTTGTATAAAAACGGTTCGACAAATTAATTTGAGACTTCGCACGCTGTTTTATTGTATCTTAAACTAACGTTCAGAATTTTTGTGTGATAGTGAAAAAAAATATGGCGGGTACAGAGGGAGCGTTGAAAAATAATCGGGTAGTCCTGGCGTTGACGATAAGTACTACAAGGGTTACCCGAATGACAAAAAGGAAAAGATATTCTTAATCTACACGAATGTGGCTATCTGTAGTAGTAGATATATAAAAAAATAAAAAATGTTAAAATGGTGGCCATTTGAAGAAGATTAAGTGCCCGAATTTGAGCCTGAAAAAGGTTTTGCCCCAAAATCGGGAAAGCTTCTTTAAGTAAAAAAGGAACGGCGATAAATCTACTACCACAGATAGCCACATTCGTGTAGATTAAGAATCTCTTTTCCTTTTTGTGTTTCAGATAACTCTTACACTTTCCATCAACGCCGGGACCACCCGATATTTTTTCAACGCCCTCAGTCACTCCTCTGTATCTGCCATGTTTTTTTTTCACTGTCACACAAAAATTAAGAACAATAGCTCAAGACACAATAAAACAGGATGCCAAACCTTGAATTAGTTTCTCGAACCGTTTTTGGATAAAAAATTCACAAAGAATTACCTATTTTTCGGTCGAAGAACGCGCAATCCCCCCTTAATTTGTAATTTATGAACACGAGCAAATTGAAGTCCAAGCTAACAGTGGACAAGAAGTTCCGTTCAATTTCCATTTCCCCGCTCTATTAACCGATGCCCAAAGAATCTCCACGTAACGCCACGGAAACTCCGTGCACTATCGATCATAATCTCCATTCGGTTCTGCATTATCAGCTCGCGTAAGAAGCGAACCACCGATGTTAAAGCAGAGGATTAGATAACAAAAAGTGCCTGCTGGTTTTTACGTTTCCCCCGTAAACTGCCGATACATATCGATTTCTTTTTGCGCTAACGGTGAACGGCCCCCCTCGTTACCCATGGCCATCGCGATTTTTCCTGGTTCACGGGTGATCGAGCACGGCCGCGGTGTGTTCGCCACTTATTTCCATGTCAACGACGCCACCGCCGATTGACAGCGCGTTCCCCGCCGCAATATCATAAATCGAATTCCGGCTGATAATGCGGCGAGATAAACGGCAGGAAGAGGCCGCGTATGAAGAAAATCATCGAGGTGTGTGGGCACCATGCTGGGCCCGATTCTCCGCCGGACTATTAATTAAACGCCGACTACTGCCTGTCCGCCGGTTAATTGCAAACCCATTACAACCGCGTGGAGTGCACTTTACGCGGAACCGACGATGGGTTTCTATCGTTTCGCGTAAAACGGCATGATTTCCAGCGTTTTCGCCATTCCGCGTGATTTGATGGGACGTCCTCGAATGACGAGGAGAAGCCACTTGGATTCTTGGGCTCGCTCAGTGGTTTCAAATGAAATTCTAGCCGAACAAAATTATTTTCTGCCATTAGCGAGTGCTGCAATATTTAGTTTTCTTTTTCTGGTACATTGATAAATACATTAATAGAATTTAAGGACAATTTTTGCTGTTTTCAAATTCGGATATTTCCTTAAAAGCAGCAGGCAGGCTGGGTATAGCTATTTTCTGTGCGAAGATGAAGAAAATTGGGGGAGCGAAATTTTATTCAGCGAGTCTTATAGTTTCGGGACCCACTGATGCAATTGCAAGCTGCACCTGTATTTCCTTTAATATTATGCATACGAAAGTGTTAAAGTTTGCATATAGAAATTAGTGCTTCTCTATTAATATTCTGCTTCGTGAGAATTGCACAGATTTTTAATCTTCCTGCGATTTTTTGTAATTCGATGAAACGTCTCGACAAGAATTCCCAGCTCGAATGTAATTCACTTGAAAAAATTCCGTAGTTGGTTAGAATGAAATGAAGCATATCGAATCAGTAGTCGCTGTTTCGATTGTAACGAATCTTCATTTGAAGGGGAGGAATGGTAAAGGGGTGAACGTGCCCGGCTTGGAGTATTCAAAGGGCCCGGCCGAAATGCTTTCGAGACAACTGTCGATCGATCGATATCAACGTGTAACGCGCAGTCCGAAACATAAATTCTCGTCGGACCATCAATTATCCCCGAGGAATTATTAATAATCCTCGGTGTTCTGGCAGTAGGGCTTGCTCGATACATCGTAAGGGGGCCCTCCAATCGCAAGCTGCGCATCAGGGTAACTCATTCTCGAGGAACAAGCAGAGGGGTAACGGCTTACGAATGACAAGTTCGCCCGGAGATACGAAATGGAAATAAGAAAGAAAGATCGCTGATCGACGTCCTCCCAGGATACTTATTCAGAGGCAGCGTACCCTACAGGTGTTCGCGTGGAATGCTTTGAGAACGAGATCGTGAACGAGCTGTCTGAAAGAAATGTCTGAAAAGACCTGCTCCCTCCATTCAAGTATCTTTCTTCCGTGACCCACTATTCAGGCATACATGTTACATTCTCCTACTTACAGCACGAAGGGAGAAAATTTATTGTTTTCCTTGGAAAAATTTAAAATCCCACTGTTTAAGGAGTAATAAATTATTCTGATTGAAATCTGAAGAATCTGCTTTCTGTAAGAACTTTCACTAATCCTATGCCTTTATAATTTCTTCCCCTTGCAATTTAAAGTGCAAAAATTGTAATTTGTGAAATGGAAAGATACTGAATAAATAATTATTTGCCTGCGCTCGGATGAAAGTTTAATTATACCCTGCCACATGTACCATCATTTCCCACAACAGCGATCGAGGGCAGTTGCAATCGATACTTCACGGTGCGGTTGCATTCAGATAAGATTGCAGCAACGATCGGGGATTCTCCGTTCATGATAGATCAATCACGGTCGACGACAACAGCAATAACGGGAAGGGAGTAACAGCATGGACAGGGAAGCACGCAGGATGAATGAATCCAGCACCGAATTAATCGATCGCGATCGATCGATTCCCGTGCGTCAATCTACCCCGTGCGGGATTTCAATTTGCACGAACCGTGGGGGCTTTCTCGCACGATCCCGCACATTAATCTAACAATTATCGGCTGTTCTCGATCTCTTCGGTTAAATGCACGCGTCTGCGCACTATGGTTTTGGGAATCGTCTCAGACTTTGGAGATCGTTATAAGCTTATCGAATTATTAACTCTTTGGAGCTGAAGCCTTCCTTCTTTTCTAGAATAAATAAGTTAGATATTTGACTTAAATATTATTCTTACTGTGAACGATACAAGAAGGATCGTATCTCCTAGTTAACCCTTCGTGGTCACAGGTGTATCGCACCTGAGGCAAAAGAATTGCGGTCTTTACCAATATTTTGATGAATTTTTAGATCTCAATATTCAAATTTAAATATTTGGTCAATTTTAACAAAAATATTGTTCTCTCGCACAACTATTTTTTAACTACAAATTTCAGCGTAGCAAAATTCACGTTTCGAATGCAATTGTGTGACCAATTTGTGATTATAAGAAGGGGTGACCACGGAGGGTTAATTATCTAGCAAAACGAAATGCTAATTTTGTTCTTAATTAAATACCGAATTCTAATATCTATCGATTAAAAGAATTGTAAAAAATTCGCTTGGAGCCTTTTTTCCCTGGGAACCGAAACAGGAAATTGAGCGATCTATTCTGTTTCTCGAGAATAAAAAGAGGAGCCAATCAAATTATTAAATATCGATCAAACGAACCGGTGACGCAATGCCTACATAGTTAAGCATTTCTTCCTGGACGTCGACGGGTATAATTCATTTCCTTTACGCAACGATGGTCGTGTATCGACCATAATGAGATATTGTACATTCTGAATTATACGATCGCGTAACGTGGTCTTGAGCTAGCGTTTTTACGTACAGATTCGAGGGGATAGCAGAGTGCCGTCGATTAACTCGTCGCTGCATTGTACTGCCCACGCCGACGGGATCATGTTAACACGCGCGGGTCATGCAAAACACGCGTACACTGACCCACGTAAGATCGTGCATGACTAGATAAAAATTGTCAACCGACGTATTGACCCTGCGAGATCGGCGAGGTCATCGTTTGATCTCATCAGTATCTGATTTAAAATCCCGCGAGCCCGATGACGAAACGTCGCTGGCCGACAGAGGCAGCGAAATCACGCATTGACAGTGGAATAAAACTGTGCATCGTACAGCTTGTTCAAACATCTTTAAATGGAACGTGACTGTCAGTGCTCCCAAACATAGTTGAACGAATGATTATTAGATTAGTTTCAGTAGAGAACAGAGCATCGAATCGCTGGCAAATAAATTTCGAGCGAAGTAACGAGATTCAGGTCGAGAGATTCGCTAAATGGATAAGCGAAGGTATCGTAAATTTATTGCAGTTCCAACTCTCAGCGATGTTTGGCACAAATTGTTCAGATTCTTTGGCAAGTAGAACGAGCAACGATCATTTATTACTCCCCCAAGTATTTTAATATAGGGGCTAAACCTGGCTGCGATAAAGTCCATCAGATACGATCTGCGAGATGTTTTTCTTGCCCGTTCATGCGCTAAATCATCATCGAGAGTTTTTAGATCGGTCGAATCATTAATAACTGTGCCCGACGAGGCACCACCGCGAGGCGAGGGCACGCATTACTTTCGTTTCAAAGCGGGATTCTGCTCGAAACAGTTCGAGATTGTAATGCTCAGCTGGCTGAACGTGCACGATCCTTTTACGTCATTTAACAGCGTACCAGTAAACTAATGGTGGTTATAAACTACACCGTTCTGCCTCTATTCATTGTTACACGAGCCACTATTTTCTTTCGAAATAGTATGTCGACTTTTCGATTAAATACCATTCATATTCCACTTCTATTTTGGGTGAATCAATCATCCTTAGTGATAGAAAAATAATTAAAGTAAGACGATGGTGACCATTTCGCGAAGGCTAGGATCGATAAACAATAAAAAAAAATTCCTGAACTCTCAAATTTTTAACAAACACTTTGACAATACTTTGCTTCAAAATAATTAAAGTTAATATTACAATTATAATATTAAATATTAAAATTAAAATAACGCTTTAAAGTCTTCTCGAAGATGTATTTTCTTGGCCTAATTATTACCTTTCGATAGTTATGCAAAAAATCGAACGGTCCTTTTATCAAAGATCAAAGATCAAGCTCTTCGCCCAACATCCCCATCGCCCGTAGAGATTAGGATAAAAGATTCCGCAGAATTGAGAAAAATTAGTCGTACTCACCCTGCTCGCACTCGTCGATGTCCTCCGAGCAGTCCACCCCCTTGTAGCCAGTGGCGCAGGAGCAAGTGAACGATCCATTGATGGGGCTGGTGTCGCAGATCGCGCCCTCGTGGCAGGGATTCGATGTGCACGCGTCGTCGAGATGGCAGAGCAGCCCTGGAAGACAAGAAACAGGCGATTCATCATCCGATTGTCCTGTCGCCGGGCGATAAATCCACGCAACCGGAGGGCGGCCATTTTGAAGGGGCCCCGGCGCGTTAATGCTGCCGGTTGCGTGCGTTTCTAGGACAAAAGTGTCGATCGTCCAACACCAAACACGGCGTACGCTGCCAAAGATGGGCATCATTAAGGCCTGTATCGCGTAACCTAGCCAGAAATGTTGCGCTCGGGGATCGCAGAAGAGTCTGGGGGACACGGCGAGACAGAGAGAGGCTGGTGACAAATCCCAGCGACTCTTGCCGGCCGATCTGTGCCTCCGCGTGCATTGGCATTCAGTAAATTATAGGAAATGCCGGTGTGCTTACACGATAAGACGGCTTAATTGCACCCTGAAGCAAAGTGGCCGAGGAAATTCGAGGAAAGTCGAGGCTTCCGAGGTGAAACTATTTGGAAAATGTTGCTGGCGCGTTTAAGCTTGATATGTTTAAGAGATGCCTGGTGACAAATGAGTATGTAAGCGAAAGGTGCATATGCATCGTTCATTTTGAATTTATTGGATATCTGCGATGTCGACGCTTTACACTCAAGGGGAGGTTCCGGTCTAAATATCGATTTTTTTATTTCTTTTTTCGAATGTTAAACCTTTTAAGAATACGTGCTTAAAAGCATTTGTTGAAATTCGTAAAATTCACGAAGTTACTAGCATCTGAGTAGCAAAAAATGCATGGGTAACACTCGGCCACTCGGCGCTTGCGTAAAACTTTAAAAACATTTTTCTCGAATCAGTGTTCTTAAAATCGGTGGAACCTGTATCTCGAAAAGTTATTATCCGATTCGACTGAAACCTTTTTATTTTGTAGAATATACTTCTGGCTCGTAGGCAGACCAGTAAATTTGAAAAGAAATTAAAATTTGTAATTTTTAAAGACGCTGAAAGGCCTTGTCATTTTTACTGGTCACTCCACCAGCGAATTTCACGCCCTTTAATAATCTGACCTTGTTTTTTTATTTCAGACCAATGATTTAGGTGCTACAGGTTCCACCGTTTTGGATGCATTTTTCGACGCCCTGACTTTAACGACACCCCAGTGCCGTCTGCAATGATTAATTATAAAACAAAAAAATTATTTCTATAGCTTAACTCATCCTTAATACAATGCAAGAAGTCCCATTAAATTATATGCAGTAGTTTTCCTTTAAATAATTCCTAAAGATCACCCATTTTTAGGGGCTATAGATCGGAACAATTATTATTATGATACTGTTCATCATATCTTAAACTTTTTTGTGCTAAAGTTATAATATCGACTGTACTATGTAACAATTCACAATACAAATAATATAGATACTGTAAATCAATAAACAAAGAACAGATGACAGAAAGTAGCACATTGCAGCACTGTAATAGACGATGTTTCAGCAGAAATTACAGTCATGAAACTGAATCCTAGGTTCTACGTGAGCAGTTTACGTCCCCTCGTGTGAAATAATGTGACCCAACAATACCCTAGCAATTGAAAATAAGCTATTCCGATTATTCACACCAACTATCACAGCTATATCGGTATATACTGTATCTTCAAACTGTTCTTGTAACAGTACCTACACGACAAGAATATCGAAGGCACTTATCCAACGAAAGATCTCATAATTCGGCGTGCTTCGAAACAGGACGTTGCATTTGCGCTGAATTTTGTACAACACGTTTGTGATACGCTTAATGCTCGAATTTATCATGGCCAGATATCATCTGTAAGCGTGTGAGGCGTGTAAAAAGTGTATCCTTTGTTGGCCACTGACATTGCTACCTTCACGCATGGACCTCGATAACGGGACATGTATGTCTAGGATGTTCGTATATAAACCAGAGTAAATCGCGGTGCAGATGCACGATTACACCCGCGACTAACTGTAACTGCGTCCATACGCGCAAGAAATGGAGCCCCCAGGCTTCAACGCAGACCCCGAGACGCCATCATTATGCGTACCTACGTATTGTAAATCCGTTAACCTCTGCCGCGTTGTTAAAACTGTTCCGGAGCAATGGGATCGTAAATCTGGCGCTAAGCCTCATCGACATCCCGCAAAAGCCTTCCAAGAATCTTCAAGGGAATCTTAGATCGCTATTTTAAATTCATTGAAACATCCAACTACAGTAGAATCAAACTTATGAACGGGAGAAACCTTGTAACTTAATTTACTTTTTACGTCTCCCTTTATCATAACTCCTTCTATATTCCACGAATTCTATTTAATAAAGTTACGATTTATACCTAACGACTTAACTTTTTATTTTTTATTCCACTTAAGTTATGATTTGTGGCCTTCTTCTTTTCTATTCCACAAATGCTATCCACTAGAGTTGTGATTATACCTAGTGACCTAACTTCTGATTTTCTATTCCACAAATGCTATCCACTAGAGTTGTGATTATACCTAGTAACTTAACTTCTGATTTTCTATTTCACAAATGCTATCCACTGGAGTTGTGATTATACCTAATGACCTAAATTCTGATTTTCTATTCCACAAATGCTATCCACTAGAGTTGTGATCTTACCTAATGACCTAACTTCTGATTTTCTATTCCACAAATGCTATCCACTAGATTTGTGATTATACCTAATGACCTAAATTCTGATTTTCTATTCCACAAATTCTATCCACTAGAGTTGTGATTATACCTAGTGACCTAACTTCTGATTTTCTATTCCACAAATGCTATCCACTAGATTTGTGATTATACCTAGTGACCTAACTTCTGATTTTCTATTCCACAAATGCTATCCACTGGAGTTGTTATTATACCTAGCGACCTAACTTCTGATTTTCTATTCACAAATGCTATCCACTGGAGTTGTGATTATACCTAGTGACCTAACTTCTGATTTTCTATTCCACAAATGCTATCCAC
This sequence comes from Andrena marginata, assembly GCA_963932335.1. Lineage (NCBI taxonomy): Eukaryota > Metazoa > Arthropoda > Insecta > Hymenoptera > Andrenidae > Andrena > Andrena marginata. The sequence continues at coordinate 10,131,638 of OZ010660.1, forward strand.
TAGATTTGTGATTATACCTAATGACCTAAATTCTGATTTTCTATTCCACAAATTCTATCCACTAGAGTTGTGATTATACCTAGTGACTTAACTTCTGATTTTCTATTTCACAAATGCTATCCACTGGAGTTGTGATTATACCTAATGACCTAAATTCTGATTTTCTATTCCACAAATGCTATCCACTAGAGTTGTGATTATACCTAGTAACTTAACTTCTGATTTTCTATTTCACAAATGCTATCCACTGGAGTTGTGATTATACCTAGTGACCTAACTTCTGATTTTCTATTCCACAAATGCTATCCACTAGATTTGTGATTATACCTAGTGACCTAACTTCTGATTTTCTATTCCACAAATGCTATCCACTGGAGTTGTTATTATACCTAGTGACCTAACTTCTGATTTTCTATTCACAAATGCTATCCACTGGAGTTGTGATTATACCTAGTGACCTAACTTCTGATTTTCTATTCCACAAATGCTATCCACTAGATTTGTGATTATACCTAATGACCTAAATTCTGATTTTCTATTCCACAAATTCTATCCACTAGAGTTGTGATTATACCTAGTGACTTAACTTCTGATTTTCTATTTCACAAATGCTATCCACTGGAGTTGTGATTATACCTAATGACCTAAATTCTGATTTTCTATTCCACAAATGCTATCCACTAGAGTTGTGATTATACCTAGTAACTTAACTTCTGATTTTCTATTTCACAAATGCTATCCACTGGAGTTGTGATTATACCTAGTGACCTAACTTCTGATTTTCTATTCCACAAATGCTATCCACTAGATTTGTGATTATACCTAGTGACCTAACTTCTGATTTTCTATTCCACAAATGCTATCCACTGGAGTTGTTATTATACCTAGTGACCTAACTTCTGATTTTCTATTCACAAATGCTATCCACTGGAGTTGTGATTATACCTAGTGACCTAACTTCTGATTTTCTATTCCACAAATGCTATCCACTAGATTTGTGATTATACCTAATGACCTAAATTCTGATTTTCTATTCCACAAATGCTATCCACTGGAGTTGTTATTATACCTAGTGACCTAACTTCTGATTTTCTATTCACAAATGCTATCCACTGGAGTTGTGATTATACCTAGTGACCTAACTTCTGATTTTCTATTTCACAAATGCTATCCACTGGAGTTGTGATTATACCTAATGACCTAAATTCTGATTTTCTATTCCACAAATGCTATCCACTAGAGTTGTGATTATACCTAGTAACTTAACTTCTGATTTTCTATTTCACAAATGCTATCCACTGGAGTTGTGATTATACCTAATGACCTAAATTCTGATTTTCTATTCCACAAATGCTATCCACTAGAGTTGTGATTATACCTAATGACCTAACTTCTGATTTTCTATTCCACAAATGCTATCCACTAGATTTGTGATTATACCTAATGACCTAAATTCTGATTTTCTATTCCACAAATTCTATCCACTAGAGTTGTGATTATACCTAGTGACCTAACTTCTGATTTTCTATTCCACAAATGCTATCCACTAGATTTGTGATTATACCCAATGACCTAACTTCTGATTTTCTATTCCGCAAACTCCGTACACTAAAGATCATATCTATAATTCCGAAACACCCTTCACGGTACTATTTGAATTGCCAATAATCAGATCACCTTCCACCCCCATCTCCAATAATCGCTTTGCAGCACGTACCACGACCACTTGCTTCCAGCAGCAAAAGCCGCGTGAAACGGGATCAACGAAACACGACATTCCACGCGTTGAAGTCTGCCCCGACTCGCCCTCCCCCGTGCTCGCCGCAAGCTGCGAGGTCCGCGCGCGAATTCCTTTATTCAAGATTTCCCGAGCTTGCGCCGCGGAAAAAAGTCGCTGCCCGGCGCGCAGGGGTCTCGGAGGAATTGCAACAATTCCGAGGCGGTAGAGGGATGCCTGTATTTGGCGATCGCCGTCAGGACGATCGATCTGAAAACCGTCCGCCGCGGCCCCTCGGGTAGGAAAGTAAGGACAGAAACTCGTTTTCAGTCCTCAAGGTCGTCGGTCTCGGTAAGGCTAGGCTGCCGGGGCCCCCGGAATCCCGAGATTCCGAGGGACCCTTCTGCGTCCGCGGGGAGGCCGCATCATATTGTTGCACGTGCAGATGCACCTGCCGCGTCGATCCCCTCGCGATGCATAATACCGACACGATTCCAGCCGCGGCCTTGTTACGGAAACTGTGTGCCGGTTTCGAGCTAATACACTCTGTTCGCTGAAACGCGCTCGCCCAGTGGCTGAGGAATGACTTGTCCGGGAGTCGGAAGAAGAAACTACTCGACATTACTTTCTTGAATGATCGCATGGACGCCCGAGTTGAGTCAGCGTTTAATAAAAGTAGCGACAGATTTGAAAGCACCGCGAGCATTTTTGTTTGAACGAGTCTGATCGATTGTAAGAGAATTGAATGTTGGGATGATTAATTGACAGTCGTGGAGTATTGCAGATGGTTCAAATTAAACAGAGGGAATGAAAGGCGTTGTGAATTGTTACTAAGGCTTCCCATATCGCACAAGTCGATTCTTTTTTAGCTACCATACAGTGGCGCACTCAGCGGGGAGCAAGGGACCCTGGCAATCCCCAAAGAAGGGGTGTTGTTAGGAGAAAAGAAAACTGAATTTTATTCTTTAAATAAATTTTTATAAACACCTAGTGGATTTTATTGAATTTGAATTAGATATATATTTATTCGTTCAACTCAGCTCTCCCAAGATTAAATCCTGAGCGCGCCACTGCTCCCATAGTGGGGATTTTCATGCTCTAACGCAAAGGGGAACTCTAGGAAGAGATATTATCATCATCCCTTATTTTCTCCCACTCTGGAATTTATATAATTAAGATAGGGACAGTCTATCTTGCAGTACTGCGATATTTCTCTTCCATAAGCGAATTCTAAATGAATCGAATTGCGAGATTGTTATGCACTCACCAGTCTTTCCATAGGTGCACTGGCAGTAGAAGCTGCCAACCCGGTCGATGCAGGTAGCGCCGTTGAAGCAGGCTGCCCCCGCGCAATCGTCGATGTTGACGCTGCAATCTAGCCCTGTCCAGCCGTTCACGCATATGCACGAGTAACTGCCAGGCGAATTCGTGCATGTGGCACCATTGTGACAGAGGGATGGCCGAACGGAGCACTCATCGACGTCCAACTCGCACTGCGTGCCCGTGTACGACGGGGGACAGAGGCACGAGTATTCGTTCACCCTGTCCATGCAGGTCGCGCCATTTTGGCAGAGATTACCTGGACAATCGTCGATGTTCTCTTCGCATTGATCGCCTCGAAAACCTGCAACATAAAAGACGTCGTGTTAAACAGGAGTTGGGATATTTGTCATTTCTTCGTGTAGGGTAAATGTACCAGTAACTGAACACTTACCAGTGAATGGACATTTTTTATTAAAATGAGTAAAATAAGTTATTAAAATAAGCAACTAATTAATTAGAGATTTCTTTTAATTTCTTGCTCCATATCCAAACATTTTTTTCAGCACGTGGAATCAATCGCACTGCAAATATAATTTTATAATAGTGTTCATTCATTGGCCTTAAGTGTTCGTTTATTGGTGCGTTTACCCTATTATAAAAAAATCTGGTATCATCTGTGGCGATTATCGAGGCGGACGGTTAATGTCTTCAGGGTCAAAAGGAAGTAATTCTTGCGAGATTGAAGACGAGTTTGTTTTATTACTATAATTAATATTATTGGTAACAATATCCTAGCTGAGCTCCAAGTGTTAATACAGAAATTATTATAGAGAAAGCACAGAGGGCAATTTTTATTATTTAACTGTGTGGGCATCAAACTTTATAAAATATCTACTTGTAAATCAATTTCACGTGGCTCGTCGAAGGATTTGCACTGGAGAATCATTTTACAATCGACTTGTGTAAATTGTGATTTAGAAGCGGTCTTCTATCAGAGGAGAGGGATGGAAAGACAAACAGACGATCACGGAGGTAGAAACGAGAACTTACAATCCCTTTACCAGCTTCGACTGTATCGATGATCGTTACGATCGTAAAGAGAACTCATTATTACGCTACGTTGCCGTGTTCATCTTGTACGTTCTTCGCAAAGGAAAAAATAACGGTTTGTTACATTAAAACGAGCCTGCAGATACAGGAGGTTTTATTGTTCGACGAATTTATGGGAGAATAAAAGGACAAGGGCAGAAGCAGGAACGATCCAGGCACTCCAGATAAAGCGATAGAGCTCGATGACCGTGAAATCGATAGCTCGATGTGCCGATCGATCGATTCTACGAATAAACCACGAGCAAATAGATAGGCAAGACTTTCCCTGGACGATCTAGCGGAGTAAGATTCGAACCGTTAAATCGGAGAAAGATTCAAGAAAAATTCCCCAGAGTGGCGCAAGAAGACGGTATCTTTTAATTAAAACAGAAAATTGCCATGCCTTGGAAGTTTGCAAAAACAGCTGCATAGGGAAGAAGCGAGGTGCTAGGAGACCGGCAAGATCGACGTAGCATGAAGTTCAGTTATTTACAAGTCGACTGAATCCTGTTGCTGGAGAACACTGTCTTTTGCAGGCTTTCGTCGAAAGCGTTGGGACGAGTATTTGTTTTGTCTAATTGCAGTTGACTTGATGATTCAATGAAGTTTAGTATACCTATTTGGAAATTTTATTTTGGAAGGAAGCAGAGATCAATGGGAAAGAAAATTGATAACGTGCAAATGGTATTCTGATGATGATGGTCCAATGGTGAATAGAAATCTTAAGTCAAATTATTTATGTAAACATGTAAAATAGTAAAATTTCAATAAAACGATTTTCACTTCTTTAACTACTTCTCTTGCGCACTCATTTCTCACTCAATACAACACCATATATGTATACATAATTGTAATTTAAATGCAATTGTAACCTTCATTAATTTGTTCACAAAATTATAATTCTTACTTAAAGCTTATATTTATAAATCAATTAATTTAACTGAAATTAGAAAAATATTTTTAATAAACCATGGAATCAGAGGCCTTAAGATTTTAATGCATATTAAATACATCTTTATAAATTCAATCTTATAAACCATTTATCTAAAACATTTCATTTTATAAAACACGTGTAATGTTAAATGTATCAATGAAAAGATGAAATATGAACAATCCAGTAATTAGGTGATGATAGCTCAGAGAAAACTGAGCCACGAACAGAAATAATTAATATAAAGTACCTCTACATCACCCGCTCCCAAAAAATTAATCTCACCAGATACCCAAGACAACTGGACCACTACAAAAAAACCCAGCAGTTCAACAGAAAAGAACCAAAGATTCTCGTAGAATTCCCTGAACCAGCACCTCACGTCCCACATCTCCTACCTCCACTACACCACTAAAAAACACTCGACGAAATGCTGCGAAGCAATCGCCGAGCTTACACAACGACTTAAAATCAGCACACCACTCCCCTCGCACCGTCCAGCATCCTCGGCACGAGCATCGAACAAAACCGAACAAGGAAATCCGGCTGATATTTCGCTCTCGATGACAGAAGACATCTTCCTCAACTCCGAGGCACAGACGCGAACACGATCCGCGCACAAACACACGCCAGTGCCTTCCATCCGCCCTTATCTATCCGTATCAGTCGCTGACCACCGATGCATGCCTGCTCGCGAGCCATAGTTACCAACTCTAATGGCGCGCATAATTTATGCCCGATAGAGCGGTTAACTAAACTTCCTATGCATCTGCACTGGTTGCTACACGTGATATACAGTTTCGCGGGGAAAAAAGTGCCTATCCCCGGCGTACATATGTATAACCGCCCCGGCCACGACGTTATTATACCGCAGTCCACAAAGAGGGGGCGGTAACATTAATATTAAAGCGATGCAAAAGTAAATCGGCCGTTCCCCGTGCGCCATTATCCCTCCAAGGGAGCGCAACAACCTCGACCAACTTTCCTCCGTTCCAAGAAATAATTTCACAGTCGAATCTTAACTAGCGTTTGGCGTTTCACTACGAGCCTGCCACGAAGGCGATCACGGCCGTGGATTCGGCATAGGGGAGCCGAGAATTCGGTGGGGGGGATCTGCCGAGATCGATACGCCGTCGTACTCGATGGAGCGTGCCTTCGGCGACTTCTTTCCTCCGGCTTTCTTTTTCCTTTCATTCCCGAGCCATGTCCCACCGAAATCGCTGCTAACCGATTTCACGAGGCAACAGATGGCCGCGCGCGGGGCTTCCAGGCAGAATTTCGGCGGAGATTCGAAACTGGAATCGCGACGAGGTTTCCCAGCTTGGGTTACCGGATTACAGGGGACCCGGCTCGTTGCTTTGCACGTGGGACTCTTGCCTCGTAAAACTCCAGATTACGATGCTTTCCTGCTCGCCAATTTGCGCGGCGTCTTGGTAAACCGCGTGCCTTTACGCGCGAGGATTTCACCTTCCTTATGCCTTCCTGACGGCGTTAAATCGATGCTTTACGAGGTGCCCCCGGGCTGTCCCCGAAAAAACGGAAGTGCAGCCGAGGCGAAATCGCCCGGCGTTTCGTTTTCTCTTCGGGTGTCTTGGAACAAGGGAAATTCCAGCAATAAGGAGACGAAAAACTGCAGCTATTCTAGTTTCATACTCCGGGGGCAAGAAACGCGGAGGAGGAGGAGGACGTACGAGCAGGTCACGGATGCAGAGCGAATCGATTGCTGCTAATGTCGATACCGAAGAGTACAAAAGGAGGGACGAAATCGAGTATTTGCCGGGCGTTTCGTTTCGCGTTGATATCGCCTCGTTTCTCTCTTCTTGCACCGTGCTGGTAACAAAGAAGAGAATGCATGCAAGAACTGTCACCCCTCCGTGGAGGAATTGAGACCATCGGGTAGCTGAAAGTGTAACTAACTTTCTATTGTTCGCAGGTATCGCTGCGAAGAAGGAGAAGCTTGCAAAGAAACATCTCCGTGTAATATCTTTGAAGAGAATTTAATAGCTGGTATCCCCGTAAAGAAGAAGTAAATGAAATAGATTTCGTAACTGCTTTTCTTAGCACGCTTTCATTTTACATCACCTGAAATTCATTTCACAGCTAAAAATCCATCTGCCCAGCAACTATTGCACCCGCTAAATAACTAACCACAGATCGCACCATTCGGAAACTTGAAAGTGCTCTAGGATCCCCAATCTCTCCCATGAACCAAGGTCTGATTTCCATAAGGGCGTAGCCTTTGCTTCCCAGAATTCTACCGAACACCAGCCAAGTCCCATCGCGTTCCGAAACGATGATGAGAAGCGTCTAATCACGCGGCGACTGTGTGCACAGTGGAAAGGTGAACGGATCGTCAACGATGGTTCGCGTGTATGACGAAAGAGAGACAGAGCTAGGGGGGATTGCGCGAGCTGGCGGCGGTGCGGGTGCGACGGACAAGGAGGGAACGGCTCCACCACTTATAAATCAACTTGAACGGAGGCCCATAATTGCAATTGTCCATGAGCCTCACCCCAGATCGAAACGGTCGGGGTTCGTGTGCGCGTGTAAATCCCTGCGAGTCCGAGCGGTGTCTGCGTGCGGAACGGGCCCTATTCGACGAAGGATACGTATCCGTTACTTCGTTACAGATGCAGGGCCGTAAGGAGCGGAACACCAGTATGAATTCCCCGCTTACGCTCCGCTCCGTCCTTCTGCCTGCTCGTTTTCGGTGGTTGGAACCCCGCTTCGACGCAGGCTCCCCCGTGCCCCCCTTTCCCATGGCTCTTTAGCGATACGCTAACCCTAGTTGAAAAACCACTGTGGGGTAATTCTTGCCTAATGGTCGGGAGCGGATAGAAAGAGGCAAGCGGCTCGACGCCGTTTCGAATCTGACGATGAAACGATGGGAAAGGAGCGCTCGAGGGTACCCGTTCGTGATCGAGAAGGATGCGAGCAGAGGGAGCAAGGTCGGGCGCTCCCGCTGGAATTTCGAGAATCCTGTAAAGCCCTGGCAATTAGTCGGTGGTTCAGGGTACTTGGAATGATTTCATTCACCTTCGGAGAGGAACGGAGCTTCGGCCGCGGGGGAAAAAGGAGATCGACCGAACGGGCTGCTCCACCCGCCCCCCTCTGAACGTTCCAGCGGAATTCAAGGATTTCGACCTGTTTCCTGCGGCTCGGCTTGCGCGAGGAAACGGGGAAAGGAGCCCCGCGGCTCTCCGGGCTTGCGCAGGTTCTCACGTTGTAAAAAAGGTGGAAACCCTTTGACCCTTGCGTCGGTGCACCGTCGTGGCTTCTTTACCACGGGGATATCGTTCTGTTTCCTCGGACTGGGAAGTGTCCTTCCGATCTGTAACGTAACGCTACTGTTTCCGATAGAAATTGCGGGGTGGAGCGTGCGGTTGGAGCTTCCGAGAATTAGTAAGTTTAGGGAGGAAGCAACGTTGGCGGATATTCATGTAACGATCTGTGAAAACTTTCCCTAAGCTGCTGGAACACAGCCTGACATTTGCGGCGCCGCGTCGGACTCACTCTGCCCTGAGCCACCACCTTCGTTTCCACTCCAAAAACGATGGAACCCTGCAGATCTGCCTGGACAGCTCAAAGTGCCAATTCTGAGTTCTGCTTTACGTTCTTTGCGCCAGTGAGACTCTTCATAAATTTACTTCGGCTGTGAGCTGTGATTTGCATCCTACGCTTTGTTCCGGCTAAAGTGTCCAAGTATTCCCGAATGTTTACTGGGCGGGGACCAAGCCCAGAGAGTTCACTCTGTACAAACGTTGAAGGGGCATTCTTCAAAAGCTTGAGCCACTCAAATTGTTAGTAGTAACTTTTATAGTACACCCATCTATCAGCCGTCCATTTCCTAAGCTCCGACAAAAAGCCTTTCTTACCACACAGCTCTCCGAGCCCTCCACCTTCCTCTAATTGCGCAAAGAGGTCCCCTTTCTCTCTCTCCCTATCTCTCCATCACCACATGTTTCTCTTCTTTCACCTTTCTCCGGGCGTCTCATTCTTCCAGGCCGCAGAACCCCCGTCTCTGTTTCTCCATTTAGCGAGCACTCTCCCAATCGTACGCGCTCCTCTCTCAGCCTCACCTTTCCTCCTTTCCTCTGTCACTGATCCACCCTCTCACCCACTCCCCCACCTCCCCATTCACTCCTTCCTTTCACAGATCTCTCTCTCTCTCTCTCTCTCTTCCCCCTGGCTCTCCTTTCTCTACCCCTCTTCCATCAGCGTGCTCTCTCGCCCCTTCCCCCTCCCCCCGCTCCCCTCCCGCGGCAACACAGTGCTTCTCAGCCTGGCAGAGGTGTGGCAACGTCGCGAGAGCGGGTGTGCGTCGGCCGCAGGCCATGTGGTGGGGACTGTGGGAAAATTCTCATGCCGCCGACTGTGGCCAGCGGTGCTCAGCCGGCGGAGTGCCGCCCTTCGACTTCCTGCTTTCACGCTCCAACAATTGTTTCGCCGTGGCGCGTAAAAGAAGCGGGCGTCTCTCCAAGCGTCCGTCGCGAGGAGGCTCTTCGATCAGATTTCCATGGCGACGCGAAACGCTACCAGCCACCTTCGCGAATCGAAGGCGCACGAGCGCGCAACGATTATTCCCGGGACACCTGTTATCGAGATGGGTAATCGACCCGTGAAATGAAAGCGGAGCTCGCGTCTCGCGCGGAGAGATCTGCGGCAACGATCGCTCGTTGCTCTCGGGATTAACAGCGGTAAATGGAGTAAACGTTGGCTGGGTCATCCACCCTCGATTATTCTAAACAACCCCAGCCTGAAGATGTCGTATTGTACGGTGCAAAGAAAACGGCAATTAGTAGGTCGCTGGAAACTTGCAGCGGAGGATGAGTGTGCGCGGAAATGGGAGGCTTTGTTACCTTTTTGCACATCAGTGGAGTGTTTGGTAATAATGCAAAATGAAAGCAGAGAACTATCGAAGATGAGGATACCTAAAATTACTAGTCTCCTAGCAGGGAGAAGCAGAGGAGAGAATCGAACGCGGAGCAGCCACCTCCCGAGAGCGTCCTTTCACGATGGAAAGAAAGCACACGACACGGAAGCGGCGCGTTCCGTTTCACCATATGGCGCCCTTGCCCTGGAATTTCGGAAGTACACCGTGTCGGACGGGGTTGAGAGCCACTGGGGGGCCCATCGGGGCCCACGAAGCGAGGAGGAAGGTTAACAGCGGCCCGTGCCTCCCCACCAAAAAGCATGGCTGGCACCGGGTGGCCACGAGCACGCCACGGGGGTGACCATGGAAAAATTGTTTGTCCGCCGCCGTAAGTGCGCTGTTGGGGGAACGTTATAATTATTAGAGGCATCGTGATACGCGGCCGCACCCGTCGCGAATTACGACAATTATCTGGCCAATCAAAAAACTGAAGGCAACGAGCATTCCGAAACCCTGCGGATGTTGGAGAGACACTTTGCCTCGGGTATTTCCAATACACACCGTAACAATATTAACGAAGACCTCAATCTTCATACATCAAACACGGGAACGAGCAGTTCATCAATGCCTCTTGGTACACCGCGTATGTTCGCGCGTGAAAGACAAATGGCCGACGAGCCTTGTCAATTACAGACTATGCTTTAAACGATTCAAAAGTGCTAAAATGTGTGTACTTTAAAGCAGCGCGAGATGTAGGCCGTGACAATATATAAAGCATAACGTTATTTACGTAAGAGTGCCTTGAATTCATCAATTAACCACTTCGGAGCGGACAGGTTGCTCTCGCAACCGGGCCAAGGAACGAAGTCCCCGGGATGTGGAAAACAATCGCGGCGCAGCGTGCGGCTTATTAGCGGATTAGCGCTACTTTACAAATGGACATTCGATCGCCATCCATCTCGATCGCCGGACAAGCGGCGCACATTCGTGCCCATGTATGGAGTAATTATTGCAATGCGATTCGCCCCTCGTTAGACCTCTAACGAAGCACCGCGAGGCCTTAAAACGCTTTGCACGCTTGTTAGAATTCCCAAACAGTCGGTAAGGGGGGCAACGATTAGAGAGCCCTTAGAGACCCGCATGCCGCAACGATTCCCAGTACCGGCGAGTGCATCGTTTCAGGGAAATAACCGCGCTCGTGTCCTCTGGGCCCTCGATGTCATTGACTGCCAGGAAAAGGTAACATTGCCATGGAACAAGCTTATTTCAGTCCCGGATTTTCTAAATTCCCAGTGGATCCCCAATCGTTCGGTAACTTAATCAAAAGACTCTAGGCTCCTAATCAGATTTACGCGACAGCAGAATGCTCCAATTCAACTTGGCAGTCCATTCTCTTAGAAGCGCCGTCACGCCCCCAAAACGAACCTGCCACGTTGCGAAGAGATTTCGATCTCCACCTGCAACCCTCTCTCCGCGGTGGAAAATCGTTTCGATTCAATTTACCCGACGATCGTATCTCCGGCACCGCGTGTATGGAAAGGAACAGATCCAAGGACCGGACGTTCGGAGCGGCCAGGATCGGGAGCGGTCCCGAGGCACTTTGCCCGAGGGCGACGAAGATAGAGCAGAGCCGTGAGAGGCAAATAATTCATAAGAGACAGCGGTGGACGTAGGAGTGGGTGACGGGGGACGAGGCGAGAGCAAACGGAGCGTTATCTGCGGGTAGCCCTGTTGTCCACGTGCAACAGGCTGGACAGCAATAATCCACGCCGATGCACAGGGCCGTGATTTGTACACCGTCGCCTGAACCTTAATACGTCGCTCCTCTCTCGCCCTCCTTGCGTCTCTTCCCCCGTCCACCTCCCGCTCGTTCGTCCATTTTCTGGGACCTTAAAAGGTGCACGTACTCGAGGAAGGACCCACCGATAAGCGTAATTTGAATGGGTAATGGCTTCACCAAGAGGAGGGTCCCCGGTTAATGACGGGTCCAAGCGGGCCGAGGAGGGGCGCCGCGGAAGAGGAGAGGAGAGATCCGGGCGCCGAGATGGTGCGCGCACTGGGCCTTAATGCACTCTCTTCTCCGATCGCGATTGGGGGACGTTTTCGAGGGCCCACGGAACCGCGGGGCCCAGCAGCCACCCTGCCCTTACCAAAACCGGATCCACTTTTCCGCGCGGAGCGGCGTCGCCCCTGCCCGTCCGATGGTAGAACAAAAAAATGGCCCTCTCGCCGTCAGAGTTTGCGCTGTCTGTCACCTCGCCTCCGCGCTTTCTTTAATATCTCGCCCGTTAAATAAGAAGCTTAATCAGGGGAGCGTAGACAGGGATACGCGCAGGCAATCCGAACCTACACTCTCACGGGAGGGTTCGAAACTCCCCGGCAACGAAATTTATGCGCGGCCCGTTGAAGAGCCCATGAATAATGCATGCGCGAAACGCTCCCGAAGTGTCTAATTTGAGGATATCCTTGGGAATCGAACGACGTCCCGGCACGGAATATCGCCCGGGATGTGTCCTTCCCGATTTCTCGGGGGTCTCTGCCGGGCCGAGGGCGAACGGCACTCGCGCGCGCACCCCCGCGCGGCTGGCTATCATAACAGCCCCGAAGATGAATCGCGCGACAGAGATTCCTCCAGACGCTGCTGCGGGGCCGAAAGGAGGCTCTCTATAAATAAACTTCGGGGACTGCGGAGGACGAGCTCGACGTTCTTGATGGCCTCATTAACGTCTTTCTGTCCTGTTATAAATCCCGAGTGCAAACAGGACCGTTTATTTGAATATCCAGGATGATCTTGGAAGTTAAACAGCTGTTTTGGAGCGGTGCTCCACTTGTCGAGGAACGGCAATTCTTGTGGGGACAAGCGAAATGTAACATAGCTGTGAAACATAATAATCCCGACCGTCAGAATGCAAAGGTTTCTGTTTTATTATTTAAGGGGTCATATACGTTTCTCCACTTCAAAAAATCAATTTTTTTTTTACATATATTGAAAGAGCTCTACGGTGCCGGAATAGCAGATTAAGAGTAAGTTACAAAATTTCTTTTTTATCGAACTTTAAAGCTCTTCAAAAATTTTAAACGCGTTTTTCTCGAAACAACATTTCTCATGACGGTGTGCACAATATCTGCCCCACTGTTTATCCGATTAACTTGATCTTTTACATACATATTCTAAATAAGATCCTTTATCGGTCAACGAGGGCTTTTTCCGATAAAATAAACCATTTCTTAATAACAAACAAAAATGTGCGGTTCTTTTTACGAAAATCATGATCTCCGTCTTCTAATCGTTACTACTGCTACAATATCGTGTTTTTCAAAAAACCCCCTCGTCAACCGATAACTATGATCTCAATAAGTGTAAATAAATCGCAAATTTTTGTTTTAGATTACTTGTACGAGTTAAATCATGCACACCATTTGCGGCAGGATAAAAAAAAACCATTCTGCGTTAATGCAATTAGACGCCAAATTTTTAACAATTTATACATCTTCATTCGTGTTTACTGCTGTATAAACATCTACTTTTACGTTACAAAAAGAATTCAACCAATCGGCCTAATAGTTTGTCCACAAATTGCTTGTAAACATTGAGTACATTTTAGTGTCGAGAAACGTATATGACCCCTTAAGTTAAAATAGATCTCTCTACTGGACGCAAATATTCTTGATAAATTTTCTAAAATTTCAAGATTGATGCGTAACCACGTGGTCGATCAGAAAAAGAGCAACACGAAAGATGAGTCTACATAGAAACGTGAGCATCTAATGGCAGGAAGGGTTGGAGTTCTCACACTGGATGGTATTCGTGTAACGAAAGCAGCAGCCAGTGATTTTGTGCAACAGGTACCCGCAAAACAATCAACAAGTAGCCCTGCTCGAAAAGGGTTACTTCGTTGCGTGCTATCTTCAGAAACCGGTGGCGCGCCTTGCTGCTGTATGAGAGAAACGTGGCTGCACAAAGGGGCTAAATTGCACGCGAAGTTTACAGAGCTGCTATTTAAATCGAAGGGCACGAAGCTGAGAAAAGCTCCCTCGGAGTCGTTGGCGGGAACGCGGAGCGTCGCGCAACAGGTGGCATTCAACAGGTGCTTCCCCCTTTCATTCGCGCCAAATCAAAGGCACCGATGGAGGGCTCGATAACAAGTCATTGTTTTGGGGCGAATTATGATCGAACGAGATTACAGGTGTTAACGAGGGTCTTCTCTGCCAGAGTGAAATCAGAATTGCAAATTTCGGGAGAGGACGACGAAACATTTGAAGAATGATTGCAGATTTTAAAATAAACTACTAGCAAATGTAGACGTGTGAAATAGCTACGGAAGATTTGATTATGGCGAGAATATTTCGGTAAAAAATTTAGGGTTTCAAGCTTGCTTCTTGTTTCCCTTTCTGCCACGTTGCAATATAAATTCCGCGAGTACAAAATGTCACACACGTAGAACATTCAAACTATGAAAAAACAAAGGTTATAATTTTCATAGAATTGTCATTGAAATTTTGATATATCTACACATATTAGTTCGCGATCTAATAATTTCCACCTCGAATTGTTATTAAAAAAAAAATCGCGAAGAATACTTTCTGGGAGGGGAATTTTCGAAAGTCCGCGATCGCCAGTGAAACGCGCAAGCTGCGTCCACGAGCAACAGGTATAAGACAATCAACAGGTTGTTCTGCATGCCAATCGCCTGGTTGCGCCTAGCTGTGGGATCTACGCTGCGCGGAGATCCCGAGAAAATGCGAGAGAGCCGGGACGGAGAGAGAGAGACAGAGAGAGGGCTTAGCCCGGAGGTAAAATGAGGTATACACTGGACGATACGCAGATATACACCTAAACTCCCCTTATCCCGGTCGCGAGAGCAGAAAGCGGAGAGAGGGCCTCGCGCATGCGAGGATCCGCGCGTGTGAGCGGCCGCGCGCACACACGTGCACGTGTTACGAGTGTACAGGTACCGGCGCTCGAACAATGGGGCCGTCATGCGGCTACCATTCTTTAGGGACAATCAGTGGGGGCCCCTTTCTCGAAGGGCTGCCCCCACCACGGTCCAAGCACGGGGCCCCATGCCGCTTAAAAGGACAATCGCCTTCTTATTTACGATTTGGCCAGCTCTCCTTTTCTCGTCCCTTCGCCCTCCCCTCCCCTTTCTTTCGCTTTTTCCCTCTGCCGCCCCCCCCCCCCGTGCCCTCACGTAGAGGCCGTGGAGACGGGGAACCCGTGCGCGACCCGACCGACCGTCGAAAATCCGAGAGAGATCGCCACCACACCTCGCGTCGGATTCTCGATCGTCGCACCGGGCACCCAGCACGCCCACCGACGAATTTTTCAGGGGATTTCCCGGGGGGGGAGCATAAATTTCCGGGGCCTCCGTGATACGCCTCGGGTTTATAGTCGAAACGCTGGCTGCGGGGGTATCGGTGAAATTAATTACGAGGGATCGAGTCCCTTGTGCGATCGGGGATGCTCGGCTGCCAGCGCGGTCTAGGAGATTAAGCCGCGCGATGAAGCGGGGCTGGCGCGTGTTTTGACTTCTGTCGCGGCGTCGCGTAGTTAATTCAACGGGGCCCCTCCGTGGAATTCACCTCGACGACGCGGAGTTCCGTCGCTCGGCCTCGGATCATCGGGCCCCGCTGAGTTTAGGGCGCATAAATTACGGGGCTGTATCGCCGATGCTCTGTTACGCAACGGGCCTGTGTTCTGGGAGAAATGCGGTGTGCTCCGTAGCCACTTTGCTCGGGCTTTGACACGAACTTATTACGCGGAGTTAGCTCGTGTAAGTACATCGGGGTTTATAGTGCTTCGGTGAAAATTGCTTCTACGCGGAGTACGCATAAGAAGAATCGTGTAAATAGAATCGAGTACGTTTTAGCACAGAGCTGTGATACTTCGAGTCCAGATTAAGTGGCACCTTAATCAGCTTACTTAAATACGAATTAGAGCATGCCTCGCACCTCGCATCCAACGTATTAATTACAAATGAAGATCGCTGCAAGTCGACTAGATCTAATCAGAAGCGCGGAGCGAACGCGCCGCGCATTAATTACGCCCATGCATTTGCATGCAATCGGTCATATCCACTTATCAATTACGCAGCGCTCTCCAAGCAGAGACAACACGCGTCACGTGTTCGTAATTAAACAGCGACGAGCTACTCGGCGTAACGTTGCATCTTACTACTCGCGGCTACTCTGTTCAATCACCAGCAACAGCTTCACTCGAGCTCCACGAATTAACAGAAATTTCGCGATTGACGCGAAATTCTCTCGCCTTCTCGCGGCCGTAGCAACGGTGGAAGCGCTCGCGAGGGAAAAGGAGCGAGACCAAGGGGAAAAACGAAAACAAGGACCAGTGGTGCTGGCAGAAAAGAGGTTGACGAGGGTGGTGGCGAACCAGGGGGGGCGGAGGAGGGCACGGTATCACGGTTGCTTTACCTTAGCGTTGAGGAGGCTGCAAAGAAGTTGAAGTGCACTCGGCGCACACGAACGTGGAGTGGAGGGCATTGTGTATAGAAACGAGCCAGCTTCGTGCACGCACCTTCTTCTTCTTCTTCGGCCACCCTCCTCCCTCCTCGTTTAACCACCGACTCGCTTTCCTCGGGAGGTTTATGGAGAATGGACGGGCAAGAGGGAAGAGGACGGAACCAGGCACGGAACACGGGGTGGCAAGGGAACGAGGGAACAGAAGGGGGGACGGGAACGGGGAAAGAAGAAGAACAAGAAGAAGACAGAAAGTGTTCGCTGAGTAAGGGGGCGTGGGTGCGCCCTTCGTGATTTACATATGCGTATTCTATACCTTATTTACTGCGTCGATCATCCTCCACTTTATCTCTTCGCGTGTGGGTCGTACCGAAGCAAAAGCGCAGGAAAGAGAAGAACAAAGGACGCCAGAAAGCGAGAGGAACGCTTCCTCGTCTACTAGCCCCGAGCTGCCATCGCGCAGCTATGGTAAATGATAAATATCGCATGCGAGAAGAAAACCTTAATTGCGCTGATCAGCTTAGCTGAAAGCGTCGTAGAAAAATGCTGATTACAATTTGGATCTGTCCTTTCTGCGAATCTAATCAAATGATTACGTAATCACGGAAATTAATTCAAGCGGACGAGAATCTGCACTGGAGAATTCTTAACTGAATTGTTCTGGCTGTTACAGTGCCCAGTTTTCATATTTATTTAGTCACGTTACATAATTAACATTATTTATTAAATATAGAACTGATATGAAACCGTGTACGAACTTTTTAATAATCCTACCTTGCCAACTAATTGTTGTTTTAAAAAAAGAGCGACGCTGCTTAGCAACATATAGTTTAGAGGAAAAGTCTAGGAAACTCTAGTAGAGTCTTGGTAATCCCTAATTACACTAGAATATTATTTCTTCTAGCTTTGAATAGCTACTGAATTGACTATATTAGGGATATCATTCAGCTTCAGAAGAATTATTCTCATAGCAGAGTAGGAAAATGCTATTTGGTAAAAAAGGATACCCTAAAAATGGCACCGATGCTTAAGTTAAAAATGCTTACGAGATAATCGGTGACTATCACTTTTTCGAAGGCTGACTTTCAGAGTTCCCAAGCAACGTTTGTGCACCGACACAGGATGAATCTGGTCAATTATCCTAACTGGTTGCTTGCGGAGACTATAGGGTCGAGGCAAGAGACAAAGAGTGTCGAAAATTATTATACGATCGTCCATCTCCTCTCGCGTCAGACGTGTCCATCCACACAATGGCAGTACGACAAATTACTCCCGGGTGCAGACAATCAATTCCTAAGACGAGTCTCTGTTAATTGAAACGGTGACTGGCACGGGCGACGATTAATCAAACTGAAGTGACATTTGCATAAATGAATGCGAGGGATAAGAATCAATTAAGCGAGGAGCCTTAAAATCGTTCCGCCCACGAAAGAAGGTCCCAAACACCGAATATTCACGAGACACGTAAGTTTCCCAAAATTTCCAATTCACGTACGATCGCGGCGCATCTATCACAAAAAAAATAATCAATTTTCGCTTCATAGCTGCAACCTAAATAGTTACGAGTAGCAAATGCAGAGCGAGAAGTGTTCCAGCGTGAAAAGCAGATCTTCCCAAGCGCAGGCTCGGGCGCAATTATTCAATTCGTATCGCCGAAAAGCATCGGGCCCGTCGGTTTCTTCCATCGCGGCCGTTCGACTAGGCCGTTTCCTATTCGAAACCGCGAAGATTCCGCCAACGAGATACGGGGGAAAGAGCGAGGCAGGGCAAAAAGATAGTTCTCTCTTTCGAGACGCGCGAGTAAATCATGGGAAGAGTATTCGTGAGAGCCACACAGGACGGCGAGCCCGCGAGGGCAACGGGGAAGTAAGGGGGGCACGAGGGGGGCCACGGTTCCCGTGGATGATCGGTGGTAGAGCGAGAGATAGAGAGAGAGAGAGAGAGAGAGAGAGAGAGAGAGAGAGAGAGAGAGCGACAGAGAGAGAAAGAGAGGGATGTGAGCCAAGAAGAAACGAAGAGTTTCGGTTCGACATATCAGCCCGAGGTGGTCACGAGTCCTGAACTCCAAGTGGAGGGCCACTAGTGGGTGGGACCCTC
This sequence comes from Andrena marginata, assembly GCA_963932335.1. NCBI lineage: Eukaryota > Metazoa > Arthropoda > Insecta > Hymenoptera > Andrenidae > Andrena > Andrena marginata. Next base: position 10,150,085 of record OZ010660.1, read on the forward strand.
CACTTCGTGCTCCTCTACCTTCTCTACCTTCTCCACCTTCTCCTCCCGTCGCACTCCTCCCCCTCCCCTTCATTCCAACCACCTACTCTTCAGGTTCGTTTCGTGCGGCCGAACGACAGCTCGGTCGCGGCTAAGCAAATTCGATCGTCATGCCGGGACATTGTCTGGAATGGTGACAGTCCGTGGTGCGGGCCCGAAAGACGGGGCCCCTTTGATCGAGCGACACTCTTATAACCGTCGATCGACACAGAAATTGGACTTTATAAGGGAGGGGGATAAAGTCGTCCGTTTCGCGTTATCACGCTTACCATCGCGCGGTACTTAATTAAATCCCGATGCAAGCCCCGGCCCCATCCCTGATTTCTCCCCTCTTCTCAGCGGAGAGGATAAGCATCTTTTCTGGCGAGTAGACGTGTGTACCTATACCGGCTGGTACACCGAGATTTCGAAGATTCCACGGGGAAGATAGAAGTCCGCCGGTTGCCTAAGAAAGGGATCGGGACGGCTTATGGATGGCTATTGATCCCGAGATCTGTTTCTTACCGATTTGCATGTTGCGAGGACTCTTCGGATAGGCGGAGGACGAGGGGAAAAAAACGGGGCCCCGCGGAGTCGTACACGGGGAGCAATTACACGCGGGACACTCGATCGGAGATACAGGGCCCCCGATCGACTGATAAAGGCGAGCCGAAGAAATTCAGGGACCCGATCCAGCGAGCGGGCAAGAAAACCTGATCGTCTCGGAGGCGGAACGGACTCCCTTCGATATCCACGGGGTTATCAACGAGTGAAAGCCACGCGAAAGCTCACAGCTGACTCGCCCAAATTGCCCCAGCGAGTGGGACTCAGGGGGGGGGGGGGGTGCCACCCCGTCCGAGTCTCCGATCGGTGACAACGCGTCGGAATGTGAAATCGAGGATTTCCTCGAGATTCACGCGTGCACACACGCGAAGGTCACGCGGGAAGCGTAGAAGGAAGGCTGAGAAAGCCGAAGGGGGTTGGCGAGGGAGAGACGGCGGAGGAGGAACGAGCGGATGGGCTCTACTCCAACGCGTGGCGCGCCTTTGCTCTTGTTGCCCCGCCGTCTCTTTTCTCCTTCTCGCAGCGATGCCAACAAAACCCCCGTGACTTGCACAAGTTGCTCGGGGACCGAACAAAAACCACTTTGTTCTAAGGTAAACCAACCTTAGGGCCCGTATGTGCGTTCCCTTCGGGGCCCGTGGCCCCGAAGAAGAACACTGGGAATGGTGGGAGAGGCGAGAGGGGGGGAGGCAGGCCGGCAATCCGCCGTCGCAACCCCCTCGAAGATACGGGAAAAAGCGTGTCGAATCGACCGGAAATTGTCTGCCTCGATTTTTCTTCCCTTCGTCCTCGCGGACCCCCTCGCAGTCCCCCTCTGTTCGATATGCACCGTCAAACCGTGCAGCGTATTTGCACTAGGTAATTCGTCCGGAGTGAATCGTATGAAAAGCCGACAAAGGGTGAAAAAGCAGAATCGCCGGCCACGGTGGCTGCCTTACTGGATTTATTGAAATTATGATGACGGCCGGGGGCATTATTGTTCCCCGTAATGACCTTTCTTTCGTGCTCCCGGTAATGACCGTCCGCCACTGGCTTCTAGTAACGCTCGACACGCGATAGATGATATCGAACGACCGTCTAATGAACTTCTCAATTTTGGAGTAACGAACGTAGGAGTATTGAAAATGGATGGTGGGACATATCAAGAATAAAGGGAGTGATCCGGTGGACGTTTCTTGGATGCAATCGGAGACCAAATGTGGGAGCTGATGGACATCAGCTGTTCCTAGTATATCACTCGTATTTTCCTTAGGGTAAATCCGGGAGACGCGGCCGGGCCGGAGAGTTGGTCGAAGCAGTAGATTCCTAGAGAATCAATTGTTCTGAACCTCAACACACTCTTACATATACACAGATGTAGAGTCTGAATATAGAGACTCGACCAACTCTTCAGCCCGGCCGCGTCTCCCGGATTAATTTAATTCCCATTACACTCCCTTTTTTACTAAATTTACGAGTTCCTTACCGTTTCCGTGCTTCTTTTCATGAGGAATCACCTACTATTAGGCAGCTTCCGCGCGAAATACCGTAAGCTATGTCAGCTACGTGTGTGTACCGCTTCGCGGAAAGCGTACGAAGTACACGTGAGACGCAAGTACCTATACGGACAATCGGAGATAACACCATGACGGTGCTAGACGGCGTGACATGGAGCCGACCGGTCTATTTCCCCCCCTTGAGATTTGAATTTCAACAATGCCCGGCAATGCGGATCGCGGGCAGCCGAGTTCCACTTTCAGACGGGGCCCCGTGCAGGATTTACTGTGGGGAACCGGCCGAGGACACTCGTGTATCCGATAACCCAATATCCGAGTGGGTTGTCGTCGTCCTGTGCCTTCTCCCCGGAGATGCAGAGACTTCGACCCGCATAAATTTGCATAGAACCGCCGCGCCCCTTTCGTACGCTCCGCTCGGGGCAACACACGCACGCCTATCCCTGCGGGGCAAGTCTCCACAGACACGCGCGCACGGATGCACACAGAGGGGACGCGGAGGGCCTCGTGTTTCTCGTTTTTCGCAGCGGCGTTTCGAGGCACGTGGTCGGGGACCGAGTCCGCCCTTAATAAGGAGCGCGAAGGTCTCTGGCGAAGGTAGGCGTGGATTTGTCTCGTTCGAATATCGAGAAGTCGAAGGGCCTCGCACCGACGTTTTTTACCGATTCACGGTACCTTTGATCCGACGGCTGTTTGACGTGCAAGAATCCCCTCGCTTCTCGAAACGTTAATTGCGTTCGCTTGTCGCGCGGCACCGTTCCTCGGCTTCGTCGCCTCAGAGCGCGACTCCGCCTTGGAATCAACACGGGAGGACTTTGATAAAGGATGATTGAAGGCATGCGAGCTGCGAATGAAGAAGCTTGAGCAGAAATTGGTGGATGGAAAATAGAAATCTGACGTGGAAGGTGTAAGTACTTTCTGTTGTCCAAGCGAAGGAATTATATTATAAACTGAAAATAGACTGGACCCTTCTTCTAACACCCTCGGACCCCGAAACTACAAAAGAACAGATCGGGTATCGACTACCCCTAGCCTCATTTATCACCCTCGTTTATTACTGTCCCTTAATCCACGTGTCGATAAACTCGAACACCCCGCGTCATAATTCCAAAGCCCTTGAAATCCACCACTGAACCCAGCCCTTGTCCGAAAGAAGATTCTGGAAACAGCGCGTGTGTGCTGTCGTGCGAGGTCTACCCGAGCGTCCTGGAAGGTTCGGGCGACTCCCCTGTCTTCGAGGTTTTGTTCTCCCGTTGCGCCCGACGAGACATTTAAGGAAGTTCGTCCCGGCGAAACGTCGGTCGATTAAAGAAACGGGGGGGAAAAAAAAAAAGAAGACGGGCCGAAAGTGTACGAGCTCGCGTGTTGTAATGGGTGGTGTACGGTGGTTCCACCTACAAAGGGCCTTAATGGCGCCGCCCGTGGGCATTTACGAGTGACTTACGCGTTCGCGCATGATAAATAAATCTATGCAACGCATTATACGCCGTGGTTCCCGCTGTCAGGCGGCCGTGATTAATGCCGCCTCGTGCACGAGGCCCAAGGTGTTCGTGCTACGCGTGTCTCTGCGACGCGGAGGTTCTTTTTACGCGTACACGAACGCGGCCAGGAATCTACCGTCAGAAGTGAATCGAAATTTCATCGGAGAAAGGCGCTTCGTAACGCTAGCGAGGAGCAGGGTCGAATTTGGCGAATATTTTCCTCGATATTTGTGCTTTTTAAGGGGACCAGGCAGTCGCTATTTTAACATTTAGAGGGCCGGTATTCCTTTATTGAAATTGTAAATTTTATTTACTTAAAATTGATGCGTATATAACACCAAAATGGCCGGCAAAGTATCGAAATTCTTAGGTGGCCACTATAGTGGCCAGCCTGACCCTCTAAAGGTTAAAAATTTTGGTTCAATTTTTTTTCAGAGGTGCCCTTCAAAATTGCAGGTTCTAGGTGAAACATATTCCAAGGAAATCGTTGTATCTTTGTTTTTAAGCGCAATATCAGGGCGAAGCAACAGATACTTTTTCTAAACCATTTATAAAATAGATATGTAGTAAAAAAATATTTTTCACTCTACGTGATAGAAATAAACACTGTATAAAAGGAAAAACCTGTGCTCGCTTTCATCTCCTTGTAATTAATTCCCCCAAAATACTTGATTTCCCAGCGACTTGACGGCATAGTCCCCGTTGAAAGTATGCAAGAAATCGGTCACTAGTAAAACAGATAAAACGAATGCTACCAATTGTTATTCCAAATGGTTTTAAGTAACCGAAATGAACACTAACGAGGGGGCCGCAGGATGTTCGAACCACATTCGCCTTTTTTGCATATAGAAAGCTTTGCGACGAGCTGAAGATCGAAACAGTAAGTAGGGTAGATGTACCAGTAAATGAACACGTACCAGTGAAAGGACATTTTTTATTAAAATGGGTAAAATAAGTTATTAAAATACGCAACTAATTAATTAGAGACTTATTTTCATTTCTTGCTCCATATCCAAACAAGTTTTGCAGCACGTGGAATCAAACGCGCTGCAAAAATAATTTTATAATACAGTTCGTTCATTAGCCTTAAGTGTTCGTTTATTGGTACGTTTACCCAACACTTTCAAACAACTGTACCTACAATCACGAGTACCAGATGATTCTAACATCGTAAGACAGCGACGGAGTCTTTGACAACTGTTTGAAGCACCAAGTAGTATATCTTCTCGTCCGCCATTAAAACTGTAAGTAATGAGCAATGATTCGAACGTTGTACACTCCCCTTGTCCGGCGAGCATGAGCACCCGCAACGAAGTCTGCTAGATACCTCTACACCGAACACCGATTCCTGACTCCCCGTGGATCGAGCCCCGACAGAACAAAACCCTTCAAAATCCCGTGTAGTCATCGGTACCCAAGGGTTATCCGAAAACACCCGCAGCGGCTAGAGTAAATTCAGATCGGGGGGGATCTAGGAAGCGATTAACATAAAAGCTCGCCTCCCCGCGAGTTATCACGTTGAATTATGCTAATAAGACTGCCAGGAAATCTCGGATATTATGTACGTGGGTACGACGGCGCGCGACGTCCAGGCGAATAAATAGATACTAGAACGTCTGGCTAGCGATTCGCGCATAGATAACCGCGTGCCTCCCTAGACAGATCGTGTGGGCCGGCGGGCCTTTTTCTCCCAGCTGGCTGCGCGAGCATAATTCGGTAGCGCGGGGAAAATAATAAAGGGCGGACCGGCTAGAAAATCTCCATAATGCCGACCCACGCCGACATCCTCTCGGAAGACAGAGAGAAAGAGGCGCAGAGGGGCTCGAGTAAAAGGCAAACACGAACGAGGACCCTTCTTCGTTCCCTTCTTTTTTCACCCGTGTCCTTTCTCTCCTTCGCAGCCCTTGGTCCCCCCAGCGCATTCTCCAACGGCTCCCGAGAACCTCCGATCGCTCTCGTCACCGTCAATATTTAGAGATCCTCGCCGCGCAGATATCGATACGTCGCACATGAACGGCTACCTTCTGCGCTGGCACCCGTGGCAATGGCTCGTTACGATGGCTCCGTGGAAATATTGATCTTCGTGGTGTGTTTCTGAGGCTACCTTGAGAGATTTCCCTTGTTCGTAAGGAAGTCGTAAAAGCTTCCCAATTTCCATTCAGAGCCTCGATAGCAGAAGACGCTCAGATTTCAGGCACGCTGGAATCCAGCAGCCCTGGGGTATATTTACAATCGAGGGAAGCATCCCCTAAGTCCACCGACCCATCAGCGTAAAAGTAGATTTTCCTATTGGGAAACCAAGAATTTCGATACGCCAACTAGTGACAGAAAATTGAACTACTCTGAGCAAGCCGAAACCCGTCGAAGTCCATACGATTATCAATGTTTACATAGACATGTTGTGAAAAACGAGTGTTTTTGAATTTTTTTGAACACTAAATTTTTACTTCTTCGATTAATAAACACGTATACGGAATGTTTGGCGTGATCCGGGCCTACTTGCAATAGTTTGCCAACCTACCACCACAGCGCTGGAATCTAAGCCACGCCTCCACTTGGTTTCCCAATACGCGCCTGAACGCAACGCCAAGAACTTCGAAGTCGATTTCCTCGAAACTGAAGCGCAATAGCAAAAAAATTTATTCCTTTTTCTCGGCTTATTCACTTGTTACAAGTCGAAAAGAAAGAGTAACTTTTGTTCATATCGCGCTTCGTTTTCGAGAAAATCGACTTTGAGATTATTAACATTGCGGCTATTTAGTCGCGTATAGGAAAAGCTACCTTTAGAATCCAGGGGTGAGTGTACACCTATATCGCTGCCTACCAGCTTCAAAGAAGAATAGCCTCGTTAGCGCGTCGCCTGGATCAGCGTGCATCCAGCGGAGCGCGCTTATTAATTTTAATCGAGCTGCTGGTGGAGCGAGCTACCGCGGAGCTGAAGAATGAGAAGAAAGGACGCGTAGTCGTGAAAGCTTCCAATTTCCGTCGGCACAGATGGAACGTCTCGGTTGCAGTAACGGTGCCTAGCCCACGCGCGTATTGGATGGCAACGTCCGGGCGGTGTATCCGCGTGTACGCGGGGCATAACGCGCGTGGCGGATGCGCCCCCGGGGCCCGGATCGTATAAATAAGACCGGCCGGGAGGAGGACGCGGTCCCAGCGACGATCTGATTTATTCGCCGTGCAGGGGACACAGAGGCGACCACTTCCGAGATGCAGATATCTCTGGCAGCGGCGTGAGCAAGCAGCGAGGGAGGCGAGGACGCGAGCGGAGGGCCGGGAGGTAGTTAGCCGGGCGAAGAGGTTACCCACGGCGGAGGTGGACTCAGCGCTGGCGCGGCGCGGTGGTTAAGAGCGATTTAAGAGGCGATTCCTATCTTCCTTAATTACCGTGCGTTTTTTCGTAGTCCCCGCCATCCCGAGGGAAGCGGACAGAGATGGTAGCCGGCGAAGAGCCTGACCGTAGGGGTTACCGGCGTACACGGGCTTCCCTCCCGCGGCATTTCTGTTTCTCGATTTGCGATCCGCGGTTTGGTTTACAAGTCCGCGGAATGGCCGGAGCCTACCAACCGCTGATTGCCCGCCGACTCACTCCTTTCTGGCCCCGCTTCTCCCGCCGCGACGGGGCCGGCTGGCTTCGTGGTGGTGGCTTTTGGGTCCCATATCCGTGCGGAGGACGCGGTTCAGGTAATTCGAAGAAGTACTCGTCAGTTATAAGACTCGCACTCGACTGGCGTCGACGTGTTTCCGCGCCTCTATTATGCGATGCAATTTTATCGTCCGTGTGTCACCGTAACCTTCCATTATTTATCAGGCTTCCCTCCACTAAAAGGTATCCGAAATGTCCCCATTAGGCATTGCCCGCCACGTTACGGCGTGTTCGATTTCTCGCGAAAGTTCGATGGCTGCGGGTTCAACAGACACCTCCAACCGCTAATCTATTCCCGGAGATGATCGGCATCCCTCTCCCGCCCTTCATCCACTTTCCCAGATTCCAGCCAATCATCGACAACAGATGCAATCTATCCACGAGCATCTCGTCGGCTTCGCCAAGGAATCAGCGGCGCGGCCGCTAACGCACAGGCGGGAGGCCAGGCACCGAGGAGAGATTCCCCAGCGGATAAAATCGGTGTACCGGGCGCAGGTGGAGGGAAGCTGGCGGAATAGCTGCGCGAGGTGACGCACCAATTATAGAGCGGAGGTTTCGGTTCGCGCGAACAACCCCCCCCCCCCCCGGGGACGGGGGGGGAGAAACGTATTTCACGCGGGGGCCCTTAACGATATTCTCGTTGTCTAGCGGCCCGAGGGGGGTGGGGGGGGAGGGTGCCCCTCCGTCGTTGTTGCCTTATTTTTCCACGGAACTTTCGCCGAGAGGAGGCCTGCCGGGGAGAAACGAGCCGGAGGAGCCAGAGAATATTCCCCTATCTTGGGTTTCAGGGTCAGAATCGTGTTCCAATTAGATGCCACGACCAGACTCCGCGCATTTTTCACCTGCGTCGCCTTCCTCCACCACCATCCCCCTCGTCTTGCAACCCCTTCACGGGCCAAGAGGGCTCGGCCCCCCTAAGCCGGCCAGTTCTGCTTCTAATAGGGGGCCCGTGCAGGGACTTATAAAACGAGATACGTGTCCTACACACGTTATATAATGCATCGCGCGGCAAATACGTGAGCATGCATTTTAGCGGTAGCCCACGGTCATTAGGAGCGTGGCCCCGGGGCCTGTGCAACCACGGGCCCCGTCGACCCTTGCCGTGCCACGGAGAATGGAAAATAAAAGGGGGGAAGCCTCGTAATTAGCCTGGAAATATTAATTTCGGGATCGTTATCGCGGGGATCGACGCTGTCGTCTCTCCATCTAATGGGAAGACCCGGCGAGCGTTTTCACAGGAACGTGGAAGGAATTGATCTTTTTCTCTGTCGATTATTCATTTCGCTGGGAATTTAATAGAAATACGAAATTACGAACCGAGCGGAACTAAGGGAATTCGAATTAAAGCACCATCCGTGCTGGGATGAAGTTTTGATGTCAGAGCGTAATATTTTGTGTAAACTAAGAAGTGATTAATAGTATCTTAGTACTTCTCTGCTTCCATTAAATGGGAATTAGGAACTGGAAGTAGCGAGCAAGGGGCGAAAGTTGCAAGTAGGTAATGGCGTTAAACGATTAAGGTTCATATTCGCGTAAAGAGTTGATCTAGTTTCTGTAAAAAGAGTCGTTCTTCATTTACTAAGCGTATCGGCTTGAAAGACGGTCGTGCGAAAGCGCGCTCGCGATCGCACGCAATCGACAATGCCCATTCTTTAAATCCTTTAACGATTTCGTTAATTAGGCGAGCCATAATTCCACCTTTGCTTCCGTTCGTTCACGGAATGAACTATAGATCGCGTAGATTCTGGTTCCCACTATGATTTCTCACACGAAACGAATTCTCGCCTTCTTTCGAAGCCATAAGTCGAAAACTGGAAAAACTAATCCCCACTGCTTGTTCGAAGTAATAAACGAAGGGAACAATATTTGACGAAATTCATTGTAGAAACGAGTTGCTCGGGACAAATTGGGGACTGTTCTGAACTTTATTTCTCCCTCTGGTCGTAATTATATCGCGACTAATTTTCACCGGTCTCCACCCACCAATTAGCGGAGGCATCGAACGAACGCCTCGCCAATTACAGGAAGCCGCTTCCCACATCTATTGCGATAGACACGTCGCTGAGTCGGTCTCAAAGGCTCAATTCACACGAGCTACCGTAGCTAATTAATCAAATATCGACTGCTCGCAGAGAGGAAACTTTGGATTTCATTACAGGCACGAGGAAAGCGAGAAATACCACAAGAGAATTAATATTCCCATCCTCGTTTCACAAAGTTCTCAGGCCCTGAGCGATGTTTCCAAAGTACCGAATTATCTCACAGAAACTGTGTTTCGTTGCACGCGAAATGGAGGAAAATAGATGGATGAGAAGCAGGATGAAATTCATCGCGAATAATGTAAATAACAAATTGAAATTCAAGGAATAGCTTTGAGAAATAACGAAATCCCGAGGAATAATTCATTTGCATAGAATATCTTAGATGTGGCCACACTATTATATACACTTAATATAATTCTTAGAATATGAAAAAGAAAGATTCGGTAAGAAGCTACCCAAGCACTAGCCTATCTACTCTAATTATTTATTGAGTGCCGCCAGATTAATATCCAAACCTCTTCCATACCCCATTTTCTTATTTCACCACCAATCGCCCTCAAAATCGAAAAGCACCCCGTGCAACAGAAGGAAATTGAAAGAAAACTACAGTCACACTAATGAAGAGAGGCTCGGCTCTTGCGAGGCACAATGGAGAACAGAAATAATAGGAACGAATGGACGAAGAAAGGGTCGAGTCTATTCATCAAAAATCCTCTCTCTTCATCCCATTCAAGCGACCTCCTCTGCTCTTTCTTTCGCGTCTCTCGGTGCACGGTCGACCTTAACGAGTCGTCGACCGTGACCACGACGCGATTAGACGCCAAGACTCTAGACAGCAGGAAATCGCTCGTTGCCGCGATCTAATCCACCGGCCGAGAGTGCAGGTCGATGACGATTAACATCCTGCAGCGGAACACCCGTTCGCATTAACCCCGGTGATGTATCGTCGAACGGTATCACGTTCGTCGAGGGTGTCCACCGGGGTTTCAGCGGATTCGACGGAAAGACACATCCAGCAGATGCCCCGGCGCGTGGAGATCGAATTTACGAGCAGGAAACACTTGCTCGCGGAATGTGTTCAGCAAAGGGTTGCGTAAGGAATGATAGCGCGCGATTCGGGCGCGATAAACCCTCGCGATTCATCAACCCGCGATTATCATCTATCCCGACATCGACTCTGTAGTAATTGGATACATTAAAGCCGCGTAATCATTTCCGTGCACGGCGCGCGGAAAACGGGGGACGCGTCGATCTGTCGGTGGGAAAGTCCCTTGACTCGAAAGTGCTTTTATTAATCGGAGCGGCATTTATTTTTCTGCCAAGAAAAACTGCGAAGGGTGGAGGGGATTTACTATGGAGAATTTCTGAGAGGAACATGCAGAATCTTTGTCATCGTTTAGAGAACTTATTTTTTTTTTAAGTCCACAGCGCTTCGTGTGTCGCGCCACGTGCAAAGATGATGCATCAGGCGAATGGAGCTTAATTTCTGGGAAACATTACGCTTGATACTTTCGAGGAACTTAAACGATGATAGTATTACGAAGCACTCGTGGACTAGGTGGCAGCAAAAGTGACCGAAGTCGTGTGAGTAGAACTGGAGTGTAGTACTATCGCTATTATATGAAAATCTTTTGATACAAGTTGTAAGTTGGTATCGGCTAGATTCCTAAGGGGTCGAGTTCCATGAGAGCAAAGAAATCCTGAAGCAATTCGCATCCAGCATCCTCCTGCGCTCACTCCTGAATCATACTAGATGAAGGATTCGAGCCACTTGACAGAGATTCCTGCCAGCAGGATAAATTGGAATCGAATGCAATAACGCGAATTCGTAGCAAGCTGACCGTACACGGGCGCAATTAAAGAGAGTTACGGTTCCTGCGAGCATTCCGGCAGACACACGCGCGGATGAATCACGCGCCTCTGCCACGACGATTTGTTAAAACCTTCCTAGAGACCCATCTCCTGACCGCGAGGAACCCGGTGATTAAGAACCGCGACTGTATAATGTGTGATCGCTGCCGTTCGGCTCAGTCGCGGTTACCTGTTCCGCGGAATTCTCAGCGAATTCCTGCCCTCGAGCACGGCCCGATAGTACCCTCGATAAGCATTTCACCCGACTTATGAGGAGAGCCTTCGAAGATGGTCGTTTGTGCTCCTTGATCCTGGAATCGATACTGTATCTCTAACTGGAAGAAGCCTCCTTCAATAATGAAAACATAAACCCTTCGATCTTTGGGATCAATATCCAGTTTCTAAAGTATCAAGCATACCAAAGTTGGCCATTATCTAAATAAATAATTATTTAAATAACGGATCAAATAAAAGTTACTTTAACTTTGGATTATTTCACGACTAAAGTTCATTTTTTTATTCGTCGAGCGTTTCAGTTTTGGCGTTAAATAAACTTTTCAACTCTAACTTTAACTTTAATATTAACTTTAACATTAACTTTAATATTAACTTTAACATTAACTTTAACATTAACTTTAACATTAACTTTAACTTTAACATTAACTTTAACATTAACTTTAACATTAACTTTAACATTAACTTTAACATTAACTTTAACATTAACTTTAACTTTAACTTTTATTCAATATTAGAAATTTTTATTGAAATAAAATATTTGCCCATCTCTGAAGCACACTAAGTATACCACAGGATATTAAGTCAAAGAGATGTTTCCTAATTAATACTTTCAGTGTTAAATTAAATATGAACTCCCCTTTCCCAAAACCACGCAGCAGGTGGAAGTCCCTCGGCGTGTTTTCGCGCCCACGCCACTCAACGTGTTAATTCGTCGAAGGCACGTATCGCTGCCGAATAGTCTCCAAATTTTCCCGCCACAAATTATCGCCGAGGTTCGACCAATTAATTGTCGCTACACGAACGTAGTTCGTAAAGGGGGGGGGGGGGTGGAGGTGAAAGAGGGTGGAGGGGCGGTCACGTTTGGGGTACGATATCGAAACGGCGGATCGTTCGAGATGCGCTCGTGCACATGTTCCTCTCTAATCTTTGCGACTCGCGACTTCCTCCGCTCGCGTATCTGCCCCGAGGCTTGGATTCCTCCCCCTCCCCCTCCGCCCTTTCCATGCTCATACTCTTACTGCCCAGCTAACGACCCCCTATCTCGCGCATCGCGAAATAATGAAATTACGCGAAAAAGGGACGAGCGGCTACCATCGGGCCGTGGTCGAAAGCTTTTTGCACAGCGCACGGATGCTAACGACGCCGTGTTCATAGAAATGGATCTGGCACGAGAGGGGGCCGGCCTTTGTCCCCCCCTTCCTGCTCGAATCACCCAGCTATCTCGGGTAATTTCTGGAATCGTCGGCGAACCTGTTGATGCTTGCTGATCCCCGTGTCGATTATGTTCACGGTAATCGTTTCGCTACGCGTGTTTCAATTATTCTAAAGTATATTGTTGTGACCTCTGCGCAGGATAAAGTGTGCGCTTTTTGAAATGCAAATTCGCGGAGTGTCATTAGGACGAGATCAGCAAACAGCTAACTTTGACCACAATTTACATTCCATCCGCCAAATTTTCTTCCTGGATAGCGATAAATATTGGAGAAACAATCACAAAATTTTCAAAGTTTTAACATCGTACAAAGAAGAACATAGAAATTTTGTACCATAACCATGCAAATAGTTTTCAGCAGCTGAACGTTTCATCTCGATGCGAAGTAAGATCGCATTGCAAAGAAGTGCCAAGGGGGCAACAGAAAATTTCAGAAGTGTTTTGAAAAGAAAGGCTCCCTGGTGGATTCCGTGAAAGAACAGAAGGGCCACGTATGAATTCTTGCACAATCGTGCTGACGTGGTAGCGCAGACTACGGGATCCCTCGTTTTTTTTCGAGGAACAGGGGAATTGTCGTCGCGATGAGGATTATCGCATGCCACGATGACGAGGCCGATAATCGCGAGGAGAAGCAAGGAACGAGACGGTCGCTGCTCGAAACTGGCCCCGAGAGCTCCTCTCTCGGGCATAATTTCTGGGAGCACGGTAAGAAGAAAGATCGTCCTCGTCGCGATACGGGCCGTAATGGGCGGCCGAGTCTTTTCAGCGAGCCACGAGCACAACGTCGGAAGGATCGCGGTGTTCTAGCAACAGAAAACCGCGCTTCCCTTTGTAAAAGGGCTTTACGGTCCTTTTACGATTAATACAACCGCCGTGACCATACGCCAAAAGGAAATGATCCCCCATTCCGCCAGGAGCACCATCTTTCTTCGAGACGCTTGCCTGACCGAGTCCTCGCTAATTAGAGGCAATACTCTCAGATAACGCTTGCTGTGAATCTCCACGGAACTGGCAGGCAGATTCATTAAACCCAACTTAATCCTTTATGGCCAATAGGGCTGTAATTGAGCTTGAGTTTACAGTGTTTAAGGTACCTAGGTGATTATTCTTTTGGAGAATTATTCTGTGAAAATTAAGTCCACGAATAAAAAAAATTTATTCTACACTTTTGATTTATTTTTGCATAAGGAATTATGTCTAACCTCTCTTGCACCGTCCTTTCCACCACACCCTGAATAATTAGAGGAAGAAAGAACTAAACGTAGAGCACTTTCATTCCAAAGAACAGATTTCTGAGGCTTTCTATTTATTTTATCTAAAATAATATTAATGAGTCCCACCTCGAAAACTACGAAGAAACTTTTGCACCATTTTAACACCGAAGAATCCTCCCAACTATTTTCCCGAACAAATTCCCCCGATTTCGTATCTGCGAACAAAGCTGCACCCTGATTACGTATTATTTAGTAGAGGCCCCTGAAAGCAGAGATGGGCAGAAAATTATTTGAAATGAAAATTTGTGTGCGAAATTTTTATTTCAAAGAATTTTCTGCCCATCTCTGCCTGAAAGTCGATCGTTTCAGAAGTGTAACAATGACAAACGACGTCACGCGCACGTGTGGGTGCGCAGCACCAAAAGGGAAGAAGCTAGTGACGCAACTGCAGCACCGCAGAACGAAAGCAGCAAAGAGGAAGCGTTTTATCGTAGCAATCAAGGGCAACGCGCGAAAGGCAAGACTTCGTTCCTTCCATTATGCTACGCGATGCCACTTGGACAAATTTATGGCTGCAGGTGCATCGACGTCTTCCCCTCTGCGTATTCCATTTCTATATTCTTCCTTTATCTCCTTTTCCTACCATTTTGCTTTGAACGGTGCACCACTGATAGGTCTACTGATTTAGTATCAGACGAAGCGACTTAATTCTTGCTTTACGATATTGCTTCTTTACATACCTGAGTGCTTTCTCTTTCACTGTGCTTCTAAGTACTCAATCGTTAGAAACCTGATTATTTATGCACATTTTGATAAAAAAAATTTAATCGACTCTGACCTCGGCTGAGTGTTCTTGGGAACAAGCATATGATAAGAATCGAATAAGAAAAGTTCCTCCAATCTATAAATCGTAAAACTCTATTCTTCTGCAATCCGAGTTCCCTCATCTGTTATAAAAGTTTCAGTTTTGAAGTTATTATGCCTCCTTCCTCATAGAATTTTAAATCAATCTTGCGCGTTGATACTACATCGACTACCCACTGAAAGGTTTAACAGAACTTCTGCGAAGCTACGCCTGAAATACACCATTTCAGAAATCCAGATCGACACCCCGGCAGGGCGATCTTCCTGACCAAAGCCACCCACGCGAAAAATCACTCAACGCTCTCGCTGCGCCGCAGAAAAGCGCGGGAAATGCCGAAGGATGGAACGCGTACACGCGATACGTCGAGGGTGAGCACACACGCTAGGCGGGGCATAAAGTAACCCTGTGGCCACCTTTATGGGAACACGGAGGCGCCCCGAGTCAAGGGTCAAGCGACTTCTACCAGGATGACCTCAGGGAAACAACGCTGGTATCCCTGCCACACCAGCACGGGTTTACTGAACTTTTACGCGTTCGACGTGAACACAGACAGAGGGAGTTACGTGTAAGCAGATACGCGTGCATCTCCTTATTGCGTATGCATATTCCTCGGCGAAGGGGAACGAGAATACCTCGCGCTACGCGCAGGCTGCGACTATTGTGGCGTCCAGAGGAGGGCAGGTCTCGGTTGGAATCGAAGGGCGAACCGGGGACTACCGTGGATTCTCTGCAGCATGTGAACAGAGAGTCCTTATTCCGGCCTCTGTAGCTTCTTTTACGTGGGTCTGCGGTGGCTGCGTGTCACCGTGAAACGGGAAGATAAACTTCGCTGCCTCTGGGGTAGGGCTGGGATTATTTGTCGAATTTTTCGGTATTCGAATATTCGAATACTTCAGTTGCTCAATTATTTGGCGAATATAATTCGAATATCCAAGTATTCGAATACTATTCGAATATCCAAGTATTCGAATACTATTCGAATATCCAAGTATTCGAATACTATTCGAATATCCAAGTATTCGAATACTATTCGCATATCCAAGTATTCGAATACTATTCGAATATTTAAGTATTCAAATACTGATGTATTCAAATAGTAGGGTATGAATTATAAATCAAGTTCTTTAGGTTCATTTGTCAGGGTGAAATCTTGTAAGCTAATTTTGACCCACTTCACACCATACTATTCGAATACTTCAGTATTCGAATATAGCATTATTCGAATAGCATTCGAATATAACAGTATTCGAATAATAACATTCGAATACTCAAATATTCGAATAATAACATTCGAATACTCAAATATTCGAATAATAACATTCGAATACTCAAATATTCGAATAATAACATTCGAATACTCAAATATTCGAATAATAACATTCGAATACTCAAATATTCGAATAATAACATTCGAATACTCAAATATTCGAATAATAACATTCGAATACTCAAATATTCGAAGTTTATTCGTAGCATTCGAATACTTGTAAAATATTCGAATATTAAATTATTCGAATAGTCCCAGCCCTACTCTGGGGGCGATTTGCAGAGGCGGTGTGCAGCTTGAGTTTCAGATGCAGGGGAGGGAAAGCGTTTTTCTTTTTCAATTAGGGTAAGTCAGGGTGAGATGGTCATAACGAAGGAATGGGCAGTGACAGTATTTTTTAGAAGGAAACGCTTGAATGCGCTGCCTCGACGTGGGTACAAAGTGTCATAGAAAACTAACATTCTTAGTTCAAAGTGTTGGAATAGAACGTTTTTAAAGATTTGTAAATCCACTGTGAAATTTAAGCTAGTGTTTCCAAATGTTTGATCAATATTTTGGTCATCTTGTTGGTGTTATTTATGCTGAATGTTTTTAATTCTCAAGATGTATTTTCGATAGTGCATTGTTTACAGTCTTTTTAACCTTTAAGTATTCGGGGTTACGTTTGTTCGTCTAAGTGGATGGGGAAGGGGTATCTTACCAGGGCTTTAAGGGAAAGATGGTCAATTGTTGTCCAGGAGAATTGACCATAGCTGGGTTTGATGTAATTTCAGATATTTTGATGAAAGTCGGAGAAAATTATTTCGAAACCAAAAAAAAAAAACAAGATTGGCTAAGATGTAAGTCATGTGGTTATTGGGCCCATAAAAATTGCACAGAGTTTGAGACTGTGTGTCGTACATGCGGATTAGAAGACTCACAGCAAGAACCCAAAGAAGTTTTGAGCGGGCAAAAACGAAGGTGGACGAAAACTAGAAAGAATCTGAGATAACCATTTAAGGACCACAACTTGTTAGCCTGATAGGTACATATGACCATCTTTCCCGGACATTAAGGGAGATATGGGCAATGACACTTCTTTTCATTTGTAAAATTTGTATATTAAATAATAATTTCTCGTTTATTCATATTAACGGACATGTAGATAAAGGATTGAAGTTTTGTTCTACATCATTTTCGTTGCTTTATTTCAAACAGGTTGGCTGCAACACACTCTAAACTAAACTATGACCATCTCACCCGGACTTATCCTACGAGATACAGGTACGAAGATCCGGGAGAATGCACTAATAATTTGAATCGGACAAAATCTCGTTTCTCGAAGAAGTTAGCAGCAACCACCCTCGCTTGCTTTCACCCCCCTGAATAATAGTAAAAGTAACCAAACACTGCAAAGGAAAACTGACTGCCCATCCCTACGAAGGCCACTGTTTCGCGTTTCATCCGCTTAAGGAAGCCACCCTCCTCACCCCTCCGTTGATCAGCAATCGAAACGCGGAAGGTATGTAATCGAGCTCGCATACGGCTCATCGATCCGCGCTGAAAGACACGTGGAGTGCCGCGGAACGTCCAGAAATCGTCAGGGGAGCGATCAAAGGTGCGTGGCTCGTACGTGAGCGCATCCTACGTAACTATATTTAATAAGGAACCGGATAGACGCGAAGGAAGCGGGAGAGAGATAGGGCGAAAGAGGAATCGAGGAGAACCTGATATGGTAATGGTAAAATATGAAGAGTACGAGAGGGTTGGCGCGGAGTTCGTAGATGGTATCGAAAGCGGGGAATAAGAACCGATGGAAAAAGAGCAGACCGAGAAAAAGGGGGGACGGGGTGGAGAAGGCCCCACGAAGATGAGGAAGAAGAGGAGAAGAAGAGGAGCAGAGGAGGAGGAGGAGGAGAAACAAGAATAAGGTACTGGCACACCGCACTGCGGCTTTACGAGCAAGTCAATGACTCTATACGGTCTTTGTGGGCCCGTGGAACGACTTCTACCGGGCCGCTAAAGCGAGCACGGTCGCCTTCTACGGGGTGTGGTCCCCTTTCTATGGAGATCATCCCCCCCTCGCTCCACCCCCATTGTATCGATCGGACCCATTGTTTCGCGCGGGGAATCCTCCGCATCTGCTTGATTCGGCCGAATGTTCCATCACCGACGGCGAATCGTTGTGTGCAAAGTCGACCTAGGGGAGATCCTCTTGTAAACCTACTCCCGTACCTCCCCGCAACGTTGCGCAGCGGAATCCTAATTCGACGTAAACTGTACCTACCCTACGTCTATTCCCGCCAGTCTATGTACTCCACTGAATTCCAAGAGACTCTCCTCGAGTGCAGCGAGGGCAAAATGAAAAAGGCCCCGGCTAGCAGGCTAAACGGCCGGGGCCCGATACACCTAATGCCCCCGCAAGAGTCCCCGACACGCCTCGCCCGGGCAGTCAATTTCGCAGAGTAACCGAAAGCCACCGACAAATTAGGTACGAGCCCCCGAGACGATCTACACGCCGCATCTACACGGCTGAGGGGCCGTTTTCTTTTTGGTAACGCGCCTCTTCTATCGCCGGCCTGGATCGAATCACGTCCCCCTCTGGACGTTCCAAGTACGCGTGCAAATACGTCATGCCGGCCGCCGATCGTTATTGAGATTCAACGGATGCATTAAATTAATCCGGATTTATATCCCCGCGTGGCAGGCGCGCGCAACACACGCCGAGAGGTCGGGGCGCGGTCGATCCTCGGCTGGCCGTTACTCCGTGGCTACTCCGCGATGTCCGGGGCTCGGTTTACACCGCGTGGGTGTGGATTTATCATTCCTCTCTCCGCGGAGATCCGGACAAAAGGGGCCACGATGCTTCTCGTTTTCTCTCGAGCGCGCGAACGGCGGGAGGGGGCTCGACGGGACTTCCGAGAGGCCTCGACTGAGTGCCACTCGAGGATACAGCCCTGTCACGACTCACCTTCCCCGACATAATGGAGCCGCTTATGCTCGACGAGCAGCCTGCAGCCTCGCGTTACGCGCCCCACCTTCCTCCCGCCGTACATTTTTCGCGAATTCCCCGGAGACGGGAGCCTGGCCGGTATCGCGACCCCCGACTCGAATTCGGAAAGGGTTCGCCGCACGGTTACATCTGTGCGATTCGTGGGAATCGTGGGAAAGCCGGGGCCCTTTTTCGCGGCCTCTCGACGCGAGAGCGTGGACTCGATTAAATGGTAATTGGATGCAGGTTGCCCGGTCCCCTGGCACACGAAGGAGCTTTTAGGGGGGGTTGGAATTGTATCTAGGACTGTGGTATCGAACCACCGGAGTATCATTCATTGAATAAGAATTGCCTGGAGAGTTCTGTGTGGCCTCGGATTTAGGGAAATCAAGGGCTCGGGGTTAATGGACAGTGGGCTCTCTGGGTGTTTTTTATTTGCTTTGGTTAAGGACGAGGAATGGTTGATAGATTTCGGAGAAGTTGAGAAGCAGTAGAATGATTGGAATAAATGTATAAATGTATTATGAGAAAGTTATTTGAGCGGATGATCTTCTTTCTTAGAATTGTGAAACGAATACCAAGACGCGACAGCTGCATTTCGGTTTCAATGGACCTACAGTATATCGAATTCTCTTTCCGAGTAATCGACTCAATTATTGCTCTGAATGGACTAGGCTTGCGAGAGATAAGTACGGTGGCTTTGTGTGGGTAAAGATTACGCCGAAATTCGATAGAATTCCGAGGGAAATAGTTCTATTACGTTTTATAAACTCGGGTACAGAGACTCGGATAACAGACGCGAGGACTTTCAGCTGGAAGCTCTGACTTGCCTAGTTCCGCGGCTCGGACTCATTTATCGTGCCCACGCCAGCTTTTATGAGAACGAAATGCCACCAGTATACCGATACCCTCGGCCGCTAGCAGCCACGGGCAACAACGACCGGTATCTGTCACTGTCTCCGGCCAAAGCGAGTGAACGGAGATGATACGTGTCCGTAGCGAGCTCGTGCCATTCTTTTGCCCCCACTGGTTCCGCTCATTGTCAGATATTTACAAGGATTAAAATAAAATCTTTTAATTTTCAAGTAGGTGACATTGTGTTAAATTATCAATATTATTAGTTAGAAGAAGATGGCGTATCGTTTCAAATTTGTGAATTAGTAAACAAGTAATTATTTAAATTACCCCTCGTTATAAGTTTTCTGAAGTTGTATGTAAATTTCAGGTACCTATTCAAATTGTTTTCTCTGTCTTATTTACTTCTTACATGATTTTTAAGAGGATTATATATGCATTTTCTTAGGCACTTAGTTTTCAATTAATGTATATATTATTATATATTCGACAAAAAATAATGTCGAGCAGAATACTTTAAGAAAGGAACCTGGATTAGGACGCTGAAAACACGCCGATTTTTAAGAATTATTTTCTCAACAAATATAAAGCGAATCTTCCCAAAACTTTAAGGGTGTTTTACTGTATATTCGAAGAAGAAAACTTTTTTATTCAAGAATATTTCATTCGACATTGTTTTATTGGTATATGTTCGTAGCGTCGGAGTTGTCAAATTGTGTTCATCCTAGCTAGAGGGTCCATCTTTTGCCAGAACAAAAAATGCCGAGGTTTTTCTTAATTGACCTGAATTTATATCGTCGATAAATTAGAATAATAAGAAAAAAGTTGAAGATTGACAAAATTACGGGACATTAAAGAAAAAGTTACGATTTTGACGGAAAAATTTCGACGTTTTTATGAAAAAAAAAAATTTAATTTAATTTCTGCATAAATGTTTTTCATTCATCGACGATGGTTGGTCAGTATATATCTAAAAAAAAACGGTGAAGTCAATGGGTCAATTACCAACATTTTTCTCTATCGTGTACACAAGTTTAGAAAACGTGGTTTCGAGAAAAATGCGTTTAAAGTTTTCGACTGTACCTATATTTGCGCGACACGCATCTGTTACGTCGGCTGTACCTATCTATGAAGCTACTTCGATTTTTGTCTTTAACTTTGGGAATATATTCTCCATGAGTATTACTATTGATTTAAAACAAAAAAACAATTTTTTCAGCGTCCTAAACCAAGCTCCCCCTTAACCTTTAGAGGGCCGGGATTTTTTCATTGAAATTGTAAATTTTATTTCTTAAAATTTATGCATATATAGCACCAAAATGGCCGGCAAAGTATTCAAATTCTTAGGTGGCCACTATAGTGGCCCGCCCGGCCGCGAACGGTATGGCATATACTGGAATTTTTAAAATTTGAACTTTAATATTTCTAAGGGTTTTTGATCTCGCTAATCACGATTCTAAGGTCAGAATATCGAAATTTTACGTAGAAACAGTGTTGCCAACCTAAACAAGCCTAAATGAATAACAGCAGCATTACATTCATATATTATTTTTTTCTTTGGCTTGTTTAGGTTGGCGACACTGTTTCCGCGTAAAATTTTGATACTCTGACCATAGAATCGCGATTAGCGATATCAAACACCCTTAGAAACAAGTACACATTTTAAAATTTTCAGTGGCCACTACAGCGCCAGCCTGGCCCTCTAAAGGTTAACTTAGCCGTTGAAATCATCAAACTCGCCAGCAAAAGAATTCCATCAGCACCCAGAGCCGAATTCCACGCAATTCCATCCGTCAGCTAATCGCCAACACATCAGCACAGCCATCCAACGAGCATCCTCTGCATCAGATACCGCTAGGGCATCCGCCGAGGCGACAAAGTGCCCTCGACCACGCAAAATTTCAATCTCAATCCCCGTACACCTGCGCCGCAGGATTAAATGCCGCGCGTACGAGGCCAGCTTTGTCTCTAGCCACGGAAAAGTGGATTACGACACCGAAGTGCCGTCCAGCGTCCGTGTTCCCACCTATCCGCGGGCACCTACGTGCGCCAGCCACCTACGAGGGCAGATGCTGAGGAGGAAGAATGGAGGAGCAAACGTGTCGGGAGCGTAGCCGCGACATGGGCTGGAATAGAGTTAGGCGAGCCTTGACAATGCGCGATGATAGAGGGTACCGCGCGGGGACACTTGTTAGACGTCGCCCGTTGCGCGCTTCCTTTGTGCCCAGATGTTCCCGGCCATTAATTATCGGCCGGGGGCCGCGAGCGGAGATGACTGGCGCGGATCTGGAAAGTGGCGAAAGAGGCGCGATTTTAATTGACCGCCCGAGCGGGGAACAATGTAACGCGGAGGTGTCGATAAATCCTCGGGAGGATGCCGTGGTTCGATTGGTCGCGCGCGAAAGAAGACGCGAATTATCGGCCGCGTGGGCCGGGACTTTGTACGAGCGGAGGTTCCGGCCGCGGCGATAAAATTCGTGTACCGTTGCGGAGATAGCGGCGGAGTGTTTTGCATTTAGAGACGCTGATATTTATCGAGTTATGGTCACGTGGCTGCCTCCCCCCCCCCCCTCTGCCGTTAGTTTCGCGCATTCGTTTGTCGAGGCTGTCGCTCTATCGTTCGTGGAATTCGTGATTCTAACGGCACCGGCGATGAGTTACAGTCGAGTAGGCACTCAGGCCTCGGACAAGCTCGAGGGTAATTATCTGGACGGGGAACGTGGATGAATCGCGCTGCGCCGAATCGGGGTCAAAATAGAAGTTCCCTAGAATAGTCCAACGATCAAGAGCCACGAGAGGAATTTACCTCCACCTACGCTTCTGAAACCGTTGCGCCCCAAGAGAACAGAGTTGGACTCCGTCGAAGTGCTTTCACATTCCTCTGTTTAACTCGAGGATCATCTACCGGAGGCCCCCGGAGGTGGACCAGATCGGCGGCAGCGCGAAAAAGAGCGCTTTGACCCTGATCAATTTCCTCCCGAACCCCCGGGGCCGGCGACGCGTCGTCGCGCGTGTACGAGCGGCTTGCGTAACAGTCGCCGGCGGGGAGGCAGGGGGGGCCAGGATGGCGAAACGAACGCGTGTCCCCGGCTCGGGCCGTTCCTCTGGCCCCGGCGTTCCCCAGGCTACGCACTTTATGCCCTCTCGTTGGCATAAATCAGCCGCAGCGCGTACAAGCATCCCAGCCGGCTCTTCCTCGACGTGTTTCGCCACTTGGACAGAGCGGCAACACAAGCTCGCCGGGGCCCGCGTTTTCCGCGGCGACGGGGGCCCCGCGTGTGCGTGCACCCGTGTACCCGATCTCCCGACACGATCGCAATAAAATCGATCCCGGCCGATCGGGCGCGACTACCGAGGGAATCGTACCCGAGCGTTTAATTGAACCGGCCGCGAGGCGTCCTCGCAGGAGGAACGGCCACTCGGGCGAATTAACAGTCAAGATGCACGATGTTCGATGGCTCACGTTGCACACACGCCTGACCAGGGATCGTTTCGAGTGGCTTCCTATACAACTCCATAAAACCGTGGAATTCGTGCTCGGGGGGGGGGGGGGAAGGGACGGGAAGAAAAAACGATTTAATCGTCCGGGCGCACGATATCAAGATCGAGCGAGCGTCGTGTGCACCCTTCCCCCTTCGTTACCCGCTCCACGTCCCCCGTCGTGGCCGCGAGGATTCAATTTAGAGGAGTAACACGAGAAATAGAGGCGAACGGGACACCAAGGCACGGGGGGGGGGGGAGCACGGAGGAGGAACGGTGACCCCTACCCCCCCCCCCTTTTAATCCAGCGTCTCGCTCCCGCGGCCGATTAATCTATGGGCGTGCTGTTAATCGTTTAACCGGCGCTCGATAGAGCGGTTTCTAATTAGCGGAATGGAATGGAGGAGGCGTGATCGGATCGTCGAGGGAAATCCCTTGCCGGCCGAGGTCGTCCTCTGCGAAAGGGACGACGATGTTGCACAAGCCAGAAAACGTGGCCAGAGGGGGCAGGGGGCGGTGAAGGGAAGGAGGAAGCGAGAGAGACAGGTGGAGAGAGGGCTGGCGAGGTGGCTCGTGCTTGCCACGAGGGGCAGAGAGGGACCAGGTCGTGGATAAAGGAGCTGAGAGAGCGGGATGCTGCAAATTGAACCATTACGACTAGAGGCGGTGGTACGCGACCGAATCGACTGGGAGCGAGGCGAGCCTCGAGGAGCTCCTCTCCCAGGTCGCCGGCGGATAGTTACAACCTCGTCCTGAGAGCCGAGGGCCCTCGGAACGGAGCCAGCGACTGGGTGAGCTGAGGAAAATCGAGGGAGACGCGAGCGGGCAGAGCCTGGTTCTCCTGTTGTTGCAAATTGAACCATTATGACTATCAACTACAGCAGCGAGCCTCGTCGAATCGTGTGGCCCGGGGGGAAAAAGCTCGAGTTTTAACGCGACGCCTTCCACCGGGCCCGATCGTCGTCTCCGGTGGAAGAGGAACGACGAAATTCCTCCGGGAAATGACGGCCAGGCGGGGTAATAAATTTCGAAGAACTAGATAATAAGTATCGGAGACGCTGAGAGCGGAGGAAGAAACCGACGATAACGTCTGGCAGTCGATGGATAAACTCGTGGAGACGAGTCGAGGAAACTCGACGGTACCTCGTAACGCCTAGGTCGAGGAATAGTTATGGCCTCGTCCCGAACCCGGCCAGATGCTCTCTATAAGGGATATCTCCGACCAGCTCACGGTCAACGGCTATTAGGAGCACGTGAGCCGGACACGCCTTTTACGAGTTTTCATTCTCCCCGGTTATCGGCGCGTCGCGGGGCGAGGAACGGCCAGCAATAAGCACGCCGCGGCCTCGTCGCCGCGAGCACGCACGAAATAATTGCGAGCGATCCGACCTCGTTAAACGAGAGCCGCCTGCAGGAACACCGGAATGAAATCCCGCTTCGCGCGAAACCTGCACGCTTCCTCGGCCAGATGCCCGGCCAGCGCGAACGCGACACTAACGTGGTAATTTGTACGGATGCGAGAGGTCGTAAAACCCGCGGGCAAGTGCCATTTTCTATACCCGCTGAAACGCGCGCCGGGCAGCTACGCAAGTCTTTAATCTCGTTCCCCACTGGCAGCCATTAATCGCGGATGGATATTCGTCGGAAATGTTTCCTCTATAGTTGGAAGATGAGAGAGCTTGTTGGCGATGTGTACGAGGCTCGAGTGGAAATACGGGGAGCGCGAGAATGAAGGAGCTCGGTGGAAGAAACTTGTATTTTTCAACTAATAAAGCAATGTCTCTGGCCGGCATTCATAGTCGCCACTTATTCTTAAGCAAATGCTTGAGCATTCGGAATCCTTTACTAGCTACTAGGTTAGTAGAGGATTCCGAATGCTTAAGCATTTGCTTAAGAACGAGCAGCGACTATGAATACCGGCCTCTAACTTGATAAGAAAATCAACCGTGGATAAGAGAAAGCTTCCTCTAGGTCCTCCGTAGAAACCTCCACGTGCAAAGTGAATTACGAGTTATATATATATATATACACTTATAGTACTACGCTAGCTTTACCAGACCCCGTGGGAAACATTACTGATACCATTCACAACTGCGGCAAACAGTAACCCTCTCTGAAGCGGCGCGGTGAGAGTGTTAAAAAGTCACTCGAGCATCCCCTAGCGTGGGGCGCTGATAGAGCGAGCCGAGGAAGCGGTGGCGTGTCAGGAGCCCGACGAGCCGACGGATAGCAATCGACGAGTGGCAGGGGCAAGAAGGTGGAAAAGCCTGGTGGCTTGTTTAACGGGAAAAGGCGCGCGACCGGGGGCAGGCCAGCGTGAAAGACGGAGGGGCGGCGAGGAAGCGACGAAGAAGGTGGGGTCGCCATGGTTGTGGTCCGCCTGGGAACGACAGGACCAACGCATTGTGATCCGAGCAGCGAGGAGGCCACGCTAGGCTGACCCTGGGCTTTACATTAACCATCCACCGTGTACACACGCACGTAAATGGCCACCACCCCTCGCTTAAGTTGTACCTGTTGCACCGACTAATCATTGCCCCGCCAACTACCTTTTGTCTTCCCTCCTTCGCCTCCACCTCCTGTTACCCTGCCCGCTCGCAGCGTCTGGGGCAAGGTTGCGCAACGGGCAAACGAGACTCTCCTGCCGCGGTAAACAGAGTGGAACGCGGAACGCGGGCAGCGTCCAAAAGATCACGCCGGCCGCTGAAAACGGCGGGCCGGTGGTCTGCGGCGTTAATCGACTTTATTGTCGAACGCATTCCTCGCGGCTGCCCGCGAGAAGCAGTTCAAGGAGAGGCCCCTGTCGATCTTTTCAATTCGTGAGAATGCCGCGGACACGCGGCTTCCAAGCAATGACAATGATCGCGGGGGAGGCTTGAGAACGAGAGATGCGCTCGTTGACGATGGGTCTTATGGGAAAAACAGCTGCGGGCGAGACTGTGGCACCATTACCTTGGGACCTTACTACGTTCTGATTGAGGATAGTAGCTCCAAGGATTCCACCTGTTGGATAACTCTTTTCGAGTGTTTTTTTAATCGAAGAAATTCGCGTGGCGGGGATTGAGGTTTGTGTTCTGGGATTGGTGACTGAGAGATCTGTTTACTAATCTTTGAGTAGAAGTTTAGTGGGCCGTTGGTGCGATATTCAATGTAACACACTGCCAACTGCATGAGTTTGTTTTAATTAAATGTTTAGTTAGTTCCCTGATGCAATGATTGCAATGACTAGAGGATCTGCTTAAGTAACTTTATCTTCCAGTAATGTGAATACTGCTACTAAATATCTTTCTTTTATCCGTCACAGTGGATTCATTATAGAGAACCTACAATTATTTTGAACAGAGAAGGAGAAATGGATTTGTAATGTAAAGGTATGAATTCAAGAATTATAAATAAATAACTAAAGAAAATAAATTATCCAAAGAGCGAAACTCTTGCATCGCAAGATTTACTACATTGCAACGGTATTGGCAATATGTTAACCAGATACCAACTCCTATTTATAACCACAAGACCCGCGATATGGAACTCTATCAGGGCATTGCTTAAACATTATGAAATATATGTATCCTGAATACGATTACGCCAGAATTGACGTACTCGATATCAATTTCCCATTCAATCAAACAAAACACACATGCATATACGATCAATTGGATTTCTCAGAAAATTCAATAGTAACCCTCTGTGGTCCACGTATCTCGCGCAATGAATACTCGGTAAACATAGTATAGCGTAATCAAAAACAGATGCATAAGAAAAGCAACCATTGATTGGATTACTAAACTAAATTTCAAATCTTTCTCCGTTTACGCACTTGAGCTTATTAAAACTTCAACAGAATCTTCTCTCATTTTTTAAATAGACGATAGAAATTATATTCCACAAATATCCTTGCATTAATAACACAGATGTTATACCACATATCATGTGCACGTAAAGTGTGCAATCATTGATTGAAATCTCTATTTGTGTACGTGGATCACTGCGCTTGGCGACCACGCGTGTCTAGAAGACACTGTCGGACCACGAAGGGTTTGTAAATTAAGAACTGGGGACTCACCCTCGGGGCATTTGCACTTGTAATCCAAATCGTTGATCTGCTGACACGTGCCTCCGTTTTTACACGGCGATGGGTCGCAGGGAATGTACTCGTTCTCGCAATTCTGGCCAGTGTATCCGCTCGAGCATATGCATCTGCAAAGGAAACGGGCGGTTAAAGTCGTCGGTTACAAGCGGGCAGAAAACGAGGCTGATCGATTAAGCGGTCTGACGAAACGGCGATCGACGGGGCCGATAAATTATTAGTTAACGCGCCTGCGATCAAGACTTCAGCCACTAATTGCACTGTGCACACGTGGTTGCACGGGGAGGGAAACACAGTGCACTGTGGGTAGCCGAGGAAACCGCCGAGTGATTTCACGTGGGATAATGGAATTTGGTAGAATATTGGAGGAGGAACGAAATTCTTAGATGAGTTTATAATATACAGTACCGACCTACTGGAAACATTTATTGTATCACTCGAATATTAAACACGTTATCAGTTATACCCCTCTTATTATTAATACTAAGATAATATTGCTGCAAAAATATCTGCCTCACTGTTTTGGTAAAAATAAGTCGGATGCGAATTATATTGCTACGAAAATTATGCGTACTACGTAAATGCTGCAATAAATATTTCCTACTGGACTCTGTATGTGATATTGGAAAATGTCATGCAAGTGTGGAGGAAGAAATATTGGAGGTGCATGCAAAAATTTTGTATAATATAATTTCATAGATGTTATGAGTTATTCTTTCTGTGTTTTAGTCAGTCTTGTTGGGCAGAGAATGTGTTTTGGTGGTGGAGGTAGGTCGGTTCTTATGGAACAGTTCTATGGAGTTTTTGTATTAGACGATTGAAGATTGAAGTTACCAGATAATTAGACGACAAATAATGAACCATGTAGAAGAAAAAATAAATGTAATTGGAGGGATAATTATCGTATCATTTTTAAGTTTTCGTGTGCTGAATTCGTCTTCCAAATTCTGGTGCAATTTGGGCTTTCAGTTTCTTTTAGTAGCAATAAAAAATCTACGGACAGGATTCATACAACCTAATATTACCACTTCGGGACTAAACCTGGAATCTTGGATAATAAATGTAGTAAAATATTATTCAAGATAAGATTAGACAACATAAAACTACAAATGATTTGTAAAATAATAGCCAACTGCAAAGAGGAATATGTTCTTAAATCAATGAAGAATGAATGAGAACGCTATCTAGAACACTCTCTTCCTAATTTCTTGATCAGCTGATCAATTAAAGATTGTGGTTACTGGCTAGTGATACCTAACAGAGCCATATATCACTCAAATATCAGTGCATCTTCAAATTAAAAATTAAAGGACCTAGTTGTTGCAAGATTAAAAAATCCACATCGTTTGTCAAAAGAATGAATCTTATAACCAAGCGTTTCTAACTTTTCTAAGTCCAACAGAACTAAAATCCACAAGAATCTCAAATGAATATTAACTGTTAAAGATTAGTGTCAGAATTTTCAAACTCCTATGGAAAATAAATGATTCCAATATTTCAACATACTATTTCTACTCATTTCTCAAGGTTAATATACTGAATAATTATACTTTAATTGATTCAAAAAGTAAAGGTATAGATAACCATTGTGCTTAATTATCTGTAATTAATAAACTCTTAGGCTCTGACTGCAGAATTCCTCAATTTAACAAGAAATTTGATTATGCCACCCGTTACGCAAACGAAAAATATTTTAAGATCACGCGAAATCACGAGTATCCACATAACGGGCGAACAATGGAAACGCATTGCATTTCGATCGATTTCTCACAGTTCTTCCGTTCGTTGACTGTCATCGAGGCAACGCGAGACCACTGAACCGCATGATCCATCGAAACGATCAATATTTATAATACCGGTTTCTTGCGCGGCGTCAACTTTTTACCCCCAGTATGACACTTTTTATGCGCATATTTTATACGCATCATTCAAATCACAGCAAAAACGCATAAATTACTTGAATGCCAATAGATACGATGAAAAATATGTTAGGTACTAATCTGCTTAAACCCAACATTATATTCTGAAAAAAGTGACGACATGACACTTTTCAACATATGTCAGCGTGTACTAGAAGAGAAACATTACTATTCTAATCCAATTCAACGGCATGCTCCAAAAGAAATATGCTATAATTAATACCTCTGAACGCGTAAAATTCTCTAGAAGCAATATGCAACGAGGAGACAGTATCATTATTCTAATAAAAAAGTCAATGCTGCACGTCAAAAATCTCACGCTCCAATTGATACTGCGTGCTCGCGCGGTATTGGATATTCAAAAAATGCCGCGCTAAGTTAGAACTAAGGAGAACGCACCTCGAGCCAGTAGCCAGCAGAAGCAGCAACAACACGCGCGTCAGATACATTTTCGCTCGGATTCGATTCCCTCGGGTCGCGCAAGGACGCTGTCCTCATATTTTGACGGGAGCTCGCCGCGTGTTTACTCCGTTACCGAGAATCATCACCATAGCCGTAGACACGTACGCCCCTTGTTTTCAGGCTTCCCGTCGAGAATCACGAGAGAAATAAACACATCCACGCACACTCGCAACGAGCACGTAAATCGATTCCACAAGTTCACAATCCTACTAATTACACTAGCTTCGCATCACAGAACCGAACCAGTCGTCGAGCAATGCTGTCGAATAAATCCCAATCGTACGTCGGTGGGAACAGCGAGGCAGAGCTCTGAAAAAAATGGCGGCTCGTCGGTGCACCGTCCCTTCCAGCCTGCATCGAGATTTATCACCGGCTCGATTCCGGCACGGGCGGCTGATTATCCTTCCGCGACGCGTACGACATCCTCGACGCCTCCATCCCCGAAAATTTCTCCTGTATCCGGAACCCCGTGCGACGCTTTCGACCGCGGAGCGATTTAAACCAGCGGAACGATTAAAAAACGAATCCACCGGTGGTGCATGTTCCACGCGGGCCTCTCGTAATCGTTCGATCGAGGTGACGTTTAACTATCGATAATCTCTTGTGGTATCGATGTCACCTTGGCTGTATCCATCCAGCGGAGCCGCTCTGTCGTGATTCGGGGCGGTGAAATAAACGGCGGCGCGCGCGACGAAATAAACGATACGTCAATGTCGAAGGGAGAAAAGCAAACAAACGTTCGAGCAGAGGACTCGAAGGGCAGGACGGTGGACGCGAGCCCGCGCGAGCGTGTATCTGCCAGCCGTGGGCCGCTCTTTTCTCACGCTCGTTCGCGTCGCTTTTCGCCGCTGCACACCGGTGCCGTTTCACTTCGCCACGGGGATCGCCTGGCGCGCGTACGCCCCGTACACCATCCAACGTCGATCCGTTTCGCGTGACAATGCGCCGAGCGTGGTCTAAACTCTCTTAAATTCGCTCAAATTGCCTCTATCCTGTGTTACGTCGGATCGCCGACGAGCTACCCATGACGGCTTGGCAGCGGGGGTAGGGGGCGTTGCCGAATCTCGACCATGCCAGCATCGGACTGTCAATGCATAAGATTTCCAACGATTTTCTTCGTGATACCGTAGTGCTTCCTTGGGTAAATCGACGGAGCACCGAGTCGCGACGAATGCAGCTCGACGCTCGAGATTCCCAGAGAATATCGACACGCTACGGAACGCCTCGGTTGCCGGTGTTTTTGGAACGCCACTTACGAGAATCCCGCGAAATCGACGACACGACACGAATATGTGCACTGGGTTCACTGCAGTTACTTTCACACGAGTCAACGAAACACTGTAGAATGTTACTTCGCGCAGCCACCGGTTTTCGCGCGTATTTTCATTAGTCGGTGGTGGACCGAAGGGTTAACGCCGACAGAGACGCGGACAGAACGTGCCTCGTCCTCGGACGGCTAGCGATAGACTAACCTTACCTTCTACCCTGGACCGCTCAGAGGGCGCCACCGTCATCAGCGACCCTCTCCACTGGCGTCACACTCGATTCCCCCCCATTGGGCTGTCGTGACTCCGTTTCCCTTCTCTTTCCACCTTACCCCGCTAACGCTGCTCTTCTCTATCGCTCTCTCTCTCTCTCTCTCTCTCTCCCGCTCGTTAACCAAAGTCCCCTCGGCTCGTTTCGTCACCCTTCGTTAGACTTCGACTACGCCTCGCTTTATCCTACTTTCGCGCACGCCGCTCGCCCGTGGCCCTCTCGTTTCATCTATCGCCTAGGTGCCTAGGTCGCAGCAACGATGCGGAATCATTGCGTGCATCTCGGGTCTCTGCCCCTATGTCCCTCCACCTTCGCCGATAGTATGCAAGAATTTTGCTAATTCGATAGTTACACGATATTCCTTGCATGCGCGCAGGCTGGGGAGGGTGTCGAACGAAATTTGTTACACGCTCTCGGGCTTCTTGTCACGGCGCGCTAATTGAGTGCATTTCCGTGCGCGGGCACGACGCTGCGTTCGACGAAACTGCTCCTCGGCAATCCTCGGGCACGGTTTCTTTTGTAACGACGCGCGGCTGCGAGCAGTGATATTTCTTCGAAGCTTGCGCAAAAGCGTGTAATAAAAATAGAAATCGTTTGAAAGGAGTACACCACTATTTATTTCGCCAGGCAAATGCTACTATCCCTCGTTCGACTATAGTCCAGACGGGACTAAGAGAATTTTATCCCGTCACAATACTTCCCCACTACCTAACGCATGACCGTCGGTCGCTCGTTTTCGCCGGAGGCCCTCTTGCTCGTGCAAATTTGCACCGACGCCCGAAAAATCTCATTAATCCCCTCATATGAATATTTATGGTAGCCGCCGTGCAAACAGACCGGAGGCAGAAGCGTGCTGGAGGCACGGAAATCCTGCTTAAACCGTGTTGACCGACCCGCTTAGGAGCATCGAACAACAGGCCGGATGGTGGCGAATTCTAAAATTTAATTTTCACTTGTTTACAGGCACAGCGCGAGCAGGAACGGCTCGCGGGCGTCGCGCAGGCACCTCGGGCCTCTCCAACCGCTGGGGGATGATCCGGATCGCTCTGCTAGCCGGGCGCGACCCTCGAGCTTCCCGGCCGGACCCACGTTACAAATCTCCCCCGTATAATCCATTATTCCGCATCGACGGTCGCGAATGAATTCCTCGATACATTCGATTTTCGAGAGTTCCCGATCGCACGTAGCTTACCGTCGCCTCGAGCCGCGCTCAATGGTCCAGCGAGAGCGCGAAATTCGCTCCACTTACTTTATGGAAAGCAGCGCCGCCCCGGCGGACAATGCGCCGCGGATGCCGGAATAAATCGCGGCGCCCGGCTCGCTCGAAAGGCACCAGCTTCCTTCCACGGGATATTTAAATTGAAAGCAGCTTATGAAACCTGCTTTCGCAACGCGGCCATAAAAGCTGAATTGTCCCGCGGAACGGTAATGTCCCGGGGCAGCGCCGGGTAAACGAAAACGATTTCGATACCGCGGCCGAGGTGTTTCCGTTACGAATACGGCCATTGTTCTACGAAACTGTCCAACTGCTCTACGGGCATCGAGAAAGACACGTTACCAGGCCCGCGAACCCGCGGGGCCCCCTAAAGACATTCGGCTCGCGGAGGTTCGGTTAGACAGGCCGATGTTTATGCGTCTCCGTTGTACGATTCATATTGGATGGATATCACGGCGGGCACTGACAGGAGGAAGCTTCGGGTACCTTCAGCATGGGTCTCAGCACTCAAAGGTAGAAAATATGTCAGAAGTGATCCAGGGACCAGTCGGGGCCCCTGACTTTCGAACGGCCGACACGCGGTGCTTTCAGCGTCGAACACGCGCTTCCCCGTGGCTCTCGGATGGAAAAAAGATCGAAAAAGAAAGAGGGAATCGCCGCTCGAGCCGGCGTTCCCCATTCGTCCCCTTCGTTTCGACAAATTCGGGAATTTACTGGCGAATATAACTGTAGAAAACAGGACCGTATATTTATCAGCCTCGATTTTATCGGACGCCTCGCTCTGCCCAGTTACGAGCATGTGAATGTAGGATATTGCCTCGGTGTACGTAAACATGGGAACAATCCGCAGGATCGAAATTTTATTTCCTCGGCCGTTCCGAGTGTCGCTGGTTTTCAGAATATCCTGCGCGATCGGTTACCCCGACGGCGAGAGAAGGGGAAGAGGAAGAGAATCGGCACTGTATCGTAGATCAAATCGCGCTTCGCCTTTTACAGCCGACTATTTTTCGGCGGGCTAATTAATTAGGCACGCGATGGGCATTAAAATTCCCGCGGCAATTAAGACCTTAGTGCTCGGCAGCCTCCGTCGACACCGAGCGTGTATGGAGCACCGCTATCGTCCCGTCGCGAGACCCTCGGCGAGAATAGATTAAATAAAAACTGAGCGCAGGGACATTCTCTCACCGACTCAACTATTTTACCAGAAGACAAGAAAAAATCTAAAGCAAGACGTAGAGATACTATTTTAGCGAATCCTTTCCAGCAAACCTGACCAATTTCATTGTGACCAACGCGCGTAATAACGTCGGAAAATGAAGTCATTTCGGAACAGCGTGCAAGCATCCCCGCAAAACCGCCGACAAGAAAGGAGCCGCTGGCGCGCGCGATAAATGCAAAAAGGCGCAGCCAGCTGCAAAACTAATGGGACCGGGTCCGAGAGGACGGATCGATCGCAGTTTGTCACGATCGCCGATCGGTCCCCGTGCTCGTTATCATCGAGCCCCGCGACTCCTTGGCGCTGCACGCTGCCCCCTTTTATTTCTGCCCGCGCCCGAGACGAGCAAAACGATCGCCACGCGATCCTCGGGGCCCCCGCGGCACCGATCTAGCCCGAACGGGGCTTTTTGCGACGCGGCGAACAGAGCCGGGTGTACGATTGGCCGCGGCATAATTTCGCCATTCGTTTCGACGTCCAGTTATTTCGTGCACCCGCCCCGGGATCGAGGACGAGAGGAATAAAAGCCACCGTGGAGGAACGATCGTCCTCCGCGAGGTGGAACAGCGCGGCGGGCGCGAGGGGGCGAAGCGGAGGAGAAGAATGGTCAGCGTCCATTTTTCAAGGGGACCCTCGGAAACGACAGAAAAGGACACGCACGAGAAAAAGTCGCCTTTTCGTTTGGGCCCTAATGCGAGGCTGGATTCGTCGACTCCGGGGAGAGCGAACACGGGGCGAGAAGGATTAACCCTTGGGATAGGGAGAGAATTTCAGCAGGTTAGAAAGTTTCAGGGCTGGAATGTTAGTTCTGAATCTTTTTTATATCATTCGCGCCGCTTCCGCGAATGGGATTATACTTCGCAAGAATTGAATATGGAGATGAATCCTGCTTTTTGTAAGATTGCAATAAGATCGCCTCGTTCCTTTTACCTACATTTATCCTGTCATTACAGCTAATGCGTCACGTTCATCCTCCTCGAGTCTGATCCCTCAATGAACTGCCACGTCAACCGTGATTTCCCCCCCAAAACGTACTGCATACTTAAAACTGAATTTCTGTAACACCGAAAATCGACCCCCTCGGAGGCTGGGACCGTTTTGTCATTAGCGGTACCAAAAATTGATAGGAGTCATTTACGAAGTACCGGGGGCCGTCGATTTAATTGACGTGAAATTGGAATCGCCGCGGGATGACCGGGACCCGATCGACGGGTGGAGGACAGGCCTCGAGACGCTCGTTCCCGTTCATCTTTACGAGGCTATCAAGTCCCGCGATGAAAACATTCTCGCGCGGAATATTAAGTGCACTCCTGGTTAATAATAACCTCCCAGCTTTAGCTATTGATACGCGTCGCTCGATTACAGCTTCATAACGCGTGTACGTGCATTACGCAGGAATTTCGCATTAGGCGGGAGACGAGCGGGCCCGTGGACGTCCATCGAAAATGAGTGGGCCCGCGTTGCACCGATTACCCGGACGCGTATAAAAAGTTACGCGAGCTCGGGTGCGCTCCGCTCTTCCTTCATCGTGCCTCCGTTTCCCTGTGCCTTAACCCTTGATCGACGGAAAGCTTAACCGTCACTCGGGCGCAGGCCCCATTTTCAGCCTTTACTTCATTCCAACATACTTCAGAATATACTTTCGTATTAGGTCACAATCTTGTCATAATCTGAAGCCCTTATCTTCTTCGTGAAGCAAGGCTCAAACTTAATTTTTCACGACTGCGGCATTTAGGCGATAAAGTCGTAAGTTGTGAAAAACTGACAGTGTGAGTGTCGAATGTAAATTCTAAGAGTTTATTGGGGATTTAGGAATATTTTTCCTAGAATTAAAGTTAAGTAAAGATTTTTAAAAAGGCCGTGTTACAAAAAACAAATCGTGCAAAGAGAGAATTTTATTTCTTTCTAGACCGTGTTAAATTAAAAACCGTGGCAGGACGAGACTAATGGTATTAAGTACCTAACACGTGCCTTGGTGTTTTAAGATGGGTCCCATTGGGCCCAGTATCCACCAGGCGAAGGTTAACCGTGTGGATGGTCTGTTTGCAAAACGTGTGTGATTGGAGAACGTCCGAATGGTGACGAGAAACGAGCACCAGTTGAAAAGTGTTGCAGGAACCGATGGTTAACGTCGGTGGAAATCGCGGGAGAAATGATCCACGCGTCACGCTAAATGGAAAGGATGTTGCAAGGATATTCCGTTCCCGCGCATTCTGCTCCCATTTTCGCGCGAGACTGCTGCGCAACATTGTTTCGAACGACGATGTAGATCATCTCATTGATTACACATCAGAGTCTCCGTTACGCGTTTGCATGCCGCGAAAGAGGAAACGAGACGCTTTATCATCCTCGTCGTGACTACGTTTGATTCCGTATTCATAATTGTGGCGCAGAACAATCTTCAATTCAGAGATATAAAAGACTCGCAGGCTCTTTGATGAAGCTAATTGCAACGCAGATGGACTATGGAACATATTTCATACCAAGAAAGCTGTGACAGTTCTCACGAAGTAAGGCTGTAAAAAATTTAATATCTTTAGTGCCCCGTGAAGCATCGGAGACTCCACGATATCTATCACAAGTATTTAAAACTTTCGTCAACAGAAGAAAGAAAATAAAATGCCTACCGAAGAATTTTATTTCAACTTTCCCGTAATCTAATATTGCAATTTAACATTTAACAATTTGATCAATTTTCATAGGCCTATTTTACGTATTAAGGATGCCAATAATTTTCAAATAGTAAGAGGAATATGTCAGCAATAAATAAATTACCACCTAAGTAGGTATTATAATTTAAGAGTATTCCCAAAAACAATTCATTTCGCAACGAATCGAAGGGTACTTTTTCGGTCATGGCAGAATTCCTAATTCAGTGGTTTAATCGTACACTTGAGCAACAATTAATTCCGCGTCGGGTATTGTGTGTCCCGAGCCTATGACGTAAACGGATGCACAGCGCGTAAAGTAAGGAGTATAACGTTGGATTAACGCGGCTAATGGAACGCCAGCACAGGGCGCTTTCCCACCGTCGTAATTGCCTAAATTGGTTGGACTCGATAATCGTTATGTCAGATGATTCTCGACGATCAACTTCCCTGTTGGACATTCTGCTGTTCGCAAAATTTCGTTCACACACGGACGTGGAAAGAACCACGAGACTGGAATGATAATTTTTCAAGAATACGACCACGGAGATATTAATAACAAAATTCTTTACCACTATTAATAGAATACCTACTAAAAAATTTCATAATTCGATATTCTTTCGACTCCTTACGATCTTTTCGAAACGTCTTAAAGTAAAAGACAACGTTCCTCCTTCACAAAATAGAATGTTTCATTCCTCATCACTCCGCGAATCGAAAAATGTTAATTCTCTATTAAAGGGACTCCGCAAAAGATTTCTATCGTCTAGAGTTCACACGATCTGTAAATGACGTGATGGATCATTGATCCACACCCAAGTGAAAAATCTGGTAGACCTTGTCGTCGGTTCAATAGGTTGAGATATTGTCCTTCGACAACGCCTACAACATTCTGCTACGTTATAAATAGTATATGAATGACCGACATATTGCAACAATGATTAAGCAGTTGTTAAAAAACTGTAATATCTAAAGCGGCATTCGTTTCTTCAATTGACTATGTTGGAAATTATCACTCGATGTCACACTCGATTCAAGATGGATCGCTAAGGGGTAGATGATGGAAAATCTAGTCCTTCTCATCGCTCATGGAAATGTGGAGCGACGAATGGGCGGCTCATTTGCATCGTTGATTCTCTACAGAAGTGCAATGGAATTTAACCTTGACAGCTTGATCCCAATCGATAGCATTGCACCATTAATCACCACTGTCTCTCGCGCGTTCAATTATCTCTGCCAAGATGGCGACTCGCGTTTGTTTGAAATATGACAGAGCGAAAGGGTCAAGCTATCGGCGACCAGAGACAAAAATTGGGAGGCTCTTGCATTTCGTGCTAGAGAAATGTTAAGAAAAAATCGAAACCGTTCGTTAAAGTGCGTCGAATTTTCAACGAATTGTCAACAACAAATGCATTTTTAACATAGGATAAATTCAATTTTTTATATAAAACGAAACTTAATAAATAATTCATCAGCCTTCCTAATGATGCAAAACTGGACTCCACCTTTAAAATACCCAATCAATTAATCCCTACGTCCAGAGTATCCAGTTTGTCACGATTCAGTGTAAGTTTCCCCCAGGGAGACGCTGAAGATCCCATTAGTTTTGCACGTTGCGTTATCTCGATTCGGTCATCGACCTTATCTACAAGATCCTTTTTCCTTATGTGTATTCGCGAACGAGGAAGGATCGAAGGTGCAA
This sequence comes from Andrena marginata, assembly GCA_963932335.1. Taxonomy (NCBI): domain Eukaryota; kingdom Metazoa; phylum Arthropoda; class Insecta; order Hymenoptera; family Andrenidae; genus Andrena; species Andrena marginata. Next base: position 10,188,071 of record OZ010660.1, read on the forward strand.
ATAGAAGGTATTCCGAGGTGCGTGCGTCAGTCTGGTGACACTCTGCTTCTATCTTCGACCAGTTGAACGAGCTAAATCGCGTGACAATCGTTTTTAATCTTAATCTCAGTAAGAGTCTGCCTCGCAATCGCGCTTGCAACGCTGTGGGATATCGTGGATCGGCTGCAGATCCGGTTGCTCCACTGATTCTTTTACCAGACACTGACTCTGGATCCTAACAGCCTATTCCAAAGATTAATCTGACACGTTGATGTCTCGAATTCCCGTTAAATGTCCCTGCGCGACCACTGTGACGTTTAAGCAGGGCGACTCGATTCGTCGAGAATTCATTTGCACTTTCAGTGCTGATTAAAACAGTTTCGTTTCATTTTGGAAGACAGATCTCGAGGGAATAGTGCCTTGACTGTGAGTCTTGGTGCTTATATTTCTAACTAGATTTACTACTAATTCTATAAAAGAAATTTATTTATTTTTTGTGAAAATAGTCACATTCATCTGGATTAGTTAGGCATAATGAGGTGGAACACATTTCGTCATCCCAGAGTTTACCGTTCGAAAGTTTTCAGGCGACAAACACTGCTTTATATATTAAGATTGATATATACTTAGAATAATTCGATATCTGGAGCGATAAATATGATGCTGTTTAACATTTTGCCCACCTCACTGAATCTACTTTGAGTAATCAAAACGAAGAACAGGGTGTTGATATTACACACACACAAGTTTCTAAAAATTCCCGATATATCGCGCATTAGATTTCCACCCAAAAAAGTTCCCAACCTAAAATCGCAGCAACGAAGGTATGATGGAAGATAATACATATATTCCACTTTAGGTATATATCTTTTTTTGTATTTCCTTCTCAGATGATCCACTCATTCCCGGAAGTGTGGGCCAGTGTTTTTTGCAGTCCACCGGGAAGCCACTTTGTCCGCCCTCGTTTTGCGCAATTTTTCATAAAAAAAATTGTTTTTCTAGCAAAATAGAGGTTGCTTTAAACCTATATAAAAAAAATCAAGCCCTGTATTTTTATTTATACGAACAAAAAAATCCCTATCTTTGTCTTTTGTTAGTGACTTCACCGCGGGTTCCCCCCTTAATCTCAGCCCAATCACTATTCCTACGTAGGTGCCACAGTGAAGAACAACCCGCAGTCATTAACTCTCCACAACCCAGAGCGACCACCATCATTGCCCCAAAACCCGCCCTCGTATTCGAGACACGTAAAATTGTCTCCATCCGCCGAATATCCGACGATAATTCAAGCGTTCGAGATCCCGATGCGTATCAGCATCAGACGCGAGGAACCAGCTCGCCAGCTTCACTCGAGCTCTCTGTATTCACGCCGCGCTCGCGCGGATCCTTAATGGTCCCTTGACGCGGGGTCCTGGATCATCGCTAGACAGCCATGTCCCCCAGCAAAATTCGAAAATCCTGCCCCTCGACATTCAGGGCACGTAGTTATCGGTCAGTCGGTGCGGTAGAAACGGGTTCTTCGAATTGCTCGAGATCTCTATTTCTGCCTGCTTCGGCGTCGATCCGAGGGAAGAAACGGGCCCGGCTTCACGGCCGCCTCTGGCCGACCCCGCTGACCTCGCCTAGGCTTCCCTCGCTGCGTGGAAACGACTCTAAAGTCCTCCGCCCCGATCTACGGATCCGCTCGTCCCGTCCCGGCCTACGTGACGCACTTTCCAGCACACCTCGCCGCGTATGAATACATATCATATCGTGAGGGACGCGTGACATCCAGCCGCGAGAGCCGCGCCGCCCGGCAAGGCTGTGAGAACACCGATGTTCCTCGTTAGATTACTTTCTTCCACGCCGGCCTCAAGGTTAACAGCGGCCGAGCAACGGATCTTGATCGAATTAACATACACAGTCGATCGAGGTCCTCCCCGAGTTTTCTCAGCGTGGAAAAGCGCGCCCTGCCCGCCTCGGCGTGTAATTTAAACTGAATCGCTCGTCCGCTGCAAGCCGGCTTGCCTCCTTTCGGATCACTGTATTCCGATTCTCATGCACGATATTCAAATTCTCGATTGTACGACGAAACTTGGCTCGCTCGCTTCTCAACATTATCGCAGAGGCAGGCACTAACGTTACCTCCTTCTCTGCTGCCAAACTCTACCACGTTCTTCCGACAATCTTACACGGCGACATGCTCGAAGAATTGCAAAAAAGCTTTCGAAGAACCGTGCGCTACCTGCGATCGAAGCCGTATCGGTGATGGCCAGCCAGCCGAAGGGAACAGGTGCGCACAAATTCTTGGCTCTCGCAGGAATGAAGCCGCAGGGTGAACCAGGTGCTACATAGTTGGAGCTAGAGGACGCGAAGAATTCGACCCTGCGGGGTCAATCGCTGCAGCGGCCGAAATTGCTGCGGAGGCCACGGTTTATCAAGATCCACTACGGATCCGTCGGAGGGTTAAGGAACACGGGCGGACTCTTCCTTTTGCCTCGCCTCCGCTCAATTAAATTCTACTTCAGGGAGATCATTTCATAAATCACATCCTGTCCCGCACACGCGCGCATGCACGCCGTGCGCGAGCGCGCGCCGCTCTTCGCGCGCGTGTTCGCGGCGGACGCTGATTGCTATCCACCGAACGGCGGGCTTCTTGAACGTTTGAAACAAATGGGGCGAGAGTGATTCAACGAAGTTGCGCGTCGCGAAGCATGCGGAGCGACTCGTTGATTGAATTTTTCTAAGCTTTTTCCAGGTGCACTGGCAGGTGGAGGCTCCTTACCGCCTTGAAAGCGAATGTGGGGAGCAGAGGTGCGCGTGAAGCAAGGAAACGAGGACACTCGCGAAGGGAAACAGAGCAGCTTAGAAGAAATGGAATATAGTAAAAGAAAATTGTCACCTCGAGCATTAAGGTCATTCTGGTTAGACGATTTGAGAAAATCGATTTTTTTTTATAACATTTTTCGAAAGTAGATATCTTCGAGAATGTACTATTAAATTATCATTGAAAAATTCTAATTATTTTCGCTTCTACGTAGGTATTTTGTAGGGAGCGCAGAGCCTCGACCACCATACATAAAAACTTTGAACGCGTTTTTCTAGGAACGGCATTTTTTCACATGGTGCAGGTAAAATCTCAAAATCTATCGAACCGATTGCTTTATAAATTGAACTGATTATTCTGCACACCTATACCTCTGGTCGGTACTACAACCAAGTATTTCTGTTGAGTCTAACCTACTTTTAAAATCGAAAATAGCACAGTAAACACAGCCAAAATACATTGATTCTTGTATTTTGCCCACCATTTTGTTAATTTTAAGGATAAATTATTTATTCTAGTACGGGCCATAGCGACTGTCATACTGTTCAAGAATCTGTTTGTATTTTTGGTTTTAAATAAGTTCAACTGCTGAAATCACCTACACGAGCGAGGCATGAATTTTTAAACATGTCATCAAAATCGCCATGAAAACCATTTTAGAAGCAATAATTTTATAACTTTCATATTTTATATTTACCGTAGAAATGTAGTTTAATCGATAGAAAAAAAGTTTTATTCCATTACTATAATTCCTGTCTTCGCAATAAATTCCTGAAAATCGCTGAATTTATCGGCGCGCTAACCAGAATCACCCCTTAAATTGTCAACTGAACGCTCTTTCTGGAAAATTCTTTAAATAGTTCACTGTTGCCATCGAGCTGAGAGAAGCCACCGAAAGCTAAAGTTCAAGCAACCAGCGACAAGCCATTATCGTCTCAGGCGTTCTCTAAAATCTGCGACGTTCGTTACGAGGCATAACTAACTACAAGAAAGCTACGATCACCTAACCGCCATTATCGGCTACGCTGCCTATACGGAATATTTCATCGTAAGGACTCGATTAATTATCCCCGAGATTACGAGGCTGCATCGACGAAGTATCTGTCCTCGGCGTAGTGGCGTGCTCGCTCGGCCACCGATTCGACGTAACTATTTAATAACATAGTAGCTCCTACCCGCACCACCTGGCGGCCAGGCGTGCCACATCAAAGTCTTTATTAGACCCAATTGAACATTATTGCTTCTCGGGCCGCGTAACAGAGATCGCTGGGGAAAGAGGGGAACAGGGTCGACGGAGGAAGAGGGGGTAGGTCTTGACGTGGTTATTTAAGCAGGTATGAAGGCAGGTGAAGTGATCTGCTCCTAGTTACGATCCTAGTAATGGCGGGACTCGAATGGGATGTGCATGCATCGATATATGCATGTATGAGCGTTAACTATGCTGCCGAGGAAAGGTCACAGGGCCCACTAGCAGAGCTGAAGTAACAGCGTTAAAGGGAATTATTGGGTAGCCGCGCGATTAACCTCTCGGAGATATTTATTAGCCAGCTGATGCCTGATTACTCCTGTCCTGCTGCGAGCTTATTCCGCGTTACCCAGACACCGTTCAATTAAGGGTGGAAAGGACGGCTGCGATTAGGGGAGGCAGGGATGGTATTTGGGGGTATGCGGGTAGTCGAAATTATGGGACCCGATTTTCTTGCTTAAAAGTTCTCAGATCTGAGCCCCTCAATATTGACAAGTGGCGTAAGTCCATAGTTACAAAAAATGAGTTTATTATAGAAATAGTAAGTATTAAGAATACTTGTTTTATTTACCAATCTAACTTGGGTATATTTTCTTTTACGTTGATAAAAAAATAAGAGTCAATTTTACAGCCTAAGCAAAGTGACTGTCAAAAGCGGCTAAAAAGAAGGACATGCTGGATTTGCTAAAGTTTATTCCTCAGATTCATCATATATTTTTCCACATATTAAAAACCAGCGCGATTGTAGGAAGTCATGGCGAATCTAGCAAGGAACGAGTTCCTTAATATAGATGCCTATTATAATAAATGAGATACTCAATGTAAAAATATACTGTGTTTAGTGGAAACTGTGGAAAGTGTTGACTTTTTTCTAGTAGTGCCTTGAAAATAACATTCGATTTAGTTATGATTATTACTACATCAACTGGCGTATGGCGTAAGTCACCCTTTTACAAGCAAGTGATATTACAATTCAATGCAATAGTGGCACTTGACTATTCGTTATGTTATCGTTAGTTTACTATTGAAAGAAAGGTAGGTGGTTTTTCTTTTAAGTTATATTATCATAATTACTCAATTTATTTTCTTACAATAAAGCTACATTCTGTTCTTAATATTTTATAAAGCATTACACGAAAGTCCAATTTTCACAATGCTAAAAAAAGGGACTTAATTCACTTGTCAACTAAGGGGCTCATCTGGTCACACTGTAAAATCACAAATTAAAAGTTTTCGGGTACCCGTGACCCAAACACTTTTAAATATCCCGTAATTTCGAGTACTCCTAATGGTATTGCATGTACAGAGGGTGCGATTGAATTTCCGAGACCAGAACGGTGTTTGTCGAGGAAGAAGGTGGGGACGGGCGATTCTGGAAATTCATCAGACGTGACGATTGAAAGGGGAAGGTAGAAAAATGAAGATGTCGAGCAGTGTTAGGAAGGCAAGATTTCGGCCGACAAAGCTTCCTCGGTTGCTGCTGACGGAGAAAACGAAAAGATGGGCCGTACGTGAACGCGCACACTCGCAACCGCCGGCGTTGAGCCGATATAATTCAATATAATGTAGGACCCAGCGACATTATCTGCTCTCGTGCAGTCAGCTCGACTCGGGCCCCGATTAATCTCGACTCGATCTCAACAAAGCGCGGATTTATGTTCTCCGCGCCAGTCGGCCTTAAGTCCCCCGCTGGAACCAGTTTTTGGCGAGCTCGTTTCTTTTCCGCGATGACCCCTCGTTTTTCCCTTTCCCTCTTCTCTTTTCCCCTGCGAAGAAATCCCCATCGTCAGCCACGAAATCTTCCCCGCGCTCACTGCACTCCGACCCTCTGCCCCCTCCAGGACCACTAAGGACCCTCCAGGGTTTGGCGATCCTTCAGGGGCTGGGACCTTTGTTAAAGATCGATACGAACGTGGATGCTTCGTGAGATTTAAGTCGAAATTATTAAATAGGTCGTTGGTGATATTTATCGAGTTCGGTTTTAAAGTTTCAATTTATTTTTGATCAGCATGTGTATTTTTAGCATTAAGATACAAATAGTCGGTGCCAATTGTCTGGTATATGTTAAATTTCTTTGCTTTCAGTGAAATACGAAATGATACTTGGAACTAAAATTATAATTATAAATTACATACTTTTCTATGGATACCTTCGACCTAACTTTATCTATAAATAACGAGAAATTCTAAAGAAGCTTCTCCATTCACTTTTAATGGGTGTCGCAGATGAATGCACATTCTGTGACGATGCAAAGAAATATCGATCATCGAGTTACTTAATCGATTCCATGATAGAGCAACTACCAGCAGTCTAAGGTTAATGTCCAAATATGATCAGAAGTCGTACAAAATGTGTGTAACCGCCACCTAAAAGTTCACGGATTCCCCTTTATGTTTTCACTTTCCGTGACGTTTCCCACGCGGGGTTTTTAAATTGCATATCGAGACCGAAAGCTCGAGATCGATTGGAAATGGCGCGGGCCCCAGGGCGAGGCAGAGGTGATTTTTGAAGCAGACGCAACGTCGAATTACGAGCAAATCCGTAATGGGCCGTGGGATCGACTCGATGAATCCTTGTTCTTCGACGTCGTTATGCGCTCCACGTTCCACCGTCCGTGTTCAATCGGTAATTGCGGCAAAGACGAACGACACTACCGCGATTTTCTGAGCCCTCGCCGTCCGCGACGATATTTCGAGAGGTCGAGGCAACGTGCCTGACCATTTCCTTCTACTCATCGTCGCCATCGAACTCCATCTTCCAAATGGACAGGCTACATCTGCCCATGGAGTTTCTTCTTCACACGGTACATCGTTCACATGTGTTTCACGAAGGCACCCACGGTGTTTTAATGTTTATTAAATTTTTGGTATACTCAAATGGAGAAGTTATTGGATAAAGGATCTCAATCACTACATGATTATAAAGTTTCCTCATGGGTTAAACGCAGAGATGGGAAATTTTGTTATTTAAACAAAAATCTCGAATAACGAATAAAAGTTAAAAAAAATTATTTACGTGTGTTGACCAGGGTTAATTTTATTCGTCGAATAAAAAAAATTAACTTTATTCGTCGAATAAAACAATTGACTTTATTCCTCGAATAAAACAATTAACTTTATTCGCCAAATGATCTAAAATAAAAGTAACTTTTATTTGATCCGTTATTTCAATAATTCTTTACTTAGTTAATGCCTGACTCTGGCTAAATCTACATCTAACATAAGTTTCACGCGTTACAAATTTTTCACGAAAGATTTTGGTACCTATATACTTTCACTCGTGAAAGTTCACTTCCTCCTACTAACCCCACACTTTTACAGTCACCACCAAGTAGTTCCCCGCAGTTGCTGAAAAGATTCCCAGCTACGAAATAAAATTCAGTATCAGCCGTTCAACGCCAAAGTGCAACTCCGAAGAGTTAAATACCAAATACACTCCGCCGTAAAGCTGCGTGCTGTGTTTCAAGCGAGCTGAAAGATCCGATCAACTTCTGCAGCGTGCTCGCCGTGGTCCCCAAAGTGAGGCTCCCGGCGAGATTAACATCTCCCCGAACGGTGATAAAAATTTATGTTAAGTACGCGGCGGTAACGATACGCATCTACCGTCAGCGGATCTTCCTCGATCCGGCCCGGCGGGAGGGAGGAAAGCAGGCGACAGGAGGAGGAAAGAATGGAAACGTATCCGCGAGGCGATCTCCGCCCGGTGAAATTGAGTCGCGCCGTGTTTTATCGAAAAGCCCCGGTGCCGACGTGAGAGCGCGATTTACGTTCGCGGCGGATATGTAAACTGCTGGGAGGGGGCCCGTTAACGATGTCGTTCGACTTACTTGTAAGATCCGTGAATGTTCTTGCAGGAGCCGTGTATGCACGGGTTCCTGTCGCATTCGTCGATGTCGTCCGCGCAATTCGGCCCCGTAAAGCCGGGTGCACACGTGCACTTGTAGCTGTCCTCCAGGGACCGGCACTCGGCCCCGTTTCGACACGGCGAGGAGGCGCAGTGGTCTTGTCGCTCGCAGTGTTCGCCTGGAATGCAAAGGGAACGATAAGTATATGACGTGTGTCGTACACTCTAACGGTGAAAACGGTGGCTGCTATCGCTCGTGAATCTCGGCAGGGGCGGTCCTCGCGTGTTTATAAATCGCGCTGCGAGAAAGTCACTCCTGCATCGGTGCATCGGTATGCAGGTATTTCGTCCTTAGCAGGGCAGGGGGAGCATATATTGGGCGCGGAGAACCCTGGACCACGGTTTCGTCTTGGAACTCTCGGTTTGCTGGGTGGTTGATATGATAGAGGAAGGAATTATTCGGGAAGTTCTAAGATTCTTTCTGCATAGTTTTGCCATCTGATTGAACGAGCTCAGGGAGAATAAAAAAAAATTGTCGTCTGAATAGGATAGAGTAAAGCACCTTTAATGTTTTGGAAAGATTCGTTTTATATTTGTTGAGAAAATGATTCTTAAAAATCACCGTCTTTTCAGCATTCTAAATGACGTCCCCCCTTGAGGGGACTAGGCAGTCGTTTTCCGTGAAAGAAACACAAATCCAGATGTATAATTTTACCCAATGTTTATTATTATCATAGAGATTGAAAAGAAGTTGGTGTGAAATATATACGTGCTTTAAAAATGGCGGTGGTGACTGGTAAACAGTTTAACGTTCTTCTGCAGTTTTCAGGTAATATTGGCCTCAAAAAGTGCCGAAACCAATGAAAACTAAAATTAAAATAGAATTATTAAATTGGTAGGTGACAAGCGGCGATTATTTCAAGAAAAAATTCGGACGTGTTTGTGCGCTACTAAAAATCCGCGACTTTTTAATTTTTTATTGAAAATCTAGACTTTTTCGGACCATAGCAGAGGTTTCGCGGGTAATGGCACATGTTTTACACGTCCTGCAATTTCTTCAATTCGATCTGAACCTCCGTTCATTCGCGACTAGCCGAAAACCAAGGGAAAAAAGATTCGAGAAAAATGCGTTTAATATTTCCGAGCAAAGAAAAAGATAGTACTTTCGGAAAATGCAATAAAAAATCAATTTTTAGACTGCCCAGTCCCTTTAAGCATCGCAAATGTGTTGAGAAAGCTATGACACTTATTCGCAAGAATTATATGCGCCCTGTTACTAGAATACGTAAATAAACTTGCATCCCACCGAAGATGGATACGAGACTGGCACGAATGTCCAGCGGCTGTTGCGAATCCCTTCGATAGCGATCACCGCGAAGAACAGGATGAATTTGCTTGGTATTTCGTGCTCGGCTGTGCTCCATCGCGAGGGGAGATATCGTTTAAGATGGCGGTAACACTGACCAAGTCGTCCTGTCCACCTAAAGTCCCATCCCTCCCTCCTCCCGGGTCACTGATTAGTGGAACTAATTACCAGAGTCGTTGCTCGCTCTCCTGGATCTAAGTTGTCTTTGCTCCTCGATCTGCACAGTGCACCCGCTACGCGCCAGTGGTTCTTGGGTCTCGTATTGCGAGCGAACAAAGTGATACCCTGGCTGGCAACTATTTTCTAAATATCATTGGACTTGGGAAGGATAAATCTGTGTGCGACATGGACAGCTAGAATTCATTTAATAATCATCCAGCAAATGGTGAATCCTGTTGCAGTAATAGTTGGGATTTCCTATATATTTTACGCACTGCTGATAATATCGTTCTAATCGAAGATGAGATAAGTTATTGTTCATTTCTCTAAGCCTAAGAAATTGACAGTGTTCCACATTGCGCATGTACTTCAACTTGCACCACTTTCGCAGTACCTATTTCAAAGAATACCACAGGAATTTTACATCTTTGTGTGGCACCTGTTCAGTTATGGACTGTTCCCTACACGGTTTTACTCAAAATAAACGAAATACTTATTTCATCAGCGGCTAAACTGCTTGATTGTGCATAGATAATAAAATATATAAACCAGATTTAGAAGCAGACGGAAAAATATGAAAAAAGGTGTGTAATACAACATCGGAATTCTGCCTGCGCTTCCAGAGTGGGGTGAAGGGGCCGACTTCCATCCTTCCAATATTTGCAGCGCCAAATTCGAAGTCGATTCATTTTCAACATCAATAACTCGACTCGGCAAGAATAATGTAAGAGTTTGAAAATAGTGGAGCGAAGGACGTGGTCAGTGAGAACCACTGTACCAAAGGTACCGCCACGGCGAAATGCCGCATTGCTCTCCGCCAATTATCCAGCAGGCACAAACTTCTCTCTTTCTCCGCCAAGTTCCCTTCCCTCTCGTTCTCTCTCCCACCCTCCTGCTCCCCCAGGATTCCTGCTGCCCTTAGATTTATTTGTCAAGGGAGCACGTGCCCCCGCGTAGAGGCGATCCATAAAAAATACACGTTTAGATCCGCGACTTCCGCGAGCCGCACGAATTCGAACGAGCCTTCGGAACGAGGCAACGCGCACAGGCAACTTCGAAGTGGCGATTCCACGACTGTGTTCTTCCAGCCAATCGATTACCACGATTATCTCTCCCATTGATCGATTCCTAGTCCACCACGTTTCATTTTTAACGCACACCGCGATGCGAAATCACGCGAACCTTGCAGCGACTCTATTGTGCACTCACGATCAGTGTGCAGAGTTTATCGTTTCAGCAATCGAGCAACCTTGCTACTTGTCACGGAGGCTAACGCTTCGGCTGACGCCGGCGTGAAGGCACGCCTGCGCATGTTTTTGACGCGTCTCAACGTTGATATTTTCTGAAAAGCCTCTAAAATTCTAAAGTATTCTTCGAGAGTTCCGGAATGTCCCAAAGATTCAATAAAGAGTCGTCCTTAAATTATGTAAGGCTTGGGGGGAGGGCAGGGGGCGCGATTTCTTATATTTTATTATAAGGGGAGGAAAGGGAGTGAGGTAGCGTCATACGTAATACTTTTTAACATAATTTTCCATATGAAACCTTGAAAAAAAATTGAATAAGTGAGAAATATTACGCAAGGAAGGGAGGGAGGGAGTTGGAATATACAATTTTACGAATTCTTATACTTCGGGAGGGAGGGAGTTGGAATATAAAATCTTACGAATTCTTATATTTCGGGAGGGAGGGGGTAAGATATTACCCTTACGGAATTAAAGGACGGCCCTTAACCCGTTCACCGTTTCGTTTCTTAATTGAAATCGGTGATTTTTAATGTCTTCACTTGAGAACAGGTGATACTTCTTCCGTCTGCCTAGTGGCAGACTGGGACTAAAAATATTGGTTGCCAGGAACAGTGGCGCATCCAGAGGTGGGGAATGGCTAGTACTCCCCAAAGAAGGGACTTTGCAAGAAGAAAAGAAAACTGGATTTTATTCTTTAAATAAGTTCCTATAATCACATAATGAATTTTATTAAATTTGCATTATAAATATTTCACCTCGACTCTCCGAAGATTAAATCCTGAGTGCACCACTGGACCGGAGACAAAGGGTGCCCACCCACAACTTTAAGACTATCATTTAAAATAGTAATAAATTTGCAATGTAAATTTTAGTTGCATACAGTAATAATATTGGAACTTCAATTATATTTTCCAGCTACTAAAAGATCTGATTTTTAAGGATGTATTGGACGTACAATATTAGAAATTTGAAATGCTTGAATACCTATGTCTTACACATAGTAAATCTAGATGAAAAAAAAACTCGAACGACAGTTGGAGTCTGATTTTTACTCCTAGAAAGGTCTTTTTCACTTAACAAATCCTTTTTCAAGCATTATTTGCTAAACTTTTGGCAGTGATAATGCCCCGAATTTATAATTTTCTCAAGTTCTAATTTATTTCTTTAAAATGGTGTAGCGAAAACAATTGAAACTCGGCAGATACGTATTTTCATCTATCCATATACTACGTGTGCAAAAATTTTGAAAACTTTTAACCATTTAATTTGAAAACGTTTAAACTTTAAACTGACACACTGACTAGCCCGCCAGTGGTTCGCAATCTTTATCCTTTACTCGACGGTTCTTTGTTTCACTCGAATTCTCGGGCGAGGACATTCCAAGGCTTCGAAACAAGCGAATCATTCAAATGTTTACCTGTATATCCAGTAGCGCAGGTGCACACGTATTCGCGCAGCGATTTCAGATTGCAAGTGGCGCCGTTCAGACACGGCGATGAGTCGCACGCGTTCTCGATCGGTATCTCGCATAAGCTAGCGGTGAACCCGACGGGGCAGGAACAGGTGAAGGACGGTGTGCCACCCCCGATGCTCTCCTTCACCCTGCAGGAACCACCATTCTGGCAGCGCGGCCCCGTGTGGCAAGGGTTCAGATGCTGACAGTACTCTCCCACGTACTTGGACGTGCAACTGCAACGAAACGAAACGGTTCACAATTAACAAATAAACTTAAAGCAACTCTCTTATCAGTGGATCGATCCGAACATCAACTGTACATATGTACAAATAAACCGAGTGTCCCCGAATTAGCGATCTCGCGTTCCACATTCCGCTTCCCACTTTCCCCTCGCAAATCAGAGAAAACAGGATTACAGAACGCCGCGCATAAATCCTCTCCGCCTCGACTAGGCGGTCTCAAACAGGCCTCTATTGCTTTCTCGCGAAATGGAACGATGGTCTTGTTGCGGTCAAGGCTTCCACGAAAGGTCCAGAAAGCGGGTAGGCCTCGATCCTTTGTGGCGGCTCTCTAACACGTGTCATTACATCCTCCGACGTATGTACCTGAAATTCGTGCTGTACGAACCCCGGCGACTCGCGAGCCAGCGATTCTCAGACAATTTTTCGACGCCCTCCCCTAAACGCCCCACACCGTCCAAAAAGTCCATTCAGAGAAACCAGCTAACCCCTGAAAATTACACGCTTCGACCTCATCCCAGGCGTCTAATTAAACTTTTCCCTTATCATTTCGCTTAATCGTTCATTTCCGTCCGAACGGAGTGAATGCCCTATAAAATCTTTAAAAAGAAACCTCTCAAGGTAATTCGAGGGAAGGTAGGAAACGGTTGGAGCGACTTTTAGGAGGTCAGTGACTGTGGGATAGACCGAAGAGGCGAAGTTAGCGTCCTGCTGGGCCTTTATACAGAAAAGCTAGTTTCTAACGGACCCTAATGATCGCCGCTTCGAGAGCTGGTACCGTGGTCCCAGATCGATCACCCTCTGTTTTCTGGGAAACCATGCGCGCGCGAAAGAAACCGGCAACGAGTCTCCTTAAGGGTAACTTCCTTCAGTTGCGTGACCGTAGGAATCCACCTCGGGTTGTACGGACTTGTGGGCTTCGTCGGGGCGACCCGGTGGATCGAATATTCCCTGGATATTCTTTCTCTAGCGACAATCGACAAATTGGAGCGACTCGCCGAGTGGAACGACTCGTTCACCTCGGCTTTAGAATGGGACGGAACTGGCGTTTCTTGCGCGACATGCTGGAATTTATGTATGATCGGTGTAGGGCAACTCGCGGGATGACTCATGGTAATTTACATATCAAGATCGACTTCTTTTCTGTCAAGCTGCGCGCGAGTTTGTTCTCTTGTTGTAAGAACTCGCATGCCTGATCGAGAGATTGCTAAAAGCTTCGTCACATGAAAGTGAAAATTAAAACCGCGGGAAATTAATTGACGAGTTATTTAATGGAGCATTGTTTTATATCTGCCTTTTGCAATCATCTTTCTTCTTTTAGTTTATTAGTCTGATATCAAAGTATGATATATATTCAGGGGTGGATTTTTATTTATGGGCTAAGTAGGCAACTTTTGGGGGATAGTAAATTTTTTACGAAAAGAATTCAAAGAGGTTTAAGCACGGAGGCTTGAGACAACTTTAGAAAACAAATAATCTTTTTCTCATATAGCAAATTGGCTATTATATTGAAGATTGCCGATTTTAAAATTGTCTCTTAAATTAAAAAAGATTGAACTCTTTTACATTAAAATGTTTTATGATATTTCACAGAAAAGGCAGCCGGCGCTTGTTATCTTAGAGGCGTCGAATCTCTAAATTTGCTCCTACATAGATATATTCCACTAATTCCTCAATGCCGAGTCTCGAAGAAGCTTCCACCTCCGTTCCCCGAGCGTTGCTATTTTATTTTTGCCTCGCAACGGTACACCGCGTTGAACCAGGCTCCTTCCATTTTATGGCGGGAATAAAAATCTGGGTAACGACGTCCGCGGTAGCAGCGCGCAAAAGACAAGAAGCTATCGGCGTCCATTGTCGAAGAGCACAGCTGGTTCCGAGCTGGTTCGCGCAGCTTCTCTTCGAGGCTTCCTCCAGCGTGCTTAGAAAGCTGTAGCCGGTATCTCTATAAACGGAAGCGACGATTCCACGGCCATTATTTGCCGGCAGCGAGTTTCTTCTGGCCGCCAGCCCGGCCGCGGAGCACGTTGAGCACCATCGGCTGGATTTATTGACTTCTATCTGTGAATATTCCCTTCTAAGCACGGCAGGGACGTAACGAACGCGCCGTGGTGCCACTGGATGCCCCGTGTAGATACACATCCAATACGCGTACCACCTACGGGATGTATTATTAAGACAGCAGCTATTTGGGAGACACCCATTACATGGTTATGCTTTGTAAGGATGCACACGTGTCGTAGATTACAAGCAAACGGAGAATAAGATTTGACATGTTTCAAAATTGGTTGCTTTTACTTCGATGTTTTATGTGAGTGTATTTTTCTGTGGGTAATTAATTTGTTTTCTACCGAACACGAAATGAATATGTGTGATCTGTCATGAAACAGATTTTCGATGCAGGATGGAGATTAGCTGTAGTTTAATTGTGTTTGAAAAGGGAACTGCAAAAAGTGTAATATTTTCACGCTGAAGTAAATTCAATTATTCCCCTCGGATTATAAAACAGCCGTTTATGTAACGCTGTACGAACTCGAATGTTTATATGCCGCTCCTCCAACCGCTATGAATGCAGTCATCTCTCCATGACACCGTGTCAAGTACACTGTAATTATACTATCGCGTACGCGTTGCTCCATGGAAATAAAACAGTAATTTTGTTAACGAATGTGGGACACGTGTTTCATGAATTAGCTAAAGCTCCCTGTATCCGAATATCGATTCGAAGGACATAGAAGGAAATCTAAATGAATAAAAGCGTACTTTTCAACCTTCGAAGTTATTCATAATCAGTATTAATTTCAGCTTTATTCTTTATAAGCAAGCGTTACGGAAAACGCTATGCAATAAATACTTTGAAAATTGGAAATACCAAATTTCCTGGCCTAGACACTTCAAAGAATTTTACTTTGTATCTCTAAAGCATAGTTGAGGCATTGAGAGCAAAAGCGGACTAACCCAAATTGAAAAAAATTGATTTTTCCTATTTTAAATGATTAGTAGTTTTTGTTTTCAATGCCTCAATTCACAATTCTATTTTTCTTTTTTTTTATTTTAAAATCACGTTCGACCTCAGTGCATGTTCTTTTGCTTTGAATGCCTCCCTTTTTGTACCCCTAGTTAAATACATATTTCATCTCTCCCTTGCACCACAGGCCAACCCCCTTTCCCACCCTTACCATTCAGACCGAACACGAAAATTGGTTGCTACAGTTTCGTCTAACGTCGATGGAAACTCGGGACCACCAACGATACCACCGTTACAAGGGGCTACGCTACTGTTACTTCGCGTGTATTCATCTGCACGCGAATATGATTGCATCAAAGAGTGGCGTGTACGCGCAGCATGTATCAATCAGGGGCTTCACGGGCAGTAAAGTTCCGTCCAGTAGCATCATCATTCTGCTTTGTTGCCTGTTGGGGAGCAACGTTGCTTAAAAGAAGAAGAAACGAAGGCACTTTATGGTTGACCATTCTCTCTGGTAATGGGCAACCTCGTGGCGGCACCACGACACGCCGTAGCATTTATCCCGCTCGACATGTGTCCGCATAACGCGTATCAATCGCGATCTACGACCCTTGACTACGAATGTTTAGCAAATTTTATATTATCGTTCGCGGAATCGAAGCCAACATGCAGGCTCCTCGAGAAATTTGGTAGATAGGTACACTTTGCTCGAAGACAAAAGTACAGAATTTGGAAAAATCGTAAAGGGAACAATTTACAATACATTTATAGTACAAAAAAGTTACCACTTTCCAATTTGTTTTATTTCTGTTATTTTTAAGCTTCAACTTGGAACTGTGGTATGTGTTGAATATAAATATTCTGATGCAGAATTGAAAGTTGTATAGACTCCAGTTGAATTTATTTAATTGTCAAACAAAAGTTTTACATGGCATTGAATGGGACAATACATTTCTGAAGCCGACAAAGGAGTTGCCACTTTTGGTAACTTTTTAGGCCGTCCTGAAACCAAAAGGGGTCCCCACGAAATATTAGATTTTCCGTTACTTTTCAAATGTGGTACCTTTTTGCCTGCTGCTGTATGTGCAGACTAATATTATTCCTGATCTATGTGACTGCGATGTATCATGCTAATGCTGTTGCTTGAGAAAAGGAGAAAGAATGTGCAGAAAAGAATACAAGGTAAAAGAAAAGAAAATTACCTAACTGTAGAAACAATTGGAAGCTTATAATTCTAATTGCACTAGCCTGAAACTGCAGCATGCAGGTATGCGATACCTACTAAGAAACGAATCGTCATTTACAGTCTCCCGAAAAACGAAGGAATTTCATTAATTTTTCCCAAACATTAGCCATAATCGTCAAGAACACTGGAGACCAATTACTCAGAAATTTAGATCGCTGATCAAGATTCTTGCCCAACAACATGATCGCCACACTCCGCTACAGAAACTTTTATCAAACACCACCGCATTCCTGCCGCTCGTACTGGAAATGTTTAATCGCTTCCTAGCTGCGACCGTTGGCAGAGGAAAAATGAATTTCAACCGGCAGGACCGTATACGACATACCCAGGTGTTCTTCGAGGCGTTTCTCTCCCCGATCGCCCCTGTTCGGGTTTCTATATGTGGAGAGACGTCTCGACAGGCTCGGTCTATAAGGACAGATCGCGCGAGGCGGGCAAGAAAACCTCCCCGAAAGAAGAACGGAAGGACGACTTGTATTTGCCGCAGGATCGTCGCCAGGACTCCCGATCAGTCTGTAAACACTCGGTCGGAATGCCGCGAACCGATGCATCGCTGTCGTTCACCGACCAACAACCGAGGGCAGTGAATTATGCCGCGGACAGGATGAATAGTCGTCGATACTAGGACGATTCCACCTTCGAGTTTCCCGCAAAAATCGCCGAGAAGTGCAGACGTACACGCTGCAAGAAGCTGGAACCTGTGTCTTCGGTGGCGACACCGATTCGAGGATCATTGCTGCTGTACCAGCTTTTTCCGAGGAGCACGATTTGAATGGTGGGGATTGGGATTTAATAATCTGAATTTGCAAATGATTTTAGAGTTTTGGGCGATGTGTCTTTGGAATTTGAAAGAAGGGAGAATTCAAATTTGGAAATGATCTCGCTTTGAGAATTAAATGTACGATGAGAGTAGAGGAGATTAGGGTGGATACTACCGGGATATGAACATTTTATATTAAAATAAGTAATTTAAATAAGCAACTAATTAATTAGAGACTTCTTTTAATTTCTTACTTCATATCCAAACAATTTTTGCAATACGTGGAATTAATCGCACTGTAAACATAATTTGATAATAGTGTTCATTCATTACCCTTAAGTGTTCATTTATTGGTGCGTTTATCCTAGTACAAGAGGCTCAGACACCGTGAATCTTTTATTTAAGAGAGGTTTTCAGGTTAAAGGATCCATTATCACGTGATAATAAGTGGCACCAGGACAACACTTTTCGTAGAGGAATTTACGACGCCAATAAAATCTTAAAGCCCTCGGACTTCATGAATACGAAAGGATTCCCCTTGTAATATGTGTCAGGAATTCTGTAAGAAAACATTTTTACGGTGCGCTTTTAGTAAGCTCTATTCGTCAGAGCCTGCGATAGTTTTACGAGATTAATCTAGCAACGTAGTGTAATATGCATTTTTATAACCAAATAATTATAAATAATTATGGCGTGACTTAGGACTGGCCCCTTCAAAATAACTCATGGGAAGCTAATAAAGAAAACGAAACCTCCGTATTTATTATAAATACAAGTGCAGACGCGAAAATATAAACTATTTGAATCCAGACATTTAGAAACACTCTAAATTACCTAAAAGCCACTAACCTGTGCACAAAATCAAACTACCACAGACTAAAACAAAGATCTAATGATCTAGCAGTAAATGCGACGTAAATCGCATAGATGAAAAAAAAATATCCAGGCATCATTGCAATTTGTTTGCCACGGAAATGATCGAATCTTTTTTGCCCGTATTACAGACGAATATCATTCCGATCGAAAACGAGTCGTGCGATTTCAATCATCGTTTGTTATTGTCAGTTATAGGCTACTCCTATCTCTCTCGGAGTAGAAGCTTGATAAATCGATCGACATGCTCGCGATCGAGATCTCGAATCAATGATACCACGGGATCGAAGGCAGCACACCCTCATCGCTGGATGCACTTACGAATACGAGGTGCACTCGCAGCGTGCAGACCCTCGTATCAATTCGCATTTCGATTCAAATCGTATGCAACTAATTCTGCTGCAAGGTAGCCACGAGTTCCTCGGCTGTAATAGCTTATCTCGGTGATTATTTAGTCTTTCTTCGCGAAATTAGCTTCGATTCACCGTCGAGATACGCGGTGCAACATTATTCAGATGAAATGTTTGTGGAGAATACGTTACTTCTGTTTATTTTAATTTAAACTGACGTGGAATGATCGGATCTATATAGCCACTTTGGTCCCTTGTTAATGTTAAAAGTGGAAATTTAAATTTAAAATAAATATGAATCATATGTGAAGCAGATTTGTACTTGCTAAGAAAATTAACGATTATATTTTTAGAAGCTTGCATATCTTCTTATTATTCTTGACATTTATGATAATCACATGCTTTATTTCGTGGAAATTTCGGCTTCGTTGTGTCACAGCTCGTTCAGCCTTTTATCGTTCTAATTCCTGCGAGACAGTAATTTCGTAACACGTAAAACGCTCCCAAAAGAGAATGCTTTGTTACACGAAGTAGATCATCCAGGGACGCCACTTAATTACGGCGATCTTCAATTACAAAGCTGCTCGACGTCTAAATGTACAGCAGCGTTTAGAGTTTCGCCAAGGCTTATTAGATGCGCCAGACTAGCTAGCATGCACATTAATCGTGCTGTTCGTGAATGCTATTAATCAAAACACAACACAAAACAGAATACTTACTATTAGATACGTATTAAATACGAATTTATTCGCAAATCTAATGCCCAAACTGGGCCGCCAAAGAACACTCTTTAAATAAATCCAAGCATCCCAAGTTTCACAAATCCAATCATACTGCAATGTTCACACAGACCCCTAGTCTAAACAGTGGCCCCGAATTAATTATCGTCTCCCAGAGACGATTCTGATGCAACCTTTGGCGCAAAGCAGCAGCTGCTAGAATAACGTCAGCCCTGTTAATTCATAAGTCAAACAACCGATTTTTAGGCTCTAATGCGTTATGATACATCATAGACGAGCTCTAACTGGCCAGTGAAATATGAAATTTTCGGTAAACATCGACAGGTGTCCGCGCGGACGTCGTTCGAACCCGAGCTCCACGTAATACCCTTCGACCGACCAGCTTAACGACACAATTTTTGCGACTTTCACTCAGCGAAATAAGACAATTAAGACGACGCCGATGAATCATGTATCTCGCTACGTGGGAGTGCAAACTTCGCCACGGTTCCATGTCAATTTCCGTGGTCTCTTCCTCATTCTCCTCTCTCTTTCACACGATAAATTAGACGGGACAGTATTTAGAAATATCCAATGAAAGACACGCGTGGGACACAGAAAAACGAAAAAGAAGCAACCACTTGGGGCACTTCTCAAATTTTCAAATCAATTGGCTAAAAAAAAAACACAATGAATTTTTAGTAAAAGTATCCTAACATATAACTTAACAAAATTATGATACGATAAATTAGATAAATTTTCCAAATCTATGTTTTTTTCCTTTCGTTTCACGGTGCTTCAATTGATCATGGAATTTCCACGAGGTTCCATGGGGCCGAGAAGAATTTCATTATACCCATGGAGGTGCAGAAGTGAACGTTTTTCGCAGGCAATTAATAAGACACGCTCGCTGCCGAGCTGGACTCGGAACCCCGCGGAAGAGATCGCAGAAAAGAAGATCGATAACCATGATTTCCGCCAAGTTATCGCGACGTATCGTCCGGAAATTAACGGATCGCCTGCCGAAATTGCCTCGTAAATCCACGGGGCACCCCTCCCCAGCCCTCCGCTGTCTCTTCTTGCGGGGCATGACGAATGGCCGCGCGATTTCGCCGCGCGCTATCTAAACGAGCATCTGAAATTGCGCTTTGCGCAACGCGCTAAGAGCGAGCCCTTGCCGATCGTTCGACGTTTAATTGGCCAGAATTAACATCGGCCACCATTGCCAGCAAACACGGGGGACAAAATTCAGACGTTAACCGATTTCACCGATTTCTCGCTTAAAGGGTTATGCCTACCTGCAAGGTCCGAAAACGCAAGTATTTTCGGGATTTTTTTGGGAAAGAGCTTGAAGACTTTTTTAAACAAACCGTTATGTATTCGAAAGTGTACATCTTATACTACTTGTAGTAATTGCTCCAATGAAAAATATAAATAAACAAAATAGATATCGGTAATCCCCCGGCAGCGAGTTTATTTTCAGTTGTTTGCGGTGACCACTCTAACTTTGACCTGATTTATCCGAAATGAAAAATTCGAAGGAATTTAGATAGTATATTAAATTATCTTGTCCTTAATCGTTCATTATCCCGAAATATTAATTTGCTACGAAATGGCGGCTGTTCAAATTAAAATATCGATTTTCGCCACAAAAATCTATCATTTTTCAGCTGTAAAATAAACACTACGCAACGGAAATGAAAAAGCCACGATTAAGGACAAGATTTTTATATATAGAATAAGCCTACAAAAGCTGAATTCATTCGATGCAGCGGTTCTCGAGATATTTTGGTCACCGATTCTGAAAATGTAGTTTCGAGAAAAATACGTTTAAAGTTCTACGTTAGGTTCACATCCTGCAGGACATACCTATACTAAAACTCGCACAGCATCGCCAATTTTTGTCGGATCAAAGTGAAACTTTCACACAATACTTTTGAGATGTAGTACGTTAAGAAAATGTCAAAACACCAAAATTCATTTTTCCGAATTTCGCAGGTAGGCATAACCCCTTAAAGAATTACCCAGCATACGCTATAGTTACTGTAAAATATTTCTGAAACTAAGTAGTAGATAAACTCCACTCCAAGTTGCTACTTCAAGTTGTTACTTTATTTTATCAAACACTTTGGAGCTGGACTGTTTTCTCGGCGAAAGTAGCGTGCATCTGGCACTTTTAGTGGTTCTTTCTGTGACCGCAAGTCGGCAACTGCAACATTGAAGCGACCACAACTAGGGAAGCAAAGCTAAACAAGAAGCCCGTTTATATAAACCAATTTCTATCATTTTTGCACGTTGAATTCGCGGCTGCAATTACGCAACCATTACACAATACCCAAGTGAATTCCAGATAAATTTTTGTCGCCCTGGAATTTCCTCCATCTGTTATAGATCACGTGGATTCCTAGTCTCGCTTTGCTTCACGCTGGAAGCATTTATCTCGCGCCGTTTTATTTCTTCCACTCCCTTTGTTTCGCGGAACTGCTTCGAGTACCGTAATCGAATTTCCTGAACGAGGATTGAACGACGGATTACGAGTGGGATAAAACGGTGGATATTTCCTTGTTGGTTCGCGGGAGACGGATCGGAACGGGATCACACGGGAAAGGGACGCGGAACAGGAGAGACGGGGACGGGGAAAAAAAAACTGTAAAATGGACTACCGTCATCCCTTGCCGATAATGCGCGGCACTTAGCGCTAAAATGGTAGCCTCCGGTGTCATTACGAATCGTCCACTTAGCTGGTAATAACATCGCGGTGGCAGACGAACGGAAAACGATGCGCGAACAAAACGAGCCGCGCCGTCGCAAATTGAGGATCTCGTGGGGAACGATCCTGCCGTCGATCTTGGATCGACCGTTTCACAATATCGTGGATCCCCCTCCACAATCGTGCCAGAACACTGCCACTCTCATAAAGTAAGTGCACAGGTGCGACATTCCACCTCTTTCTTAATTACACGACCCTGCATCGACGAGACTGTTTAATGTAACGTAAGTCAATTCCCTGTGCAATTACATGGAAATACATCGCCCGAGGAAATTAATTTCACCCCGAGGGAAAGTAGATGCTTCAAGCAACAAGTCCCGTGCTCCTCCTCGACTCCCTGCCACCTTCGTTAATTCCTCAAACACTTAACACCGTCCACTCGACGCGCCCTCCATCACGGAAATCAATTTCTTTCGCGAGGGGTGCACGCCCTCGGTCGCGTCGGGCGAGTTCCGCGTACGGGAAAAGGGAGCGAGAGGCTGCGGGTGAAAGGCGATGAGGGGACGGCGAAGAAGGGTAATAAGAAACGGGGGAGAGCAAATAATGGTAACGACGTCTCCCCCTCGAGCGGCCGGATCGTCGGATTTGGGACCGGAACCATCAAATTCGAGCGCATTCGGCCGCTGCAAATTCCCCGGCTTCTTTTGGCACGAGCTGGAATTACTTCGGGGCCCCCGTGGAAAAAAAAGTATGGGGCGCAAGAAACCGGGAACGCGATGGCCGAGGCGAGCGAGGAGGAACGCGATGGGGCGAGAGCCGAAGCCAGCAGGGAGATAGAGGTAAAGGCAGCTGTTATTGGTGGCTCTTAGGCGAGCAACACGCTTCGTCGCTCGCATTAACCGCTCGTCCTGCTCTCGATATCGACGGTTTTTGCCCCCGCCGGCCGCGGCACCGCCAGTTTTTCCAGGCGGCCACTGCGGAACACGGCCAATTGCGCTTCGTGAAACGCGGCCCGCGCGATCTCCACGGCCCCTTTCGGTGAAATGACGCTAATTTTTTCGCGCGGGCTGATCGATCACTCAATGTCATCGATGCCGCCGGCGAAACGCAGCATCGCCGGGGGACGGAGAGTATGCGAGGCACCCTTATTACGCAAGATACGGTGGAAGGGTGGGGGGATACTCTTTGTGATTTCTAAATGGGTTTTGGAAAAGTGTGGATGAGGCAGCGGATGGTGTTAAAGTAAATATTATTTGGTATATTCGCTGAAGTCACTAGAAGTGGCCTTTTTCTACTGGACGATCTTCTAAGAAAGAAATATTCACAGTAGGAGGTTGGTATGTTAATATTAGACACTGTTCGAAAGAGGGGTCGAATGAAATTTTTAATTAATTATGAAACAAATGAAATGATATTTTTTTCTGGTCCGAAAAAACTGTTATAAAAAAATAGTGTTTTAATTGAAACTTTTATTCCATACATTTTGTTTCGTAAATGAGAAACTTCTATTTTCTTGAAAGTAGACAAAATTTCTGGTTAAATAGAAACATTTATTCTGTTCTGCAGAATGTTGTGGGGTAGATAGATCTGAAGTTGAAACGTTAAACCGTTCGGTGAAAATAATTATATTAAAATCACGATGTGCTTTCTCTACTATATTTATCCTGTTTGCAATTCCTAAAAGAATCCTACTTAAAAAATATTCCTAATTTATACATTTTACCCTTAAATATTTGTTCAAAAGTACCTAGGGTAACTGTACTCGTAGTTGACACTTTTATTTTCAGTCGCGAATAATAAGCTTTCTATTAAAAAAATGTTTTTGACTAATACTTTTTCAAACAGCGTATTAGTCAAAAACATTTTTTTAATAGAAAGCTTATTATTCGTGACTGAAAATAAAAGTGCCAACTATTGGTACACTGTCAACTACGAATACAGTTACCCTATATGATCCTCCAGAATATAAAATAACTGAACCCTTGCAACAGAGTTAGTGTTAAGGGGGCATTGCGTCTTGTTGGACCGAATAATAAGTAATTCTTTATGAATTTTTTTGCAAAAACGGTTCGACAAATTAATTTGCGGTAACAGGCTGTTTTATTGTATCTTGAACTATTGTTCTGAATTTTTGTGCGACAGTGAAAAAAACACGGGAGATACAGAGAGACCGTTGAAAAGCAATCGGGTGGCCCTGGCGTTGACGAAAAGTACTGTAAGGGTTATCCGAAACAGAAAAAGGAAAAGAGATTCTTAAACTATATGAACGCGTCTATAGGTGGTAGTAGATGCATTAAAAAAAATAAAAAAATGTTAAAATGGCAGCCTTATGAAGAAGCTGAAGCGCCCTGATTTGAATCTGAGAAGGGTTTCGCCTCAAAATCAGGAAGACTGCTTTAAATAAAAAAGGAACGGTAACAGATACGGCAATAAATCTACTATCACCAAAAAATAATTTTACTGTGAATAAAAATTCACAAAGAATTGCCTATTTCTCGGCCCAACAAGGCGCAATCCCCTCTTAATATACAAAGTTAACTGAAAACAGAAGAGAAGTGATTTAAATGTTGAAAGTTCGATAAGTAACTTTTAATCACAAAATTATACATATGTAGATAGATATAAATTATAAAGGAAGGATTCTTGACTCTATATGCAAAAAATCGACCCCCTTCTGTTTTCCACGAACGAATATTCTGTACCTAGCCATTCCACGACTATATAATTCCGAAAGTGTCAGGCTGCCACGCATAAACAAGCCCCACTGTCCTTGCACCTTTATTTCCCTCGGCTAGGCGAGTCTGGTTTCTCGTAAAAACTCGACCGACTCCGATCCCCGCGACGGAAATTCGCACGTTCCCGAGCGATATGAATATCGAAGGAAAGCGCGGGAACCGCGCTCGAGGTGCGGTAATTAGTTTGACTCTCAACGACGCGTGAAAACGTATTTATCCAGTTCCACTGGCTGGTTTTCACCTTTCGACGGCTAAGTACCAGCGGCTGGTGGTTGTTTACGAGATCGTATCGGTGGACAGGTTTCGATTACCACAGCGCGAAACTGAAATTGCACAACCGTATTACCGCCGCGGGAGCTTATTTAATATACCGAGGCCAATAAATTAAATCGTCCATAAATCAACACGCCGACCGATAGCGACGATCTTACGATCTCAAAATCCCGTGATCCCCAAATTGACGTCCTGAAAACCACGTCGCAGCGAAGAATTTCAGAATTCGTCCCACGAGAGGGGAGAAAAAAACGGCAACCGAGAGATGTCACTTGGAACAGGGCGGACGCAACCGCTAACTTTCGAGGAATACCTCTCCCGACCGCGGTATCGCGAAAGCTCATCTTCGAGTTGGCCCCGCGAAATGATAGAGACGACCAAGCCAGCAGCGTCACGACTGCCACCACCACTGCCACCAACGCCATCACCACCCACCATCAATGGACGGTGGACCGCCCGTGCTGGGTCCATTAGTGTCTCGGCTTGTAATTTGCCGCGCCGAATGTTAATGGACTCGCTCCCTCTCTCCCATCCACGCTTCTTTGGCCCCTCTAATACTCCTCTTGCTCTCCACCGGCTCGCCCGTCAGCCCCGCGATCTCTCGTCCCCGCTTCGACGATCCGGCCGAAAACGTCGACGGCACGCCCTCGAGAAACGCTTGGAAATTCTTGGAAACCCTTGGAAACGCGTTACCAATGTCTTCCAGCGAGATCTAGAAGCGTGTAATTAGCTCGGGACACTGATCGCCCGACGGCGCTCGTGAGGGCCGCTAATTAAGAAACGGCACCGTAATACGGTCGTCGAATTAGCATCCATTAAGATCGGGAACGTCACCGACAGAAAACGGGCCAGGCAAGGTGTAGGAGGCAACGGGTTAGGAGTGCGACGGAGAAATGGCGGCGGGGGTCACCGACGGTTCGTCGAATAATTAAGGGTCAACGAACGCGATCAATTAAGGTGGCGAGATAAGAATCCGAGGGAGTCGAAAGATGTCGCGATTCGATCGTGACCGCTCGTTCGCCGACGTGTAGGGACTGGGCCCTTGGCGAGCCGGGGATAGTCCTTGATTGAGTAATCGATGCTGCCTGTTAATTGAATCGTATTAACTCGTGAATGGGTCTTTTTAGGCCGAATAATAAGTTCCAGTTTCAGTTTCTTATATAGCTGTAAATTATCGTTAGATTTGTGTTTTGTGGAAATTATACATAGATACTTGGTGTCTCGGGTGCTGGTGCGTTTTATGGTGGGTAATGTAACACTTCGAATCGAAAGATTGAGTGGAACTTCTTTGTGAATCATCCTTTGGCTTCTGTTCACTGGTACAGTTTACACTAATGTATATGTACCATCTGATAATAATACAAACCTGCTTAATTTGGAACAATTTGACACTTCTATCACGTGCTTGTAATTATTCTTAGAGAAGATTTTTGAGCAATCAAATAATACAGTAGTACGAGTCAACGATATGAGGCTACTGCTTCGAACTCTCTCTCTCCAAAGTGATGAACACATTCGTCTTGGATTGAATAACACAGGAATTCGATGAAATAAAAGCACATACACTGCAGATTGGGGCACCTACTCTGTGTGGAATATTTATGACAAACGTTGCAAATTTATTGAAGAACTCTGTTAAGTTTTACCTAATTTATCTGGTATTTTAAATTAAAAGCAGTGACAAGTATTCAATCAATACCAAATAGGATAAACTGTACAATGATTGGCAAACCAAGCGGAAATCCCAATTCGAATGCCTATATTTTTTTGTGAAACTTTCATATGGTCTTAATTTTCAGTTATTATCAATGATTATGGATTTCTCATTAAAATAAAACATCTTGAGTACCTATTAAGCCTTTTATTTTAAAAATATTCAATAAAAAACAAAAATAGGCATAAACGTGCAATCATTGGCACCCTAAAATTTGAGGTTATATAGAAAAACATATGTAGTTAAAAATGAAGATTAAACTGTTTAAACGGACTATTTTATTCACTATTAAATACCTGCAACACTTAATAAGTCTGCATTTCAATCCATTACTTAGTTATAAAGCGACAAAATATACTTGCTTATTACCCCATATCAAAATTTTAATAAAACGCCAAAGCTCAGGTCTTTGTCCCACTTTGTGTTATTACCAGATGTAAAATGTGTAGTTCAACTACTGGGCTTTGCAGTGTTGTAGTGAAAAAAAAAAATAAGAAATTGTAAAAAAGTACTTTCTAAGCTTGTACTTCGTAATATTTGGCTTTTTAATCACGAGTGACAATCATTAGTGCATTGCCAGCATTAGCGCAGTTTTTTCTATCACATTTTCTGCAAATACAGCAGGTGTTCTAATAGTTAACAACGGCAGTGTAGGTAATATGAGTTAGAGTAGAAAATGAATGGCTATAAGCGAACGTGTCACATCGATCGCGGATCGTCCCAAGCACGTGTCGTTTTGTGATCCGCCCGTCACACGAGCGAGAAGAATGGAAGGGCAGGCGTCCAATTTCGTTGTCAGGATCGATGACCATTCGGTATTCAAAACAAGGACGACAATTGAGAGAGCCCCTTAAGGAAGGTGGATGGATAAGGCAGCGAAGAGCCTCTATGAATGAGAAGGTGGTAGGAGCGAGCACAGCTTCCCACGTGGATAATATGACTGCGGGCATGGGGGCTGCTCTCTTCCACGGGGGAGGCTGTGGTCCATAAGCACGCGGAGGTGGAGGAAAACCCTTGTTTGTCTGGATATCGGATTACCTGGCAGGCCAGTGAACCCCCTCATTAGCTTCTAATTAGACAGTGCCACCTGGGCGTGTCTCCTCTTTTGAGAATAAAATTGGATTTCTCATCTCTCCTCTTGAAGCTACAAGTCTGGTGATGAGGTAATCGAAAAAGGGACGACTAACATTAATATCCTCCCGTTCTCTCCCGAAAATTACAAATGTAGGAAATGTTTCTATCTGTAAATTCAATTGATGACCGAGAGGGGTGGACTTTTTAAGTACCTACTCCAGGAAGAAATTAAATAATTTTGAGTTTACGTTATCTGGATTAGAATTAGATTTCTACTGCATAAATTCAGGCAAGAAAACTATCTATAGGTACCTAAAATGACAGATAATATTTATTGCAAAGTTACTACTTTCATAGCGACAACTTGAATTAATTTCCTCGTGTCTATCTGCAACACAAGAAGTTCCTCTTTCAATTATAGGGAGACCGGAGCTACTTAGTTGACTAATTTTTAACATATCCAATATCAATTAGAGCTACTCATTCGTATGCTTCAATATTGCGAATCAAAGCACAATATGTTCTATAATACAACTACTATTAAAGGGAATTATTCAACTAGTTCCGATCTGTCCTACGCCACAAAATGTATCTTCGATTGCAGGAGACTGTTTAGAACAAGATCCCACGATTCCGGCTGTAACGTTAAATCGAGTAAAGGAGAATCAAATATCCCCATCGCTTTCTTTCGAAAGGTGCAAAGCTGCCAGCAGGATGTCGCCTTCCACTCGCATCCTCGGCAAAATGGCGACTGGGGATTCACCGCGGTATTTTTGCGAGGGGATCGAATGGAATCCAAACAGAGGGAAAGGAAGAGAGCAGGGACGTGTTCCCATGAGCGTGGAACGATGTGTCGGCTGTGCTCTGCGGTTTTTGAAACGTAACACTCGCTGGCTGGCCCGTGCGGTCGTCAATAGTAAAACGCGAGTTCGTTGACGACGGTGACATCGACGGTCGCCTCCCTCGGAAAAGAAATTCACCACGCAGTTGGTACAGGCTATCGGGCCCTTTTTTTTAAACACGCGACTTGCGGTGAGGCCGCGAATGACCGCAGTTTCAGCGTTCCTCTGTCGTCCCTTGTGCAGCTGCGGCAGAGGGCACCGCGCGTGCAGCGTCACGAAACTGAAAGGCTATGGCAAGTCGCGTGGAACCTATTAAAATGCCAACGAAGATAAGGCGAGCGAAGGGTGTCGCGTTGGATCCGAAGGATAAGATCACCGTCGCATTACTGCTTCGTAATTTTACTTCAGCTGAACAATTGGGTGAGAGGTGGCAGAAAAGATGGGCTAACTACTTTTTCCTGAATACTCGATACTACAGTACCAAAGATTTAATTTATTAAAACTATATTTAGTTACTCGTAATACTGCCGAGAAAATTCAAAGCAAGACGGCAGAAAAGTAATTCCTACGCATGAATGAAAAAGTCTGAAAGTTCCAGTTTAACACGTAATCTGATATGTCGCGTTACGCGTCCACTGTTTACCCCGTAAACAAACTTTGGACGCTGTTTAAAAGCACGACGGAATACGTTACACACGGCGCACCGAGCGTAGTACGGGGATCGTGGCCGTTTTTGCCCCGTGTCCTTGCCGTCGACGTCGGTGCCATGTGTATCGCAAGTTGCTCTGCTTTTAACGCGGCCAAGTGTGAGAAGGAATGTACCAGCGGGGGAAAAAAGGGCGGAGGGAAAGGTGGGCGAGTTCTCACGGGGTTCCACGGTTTATTTTCGTGCTCCCCCATTACTCAAGGGGTTGCTCATTGATAAGCTAATAGGCTCATGATACGTCGTTAAGTCGAACATTCTGAGAACGCGCTGCGCCTGTTAATGGATACACCGCAGCCAGCCTCCATTTGACATAACAAAATAAACGTGAGAGAAAAGTTGCGCGCTGGGACCGAGATGCACGGGTGCTTCTCTTGTCGACGCTTCAACGAAGCCCTTCCTAGCCGGGCTTCCCACATTTCACTCCATTCGACGAGGTTCGACGATTTTTCTAATTCGTTCACGCAACCCCCGCGTATTTCATCTTCCCGGTGATTACTTTCACCTTTCGCTCCGTCCCTCCAGAGGTAATCTTAGCTCGATATTACACACTCGAACGTGGGCCACATTCGGGATAAGTAGCTCCATTAATCTCTGATGATGCGGGTCAAAATCCGGAGAATTATAGGAGCGAGGCGTCGGGCAGAGGGGGCAAAAATTCGATCGATTCCAGGTTGGACAAGGGGAGGGGATAATGATCGAAAAATCGTAGGGGGATCTGGGTGGATCGACGAAAATGTAGCCGAGATGGCTTCGGGGGACCAATTAGGCCGGGACCTAGCCGTTTCGACGTCAATGAGACCAGCCTGCGTCTGTCGGCCACGTGTGGGCATTTACGGACAAGAACTGCCTGCTATGCTACAGTCCCTTGCCATAAAGAGCGCGATCTTTGCTCTGGTGAATCGGTTTTGCATGAGTTGCTCCAATTCGACTGGTAATTTTAAAAGTAAATCTAATGTAACCAAAATAGGTATCTACATCAGAACATAAGGTTCTAAATAAGGGTAGCATAATGGAGAAAGTGAGAAAATATCAGTCGAAGATGTATAACAAGGCTTCCTTTTATAAGATTTCGTTTTCGAGGAGGATATCTCTGAATATTTGCCTGTTTTGCAAATTTTTACAAATTTTTATCCTGCTCACGTTTGTGTCCAAGCACGTAGTTTCAAGTAAGCTTTAGTAATTCGCATAAGTATGAAAAAATAAGCGAAATTTTCGGAAATATTTTTCAAATCCGACAACCACCCTGTCGCGACCACCAGTTCCGACACAGAGGCGACAAGAGTGTGGCGCGCAGATGTCTTCCTCCTTCTCGTACGAAAGGGTTCGCCGCTAAAAGGCTGCTGAGTGAGAAAAAAAAAGAAGGAGGGAGAGACGCAAGAAGCAGCAGAAAAAGAGGAGGAAGAAAAGGAGAAAGGCTTCTAGCTGGCAGGACACAAGCCGTATCGCTGACAGTTTACGACGACGGCGTTTGCGTAGTGCCCATGTGGCTGCTGGCCTCCCTCATCTTTCTCCCTCCCCGCGCCTACTGTCTCTGCCTTTCTTAAAAAAGAACGCGGCAATGACATTTCCGTCTACGTCCCAGCAGCGTCAGCTTCTCGACCAACAGGTCGTTGAGGCGTCTTCTTCCACCCTTCCTCGGTTTTTTCCCTGCCACCATTCATGCCCGAACCGTACGACCCTCCGACTCCCTCCACGAACATATTCCTTTTTTAAAGCGACGAAAATATGCGCGGTAGTAGGAGGATTTATGGGGATACTCGTACTTTTGATTTCGTGCTGTTTTAGCGCAGGTAGAGAGCTTAGAGGGACGTAGAGAGGAACACGTGTGGCGCGATGATGGATGAAGATCTATCGTGTGGAGGGTGTGCTTGAAGAAGTATTATGAATTTCTATGTAGTTATAATGATGAAAGTAATCTGGTACTATAGAAATAAACGTGTCATTCAATAAAGCTACTTGTACTGTTGCCAACAATGTTTTAGAATATCTCATAGAGCTTCATGAGGGGAGATTGTTTCAATTTTTCTGAATTAAATTTATCCAATGCTACCTTATTGCAAACATATTTCATTCCCTAGCAGTTAAATATTCAAATTTCTGAAAGTCCTGGTTGATATGTGGGACAACTTAATAGAACTAGAAATAGTTGCTACAAGAGTTGGTTAAGCTTCGGTATAAATTAAAATGTAATGCCAAAGTAATATACCTAATTAGGTGTAGGCATTCGTAGATGCATCGAAAATTATCAAATGGGTGCGCAAGAGGGAACTATCCCAGGCCACGAAGCAACTATCTCCTTGCCACTTATAGATGTGTGCCTGTACCTGAGAGCCAACAGGGAAACGCCTCGACTTAGGTGGCGAAGTATCGCAATACGTGAATGAGTATACGCTAATCGTCAATCGCTAATGCCGTCAAGGTTCCACGGCTGTGACTGCAGAAAATCACACAGTGCAGTGTGCAGAAGTGAATCAACCGATTGCAGACGTAGAACGGTGCAGCAAAGTAATTGCACAACTATTCTAGACTGTTACGAGCACATACACAACGTATTTTAAGAAATTGAAATATACCGAAAGCTTGAGTACCGATTAAAGATCAAAAGATTCCACTGCACAATCTAGTTAACATTTATTCAGAAAAAGTCAGGCTATCGCAAAGTGTCCGCCACTTCCCGTTATCCCAGCGATACTTTTTTCCTCTTGAGTTGGAAAAGTGATTGGGGTACGAGTAAAAAGGGTGGCCCCTGCCATTCACGCCACTTAATTTTCCGCTGAAAGGACGGCTGTTATTCCAGAATTGAATACGAACATCCGTTAACCGAGGGCTTCGGTCACGCTTTAACGGAAAACATCGCGCAACGCGAAACCGCAGCGAGGAGATTACGCGGTGAGGCCGCTTATTCGCGTTTACGCCGATGTAAAACTCCTTCGAGTCGACTGCGGATGCTGAAGAGGCTTGTGTCCCATCGATGTGGATCAAGGTGGGACTGCTTTTCCATCTGCGTTCCCAGATACCCGTTCTATGAACTTCGTGAATAGGCACGCTTCTTGGAATCGACCTGCTGTGATATCCATAGTTTTCAAACACCAGCTTACCCATCCAAAATAAAATCAATGAAAACTTAGGAGGCTCGTCGCAAACACAGGAAGAAGAGATTGAACAGACTTCTGCAGAAATCTTGATGAATAATTGATTAGAAATATATCGATATTAAATTAAGGGGTTAGAATAATCTGTTTAACAATTTGAGTGACGCAAGGTTTTAAAAAAAGCCCCTTTAACACTAGAACAACACTGTGGGATCTCTGTGCGACCGTAGAAATTTTTAATGGTTTCTATAATTGTGTCAACTGATGCTGGAACGTCAAGTTTTCACTCTCAAGTTTCCATATTTTTTTCTTGTAAAGTAAAACTATATGCTGTAGGTAAATATCTTCTCTAAAGATACATAAAGAGAAGTACTTACAATATAATTTTTCGGATACGGAAATGAAATATTCAAATTCCAATTTGAGTGTGTAAGATACGCTCTAAAACTGTCACATGCTCACAGTGTCGTTCTAGGTTTAAGTAGATCAGATTGCTATCGAAGCGATTGCTGTTGCTGCGAAAGTCTTGCTTAAGCCCCCAGCAAACATTTACATTCCGAGGAATCTGAAGAAACCTAGTGTGTAGAGAGTTTATTAAGCTATTCTTTCTTCCCCGATATCTATATCGATATGGGTCACGCGAAGATACTTTCATAGAGCGTCTACCTTGCAACCAATTAGTTTCTAAGAAACATTGGTCAATACTTCCGCGATATTCTTAACGAAGACTATCAAACTTTAATAATTGAAATAAAAATTATATGTACTAGGTCTACTCGCACGCACATAAAAGTTTCTCCGCCGTGAGAGAGCTCTTCGGTTTGTATATCATTTCGCGCGTTAAATGCGTTTTTAACGTCGCAAGATAACTATGCAGAAATACCGTACATACCTCTTGGCAAATAAGCGAACGTGCAATGCAAAAGTTGTTCTGCTGCGAGCGTGTAACTGTACAATCTTAGTCACCCTTACACATTTCGCATATTCGACTTACGACACGATATATATCAACGCTGACCCTATAGACGCGAAGGTAAAAAGTACGCATGAATATTAATTACCGACCATGCAGCCGCAAATGGCAGCATCGATATTGCCATTTATTGCATCTCCGCAAGCCCCATTTTCGGCATATGAATATTCATAGACATTTAGTCGATCATGCAATCATCGAAAGTTCCTCGACATCGGTATTTCAACCGTAATCATATCGATGATTCACCAGGGATCCCGCTTCGGATCCAATTTGCAACGAGTATAATACAAATGACAAACGGCATTCCTGTGGAACGCTCAATGGAAAGTCGCGTGTGCACGATCGGGGCAATAACTATCGTTGCGTGTGTTGGATTTCACTGATATCATCTACTAAGGAAGTAGTCTTCGATAAAAGAATCATAATACGCAGTGGATTTTTTTAATACATTCCACCATTTTACTCTGTGTTAGTGAAAATATTTGAATTCCCAAGGAATATACTACGTTGATGATAAATTCGATTTAGTCATTAACTTCTATTTACTTTCATTGTATTTTATTCTTTTTTGCTTATTTTCTACCTTGGCACTTTTTTTCTTTAATTTGTTAATTTTTGTGTTTCCAGGTTTATGTATTAGTCCTCTATTGTTTTTCTCTATTCTCTATGTGCCAAAGGATTTTCTCAAATATATGAATAAATAAATAAATTTAAATTCATCCATATTACAACAAAATAAGGAACTTTAATACCCTACTGTCCCTTAAGACTTTATTTTCCAAAGCAGAAGGTAACGCTCCCCATCACTTATTTGTTATTTAAAACCCACCCTTACTATTCTCTTACAGATCCCAAAGCTTGCTAATCCGATCCTCAGTATTAAAGTCCTCATCCGCCCCATTATCCACAGTGCTTTCGACAGTTGTCAAAAGTGACACGGCGTAAGCAGTATTTACAGTGAACGGTAACGATATGATATGCAAATAGACGCGGTAATAGCGGCGAAACAACTAGCCGACCCCAGCACGTGACCCCCTAGTAGCGATGCACATCGACGCGTACCCTCGATACTGGCGGACGAGCCGCGGGCAAAGTGAGTAAGTGAGTGGCTAAGTACGAAAGTAAGATCGGTGGGAATCGAACTCTGGCTGGCTGACCTCACGAGTGCCATGTCAACGAGCTTAACTCCTTGCTCTGCCCAGCTCCGAGTGGCGCTCCTGCTTCTCCTTTTCTAGCTGGCACCCGTCCACGACGCACACAGCCACTTTCTGCTGGCAAAAACCGTCTGGGCGCTCGATTATTGGATCCTTAAAGTCGTTTAACGATCGACTGAAATGACAAAACGATCCGTACGGGCGAGCACTGTGTTGCCAGTTTACGGTGGCCCGTGCTAAAGGCGGATTTACGCGCGATAAGAATGTTATAAATATTACTAATAATTTGTAGTACCTCTTGACTTAATAATGGTGAAAGGAAATGGAGAGAAGAAGAGATCCATTTCCATTATTTCTCGATTTATACAAAAACCACGAGTGTCTTATAATAATAATGTTCATAAATTATTTCAACGAGTACAATTTCCTTCGACGCTATTTTCAAGTTTGCTCAGTTTTTAAGTTTCATTGAACTATGGAAGTATTCGCTTTTCAGTTTCATTGAATCAACCGCACTGTTCAACCAAAGTGAACCGCGCAAATTCGTATACACTGCGTTCAGAGACCGGTGGTTAAAAAAAGGTAATATCCGATATAATAATAGAGGAGGCAGCCAGAGGAATTTGTCATTTTCTGCGAAGAAGACGCCCCGTCGGGTTGTCACGAGGTCGTGGCTGCGGGTACTCGTGGCGAATCCTGAATGAGTGGGAGGATCGTCTTGATAAGACGAGAGGAGGCGGCTCGAAAAAGAGAGAAAACGTGGGGCCCGAAAATTGGTGTGGAGCAGGTGAGGTGATTGGGGGCGGGGGGTAAATAAAGGACAGCGGATTCTATTAGCGACCGTCTTGCTTCCCCTACTAAAAGTATAAGATGACGAAGCCGAAGAAGAGAGGCCAAAGGACGGGAGCCGAAAGAAAGGGGAGTTGGGGAAAAAGGAAGATGCCACCGCCTCGGAGCTGTCCGCTAATATTTTTTCCTCTCATCCTCCCGTTTGGACTGTGGTGGATCGTGCTTTGTTTCTGCGGTTTCGGTTCGCTGGACCTTCTTCGCCGAACGATATACCGCATCGCGATGGCCTAGGAATATGCCTACCCTAGTAATCACAGAGGGTGGTTGCAGTCGCCGTGATTGGCGATGTTACTTGCAGCTAGGTGGCTCAAATTATTACTCGCGCATCTAGGTACAGATACACCGTATGTAGGTACTTAAGGGGGCATTCTGGTCTAGAGCACGAGTTTCGTGACCATATTTCAGAATTTTTTATGGGCAATCAAAGTAACTGTATGTTCTTTTAACTATATTTACAATTTTTTTGTCGCGAAAAAATTACTATGACATATCTGTACGAAGACATGAAGATTGTGTGTTTTGCCATGATTCTATCATTCGTAGGCAACTAAAACAAATGATTAATGAAAATTTTTATTCGGTAAGAATATGGCTATCGTCTGGATCGAGATTATTCGTTGAAATTAATTTTTCATAAAATTCCGAGGAGAAATGTTGAAGAAAAAGTCCGTTTCCCCCTACAATTGTGATACTAATTTGTTAATTAGGAAAACAATTTTGCAAATATTTTTATAATTTCGATTCGGACAAGAATGACTCCGTTTCGGAATATCTGTGTAAAAGGGCGCTGACATTGTATGTATTGTTTTTCACGTAAAAAAAAAGTGGTGAATGTAGTTAAAAAGACGAATAAGATTTTCGGAAAAACTTTGTGTTCTACAGTTACTTTGATTGCCCATAAAAAACTCTGAAAAATGGTTATGAAACCCCCTTAAATGCACTGTTCTTCCATCATCCCCGTTTTTGGAGCACAAATTCTACCAGCCTAACAATAAAACAGTGGAGTCCCTCGAATGACTGTAATCCTTATCACCGAAAAATTCTTTAATAAACAGCGATATCTCGAAGTTGGAACATCAGGAAAGATCCTTATTTCTCATTTCGAATGCAAATGTCCGTCCAAACCCTCATAGCATCCGGTTTATAGTACCCCGCGCACAATACAGCGATTGTGCTCGACCAGATGAATCCCGCGGTTTCCATGGAATTTATAAATTCGCTGGTCGTGTTTCGTTTGTACCAGCCGGCACCGCGAATGCACCGAGGCGATAATCGCTATTGACACTCTGACACATTCCACACGTGTGCACACCGACGCGCAACTGCCAATCAGATTATAACGACGGATGGAATTCGACGGCGCGCTGCACAGGCAAATGAGCACCTAGGCTGACGGAAAGTGGCTCAAAGTGCGGCCATTTTGCACGAGCTTGCGGGGCACAACTGCGAGCCTACGGTAATGACGGTGATCCTTCCGATCGTTGCTGGCGCGATTGGACGGACAATATAAGAGGAAAGCGAGCGAAACGCTCGATAACGCGAGCCAAATTCTAGGAATCCGCGGTGAATCGAGCGTGGTAGATTAGCTATTTCGTTCCTGTGGCGGGGATTTGAATTAGAAGCGGGCTCTAAGTGCATAGGTACGTTCCATTCTGATCTTTTGGACAGATGTTTCCTTTGGCAAATTAGACTTGCTGCAGAGAATAGAGAAAGTTCTGGTACAAAGCGGTTTGGTTTTGGTATAAATTATTATCAAAAGAATAAAAGTGGTAACAAAGGGGAAGAAAACAGGAAATCAGAGGAGAAATGTCTAATATAAGAAAAATAGGGATTATTACACAGTTCGACGAAATGTGACGTTTTTCGGACTTGTAACATTTAATAGCTGTTTTTTATAATCCGCAAACCGTTTGTCGCCATCGCCCTTGGTCTTTGAGAAATTTGATTTTGAAAAAACCTGCAAATCTTCAACTTTGAACATCTTTTATGTCGAAACAGTAATAGTTATTATTGCATTATGAACATTTAAATATGTTTAAACAACGATCAAAGGGAAAAGGACACTCGAAATTCACCAATTTTTGCAGATATCTTTCAATTTATTTCCAAAACTAAGGGTCTAGGAGAAAATCTGACTGCTCCGCGCTATGCAGCAGACATTTTTCCTTTGGAAAGCATGAACGGAAATGGTAAGTCACGTTTTGTTTTCAATACAGAAGCGAAATTGTTTGGCAAAACGTGCGGGGTCGACAATGGTAGTCGACGACGGCG
This sequence comes from Andrena marginata, assembly GCA_963932335.1. Classification (NCBI taxonomy): domain Eukaryota; kingdom Metazoa; phylum Arthropoda; class Insecta; order Hymenoptera; family Andrenidae; genus Andrena; species Andrena marginata. The sequence continues at coordinate 10,225,718 of OZ010660.1, forward strand.
CGCGATCCACTGCCGCTCATCGTAACACAATCGCTTAACGCGCGTGACTACCACTTTCGGCGCCGCACGTTTTGCCAAACTATTTCGCTTCTGTATTGAAAACAAAACGTGACTTACCATTTTCGTTCATGCTTTCCGAAGGGAAAATGTCTGCTGCATCGCGTGGAGCAGTCAGTTTTTATCTTTGACCCTTAGTTTTGGAAATAAATTGAAAGATATCTGCAAAACTAGGTATATTTCAGGTGTTATTTTCCCTTTGATTAAAATGATTTAAGATTTCGACCGTAAAGAATTTTTTAAAAATAAAAAGCAAGTGTTCTCGGCGCACTGGTTCGGTCAATTTTAAAAGATTAAATAAACGCTATTGTGCAATTTTTAAGACTAAAAATTTCCAACGTTTCGGTCAGTATTGTGACCATTATCAAGGAAAACTATCAAATCAGGAAGAATACTGCGTTTGCTTTTATAAACTTTGTTCGCACGGTTACAGCTAACGCGAACAAAGTTTATAAAAGCAAACGCAGTATTCTTCCTGATTTGATACTTTCCTTGATAATGGTCACAATACTGACCGAAACGTTGGAAATTTGTAGTCTTAAAAATTGGACAATAGCTTTTATTTAATCTTTTAAAATTGACCCAACCAGTGCGCCGATAACACTTGCTTTTTATTTTGAAAAAATTCCCCTTTGATCGTTGTTTAAACATACATATTTAAATATTCTTAATGCACTAATAACTTATATCGTTGTATTCGGGAGGATTCATAGAATAATTTGGTGGAACAAGCAACCGAATAAATAGTAAGTAATGTTTGGACACAAAAGATGTTCAAACTTGAAAATTTGCAGTTTTTTTTAAAATCGAATTTCTGAAAAACTGATGGTGATGTCGAGAAACGGTTTGCGGATTCGTTTTCAACGCACGAATACCTATATACAAATGCCTATTGAATGTTACAAGTCCAGATGGTTGTCGAACTGTGTTATCGGACGCGGCCTTCGGTATACCACACTCGCTACCAATATTTTCAAATTTATGAATAAAAATCGCCACAAATTTCAATAATCACTACCCTATATTTCCTTCCACGCCGACATATTCAATATACATAACTGCTACTCGGTAACATCCTTCACTGTTAATTCCACAAGAGAATCATAACTCTTTCTCTTCATTTACCAGCCCATCTAAAATTGCTGCGAAATCCCAGGCACGAATCGCGTCGTTATCTATTCTGCTGCATTAAGAATCGGAGTAGGCACTTCCTGCAGTTCATTTACGAAGAGGGATGCTTGATCATTAAGGTCTCGGGGATCACTCTGCCCACGTGTACCTGCGTTAGCAGATGCAATCGAGTGTCCCTCGATACGCGATATACGCGCATATTTACGTGTCTGTTCGCGCGGATAACGACTTCGCGTGACGGTAAATCAGGCGCGCGTTTGCACCCCGTATCGCTGGCATAAACATCGACGTTACTGTTCCCCGGCGAACAGCTGCCGCGTTGTCATTGGCCGCGCGAAGGGAATGCCCCTCGGGATGATCAAGACATCTCCCCGCGAATCCTTTTCCTTTCATTACTACGTTATTGTAACAGACATTCGTGAATGTCTTCTACACGGAATGAAACACAGCAGAGGAATTTATTACGGCCCCCCGGACATTTGTCTTCCTTAAAATTCGCCAGCTACTCAGCAGCTCGCGAGGCAATAAAAGCTCTGACGAGGATGCTCCGTAGCCTTCGAAATACCACCGAAACCTGTTCCAAGTATCACCATCGGTAGAAAGACTCGGCAGACAGAAGCAATTTTAATGGAACGCTGTAATTGGTAACTTTTGTAATCATCGCGTTATACTTGGGTTTAGAATACTAAATTCAAGAAATATCAGCAGACAGAAGCGCAAGGCACGGTACCGTTAAGAGGTACGAAGAAACGATTCAACTTCTGCTTCGTACGCTCGATGCCCACAAACCGTTGCAACAAGTATCAGGACGCGTGACGCGCAAGTAAAGATATCAAGCGAACTCCGCGCAGTACCATCGACAAAACCCGCGCGAAGTAGTCGTCCACTTGCGGAACAACTAATCGCGGGTCAGGTAAAAATCGCAGGAGGGAACAAATCCCCCCGTCGTTAAGTAAACATCCAGCTTTAGAATTTCCGCCGCTGGCAAGAAACTGCGCGGTGTCGGCGAGCTGCAATTTAGTTAATGTCATTAGAGCGACAAAAATTCGCGATTGGATTGCAGACGCGGGGCCTGCGCAGCCCAGCGAAACGTACGTCCCCCTCATAATGGCAGAAGCGGATTCTACGCCCGCGGAATCCGAGAAGGCATGCGGTAGAACTCTGCTTAATGCTTCGAACGGTTCTTCTGCAGCGGTTCGGTACACGCGTAATCGAGGTAAATAAGCGCGAGTTTGTCGTAGCGGGCGAGTATCCTAGCAGGGGCGACCTGGGTTCAACGCTTCCCGCTCTAATGCGCGCGAAAATTAGCACGGCCTCGCGTGATCGTCTTTGGAGACGTGGAAAACGCTCGGGGAGGATCGGGGGAGCATTGCGGCGCCGTAAAAGGACTGGATTTCTGGAGTCACGCGCTTCGGTCCGTTCATGCGTCGTGTCGATATCGTTGACAGGATCGTATGCTCCTGGTGCACTTTCATGCTCTAACGAGCGAAAAAATTATGGTTATGGATAGACACCTACGACCCTACAGAGACGCGAGGGCGAACCGTGAAGTGGCGTGAAATTGAACGATGCGGTCGTTGGGTATTCGATGGCGCGGGGAATGTCGCGTTTCATTGTTGGTATGTAATATGGAGTTTGCTAATGAGAGGAGTAGAAGCTGCAATATCCGAACAGTATATCTCCTTTCGTGATTAGGTACCTGTGTTTTATGTAGTACCTATATAATAATAATTCTTTATTGCACAACACACTTTACAAAAAGAAAACATATATGAAAGCGAGAAAGAAGAAAAAGAAAAGATGGGATTGAAAAGCACCTATAGCAGTAGAAGAGCTGTATATCATTTACTTCTATTCTTCGATAACGATCAAAATGAACCCTAAAACGACACTGTGGGGTCACCAGCGACACCAGAAAATTTTAGTGTTTTCTATAAAGGAGTGAATAAAAGCATTCATTTTCAAATTTCGATTTTCTTATTGTAAACGAAAATTATATGCTGTAAATATCTTCTCTAAAGACACCTGAAGTAGTGGTTCCTTGCCCTTAGGGGTCGCGAAGTGTTTTCTGAGGGGTTGCCTCGGTTATTTCTAGTTGGCAATTTGTAGCACTTATTCATTTTAATATAGTTACATTGCTATATTCTATTAATCATCTAATACTGATTTTTCATAATTTAAAAGAAGAAACAGCTGGTTACCCAGTTGCAAGCTCAACTATCACACTAAATAAGATAATTAAATATACTAAATATATTTAAGTATATTCAAAATATGTATTAATTATATTCAGAAATGCCCATTTTTAACTTATATGGGAGGAGGTATTTGAATATTGTAAAAGGGTGTCGCGACTAAAAAAAGGTTGGATAACACTGACCTAAAGGGAAATACAAAAGAACTTCTCAGAAAAATTAAGTGAATTTAGAACCATTCAAGTTTCAATCTTTTCAAGAGATGCCTCCCTACTAATTTCATCCAACGATGAATAATCTTTTACAGTTATCCCCTCCTTTTCACGGCGATATCCACGCGTGTCTTCTCGAAAACACTTATAAGCCGATTCTCCACTGAAAGAGCACCTAAATAATACAAAACCCAAACACCAAAAGTTCGCAAGGGTGGAAATCTCCCTATTTGAACTTCACACGAGCCGATCGCATGCGAGCACGCGAAGACGAATGACCGCGGACGTGTAGGTATTAGAGACGCGAGGTGAACAGAAGCGAGAGGGTACGATATAAAGGAGGGGGGGGGGGGGGGATGAAAGTCGGAGATGCAAAGGCGCGCTAAATCGTCGGTAGGTACTCGTCTTCTTCCTCCTAAGATCGTCGTCCACGTAGTCGTTGTTCCACCCTTACTAACGATCTCGTACGTGGCCACATATAAAGCCTATCCTTTACGGACACACGGGGCCCTTTACACTCTCTCTTTTGGCCGTGTACAGCCGTGGCCGCTTCACGATGATTACGGCTCCGATTGCGATGTAAATCGCGAGCCCACGTTCAATCACGTACACACGGGTGTAACTCTTCCCCGTGGCCTTTGACTGTGTGTCTAGCCACCATCTTTCCCTCCCGCCCCGTCGCGGGCCCTCGTTGATGCTGATCGAATGTGTACACAGAAGATAGATACCGAAGGGTTCGGATCACCGCTAATACGGAGTCATAAATACAGTACCCCATCGGGACTCTCGAAAAACACGGTAATCTTGATATCATCCACGTACATGAATCACTCCGCGCTGCCTCTGTGCTCGGTACGATTCCTTCAGCTCTTGTTGTTCCACAAGTAATTTATTTCCCTCCCCCCCCCCCCTCGGGAGAATGGCTTATGGAATTATAGACAATTCTTCCAAGGATCACTGAGACTCCGCTAGACTCCTAAGGGTATCTCAGGTTCATCAACGAAATAATACTTCGTTAGCCAGCTCCGTGTAGCGCGTTCTAAAGCCACCAAGGCTGGCTTGATCGTGCGTGGACGTTGGCGCGGACTTTTGTGGAAAAGCTGCCATCGAGCTTTCAGGTTGAAAGTCACGCAAGTTTTTGCCGGGGGGGGGGGGGGGGGTCGTAAAAGCTCGATCGATCGGATCCTTACGGAATCCCGTGGACATAACAAGACGTAATTTTGCCTCGTTACTTCATGCACTTTTTTTTTTCTATCGAGCAATGTATTCTCGAGGCTGGCTGAAAGAACAGGTCCGACGTTCTACCGTCGATGCTGCAAAGTGCACCGTGGCGCACCGGCTACGCCTGGCACGTCGGTATACTGTTCTTGCGGCGTGCTTTCCAGGTACCTTCCTGAGTCAGCCTACATAAGGCTGCTTACTAGCTTCGTCTCGAGAGGATTCCACTTTTTGCGCAACTTCTCCTTCATCGACGTACCGAACGAGGAGTTGCACGCTACTGGCTCCCCGGGCATGCTATCGGTAGGATGTTCCAGTTTATCGTTTCCTGTCGTCTTACGGTTTCCTTTTGTCCGACCATCCCTCCCCGCCTGACGATTCGGCCTTTGTCTGTAATCCCTACTACCACGCAGCAGCAATGTGCATCGACAGGGAAGAGCTTTGACGTTTCAATTCTCAAGAATTGCGGGAACACTTGGGCCTAGTTATGCAGAAAGGTGACCAACCCTCAATGATCTGAAAGCGTGTATGTTTAGCTTGAAGATTTCAATTGTTAAAGAAAAGTAGCTTTATTTCTATGGGTATATTTTATTTCTTATTATTGTTTTGCAATGTTTATTAATGGGTTATTTAATAGTGGTATAATTGATATTATTTTAAACTTTCTGTAGTTTTTGTTTTCTAAAACAGAACTATGCCTCGGTAGTTTTAATAATTATATAATGTAAGAGTTGTTCTGTGGGTTGCTAATTTTTTGCAAAATAAAGACCACAAAATTATGGGATTCATACTGTGTTTAACTAATATTTTGTCATTTTGAGGGTTGGTAGCTTTCTGCATAACTAGACTCACTTGGGAATTGTACTTAAACTCATGTGTTTTCCATTCCCTAAATTCCCACAGCCTGATAAGAGTTAGGGACAAGTTTCCAAGTGTGCGATGAAAATTTTGGAGGACTGAAATTGTAATTTAGATTTCCTCGACGGGATGGAGACTTCTTCTTTAGTAATGAGTGAGGACTCTAGTGTTTGTGTAAGTTTATACAATATTCTTGAGTGATTTTTCTAAATGGCGCAGGAGGTAAGATCCAACTGTTTGAGAAAAGGTGATTTAAACGTTGATTGGCCAATTATCGCGTATGAAAGATTTTTTCGCGGCTCCGATGGGAAGAGGAATGTTGGTAGCGGGCAGAAGTCAACTTTCAACGAATTATGTTGTTGCGACGAGGTCGAGACAGGGGTCCACGATGGGTGCCGCGTCAGCAATTTCGTAATTAACAGGATATCACGGCGATACGATCGCTAGATCGTTAATGATCAGTCAAGACGCGGGCCTTCCTGACTGGTACACCCGCTGATCGATGGTCAATCACTTTCACGAGTCGAATTTACTTTACTTGGCGACGTGACGTCCGAAAGGAGACTCTTGGAGTTGCTGACTTCGGAGGCAGGAATGAGGATACTGACAAACGAATTCGTACGTTCGCTAAAGGCGAATTTACACGATTCATTTTGGTTGAACAAAATTGAAAGCAAAGTGAACAGTGTAAATTACCATTAAATCTAAGTTTCCAAATAAATTGAATATTGGAAGAAATTAACAGAGTTTCCAATTTTCAGAATGATTCGTCCAAATTGGCATTGAAAGAAACTTGTTTTTAAAGGCACGAAGAATATTATGAATAATTTTTTTTAAGTACATCTTGATTTTATAATTGTGTATAAAGTGAAAGAAGAACTCGACACCTCCTCTATTATTTTTTCTTTAGGTTTATTATAAAAGACACACTGCTATTAAATTTTCAGAAATTATTTCAATACCGGCACGTACAATTTCATTGAAATATGTAAAAATTCACCTTTCGATTTTGTTGAATCAACCGCATAGTTCAACCAAAGTGAACCGCATAAATGCTCCTTAAGTGACTTTAATAACGACAGCCTGCATCTAAACCCAACTTGCATGTCAAGTTTTAATACGCAATGAATACGCAAAATTAATTCAAACGATTCAAGTGCAACTATCGCTGAAAAAAGTTAATACATCTGCAATAACCACCTTCTATACTATAATTTCCATTTTTATTTTCTACGTTTACACTTACATTTCTCCTATTTGAAACTTACAGTAGTAAAACTATATACAGTGTCGGGCAAAAGTTCCCAGCCAGATGGTTTTTTCAATTCTTCTTCTAAAAACTTTACGTTCACAAAAATTGAAAAGAAATCCTCCACGGACTTTGAATTTTATACTAAAACAATGATCCCTTCCCCGTTGAAAACTGAGAATACTAGAATTTGAAACGCTCACGTTGCGACAGAGATTACCATCACACGGTGCTGCATAGAAATAACGATCTCCGGAGCTAGGTAAGGGAATAAAAACTTAAAGGAACAGAATTTAAATCGTGTCACGAGTAGCCATGACCCTGAAGGAAGCACAAGGTGTGCCGCAGCCGTTATGGCGGACAGAGGCGTTTCTATGGGACGTGGTGGACGAGCGTGCCGACTATCTCCTAAGACGGATCAGTAAAGGATTCTCGTCTAGACGAATCGAGAGACGGAAACGCTTTTCACTGCAATAGAACTCGTAGACAAGACTCTTCGCAGTAACTCAGAGCACTGCGAAATAGGTAAATACAGAGACGTGCAAAAATATAGATATCAAAGGATGCAGTTATTCAAAAAGCACCGCTGTTTAGAAAGGCTTCGTTGTCGTTCCTGATAATGCCCGATATTTCCCTTGCGTTGCACTCGATTTCTAATCGCCATGCTATCGAGCGTCAGCAGGGGATCGAGGAAAAAGACGATCGATCGCGACGACTGCCCCGAAGAACCACGCACAACCGCGTTTCTCGAGGAATCGCGATGCGTCTCGAACTGGCCCAGACGGCAAGTCGCTGCCAACAGTCCAGACAACTGAAAAACACTGCTAAGGGAGTCGAAGCACGCGTGGGAAACGTCGGTGGTGGGAGACGCGCTCGTGTGTATTCCAAGTATAAACAATGCATCTGCTGCGCTTCTATCGCTGCTCCTTTAAAGACAGCTGCATCTAGGGTGCGACGAAAATTTCTGTGTACACGCTACTCTTGAGAAAACGGGGGAGCACGGTTTGAGTACTTGGTGATGCAATGGGAAGCAATTAGCTAGAATAATCAAGTAACAGTGGATGTGTAATATGGAGTAGAAGAATGTAAATATCCTGTGGAAAAAGAATTCTACCTACTTCTAGACGGTGGTAATTAACTACGAGTGGTATAGTAGCTTACAAACGTCCACCTACTTTTCGATAATAATTCTTCTATGAATAAGACAGAAACTGAGAAGGGGATTCGCAAATAATAAGCCTGTCCTGCGAGTAATTTTAAATTTCAGCTGAATACTAATTCTTTGCCCGCTTTATTGCACCCCACTGCAGAAGGACTTCTCAGTGCCATTTTCAGGAAAGACACGCTCAATGTGCACTTGGCTTTTCACCAGAGCAGCTCGAGATGCAAAACGAAATCAGCACCCTCGCGCCGTGAATCGACTTGCACGGTGTAACTCTAATTAATAGTCAGTTAAAGGCCAAGCAACCGTTCAGCCGCCACTGTACGCCCATTTAATTAATTATGTACTGGCCAGTCGGTGTTACAGTGGCGGTTTTTGCAGACGGCGACGCCGTCGGGAAGGCGTCGCGACTGCAGCAATCGGCGACAAAGACAATGGCTCGTTACGGATTCGTTGACCATCTCTAGCCGACGAATTGCTCGCGCCACTGCTGCCACCGTGATAGAAACCAGTCGACAGGGGCACGCTGAATCGACCACTAGCGGATTCGAATGTTAAACTGAAGACGGGAACGTGCTAAAGATCGCTCCTTACAGTCGCCATTCATTGCCAACATCAATTGCAATTATCCGCCATTTTCGTCGCCCACGTGGTAGTTTCTTCTCATAAAGAAATGGTCCCGAGTCAAAAATTCTTATTTCAATGAAACTTCGCGCGAATGCAGAGCATATTGGAGCGTCGCAAGGAGCGATTTTATTTTTGTGCGAAAATTTACTCTGAAGGGGTGAAATTAACACTTACAGCTATCGTGTTTTTCTTTTTTTTTTTAATATGACTTTAATTATCTTTTGGCAAGGTGATAGAACATAGAAAGCTGAACAATTTTTATAGTTAAAATTTTGTTCCATCTCGCACCGTTATAAAGTTATATTTTACCCCTTCAGAGTGAATTTCGGCTGAAGAAATTCGCTGAGTGCTTTAATGTGTTCCGCATTTAAACGAAGTTTCATTGAACACAGAAATTTTCGGTTGAGAACGCTTCCTTGTCAGTAGCAAATATTACAAATGAAGGCGAATTGTTCTTACTGAAGAAAGAAGGGAAATTGAATTTCGAAACTGTGTTCGACCGATAAACGATTTTCTGATCGAAGTCGGACCTGAAATAACTACTTCTAGAGACTCAGCGCCGCGAACAAGCTTCGCGAATGCCTGCAAGTGCAAATACGGGCTGGTTCAAGTTCAAGTTTCACATCGACGAGGCGAATTCTATGCGAGAGTGCCGGATGCCGACGGCAGGCCCTTAATAAGCGGAAATTCCGACAGCCTTGACGCCCACGCGATAATAACGAAGAAACCGAGCAACGATGCTAAGTAACAAGGGCGTGTGCGAATCTTCCATTTCTGCACCCTCGTGTGATCGCAGTGAGTGCTTGAGTTATTTAAAATCTGTGATTAAAAAATCACAGATCAATCACGATAAATCGAAAGGCTTTATGTTTCATTTACGATATCTTTTTGAAGCATTCTTTTTTAAGAGAAGAACCTGGTTTAGAATGCTGAAAAAGTAGTTTTCGCGAATTTTTTTAACACGGATGCAGAAAGTAGATCTTTCAAGAACTTTAGGGATATTTTAATGTATATTTTATATAACACAAAAAAATTTAATTGAAATCGTTGATGCGCCTCGCTACTGGAATTGTGAAATGGCGAGAAAAATGAAACCGACGTTTAATTTTTGTCCAAAATAAAGAAACCTAAATTTTTCTTAATTTCCATGAACTTACATTATCGATGAACGAAAAAATAAGAAATAAGTCTGAAATTGATAAAACTGTGGAACTTTAAAGGAAAAGTTACAGTTTTGAGGACAAAATTTCTATGTTTTTATACAAAAAAAATTGGATTCATTTAATTTTTTTGATAAATGTTTTTAGTTCAACGACGATGGTTGGTCATTATTTAACTAAAAAGCCCCGTGGAAAATCGATCGGTCAAACAGATTTTTTTCTACCTTTCTCCCTAAGTTCCGAAATACTTTGAATTCCACTTTAAAGCTTTAGGAATATATTCTCCGAGAGATTACTATCGATTAAAGCAAAAAACAAATCGAAAATTTCGACCCTCCAAACAACTGAGATTCTCCACTTACGAAAACGGACTGCGACATCACCGCACGACGTAAAGTAACGACTGCTTGAAAGTATGCCCAATTACTCGCGGTTAAAGGAATCGTCGTGATTGTTGAAGAAGAAAATGGGGGAAACTGACCGCAGTTTCGAAAGAAATCGTGAAAGTGGCAAAGAGAACGTTGATGTCACGCAGTTGCGAAAAGCTACCATTCTAGAATCATGTAGGTTAGTCTATCGTTGCCTAAGAATTTTTCATGCTGTGTATCATCCTCCTCGTGTGAATTGATTTCAGACGAACATTCGTTTAAACAATTAACGGAGGAGGGTAAGAATATTGTCTGATAAAAGTCCTTCGTTAATGGAAATGTATGTTTCAGCGTTATCCTGTATAGAATCACCGCGCACAACACGGATCCGCATCTGAATTCATAATGCATCGCGTCTGACCTGAAGTCGAATCGATCCACTGGAATGACGGACCACACACGCGTATCGTTCACTTACCTGGAACAAAGAAAAGGGGATTAGACACTAATTACCAAGTATCTGATGATCTGATAACACGTATAATTTAATTTTTATATCTGTCTAAAATCTTCGCCGGATATCTGTTGTTTTATCACGGATCGTCCTTAACACTGCGCAGTTGTTCTCATAAATCGTAATTAAAGAGACTTCATTGTACGCGCGATAGTACACACAGTTAATAAGTGGCGATGGATGGAAACGATTATTGCTAACAACGATCCACGAATGCATTGACCCGTATGTCGGTTATGCAAACGGACATTTGTTAGTCGACGGTGAGATCACTCACCAAAGAAGTGGTCAAGAGACATTAACAGTCGGTAGCCACGTTGGATCGCCATTACAATGTTTGCCCACGTTTTTGAGGCGCGCACGAGCGAAAAGTGTATTCCCTCGCCCGTACTTCCCCCTTTCCCTCGTGTTCGATCCTCAAATATATCAATGATAACCAACAGACCATACCCGAAACATGTCAAATATGGACACTGCACTCGAGCAACGTCAAAGTGCAACAGGAACCACTGAGCATATGCACGTTAAGCTTTGGATGTGTCGTACACGTTTGCCCCTTGTGTCGAAAGTGACCAGAAAAATTTTAATATCGTTATTAGAAGAGTAGATTTCTTCAAGGATATAAAAAGGGGTACCGGGCCATTGAAATTACGAAAAAACGATGTTTTATTATTATTAATTTTGAAAGTATCATTCTTTGTGAAGATTTACAATAAAGTTCTATAAGGAAATTGAGTGCATCGTCGAGTAACGGCCTCGCAGAGCGGTATTGGCGTAAGGAGCTTGACTTTGAGGCCGATTATCTGGAAGCTACATTTTTAAAAACCGTGTAAATCATAACTCTGGAACGAATGAATATTTTCACTTGAAATTTTAACTGGAGGTGTAGAATTCCTTTCTCTACGGTGTGGAGCTAGCGTATTGACATTGGATGTTTGTAAAATATTTTATAACTGATTAAATACGATCTTTTTCCTTAAAAATGTGAGGAAAAATTGATTCATGTGTAACATTCACAATTTTAGTTTAAATTCGCCAGTAAACTTCCACATTGTAGTTTTTAGTATGGAAATTACTCACCTCAAAGCATTTTACTTTTAGATGATTTTAGATGATTGGTTAGCTGCGCGCAACGCAGGACCATTTTTAGCGTTAAATAATTTCAATAATTTTCAACATTCTGACAATTTGTTTTTTTTAAATTACTTGTAAAAGCGTGCATAAAAAACTGTGAAAATTATGGGTATGGTAATTATTTGGTATCTAAGCAATCCAACCCAAAAGAACCTGTCGATTTTAGTCGTTTAATAATCCTATACCCCCTTAAAGAGGATAGACTATTTAGTCTATCAGTGGAGTTTCGATAGGTATTAAGAATTGAATATTCTTATACCATTGTTATCAGATAAAATATGATGGTAATTAACGGCTCAGTAATTGACGTGCAAGGGTATGTCGGAAAAGGGACATTCGCGTGGCTGGTACAGAAAAATATGCGTAAAGGAAGAGGACTCGTTCTGGACAAGTGAGGACTTAAGTGTGATAAGCCAGTACACTTATATATCGTTCCTTACAAGACGGGGTGTGTCGATACACTATCTTCATGCATTAATGCATGGAACGCCGGTTGACGGTGTGGCTGTCCTTTTCCATCGCAGCGTGAAGAACGTAGGGAAGCCTGTGTACGTTCTTGGTACCAACGGTGGCGTAAATCGATCGAATCTGTCGATAGATGCCTGCCTAATCAGGTATCTGTCAATACGATAGATATACGAACGATAGCTACACGGCCGATAGTCGTTTCAACCGCAGCGAATAGAAAATCCATTCGCATATTCATTCGTTCGTTCCTCCGATCCCCAACCTTTCCATAATAAGCAGACGAAGTGTCGTAAAGCACCGGCTATTTTAGAATTCAAAGAGGATAAAACGAGCCCTCGTAAAGTAGATTAAATGTGCATTTACTAATTATAGATCTGTGATGAGCTATTTTTGCAATCACGAAGATAAACGGTTTCCTACGCGCTGTGTTCGTCAAGAAGATGAGAATGATCGTCACAGCTATTTGGTTGTCTGATAAATTTGTGCGGTTTAATATTAATGTAGAACTCTTGTTTTCTTCGAAAGTATTCAGTAACATTTAATCTGTTATATTGCCAACGCTCTGGCAATTTTTGAAATTCATGTTTGAAGAACTCGACGGTTTTTGACTGAAAAGAATTTTGGGACTATTTTCGCAGTCCCGCATCATTGAGGAAGGAAATTTTGCTGCAAGCGGTTTGAAGGGAACAGAATAGGTGGTAATTCGCCCAGCGGACGCTGGAGAATCCCTCGCCCAAGATAAAATTTAAAATTTAAACTTACTTAAATGTAAACTCTTTTTTATTCACTTGAGACTCCATAGTTTTCAACCTAAAATGTTATTGTCACTTTCGCGAAACGAAAACTACCAAAACAATTTTGATACAGTAGAAAAAAAAAACTATCGCATTGTATATAATACATTATCGACAAGCAATTGTTACTGGAATAACTTTTTTCTGAAATGAAAACCACCTGAACTTATTGGACAACCTAATAAGGTAAATGTCCCCATTACCGACCACGTCCCCATTAGTGACCAATTCATTTTCTTATTGTTTATTGCAACACAGAAAGCGAAATATTTCAGTTATTGTTTCATACGTTATTTATGTAGCCGTACATTCATCTTTAAGTAAATTCACATGTAAATTAAGACTTGGTCATTGACATGAAAGTTGACAGATTCTAATACCGTGAGGTTATACTCCAGATATCATTAAACTCGCAAATTTTACAATAAAAATACATGGATCCATGCAGTAACTTACTCAAATTAACGAGAAATATAAACAGAATTATAAAATAAAAAGAAAATATCCATTTTCTTTCATTATTGTAGCAGAAAATCGTGGTATAAAATAGATTGTCACTAAAGGGGACATCAGGTCCAATATAATTGTCACCATAATCTTTGTGTAAATAGTCAAATATCACTCTAAAACTAATTTGTTTAAGAAACTAGAGACTTCAACAAATACAATGATCCATACTTTACTCAAATATTGTCGTATATTAGTAAAAAAATTACTATTTTGAACCAGTCACACTCTTAAACGGTCGTTAATGGGGACATTTACCTTAAGTATCTCCTAAATAGCATTCCCAACCACGCGTATAATTTATCAAACTAATTAAAATACCACCACCCCTAATTAAAATAAATGAAAATCCCCAATCATAGACAGCTTGCGCGTAAGCAACATGTCAGGGCAAGGATGAGCATGTGACTTTCCAGAAGCTGGTAGAGAGGTACGAGGACGGTTAGAGGTCATCAGCATCGCGACACCATCGTGTTCCTGACCTCGTTAACTGAGCACGTTAGATGACTCGGCAAACAGAGGAGCACACAATCCGGTCGTGTAAAGCTATGCCATTTTTAGCGCGATTCGGTTCCATATCCACATCGCACTGCATCTGAATATCGAAGCCCAGAAAACCACTAAGAAAATCGATAAAATGTCAACTGGAACCTGCCGCGTCCAAGTCTCCCAAGATCTCCTATCTTGCCTTCCCCTTCGACTAAAGTACACAGCCCTTCTTGAAATCATTAAAACGAACATGCCTCCGGATAACAACCGAGCCAAAAAACCAACATCCTGCGCCGCGGCAGCCCTCGATTAATTACCAGTTATGACTAAGCAACTACGCCGCGGCGAGGAATTTCACGGTTTTGAACGGGAGCAGTGAATCAAAAGCAATCAACGAGCGGGCCCCATTCTCCGGCTGATAATAGTTTCCAGTGACAGATAGGCCGGGGCAATGTAACGAGCGGGCTGAAAGATCGCCGCGCGATGTCTACTCACGAGCTTAATTAAGAAAATTATTTCGAAGCGGCCACGCGAACTGCGAGTCACTCCGCTCGCTTCCGATTTCGCCCGTTACCTGGTTCTTACGTACCACTCGGCCAGTAGCCTCCCCCCTCTCTCACCTGCGCGCCCCCTCCCCCCATTTTCCCCAGTTAGTATAATTACGCGTAATAACACCTTATTCGCAGGCGCGAACGTAATAACGCTTTAATGAAACCGCCGCGTCTTTTTCCATCGTGTATCACGTTCCCGGAGCGGACCTAACGATCCGCGCATTTCTCACGCGGTTACCATTTATGGGGGTTCCGCCGCGAGGTCCTGTCCTCCTCTGTCGCACCATTATTCGCCGGGCACCGCTAATAAACGCCTGACTGTCGATAGCTTAATTGATTCGTGCTCCATATAACGCGACTCCTTTAAATACAATCCCAGCGAGACGACTGGCGAGTCGTTCGATGAAGGACAAACGTGGAAAAGATACTTATAAGGCGTCCGGGGGGGCAGAAACAGCGCGACAGAACGTGCTCGCAAGAAGGAGCAGAGAAAACGACCACTTCCTCCGCCGACTTTTTCGCGATGCAAGAAATAGATCACGGTTTAATTGACTGCAGTCGTGCCCGTGTTCATCGATCGCATTTTCACGTTGTAAAACGTCCGCTTGATAGATTGGGAATGGGTTGCGCGGCCACGCAGCCCCGGAATGATTAACTGTCGTCGGTCACTTTGAGCCGTGGCCGATGGAAAATGGCTGCCGAAAATGGCACTACGAAAGCGTGCCTTGATGAATCGAAGGCAGGCCAGACCTTATCTTTCAATGTAAATGGAGCTTCAAGGTATCGGTGGTCTACAGTCTACACTGCTTTGATCGTACAAGCAAGTGAAGCAAGTGAAGCAAGTTACGAAGTAGGATCGTTGCAAACATTCCTCGGTGGAAGGTAATTTATATTCAAGAAACAGGAACATCGGGTAAGGTCACTTTACACAGGCAACTGTGGGGATTCTAACTATGATAAAAACTAACGCGTGAGCATCAGGCAAGTGGGGATTTCTACGCGCAAATCTGATTCATTGTAAAATTCCAAGTGTTCTTCTAGCCGATGAAGATTCACGGGTCTGCTTTGGGGTCGTCCTTAAATTACGCAAAGGTTTTTCGAGGTAAGAGGGTCGCGAATTTCTTACATTTTCTTACAAGAGGAGAGAAAGAACAAGTAGCGTCTTAGGTAACTTTTTTTTAACCTAATTTTCAATATGAAAACTTTAACAAAAATTTGAATAACTGAAAAAATGCAGAATAAAAAATATTAGCTACTTAAGAAAGGGTGGAATATCAAATCTTACGAATTCTTATACTGTGAGAGGGAGGGGGTAAGAAATCGTGAAAAATACCCTTGCGCAATTTAAGGATACCCCTTTTAGCATTCGACATCAAACCAGTGACATCGCGAACGAGTGACAAGAGCTCGAGCAGTGAACCTGTCGTCCATTACTACCGCGCTGAAATCTCTATCGCTGAAAGGAAAAGCGAAAGAAAGCCCCAGTGGAAACCTGAGGCCGTTCTCTTTCGATGAAAACGACTACGGATGCATCATTAATCGCGCGGATTTACGGAGAGCGCCATTTCGACAGGCGGGGTTCACTCTACATAATCTCGTTTCAGCAACGCCGGCTCGAGCGTCTAGCGAATGTCCGGCCAGGTTTCTCAAACTTTCACCGGCTCGCCCAGTTGCTCGATTATCGATAAGAACACGCAGCTAAGAAAATCGTGACTCCGCGCACAGATATCGGGCCCGCAGCACGGTTTTCTGAGGCAGCCATGCGCGAAGTGACATCGACGGGGCCGTATACGGCGTTTCTCCGCGCGATTACGTCTGCTTAAACCGAGGGCTGCGATACTCGCGGTACCACCTAACGAGAAAGGAACCAGCGGCATAGGAAGCGCTTGGTGGCTCGCGTGTTTCCTGAACGATACTTTACACGCGTGTCTTTGGAGAATAAGGGAAGCTTGTTTCGAATGGCAACTTTTGTTGATTAAGATATTCCTAATTTCTCAGCTTCTCTGGAATAGTCTCAGATTTTTGTGAAGTACTAATCCCTTTGTTGAGGTAAATAGTGCATTTACCCGGAAGTTTATAAGCACTATTTAGTCTCGTTCCACGAGATTTGATGTTAATATCGAGCGATACGTTGCGACGTGTAATAAGGAACAAAGATACCCCAGGATAGGTACTCTAATCGCCCGGAGGATTAATGGTGCACGCGACGCTAGTTTTTCAGGTGACTTCGTGCGAGAGCCATTACGAAAGCGTGAGAAGGGTGAGTTGGTACAGGTAGCCCTCGGACTAAGGGCTCGCGCTAATTACGTCATTATGCGGAACAGGGTGGATAGCTCTAACGAACCTGCAGCTCCGGACGTGCTCATCCTATGAATAGTGATGAGTATATAACCAACCACCAATCACGTGGTATTGTAATACCAACTCTCCCGTGCCTGATTCTGCATAGTAATTAAAAATTCTAAAAGATTCGCCCTTTAAGGAACCCTCTTCTTCCCGGCGATTTTTCCTGTACTATTTGGAACCCCTCGCCTGGAAGCTCAGCTTCGTACACGAGGCCTCGGTAGACCCCGGCGAGGCTCACGAGTGAGAGTGAATACGTGATTGAAATTCTAAATACCTTTCAGCACGGTGCCTCGTAAAATCAATTATCGATAATGAACCGCGGATTTCAGGGAGATTGATCAAGGAGGCTCTACCAATCTCAGGGACCATCGTTGGAGAATTCATACACTTCGGATTAAAGAATACACTTCTCAGACTTTGCTCACTTGAGGAAGTTCCATTTTAGAAACTTCTCAATTCGGTGGAGCTGGTGGTCCTTTAATGGCAGATTAGGGATTGCCACCTGCTTCTCTAACAACCGTGATCAAAGAACCTAAACTAAATTCTTTCCTTCTATCTTCCTTTGAAATTCGCCCGTGCCCTAAACAGAGTCATCAATCGAAACAGTTAACGGCTGCCTTGGAACACAATAGTCTCGAAGCTTCGATAAAACAACAGCGTTGGGGCAGGCTGTGGAATCAATGGACCACCGGGTCCTGTATCTGTATCATTGTTACAAGTCGCGATACGCGCAACCGTATCATTACCATAATCGTCAGCGCCGTGGCATATGGGAGATGGCAGAGGTGGAAGCCACGGGATAAGTCCGAGGGGCCCCGGAGGCTTAATCGCGATAATGGCCCCGGAATCGCCTCGTGACCGCAGAAACGGAAAACGTCCCGATTCGAGACGGCAGGTCGAGTGGTCGAGCGCTTACGCTTTTGCATCTTGCCACGAATCGGCTGATTATCGGATATCAATCTTCGCGAGTGCCTGCGCTGCAAGAACGCGCCGGTATTACAATAGAGAAAGGGAAATTGCGATACATAACCTTTCTACCAGAAAAAGGAACAAAGTAAGATTCGACCACGTTCGCGATGGAAAAATTATTTGTCCCTGTTTCGCTTAGTAATCGCAAGGGACTCCGATGTTACGAAATAACTCGTTTTAGAATAAAGGAACGGCGAACAGGTAGATGTGCCGGGATGAAAAAGGGAAGGTTAGAGATGGGCACGGGGGTCATTGGTAGAAAATGTAGTAATGATAGGTATTGCACACTCGAATGCACTATGCTGCAAATGAAGCAGAGATTCGACTATCTTCTATTACGAGGGGCGTAACATTTTTCATGCTTGAACACAAAATATTGCTTTAATAATCTTCTAAAATAGAATTGGGCCTAATTGTACAGAAAGCTACCAACCCTCGAAATGACAAAAAATTAATTAAACACAGTACGAATCCCATAATTTTGTGATCTTTATTTTGTAAAAAATTACCAACCCATAGAACAACTCTTACATTATACAATAATTATTAAAACTATCAAGACACAGTTCCATTTTAGGCTGAAGAAACCAAAGCCACAGAAAATGTAAAATAATATTAATTATACCACTATTAAATAATCCATTAAAAAACATTGTGAAACAATAACAAGAAATACAGTACACCCAGTAGAAATAATGCTATTTTTCTGTAACAATTAAAATCCTCAAACTGAATTTACTCCGTTTCAGATCGTTGAGGCTTTGTAGCTTCCTGCGTAACTAGGCTCGATTAACAAAAAAACATGTGAAATGTATCAATAAGCTTTAAAATTTTCTGAAATATCTATTCAAAGCTGAATGCGAAGATAAAGTGAAACGGTTCACGTTGGTCAGCCATCGACGTCGAATGACGAAAAGGAGGCAGAAAGTAGTAATTAAAGGTCGAGGAGGTAAAAAGCGAAGATTCGCATATAGGATTCTATGGTCGCCGTTCAACACACAGACCTGGACCATCAGAGCACGGAACGATACGGTAGGAGAAGAGAAGCAAGAGGAAGAAGAGGAGACCCTCCGGTTCTTTAATAACACGGCGGGGCCGCAGGTTCTTCTTCAGGTATGCGAGACAGAGCCCGAGGCGAAGCACACAGTGTACAGTCTCCGGAACCTGCTTCTTTCACCGCGATCTACGCTATATCGCCAAGGATCTCGGTGCACTGTAGCCGATACCTTTCGGAGTCTATGCACCGACACATTCCTGAACGCTTATGTGTTTCGATACGCGCATACACCGGCCCGTGGTTTCGTATTCACGTAGCAAAAGGAACGAGACATGTAGCCAGCTGAACGATACAATTTATGAAAAGATAGAGCAGCGGAATAGGAACTGAAGGAATTTCAGGAATGTCTGTTCTGAAACAAAGGAATGGTAGCTGCGGATTGGAATCCGTTTTGCAATCAATGGGAAGAGGGAAGTGAGTCGAGTCAGTCACGAAAGATCAACGGAGCATTCGTTGAAATGTGCGATTAATACTTTGATATTGGACCAAGGTTTTGGGAAATGGCATTTCCGAGAGATTGTATCTGCTGAGAAAATTTTGCTTAAAACTCGGAGACACTCGGGCAAATACTTTTGATGTTTTCCAAACAAATATATCGACGTGAAAGCACGTCAAAACCACGCGCACGGAATGCAAATCCCTCGGCGTGAAAACACGTCGACGCCACTCAAAGTGTTTGTGTATCTATTATGTAAACTTCTGATAAGGAAATATTCCCTGTAGGGGGTCAGCACATAAAGTAAATATTGGTACAGCTCGAAACCTTAGACACTGAAAAAATTGTATATAGATTATTAGCTGCTTATGGATTATACAACACGAGAAAATAGGAGACAAAGATTACGTGTTGTCTTTATAAAAAGAGAAAAAAGCGCATTTCTATGGAAGAAGTAAATACTTCTATTGAAATAACAATGAAATGCCAATTCTATAATATTTATTAATAATAACACATAATATGTCACGTTATATAATCCACTAGCAAAATATCTCGCGCTTCGCTTCGAGGCTAAGGGATATTAAGGACTCCATGAAAATACAGTTTACCGCTTTTCACCCTCTTAGGGGATGATTAGTGCAAAATCCTGAAATTGATTTTTAGGGATTTGTGTGGGTAATCTTTGTGTACAAAGACCGATTTCATATCTAATCAGGTCTAATATATATTGAGAAGTTTGTGAAAACAAAGTTTATCCCTTTCCACCCCCTTAGGGGTTGATTAGGACAAAATCCTGAAATTGCTTTTTAGACATTTGTGTGGGTAACCTTTCAAAGAAAAAACCAAGTTGATATCTAATCGGGCCTAAGAGATCTTGAGGAATCCGTGAAAATACATTTCACCCTTTTTCACCCCCTTAAGGATTGGTTAGGGAAAATCCCGAAACTGTTTTTTAGGCATTTGTGTGAGTAATCTTTGTGAGTAAGAACCAAGTTGATATCTAATCGGGCGTAACAGCTAATAGGGAGTCCAAGAAAAGTCATATTTCCACATTTCACCCCCTCGGGGATGGAATTTCCAAAACTCCTTCCTTAGTGGGCGCCAACGTCATGAAAACAATGTATCTTCCAAACTTCACGTCCCTAGTTCAGCTGGGCGTTGATGAGTCAGTCAGTCAGGACTTCTTCCTTTATAGATTAGCAGCTAACGTTTAAATTTTAACGTTTCTGTTTAAATTTTCTCATTATCTAAGGTTTCGAAAAGTATCGATATCCACTTCATACGTCGATCCCCTACCGGCAATGTTTCCTTGTAAGTTTGATAGTCACGCTAAACTCCAGAATAATTCTTCCCTCCAATCTCTACAACAAGGAAGCATCCATCGACGCCCCTGTTAATACGCTTATTTGTAGAACAATTTCAGAAGAATTTCAGTCGGTATCAGTAACAAGCATCGCCAGCTTGTTAACGACCGCTCGGCAGCAGCGGCGCGCGGGTGTGATCGCGCGACAATACTTGATCGTAGATACGGATTTATCTGTTCCGATTTGCTCGGCCACGGTGGCGTCTAGTTTTATTCGCTGCTCGGCGATAGGAGCCAGCTCTCATTGGCGGTGTTACCAGGCCGCCGAGCGAAGGAAAATTAATTTGCAACCGGCCCCTCCGTACATGGTAGCAGCGGGACGTCCACGGCCAAGGAAATGATAACCCCGTGTAATTACCGCGCAGATACGGCGTAAGGTCTCGCTGCCCGTTATCAGCGATTCAACGTGCGCGGAATAAAACAATGCGCGATGCAACGTCCTCGCGAGAAAGCGTTCTATAAATTCATGCCCCCCGAGTCGCGCCGCAAATGAGCACGCGATAAACGAGCGAGACCGGGGACTCTGCATTTCGCGCGAGAAGTCCAGAGGTTCCGTAGACGGAGGGAAAACGCTGCCCGAGGGCAGGCGCGACGCGTCCGCAGCTGAAGGAAATCTGGTCCCGGCCAGGGGCGGAATAACAAATGTACGATACTGCTTGGACCCTCGTCTACGATGCTCCTCCGGTGCCGAAGGGAGTAACGCTCGAACCGGCTCGGACGGGGCATACTAATCGTTTCACGAAGGACGAACAACGAGGAGGAAGGAGAAGGGAACGGACACCGAGCAAAGGGATAGAACTGTCGATGATGTACAGAGGAATGGCGAGTTTTTCGTGCAATGGAAAGTGATTTCTCGAGACCACCGAAGCAACTCGAACCCCGGTGAAGGGAGTACCGAGGGACAGTCTATGGAGCGCACGAAGGGAACAGGATACGCGATCAGGGTCGTAGGTAGAATCGGAAGGAAGAAGGAAGAGGGAACGCGAAGATCGTCCCTAATCATGGGAGGTGCGGGAGAAGGACGGTTAACATGCAGGCCCGTGGCTGGAGGCGTTAGTGGCGTATAATCTGCGTTCCTTCGCTCTTAAACACCACCGTGGCGCACGGTGATCTTGTGCCATGCGAGAGGAATACCGCCGTGCCCCGTGGACGCGGAAAGGTAGTGGTTCGATCGGCGTCTATCGACGTCGGCACACATGCAGGCCCGTGGATCCTCGGTGTGGAGGTCCTCGTCGAAGCGTTTGCCACTATGAGACGCGGGTACAAGCTACGGGGCCCTACTGGGCCTACACGCGCAGCTGGGTGGAGGGTGCCCGTCCTCCTGCCAGGCGGTGTCAGGATATTACCGACAGGGAAAAGGGGGGCCGGAGATCGAGAGTGAACGGGAGAAAGGAGCCACAGGAGGCTGCAATTACATCGCAGGTGGCTGTGGCCTGATCACAACGACTTTGGGACTACCTAACTGGAGCATCAAGCAGGAACACGTGGTGATTAGCGGGATCCGCGCGGCGATACTCGCTCGATCCTCCCGCCAAGAAAATCGGCATTCTTGATCGACCACTGGTAATTATTACCCGTCGAGCGTCGCCTGAAACCGATTCCATCTACGATGTCGTTCCCCGATCCGCTCCGGAGCCCGGTCTCTCAACTGGTTTACGTGGCCCAGACGAGTAGCAGAGTTATAATTAGCCGGCGGTAATGGAATATACGGAGCTGGGACTGTTTTTCGATCATTCGAAAGCTTAGAGGCAATGGTGGATAATTTAAAAATAATGGGGGCCACGGCTGGCACTGGGAATACCTGAAGCTAGTATTTCGCTGGGCAACTTGGAATCTAAAGTGAGGATGCAGAAGTTAGTAACGGATGCTGGACAGTCCACGCGTGGAATAATAGTTGTTCTTTCGAAATCTTAGATTCGGTCCATTTGAATGAATGTCGTTTTAGGAGGCTTCTAGTTTGGATAAGAGTAGCGATAATAATTGAATATTCTACTTGGAAAGTAAGTGAAGCGAGGTTTACTTTGAACAATATGGTTATCTATTATACTATACTTATTCCTATGATTCTTATAATATTAGGTTGGTACATTTGAAACTACCGTTTCGTATAGGGAAGTCTAAATGAATATAGTGTTTGCTTCCCAACTATTTTATTTCTTTGAGTTTCTGTGAGATTTCTTTGGTCTTTTACCCTATTTTACATGCATCACCCTCGATACTTCCTTGATGAATTACCCAATTACTGAATCCTTCCGCGATTACAATACAAATATGTACCTCCAAAGTAGAATATGCGTTCATTCGCATAAATAATTGTTCAAGAAGTACCCACTGGTCGAACACAACATTTTTTCCACGAGTGCCACTCCATTTCACTTTCCCAGCGCTTCAAGGTGTACCGCATTACCCGCCGCGTGTAATTTACAGTTTCCTTGATCAATTTTTTCTTACCGTTCATTCAAATGTCGTCGCAGGGAAGCACACACGCTGCCCATACCCACGTACTTTTAGCACTTCTGCCCCGAAAAGGGCCACCTGCGTGAACGCCGAACACGCTGGAGCCCTACTTAACATATTCCTCAATCGTTCACTCGAATCGACCAGCAATTAGCCACGCCCTGAAACCTCTTAATCGACGATCGAGACGCATCCGAGGAGACCCGATCCTGAGAGATACCAGCAGATCGGTATATCTCCGCGCGAGTGATTAATACCGCGAGCGTATGCGCCTTCGACGACAGGAATAAAATTCGCTTGGCTCGCCAGAAAGGAGAGGCACTACTTATTTTTCTCGTTCGGCTCGGCTGCACACGCGCGCACCGATCGTAATTAACACTCCATCCTTCTCCGTCACCCAGCCTCCGTCGCTTTTCCTCCCAGCGCGTGTGATATCTGTACGCTGGCGAAAATCACTCGTACGCCTCGCGCAAATGCAAACACGAGTACATACACTGCCGCTCAAAAGTATTTGATCAATCGTTACGTGCGCGTCTGATAACAGGAGTAATAGAATAAAACGTAGGATAGTTAATTATTTCTTGTCTTCGTGCTCCATTTTCTTAGCCCATCTGCAAGTACCATCGACGGTACTTTTTATTTCACCATTTCTTCTTCGATAATTAAATAATTCTCACACGAGGACTATAGCCTTCTCTTTCTGAGATACAACTTTTGATTTCTATCTTACAACCGTTCTCTCGCTCGGAAAGCAATTGCTAGCGTTAAAACACCATTAAACAATCTTCGAGCATAAAATTCCATGAATATTTATTACCCTCCAAATAATTAAATCACAAAAAGTAACAATCATAGCCTTATCTGTAGATTGAAGTGGCGAAATTGCAGACATGGCTATGATTGTTACTTTTTGTGATTTAACTATTTGAAGGGTAATAAATATTCATGGAATTTTATGCTCGAAGATTGTTTAATGGTGTTTTAACGCTAGCAATTGCTTTCTGAGCGAGAGAACGGTTGTAAGATATAAATCAAAAGTTGTATCTCAGAAAGAGAAGGCTATAGTCTTCGTGTGAGAATTATTTAATTATCGAAGGAGAAATGGTGAAATAAAAAGTACCGTCGATTGAACTTAGAAGTGCTATGGTAAGTTTACGTAGAGAGAGAGTACATACCTATATCGTTAAGAAGTATTGCAAATGAAATGAAATTAGTATCCACATCAGTGCGATACACCGTCCAATAATGAGAGCTCCGAAACAGCAAAATGTGACTACTAGAATTTCAGGATTTAAGAATCACGAGAATATCTGATAGAGGTAAAGCCCTCATAGCACCAGAAATTAGGGAAAATATTAAAATTACAAAATACGTTCAAAAGCCACTATTAAGATAGCAAAATAAAACGAAACGATTGCTGTGAACTGAGGAACATCAAATTTAGAGTCCAAAAATATAGAAAAGCCTTCTATCTTCAATATCATCAAAAAGAAGTTCGTTTACAAAAAACAGTAAAACGTATCGATCTGTTTTTTTTTTCGTATTGTGAACACAGGGAATTACTTTGAAGTTGACCAAACAGAAATTCATGAATAAGTGAATAGCTAGTTTGTGTATTATTTGACTTATCCGGGAACATTTTGAACAGCGTAGTATACACAGCTAGTGATTGAGTACTTTTAAACAACAGTGTACGTGCCTTAAGGGGTTAGCTCCCGTCAGGAGGTAGAAAAAGAATCGATCCTTTGGGAATTTATTTCAGAAAGTACATGCATATTTTTATGCAGTGGTTTCTGTATTCAGGTGGAGGACAGTTTAACAGGTTATTATATTACGTTTTGGTATTAAAATATTTATTTATTGCACAATTACAACTGATTTCCCGGAAGCTGTTTTTAAAAACACGTTTTGCGGTGACCAACATTATTCGAAACTGGGCTACGCGAAATAAAAACACGAAGAAGATTTAGTTAGTACAATGGTTTATCTAGTCTTTAATCGATCCGTTTTACAAAATATTAATCTGGGACAAAATGGCAGATGTTTTAATTGAAATGATCGATTTTCGTAGAAAAAAACGCTCATTTTTCATCCATAAAATAAAAACTATGCATTGGAAAAATAAATACTTCGATTAAAGACTAGATTTGAATGTCTAGAAGAAACCTACAAAGTCTCAGAAAGATTGGTGAAGCGGTTTTGGAGAAATAGTGGTCACCGCAATCGAAAATCCCGTTTCGAGAAAAACGCGTTTAAAGTTTCAAGCGGTCGGCGGTACGCTTCGCGGCGCGTGCACTCTAAGTCGTATATCTGCCACAATTTTAATCGGATCAACTTGAAACTTACAGAAAACATTTTCAGGATGATATACTTTGAGAAAATGATGAAATCTAAAAATCGATTTTTCTGTCCTTGCTGACGGTAGCTAACCCCTTAAGAAAGAACCTTGCAAGCACACGCGCGCACGAAGACGTGTAACGGACGTGGCGAGATGTAGGGCGCGCAGATTTATAAAACGCGAGACGAGAGTGCCGCTGCCGCGGAGAACAGAGAAAGCGGGGTGTGACTACGAGCGCGCAGAGGGAAGAAATTTATCTCCGAATGGCGATACTTTCTTCTCGACCAGCGTAATCACGTATGAGCCAAAGATACCGAGCGAGCGTGCAAAGCAACGGGACTTTATACGCCTGAATCGTCCAGTGGCGCGGTTTTAATTGCCCGCGATTGGTCTCCGATGCCGGGGTGACGGTGTATTAGCTATTCGAGTTCCAATCGATTGCGATAGAGCGTGAATAAGGCGTAACGTGAGAAATGTCTTCCTTGTCAGAGGTTATATCAACTTTCAGCCGCTTTACAAACGGCCACGCAGCCAGGCTTTGATCGTGCCAGCCGTGAAACCGTAAGAAAATATAATAATTAGTATGCACACTGTTCCCCGAAGCGTTAACTCGCGTATCCATACGCTCCGGACAAGATAAGTAACGAGTCACGTTTTAGTCAACCCAATGGAATCAGTTATTCAACTCCCTCTGAATGGACGGAGGATGCACGAGCCCGTCCAGGAAGACGAAGGCTCCCATCGGGAACAGCGTGCTCGCTGGCGCGACGGAAAAACAAAACGGGAGGATTACACTCGCCCGTTCGAATCGTTAGGCGTTCGTTTCTAATTGGCGCTAAATAATGATTTTTTCCCCCCGCGTCCAGCCTGCCAATCCATCCCCCCCCCCTCCTCCTCCTCCTGTCCGCGAGTTTCTTCGAACAAACCCATTACTGTACGACAATATTCGCGCTGGCAATCAGCACGTCGGTGCGAGGGCACAACGGTTCCGTTTGCGGGGGCTTCATTATGCACCGCGTCGACGACGTCGTCGACGTCTTCCCCGGCCACTAACGAGGAGCAGACCGGGACAGCAGCGTGTACGGGGGGATGTTTCCAAGCACTACCGCGCCAGACACCGTGCCACTGGCGACTAAATGACAACTGGTAATAAACGAAGCTCTCAGAGGCTGCCACTCGAATAAGCCACTGCGAGAGGGACAAAGGTTTCTCTAATGTAGGCGAGGGAGATGGTATGTGGCGAAAAGATTGTAGTATCGTGTGATAGTAGAAATACTGTGCAGGAATATTCACACTTATAATAATTCAGTGACAGAAGTCGAGGTGAAATTCGCATAACGAACTGATTTCTATAAATAGCAGTGCAAGGAACTGGAGACTGTAGCCCTTAAGCACTTTGCACCATGAATTTATCGCTTGTATCTTAAACGAAAGGGAATTAGGATAGGGTCATTCCACGCGAAGTCGGACACTTTTCGGAGTAACGTTTCGGATTTTGGCGCAACTTGGATATGTTGTAGTCTTTAGGGGTATATAAACATATATCAAAGGATTTTTCGAAATGTCAAAAATTGTGGATGTTACAGCTCTTTGAAATATAGTGTATACTATTTTTCAAAAAATTATAACTCTAGAACTAATAAACTGATAAAAATGACCTTTTGGGTGCTTACAGTGGAGATATAAGAGTACCTAATAAAAATTATTTCACTTAATAAAAACGAATATTTGACCATTTATTTAGCAATTGTTCTTAACAAATGCAATTTTATAGGTGAAGGCACCTTTTTAAAAATTTGGAAAAATATGAGGATAAAGCCCTGTTTCTCCCCTTTACGGACACGTTTCGAAAATCGTGGACGTTTTAAAATTGGCCAAATGAAAATTAATTGAATGTAACGCTGCGTCAAATCACACCGGCTCGACTGGCTGAGCCGTGCGGTACTCGCAGCGGCCAAGTGCTATTCTTTTACAGTTTCCTCGAATATGGTAAGTATTTGTAAAAAAATGAAGAAGGAAAACTTTTACTGTTTTTTATACACAACATAATAGGGTATCTTAATTTTTGGTGTTCGCAATATTTTCCTTGAAACGAAGGTGACCCTCAGTTTTTTAAATGGAATACTATATATTTGATTATCCAATATGAAAGCGACTGTCAAGACAAATTCAACCATATGGTATAATATGAACTTCAAGACCACACAAGGTTAGGAATGAAATAAATATACGAACTATCTATCTAGTATATTGAATTTCTTCTTTCATTCCTAACCATGTGTGGTCTTAAAGTTCATATTATACCATATGGTTGAATTTGTCTTGACAGTCGCTTTCATATTGGATAATCAAATATATAGTATTCCATTTAAAAAACTGAGGGTCACCTTCGTTTCAAGGAAAATATTGCGAACACCAAAAATTAAGATACCCTATTATGTTGTGTATAAAAAACAGTAAAAGTTTTCCTTCTTCATTTTTTTACAAATACTTACCATATTCGAGGAAACTGTAAAAGAATAGCACTTGGCCGCTGCGAGTACCGCACGGCTCAGCCAGTCGAGCCGGTGTGATTTGACGCAGCGTTACATTCAATTAATTTTCATTTGGCCAATTTTAAAACGTCCACGATTTTCGAAACGTGTCCGTAAAGGGGAGAAACAGGGCTTTATCCTCATATTTTTCCAAATTTTTAAAAAGGTGCCTTCACCTATAAAATTGCATTTGTTAAGAACAATTGCTAAATAAATGGTCAAATATTCGTTTTTATTAAGTGAAATAATTTTTATTAGGTACTCTTATATCTCCACTGTAAGCACCCAAAAGGTCATTTTTATCAGTTTATTAGTTCTAGAGTTATAATTTTTTGAAAAATAGTATACACTATATTTCAAAGAGCTGTAACATCCACAATTTTTGACATTTCGAAAAATCCTTTGATATATGTTTATATACCCCTAAAGACTACAACATATCCAAGTTGCGCCAAAATCCGAAACGTTACTCCGAAAAGTGTCCGACTTCGCGTGGAATGACCCGATAGCATTTGTCAGACATTTATAGCAAAAATGAATCGATGCACAAGATTAACACGTTCCTCCTAGAATACTGTAAAATGGGCGTGAAAAATTAACAGTAATAAGGGAAGACTGATTTAACATCATATTCTGAATTCAATAACAAATATGGGATGAGAGGGGAAGTATTTGAAAATAGAACTGGAAAATGACTGATTTCGCGCCGAATAGCAGTAGCTTCTAAAGGAACTAATGCTGCTATAAATTCTATGTGTGGTCTTTTACTCGCTTGTTCCGCAAAACAAACAGGTCTGTAGGATTCTACGATTCGACACGAGGGAGTGAGTCAAGAGAACCTACCAAGCCCTATCGGTTTATTGAGCTCTTCTGCCTCTTGTTACCCTCCAGTGGAAATAGTTGCGGGCCGATCTTAAGCTCGGCTTCTCACGAGACCGAGTCAAACCGTCTCGTAGGTATTCGCAAATAACACGTTCCGAAGGGGGTTCCAGGGGTTCTGCAAACATCCCGCGCACCGCTCTCTTATTCTGCTCCGCTGGCTTGCGTTTCTTTCAAATTTGCCTTCACGAGCCACGCTCTTCCAGCCCTGTTCTGCAAACACCCACCGCGCTCACCAGCTTTTCGAGGAAGCATTCGCGATTTCAGAGCTTGTGAAACGGGGTATCTGCGTGGCAGCAACGGATACGAAAAATGGGTTCACTACCTACAGTCTGGGAAACAGATTACTGAAGTGGGAAGGTGGAGGAACTGCTACGATTCTATTTAAGTACCTACTATTTGAGAAAAATCAAAACTGATCACTAATTAGCAGGGCCGACTTAAGACTTTTAAGGACCCTAAGCATTTAAAAGCTTTTGAAGCCCCTTATACTAAATGGTTTCTAACAAAAATTAGATTTTAATATTCAGAAAATTTCTATGGTGCCCTCCTTTCTCCTGATGCCCTAAGCACGTGCTTATTTTGCTCATTGGTTAATCCAGCACTGCTAATTATATTAAACATATAAACAGTTTGGATAAAGCAGATGGTATTTATCAATCTAGCACAGGGTTGTCTAACTGACGACTCACGAGATGCCGGGGGCTCCTCCGCCTTGCGGCCACGCTGAACGGTCCCCTCCACACCTACTAAACATTGACGAACGCAGTCGAATTCGTCCGTCCCTACACAGCAATAATTACATTCGATTGCTATGGCCGGCTACGGCCATACGTTTACATACAATTATAATTAATACGACAATACGAACTGATATATACTTACTTTTACTCGTCTTTTTCGATACATTAATAAAAAATGAGCTTATAATTTTTAATAATCCCAAAGGATGTGAGATCGAAGACCAAGAAATGTATTATCGAGATGAATTGTGTAATTTGCAAGGAGATCCGTTCGTACTTGCCAGAAATGAATATGGACAGGAGTTTTTTAAATTATTATCAGAAGAAAAGTATCCGAAATTTGTGGATTTGGGATTAAAAATTTCATCGATGTTTGGTTCTACATACAGATGCGAAAGTGCGTTTTCCGTTATGAAAAATATAAAAAGTAAATATCGGTCAAGATTAGCGGACCAATCATTATCTTCGCTGTTAAGGATAGCCATAACAAAAATTGATGTGGACATACCATCCCTTGTCAATAATATGACGCGGCCTCAATGTGCACGGCACATTCACAAAGACGAGTAAAAGTAAGTATATATCAGTTCGTATTGTCGTATTGATTATAATTATATGTAAACGTATGGCCGTAGCCGACCGTAGCAATCGAATGTATTTATGTCTCCGTAGGGACGGACGAATTCGACTACGATCGTCAATGTTTAGTAGGTGTGAAGGGGGCCGTTCAGCGTGGCCGCAAGGCGGAGGAGCCCCCGGCATCTCGTGAGTCGTCAGTTAGACAACACCGATCTAGCATTTCAAACAACGATTCTTCTCATAATGAAATTTATATTCGAGTGACATCCTCTTGGCTAGAAAGCTAACAGCAACCTGCTGGATCCTCTCGGCCACGAAGGTGTTATTAAATCCTCGGTGCGGATACCTAAAATACCCACTCTGGGGGGCATATTTTGAGGAGAACGTCAGGCATCGTCTGCGTCTCGGAGGCATATTCAGAGTGCAGGGAGGGGTTAATCTCGCGTACCACCCGCGCGAGAAGCAAGAAAACGGCGGGACAGAGCGGCGCGTTCAATCGGGCCCCGATGTCACTCCGCATCGGCGGCGTCCGCTGACAAACAGGTCGGAGATAATTAGAGCAGCTTATTGCTAGGCGAAAGAAGTGGAAGGAGAAGGTGAGCGTCGCGGCGGACGGGGGGGGGGGGGCCCGCCCGGACAGACAAGTGGTGGAAACGAATATTGTTCGCGGACGAGGTGTACGGAGGAAGAACGCGGCGCGGCGGAGAGAAAGAACGGCAGACGTCCGCACTTGAATCTATGCGGATGTCTGGTGGGAGGGAACGGCAGAGATCGAGGAAGAGCGACAGAGAGATCGGGCGAAAGGAGCGGGAGAGGAGGCACGAGGAACAAAGTCAGAGAACCGACCGACGCGATAGAAGGAGCTACGAGTGCGCTGAGGACGACGAGGGCAGCACGTCGGGGTACGGCTCGGGAGGGAGAGAGAGCGGCTGAAGTGCAAGAGAACCGATTACCCGCGGAGGGAGCCGAGGGGTCCACGAGGGGCCAGGATCCCCGGCGCATGCGCGGCGGGCGTGGGAACGCGCGCTCACGTTCAGGCACTGTCCCCTCTTTCTCTTTCGCTCCGCTCGCCGAGCCCTTCTCTTTCGTTCGCTCCCTCTTGCTCTGCCGACCGTAGCCCCGTCGTCCCTTCTTCTTCCGTCGCGTCCCCAGCGGCTTCTCTCGCTCCTGGGCCCCGGCTCGTCCCTCTTCCTCCCTCCTCGAGGTGTCTGGGCGAGGATCGCCGATCACGGCCGAGTGCCCACGACCCAAGGCCCCGCGGGCACGGAGTTAGTTGTTCGCTCAGGGGTGCTCAATATCTGGGTGATCGCTAATGCAAATAGGGAGAGGATGTCGTTGGCGAAATAGGCGCCGCGCGTGTGTGCACGCGTACGTGCACGGCCGCGGGGCTAATCCCGATGATCCGATTGTGCGCGCGGTTCCGGCCGCGAACGGATCCAGGCCCCTGAGTCCGTCCGACGCGACGGTGCGGGCCGGGGACAACGTGGAAATGGCTGAACAGACCGAGGTAATTGGGAAATAAATTAAATGCGTACAGATCTCCGCGCGGAAACGGCGGAAAAAGCAGCGAGCGCACAGTAGCCCGATGGACAGGCGGCGATAGGTCGCCGGGCACCGCCGACTGACGCGGGTAAGTTGTACGTACCGTCTGCACGCGTGCTTTGTCGCGGGGAATGTGGACGTGCGTGCACTCGCGTAGACGAGCGACGGAGATGCCTCTGGAGCGCACGATAACGCACGATCGCGCGATCACCGCGGGGTGCTGAAGAGGAACAAGGAGGAGAAAAAAGAACGGGTATTTTGACAGGGCCCGGCAACCTTCGTCATCCTCTGTCGATCGTGTCGTGTCTCCTCGGGGTCCATTCACTCGAGGGAACAAAGGCCTGGCGCTCTGACTTCGTGATTTATCTTCACTCCAAGCGGAACGTTTCGTCTAATTCCGATCCGTGCAACGACGCGCGGGCTTGGTCAAACTTCTACGCGGGAATAGTTTGTTGAAGGGTTCGCGAGGGATGCGACGTTCGAGTAAGAGCAGTCCGTCTAAATCATTCGATGCAACGCGCCAGACAGATAACTTCGCAGAGCCAGCGTAGAACATTTCCCGACAGAACAGATGGCAATGATTGCTGCTAATGGTAGTCATCAATTCGCGGCGTGCTCGGGCACTTAGAAGCCGCTGCAGGCACAAATGGAAGGAACCACGGGACGATTTGCGACACTGAAATACGACGGAAGCGTGCAATTCTATTTTAATTTCTGGGTGGGAGCGCGTGAAACAAGAAGCTACCTCGCTACCCTGCTCCTAGTCTGTCTAAAAACTGTTAACAGGGTGAACTCTATTCGTCCTTCCTCTTTAAAACAAAAAACCTTCTATCTATCTACTTCCATATTGTACTTCTATTAAACTAAGCATTTAATAAAAATATCCTTCGATATATCTCAAAGTATAGACACTTTCCAAGACGGAGAACACGAATCGCAGGTTCGACATACAATTAGCTCAGTGTCTGCAACCCTCGTCGACCACACCCCTTCAAGCATGGTCAAACATTCTGCATGTCATGCAAACGTGCAGTAATTGTAACGAGAGTACCTATGGCTCTACGACACGGATTTCTTGCCCTTGCACACGAACTTACCCGACCCTCCGCGTGGCCATTCAGGTTTTAAGCTATTTTTTTCAAAGGAACCGTCAGCCCGTGCACGATACAAACGCGCACGCCCGTACAATGGCACCCCGTGACTCGAAGGGGATGCGTGCACGTCGCCATCCATCATCGTGCATATGTTGCTCCGTTCGACGAACCCTTCCTCGCGCGACGTAGGTCTACAAGGGTGGCGAGGAAAGTTTCCGGGGTTAACGGTCACAGCTGCGCAGAAACGGAAAGACCTCCATCCTTTTACCAAAAGCTTTTCCCTCAATGATACTTCTAGCAGCAAAAAGGTGCACAAAAAGCTGCACAACTTTCGCACCAGACAGTACTGAAAATATTTATTGCATCAATCGAATATTTAGCGGGTATTCACTTCCAATTGATTTAATAGGTATTCGCAAAGTACTTTTGCACGATTGGTGACTAATTGTAAGTAGGCATACAGTACTCGATATAGTTATGAAGATTACTTCATAGGACGTGGATTTGAGCAGCGACGCACCCAGAGGGGAGGCCAAGGAGCACCCCCCACCCCAAAAAAGAAGCTTTGTAAATAGAAAAGAAAACTGAGTTTTATTCTTTAAATAATTTTTTATAATCACCCAATGAATTCTATTGAATTCCCTCCAAGATTAAATCCTGAGTGCGTCGCTGGATTTGAGGGTGATGCAATAAACATTTCCATTATTGTAAATACCAATGGTAAGAAATATTCTAAGAACTGCTATCTGCTGATCGATAGCAGGAACGAACGAGGGCAAAATAACGAAATGGAAAAACAATATTATTTTTCTGCGCAAACGAACCCTTGCTTCGCGAGATGCTCAGGTCCAATAGAAAATCTATGGGGGTCACGTGCTGGCACACGTGGCCTGTCCACGCGTGATGCATTCGAGCGCACGCGCAAGCGCATCCACGTAAACATGTAACTGTGCAAGTGCATATTCCTCGTGCAAGTAGATCCATGCACGCTCTACGCCCACAGGGACACGTGTGCATCCTCACAGAACGTATAAATACATAA
This sequence comes from Andrena marginata, assembly GCA_963932335.1. Classification (NCBI taxonomy): domain Eukaryota; kingdom Metazoa; phylum Arthropoda; class Insecta; order Hymenoptera; family Andrenidae; genus Andrena; species Andrena marginata. Next base: position 10,259,794 of record OZ010660.1, read on the forward strand.
GTGTACGTATGTGAATATGATGCATCGAGGGGTGGTTTCCACCCTATTGTGCTCGAGCCTTCATCCGTTAGCGGCAGCTTTAACTCACCATATTGTCAAGTGGCACTAGCCGAATTTGTTATTGTATTGGATTATGGTCATTTTATGGGGGGTCTTCGGAGAGCGATAGAATACGACCATGATTGAAACTCTGCAGATCTGACGATAGCGCGGGAAACATGGTACAATCGTTATTTTAATATTTTTCAGGAGCTTTGCAGGAAATATTTGTTCATTTGTAAAAGTTTACAGTATAAGTACTTTCTCAAGCGAGGACTGTAACTATCAATTATTCTTACAGCCTGGCATCGCGACCGACTTCTGATTCGAAAGCAGATACTGGATTAAATCAAGGATGAATTCTCTTTGAATATCCACCGAATCTGACGATATCAACGTAATGTCCCGCATAAAGTAGTTAATCTACAGCACGGAAAAAGAAACTAACGACACGCCTTTATCGCGTGAAATTAAAATTCAGAGAGCGGCTCGGCATTGAAGAGTTCATAAACAACTTCACATCCTGGCTCGAATTCCCTTTAATCTGGTTTGGACGGAGGAATAATGTACTTTTTGGAATGATCACGGTTGCACACTTTGTAGCATTAAGGCTCTAAATAACTATAAAAGATGAGAGGGTATTTGCATATTTATCCCATCGCGGGGATGTGTCTTTCGCGTGGACGTTACGGTTCCCGAAATGTCTGAAACTGTTAGCATCCGTAGAACCGCGGGCCTTGCGAGACGAGGGTCACGGTGAATCAACGGAGGCGTCGAGCTGACTGATACAAAAGTGAAACCTACGAGGGTTCGAGATAAAGGTAATTTCGATGCGTCGCTGGGTCACGACTGGCGACTATTACAGCTATTACCGGATCCAGAACCCATCTCGTTCCATCTCATACCGTACCATCCCACGCCATTCTGTTGGCATTACGTCCCGAGGATGCGGGCCAGAGCGTCATCTCGCGCGATCGAATCGTGCGGTCAATGGCGAGCGGAGACACATCGATTCCCGTTCGAGAGGAAAGAAAATGATTGGCAAACTGTCCTGTCAACCTACTTCGAAGCCTTCGTCTACATTTACGTGAAGCTTGATATATCGTTTCAGAGAGAGAGAGGGAGAGAGAGAGAGAGAGAGCGAGTTTTTGTCGAATGCTTATCAAGCTCCACCATGTGATCAAAATCGAGGATTTTAAAGATTAACATATCAAAATGAATTTCAGAATATAAGTCGTTGAAAATTTAAGCGCCTGTAGTAGACAATAACTACTTCCATGTTTTTTATGAACTCGTTATCTATACTTAGACTTTGAGAATTATTCATTATTCATAAATTATTCATTTCATAAGAACCACATTGCTTGAAGAATCACTTTTAAGGGGTCATTCCTGTAACCAGGACGTTCAGGTTTTTTTTTCTCACTGAGTACAATGAATAACAATGTCAAACTTTTTTTGATTTATTAAGCTACTTATAATGTATACGGAACAATTTTTTAAATACACTTGTAATCGTGTTTTGTCAATGTTATCTGGCGGTAAAAATCGCGTCTTTGAAAAGAAATACCTCCCCGGCGGGAGTGATTTCAGCCCACAGACTTATCAGAAACAAAAAAACACATCGCAGATGCCAGAAATAGCTACGTAAGTAAAAATTTAACAAAATTATGCGCATTCAAACTTCAAGTCTTGAAATTTTCCATTTTTGTTTGAAGTTTGAAGGCGCGCAATTTTGTTAAATTTTAACTTACATGGTTAATTCTGGCACCTGCGATAGCGGTACTGGTTATGATTAAGAATCAGTTTCTTTTTATTCCTTCAGATGAGTCTCTGAGCTGAAATCACTCCCGCTATATTTCTTCTCAATGGCGGGATTTTTATCTCCACATAACCTTAAAAAAATGCAATTAAAAGTATATTTAAAAAATTGTTCCGTGTACATTATAAGTAGATTAATAAATGAAAAAAAAGTTTGACATTATTATTCAATGTAATCACTGAGAAAAAAAACTGAATGTTCCCTTAAAACAGAGCTCGGTGTCACCGTAACCCGATCGCAGAATGTGTGAAGAGATGACCCCATTATCCTGCATTCCAAACAAACAACCAACAGAAGAAAGCATGTAAATTTTCCAATTACCTGCGATGATCACACAGCCTTTGGCGGTCGCGCGTCGATCACGAAGATGCAATGAGAGTGCAATGGGTTAGAGGCAGAGTATACAAGAGAGAGAAAGAGAAGAGTATCAAGAAGAAATAAGAGATAAGAAAGAGTATGTGCTTGCATATCAGTACAGGATATAAAAATCAAAATGGCTAAAATTTAGAAAGGGTCTACTAACATCAAGCTGAACGTTTAAGTGCAATCCTTTCGCATCACCATTTTCTTTCCTCGTATTTCCTTCATTCCCTAACATTTTCGCGTGGGAGACAGCGAAACGTACGCTTCTCTTGCCTCTCTTTCCAGTCCCCCGATACACGCCATATTTCTCTCCTCTTTTCTCGCTGTTTATTCATTTCCCCCCGACGACGACCGTTGATCGCCAGTATAACGACTCCGTTCGTCGTTTGCAAAGTAGCCGAAGCCGGTGGTTTCGCGGGGAATCGCATGACACGCCTGTCAAACGATGCCTTAGCCACGAGGCGGTGGGGCCGCGCCGCGACAACGCGTAATTACAGTAATGAGAATGATGGAATGTATGCACTCACTTGCAATGCGACTCGCCGCGCGGTGAGGACATGCAGACTCCTCCGTTTTTGCAGGGGCTCGGCGAACACGACACGAAACCTGTAACAGTGAAAAAGAAAGAATAACGGGTTAATTACAGGCGAGATGAATTAATACTATTTGTTAAGCATCCATGGAATATGGTAATCGCGGTGGAAATACTTGCAATTAGTTATTCTGTTTCCAGGCGGCGATGCGTAAATAATTACTGTCACAGTTCGTATAACACGAGAATAATATCTTGGAGATTGCTGTTTGATCATAGAAACTTTCCGAGATATTTAAAACTGAACAAAGCAAACTCACGCCGAGTTTTGCAAACGGGGGCAGATTTGTCTATCGAAGTAGTCCGCATTGCTTAATATGCGAATAAAATATTAAACATAATTTAATAGAAAGGACCAAGGTCTTTTATTTTGACCATTTTAACCGGGTGATCTTTGAACACGGAGTCTTGAAACAATTTTAAAAACAATTCACTTTTTATTCGTGTAGGAAATTACCCTGTTAGCACAAAATATTAAATACACATATGTCTAACATTAAAAAGAGATTCAATCTCTTTTTGATATTTAAATATATATCAAACATTTATTCTAAATTAAGCAGCAATATTTTTTCCGAATATGCAGGAAATATTCATTTTATATTAGGGAAAAAATATTTCTTTCCAAATCTGAAGTAAATATTTATTTCAATTTTAGATACAAAATATTTAATACATTTGATTTAAAAATTGTCTCAACTATATTAAATTAAGTTATTTGCTGATATTTCGCGGGAAGGGGGGCAAACGCTTGTCACCCTAGGGGTGCCGAATCTCCAAATCCGCCCCTGTTTATAAAAGAAGGTGAATGAAAGACTAATGCGCAAAAGGCTTAACACTTCCGACTGGCGTCGGCGTGTTTTCACCCTGTGTCTGCTCTCGGCGCGTTTTCACGTCCATGTGCTATCGAAAGGATTGAAATCATTGTGGAGCGTTTTTTCAAAAGCTTCCGCCATTTAAAGTGTCAATGTTACAGTAACAGCTTCCCACGTTGCTGCGGGTTTGTTTTCGACGTGTTTACAGCCGAGCGCTGTAACCGCGGAAAGGAGCAGTATCTCGTTTCAGTTCAACAGGCAGGAGGTTCGTCGAAAATGTACAATTTCCGCCCCCTAGGCGAGCAGTTGGAACGAAGAGGCGCAGCCTGGCGTTCGTTTATCGTGCCAGCAATTAAAGCCCAGTTGGAGAACGCGGGAGGCGGGCTACGGTGGATCCCAGGGGAACCTTTGACACGCCGTGCAAAGTGAACTTTCGTGTATCCCCCCCTCGTGGAATGGAGAGTACGGCGAGATAAGGACAGAGAGAGAGGGGGAGGGAAGAAGGTGGCGCCTTTAAGGGAGCGAAAATATCGGGGACCCTTACCACTTCGGGTGTAGACGCGACCGAACTAGAGAAGGGGATCGGCGAAACCACCCGCGCACATCCTGCTTAACCATTGCCGGAACCTTGGCTCGAATAATTTCACACGAGCTCGACGCCTGCACGTGCGTCACTTGCACGTGCAAGACGGAGAAATCCCTCGCATAAAACAACAGACCTCTGCTAATATAAAAGGGCTCGGAAAGAAGTCGAGGCTTTACGCGCTGCTTATACACAATAAATGCATTTGTATCGATGGCCATTTAATTCCTCTTACTTCCTCCTCTCTTGCCCTTTCCTACTTTTCAAATTTAGCGTCCTTCGCTGTGTTAAAGCACCGATGGCAGTATGGATTTGAAACATCGTGAAAGGATATTATTTAATATCGAAGATTGGTACTTCCTTGGAAGACCAAAATTTACCATAATTAGTAGCAAAAAGGCACCATTCTCCACGGTGTTGTATCTATCCGGCGAGCTGTGCGACTTTCCAGCTTCGCATGCATTTGTATAACTTAGCTTTAATGTATTCGTTTTCGACGGAATCGTTAATGTCGATCCTCGAGGAGGGTCCCCCGCTAAATCGCACGCTAGGCGAACGTATGCTTAAAACTCGATTAACGTGGCCGGCGCGGCATAAAGTGCGGGTAATGTACACACACCAGCCGGGGTATAATAACGTAGCAAATAACTGCTTAACATAGAGAGAAAGGGATAGATAGGAACAAGACCAGCTCGGTGTACATACTTATGTTTTATCAGAGTACTCGGCGCTGGGGCCCTATGGGATTCGCGTTGTCTACGTGACCTTCGATCTCGCAATCCTGCATAATACACAGACTCTCGTTTTCCTTGCAATTTACTTTGTTCGAGGATCGTTAGATCGCAGAGACTTGAGGGAATATGCGATGCAGTACGAAGCTCGATGCTTGAGTATTTGAAGCCTGAATTCGATACAGGAATTGACCGCTAAGGGTGGTTAATTGGAATATTTCTGTCACGAAGAGATATTGGTTAAGGGGTCATTCTGGTTAGCGCGCCGATAAATTCAGCGATTTTCAGGAATTTATTGCGAAGACAGGAGTTATAGTAATGGAATAAAACTTTTTTTCTATCGATTAAACTACATTTCTACGGTAAATAAAAAATATAAAAGTTATAAAATTATTACTTCTAAAATGGTTTTGATGGCGATTTTGATGACATGTTTAAAAATTCATGCCTCGCTCGTGCAGGTGATTTCAGCAGTTGAACTTATTTAAAACCAAAAATACAAACAGATTCTTGATCAGTATGACAGTCGCTATGGCCCGTACTAGAATAAATAATTTATCCTTAAAATTAACAAAATGGTGGGCAAAATACAAGAATCAATGTATTTTGGCTGTGTTTACTGTGCTATTTTCGATTTGAAAAGTAGGTTAGACTCAACAGAAATACTTGGTTGTAGTACCGACCAGAGGTATAGGTGTGCAGAATAATCAGTTCAATTTATAAAGCAATCGGTTCGATAGATTTTGAGATTTTACCTGCACCATGTGAAAAAATGCCGTTCCTAGAAAAACGCGTTCAAAGTTTTTATGTATGGTGGTCGAGGCTCTGCGCTCCCTATAAAATACCTACGTAGAAGCGAAAATAATTAGAATTTTTCAATGAAAATTTAATAGTACATTCTCGAAGATATCTACTTTCGAAAAATGTTATAAAAAAAAATCGATTTTCTCAAATCGTCTAACCAGAATGACCCCTTAAGAATATTTTCGCACAGCAAGGACTATGAGGATTTATTCTTTTTTAAGATTAGTAGACGATTGTTTGTCACGTTTCGATTCGAGTGATACCACTAATTAGAACCAGTCACGCAGGGAAAAAGGATGTTAATAGAATAAAGCGCGTGACGAAATGATCGGAACTCCTTTATAGCATCGTGTGGGACGCAGAAAATCGTTCTGACGTTAGTAAATGTCATCTTAATGGCATACATTTCTCGACGTAGACAAGTCCACACGCAACGGCGTGCACTCGTGACACGCGTGAGTACATAGAATTCACAAGGTTTGCCGTATATTCGAACTAATCTCAGACAGGAATAAAAGCTCTGCCTTCAAATATTCACGAGCTTGTGTTATTACACCGCGAAGCCAGGATTTATGAGAATACTTCCTAGATAAAAATTAAAAGTACCATTATACTAATTTATACAAAACGTATCTCACGTAAACAGAGCAATCTATCCTTAACAGAGATACAAAAGAAAATTAAAACCCACGCTCTTAAATAATTAAACATCTACTAAGAACACAAATCTTTCCCCCAAAATCTCAAAGGATAAACTACAAATTCCTTACAGCATCATTAAAGAAAAAGACACATATGGAATGCCGAATCACCAACGAAATATGCTTCAGAGTATCCGATATTATCCAGCCAGTGCTTTTATCTGGCAATCAGCGAGGCAGTGTTTCTGCTCGTCCGCCATGTAACGTTCAAATATTAAAGTCTGGGATCATTGGCCCGTGAGGATCGACGTCGAGACGATTCAATCCACTTTGAAAAAGGCGAGGGGTTGAACCGAGCCGTCGGGCACACAATGAGCCCCGACTCTGTTGTCGTCGAGACAACGACGAAGACAGCTGCCGCATCGTCGCAACGTCCGCGACAAGACGGATGAGATCAGTTAAACCAAACTGCCTTCGTGACAAATCCTCCGTTTCCTCTGTCGGTTCGCGACTCCGTTTCACTGTCGTTGACGCGGTTGCGTGTATACGCGCGTGCGCGCGCGTGCAGCCTCCAACACGTGTGCCGTCGTCGTAATTCCAATGTAGGACGAGCCGCTCTAGTGTGATTCCTCAGGATTTCCGTCCACGACGTGGACCAGCCCGATTACTGGCAAACCAGTGTTAATCTCGAGTCTCGTGCCCGCTTGGACGAACCAGCACGTGCTAATAAGCTTCCACTTGCAAGTGGAGTGAGCAGTTTCTGCACGGGCGGTGCAAGGGAAACGTGCGTCTCGCGTCAGACACTTTTTTATAATTGTAATAAATAATTGTGAAAGGAACCATCTTGCTTTTGCTTCTCGATGAGTTTGTTGCTACCGCTTGATCCATAATTTTAATGGAAAATATCAGAATGCGCCCATTCGCCACTCAATTAACGCAATTTAGAATTTATAATGTAATAAGGGGAATTATTATTATTATTATTGTTGTTGAATGAACGTGTGTCTTTTGTGACGAAATGTGCGAGTGCCTATATTTTCTCTGATGAGATGGCAAATTTCAGTGACGGGTGGAAGAATTTAGAAAGGAACGTTAATCCGTGTTTATGTGAAATGGGAAGTTTGTATTGAGATATGTTAAAGAGAAATATAAATTCGAACGAGGTAATGATGATTTTGTCGAAGTACGGATATGAATGGAGATAGAGGTAAAGTGTCAGTGGAGTTCAATGGTAGTCATTAGGATGTCGCAACCAGTGAAGCATTTCCTCTTTTGACCGAAACACCCAGACAACGCTGGCAGAATAATATGCATCGCCTGTGGGGGAGATGTGGCTTTAATTGTTTCAATTTCGGAGTAAATTGCAACGCCAGTAGAAAGCCACTGCTGAATTACGCCTTCCTTCCTGCTCGTCCGCGAAATTAATTCGCGCCCGCGCTAATAATGGAAACTCCGTGCAAATTGTCGCGAAAGTAGAGATAGAATAAGTGGCCTTACGTCATATGCAAATCATAAGGGTATTAAAAGGCGCGCACCACGTTGCGCCAACTTTCTAACATTAGACTCCATTAATTCTATTCATTTTTCCTGGCTTTCTATGTGTCTCAAATATCGCAATAAACTTTCGCCGGAATAATTACAAGTCTCCAAGTATTATGCAAAACTTTGAATATTTTTCCAAATTATTTCGTAAATATATTTTCATATTTTTATAATGATCGTTGATGCTGCAGAAGGTACTGTTAACGAAATTAACGTTCAATCAATTCTCACGATGTATCATAACGTTAATAAAGTATATTTCACCGTTATGCTTTGATACACAGCTGGCGAACAGTTATAATTACCATTTAATTGTATCTGGATATAATTCACTGCCACGTGTTTATATGTAGAATAGTGCTTTAATAAGTGTGTATTTTATCCAAATAATACAGCAAAGAAATAGAAGTAGGTGCTAAAATGGTAACATTAACAATCTTTAACGCAGAGAAAAATACCCCTAAGTTTTAAAAGAAAAACAAAGGAATTACATAATTAATAGAAAAATGTGTAAATTGTTGTGAAATATTATGTTAATCGAGCAACAGTCAAATAGCATTTCCCCAAAAACTAACGCCTTTCAACGTCATAAGAAGAAACACGTAAAAATTACTTACATCTGCTTACAAGAAATTGCAATTTTCAGTTTACTAAAGGCGATTTTACACGGTTTACTTAAGTCGATCAATGCGGTAGATTCAAAAAAAGAATTGAAAGACGAATATTTACACATTTCAATGAAATTGACCACACTGGTTCGCTTAAAAATGGCATCAAAGGAAATTGTGCGCCCAGTTGTTGAAATAATTTGTGAACATTATTATTATAAGACATTCATGGATTCTGTACAAATTGAGAAATAATGGAGTTATTCTCTCCATTTGCACACCATTACAAAATCAAGAGTTACTACAAATTATTTATAATATTCCTTTTTCCTATAAAAACAATTTTCTTTGAATGTTTCAACGCTCAACATGCTTATTTACACGTGTTCAATGTGAATTGAATCAGCTGCATTGAAGAAAAGTAGAAACTCTGTCACCTTCTTTCAGTCTTCAATTCGTTCGAACACTTTAATTGAACGATAATTTACACGGTTCACTTTGCTGTGAATTTTGTCGAATCATCAAAGCGAGCCGCGCGAATTCGCCTTAAAGGATGGTTTCAAACCCACGATCTTTATCACCACGTAAAGCAGTCTTTTAAAACCGAATTCATCTCCTCGGATCAGCAATTTCCTCGGCTTCCGACCATTTTCCCAGAACGAAGCCCGAGCACGCGGCTCAGCGGCTCATTAATGACCAACGAGCAGATTATCATCGCGGCGCGGTCCAACGATTACGCGGCGTCGAAACGCGGCGCGGACGCGCGATAACGCGATAATGAATGTATGGTGCACAATCAGAGAATCGAATCGACTGCGCCCGGGTGCGTGCCATCGCGCATATTGTCGGGATTGCGTGTAGTTATGCTGCGGAGGCGCACCGTGTGCGTGGATCTCGCTGTATCGCCACTCCATTCACGCCAAACGTGCGAAAAGATTCGTAGATCAGCGCGAGGCCGATATTTCAGCTGGTTTAATAAGCGCGCGTAAACGTTAACTGTCGAGAAACGCCGCGGAGTGTGGCGAAAATGAACGATCCTATCGCGGTTGGGGGTATGGCGATGATTGTTGAGGCCGGCTTTGAAAACGCGATTTATTTTCTTGAATATGGACCTGTATGGCTTGGAAGAATAGTGAGGACCTTAGTGTATCTGCTGTGAAAGAGGGATATAATGATTGATAGATCCTGCAGCGATGGTAGACTTTATATGAGAGGAGCTGCTTTCGGGTTTTAGGAGTGATATGTATTCGTATGTACAGTGGCGGACGAAAGAAAGTTTATAACTTTTAAAATCGCATAACTTTTTTAGAATTGGTCCAAACGACATGAGTTTTTTTTTAGAAGGTAGAAGGATTACTTTGCTAAGTGACGTGTTTCGTAGTTTTGAAAAAAATGCAATTTGTCGGAATAGCAAAAAAACATAGAAAGGGCAGTTTTTTCAACTTTTTTTTCTGAGCCTGTAATGAAAATTCAAAAAACCCGTTTGTAAATTTAAGTAAGCTGTATACATGCTGAAAATTTCATCAAAATCGGTTAACGGTGCTCTGAGTTACAAACGTTTAAAGATCGCAGAATAAGGTCGAAAATCGCTTGATTTCGGGAATTTCGCGATTTTCGACCTTATTCTGCGATCTTTAAACGTTTGTAACTCAGAGCACCGTTAACCGATTTTAATGAAATTTTCAGCATGTATACAGCTTACTTAAATTTACAAACGGGTTTTTGAATTTTCATTACAGGCTCAGAAAAAAAAGTTGAAAAAACTGCCCTTTCTATGTTTTTTTGCTATTCTACCTTCTAAAAAAAACTCATGTCGTTTGGACCAATTCTAAAAAAGTTATGCGATTTTAAAAGTTATAAACTTTCTTTCGTCCGCCACTGTATATTGAAGTATTTGAGGAATGATTTTGACGAAGGAAGTATTCTCTGGTGGCCGGGCAAACGGGTATAAGTCAAATTTTATACCTTAAGGAGTTATGCCTACCTGCAAGGTCTAAAAACGCAAGTATATTCGGGATTTTTGGGGGGAGAGGAAACTTGAAGACTTTTTTAACCCTCGGTTGTCACACCTATTTTTTCGAACGTCGTTGTCACACTGGGTCAATTTGACCCTGTCAATTTTCCATCAGTTGTTATTTAAAAACTATTTGTTAAATTAAGTCTAAAAAATTCTGAGATAATGTTTGAACATTGTAGAATATATAGCCATCGTTGAAAGTTGACAATTAAAGTGTCATCATGCATAAAAAAAATTTGAAGCAATAAGAGTTTCGACAAAAAGGTTTTTTGCTTAAGAAAACGCAGGGTCAATTTGACCCAGTGTGACAACCGAGGGTTAAACAAACCTTTATGTATTCGAAAGTGTACATCTTATACTACTTGTAGTAATTATTCCAATGGAAAATATAAATAAATAAAAGAAATATCAGTGATCTCTCGGCACCGATTTTTTTTCAGTAGTTTGCGGTGACCACTCTAACTTTGATCTGATTTATCCGGAATGAAAAATTCGAAGAAATTTAGTTAGTATATTAAATTATCTTGTCCTTAATCGTTCATTATCCGGAAATATTAATCTGCTACAAAGTGGCGGCTGTTCTAATTAAAATATCGATTTTCGCCACAAAAAATCGCTCATTTTTCATCTGTAAAATAGAAGCTACGCAACGGAAATGAACAAACTACGATTAAGGACAAGATTTTTATACATAGAATAAGCCTAGAAAAGCTGAATTCATTCGATGCAGCGGTTCTCGAGATATTTTGGTCACCGATTCTGAAAATGTAGTTTCTGAAAAACACGTTTAAAGTTTTAAGTTACACTTACATCTTTCAGGACATACGTATACTAAAACTCGCATAGCTCCGCCAATTTTGATCGGATCAAATTGAAACTTTCACACGATACTTTTGAAATGTTGTATTTTAAGAAAATGTCGAAACCCCAAAATCCATTTTTCCGAATTTTGCAGGAAGGCATAACCCCTTAAGGGGGAATTCTCATCTAGAGGGACGAGGTCCACGATTCTTTTTAGGCATGACCCACAAAAAACTACGCTATTTTTACCGATAAGGATTATCCACGCGTATTTGCTAAGATTTCAGTAAGTTGTAAAAAAAATTCAGACATATATAATAGTAATTAATGGAGATAGGGTTTTTTCAAAACGGTGTTTTTCATGACGGTACACACGATATTTCAACTTCTAGTGGTCAATCTGGTTCATCTTTTTTGTATACCTTCAGAAAACATATAATTCTAACCGGTAGCAGAATCAAGGAGAAATAGTTTTTTCCCACAAGTTTAAGGCCGTTTAAAGACGAAAAACACGGAGAAGATGAGTTTAAATTCAAAGTCCCGCCAGCTTCTGAATTTTTAATATTTTTTCATAAATCTGCTACCGGCTATAGCCACTCTCTTACTGATTAAGAATCCTTTTGTTTTTTTTTTCGTTTTGGATCAACGGAACAGCCGCAATCGTGTGTACCATGAGGCAACATTTTTTTGCACACTCTTTACGAGATAACCCATTTCTCCATTAATTATTATTATATATGGCTGAATTTTTTTAGGACTAAGTGAAATGTTAATAAATACGCGTGGATAATGCTCATCGATGAAAACTGTGTAGTTTTTTTGGGCAGCGTACCTAAAGGAAGGTAAAAAATTGGCCTTCTAGACGAAAATACCCCGTCAAGCTTCAAGAGTTTCTTTTTTATTCTTTTTTACGAATCGAAGTTGAAAATAAAAATTTCTTTTAACACATGAGCCGGTGATTATGAAAGTGGTGTATGTAAATCAAAAATCTAAAAAAAATTGAATTCGTCACTTACCTACTTTGTGTTACATCACCTTACATTACAAAATAACTGATAAATTCAATTTTTGTAAATCTTCGACTCACACCATTTTCATAATCACCGACACATATATCTCATCAACTTTCACGTCCAAAATTTAATATCAGATCTTACATAGCACTTTAAATATTCCAAGGGTGTTCCTGCAAAGCTAATAATTCTGACTTATACCCATTTGCCCGCCCACCAGAGATTTATCCAGAGGTGCCTTGTGAGATCTAATCGGAAAATACTAAATGCAACACTCTGGTTTAATATAAGTCAAATGATTATTGAGTTTCGCCAGTAAAGTTTACTCAAAGAATAACGCTGACGTTAAAACGTTTTGCCACTTAAAGAAAAGCAAGGAAGACATTCTTCCTGTCATCCAAAGTTGTTCAATAACAGTTCCTCTCTCATTGATCTTTGATCTCGAAGCAGCGGCATGCTCCGCGTGCTAGGGTTTCCAGGTAGCCGGGAAACATCGGAGAAGTACCTACTCTTTGTCAGTGGGATGAAGCTAATTGAAATCTAGAATCCAATCTCGTGTGCGAGGCAGGGACGGTGTCAATGCCGCGGGAGCGTGTGCTATCTAGGGTTCTCTGAGAGCGCAACACGAAGAATATTCTCCTCTCTTTCTCGCTCCTCGTACACTCGCGTGCACACCGCTCCCTCCGGCGAGGATGAACTTCGACAAAGAGGGATGTACTCTCAATCAGCGTGGGCGACGATTTCTCGCTACGACCAGTCTTGCGATACCTCGCGAACTCCACTCGAACCGCCTACGTATAAATCAGAAGCGATGCGGGCGTGCCTCCCAAGCTATTCCGAGAACTAGTCGACTTTGCCGTCGTTCCTAAGCTTTATATCGGCACCGGCTAGTTGCATACTCGTCGGTTTCCTATTCAACAACTCTGCAAATGCGCTGCACCAGAAAGCAGCCCTGAATCCGCAGTGAGATTCATTCCGAACAGGTTTCATCGTAATATCATTGTGCACTGAATTATCGCGCGACTTCTGTGCCACAATTTACGTACGTATCGTTGAGAAACGAGCTTCCTCGTATAATCGAAGCCAGAAGAACCCCAAGTGCATCGATGATTGCCGGGGAGTGCCTAATAACCGAAAGTTCTTTAATTCTTTATTAAATCACACCTTTCATTCAGAACGTAACACAGAAATACCTACACTCCCCCAAATGATTCCTTTCGTAAACCCAGCTTAAACCGTGTGCCTTATTGCACGTACACCTAGTAGAGTATATGCATTAATGGAGGCGGGTAGTGCGAGTCACGACCTCGCGGATTACGTAATCGGTTGCAACGTGTGTGCATATCGGTACACCGGTGCGATACCACCTCGATTTACACCGATTCGCCGCTGCCAGGCCTGCAACGGTACGAACGACCCTTCCCCGGGAAAGAATCCCCCCAGGTGCGAGATAGCCACCCTCGGCAAGTGGAACATCCACTTTTACCGCTCGTGACCCAACATTTCAGAAGGCCCTTGCCCCAGAACTACGGGGTCAAGAGTTCTATAATAATATGTACATAAGCTACTTTTATTATTATTATTAAACGGGACATAGTCCCATTAGTGTACATAGAAAAGGAAATAAAAATGGACAGAGTGGGTGTCACTAATGACACAATAAGGTCCTGTTTGATATCTTCCAATTAATTATCAAAGCTTGATTCATTAATATTCATTGCACTTTTGAAAAATCCGGTAGATCCCATGGAAAAATCTAACGAATCTACAGGGAACCCTCGCCTTGATTCGATTTATACAAATTCGGATAAAACTGTTGTAGCACTCTAAGGAGTTTAGTTGAGATATGAAAGTTAATATCTTTTACAATTTGGAGATAGCTCATCAAGCCATTAACCAACTTATCCCTACAGTGCATACGTGGGGCCTGCCATAAAAAAGGAACCTTGTTATAAATATTTTTCTTAATAAACATTCCGTGCGATTTAAAAATATTTTTTTCTCCAAATATCCATGCATTCCTAGATTTCAAGATGTGGGCCTGCGAGGCCGAACGTTTGCAATGGTGTAATTTTAATTTACGCGCGCACGTAGGGTTAAGGACAAAGATTAGCTCTGCCAGTTTGTAGTGTCTTTAAGGGGGTATAAGACTATTGAACGACTAAAATCGACGGTTTCTTGTCGGTTGGATTGTTTAGATACCAAATAATCACCATACCGGCACTTTTCACAGTTTTTTATGTACGCTTTTACAAGTAATGTAAAATAAAAAAATTGTCAGAATGTTGAAAATTATTTAAGTTATTTGACCCTTAAAGATGGTCCCGCGTAACTCGCAGCTGTAATCGGTGTACATAGTCCCAGGTGAACCAATCGTCTAAAAGCAAAATGCTTTGGGGTGAGTAATTTCTCCACTAATAGTTATCGTGTGAAATTTTGCTGGGTGAATTTAAACAAAAATTGTAAAAGTTACAAACGAATCAATTTTTTCCCCACATTTTTATGGGAAGAAAACGTCTTTAATTAGTTACAAAATGTTTTACAAACATCCAATGTTGATGCGCCAATTCCACACGATAGAGAAAGGAATTCTGCAGCTCCAGTTAAAATTTTAAGTGAAAATATTCATTGGTTCAAGAGTTATGATGTACACCGTTTTTGAAAATGGTGTTTCGAGAAAACCGGCTTCAAAATTAAGTGCCCTACGTCAATACAGCTCTGCGAGGCGTTATACTCGGTTACGTTCAGCGCTGTAATTTCCGTAATTATTCGAATTCCCACATGAAACTTTTTTGCAAATGTTCACAAAGGATTAGTCTTTCAGAATTAATAATAATAAAAAAATCGATTTTCTTCGATATTCCAATAGTCCTATACCCCCTTAAGTTCAGAACTTAAATTCTTCGAAGTTTAGATGACTATTCCGCGTGACCAAGCCCACATAATTCCCCTTCCCGTTAAAACTTCACAGGCCGTGCACGAACATCTCGAAACGCCGGTCTATAACGGCGTGAAGCAACCGGTCGATTTCGTTTCGAGTGGAAACATCGGGGTTTACGTAACGAGCATAAAGCCTCTTGAAATATTAAACGCGAACACCGCGGGGTTACGTTGCGAAATAGATATTTAGGAATTTACGCCGACGCGATGTAATAACGAGACGCCAGCGGAATCGTGCTTTGCGCGTGGAAGCTGCGCGGATGTCGCCTGGCATTGCAATTAGTAAGCGTTCCCGGAACAGACACGCGATACGGAAAGAGAAAAGTCTCTCAGACTAGTTGCCCGGCGACTAGCTGAACCGCGTAGCGAGATTCGTTTCCCAGTGAACGAACGCTCGACCCTTTCTAAATAGTCGATTCACTGCGAGCTGCGCGGATGAATGAAAGTGACGAGAAAATTTGTCAAGGCTATTCGAACGTGTTTCTCCAATGATTAGCAATGACTTCATTCATAATCCGCGGAGTGGAATATATCTACGGAGTCGTTATACTCCAACTGCTATACTATAAGTACCAAAGTTGACATATGTGTCGAGTTGGCATTCGCTGGGAACCAATATCAGCAGGAAAAAAAAAAGGAAATCTACGAGGAGTAGAAGATTTTGTAAGAGATTTTAGAATACTAAACACTCGACGCCCATAAATTAGATAAAAATCAAGTGATGTATGACATTCTATCCAGCACAGACACTGGACAACATCGGTAACGCTTTCAGATCAACGATAAATCATTAGTCCGTTATCCAGTAATTCCAGGAAATTGTCGCGCGCTTAATCGGCCCGATAGAGGAGATAGACGAGTTAATGCAAGCCGCCTTGTTGTCATTCGTAAAAATATACGCCGCGCAACGTGCCCGCGCTAAACTATTCGCAATTGGTATCCTACTTGCGGAACGGTCGTAAATCACCGAGCGCGTTGTAGCATTAACATCTCGTCGTCGATTCGTGCCACAGAAATGTACCATCGTGACACTATGTGGAAACTGCGGCCAGAAAAGCGGAGACGATGCATGGAAACGCGGACAGGTGAAAAACTGAAACATTCATAGGCGAGACGTTATTTACCCTTATTTACAAGGCAGCGCCGCGGCCGTCGGCAATGTTTTAAGAGTCGAGGCACGTTTAACCTGAGCGCGCAGGTGCTCCATCACCTAGCCTCCAATAAATTAGCGACGATCAGTCGACGGCTAGGCAACGCGAAATATGGAGCGCGATAAATGATAACCCATTAAGCCGCACTGCCGACCCCAGTATCGCTCCTAACAAATCAGAGCAGCAAGACGGAGTACAAGCGCCTCGGTGTGTAAACCGTGCCCGGTTCCTTCGCTCGTACCTCAGCATTAGGAGAGCCACTTCCTTGCTAATCCCCAGCCGCGCTCGCTGATAACGTGCATTTCACACCGGCGATTCAGCACTCGTCAAAATATTGCCACGGTTATCCTACGATCAGGGTCGTAATCGTTATTAATACGGATAAAACAAATAGTAGAGCACAAAGGAGCGATCGTATATTCGTTATTCCTTCCCTTTCAGGTATCGTTTACCGTAGCATCTCTATCGTACTTCCTGCTTGGGGCTGGGTACTCGAACTTGTTTATTACTGTTCGGTGTGAAACGCCTTTCTTCCTGAGTTTCTTTGAAACAATTTAATTACATTTCGTTGCTCGGAACTCCGTTCACAGATATTTCAGAAGAGATAAGAATTTTCGTTGACGGGAACAGTAGAAGGGGATGACACGTGATATTTCTCACTTTCTTTTATGTCATGGCTACAAGCATGTGAAAGGATTCGCCATTTCTAGCAGAGGTATTCGAAAAATCGTATTGTACGTTTCCACGCGCGGATATCGTGTAATGTGATTTTGTAGAAAGCACGATTGCGAGCTAGCGTTTCGCGCAGAAACTTGTCCCCGTTGCGATGCAAATGAGCACCGTGTGCCTTGGCATCGCGGCTACGATTGCCTCGCTCACCCTCTGCACACGCAGAATACGGAAGATTACGTGCTCAACCCGCGATTTTATTCTCTGAAAGCTGGACGTGCCTAAGCTGCGGCGAGCCGTGCTCAGGATGTACTCCCACGCCGATTCCTGCGGACGTGCGTTGCCCCCTCGTGAGAAAAGGGTTCCGCTGGAGAATCGTGTCAAACGAGAGGAAGAAATCGACGGCGCAGCTCGATTCCGTTATAGAACCTCTAAAAGTCTACGTTTGGTAGGCAGCTGATTTTGAATACACTTAGGGAGACAGAGTATTTCGATCATCCACGTTTCTCAATTAACAGAGTAACGACTACTTGGCAAATTAGACGTTTTTAGAAAGTAGAATTGAGGACCTTGGAGCTCCATGTTTACCCACTTCGAGTAAATTAAAAATAAGGGAGCATTCATTGCAAAATATATATTTTCACACAATGAGTAGATAGTAGTTATTGAATTGATAAGTCTGGAGCGTCCCAAAATAAAAAATTGCACAAAACAGTAATGAGTTTCAGGTTCAAAATTTGCATTAAATCGCTCATTTGTTATCGGATTTGCATCAAACGACGTAGAACTTTTTTCTACGTATATTATACTCCATAACTCAAAAACTGTAAAAAATGGAGTTGCACCCCTCTTGCTGAAAGTTCCTTAATTACTGAATTATTAAGTGGCAGTGTCTCCACATGAAGTTTGATCATGAAATTCTCATTAGAATGTACAAATTCTCCTCTGCTACATGAAAATATAATCATTGAAGCTCTGCACTAAAGAAGTAAGCCCCCCACAATCTCCGCAAAATAATTCAATTAATTTAGCTACAAAAATGTGTCTCCTAGTACGCAATATACATTTAATTATCAACCCATGAAGAAGAGTCGGCACGAATTGTTACTCCGCGACATCCACGTGCTTTCTAAAAACAAAAGGGTAGCCCCATTCGCAAAGGGACGTTAAAAAATGATCTCCGAAACGCGCCGCGACAATTCAGACGCCTACCCACGTGCCTCTCGACGCTTCGCCAGCGAGGAAACAAATCGTCTTTCGCAGCTATCGGCCGCGTCAATCGGTGCGCTGCCGTGCCCGGTAGACACGTAAATTTCGCCAAGTGTGTGGGAGACGATCCTCTCGTCTTCTCCCCGGCGATCTTGACAGCCCGATCGAGGTGAGGTATGTAAGGACGCCGCGTTCGTGTCCCGCGATAGAACCAATGGGTAATCGCGATCCCCCCGGTAGAATTTTTACAGGCATCACTCTTCCGCGCGACGTACAATTCACATTTATCCTACCACGCAACGAGCCACCCACCCTCCCCGTCCCGAGCGGAAGACACAAATAATCCACCGTCCCGTAACAACACGTCCACCCGGTTTTTCCACGGGCCATCGTTGAATGTCGAAACCCCGGCCGGGCTCGTCCATCGTTTCTGCCCGATTATTTCGGGATCACGTGGACGCGACACGTCGAAATCGTCGGACGTCATTGCCGGCCCACGATTCGAGTCGGCCGGCTCGCATTAGCGGGGGCCATTAATCACAATTACGTGAATTCAGGTCCTGCAGCGACGTGCGTGCGGCGGCCGTGCCCCGTGGCCGCTGCGGTGTGCGTGCACGCCGTAGAATCGCCGAGGTAGACGTCCGCGCGCGCAGAAAAGCACCGGTAAAAATACCGCCCACCGGGACCCGTTGCCCGCCAACAAACCCCTCTTGTCGTCGTCCGCGCAGCGGGTGGATAATCCACCGACCACCGTGGAATTTCGACGGGACAGGAAGACCGTGCCGCGACCCGGGCCCGCGCGGATCCGTCCGCGGAATTTTACCGGGCCTGCGGCCGAGTGATTCTCATGAACCGCCTCGCTCCTCCCGTTTCGCCGCGCGATTCCTCGCCGAGCATCACATTCCGCGGCCGTCCCCCGCTCGTCTCCGCTTTATCGAGCACGCGGTTTTGTTAAATTAACCGAATGCCCGGCGAGCATCGCGAGGCTCTGCCCCGAATCGGGATCCCCAGCCGAGCTATGGGAGCGGATCCGTGCAACAGGTTTCCCCGCGTGCACCGTGTTGGGAAGTTGCGAGCGGTGCACCGCGATACGGTATCTCCCAGAAGTCCGCGCTCGATATTTCATTACCAGGTGGAGGCTTTGCAAGTTGCTACGCGCGCTGGATCATTCGGGAATGCTGGTTACGCGGGACGGCAGTTGATTAACCATGGGAGGATTGCCTGGGATATTTTAATGAATGGAGCGGGGGTAGGTAGGTATTTTGGGGTACCGTAAACTGGGGTGACTTTACCCGCCGGGGTGACATTGCCCACTTTTTTACTCTCACTGAAAAATTACCATATGATTGAATTCGCTATTTTTTTTTCGTTTTACCTGGGAGAAATTATTGCTATCGACTACAAAACACCATATGTTTTAATTACTTCACAATAAAATAAAATGAAGTCTTTCCGAAAAGTGGGCAATGTCACCTCGGGCGGGCAAAGTCACCCCAATTTACGGTACTCGAAGGCAAGTTTCCTTTTGAAGTGTGAGTCAGGCTGCTTTTGGTCAATAGATTGTCGGTACGAAGATACAGGTAGTCGGAAAAGTTTGCATACACTATCTGAATTTACAATGTTTTAGAAAATATAGATACCTATGCCTTTTGTGTGCCAATATTTTATTGCAAACGGACGATCAACCATTAATATATAATAACATAAAAGTTTCCTTATTTTTCACAATATGTTCAGGAAAATATTATCCCGATACCGAACCAAAGATAATAGTATTATCCTGATACCAAACCAATGATAATACTTTCCTGAACATATTGTGAAAAATTAGGAAATTTTTATGTTATTATATATTAATGGTTGACCATCCGAGATGCCTACGCTATTGCTTTGGCGTTCGTCGGTCAGATCGCTCTATCCCACTCGATCTCGATCTGTTTTATTCGCTCTCTTCGTCGCGCGGTGCGACAATATATGTGCCTACTTCAGCCAATAACAAAAATACGTGTGCCCCGTCTTTAAAAGTGTGCCCAAATAGGTGACTCGCGACTAGGGAAGTCAATCCCGGTCATTATTTACCATCCCGGGATTGCGGGATTTCTTAAAGTCTATCTCGGGATCCCGGGGCTAATCTCGGGATTGGGTAATAGAAAAATTCAGTAATTAAAATGATTTATTACGTGCTAAAATTCTAAATTTTTATTTAAAGTAATCACACTAACTTTCTATCATTAGTCTGAAACATAAGCTAAAATCATTTTTAACAATAAAAACAGTAGAACAATGAACAATAATAAAGTCTCAATAAGTAGATAATATCAGTAAACCATTATGAAGATTTTTGGAAATGCGAAAGAAGGAAGAGCGAAGCACCTAAAGCACATATCTACAATTTTTCGACTTTACGTGATCAGACAAGTTTCAATTTGCAATTCGCGCGATTTCGGAATAACAGAAAGTGAGAGTATCATTGTTAAAATAAATACAGTTTAGTTAGTTACACGTGACATAATATTATTAATTAAATAAATCATTATTATTATTGTTCTTATTATTATTTATTTATTTATTTATTTATTTATTTATTTATTTATTTATTTATTTATTGAACGGGAAAATCCCATGGTATACGAAGTTAACACAAAGTAATACACAGAGTTTGAGCTTACATAACAATATTAACTAAATTATAGAGTAAAAAAATCATAATTAAAAGGCTAAACTAAGTAGTGTCGTACTAATAATTGACAGATCTAAACAGTTCCGACCTAAATGAGTTAAGGGACCCCACGAAGGGGTCAATACCGGTAAAATATTGATTCGCAATAATCAATTATAAAATGACTATGTTTATTTATTCTGTTTATTTTTATATTTTTTAGGTGTTCATAAAGTAATTCACATTTTTAAAAAGCCCAAAATTTTCGGGACTAGTTATATCAAATCCCGGGATTTTTGGAGTCAAAAAAACAGCCGGGATCGCGGGATCCCGTATCCCGGGATTGAATTCCCTACTCGCGACCAATCGTCACAGCGCACAGTGGTCTGGATGGTGGCCAAAATTCAATTTCTCAACTTCAACTTTACAATGTCATTTTTTTTTTTATGAATGGTCAACCCTCCGGAGCTTCTAAATCCGCATAGCTTTCCCTTTTCAGATGATTCTTTGATTAGATATAATATTACAAAGACAAAATCATGAAATTGTATGTGAATCTAATTGTTTTAATTACACATTATAGAACATCAAAATACGTGTTTATATTATACAGTTATATAGGTAAGGAAGTATATTTCAGTTATTTATATGTGTCATAGGCATTTTTTAGCCCATAAACAAATAGTGCAATGTTTATATCAATTTAAACTTTGAGAAGGCTTATAAAAAAATGATTAAGCGAAATTAACATCGGACTTATTTTACATGAAAGCTTACACAATTGTTAACAAAAGCATGTAAATTTCAAGTGCAATCTCCTGCAATCTTCAATTTTATGCAGACTTTTAGAAATGACGCTCGAGGTATTTGGGCGTCCCGGACCCGTGCATTTTTAATATTTTATTTTTTTTAAGTCAAAGATAATGTTGGAACAGATTCTTTTTTCTCTTTTTTTTCTCTAGTACGGCTATGATTTTTAATTTTGACTATAAAATACCGCTTTCCAGACCACAATGCGCGCCATATTGAATCCGCCATATTGAATTTTAAATTTTTTGAGCCAAATTCGTTATCACCGACCTCAAGAACCCTTAATCACCAAGTTTCAGAAAGATCAGAATTTTGGCCGCTAAATGTAGATATCCCCAGACCACTGTGCAGCGGCGGACTTGCATCGTCCGAGACCGCCTGCTAGGGATCTTCTTTCGGCCAGGCAATGGTACATGTACAAGAGGCTTGATTTAAAAAACTCCGGCATTTGCCATTGACCTATACATACCTACACCCAATCCCAATATCCCTTTCTACAAAAGTAACCAAGAATCCATCTCACTACCCTGTTAAATACCAAAGGACAGACCAATGCACCGCGCACAACAATGCACAATAACGCATCTCGAGAACGAACGCTTCCCGGGACTGAATGAAAGTTCTGAATGAGGAGTGCAGCAGTCATTGACGCCATGATAAATGTTATAGCGCGCAGACGCGCATAAACATCAGCGTAAATGTGCCGCCTGGAGGATGCTATCGAACCGTCACCGATTGCACGTGCACATTCATGCTTTTTACCTGTTACTCGTCCAGCCAGACCATCGCTCTTACAATCGTTTACGCGTAAGTCCAGTAGCGTCGCTTCCTAGACGTTTTTCTAGCGACCCGCTGCAACGGCGAACAGGCACGAGAGAAATGATCCCGCATAACGGACATGTTTCCCAATTCATGATAAAGCGATCGCCGTGTGGCAACGTTTCGAAATCACAGCGATGCGATTGCTAGATAGCTCCAAGTATGTAGACCGAAAGGAAAAAACTCGTTCGAGAGTTTTGTGGATCTGCCTGTCGGCCATTTTCTCCCCTTTTAGCATGGAACGTGGTGCACGCTTATCGCCGATGCAACAGCCCAAGACGGCTTGGAAAACGTGGCCTCCCCGGCCAAATATGGCGCAAACGAGCGCAACTTCTTATGAAACGGGAGAACCGAACAGTGCTCGGCGATCGCTGGGTAATTTCCTGTGCGATTCATCGTATTAACGTGACAGGGCAACACTTTCACAGATCAGAATTTCGCTTTTGCGAAAGGGAACGAACCGTGTGCCATCTGTCGCTCGGTGGAACGTATCGAGACTACTTTTTCGGAATTCTTCCTTGACCGGGATATAAATCATTCCGTTTCATATGGAACCAAGCAATTACATTCCTTATGTGATATTCAAAATAACACTGTCCAACAGCCATTTTGGTTTTTATCATTAAATAGCCGTTGCTTATAGACTTTTGTGTGATGAAAACGCATCCGTAAACCGTTTGTCGCCATCACCCTCAGTTTTCGAGAAATTCGATTTTGAAAAAAATGCAAATTTTCAACTTTGAACATCTTTCGTGTTCAAAGAGTAATATTTATTCGGTTGCTTGTTCCGTCAAAATATTCTATGAACACGTCGCGAACACAACGATATAAATTGTTATTGAATTATAAACATTTAAATATGTTTAAACAAGGATCAAAGGGAAAGGGACACCTGAAATGCACCAATTTTTGCAGATATCTTTCTATATATTTCATAAACTTAGGGTCTAGGGGAAAATTTAACTGCTCCACTCGATGCAGCAGACATTTTTCCTCCGGAAACCATCAGCAGATGTGGCAAAACACTTTTTGCTTTCGATACAGAAAAAAAACAGTTTGGTAAAATGTGCGGCGCCGACAATGCGGCGCCGAATCGCGTAACGCGCGTTACTATCACTTCTGCTAATGGTTTCCAGAGTAAAAATGTCTGCTGCGTCGCGTGAAATAGTTAGATTTTCTCCTAGACCCTTAGTTTTTGAAATATATAGAAAGATATCTGCAAAAATTGCTGCATTTCTGGTGTCCTTTTCCCTTTGATCGTTGTTTAAACATATTTAAATGTTTATAATTCAATAATAACTTATATCATTGTGTTCGCGAGGGTTCATAGAATAATTTCGCGCAACAAGCAACCGAAAAATTATTACTGTTCGAACACAAAAGATATTCAAAGTTGAAAATTTGCATTTTTTTCAAAATCGAATTTCCCGAAAACTAAGGTTGATGGTGACAAACGGTTTACAGATTCGTTTTCAGTGCTCAAAAATCTATAAGAAACGACTATTGAATGTTACAGAACAGGAAAAAAATTCAATTTTATTACACAGTGTAATCAGAGTATATCCAATCTAAACAAGAAGACTATTATTTGAGAGTTATTCATCCCACGTCTCCAAGAATTAAATATAGTATGTACAACTTTACATTTATCCCTAACATTTCATATTTCACTTCTTCCTCAACCACGAAAGAACCTATGCTTCAGTCCCAGCAAAAGGCACAACTGACTATCATTCTTACAGTCACTAAACTACCCTGGCTGCCTTTAAGACGCTCCGAGTGCATCCAGCGTTCCCAGTGAAGTGCTCCCTATCTCAGCGATAACTCGGGCCTCGCAGGAGCAAAATGGAGAGAGCAGGTTGCATAAAGGTGAAGCTGGCGCGGGCGTCGAAGACGCGTGTAGTATTTGCTTGTCGAGGGACTTTTACAGCTCAACAGGAGTGTACGAGTTCGCCAAGAACGCATCCCTGCTATCTCCTTCGCGCAACTACGAGTGCCGCGTGCTGCATGTGCCCAGTTTCTACGCCGGCCAGGATTGCAACCGTGTACATCGCCGAGCATTCCATTGTGCACTCGTACACAGTGTACGTACACAGAAATTCGCGTTTTCCGACGCTGCAAACCGCGCAAGCGACTACCACTGTTTACTTTGACGAGCGCCGTCGTAAACTCGCCCAACGATTACGCTTTTTTACTTCCCTCGGCCGCATCCCCTTCGTTGCTCCTCTCGCGTCGAACAGCCCTGATTCGCCGCGGAGCCACCCAGAAGATATATCTCCCTGGCGTAAGTACAGGTGGGGCCTGACCTCAAGGAACCAGGCCAGACGTTCCTGCGGCCGTCTTGTTATTAACAATCCTTTGAAACCATCGATCTGCTGATCCACGTCTTTGGTTTTTGCTTGTACTCCCTGCCGCAGAGTGTCAGGTGCGACAGGGTGCGTGGAAAAAGGATCAGTCTCGAATGGTGGCAGGATAATTGACATAAACTTGCACGTTCCGCGATGTGGTATCTCTGTGGCTGGCTTCCTTTCGCTGACAAGTGACAAATGGAACGGCGTGGACGGGGTACGTGTCCGTGAAATTTATCACTCGCTAAAACAGGTCGGGGTGGACGTACCCTTTGTGCGCCCTCCGGAATCGACGTCGAGACGCCCTGTGATATTTTGCAAAATCAATTCGCTGTCATTTTTTTTTCAATACCACCGGATATGATCGATAGGATGAAGCTTATGATGTTTACCCTTGGGGCATGTAGGCTTGACACGGCCTCGAGGTTACATTCGTTAATTTCTCGCCTCGACTTATTCATCAACTTAATTCAATCTCAAGAGTCTCGAGGGGTGAAATCGTTTTGTTTTTTTTTTTAAATATAACTTTGTAACGGTGCGAGATGGAAGAAAACTTTCAATAAAAGAATTGTTCAGTTTTTATACTCTATCATTTTACTAAAATAAAAACAAAATTATATTTAAAGAAACGAAAAAACGCGATAACTTTAAGCTCATTAAACTCAATTCACCGCTAAGGGAGGAATCCTATTTTATGGGCTAAAAACATAGCAAAATTTAGGATTTTTATTTTTAAGTAACTATCATTTCGATGAAATGATTTAAGATTTCGACCGTAAAGAATTTTTTAAAAATAAAAAGCAAGTGTTATCGGCAATCTGGTTCGGTAAATTTTAAAAGATTAAATAAATCATTTCGATTCATCTGAAATTTTCACCATGTTTTTATGCATCCTTGAAGAAGTTGCAGTTTTTTTTATTCATTTTTACTAATAAATATAGGAGTTATGTATCACGCCGCGCAAAACTCGTCGTCCGCTGGTGTGCATGATATTTACCACCGAGGTAAATCTAAATTTTACCGAGGTAATCTAAAACAGAAAAATGAAACGGCGTTTCACTTTGCATATATGTAGCTTCAATTTGTTGAACCAGAATACTGCTAATTGTAAGTTCTACACTTCTTTTGTTACATAAGAAGATTGGCGCAAAACTGGATCGCAAAAATTAAAGGTTCAGACCTTTCAGTGTGAAAACTCTCCACACTGCCCAATAAATTTTTTTCTTCTTTGCTGGTTCATCAATATTTCAATCTACACATGTATAAAATAAAACGCCGTTTCATTTTTCTGTTTCAGATTACCTGGTAGATAAATATCATGCACACCAACGGCCAGCAAATTTTTCGCGGCGTGTTGGTCGATCATGCATAACTACTATATTTATGGTTAAAAATTAATAAAAAAAAAACTGCAACTTCCTCAAAGATGCATCAAAACATAGTCCAAATTTCAGGTGAATCGAAACGCTGGTTTCTTAAAAAAAAATCCCAAATTTGACTATATTTTTAGTCCAAAGAATAGGATTCCGCCCTTAATCACAGGGGTGAACTCAACCCTTAAACTTATCGCGTTTTTGGGTTTTTAATATAACTTTATAACGGTGCCAGATAGAACGAAGCTTTAGATATAAGAATTGTTTAATTTTTATACAAAAGACAAATAAAATTATATTTTTAAAAAACGCGATAAGTTTAGGGGCTGATTTAACCCCTTCAGAGCGACTTTCCGCAGAGAAAAAAATTACTCCTTGCATACTCCAATATACCCCACATCCACGCGAAGTTTCATTAAAATCAGAATTTTCGGGTTAGGAGCGTTTCCTTGTTAGCTTTTAATGAGACGATGGATGAAAGTGAGTACGCAGCCCTTTCGTACATTATTCGTCCCGGGCCCTGAACCGTTTGTTAAATTGTCGTGGACTCCACTGGCAGCCAGCGTGATTACGATTTATGAACCAGTCGCGAGATGCTTTTTTCATCGGTTCGTTAACTCTTTCGACTTCGATCCCATCTGCCTCGCGCTTGTCCCTTTTCAATTGTACAATTAACGAAACCGTGCCTGCGCGTTTCAATTATCGCTTACGCGCGGAATAAGCTGAATTATTGTGGCGTAAATCAGAGTCCAACAAGCGTAGAGAGAAATACGGATTCGGTGGTGCAGCGGTCCGCTTGCGACCGAGCCTCGACACTTTCAGTGGCGCGAGACTTCGAAAATGACCCTTTCTGTCTTTTACGAAGCACAGATAGCAAATATTAAAAACCTCCCACTTTCATTTCGCCCGAGAATTTTGCAAGCACATCGCCTCGACGTTTTCGCGAAGCAGCATGGAATGGACAATAGGCGATAAAGGAATTCGCATACCGTTTCTGCCTTTTACGAATCCTTTTTCCCCCCCATTATCTCCAGACTCGCCTCTCTGTTTCATTATTCTGGAATCCCAGGTTCCGCGCATAATATTCACGAATTCGACCAGCCTCCCGCTCGCTCGTGCTCCGACCGTTTTCCTCGGCAGACGTAGCCACCCCGTCGACGCAAAAACGTACCTATATGGGTTAGGCCCGCTGGCCTTTTCGCCGCGAGCAGACATAAAATTAGCATAACTCCAATATATTATCCGCCTGTTCGTCGAGGAGCCACAAAGTCCCGTGGTTATGCGACCTTAAAGCGACCCTTTATGAAGATCGATACAGATCGCAGAATCGTGGCTCCGTTTAAAAATCAACTCGTCCTAACTCGAATAATTACGCAGACAGAATGGAAGAAAAATGACCAGGCGTCACCTGGTCGATTGTAGAAGCTACGTTAAATAAAATTCATCCTAATTAAGCTGCAACTAATAGAAGTCTCGGTGAAAATGGTGTATCTCGGTAAACGAAATTCTCCGTCTAAGGTTACGTAGTAGTCAGTGTTATTTAGATACCGGATACTTTGGTCAGTGACAAGGCCATTTGAGTAGGAGGATCTCTAATTATATTGAGCAGCTTATTTCGTCCAAAACAGATGCCTGGAGCATTTGAGTTACGACGCTTTCTACCTGAAGCCGCGTTAGGTATCATTTAGGAATCTTGTAACATAAACCGGCGTCTGTTTCTCGTGATTAAAAACTCCGACCACACCGTGTGCATATCGGTGGAAAAAAGTTCTACGAGCCTTCGGGAGGATGGTCTCCTCGACGCCGCGCATACACGAGGAATCCTGGCCGCGCAGACGTATCCGCCTCGGTATTCGATACCTGCTTCGACACCCAATACCTAACTGGCCTGGACGCCTGCCTCCGGTGCCCAAAGACCGCGAGGACGTTTCTCTATTTTTTCCTCCCCGCGGCATTGTCGACCGCTTGTCCGGCCTCATCACCTTCGGCGAAACGAACTTGCCCGATGCGCAAGGAAAAGACGAGTAAAAATGAGCAGCGCAGCCCGAGGGAGATGCGTGGAAGATTAAACCAGGGGACTGATATTTATGGATAAAACCGATCGTTCGAGCCGTGTTCTCGAACGGTCATTGAAGGTGCCATTGGTTCCCTGGCGAAATTACAATGACGGAGGAACTTTATTTATTCCTCGCATTCCTGCACACGCGTTCCTTTCCGAAATTCTGTACACGCGTTGCAAGGGGACAAGGCGTATCTACTTCTGAAAGCTACAGGCACCAATAACGATACCAATTTCTCTGTATCCTCAAGCTGTCGCTAAGAAAACCGCAATTAAAATTCCTGATAGAGTTCGTACGTTGTTAAAGCAGAGGATACTGAAATATTCCGAGAATTTATGATCCCGCCATTCTTTTTTAATCAACCGCGCGTTTAAAGTGCCACATGAAACACCTAATACACGTCATCTTGGCGATCAGCGAGCATCATTAAGGGGGGGGGGGCATAATCCGTGGAGCTGCCGAGTGAAAGAACCACGGCTGCTAGACGCGCTAACTGTCCGGGTAATCCTATTACATCCACGTGTACACGTAACCGAGCGCCTTGGCTGCGTATAGACGTAATGGCCGGTAGCCAAAGGCAGCGGCGATCATAAATCAGAATTATCCAATTTTCATTGTTCACAATTCACGCGTTAAAAAACTCCGGGGAAGTTGACCCTGGATGAGCGAGGGGAGCGTCGCAGGGCCACGAAAAAGGTTCACGGGCCCCAGGTATGCTGGGCCCGAGTCACGAGGTCGTATATCTGGCTTTTGTTTTGACTCCTCTCGTTGGTGCCACGGGGTCCCCTGGGTCCCCGTTTCGGCAGCGCGAGGTCCTCGAACGATCGAACGAGACACGATGGAGGAGAACGCGCTGGTGGGACGGAGAGGCGTGCGACGCCATTGTTTTTGAGAGTTCAGAGGAGCCAAGCAGAAAAATAGAAAGAGACACCGGACCTGGGGCCCTATTGTATTATAATGGGCATTACGGACATTCGCCTAAGTGGCTCGTACCCTGGTCCTATTGCGCGATTTATGGCCGTTCGTTAACCGTCTATACTGTTTTTTCGGCTGCGCGATCCTGTCCGAGTAAAAGGCGCCTTTTTTCGATAACAATTTACGCTTGGGCCTTTTCAGTTTCTCTGAACACTGAGTAATGTAAAACTGGAGCAAAAAAAAAACACCTAAGCAAAAAAGCAAACACAAAGGAAAACTATATGAGAAATGAATTTGTTTATTATTTACAAACATACTTAAACTATTTATCTATAAAGTACTGTGACGATTTTTTGAAAAATTATAATAAAAGTCAACTTTATAGTAACAAAGCAAAACCCTCGACTGCCGTGGAGTAATCACGAACACAGTGCTAAATATCGCAGAATCCGCACAGAAAGCGCGGCTGCAATGGTCAACTCATAAATACCTAATGTATTTTTCAAATTCCTCTTCTTCTGCGTTAGAAAAAAATTGCAATTGGTCGAAAAATCGAAAAAAATAGTAAAGATCGTTTTTTAAACTTTTCTTGTCTGACACTGTAATGAAAATTCGAAAATCCCTTTTGTAGATTTAAGTAAGTTTTATACATGTTGAAAATTTCATCAAAATCGGTTATTGTTCCTAATCTCGAAGGTTCGAGATCGCTCCATCATTATCAATCAAAAATTAAAAAAGAATTTATTTCAGAGGTTGGAATCATGATTCAAGCAACGCCTTGGTCACAAAATGTTGGTACAAAAGTGCTTTATTTCAACTTAAAATAATCCCAATTATATCATTAATTCAACAGTAATTACATGCAATTAAAATGGACAAAATATTACTTGAAACATGATGAAAATAATAAATTTTATTTAGCTTGAATAGCATAAACGTTCACTATTTATTACTTCTGCCCGGTGGTGGATACGACCTAAATTATTAGCTAGTGCAGAGGGAATACCGTTTTTATTTATTAAAACGCCGTAACATCGCATTCGCGATTACTCCGCGTTCGCTTACGATTGGAAAAGGGAATTTTACGTATTGGTAAGAAGTGGCCCTTTTCTTTAGCACGAAATTTGCTAGACAAATCTGAGCGAGTCGAAGAGAAAAATATTTTCTCGAAGGACGTTCGAGGGAAAAACGCAGCTGTTCACTTCGATACTATCGATGATTCCTTCGCATGCGACGACGCCGTGTGCATGCCCGTAACTTTGTATAGCCCTGCGAGGGGCCCACGTAGCGGGCGGCAGGGTGAATGGAACATCTGCCGATGGTCAGGGCCCTTCTTCAAACACCAACACCTTGCACTACATTACAGGGGGGACTAACAACGTACTAACTGTGTCGACGACATTGACTTCCCTTGACAACACGTCCGACTGCATTCTAAATTCCCACGTAATTTAAAAAAGTTTTTATCATTGGACACTGGCCACTGTATTCATAGAAACTGTATTCTAAAAATATTTCTACAGTGATATTATACAATGTTTCTTTTAAACATAGAAAAAGGAAGATGCTTTCCACTTTTTTACAGTGAAAAAAAGAATATCCCTCGTGTAATGTTCAATAATGCAGATAAATATTTCAGGTTATACTCTTCACTTCGAGTAATACGATTATTAATTGTTTCTGCCTGTGATAGAGTTTTGGGTACATCAATTAAAATTAATATAATTTTTTACTCGAATAATCAAAGTGTTAGAAAAGTAAGATTAACATTAATACAATGGTATCGATATTTATAAGTGTTTTTTTTTTAATGGTTCTATTTATAAATATTTTTCAAGAATTCTTTTAATTCCATTAAGAATATTTTCGATCTGTGTAAGCCCTCGAGGAAACTATACCCGGCCATTGACTATACTTCACGCCCGTCACGACGGCGGAAAGTATCGTACGTGCCGGCATTCAAATCACCAGGAAAACAGGTCATTGCGATACACCGCAGAGGAAAAGGAGTCGGCGTAGAAAAACCATTATTGCTGGCTACGCTGTTTTTGTTTAACCACAGCGCGGCGAATGTTTTACAGTTACTAATCACGCAAAACCACCACTCGCTGAATTAATGTCGGCCATAATTAGGTGGCGAGAATGCTGGCGATTCAATTTCCATACTGTTCTGTTTAAAATCATCAGAGACAGATCGAGAATCATCTCTTCTCAACGACTGCAGTCTAATATATGTATATGAAGTCTCATTTTCACCTACCACAGTAACGAAGTCCGTTGGCGTTTATTAGAATTGAAAATTATGAACCTAGTAATCTCGCGTCTACAGGGAAGATTAATGATATCGAACCAGCCATGCACGTACCGTTGGACTCGTTAGAAAAGGAGTTCTTAATGGTCTCTTAGAGTATGTAACGTTGTTACGAACTTGTATCGCGATTAAAAGGTTCGATTAAACATTGATTTCGAGACACGAGAACTGCGATGAAATCAAAGCGATCGTGGTAGTATTAATATGGAAGAAAAAAGTGAAAGATTTTCAATCTAGATGGAAGCATGTTCAATCTTTACATAAAATTTTCTAATACTATGTTAGTGTTTTTTACATCGGTGTGTTTTATACTTTTTGAAACACAAATAATAAGGAAAGTGCTTAGAGAAATACATTGCAAATCTAGAATAATATTTTCGAATTGTTTTGAAACTCGAATAATACGGAAAGTGCTTAAAAAAATAAATATATTGCAAATCTAGAATACTTTTTTCCAGGGTAATTGTACGATTTAAAAGTCGTTGTGAAGATTTTTTGCAATATATTATTAATAACTCTGCATGAAGCTAATTTTTCAAAAGTGGAGTTCCGAATGAACGGAGCATTAAATTACATAACACAGAGCTGCATTTCTGACCCAGGGGCCATACGAATGTTCCATTAATTTGCTAAAAAAAAGTCTTTCCTGATTCCCATTACCTGACTGCACGCGGATCGTGCGCAGCTGTAATTATTCCTTCCCGCATTTTTTTTCATTTCGAGTAATTGATGCGATGTAAATAACAGAAGCTAATTGGTATATTCATTTACAAATCACCGGTTAGCACGGGGTCAGCTGTTTAATAAACGCCCGTAACTTATGTATTGCGGTGCAAGAATAGCATTTGCAATTGAGAATCGGTGGAACGTTAAAAGTATCTTCGAGGATCTTTAGAATGGAAGTACAGTTACTCGAATCTCAGATCCACAGGTTCTCCGATGAACCAGGCGTATTCATTCATATTTATACGACTATTCAAAAAAATAACAAGCTCCTGCTTCCTCAAAAAAAAAATATCCATGCCCCACCTTTTCCACATTTACAATAAATATTAAAATACAAAATTAACTGTCTTCTGCAAGCATAAAATATCTTACAGTTCTCCACCCTTTTCCATATATCTTACCTATTCCCTAACACTTATCTCTAACAAACCACTACTCTCCTTAACAAATGCAAAGGTACTCCATATAAACTGAATAATGAATTTCAAACTACATTAATTACTCCGACTGGTTCTACTTTATCTCTCCTTCGCAAAAGAGCATTCTCGCCGTGTGTTTTAATTCGCACCAAGAAGCTTACGCTCAAGTAATCCGTTCACTAGCTCGACAATTGTAAAGGAGCCTCCGCCGACCAAAAGAAACGCGTTCTCGTGGCAGGCGACTTTTGGAGCGACTCGCTACGCTGTCCACAGTTCGCCGAGTCGCTTGGAACTCCGGACACGTGCCGAAGTGACATGAACCGTAGAGAGGACGACATTGTTCTGGCCATTTCGTTCGTAACGATCCGCCGACGTGCTATTATGCAAGCGTAACCTCAACTTCGACTATGTCCTGCCATTACGTGCGCCTCATTCCCAAAGGAGCGCGAGGCGAGCGTGTTTCCGTCTCCCCCTATCAGAAGCCGGGCGTTCGAGCGATAACCGAGCGAGATTCTGCATAAATTTCGTCAGGGCATCGTGAGATCCCGGATGCAAACAGCGGCTGATAAATTATCAAAGGCGTCCATGAAGATCGAGGCCTCGGAACCATAAGCAGCTATACTCCCAATCGATCCGCGCGCGGATCGCGAGCGGAGTTAATGCTCGAATGATGATTACACGCGCGCCGGGAACAAGCGCCCGGCGATACACTGACCTTCCTCCGATTGAGACGCGCGAGGCTCCTTTGCGGGCTTTTCGGAATCGATATTAAGCGACCAGGCTCGAGATCCAGCGATATGGTAATGAAATGCCACGGCGAGCCCGGCGAAGCAGGAAAATCGTACGTGTACGAGTGCTCCGAATGAGCGTGCTGATGGTGGCTTGCGCTCGGACAGATTCAATAAACTTCCAACTACCTTAAACTACACGGTACCCTTAATCGCGAGCATCCAGACGATCTCACTTAATTGAACGTAATCCTGTATTTAAGGCTACCTCTGCCCATCGGTATCTGCACCACCCTGTACCTGCGCAACGAGGAAGCTTATCAAGATGTCATTGCTTTAAAGTGTCGAAGGCGAGAAAGCCTACAGGTACGCTTTGCGTTATAAAGATCTTTGAACAGAGGCCTGGTAACAGGATCGGGGGCCAAGAACGAGGTTGACGGTCATTCCCAAACGAAGGCTATTCCAGATCTCAGCTGCTGCACTTTAACCTTATCGCAGGAAGAAGGTATGCCAGGTAATGCATCTCAACCAGGATATGCCCCGCAAGCACAATGGGTGCAACCCCTCGGCTGAAATTCGTTTGCTCTCGTGGTGAGAAGATCTTTGTAAAAGGGAAGCTGGGTTATCCGGTTTCATCTTCGCGAACCTTATCTCTTCGAGATCGTGCTACTGTCCTCGCCGCGGAGGCCCTTCTCCATGCAGGCATCCACCAGGCCCCGGTGTCCCTTCTACGTTTGCCACTATTCTCGTACTTACCTCCCACACTCGAATTGCCTCGGCGAAGCTTCTCCGCGCTGCTCCTGTCGACATTCCACCGATTCGCCCTCGGATTCTTCCAACGCGTCGAGAACGCGGCCGCGGCTTCGAAGAAAATTTCGGAAAACCTCCAGGTTGTTCCCGGAACTTGGCCAGATAACGTAGGCAAACGTGTCGGAGACTCGTGTTTTCGAGGTTTGTTGGATTTCGCAAAGACCGGCGGTGTCGGCGTCCCGTCGTCTGATCTCTCCCACATCCGGGGGATTTTCTTGGGAACGCGACGAAGCAAACAGAAAAGGCGACATGTGGGCACATTCGTGGTACCACTATTGTCAAATATCGTCGCCGCTTATCGCCGTCACGTTCCTCCCTGACGGGCGGGAAAGGACGTTGCCTCGTCGCCTGCGCGGAAGAGAGCAAATGGGCGAGAGGCCTCGCGTGTGATTCAAATACGTGCGCGGAGGATAGAAAGGAACCGCAGCGTGGAGCCAGAAGTGCATCATCGACACCGGAAACTAGGGGAGCCTGCCTGCGTAACAGCCCCCATGCCGCCCTACCTATTAAATGCCGACGCTTGCCAGTGTCTCTCAATGGCTCGTGTTTTACAGGCGAGAGAAGTGAACGCGATGCTCCTCGTTCACATTATCAATAATTCAATTCTGGAGAAAAATTGTGAATAGTTTTTGGTCGATTTATTAATCGTTTATTAAAGAAGGGTGAGCAATAGGAATACTCCTTTCTTGCGATTTAGATTGAACACTCATGTTTGTAATCTAAAGTAAAAGTAATTTTAAGATATATTGGAGAAACGAATTTTAAATATTATAAAGAAAGTGTTATAACATTTGATGATTTTTATAAAAATTCTTTTCTTACATGGATTATTTTCTTTCAAATGAAAACCACAATTTATAGGGAAAGAAGCTTCTAATAGCTCACTTTGGAAAATCGAAGCATTTGTTTGTACAGTCGAGTGATTCGAGAATCGAATAAAGGATGTACGTATAAAATAGAGCGAGCCTATAAATTTCCAACAATAGATTTCGCGTGGATGGTGTCCCACCGCCAGAGAGAAAGTCGCGAAATAATCCCCTGTGAAGCTAATTTCCGATGAAGATCCACAGTGCCGCGCGAGAGAGTTGATTTATGAGCGGCAATTAAAATAGAGCGCGGCAATTTTGCATCGTCCGCGTCTGTGGCCGTGTACACGTCAAATTATTTATTTTCTGTACATTTAGTCCATCAATTGTCTCGTCCATTCTCAGTGATGATCGCGATGTAATTTACTCATGTAATAACGCTTTCCACTTATCATGTTCGAAAATTGTCACGCATAAATTCAGCGTGATTACGTGGGTAACGCCATAACTCTTCCGCTCACGAGCACTTTCCTGCCTGTGGCGAGCATTATTGATAAGCTGACGAGTCGGTTTTGTAGCAAAAGTCATTTAAACAATTCATTACCTCTCTAATGCGCCAGTCAACTGAATGCTGCGGATTTATTACAGGGAAGAGCAAAGCAACCAATAAATTAAAAACACGGGATTCTTGTACTAGGACCGTTACGAATATTCAAATACCGGAAATTCCGAATTTGAGATTCGAATATTCGAATACCAGAAATTCCGAATTTGAGATTCGAATATTCGAATACCAGAAATTCCGAATTTGAGATTCGAATATTCGAATACCAGAAATTCCGAATTTGAGATTCGAATATTCGAATACCAGAAATTCTGAATTTGAGATTCGAATATTCGAATACCAGAAATTCCGAATTTGAGATTCGAATATTCGAATAGTTACAAGTATTCGAATATCCGAATGATCGAATTTCGGATTGTACCGAATAGGAATCTGAACATGAAATATTTTTTCACAGTTTAGCGTGAAATTCTTTTCATATTGGCATTTACAATCGTTTGTTTTTCAAACGATAAATTTGACACTGTTGATTTTTGATAAAATTATAAATTATATATTCCTTTTCGATACAATCCGAAATTCGATCACTCCAAATATTCAAATACTCTTAATTATTCATATATTTACAGGTCTATCTTGTGCCCAGATGTGGCTTTTATTTGTAATCCTGAATAATAACACAATCAGAAAAGAATCTTAGAAATTTGGAGGGAGCATAACTGGAAGATAAACAATTGAAGAGTTTACTTTAAATATACGTTCTTACCATGTCAAACTAACAACTCTCACATTCCAAGTTAATTAAACACACTGGACCTCACAATTGGAGCCGAAAAATATATTAAAGAGCCCCCTAATTTATTCAAATATCCACCACACAACACACCAACTTCTCCGCTGATACTTTCCACTCATTAATGCAGAACAATGGAAATGTGCACACGATGACTCCCTTATCCAATAAACATAACCACGACAGCCTGCAGAGGACATGGACATCTTTACAAGCTTATATAACACCAGCATCCGCTGTTAACCTTTGAAGGAACACTACCGCAACTCGAAATACCAAACCCCCAGATTTAAAACCACAATTTCATTTCACCCGGACGATGAAGACTTCAGCCAGTTCTGCAGAATTTCGAATCTCCTCGGGAGCAACCACCCAGGATACAGAGCCGTATTATCGATCACGGACCAGGCACCGCCGCGTCGATGCTCGTTACCATTGGCTTTCATCGGGGCCCCGACGAAAATCAATCGACGTCGCGATCTCCATTTTCCATTTATTATCATCGACAAATTTTTGCCCCTCGGCCCGGCGCTCGGGAACGCCGTCATTAATCAACCTTGCGGCGATTCAGCGTGGTTCAAAGCGAGGTGAAATTTCAAATGAGCTGCGCCGCGGATTGTTATCGAACAGCGCCCCGGCTGGCTAATAAATTCCATCGGCGAAAAAGCACCCATCTCCCGGCTCCCTCGCCGTCCAGTCGCGAAAGAAACGGAGAAAATGGCGAATCATCATCATTTGCGTCGTTAACCGTGAGCCGGGGAGTGGGCTCGTAGAAGAACCGAGGATCCCGGGCTAGGAAAAGGGTTCTTCTAGGTTGGTAGAAGCCAGCCAGCGGCCATTATACTTAGTATCCCCCTCCGATGTTCTTGCCGGCCGATAATAAAGTCGACGCCGTGGTACGAGTCGGCACACGTTATGAATAAGTACGCACAACGTACTGGCATATGCGCGGGAACGTGTCTATATTCATAGCCATTGCCACGGGGCACGGGGCCCTGCACAATGCGCGAGAGAAAATGCCGCGCGAGAGGCAACCCCTCGACCGCATACTGGGCCTAAAATTCTCCGCTCGACGCGGCAATTATGTAAAGGAACGGGACCCGTAAGTTAATTAGCTTATCCCTGCGGAGAAGAGCCGCGAGGCCCGGCCGTTCAGTAATCCTCGCGATAACGTGTCGGATGTATCGCAGAGAAAGAGAGGTAACAATTCTGTCACGAATATTTCCATCAACGTCTAATTACTGTTTACCTAAGTAAGTGCTTCGGGAAGATTTTCTAAGGATTATAATTTAGATTTTTAATTAGATAGATATTCGCAAACAATGTATAACGTGGAGCTCTTGTCCAGAGAATCTGTGAGCAAGGGCCTGGACGCGGGGCATTGGAAAACGATCGCGGTTATGATTAATCGAGAGGAAGGCGCGATGTAGTTTCAGCAGGGACAAATGGAGAGACGAGGGGGAGGGCAATCGATGGCAAATATTTCTCACTCAATCTCGAGCGCAAGGGGAAGTGGCAAGAAGAGGCATATCGTGACTTTGGCTGCGGCAACAGCCTCGAACGGATAATTATTATCGCGGGGAGGCGCCTCGGGCCGGGGGGAGGCGAGAGAAGAAACGATACCGACGCGTCGGGAGGTGGAAAAAGGATGAAACGCGAGAGAAAGGTGTTGGATACGAATACGTTGATCGGGGACGGTTCAAGGATCGATACTTGCGTGTATACAGCATGTACGTGTACTCTGTTCGTTATGGTGGGCGACATCGAATCTCCCCTTCTTCCATTTCTACGTTCTACTCCTTTTCTCTATCGGTCTTCTGTCTCGTTGACCCCAAATACCAACGCACGATTAAACACTCGGCGATTCTTTCTTGGCTGGCGAACGGCGAGCCTCGCGCGATATAAATGTCCATATGCATGCGAATGAAGATGGCAGGCAATTGCACTGACATAAGGGAAAGAGCAAGGACCGAACAGCGCCGCGAGTTATCCAACGAATTTCTCTTTGGCGAGTCGCGGATGTGAATGAACGCGAGGAGTGCAGTTTATCAATGCAACGGGGACGCCGGATTTATTCGCTTCAACGTGGTCCCTTTTAAAATAAACGGCTGAGTAGTGATGGGATCAGAAGCACTTCAAACTTCAAAGCGCTTCGAATCTATATACATGACACAAATTTCGAACCACTTCGAACTTGATTCTAAGCTTAAAATTCTTGAAAATCTTGATAAGTCTTGATAGGTTGTGAAAGACTTGGAAGTCTTAAAAGTCTTGAAAGTTTTAAAAGTCTTAAAAGTCTTGAAAGCCTTGAAAGTCCTGAAAGTCTTAAAAGTCTTAAAAGTCTTAAAAGTCTTAAAAGTCTTAAAAGTCTTAAAAGTCTTAAAAGTCTTAAAAGTCTTAAAAGTCTTAAAAGTCTTAAAAGTCTTAAAAGTCTTAAAAGTCTTAAAAGTCTTAAAAGTCTTAAAAGTCTTAAAAGTCTTAAAAGTCTTAAAAGTCTTAAAAGTCTTAAAAGTCTTGAAAGTCTTGAAAGTCTTGAAAGTCTTGAAAGTCTTGAAAGTCTTGAAAGTCTTGAAAGTTTTAAAAGTCTTGAAGGTCTTGAAAGCCTTAAAAGTCTTAAAAGTCTTAACTTAAAAGTCTTAAAAGTCTTAAAAGTCTTAAAAGTCTTAAAAGTCTTAAAAGTCTTAAAAGTCTTAAAAGTCTTAAAAGTCTTAAAAGTCTTAAAAGTCTTAAGTCTTAAAAGTCTTAAAAGTCTTAAAAGTCTTGAAAGTCTTGAAAGTCTTGAAAGTCTTGAAAGTCTTGAAAGTCTTGAAAGTCTTAAAAGTCTTGAAGGTCTTGAAAGCCTTGAAAGTCTTGAAAGTCTTGAAAGTCTTAAAAAAAGTCTTAAAAGTCTTAAAAGTCTTGAAAGTCTTGAAAGTCTTGAAAGTCTTGAAAGTCTTGAAAGTCTTGAAAGTCTTGAAAGTCTTGAAAGTCTTGAAAGTCTTGAAAGTCTTGAAAGTCTTAAAAGTCTTAAAAGTCTTGAAAGTCTTAAAAGTCTGGTTGCCAAAAACTAGCCAGCTTGATCAGCCGGAGGGTCTCGCCAGGGTCGCGATTTATAACTGGAAACCTACCAAGACTTTGTAGCAAGAGTTTCAAGACTTCCAAGACTTTCAAGATTTTCAAGACTTTCAAGACTTCCAAGACTTTCAAGACTTCCAAGACTTTCAAGACCAATCAAGACTTAAGCCTTATCAAGACTTCCAAGAGTTTTAAGCTTCGAATCATTATCGAAGCACTTCGAATTTGTCGCCTGATATTCAAAACAGATTCGAAGCACTTCGACGTGCTACGGCTGAGTGTCTTTTTTAGGAAACTATGCTACTTGCGAAATAATTTCGTTTCAGTTGCGTTTCAATTGTTCACGAGCAAGTATAACATATTCTGTGTCAAGCATGTCTGCCCGAAGAATCGTATTCCAGGCTCAATTAAATTACGTGCCAACACAGAACGCATGGCACGAGTTACGTCTACTTCTCAGATTGCTTTATCAAATGTCCCGTTGATACGGCATCGATTATAAATCGAGGACACCAAACACCGGCGGCTCTATTAAAATACTCCAATCCCAATGCACACTTCATTTACAAGGAAATGCGATATCGACTAAATGACAATACCTACCAGCTCGCCATCTATACAACAATTCTTCAAAAGCAGCAGAAACTTTTATTTAAATGGGTCAACTGTTCATTCCACTTTTCCAAGAATAAAGAAGTCTTTCGGAGAATAATTAGCAATCAAAACTTCAGTAATTTCCCAAAACCATCCCACTCGTTCAATTTAAAAGAACCCTCAATTCCAACAATAATTGTGCCCGCAAAAGCCATTGAGAAATGAATGTGTAACGGCGAAGCGTAACATTGTGAACTATCATTCGACCCATTCACGGGACCGGTGCATCGCAATCTGCAGCAGTGCAGCGCGGTGCAACTACCTCTGCCTTCCTCCGTCGAATATCAAAGCACGCACGTTGTCCAGGGGAACGAGTCACGGTGAAAACGTCGTCGGCTACCTTCGTATCTCGCACCTGCCGCTGCCAGAACGCCGAGGTATTCTCTGCCGATGGCAGTCGGCTTCGTTTTTGTGCAGCATCGTCCAGTGCACCCATCGAGAGTGCACCAGTCACGGGGGGCTGGACAATCCGATGTTGCCGCAATAATTCGTCGATGACCATATACGCGGGTCGCTCGTCCAACCGGTGGAAATAATGAGAAGTGGACAAATTATCAAAATAATGGCCACAAGAAGCGAAGAAAAATACTCTCACCCACTGTCCAAACAGCGCGATTAACGACCTTTAAATATTGACTGCCACAATATCATTATTCGATGCATCGTGAATTGCAGCAAATAATATTTTAGATATTGGGTCATTCCACGCGAACATTTCGGATTTTGCTAGGATTTGAATATGTTCTAGTCTTTAGAGTCATATAAATATATATCAAAGGATTTTTCAAAATTTTCAAAATTGTTAATCTTACAGGTCTTCGAAATACCTATAGTGTTCACCTTCTTTCGATAAATTATAACTGTTGAAGTAAATAACTCATAGCAATGAACTTTTGGGTGGTTACAGTGAAGCCATAAGGGTACCTAATAAAAATTTATTCAGTTGAAAAAAGCAATTTTTAACCATTTGTTTCGCAATTGTACTTAACAGCAATTTTATAATAGTAGGGCTGTATTGAAAAATTTGAAAAAATGAGGATGTAGTCCTATTTATCCTCTTTAAGGACAGACTTTCAGAAATACGGACACTTTGAAGGATTTCAAAGTGATCCACGTTGAAAGATTTCAGCCGGTGTCCAATAACGAAAGGTTTCGAGTGTAACCCTAGCCTCTGTTATGCCCACGCGATTTCTGTGAAAATATAAATATGCGAAACGAGGAAAGAGAGTATTCTCATTTCGTTTCGTACTTATTATCCAACGCGAGGCGGGCAGAATTTAATTCAGAACACCTAGATCAAGCAGCGCAATCGCTTCCTGCGGATAATTCATTTTTTCACGGTAGGAAATCGCAAGCTTGCTTCTTTGGCGAACACACGCTGATAGAGGGAAGTTGGGTAAGATTGCCGCGCACGGGTGAAGAGGAAAAAAATCTAACGATACGTATCAGCCGTAGAAAAACGACTTTCGTATTAAATTAAGCAGGATGCAGGGAGGTTCGATGATAAAACAGAAACGGTGAGAAATAAAACGCGCCGCAGGAATCTCGGATGCAATGGGAGCGCGCAGGTATGCACCGGAATACTGACGTATGAAAATGGCGTAGCCCGCATCCTGCATCCGCCAGCGAAAAAAAATACACCATTTGAAGTCCCCGGGGGAACTTCAAGAATCCGCGTACGAGAGGAATCCAGGCAACTTCCTGCTCGAGAATTACGACGGACAATTATATCCTTCGGCTGACTTCCCCGGCCAAAGGAAAAGGGAAACTCGCGCGAAATGTACGCTCACGATTAACAGCCGCGATTATGATATTTCACGAATGCGAGAGAGGAATTCCTCCGAACACCCTATGAATGGTAGTTATTAATCTTTTTCATACCTATACGCATCCTTATTTCCTTACGTCGCTATTAATCCGGCATAGTTATCGTTGCTATTATAGGAAAGAAGAGATGACGATAATTGGAACGTTTATTGCAAAACGTGAAGTGAAAAAAAAGGAGAAGATTGTTCGACGACGTTGAGATGGGGAAAATGGTAAAGTGATGGGAATGTCTCAACAGTGGATTCTTAAAATAAATGCAGACACTCTTGCGCGCGAAGCGCATTAATTTTCGATCGCGTTTCGAAACGGTGCGCGCCGTTTCGCTTGAATTACCGGTGCTAACTGCTCGTAATTATAGCGAACCGAGAGCTGGCGATGTGCGTGCAAAAGTGGACCGCGCTGCACCCGAATGTTTCGAAACGCTGATTTAAATTAATTCGCTCGGACAGAGGATTTGCATGAAGCTTGTCGAATGCCCAAAATGCACACGCACCCCATCCAACGTCGAATTTTCGATGCATCGATTTTGATTTTATATTACTTTTTGTCCGATATTTATTTCCTTTCGTCGCCAGCCCCTCGGCTTTCATGCCGGATGGTGCAGCAGAATCGAGCAAAGTTTTCACCGTTGGCATGCAGTTGCAGCTCGATGTACTATTCGCCCTGAAAACAGGGCAGCACCCTTTTGCACCGCGTTCCGTCACGCTTCGAGACCTATCGGAGACGCACCTGGCAATCGATAATGGCACAAAGGTACCCGTAGACCCGAAACGGACAAACAGGGATCTAGAAGGAGGGTGAAACTTGTACGGACGTGCATCATACGACTATTCCAGGTAGGATGGATTTTATCCAATAATTCTGTGTGCCTCGTCCATAGCCACGTTTCAAATATTAGCAAATTCGACTATGCGCTTCGCAATTTTAACCACTATCGCAGGATTATTAACCCTTCGTGGTTACGCAGACTGTAATGCACCCCAGGATATGATTTTTCCAATATTTCTGTAAATTTGCAGACATTAATAATGAAATTTAAAAATTTTATGAATTCTAACCAAAAGATCACTTTTTCACAACTATTTTTTCAGATACAAATTTTAACATAGCAAAATTTACATTTCTAGGAAAAGACTGTTGGACAATTATCGTTCAAAAGTTAAACGATTCAAAAATACGAAAATGGTAACTCAAAGATTTTAGGTCGTTGAAAATGTGATAGTTTGAACTGATTAAATATGAGCACAGAATTTATGTATTTCTTAATAAAAGTACAGATTTCTTTGAAGATAATTCGTGAAGCAAGGTTTCTTATAGGATTTTAAGATTTCCTTTTAGGTATTGGCATTAAAATAATTGGAGCATTGACTACAATTTTTAATCAAATTAGTTTTATGAGCACATTAAATCAAAACAATGATCTACCTTCTGCTAAAGGTGACGACGTAGAAATTGAAGATAAAGAAGGAGCTGCTCGAAGAATGCTGAACAAGAACGATGATCAGTAGGGGACAATGAGTCAATTAATATCTGGCGTCTAACTGGGACGATCGATCTGATTGAATGATTCACCGATCATTGTTTAAGGACCAAGCAACACTTCGTTATCTTTGATTCTGTCAGCAGGGGACTACCTTTCTTTCTATCAATACATCAGGTTTTTTCAACTACAATAATGAAACAACAAAATTGAAGGGCGTCTTTCCACCTTCATTGTCTTGGTATTTCTTAAAGAATACTTTTAAACAAACAGAAAGAAACCGCGAAGAATCCATTGCACCACAAAGCAACCCACGCCTTTAAAAAAAAAATCAGCCAATCCGACGTACGGTTGAAATTAAATTACACCCTGCTAACTGGTAAAACGTGCTTCCTCCTTCGATCAGAACTCCTCTAATTGACAAACACACCGAACAGTGGTAAATATTCAAACTTCCAAAGATCAACCCACGAGTATTAAACGAACATCGACCAATCCACGAAAAGTTGCTCTCACGAGAACCAGTTCACATGGTGGCGTTAATTTTTGGCGCGGTTAAACCGCTGGAATTCCGGGGAAACGTTTTGCACGCAACGAAATCAACTGTAGCTAGTTATTTAGAAAGAAACAAGAATATACAAAACCCTGAACCTTCCCAAAACAGAACTCTGTTTTTAGAAATTCGTAGCAACTGAGAAGAAAATTTTCCCATTTTTTTCTTTGCTTCCCCAATTCGCTCTAAGGGGATGAAATTGACCCCTGAAAATCCGGCTATTCTCCGATT
Organism: Andrena marginata; assembly: GCA_963932335.1. NCBI lineage: Eukaryota > Metazoa > Arthropoda > Insecta > Hymenoptera > Andrenidae > Andrena > Andrena marginata. The sequence goes on from OZ010660.1 coordinate 10,304,075, forward strand.
TCCTGTTATAACTCGCGAACCGTGAGTACTTCTTTTAATCAGGATTATCATTTGCTAACGTACCTACAGTTCTTACAATTCGCAAGATAATCTCCGATCTTACACCTTCGACTTCTGCACTCAGCATGTAAACACTTTCCATGATGTGCGTGGAACAGAACGAGTTTACACGGTTCGACGCGTCAGCAAAGCACGGTTACGATCAAACGGCGTAACGTGCTCCCATCGATGTAATCACACGAGCGATGGTCGATAGGAAAATTCAAAGGTTAGCCATCTGCGCTATCTTCTCCAGCGTAACGAGGAGAAGGAAGCCACCGTGGAATCGTAGCGTGGAAGATGGCCAGGGACGACCTAAAATCGGCGACACGACCACTGGGCAGTTAGTTCCTCCAGGCTCGAAGGCGATGCACGAGTGATCGTGATGATTGATGAGCGCAGCGCGCGATTAGCGGAAAAACCACGCGGAATGGCTCGAAACCGTTTGTGGGATTTTCTTCGTTCAGCGCGTTTCTGCTAGTGTCCTTATTATTATCTGAAATTGCCTGGGCGTGTATCGCTGCATAACGGAGCCTGGCGCGAGATCGAATTACAAAGTCTGCCGTTTAATATTGAACTTAAGGCACTAAAATTTCTGCCGGGACAGCATGGTCGGCGAAACTTTGCGTACATCTCGAGGATAAACCCGCAGAAACATAATTCTATGAGATAAATTGCAACGATAGGGGAGCTGCTGCAAAACGGGATACGGAAAGACAGGAAGCCGGCGGAAGAGCGGATACGTCTCGCTTGTTATGATCCTAATCGCGATGGTAAAACGAGGAAAAACTGGGGAACAAATTGCTTCGACAGAAGCGTGTTAAGTCCTGGGAGAATCCTGCGAGGACTCGTGCCGTTTGGCAGCGGGGCGTGGGAGACCGGCGACCAGCTGCTCGTGGATGTTGGTTCAAGGACCATTACACAATGCCACGGTATATGTACCGACGTCGATGTTAGACGAGAAAGTCACGTTTCCGTGGAGCGCATGGCTCCTAGGGGCGGCGAAAAACCAGAGGGGAGGATCACGTTTCCTGGAAAATCCGAGTGCGATCGGTGCGCGAGTAATTGGTCGGCGACTACCGGCGTCTGATTAACTAGCTGAGAAATTAATTCGAGACGCACTAATCGGTGCAAAGAATTTCGAATGTTCTTGTAACGCTTCTTGTCAGATAGAATTACACAGTAGTTTTCAGCGATTCTGCTCGGTTTTCAGTAAACGATCCACGTCATTTCTCATTAAAGTATTTAAGAACGTACTACTCAAGATAATTAGATCACATGTATAAAGAACTGCTTCAAATTAAATGCTTCACATTACTAGATAATTCGCCCAAGTCAAGACTGTTAAATAGATCACCCAATTATTCCAAAGTGCATATATAAGTATGTATAATATTGGAAATATCTATCGCATCAGTTGAATATTAAACACCATATCACTTGCACCTGTCTTATTATTAGTGCCAGGAAAATATTATTCCAAAAATGTGTAGCTCGCTATCTTAGCCAGAATAAGTTTAATTAGTAAATCTGTAATTATTCGAGTATCAATTATATTGCTATGAAAATACTGCATACTACCTACGTAAATTTCAGAGTGACGCAATAAATGTTTCCAGTAGGTACTGTATCTTTCAACCTCTCCTCTAACCACACCACTGCAAGCATAATTCCTCTCGAACGATGCAAAAGCACCTGCTTCGATGCACAAACAAATTGCACCAAGTGTAGCAACAGCGGTACGCGTCAGTAGTACATATTCAATAACCAACCGAGACTCATTCCGAATTCGTACGAACGTAATAACGCAGCAAGCGATTCGGTGAATTTGGAGCAGCCGCGACCAACTGGATTATCTCTGGCTGGGTTCTCGCGGGTCCAATTAGAGCGAAGTCACAGCCAATCAACGTGAAAGCGCGGGACAACGCGCCAGGCGATGCGTTATCATTCGCAAAGATCACCGGGGCGACCAGTTTGTGGGAGCGAAGGTGGTTGATAACTCGCCGGCAGCGCTCGACAGCCGCGCACGCAAACGAATTCGCGGCCGTTGCATGTGCACGCCGACACGGATCGGCCGATTTTATGCATGTGCACACAGACGCCGCGCACCCACGTAGAAGTTCAGCCGCGGTTCGCACAGCGCCAGCGCGATGGGACTCGGTAAGAGCGGCGTTTCTCACTTACAAATTGCGAAAGCCTGGCTGCGCGCCGCCGATTCTTCCTTGTTACACGCGCCAAGTTGAGAGGAAGAGTGACAGCGAACCCTGCACGAGGGCCTCGCGTAACTTCCGGAAAATTTCTCGCGTCATAATAAAGCGGAACGTGGAAGCGAGTCGCGGCTCCGCTTGTTTCGGCGGCCGAAGAGCGCCTCGATTCAGGCTTCGATCAGCTTCGTTCACGCGGTAATTAATCTATGGGATCGTGATAGGAGCGCTGGCTTTCGCAGGATTATGAGAACGATGTGTTTTGTACAAATGGTTGAAAAATGCGGCCGTCAAGTGCTGCTAATGTATCGCAGAAGGTGGGTCAACTTCAAACTGTTGGTATCCGTTTGGAGAATTGAATGGCCCAGTAGAAAACAGATACGTGCCACTGTTTTCTGATTTTAGAGGAAAGCAAGTTGGTGGAAAAGTTATTTTCTTAAAAAATGTAGTACGATGTTGTAATCATTTTAAGCGGTACTCGAATTAGATAGTAAATGACAACTAATATCAAATTTTTGCTGGAAAATTACTTTTATTAGGTTAGTTTTTAGTACATTTTACTTCGAATTAATCATTGGTTATTAGCTCCTATAATTTGAATATTTTTTAACTCTTCGGAAAAAATTAGGGAATAACTAAGAAATAATAGTATAAATATAACTCTCTATCGATTATATTAATTTTGAAAACAATGTAAGATCTGTGTGGCCCATCTTCCACTACACATTTGTTTTTTCACAGCGCGAAGAAAATTCAATATGATTTTGCTCGGAGAAACGTACATGCTATTATATTAGGAGGTGGTAGAATTACACTACATTGCAGAAACTAATTAATGGTATAAAAAAACCGCAAATTTATGCATATGTGGCATGTGCCTGCTATCTACTGTGCCCTTCAATTGTTTTCATAGGAAATGCGGTATGAAATTGTAATTATTTTAAACGGTACTTGAATTAGATGGTAAATGACAACTATAATCAAAATTTAGCTGAAAAATTAATTTTATTAGCTGACGTGTTCCCAAGAAGCCGAGTGTCACGGGCCCCTTTTGTGCCAAAAAAGTGGCATGTGCCTGTTTTCTACCGAGCCCCTCAATTCTTCTACAGTGTTCCGTAAATATGGTTTACACGAGAGCCTATGGCTCCGCCCTAAACGATGTTCGCAAATTATTATCATAGTGTTCGAGATGCAGATACTAACCGTATGAAATTAGGTCACTCTTCGCCCTACTTCGGTAGTATTCGACGTGCTATTTTTTACCTAACTGGCCAACAACTCTTTTCGCAGTATTACTCACACAACAGATCCCCAACGAATCTAGCTGCTAGTTACGCAAATAACTTAAAATTCAATATTGAATGTCACCCCGTGGCGTGGACAATAAAAGAGGAGCGTTTGGAACTGTGAATCCGGGCGATACGCCAACGAGAAACTGAAACAGTTGTTTTAATGGAACGTTAGCCGCGTAAGCGTGGCTTTCGATTGTTCCGTCGTGCGAGCATGTAATACGAACCAACAAGCGTGTCTACGAAGGGGTTCTTGCTTTCAAACACAAGCACCGCTGACCGCGTGAAAAATTAATCAAGGCATCGTTCCACGACGCTAATTGCGAGATACTTCCACTTATCTGCGAGCCTGTTAACGCCAACGGCGTCCAATTGTCGGTGCGCGGAAAAACGCTAACGCGCAATTACGAATCCCGCGGACCGTGTTACGATCGATTCACCAAACCTCCGAGGGGATCGATCCAATCGGGACAACAACGCACCGGGTGCATAACGAATGGCGGGTAATCCCGTAAAAATACATCCCGTCACAGTAAGCGTCGCAGTAAGCGGAATAAAGCTTTGCCACCGAGAGTCATGAATGAGATATTTAGCCGGCGTTAATAAGACATTACAAAAAAGCCAGCGCGGCTATAAAAGTCCATCTGCCCGGAGACCCAGGCGACTGAAACAAACTGGATATGCAGATATATTTCATCGCGTTATTAACCAACATCGACGACGCCAGACGGTTCGTAAATGCCAGCTCTTAACCGAATAAAATACCTGGAAATGCTGCGGACGCCTGGCAACTTTTAACCGATCTCGAACAGAAGGAACGGGGGGAACCGATAATTTCGATCACAACTTAACTCCGCGCGCCCCGAGCCGTGATATACGAATATTCGAGCGTTACTCCTCTGCGGACCGATTGAATCGGGACGAGGAGCAGTGTTCGATATGGGATTGCTTAACGCATTTACTGCCAAGCGTATTTCATTTCACTGTCCATTCACGACAAGAGAGTCGTAAGATTTACCGTCCTCCTGTCCGCGCGGTCGTTCCCCGAGCTGCTAACTGGGGAGACGAGTGGGCTCGACGTCGGAAAATTTCTGCACGAAAGTATGTTTCACAAGTGCGGGAGCAAGTGCCAATTATGGCCAACCACCGTTACGCCGGCGAATGTGTTAAATGGATTTTTTCCCCAACGTGCCACGTCGACGGCCATGGAGGATCGTTCGGACAGCTTGGAATTCGTCAAGAGCCAGACGGTTCGCCGAAAACGGGGAATCTCCGCCAACTCGTAACACCCAGGTTCCCATGACCGTTTCGCCGGGGGAAAAGTTATTAGTTAGTCGGCGATTAGCCTCGTGTAAAGCATTCGCTATACCGCGGCGCTCATTGCCATTTATCAGGGAAAATAGTGACTCTGTACACGCTCTTACGCCCGTGGAGGAGTAGAGAGACGGAGAGGAAAGAATCGAATGATTAATAGATACGATCGCATTGACCTAAGGTAGAACGGAGCCTCTCGCGTATCCTCGTCGTTGCTCCTCTTGGGAAACACGTCCGCGCCGTCAGACGGACAACAACGATCGTTGTTCGTGCCTGTGCCGCAGGAAATAATCCCTTTAGACCCAACCCAAACCATCGCCACGTGTCGCTGGAAGAAAATCGCTTCGCGGTGGTCTTCTCGCCGCGAAAACAGCCGCCTCCCTTTGGCTCTCACTTTTTTTTCAACGAGCCTGCAACTGTTTCGCGTGCTTTCTCGCCGGCAACTGAAGATCGGCCGTGGATGATAGCGAATTAAAACGCAACCGAGGGAACGGTCGCTTGATGCTTGTGGGAACACGCTAGGGAACTGTGCGATTCCGCGCGCGTCGCGGTCACGCGAAAATCGTGGCGTAGTGGATAAAACGGCGCAAAAGGGAATCTATTTATCGTCTATGAAGAGCAGGAAATTTACGAGGGAACGCCTAAGGGTTCTCCGAACGAGTACAACTTACGAAGACCTCCTAATAACTTATTAAAATTCCCGAGTAATTATGGAGAAAATACTATTCATTTTCAAAACGACGCGAAAGTTACGCGGCGACTGCCTGTACTAGACCTCTCGAGGCATCTCCCTGTCGCTCCGCCGTTTCGAAAAATGGCCCGCTCTCGGAGCGGAGCTTCTCGGAATCTGCATACTGCCAGCGCAAGGATAGATCCTTTCGTGCTTTATAAGGGCCCGTGGCTGTCCTGCCGTTGACTGACGGCACAATCCTCGATCCTTGCGCGATACTGAGGAGCGCCGAGGGGATCTCTGTTGCGCGACTTGGACGACGTAACTGGCATAGGGAAACGAAAGGACGGAAGGAACGGATGGACGTACGGTAGCGAAGGTCCGTAATTATGCGGTTTTACGCTATGCGCCGGCAGAGGGGAGAAAACGGGGCGACGGGACGGGGAGGGTTGAGACGAATGCAAATGTCCCTGTGGCGTATAGGCCAGGTCGGCGTGCGGGGCGAGGAGGCAGAGATCTTTTGCCCTTTTAGTTACCAGATGCCGCGAGATACCGGCTATATCTCTCGTCCTTCCCTCAACGTCCTGCCGCGGAGAGAAAGGGGATCGATCGGGGAGGAACAGGGGAAAAGCATCCGCACAGAGATCACGCGTAACTCGAGTGGTAGGTACTCCCGGAGGCGCGTGGGGAAGCCGATCGTGGAAGCAAATCGATTTCCCTGCCGGCAGAAGCATCAACGAATCACGGCTGCGTGTGAATTATCGAGGCGGGAGCGACGCACCGTTTACCTCGGGGCGAAGCGCTGCGCGATTTTTCAGCCAGCGAAACCTCTCGAGTTCACGCGGCGCGAACGATCGTCAAATTGTGACCTTTCTTGGAGAGCGTGGCTGCTTGCCTCTAAGTGAACGGCGAGAGAGACGCTCGACAGACTTTAGTATGATCGTGCACGCGTTTCTCAAGTTGCGCCCGTGTGTATGCACGTGTGCACGGAAGGAGGCTCGTGTGGCCCCTGAATCGATGAAAGGAAACGAGGAACCGGTTGCAGGTCGATCGCACGTCGGATTCTAAGCCGCCACGGTTTCGAGTGTCTCTAGTCCCTAGGCGGTATTACAGAGACTGAATTCCAACCCAGATGATGGTCGTTACGCCAACGGTCAAAAGTCGGGGGGATCTTGGACGACCAGGGTGCCCTCGAAGTCGTGTAGGGAGAATGAGAAGTAAAATTTCAGTACACAGATGTACACACTTTTTTCTTTAAGAGAATAAACTGGGCGAGATTCACATAGGTCACAGACTAAATCAATTTAGATGAAGAAATATGTAACACTTATTCGATAAATGTGTGCAATGTACAATCATCCAAAATAATTTAGCTTGTCTAATAATTTTTTCTTTGTTTGTTATTCTACTTGAATAGAAAATCGCATGTTACTCTAAAATAGTTGATTTGCAAACTTCTGAGCGTTAACAGGGCAATCTTCGGTTACTTTTATTATGATTATGTTTGTGTGTCATGATACAGTCTGTATTGTATTTCATAACGGAAAGGAAACATTGAACGTCGTAAGATGCATTAACTCGTGGAGTGCCTACTATTCAGTTTTCACTTCTCATCAAAGAAAAATATTGAAAATAACATCGCATACATTTACTAGTAATAAACCCCCACTTCCTTATGAAACTATTATCCAAACTTATACTATTAGTAGTACCAAATACATAATGAAATAAGAAGTTCTAATCTACTTCGAGAGACTTAATTTTAATTACTACGCAATCAAAATGTGCCACATATTCTACGAACAGAAATTAAGAACCTTAAAACTTGTCTTGTTATAAACTTCCAACCAAAATGCAAAAATAAATACTGCTTGCAAATCAATTACGGAATCACCTACTCAAGTAACACTTATCTAATTGAAAAGCATCCTGCGTACGAGTCACCTGTGCTCGTTGGAAAGTGAAATTCTTTAATAAGCTGCAGAACTGCCATCGTAGGATCGCGAAAACGAAGGCGAATGCTTGTACAGAGGCGCGTACGACGCGTAGTTTTGTGTGAAAGCACGTTAAGTTCGGGCGAATCGTTTCCTATGGAGAGAGAGAAGAGAAAGCCTGAGAACGTAAGAACGGCGAGCGTCTGGAGAACTGCCGCCATGCCGCATTCAGAGTATCTCGACGCAAAGTAACAGACTCGAGGCGAGGTCCTCGGTCCGCTCTCGGAAGCGACTGCCAACCCGACTCAATCGGGGAACATTCCAGAATATATCCTGCGGTGTCGAACGATGCTGTTCCATCGCCCGGTCGACATGGCGCTTCAAACATTATTTTCGAATGCCTCGGAAAATCTCGTTTAAACGCTTCTTCGTTATTATAGCGATCATTACGAAGACCAACAGTTAGATATGAATTAGAATTGTTCTTTATTCGCTGTACTATTCATTATGATACTGATTGTCAGTTTTGTAGATGAATTGAAAAAGATTTTTGTTTAAATATTTTCAATGATATTGGAATGGAGAATCGAATATAAGAGCCTCGCCTGATGCGTTTACAGCGCTATTAGGTGAGATAGCCATGAATTGTAGAAATTGAAACGTTAGAAAGCAGAGTGATTATAATGGTTTCCTTTGTGTGCCTGGGATTAAGTTAATGTAAGACGGAGCTCGTTACGCAATAACATTGAACAAGTGCTGATCGGAGTTTTGCATTTGTCCGTGTGTCACTACCCTTCAGTTTTGCTAACTTTCTTCAGCCGACTCCGGCTGCTTTGTAACGACCGCACGTTCTTCCCGCCTAAGTACTCATTGGCCTGCGCCAGTGTTACGTCACAGCCAACAGAGATTTATGCGTTGTAGACGAGTGAAAATGAAAATCCATGACTGTGAACGTTCGAAAGGTCATAGAAGCGCTCCGTGCCGCGAATGCCCCAGACCTGAACGCAAAATTCTAATAAACGTACTTTGCAATTTTCTTAAAAAAGTACCTAAACTTATAAACTCTGCAATTCTCTATACATACTTTAGAATTACCCTATTACCAAATAAATAAGTTCCCCGAAGTAAAATACAATTTCCCAAAGGAGCGGCGTAACTCGATTTTGAGATTTCGCCGATAAATTACTCGCAGCTACGGAACCCGGTACCTTTAAACAGTAAGCGTGTATAATTACGTTCACCTTATGGCACACCCGCCATTTACATTTTAACGAAGAAAATTTATTTAATGTCCCCCTTAAAATTTATGATTGTTGGTTGCGCCGCTCTTATCGCAATGGGACGGGAGCAGAGAGGGGGAGAAAAAGAATCCTGGCCCCCAACTAAGCTGTTATTTTTCAGCAAAAGCCGAGAAGAAACGGGGACGCGAAACGCTGGTTCGGATGTTTACGTGCGCACGAGGGAAGGAAGGCTCGTTTCCTGGAAAGCGGGGTTGGGCACCTGTCCCTCAGGGACTGCCAACTTCGAGCCACGCGCTTGTCGACAATACCGAAATTGAGCACCGCTGTGACAGTAACATAACCACGTGCATTCGAGGCGACTAGCACGCGTACATCGAAATTCCGATAAAAATAAATCGTTAAAACTCTCATCCGTCGATAAACGTCACCAAGCTGCCATTTTTCCAATTGAAACTATATTTCGAGCCTCAACACGGTTCTCCCCTTCGAACCAGACGTGCAAACGCGTGCACACGTCTGCCGAGCAATAAACTAGGGGGAAGGAAAATCGTTTGAGAGGCATGCGTTATGGAAAAAGGAAAGGAGCGTCGAGCGACATAGACAGGCCGAAATGGTCGATATTTTCGAGACAGGTAGTAGCCGAAGGCGAGCACGGCGGTGCCCGAAATCGGCACGGAATACCAATTGCACGGACGGGAATCGTTTCGATAATCCTCGGGCGCGCTGGCCTCGAGTGGCTGGCAAGACGTCCGAAGGGGAAAATATTCAAAAGGGACGCCGAACGTCAGTTAAACATGGGAAGGCGCAACGCGCCGGCGCTCGGCGTTGTTTCGTGACCTGTTGCCTAGCAGCGACATGTGGCGGACCGACGACTTCGAAACGACTCGGCCGAGCCTGAAGCGAACGGCGCGGCGACAGATTGCGCCTTGGGAAATGCGAGCGTCGTTTGGGACTCACCGGATGCCGCGGGAATGGTGGCGACAATGAGCACGGGCAGGAGGAGGCACGCCATCGATGCGTAATCCAATTTTCGCCGTGGCAACGACATGGTGCCGTGAATTTTATCCACACACATCGGCTAGACACACACTCATCGGGGCCCGGGCGCACACACTAGAGAGAACCAACACTTCGCTGAACACTTCAGTTGCAAAGATCCGCGAGTACCGTCACTACATCAACGCGAACATCGTCCGGAATCTATGCCACCCACGGATACGTCCAGCTAATTTGTGTACACGTTCGCGCGAGACAGTAACGCGAAAAAAGCATGCGGCAACCGTACACGAACACGACCGCGTCCGAAACACTTCTGGGATCCCTATTGTTCGCTTAACGCGCTGAAAGTAGTCCCCCAGTGCGCGCGCACCTGCCTCCAACGGCTGTATCGCTGCGCCACCGTAGGATGGCTGACCGAGGGGGCCAATGGGAGCGCAGCTACAGGGGAAGGGGACCGCAGCACGAATTCGCTACGCTCTCCGAGATGGGACTATTCCAACGACGAATTTCATAATTATTTCATTGCCACTGTTGCTATTTAGATACAGTGGGTGTCCAAATTATTATACTCAAACAAAAAGGTCTGGGATTTTGTAAGTTTAAGCGATGGAATGTGCTGTATCTCTGCGAAAAATGGTGGCAAAAAATATTTAAAAAACGCATTTTTACACTTGAAGTTTCTAGGTTTTGAATCAAGGACTCAATTTTTTCATCCATTACGATACTGTTTTATCAAGATGAAGCGCAGGAAATGAAATTTTAAATATTTTTGCCTTGTTTGAACGTATGCACGCGCAAAAAAAGTTTCCGGTAAATCCAACGAAGAGCCCTTACAGAGAAAACATCTCACTTTAATTTCGATTTCTTGGTTTGGTTGTATGATTTTTATTGACCGAGTTATTCCCGATCAAAACGAAAAAGGTACTTTTCATTTTGAACACCTATAAGTTGCGAACTCATGATCGTGGGCAAATTTTCATGAGTGCTTTGAAAAGCTAAGAAAATTTCCTTTCAGAACCTTTAGTTGCCAATTTAAGATTTTTTTAATCGAATTAAATGCATTTTAAAATGATCCCACAAATTGACAAAATGTTTTGAGTATAATAATTAGACCACTATTTATATATCGCAAAAGAAAAGCCTGAATAGCTTGTATTTAAATTTGAATATAAAATATGAATATTATTTATCCTTGAAGTGGAGAATTTGATTTTGGAGCGAAATTGTTTACAATGATTAACAATATATGAATGAAAGACATATCTTATTATTTTATGGGAGCTTTGGGTGAATATTGCGAATTCTTTTATGGTGAAATATAATTTTGTATTGGATTATGTTGAGGGATTAGGAAACTTTATACTTGTTGCAATTATAAGTTTACCTCTTCTACGTTTTCTGGAAAAACGACGCATTTATTCTTTAATTCTATACTGTTTGATTATTTGATTATGCTTATCATAAGACTCTCTAATATATATATCTATTTTCATTCACTGTACTTTATAAACTACGCAATTTTACGAATACAATTTTGTCCGATAAACAAACTATTCTTTGATAATACTTTTTCGCTCTTCCACGTGCAAAATAGTCAATTAGCTACATCCTGTAACCCCCCATCGTTTCACTTTTCAAACTCGAATGTACTGAAGCTTCTATGCCTCGTGTACCAAAAGTATCATCGATTCGAATCACAACAAAAGCAACAGGTACTTCTATCGAATGTACTTTCCAGCACACTGGCTCACGTGAACGAGCAATCCAACCGCAGCGATTTGATTGTATCGTTAGCTAAGTTGTTAATTAAGTCATCCGCGCGTGTAACAGCGTATCAACTGATCCGGCCGATCTCGAAGCGGCCGTCAGCTGTTTTTTTCCCCTTTGTTCCCCGAATTCGAGCACTAAATGCGAGTCGATTCGCTGATCCTCGGCTGGGATTGAAACCCGACGCCGTGGCGCGTGACGGCTCTCTAGAATTCACGCGGCAAACGGAACGCAGCGAACGTGGTCAGTTATAAAGTGGAAAGACGCCGATGTGTATGAGTCTTGGCCGGGCACTGGCTGGGCATGTCTGATCATTAATTAACCTTCCAGCGGTTGATTGCGTGTAACGCGAAATTCATCGCCGGCAGAGCCGCCGCCAGCGGCCAGGCGCGGCTGCTGCCTTAACGAATACAAATGCGGAATTATAATTCGGTGCCCCTCTCCTTAAGTCCATTCAAACGGCCCGAGCCTTACGAATTGCTATCCCCTTTTCCGCCTCGGCCACGCGCGGTACACACACGAAACTGTAAATACGCGGCGTCCGTTGGTTTTTATTAATGAAACTATTAACCCCATCATCGAACCGCGTAGCATCTGCGAGCGATGCGCTGCCGCGCAAAATATTACTACTCCCAACCGCACGACAGCATTCCCCTTCGCTGAGTCAATAGGAAAAATTCACTTCTAAACGGAGGGGCTTGTTGTTAAAGCGTTATTTAGCGGAGGAAAATGATGGGCCATAAAATAACATTGAAATATTCTAACAGCCGGGAAGGAAGTAAAGGGTAATTTAGATATTTGAGAGTGAAATTCTTCGCGACGTAAATTACTAAGTTCGATGTGTGAGTAGGGAATACAATCCCGGGATCACCACTATCCCGGCTCTTTTTGGATTCCAAATATCCCGGGATTTGATATAAGTAACTCGAGAATTTCGGGATCTTTTAAAAATGTGAATTGCTTTATGAACACCCGAAAAATATAAAAATAAACATAGTCATTTCATAATAATAATGATTTATTTATATAATAATATTAAGTCGCATATAACTAACTAAACCATATTTATTTTTACAATGGTATTCTCACTTTCTGCTATTTCGAAATCGCGCGAATTGCAAATCGCAACTTGTCTGAATATGTGAAATCGAAACATTGAGGATATGTACTTTAGGTGATTTGCTGTTTCTTCGTTCGCATTTCCAAAAATCTTCATAATGGTTTTATGATATTATCTACCTCATTGAAGCTTTATTATTCTTCATTGTTCTACCGTGTTTATTGTTAAAAATAATTTTAGCATATGTTTCAGACTAATGGTAGAAAGTAAGTTTGTTTACTTCAAGTAAAGATTTAGAATTTTAACACATAATAAATCATTTTAATTACCGAAATTTTCTGTTACCCAATCCCAGGATTAGTCCCGAAATCCTAAGATAGACTTTAAAAAATCCCGCAATCCCGGGATAGTAAATAATGGCCAGGATTGTATTCCCTATGTGTAAGTGATCGTAGGACTATTATTTTTAATACGAGATATCTAAAATACAAATGCAAATATACATCTGCGCATGACTCTAATGGTTGTACCTGTGTAGCATCGTCTCTAGGACAACGCAAGGCGTTATTAAGTCGATAAGGACCACGTGGATGTTTAAGTACTGCTGTGAGATCATGGCCGATCCTTTGACCCCGAGTATAGAGAACAAACTGAACGATTTGAATAAGAAAATCGCCGAGATCAAGAAGAAGATCCAGTTATCAGGTAAACCAGTCGAATAAGCGATACCTAGAGAGGTAATAAAGCTGCAATCAGTTTACTTAATCATAGTTTAATATTCATATATTTGCCGCATTCCTGCACGAGAGGCGTAGCCTGAGAGAAAAGAAGGAGATCCGCTGACATTTATTTCCCAAGCAAGTTCCTGATTACACGCGAACACACATAAGAACACGTTTAACCGGAAAGACTAGGGGCCCAGAAAGAAATGTTCGTGTCACATAAGTGGTTCCCCAGAAAAGAAAAAGGATATTTCCACTGGCTTATCGATGCGCTGCTATCAAAACGTTAATTACAAAATGGATATTCCAGTAAGCATTCCCATTCTGCCTCGTTATGAAAGCGCCCTTTCAATTTACGATCCTGAGCATCGCCCTGGAACAATATTTCCTGGTTGGCAATCATGACTACTGCGATTTGATTATGTATATAGCTTTTCCTTTAATACTGTCATACATATTACATTTTCTATTTTAAAGAGTACACACTTTGCCTACTATATCTGGTAACATAGTAATTTCTACCGTGAAATGCATTCACTTCTTCTCAGCGATATACATGAAGACAGGGGGACGTATAATATAGTTAATCGTTCTTAAGTAATTAGGGTAAAAATGAGGGCCTTGCAGTAAGAGGGGTGCAGCTCCATCTTTATCAACTTCGAGTAAATTTGAAGAAGCTTTGATTTAACGTTAAAAAGAGAACACTAATTGAAAAAAATATGTATTCACACAATAAGTAGTAGTTATTGAGGTGATCTGTTTTTATTTCTATTTTGGTGGGGAAACTATTTAATAATAAAGATATTAATATTAAGATTTCTACTTTAGGTGTTTACGATAAATCGCTCATTTTTTATGGGATTTACATCAAATTTGCGCTAAATAATGTAGAATTTCCTTTACTTATATTAGGAGAGACTGGGGCTAGTTGATACAGGCGCAGTTTGATACAGACGAATTATCTCGACACCGTATATATGTAGCTCCATTTGAGCGAGATATGTGAGAATTGTTGTTCAATTCTTTCCTACGATCCAGTGTAGGTACGTGTGCGTACCTTGACGTTAACAATCGGTTTTTTAACTGTTTTCGTTTATATAGAGAAAAAGTAAATAGTTTTGATACATTCAAATTGATCGTCCAAATAACATTTTTTCATTCCTTTTGTATGTATTTTCTCAAGTTTTCGCTTACTATATATTAAAGAGGTAGGACCAAAGTATATTTTGGCATATTTATTATTAAGTAATTAATTCAAATAAAAAATGAAAACTGAAAAACGTATCAACTAGCCCCTGTCTCTCCTACACGTTATAACTAAAAAAAATTCAAAAATGGAGTTGCACCCCTCTTGCTGCAAGGTCCTCAAATACGAGTCTCCTTCCTATATTCAACACCAAGTATCTGCTTACAATGAATCTATCAATACCCATGAATTAAGGGGTCTCCCCACCTTGACGGACGAAAAATGATGCGAAATTTGGGAATTTTTTAAAACAAAACCATTAAATATATTTACTTCCAGCTTTGTGGCTTCATTTATCAATCTTTAGAGAATACGAAGAAAAAATTGTATGCAAAAATAGTGGTTATATCCGGAGTTATAGTGCTTCAAATTGAACACCTTACAAAAATCATATGCGCATGGTTAGCATAAAATCAGCTGTTGTAGTTGTCTGAAATTATAAACTTGTGTATTCTGTATGAGTGTGATTATCGCCTGAACTACATTAAATGAGAAATACTGAAAAGTAAGAAAAAATGGCAGCATCCAAAACAAACATCGATTTCTGTAAAAAATTCGCTGGTTGCTTAAGTGGCAAAAGTCTAATTTTGCAAAAACCGATTTAGTTTTAGTAACAACGAGATTGGGCCATCTACTGAAGATATATACGAAGTTTGAAGTAAATCTAGTGATTGGTTTTTGAGATATCATGCTAACCATTTCGAAGAACATCGTTTCGAGAAAAGCGCGTTTAAAGTTTTGGTACCGTTTTTCTTAATTAATTTTTTTTAAATGTTGCCTGCACATGTACAAATATAGACATAGAGCTTTCAATTAATATAATTTGAGGATTTCTCTTTAAAAAATCCCAAATATCGCGCTCCTTTTCAAGCCGTCAAAGTAGGGAGAACCTTAATAAATAATTAACCGAAGAATTGAAACAGATTACTGATTCGAGATATATCTGGCCATATTTAATAATACCGTAAAGTCGATGCATGGTCAGAAAACCTGCTAACAAAAGGTCACCTGCGTCATTCGAGTTCGTCCCTCAAGAGACACCGCGATTACCATTTTTCGTGCTCTTTCTCGAAATCGCCTAAAAACCCAGCCAGCAACCTAATATTAACCGATTCCCTTAAACGAACTAGCCAGTTTTACCAAAGATCGTGACGTCTATTTAAGTGATCCAGGCAATTTCGCCTTTTTCCCCAGGCGTACATGCAAAATACGTTGATCATCGCTAGATCGATCGCAGCAACGAGCGCAGTCACGACCAGCGTCTGTTCTACGCTCCAACTATTATTACAGAAACGTTTTTATCCTGTCCCACGGGTTAATTATCGCGCCGTCGCTTGTACGTACGGTTATGAAGATGCGGAGGCGATTAAAAGCCGATTATTGACTTCGGAATTCACTTTGCGAAAGAGAACGTAGCGGGACATAATCACGGGGACAGAGCGTTATTCTGCACCCATTTGCCTGGGGGCTAGCGACACCTGCTCTTCCCATTCCTTCCTACGTCTTTTCACGAATTTTTCCCGCGTTCGACGAACGTGCCGCAAACGTACATGACTCGCAGTTCGAGCTCGGAGCGGCGAGATTCTTATTCGCGGGATATTGACAAATAGAGTTGCATCTCGATGGGAAACGACATTCCTCGCCTACGTAAAGCCCGCTTGTAGAATAGGCACGTTCATTCGCGAGTGGTCTGGGACGAGGGATAGATACTATCGCGGCCCCTGCACGAGGTTAGACGTGTTAATAACGAAACGCGTACCCGTTATTTGCAGAGGGACAAAGGAAGGCGAATTTCGAGGAATACGAGGCGAAGAAGCACGAATACGCGGAGAGAATCGCGACGCTCAAGCGGACTGTTAAGCAGCTGTACGCGGAGTACGCGAGAACGAAACACGTAATTGAGGCGCGAGCGGGAGGCTCGACAGATCGGCTCCTCGAAGGGGAACTGAATTTCCTACGCGATACGTTTCAGGACGAGGGGGACACGGCGAAGGGGATTAACGCGAGTCGCGAGTCCTCGGCCTGTGGGAGAAAACGTAATTTAGGCGAGACAATTGGTAAAGTGCAGGAGGACAATGTGCGCTTGAGAAAGAGGCACGATCTAATTAAGTATCAGCGCGAGAAGGTAAGCAATCGAGATAACCATCTCTCGAAGAATATCTCGCGCGCAACCGTATTCCGAAGTAAATGTTCCTCAGAGGCGGCAGAAATTAAACTCCCTGTCGGAGGAGTATGACCAATTAGTGAACGACAAGATGCAGAAGATGTTCAAGAGAAAGACGGAGCACCCGTTGCGGAACGTGAGTGGAAACAATGGGGGAAATAACGTTGCGAATGCCTCAGCTCTGATCGTGATTTCGCAGAAGATCGTCCAGCTGGAGGTGCGTCTGGAGCACGTTAGGATGATGCAGATTAAGGCGAACATAACTCGGATGAAGTATCGATCCGCGCGTGCCGAATTGAAGGAGAAGTCGGTGCTTTACGCGTCTTCCTTGAAGGCTCTGGAGGATGAGATCAGGGAGGAGGAGAGCGAGATTAAACGTCTACAGGCAAGGGACGAAAGTTGATCGTCGATCTTGCATTTCGATGAGTTCGTGGGAAACAAAAAATCGATCTGAATATGTTGTTGCGCGCAGGGTGTGAGGGAAGAGGCGATCAAGTTGAAAGACAACACGCAGGGGACGTTGATAAAGGAAGAAATTGAAGTAACGAACTGCAGCAAGGAGCGGAACGCTGTGCTCGAGGAATACAGGTTCGAATTTCGATTAATTAGGTGTACTAACTGAACAAGATTACGTGACAAGCTATTATCCGCAAAATTATTACAAATACGGAGGATACATATTTCTCGAAGGATTTGATCCACCTCGGGATTTTGAAATTTGGAGAACCACTGATGAATTGTAAGAGAGGACACAAGGTTTCCCTTGATCTTTTTTAAGGGGTCTTTCCACTGTAACGCCCTGATAAAGTATCACTGGTTGGAACTTTCTTTTGTTACAAAAAGAATGTGTTTACTAAATTGAAGTATTTTTCTATTTATTAATTTGTGCTTTGAGGATACAAAAATATCCACATTTTTTTAATGCTTCCTTGCCCCAAAATAGGGGGATGTAATATGCGCTGTGAAAAGAAAGACGACTCGACTGAGTGGTCGACTCTGGAGGAACCATGTATCTGGGGCGGTGGTATCGGGGAGGCTTGTAATCAGTATGACTGTCGCTATGGCTCGAACTACTTAGAATCACACAGTTTCGTTGTTTTTTTCTCATCTTTTGCGTCGCGGAATGATTAGAAAAATTTTGCTAAATTCGATAGTTCAACTTTGGACGTCCGCCATTTTATTAATTCTTCATCTATCTAATTAATCTTAGTCCCTGCCATAACGACAGTCATACAGATTATAAATATTTTTCGTTTCTTTGTTTCACACAGACGGTTGCCTCCAAAATCTTATTTTGGCGCAAACAAACATTATACAAATTGGAAAAAAGGGAGAGTGGGGGAATTGCGAACGCGGGGTAAACCCAAACACCGCGATATTCGCTGAATTCGCTTATACTGTCCTTCCGCGATATTGTTACATGATGTAATTAGCTACGTTGGATTAAGGAAATTGTCATGGCGGAAACCGCGAAGATAATGGTCGTGAAATGTTTTCGTAGCTTTTCTTCTAATTTTACGCTCGAGTCTTTTAAGTCTATAGTGCATTAAACCTATACGACCCAACAAAGCATAATTTTTTCGTAGTTTATTTGAAATTTCTTAACTTCTGTTCATTTCGGATAATTACGAACAGCGTGTATGGGGCTATTACGGACGAGTGCATTTACCCTTTTCCCTTAACATTTCCACGTTTTTTATGTATCCAGTACCCCGGAATTATATTAGAAAGAATATATGTACGTATTCGTTGGAAGATCTTCAAATACCCGTGAAAGAGGTTAAAGATAAGACTTTCCATCCGTCAGGCAGCAAATAAATATTCAATCCCACCAGCAACCAAAATTCGATTAAACAAGAAGAAAAACTGTGTCAGACCCACAGTGTGGAAGAAAATCTGTGTTTAGTAAAGATCAAGATCTTTAAGCAGTCATTCGAACTTATCCCGCTAGCTACGTGTAATTACAGAGAAAGAGTTTTGTTTTTCTTTAAAAAAATGATTTGTCTATTAGAGTATCTATAATTCTTTATCTTACTTTTATAGATAATTAATCGAAATTCAATTACCTATAAAGTAAATATGATTAAAGTCAATACTTTAGGTTCAATTTAACTTCTCCCTTAAGTGTTCGTAATTCCCCTACTCTCCCCTGAATAGATAAAGACTTTAATTTAGTAAACACATTCTTTTTGTGACAAAAGAAAATTCCAAACAGTGGTACTTTATTAGGGCGTCACAGTGGAAACACCCCTTAATTAAATACATAATCGGGGGACATTTCCATTCGCTTAGTTTTGTAATATTTATTTGCATTTTGTATTTTGTATTTGTATTTTGTATAGTTAAAAAATCACGAGGACAAGTATCTTTTACGGAAAATGTTAATGCCAATACTATCTTTCACTTAAAGTTACTTATTAAATCGTTTCTTGAACATTTACTAATAACCTCAATCTTCTTCTCCGCGGATTTACAAAAAATAACGCGACAGTTACATCTTCGACAACATTCCACCCCTCGAAGCAAATGAAAAACCTCCCTTCGCGAATTGCACCCGCAGCAAGAAAGCTGCCGCCGGCCGATTTTCATCGTTCTTCTCAACAGTTTTGAGGCGAACGGCTTGTAGCAATCTACATACCCGACACACCCCAGTAGAATCCGTCCTTTCGCGAACGGGCAGGACTAAAGAGAATCCTGTTCCGAAGCCAGGCAGCGCGTGCTGGAGCGAAAAACGGAACTTGAGCGATTGGAAAAGATGATATTTCACTCGCGTCCGCGCGAGGATTTCGACACACGTGGGAGAAGCCGCGTGCAGGCCGCGGAGGACATTACCAAGGACGAGGTGACACGCCTGGAAGAGGCGTTCGCCAAGCTCCGCGGCGCTACCGGTGTGTCCAGGTCCGAGGACGTCCTGAACCGGTTTCTGGGTCAGCGGGCGACCAAGGATAATCTGCAGAAAATGCGGGTGGCCACGGAGCAGGAGAAAATGGCCTTAGAAAAGCAGAGGCAGGAGTTCGTCGCCGAGATGGAGGCCAGAAAGTTCTCCGAGACGAAGAACGCGGAACAGTGAGTACTCGATCCTGCGACTCGCCAAGGATATCGAGCATTCCACGCGCCTCCCCATGTAAAATCTGCTTTAGAAACGCGGAAGAAGTGGAACAGCTGAACAGTGGCATCGAGGAACAACGTTCCCGCCAATTAAAGGCAGAACAGGGGCGACGGAGGGTCGAGGATCTCCTGCGGGATGTAACTAGGACATTGTGGAATTTGTGCAAGAAATTCCAGGTGAGTAGGTTCACCAACAAGGGCGTCCGCAGGGGGGGAGGGGGCAAAAGGGGCAGTTGCCCCCTTGGCTTTTAAGAAAAAATCGCTTATTTTCATAACTGATCTTTATTAAGTTTTATACTAAAAAAAGGAATATTTTTAACTTTCGGTTTTAAATTTTTAATTAAATTGGCACTATAAAATGGGTTAAAAAAGCAAGAGGGGTATATTGTTCTTTACCATCATCCCAAAGTTGCCCCCCCCCCCCCCCTGGAACAAAGTCTGCGGACGCCGTTGTTCACCAAGGGGTGAACTTCGAATCCATTGCGTGGATTCGAGGATCTGGCGTGAAAGGGGAGAAGTGCAAACATGGCTGACAACTGTTGTAACGAAGAGTTTTTAATTAACATGCGCCCCGTTCAATGAACCGAGAGGATATCGCGATGAATTAACACTTCCCAAGGCGAAACGTCCACGGAATTGAATCCCCATAGGAGGAGCTTGTACCGTGTTAAAATGGCCGATGGAAATACCGTGTAAATTCCTAATTAAATTAGTGAAGGCGCGTTCGATGGCGCTTAGAGTAATGGAACCGCCTCGAGTTTCCGCGCCGACTATATTGTCTTTGGAGATTTAACACCCCCCGACTTGCTTCCTATTCGTTCTTCATCCACCAATGAATATCCTTCGACGATCTCTCAGTGTAATTCTCACCTTGCCCAGCCGCTGTCCTAAGCATTAACACCTCCCTACCTGATCGAAAGCAAACACATCGACAGCACGTCGTCCCCTGGAGAATATCAATTATCGATCCAATCGATCCCTAGAATCCGTACGCGCAACCCTAACTCGTTAACTCGCTTCCCGATCCTCTATTTCCTCTTTCACTTCTCTGCTAGGTGCGGACAAACACTCGGGTTGCTAAAGAATTCCACTGCTTTTGTAACGTACGAACACGAATTTGAACGTTAAAGGACTCTCCTTTCTCGAGACTTAAATTCTTCTTGTCGTTTTCTTTAAATTGTAATAGATAAGTGCGTGTACACTGGTGGTTTCTGATAATGTAGATTGATAAGGAGTAAGATTTTAAGAAGTGCCTAAATGCGACAAGATCAAGCTTCTTGATCTTACTTCAATTTTTCAAAATTAGGTAACGACGAGTTGGTACGTCGAAAATATACCTTATTATTTGTAATAATAAATTGTGCTTCGATGTAACAGGTCAAGGGTGTAAGTAAACCACGATGATTTAATGCTTTTCAGGATATACTTGAGCATTTGCCTGAGGATCCAAATGAAATTCAGAATCCTTTGCATCTCGTGGAATTAATGAACGAGAAGGTTCAGACCGCAATTGAATCTTTAGGCGGTCCTGATAAGTACCTTGAAGTCCTGAACGAAATAATAGTCGACAAGGTAAATTGCAAATCACAGTATTACATAAATTTTTAAGGAAGTATTTCGAAGATTACTCAATGAATCTAGACAGGTGATGCACAAAGTAGTTACTCAGCGATAAGAAACTACGGGAGAACCTAACAGAACTTTTCCTTGCACCTTTTTCATTTAGAATCTGATATCAGAAAAATGAATTTGTTGAACCTATGCCTAATAATTCTTAAGCAATCTACAGTTACCAACGCATTTAAATTTATTAATCCTCGAAAGGTGAAACGAACTTTTCTCTAGGTCTCAATTCTCGACTCTATTCTATAAAAACACGATCTTGCACACTGTTTACCTATAACATTAAACCAAATAGATACATATTATTCTATTTACGAAGCGCAAATTGACTGTAAAAAAGTTTATTAAAAATAATGAACACTTGCTCCGCTTATACCAACTTCTACATGAAAATTGACAAATATAATTCCTAACTATTGGAAAACCAAGAATTTCGATACGCCAACTAGTGACAGAAAATTAAACTATTGTGAGTAGGCCGAAATCCGTCGAAGTCCATAGATTATCAGCGTTTATATAGACATGTTGTGAAAAACGAGTGTTTTTAAATTTTTTTGAACACTAAATTTTTACTTCTTCGATTAATAAATACTTATTTGGAATTTTTGGTGGGGTCCGGGCCTACTTTCAATAGTTTGCCAATTTACCACCACAGCGCTGAAATCTAAGCCACGCCTCCACTTGGTTTCCCAATAGTTACCACTGAAGTATTTTAGGGCCTTTTCACAAGACACAGATTTCTTTCTCACGACTGGTATGTAAATGTACCCACACATTTTGCATCTCGTTTTATCTTTTCTAAATTCTATTTGTGTCTGTTATATAAATATATCTAATTGTAAAATTCGAGGGCCACATACGTGGCTCGTGTGAAAAGACCCTTACTCGTTTAGGAACAACCTCCAATACCCAAATTGTTCAAATATTTAGCTGGAGACATTGTCTATTACGACTACCTCAGCTGAAGGAAAAGCGGTACTCACGAATGGAGGGCAGCTTTTTTCACGATTTCCATCGTCAGCAACACCAGCGACGATACCGTCCGAAGACGAGGAAGACGTGCCAACCAGAAATGTGCTGAAGAAACAGGCACAGCAACTGGTCGATGTGAAAAGTCGTCGAAAAGGATTCGTCTTCAGAAGATAAAATCTGTAATAAGAAAAATAATATATGATATTGTATACGTATAGATAAAGTGTTAGAAATTATTTTAGGGACTAATGTTTGCTTTTAAATATCCCATTTAGCAGTAACCAATTAACCACCGCTTCCAACCCCTTCATGACTCACCAAGGTATATAAGCCTAACGCTTTTAAAATTTGTTTAATTTGATATCTTCTATAGAAATAGTCACTTAAGTTGTAAACTTAGAAATCATATAAATCCGAAAGATTGATGTAGACGTAGAAAATTGATAGGGAAATGCAAACGATAACTTTAAATTCAAAAGTGTGATAAATTATTGCATGCATTCGCTTTTTAAAGTTACGTCTGTGGCATTATGGCGACATCTATCGGTGCGTTGAGGCAACCTGTGCTATGGGTTGTATAACATATATTACCACAGACGAGGTATAGGATAGACGTATCACCATCGACGAAATATAGGATAGACTTTATCACCTTATGAAACTGCGTGTCACCACTCAAACTGCATTACCGACCCATAATTTGAGAACTGAATTTAGCGGCCTCTGCTCATGAACAGCGTCCAACTCAGCAACAAAAGCAACAGCCAATCATATCTAACATAAAAGAAGCAAATGTGAAGCTAATCTTCAGGACATAGTCGGGCCATCTCTTCAGACACGTCAGAACCAAAATCCTAATGTGTACATTCATTGGATTTATATTTCAAAATGATTTTATAACCCATACTAAGGTAATATCAATTTTTATATCACTAATTTCTGGCAGAGCCATCTAGGATTAACGCAAAGTGAAATCAAAAACAGTAAAAAGTATCATTTCAGCCTTTTATGTTGAAATTAAATAAGTTACAATGACTCTTTACAGTGGTGCATATACAATGTTCATCACTGCGGTTTTTCACCTTCTTGTCAGTCACCCAATTCCACAATATCCACCATATTATTTTGAATAAAATATTTATTTCTATAAAAATATATCTGCTTAATATTATAATATTATTTTCTATGTTTCTTCAATAATAAATATTTTATTCAATTTCAATCCGATTGTTTGTACAAATAGCCATTGTTATAATTGGCGCCATTTTTGTATCCCATTAGTTTTGTAAAGATATTAATTTACGACCATGTTTTTAAATCGGATTCTTTTTGATGGGATTTAATAATTAAATTAATATTTACCATTCTTTGCGCGTGTATACTTGGCGCTCTTTTTTGTACCTTTTTGTGAAAAAGGTAATTTTGTGGGGATTTCACACATTTTGTAGTATTTATTGATGACTGGATAATTTTATCACCTACTCGGGGTTATTTTTTTTTAAATATATTCTCATCCAAACTACGCACGCCTGCAAAGCTACAAGACCATTGGATTGGTCGAATTGGTTTAAATTTGCGTTTTCAAATATGAAGCAAACAGAGGATCGAAATTGAATAAAATCGTTTTAATTAATATAATACTCTGTCACAATAATTTTTTTTCTCTGACGTAGATCATGCATCATCTTCTGCTTCGATTATCTGTAAATATATAAAATTCACATTTTAGTTACAACTGAACGTAAAACATATATAAATAGAGTGGCCCTTTGCTATAGTAAGTGTAGAGGCTACAAAATGTGTCCGAAGGAGGTAAGAGCATATGAAAGAAAGTCTTGTTGCAGGAAATTTAAATACTAATGGTAATTCTGCGAAAATGAGCGAAGAGATCCAATATTTTTAACGCACAATGTATTGGCGTTGGAATAAAATTAGTTTAGTATGTTTATTAGCGAATTAAAATATTATTAATGGGAAATTAATAAAATTAATGAATAGTGTGGCAACTACTGTGGATTTTAAAGTATTACGAATGTATTTGTCAAAAGATTTGAAAGAATCAAGGGAGATGTGTTTTCAGCATACTTTCTTCACTAATGTGACTCAATCTACATTGCAAGCAATCGACCATAATTTTCTTAATTCTATGTCTTTTGACAAATTTTGTCGATTTAACTTATTTGACAAATTTTCAGAAACTTGTATGAAAGAATCTAACCTTCTCCGGACAACTTCCAAGCCTGTGCATCTCCTTCCCTTCATTTTTATCCACGTCAGCGTGTCCCCTTCGTTTCTATAAGCTCTACATAGTCATTAAAAAATTTTGGCGACTTATTTACCCCTTGTTAATTGAGACAATAATTCCGTTCCTATATAGTGTAAAAAAAACTCGTAAAACAGTTAAAAAATTTTGAACAATTTACAACACCCCTCCTTTTTTTGAAACAATTAGCACGTTACGATTGATTGACACACTAAAAGCAAGCTGTTCTTGCTAGTGTGGGGTGTGTTGAAAAGGTTTTTTTTATAACCCTCGTAACACAGGAGATGGTGGTTGGTTTTTTGTAAAGTTTTTCTCTGTTTTTTTTTTTATTGCAGCGTCCGAGAACCGTCTCTTATTGCTACATGCCAGAAGCCTGCACTAGACGCTTGGGACGGAACTTGTGTATATATTGACGAGAGGGCGAGCGAATACTAGCGAGAAAGTCACGAGCCGTCTGGCCCTCTGGTGGAGCTTCGGTCTTGCCGCTACGGGATCCCTACACTGTCACAGGGCAACAATTTGTTATACACTGTTACGCTATCGCTTGAACGTAGCTGGGGAAATGTATATAATCGATAGGTAACTCAGGAGCGAAGTTTGAAAGTAGATGTTTGCGTATGATTAAGAAGTATTATAAAGGATGAGCAATGCGGGTGGCATTCGTGGGAAGGATCTTGAGCAGAGCTCGAAAGCAGGAAGAGGATATCTATTAACGGACCCCGAAACGAATCGCGAGTTTCTTTTAAGTCACGTAATCACTTGAGAAGGCCTTGTCCTTTGTTAATATTTAGGAGTGTTGATTGAGTCCAGAAGTGTTGGCGACGCTAAGGCAGTCATAGATTTCCTTCAAGGGTTGTTTACTCGATCCTCGTAGCCGAGCCAACTTTCTCTTCCCACGTGTGCACCCCGCTGTGTAACGGAAAAGCGCGCTTCCACCGAGTTTCCACCACCACCCGAAGACGGAGGGAAAGATGGCGTCGATCCGCGGGGGCGGACGGACATCCGCGGGACAGCCTACCCTTTGAATCCGGCTCATCCCTCATCCTGATTGGCTAAAGGACTGGGAGGACGCGCAGAGATGGAAGGGGCACCACGTTCGAGGAGGGAAGGAGCAACGACGGAGGACACCAAGTAGTCAGAACGATTTTGACGCTTGAATGTACAAGTCTTGTTCTCACATAAAAAAAGCAATTGTTTTTTATTATTAAGAATATACATACAAGTTTTACCAGAACAAATAGCTTCACATTATTCATAACACCCGCGCACTCTGACGAGCAGAGCGGTTCAAACATCCACGGGCACCAACCCGCGTTCGTAACGGATTGCGTGCGGCGTTGCAATCCGTAGCGTACCATTGGTTCCTCCTTAAGCCACGAACCGTCCAGGAACCCCCCTCAGGTCTCAACTCTCGAAAATCAGACTATAGTATCTATAATTCAAAAATTTCTGTTCTTTATTTAATCCTATATTTTTTATTTTATAATATACTATCCAATTATATAGGTAATTATATACTCTAGTTTTGCATTTCAAAGCTATAACTCAGTAAAAAACTGTATACTTACTTCAAAACTTAAGGCTGACATCCGAAAATGTGCTTTAAACAAATTATTTGAATGTAAGGGAACTATAATTTTAAAATAGTTTTCGTTTTTTGCTCTAACTCCACTCTCTGTTCTGTTATTTCTAATAAATCATTATCTATAGGTTGTACTAAATCATCTATTAATGTTCTTATTAAAATATATAGAAATATATAGTGTAAATATAAGAATGTCGTTCAGCAGACGCGGTTTCAGAGAAATTACGTTCCACGCCATCTGTAACCCTGCATTCAGAAATAATTCGCCAATTGAACCATGAATGGAACTGTCGATCGGCGGAAAAGTATCATGTTTAACATATGGCACGATTTATTTTACATCATTCCAATTAAGCATAAACCATGGAATGTATGATTTTCCTAAATTCGAGTCTGTGCAATTATTCTTAAGGTAATTATACGACTTTTCGTCGAACATCGTGGGTACGTTATCCGGCCATGATTGGAATCTAACCTATGATACCACAATCCTTTAACATGTAACATAATTTGTAAAGAACTGTTAAATAAACTTTTACTAATGTTTTGTATTTGGTTTTATTTTCAATTGTCTGATATGTTCTAGTGGTTCTCAGCCACTGACACGGATATCAATATCTTTGAAATAAGAATTACAGCGAATTTGTTTCAAATCTTACGTATTGTTTAACTTCATTTATACAACTATTTTAAAGTTAATAAAACACGGAGTTTAATGCTTTCTATTTTTAGATATAATATATAAGAGAAATTGTATAAAATGAAACTTATATCAAAGAATATTGACAAGGATGGCGAAGGGTAAGCGAGCTATTTTTAATGATTAATAATAAATACGGAACTCATTGAATTAAAACCAAATTTGTTAGGAGCGTGTCCCTTGTGCCAGAGAATACGGAAGATATGTGGCATGCTTATAATCTAATCACTGAAGGGAATTTCGTTAGTGGTTCTACTATTAGGTACAAACGATATTTCTTTACACGATGCGTAGACCATTAAAGAAACTTCGTATAATGCTTAATTGTATCTCTTATAGAAAGGTGCAAACGGAGTCTGCGACTGGTAGTTCTAGTAGTTACAGAGTCAGAACTGTCCTCACTATATGCGTAGAAAACATCGACTTTGATACACAGGCATGCGTCTTAAGACTGAAGGGTAGAAACGTAGAGGAGAATAAATATGTTAAGGTAATGTCATTTAAGATCGTTAAAAATGATGAAAAATGTTTATGCGATTCTTTTTAGACAGGGGCATATCACACATTGGATGTGGAGCAGAATCGAAAGTTTACAATCATCAAAGCCAAATGGGATTCGGTTTCTATGGAAAGGGTCGATACTGCGTGCGACGTTACACAGGTGAAATTTTAATATCACAAGTAATAACGGTAATAAGACCGTTGTAATTTGTTTTAGCACGCAGATGTTGCTGCCGTGGTGATGCAAGAAGGCATAGCGCACATTTGCCTGATAACATCTAACATGACGATGGTCCGTGCTAAAATAGATCAAGTTATTCCCAGGAAAAGGAAAGGAAACATTTCGCAGCACGAAAAGGTTTTATTCTTAAGCTATTCTTCTTATTAATTTTCAGTATAAATCCATTTTGAAACTTGCAGGGTTTAACAAGGTTTTACGAAAATATAATGCAAGGAATTTTAAGGCATATAAATTTCGATATCGTGAAATGCGTTATTCTTGCTAGTCCTGGCTTTGTTAAAGACCAATATATGGATTACATGATAGAACAGGCTGTTAAGTCGGATAACAAAATAATATTAGAAAATAAGAGTAAATTCTTGCTTGTGCACACCAGTTCCGGTTTCAAACAGTCGTTAAAAGGTAAATCGAACTTTATTGAAACGAACAAGAAAAAATGGTGTCTATATTCTCAAGTTTTCGCAACAGAGGTTTTAGCTGAGCCTGCCGTGGTCTCCCGAATTGCGGATACGAAAGCAGCCAGCGAGGTGAAAGCTTTGGAAACATTTTATACGATACTGCAGGCTGATCCTTCTAGAGCGTTTTACGGGAAAAAGCACGTTCTTACAGCTAACGAAGCGCAAGCTATCGAAACATTACTCATCTCCGATAAATTGTTCAGGTAAAGAATCTAATAACACCTTGCACTTCAGTTCACCGCGTTTATTTATCGTTACAATAATTCTATTTAGATGTCAAGATGTCGCTTTGAGGAAGGAATACGTAGAGCTGGTCGAAACTGTGAAGGAGTCTGGCGGAGATGTGAAAATATTTTCAAGCCTCCATGTATCGGGTGAACGTACGTTACGCGTGTATCAATCTTAACAGTTGGAACGCGGATATTTTTTAACATTTTTTTTACGATAATTGTATGTTGCATTTAGAGCTGGAACAGATTACTGGGATAGCAGCTATACTACGTTTCCCTATGCCGGAGTTAGAAGATGAGAGCGACGGTGAGAGCGATTCGGATGACGACGATTAAAAAAGTTAATATAATGTGCTGACTTGCAACTTTGTACATATTTGTGCTGTGCGCAATCAAAACTATGTTATTAATAAAACTTCAAATCAACGCTTTGAAAATATTCCGGATATGCTATTTAAGGGGGTAGGTTACCCTTGATAACCCCGAAACACCCCTTTTTCAAACGCAAATTATAAATAAATAACAGCAGAGAGAACGTTTTTTCTAGTTTTAATTTTTATTCTATGAGCTTTAATACAAAAAACGAAAAGTCTTAATATCTCTATGTACATAAAAGTTGTGAGTAAAAACCGTAAAGGCGTGTACGTGGTGCACCGTTTGGTGGTGAACATAAAATTTTGAAAACCGCTCCAACGATTTGGATGCAAATTTAATGGGAGATGCAGAAAACCATTCCCTACGATGTGTCGGTAGTAGATTTTTCGAAAAAAAGAATAATACAATTTTTATGTTGAAAAATACGATTTTCTCGATTTCTAGCATGAAAAATATTTTTTATCTTTCTCTTAAGAATTTATCTCGAAAATCTGCTCCCGATACATCGTAGGGAATGGTTTTCTGCATCTTCTATTAAATTTTCATCCATACAGGCTTTTACGTTTTTACTCACAACTTTCATGTACATAGATA
Source organism: Andrena marginata (assembly GCA_963932335.1). Lineage (NCBI taxonomy): Eukaryota > Metazoa > Arthropoda > Insecta > Hymenoptera > Andrenidae > Andrena > Andrena marginata. The sequence continues at coordinate 10,333,374 of OZ010660.1, forward strand.
TTTAGACTTATTTTTTTGTGTAAAAGTTCGTAGAATAACTATTAAAAGAATAACTAGAAAAACGCGTTCTCGCTACTTTACAATTTGCGTTTGAAAAAGGCCTGTTTTAGAGCTATCGAGGGTAACCTACCCCCCTGAGTTACATCTACGAATACTTTGCTGTTTTAATGTCAACAATATCCTTCATTCGCAATATATATCGATTTACTATTCTATACCTCGTCTCTGATAGTAGGGACCTAACATTTGATGCAACTTTCTGCCGATCAATGAGGACATGTTCATATTGGGCGATATTCTCAGTCGTTTAGCATGCGGCATCTTCTACTAGTTTACGAGGTTAGTAGAGGATGCCGCATGCTTAAGACGATCTTAAGAATAAGCAACGACTGAGAATACCGCCCATTGTTTCCTTCATCAATCGTAGTTTTTCATTTAGTTCTAATTCTAATTGCCATTGGCGTAGTAACCTTACGTCTTTCTGAATCATCATGCCTTGTTTGTTCTAGTATCAATAGATGGCGCTATTCTATTCTTCTAAACTCAGTCTCCTGCAGAGTTCGGCGGACTCCAGTTACTACTGATGGAGGGGGAAACACCTACAGTAGCGGTGGTCATGCATGCGTGACTGACGCAGGCGCAGTTCATGCACACATTACCACCGCTCCTGTAGGTGTTTCCCCCTCCATCAGTGCAACCCAATGCCTCCGAACTCTAGCTGCTGCTGTGCACTGTTGTCTTTCGTTAAAGAGCACGTGGAATCGTTCGTCGGATTGGTTTTTTATTTGTTTTGATCGTTTTCGAATTTTGAATCGTATTAAAATCGCAACCCGACATGGTTGTAATAGGGAAGAAAAAGGTACTTCTTAATATTCTTTACATTTCTCTTAAAAGACAATTGTGTCAGAGCAATTGAGGTTAGCTTGTATCGTACTCTAATCTGGCAAGCTTTTGTAATATGTACCGGCTTTATATTTACTTAGTACCAGTCAGGAGAAGGAGCGCAGTTTATGTCGAGGAAAGCTGCTCTGAAAAAGTTGCAGCTTTCTTTGACCGACTTCCGTAGACTGTGCATATTGAAAGGTATATATCCCAGAGAGCCGCGTAATCGCAAAAGAGCACAGAAAGGTGAACCTGGTATCAAGATACTGTATCACAAGAAGGACATTCAGTTCTTAATACACGAGCCAATAATATGGAAACTCAGAGACTACAAGGTGAATTGAATGGAGTTATTATTATCGAGGTTCTAAGGAAGGATTGCGGAGCTGTAATCAAACTGCGTTTCTTCAGATATTCAACAAGAAGATTGCAAAGGCGAAAGCTTTGAGGGACTTCTCAAATATGAAAAGATACTTGAACAATCATCCTACGTTAAAATTGGACCATATCGTTAAAGAACGCTATCCGACGTTCATCGATGCGCTCAGAGACCTGGATGATTGCTTGACGCTGTGCTTCCTGTTTAGCACATTTCCATCCCTCACTCACATACCCAGAGATCAGTCTTTATTATGCAGGAGACTGTCAGTTGAATTTCTGCATGCTGTGATTGCCGCTAAAGCTCTGCGCAAAGTATTTGTTTCCATCAAGGGCTATTATTACCAGGCTGAAATCAAAGGCCAGACAATAACTTGGATCGTTCCACATCACTTTTGCTTCGAGCCTCAAGCGAAGAATCAAGTGGACTTCAAGATCATGTCCATATTCGTGGAGTTCTACATTACAATGTTAGGCTTTGTTAATTATAGACTGTATAATACACTCAACTTGTATTATCCACCAAAACTCACTGCTGGCGGTAAGACGATTTTACCTGTACTTTTACAGAAATTGTGTATTTGCCACTGGTTTAATATTAACGTTCTATGCGTAGAGAATAATGACAAAATCCTTGTGGATGAAGAAGCGTATGTATCGGAGAGGATAGGTGCGTTGAATATACCTTTAGTCACTCTGGATCCTTCTGTGCAAAGTGCCGAAGACGAAGAGTTGGAAATGGACCAGTTTACAAATGTGAATATAATGAAATTGGAGTTATGCATTAGAACACCGCATAAAGCCGGAAATCAATCGGGAAGTTAAGCTAAGCTATGCTATGCTATGCTACGTTTTAAAAAAAATTAGCTTCAATACATTGTTAGACCGTTTCCACCAAAAGCTACGTTAAAACATAGCATCGCATAACACAGCTTAGCTTCGCTTCCCGGTGGATTCCCGACTTTATATGCTTTGCGTATATCGACTGACACGCAATTGTTCATTTTAGGAGGGCGACACTACGAAATTGGAGGAAGCTAAACTCGAAGCAGAAAAAGTTAAGAAGTTGAAAACGCTGTTCAAAGGTATAAAAGTTTTCCTAAACAGAGAAGTGCCGAGAGAACCATTAGTTTTTATTCTGCGCTGCTTCGGCGCTGAAGTGTCTTGGGATAAGTTGCTTTTTGTTGGAGCGACGTTTGATGAAAATGACGAAACGATAACTCACCACGTGGTAGACAGACCCAGTATGACGAAACAGTATATTTCTAGGTAACGCGTAACATTTTTATTGTACTACTCGCAAGGAAAGATCCCGAACCCGGAAATTCAAAAAATTCTGAGACTTTGTGAATATGTAGGGGATTTCCTCCTGATTACAATGCAATTTTCGTTTCTGCCCAAATTCACCCTAAGGGGGTGAAATGGACCCCTTAAATTCCGAATATTTTCCGATTTTGTGTTATAGCTCGCGAACTGTAAGAACTGTAAGGTACCAAATGATAGTCCTAATTAAAAGAAGTAACTTTTTCTTTGAAACTTTTTCCCTATCTCTTATAGATTGGGAATTACAAAATAAAATCCGTAAATAGCTGAATTTTCAGAGGTTAATTTCACCCCTTTAGAGTGAATTTGGGCAGCAAACAAAAATGGCGTTGTAATCAGTAGGAAATCCCCTGCATATTCACAAAGTTTCAGATTTTTTTGAATTTTCGGATTCGGAATTTGGTCAGTTGAAATATAAAAACTAGTGAAATTGTTTGTTTTCCATAGATATTACGTTCAACCGCAATGGGTTTTCGATTCCGTGAACGCCAGAGAATTGATGCCAGTAGAAAAGTATCTAATGGGCTGTGTGCTGCCGCCGCATCTTTCACCGTTTTCGGACAGTCGCCACGATCAGGCTTACATTCCACCAGAGGAACGGGCTCTTACGGATTCTGAGTTTAAATTAACCAATGGTACGTGCTCCTACATAAATCTTCCACGAGTTCCAAAGCAGCTGTATCTAAATTTGATTTATCAGACGCAGGTGAGTCCGACGAAGAATCAGAAACCGAGGATGAAGAAGAGGAAGGAGAGAAGGCAGTGGGCGAGGATTTACAGAACTCAGATGAAGAATCCGAGCAGAAGGAAGACGAAGAAGCCAATGACGCGGAGATGTCGAGCGCAGAGAAAGAAAAGCAGCAAGATCGATTAAAAAAGGTTGGCCATCGTACCGGAGACAAATATCTCGGTGAAACTTCGCGCGATATTTTCTCACCTGTTTGTTCGTTACAGAAAAAGGAGATGAAAGTGAAGGCTGGCGCGGTGACGAAAGAAAATCCATGGGAGAAGAACCGCCAGGAGAGGCAGGAGTATCGACTGCGAGAACGTATGATCAAGAAGAAGCACAGAAACTTGTACAGAAGCATGATGAAGGGTCGCGAGGAGAGATCCAAGCAGATATGGCTCCTCCGCAAAAAGAGACGCCTGCACGATGCCGCTGAGAAAGAGAAGCGCAAAGAGGGGCGGAAGCAGAAGAAATCCGAGCCCATTGAATAAAAGCAAATTAATAAAACGCCAAACTCGAGACATTAACGGAAACATTTTTAAATCTACTCTCACTGTACATACATCTAAGTATATTGAAAAGTATTCGAAATTAAGAATCTTTTGTAGCTCAGAACTGAGACCAGAATTGAAAGCCTCGCAGCAAGAGAGGTGCAACTTCATCTTGACCAGTTTCGAGTAATCTGGAAAAAACTGTTTGTAGACATAAAAGAATAACAATATTCTTGCGCCTGCTCGTCATCATTATCTGTGGAAATATCCTCATCCGCAGTCAACACACATTTGAAAGCCTTCTAGAAAGGCTGTTTACAAGGCGGGACGTAGTTGCGCGTTCGTATCTCACAAAACAGTAATAGGCACAGGTTCAAAATTTGCAATAAATCGCTCAGTTGTCATCGGATTTGCATCAAACTTGCGCCAAACGATGTAGATTCTTTTTTTTTACGAATATTACACGTGATAACTTAAAAACTGTCAAAAGTGGAGTTGCATCCCTCTTGCTACAAGATCTTAAATTCGAACGATTCCTCGAAAGATAAATCATCGTCGGTTCGATAGCTGAACGCGTGACGACTTTCTCGATCGTCGTAAGTACAGTTACGTGTAATGGAGAGATGCCTCCGATCCAGTCCTCCCACTTGTCGGAAGCCTACGCGTACGACGATCCTGGTCCCTACTTTTCCACCGAAGGACTTTGAAGGCCAGACTACCCACACACTCTGGCCCACGCAATCTGGATGCCGCCTGTGTCAGTGCACGAGCGCGTGTATGCGGTGCGATCCTATAAAAACGGTTCGCGTGGATCTTTTTCAGCCCGATAGCCAGCCGGAAAAAGAAAGTAAAAATCCGCGCACGTTCGGTCTTTAGAACGAGCGCCACCTAGAATATCGTGCATCGATCTCGAACGTGATTTGCTCTTTATTCGCCGGTTACTAAGGCTCGTTCGATTAGTCCCGTGACTTTCGCTAGACGAAATTAGCATCGAAGGACAAAGCTATTTAGCCGCGGACAAATTACCATCGATGCATCCGGTCGTTCTATGCGTCACCTTGGATCGAAAACATCGGAATCGGACGCGAGCGCGTCCGCGACACTGCCATTCCCGCGATGCGTGAATTTCAGCGTCGGGGAACGACAGTGAGAGAGAGAGAGAGAGAGAGAGAGAGAGAGAGAGACTTTGGTAACACGTGGGCGGTATTTTTCAGACGATTGAAAACTCTCAACCGATCCACCGCGCGGCGACCGTAAAAGCAAAAGTGCGTGGCCCAGCTGCTTATACGGCGAAAGTAAAGGCCCGCCCCGTTACTCCTTGGCTTCCTAGGCGATCGTTGCGATTTTCACTGGCTCGTCAGGAGCCGTGTGGAATTTCGGATTCGAGGCACGAACTTCGCCGCTCGTAACGCGGTGCGGTCGATTCCGAGGCTCTAACAATGACGATTGGTGCTTGGATCTCTGTTGGAATAATAAAAAGATTGAATAGCAAAGAATTCGAATGACGGAGGCTCCGCCGTGTTTCTTTTTGCAGCAATGGGCGTCTCAGGGAAAATTGTGGAACTTCCAACACCTCCCCTTCGATATCTTCGGTTATTTGCAGTGGTGACTGAACCGATGTATCGCGACAAAGGCGTCGGTGAAGTCACCAACACTCGCCGGGCGTTGGGTGTGTGCGAGCCTCGCGTGCGGATTGGGTGCTTACGTCACCCTTGCTATTCCTGTTCCAGGCCATCTCCTTCTCGAGTATCCTTAAAACGGCCGTCCCTAGAACCTGCGAGCGCGCTCTAATAACGCCCTAATCTCTCGGAGGACGAGCGACGGCTACAGCCAACGCAGGAGGATGCTGCCTCGCTTCGCTGGATCGGTGGATTCCCCGCGATCCGTCTGGAAATCAACGGCGGCCCGAGAGGAGCCGCGGTGAAATTTAATTGCAGAAAGAAGAGAGCGAGTTTAATGGATCGAGCGATCGAACGTAATTCGATGGAACTTGCGCACGATACGACTCCCGTGGGAGAATTCCTCGAGGGTTGAAATTATAAGCGATCGTTAAACCGCCCTGGATCCCGTGGTGCTTATTTCTGCGTTCTAAGAACGGGAATACCTTCTTGTTTCTTGACTCGAGAGGTAGGATGCATGGCAGATATATCCTCAGAGGCGGATTTAGAGTCTTCACGCCCCTAATAAGCGTTTGCCGCCCTTTCCGCGAAATATCATTTAATATCTTAATTCAAAAGAGTCGAGAGAACTTTAAAATTAATTCAGTGTGACAACTCGCACCTGTGTCATTGCTAATTCGCTATATGAAAAAAAGGGAATTGTTTTTAAAGTTGTTTCAAGCCTCTGTGTTTAAGGGGTTACATCCACCTAGAGGTCCGGAAATAGCATAAAAGTTCAGGATTTTTTTGTTGGGAAAAGTAGAAGTGAAATTATGCACAATGTTTTTCTACTAAAAGATACATATTTTAACTATATCATTCTAAATTTTCACGAGATATTATTATTAACTAAAGGAGATATCGGCTTGGATATGAGTCGTATTTTTTTTAAGCATTAGCTGGTGGACAATCGGGTTAAACGATGCATCTGAAAGCAAAAATTCAAATAGATTTTAAAAATAAATAACTTTCAGAAGTACCTGACGTTTGCATATCTTTCAATTTTGCTTTCAATCTTGTAATAATGGAAATATGTGTAAAGCTTTCTTGAAAAGAAGAAAAATCTTTTTCACGAAATTCGATATTTCAACTTCAAACGGTCGCCCTTTTTTACCAAAATACAATATTAAAATTCGGATAACGTCAGGTACTTCTGTAAGTATTTTTAAAATCTATTTGAATTTTTGCTTTCAGATGCATCGTTTGGGAATGTCTTGAAAAAACACGACTCGTATTCAAGCTGATATCTCCTTTAATTAATAATAATATAGTTAAAAGATGTATCTTTTAGTAGAAAAACATTTGTATAATTTTCACTTATACAATGTTTAAAAAAAATCCTGAAATTGTATCCATTTTCCGGGCCTCCAGGTGGATGTAGCCCCTTAAATCCTTTCCAATCCCTTTCGTCCAAGATTTGTCACAAACCCGCCTCTGAATATTCTCGAATACGTTTGTACGTTTCACTTATCGACGGAATTTTACACGGTTCCTGGTTCTTTTCTGGAAAACGAAGATACCGAGTCTCGATTTGGTTCGATACGCGACGCCGTCTGCGTGGGACGAGCAGGAGAACATTGGGACTGCCCACGTGGAGCGCCATAACGCATCGGGCAGGACAACGGAAACCTCCAAGGTTCTCGAAATCGCATTTCGACGAGCGATACGATGCGGTCTCGCGAAAAAAGTGTTATTCCCTCGTACATCGACGAGGAAAGAATTACTCTGACTCGATTTATAATTTAGCATGTGGTTTTCCTGTTATTTGACCAAACCCCAAGGGCGATCTCCTTGAAGCCCAAGGGGAGACGATTTCTCTCTTCTGACCAAATCAGTTAGCCGTGAGGTGACGCGAACGTGATTCGATAGAAGATTGTATATCTCTGTATTAATCACGCGAAACAGCTTCGAGAAGGCTGTCCTTGATTTTCATCAGCGCCCCTCGTAATTACGCCGCAACGTTTCTGTCGATGGGATCCTCCGCGATAAAGAAGAGGCGGGATCGGTTTTTCTCTAGTGAACAGAGGATCATTATTGCCGTGGAGGAAAAAGTGTAATAAGCGATGAAGGATGCCGGGCGTACACAAGCGAGCGGATAATTATATAATCAAGGCTGTTACAGGATTAGATAATCGACGCTCCGCCAGCGATAAAGGCTTGCGATCGTTGGTTCGAAAATCGCGAGGGGAGGCGGCCGGTGGCTGCATTCACGATCCCGCTGAAAAGGAGCGTCGCGCGGATAAATGCTATGCAAAGGATATTCAAACTCGACCGGCTTTTTTACACGTTTAATTGCTCGCCGGTCGTTGCCTCGGTCAATGATTAACTCCGGTGATTGCAAGTGCTGGCAACGAGCGATGCGCGCTCGCTCCGGCATCGAGCTGCAAGCGTCCACGGCGCTCTTTTTCATCCCCCCGCGTAAAAACTACGATCGCGCCTATTAAGCCCGAGGAGACTAAAAAACACCCCTAACAAAGTTTAAGATCGCGTGACGCGGCCGGTTACGTTGCTCCGCGAGACGTTCCTCGAACTCTCGAGGGAACGCTTGCCCGGACGTCGCTGGAATCGAGAAAGAAATTAGCGAGGGACATGTGTAACATTTATCCTCGTGTAAAATCGTAGATAGAGGAGATTGCGGTGGCGTTAAAACCAGTCGCCGTTACGTCCCCCCATTAAACTTCGGGTGGCTCGTTGCGCGAGATGAATCAAACCGGCGGCCGCGCGTTTAGCCGCGGACCGTCGCGAGCCGGTGTCCCGTAAATCAAACGGAATGGCTTCCTCGCCGGTTACGCGGCGTCCGATCGAAACTGGGAAATCGACGGCCAGCGGAGAGGCGAAAGACACCGTGCTCGCGCGGCCTCCAGCTGATCCTCGGAATTCCTGTGCAGGAAAAGCGCATTATCGAGCGTGTCGCGCGGGCTCGCGGTCGCATTGTGTGATGTAACGCGGTGAATCAACGCGGATCGACGATCGTTCACGTCGCCGCGGAGACACGTGCCCGGCGCGTTTGCAAATTGGTCAATTACCGCGGCGACCACGTCAGTCGGCGTTTTAATCGAGCGCCCCGCGCCCGTTCGTTGCGTTCCGGCCATTCATCGATCATCCCCGATCGGCGATAGGCTACCTGTAAAACAAGTAGTCGGAATTTTTCAGCGCAACCGAAATACCACTGCGGCCGCGAATCTCTTCTCTCTTGCCGCGACGACAGCCGGGAGTCTTTCATTAACGCGCATTAACGGTCGTTTAGCAAAAGAACCGATAGTCGAGCGTTAAACGAAGGAAAGCGGTGGTTGATGGATCGGTTGGTAATATGGTTTTCAAGAAGATCTTATCACGGGGGGGAACGGAAATTCAAGAAGCCCTGAAGTAATTAAGTCCGATGCTATCACGTTTTCGTCTGTTCTCTACGTTTTCTGATTAACCATGTACCTATCTCATTATCGATTAATCTTGTCCTCGTGGATCTTCTCAATCTTCCTGCCACTGTTCCCCTGGATGCGGAATGCCTTTACCTACTTTACCAAAGCGTTCTTGTATCACAGAGTTACAAACACACGGTGAACGTGCTCAATTTCTTCGCTGGAAGAGATTAGACACCGGTAAGGATATTTATTACAGAAGCCCCAGCCCCTGATCGGTGTCCACCTTGATTTTCGTCGCGGAGGGCGCCCCTAAATGACGTACAAGATGTCCATCGGCCGCTTACAAGGCGGTTGCGTGCCGCACGGTGGATCTTTTGAAATTTGATCGAGCAACCGATCGCTCCTGCCGCGGCATCGAAGTTATCCCCGGCTGGCCGGGCGGATGGCCGCATCCTCGAAAAGAATACGAAATGAACGTGTGCCCCCACGGACACGTTACCTACACCACTACGCCCTGGCGTGCCGCGAGGTACAAGGTGTGCTTGGACGGCACACCTGGGATCGTGTTTCTAGCTGGAAAACTGCGCGGGATGGCGTAGCCTCTATTCCGCGCGATTTTCCACGGACATCAAGGCATTCCTCCGACTCCAGTGCTCGCTTCTTCGCGAGATTTGAGCGAACAGCCGCGGGAAAGAAGAACAGAGCAGACTTTAGAATATACGTTCCTCGAGGAATCTCACGTTCAACCACAGATAGAAACTTAAGAAACAATGACGCGACTGCGTTGCTCGAGATCGTGACACTGGAGGCATGGATGAAGAATGCGATCCCGCGAAAGCGAAGCTTACCCCTTTTTAATCGAGCAAAATGCTTGCGTATCGCCTGAGGATCGTAGCCTGGATTCACGGAAGCCAGAACCTCCCGGCCGGCCGGGACTCATGGATCGTTGCCCGATGCTTTAAAAGATTGCATCGTGCCTCACGGATCGTTGCTCCGATCCGCGGAAGGAAAAATTCATGGGATCTGGGGATCTGGTCGAGAGAATCGTTATGCGTCGGCTCGTGTGTAGACGACCACGGTTGGAACAGGAAGGACAGGGAGTCGGGGACCGAATAGCCCCGAGGATATCGATAAAAAAAAACTTGTCTGCTATTTCGCCGAGCGAAGCCTGCGCAAACATTTGCACTGGCCCAGTGTAATTATTGAAAGAGGCGCGAATTCATCCGAGCGAGGTGCTCGTTTCACACTTTCGGCGGTGCTTGCGGAAGATGTTGCACCGGGAATTCCTAATCACCCGCCAGGCAGTAAACTTAAGAGTATTTCGAAACAATTGCTAGAACCGAAGAGGCGATCGTGGCTTGGCTTGTTAGTAGTTACAATTCCCCCGGGCAACTCTTTGCAACATCGAACGTTGCTCGTTTCTTCTATTCGCGGTAGGTCCTCTGGAAGCTACGAAGGGAAGAGTGGAATCACGAATCCGCTCGTACATCTCTGATTCGTCTCGGCGGGCGTGAACGAAGGTTAGATCCTGGGAAATTACTCGCAGCGTCGGAGGAACAAGCCGCGCGGCAAGGTACACGCGGTTCTAATGACACTGTACCCAGGCTAGAGTAAGTACATCGGTGTCGCTGAACCTCGAGCGCCTCGAGGCGTTTCACAGGCGGAGGCCACGAAGAGAGGAATCCATGAAGGCGCGCGGCTGTATACTTTGCACCATTACGCTTAATCTACTGCCTGCCGTGGCCACGGCCGATTCATGGAGGCATAGAAGGGAGGCAACGTCACCAGGAACGCGACCGCTCGTCGGGCGTCCCTCGTTGATTTGTGATCCGGCGAACGGAAGACGTGGCTCGCGGGCAGAGAGTCGGACGCGCGGAGCGAAGGATGCGGGCCGGGTTGGAATCCCAAGCGTCCCTCTCGCGAATCTTCCACCATGTAAATCCGTCGGGGAGGCAGAAAAATGTATCGGTATCGCTTTCGCGCCTTCCCCGTGTGAATTATTCATGAAAGAACGTGTCGAGCAACTGTACTCGTTATGTTGGCTTGATGGACGCTGATGGGCTTTCGGTGCGATCACACGGCTGGCAGGCATTTACAAGATTCTTCAAGCTCGTGTTCGGAGCTGACTCTACTCCGAGCTTCTTGGTGGACGGGACTTCTTCTCCGACTTACGCTGCGCGTTCGGATAGAGTCGAGGGTGGTCCTTGGCCTCTATGACCACCAACGCCATTATCTGGTAGCATTGGAAATCTGCCGGGCGAACGGCGCTCAACCTTGGAGAACGGTAACGCGAGAGTTCTCGCGCCGAAAGCCGCCAGCATACCAGCACCGATTGACCTCTGGCAACAGGATCATCTGTCCTCCAAGACGCTTAACCCACGGCCCTCTAGCTGTGCCTGACGCGCGGCCAGCCAGCCAGCCAGCGAGGGATATCGCTTGCAGGCGTCGAGCTCTCCGAGTTCGCGCGTCGTTCCAGCTGCTCCGCGTAGCTCTAGCCCTGCCGTGGGAGTGAGCCAGAGCAGGTAAGAGGAACGGCGGCCTGCCGGCCGTGGGACAGAGAGAAGGCGAGAGCGAGGTTCGTGGAAGGAAAAGGAGAGGTGGGAGACCGGTGAAAAGAGAGAGGTCAGCCGAGCGGAGAGAAGGAACGTCGGCCAATGAGACACCAGGTTGGCGATGACGTCGCCGTTGTCTCACGTCCAAGTCTCACCAAAAGTCTTGGCTGGCCACCAGTTCGTCCGCGGTCTCCCGGCTGGACGAGGAGTTCGTCCCATTACACGACTTTCATCGACCGAGAGGTGCTCGGTTAATTAGTTCTACTGTTTATTACTTCCCTTCCGTCGGACGACCAGTGAAACACGCCAACATTCGTCCACGGATACGAGGAGGGATCGTGGCCGAAGGAGGCTGCTGTCAGCCATGGGTAAGTCTGCTCCAGTCAACGGGAACCGTCTGCTTCAGGGACTACCAGCTTCGTCGTTCTTCTCCTCGATTTTAATGCCACATCTCGTCCCCCCCCCCCCCCCGATCCTCGTGCACGGAGACACCATACCCGTCGATATCCGGCGACGGTGCTCACCGTGTGGCTCAAGTAGCCGCGATTTCACCTGCAAACCTTCGAATCGATCTCGCCCGAGTTTCGAATCGGCGATCGCTAATCGAAGACTGCAACGCAAACGACCCGCTGCATCCTACTCGAACTCTCTCCGGAGAGCTTGCTGTATCCGGGTTTGGCCTGCTCTAAAGTCAAGGTCGTTGCAGAGAATATTCGCAAGTGTCTAGCGCAGGCTGGAACCACTCGGAGCTGGAGTACCGTTTAAGGACACTCCGAAAAAAACAGGGCAATTAGCGTGGTCACGCTCGATGCTCCTCGGGTTCTCCAAAATGGTCGCCTGCCCCCTTCTAGAGGCTTTGTCCCGTTTCGACGAGAGTTGCCGTGCTGTTCTTCCCCTCGATCCTGAACCTGGTGTGCTGGAATCTGGCCTTGGATTAATAATAGATATCCTTGCGAAGGATGTGGAACGACCGCGGCGTCTCGATCTTCCGTAAAAGTGTTACACTTTTGCCGACGCCGCGTCACTTTCATCTCCAATTGCTTCGGGTAGGAGTAGTTTGCAATGATAGAATTCTTTCGAGAACTTGGCCCAAGAAATGGTCACGTCGATTTGGATGATTACTAGTCTGGAGGGGAGAAAGCAGGCCTTCTATCGCGAAATCGATCAGAATTATGTGAGCGCGCGGGATAGCTTCGACCTTTCGCACATCCTTTAGGCAGATGGTGTCAAGGATGTGCGCGAGGTGTGCATGGCACCCGATCAGAAATTATGCGACTACCTGGGCGTAACGCGAACCGGTTGCCTATTTCCTGCGCGCTGACATAAATCCTCGATATTCGTTCCTTCGCCACTCTTCTGCCCTCTCCTCTTTCGCCCCGTCGCGTGCTCGTTCCGCGCGTCCACCGGCCGTTTAATCCGCGTGTTGCACCTTCGGCTTTTCGACCGGCCCGCCCGTGGCACTTCCGGTTTCGTCAGTGGCGGCGTAAACGACTTTAGAAAGCGAACACGCGCGGGCAAAGTCGCGAGGACGGTCCCCCTAAAAAGGACCGGCCGTTGCAAGTGTTACCCAAGTGCCAATCGACTTATTTGCCGATGACTTATTCGCTGGACTTGCGTCACTATCTGTTGTATAAATAGTATCCTCTTCTCTCGGAGGATCGATTAGCGGAAGGCTGGTTCGCCTTTCGGAGTCAACAGGAATCATCCGCTGTTACCTAACTCGCGCGGTTTCCCGGCCTTGGATTCACCTGATCCTAAATGGCCACGCGAACCGCTAAACTCAGGCGCCCCTAAATGCTAATGAATTCAGGATCGAGCCAGGCCAATTTCTAGCGGAGAGGAAATGCAAATTAACTGACTCCGGGGGCCCCATATGGGGACCTGCTGCGCTCCAAAACGGCACCGCTGACGGTGGACGAAAATTGCGAACAGTGCGGAGGGTTTTTGGGTTGCAGTGGCCGTTCGATCGTCTCTCGAGGCGGTTGGGTAATACACCGCGGTCGTACGTGATCCTTGGTGCAGTGACTTCCCGGGGATGGGACACTTTCTGTGACAAGTATAGAAGACTCCCGCCCGGTCTCTAAGCGGGATCCGGTTTCCATCGCGAGTGCGTGCTTTCGCGTAGACCTCGATGCCTCGGGGATGTGCAAAAAGGATCCTAGGATGATTAAGCGTGCGACGGGGTACCGGTAAAAAGCATCAGTGCAGCGCGTCTTCGTCGCGAGTGAGTGAGCAGTTGGATGAATATACAAAAAGGATACAGTGACGGGAGTGATCCTTTTGCTGCGCTTTTATGGACTTGGAACGGGCGTCACCGCAAACTCTGGATGTAACGCAAGTACCTATTTTTATCGACCAACTGCTGGCGGCCATTGCGTAAGTCCTGCTGGGAATATAAAAATATAGATGATTAGAGAGGATCGTGGTTAAATCGGCTTTGATCGCGACTACATAGTCTATAGACTATAGAGAACGAATTGTAGCATATGCAACGTGAAATGGACTGATTAGGGTAAATCCGGGAGACGCGGTCGAGCTGAAGATTTGGTCGAGTCGCTATATTCAGACTCTGTAAAAATCTGTTAAGGATCAGAACAATTAATTCTCTACTTAGGAATCAACTGTTTCGACCAACTTTCCGGCCCAGCCGCGTCTCCCGGATTTACCCTACTTGTAAAGGCTAACTTTGCTCCGACAAATAATTACTCTGCAAACTCGATGCAAAGGAAATCACTCCATTCCAAGTTCCACCACCATAATACCAGCCCCGTAGGTTGATTGAAAGCTTGATAAAAATTCTTGGAAGTAAGCTGGGTTGCCATTTCGCGCCTCCATAGAATACCTGGAATTCGGTTGCATCGGGACGCGACGCGAGTGACTATTTTTACGAGCGGCGCCTACCGATCTGGCCCCCGGGTCTCCATTATCTTGCAAATGCATTTCGAATACATTATGCGATCATATACTTGTGGCCCGTTCGCCGAGCGGAGTCACGCGCCCGGCTAAAATCGATTACTGGAATATGTTTCCTGGAATTTCTCGAGAGCTGCCTCCGCGCTGTGGACGTTCACCGGCGAGATGCACAATGAGACCGGTATTAAATTTTCAAGAATTTCAAAAGAAGGGGCATCAGCCAGCGGGCCGTCTACTTTAGAGTCTAGACTCTCGTGCTTTATCGGGTTTGTTTGAACGCCGGGGCCATTACCGCGATTATCGGCCGTTACCGTGCAATTCCCTCTGTCGTAAGTCTGGCTTGCCCATTGATACCGTGTTTCCCATCTGTTCGAGGCGATAGTTCAAACGCAATACTCCCTATTACTTTGCAACGCTCGGGTGTTTCTTATGTCACCGATCGGAGCAGCGCGCGGCGTTGAATCGACAGCGAAAGGCATTGTCGAGGTCACGGTGCGCTGGTCCCTCATTTTCCCGGTTACGAATCGAAACGATGGAAATTGGCGCGAATGCGTGGGCACAGAAAAGCATGGCTGGCTTGCTCAATCTTCCGCTCTAAATGTAATCGGAGAAACTATCAGAAATGGAACTTCGCAAACAGTCTGCAAACACTATGTAGCTTTCGAGTAAACTTGCGCGTGTCCTCGGCGAATGGGACTTCTGATAAACGGTAATTGACTTTGAACTTCGCGGTTTACGCGATATGGACGTGGTCTATGGATCATTAAGATATCCCAGCATCGGGGGAGCTTTACGGCCACTTTAAAGTCACTTTAACGTTACGTGCGCCGCGCGGACAGAGAAAATTGCCAGTGATTTTTCGTGCATTTACCTGTGACCCCGTTTGAACTTCTCGTTGACGAGCTTATTGCGCAACGAAATGTGTATCGCACGCGAGGCACGGTTCAGACGCGTTTCCAGCTGCGGCGCATCCGCCGCGACTGTCTCTGCTGGAAATAATTAATAAGCAGAACGCGGACTCATCCTTGGCAGCGCTTAATTATTCGTCGACGTCGCCGGCTGGATAGCATCGTCTTCGTCGCGGGCAAATTCCTATTAGACGACACGAAAAACTGAATGAAGGCGGGACCGAGGCAAGGTGCCTCGACTCTCTCGGGGAACAAACGGGGGCAGGATCGCTTCTCACGTTAAAAATTCTGCCAGCGGTTTCGCGAGTAGGAAGCCACCGACTAGGTATAGGAAGCGTGCTCGCCAGTGGGAAATCTAGACTGCGGGACGCGCGTGTACCTAGAAATTTCTCGATAATTAAGGAAGTGTCATTATGATACCTCCTCATTGGGACGGGTCTTCGGCTGGCAGTGCTCTGTCGCATTATTACCCGACATCTTTTTAAATTGATGACTCCGCTTCTTCGTTCGCTTGAGAGTCGGTGGAGGAACGAGTTCATCCTCCGCGATCACGAAATGAATTCAGCGTGTTAGAATTGCTCGCCACCGCGTGTGTACTTTGAGCCTCGAAGATCCAATGCTCGAGGTCGCCTTATCGCCGTCGTTTATTTTCGAACGCGTAGTATTTCAATGGATCCCAGGATCGTTTCGCTCGAGCATCCTTGGCCGAGGAAAAATGAAAATTGTGGTTGGTAATGGGCGTAAGTATACGCGTTAACGGAGCGGCTGAAAGAAGAGTCTGCTTTTTGCCAGCTCGGGAGCCTGAAATACGGGGGATCGCGCACAGGCTCTCATGTGATAGCTGCATATTTATGAGTTTCGCAAGTAATATTTAACTTGGACTTCATTCAATTATGCATCCCCGCGGCGGTTTCCTCGGCCCAATTGCATCTTAGCCGCGACTCTCCCATTACGAGTGCGAGGGCACGCCCGAGATCGTCGCAGCGCGATTCCAGCGATCGGGCGTGTGCTCCTCGTTCGATCCACGAGGAAAGGAATCCTTCCAACTCACTCGCACCTCGTAAGAATTCGAAGAAACTCCACTGTTCGAAGCGTCTGCAGGAAAGATTCGCTGTATCCTGAACCTTGGGCGCTTTCACCTAGTTATCAATTACTAAAAGCAACGTTGCGTGTCCTTTTATTACACAGCCACGCATCGGTGTCGAAACGATTATATCCCGCGGTTAATTAATTAAAGTGGGACCAGGGGCCAGGCCCCCACGAAATCGTTCCCTCGGCTACCGTATAATAAATACGAGCTCGCGCGGAGAGGAGCCCGCGTGAGATAGAGCCGAAGACGACGATGATTAACCGGTCGATCGGTTAGAGACCGGTATCCACGTCAAGCAACGCGAAAGTGGCGAGGTGCGGTCGTCCATTGCCGATTATAGGCATCCTTCGTTCCTGAGACGCCACTCGCACCTTCCTCTCTGTCTCTCCTCTCCACTCTATCCACGAGAGAGAAAGCAAGGGAGAGTGTATTTGTTAGCCCGTGCACAGAGTGTACAAGCTCTCTGCAGTGGGTATTCACGCGCTCCGTCCGTCTTTCTCTGATAGTCTTCAAGTTCGCGAATGGGCAGATACCCATTCCCGCATCGAATGGTTAATTCTCTCTGGATAGTCCCTCGTGAGAAATTTGTAAATGGATTCTTCCGGAATTAGACTAGAGGAAAAGGTGGTTTAATGGCCCCCCGCTGGTAATTAGGTCCCCTCGCGATTGTCACACTATAAACAAAAGTATCTTGCGAAGCAATTAACTGTCCCGTCTTCCGGAATCCGAAGATTCGGTTGACGACCTCAGGCTACCGATTCCTCGGAAGCAGGCTAGCTGGCGCGATGAAAACGTCGATGATTCGTATCGGAGCACACAGGTCCTTGAACTAAGCCCCCCACCTCGAGGAATCCGGCTGGAACCAGAAAGAAGAGTGCGTAAAAGTTAAGCAATAAAGCTGTCGCCTTGTCTACAATATAGCGTGCATTTGCTCCTGGCGAGGCCTCGATTTCGTCGGGCAGCCTCTACGATCTCATTCCAGGAATGTTTAATTGACGGGGTTGCAGGGGGAGAGCCGTGGGAGAAGAGCAGAAACGATCGTCTGGTATCCACGCTCTCGTTGGGTACATTTTCCAACCCCTTTGCTTCTCTTTCTTCGGCTGGCTGCTCGATGCAGCGTATTCTACTCGCTCGGAAGCAGAATGTTCCTCGACCTTTCGCGGCCACCAAGTGTAGGCGCCATTACTCGCCTCCGGGTCCCTCCCTGCCCTCCTCTTCCTCTCCTTCTGCTCATCCTCTGCCTCTTCTTCTTCTACTTCTCTACAACTACTCGCGCGGTATCCCCTTCGCCTTCTTCTTCTTCTTCTTCTGCTGCTGCTTCTTCTTCTTCTTATCTTGTCCGTCTCTACGAGTCAAGGACCGTTCTCAAGGAGGTCGCTCCTTTTAACCGGCCGTGTAGCTACACGTTTTCCTTTGTCTCCTGGAATCGCTTTCGTATCGCGGCTGTTACGTGGACCGACGTTTCCCTCGTTGCTTTCGCCTCGAGGAGCCTTTCAGTCCGGGCAGGAGCGACCAACGCGGAATAAGTGTTTCTCCTTTCGATGGAGCACCGTTCTGCCCACGTTATCCTCCGGAACAGTGATTCCGACCACCGTTCACAGCAAGCTTCTATCTTATTCCGGCATTCAGCACTTGAACTGGGTGCAGAATAATTCTCAATTTTATAAGATTCCTGTAGTGAGAACTAGTGGAGCGTATAACATCGATCTTAACTATTCTTATGTTTGCTCCTTTCACATCCTTCTGCCCAAGTTTCACGAATGCCAGGCTATTGTACCACTCGACGCATTTTTCCCGGCACATTATTCTCGAACAAAAGGGAGCGACACGAACGATCGCACGAGCGAAGAATCGCTCCGCGCTCAGATCTCGTTCCCGTTTTCTTTCGCCGCGTCGTTTTTTAGGCACCACAGGCGATCGTCCGTCTGTGAATAACTCTGCGGAGTCAGGATGTCACGGCCACTATCATCGCAGAAGGGGAATATCATGGGGCACCTCTGAGCGAAGTGGTGCATAATCGATGAACACCTGCGGATGATCGAAGTGCAGTCGAACGATTAGCAAGAACGCGTTTTAATAACGATTCCTGGAGCCTCGCTCCTAGCACTACTGCACACGATGATACGCGAAAGTCTATCGCCGCGTTTCCAGCGACGGCTGATGACACGACTGGGAGTGTCACTTTTGCTTTTCCCTGTCAAGATGGAAACTCATTCGTCACGTTCCTATTCCATTCACCGACGCGTTCCAGTGACTCGTCGATCCTTTTCGTCCACCTTTCCGCTGGGAGGGATTCCCTGAACGCTTCGATAGATTCTATTCAGTGTTTTAACTAACGCGATCGTTTTCATAGATTTAAAGTAAGGATGAGCTAGCGCATCTTTCATAATAAAAAAACGGATCCCGCCGCGAGCTGCGCCTGCTCTTACACGCGTGCACCGAATTTGCATACAAATGATGGGTTTCTGTAGGCCGAGCGCAAGCTGACGCACCGCTGATTTCTAGTTTGCCTAACTGTAAACCCGTCCTGCGCGTGTTTACGAATTCGCCGGGAACTGTTATGCGCGGATCTCGTTGGCGCGGCCTGCGAGACGCGATCACGTCGCGGAAGGAGGAAAACTCTGAGCGGCAGGGAAACGGAATTACGAGAGATTACCGGTCCGTACGTGTAGGATCCTCGGCTTGTACCGTTGCGATGACGAATTAAACGCTGCTGCGCCAAGCGCCTCGGCAATAAACTCGCCGACGATTGCGTAAAATCGCTGCCCAGGCGTCTGGACGCGTTACGTAAATTATATTGCAAGCGCGAACGCGGACGCGGTGGAACAAGGGCGAGAGCGGATCTTTGGCAAGCTAGCTGTTCTCGCTGATAACCGTCTGGACGTGAAATTTCATCGAGCCTCGGGTATAAATTCCAGGGAAATTCTGGCTTCCTCCGGTTGCCGGAAGCCATCAGCGGAGGCTTCAATCATCCACGGAGGAGAGTCTCGGGGCCTTTCAGCCAGCAGCCGTGTCTATTTATGCCGCGACTGATTGTTTCGTAATAAAGAGCCGTGACAAATGTCTCGATACTTACCCAGCAGCATCTGGCGGGTAGACGAGCGATTCGACATCCCCGCCGAGATTTCCGCTAATAACGCTTCTTGCCCGCCGAACGCCACTCGGATATCCAAGCTCGGCGACCTCTCTATCCTTTAACGGTTACGATGCAATTATTCGCACAAGCAGGATGGCAGTGTCATGGGTCGCGGGTGCAAATTACATTTCGAGCCACTCGCCAGCGGGTTCCGTTACGCGCGCGCGCGCGCGCGCGCGGACGCGTACGGAGTGACGCGGGGCTATCATTACGAAGACGATTTTATTATTTCATCGAGCGTGCACGCGGCGACTCCGGCGATGAGAGTCATTATGCGACGGAGGAATGACGCGACGTCGCGCTTCCTTCCGTCCTCTCTTTCGCTGCCCTTCGAGAACCGAGGCGCCGTCTCTTTTCAATTTATTTACATCGATCCTGGTGGTCTCGGGGCGGTTTTATCCGCGCTTCTTCGAGTTTCTTCGAGTCGGTGAGATATTATGCTGGGATGACGCGTAGGTGCCTACCTGCGATCCTGGAAGATGGAATAATTGGGAATTGAAAGGTTCGCGTTTGATTAACCCTTCGCGGTCACACCTTCTTATAATTAGAAATTGATCACATGGGGTTCGCTGCACCTCAGCGTCATTTTTTGACTTAGCATTTTCGTAGTTTTGAATCTTTTAAGTTTTCGGTGATAATTGTGTGTTCGTAATACTTATACAATTATGGTTTAATACTCTTTTTCTAGAAATGTAAATTTTGGTATGATAAAAGTTGTAGTTGAAAATGAGCGATATTCCACGGTTGTGGAAAAAAAGATTTTTTAATTTTTTTTATCCTCTTTTGCGATAAATCCCCTTTGGAAGTCGGTAAGACGCGACATTTTAATTTGAAAATTGCTCTTGGAGTGCCATAAATCCCGCGTGACCACGAAGGGTTAAGGATGTATCGAACGTACAATATTAGACTAAAGTAGGGTAACTCGGGGTATTATGCCACTTTTTAATAATTTTTTAAATAATGCACAGCTAGTGTTGCATTTGCACTAATTCCGTCCAACTTAGTGTAACTGCTAAGACGAAAATAGATTTTGGCTTTTACCTTCTTTTATTTTAAGTAAATCCTGGTAAGTTATAAACGTATCGTCTTGATCTAATTTCACACAGTAACTAGAATACAGATTATACATTTTTGTGAACAATTATACAAAAAAATCAATAGATTATGATGAAGTATACTAACAAACGAATTTTATAACCTTTCGCACATCCGTTAAAACTATGCAGTTTGTCGAGAGATTTTCGATCCTCCTTTTTATGGCCGTGTGGAGTAATATGCCACATGTTTGTCGGTATAATATGCCACTTACCGAGAAACTCATATCTTTATAACTCTTTCTATTTAATGGCATCGAGTTGTTTTTTCATATTAGTATCATGCGTAAGAAATATGTTTGAATTTCAAGCCGTGCTGCTTGGTCAGACGAAAGTTTAAAAGAAGCCATTAGAATGGTGAAGGAGGCGCGTACTACAATATAGAAGTGAGAATGTAGATATTCCTAATAACGATTCGACTGATGCAAAATATGGTAACTACTGTGCAATATGTGAACTATATTATTATTATAAAAAAGGACCTAAATGTGACTGGGTAAAAACCACTTGTTGCAAAAAGTGGGTCCATGAAGACTGCATAGAGATTGGGGATTATTTAGTTTGTAAAAAATAGTTATTTTTCAAATATATTTTACGTTTTATTGAGTTGAAATATTTGTTGTTAGTTACTAATAGCTTGCATAGTTTAAAATATTGTTGATTCTCAAAAATTTGAGTGATTAGTTCGCATTTCATAGCTTGTGGCATATTACCTCAGACCTTGTGGCATATTTACCCACCACTTGGGTAATATGCCACTTCCGAGGACTTTTGTATTTGTACGTTTCTCATTGAACTATAAAAGTTGCGTATCTCTACTTATTAATCAAGACACAGAATTGGTTACACTTTCGTATAGTTTTATCTTTTTTCCTGTATCTACTTATACTTGCAAGATATCGCTTTTCAAAGTTAACTGTGGGATATTATCCGGAGTTACCCTATATGAAATTTGAAATACTTGAATATTAACGTCTTGCGCATAGTAAATCTAGATATAAGCAACTCGAACGACAATTGGAGCCTTATTCTTACTCCTAGAAAAATATTCGTCACTTTACAGATGCTTTTCCAAGCATTATTTGCTAAACTTTTGCCAGTGAAAATGCCCCGAATACACAATTTTCTCGAGTTATAATTTATTTCTTTAAAATGGTGTAGTGAAAACAATTGAAACTTGGCGGATATTTTCATCAATCCATACACTACGCGTGCAAAAAAATTGAAAACATTGATACCATTTCTTCAACGTTCTTTCAGCTGTTTTATCAGTCACGATCGTCTCTTTCCACAAGAGAGAGAGAGTACATGAAAAATCAGTGAAAATTAGAATCGTTTGAAATTTTTGGAGCACAGCAGGGAGACTAAGAAGAACAACCTCACCAATTTTGATCAATTTCGTAGCATATTAAACAATACCAATGTATCCTTAAATTGAATGGCACAGGTCGCTCCTGCGCGTGTGCCGTAAATATAGCGCTAGATCGGTCGATGACGAAATGGCGAGCGAGCAAAATGACTCGAAGGGAAGTAGCGAAGGTCACGTATATTCCCGAACGCCTGGAAGATCAACGGGAAAGAGATTTATACGCTTGTTGCGTGATACTTGATCTTGGTAATTTTCTGCGCGATCAGTATGGTGCCATCCCTCTTACCAGGATCACCCGACGCCGGGAATAGAATTAATTATCACCCTGGAGGATTCGCGGAAGATGCGGCGCAAATGATCCGCCGGTGTAGCTCGGCTGGGATTAGCGTTTAAATCGATCGCGCGGACCGGTTGACCTTAATTCAACGTTAAAAGCTTATCTCGTAACGCGCAAGGGAACCCGATGGAAGATAGCACCGGCTAATTCCCGTTTATCCGGCAATCCATTTCCCGTTGGCGCGCGAGGCGTGCGCGTTTAACAATGGGGGGGGGGGGGGAGGGTAAGGAGAAAAAGAATCGCGGCGCGCGAGAAACGTTAGAACGGTGAATTTTCGCAACGATCAATTTGTTCGCCTCAACAATCGGCAACACGTGTCGGAGACGGCCGATCGAGGAAAATTGCTGTAATTTACCGTTTTGCAGTAGTCACACAAGCCCGCGCGTACCGCGCTTCCATCGGGCCGATAATAAAAGCCGTAGTTTCTGCGTCGAACGCGTACCCTAAGTGGTCCATCTACCCGCGGCGCGAGTGATTATCCGCCACTTTGTTTCGTTGCCGGTCGCCCCCTACCCTGCCCCGGCAATTTCAATCTCGGGATTCACTCGCGTTTAGACACTCTCGACCGTGCTGCAAATGAAACGTTCCAGTGCACTCGTCAGAGACGGTAATGAAACTCGTTGCGACTGTTACGCGAGCGACCGGTGACACGTTTACCGAGCTCGCTCCTTAAGAGGCTGTAGAGTTCAATGCTTGCAACAGACAGTGCGCGCAATGTCGCGGACCACTGTGATGGTATCGCTGGTCTTTCCATAATTAGGGAAAGCGTTTCTTAACCGACTGCGCATGGAAAATCGAAGGAAAATACTGGTTTGGATTGCTATTCAAATGCTGCTTGATCCGACACATTACAAGAACAGCGAGATCGAAGGAGCATCGATGGTCCGTCGGAGCTACATCGTTTCATCAGCGTATCTCCCTTGAAAATTCTCACGGATCGAAGAACCAGAACGCCGTACCGTTAGCGAGATCCACGGTGCGTGGGAAAAAAGCGCGCAGCTCGCGCGGGAAAATCGCCTGCGTCTAATATGGCGATAACGCTGGACGAAGCGGTAGTAAACGGACAGTCGAAGGGAGGACGATCGTTAACGACACGATTCGATCACCGAGCATCGCTGAACGTCTTCATCGCTCGTCCTGGGAATTTCGTGGAGGTGCTTGGAAGCCACGGCTGCCGGTGATAATTGGCGTTTTACGCCGCCTTGGTAATTAACGTGCCGCCGTATCATCGAACGGCTCTCATGGCTGATAAGATGGAGGATTAAGCGTCGTTTCGCGGTAGTATCGCGATGCGGACGATCGAATCGAGCCGTCTGTTGGGTCTATTCGTTTTGAGTCTGTCTTGGGAAAACGTGAGAATTAGTTGGATGCTTCGCTTGGCTCGCGTATCGACTTTGGCCGAACAAGCCTGATAATTGTTAGCTGCGCGATAGAGATCTCGCTGTTCTGAGTAATCAGAGTGTGAAGCTCTCCTCTCCACTTTAATAATTAACATCGCAGATGGATCTGCCGTAGGATGTGCAGAGGGCGTTCTGTAACTACAGCTGCAAGCTTGCCTGTGTGCTCGCATTCTTTGAGTAACGAGCACGGATCGCGGTGTTCATTGTTCTTATAACTGTATCTGGAGGAAGCCCAATCTTTTCCAGATATCTCAGTCTATCAGGAACGATGGGCTCTGATTGCAGGGAGCCTCGATTCGAATGAAACCGCTCTCCCAATCGAGGCCAGAGACTCGAAACCTTGGCTCCCGTTCGCACGTCTCCGCGTGGCCGCGCACGCCGCTTGGATTTTCCTCGCTTTTCTCACGTCCCACGCGAACTCTCGTCCCTTTTAATCGCCGACGCGCCAGTTCGCCGCGCGTCATCGCCTGCCATTCCAAAAATGGCATCCCTCGCTGAACGCTCTCGCTCCCGTCGTCGCTCTCTGTTTCGCGAATCGGTGACGTAATCGGCACAGGGCCACGATCGACCGATGGAGCAAAACCGGCCAAAGGAAAGGGAGACCTTCAGGAAACGTGCGGCCGACGTAATTGTTCTCCGTCGGCCGGGCGGCCGAGTTGAACGCACCGAGGAGAATTTCGATCGCTCCGGGACGATCCGGACGATCGAGGGGGGGGGCAGTTTCGCGGGCTCCCATCTCGAGGATGCTCGCGTTACGAGGGACCTTTACTGTTAGACGTTACCCGTCGCTGCCACTTCGCGACCACCGCCGTCTCTTTCAGCGGATCGTAACGCGGGACCATCGCGAAATCTTGAGAGGAACGTAACGGTATAGAGGTTGGACGCCGTGCGGCAACTGCTGCTTCCTCGTCTCGATACCTCCGCGTTTATTTGTATTCTACAATTCACCCGGCAGCGATCCGACCCCCTGCGCACGCGATTCCGCGCGGGTTTGCGTCGAACTTCCTCGGGGAATTTTTTCAAACTTCGCGGACTCGAATGAATGCGCGATTCTTTGCGCGCGACCCACGGAATGATCGCAGGGCTCGGGCGAAGGAGCCACTGGGTGATCAGCGTGCTGTGTCCAAGGCTGCCGGTGGAATTAATTCGCGGAGATAAATGTTTGATTAGCATTCGTCGGTGACGCAAACCCCGTTGAACAATGGGTTCGCGAGTTTCGGCTCGCGGACGGTTTCGCGAAGCGCTGGAAAAACTGTTCGAGCTTCAGTGGAAATTCATAAAGCACTGCGAAGGGACGTATCGTTAATCGAGGAAGACAGACTATAAATGAAAAGGGGGAGAGAGAGAGAGACGAAGGATCGTGGAAAGAAGGTCACTGCACGTGGGGGCCCAAGATGAATTTTATTCGGGATTAATTTCGATGGCCGGGGCCCACGCGTTATGCCAGTTTCGTTTGTGTACGCCGCAGCAACTCAAGAAACTTTCACTTTGCAACGGAATAATTCTGTCTCGGTCGCCGCTCTCCTCGTTACCTCGCGGTGGGCGTAAGTTTTAGGCCCGAATCGGCCGTGTCGGTTTTATTCCCCGTTGATTCACGCCGGATGTTGCCACAGGCGAGCGCGATGGACGCTGGATCGTGCTTAGAATAGGGATTTCTCAACCGGCTGCAAACGGAGACGAGACTGAACTCTGCTCGCGCCACCATCCCGGCCACTTCCTCTTTCTTTTAATAGCAGACCCCTTGGTCGATGCTCCTTTCATTAGCGGGAAAAGGCTTGTTATTCTTTAGATATACAGTCGTCGGGCATGCAGGAACCAGTTCCAATCGAATGTGTCGTTTCTTTGTTGATTCGGGGGCGATAACGCCGAGGCGAGTCCGGTTTCCATTGTGGATTCAACGGTGATTTAATACCCGGCGGATCGATTAGGATGCACGCTCGATTGGTAGGAAGTTTTGATGGTCGCGATGCGATCAATCACCCCGGGCAAACGCGTTTATCCAAACCCAGGATGTTCACCCAAACCTCCTCCATGATCGAGGATCGTTATGAAGTGACGGTAATTAGCGTGCCTCTGGAGTCACCGGAATGGAAGCAATTCGCCATGGGATACCGCAACTTACGCGGATCGCCGCGATTATGTCGAATCTTGACAGATGTCAGGGTCGTTGTTTCGCAAGTCTGATTGAAGGGAGTATTTTCGACGAACAGAGAAAATTCTGGGCTACGTGTATTGACTGGGTGTTGAGGGTATTAAAAATTTTCTCTTTAGAAATCTTTGACTCCAGTTTTATTATTGGTTCGAAGCGCCAACTTTCTTTTGGCTAATAAAAAGTTTCAGTTAATTTACAGATATTAAAGGTTCATTGATCTGCCGGCTACTTGATTATTTAAATGGAACAGGCTTTTGCAGATGGTATTTTTGTAGTGACACGAGGTTTAGACGGAGCGTCATTATAGTTTATGTAAAGACGACGCATTCCTCCTTCACGCGTGCACAGTTTACGGAAATCGGGCGACAGGTACGAGTGGTCCAAGGAGAAAGCTTCGCAGACGAGCGATTTTTACCGTTAAATGGCACACGGTTTAATAAATATTCATAGGGGAGGGTTGCGCGTGTCCGTGCATCTCTCGCGTACCGCAGTTTCGTCCGCGAAGAGGAGCCTAACGTAACAATTAAGCTACTATTTCAAGCTTGACGTGTCTGGTTAAACGTCTAACAGTGCTCCTTCTCGATCACTCTAATTTATGACTTGCCAAGATGAATCAGTGGCTAGAGTCCTTTCCGTATATTTTATGGCCTCCACATACGAGAAGCTTAGTTTCTTAATTGCATCGATAAATATGCAGATATTGTAGAAACCAATGAAGATAAGTAGAAACCAATGTCAATGATGGATAGGAGAGAAGAAAGTTCTCGAGGGGCCAAGAATTCTTGTGGCACGCGCTACTTATAATCCTTCCACGAATGTCGACGCGTGGGACGTGTCCCCCTTCCCGGAAAAGCCCAGCAAGAAAAGGAAATGGTGCAAACTGCTGGGCCAAGATGTACCGTGTTACATCTCACCACTTTCTCGGGGCCGAACCTTTAATCTTTTATACGACCGCGAACATCGCGGGCAGCGACACGATTAAGTAAAAATCGTCAAAAAGATGGACCGAGAGGCTCCATCCAATTCGACGATCGTCATCTTTGGTGGAAAGAAAAGATTAAAATCAATAAAACTATTTACGCCGTTCTTTTATTGAATCTTCAAAATATTTTATAAGAGTTGTATCTTTTTGCGATTTAAGAAATAGGTAGGTACCTATTTCCTACATACCTATATATTAGATTTTATGTTGCTACTGTTTATTTATGAATATTATATTTTTTATAAAACAACAGGCTTTTGTTATTCGAGAAATAGGGTAAACCAACCAGTCAGTGAATGACCATTAGGCAAAGAAATGTCAATTATAAATTTAAAAATATTATGTGTTTATAAATGGAGTGTAGTTGCACTTTTAATATCCCATATTTTTAGTTTCGCGTATTAAGCAAACATTAATAAGTACAATTCTTATTAAAAGTATGCAGTCATATACTGGACTTCTACACGTTTTGCATTTTATAATCATTTTTTTTTAAAGTACGATAAGAATAAGTAATTACTTTTATAGAAATTTCAAGAAAAATAAATTTAAATGCAATTTCAACAGTTGTTATACATAAATATATTCAAGTATTAATCTCAAAGGTCCATAAATTCAACATTTCGGTCATTCACTGGTTGGTTTACCTACTTACGAAAAATTTCACTCACTGTCGAAAATAGGTAGATCGGGCCCCGTCTTTGGTAGCTCGCGTGAAGCCCAGGTCCATCGACTGAGTCATCAGCGTATTTCGGCTTACGAAATTTCGACTCGGTGCTCGTCTCCGAATCGAAGGATCTCGGCGCCTGTGAACGAGGTCCTTTCGAGATCCGCCTTCCCTTCCGATAAATATCAGCAACGAGAGAAATGGAAGAGGGAGAAAGAGCGATTGTCGAGGAATTGGAAGTAGGCCATGGAAACTGTCTTTGGCGAATTTTGCATTAACCCGTTCGTTTCTTCTCGAACGAGAGAAGCGTTTCGCAAGAGCGCGCGTGGGAGCGGCGCGTTATTGGCGCGAGAGATGTGTGCACAGACGCGCGTGTTTACTCTGGCGTGCGTGTGCACGCTGCCGACTAATTGATAGGTTTTGTCATCAGTTTCCTCTGTCTGCCTACCGGATGATATCATTGACACGGTAACACATTTCTCGGCGATACCCTTAGCGAGCACTGTGGCGATGCTGCTACCGTGCGCTATTTGCATGACACCAGCGAGTCCATGATAGAAAACGCGTAATAGGTAACGTCCAACCTGTTGCGCATTGCTATCACTCCGATTCACATCCGATGCCACGCTGAAAAGGGCAAAAGGAGATAAATCTGTCCACCACTGGGGTAATTCAAGAGCTTTGTAAAAAGACAAGTAAATTGATTTTATTCTCTAAATCAATTTTTATAATCATCTAGAGAATTTTATTGAATTTACATTAAAAATGTTTTTATCCCTTCGACTCGGCTCCCTCCGCGATTAAATCCTGAGCGCACCGGTGGGTACCAACAGATCTTTTTGGGAATTTTCGCTTTAGACTTTAGAAGTTCAGTTGCTTTAATTGAATCCAGAGGGGCCACTCGATGCTAGCGAGTAAAATATGCACAACATCGTGTTATTACGCTACGATATTCGCGACGAGGGCCCGTCGCTTCCGTGTTTCGCACGGAGTGGCGGAAGCGCTGCCGGTATCGGTGGATCTGAAATTCGTTGGCGCAGAGAGGGTGGCCAATTTCCGTGACGAAAATTCAGTGGGCTAGGGCGGGGACCGGTTTAGCTGGATCGCCAGCTGTCTAGCTGCGCTACCAGCCGAGAGGAGCTAAGGGGTACTAGAAGGTGGTGCAATGGTGAAGCTATGCAAGCTGTCGAGGAGGGGCGGCAGGAGGGCCACAGGTGCATCGCACTTGCACGCCCTCCTTTATTACGTTCCTCCGCGTCCCCTCTTCCTCCACTTTCCCGTGCCCCTTGCTTCCTCCTCTATCCTCTGCTCGTTAGCGACGGCCTCAACACGCTTCGAACAATGTCGGAAATTAATTCAAACAGATCTATCCCGATTTCGATCTTATCCGTCCGCTCCAAGGTGGCGATCCCGCGGTATTCATTTTATTCTTCTGTTATCGCGAGATCTTTCGGACAGGACGAGCGGAGCTGGAAGCCTGGAAAGTTTCGAGGAGCTGAATTGTTTGTTTAGTAGCGCTGGGGATTCGGAGAAGAATTTTCAAGCGGTCAAGATTCTCCAAACCATCGGGTTTCTTTGGTATAAAATATTCTGCCACAGGGATACGCGAGTACTTGCTTCCAAGTGTTCCTTTTCAAAGAACTTTTCCAGCAAACTTGTCCATAACGACTGTTGACCAAGATCAAGGCTGAATCGCAGGAAGACTCGCGGTGCAGCGGATCGGCTGGGGATCGCCACTCCTGGTTTCTCTCTTTCCTTATTCCCCCGTCGTTCCGCCTCTTTTCACTAGCCTCTTCGTTCTTGTCTCCTTGGACTCGTAGCTCTTCCCCTCCACGCCCCGTTGCCCCCTCGACGTTTTTCCACCGCGAGCTTCCTCCTTTTTCTCCTCCTCTCCCCCTTTCCCCGTCGTTTTTCCTGTCGGCCTTTCTGCCTTCCTCTCGCCCGTCCTCCTAATTGTCCTTCTCTTTTACCCTCGGACCTTCCGTCCAGGCTCTCCCTCTTCTGCTTCCTCCTACACGCTGGAATCCTGCCCCCTTCGACAAACCCCTGCTCGCACAGTCGTTAACATTTCGCGGCACGGTGGATCGTCGAGTTCCAGCTTACAACGCGACCTGTGCTTGCGCACGTTGCGTTCGTTTCATCGCAAGCTGCGAGCTTAAGCACGTCTTCCGCTAATCGCGTGCAGCATTCCCTGAAAAACGAGCCCCTCCCCTCCACCATTTGATGCTACGATATCGACTTCCAAGAATAATCCTTCATAATCCTTAATTACGAAGAAAATTATACGACCTTCAATCGTACCCTCCGCTCTAACACTCCGCTGAGTTCGTCATTACGCAACAGCTGCCCGAAGATGTCCTTCCTCGCCGTTGCGAGGCTCCTCTGCGAGCCTTCTCTAATTTCAAAACACCGCGTAACCAGGAAATTGGGTTTCTAGGGCCAAGGGCTAAGGTAAACCGATACAGTTAGGTTCGGGTTTGTACGCGAGGGGGTTGCAGATGCCAGCACGTTAGTGGAACAGGTGCCCCCGTATCGGTCCCCCACGTTCCACGAGCAAAAAGGGGACCCGTGTAGTTCCTCACCGCGCGCCGCATTCGATGGTCGATTTGTTTGAATTTTTCGGCCATCCGATGTTAAAAAGCTACCACTTTCATCTCGCCCGATCTGGCGTTCCGTTCCACGGCCCTGGTCCACGGCAGTTTCTTCTTTCTTTCGCGCTCGTCGTGCACGAGCGAACCCAAAAGATCTTATTCGCACTCGATTGAGCGAGACTGTTCCGATGACAGAGGATGATGTAATTGGGCGAACGTAATTGAGGAAACCGTCGAAAAGCCGTGTCCGGTGTGTTGCGAATGTCGTAACGATGATCGAATTCCACCTGTGTACCTTCTGCCTCGATCTAGGACTCGCGCGATTACTTTATCCTGCACGTGGCTTTTCTCTGTTGCAGCCAAGATGAAACATCTTTGGCCGTTGGTGGTGTGGATACTTCTAACTCTCTGTCCGGTGAGTATTTCAACGCTTTGCGTACTGGAACTTGAGCGTTCCCATTCGCAGGTCAAGTTGCGATAGAGCAGGATGCAGTGGAAGATAGTTTTACAGCTACTTTAATGCCTCTGTCAATTTGCAGGCCGAATCACTCCGAGGACTCGGCCACGGACTCAGGAGAGAAGTGTTCTTCCTGAACCTGGAGGATGGCTACTTCGGGTGCCAGGTGAATGAGTCGACGGACGTGCTGCAGCTCCTGGAGCTGTCCAAGCTCTGCGACAGCAACGTGGACTGCTACCAGGGCACGGACGAGCAACGCGACAGGTTGAAATGCACAGGTGAGCCCGAAGAACTCTCTTGTTAAACGGATTCACCGCATGTTGGCGTCTGTTAGGAGCTTATAAATGCCTATCACTTTCAATTATATACCGACCCTCAATTATAGATAGGTAATAGGGCAGTGAAGCCGCGAAGAAATTCCTCGCGGTTCAGCGAGCAATAACAGCGGGCACAGAAGAAAGTCTTCTTCTTGTCCCGTAGTCGCGCGACTTGGCCATGCTACCGTTACGATATCATACTCCTCCGTTTCTTTACGTCATCCCGCCGCGTTGCTGACGCTGTTGCGCCGAGTAGCCGATTCTCGACGACCTGTCTGAAACCGCATACACACTCGTCACGCGAATTATCCGGCGTCATCGCGTCCCTGTTGCATCGCCGCGCTATTCTCTTCCTGCGCGATTAATCGGCGACATTGATTTTTCACTGGCTTCCCATCCTTACGGCTGCTCGACGGAGAAGGTTGCGCAACGCGCTGGGAAGCGAATTACTCATGGTAATCGACGGCTACGCGCCGCGGTGCCCTCCGACGATGACTAATGACGAAGGGGGTTGTCGTCGAGGCGACTTGGGAATTGATAATCTCTTTTGTTTTATTTTTTCGCTGGATCACAGAGGACTGCACGAAGGAGGACGGGTCCAGGTGCTTGAACGGCGTCTGCTTGGACTCCGTGTGCCATTGCAACGACGGCTTCGGCGGCTGCAATTGCCAAGTGCCAGGTAGGTATCCTCTGCTTTGGAGCTGGCGTGGGTGGGAGGCATGTAGCGAGGTCGTAAATTTAGCCAGGCGTGGAGAAGAGTGCGTGTAAGTGGTCAGAACGGGGAGGAGGAAGCAGGGAGGTACAATCAGACAAACGAGCGTACAGGCTCTGGTCAGGAAGGAACGAGACTGCGTGGTTTTAGTAATGTAATGTTTCCTTCGCCGACACCGGATTAGACATTAGCTGAACTGATTTCAGTCTCGTATCTTTCTCGCTGGATAGCGCACCCTTGGACGATTTCTCTTGGTTCACGCTTCAGTTAAATTCAACTTCGCTGTGTCACTCCCGTCAGAGATTATGCCCAACGAGAAATTCAAATGCATTGCAGATGAGAACGAGTGCAAGTACCGACCCTGTGATATATTCGCCCATTGCACGAACACCCTTGGTAGCTTTCAATGTTCCTGTTTCCCCGGCTACCAGGGCGACGGTTTCCATTGCCAAGGTATGCGATTCTTTCTACCACTTGGTCCACCGAGGCTGCGATACCAGTGGATGCATGTATCCTGTTCTACATCCTCAGATATCAACGAGTGCGAGAACCCCGCGATAGCAGCCAGATGCGTGGAGAACGCGGAATGCTGCAACCTGCCGTCCAACTTCCTGTGCAAATGCAAGCCTGGATACATCGGCGATGGCGAGGTGCACTGCGAGGATGTGAACGAGTGCGCCATAGCCGGTGCATGCGGCGATAACACTGTTTGCCATAACATACCTGGCAATTACACGTGCGCGTGCCAAGATGGATTCACGGGAGACCCGTACGAAAGCGTGAGTAGCGGCTGAGGATATTTAGGTTGCAGCCTGTGGAACTGGAAGGGGTCTCTGTACATCCCATAACTTCTAGCATTTACAAGAAATTTTATAAATTCTCGATATACCTCATTCTTGCAAGATTACTCCCCCTTTGCAAGATTGGCTAAAGATCTTACTTCTAGTGTTCGTAGATGTAGATGTAAGCTTGAATGTTGCGCAGTGTACCGACATCAACGAATGCAACTACGTGGGCGCCTGCGGAAGGGCTGCCCTGTGCATCAACGTGGCTGGTGGGCACAGGTGCGAGTGTCCAGAGGGTTATAACGGCAATCCAGAGGAGGAATGCGTGGACGTGGACGAGTGTCTGCGCAGCCCTTGCGGTCGTTCAGCTGACTGCACAAACATGCGCGGCAGTTTCCGTTGCTCCTGCCCGGAAGGAACGAGCGGCGATCCTTGGATAGGCTGTCACGGTGAGTAACACCGATTTCTAATTATCCGCGACCACTTATGGCTCGGCGTATCGCTACCATGCAGACAGGGCAGAGAGGCAAGGTTCGCTGGAACACGGCGATGTTCAATCTGGAAGACACATATGCGTATCCCTTTCTATTACCTGGAATAACAGTACCCAAGCTTCGTTAATGATTAGCGTCCGTGTTAACAACCGAAGTACAGATCGGCTGTACAGTGGTAACAATCTCCTTAACACCGCTCCCTGACGTGGTTGCGAGACGATTAATCTAGATAACAGGCCCGATTAATGCGCCACCGTATTACTCGCGATTAATCCCCGTGGATCTGTGATAGTAAAAGTCACTAACCGTCACTAACAGATGTAAACGAGTGCGAGGAGGGCAGAGCCTGCGGCGGGGACGCCGATTGCGTGAACACCGAGGGCAGCTTCGAGTGCCGATGCCGGGCTGGATACAGGATGGACCAGGACCACGGTTGCGTCGACGTGAACGAGTGCAGCGAGGCGACCGCTTGCGCGCCGAACGCCAGATGCATCAACGTCCCCGGATCGTACAAGTGTATCTGCCCGCAGGGCTTCCTCGGTCAAGGGCTAACGCTATGCGAAAGTCAGTCACTTGCACAGTAGTAGAATGTAGAACGCCCCCCGCTGATAATGCTATGCCGTTCGATAATGCATACGTCCCGCCTCCTAAGCCCCGGTAATCATTAATAATACTCACCGTGCGATTAACCGTGTTGATTAACAGACGTGAACGAATGCGAGAGAAACCCTTGCGGCGAGAACGCCGAGTGCACCGACTCGATAGGCAGCTTCGCCTGCAGCTGCAAGCCGGACTACACTGGGGATCCGTTTAAGGGATGCACCGGTTAGCAACTCAGACCATAGTCACAATTGTTCCTTTCCTTATCGTGGATGGAAGAGAGTATAGCGTGGGAGAGCTGTGAATATAATGACACACTCGAGTGTGCTCCGAGTGTATGATATATATTTCTTCCACTCACGAGAGCTGTACTGATGTCTTCCAGAGGGTGTTACAAATAATAGCATTCGATAGCGTAGAATGCTTTTATATGATTGTTTTACATCCTTCCAACACTTTGGCGCAAATTCGAAAAAGGCCAATCTACTCGTTCAATCGTTTATTCCACTCGAATTGGCGTTAAAGTGTTAAATGACACACCTTTTAGTGACGTCTGTTCTCGCGATGTTTGTTAGATATCGACGAGTGCACAGCGTTGGAAAATCCTTGCGGAAGGTACGCGATTTGCAAGAACTCCGATCCCGGGTACAACTGCGTCTGTCCACCGGGGTACAGTGCCAACCCCAGCCCGACAGTTGCTTGCGAACAGGTGATTCTATGCTTCACTCTGTTCCCAGCCAGCCCCAGCTGGATTTTTCATACAGAATTAATTACCCTTTTAATAATCTGCAGACCGACGTCACTACTCTTTGCAAATCGAACTTCGACTGCGCGAACAACGCCGAGTGCATCGAGGGCCAGTGCTTTTGTAAAAACGGATTCAAAGCTGTGGGCGCTGAGTGCGTGGACCTCGACGAGTGTCTCTCCAACCCCTGTGGAGCTGCTTCGATCTGCAGTAACACGAGAGGCAGTTACCACTGCGAGTGTGAATCTGGTTTCGTTGGTACCCCGCCTCATATACCCTGCAAAGGTAAATTAGCGCGCAATCATTGGATTAATAGAGTCTAGCAACTGTGCACAACTGTTTGCAAACGTGATTTTGAATTTCCGCAGCTCCTTGTGACGAAGTGACTTGTGGAGAGCACGCGTACTGCAAGGCGGATGGCCATGAAGCTTATTGCATCTGTGAGGACGGATGGACCTTCAATCCTAATGACATTGCAGCTGGATGCGTTGGTATGGGTATTGCAATATTCTTTGAGCAAGATTTTTCGAGCTAGGAAGATTGAAAAGACGTTGAACCTTTTCGTCCCATAGGGAAGCTTGTAAATTTCTTAAAGAAATAGTTTTATACAGTGAGAAAGTAACTGGGTATTTTTCTGTGTTTAGATATAAACGAGTGCGACGCGATAAATGGCCCCTCTGGACGCTGTGGAAAGAATGCAATCTGCACGAACAGTTTAGGCGGCTTCACCTGCCAGTGCAAGCCTGGGTACTCTGGAAATGCCTTCAAGCAGTGCATGGGTAAGGAGCCTTCAGTCCCACAATTTAAGAAGCTACCTTCCCATTTCGAAAATACACTCGCAAAACATATCTTCTGGGTTTCTGAAATACAGACACAGACGAATGCTCGAAACACGAAGCCTGTGGTCACGGTGCAACGTGCACCAACACGGAAGGTTCCTACACGTGTGTCTGTCCCGAAGGAACGATACCAGATCCTGATCCTTACATCAAGTGCGTTGGTATAGTGACTTGCGAGGTTGACGGTGACTGTCCAGGAAATGCGATCTGCGATCCACAGAAACGGTGTCTGTGCCCTGAACCCAATGTTGGGAACGACTGCCGACGTGAGTCC
The DNA here is from genome assembly GCA_963932335.1 of Andrena marginata. Taxonomy (NCBI): domain Eukaryota; kingdom Metazoa; phylum Arthropoda; class Insecta; order Hymenoptera; family Andrenidae; genus Andrena; species Andrena marginata. The sequence continues at coordinate 10,368,609 of OZ010660.1, forward strand.
AACGTAGAGCACTTAAATGAACAAATCTACTAAATTCTCTGCCTTCCATAAATCCACAACTCAATTGAAAAGCTCAATTAAACCTGCACTGGAGAATAAGCTCTAATACCTGTTTCTATAATTAGATCCATGCGAGGATCTCTCCTGCGGACCAAACGCCCACTGCATGCTGTCCAACGACGTCGCGACCTGCCTTTGTCGAAGTGGTTACACAGGGAAGCCAGGAGTGAAAGGTGGCTGCAGGGACATCGACGAGTGCGCGATCAACCCCTGCCCCCAGGGCGCGATCTGCAACAACGAGCCCGGCTCCTTTTCCTGCCAATGTCCCAGCGGCACCGCTGGAGATCCTTACAGCGGCGGCTGCCAGGAGTCGAAGGCTCCTCACGTCTGTGGGCCGAGCACCCCCTGCCCGTCTGGGGAACAGTGCATCAAGGACGAGTTCGTGGGCAGCAGCGTCTGCATCTGCCAGCGAGGATATACCCGCGATCACGAAACTGGCAAGTGCAGGGACATCAACGAGTGCATGGAGCTCAGGGAGAAGTCTGCTTGCGGGGTGAACGCCATTTGCAAGAACTTACCTGGCAGCTACGAGTGCCAGTGCCCGCCTGGATTCAATGGGAACCCGTTCTCACTTTGCGAAGGTGAGAAATTTTGGGATTGCTTTTAGTGATGTTTCTTTGGCTAGATTGACTCGATTCTCTACGTGTTTTTATATGTATCTTGGAACTCGTTTACTTTGAGCTTGAATGAAGTCCCACGTACAATGATTGCAGAATGCAACAGCATCGAGTGCCAGTGTCAGCCTCCCTACAAGATCGTGAATGGGAAATGCATGTTGGCTGGCTGCTCGAAGGGAGAAAAGTGCCCCAGCGGTGCTGAGTGTATAACAATCGCGGGTGGAGTGAGCTACTGTGCTTGCCCCAAGGGCTACACCACCAAGGTCGACGGTTCTTGCGAGGGTTCGTATCTAAAGCTACAATTCTCCAAGTGTTCTTCATCATCCAGACTCTATCAATGAATCGACGTCACCTTACAGACATAAACGAGTGCATCGTTGGGCATCAAGTTTGCGGCTACGGAGCAGAGTGCATAAATCTGTCAGGATCCCATCAGTGCGTCTGTCCTCATGGCTACGGCGGAGACCCGTACAACGGTCTCTGTTCACCAGCCCAGAAAAGGTGCGTCAGCGATAACGAGTGCAGGGCTAACGAGAAATGCGTGCAGCCTGGGGAATGTGTCTGTCCCCCGCCGTTTTACAGTGATCCTCTCGATGGGAACCTTTGCAAGAGTGAGTACCATTAGAAACCTTTATATTAAGGGGGTTCACCCGTTTGAACGCTCGGAGAATGTGTACATTTTCTGAATTTATTTACAAGTCGACGGCTTGATGAAGATTTTCCGTTTTTATATCATGTTTACATAGTATTATGAACTGCTTGAAAAAAAAGTTTCATTTAAAAAACTATTGTTCTTCGGAAGTTATGGATACATATCCGAAACTCTCTGGATTTTAGGCGGCTACACGGTGCCCCTGAAAATAGCTGTATGTCGTGTCTGATATTAAAAATAGTAAATTTTTTTTATAAAATATGTTAATGGCTACCGATTTACGACGCTGATTTTGAAAATTTTGAAAAATAAGGAAATGGTGAGGTCAAAGGATAAAGTTAGATTTTTCTAAGAGAAAAGTCCACGTTTTTTTCTTTATAAATAATAAACGGGGAATTGGAATAAAAAAAGGCGCCATAGATAGATGTGGAATCTTATTACGATTCCGCATGCAAAATTGGAAGTGAATTGGTTGAACGCAGCGCGAGTTTTTAGGGCCACCGTAATGAAAAATATAGTTCCGCTGCGATCGGTCGAGCCACCGCCCTGTGTTACCTGGGTTGTTTCACTCAATAGCCTATAACTTCGTCAATTTTCCGAATTTTTACATCGAACTTGTTTTATAATATTTCTAAAACATCAATCTATGAAAATATGTAAAAAAAGATCCGATTTTTGACACTTTCAAACGGTTATACCTTCTTAAAGTCTAATCTAAGGGTTTCATCATACGGATTGGATATCTTATAACTTCCACAGACCCCTGCGATCGGTTTCCATGCGGCATCAACGCGAAATGCACTCCAAGCGATCCGCCAAGGTGCATGTGCGAGGCTGGCTACGAAGGAGACCCACAACACGGCTGCGTGGACGTGAACGAGTGCTCGAACAATCCCTGCGGGCACAGTGCCTACTGTATCAACACCAAGGGCGACCACATCTGCGAGTGTCCTAAGGGAACAGTCGGCGATCCTTACGGAGTTGGTTGCACCGGAGTTGCCGTGGCTAAGAACGAGTGCTCCTCCAACGACGACTGCGATAACATCTTCGCCTGCGTCGCTGGCAGTTGCGTGAATCCTTGCGATAACATACCCTGCGGGCCGAACGCTTATTGCGAGCCGGACAAGCATGCAGCTTGGTGTCGATGCGTGATTGGATTTGTCGAGGGCAAAAACAACGAATGCGTCTCACGTAAGTGCTCGTAATCTGATCGAATTCTTGTATAATCACTCATTGATGCCGTATTCGAGTATCTGAAATGAAATTGCATGGATTCCTCTAAGGTCTAAATATCCAGGATACGGTCTTCTATGGTTACGGAGTATTGAAAGGGAATGTTTAAAATTGATCCACAGAGTGCGATGGCTTCGTCTGCGGTTCAGGTGCACAGTGCATCGTGAGCTACAGTGGCCCAACGTGCAAGTGCATCGAGGGTTTCATGGGAAACCCGTTCCCTGGGGGCCAGTGCCAACCGGACGTCTGTTCTTCCGAAGTTCCATGCGCTGAGCCCAGTGTGTGCATCAGCGGAAGATGCAAACGCCGCTGCGAGGGCATTGTTTGCGGCGTGGGAGCTTCTTGCGATCCAGCGACCAACAAATGCGTTTGCAATCCATACTTCATTGGAAATCCAGACCTCCTCTGCATGCCGCGTAAGCAACTTAGAATTCAATTCTATTGTTTGTAGAAACATATGCCAATTTTTTTATTGCCATTCGATAGCGATTCATCCAGCTGTTTGCGACCCTGGCTGCGGATCCAACGCCCATTGCGAATACACTCTGCAAGAGTCGAAGTGTGTCTGCAATCCTGGTACCACAGGAAACCCGTACCACGGCTGCGGTGTGCAGCACAAGTCTGACTGCTCCACAGCTCTATGCGGCAAGGATGCACACTGTCATGCTGGGCCAAACGCTGTGGAGTGCATCTGTCCTCCTGGATACGCTGGCAATCCGTATATTCAATGTTTCGGTGTGTATAGTAATAGATTGTATTTTAGCTTGGTAATCTTCTAAATTTCCCGAGCTTTTGAAGCGCTCGAAGTTCTTAAACTATTTCTTCAATCCTTTCCTTCCTTTCACCGTCTTTACATCCATCAAAACGACTCAATGACTGTCTTCCTCAGACATCAACGAGTGCAATGGGAACGCTTGCGGCGGTAATGCAGTCTGCATCAACACAATCGGTAGCTACGACTGTCGCTGCAAGGAAAGCTTCTTCGGCAACCCGTTCATCGGTTGCCAGCAGGTGCAAGTGGGCCCCTGCACCGACCCATCCAGCTGCACCTGCAGCGACGCGGTCCCCTGTCCCTTCGACTACACCTGCGTGAGAGGAAAATGCGTGAACCGATGCAGCGACGTCAAGTGTGGTCCTCGATCCGTCTGCCAAGACGGAGCTTGCGTCTGCCCGCCAGGCTATAGCGGCAATCCCAACGACCTCAGCAAAGGCTGCCACCTCCACGGCCACTGCTCCAACGACCTGGATTGCGAGCCCCAGCAGATCTGCTTCCAAGTGGGCAAAGGGGTTCGAAAGTGCGTCGACGCTTGCAGCAAACTTCAGTGCGGTCCAAATGCACTCTGCGTCACCCAGAACCACGTATCCTCTTGTCTGTGCGTTGACGGGTATTTTGGCAATCCCAGCAATCTGGTGGAAGGTTGTCAGCCTACGAGATCAGGCATAAAACCCAGCTGCACCCGCGACTCCGACTGCAAGGAAGGCTCGTTCTGCCTGGTCCTCGACAATGGATCCCACAAGTGCGTGAACCCTTGTAGCAAGGTGGTCTGTGGCGAGCACCAGAAGTGTGAGCCTGACATAATCCCTGGCCATGCCACCTGCAAGTGTCAGGATGGGTACGAATGGAATCCTATACTCTCTTCCTGCGAGAAGCCCTCTGTCCCAGACTGCATTTCCGACGACGACTGCCACGCCACAGAAGCCTGCAGACCCGACGCGCTCGGCGTTTTGAAGTGTGTGCCCGTGTGCCGCAGCTTCACCTGCACTGTTAACTCCCAATGCGTGGTTGAGCGACACCGCGGTCGCTGCGAGTGTCTGTCAGGGTTCGTCGGTAATCCAAACGATCGCCAGGGTTGTCAAACCCCTAAGAAGGATCATTGCTCAACGGACAGCGAGTGTCCCGAGGATCAGACCTGCAGGAGCACGGAGGAGGGTCTGCTCACCTGCCAACCCGTCTGCCACTTTGTCTCCTGTGGACCCAACGCTCTCTGCGTGGTCCACAACCACGTGGCTAACTGTGAATGTCCACCTGGACTCTACGCTGGTGACCCCAACGACGTGGTCAAAGGATGTCGAACCGTTCCCTGCGTCTACAACATCGACTGCCCGCCTACGCAGCTTTGTAACAGACTGACCCACACTTGCTACGACGCTTGCGACGAGAATGCATGCGGAGTGAACGCCGTCTGTATCGCTGACGACCATAGAGCGATCTGCCAGTGTCCACCAGGTCTGCGACCCAATCCAGTGCCCGATGTAGAGTGCGTGGCTATCGAGGCTTGCCATCCGAATCCCTGCCACGAATCCGCCCTGTGCCTTCCTGGACCATCGAACAACCCCGTGTGCCAGTGCCCACCAAATTTAGTCGGCGATCCCTACGTGAAAGGGTGCCAGCCAGAAGGCTACTGTGCCAGCGCCAAAGACTGCCCAGTTCACTCTGTCTGCCATAATCATCGTTGCGTGAACCCCTGTGAAAATGCTTGCGGACCCAACTCGATCTGCGAGGTCCTGAACGGGCAACCTGTCTGCAAGTGTATTCACAGATTCGTGCCGTCCTCGAAGGGCCCGGACGATGGATGCGTCCGCACCACGAGTTACTGCAACGTGGACGCTGATTGTGAGGAAAGCGTTTGCCTCGAGGGACAGTGCATAGGTAGGTCAACTTTTAATGGTTTCATGTAAAATGTTTCTTGGAATAGGAACATCTGTAAGAGACAGCCTGGAATAAGAGACCTCGGAGGGTGGGTTGAACTGCACTTTTTTGTGTCAAAATCGTATAACTTTGATAGAAATAAGATAGAGGGATAAATCTTTTCCGAGGTTGAAGCTAAGATGTTGCAAAATAAGGGAAAATTATTGAAAAAGTATGACAAACAAGATTTGACCTTGAAAATCTATGTCAAAGTTGTCATTTTCAAAAAAAATTCTCGTTTTTCTATTATAATGTGTGGTTGAAGCTTTTCTTTGACTTGTTATACATCATTCCCTATAGATTTTAACGCGCTGAATTCCAATCTGGCCGCAGAATTTGTTTATTTAGAGAGATAGTAAGGAATAGTATAATTATTGTTCGTTGCAGCTGTCTGTCGAGCCGCGACCGATTGTTCCGCCAGCGAGAAGTGCGTGAACAGCAAGTGCATGGTTCCTTGCGTCACTCATAGTCAATGCCAAGTCGAGCAGGCGTGCGTGAGTGGAGCGTGCATCCTGGGATGTCGGAGCAACAAGAACTGCCCTACTACTGAGTCCTGCATCAACAACAAATGTCAAGGTATCTCTTTGAAGTTGAAGGAAACCTTTCCTCGTCCCACCGAACAGTGACCAGCACCGTTTCTTCCAGATCCGTGCAAGAGCAAGGACATCTGCGGTCCGAACGCGATCTGCAGTTGCAGCAACCACGCCACTACTTGCACCTGCCCCCTTGGTTTCCACGGGAACCCCACGCCGCAGCAAGGCTGCGTCAGGGTGCCCAACATATGCGAGGGTCCCCAGGACTGTCCCAGCCAGCACCTGTGCGTGTCTGGGTTCTGTCAGTGCCAATGCAGCGAGCAGAACAACTGTGCGGAAGGAGAGCGCTGCAGAAATGGCATTTGCGTCAAGATTTGTTACAGCGACAGCAACTGCTTGCCAGGCGAGCTCTGCATCGATGGCCTCTGCGAGGTAGGCTGCACCTCTGACGCTGGTTGCAAGGACGACGAGGTCTGCATTAACAACAAATGCAGGTGCGTGCTGGTTTCTGAGGATATGCCAGTTTCCGTAGACGAATCTATTGCCTCATTCGATTTTCTTCGTTGTCACCTTCAGATGCAGTCACGGATTCATCGCTGGGCCAGAACACTGTCTAGATATCAACGAGTGCGACGACCACCCTTGTCACTCTTCAGCGGACTGCGTTAATCTCCACGGATCCTACCGTTGTGTCTGTCCCCAAGGAACTGCTGGTGATCCTGTAGGCTCAGGATGTGTGATTCCTCATCAGTGCACGGTCCACTCAGACTGTCACGATACGCAGGCTTGCATCCAACATAATTGCACCGATCCTTGTTCCCTCGGCGACTGTGGGCCGAATACCGTTTGCTCGGTCCTGGACCACACGGCTGCTTGCCAGTGCCAGCCTGGGTATATTGGTGATTCTTCGGGGTGCTTCAGGGTCGAGTGCCTCTCCAACAACGACTGCCCCACGGACAAGTATTGCAACCAGGACACCAACAAGTGCAGCAGTAAGTGCACGATACTGCGCAGCTGAATTTAATTTAATCTAGATGTATATCCTAACTGTGTAATTGAATTGATTTTTATAATTATTTAGGCCCTTGCAACCAACTGAACTGCGGCTACGGAAACTGCGTCGCTGTGAACCACGTTGGAGTGTGCAAATGTTTCCCAGGCTTCGTTTTAGTGGGTGACGTCTGTGTGGATGTAAATGAGTGTTTGGAGAACCCTTGTCACTCCACTGCGACGTAAGTATTCCTTTGTTCAAATGTACTATTATAATGCAACAGCGATAGGCTTCTCACAATGGAATTCTGCGATTGTGGTCTCTCTACAGTTGTCAGAACACAGAGGGCTCGTTCTCCTGCTTCTGCCCTCACGGTTTAGTAGGCGATCCTTTCAAATCAGGCTGCAAGCAACCTGGCGACTGCTTCACGGACTTCGACTGTCCGAACTCTGCTGCCTGCGTCGACAACAGATGCACTAATCCTTGCGACGTGGCGACAGTCTGCGGCAGAAACGCGGAGTGCTTCGTTAAGGACCACGTTTCCCTTTGCAGATGTCCTGGTCAGACCACTGGTAATCCAACGGTAAGTGTTGGACTTATATAACAGGAATGACACAGCAACTCTGTACGAGATCATTTTTCCGAATTCAGTCCGAGTGCATACACCTGGAGTGTAACTACCACAGCGACTGTAGTCCCTCGGACGCGTGCTTCGATCACAAGTGCGTCGACCCTTGCTCCCTGTCGAACGTCTGTGGCCAAAGAGCAGACTGCTCTCCGCTGAACCACAGTGCAGTGTGCACCTGCCAACCTGGTGGAACAGGCGACCCGAATCTTGGCTGCACCCCTGTACAGTACTGCAAGTCTGACTCGCAGTGCGCGACTGGATCGGCTTGCAACGGTGGCATATGCACAGGCAAGTGAAGTTTGAGGAGAATTTAATTTGCCTGCTCCTGGGTAGACAGTTTATTAAGTTGATGTGCATTTTGCAGCGCTTTGTGGTAGCACAAGAGACTGCATAGGCGACCAACTCTGCATTAATGGTCTCTGCCAGCCCACCTGCAAGAGCAACTTTAGTTGTCCCGAATACCAATACTGCCACAACAACATTTGCGTTCAAGAGCTGCGCTGCACCGCTGACGATGATTGTTCGTATGATGAGAGGTGCATCAAGAATAATATTGGCCAGGCAGAGTGTCAGAAGGCTTGCGAGCTGGTTCTCTGCGGACGCAACGCCGAGTGCAATGCGGACAATCACCTAGCCGTGTGCTCTTGCAAGGCAGAGTTCTTCGGGAACCCTAAGGATGACAAGATCGGCTGCCAACCTATTGAGTGCCAGAGCAACGATGACTGCAGCGAGGAGAAGATCTGTGACACCCACAAGTGTAGAATTGCTTGTCTGGCGCATAATCCTTGCAGCGTTAATGCTATTTGCACTGCGGAGAGACATATACAGGTGATGATTTATTGATTTGTTGGATTTGTTGGATTCCTTGGATTCCTTGGGTTTCTTGGATTTCTCGGATTTCTCGGATTTCTTGGATTTCTTAATTTCTTGATTTCTTGGTGAATCTTTAAATTATTGGGGTTAAAAATGATAGAGGCATAGTTTGAGTCGTATTCTGCATTGTAAACCTTCCTGACAATGCTACTTCCGATTTCCAGATTTGCACATGTCAGCCAGGGTACACTGGAGAACCAACCCGTGGCTGTCAGCTGATCGACTACTGTCTGAACGGACCCTGCGCTCCTGGAGCTCTGTGCGAGAATTCTAGAGGTTCCTACAAGTGTCACTGTCAACAAGGAATGGTTGGTGACCCATACAACAGTGGCTGCCAGCCTCCGGTTGAATGTCTTCTGGATGACGACTGCCCATTGACTGCCAAGTGCATAAACGTGAACAATATACCCAAGTGTTTCGGTATGTATTGAAAATTAGGAAGTAAATCCCAAGTTTAGTGTTTCAATAGTGTTCAGTATCTAAATAGTATTTACCCATATCGATCTTTATTCCTGATGTTTCAGACGTTTGTTCACGAACGCAATGTGGACCGAACTCGGACTGCGCCGCCCTCAATCATGCTGCAGCCTGCCAATGTCGATCAGACTACGAAGGGGATCCAAATAACTTGAGTGTTGGTTGTAGACCGAAGCCAGTGGTTTGTTCAACAGCCACGGACTGCTCGCCCAATACTTACTGTTACGAGGGAATCTGCCGACGTGAGTATTATCAAACAAGCAGATATGATCAAATGTGAATTGCGACGGTAATTGGATATTCCTGCAGCGTCCTGCCAATCGGACGAAGAGTGCAATCTGTCGGACATGTGCATGAATGGACAATGCTTAGATCCTTGCAATATTAGAGCTGCGTGCGGAATAAACGCGGAATGCGACGTGAGGAGCCATATTAAACAGTGCAGCTGCCCTCCAGGCTTCACTGGTAACTCGGAGGTGGAGTGTGTCAGACGTAAGTTCTTTCAATGTTTAGAAAGATGGTATAATCGTAGACTTGTATCACTTGATGTATGCTGTCAGTGCACTCGTTTACCGGAACTACTTGACCAAATTCCGCCAAGATTTCTCCTATTGGGAAATCAGAATTTTTCTTCATTTATCTACTGTGGTATTGTATTAAGAGTTCTTCTGTAATTGGGTGATCCAAATTCTCCGGGTTCTTCGAATTCTCTGAGCTCCTCAAGTTCTCAGAGATTTCCAAGTTCTATCAGAAATTATTCTAAACCCACCCCACTTCCCAGCCAAAACTCAGCCACACCAACAGCAACACCCACCCAACTAAAAATCCTCAATGCCCGCAGTGCCAGTGTCCTGCAGAGACACCACCGACTGCAACGATGGCAACACCTGCCGCGACAACGTCTGCCTGCCCATATGCACCAGCGATAACGAGTGCGCGTTCAACGAGAAGTGCGTTCGCGACAACTGTCTGCTGACCTGCAGGCTCGACAACGACTGTTTCCTAGGTCACATATGCTTGCACAACATGTGCACCTTTGGCTGCCGCGCCGACGAGGACTGCAACGCGAACCAGGCCTGCATCACCAACAAATGCATCGACCCCTGCGAGGCAACCCCGTGTGGACCGAACGCCAAATGCACAGTGTTCAATCAGAGAGCCACTTGCTCGTGCCCCGCAGGATTCATACCGAATCCCACCGCTAAAGTAGCTTGCCTCAGGTCACCAGGAACCGCCTGCCAAGCCAACAGGGACTGTGCCACGGGGACAGCGTGCATGGGAAGCGTTTGCACGCCCGTCTGCTCCACAGATTTGAACTGCTTGAGCAACGAGCGTTGCGACTCTTCCGGCATCTGCAAGTCCCTGTGTAGAAGGGACGAGGACTGTAGAAGTGGAGAAATTTGTGAGGGCCTCGTCTGCGCGATTGGATGTCGAGCGGACGTGGAGTGCCAGGAAAATAACGCTTGCAGAAACAATCAGTGCCAAGGTAAAATGTTCAGCGCTCGAACATCTCTCACTTCTTTTGATCGATCCTCTTCATACTCGTGATTTCTCCTATAGATCCCTGCGCCGTTCCTGATGCTTGCGGAGCGAACGCCAAGTGCTCGGTCGTGAATCATCAAGAATTATGTTCCTGTCCCGCGCCTCTGGGTGGAGATCCTCTGATTGGATGCAAACAGGCATTCCTGCCCTGCTCCACGGAACTGGACTGCCCCAGTGGTCAGACTTGCTACGGACGATCCTGCTATGCCACTTGCAGGAGGTAGAATAATTTACAGAATTAAATAGTATCAGGTTTTCCTGTTAGTCTGAGATTGACCGCGACCTGGTTCGTTTTCTAGCGACGCTAATTGCCTGAGCGACGAACGCTGCGACGGAGGAATTTGCAAGGCGATCTGCAACAGCGATGATCACTGCGGAGCTAATCAGATATGCCTGAACAGGCTGTGCGACATTGGCTGTCGCAGCGACAACACGTGCCCCAACGATGAGTCTTGTGTGAACAATAAGTGCAGAAGTGAGGAGCTTGGATCCTTTGAAAGCCACTTGGTTCTTTAGCTCAGGATACCTCTGAAACTAATTGACTTCCTTCTAGATCCCTGCGAAGGTGGCAAAGCTTGCGGAGAATGCGCAGGGTGCCGCGTAGTCAACCACGTGGCACAGTGCAGCTGTCCAGCTAACTACTATGGCAATGCACTGAGCACCTGTGTGAAGTCTATGATCCCTTGCGACGGAACTTGCGAGTGCGACGAAATAGGCTTCTGCACCAACAGTTGTTTCAACCAGGACCAATGCTCCTGCGGGGAGGTCTGCCACTCTGGGAAGTGTCGCATTAAGTGTGACATTAACAACAGCTGTCCGAAGGTACCGTCAAAGAAAATATCAGAAAAATCTGCTGTTGAAGAACCATAACTGAATTCAAAGAAATTTATTCGACTTCTTTCTTGCGTTAAGACCTAGTCGTGCATTCAAGTTCAGTCTAAGGGTTTCTTGGATGATTGCAGGGTTACGTTTGCGATGGAGGACTGTGCCTCATCGGTTGCCGCACCCACACAGATTGCCCGTCTTCGTTGTCCTGTATACATGGCCAGTGCGAGGACCCGTGCTCCGCCAATGGCTCGCCTTGCGGTATCAACGCTCTCTGTCGCGTTTCCAACCATCGCGCAGTCTGCCTGTGCCCTGAAGGTTTCCAGGGAGAACCTAGCCAAGAATGCTACCAACTGGAGTGCCACCGGGACGACGACTGCGAGGCGAACAAACGGTGCAGCGATGACGGGGTTTGCACTAATCCTTGCCTTCAGCACGGTATTTGTGGCTTCAACGCGCAGTGCAGAGTGACGAACAGGAAGGCTCAGTGTTCATGTCCACCTGGACACTATGGAAATCCCAAGATCAACTGCAAGAAAGGTACGGGAGCTGGAGATTTGGATAGAGTTCCATGTGGTTCTTAAGATGCTACTTGTGGAGGGTTCTAGGAGCTTGTAGACCCTTGGGGTTCCTTTGAACCTGTGAACTAGATCCTAAATGTTTTAACTGATGCTTCAGGAGGGGACCAATGCCTGAGGAGACCCTGCGGCGTGAATGCCAAGTGCAGAGAAACCTTGAACGGTTTCGAGTGCACTTGTGACCCTGGATGCAACGGAGACCCACACCAGGCTTGCATCTGCGATGGAGGAGAGCTCTGCAGGGACACTCGTTGCGGGTTGAACGCTGCCTGCCGGATCTACAAGAACCAGCCTCAGTGCTACTGTCCACCGAACTTCCCATTCGGCGATCCAATGCATGGCTGTAAGTAGTTGAAGAGTAACATCTGTAGATGACAGAATTTATGAAATCTTCCTCGTTTATAATACTTTAGTCATCTCTTTTAAATGAATCTTTCGAGCTATCTCGTAGAAAATAGCGAAGCTGAACTTTGCCTACGATTTAACAATTTACACGTTCGCGATTTTGGATGACAGGTAGCGTGGAGAAGAGCCTAGGCGACTGTCGCACGAACGGATGCGGCAAGGGGGCTGAATGTATCCGTGACGGCACGATATTCGTGTGTAGGTGTCCACCAGGCACCACCGGCTCCCCGGAAGTCGAGTGCAGCACAGGTAAGGGACGGCCTACTAACTGTTTAACCGGGCGGATCGATTAATTCCATGTACAGCATTTGTGACTAGCGAGCTGAATACTGACGATCAGAGGAACATGGTCCGTAGAATAACCATGTATCGTCTAAGTAGGAGTTTGAAGTAATACATAGATGTATTAACTCCAGTGAAATCGTTTAACAATAATCGAGAGACAGATGTGATTGGACCGAATTGCCAGATATTATATTATAACATACGTACGACACTGGATCTACCCGACAACAATATATCTACATATATATACCTTGTACATAGATCTACATAGTCAGGCATACTGTACATAATGTGTCCGAGAGGAAAGAACACGTTTCACACATGTCTCACACATAACTATTCATATGTAGAATGTTTATTTCAGTATCCAATCTGTCTTGAAAGGAATCGGGCTAAATGAATGCTAATGAAAGAAATAGAGAAAAAATGATATTAAGAGAGAGACGTATAACGTTAGACGGCATTCGAGATTGCGACAAGAAGGTACACATATTTACAGTGAACACAAACCGATGATCCGTTTTTCTTTTTTTTGTTTCTGTTCTTTGTTTTTTTTTCTTTACTATTTTTTTATAGACCATAGGATTAATGTGATATACAGATTGGGAACTGCGAAAGGGACATTCTCATATACCCATGCTTGTTATATTTTTGCTGGATTTATTCACTGTTACATTATTATTTTTTCCCCTCTTTTATTCTCTTGAGATCTGTGGGGGCTTGTGTTTGTAAATATCGCTGCTTGCCAATGTATTTACGTATACATATGCACACCCGTATGTATATACGTATATATCATACATTCTCTCTCTGTAATCGACGAGAGGTAATCGTGTCTCGTGTATTGTCGCAAAGAGAAATAGTGTTGTAAAGTTTCTATTATTTTTTTTTTTCAACACTTCTTCACAGAGCCTACCCTACTATTTCCGTATCGTCGGATACGAAAAAGCATGTGGTTTATGTTATTTGTGAGAAAGTTTCTTTTCACAGTTCTTATATATGCTTTTTTTTCTTTTTTTTCCTGTCCCATCACCCGTCGATCCACCGACCACCGTCACACCGCCACCGTCCACCATCACAACACACGACTCTCTCTCCAACAAACGGGGAAAACAAAAATACCAAAAAAACTGACTGGGGGTTTAGAGCGCGAATGCACCAGCGACCCAGAGTGCCCGAACGAAAAGGCGTGCATAAACCTGCAGTGCGTGGACCCGTGCGGTCTCCGTGGCGCCTGCGGCATCAACGCGCTGTGCCGTGTGGTTCTGCACAAGCCCCGTTGCTCCTGTCCCCAGTGCTACATCGGCATGCCCCGCACCGCCTGTCATCCAGATCCTAAATGCGACACGCTGAATCCCCGACCCGCGCCGAGCATCGGCTGCTCCTCCGATCGCGACTGCCCGGAGAGCCTGTCGTGTCACACGCGGACCGGCGAGTGCCGGGACCCCTGTCTCAGCTCCCGTTACGCGTGCGACGTGAACAAGAGGTGCCAGGTGCGGAACCACACGCCCACCTGCGTGTGCAAGTACGGGTTCGTGGTGAACGAGGTCGGCGAGCTGACCTGCGCCCCGGACACCTTGACCTGCGCCAGGGACTTCGATTGCCCGTCGAACGCCGCGTGCGTGAACGGGAAATGCCAGAACCCGTGTAACGTCCTAAAGAGAAACCGTCCATGCCCGGCCGATAAAACCTGCGACGTCCTGGACCACCGTCCCGTCTGCATATGCACACAGAACTGCAATCCCTCCCTCTCCATTTGCCTGCGAGACAGTGGCTGCTCCCCAGACTTGGCGTGCCGCAACTATCGCTGCGTGGACCCATGCAGAAACTCCACCTGTCCGGCTGATGCCCCCTGTTACGTGGAGGAGCACAAGCCTATCTGCAAGTTCTGTCCCCCCGGCTTTGTGCCAGATACTAAATACGGATGCATGGAAGGTAAACACCATTTCTCACCACCTATCTCTCGCTCTCTATACTTTTCGCCTTTTCTTTCCACTCTGTCTACTATCTCTACTCTCTCTACTCTCTCTTCTTCTGTTCTGTTCTGTCTCTCACTCTTCTCTTTCACCATTCAACCGATCTAGCCGATCTAGCACCGACGCTCCACGAAAATATCCGTCGCACGGATCTATCTAGGGCTATTTACGCACTTTTTAGGCCTCACACTAGGACATACCAGTTGCTACTCTTTCCAGGTTTCCAACACCGTTCAGACAGCGGAACCGTGCCGTTTATGGGACTCAGAATAATTGACACAGGAATCTCGTAATGAGTTCTTAAGCGTTTATCGTTGCTCATCGACGTTCATCGTTACGTACAATTACGAAAGCGCTTCCGTTGTCTGAACGACAGAAAGTTTCAGGTTCCATAGCCACAGATACAACTCTTGACCCGCCCCAGAATACCTATGTACTCCCCGCTCTACTCTGCCAACGTCCTGTTCAAGGACTATTTTCTCCGTTACATCTGTCTCTGTAAAGATCTAATTTAATCACATACTTCCAAGCAGACCTAGCTTACCCTGTTGTTGCCCGAGCATGCTGACTGACTCGAACTTAATTCCGTAGATCACTTGGATTAAACCTTGTACGAATGCGTAGTGCCATAGTCTAATGAGAGAGCGCTTGAATGTTGTTTTTTTCCAGCTTCTTTACTTATGCCCCCGATCTCTGTTCGATCGCTGTGCGTTATATATTTGTATATTGTATCTGCAGCAGTTCTCCAGCACACGACCAACTATTTCTGCGAGTCCAATGACGATTGCAGGGACACAGACGCCTGTGTCGAAGGGTCCTGCGTTGATCCTTGCGTCGAGCGATGTCGATCGCCGGATCAGTGTCGGGTTAAAGCACACAGGCCTGTTTGTGGCTGCGACGACGACGACGATCGTTGTGTAGACTCTAGCACCGCTACTCAGGAGACTCATGAAACGACTACACTTTCGATTACCACCACACACTCCAGCAACTTAGAATATACTATTTCTACTGGTGACGAGGGAGTCTCAACTGTTTCTTACTCCGATGGGAGTACAATATCTTCGAGTGAACTGAGTACCGAGTCCTCTGCAATTTCTGAGACCTTTGGGACTTCTACTGAATCCTCTGTAACCTCTGAGTCAACGACTACAGAGTCGAGTACCTTAGAATATACTGCTTCCACTTTCAACAAGCAAATTTCAACAGCTTCTTACACTAGTGGGAGTACAGTATCTCCGAGTGAATTGAGTACTGAGTCCTCTGCAACTTCTCAGTCGTTTGGAACTTCTACTGAGTCCTCTGCAACTTCCGAGTCAACCACTACAGAATCGAGTGCCTTAGAATCTACCACTTCCACTTTGAACCAGAAAATCTCAACAGCTTCCTACTCGGGTCAGAATACAGTATCCTGGAGTGAACTGTTCACAGAGCCCACCAAAAACCCAGTTATTGAAGAAAGTACTTCTTCCTTGGAAGACACATCGATTTTGTCGACAATAGCTGTCGGTTCTTTTGAAAATGTGACGGTGTCAGCAACGACGTCTGTTGCAGTAGATGTTACCAGTAGCGCCGTGGTTTCCACAACTAATTTTGAAGGTTCAGAGAATACAACTCGTGGTGTTGAAGCCTTCAGTACGACCACCTTCGAAGTACCTACTGTAAGAGGCATTTTAGATGGAAGTACAGAGCATGTCCCGACAGTTGGGGATATTGAATTGAATACTTATCAAAGGTTTGAGACAAGTACTATGCCGTCCATGGCGAGTACACAGGACAGTACGACTACAAATAAAATAACAGAAAGTACCATCGTGTCATCCACTGACTTCACGACGTTACAACCAGTTTCTGCTTGGACGAAGTCTGAAACAACTTCTTTTACTGATTTTGATACGACAGAACATAGAACTATGCCTTATACTGCAGAATCCACAACAGAAGTGCCAGTATCTCGGGGACTGAGTACCACTACCGAAATGTCTAGAGCGACCGAATCGAACGAAGTTCAAGTAGTCACTCCGATTCATTCACCACAAAGTACTTCGTCGGTGAAGGAAGTTGTTACAGTAACGCCTGTCTTCACAGGAGAATATACTACTGAAACACCAATGGAAGCTACAGAAGTTGCAGCCACGTCTACTGAGAGTACTATGTTTGTAGACAATTCTACAGCTATGCAAGTCACTATAGAAGGCTCGAATTTATTATCGACCGAGGGAGTTCAGGTTGTAACTGTTACTGCACAGTATCCTTCAGAACAAGAGACAACTGTAACATTTTCGAGTGAACGATATTCCACGGAAGAGTCTTCAACAACTGAACAATACTCCACAGAACGAAGTTCTGTAATTGATCATTCCACTGAACCATTTTCAACAACAGTACCATATTCCACAGAGCAACCCTTAGTACCTGAACAATTTTCCACAACGGAGCAATTCACCGCAGAACACCTTCCAACAACTGAACACTATTTCACAGTACAGCCGGTCACAACTGAGAAAGTCACCAAAGAACACCCTTCAACAACTGAACATTATTTCACAGTACCGCCCGCCACGACTGAGCAAGTCACCACAGAACACCCTTCAACCACGGAGCAAATCACCACAGAATATCCTCCAACAACGGAGCAAGTCAACACAGAATACCCTTCAACAACTGAACATTATTTCACAGTACAGCCTGTCACTGAGCAAATTACTACAGAACACCCTTCAACAACGGCGAAAACCACCACAGAACATCCTTCAACAATAAAGCAAGTCAACACAGAATACCCTTCGACAACTGAATATTATTTCACAGTACAGCCTGTCACAACTGATCAAATCACCACAGAACACCGTCCAACAACGGAGCAAGTCAGCACAGAATATCCTTCAACAACTGAACATTATTTCACAGTACAGCCTGTCACAACTAAGCAAGTCACCACAGAACCCCCTTCAAGAACGGAGAAAATCACCACAGAACATCCTTCAACAACGAAGCAAGTCAACACAGAATACCCTTCAACAACTGAACATTATTTCACAGTACAGCCTGTCACAACTGAGAAAAGCACCACAGAACACCCTCCAACGACGGAGCAAGTCAGCACAGAATACCTTTCAACAACTGAACATTATTACACAGTACAACCTGTCACACCTGAACAAATCATCACAGAACACCCTCCAACAACGGAGCAACTCAACACAGAACATCTTTCAACAACGAAGCAAGTCAACACAGAATACCTTTCAACAACTGAATATTATTTCACAGTACAGCCTGTCACAACTGAGAAAATCACCACAGAACATCCTCCAACAACGGAGCAAGTTAGCACAGAATACCCTTCAACAACTGAATATTATTTCACAGTACAGCCTGTCACAACTGAGCAAGTCACCACAGACCATCCACAGACTACTGAGTTCAATGAACAATTTTCAACAACGGACCACTTCACAGAACAAATCCACACAACTGTACAATACTCTACAGAATATTCCCCAACAACTATACAGTATTCCACAGAACAATATTCAACCACAGAACAATCAACCCCCGAATTACACCTTACCACGACCACACCCACGACTCCTTCAGGGTGTTCAGGCTGCGAGCAGACCACCGCCGGTTCAACCTGCGAAAGCTGTTCGAACGGAACATGCCCAAGCTTTTGCAATTCGAACGCTACCTGTTCAGATAAGTCGAAATGCGATGTACCGAGTCATCGGCCCGTGTGCTTCAACCTAACAGTCGACCAGAGTACGGCTAATTGTAGCATACTCCCAGGTAAAAGATCTCTGTTATAGGGAGTTCTGTAAATGTTCTCGTGTTCTTTCACTGCCAATGTGTCGCCACCACGAACATTTGTCTCCAGTGTGTCCCATCGTGGTGGGTCCAGATGAAAATTGGAGGCAACCAATTCTGGAGAGTTGTCGCTTCGACCTGCACGGTCTCGAGCAGAGTATCGCTTCCGGGGAACGGTACCGGAAGTGCATCACACGAGTAGAACATTTCTACATAGAGTTACTGTCGCACATTGTCCAGTGCAGACGATGGACCTGCTGCATTTAGCGCTCTTTGCATGCTGTACATACTGTGCCTCTGCACGATCTCTCTTCGCTTATCTATGCGTAACAATTAATTGTAATTTCTCTGTGGAATCCACTGTTGAAGGGCACCCTCGGTTTCGATGAGACATGGAAGATTTGATTTTATATTGAAGCTGGAGTAATCGAGGAATATTGAAACGGGATGGTACCCTTTAACAATGGGCGGATCTAACGACTATTTCTGGGCTTTACACATGTAACACGAAAACCATTATATGTTTTAGGAATTAGGGGAACGTGTATATTCGTTTTTGTGTAACGTTTAATGTGTTTTCGAAGATACTCGTGTAGGCATAAGTGTATGTGTTGTCGTGTACGTATCTTGGGAATTATTCGTTTAGAGAGAATCATTAGACGAGTGATAATTGGATAGATGTGGAAAGTAATTCGCGGATAGTCAGAGTTTTAGCGTTAGAAAACCGACGGATGGTTATTCAGAGCTTCTAATATTGCTTCGTTTCGTCAGATACCAAGTGCAGAACCCACGACGACTGTCTTTCCCAACTGGCGTGTATAAATCAGCAGTGCTTGAACCCGTGCACCGTCGACAACCCCTGCGACTTCGTTGAGGTCTGCCACGTTCAGGACCACAGGCCAGTTTGCGTGAAAGGTAGAATATCAATTTGCACCAACACGATATCCGGATGCAAGGGGTGATCGCAGAAGAGATAATTAATCAAAAAGACTTTCACTTTAAAGTTCCTGTAATCTGAAAAGCGCCACTTGCATCCACGAACAAAGTGCACGTTCCCCCCTCGACTAATCGATATATTTCCAAATTTCCTCAGACATATCGAACGACACGAATTGCCCGTACTGCCCAGCGGGAATGCAGTGCGATCCAACGACATACACTTGCGTGAAAGGTTTGTACAAGGACGAGCATCTTCGTCTCGATCTCTCACGTGTTTCCACTCTGTACAGCGAACGATCGGTTCTCCCTGTAAATATGTATGTACTGTATATAACTCGTGCAATTTCGACTTCTCTAAAACGCACACGTTCGATCTTCTGCCCTGCCGCGATTTTACTCTCGGCTCCACGAATCTTTGACTCCACACGATGATGTTTCCCCTACGGACCTGCGAATCACTCGAACGCGACGCAGCCTCGATCCTCGCGCACCACCACGCGATACTCTCTGTTTCATACATGCCGATCCGCCTGAGCAGCATGCTCACACGCAAGACCACGCAAATCGCGGCTCCTCTACCTTTTACTTTCGCGCGCACTCTTTCTCGGGGCTACACGGGCTCTTCTCTATCTTTTCTCTAGCGGGTTGCACTAGCGACAAAGATTGCCCGTTGACCACGGCGTGCATCGCGGGCACTTGCCAGGAGCCGTGCCTCGTGCGAAACCCGTGCGCCAAGAACGCGATCTGCATCAACACGAACCATCGGGCCGAGTGCAGCTGCGACGATGGCTACCACGGAAACGGCTTCCTGTACTGTGCCTTAGGTAATTGCAGTAGATAAAGAAACGTCACGCTCGCATTATACATTCGTAATTAATCGATGAGTGAATGTGGATTTAATGGCGATTTTAGAGGACGAAGGCAAGAACATCTGCCACTACAACGAGGACTGTCCACCGAGCAAGTACTGCGATCGCCTCAACAGACTTTGCATCGACCCTTGCACGGAGACCGATTGCGGCGCGAATGCAAACTGTCTGCCAGTGAACCACCAGGCACAGTGCAAGTGCTTGCCAGGATACGAGGGCAATCCTCTGCTTGGGTGCACGACTGGGTCCGCCGACCCCTGCATGCCTAATCCTTGTGGCCTGGACGCGATGTGCGAGAACGATAATGGCAATCCCATCTGCTTCTGTCCGAAGGGATTGACTGGCAATCCCTTTGAACAGTGCAGTAAGTGTCTCGCTTTCTAATGGCGAACCGAAGAAGGATTTTACTATTCATTGATTAATATGAAATTACTCCTCAGTCCCAGATGGCGACCAGTGCCAAGGTAACCCCTGTGGATTGAACTCTGGCTGTCGGGTAGTAGCAGGCCAAGTCAGGTGCTTCTGTCTGCCAGGGTACGAGGGAACACCTCCTCAAACCCCCTGCGCACTTCCAAGCAACCCTTGTGAACCGTCCCCCTGCGGACCCAACACTCAGTGCACAATCCTGGTCAACGGTCTCTCGAAGTGTACCTGTCTGCCTGGGTACATCGAGACTCCCAACACTATCAGAGGATGCGCGCCCAAGTCTGACCAGTGCATTCCTAATACTTGTGGGCTTGGTGCGGCGTGCGACGCGGACAGAGTGCCTCCTTGCTACTGTCCCCCGCACACCGTTGGCAATCCTTACCAGAGCTGTGCAGGTAGGCGTCGAAACGTGCAAATTTAGTGAAGTTATAGAAGTGATTCCCCCACCTGTGGGTCGCGAGTGTTTTCTGGGGGTGGCTACGGTTATTTTTGGGTGACGATTTTTAGCATTTATTTTAATATGGTGGAATATTTCCATGTTCTATTAATGATGTAACACTGATTTTTCATGAATGAAAGGAAAGAAATATTTACCTTGCCTTATATGGGGGAGGGGTTCGCAGGTAATTTGAATACATATTATAAAAGGGGATCGCGATTGAAAAAAGGTTGGGAAACACTACGTTGTAGAAAAGGAAGCTGATCTATTTTCTGCTCCTAGCACCTCCACCGAACGTCCACGACTCATGCTTACTGGTCCCCTGCGGCAAGAACGCGATCTGCGTCTCGGAAGAAGGCGTGGCGAAATGCAAGTGTGTCCCTCCGTACATCGGCAACCCGTACATGGACGGCTGCGAGGCGGAGTGCCTCGTGAACCAGGACTGCGAAAGTCATCTGGCGTGCTTCAATCAGCACTGCAGGGATCCCTGTCCAGGTGTGTGCGGCGCTAACGCGAAGTGCGAGGTTGATAATCATGTTCCAGTCTGTTCCTGTCTTCGGGGATACACGGGGGATCCATTTGGCTCTTGCAAAATTGAGAAGTCGCGTAAGTCGTTGCGAGAATCCAACTGCATTCGCCAATTCTGTGTACATTGTTTTAAATCTGACTTTGTGATTGGTACGTTCAGCTCTCCCAGCTCAGAACCCCTGCATGCCATCGCCATGCGGACCACACAGCATCTGTCGCGTGATGAACGACCGCGCTGTGTGCTCCTGCAGCCCAGGGTACCATGGAACGCCACCTTCCTGTCGCCCAGAGTGCCTAGTCAGTTCGGAGTGTCCTGCACACTTGGCCTGCATCGGTCAAAAGTGCGGAGACCCTTGCCCTGGGTTGTGTGGCCAGAACGCTTTGTGCCAGGTGGTCAACCACAATCCCATTTGCAGCTGTCCTTCCGAGTTCACTGGGGATCCCTTCACACAATGTTTCAAGGAAGGTAATATCCCAAAAAGTTTTATTAGTCTGCATCAGATTTCTGAGTTCCTTACCTCCGGACACCTGAAGCAAAATTAATTCCATTTTTGCCCTTTAATGCCTCCCGAGTCGAAATACAAAATTGAAACTTGCCATAAATGGTTTTGCTTTTAAGGGGGGGAATCCTATTCTTTGGGCTAAAAACATAGCAAAATTTGGGATTTTTTTTAAGAATTCAGCGATTCGATTCATCTGAAATTTGGACCATGTTTTGATGCATCTTTGAAGAAGCTGTAGGTTTTTTGTTATTAATTTTTAACCATAAATATAGTAGTTATGCATGATCGACCATCACGCCGCGCAAAATAAAAAAAATTGCAACATCTTCAAGGATGAATAAAAACATAGTCCAAATTTTAGATGAATTGAAATGCTGGTTTCTTTAAAAAATCCTATATTTTGGTATTTTTCTACCCCATAAAATAGGATTCCCCCCTTAAAAGCTTTCAAATGACTCATCGCTATACCCTTTCCAATGAATGATCTCGGAGATTCATGTTTTGTGACGTTTTTTACTAGTCTCACCGCCACCAGGACCAAAGAATCCTTGCCTACCCTCGCCCTGTGGCCCGAATGCAGACTGCCGCGTGCAGGAGGATCATCCCGTCTGCACCTGCATCAGTGGCATGTTCGGCGCCCCACCAAATTGCCGACCCGAATGTCTGATCCATCAGGACTGTCCAAACTACCTGGCTTGCGTCCAGAAGAAATGCATCGATCCTTGCGCTGGATCTTGTGGATTCAACACCAACTGCACTGTTCAGAACCATCGACCTATGTGCCAGTGCTACGGTGGCTACGAGGGTGATCCTTTCTCTGGATGCAGCAAAGGTGCGAGCTTCTTCTATGAAAACTTAGATCCTTTTACTAGGACACACCTTCAGCTTTTTTACTTTCCTCCGCTTTACCCCAGAAATTTATTTACATTGTATACATTCTGTATTCCACAGTTTCCTTCCCAGTGTCGCTGCCATGCGATCCATCCCCATGTGGCGCGAACGCCGTCTGCAAGGAACGCAACGGAGCCGGCTCCTGCACGTGTTTACCAGACTACACGGGGGATCCTTACACAGGATGCAGGCCAGAGTGTGTCCAGAACTCCGACTGCGTTCAGAGCAAGGCCTGCGTGAACAACAAGTGCAAGGACCCTTGCGTTGGCGCGTGCGGCATAAACGCCCAGTGCCAAGTGATCAATCACCAAATTTCGTGCAGCTGCTTGTCTGGGTACACCGGGGACCCTCTTAAATCCTGCCACATACCGCCTGGTAAGTTAGCGGCTTGCTAAATTATTCAACTTTTATTTGTAACGTCAGAATGCAATCTGTAGGAGTGTGTATAGCCTTCTTTTTCCATCGTCCATTATATTATGTGATTGCAGTGACACCACTGCCAGGCGATCCCTGCGAGCCGTCACCCTGCGGTCCGTACAGCAACTGTCGCGTGATCGACAACCACGCCGTGTGCTCCTGTCAGCCAGATTACGCGGGCAGCCCACCGCAGTGTCGGCCGGAATGCGTGGTGAGCACGGACTGCACTCAGAACACGGCGTGCATCAATGAGAAGTGCAAGGACCCCTGCCCAGGTACTTGTGGCCAGAACGCAGACTGCCAGGTCATCAACCACAATCCCGTTTGCAGCTGCACCACGGGATACACGGGTGATCCTTTCTTCGGCTGCGTCAGAGAACGTGAGGCTCATGATTAATTTAGATTAGTCTGACTTGATTGTTTATATTCCGAGGAGTGGTTCACCATCAACTTTGGAATATTCTTTTCACAGCGGAGTCCAAGCAACCTGGGCCAGAACCAGGCGGCGGCAATCCATGTATCCCATCGCCTTGCGGATCCAACTCCCAGTGTCGCGTGATAGACGGCTTCCCTGCGTGTTCCTGTCTACCCAATTACGTGGGACGAGCCCCTAACTGTCGTCCAGAGTGCGTTATCAACGATGGATGTCCTGGAAACCTCGCTTGCCAGAACGAGCAGTGCGTGGATCCTTGTCCGGGCTCCTGTGGCGTGAACACCTATTGCAACGTCGTGAAGCATAATCCCGTTTGTGTCTGCAGTCCTGGGAACACCGGCGATCCGTTCACCGAGTGCGGGCCTATAATCGAAGGTACACTACGGCAAAATAGTTTTCTCAAATTAACCGATCGTCCTTAAATTACGTAAAGCTTTTTTGGGGATAGAAGGTTTTACGTAAAAATTTTTAAACCTAATTTTCTTTACGAGAAGAAAATGAAGAAAATGAGTAAATGAGTATAAAGCTATAAAACAATTTTAATAACTGAAAAATGCAATGTAAAAGATATTACCTAAAAAAAGGGAGGGGGTGGAATATAATACTTGAAGAGGGAGGAGGTAAGAAATCGCTAAAACTAACTTCACGTAATTTAAAAATGTCCCCTGTACAACTTAGATTCCCCTTTCAACTTCCTTCATCGCTAGAAGCACAGATTGCAAGTAATTTTCACTCCCCAGAACCAACTACCACCGAGCAGCCCCGTACACCCTGCAATCCGTCCCCCTGTGGTGCGAACGCTATTTGCAACGAGCGAAACGGCGTGGGGTCCTGCACTTGCATGCCGGAGTACATCGGTGATCCGTACACCGGCTGCAGGCCCGAATGTGTCACAAATTCGGACTGCGATCGCAACAAGGCTTGCCTCAACAATAAGTGCGTCAACCCTTGCCCTGGTACCTGCGGCCAGGGTGCCACTTGTCGCGTGGTGAACCACGCACCGTCCTGCACCTGCTTGCCAGGATACACCGGGGACCCCTTCAACGCCTGCACGGGAATCGAAGTGACGCCTGCACCAACCCCCATCAATCCCTGCGAGCCTTCACCCTGCGGACCGAACAGCAACTGTCGCGTGCACAATGGACACGCAGTGTGCCTCTGTCAGCCAGGGTTCGTCGGGATACCGCCCACCTGTCGCCCAGAGTGCATCGTCAGCTCAGAGTGTCCACAGAACAAGGCTTGCATCGAGAACAAGTGCGCTGACCCGTGCCCAGGCTCATGCGGGGTGAACACCAAGTGCCTCACCGTCAACCACAACCCCATCTGCACCTGCGCGAATGGTTACACTGGCAATCCGTTGGTTCAGTGCACGAGGATCAACGTTTCTCAACCCCCGGGGAAGGACGCGGGCAACCCATGCTCACCGAACCCATGCGGACCTAATTCGCAGTGTAGAGTGATAGGTTCCCAGCCAGCCTGCTCCTGCCTGTTGAATTTTATCGGACGTCCTCCGAATTGCAGACCAGAGTGCACCGACGATTCCGATTGCTTCCACTCGGCAGCGTGTATCGATCAGAGGTGCAAGAATCCTTGTGTCGGAGCCTGTAGCGAACTAGCCAGGTGCACTGTACAGAACCACGTTCCGATTTGCACCTGTCCCGAGGGCTACGAGGGCGATGCCTCTGTTCGCTGCTTCGTGCCGAGTGTTCCAAGTAAGTCGCCACCGTAAAAACTGTTTTTAAGGTAGTTTGAGAAGTGAGGTGGAATGTTGTTGAAGGAATTCAGGTGTAGTAGGAGGCGTTCAAGGTCTCCTGGTAGTCGAAGGTAGGTTTTAAAATAATTTCCTGGGTACCGTTTGTTCAGTGACAGACGTTATCGAGACCAACCCGTGCTCACCGAATCCGTGCGGTCCAAACGCACAATGTCGCGAGAGGAACGGCGCGGGAGCTTGTGCCTGCCCTCCGGATCTCATCGGTGATCCTTACGACACCGACAGGGGATGTCACAAGGAATGCGAGTCGAACACCGACTGTGCTCCACAGTTGGCATGCGTTGGATTCAAGTGCATCGATCCTTGCCCGAGCACCTGTGGCATGTTGTCTATTTGCAACGTACAGCAACATGTTCCTATGTGCACCTGTCCTCCAGGGTACACCGGTGATCCATACTTCGCTTGTGAAATTAAAGAAATGACGAGTGAGTCTTTTATTATTATAAAAGAACGAATGAATAGATCCACTGGCAATATCCGTGAAGAATATATGTAATAACAGTGCAATCATATATTTCAGGAGCACCCCCTCTAGATCCATGTTCTCCATCGCCTTGCGGACCCAACAGCAAGTGTCGCGAAGTGAATGGCCAAGCGGTGTGCACCTGTCTTCCCGAGTACAGAGGAATCCCACCGAGCTGCAGACCAGAATGTGTGGTGAACGCAGAGTGCCCTGCTCACCTCACCTGCCTGAACAAGAAGTGTGCTGATCCTTGCCCCAACACTTGTGGATTGAGGGCCCAGTGCACTACTAAGAACCACAATCCAATCTGCACGTGTCCTGTTGGTTTCACTGGTGATCCTTTCACTCATTGCTCCCCATACAATGGTAAGGTTGCTCTTAATTATCTTGATACTTGTCGTGGATCATCTTCGAACATTCTATTACGCGTCCCTTTGCAGTCTACGATGACTCCCCGACTACAGAACGACCGCCATCCTGCACGCCGTCGCCCTGCGGGCCGAACTCCCTGTGCCAGATCATAGGCGGAAACCCAGCGTGTTCCTGTTTACCGAATTACATAGGTGTGCCTCCTGAGTGTCGACCAGAGTGCATCCTGAGCTCCGAGTGCAAGAGCCACTTCGCTTGTGTCAATCAGAAGTGTCAGGATCCTTGTCCAGGATCCTGTGGCGTGAACGCTCAGTGCCACGTCCTCAATCACATTCCGGTTTGCACCTGTATGGAGGGATTCACTGGAGACCCCTTCACGCAGTGCATAGTGATTCCACCAAGTAAGAATATTTCTCAGATTCCATATTGATTCAGTTTCGGGACACTGAAGTCTGTTTAATATCACCACTATACTAGAAACCAGTGTTTCTCAAAGTCTTTTGTGTCGCGATCCCCTTTTATAATATTCAAATAACCTGCGAGCCCCCATATAAGGTAAGGTAAAAAAGACACATTAAAAATAGGTATTTCAGAATATAATTCTACCTTAATAATATTAAAAAATACGTGGCGATCCCCCCGAAAACACTTCGCAACCCCCGGTTGGGAATCACTGCATAAATAGCAAAAGGAGACTGAAATATCTATTTAACACGATCGATTCCCGATTGCTTGCTTTATTTCAAGAAGCTTGACATTTTAGTTCATAGTCTATCATCTTAATATGGGAGGCTGAGAATCATAGTGGTATAAGTCCAAAATTTGATAATTTGAGATAATAACAATCTTTACGTCCCAACTTTCATGGTAAATTAAATTATAACTTCATTCTTAACTGAGAAAAAAACATGTCTCTTTAGTACTTAACTATTAAGAGCAGAGCGTTACGAAACATAGTGGTGTAAGTCCGACTAACAAGGAGAGGTTTTTAGTTATCGGTCCCTGATTGCTTTAGTTTTTTATATGTTTTAGAGAATCGAAAAATAACAAATGCGTGTCTTTTTATTTTTGTCCATTTGTACGTTTAGGGGGTAAAACCGCCCTTCAATGTTCATAAGATGAGGTACAAAAGTTCCTATTGTTTTGTACTTATTTTAAAGTATATACATTTTTATTATGGTAGTATTATAAGCCTTTAGATGCGTTCCTACAACTGCAGTATATACGTAGAGTTGTTTATAACATAAAACGCAAATCATCATGCGAGTGATTTACACCACTATGAAGTTTATATGTTTGTGTTTTTCTGTCGCTTAAAAAATTTTGAACTTTAAATTCTGGGATCATGAAATGTGCCTCAGCTGATTATGCCCATCTAATCCAGATGAATATGACTATTTTCACAAAAAATCATTTTTTTATAAAATCAGAATGTAAACTCCGTACGAAGCCGCGTAGCAAAGCTAGTAAATAATATACATAAATTCCCGTCTAGCTACTGTGCCACCAATCAGCGACCCGTGCAGTCCATCGCCCTGTGGGCCAAACGCGATATGCTCGAACGGCGAGTGCGAATGTCTGCCAGAGTACATCGGCAACGCGTACGAAGCTTGTCGTCCAGAATGTGTCCTCAACCTGGAGTGTCCACGCGACAAGACCTGTCTCAGGAACAAGTGCAAGGATCCCTGCCCTGGGACCTGCGGCCAGAACGCCCTCTGCGACGTGATCAACCACATCCCCAGTTGCTCCTGTCCACCTGGCTACGTTGGGGATCCCTTCACTAGCTGTCGCCAGCAGCCTCAAAGTAAACCTTCTCCCAGTAAACCACTAGCATCGCACGGAATCCTGCATCATTCAGTCTAATTTTTTATATCATGGAACACTTTGCAGTTCCACATGCCTCGAGGGATCCATGCTCACCCTCGCCCTGCGGGCCGAACAGTCAATGTCGCAATATCGAAGACCACGCGGTATGCTCCTGCCTTCAAGGGTACTTGGGCTCTCCGCCATCCTGCAGACCAGAGTGCGTGGTGAGCTCCGAGTGTCCACTGACTCGTGCCTGCGTGAACAGGAAGTGTACGGATCCTTGCTTGGGCTCCTGCGGCTTGAACGCTAGGTGCGAAGTGATCAATCATTCGCCTATCTGCAGCTGCCTGCCTGGTCAGACTGGGGATCCTTTCAAGAGCTGCTACGATATTTCGAGTGAGGAATTTTTCTGTACCGATCTAGATACTTGATTGCTAAGACGGAAGGTATAATGATTATATTTGACAGGCGTAACTGACGGCAAAGACACTGGAGATCCTTGCAGTCCTTCACCTTGCGGACCAAACGCCCAGTGCCAGAACGCAAACGGCTACCCATCCTGCTCTTGCTTGCCTTCGTACATAGGCACTCCACCATCCTGCCGACCGGAGTGTCTGATCAACCCAGATTGTCCCACTAACATGGCCTGCATCAATTCCAAGTGCACTGACCCCTGTCCAGGGTCCTGCCCAGACAACGCCAAATGCATCGTAGTTAATCATGCTGTCGTCTGTTCGTGCACGATTGGCTATACGGGCAATCCGTTTATCCAGTGCATTGAACTGGAAGGTTTGTACTGTCTTTAAACTCTTTTACCCTTAAGCAGAGTTGGGCACAATGTCATCTAATTACAAATTACAAATTACAATTAAAATGTAATTGTGTAATGATTACACATTATTTTCTGTAGTGGTTAATTCATGTAGTTGCCAAAATTGGGGTCAACTACCTAAATTAACTTTTACAGAAAATAATGTGTAATCAATTACGCAAGTACATTCCAATCGCAATTTGTATTTCGCCCAACTAGCAATCGTATTTTGCTCAACTCTGCCCTTAAGGGGTCATTCCGGGTAGCGCGCCGATAAGTTCAACAATTTTCAGGAATTTATTGCGGCGAAAATAATTATAGTAATGAAATAACATTTTTTTCTATTTATTAAACTACACCTTCTACAGTAAATAAAAAAGATAAAAGTAATAAAATTTCTAAAGAGAATAAAGGTTCTCGGTTGGTTTAATCTTGAATCTGGACGTTACAGAGGAGGCCATCAATCCCTGCGAGCCCTCACCCTGCGGACCAAATGCCATCTGCCAGCAACGGGACAACGTGGGTGCGTGCATCTGCATCGACGACTATCGAGGAAACCCGTACGAAGGGTGCCAGCCAGAGTGCATCCTCAGCTCGGACTGTCCAACGAACAAGGCCTGTGTTCGCAACAAGTGCGAGGACCCCTGTCCAGGGATATGCGGCATTCAGGCCCAGTGCTCTGTCATCAACCATATTCCCACCTGCACCTGCCAACCTGGACTCGTCGGAGATCCCTTCTCGATCTGCACTCCACCGGTAGTTCAAGACACAGAGCCAAGCGTTACAGACCCCTGCAGTCCATCGCCTTGCGGGCCCAACAGCTTATGCAGAGCTGTTGGCTCTCAGGCTGTGTGCACGTGCCAGGAGACCTTCGTGGGTTCGCCGCCTAATTGCAAGCCTGAGTGCGTTGTGAACTCCGAGTGCCCTCCGACAAGAGCTTGTTACAAGCACAGGTGTACCGATCCTTGCCCTGGAACTTGTGGAGTCGGAGGAACCTGTCGCGTGATCAATCACAATCCATTGTGCAGCTGCCCACAGGGGACCACTGGGGATCCTTTCTCCAGGTGTTATCCTCAGACAGGTAAGCGATTTGGAGCCTAGGTTTATAAGCAATGGATTGTCAAGGTTTAGAGGATTAGATTGAAATTTGGTGTTAAATCGCTGTTTGTTTTCAGTGATCCCAGTGCCGCCAGTAGGCGATCCTTGCTCGCCAAGTCCTTGCGGCTTGTACGCGGAGTGCAGGACCATCGGTGACCAAGCTGCCTGCTCCTGCTTGAAGAATTACATAGGACTTCCACCTAACTGTAGGCCAGAGTGCGTTGTTAATACAGACTGTCCATCGAACCAAGCGTGCATCTCTGAGAAGTGTCGAGATCCTTGCGCTGGCTCCTGCGGCCAGAGTGCAGACTGTCGCGTGCAGAATCATATCCCCGTGTGCCTCTGCCAGGCGGGATACACTGGCGATCCGTTCACGCTGTGCACACAGATAATTGGTAGATATTAAACTTGGATGCATTGACTAAATTGCTCAGAAATAGCCTGAAGTGCAATTTGATAATACACGTTCCTGTTTCATAGAACAACCGAAGACACCCGAGGATCTATGCAACCCATCCCCTTGTGGGCCGAACGCGGATTGCAACGAGGGTATCTGCACCTGTCTGCCAAATTACTTCGGCGATGCTTACTCGTACTGTCGGCCAGAGTGCACCATGAACTCGGACTGCAGTCGAGTGAAGGCTTGTGTGAATCACTACTGCATGGATCCTTGTGTGGGCACGTGCGGGACGAGTGCACGCTGCGACGTGGTCAATCACATCCCCATGTGCAGCTGCCCTCCTGGCACCACTGGGGATCCTTTCACTTTCTGCCGTCCCCAGCTTACTGTTGGTAGGTCCATTTCGGTGGCAGTATTTCACTAGGCATTTCAAATTCGGAGAATTCACTTCCTCATCTGACTCTTTTCCAGAACCCAGAAAGCAACCCTGCACACCATCTCCTTGCGGTGCAAACAGCATCTGCAAAGTCGTGAACGATCACGCAGTATGCACCTGCCAAGCAGGCTTCATTGGAAATCCACCTGGCTGCAGGCCGGAGTGCGTGGTCAGTGCTGACTGCCCTCTGACGCAGGCGTGCCTCGGCAACAAGTGTCAGGACCCCTGTCCAGGCACCTGTGGCCAAAACTCCAAGTGCCAAGTGGTGAATCACAACCCCATATGCAGCTGCTACGAGAGATACACCGGCGATCCGTTCACTAGGTGTTACCTGATGCCCAGTAAGTACATCTACCGCTGTGCTATCATTGGACAACTATAGTGCATTCTAATTGCTGATTGCTAATTCTAATTCTGAGAACCAGTAGCTCACTGACGTCTCACTTTCTCGTTACAGAGAAGCCACCAGCGCCGACCAACCCCTGTCAACCATCGCCCTGTGGCCCGAACGCCGATTGCCAAGTGAGGGGCGAGAGCCCAGCCTGTTCCTGCCTGCAGAATTACATCGGACTACCGCCGAATTGTAGACCCGAGTGCACGATAAATCCCGAGTGCCCGCCTCATTTGGCGTGTATGCAACAGAAGTGTCGCGATCCGTGTGTCGGTTTGTGCGGTTCGAACGCTCAGTGTTCGGTGGTGAACCACCACGCGGTGTGTGCTTGTGCGGAAGGTTACACAGGGAACCCTTTCAGCGTTTGCGAGCCGATCACCACGGGTGAGTCCACCGCAACAAGCACAATATATTCACACTTTCCTACTCTTGCTGCGATATACGCCCCTTGCATGCGGGCGGTGCAGGTAAGTGCTTGCTCATCCCTTTCCTAACGCATTCATTGCGTCGTTTCCGACTAACAGATCATCGCCACGCTCTCGTTGGCGAAGAGTGACGAGGTAACGTCACCAGAGGCCCTAACAAATTACGGTGACGAAACGTTCGTCATGGTGGCGGGGCCTTAGGAGTTACGGAGCTATTATACGATCATGTACGAATGAGAATCGATAATCATCCCCCATACCCATGCGTTCATTAATGAGCTCACCGAAAGAAAGCACGCCTTAATGACATACATAATGCCATAAACGAAGTAACCGTATTAGGAGATAAGATGGTGGCGGGGCCTATGGAGTATAGGCTCTTAATTGCACTCACCCCCTGACCCATACCCGATAACCAAAGTGTACACCCCATTGTAGGGGAACACTGCACGCATTGACCCAAGCATATCGCTTTGAAATTCATCGTATTTAAGGAAGCACCCATTTACGATATATTAAGTTTAAGGATACTCACCCTGGTCCCTTGGAGAAACACCCCCATTAACCCTTAAAAAGCGGTACAAGCTTCACTGACCCTCGAATATGAACTTAATCACGCTTATAAGAACGTCACACCTTGACCCTGGATACATGCTTGCGAATTTGAAAGCGTTTTGGCCATCCCCTAGTGGGAAATCAAGCACCCATCGCCATACGCCTTCGACTGACCCAAGAGTACAGACCTGAACACACTTAGAAGAACACCCTATCCCTGGAAGCACGTTGACCCATCGAAGAGTACTCTGACCATTCCCTAATGAGAATTCCATACCCCTAACGAACCACGAATGCAAGTAACGAATTTTCCGATGGAAATTGGTGGCCTACCCTTAATACACGCAACCCACCACCTGAAACCACCCTAACAATCGAACCTGAAGCGAGTCCCTATCATCGAATCATCGAATCACACTGCTGAAGGACAAGAGTCGGGGTCAATCAGCTTCCGCTTACTTCGCAATCGCTCATACACGCGAAGATGATTCCGTCGAATGAAACGATTCACGCCACTGCACGAGCTTTCGCCGTCCACCCATCGCTTGACCGAGCCAGTTTAAGCGTTTCTCTCTTCCGTCAGACGTAGACATTAGAGAAGCGTGCAACCCTTCCCCGTGCGGAGTGAACGCGCTCTGTCGCGAGCTGAACGGCGTTGGCGCCTGCTCCTGCCCAACAGACTACATAGGAGACCCGTACGAAGGATGCAGGCCCGAGTGTACCCAAAATTCCGACTGCTCCAAGACGATGGCCTGCATGGGCGTCAGGTGCAGAGACCCCTGCCCCGGAACCTGCGGCGTGCAAGCACGATGCGAAACCATCAATCATATTCCAGCCTGCTCTTGTAACCCTGGACACACCGGCAACCCCTTCACTTACTGCTCCCCAACAGTCTTCGACCGTAAGCTCCCCTTTCGCTATCAATTGTTCCCTCTGAACCATCGGGAACCCAATCGGTGGGATCGACACAACAGTACCTGAACGAGTGTCGACATCAGACTTGGGTTTCTTTTAATACGATTCTACTCCACACAGCTACCCCAATTGTATCAGACCCCTGCAGCCCCTCCCCCTGCGGCCCGAACAGCAAGTGTCGGGACGTGGACGATCACGCCGTGTGCACCTGCCTCCTGAATTTCATGGGAAACCCACCGAACTGTCGACCAGAGTGTGTGGTGAACAACGAGTGCCCCTTGGAGCTCGCGTGCATTAATCAGAAGTGCACGTCCCCCTGCAGGGGCTCGTGCGGCTTGAGCACGCAGTGCAAGGTGATAAACCACAGCCCGATTTGCGTGTGCAACGCTGGCTACACGGGCGACCCGTTCACCAAATGCTTCCTTGCTCCACGTAAGAATTCTTTCCCTGATCTCTGCACGCTCATCGCCATCGTTCGTCACTGGAACAGATTACAAATACATAACAATCGGGGGATCATCTTTACTATTTTCTAAATCTGAATTCCTAGAATTTCTAAGTTCAGTTTAGAGATAAGGCATCTCTGGTAAATTAGAATTTTCATAGTGCAAGAAGAATCATATCATCGCGAGGACACATTCTCCTTAAATTATTATCAATGCATCACCAGCGCAACATGATCACCAGTATAATACCCCAACCGAATTCCAGAAGCAACGCCGAGCGACTACCCGTTAGCCCCGACAGATCCCTGCATCCCATCGCCCTGCGGCGCGTACGCAGAGTGCAGAAATATCGGTGGCACTCCATCCTGCTCCTGTTTGCCAAGATACATGGGATCCCCGCCAAACTGTCGACCAGAGTGTCGCGTCAACTCCGACTGCCCCATGAATCTCGCCTGCGCAAGCGAGAAGTGCAGAGATCCTTGCCTGGGATCCTGCGGCGTCACTTCCCTCTGCACTGTCTACAACCACGTGCCCGTGTGCACGTGTCCTGAAGGATTCACCGGCGACCCTTTCAGTAACTGCTACCTCACACCCACCAGAACACGTAAGAAGCTTGGAAGTCCAATTAGAAAATTCCACCAGTGTAGAAGCTTCCGCGTGAAACTAGGAATCTTAACATTTCTTTCGCAGCTGAACCAGTAATCACTGACCCCTGCGCGTTATCACCCTGTGGCCCGAATGCACGCTGCGACAATGGACTGTGCACCTGTCTAGCCGAGTATCAGGGCGACCCTTACCTGGGCTGTCGGCCTGAGTGCGTTCTGAACACAGATTGCGCGCAGGACCGTGCCTGCGTGAGGAACAAATGCGTCGATCCCTGCCCAGGCACGTGTGGCACGCGTGCACAGTGCATGGTGTTCAACCACGTTCCCATGTGCAGTTGTCCCAGCGGGATGATTGGCAATGCCTTCGTTCAGTGCATCGTTGCTCGAGGTATAACCTCTTCCTTGTTTCGCAGTAGTCTTCTCGATTCATTGTAGGTTTTTCATTGCTCACGGTTGTAAATTTCCCCGATGCTGCGCCCCCTGTAGATCCCATACCGAGGAACCCCTGCGCGCCCTCACCCTGCGGGCCAAACAGCGTCTGCCGAGAGGTGAACGAGCAGCCAGTCTGCTCCTGCGTGCCAGGATACCTAGGCGCGCCGCCTGTCTGCAGACCAGAATGCACCGTCAGCTCCGATTGCCCCTTGACAGAAGCATGCAGCAATCAGAAGTGCGTGAACCCCTGTCCAGGCTCCTGTGGCTTCAGGGCTGTCTGCCAGGTGGTGAATCACAACCCCATTTGCAGCTGCCAGCTGGGACAGACTGGTGATCCTTTCGTTCAGTGCACCCCGATGTGTAAGACCCCTTGCTTCGAGATTTGGTTAGTGATAGAGGAATTCATTGGAGATTATTGGTGGCTGATTTAATTTCTAGTATTCGAACCTGTGCCCGGGAACCCTTGTGAACCCTCCCCTTGCGGACCCAACGCGCAGTGTCGAGTAGCAAACGGCGCACCCTCGTGCTCCTGTTTGCCAGAGTTCATAGGCACCCCTCCGAACTGCAAGCCCGAGTGCATCAGCAACAGCGAGTGCTCTGGTCACTTAGCTTGCATCAATCAGAAGTGCGTGGACCCGTGTCCTGGGTCCTGTGGCGCGAACGCGGAGTGTCGGGTGGTCAGCCACACACCAATGTGCGTCTGCCCTTCAGATTTCACGGGGGATCCTTTCACTTTGTGCAGCCCCAAACCACGTAAGGATCGAGGAATATTACAGTCAATTTCAATTGTTCTGTTTGTCAGTTGGACAATCTTAAGTAATTCGGTATTCAATTACCATTGGAAAATCTTGTAGCTGTGCCAGTGTACCTCTCACCATGCACACCTTCACCGTGCGGCTTCAATGCGATGTGCAAAGAGCAAAACGGTGTGGGCTCCTGCTCCTGCTTGCTCGACTACGTTGGCAACCCTTATGATGGGTGTCGACCAGAGTGTGTAGTTGACTCGGATTGTCCGTCCACCTTGAGCTGCATCCGCTCGAAATGCCAGGACCCTTGTCCAGGAACTTGTGGCACGAACACCGAGTGCCAAGTCATCAACCATCGTCCTGCGTGCACTTGTATGTCTGGATACAGTGGAAATCCCTTCCAGTATTGTACCTTCATTCGCGGAATAGGTATATAGAGATATCTCATGGCTTGCATGGTCCCTTCTAGTGGACCATTCTCCTTGCAATGTGTGTCATGACGGAAACAACATTCTGACAAGAAGAGTATCCCAGGTGTCCGCCTTCGATTATTTTGATTTTTGGATATGTTTTAGAGGACCGAAAAATAAGAAAAGGTGTCCTTTTATTTTGGGTGAAATCACCCCTGAACATTCAAACAGGCCAAAATAAAAGGACACCTTTTCTTATTTTTCGGTCCTCTAAAACATATCCAAAAATCAAAACAATCGACGGCGGACACTTGGGATACTTTCCTTGTAAGTGGAATAAGTCGGTTTTGGCGCGCCCTGTAAGTAGAGCCATCCACTTGAATAGACTGTACAACTCCAAACCTAGCTTCCACTAAAATACATCCCACTGAATACTCTAACACTCCGTAGAAGACCAGACACAGTACAAGGACCCTTGCAGCCCCTCGCCTTGTGGGCCAAATAGTCAGTGTCGCGTGGTGAATGGCCAAGGAGTTTGCTCCTGTCTACCAGAATACCGAGGTTCTCCACCCATGTGTCGTCCAGAGTGTGTCCTGAACTCGGAGTGCCCCGAGGAACGAGCTTGCGTGATGCAGAAATGCGTGAACCCATGCACAGGTTCCTGCGGCACGTTCGCCACCTGCGTGGTCAGGAACCACAGTCCGATTTGTGCCTGCAGAGACTCGTACACCGGTGACCCCTTCACTAGATGCTTCCCCGTTCCACGTAAGACCTCTTCGCCACATTATCAGGCACTAGCCATCAAGAAAATGTCCCCTGTCTTCAACTCGCTAATGATCCTTTCAGCGCTCCTGCCTAATCTATCAGACGTAGCATCGCAACCGTGCTTGCCTTCCCCTTGCGGTCCAAATTCCGAGTGTAGAGTGGTCAACGGTGGCCCATCCTGCCAGTGTCTGTCCTCGTACATGGGCAGTCCCCCGAATTGTAGACCAGAGTGCACCGTAAACTCCGACTGTCCCAGCAATAGAGCTTGCATGAGGCAGAAGTGCCAGGACCCCTGTTCAGGCTCCTGCGGAGTGGGGACCCAGTGCAGCGTGTTCAATCACGTGCCCATGTGCACGTGCCTCGAGGGATTTACCGGAGATCCTTTCAGCAACTGTTACCCGACACCACCACAGCGTAAGATCTCATTTTCCTCCAAGGATCTCGATACGAACTCCGTCCTCTACCCTTCTGGTATTCCTGTGACGCGACCTATCCAAAATTCTTGCAGTACCACCTCCCGAAGCTGACCCCTGCAACCCGTCACCCTGTGGACCCAACGCCCAGTGCAGTGCAGGCACGTGCACCTGCCTGGCAGGTTACCAGGGCGACGCCTACACCAGTTGTCGCCCCGAGTGCGTCCTGAACAACGACTGCGCCCTGAACAGAGCCTGCGTTCGCAACAAGTGCGTGGACCCCTGTTTGGGCACCTGCGGCAGAGACGCCACTTGCAATGTCCTGAGTCACGTGCCCATGTGCAGTTGCCCTGCTGGAATGTCTGGAAATGCGTTCATATCTTGCGATAGAGTGGAAGGTATGGAGGATAAGAGACTGTAGAAGAGTCTCCTTTTATCAAGAATCCTATCGAAGGGCTGATGAAACATTTTACTCCTTCTAATTCAGAACCAGCTCAGGTGAACCCCTGTAGCCCAACCCCCTGCGGACCTAATAGTCAATGCCGAGCTATTAATGGCCAGGCTGTGTGCTTCTGCGTGCCAGGATACCTTGGTACTCCACCTAGCTGTAGACCAGAGTGCACGGTTAGCTCAGACTGTCCCAGGAGTCAGGCCTGCAACAACCAAAAGTGCATCGACCCTTGTTCGGGCACTTGTGGCCTGAAGGCCCTGTGCCAAGTTGTCAATCACAATCCTGTGTGCAGCTGCTCCGAGGGCTTCACTGGCGACCCTTTCACTAGATGTGATTTCGTTCGTAAGGATCTACTGTTTTTAGGAGAATTCTTTTTGCGGCGTCAAAGATTGGCGAGATACATTTGTTGTCCCCTCTGGTTACTCCAGCTGTAAGAGTGCCATCCGAGGATACCTGCGCGTCCTGCCAATGCGGTCCCAACTCCATCTACCAAACCATCAACGATAAGCCGTCCTGCGCCTGTTTGCCCGATTTCATTGGCTCCCCGCCGAATTGTAGACCAGAATGCGTGAGCAACAGTGAGTGCTCCAGTAATTTGGCCTGCATCAATCGAAAGTGTCAGGACCCCTGCCCAGGCTCGTGTGCTCCCAACGCCGAGTGTCGCGTGGTCAGTCATACACCGATGTGTGCCTGTCTCGGTGGATACACTGGCGATCCCTTCACGCAGTGCAACTTGAAACAACGTAAGCTTCAGTACAGATACACTTGAAGAATTTCAGTAAATATTCAGGTTTCTACTAGAAGATCGATTACAAGTTTTGTCTTCATTCTTTTAAAAGATGAAACAAGGTTCCTAATTTTGGGATAGGCTTCCCAGTTCACAGATAAATCAAATACACTTACAGGAGAACAAAGTACTTCCTTTCCCCGTAGACTCAATTTAACAAAGTTTGAATCCTGTATTATTTGAGCCTCCAAGTATATTAGTAAAATCCTCACAAAAGCTACTACTTTAGTGGTCACAGTATTAACACCCTGGGAAACGAAGTGTTGGGTACAAGAAATGTGGTGTTTAACCCTCTAACCCTATGGTCCGTTTTCTAGCCGACGTTGAAATCGTGCCGCTGTCCCCGTGCACACCGTCGCCCTGCGGCCCCAACGCGATATGCAAAGAGCAAAACAATGCAGGTGCCTGCACCTGTGCCCCAGATTACATAGGAAACCCGTACGAAGGATGTCGACCAGAGTGCACGGTGAATTCTGACTGTCCCTCGAACTTGGCCTGCATAAGGTCCAAGTGCCAGAACCCCTGCCCTGGCACCTGCGGCCAGAACACAGAGTGTGCGGTGATAAACCACTCGCCGAGCTGCACTTGTCTGGCTGGATACACTGGAAATCCATTCTTTAATTGCAACCTGCAGCCGCAAGCCCGTAAGTCTGAGTATCACCCATCACCAGCATCATCGCCATCACAAAACGCCTCGATAGGGAAGAATAACGTTTAGACGCTCTTCACTCGTAACCATCGACGTCGCTTGCATCGTAATATCAATATGGATAATATCAATTGGTGGTGTACACCTGCCATTAACCCACTAATCTCAGCGAAAAGGAATAACGAATTTGGCCACGAGGGAGAGGTGGAAGGAGTCTGATGAAAAGTGTTTACGACTTGCAGCGATCGAACCAGAAAACCCGTGTAGCCCTTCGCCCTGCGGACCCAACAGCCACTGTCGCGTAAAGAATGGCCAGGCTGTCTGCTCTTGCTACCCCGAGTACATAGGCACTCCGCCAGGATGTCGACCGGAGTGCGTGGTCAGCTCAGAATGTCCCTCGAACGAAGCTTGCTTCGATCAGAGGTGTGTGGATCCCTGTGCAGGTCGTTGCGCCCCTAACGCTGACTGCAGGGTCGTGAACCACAGCCCTATCTGTAGTTGCAAGCTGGACTTTACCGGCGACCCCTTCACCAGATGCTTCCCGATACCAAGTAAGAGGAACTTGATCCCTGGAGGACCTTGTACATTAAGGGATACTTGTGAGAAGTTTGTGGTACTTTGAATTAAAGATGGGTGAAGATTCTAGAGATAGGGTTCTAGAAGATAGAATGCAGAAAGGTTCATTGCTCTTTTCTGGGTGAAGAGGAAGAAAAGTTGTGCCCCTGATATTTTTTCTTGTATTTTAACTTAGAAATGAACAATGTGCTGCTTTCTAGAGTCACCCTCTGTAGGAATAACAGAGAAATCTTTTATTCAGTGTATCATAAGGTGGATTTCATTGCATTAGGGAGACACTGCACATTATTTTCAGAACCACTGCCAGCCCCCGTTGTAAACCTCTGCGTGCCATCCCCCTGTGGCCCGTACTCGGAGTGTCGCGACATAGGAGGCGTTCCATCCTGTTCCTGTTTGCCGAATTACATGGGCAGCCCGCCGAATTGCAGGCCAGAGTGCACGATAAACCCCGATTGCCCCAGCAACAAGGTTTGCATGGGGGAAAAGTGCAGAGACCCGTGTCCTGGCTCGTGCGGAGTCGGTGCAATTTGCAGCGCGATTCGACACACCCCCATGTGCTCTTGCCCCGAAGGTTTTACAGGAGATCCATTCACTAACTGTGAACCAGTACGACCGCAATGTAAGACCTTTAATGAAGACGTGATGAAGAGTTTCTTTCAGGACTCCATTCTTAGACGATTATTGTGACTTTACAGTGCTAGACGTCCCAGCAGACCCCTGCAACCCTTCGCCCTGCGGCGCCAATGCAGAATGTAGCAACGGCGCTTGCACCTGTCTCCCTGATTACCTGGGAAACCCCTACGAACTCTGCCAGCCTGAATGCGTGATCAACGATCACTGCCCCTTCAACAGAGCTTGCGTTCGCAACAAATGCGTTGACCCTTGTATCGGTACTTGTGGTCAGAACGCTATTTGTGACGTTTTCAATCACGTGCCCATGTGCAGCTGTCCATCCGGGATGTCCGGCAACGCGTTCGTCCTCTGCTCTGTCTTACGAGGTGCTTGTGCATTTCGGGTCATCGAGTGTACTGTGATTACTGTACATCTCTGGAGACCTCTTGTCAAGATCGAATTAATCGATTTCGTATTAGGCTTCACGGTTGCCCTGTCTGGATGTTTTCGGCACATTTTCGGAATCAAAGGGTTACCATTTAATCCCCCTTGATGAGAGTCACCCAAAGGTGCACAGTGATGACGATAGACTCATTGGCTCAAAATGTGGGATTGTCCTTTAATTGTAGAGCACACAGTTCCTTTCTTAAATGATTCAATCCTCCCGCAGAACCATTGTCGCAGGACCCCTGCAGACCCTCCCCCTGCGGCCCCAACAGTCAGTGCCGTGTGGTGAACGGCCAGGCCGTGTGCAGTTGCGTCCAAGGATATTTAGGAACTCCGCCGTCCTGCAGACCCGAGTGCGTGCTCAGTTCAGACTGTCCACGGAATCTAGCCTGCAGCAACCAAAAGTGCATAGATCCCTGCCTAGGTACCTGTGGTCTGAGGACACAGTGCCAAGTTGTCGGTCACAATCCCATTTGCAGCTGCCTCCCCAGGCATTCTGGCGACCCCTTCGCCAGATGCGACCCGATACGTAAGGAGAATTGCAAGTGCATTATGGAAATCAGAAATTTGGGCCTCTACCTTTCTGGTCTAACAAGCCTAAATCTCTGTACCTCGTAATGATATCATCTCCTTGAAAGTAGCTTCCACTTTGTACATTTCTGATACAGTTGACACGCCAGTTGTGCCTGTAAATCCCTGCCAACCGTCTCCTTGTGGACCAAACGCTCAATGTCGCGTGGTGAACGACTCACCCTCTTGCACCTGCTCGCTCGATTTCATCGGCGCAGCACCCAACTGCAGGCCAGAGTGCGTGAGCAACAGCGAGTGCCCTGGCAATCTCGCTTGCATGAACCAAAAGTGCAGGGATCCTTGCCCCGGTGCCTGTGGCACGAACACGGAATGTCGGGTGGTGAGTCACACGCCCATGTGCGTCTGCATGAGTGGCTACACCGGAGATCCTTTCACCCAGTGCACCTTGCAACAACGTAAGACATGTAGCCAGTATAGGATTTCGATTAGAGACATTCTATTTATTTTCACATAGAGAAACATAATTTTTGCGAAGCAACGTATAGGACTTGGCACGGTGCAACTAACTATTTAATTGTAGCGACGATCTTCGAAAACGTGTCGCCCTGTACACCATCCCCCTGCGGAGCAAACGCCGCCTGTAAAGAGCAGAACGGCGCAGGTGCCTGCAGCTGTTTGCAAGATTACATTGGAAACCCGTACGAGGGATGTCGACCCGAGTGTATCGTGAACTCTGACTGCATATCGAACATGGCTTGCGTTAGGTCCAAGTGCCAGGACCCTTGTCCTGGCACGTGCGGCCAAAATGGGGTCTGCCAGGTGATCAATCACTCCCCTGCGTGCTCCTGCATGCCTGGATTCACTGGCGATCCCTTCAGATACTGCAATCCCATTTTACTATCTGGTAATTACTCTCTGATTAGTTGAAACGTTATCTCAGAGTCTACAAAAGTTTCTTCTTAGAGCCTCCAATCTAGAGTAGCAGGAAAACCACTTCAGTTACCTTCACTCTAGTTCTGTCTCTGTGCAATATTAGAACCGATCGCGAGAAACCCCTGTCAACCTTCACCCTGCGGGCCCAACAGCGTCTGCAGAGAAAACAACGGGCAAGCAGTGTGCTCCTGTTTGCCAGAGTACATAGGTTCTCCACCTGGATGTCGACCCGAGTGCGTGATAAGCTCAGAGTGCCCCACAAATAGAGCCTGCGTGAACAACAAGTGCGTCGATCCCTGTCCGCAGCCCTGTGGCTTGAACAGCAATTGCAGGGTCCTCAATCACAGCCCTGTTTGCAGCTGCAAGCAAAGTTACACGGGAGATCCGTTCAGTAGATGCTTCCCTATGCCACGTAAGATCAATTGAAAGACAGCGTTCATCAATGGGATGCAGGACACGTCACCATGATACTTCTTTCAGGACCTGCACCTGGTCCAGTCTTTCAGAATCCATGCGTACCGTCGCCATGTGGACCCTACGCAGAGTGTAGGGACATTGGCGGTGCACCATCTTGCTCTTGCCTCGCTTCTTACATCGGTAGCCCTCCAAATTGTAGACCAGAGTGTACCGTCAACTCAGATTGTCCCAGAAGTCAGGCTTGCATGAACGAGAGGTGTAGAGACCCCTGCCCAGGATCCTGTGGACTGTCCGCCACCTGCAGCGTCATCAATCACACTCCAACTTGCGTTTGCCCTGACGGCTTCACTGGGGACCCGTTCACTAACTGTTACTTGAAACGTAAGCGGTTCTTAGAAATTCATTGGAAAAATTAATGTGCTTCAGAGCTATCAGTGGCTAAAGTGATAGAGAATTGAAGGAGAACTTTGAGAATCACCTACAGTGTCAGACAAAAGTATTGGGACATATTTAAAACAGTATAACTTTGTTAAAATTTGTCCAAACGACTTGAATTTTTTTGAGAAACTAGAAGGATTAGTTTAGTAGATGACGTGTTTCGGCGTTTTGAAAAAATACAATTGGTCGGAATAGCGAAGAAAGAATGAAAGTCACTTTTTCAAATTTTTTATCTCAGCCTGTAATAAAAATTTAAAAACTCCGTTTGTAGATTTAAGTAAGTTGTATACATTCTGAAAATTTCATCTTTTGTACGGCATTGTAAGTAGCTCAATTGTTGGATCACTTATTTATTGATCCATCGAAGCATCCGGATTCTTCTTCCTCCAAATCGATCTAGTCAGTGTTATCGATACACTGTGACACGATATCTTTCACAACACAGCAATCGAAGAGCCAGTATTACCCGCTGACCGCTGCAATCCATCCCCCTGCGGTCCAAACGCGCTCTGTACAGAGGGTAGCTGTTCTTGCCTACCAGAATATCAGGGAGACCCTTACGCTGGTTGTCGACCCGAGTGCGTTCTCAATAGCGACTGTGCCCTTCCTCAAGCCTGCGTTCGCAACAAGTGCGTCGACCCCTGTCCTGGGACCTGTGGTCAAAATGCACAGTGCGACGTGTACAACCATATCCCCATGTGCAGCTGCCTGCCTGGAATGACTGGGAACGC
The DNA here is from genome assembly GCA_963932335.1 of Andrena marginata. Taxonomy (NCBI): domain Eukaryota; kingdom Metazoa; phylum Arthropoda; class Insecta; order Hymenoptera; family Andrenidae; genus Andrena; species Andrena marginata. The sequence continues at coordinate 10,412,054 of OZ010660.1, forward strand.
GTTCGTTTCTTGTCGTCCAAGCAGAGGTACGTGCCCGTTCAAGTCAAGAATCTTCATCGCCCCACTTAAAAAAGCTAGAATCTGCAGCTTCACTTTCATCGATTTTAGGACCCGAGGACCCCTGCAACCCGTCCCCCTGCGGACCCAACAGCGTCTGTCGCGTAATTAACGAGCAAGCAGTGTGCAGCTGCGTAGCCAGCTTCATCGGTGCGCCACCTTCCTGCAGACCAGAGTGCACAGTTAGCTCCGACTGTCCCAAGAACCAGGCTTGCAGTAACCAGAAATGCCTGAACCCCTGTGCTGGCACGTGTGGTGTCAGAGCTCAGTGCCAAGTGATTAATCACAACCCCCTTTGCAGCTGTCCAACTGGCTTCTCAGGAGATCCTTTCGTCAGATGCGAGCCTAAACGTGAGCCCAGTTCACTGTTAGATATTCCTCGAGGTCTGTTTTATCCGTCGATCTTCTTACCAAGCTTCTTTCATCCCCCTTTCAGCGGAAGAACCACCCACGCCTATCAACCCCTGTCAGCCTTCACCCTGCGGAGCGAACGCTGTCTGCCGAGTGGTCAATGACTCGCCCACATGCTCCTGTTTACCTGAATTCATCGGCGTACCTCCAAATTGTAGACCGGAGTGCATTAGCAACAGCGAGTGTGCTAGTCATTTGGCCTGTATGAGCAACAAATGCAGGGATCCTTGCCCTGGATCCTGCGGAGCTCACGCTGACTGTCGCGTTGTCAGTCACACTGCGATGTGCGTGTGTTCCGAAGGCTATCTCGGCGATCCCTTCAGTTTATGTGTCGCGAAACAACGTAAGAATCCATGGGCACTTGAGAATTAAAGACCTTGCAGTAAGAGGGGTACAGCTCTATTTTTGACAGTTTTGAATTATGACGTTAATATACGTGAAAAAAATTTTACATCGTTTGGTGCACGTTTGATGCCAATCCGATAACAAATGAGGGATTTATTGCAAATAAATAAAAATAAAAATATTAATATTAATATTAATATTTTTAATATTTTTAATATTAATATTTTTTACAGAATATTTTTTCACTAAAAATAGAAATAAAAACTTATCACTTTAGTAACTACTACTCATTGTGTGAAAATATATATATTTTCAATTAGTGTTCTATTTCAATGTTAAGTCAAAGGAATAATTTTATAAACAGTTTTTTCTAATTTACTCGAAGTTGGTAAATATGGGCCTGTACCCCTCTTGCTGTAAGATCATCAATTGAAAGCAAGAGTTCTCTCTCAACAGGGTGTTCCATTTGTTTCGCGTTTCAGCTGAAATAGAACCAGTCTCATCCACCCCCTGCACACCATCGCCCTGCGGTTCGAACGCCCTTTGCAAGGAGCAAAACGGAGTAGGCTCTTGCACGTGTCTGCCTGATTACATGGGCAATCCCTACGAAGGATGCCGCCCAGAGTGCGTCATGAACTCTGATTGCATGGCGACTCGGGCTTGCATCCGCTCCAGGTGTCAGGACCCTTGTCCTGGCTCCTGTGCCACGAACGCTGAGTGCCAGGTTGTCAACCACTTGCCCACGTGCACCTGTTTCCCTGGTTACACAGGACAACCGTACCAGTTCTGTCAGCCAATGGCAGTGGGGCCCAGTGAGCAACCCTTTTCTTTTCTAATTCTTCCAATGATAGTCTTCCTGGAGACTTCTAGACCGAATCTTCCTTTGGCAGTAATCGAGGATAGGGGGGACCCATGCTCCCCATCGCCCTGCGGACCGAACAGCCGCTGCCAGGTCGTCAACGACCAAGCAGTATGCTCCTGCCTGCCAGAGTACACAGGCTCTCCACCTGGCTGTCGACCAGAATGCGTGGTCAGCTCAGAGTGCTCCTCCAATCTAGCTTGCATCAATCAGAAGTGCAGAAACCCTTGTCCTGGCCCTTGTGGTATTGCAGCAGAGTGCAACGTGATTCACCACAGTCCCATCTGTGCATGCAGGGCAAAGTACACCGGCGATCCTTTTACTCGTTGCTTCCCTATGCCAGGTGAGAGTGCTCCCTGCAGTCTTCATCTCCCTCAAGGAATCTCTATATTCACCCACTTCGCTCGAGGCTACAATTGTGTCTGACACTATGCACAATTTTTAGAACCCCCTTCAGCAATACAGCCCTCAAACCCATGCGTGCCTTCGCCCTGTGGTCCGAACGCAGAGTGCCGCGACATCAACGGCATACCTTCTTGCTCCTGTATACAAAGCTACATCGGCAGTCCTCCTAGCTGTCGTCCGGAGTGCATAGTGAACTCTGATTGCTCCCCCAGTCAGGCTTGCATGAGGCAGAAGTGCGGGGACCCTTGTCCAGGCTCCTGTGGCGTGTTCGCCCAGTGCAGCGTGATCAATCATGTTCCGATTTGTAGCTGCATCGAAGGCTACACTGGTGACCCCTTCAGCAACTGTTATCCAAAACCACCTCCACGTAAGACTGTCCTTCTAGAACCTGAGACCTTCCTTGCACAAGCTTATTCACTATCTTTGATCCAACTTTTAGAACCAACAACTTTCGACGATCCCTGTAACCCATCACCCTGTGGACCGAACGCAGAGTGCAACGAGGGTATCTGCTCTTGTTTACCAGAGTACAGGGGTGATCCTAATGTAGGCTGTCGACCAGAATGTGTCTTGAATACTGACTGTTCCTTGAATCAGGCATGCGTTCGCAATAAGTGCAGCGATCCTTGTAGAGGCACTTGTGGACAGAACGCTGTCTGCAACGTTTTCAATCACATTCCCATGTGTAGCTGTTCGCCAGGCACCAGTGGAAACGCTTTTGTCCTCTGTTCCCCTGTCCAAGGTACCAAAACGCTTTATATCAACGAAGACAATTCGAAGACAATGGTCCCTACCAGAGTTAGGCAAATTTTATTTCGAATAATGAATAACGATTTTATTCGACGAAATATTATTAGCGAATAACGAATAAATTTGTAGTGTTATTCGAGCCAAATTTATTCGAATTATTTTTTACTTGAAGAAACTTTTATTCTTTATTCTCGAATAATTTCATATTATTCGTAACTTTTATTCAAATATTATTCGAAGTAAAATTTATTCGAAAAAATAGGTTCGATATTTTATTCGAAAAAATTTATTCGATATTTTTTATTCGCATAACACCCAACTCTGGTCCCTACACGCTTCTATCAGATATTGACAATGCGTCGACTTCTACCTACAGAACTCACCCCAGAAACACCGTGCAACCCGTCCCCCTGCGGTGCAAACAGCCAGTGTCGCCCTGTGAATGGGCAGGCGGTTTGCTCCTGTGTCCCTGGGTACTCGGGCAGTCCTCCGTCCTGCAGGCCAGAGTGCGTGGTCAGTTCAGACTGCTCAAGGAGCGAGGCCTGCAGCAACCTGAAGTGCGTGAATCCTTGCGCAGGGAGCTGCGGTGTCAGAGCACAGTGTCAGGTGATAAACCACAATCCCATATGCAGCTGCCCTCCTGGATCGTCTGGGGATCCTTTCGTCAGATGCGACACAATCAGTAAGATTCTCCAACCCCTAAAACATCAGGTTAATTCCCCTTCAGGCTTCAACCTGCGCGGTGTTATTTGCATAAACAATTTTCAGTGGATACCAAACCAGAAGTCATAAACGTCTGCAAACCGTCACCGTGTGGACCGAATGCGCTCTGCCGAGTGGTAAACGATTCTCCATCATGCACCTGTATGCCAGAGTTCGTGGGTGCCCCACCTAGCTGTCGACCCGAGTGCATCAGCAACAGCGAGTGCCCTGGAAATCTCGCTTGCATGAATCAAAAGTGCAGGGATCCTTGCCCTGGCTCGTGCGGAGCCTTTACTGAGTGTCGTGTGGTCAGCCACACACCCATGTGTGTCTGCTCCACTGGATACACTGGTGATCCCTTTACCCAGTGCTACGAGTTTGATCAACGTGAGACACTTTCACTTTTGCTTAAGATAGTTGGTGAAGTTTGGAAAGGGCTTACAGATTTAATTTTGCTTTGCGGGTAGATCTATCTCTCGTATCAAGATTATTCTGTTTATTTCATTAATAGGGAGGTTTCAGTTTGATGGGTTTTGATATGCATTCAAGTTTAATGGTTGAATTTGTTAAAAGGAAGGATTTCAGTCATGAATACTCAAGTTTAATTTTCTTTATTCAGCTTTATTTGTACTTTGATGATATTTCTACACTTTTCTTATTCTATTCTATTCCTCCATTCAGGGGTGCCATCTTCCCCATGTACGCCGTCCCCCTGCGGTTCAAACACCATCTGCAAAGAGCAGAACGGTGTTGGTTCCTGCTCCTGTCTACCCGAGTACATTGGTAACCCGTACGAAGGGTGTCGACCAGAGTGTACAGTCAGTTCAGATTGCCCTTCGAACCTAGCTTGCATGCGAAACAAGTGCCAGGACCCTTGTCCAGGGACCTGTGGTCAGAATTCTCTCTGCCAAGTGATTAATCACTCGCCTACGTGCACTTGCAATCCTGGATTCACTGGAGATCCATTTGCATACTGCCAACCTTCGCGAGCACCTGGTAAAGTATATTTAATTTGTAATACAGGAACTCTAAATTCTGTGCATTGAGTTTGAAATTGAAATTCAAGTGGGACAAAGTGGGTTCTTTGCCCAAAAACATTCAAAGATCCCCCTCTTCACTTACATTACAATTTTCTACCGACCTTCTACAAAAATTCCAGTCATCTATACTTATAGTATAATAGCTGCAAGTCAGTAAGCTTAATTTCAGCAATTTTCACGTTCCTTTACCCCCCAGACGTAGTCAAAGACCCTTCGGACCCTTGCTTCCCATCGCCCTGCGGTCCAAACAGTCAGTGTCGCGTGGTTTCCGGTAACGCTGTATGCTCGTGCCTCCCCGAGTATACCGGAAGTCCTCCTTCGTGCCGTCCCGAGTGCGTAGTCAGCTCAGACTGTCCCTCGAACCAAGCCTGCGTGAATCAAAAGTGCGTGAACCCCTGTCCACGAGCCTGTGGCCGGAACACCAACTGTCTAGTCGTCAATCACAGTCCAATTTGTACCTGCAAGGATGGAAACACTGGCAATCCTTTCACCAGGTGTTTCCCTCTACAAAGTAAGTCGCTCTAACAGTACACCTCGTATCTCCAACGAGCTAAACAATTACTTTACTCGATTTATTCTCTCCGTAGCACAATCGACGTTAGCCGATCTACCTCAAAACCCCTGCGTTCCTTCCCCCTGCGGTCCATATTCCGAGTGTCGAGATATCGGCGGTGCTCCATCTTGTTCCTGCTTAGCCAATTACTTTGGTAGCCCGCCAAATTGTAGACCAGAGTGCACCGTGAACTCTGACTGCCCCAGCGACAAGTCTTGTATAAGGCAGAGGTGCACTGACCCGTGTCCTGGATCCTGTGGCCTGTCAACAAGGTGCATGGTGTTCAATCACGTGCCTATGTGCAGCTGTCTGGAGGGATTCACCGGGGATCCTTTCAGTGGCTGCTCTCCTACCCCGAGTAAGGCTCCTTCCACAATTTTGTATCGTACTGGAGGAAACAAGGGTGTAGCAGTCGCAAATATAGTTTTAGGACAGTGATTCCCAACCTGTGGGTCGCCACGTTTTTTTTAATATTATTAAGTTAGGAAATACCTATTTGTAATGGGTTTTCTTTACCTTATTAAATTTACTGTACCTCATATGTGGGGGTTGCAGGTTATTTGAATAATATAAAATGGGATGGTGACTCAGAGAAGGTCGGAAAACACTATTTTAGGTTTTAGACGGTTCTCGCTACCCATTTTAAGCTTGAAATGCTACTCAATAGATATAAAGACCTTTTCCAATTAAAAACAGTGAATTATAAGACGTCGTCATAGAAATAGCTGCATCCTCGTTTGGTCCATCATAATTTTTGAAAATTCAAAAATGTTTAACACCTTGCCCACAATTGTAGCCCAAGTTGAACCAGCATCCAAAGACCCATGCAACCCATCGCCCTGTGGTGCGAACGCACAGTGCGACGACGGCGCTTGCACCTGTTTGCCTGGTTACACTGACAACCCTTACCTGGGTTGTAGACCAGAGTGCACTCTGAACACAGACTGTCCCAGAGACAGAGCTTGCCTGCGCAACAAGTGCGTGGATCCTTGCATTGGCACCTGTGCCCAGGGTGCAGTCTGCGACGTGTACAATCACGTGCCCATGTGCAGCTGCCCCATTGGAATGACAGGGAACGCGTTCGTTTTCTGCACTCCATTCAGAGGTACGAGGCTTGACAGAAATACTAGCATTCATTTAAATCATTTCAAGAGGATTAATCGAAATTTCCACGACAATCAGACCCAGTCGTACTGACACCCTGCAACCCAACCCCCTGCGGACCGAACAGTCAGTGCAGAGAAGTGAACGGCCAGGCCGTATGCACCTGTGTCCCCGGTTTTATCGGTATTCCGCCAACCTGCAGGTCAGAGTGCATTTTGAGCACGGACTGCGGACCAAAGGATGCCTGCGTGAATCAGAAATGCAGGGATCCTTGCGTCGGCACTTGTGGGATCAGGGCGACGTGCCAAGTGGTAAACCACAATCCCATCTGCAGCTGCCCTGCGTCACTGACTGGCGATCCCTTCGTCAGATGCATCGACAAGCGTAAGAATTCCATTTCCATGGGGATTTCCAATGCTTTCCCGGCTCCGCCGTGACGTGAGCTTGAACTCCATTCCGTTGCAGCGTTAATGGTACCGGTAAACGAGAATCCTTGCGAGCCGTCCCCCTGTGGGCCAAACGCGCAGTGTCAAGTGGTAAATGACTCCCCGTCGTGCTCCTGTGTACCTGAATTCACTGGCTCACCCCCGAACTGCAGACCGGAGTGCATCAGCAACAACGAGTGCCCCAGCAACATGGCCTGCATCAATCAGAAGTGCAGGGATCCTTGTCCCGGATCCTGTGGCGCCGGTGCTATGTGTCGCGCTGTGTCTCACACACCGATGTGCACCTGTTCACCTGGATACACTGGTGATCCGTTTACGCAGTGTGCCGTGGAGCAGCGTAAGAGTATTTCTACCTGGCGTCTTTTAGGATTCAAAGCTCTGGCGATTATTCAGTTTCGATTCAGTCACTCAATATTTCGACCAGCATCAACGCCACAATTTTTAATCCAATTTCCAAGGAAGCCCAGCTGAATTACTGTGTAATTCTCAACCACCCTTTACAGTCATACCCATGTACGTACCGCAGCCCTGCGTGCCATCCCCTTGCGGAGCAAACGCGCTTTGCAAAGAGAGGAACGGAGCAGGCGCCTGCTCCTGCCTGGCAGGGTACCTTGGAAACCCGTACGAGGGCTGTCGACCAGAATGCGTGATAAGCACGGACTGTGTCCCCAGCAAGAGCTGCGTGAGATTCAAATGCGAGGACCCCTGTCCAGGTACCTGCGGTCAGAACGCGGTATGCCAGGTGATCAATCACATGGCGACCTGCAGTTGCTTGCCCAGGTACACGGGCGATCCTTTCAGATACTGTCGCGAAGAAGATAGGGGTACGTGTTGGACTACCTTTGCAGGCTGGAATACTAGATTTTATCTCAACGTTTCGCTTAATAGAGACCCTGCCAATCCTGACCAACCCCTGCCAGCCGTCACCCTGCGGACCGAACAGCCTGTGCAGAGAGAACAACGGGCAAGCAGTTTGTTCCTGCTTGCCAGAGTATCTCGGTTCTCCACCAGGATGCAGACCAGAGTGCGTGGTGAGCGCGGAATGCGCCTCTGATCGCGTGTGCGTGAACCAGAGGTGCATCGACCCCTGCCCTGATCCTTGTGGAACCCAAGCGGTCTGCAGAGTCATCAACCACAGCCCGATATGCTCCTGCCGGCAGGATTACACTGGAGACGCGTTTACCATTTGCTTCCCAGCTCCACGTGTGTATTTCCCCAAGTGTCTTGATATTTCTAAACGGTTAGGAATCTTTACATTCATTTTGAAACCCCGCAGGACCGCAACCAGACCCACTACCATCTATCCAGCAGGACCCATGCCTACCATCCCCTTGTGGATCATATTCTCAGTGTCGAAACATCGGTGGAAACCCATCCTGCTCCTGCTCACCGGGTTACATAGGTGTGCCGCCGAACTGCAGGCCAGAGTGCACGATAAACCCAGAGTGCTCCAGTGCCCTAGCTTGCATTCGAGAAAAGTGCATGGACCCTTGTCCTGGATCCTGTGGCGTGGGAGCTAGGTGCAGTGTTCTTAATCACGTACCGATTTGCTCCTGCCCAGAGGGATACACTGGAGATCCATTCAGCAGTTGTACAGTGAAGCCTGTCTTATGTGAGAATCTGTCGGGGTTGTTTGGACTGCATGTTCAGAATGAGGCGCGACAGGTTTGAGCTCTTAGAGATAGGTTGCTAATTAGGGCTGGGACTATTTGTCGAATTTTTCGGTATTCGAATATTCGAATACATCAGTTGCTCAATTATTTGACGAATATGATTCGAATGTCCAAGTATTCGAATAGTATGGTCTGAATTGTAAATCAAGTTCTTTAGGTTCATTTTTTACAAGCTTTTATTTAGTTTCAGTTGTGAGTTCGTTAGTTCGTCAAGGTGAAATCTTGTAAGCTCATAATTTAATTTATAATTCACACCATACTATTCGAATACTTAAATATTCGAATAATATTCGAGTACTTAAATGTTCGGATAATAACATTCGAATACTCAAACATTCGAAGTTTATTCGTAGCTTCCGAATACTTGTAAAATATTCGAATATTAAATTATTCGAATAATCCCAGCCCTATTGATAACCATTGCTCCAGCAGAAGTGCTTACAGTCTGAACATAGGGTTCCAAGAATATTCCAGCTTCATCTTGATACTCAAACTGTCATTGACGATCCCTAAATCTCTACATAGCTGATAGACCAGCATCGGACCCATGCAACCCTTCGCCATGCGGCGCGAACGCCATTTGTCGAGACGGCTCTTGCTCCTGTCTTCCAGAGTACCAAGGCGATGCTTATGCTGGTTGCAGGCCAGAGTGCATCATGAACAGTGACTGTTCTCGCGATAGAGCTTGCTCGAGGAACAAATGCGTGGACCCGTGCATAGGAACTTGTGGGCAGAACGCACTGTGTCAAATAATCAACCACATCCCCATGTGCAGTTGCCCGGTGGGGATGTCAGGGAACGCTTTCATCTCCTGTTCCCCAGTGCAGGGTATAATATCGAGAATTTTCCTCGGATATCTTTATTCTAGTATCTTGTTCCTTGTATTAAAATTCTTCAATTCGAATCTCCCGTTCTTCTGTCAGAAGACACAGCCACATCGACACCCTGCTACCCGTCTCCATGCGGACCGAACAGCCACTGCCAAGAGGCGAACGGAGTGGCAGTGTGCAAGTGCATAGCAGGTTTCGTCGGGAGTCCGCCGACCTGTAGGCCAGAGTGTATCGTCAGTTCAGACTGCGAGCTGACGAAGGCTTGTGTTAACCAGAGATGCAGGGATCCTTGTCCAGGCTCTTGTGGTCTGATGGCGGAGTGCTCCGTGGTGAATCACAACCCCATTTGCAGATGTCCTCCGAGTATGACCGGTGATCCGTTTACTGGTTGCAGAGTTATGGGTGAGGGAGCAGAAGGGAATGAATGTTTATACCGTCAGTGGAAGGAATATGACGAGTTAGTGAATTTAAAATGGTGGTAAAGATAGTTTGCTCTAACAAGAGAAGATCCCGAACCCGAGAATTAAAAAAATTTTGAAACTTTGTGAATATGTAGGGAATTTCCTCCTGATTACAACGCAATTTTTGTTTGCTGCCCAAATTCACTCGAAGGGGGTTGAAATTAACCCCTGAAAATTCGGCTATTTTCTGATTTTGTGTTATAACTCACGAACTGTACGAGATAGAAAAAAGTTTCAAGACAAAAGTTAAGTCTTTTAATTAGATCTATCATTTGGTAAATAAATTATTTGACAGTTAACGAATTATAACACAAAATCGGAAAATATCCGGATTTTCGCGGAGTCAATTACACCCCGTTGGAGTCAATTTGGGTAACAAACAAAAATTACGCCGTAATCAGGAAGAAATTCCCTACATATTCGCAAAGTTTTAAAAGTTTTTCAAGTTCCGGGTTCGGGATGTTCCCTTGTAAGTGCCACTGTATATTCCTTTCATCCACGATATGAAACCAACACTTGGTCACACTACGTCTGCTTCTAAGACTGTTCATTTTCCCTGCACCCTTCAGTCGAAGAGCCCCTCACCGCAATCAACCCCTGTTACCCCTCGCCGTGCGGTCCAAACTCGCAGTGCCAAGTGGTGAACCAAGCTCCAGCGTGCTCGTGTCTGCCAGATTTCTCGGGATCGCCGCCCAATTGTAGACCAGAATGTGTCATGAACACCGACTGCCCGCTTCGCGAAGCTTGTGCGAGCCAGAGGTGCAAGAACCCGTGCCCTGGCTTGTGCGGGGCGAACGCTGACTGCAGCGTGTTTAGTCACACTCCAATCTGCTCCTGTCGCTCAGGATTCACTGGAGATCCGTTCATACAGTGCACTGCCCTTCCGAGTAAGTCGATCTTAAGTTCCCCTGCTTCGGTTAGAAGCTTCAAAATCCTTGGAAACGTTCTTTCATCACTTTAAATCGATATTCCTCGCGTTATAGTCGAAGACGAAAGACCCACACCCTGCAGCCCATCGCCCTGCGGTGCGAATGCAGTGTGTAGGGTATCAGGGAACGCAGCTGCCTGTGACTGTCTGCCGGACTACATTGGAAACCCCTACGACGGCTGCAGGCCAGAATGTGCCGTAAATTCGGACTGCCCTGCGAACTTGGCCTGCGTGAGGTCCAAGTGTCAGGATCCCTGTCCTGGCGCTTGTGGTCAGAACGCGGTGTGCCGCGCTCTCCTGCACGCCCCAGTGTGCACTTGCATTCAGGGGTACACTGGCGATCCTTTCAGATACTGCAGCATGAGTCCAGTGAACCGTAAGAGTCGATAGATTTTATAATTAACATGTTTAACTGGTGAGACTGTTTAATTAACTTTCTACTGTTCAAAGCGAATGATACTTAAAGTTATGCTACCTCTTCCTACGATTGCAACTATGAGTGTTTTGCATTGGAATATTAATTGTAATGAACAAGGGTAGGAGCTAGAATAGCGAACTAAGTTTGGGGGCATTAATTACGCTCACACAGATTTTACAAGCCTTGCTGAAGTTCCCTTAAACTCCTGCAAGGAGGATCTATCACACTAACTTGGAAAGACCGTCATTCCCAGTTCCCTTTTTAGAAGATGCCGTGGTAGCCGATCCCTGCAACCCGTCACCCTGCGGCGCAAACAGCCAATGCCGCGTGAACAACAATCAAGCAGTGTGCACTTGTCTATCCACATACATCGGCAGCCCACCGAGCTGCAGGCCCGAGTGCGTGGTCAGCTCAGACTGCCCGATGACTCGCGCCTGCACCAGCCAGAAGTGTATAGACCCGTGCCCCAACTCCTGCGGCGTGAACTCCAATTGCAGGGTCATCAACCACAGTCCTATTTGCTTGTGCAACAACGGATTCACGGGTGATCCATTCACTGCCTGCTTCCGTGCTCCTGGTACGAATCACCCTGAGAACTAGCCATTCAGTACCGGTTTAAAAATTCCATCCACTGACCCACCACCTCCTTCAGAAATAGACACGTCGCCAGCAGTGCAAAGAGACCCGTGCTCACCTTCGCCCTGCGGTCCAAACGCGATTTGCCAGAACGTGGGACAAACTCCAGCCTGCACCTGCTCGTTGAACTATCGTGGTAGCCCTCCAAATTGCAGGCCCGAGTGTACCATCAACTCCGAATGTCCCAGTAACCAAGCTTGCATACGAGAGAGGTGTCAGGATCCCTGTCCAGGCTCCTGCGGCTTCAATGCCATGTGCTCGGTGTTCAATCACGTTCCGATTTGTAGCTGCATCGAAGGCTACACTGGAGACCCCTTCAGTAGATGCAATCAACCGATCCTCCCTAGTAAGTAACAAGGAGATTCTGAATTGGCTTCTTTAATCGTCTGTGCCCTGACACGGTTACTCTGCGATCAGTCGCGCCAGCGGAAGTAGACCTGTGCAATCCATCCCCCTGTGGACCCAACGCTCAGTGCGACGATGGGATTTGCTCCTGCATGCCTGACTTCTACGGGGACTCCACTATCGGTTGTCGACCGGAATGCGTGCTGAACAACGATTGCCCTCGAGACAGAGCCTGTATCAGGAACAAGTGCGAGGACCCCTGCGTTGGCACTTGCGCCAACAACGCACTGTGCACCGTAGTTAACTACGTGCCCATGTGCAGCTGTCCAGCTGGCCTCGAAGGAAATGCATTCGCGTACTGTCGCCCTGCGTTAGGTATACCTCCTTGCATTCCTTTCTTCTCCAACAGTTGGAACACAGAACACGAAGGGTTTCATTAAGAACTAATCCTTGAATAGCCGACGTTCCATCGTCCCCGTGCACCCCGTCGCCCTGCGGACCCAACAGCCAATGCCGCGGCAATAATGGTCAAGCGAGCTGCAGCTGCGTACCAGGCTATCTAGGGAACCCACCAAACTGTCGTCCAGAGTGCATAGTCAGCTCCGACTGCCCTCCCAACGAGATCTGCACGAACCAGAAGTGCAGGAACCCTTGTATAGGCACTTGTGGCTTGGGGGCCCGTTGCACGGTAGCGAATCGCAACCCCATATGCCACTGCCCTGAAGAATTCACGGGGGACCCGTTCGTTCGGTGCACGTCGCTTCGTAAGTCACACTCACCAGTCCCATGGATTAAAATTAAATACGTGACACCTTTACAATTTTTTCTAAGCGTCAAAATTACGGAATTTGTAGCGTCACTGCCACCAGAGCCGATAAACGTTTGCCAGCCATCGCCTTGCGGACCCAATGCCCAGTGCCAGATCTCTGGAAGCTCACCCTCCTGCTCTTGTTTGCCCGATTTCATCGGCTCCCCACCGAATTGCAGGCCCGAGTGCGTGAGCAATAGCGAGTGCCCGAGTCAGCAAGCCTGTATAAACCAAAAGTGCAGAGATCCTTGCGTTGGCTCCTGCGGTGCAAACGCGATGTGTAGAACTGTTAGCCACACCCCCATGTGCTACTGCGAATCTGACTACACGGGTGACCCGTTTGTGCAGTGCTCTATCAGGCCCAGTAAGATTTTTATTATAATACTCGTCCTAATGAAGCTGGAATGTTTCAAGGGATTTGCTTGAAGATTCCATCGAGTTTCGCTAATGAAAGTTAATTTCAACGACATAATCCGTCAGTTTTAGCCGAGGACCAGCAGGATGGATTCAGAAATCCATGTCTACCGTCCCCCTGCGGACCCAACGCGAGGTGCACCGAGAGAAACGATGCAGGTGCCTGCACGTGTCTTCCTGGTTACATAGGCAACCCTTACGAAGGGTGCAGGCCAGAGTGTGTCTTAGATTCCGACTGCTCGCCCACTAGAGCCTGTATCAGTTCCAAATGCGTCGACCCGTGCCCAGGAACTTGTGGAACGAACGCAGAATGCCATGTTATCAATCACAGAGCTTCTTGCTCTTGCTACCCCAGCTTCACTGGGGACCCCTATCGATACTGCTCTGTTCAGCCAACTGGTAAGTCTGGCTAACGCTGGTTTTCCATAAAAGCTTGCATTTTCAATGGAATTATAATCCTTCTTATAAAACACTCCACAGTTTCTGACGTCAGCCCAACCGACCCTTGCGCCACTGGCCAATGTGGCTCGAACAGCCAGTGCAGGGTGGTGAATCAGGTAGCGGTTTGCTCCTGCCTACCGACTTACATTGGCACACCACCAGCTTGCAGGCCAGAGTGCGTCACAAGCTCAGAATGCTCCTCAGATAGAGCGTGCATCAGGCAAAAATGCGCGAACCCTTGCCCTTCGTCCTGTGGACAGAACACGGATTGTAGGGTCGTCAACCATTCACCCCTTTGTAGTTGTTTGAGGGGGTACACTGGCGATCCATTCACAATATGCTTCAGAATCCCATGTGAGTCCAGTGGCAACTGATTTTCATTGCTGCTATCATTAATCAGGATTTATCTGAGTATCAGAGTGTACCTGAGTTAAAACTAACCCCAGTTCTAATTAACTAGCTTCTACTAAATCAATTAAAAAATTTACATTGCAAATTTCAGTGACTCCACCTGTTGTAAGCGACCTAGTACCAAGAGACCCCTGCATTCCATCCCCCTGCGGCGTTTACTCAGAGTGTCGAAACATTGGAGGGATTCCCTCCTGCTCTTGTCTAGTCACCTACACTGGAAGTCCACCGAATTGTCGACCAGAATGCACACTCAACTCAGACTGTCCTCCAAACGAGGCCTGCGTGCAGCAAAAGTGCAGAGACCCTTGCCCTGGCTCGTGCGCCCTGCAAGCTCAATGCAGCGTAGTCAATCACGTCCCAACGTGTTTCTGTCCACCTGGTTACACTGGTGATCCTTTCACCAACTGCATTCTCTATCGTAAGACTCCTTGTTTCTATCACATCCCTCGCAAGCTTATTTTCACCTCTATTAACCCTGAGGAATTCTAGAACCTTTAATCGAAACGGACCCCTGTGCATCGTGTGGATCGAACACGCAGTGCAACAATGGAGTGTGCACCTGCTTGCCAGAGTACTCTGGTGACCCTTACACGGGGTGCAGGCCGGAGTGTGTCCTAAGTAACGACTGTCCAACCACGAGAGCTTGCGTCAGAAACAAGTGCTTGGATCCTTGCGTTGGAACTTGTGGGCAGAGTGCATTGTGTAACGTTTTCAACCACGTGCCCATGTGCAGTTGCCCTTCGGGAATGTCGGGGAACGCGTTCGTCCTCTGTTCCCCTGTCCCAGGTAGGGTTTGCAGATTTTGAAGGGTTTACATGCGAAAGATGAAGGAAGAGATCGTTTTTATTAAGAATTCTTGGACCCTTTTAGTGACAACGTTCAGCGATCCCTGCAATCCATCCCCTTGTGGACCTAACAGCCAGTGCAGGCAAAACAACATGCAGGCTGTGTGCTCTTGCGTCAATGGATACCTAGGTGCACCCCCTACTTGCAGGCCAGAGTGCACAGTGAACTCAGACTGTCCATTAAACGAAGCTTGCACGAATCAAAAGTGTCGAGACCCTTGTCCAGGAAGCTGTGGCATCAACGCCGTCTGCAATGTCCTCTATCACAACCCTGTGTGCACCTGCCGTGACAGGATGACCGGAGACCCCTTTGTCAGTTGCTACCCCATGCGTAAGGATTCCATAAACCCCCTTTGGAGTATTTTAAAACACTTACACCACCAGAGTATTCAAAGTAACGAAGGTTTCTTGAACCCTGAAGCCACAAGACCACCACCCTCAGTCAACCCTTGCCAACCGTCCCCGTGTGGTCCAAACGCTCAGTGTCAAGTGGTGAACGATCAACCATCCTGTTCCTGTCAGCGAGACTTCATAGGATCACCCCCCAATTGTCGCCCCGAGTGTGTCAGCAACAGCGAGTGCTCGAGTCACTTGGCTTGCATGAACCAGAGGTGCCAGGACCCCTGCCCCAACTCCTGCGGCGTGAACGCGATCTGCAGAGTGGTCAGTCACACTCCCATGTGTGTCTGTGACACAGGCTACACTGGCGATCCTTTTACGCAGTGCCTGCCACAGCCATGTAAGGATTTCATGCGAATTAAGTCGGCTTTCCCTTCTGTATACGTGCCAGCACAAGATCCATTCTCTTTCAGTCGACGTGCAAGTCAGCAGACCCGACCCCTGCACCCCCTCGCCATGCGGCGCCAACACTCTGTGCCGCGTTCAGCAGAATTCGGCCTCCTGCGCTTGCCAGGACGACTACATCGGCAACCCTTACGAGGGGTGCAGACCGGAGTGCACGCTCAGCTCGGACTGCCCCTCAAATTTAGCCTGCATCAGGTCCAAGTGCAGGGACCCCTGCCCTGGGACCTGTGGCCAGAACGCTCAGTGTTACGTCATCAACCACGCAGCGACTTGCAGCTGCTTCGAGCGATACACGGGGGATCCTTTCGTCTACTGCAACCCCTTCAGAGAGCCACGTAAGAGGATCTACAAAGGATTGAAGTGAAAAATGCTGCAGTAGATCGGAATGATAGACGATGATTTCCATTCTTGCAGTGCCTACGCCTGACGTAATTAACCCCTGCCAACCATCCCCCTGCGGACCATACAGCCAGTGCAGGGAAACAAACGGACAAGCTACGTGCTCTTGTTTACCAACGTACACTGGAACACCACCCAGTTGCAGACCAGAGTGCACTGTTAGCTCGGATTGCCCGTTGAGCCTAGCTTGCAGGAACAACAAATGCATGGACCCCTGTCCCGACTCCTGTGGTCAGCAGAGTACCTGCAGAGTCGTGAACCATAGTCCAATCTGCTCCTGCAAGCCAGGTTACACTGGCGATCCCTTCACCCACTGTTTCTACAATCCACGTAAGCGTCTGGAATGCCCTGACACGTCCAACTGTCATAATCTGCGGTGGGATAAAAATAATGATCCAATTCTAGCTGCGCCCATCATGGACACCCCAATGGATCCATGCGGCAGCTCGCCCTGTGGCCCCAATGCCCAGTGTCGTAACATTAACGGTTCTCCTTCCTGCTCCTGTTTAATCAATTACATCGGCGCCCCACCAAATTGCCGCCCGGAGTGTGTCATCAACGCTGACTGCTCCAGAAATGAAGCTTGCATGCGCGAGAGGTGCCAGGACCCTTGTCCAGGCTCCTGCGGGCTGAACAGTGTCTGCGCGGTTCACAATCACGTGCCCGTTTGTACTTGCCTCGAGGGTTACACCGGAGACCCCTTCACTAGTTGTCAACCCACGCCAATGAGTAAGCTGAACCCCTAAGAGCGTTGAAATGGTGGCTCATGACATCAAACAGTCGCATTGATTATCTCCTGGTAGTAGGTACAGAGGAACCCGTGACAGACCCCTGCAGCAACTCCCCGTGTGGTCCCAACGCGGAGTGCAACAATGGAGCGTGCTCCTGCTTGCCCGAGTACAGTGGAAACCCTTATATCGGTTGCCGCCCTGAATGCGTGCTCAGTAACGACTGCGCAAACGACAGAGCTTGCATTAGAAACAAATGCGTGGACCCTTGCCCTGGAGCTTGTGCCCAGAACGCCCTTTGCAGAGTAATCAATCACGTGCCCATGTGCAGCTGCCCCCCTCAGACTAATGGAAACGCCCTGATTTTGTGCTCCCCTGTCAGAGGTATTATACAGCTCCTTGATCGAGGTCTGAAGATTGAGGAGAATATTCTGATGACCCTTAAACCCTTAAATCGCAGTACCCTCGACGACGAGACCCTGCAACCCGTCCCCATGCGGTCCGAACAGTATCTGTAGAGAAGTGAACGACCAAGCTGTGTGCACCTGCGCGCCAGAGTACCTTGGAACCCCGCCTTTATGCAGACCAGAGTGCACGATCAGTTCGGACTGCCGTAGAGACCAAGCTTGCGTGAACCAGCGGTGCAGAGACCCGTGTCCAGGAACCTGTGGCATTCAGGCGAGATGTATGGTCGTGAATCACAATCCCGTGTGCTCATGTCAAGATCGCTACACGGGGGATCCCTTCATCAGATGCGAAATGATCAGTAAGGGAGCGAATGATAGCTTAAAAATCTTTTAGATCCCATGTACAGTGGTATAAATACTCTAAAGAAGTTTCCTTTAGACACTTTACATGAGATCGTCAGATCAATCCAGAAATTCGGGAGGGATACGAAATAACTCTACCTTACTCTTCGTAGAAGACGTAATAGTACCGACGAACCCCTGCCAACCGTCACCCTGCGGCCCGTACTCCCAGTGCCAAGTAGTCCGAGACACCCCCTCGTGCTCTTGCCTACCCGAGTACAAGGGCGCCCCTCCTGCCTGCAAACCCGAGTGCATTGCCAGCTCCGAGTGCCCCAGCCACCAAACATGCGTGCAACAGAAGTGCAAAGACCCCTGCCCAGGCCTCTGCGGAGAGATCTCCGAGTGCCACGTGGTGTACCACGTGCCCCACTGCGTGTGCCCCAATGGTTTCACCGGTGACCCGTACACGCGTTGCTCAGTGATAAGTAAGGAGAAAGAAAGCATGCAAGAAGAGAGTAATGAAATGTGATCGTGATCGTAGGAGAACTAATCTGTGATTTTGCATTGTTCTAGCTCGCGACCCGGAACCCTCGCCCTGCTCGGAAGCCACTTGCGGCACGAACGCGTTGTGCAGAGAACGAGACGGCGCTGCTGTCTGTTACTGTCCCCCTGAATATATAGGCAACGCTTACGTAGGCTGCAGGCCCGAGTGCGTCATAAACCCTGACTGCCCTTCCAACAAAATGTGCGTTCGAAACAAATGCCAGGACCCTTGCCCAGGGACCTGCGGTCGAAACGCAGAGTGTGCGGTGGTTAACCATCAACCGTTTTGCACCTGTCGAAGTGGCTTCACCGGCGACCCGTTTGTCGTGTGTTACGCGGACAGTAAGTTCACCTGACTCCCCCTGTTTCCTGATTGCAATGGAATAATGAAAGGATTTAAGAACTCACCCTGAAACCTGCTCCCCAGTAATAGTCCCCAAAGAGAACGTCTGCAGCCCATCACCCTGCGGATCGAACAGTCAGTGCAAAGAGGTCTCTGGCCAGGCTGTGTGCTCTTGCCTGCCGAATTACGTGGGCACCCCACCTGGGTGCAGGCCAGAGTGCGTGGCTAGCTCCGAGTGTCCCACCCAGCTAGCGTGCAAGGACTACAAATGCACGAACCCTTGCCCGAGCCCTTGCGGATTGAACACCAAATGCGTTGTCGTTAACCACAGTCCCATCTGTAGCTGCATGCCGGGCTATAGCGGAGATCCTTTCACCCTCTGCGCATCCATTCCACGTAAGGAGCATGGTCCATTAATTTGAAACGTACCGGGAGGAACTGGAGGATTATGGACATTCGTTAATCCCCAATTATAGCTGCCCCAGTCCCCGGCCCAGTGGAGACAGACCCCTGCGTACCATCCCCCTGCGGTAGCTTCGCCCAGTGCAGAAATATCCGCGGCTCAGCCGCATGCAGCTGCACGGAGGGCTACATTGGCCAGCCACCCAACTGCAGGCCCGAGTGCACGATCAACTCCGAGTGCCAGAGCAACATGGCCTGTATAAACATGAAGTGCAAGGATCCCTGCCCTGGGTCCTGCGGCTCCGGCGCCTTGTGCGCGGTCGTTAACCACATACCCATATGCAACTGCCCCGAAGCGTTCACGGGAAACCCGTTCACCCTTTGCCAGCCGCTGCCAGCCACACGTAAGGACCCTGCTCGATCCTTCACAGTTTGCATGAAAGTTCCTGGAGGGTTTTTGTTTTCATTCGCTCATTTCACCTTGCAGCTCCACCAACACTAGCAGAGGACGAGTGTAGCCCGTCACCTTGCGGCCCCAACGCGGAATGCGCTAACGGCGAATGCAGCTGCCTGCCGGAGTTCCAAGGGAACCCCTACCTAGGATGTCGACCTGAGTGCGTACTAAATTCGGACTGCCCCAGAGACAGAGCCTGCTCGCGCAATAAGTGCGCGGACCCGTGCCCAGGGACTTGTGGCCTCAATGCCCTTTGCACGACCATCAATCACGTGCCCATGTGCAGCTGCCCTGGGAACATGACTGGAAACGCGTTCAGTCAGTGCACCCCTCTTCAAGGTACTCCACCAACAGTTGCTTCCGAAAAGCAGGCGCCCTGCCCTCTGAAGGGAACTATTTCGTGTAACACTAATTCTTTCTGTCAGATATCACGCCCACTAACCCCTGTAGCCCGACACCCTGCGGACCCAATAGTGAGTGTCGCGTGGTGAACGGTCAAGCGGTCTGTTCCTGCGTCAGAGGGTACTTGGGAAGCCCACCCACCTGCAGACCCGAATGCATAGTCAGCACAGACTGTCCGCAGAACGAGGCCTGTAGCAATCAAAGGTGCACGAACCCCTGCCCTGGGTCCTGTGGAATTGCAGCAAAGTGCAACGTCGTCAACCATAATCCCATATGCGTGTGCCCGTTGAGATACACTGGAGACCCATTCGTCCAGTGCACACCCTTCTGTAAGAAACGGTTGCCTCCTTAATTAATCGCTTTCAGGTCATGCTTCTGACAGAGATTGAAGTGTTAGTAGAATATTCCCCACATCAAGATGAAGCTTGCTTTATTCCAGACGAACAGCCAGCAATAGACCCCTGCCAACCTTCACCCTGCGGACCAAATTCCCAGTGTCAGGTGGTCAGCGACTCTCCCTCGTGCTCCTGCACGCCAGGCTTCTTTGGCAGTCCACCCAGCTGCAGGCCAGAGTGCGCAAGCAACAGCGAGTGTCTTGGTCACCTGGCTTGCATCAATCAGAGGTGCCAAGATCCTTGCATCGGGTCTTGCGGCGCCAATGCTGATTGTCGCGTTGTCAGTCACACCCCCATGTGCACATGCTTGAGCGGTTACACTGGCGACCCCTTCACTCAGTGTCTCTTCAGGGAACGTAAGGGTCGAACCATCCCCTCGATAACGTTCTTCTATTCGTCAGTCGCTCACTTCCTCACCGTTCGATTTTATAGCCGTGACGATTCCCGCGCCCACTGACCCCTGTAATCCATCACCCTGCGGCTCCAACGCCGTCTGCAGAGAGCTGAACGGCGCAGGCTCCTGCACCTGCATCACCAGCTACATCGGTAACCCGTACGAAGGATGCCGACCCGAGTGCCTCCTGAACTCAGACTGTCCCTCAAGCCAGGCCTGCATGAACAACAAGTGCAGGGACCCTTGCCCTGGAATCTGCGGTCGAAACGCAGAGTGCCACGTTGTCAATCACCTGCCAGTGTGCGAGTGCTACCCGAGACACACTGGCAACGCGTTCGTTCTATGCACACCTGTTCAGCTAGGTACGTTGCGTCCTCGAGGAAGAAGAATTTCTGAAGAGTAGATGAAGCTGCGGGGATTGCAATGATTATTACCTTTGTAGAAGTCGATCAGACGATCAGCAGACCTTGTAACCCATCACCCTGTGGACCGAATAGTCAGTGCAGGGCGATCAACGGACAGTCGGTGTGCTCTTGCCTGCCAGACTTCATGGGCAGCCCACCTGCCTGTAGGCCAGAGTGCACAGTGAGCGCTGAGTGCGCCTCGAACTTGGCTTGTATCAATAAAAAGTGCAGCGATCCGTGTCCTGGATCCTGTGGCTCTAGCACGAGGTGCGAGACGATCAATCACAGAGCGATCTGTGCTTGCCAGCCTGGTTATACTGGCGACCCTCTCGTCGCCTGTTTTGATGTACCACGTAAGTCTCGTTAAGCCTCCCACAGTTCCTGTCCGCCGTGTATTAAACATTCAGAGTTTGTTCTTACATTCTCATTCCAGTTCGAGAGCCTTCACCTGTCCCGCCATACGTGAACCCATGTGCGCCCTCGCCCTGTGGACCCTACTCCGAATGTCGCGACATAAACAGTCAGGCCTCCTGCGCCTGTCTATCAGACTACATGGGAACGCCGCCTAATTGTAGACCAGAGTGCATTCGGAACTCTGAGTGTCCCAGTAATCAGGCTTGCATCCAGAGAAAGTGTCGATACCCTTGCGATGGAGTTTGCGGCGTGGGAGCTCAGTGCTCGGTGATCAATCACACCCCTATTTGCAATTGTCCCGATGGCTACTCCGGAGATCCCTTCGTTAGATGTTCGCCTGCTATAGGTACGGTTTCTGTGGCAGAGTTAATAAAATAATCCTGTATCCTCCAGATTTGTATAGCACTGTTTGAAACGTTTCGTGTGTTAGTCGACTTGGACCAGCCAGTGGATGCCTGTGCCAATTGCGGCTCGAACACCCAGTGCCTGAACCAAGTGTGCTCTTGCTTGCCAGAGTATCAGGGAGACCCACTGTTAGGTTGTCGCCCCGAGTGTGTCCTGAATTCAGACTGCTCGCGGGATAGAGCCTGCATGAGGAGCAAGTGTAATGATCCATGCGCTGGAACGTGTGGTCAGAACGCCTTGTGTTCTGTCGTCAACCACGTCCCGGTTTGCACCTGCCCTCCTGGAACGTCTGGAAACGCGTTCGTAGTTTGCTCCACGGTGCAAGGTACATATCCCTCTGGCAGCTAGGGTAATTTTTTGCCAGGCTACATTGTTTAACGTCTAATCTACAAATCTTTCGATCCTGGGTACAGTACAAAGGCCCCAAGACCCATGCAACCCGACACCCTGTGGGCCCAACAGCCAGTGCAGAAAGATAAACGATCAAGCAGTCTGCTCCTGCATACCTGGCTACCTGGACACGCCACCAAACTGCAGACCCGAGTGCATCCTCAGCTCCGACTGCCCGTCCAACATGGCCTGCAACAATCAGAAATGCATAAACCCCTGCCCAGGTACCTGCGGCATCAGGGCAGAATGCGTGGTCGTGAACCACAACCCGATCTGTAGCTGCCCCATGGAACTCACTGGCAACCCCTTCACCATGTGTATCAGAAGACGTGAGTACTCTCCTAGTATCGATCAGAAGTGGGTTAATAATCCTGGTGGACGAGTCACGTCTATCACTTCTATCATTTCAACAGAGGAACAACCACCCGTTCAGAACCCCTGCATCCCATCGCCCTGCGGACCGAACAGTCAATGCCAGGTGATAAACGATTCACCTTCGTGCTCCTGTTTACCCGAGTTCCTAGGATCCCCACCGAATTGCAAGCCAGAGTGCATCAGCAACAGCGAGTGCTCGACGCACTTGGCTTGCATCAGTCAACAGTGTCGCGACCCTTGCCCTGGTTCCTGTGGTTCCAACGCCGAGTGTCGAGTGATCAGTCACACCCCGATGTGCGTCTGCTCTTATGGTTTCATTGGCGATCCGTTCATTCAGTGTACCTTGAAGCCAGGTAAGCAACATTCGAGTCGCGACAGTAACCGGTGTTTTGGAAGAAGTAACTAATGAGAAATGGGTTGACAGTGGTCGAAGATACATACGCGCAGCCCACACCCTGTATGCCCTCCCCCTGCGGCTCGAATGCCATCTGTAACGAGCTAAACAGCGCTGCCTCCTGCAAGTGCCTCCCAGATTACGTTGGCAACCCGTACGAAGGGTGCAGACCTGAGTGTATCATCAATTCCGACTGCACAGCTGACAGAGCTTGTATCAAATCCAAGTGCCAGAACCCCTGCCCAGGCTTCTGCGGCTACAACGCCGTCTGCCAAGTGGTCAATCACGCTCCCCTTTGCACCTGCCAGCTGGGTTACACCGGCGATCCTTTCACCCAGTGCAATATCGTTCAAGAACAACGTAAGTGGCCAAAACACAGAGAGAAGCTCGATGGACAATTTACAGAGTCTAATTGCAAACGTTCTTTCAGCGAGACCAGCTGACCCCTGTAGCCCCTCGCCCTGCGGCCTGAACAGTCAGTGCCGCGTGTCCAACGGCCAAGCTATCTGCTCGTGTTCACCCATGTTCATTGGAAGCCCGCCGATGTGCAGGCCAGAGTGTACAGTTAGCTCAGACTGCGCGACAAACCGCGCTTGCAAGAACCGCAAATGCGTCGACCCTTGTCCTGGCATTTGCGGAATAAACGCGAGATGCGAGGCGATCAATCACAGTCCCATTTGCAGCTGCAATTCTGGTCTCACGGGGGATCCTTTCGTCAGATGCTTCAAGGTTCCAAGTGAGTAGCGCGTCCTAAAACTCTAATCACAACTATTAGCTGCTACCCGGATGATGAAAGGCTGGATGGCTGCTGTTTGAGGCTTCCAGATGGAAGCCGGATATGCTATGTCCGGTTGTCATATAAATCATAAAAAAAAACAGCACCGTTTAGCTTAGTTTTTGGTGGAAACGGTTCCATTTGGATATATTGAAACTAATCTATTAAAATTTAGCATAGCTTAGTTTAGCTTATCTAAAAAGCCTCAAGATGCATTGTTCAACGATTCCTAACAATAACATCTTCCTCCAGCCGTCTCCGAACCCGTGAACCCGTGTGTTCCATCACCATGCGGTCCATTCTCCGCGTGTAGCGTGATTGGCAACACGGAGCTGCCAAGCTGTTCCTGTATGGACAATTACGTAGGAAGCCCGCCAAACTGTCGACCAGAATGCACCATTGATTCTGAGTGTGGTAGCGACAGAGCCTGCTTGCGCCAGAGGTGCACGGATCCTTGTCCAGGCTCCTGTGGCACGGGAGCACAGTGTCTAGTGGTGAACCACATGGCTGTGTGCACCTGTCCAAAGGGTTACACTGGCGATCCGTTCGTCAACTGCTTCGTAGAGTCTCCTCGTAAGCATTGTCCAGCTTCCTTGAACATATCCAAGCGCAGGAAAGTATTCTAACAAAATTGTCACTGCAGCCGCGCCATCAGTACCCAAAGACGCCTGCAACCCCTCGCCATGCGGGGCAAACGCAGTCTGTCGCGACGGATCCTGCACTTGTTTGCCCGAATACCACGGAGACGCATACTATGGGTGTCGTCCGGAGTGCGTGCAGAACCCAGACTGTCCGATGGACAAAGCTTGCAATCGGAACAAATGCTTCGATCCTTGCGTCGGTGTTTGCGGCCAGAGCGCTGAGTGCGTAGTGATCAATCACACCCCCATGTGCAGTTGCCCCGACGGAATGTCTGGGAACGCATTCACCGCGTGCTACCCAGTCAGAGGTAAATTCGTGGACCATCTAACAACCACTGGGACATTTAGCCATAGAGCTAAGTATAGTTTTCTGACCGAAGAAACGGATATCATTTACTTTGCAGACCCAGAGAGAATAGAACCTTGCAACCCGTCACCCTGCGGCCCCAACAGCAGGTGTCAGGACTTCAGCGGCCAGGCAGTCTGCTCCTGTGCCCCTGGATATATAGGCAACCCACCTGCCTGTCGACCAGAGTGCCTGGTTAACACCGACTGTCCTCTAAACGAGGCCTGCGTGAACCTCAAGTGTAGAGACCCTTGTCCTGGGTCCTGCGGCGTCTCAGCCCGCTGTCAAGTAGTCAATCACAATCCCATTTGCAGCTGTCCTCCGATCTTCACTGGCGATCCGTTCGTTCGTTGCTTGCCGAGACGTATGTGTCTTTCATTCTGATCAAACAGCAAGGAAGCATCGTGATTTAACGCAAGCGTCATTTTAAAGCGGAGGATCCAGTCCCACCGACAAACCCCTGCCAACCATCCCCCTGCGGCTCGAACGCAGTCTGCCAAGTGGTCAACAACTCGCCGTCCTGCTCCTGCAGGCCAGAATTCATTGGCACACCCCCGAACTGCAGACCAGAGTGTATCAGCAACAGCGAGTGCGGCAGTCGCTTGGCGTGCATCAATCGCAAGTGCAGAGATCCCTGCCCTGGGTCCTGCGGCTCTAACGCGGAGTGCCACGTTGTGAACCATGTTCCTGCGTGCGCCTGCTTGAGAGACTTCACTGGCGATCCTTTCGTTCAGTGCTACGCCAAGCTACGTAAGTGTTCTTCGTTCGTGGTTCCATAGGATGCAGAGATTCGAGATCGAGGCTGACACTGTCTACTTTTTAGCGAGTCCAGTGGCTCCACCTCGACCTTGCGAACCTTCGCCCTGCGGAGCTAACGCCGTTTGCAGAGAACAGAATGGCGCCAGCTCCTGCACCTGCCTGGCTGAATATATCGGCAATCCCTACGAAGGATGTCGACCGGAGTGCACGATCTCGTCGGACTGTCCCTCCCACCTGGCTTGCATCAGGTCCAAGTGTCAGAATCCCTGTCCTGGCTCTTGTGGGACTAATACTAATTGCCAGGTCGTTAACAATCTACCGGTGTGCACTTGCATCCCGCAGTACACTGGCGACCCGTATGTCAATTGCTTGTACAAGATGCCCACGAGTAAGTAGCGCTGGTACCTCCGTTTAGAAGAGAGATGAGAGAGAATAGAGAAACGGATGTGAATGGGATGCGAACGTTTTGCAGTTGGGCAAGATGAGCCTGATGTCTGCGCGCCCTCGCCCTGCGGTCCAAACAGCCAGTGTCAGAACGTGAATGGCCAGGCTGTGTGCTCCTGCTTGCCCCAATATGTAGGAACCCCACCGAATTGCAGGCCCGAGTGCGTCGTGAATTCTGAGTGCAACGCGAATCTCGCTTGCATCAGTCAGAAGTGCAAAGATCCCTGCCCTGGTGTCTGTGGTCGTAACGCCCAGTGCAGAGTCATCCATCATAGTCCCATCTGCAGCTGTGCGGGTGGTTTGACGGGCGATCCTTTCGTCTACTGTTTCCCTGCTCCAAGTAAGATTTCAGGGATGCATATGCTTGAAAGAGGACGTTTCTTATACTCGATATATTCTTCACTCGAGTTATTCTCGAGAGAAACCTTCTCCTCGTAACTTCGGCCTGATGAAGAAGGTAGCAAAGAGTTCTCTTGTGCAGTATCTGACCCATTGATCTCTTCGCAGTGCCCCAGCCAGAAGACCAGTACCCAAGAGACCCCTGCACTCCATCCCCCTGCGGTCCGAACGCAATGTGCAAGTCGATTGGCGACACCCCAGTCTGTACCTGCACGAACACCTATATCGGAGTGCCACCCAACTGTCGACCTGAATGCTCCATCAACTCGGACTGCACAGCGGACAGAGCCTGCATCCGGGAAAAGTGCAGAGACCCTTGTCCGGGGTCCTGTGGCATCGGTGCTCGCTGCACTGTCGTTAACCACACGCCAGCTTGCACGTGTCCTGCGGGATACACTGGCGATCCCTTTACCAGCTGCTCGCCCATTCCTCCACCAGACAGTAAGACGAGAAACATGTCGAACACAACGTTCGAACCAGAGTTGGACAAAATTGATTTCGAATTTCGAATAGAAAATAACGACTAACGATTTTATTCAGCGAAAAATTATTCGTTTTTCGATAAAATACTCGAATAAAACCGTACTCGTTATTCTCGAATAATTTCATTTTATTCGTTATTCTTATTCGAAATTATTCGAATAATGCACATCTCTAGTTTATCGCATCGCACCACCTTCGAATTGGGTACACAGATTCACTTGTTCCAGAAACCGAGACCCCATCAGACCCCTGCAACCCGTCACCGTGTGGACCAAACGCCCAATGCGACGACGGCTCCTGCCGCTGCGTGCCCGGTTACTCCGGTGACCCGTACACCATTTGTCGCCCTGAATGCGTGATTAACACAGACTGCGCCCGCGACGAGGCTTGTATCCTTCACAAATGTAGGAACCCCTGTGTAGGCACGTGTGGAGTGAACGCGGAGTGCAACGTGGTCAATCACCTGCCCATGTGTGCTTGCCCGAGAAACATGACTGGCAACGCGTTCCTATCGTGCACCCCGATGAAAGGTCAGTTCCCTTGGACGGTAGTTCTGCTTTAATCACTTAGGAAGGTTGGAATTGACCTTTGTCGTCCTATAAAGTAGATGTGGAGCTCGAAGACCCGTGTAGCCCATCCCCGTGCGGTGCCAACAGCCACTGCCGCACCTTAAACGGCCAGGCAGCTTGCAGCTGCATCGCAGGATTCAAGGGATCGCCGCCCTCCTGCAGGCCAGAGTGCGTGGTCAGCACGGACTGTCCGCGTAACAGGGCTTGCAGCAACCAGAAGTGCATCGATCCTTGCCTCGGTGCTTGTGGACTGTCGGCACAGTGCACCGTTGTTAATCACAATCCCGTGTGCAGGTGCTTCGACCAGTACACGGGGGATCCGTTTGTTCGGTGCATACCACCCAGTAAGAGTCGATGGTCCATACTTAGTAGCAATAATCTTATTTGAAAATAGATTGATAGATAGATACCTAAACAGAGCCAGTCCACAGAAGTAGATCCATTGAGACAATGCCTGCCTTTTAGGCCCAGTACCAATTGTTCCGGTGAACCCCTGTGAACCATCACCCTGCGGTCCAAACGCCCTATGCCAGGTGATCAACGACCAACCCTCGTGCTCTTGCCAACCCGAGTTCGTCGGGGCTGCACCCAACTGCAGACCCGAGTGCATAAGCAACACCGAGTGCCCGACACAGCAGGCCTGCATGAATCAGAAATGCAGTGACCCGTGCCCAGGCTCCTGTGGCAGGAACACTGAGTGCAGGACCATTAGTCACACCCCCATGTGCAACTGCGCCAGTGGATTCACTGGAGATCCATTTGTACAATGCACACCTCAACCAAGTAAGACAACATCCCCTCTCTGCCCTCCGTTCCTGTTAATTCTGATGCTAAAGACACCCACCACCCCTTCTAGTCGCAGACACCCCAGGCAGGTTGAATCCTTGCCAACCCTCCCCCTGCGGAGCGAATGCAATTTGCCGCGAGTCCCACGGCTCAGCCCTCTGCACCTGTATGCCCGACTTCTACGGCAACGCGTACGAAAACTGCCGTCCCGAGTGTCTCATCGACTCTGACTGTCAATTCAACCGAGCCTGCATAAGGAACAAGTGCCAGGATCCCTGTCCAGGAACCTGCGGATTCAATGCTATCTGCCAGGTCATCAATCACGTTCCAAGTTGCAGCTGTAGCTCCGGTTACAGTGGCAATCCATTCCGAGCTTGTAACATATACGAAGAACCTCGTAAGTTTCCCTCAGGTTTCAGAACCAATAAAACACCTTATATAAGCTTCGTAACCTGGTGTACTTTGAGCAGCTCAACCAACCGTTCCTGACCCCTGCTCTCCGTCGCCCTGCGGGCCGAATAGTCGGTGCCAGAGCGTCGCTGGGAAGGCAAGCTGTTCTTGCTCGCCTGATTTCATGGGAACCCCACCGAACTGTAGGCCAGAGTGTGTTATTAGCACTGAATGTCCCAGTAACCAAGCCTGCATAAACCACAGGTGCGTGGATCCTTGCCCCGGTGTCTGTGGCATCAACGCGAGATGCGAAGTGTTCCATCATAGTCCCATATGCAGCTGTGGAGAACGTCAGACGGGTGATCCTTTTGTCAAATGCTTCGAGTTATCCAGTAAGTGGACCTCCGGGATAATATGGTTGAAATGTCTTTAGTGAGAATTTATTACGAGGACCCATTTTAGCGACTCTTCCACCTGTTCCTGTGAACCCCTGCGTACCGTCGCCCTGTGGCGCGTTCTCGCAGTGTCAGGACATAGGAGGCATCCCGTCCTGCTCCTGCCTAGCGAATTACGTTGGCTCAGCCCCGAATTGTCGCCCTGAGTGCTTGATTAATTCCGATTGCACCAGTGACAAAGCTTGCACCAGGGAAAAGTGCATTGACCCGTGCCCAGGATCCTGCGGCACGAACGCGTTGTGCAGCGTCATTAATCACACCCCGGTTTGCACTTGCCTTGGTGACTTTACAGGGGATCCATTTACCAGCTGCCAGCCGAGACCAGAAAGTAAGAACACGAGTGACTTGATCGTTTTTAACCACTTGGTCAAAGTGTCCAGCACTGTAAAGTGATCTAGATTCTATTGAGATAATATTACATGGATATTGACCCACGTTTCCGTAAACCCACAGTTCCTCCAGGCCCCTCAGACCCATGCAACCCGTCGCCCTGCGGGCCGAACGCCCTGTGTCGAAACGGAGCCTGCAGCTGCATAAGCGAGTACCGCGGCAACCCCTACGAACGGTGTTCCCCCGAGTGTGTGCAGAACTCCGACTGTAGCTACGACAAAGCCTGCTCCAACAATAAGTGCGTGGACCCCTGCACAGGAATCTGCGGTCAGAACGCAGAGTGCGTGGTCGTCAACCATATTCCCACCTGCAGTTGCATCCAGAACTACGAGGGTGACTCGTTCACCCTCTGCAAACCTATCCGAAGTGAGTGTCCCTTAGATTCCTCCAAAGATCGGCCAAGGTACGTCTCGCTAATTAATAAAACCCTCTCGCGTGATAACAGAGCGCGCGAAACCCTGCGAGCCCTCGCCATGCGGGCCCAACAGCGTCTGCCGCGAGTTCGGCGAGCAAGCGTCCTGCTCCTGCCTCCCCGGGTACTTCGGTAGCCCGCCCAGCTGCAGGCCTGAGTGCCTCGTGAACTCTGACTGCGAGCAGAGCAGAGCCTGCGTGAACCAGCAGTGCCAGAACCCCTGCGAAAACTCTTGCGGACAGAGCGCCCTGTGCAACGTCCGAAACCACAACCCCATTTGCAGCTGCCCCGCTCGGTACTCCGGTGACCCGTTCGTCGGCTGCTTCCCAATGAGTAAGTAGCCCTCGAGCATGCCCTGTCCACCTTTCAGACTGTGCACGGTTAACGCGACCCTTTCTCCGCGAGCAGCCATCTACGATCAACCCAGCCAGGACCCGTGCAACCCCTCGCCCTGCGGACCGAACTCCCAGTGCCAGGTGCTGCCAGATAACAAAGCTTCCTGCGGCTGTTTGCCGGAGCTCGTAGGATCGCCACCCAACTGTAGACCCGAGTGCCTCGTGAACAGCGAGTGCCCCGGCGATCAGACCTGCGTTAGGCAGAGGTGCACAGACCCCTGCGACGGACTCTGTGGCTCGAACGCGCTCTGCCAAGTCACCCAGCATTACATCCACTGCCTATGTCCCGAGGGATACACCGGGGACCCGTTCAGAGTTTGTTCCCCGACCACGAGTAAGAATCCATCCCCAGATACAGACGCGTCCACTGTCGCGATTCAGATATAAACCTGCCCCGCGACTTGTGCTCCTGAGATACTCTGAGAAGACGTTTACATAGGATGTTAATCGAACTTCTTTTAGCTCGGTCTGTAAATACTGTACATAAACACTGTACAGAGAAGACTGCATGACGATTGCAGATAGTATCGGAAATTTCTTGCATTCTGTCACTCTCCTTTAATCTATCAGACCTAGTACTGTTCATACACGTTCACGATCTCGTACTCTTCTCGTATCTTTCACAATCTGTGTAAAATCGTGCGTATCTACATTCTTCCGTCCATGTACAAATGTTTGCATTTTAATTTAAGTACCACTGTTTCTCTTGTACATTAACTCTTTCCACGATCGCACAAATAATTCTTTTTACTTCGTTAGCTTATTATAAAAAGAACACAGATGGAATACGTAGTTAACTGTGCTGTTGTAATTCTATTGTAGCTACTCCTGCACCACCAGCGACTTCGAGGCCCTGTAGCCCTTCGCCCTGCGGTGTGAACGCCTACTGTCGCGAGAGATTCGACACTGCCTTCTGCGAGTGTCTTCCTAATTACAGAGGGAACGCTTACGAAGCCTGTCAACCGGAGTGCCTAGTGAACACCGACTGCCCCAAGTCTCAGGCCTGCATCAGGACCAAGTGTCAGGATCCTTGCCCTGGGACTTGTGGTGTTGGGGCGATCTGCCTGGTGTCGAATCACATTCCTATTTGCTCTTGCCCTCTACCAACAATTGGCGATGCGTTCAAGATCTGCTATGCTGAGGGTAAGTACACCCCAAGTGTCCAAGTTATACTATTCTGTTCTGTATTGTACTAAATACCGATTCTATTGGTCGATTTCCAGAACCGAAGGAAAGCGACCCTTGCAACCCATCTCCCTGCGGTCCGAACACCATCTGCGAGAAGATCGGCGACAGGGCCACCTGCAAGTGCCTCCCAGGACTCCAAGGAGTGCCTTCAGGCATTACAGGCTGTCACCCGGAATGCGTGATCAGCTCCGACTGCCCAGGAGACAAGGCCTGCATCAACAATAAATGCGTGAACCCCTGCACACAGAACGTCTGCGGCATCAAGGCTAGTTGCAAGGCGATCAACCATAGCCCGCTCTGCAGCTGCCCGTCACCCTTGATCGGCAATCCTTTCGTCGAATGTAACGCGATAATTGGTAAGTTAGCCGTTTTTAGAATTCCTTCGCGATGCAATGTGATGTATTAACAATAGTAATTATGCTTCCAGAAACCGATCCATGCAGTCCATCCCCCTGCTCTTACAACGGCGAGTGCAGAGTCAGACACGGCGTCGCAGTGTGCATTTACCCGGAATGCGTAATCAACGGCGATTGTCCGCGCGATAAGGCCTGTTTCGCCCAGAAATGCAGGGATCCGTGTATCGGTGCCTGTGGACTGAACTCACTTTGCCAGACGGTGAACCATAAGCCTGTCTGTTCATGCCCAGCTGGATTCACTGGCAACGCGAGGATACAGTGCACCGTTCCAACAGTCCAGGGTGATTAGTAGTTTACTTATCGATTTCAGAGGTTACAGCGTCAGTAAGCTTCTGAAAGTGTATCGATTCTAGGAATACTATTAATTAGAGTTTGTTTGCTGTGTGCTTGTAGAGCTATCTCCTGAGTGTACCCAGAACTCCGAGTGTCCGAATGATAAGACCTGCTACAACCAGAAGTGCGTGGATCCTTGCACACTGGACTCCTGCGGCTACAACAGTCGGTGCCACGTGCAGCTGCACCGAGCTGTGTGCGTCTGCAACGAGGGATACTCTGGCAATCCTCAGCAATACTGTCGCGAAAGTATGTGTACTTTAAATAGATGCTTTCAGAATGGAATCACCGTGGCTCACGTTGCTTAAATAAGTTTTAATACCATCGCATATCAAATCCCTTAAATTTAAATCGTGAATATTGCAAACCTTTTTACAGTCGGATGTCGCGGGGACAACGAGTGCCCGTTGACTCAATCCTGCATCAACAACGAGTGCGTAGATGCCTGCTTGGTAACCCAATGCGGTGTCAACGCGCTCTGTACATCCGATGGGTACCACAGACCGCGGTGCTACTGTCCTGAAGGACACCAGGGTAACCCATACCGAGTATGCGAGAGACCGGAGTGCACCAGTGACAACGATTGTCCATCGTCGTTGGCCTGTCGCGACCAGAGATGCGTCAACCCTTGCAACTGTCCATCGACCGCGCAATGCTCCGTCATCAATCATCGCGCAAATTGTCGATGCCCTCCTGGTTACACGGGAGATCCATATTCGTCGTGTCTGATGGGTGGGTAGCAATTTCTACGCATTTTTATTTGATTCGGTATACCATAATCCCTTTGACAGATTTAGTCGTTGATACGAAATAATATTACACTATATTAAATTAGCTTTACTACTCGGCTTCGCCCGAAATTTAAATTCTGATTTTATAAAACACAATTTATTTTTTTGTGGAAATATTCATCTGAATTAGCTACACATAATGAGTTGGGACAGATTTCGTGACACAGAGTTTACCATTCGAAAGATTTTAGGCGACAGACAAACACACACATACTTTCTGCTTTATATTATAATTTCGACTTTATTACTCATTAAATAGAAAATATAGTGCATAAGGAGAAAGTAAGATACGAGTAAATGCGAGGCAGCAGTAAGAACTGTTAATAAGCCTAACCATAACATAATACTAAACATTACTTAATACTAATTACGACAATGAAATATGAAATGGAAAGAACATATATTCCGATGTATGAAGGAACTGTCATTTGTGAATAGAATTCTCTGAAATGGCGATTCTGTGATTACAGAGCTAATTAATGACCAGAAAATTATTCGTTGCTTTCAGAACCACTGGACACGCAGCCTGAGTGCCAAGTGGACGGAGACTGTCCCAGCAAATTGGGCTGCTTCGGTGGTATCTGCAGAGATCCATGCCTGGAGACCAAGCCTTGCATCGCTGGCGCGAAGTGCTCCGTCGTGGACACTTTGCCGATGAGGACGATGATCTGCGAGTGCCTACCGAACTTTGCTGGAGACGCAACTGTCGCTTGTATTCCAGGTAAACCACTTGATTGCAACTGATGCAGCAGAAAGTTGTTTTCCATCTACTTATCAATTTCCCAGTGATCATCTCAAAATTCTCGTTTTTCAGTGGACCAACAGCTTGACGCCATCTGCAAGTCTGACTCAGAGTGCCCTTTGAACACGGCCTGCTTGAACAATCGGTGCATCAACCCCTGCACCATCAACCCTTGTGCATCGAACGCAGAATGCGCCGTCCAGAATCATCGTCGTCAGTGTCACTGCGCTGGTGGGCTGGCTGGGGATCCATTCATGAATTGTTATAGAGGTACTGACAGGAACATTCGCGAGGAATTATAAGGGAAAGGGAGTGATTAGTAAATACGAAAATGTCCCCTTTTTGTTCAGGCACTGACGGATTACCAGAGTGCACGGTGAACTCTGATTGCCCATCGAATGCAGCCTGTATTAATCAGCTGTGCCAGAATCCTTGTGCAAACTCGCAGTGTGGACTGAACGCAGACTGCGTCACAATTAATCACCATCCAACATGCCACTGCAGACAGAACTTTGCGGGAGATCCTCAAGTGCAATGTTTCAGACGTAAGTTTCGTGAGAAAGTTTCCTTGTACAATTATTCTTAAAGAATCGTCTTTTCCGAATTGTATGCTACTTACTTTGGACCATCCTGCATAATACCCAGAAATTCTGAACATCTTGAGACAGGACCTTGTATAATAATGACTCTTAATCCTTTTCAGCTGAGTGCAAGTCAGACAGCGACTGTCCCTACGACAAGACCTGTCAGAGCAATAACTGTGTGACTGCCTGTCTGGTCGGAGACATCGCATGTGGTCGCGGTGCAGAATGTATCGCTGTGTCGCACAAAGCCCAATGTGTCTGTCCTAAAGGCACCCAGGGTGATCCAAGGATAACTTGCATCTCGGCAGTGTGCCACTACAACGAGGACTGCGCTGACCACGAGGCCTGTGATAGGCTGAATAGAGTCTGTCGACCTGTATGCGAAGACGACACCTGCGCGGACGCTGCGACCTGCATCGCCAGGGACCATCAGCCCAGATGCGTTTGCCTTCCTGGAACATCTGGAAATCCTTACGTAGAATGCACTGGTGAGACAACTATTAGAGGTTCCTATTGAAGGGAGATTAACAGGGGCGGATTTATATATAAGCTAAGTAGACTGTAGCCTAGGGCGGTAAATTTTCCAGTGCAACAAATTGAGCGAAAAGAAATTGAAAAATGTTTAAACGCAAAGGCTTGAGACAATTTTAGAAAGAATTCACTTTCTTTTCATGTAGCAAATTAGCAATAATTCATATCTGTGTTGGCATAGTGAAGTAATTCCAAAATCGTCTCAAATATTTTAAATTAAAATATTTAAAAGCAACGTTAATAAAATATATAAATCTCCAAATCCACTTCTAGAGATTAATCTTGAAGAGTATCAGGTGTTACGGATGATCTGCTGTGAAATACACTTTTTTTACAATTTTTTCTTTCCCCAAGGCCTGACTATTCCAGTGGAATGCAGAGAAGACAGCGAATGCCAATCATACATGGCCTGCATCAACGCCAAGTGCCAAGATCCCTGTCTGTCCTCGAACATGTGCACCAGCGATCAGGAGTGCAAAGTGTTGAACACAGCGCCCCTTCGCACGATGATTTGCAGTTGCCCACCGAACACAGTTACTGACGTGAACGGACAGTGCAAGAAGATCGGTATGTACTGTCAGAATACTTGGACCATTTGTATTTTGCATAAGATCAACGTTTTCCGAGATCCTATGATCTATGTGCATATTCTGTGACAGTGTTCGAAGACGTCCAATGCCACCAAGACGAAGACTGCAGTAATTCAGACAAATGCTTGGAGGGAACTTGCATCGAAGCTTGCCTTACCACTCAGTGTGGACTGAACGCTCAGTGCAGGTCCACCTCTCACACAGGAATTTGTCAGTGCGCGGCTGATTTCACTGGCAATGCTTACATCGAGTGTATCAGAGGTGAGTTTTATATAACAATATTAAAGACATTGAGTAATTTCAAATGGAAGGGTCGAAACTTCGAGGACTAAGCTAATAATATCCTAGTCAGAGATTCTCAAAATAGACTAATACATTTTTAGGATAGTAGAATGAAGATCCGCAGGATGATTGGATTCCATAAACGTACTAAACAAAGATACAAATTTCTATGTTTCAGTTTCTGTGGTACCACTGCCACCCTCCCGTCCAGAATGTTACTCCAACAACGAATGCAACAGTGACAAGCACTGCATCAACTCTTTCTGCGTGAATCCGTGCATCGTCGCGGATCCATGCGGAAAAAACGCACTGTGCCACGTGAACAATCACAATGCAGTGTGCAGGTGTCCTGCTAACTACGAGGGTGACGCTAGGGTCAACTGTATTCCACGTGAGTTTCACAAACTTGTACCTTTATCTTTCATTAAAATATAAAACAACAAGATATTGGAACGTTTACAAATCATATTTCCCTTACACAGCCGGCGTAGTGACCGAGTGTCACTCGAACAACGATTGCCCGGGTAATGCAGCCTGCGCCAGCAATTTGTGCATCAACCCCTGCAACTGCGGTCCAAACGCCAACTGCAACGTCGTGGATCACTATCCATCTTGCGCGTGCCCCCCTGGCTACTCAGGAAACCCTCTACTCGGCTGCTTCAAACGTAAGCTACATTGTTCTCCAAGAAGCACAGTTTTCCAGTAGTATAACCGGGGATATGTCAGCCACGTCGCGTGTTTCCGTTCTCCTATTAATCTCGACGTCCTCCTTCTAGTGGACTGCGAGTCTGACAGCGAGTGCAACGACGCAGCCACCTGCTACAACGGTCAGTGCATAAATCCCTGCATCCTGGAGAACAGGTGCGCGATCAACGCGGAGTGCTACGGTCAGAAGCACCGCGCCGTCTGCCGCTGCGGTCCTGGCTACCTCGGTAACCCAGAGGTGCACTGCGCGAGAGCAGAGTGCAACGCCGACCACGATTGCCCTCGGAACCTAGCCTGCAGCAGCGGACGCTGCGTGAATCCTTGCTTCGAGGACTCGCCGTGCGCGCAGAACGCCATTTGCTACGTCCAAGACCACCTCGCCACTTGTCGTTGCCCTGAGAATCTGCCAGCTGGGAACCCGTACTCGTACTGCGAGCATCGGCCCACGACAGAACTCGACGAGGCAGAGTGCAGGATCGACGTCGATTGCGTTGATAAACTCGTGTGCATTAAGAACAGGTGCATCGATCCGTGCCCGGTCATCAAGCCCTGCATGGAGAACGCCAGATGCAACGTCCTTGACACTGTGCCTGTCAGGACCATGACGTGTACCTGTCCGGAAGGCTGGACTACAGACATCGATGGAGTCTGCAGAGCAAGTAAGTGAATGAGAGTTGAATTACACCTTTGGAGATTCCTGTTCTAAGAAGTGTGAGTAGCTGGGACCAGTGACGCATTCAGGATTTAATCTTGGGGGAGCCGAGTTGAACGGATAGAAATATTTTTAAACCTTCGTGGTCACGCGGGCTGTATCGCATTACTACCCCAGGCATTGTTTTCCATTGCCAATGTTTCTGTAAATTTTTAGACCTTGACATTAAAATTGAAAAATTTGGTGGGTATTTAAAGAATAAAGTCCAGTTTTATTTTCTTCTTACAAAGGCCCCTTTTTGGAGGGTGCCAGGGCCACTTGACTCCCCTTTTGGGTACGCCACTGACTAGAACTCTTTTACCACTCCAAAGTGGTATATAGAATCAATGGTAACAATGTCCCCTGCTTTCAGTTCAAATAACAGCTATAGGCACCTGCACAACAAACGACGAGTGCAGCGACAGCGAGGCGTGCATCAGCAGACAGTGCAGGAAGCCCTGCAACTGCGGCGCGAACGCTGTCTGTTACGTGAGGAACCACAAACCGATCTGCTCTTGCGAGGAGGGCTACCAGGGCAACCCAGACATCGCCTGCTATTCGGTAGAGTGCAGACGGGACAGCGAGTGCTCGTTGGACAAGAGCTGCGTGAACAACAACTGCGTGAATCCCTGCCTGGTGTCCGACAAATGTGGCGTGAACGCCGAATGCTTCCCCAACAACCACGAAGCAGATTGCCGTTGTCGCAAGGGCTACCACGGGAATCCCGAGGATCGTTGCCGAGTGATCGGCTGCTACAGCAACGGTGATTGTCCCGGAGACCACTCGTGCATCAACATGCAGTGCGTGGACGCTTGTGTCCAGAGCAACCCCTGCTCGCCGGTAGCTGAGTGCAGGGTATTCGATCACCTGCCGATCTGTCGTTGCCCTGCCCACCATACGGGTAACCCCTACTTGAACTGCAAACCCGAGGACAGGCCCGAGTGCAGGGAGGACTCTGACTGCCCGGACTCCCTGGCCTGCTTCAGCAACAGGTGTCAGAATCCATGCTCCGTCGTCGAACCTTGCAGCGAGCCCTCCGAGTGCAGGGTACTGCCCACCAACCCCGTTCGTACGATGGTCTGTGTCTGTCCAAGCGGCTATGTGAGCAGCGGCAGCGGCACCTGCCGGGCCACTAAGCCGATTCTCCAGATCGAGTGCACCAGAGACAGCGACTGCCCTTCGGAGAAGTCTTGCGTGAACGCTGTGTGCAAAGATCCTTGCGCCTGCGGGCCTAACGCGGAGTGCACGGTCGCCGATCATAAGCCGATCTGCTCTTGTGCGCTGGGATACGATGGGAACGCTGACATATCCTGCAGCAGGGGTAAGCGTTGCGTTTATTAGGTTGTCTGTTGCGGTCGGGGCGGAATTGTGTAGAGGTGAAGTGGGCTGCAGACTGGGGCGGAAAATTTTGGGAAGCGGAAAACTTTGGAGAGCGGTAAATTTAGGGGAGTGGCAAATTTTGGGCAGCTGCAAATTTTGGAGGACGACAAATTTTGGGGAGCCGCAAATTTTGGGGAGCCGCCAATTTTGAAGGGCGGCAAATTTTGTGGAGCCGCAAGTTTTGGAGTGCGACAAATTTTGAGCGAAAGAAATTGGGAAAGTTTTAAACACGGAGGCTTAATAAAACTTTAAAAACTTCTTTTTCATATAGCGAATTATTAATAACTTAGATATGTGAGTCGCTATATTGATTTGATTTTGAAATTGTCTCGACTCTTTCAAATTAAAATATGGGATTATATTTCACGGGAAAGGCGGCAGACACTCGTCAGCCTAGAGGCGCAAAATCTCCAAATCCGCCTCTAGTCGCGCTCTTTACTTGTATTCTCAATTGCAAACTGGAATTTATCTTGCCAGTGGTCGGATGTCGCGTGGACGGAGATTGCAGCGGTTCACACGCGTGCGTGCAGCACAGCTGCGTCCCGGTGTGCTCGCCGTCTCAGTCCACCTGCGGGAAGGACGCGGAATGCCACGGAATAAATCACAAGGCCATCTGTGAATGTCCACCCGGCCTCGGCGGCAATCCAAGGGTCGCCTGCGTCCTCCTCGGCTGCAGAACTAACTCTGACTGCCCTACGAACAAGGCTTGCGTCAACAGCCGCTGCGAGAACCCCTGTACGACCAACCCTTGCACCGGGAACATGGAGTGCAACGTTTACAAGCACGTGGTCGAGTGTGCTTGCCCTCCTGGTTACATTGGCGACACTACGACCGGCTGTACCGAACGTAAGTCACATTCTGTTGCCAAAGTGCACTCAACGTCAGTAGTGTAAGCGCGAATAAGTCAGACACGGCGATTTACTTCGTACTGCTACCCAATCTCAACATTCTAATGTAAGCATTCAGCGTTTTGGAACAGCCTGTTGTGCGATTGCATAGGCGGTGCCCCGTTAGTTTCGGTATTTGTAAAGTTCGGAAAATGAGTTTCCACCAACAGATCCATCATCTTAGAATCCTATTCCGCTTTCAGTGACAGAGAAGTGCAAGGCAGACAACGAGTGCCCATCCCAAACCGCCTGCTTCAACGGAGAGTGTATCAACCCTTGCGTGAAAATCCGGCCGTGCGCGGTGAACGCGGACTGCAAGGTCCTGGACACGAGCCCTGTGAGAACCATGATCTGCGAGTGCCTCCCTGGGTACAGCGGAAACGCGGTTGTTCGCTGCGAGAAATGTAATTACTCCCTCGCATCGATGAGTGATGGATATCGCAGGAGCGTTTCTAATGTCATTGCTTCGGCTTTGCAGCGGATGTCTGTCCGGTAGAGAAGGGTCAGATCCGCGACGACAATGGCAACTGTGTCTGTCCACCTGGCTCCGCTAAAGACGAGAACGACGTGTGCATACCGTGTCACAAGCAGGCTGGTATGATCATCAACGAGGAGGGATACTGCGTGTGCGCTTTGCAAAATGGCATGATCATCGACAAGTACGGACGCTGCGTCTGCCCGACGGAGTACGGGTACAGGCTGGACGAGAATGGAGTCTGCGAACTGAGTAAGACGCGGGCTGAATTATTGAGTTGCATATCTGTGGTGGGCGGGCAAACGAGAATAAGTCAGAATTACTAGTTTCGCAGTAAGACACTTGGAACAATTAAAGCGCTATGTGAGATCAGGTGTTAAATTTTGCACGAGAAAGTTGATAACATATATCAGTGGCGCACTCAGGATTTAATCTTAAGGGGAGTCCGACATATATAATAATGCAAATTCATTAGGTGATTATACACATTTATTTAAAGAATAAAATTTAGTTTTCTTTACTTTTTATTAAGCCCCTTCTTTGGAGGGTGCCCCCTACCCCTCTGGCCGCGCCACTGACATATATGTTAAAAATACCTTTCATTTTTAACTTCGATTCACAAAAAGCACAAAAAAGAAACTGTTTAAGCTTGAGGTAAAAGTCTTATACTCGTCTGCCCGCCCACCAGAGATATATTGTACCTACCCCTTCGCGAGTAACAGTGTGATTAATTGTGCCCTCTGTAGCAGAAATACGCGAGTGCAAGCACGACGACGATTGCGACGATAACAAACACTGCGACGATATCCGTCAGACCTGCGAGGACCCTTGCCTGATGAAATTATGCGGCATGAATGCATATTGTAATACAACTCGTCACCAGGCTATCTGCACGTGCATCAGTGGCTACAGCGGAAACGCTTACTCCCAATGCTGTAAGGAGACACTCCCTTTCTGCGAGTTCATTCACTCGAGGAAGTCAGCGTGGATTAAATGTGATTCTTGTTCCGCAGACAACGTAAACCGAGCACGTACCGACTTCCCCAAGCCGGATATAGTCGTGAGCTGCCTGTCCGATGGAATACAGGTTCTGATACACCTTCTCGATGACGAGTTCGACGGCGTGCTGTACGTGAAGGGGCGCAGCAAGGACGAGCAGTGCAGACGAGTCGTTTCCATTTCCTCGGAGACCATGCACAAGACCGAGGTGTTCAAAGTGGCGTTTGGAAATTGTGGACTGATACATGTTAATGTATGTAGGATTGATAGTTCTAAGATAGACCTAGTTGGCGTTCCTGGTGTCTAATCAGGTACCTTTGCCGCACTTCCAGGGACAAGCAAGCTTCGTCCTGGTCATCCAGAAGCACCCTAAGCTCATGACGTACAAGGCACAAGCGTATCACATCAAGTGCATCTATCAAACTGGAGAGCAGAACGTGACTCTCGGCTTCAACGTCTCGATGCTGACAACCGCTGGAACCATCGCGAACACGGGCCCTCCGCCAGTCTGCCTAATGAAGATCGTCACCCAGAACGGAAACGAGATCAACTCTGCCGAGATTGGGGACAACCTGATGCTGCAAGTGGAGGTCCAGCCTTCCAGTGAGTACATACCACTGTCACTCTTATCTCCTAGCAGCAGTTTAAAGGAAAGCTTGAATCCCTCAGGCATCTACGGCGGATTCGCGAGGAACTGCGTGGCCAAGACGATGGAGGACAACCTGGAGAACGAGTACATCGTGACCGACGAGAATGGATGCGCAACGGATCCGACGATATTCGGTGAATGGGAGCAGAACCCTGAAACGCAGGCGTTGATGGCCAGCTTCAACGCCTTTAAATTCCCCAGCAGCGACAACATTCGATTCCAATGCAATATTCGAGTGTGCTTTGGACGCTGCCAGCCTGTGAGTACTCGCGCGTGGATGACTTTCAAGCAGTGATGAAATGTGCTGAAGGGTTTGTAGGACAGCTTAGTAACCATGATCCGGACCGATCGTTTCAGGTGAACTGCCGAGGATACAACGCCTTCGGTCGTCGTCGACGAGACGTGGATTCCGAGATAAACGACACATCCCTGAGCGTTGCGGATAATAACTTCGAGGGCCAACTTCGAGAGGAGATAACGATCCAGTCGAATCTGATATTCACTCTGGAGAGGAGAGAAGAGAGGTACACCGCGGATCCAACTGAAAGTAAGGAAAACAATGCTCTTTTCCTCGTACAAGATATATTTGTCTGAACCTTTGGCTGATTATTTTACTAACCTTTTCTACTCATTAATATATTCAAGGAGATATTTGCGAATTTATCGTACCGGCTTTGCAGCAATATAGAATTTAAGCAAGATTAATTGTAGGAATAATAAGGGTTTCGTAAAATTCCTATGTGTTCGGGAACCACGGAAAAAAATACTTCGGGGGGCGACGGGATTCGAATCCACGATCTTCGGGGATGCCCCTCTGCGCTACTGGCCTACCGCCTTACCAACGTCGCCAAAGTCGATCCTCCACTATCTGTTGTTCCGGGCTACCTCTTGTGAGGGTTCCCGATCCCACAATAATGGGGAATTATATTAACACGTGAACTCGTTTGTCTGCTTTCAGCCGCTTCAGCTCAGAGAGTGGAGGATATATGCGTCTCCATGGTCGGCTTTGTGATAGCGCTGGTGATCACAGCACTCCTGGCACTAGTTGCTGTAGCTATTGCTGTGTCGTGCTGGCTAATGGCGTACCGTCGCCAGCCAAAGACTGCTGGACCACTGCCACATCCACCCGAGTTTCCAAATCCCCTGTTCACTACGGAGTCTGTGGCCGAACCGTCGCCAGACTACCACCTATCATAAATCTCGTAGGATAAATAATTATTTTGTAACGTAATTTTATATAATTCTCGCGGAATGCACTTCAGACCACTGGCCCTACTTTGGTCGGTCTTGTATTTCTCTGTAAACGACTCCTCCACTGACTAGCCTTCCTTTACCTATCTTTTTAAGGGTTCGCACGAGCGCGTCTTATGTTCCACTGTTATATATATATATGTGTACGAGTATCCTAAATCACGATATACATAGATAGATATATATATATACTATTTATGGTGATGGTCTGCTTCCATTATCTACACACGAGAGAAATTTACCTTCCTCACCGTGCCCCTCCCCACTGTACTTACTCTCTCCTTAGTCATTGGAGGATTTGGTAAACGTAACACTGCGAATTTCATTCCCGTGTAAAGTCAAACGAATTAGTCTAATATAGCTTTCTTACTTCGAACGTAAGTAACTGTACATTTTATCTAATAAAACGCTAATGTAATATTTTTACATTGCTGTATGGTCAATTCATTTGCGGGGTATACTCCGAGCCACTGTTCCTTAACACGTTTTCACGTCGAAAGTCTACACTGAATTATGCAAATGTATGAAAATGAAAACAGCTTTAGGTTGAAAATGAAAACAATTATTAATAGTTCCTATATAACAATCTCTTTATTATTATATTCCAAGTACCTATGCGGCGAATTCCACTTACTCCCAAATCGCCCGCGATTTTCACTAAGGTAGGTTTTCCTATACGCGACTGGGCGCATCGTTAAGTGTTTTAAACTCAGTTTTCTCGAAAACTAAGCGCGATATAAAAAAAAGTTACTCTTTCTTTTCTGCTTATAACAAGTAAATAAGTCGAGAAAAAGAAATAAAATTTTTGGATATTGCGCTTCATTTTCGAGAAAATCGACTTGGAAATTCTTGACGTGGCGTTCAGTCGCGCATGGGAAAACCTATCTTAATGAAAATCATGGGCGATTTTGGAGTAAGTGGAATTCACCCATTATAGTCGAAAAGGGGCGTAGTTCTTGAAAGCGTTAGTTGACCGCTCACTTCGGTCACATCTAATGTCAATTTTTCAGTCCCCTTACATATTCTCTGTCGTATGCAACTTTATCGATTCAAAGTGAGATTCGATCGTAATCCTACTAGCGAGATTGGAATTGAAACTAAACATGATGAAAACTGCTATGGAAGACGCGAATGTAAATCAATTTGGATCATTTGGATCCACACTATGAACTAGGTAATAAAAACGAGAGGAATTTACATTGTGAACGCATAGTTATTGTTTCTCTTTTATTAACTTTACCAACTTCGGTGATTGTGCTGAATTAGTTCCCAGAGTGGCCGTTCTTA
Source organism: Andrena marginata (assembly GCA_963932335.1). Classification (NCBI taxonomy): domain Eukaryota; kingdom Metazoa; phylum Arthropoda; class Insecta; order Hymenoptera; family Andrenidae; genus Andrena; species Andrena marginata. The sequence continues at coordinate 10,455,956 of OZ010660.1, forward strand.
AATATAGAGCGCGCGTCAAAACCTCTGATTTTTTACGAAGTCGGTATTTCAGTTTGGGCAAAGAGTAGGTATAATAAGAGGCGTCACTCCGGGCAGCACCTTTGAAGTCCTTGCTTGACCTTGGCATTTAAATTGGTTGTCTATTCGAGCGGGATATTCAAATCGACTAAATGTACTTTACCGCAGTTGGCTGATTATTGTCGAAGTTTACCGATCATTGCCGAATGGGCATTTAAATTGGTTGTCTACTGATTTCCCTAGCTTTTTCTGTCCTTGTCGAGTGACGCCTCTTATTATACCTACTCTTTGGTTTGGGTGCACATTTCCATAAGGCCTCGTTCACATTAGTCAAGTTACCTGCTTCAAGTCGCTTGAATTTAAGTGACTTAAAACTACATTACCAATACGAACTTGTTATTTACTTAACTTATAATATCTTTTTAAGTTTCAAGTAACGTAGATATTCTTTCTATTTTACTTATCTTGAAACACAAGTGTCCAATGTGAACGAGGCTTAAGATCTAAAGCCTATACTATGGCCGGTATTCATAGTCGCTACTTATTCTTAAGCAAATGCTTAAGCATGCGGCATCCTCTACTAACCTAGTACCTAGTAAAGGATGCCGAATGCTTAAGCATTTACTTAAGAATAAGTAACGACTATGAATACCGGCCTATACCTCGTTTGTGCTATCACAGCTATCACGTGCAAATTCTAGGGACTGTTGAACGTCGTCCGCAACAATGTTGGTACGCTTGGTTCACTAGTGACGTATCCGCAGTGTTGTCCAAAGAAGTTCCTTGCCTTTGGGAGCCATTTTACGGTGTACACCTAGCACACAAAAAGTGAGAAAATATGTTGAATTACCATGTAATTCTAACGTGATATTTCAGTAGAAAATCGTACACATTTCACGTTTCATTTTCTATTACAGGTGTAACAATGGAGAACGATAACGGAGTACTTGTCGACTTGTACATCCCAAGAAAATGGTAAGCAGTGCACGTGGGTTACACGCGTTGTCATGGGACGACATACCAATTTATTTCTCTTTTCTAAAGAAACTTTCTGAACATCTGCATAACATTTTCCTACGTGTAGAAGCAAAGAGTATGTGGTAAACGACAGCGCGGAGTGTTAATTCATAAACGTATGGCGTATGAAAATTAGAAGCAAAGACGAGGCTATGAGTTAACGTAAAATACCTGTATGTTTAATAAATAAATTACCTCTCCTGTAGCTCGTCCAGCAATCGCATCATCCACGCAAAGGATCATGCTTCCATACAGCTGAGCATCGCGGACGTTGATCCTGAAACTGGACGTATGACCGATTCGCAAAAGATGTATGCTATATGTGGAGCTATTCGTCGAATGGTGAGTATTTGTTAATACTAATTACGTACATTGGATGTAGCAGTTACATCAGAATAATAAATACTTCATTCATTTCTTTCAGGGTGAATCCGATGATTGTTTGGTGCGTCTAGCTAAAAATGACGGCATTTTACCTAAAAATTTTTAAGAATAATTATTTTACTCTTTCAATAAAATTGTAAAAAGTCCAACTAATGTATATTATTACCCTTCGATCGTTCCTTCCAGCTATTCAATTAATCGCAAAAGTTCATTGTATATACCATTTATTGTTTGTACATGCGATTCCACATATGAAATAATGAATCTTTATATACATATATCATACAAGAAGGGAAAGTTTGAATATATCGTGCTTCTTTTAGCGAAGCAATACCTTTCGATAATTTCGCTTTTGAAATTATGCAAGTATCCGTTATATAAAAATAAAAATTATTTTCAAAAAATATAGTTGCATATGTCGAGAAAGTAGTTTCAGAGATTAGTATTCCATTGCTTTAAACCAAATGTTCACAGACACGTTAAAGTATGTATCTGTTGCAGATCTTTGTATCGTACACATTTTCGTAATGCTTGGAATAGTAAGGATTAGCAAAAATTGGTAGATATTTTGAGGAATTATCAAGTATCGTTTGCGTTGCGATATAGTATAAATACAGTCTCGATTTATTACAACGTAGTTTTGAAATTTCGATTTAATATCTACATTAATTCAGTGTTATAATAGTTTCAGCAATATGCAAGGTAAACTTACAAGAATAAGCGATACGTCTATTAATCGACGGTACAAATACTTTATAATTTTGTGCATATGTTTTTTATACCAGACGGAAAATACTATATATTGTAAATGTTTCACACAAATTAGTTCTAAAAATATTTTTGTCGATATTAACTGTTGGGAACTTGGTTCTCATGCACGAGCGATCTTAAAAAGTAATGGAATTGCGTTTAAAATATTTACCCTGAGTGTATGCTACAATAGCGGGTTATTTATTCCTTCGATCTTTATGAATACGACTGCAACAGTAGGCCAACGAATTTACTTTCAGAAATTAATGATCCTTTGAAAAGAACGTGTACCTCTTAACTACGCACGCGATCAGGTTTTATCTACACAATAATAACTGGTATATATATATATAGTATGTCTTAAAAGAGAATATTGTAATCTTGAAGAATTGAATGGATTTCGATACGCGAGATTGTTTTTGGATAAGTGAAAGATATACGAGCGGCACTGCGTAAAATTTAGAAGTTACCGGAATTCGTGCGCCGGGAAAATTGAGTTTCCATTTTCCATTTTCATTCGTAGTAACTACTATCTGTTACAAAATGTCTCGCGGATTACCAATCTGTCTTTGACAATAAGATTTCGCTATCTGGATCGCAGTGAATATAAAAATTTCCTTAGGAAACGAAATCACTGGTCAATTATCCAAGGCAATCTATCACTTTATAAATTTTATATATATCTTACACTACCTTTATACACAGTTGAGCCTGTGTATCATACATTTAACACAGGAGTATCCGACAAGGAATGAACGCGATTAAATCTACGATTTTTCAGGGATGCGATCGCTTCGGTAAGGTCTGCTCTTTTGCTAAAGAAGTCAACTATCGCTTGGCCTGTTAAGGCAGAGGCCAGGAACTGTTCGACGCTTATGGACCACTCGGGATCGGTGGACGAAGTTACGCTCGACGGGTTTCCATTGCGATCTGGCGACTAAAAATCATCGTTTACGTTGTGGTTACTCTTATGACATAAGTTTATCAGCAGAAACGATACGTACTCGTTCCACGATCGAAGACGATGGCTGCGCAGCTGTGGCAGCTACGAGCAAGCTATCCTCAGACTCGTCCCGTTCGACGTAAAACTTTTTCCCCACGTCGCCTAATTGAAGTAAAAGGGTTCCTGTTGTCAAACAGAAACCAAGGAGAATATTTTTCATTCGAGCGCGCAGCGTGACGGCAGCGATTGGCCACAGTATACATTACCTATTGAAGCTATGCAATGATAGGTTTCTTGTTCTTCCGGCTGCGCAGGGAACATGTCGTAAAGTGTTTTCCACAGCGCTATAAAGTGTCCCTGGGACATTTTTGGCACGGTTTTGAAGTCCAAGGGACTGTCCTTGGACGCGATCATAGAACGTAAACTGCCCATACTCTGCACCTCCCACGATTGATCTCCCTGCTGACTGTTTAAGCTCGTCGAACGGGATAGAGTACCTACGGTCGGTTCTTCTGCTATGCTAACTGGCATCTCCAAGGAAGCGACACTCTGCTCCATGCTGTCGAAGAAATCGGTAGCTTCTGCTGCAATTTCTGCTCCGTCAGCTGTTAATGATACGCGTTTAACTCAACCGCTTGCTCCGTTTTAATGGCCTTTAAGTATCAAAATAGTAATTACCAGAATGCGTTGGCGATTCGAAGTCCACGGGTGTAAGCAACGGCGGCAAATGCAGAGTGTACAAAAGTTTCAATCTCTGCGTCAAGTCCGCGGTCGCTGTCATTCCAATAGCTTGTACTAATTCCCGAAAGTTTAGCAGACCATCGCGGTTACGATCCATCAACTGGCAGTACAACAGTACTTTTAACATTTTTTCTATATTCGCTTGATCTTATTTAATAGTTCCGTTTATTAAGAAACGATCGAAATCAAGCACAAAACGACGAGCGGTTTGGAGAAACTTAGATCCACTTACGCGGAATAAACGGGCAGCTAGAGATTCAGCTTGGCTGCATTTCCCCCACGGAGATAAACCACCGAACAGTATTCTAAACAATTCGAAGTCTACTTTGTAGGCTTCGTACGGCGGCTGCGTCGGATCGTACCGATCTGGTTCGGGTTTCCGTTGACTCATCAGCTCCTCTCTCACTAAACTTAGCAGATCCTAGACACCGGTACCTGGCTTTAAGTATTCATACGTTCAAATTCGCACGTTTATAACTATGTTAACGATACCTGCAATTCTTCCATTGTCATGTACTTGTCTACAATTACGCTCCTAATTACGTTCTTCTCGATCCCGTCCTCCAGACTTTGAACTACCCTAAGCCTGTGCTTCAAACGAAGCCTTTCTATCCCACCAATAGTCAACGATCCATACCTTGAATACGCTTCATATATTAAAGTCTGAACGGATATACTCTAAAATAATAACATACTTATATGCTTATTCGTGTCATACGTGAACCGTGCGTAGAAGCGTCCTTACTCTGTTCGGAGTAGCACTGTCCACTGGCCTAGGGAGTATAGGTCCCTCATCATTGTACACACCCCCGAGATAATCTGTCAACAACTGCATTGCTTCGCCGTCGTCGCGGCAATTAAGCAATTTATCTTGATTCCATTCCAGTACTGTCAATGCTATCTGGCACAGGGAGAAAGACCTGTTTACTTCAAATTTCTTCTGTATGTACTTTATTCTGTATTCATTAGAAAGAATATCAATAAAATTCCGAATTTCCGTCTAGCGAAGCGTATTTAAGGAACAGACAATTCAGTACGTGTACGTGCACAAAATACCTGGAAAATTACTTTCGCACCATCGTAGAAAAAGCAGTCCATTATGTTTACCGCGCTGCTGGTTGGCATGACGCTCAAAAATATCGTTAAGAACCACGAAAGTGATATAACTTTAATGAGACCGAGCTCCTGTAATCTAGCGTGCAAGGTTGGTAAATGCTCGGCGGCCAGCTCCTCTAAAAGACCTTGGTCAACGAGAGCACCAACTACTCTTCTATCGTAATAATCGGGTAGCAGCGATTCGCACACGTTGCATAACTGCCAGAAGGCGGACTCTTCTGAACAATAGATTAATAGAACCGAAGCGACTATATTCATCGCCTGGCAATAACCTGCCTCAACAAAGTTAACTCTTAGAATTGCGTATAACGTCTCTGGCGAACAGTTACAAAACATAGAATTCTTACCAATTTGAGGATTCTTCCAAGCGTACGCGGAAAGGACTCTTCTTAACGCGCTGATACCAGTGTTAGATTGAAACGCCGGGTGTTCAGGCAACGATCTATGCAAGTCTCTTTCTATTTCCTCGTTTGCTTGGCAAGATTTACCCAATGATTGATCCACTAACGATTTGTAAAGCCCGGGATTCATTACCATTTCGTTCAAAGCCCCTAAAAATCCATAGAACTTATATTTACGAAATGGGTTCTATGATTTTAGAAGATTCCATTATATTACCTGAAAATGTAAGCCAAACTTCTCCCCTGAGAGTCTGCGGCAGGCCCTGAATTATTAATTTCGATGTCTCTGTTGTCCTATACATCGTAACACCTCTTCCATATTCCGCAAAATGAAGCTCCCACTGTTTCTCTTTAGCTTCCTGCTTTAACGCTGCTTCGCTACTTAGCGGAGCTTTGAATAAAGTCATTAAGGGAGGTTGAGTTTTCCATTGATTACCAGCTTTAGGTTCCTCCCAGTTATTATCACTGTGAGGTAAACTGTTCGACGGGTGTAAGCTATCTATACACCTATTCGAAAGTAAAGTATACTGGTTGTAACGTCCCGGTGTTATTCAATTTAGCATTGAAAATGACATTAGATAAATCCTAACAACTTACAGATTTGACAATTTAGATTTCGCTAGTAACTCGGATATCTTTTGGACAACAAAGTCTCGGTCGTGAATCTGAGCAAATAAAAACGATGATCGGGCGGTTGTTACTAAAATCGATTTGTCTATTCCCGTGCTGGATGATTGATTCTCAGCTGGCTCTATCAGTCGCACTTCTCTCAAAGGTACGACTAAACTTACTAATCCTTTTACCTGAATTGTCACAATTATTACACGATAATGCTCACAGCTTCATATTTATTAAGGCACTCACCCTGCTTTCAAAACACAGATAATTTTGAGAGAGAAATATCTTCCCCCAGACGTATCTTTTGTTGTATGGTGTCCATAGCGTCGCGTCAATGCTACCATCCAGCTTCTCACTCCCTGGCAATCTGAATTGTAGCCTATATGCTTCAGAGTGTGCTCGAGCATCCAGATCTCTTTTTAAGAAAGACGGTTTTTTAGGTACATTCTTGCTAAAAATGTAATTCCCATTGTAACCTATGTTAACAGTTTTTAATACCAAACATTAATGTGCCTTGAAGTACCTTAATTTATGTAGCAACTCCCTATCTTCATTGAAACCACTCTTTTCATCTATAAGCCTAGCAAAAGTAATAAGGCAAATTTAATATTTCTTCTTCGCTATTTAAATCATAAATACTATTACCTTTTCATAGCGATATTTGTTAGCTGTTCCATTAGCGAATATGTCTCCGACTTGTGAAGAAACATTGAAAAATAATGCTGCAAATAAAATTTGCTCTTAATTCTTAAAAATACAGTGTGTACCACGAATAAAGCTGTTTGTGTTATAAATATTTCGCTCACCTCTTTATTATCCCTTGTCACAACATGTATACTGTCAGGAAATAGGATGGAATTAGTCTTACTCAATTCAGTGATGTCTGCCCATCTTAAAACTAATTTTGTTTCTCTCGCTAATATATAGGCATAAAAGCACATATGGTTCACCGACAAATATAGCCACCCTTGTCTAGGTAAACGAGTTTTCCAATAACTAGAAATCAAACGAAAGATTACAAAACTTCTTTAAATTCGATTGAACTCCAAAGCACTTGAGGGCTGTTCATAAATACCTGCAAGAATAATAATTGACCAATTTATCTTCTTTCGGTATATTGAAAAGTTGATGAAACGTGAAGGATGCAGTTTTAAAAGACTCCGGATCTTCCTCTGCAAACGACAGAATGCTTCTTTAAGTACACAGAAATCGAAGGTTTCAGTCGACTAAATAATTAACAATTTACCATCTGTGAATTGACAATCTGGTATATTATTCGCAATAATAGATTGTATCTTGCAACAAACAAATTCAGTGATTTCTTCCTCCGTGTCAAATGACGTTAATGTGTCCATCAAATTGGAATGAAGCCATTCCCAATCTTGCAAGATTTCTTCGTGCGTCAAGGAACACGCGACTGCTACATGTGTCATAAAAAGAAATTCTTTAGTAAAAGCATTTTTCCTGTGAAAGGAAACGGGTGAAGCAATAAGGAATTTCTAAGTTTTCTGTTTCAGAGTACTTTACCCCAGTAAACTTCTGATGATGGTGTTTGATGAAGTATTCTAAACGGTGGAGGTTTAGTGTCGAAAACACTGTCCAGCGTTCCCACCAATATGGAGCTGAGACCTTTTGTTTTTCCATGCCCCTTACGACGTTGTAACACAAAGTATACAGTTGCCTGCTCTGTTACCCTACGTAATTAAGATAAACACATATTTGGTTAATTGCTGCAACTTAATTCTCAAGGATAATAAAAGATGTGAACAGAAGAATACAAAGAGTCATTCAGAGCTTCTATATAGTAAAATCATTGTTTGAATAATCGGTGAGATAGTAGAAAAAAGAGTTAATCTTGACCATTTTCCTTTTATATTAGTGAAATATGATACGTATTGATAGATTGCTTTACTTCCCGTGCGTGTGTTACGCGCGTGCACGATACCAGGGGAATGGATTAATCTCGCGGATAGTTTGTCAAAGTAATTTCAGCAGCGCGAGCGTGTTATCGAAACATGAAAGCCGCCGTGATTAATACTCCAATATTGCGCGCGGTAAAAAACACCGCGACACTGATACGTATGATCGATAAAAAGTACGTAAAATTCTACTCGACGCAAGCACCGTACATAAAAAAAATGTACAACTTTATGTCGACAGACATTCCGTCGAGATGTAAACAAATAGCATGGGCACGTAAGTCAAGGATCAATTCTGGAGCAACGCTTTTTTTCGCGACGGCCCGATGTGTATACGAGACAGCGAGGCTCTGACCAGGACGATAAAGCGCTTAAGCCCGATCTAATCTCGGAGCGACGGTGCTATCAGCTGTCTTTGACACGCACGATGTAAACAGTAATTAGAACGGGGCATTGGGCATCGTATATAGATAGTAATTTACCAGAAAGCGTTTGCTAGCAGAACCTCTTGTGGCTTCACCCACATATTGATCACCGTTGTCCCAGCACATATGGCACCAACGATGCAGATTCAATCGCGCTTTAGTTCCAAGCACTCGCAAGAATTCGCTACTCTGGCTGTGGAGCGAGAAAAAATACTTGCCAAAGATAAACAGCGACATGAACTATACCGCGGATCGCCCCGTCGTCGGCTGCGTCGATCCTAACACTTCCGCCATGCGTTAGAACAGAAATGTCACCAAAACCCATCGTCTTATCTGGGATATTTGGCTTTCTAATGGTTTTACTGATCGAGAAACTTCACTAGTGCGTAGTTGAAGTAGTCGCGAGAATAGGATGGAATAGGATCATGCTCCCCGCCTTCTAGTGACGTGCTCCGAAAGCATTGTCACGAATTCATGTGAACTGATAACCTGTTAAGGTTAGTTAGGAGACGGGTAAAGTTCGCGCAGACGACTAGCTTAAATCTTTGTCGCTGCGTTTAACGTTCGCTGCCGAGAAAATGGCGTCTCTCGTGGGTGTCCGTCTTTTAACGAGGAATACCGGTACACTTAGAAATCCGATCAGTCGATTTTGTTTACGGGGTGCCGTCACGCAACTTCAATTAAACGAGAGACTTTTCCATTGTAAAAGACAAAGTACCATCACGTTTGTGCCGCAGGTAAACACTGCCGCCCTTACTATGATCCCAGCGAACCTTTCCCAATGGTTCGCACATCGTGTTTGAAATTGCGTATTATGTAACTGAAATGATCCACATTTCGGCGGAGCGCAGAACGATAAAGGTGTCGCGAAATATGCGCCACTGATTCCATCAGCGCTACCGATTTAACATGCCACGGTTTTAATTCATTTCGATACATGCTAACTGGTGCAAACTTTAAATCCTATGACACCGATACGTGGATTCCGTTTCGTTGACGTTGATTGATTTCTGATATGCATTTGTCATCTGCTTATAGCAAATAGAAATAACTGAGCTTTTCTTTTTTTTATAATTTGGGATAGCGTCTCTTATAATCTCGGGGAAACATTTCTTATAACAGTCGTTGAGGTTACTTCGAATACACACGTATCGTGTATAACAGACATACTAATCTATATATCATTTAACACATACAGGTAAAGACTGAAAATATTCGCGCGTATTCTACGAAAACGAAAGAGAAGGAAATCCAAGAACGTGTGTTAAAAGTGATCGCAGCCTATGATAAAATATCCGCCGATAAGGTTACCAAGTTACACATTTTCTAATTGTTTTACAGGGCATAAGGGACACACGAGTCAAGCAGGTGCGCCAGTACAGCAGTAAAGCACCATTAACACTTGACTTTATTCGCCGACGAGTACTTCTAGTACTCAATCTGTACGATAAAATTGATCCTAAGAAGGTATCTATTTGCCACAAGATGATACAGTACGGAAGATACTTGTGAAGATGTATTCGTAAATGTGTGGATGCGTTTCAGTAATAACAGGAGGCCTCCTCGACGAAGGAGCATTAAATTTACACCGTAGCTTCGATCGTTCTTACTTCACATTTGCCGAAACGTCTTGATAGATAACTTCTCAGAATGATAATGATCAATTAACACCTCGCTTGAATCGTGGTGCCTTTGCATCACACTCATATGTAAATTTAGTCTCCTGATAAAAAGAAAAAATTAGATATAATACAAATTGTAAATACAATTATGCTTTCATTGCGATTACACATCAGTTATCAAATCGCCTCCGTTCGCGTGTAAATCGTAACTAATGATGATTAAATCCTTCGCAGTTGACCCTGGACGCTCATTTTATAAACGATTTGGGCTTGGATTCCTTGGATCATGTAGAAGTTATAATGGCGATAGAAGACGAATTCGGGTTCGAAATACCAGACATGGACGCAGAGAGATTGTTGAAACCTGGGGACATAGTGCGTTATGTCGCGGACAAAGAAGATATTTATGAATAAACGTCTCCGTAATTTATAATGATGTATTAGTCGGCCCTTTTCATTTTCTAAGTATTGTACAAACAAAAGAAAGAAAAGCAATCGAATTTATTACTGCTTCACGGGCAACCACCTACTTCTGTTCTCTTGTATATAGACTAACGATTGTTATAAAAATAAAGCGAATTATTAGAGTAAAATCGTGTGGCATAAATTCCCTACGTTTATTTAAACATTATTTCCCACTTAAAAGTGGTGTCATTTGAACGTAGAATCAAAGTGCCATCGTGTGGCGGTAGCGTGTATATGGTGTCGCTACTCTCTAGGCAGACATTACGGGTACACCAGATCCCTTTTTCTTTGATCCGATTGAACGTACACGCTGATCGAGTGCAACAACTGGCAAAATGAAGATGGCGGACGGACCTACGACTTTCAGAAGAAATAGGCCTGGGACAAAAGCAAAGGTTAACAACGACGTTATTTTCGTTAACGACTCGCTATCCATACATTCCCTGCGGCATTGCTCGATAAGTGTTCAATCGTACGCATCGTACTTGCAGAAATATTCGAACGCGCCCCTGACATGTCCAATGAAAATCAATGAATGATGTCCACGAAAATGTCACTGTTTACACACTACAATACACGTTATTTCAATTACACTATGTTGCACAGTTGTTAATGTTACAGATCGTTTGTAATATTCAACTCGATCTTAAGTTGTTTACTTGTTAATATATATTCCGTTAGCTTTTAAAGTCTTAATGACACATGCCAACAGAGGGCATTATTTATTATCTTATAAGAACGGAGCAATGATAGTATTGGGATGAGCGATACATCGTGATACCTTATTAATCTCTAATATTTTTCATTTAGGATTTCTGTAGGTGGCCCGATGAGCCGTTCGAAGAAATGGACAGCACGCTGGCCGTGCAGCAATATATCCAACAGATGATCAGAAGGGAGCCGTCTAATGTCGATCTGATACTAAAAATGCCAGAGGCGCAAGACGAGGCAGTGTGGAAGTACGAGCACCTCAGACAATTCTGTATGGAACTTAACGGCTTAACCGTTAGACTGCAAGAGGAGTGTCATCCGGAGACTTGTACTCAAATGACAGCCACCGAACAATGGATATTTCTGTGCGCTGCCCATAAAACACCTAAGGAATGTCCAGCTATTGATTACACACGTCACACGCTTGACGGTGCAGCTTGTTTGCTTAATAGTAACAAATACTTTCCCAGCAGGTAACTAACGAGCTGCTATAGGAAATTACAGTAAGAACGGATGGTGAATAATATTTTAAATTTGTTGCAGAGTGAGTATCAAGGAATCTTCGGTAGCTAAACTCGGATCTGTTAGCCGCAGGGTTTACAGAATCTTTTCCCATGCGTATTACCACCATAGAACGATATTCGATGAGTTTGAGAATGAAACTTTTCTATGTCACAGGTGATTATCTATGGGATAATAAATATAGTATTCATTTGTATATGTCGATCGTTTAAACTGTCTTCTTACAGGTTCACTGCATTTGTAACAAAATACGCGTTGATGTTAAAGGAGACTCTGATAGTGCCGATTATGGAAGAAGATGGAATAACAGAAAGCGAAGCCTAGGACTTGAACGTCTATTTGTATTGCCCGAAAGACAATTTGTCAGATTTAGTGAGATCATTGGTAACACTACTATATCGCTGCGGTACCTCTTAACGTAGTTTCGAATTTAATGTGACAAAAGTATTGACAAGAGGTCGGCAATTATTCCATCTGAACTGCATTTGCAAATTTATCACTGGAATTTCTAGGAGAAATTTCGTTTTAAGAACGATTAATTGTACAAAGTAATCCAACGGTTCATGCTTAACGATCGTATTTACAGTGTTCATTTATCATTAAAACCTATGAAATTTGAAATGTACAAGATAATGAGACAAAAAAAAACGAACAAATTGTTACTAAATCTCTCTCATAACAAGCTCATGATATTTTCTACGGTATATTGAACTTAAACTAATTCTATGTTAATGAATTCTCGTCGCTATATAAACGACTCTTTCATGTGTTTATATTCTGAATGTAATAAAACAGTTTCAAACTTTTTTAGAAACTGAATTTTAATAAATATCACCTATACAAGTATCAAATACGTAACGAGACTCTGTATCTTGAATTTGTCGATGTAACGTTAGCATAGTCGCAGTGGAATAACTAAATTAGATGAATCCGCATGCAGCATATTATTAATGGCAGTGGTGGTATTAAATATCGTAGTATTTTTATTTATTGTGTGATAACGAAGCTGGTAAGTTAAGCGTTTCTCCTGTTGTCAAGGATGTTACATTTTCTATTGTCTGAGATGTTAGTCGTAAGAGAGATGTCACGGCCCTGTATATTATCAGGATTCTCGTATGTTTAAGAACAAGACTAGAGAATACCAGTAGACGTTCAGTTTGCGATACAGTAGAGCATCAATTATCCGAACCTCGATTAACAAAACCGCCGATTATCGGAACCAGTGCTGCATCATCGCTATCCCCACCACATCTTCGAACCAGTGTAGCGCTACCGATTGATTAATGGACTTTTGCGTAATATAAATTAACGCAGTAGTACTCTCGTATTTAATAAATAATTTTAGGTGTAATTTCTATAATTATAAACTGTGTAAAGTACATGTATACATCATTCTCCGAAATGTTCGATTATCCGAGCAATTCGAATTTCCGAACTGTTCGATTATCCGAGCAATTCGAATTTCCGAACTGTTCGATTATCCGAGCAATTCGAATTTCCGAACTGTTCGATTATCCGAGCAATTCGAATTTCCGAACCACGTCGGCCCCAAGCAGTTCGGATAATTGACGCTCTACTGTATTCGTTTTTTAATCATCACAATTACTGTCATAAAGTTGCAAGCATTCTCCAGCCTTCTTACCGATTAAAGCAATATCAGTGCCGGAAGATTATCCGCCTCACTGCCGAACGCCTCCAATAAGCAACTTTTGCCAGCAGTTCAATGCGAACTTACTAAAAGTCCACAATGGTTCGTTTCATTCAGAGCAGCTATTTTAAGCTTGTAAGAATTTGATACAATGTTATAAATTTGCCATAATCACGTATCACCTTACTGTAACGTTGTATATATATATAATTTGTAAATAAGAAACACAAAAGTGGCACGTTCATTGCAAGAGAGACCGAGACAACAGGAATATATCGTTCCATGATTATTTCTGTAACGAATGCACATGTACCGACAAAGAATAAACTTTCTACTTGACAAAAATCTAACTTCGATTCTTACACCTAAGCCCTGAAACCTCTGAAAAGTTTTCACGAACCTGGTAAATTAAAGAGACGCTTACTTTTTATTTGAACATGTCGCCTTATCACTTAATCGTATCTTATGTACATACAATGCTGTTCGATTCTTCCTCCCCTCTTTCATTATCGATCATCGTTCCCCCATTTTTTATTTTTCTTCGGCGGCGCTTCCGTTTGCTGCTCCTTCTTCGGCCTCTTCTGGCCAGTTCTCAACCCCATAGCTGCGAATTCCTCAGCGTCGATGCAGGTCATACCGCTACTAGCTTCCTGTCTCGCACCTTTTCTCGTCCTCTTCGGTTCCTGGCCATTCAAGAATTCCCCGCGATCGTCGGGTGCCTGATAACTATATCTCACATAACTTTAAACGCCCTGCAAGGTGCTAAGCAACTTCAAATATCAGGAATAATTACCCAGGCTCCGATGTATCTTTTACCTCCGCCGCTTGTAAAATATGTATTTCCGGCACATGACGGGTTTCTAACGTTGTGACATTTTTATTCTCCGCTTTCGACTTCTCCGACCTGCAATTCACGACCCAATTAATATCAAGAATGATAGAAGTTCGTTAATATATTATGCTACTGACTCAACATAACGTAGTTTCGTAATTTGATGCAGCCCTTCCTGCTTCTTTTTGAAGAGCTCCGCGCAGGAAATGGCCTTTCCAATTCCATGACCAGCCGCGGTCCAGACGACGCTCTTATAATTCGCGAATTCCTTCAGGGCGTATCCAAGAACGTTTCTGATCTTCGTGCCGCTTTTTACCTGAAAAATTGCCATTGAATAAAGACGCGAACGGCAGCGTTAATATCTTCTACTAAAGTTTAGCGAACTCACGCGCATTAGAAGAAATTTCTTGGGTAAATTCGGTATAGGGATTCCGGACTCCGTTGGCTCATCCTCCAAGACCTTCATCCACTTCCTCTTCTTCAGCTTCGATTTACCCATCTGAAAGAACGAAATCAACAATAGCAGATGACCGTTTTGCCACCAAGACTTCCGGGGAACCGTGTCGGCTTAAAATGCACGCGTTTTCATGGAATTGGGGGAGCGGGATCGAGAATAGGCAGTGGGATTTTAAAGGATAAGGGAGCAAACGTCTCTCTGCTACTAGGTCACGAGCTTACTTCTGGAGCATGCCGTGATACCATTCATGGAACTTGGAACGACCTTGTACAGTCTTGCACAGAATCTTTCGTTCCCCTTCAAGGAACAACGCTTAAACATTAGCGATTTGCTTTGATCCCCACTTTCGTCAAATTTCGCCACGATTGCCGCGTTTTTCGGAAAATTCTTAATCCTGAATCGGTAGGGTGAACACTTTCTACGTAACTGGTAGATAAAGTGGGGCGATGATAGATCACTGCTAGATTAATTTATCGTGGACCCGAGAACTTGTACAACATATCGAAGATGAAACACAGTTTCCAGTAGTACAGGCAAACGAATAGGTCCTGCAGGATGGATTATCGTAATTTCATACTACTAACCGAGGGTTACTTCGTCTCAGGTGTTATAACAAAAGAGTAAGAAAGTTTTTGGGGGGGAGTAGTTTAACCCTCCGTGGTCACACTGAGCCAAAATGACCCACAATTTGACTTTGAGCTAAAACGTCTTTAACCCTTCGTGGTCACACGGTGTGTATTGTACCCGAAGAGCAATTCTTGATTTGAAATGCCGCACCTTTACATCTTCCAAAGGGGATTTATCGCAAAAAAAATAAAAAATATTTTTAAAAAATCGGTATTTTCCCACAACGATGGAAAATCGCTCATTTTCAACTACAAATTTTATCATATAAAAATTTACATTTCTAGAAAAAGACTATTAGACCATGACTGTATAGGTATTACGAATGTAGAATTATCACTGAAAAGTTAAAAGATTCAAAAATACGAAAATGGTAACTCAGAAAATGACGCTGGGGTACAGTGAACCCCGTGTGACCAATTTATGATTATAAGAAGGTGTAACCAAGAAGGGTTATTGTATCATTTAAAATAGTACTACTGTTTAAAGCTGACGATACTTTAAACGTTAATTTTCAACGATGAATATATATTCTACAATGTTCAAACTTTATCCCAGAATTTTTGTGACTTAATTTAACAGATAGTTTTTAAAAGGTAGCTGATTGAAAATTGGCTTGCGTCGAATCGACCCAGTGTGACAACTGCGCGAGGGTTTAAGAAGACTAATTTCCACTGCGAACCACCTGTTCTTGTGACACAGTCACTTTTAGTCAGAGGTATATACATTGAAGTAGAGGTTCCAAGTGGCCTCCATTGGCGTCCACTGTATATTCCGCTCTGCTAACTTTCAATTCTACTGCACGCATTACCCACCTAATCGTTGCAATTTCAAAAGTCTTTAACCAGACACACGTACTTCCTCAAAGTGCTCCTATCTCCCACACGATTGATTCCAGGGCCAGCAGACTGACTCTCTGTATTTTACGCGTCCAATCCCAAGTTTCGACGCGCGTCAATTAATATCAGCCACGGAGGAAGTGGGACGCACCTCGAAAGTTGGCGGCCGATATAATTTCCGGAATTCCGGTGGCGAGGTTGGAAAAAGCATCGGCGGGGAGAGGGACACCGCGTGGTGAGCCCCATCAATATTTTCCAATCAGCATTCGATTGCACGGTACAAACCCTCCCCCCCCCCTACCATTTCCTGGCTCCTTCGCCCGGGGGTGTGCAAAGGGGGTCGCAGCGTAGGCGTATATGGTGGTGGTATGCGGCATAGCCGGCATAGCGCCGCGACGCCACGACGCCATATTGCATTATTAAGCACCCCAGCCAGTCCCTCGCCCCTGCATTCCAGCATTATGAACGTTTTTATCCCTAAAGGGCTGTCTTTTCACCTACGCAAGGCGAGCGGCGCTCGGCGCACGAGCCACTGGCCACTTTGGATCCGTTGCTACTATTTCAATGAGCGATCGCCACGACCCGTTCCTCGTGGAAATTACGCCTGGTACCCGTCTCCCCCACAAACGCTTCGTTAGGCATCCAGTGACACCCTGGCCGGGATCGATTCCCTTTAAAGATTCAGCCGGTACCCCTAGTTCCGTGTCTAGGCAGAAATCATTATTTGCCCTATATCGGTGTCGAACCGTTACTGGCCCATTGGCCGCGGATAGTCGTGGTGAACGTGTTTGCGTCGGTGACCGGCGATTCTTCGGTCGCCCGAATAACTTCACGATAAATGGGTGACTGGTTTCAAGTATCCGTTGACCGTCGAACTTTCTATAAGCATGCTACCAAGAGTGGTGTGCTACTTTCCGAGTGGGTGGGCCTTCTTCGGGGTATATAGTGTTTTGCGGCTCGACGCTGAAAGAATCTAATTTGGAGAAGATAAAGGGATATCCTTAATGCCCGTTGGATCCACTAAAAAACGGTGGCGAGAGGAAAGGTCAAGGATTTCGAGGACTTTCGGTGCACCGCTGCCTCTGGAGACTTCTGCGAGGAGAAGGCATTCTGCGTCTGACACCTTCTTAACGATGCCTACGCGTTCTTTCTCCATCGTAATAAACCATCGCGCGCTGCTGGGAGCACGGCTTCCAATTTATTCGAGTGGCCAACCCTTCTATGGCGACGATGCTCGACGGCTCCGCCGCGAATGAACCGAGCGGGCCACCGTTTCGAGGAGTTTTCACCGTGGAGAATTCTCTTCCAGCCGGCCTTTCGAACCATCGCACGCATATTTCCAAGTCGATCAGCCCGCGAAATGAGATATCCACTCGCGGGCAACTTTCGCCCCCCACCCCCCTCCTATTTCTACACTTCTATTCCATTTCGAATTCAAAGAATGCCCGTGTAACGTAGGGTTTTCCAGAAGGCTCTTAACTTATTCACACTCGCTCTCTTTCTCCGACCGGCAACGTCCCTTCGGCCCTGCCACGGGGGGGTTGGTTAATAAAATTCCGCGGGGTGAGTCAGCGAATTATGAAGTCGAGTGTCATGGCACCGTCTGGAACTTGCGAAACTTTGTCGAAGTCGATTCTTAATACCGAAAGCTCGCGCCTCGGGGTACATGCCATCGAGCATTACTTTCCGTTCCCTTCTATCCGGGGCGGACGGCTAGCCCGGGTGAAATCCTGCCGAATTTAACGGCAGGTATTATTGAAATCGCTGAGGATCAAGGGCCCCAAAGGGTGGGCCCCCCGGAGGTGGTGTTATCGCGGTAACTATTGAAGTTTCTAATGAACAGGAAGAATGAGCTCGCGAAGGAGCGCCAGACGATGGCTTCCCGCGTGTCTATTTCGAGCATCCCCTTGACGGAAATTGTCTCGGCCAGTATATAGATCCGCCCATCTCCTCCGAGCTCGTCCTTTAGAGGATCCGCGAAGTGGATCCCGCGGAAGGACGCGTTTGCGCAGGAGTCGAAGACACTTTCGCCGGCCTGGATCCTCGATATATCGGCGTCGGTTGCTGGAGCTCGGGATTGCTCGGTGGTGGCTCATCCGACGTGGACCGATTCTACCGCCTCGACATCCTCGCAGTTGCTAGCAACAGGTAGGACGGTCGTGCGCCCGAGGGCCACGAAATTCCCACGAACGCCGTCGAATCGGTTCAAGAAAGTGCAACCGGCATCGTCTTTGGGAAAAAGTGCCTGTGCGGGGGTGTTCTATCGTCGATCGTAAACTACCACTCGGTATCTCCTCGGTGCTCTTCACTGTCGATGAAGAATCCACCTGTACCCGCGGCGGTACACCTACTGTGAGCTACGGGGTGAAGAAGTACACTTATTCGCGAGATCAGTGCTGTGGAGGATTCGCCGAAAACGAAACTCGTGATTCTTGTTTGAAGGGTAGTGAGGCTGTATTAAAGGGGGTGGGATTGCAAGTTAAGGTCCTCGAGTTCTGAGTGAAACGGATCGCCATGGACATCCAAGAGTTCCGCGTGCGCGGTAAGGAGATGGTGGAGTATATTTGCGAGTTTATGAGCAATATCCACAACCGGAGGGTAACACCGGACGTTGGCCCCGGATATTTGCGACCCCTCCTCCCAGCGGAAGCCCCGCTCCAGCCGGAACCCTGGGAGGATATCATGAGGGACATCGAGTCCAAGATCATGCCCGGAGTAAGTGGAAAGAGAGACACTTTGCCTATGATTCTTGCCCCGTGATCCGCGACCTCCTGAAATTCAAGGGTCTATTTCCACAGATCACCCACTGGCAGCATCCAAGATTCCACGCGTATTTCCCGGCGGGAAATTCGTTTCCATCCATTCTCGGTGACATGCTGTCGGACGCGATAGGCTGCATTGGTTTTTCATGGGTGAGTCGGGACGTACCTCAGGAGAATTAGGTATCCTCGGTCGCGTTGGTGCACGAAGCCAATCTTCTTGGCCAAGTTAGGGTGTCAGATCGCGTCTGTCAGAATTGACGGATCGAGGAGTGATCGCTTGCCCGATCATCACCGTCTGCTATCTTATTTGTTCTAGGCGGCCAGTCCAGCCTGCACGGAGCTGGAAACGATAGTCTGCGATTGGTTCGGTAAATCAATTCAATTCTATCGATCTCTTCCAAGACAAACTGTCATAAAGCAATGAAATTACCTTTCTTTGGTATCTTTCAATGGGTAGTAAGTATCGAGGGATGATTTTCTAAATTCCAGGCAAAGCGATTGGTCTACCGACGGACTTCCTTTACTTCAACCAGGCTAGCAAGGGCGGGGGCGTGATACAGGTAATATTCTAATATCCCGTAGGATATTCTCCAGAGAATTGAAGAAGATTACAAAGCGATGTGCCTATTTCGCATACGGCTAAGCGTTTAGTTGGAAATCTTCGTGGTTCGGAAGCTGAGGGGAAGATGTAACGTTCAGAATGCCAGAGATATCACTTGGCATGGATTTCAGGGTTCAGCTTCGGAGTGCATTCTAGTGTGCATGCTGGCAGCAAGGGCGCAGGCGATCGCCAGGCTGAAGGAATCGCCGGCTCATTCCCACCTGGACGAAACAGCCCTTCTGGGGAAGCTGATGGCTTATTGTAGCCGCGAAAGTCACAGTTGCGTGGAGAAAGATGCGATGATATGCTTCGTGAAGCTACGGATCCTGGAGCCTGACGAGAAGAGTGTCCTCCGCGGTGAAACACTGCGTCAGGTAGAACCTCCCCCACTTTAAGTCCAATTTAAAGTATATCTACATCAGCAGAGTATATCCAATTGCCTTTCACATCATCAATAATTCTTCAACAGGCAATAGAGACTGACACCGCCGAAGGATACATCCCCTTCTTCGTCTCCATCACTCTGGGCACCACTGCTTGCTGCTCCTTCGACAATCTCAGGGAGATAGGGCCAGTTTGTAAAAAATACCCAGGCGTAAGAGGACCAATCTCTAATCACTGTTATCCTCCATTCTTTTAGAAGATTAGAAGGATCTAAATTGCGCGCAACCCCTGTTCGCAGGTGTGGCTGCACGTGGACGCAGCGTACGCAGGCAACGCCTTCATCTGCCCAGAGCTCAAGTACCTGATGGCTGGTATCGAGTACGCGGACTCCTTCAATACCAACACTAACAAATTTCTGCTGACCAACTTCGACTGCTCCTGCCTGTGGGTCAGGGACAGATTCAAGCTGACCGGTGCGCTCGTCGTCGATCCACTTTATCTTCAACACACCCACGCGGACACAGCCATCGATTACAGGTGACACATTCTGTCTTATCAAACTTGTTCCTCTGATTCTCAATGATTTACACCTTTCTCTTTTAACATCGTATTTGATGTTAAATGAAGACACTGGAGCATTCCACTGAGTCGACGATTTCGCTCCCTGAAGCTGTGGTTCGTCATGAGGACCTACGGGATATCGGGCCTGCAGGCCTACATCCGGAACCACGTCGAGCTAGCGAAGAGGTTCGAGGCTCTGGTCAAGAAGGACGCCAGATTCGAAGTCTGCAACGAAGTTGTGGTAAGTGGCACCCTAATCGTGCAGAAGCTGGCTTGTAGGAGATCTTTCAACCGCACGTTTCTCCTCGATTGTAGCTGGGCCTGGTATGTTTTCGCGCGAAAGGCTCGGACAAGCTGAACCAGAAGCTACTGAGCACTATCAACGACTCAGGGAAGCTGCACATGGTGCCAGCCAGAGTGAACCAACGTTTTACGATTCGCTTTGCCCTCGCTGCGCCTAATGCTACTGCCTCAGACGTTGGTGAGTGATCCTCCCACGATGATAATGCTTTTATACTTTTAACACTTGAATGCCTTGATTAATACTACAGACATCGCGTGGAGTATCATTACGGACTATCTAGCCGAGCTGCTAGAATCCAAGGTAAGGAGAATCTGCATGTTCTCTTCTTTTCTTCGTGCTCTGAGGTGCAGCTGCTCAGATGCTGCGTTTAAATCGCAGGACGTTATGGACGAGCTGGCAGACATCCGCGAGAAGAAGAGGAAAGCCACTCTGGAGCAGAGGAGGTCCTTCTTCGTTCGCATGGTGTCCGATCCAGCGATCCAGCCGGGATTCACCAAGACCCCGAACAGGACTGGGGCGAAATTGGACACGCAGGCGACGATCGGTGGCATTGGATCGAATCCTCATACTGCCACGTGAGACTCGTAACCTGTTACCCGACGGATAGTCATGGGACGAGTAGAATTATTCATTCTACACCTGATCTTTCAGGCGCTCGTGGATATCTTGGCCACTGGCCTACTTGATGCAGGCGAGGGACGCTGCTGACACCAGCGAGTTATCTCTCAGGTACTTAGTTCCAATGATCTTCGCTGTTTTACAGCTTTCGCTTTTGCTATCCTCGCCTTCTTGCGATATAAATGGTACCGCGATACCTCTACCCTCGAAATAACAAGCTAAACAGAGGGCCTTACCTCAGATTCCGTCATCTGGACACCATGGTACGGCTGAAGGCGGGCAGTACCGGAAGCCGTCGCGGCAGCAGCAACGGCTGCAGCCCGGAGCCGTCGCCGTCAGGCTCCCCATCCCGTGGAAGATCACCGAACGGCAGGGCGTAAATTCTTTCCAAACCCATCCATTTTCTAAGGTTCCTTCAGGTGCATCGATCAGAACTGGAATTACTCCTAAATCGCCAACGGATACTGCCGGCGGGATCGATGAAGACATTTGCAAGTCACGCAGAAGTCCGAAGAACCAGCACCGCGAATCGCTCGGCGATTAGAAGGCGAGACGACAGAAGATAGATATCGATCGATGGCTCGTTAGATTGCCTGCCCCCCCCCCCTCCCCCCAGCATCAATTATCGTTGCGCCGTTTAATTAGAGATCCACGGGACTCTTTGCAGTAGCTGGAAATTCTCGCATCCCTCGGCGATCGTAGTAGCTCGAACGCCCGCGGCGGCTCTAAAGGAGGCGATAAATATAAGTACATCTTCTTTACTTGCTTATCGATCTGTTTATGTAAGTGTGCTCTCTTTTGGATCGCGACGGGATCATGCTCCGTGCGGTACACGGTACACGTGTAACATACAGGTACATACATAAAACGTCCACGTACGGTACACATCGATAGTAAACGATTTCAGAAGAAACTACTTACTTAGCGTTCTGATTTATTCACCATCTTTCGAGCGCGATCGCCAAACCACTCGCTGGTAGAATCGACCACCGATTTAATAATAGCCGATCCAAAACGAAGAAGGAGGATTTTATGCGCTCACGTCCTTCCGGGTACTTGGATATTCGCGATTCCGGCGAATCAGGCCAAATGGGGATGGAAAAAGCGAGACTCGTGCCACGTGGAGGGATATCGAGAAAAAAAGTGATAATGATGCTGGCCGATCGAAAAGGTTGGGGTCACACGGGTGACCGATGCACCTGGACAGTCCGTTCAATCGCCCGTTCTTTTCGCGCGCGACAATACCGTCTCTATTTTAATTCACGCCTCTCGGCTCATTCGCGAAATGGTGTCACTGCGTGGAAGAATGAAATAGTCACTAGTGACGCGTACGTTATCGACGATTGTTGTTGGAAGACACTGTGTCAAGCGAAACCCGAGAGGAATGCGGATTAATTGAATGCTCGTGCGCGACGAATCGCCACGGCCACGAAACGGTTAGTTTCGTCGACCAGAACGCTGAGCATTTACGAAGAAAGACGGAAGATCTTCCAGGAGGAGTAGCCAGAAAGTACATCAAAGGGAATAGGTACATACTCGTGAAAGCAAATCACAAGATTACATCGCCCCGTATCTCCCCCCCAAGTGTTACCGAAAATAATTGGAACATCGGACCTTCTTAAGTAACTCTATAACTCACCAATGCACCCAACGCTTAACAAATCCTGTACAAGCCCTTTACTCAATAAAAGCTGAACCACGGCAAACGTAGGTACACCGTGTCTTCTATCTACCAAAGGTTCTTCATCCCCCTTAAATTGTCTGGAATGCCAGCAAGCTCCTAATTACTTCCAGTAACGTACTCGTCCCTCCGCCGCCAATCCTCGCGCCACCCGCGAGCTTGCGCGAATCAATGGCGAATGTATAATAGCCGATGGCAAAAGGAGGGCTCGCCGACGGTGGTGGGATTAATTAATTCGAACGTGGCAATCGGCCTCGGACACCCCCGGCCGAGGAATCCAATTCGAAAACGCCGGACGCGAGGAGATGATGCGTGAAGGTGGTGGTGATAGGGAAAATGGTGATCGGCTTCGTGTGTGTGTGTTACAAAGATTGAGCGGTGACCTGTCACCGCTTCTCTACGGCGTGTTGTAAATGTAGGTGAAGAGTAAACGTCTATTTATAAACGGGGGAGGAGGGGGTGAGTTTACTCCCCGTGCATCATCGAACAACACATGCCGGGGGCTTATTCAAACACACCCCCCCCTGCCAGGTCGCCATTGATGCCTGCCACCCTTCTTACGAATTTTCGTTCAGATTTTCGGGATCGATTCGCGAAACACCCCGCCAGGGAGAATCGATCTTCTTCTGAATCGAAATCAGAGCAGTTAGGAAGCATCGACGAGGCATTTCGGGTTGCATAAAGGGTCTGAATTTTTTGAGGAGGCAATTGAACAGATAACGACACTTGGTAGAGACAGTATCGATCCATAGAATTTTGGAAAATATGATACCTAGAAATATTCAATTCCTCTGCACGGATCTTCAACTATGGAAGAAGGCAGCAGATTAAAAAAAGAAATGAAACGTGGGCATTGGAATTTAAAAGAAATCGATCCCCTTTAACTCTTCGCAAAAACTTTGCAAACTTACCCCCAAGCGGGGGTGCAAGCGCTTTTCGAACATCAAGCATTGTTCGATAAACACGCTAATCTTCAGTGCCTAAGTGTCCCAGAGTGTGGGGAGTCAGAACGAAAAAAACCAAACGAAACACAAATTAGAAATTTCCATGATCGCCGATGCTCCGTGTTAATCTGCGTGAAGCAGGGATGTACGAAGAGGAGGCGCGCATAAAACTGACCGGCGCTTTGGCAGGTGCTACCAGTCTCTGTTCAAGCGCGGGACAAACCTGTTACGCGTTTTCTTCGAAGCGAAGTCGCGCCGCGCGCATAAATTCCCAACGTAGCGCGAGGGGTTACACAATATAGGAATCCGAGTGTCGTCAAAGTGGATCGGTTTTCACGCCCGGTAACAGCGCGAAGTGAGCGAAAGAATTGAAACGTACAGGGCACCCTCGGTCGCCCGTTTTCGGTCTCGCGCGACAGAACGGCCAAAGGTATTTCGTCCCGAGCATCTCTTTCCGCGCGACTGATGTCCGTTTAATTCCTGCCCGACGATAAAGGGCGCCGAAAATCGCCGCGATCACGTACACGCTCGCCACGGACGTGCTCAATCGAACGCGGGATTGGTCGCGCGCGTTAACACGCTCTTCCTGAACGATTGTGCATTCCAGGCCGGCGGGTATCATGAACATCGATGAGTTTCAAGTGCGTGGCAAGGAGATGATAGAGTACATCTGCGAGTACCTACGCACCCTCGAGGGCAAGAGGGTGACGGCGAACGTGGACCCTGGCTACCTGAGGCCCCTTCTGCCCAAAGAGGCGCCAGCGAAAGGGGAGCCATGGGACGCGATAATGAGGGACGTAAACGGCAAGATAATGCCCGGGGTGAGTGTCAGCACCGGCTCGATTATCGATTCCGACCTCTTTCGATGTTAATAATATTCGCGAATACGAGAAAATAGTAAAAAGGTAGTCTCGGCCGTGAACCACCGAGCTCCATCGCGGTGCAACTATTTTCTGCCCTCCACCTTCTCTTCTCTCGTCACGACGAGACGCTTGATCGCGGAAATCGGGTCCGCGGAACGTCCCAAATCCCCTTCCTCTGTAACCGAGCCTCTATCACTGAAAGACTCTTGCTTTTCAGATCACACACTGGCAGCATCCACGCTTCCACGCCTACTTCCCGGCGGGGAACTCGTTCCCGTCGATACTCGGGGACATGCTGTCCGACGCGATCGGTTGCATAGGCTTCTCCTGGGCGGCCAGTCCAGCCTGCACGGAATTGGAAACGATCGTCCTCGACTGGTACGCCAAAGCGATCGACCTTCCGCCGGAGTTTCTGTCCGAGCACAAGACCTCGAAGGGCGGCGGCGTGATACAAGGGTCCGCGTCCGAGTGTATTCTAGTCACCATGCTGGCGGCGCGCACCCAAGCGATCAGAACCCTGAAGGAACAGGACCCCAACACCGAGGACTCGGCCTTCTTGCCACGGCTGGTGGCCTACTGCTCCACGGAAGCGCATTCGTGCGTGGAGAAGGCCGCGATGATCGGCCTCGTGAAGCTACGCGTCCTGGAGCCAGATGAGAAGGGCTCCCTTCGGGGCAAGCGGCTGGAATTGGCGATTCGCGAGGACGTGGCGAACGGCTTGGTGCCGTTCTTCGTCTCCACCACCCTGGGCACCACGGGATCCTGCGCGTTCGATAATCTCATAGAGATCGGCCCGGTGTGCAAACTGTACCCGAATATTTGGCTACACGTGGACGGCGCCTACGCTGGCAACGCGTTCATTTGCCCGGAGATGAGGCCGTTGATGGCGGGCATCGGGAACGCGGACTCGTTCAACACGAACCCCAATAAGTGGCTGTTGGTCAACTTCGATTGTTCCTGCCTCTGGGTGCGGGACCGAGTGAAACTGACGTCGGCCCTCGTCGTGGATCCCCTGTATCTGCAGCACGCCAGGTCCGGCGAGTCGATCGACTATCGTCACTGGGGGATACCGTTGAGCAGACGCTTCAGGGCGCTGAAGCTGTGGTTCGTGATGAGGTCGTACGGGATCACCGGGCTGCAGAAGTACATAAGGAATCACATCAGGCTCGCCAGGCGGTTCGAGACGCTGATGAAGAAGGACAAGAGGTTCGAGATCACGAACGATGTCAGGGTGGGCCTGGTCTGCTTCAGGCTGAAAGAGAACGACGAGATTAACCAGGAGCTGCTGGCGAACATCAACGCGTCCGGCAGGCTTCACATGATACCCGCCA
Organism: Andrena marginata; assembly: GCA_963932335.1. Classification (NCBI taxonomy): domain Eukaryota; kingdom Metazoa; phylum Arthropoda; class Insecta; order Hymenoptera; family Andrenidae; genus Andrena; species Andrena marginata. Next base: position 10,482,057 of record OZ010660.1, read on the forward strand.
GGGTGATGGGCAAGTATATACTGAGATTCTGCGTGATAAAGGAGAACGCCACCGACGAGGACATCGATTACGCGGTGGACGTTATCGAGGAGCACGCGACCGAGGTGATGCTCGCCCATTACGAGGGCACGGAGGACGAGTTCAGGGCGAAGGGACCGAAGAGTCCCGCCGCGCTGGACAAGAAGCTGGTGCGCAAGTTCAGCTTCACCAGGAGCGTCACCAGGGACGTTTACAAGCGGTCCATCTCCAAGTCGAGCCTCCACGACGGCGCCACGCCTATCATGGTCGTCGAGGACAACTCGCAGGTCGAAACCATCGAGGAAGACGTGTTCTGCAACAGCAGGTAGACCGCGCCACAGCTCACGGTGCCCAAGAAGAGGGACGAGCTGCTGTCGCTACCGTGAGCTGCTGCGACGACGTTGATCGGTGTGATGTTGTTTCAGGTCGTGACGATCCCGATGACGACGACGATATCCGGACGATTCGTGATTTGTGTGATATAGAGAAGGCGCTCGATACCGGTCTTGTATTGGAATATCACGGCTACACGCGAATTTATACCTAGCTGTTTCTTTAGGGAAAGATACTTTTAACGGTGGATTGTATCGAGAGGCTGATGCGGGCGATTCTGAAAACGTAAAGGTGCAAATCCGAGAAAAATATCGTGACAATTATTTCATTATTTTGTAATTATTTCGTCATTAACTTCATGAAATTAGACTCTCACGAGACAAGTTTTCGTGATGCATTTTCAAAAATCTCACCTCTCGCGACTATTTCCATTATTTACATCTAGTTGTTGCTGAGATTTTTGTCTCACGATAGAAAAGTCTCGTGTAAAATCTCATAGTGGATTCGCACCTTAACGGGGAATGTTTAGTGACGGACATTTGACGGCGTATATCGCGTAGATGATCGTTTTCCGAATTATTGTTATCGAACGTTTTTGACGAAGATTGCCAGACTTTCTCGAAGTAATTGGCAAATCGTTTGGGAATTCGCCGCACCGCGCACGATTTTATGCAACGTAAGTGCAACTTGGAATTTACTTTCGTATTTATTCCGCAATCAACCAAAGCCAGAGATTATGTGGTGACGAAAATAATCGTCCGGCGTGTGGCAAAGATATATCGGCTTGGTATTTCGGGAACGCTAAAGCTACTCTTTCGTTTCGTATCGAATGGAACCGACAAGGGGAATAATTGTACGTAGCGTAAGCAACTTATCGATTCGTGTAACAATCCAGAGCATGTTAAAAATTAATACGTAGTTATGTAAAGATAAGACTCACCGTTAAGTACATCGATCGTTTCTTAGGCTATCGATAGACACGTTGAATTATTTAATGAACGAACTATGTACGAGTATGATAGTTTCCGGCTAGATCGCTGTAATAATTAGATACGACAAAGGATGACCTAAAAATTTACGGCTCGAATCTTGTCAATCGATACTAGCGTTAGATCGCGCGTTTAAATTTCGGTGTTTTACATTCGGAGACCGTACTGATATCTCAAACGCGTTCGGATTTTTGTCCAGCACAATAGATACTAAAGAGAAATATTTATATCGTATGTAAATCTAACGTAATGAAATAGAAGTTCGTAAAACAACAACGTTTCTCATTTAATCACATTCTTACGGAGTAACAAGTTTTTAAACTACATCAGAACCATCAACTCTCTAATGAAGATATAATTGATTGACTTCTAGAGCTGTATATAGCAGAGATTAAATAGTAATAAGTAGGACCTGATAGCCAATTAATTGTTAAGAGATCATAAGATAGCTAGGGGCGGCGCAAAGTATAGACAGCCCCTAAGGTAAGTAATTACTATCAGCTATTGACTTAGCTCGTAATTATACTTCGCCGAAGGATGTGTATTAAAAAATACTGCTTCTACCTTTGAAAAATATAGTACAGCATTTATGGTATATTTTACATATACGTTACTTATAAAAATATAAATTACAGTTACGTAGCTATTACATTTGTCCGCATTGAGATATCGTCACAGGAATTTTTGGTTTATTGTTCGGCCCTGTGGGGACGTTCTCCACTTTTCTCATGACGAGAACTCCGTCTATGACTCGTCCGAACACAACGTGTTTGCCGTCCAAGAAATTGCACTTGGCACAAGTAATGAAGAATTGGCAGCCGTTAGTGTCTTTGCCACTGTTGGCCATGGATAACAGGCCTGGTGAGTCGTGTTTCAATGTGAAATTCTCATCGGGAAAGGTTCCACCGCCGTAGATGCTTATGACCCCGGTACCATCGCCGTTCACAAAATCACCACCTTGGATCATGAAGTCTTTAATGACTCTGTGAAATATGGCACCTTTGAAGCCCAAAGGTACACCGTCCTTTCTGTATTCTCCAGTGCAGAACTGTCGGAAGTTCTCTGACGTCTTTGGGCAAACATCCTCGAATAATTCGAAAATCATTCGGCCGATTTCTGTTGTACCCACAGATACGTCGAAAAATACCACCGGGTTGTTTGGATTTCGAAGTTGGGCTTGAATTTGATTCCACGTAGGCATATTTACAGAATTTCGATCGAAAATTCGAGGAACTTCTCTCAGCTCAGTGTAGTATCGTCTACTTTCAAATTATTCGTCTATTAAAACGAAGCAGCGGTCACATAACCTCTTCAATTTGCACGGATATCAACGTGTTTCACGATTGAGGTTAAAACTTCCTCGTGTCCAAATGTATGTTTCTTAAATGAAGTACACTTCCAACACAGTCTTTTTTAATTACTATAACACGTTTGCATAGACTATTCTTTTCTAATTAAGTTTAAAAACGCAAGATTTCATAAACATTGACTGAACGCTCTCTTATTCTGACACTTGTAAAGTAGAGGAAGATGCCAAGAATGCGCAGTATAGGTTAACGTTTCAAATACAACTCACGAGGAATATTAATTGTTAAATAACAAAGTAATTTGCGATCATAAATGCATAATGTTAAAATCTGCAGGTACAAAAATATGTTTACCGGGCTTTCGGGAGGACTACAGTCACGTGTACGTATACTACGCGTTCAATGTCTTTTTAGTAATCAGTATTTACCTTTCTGTAGATGTCTATCAAAGATTCGATCGGGCAATTATTAAAATCACTCGACACTTGGTATGAAAACTATGAAATATAATTATAAAACACGATTGTATTCTTTGTAAAATAACACGCACTTGTATTTCATCCCGGCAAGAACACGTGACTGCTTCGTAACTTTGTTTCGGAAAAGCGCGCGCTAATATAAATTTTAAAGAGTAAACTATCATCAATTTAATTAATACTTTTCAAGTTGAAATTGTCGACGCGCTAAAGAAGAGTAAGTTTCAGTGTGATACAAAGTAAATGATAAATGTAGAAAATAAAATGCACTTTATTTTCATATTGCACTTCATACTTCTACATTGTAAGTGCCATTTGGCTCGATTATTTACGCACCGTAGAACGATACATAAATTCAAAAGACCAAAGAATATATATAAAACTGCGTTTAAGCAGAACTACACAATCGTCCGATTACTTTTTTACGATATGTTTTTATCCAGTTTTTCATTCAACATAAACATCAGTGCATTACACGTAATATATGTATAAATCTTCGTCTATCCGATTTTATTTTCAATACACGTACATCATTTTTACCACACGTATAGTGTACGATCTAAATGTGCAAAAGCTCTCCAGGGAATTAATAAATTGAGAAGGGATGAATTAAAAATGTATAAATATAATCGACAATTCCCTGTGTTTTAATATCAGTGCGTTTTTAAGACACATAGAAAACCGGTGCTCTAGGACTACTGTTGGAAACAATATTTAAATAGCTGTATTTAGAGTTTCTGTTCCTTCTGATGCGAGAAATGTTAAAATTCATTATTCCCTAAATAGTCACATTAATAGCATGAGAATATCACAAGTTTGGATAGCGATAAAGTAACAATAATTATATATGAATTTTAACGTGTTCCATTAACACGCTTTTGTCGTTAAAATCTTCGCCACAAATACCACAGACCAATTCTTCTTCGTCATCGCTCTCGGCTTGATGGTATTGTACAACTTGTATTACAGCTGTCTGAGCTACTCCTTCTTGTATTAAAGATTCTTGGCCAATGTCACTGCGATCCTTCACATTTTGATCTTGCCTAGTCGAATGATGAGCTACCATGTCCATGGGCAGATCGCTATTACCCATTTGTGCGATCTGACTGGAGAAATTTTCATGGCCCTGAGGATTTGGTAATGCTAAAACGGGCAGCGATTCATTCTGCTTTGATATCAAGTGCAAAGTATTGTTTTGTTTCGAAGTCTGTATTAAATGCATCGTAGTTATTTCACTATGATTGGCTGCGGGATGAAGTGCACTTCCTTCTTGCTTGATGGGAACTATACGAGTCGCATTGCTCTGTTTGTCCATAGCGATCATGTTCAAGGATTCTCTACGACTATGATTAGTATGCGAAATATGCATGCTCTTGTCTTGTTTCTCATCGACTATTAATTGTACATTATCAGGCTTCAGTTCTGATATCGTGATGTAATCTTCATTGCGCTTTTCCGTCGTGACTACAAGGAAGGTACTATTTTGTTTGTTATTTAAAATCTGCTGATCCTCCGACTTCTCCGGCTCCGTGATAGACAAAAGCGCCTCAGTCTGCTCAGTTTTCGAAATCATATGATTCTCAGCTGCCTGTTTCCCTTGTAGTATAGTGCTCGGAGACGATTTTGATTTCTTCTTAACTGGCTTGGGTTTCGGTGCATTGTTATTAGTTTTGGCTTTGGCTTCTGCTATCATCTGATCAGAATGCTTAACAATGTGTGCGCATAACTCGTCGCGATCTTGATTCAGGGCGCCGCATATGGGACAGGCGAAGGGAGGACCGGTTGCTTCGGTTTCGTTCTTCCCTGCCGCGTGAACCCATCGCACGTGTTCTCGTAGAACAACCTTTTGATTAAATGCTCTTGAACACAGGGGGCAAACATGCGGTCTTTCTCCGGTGTGAATACGCTCGTGCTTCCTTAACGTCCCGCCATCTCTAAATGCTTTCCAGCAGAATTTACAACCGTATGGTCTTTCTCCAGTGTGAGTACGATGGTGTATTAAATATCCCTGTCTAGATGAAAATGTTTTCGAACAAGTATCGCAGTGAAAATGAGCGGGGCTACCCGCGTGAGTTCTACCATGCTCCCAGAGCCCTTGACGGGATACAAAACTTTTACCACATTCTGTACAAGTGAACGGAGAGTCACCAGGGTGTGCCGACAGCCTGTGCTCGTCCAATTGATTTTGTTTCTCGAATTGAGATCCGCACACCTCGCAAGAATGCGTCTTCTTTCTATGAATCCACTGGTGTCTGAACATTTTTTGCTTTGTCGTAAACTTCTTACCACATTCCGAACAGGCGTGTTTACCCCACTTATTATTGGGCGTACCTTGCTCGATATTATTTTGCATCATTTTCTTAGCGCAAGTCGTTTGATGAGTAGCCAGGTGATTACTGTCCTGGAACTGTTTGTCGCAGTACTCGCATTCGATCGGCATATTCCAATTCTTGGAGGCATGGATCTTCTCGTGGGAGACCAGGGCCGTTGCCCGAGAAAAGCTAATTCCGCAGTGTCTACAAGTGTGTTGCTTTGTACCATTCGTTTCGATTTCTACGTAATCCCTTCTATTCTCATTATTATACGATAAAGTTTCCACTTTCACCATCGTCTCTGTATTATTAAACGTGTTCATCGAGAGATTGTATTGCTGATTGACTTGGTTATTTATACTATTCTGTTGCGTATATTCGAACTGCGTTACTTCCCCATTTGGCATTACCGTAAATTCATGCAGAGTATCCATCTTTTCTTGGGGATTAGATATCGTATTAACCGTCGACTGTTCGCTTTGGAAGTTATAGGAGGGAACCGTCCACTGAACTGTATCGTAATTCTGCATAGTTTGTACAGACGAAGATGGCACTTGATTGTTCTGCGACTCAGTCATATCGTCCGGCCATTTTCTGAACGTCTCCTCGGACTGCGATACATTATTACCCTGTGACTGCATGATGGCGCGTCCAGCGACGTACGTGTGAATTTTCATATGATTAGATAAACTAGAAGGCCTCTGAAAATCCGCTCCGCATATAGTGCACTTGTGAGGTCTTTCCACTTGATGTACTTGTAGCATGTGACACCGCAAGCTGCTTCTCGAACGAAACAAGTTACCGCAAGTCCTGCAGGCGTGCGGACGATCTACTTGATGGCAAACCATATGATTGTTCAAGTCCATTTTCCTCTCGAACCTTTCCCCGCAGGTCATGCACGACAACTTAGTGACGGCGCAGGTAAGGTGGTGCTTGGTCAGTTCGGCCTGCGTGAAGAGATTCACGCAATTCGGACAAGATATTTTCTTATCTTCGAAGCAAGGATACATCCCGCCGAGTTGTCTGAGAGCCTCGACAGCCATAGATTCATCGTCCCCGGAGGTGTATTGCTGTTGCTCCTCTTGCTTAATATATATAGGATACACCACAGGATTCTCGTCCTCGTCGTCGGAATGCTCCGCTAAGATTTCGACCGCGACCTGTGTCTCTGTAATACCAGAATTGACATCGGCCACCGACACTTCCGTGAGCCCTTCTTGAAGGACGCACTCGTCGACGGGTTCGCAGATCTCCTCGTGGGATATAATATTATCTTGTATACCGTCGTGCACCCCAGAGAGAGGAAACGTAACGTATTGCTCATTGTCGTGGGTCTCCATAGTGTACCGTTTCCTTTACTGAACACTAACAGGCAATATCAAGCAGAACCTTTATGGACCTAGTTTCACCTCATGTTAAGTTAGGTCCTGTCACCACTGATAACCAAGCGGTATTTATCAATGCGTGTAAACACATCAGAAATTATCATGTCATTCACATTTCACCATTCACGTTCTCTCGGAGGCATTATTGTCAAGAAATACAGAACGTACGCTTTCCCCTCTCGCACTGTAATTCAGTACAGCGTACTATCGAGCCTTGTTTTCATTTACTGCGAATGAAACTACGTACGTGTAAGTTCTCTAATTAAGTTATTCGCGCGAGAGCATGTATGCGAGGTCTGCTCTGCCGCGCTGTGATTTATTCGCTCTACAGATTTGTATAAATTCACCATTTGTACGATGGTGTAACAAGGTTATTTGCACAGAAGTGCAGCAAGCGTGCGCCACCTGAAGTTGTCGGCGTTCTTTGCGCAATGCCCAACAAGTTGAAATTTCGATACTTCAAAGGTGCCGGCGGAACGGAACTTTTAATAACCGCATAAACTACAAACGTCTGCATTAACTGACAAAATCGTACTCACCACTCCGTTGCAATTCTATTCTTGCTGGATGCCTTCACGAATATGTTCCATTCATTCCAATAACAGATAATCCAGTCCTCCCACTTAAAACTCTTACTCTCTCTACGACAGGCTCGAGCTTTTCACACTTGACACTGCACTTACGCGCACGAATGTCATTGTTAAATGAATGCAATTATGAATACCTCGTGCTTCACCCTTAAAGTTGTTAATAATTTAAGCAACCGTGTCTTTTGGATTCCCGAGGCAAGATGAGGCTATCGTACTATGCGAGAAGCAGTTAGAAGAAACTTCTACTTGAAGTTATTAAAATATAGAGAGTTTATTTCCATCTTACAAGAATGATCGTTCGAAGGATGTCGCGGTATTATCGATACTCGTCGATAAAGACGACGCCGGACGATTATACTCGACCGAGTGCGATCCTTTCCCTCTCCTCTCGAACGTTTAGTCCTGATGTACTTGACGAACGTAAACAAGTAGTTGGGAGTCATTGGTTTCGTCGAGTTATTGTGCAGGCTGTGTATTGAAGGGATAGTTTCCAATATCACTGAGTCACTGGCGACTAAAAGCAGCTCGAAGATTTCTTGCAACTCATTGTTTGGTAAATCGAGTTTATAAATTTAGTTTATAAATTACTTTTCAATCATATTTAGTCTGTCTCATAATACATTATTTAGACTTAAATATATAGTTAGCGATATAAAGTAGAGTTAAGAGTACAGAAGGCGAGAGGGCGATGCATATGTACAAGATTTCGTATATGTATAATAGGCTAATTATTAATTTATTAATAGCAATGTGGCGTTAGTTTAAAAATTCGCATCCCAGTCAGCGTAATCAACTGGCGCCGCCTGGTAATCAGGCGGGTACCTATCGAAGTTTCTTCGATCCAGATAATCTTTTACCTGCGAATAATCGATTCAATTCAGAAATCTGTCTTAACGATACAGTAGAGCGTCAATTATCTGAACCTCGATTAACCGAACGGTCGATTATCCGAACCAGTGCTGCATCATCGCTATCCCCATCACTCTTTTGAACCAGTGTAGCGGTAACGATTGATTGATTGACTTTTGCGTAATATAAATTAACGCAGTAGTGCTCTTGCATTTAATAAGTAATTTTAGGTGTAATTCCTATAGTTATAAACTGTGTAAAGTACGAAATTTAGTGGCCGAGTGAGTGTAAGAAAATATTGCTTTGTAAAAGAAAAGTCTAGATTCGAAACCCCGTGATATAATATTCAACTTCTGTTTTGAATGATTAAATTTTGTAAAATTTTCTTAGTTAAGTATTGTAAACCCTTTTTTAAAAATCCCTATAAATACCAAAGTATATATATAAATGCTTCATTCTTCGAACTGTTTGATTATCCAAACAATTCGAATTTCCGAACCACCTCGGTCCCAAGCAGTTTGGATAATTGACGCTCTACTGTACGTGAACGTAGATATTTAATTACCGTGGGTACAATAGGAGAGTGCATCGTTTGACTCTGTAATTCTTGCCAATTGAAGTTCTGAAACCACCTGCAACGAATTCGAAAGAATAAGAAGTAATCATAGAAAACATACGTGTGCCCCAAGTATACCAATAAAATTGTACCTGTGATTTCGAATATCGGCCACGCCGTTTCGCAGAAAGCCAATCCTTTTAATAGGATCCTCTTGCAACAAAGATTTAATGAAATGCTTCGCTGCGCTCTTCACGGCTGACGGTAAAAGTGTATCCTTGAATCCTTCAAGAATTCTGTTGTACATCTCCATGTCGTTAACATCCTGAAAGGGTGTTCGATTCAGAAGTAGTTCGTACGTGAGGATCCCCAATGCCCAATAATCGACAGCCCTTCGTCAATTAGAAAATAATCATTTTAATTCGATTCGAGTCTCGATGGGAAGTAGAATCGATAGGGACACACGTACTGGTTGTATCCTTTGCTTTGAATAATCTCAGGAGCTAAATATTCAGGCGTTCCCATGAAGGTTTTAGTCTTGTGAGGCCCTATCTTCTTGCTGGACCCAAAATCGGCCTGTAAAAAGAATTTCTGAGTTAGCGAAGGCGATTGAAGTGGCTAATCTCTTGGTAGAGGCAGTGGAACTTGCTAATTTTGCGTAGCCTTTGCTGTCGATCACGACATTCTCCGGTTTCAAGTCCCTGTAGACGATGCCCAGGGAATGAATATGGTGCAGACCCTCCACAATACAGGCGACGATGAATCGCGTCTCCGTGTTCTCGAATCTTCCATTTCTGTTCAAAACTGTCCTCAAGTCTCCCCCAAGGCACACTTCCATTAGGAGATAGAGATACCTTTTGTCTTTGAAGGTTCTATGTAGCCTGGAAGATATCATAGAGCTTGATTTTAAACTCGAATACACCTGCTACTCAGTCTCCTCCCTTATTTTCGAAGAGGGTAGAAGGTGGTCTCCCTTCTAAATAAATCTCTTCCCTTTTCCTTCCCCTTACTTACCTGCAGATGAACGGCGAATTGCACAGTTTCAAGTTATTTTTCTCGCTGTATATAAGCTTCTGGAAACCACCCTGCGTGATGTGGCGTTTCTTCATTTTCTTTCGAGCGAAACTGACGTTGGGCATTGACTCCACCACCACCAGCTCCACCCTGCCGTAGCCACCCACTCCAATCGTCGCCTCGACTTCCAGATCAGACAAAGACAAGTTCTGAAAGTCCGGCTCCCAGTCCCCAGTCTCTTTCGCATTCTGGTACCGCAGCCAGTCTCTGTTCCTGATCGACTCCAGCCCGCCAAGATAATCCAGAAACGCTCTATCGCCGGGCACAAATGGTCACTTTGAAGCTTTAAACAAATTTGATAGATAATCCAGCGTAGAAGGTGTTCATACGAATTTCTCATTTTCAATTTACGATCTTTCAATGGTATAGCACTCCGTCCCAGGAGGCATCGCGATCACGTTCGCCCGTCGAGTTTCCCCAGCGTCGTAAAGTGCTTTCTCGCCGAAATAATCACCCTTGTCGAGGATCATCAGCTCCTGTTCCGCCCCGTACGATCTATTCTGCGTCACCTGCGCGCTGCCCCCGCTGATGATGTAGAACTTGTTCCCTTGATCACCCTCTCGTATCACGTACGAGTTAGCAGGATAAAATTCCTGAAGCAACACAGAAGTCCCATGCTCCTCTTTTGGATCATCGCAATCTAGATCACCTCTTACGTACCACTGCTATCAGGTCACAAATCTTCACGAGAACCTCCTCCGCGAGACCCTTGAACACCTCGATCTTTCGAAGTAGCTGAAGATTGTGCTGTATGGACTCCTCGGTGGTCTTCACCATTATCGTCTGGAAGACCTGTCTATCCAGCACCCAGACTTTTCCATTAGTAGTGGCTGGAAAATAAATAAGTCTCTCAGAGCAGTTTTAACTATAAAAATATTCCAACTAGCAAGTGCAACTTAAGGGAGATTAGGCAACCCGAGAATTCAGAAGATTATGCAACTTTCTGTGCAAGTGGAGCTATTCATCAGTAAGGAAAGTCTATTTTCTGTTTATTTCTTTAAACAAATGCAGAACTTTCTTTTTCGTGGAATATCTCGAAAGCGGTCAGAGATATCGAAAAGAAGTTTAAATAAAAGTTGCACTTTTTTTATATCTACAACACTGTGTAAAAATAATTATCGAATTAAAGTGTGGGTAACTTGAAAAGTATGGATTTTTCGATAATTATTTTCACGCAGTTTTGCAGTTATGCAACTTTCGGTTAAATTTCAGCAACGAAAAATAAGTTTGTCTTGCGGATTAACTACTCCCACGCATAATTTTCTGAATTCTCGGGTTGCCTAACTTCCCTTGTTAGTTTCGAGGATTAGACTTTAATTACCATCGATGGAGCACAGTCTCTTCGTGTTATACAACAAAGCTAGCTCCCCAAAAGCGACACCAGGCCCGAAGCTCCCATGGTACGTGCCCCCCACGTAGATTTCGAACGTGCCTTCCTCAGAGACGTACAAGTGGGAGCCTGGAAGTAGAATAGTCGTAATCGATTGATAATGAGCAACACTGTCCTTGAATCGTACGATTACTCACCAGTTTCGTCCTGGTGAATGATTCGCGTGTTCGCTTTCACGTGTTTGGGGTACATCACTGATACTATGTTCTCTATTCTCGACTCGTCCAGGTCCGCCAGGAACTTATTCTTCAGTATCGCGTTCCTGATCAGCTTCTTTGTCCTGCAATTCACGACGAAAGTGAATTCTCTGCAGTTCTGAAGAAATATAGCATATAATTTAGAGATTTTAGCCGTTTTACTTCTCGTCCTTCTTGAACACGGTGATTGGAGTGTCCGAGGATACGTTCACCTCACCGACCACCCCGCGTTTCCTTTGATGGGCCAATTCTCTGTAATATTCGTCGCTATCGCGTCGACGGGGACCGAATAAGTGGACGTTGGCTCGAAACACCTTTCTAAAGCACATGTAATGCATCGCGAACTGGCCTTCTGGGTCTCTAATCGAAGGGCGAAATTCTGATTTAGTGAAGTCTTCGGGGAAAGTTCACTAGGTTTAAATAAACGAGAGCTGAATGAGAGAAAAAGTAGTATAACACTGTATCTTCCACTGCACTGATTAACGAAATCTGTAGATCTTTCTTTCGCGTAATTAGCACGCAGAATATTGTCAAACGACTGCGATCTAATAGCATCGATAGAGCCTATCGGCCTTATCTTTGATGAATTGCAATGCCTCTCTATGAGTAAACGGGCTTAGCGGATGCGTTTGATAAGTACGATAGCGTCCGCGGCCTGTGAGAATATAACAGCGTATTTTTTTTTTGGATGGCGATTAACAGACCGTCCGTAATTGAAATAATAGAAGAGCAGAGGTGATTTTAACAAATTAGTCACATGGGGTTCACTGCACCCCAGCGTCATTTTTGAGTTACCATTTCCGCAATTGCCTTTTTGTAGAAATGTAAATTCTGATATGATGAAATTTCTAGTTCAAGAAGAGCGATTTTCCACAGTCGTGAAAAAAGCGATATTTTTTGCGATAAATCCCCTTTAGAATCCGTAAAGCTCTTTCCTCTTGGGGTGCGATACACCCCGCGTGGCCACGAAGGGTTAACACCGCGCAGAATCTTCCCTCGCGCGTTTCATTTGCAAAAGAATCCATGGAAGTACGAAATAAAGAAAACAAGTTAGTGGAGTTCGTAGGTATAAATTTATTATGAATTCGTAGTCGTAATGGTTATAATTATCGCTGTGGTCGATCGTGGAGTATCATTCCGTTCTAGAAACGTCAGCATACGAATTGTTAATTACAATTTAATCATTACAGGCTAGGTAAATTAACGCACTGCATTGTTTCGCCTATGAAGAGTTTAAATAGAGAACTACCAATACATAAATCTGTTCGGAGATAGCAATAATCCCATTATCAGCAAGCTGTTGTCTGAACGATGACCGTCTTTAGCAAAGTCCGCGGATCGCTATTGTCATCGTTCAAAGGCACGTAGACGCGTAGTTATCGAGAAACGTTCCTCAGAATTTCGCATCCCATCCAGAGAACTCGTCCGGTGGAATATTGCGATCCGGCGGGTACCTCTCGAAATTCCTTGTGTCCAATTGACTCCTCACCTGCGGGAAATCCACCGAGAGTGTAGCAACCGTCAGTAGGTACTTTACCAAAAAAAAAAAGATCAATTTTCTGTAATTAATGCATAGAAATGTGGCTTACGGTTGGAACGATCGGTGCTGGCAGAGATAGTCTCTGCAGGGCTTGCCAGTTGAATCCAGAGAACCACCTGAATTTACAGAATTTTTTTCGAATATTTGGTACTCACTTGAGAGTAAATATAGACGGCCGTATTTGCGAAAGACTCACTTGTGGTCTCGAATATCCTGAATACCGTTCCTCTGGTACCCGAGGCGTTCCGAGGGACTCAGACGAAGCAGCTTCTTAATGAGATTGCTCGCGTTTTTGTTAACGATACTCGGTATACCGACCACTTCCACGCCCTTTAGGATCTTGTTGTAAGTAGTCATGTGGTCAGCGCCTCGGAAAGGAGGTTTGCCAACTAGGAGCTCGTGAGTCAGGATCCCCAGGGCCCAATAGTCCACAGCCCTTTAATGTAGATCGATAAATCGTTGGATTAGGGGACGTTCTTTTCTCCAAGAGTTCTACGGTAAACTAGCTTGTTTATTGAAATCACTTGCCTGTCGTGCCCCTTGTTCAGTATAATCTCTGGCGCCACGTATTCTGGCGTTCCCGCGAAGGTCCACGTCTTGGAGGGCCCGATTTTCTTGCTGAAGCCAAAGTCGACCTGGAAGAATATCATATTTGTCAATCGATGAAGCAAAGATACAGTGGCGGGCGAAAGAAAGTTTACAACTTTTAAAATCGCATAACTTTTTTAGAATTGGTCCAAACGACGTGAGTTTTTTTTAGAAGCTAGAAGGATTAGTTTGATAAGTCACGTGTTTTGTCGTTTTGAAAAAAATGCAATTGGTTGGAATCGAAGATAGGCAAAAAATTATTTGAAATCAAAATATCGTACACAAATTTTTATTTCAAATCATTTTTTGCGCATCTCTGGTTGGAATAGCAAAGAAATAGTAAAAGTAGTTTTTAAACTTTTTTGTGAGCCTATAATGAAAATTTAAAAAACCCGTTTTTAGATTGAAGTAAGTTGTATACGTGCCTAAAATTTCATCAAAATCGGTTAACGTTGCTCTGAGCTAAAATCGCTGATTTCGGGAATTTCGCGATTCTCGACCTTATTCTGCGATCTTTAAGCGCTTATAGCTCAGAACAACTTTAACCAATTTTGATGAAATTTTAGGCATGTATGCAACTTTGAATTTTCATTACAAGCCCACAAAAAAGTTGAAAAAACGGCCTTTACTATTTATTTCTTTGCTATTCCGACTAATTGCATTTTTTTTTCAAAACGACGAAACACGTCACTTAGCAAACTAATCCTTCTAGCCTCCAAAGACAAACTCATTTCGTTTGGACCAATTCCAAAAAAATGATGCGATTTTAAGTGTTGTAAACTTTCCTTCGTCCGCCACTGTAAGTCTCATCAATTTCTCCTCAACTCTGGTAGTACAGCTTACCAGTTTCAAGTATCCACGAGTGTCGAGCATGAGGTTCTCCGGCTTCAAGTCTCGATAGACGATGTTCAAAGAGTGAAGGTGGTCCAGAGCCTCCACCACGCATCCGACCATGAATTGCGCAGTGACATCGTCGAAGTACCTCCTCCTCTGAAGGGTCGTCCAAACGTCCCCACCGAGGCAGACCTCCATCAGGAAGTACACGAACTTGGAGTCCTTGTACGTCTGATAGAGTCTAATTTGCAATAGGACGAGGAGTCATAAGTGAAGAGGAAGCTCTTTCCAAGTATCACTCCCACGCGAGACACTGACTTGCATATGAATGGCGAGTCGCAGGCCGCCATGATGTACTTCTCGTTCAACACATGCTCCTGCTGTTGCTGCTCGACCATCACCTTCTTCTTCAGCTTCTTCAGCGCGAAGCTCTTCTCGGTGTCCGATTTCAATGTGACCAGTTCGACGCGTCCGAACCCACCAACCCCCAAGGTGCCCCTGGTCTCTAAGTCAGCCAACGTGATGTTCGAGTACTCGTTGGTCCACTTCTTCGGGGTCAGTGATCGCTTCTGCTTCTCGTACTCCGCCAGCCAGTCCTTGTTCCGTATCTCGTCGAGGCCGCCCAAGTAATTCAGGAAGGATCTTCGATTCGATTCAACAGACGTTACGTCGTTTGTCTATTGCATAAGGTGGGTGAACGAGGGTCGATAAATATTAGAAGCTTACGATCGGTCCAGGGTTAAACACTCGACGCCGGGCGCGAGTGCAATGGCATTGGCGTGTCGGCGATTTTCACCCTTGTCGTCGTATAGGGCCTTCTCCCCGAAGTATTGACCTTTCACGAGGACCACCATTTCCTCTTCCTCCCCACATTCACTGTATTTCGTGATCCTCACGTTCCCCCCGCTGATTATGTAAAACTTTTCACCCTTCTCGCCTTGTCGAACTATTTTAGCCCCGGCTGGGAAGAACTCCTAGAAGGGACACACATTTTCTCTGATCTATTCTCTTTTAATCTGATATTGGAGAAATGAAGTGGTTGCGCGAGTCTTGTAGAGGAAAGAAATACTTGCCACCCGTATGAGGTCAGAAATCTTGGCTAGCAAGTGATCCTTCGGCTCTGGTAGCTTCTGGAGAACGGAAACTTGTCTGAGGAATCTGACGTTCCCCTCCACCCTCTCCTGGGCTGTCCTCATCATCACGGTGAGGAACACGGATCGGTCGAGTACCCATACTTTCCCGCCCTTCTTCACTGAAAGTTCGAAGTCAGACAGCATTGAATTCGCCATCGGCAATTATAAACAAACCACGGATAAAGGAAACTCGATTTACCGCTGATGGATCGAAGTCTCTTCGAGTTGTAGAGCAGTGCAATCTCCCCGAAGGCGACACCGGGGCCGAAGCTCCTTTGGAATTTGTTACCCTGATAGATATCGAACTCACCCTCCGCAGAGACGTAAAGGTGCGACCCTATATTAAAGTCAGAAGCTCAGCGTCCACTCAGCACTATTAATTACTCAATATCGAAGGATACACGCTCGTTACCTATATCGCCTTCTCGAATCACCAAGGTGCTCGGTGGTATCTGTTTAGGGTACATGGCGGATACCAGAGCCTCCACTTGATTCTCCTCGAGGTTGCCCAGGAACTCATTCTCCAGAATGGCCCTTTTAATTTGCTTGATACTCCTACGAGCAAAGGGAATCCATTTCTCAGTGTATCTCTATAAGACATTCAAACCAGACATTAACTAATATTTTCTCTTTTTCAGGGATTACTTGGCGTCCTTCTCATAGACGGGGGTGGGTGCGGAGGGTGGCGTCGGGGTCCTGCCGATGACGCCACCCCTGGGGTTCTTCGTGAGCTGGTCAGAGCCATCGGACGTTCTCGCATCTTCCTGCTCGGTTTCCTGGTGAGTTGGAAGGTGGTTGTTGTTCTGCTTGGGAGGATGTGGCGCCTTGCCTTTTCCATTGGAGTTCAGGGGTGGGCCAGTTCCATTCGTAATCGCTGCACCAGGTAACGGTCGTATCTATGGAACATAGAATTTTACAATTATCAATGGTGCAGAAGCTATTAAACTAGTAGCTCATTGCTTGCTGTTTCTTAGCATTAACTTTTCGTGGTCACCCAGGGTGTGACGCACCCCAATTATCACTCAAGAGTTGAAAGCTTCAAAAATACAAAAATGGTAACTCAAAAAGGACACTAGGGTGCAGCGAACCCCATGCGACCAATTTGTGATTATAAGTCGGTGTGACCGCGAGGGGTTAATAAAATCTGGGTCCCTTTGAACTTGAATTACTCACCACGCCGTGAGTGAGGTCCGGTTCCCCAGGCTGCTTGTAGCTCGTTACCACGGGGCTCTTTGTACTTCCGTTCTGTAAGCAATTATACGGAAACAATTTCCTCAGTGTCCAACTCCCATGCGACCCGCGCAATCTCGAAAATGATCGCTTACTATGCCTATACCGGGAATGCTTCTCGTTTCGTCGTTACCTGGCAGAGGGGCGAGATTGATGCTGCCCCTCTGACCCAGGATGCTTGGCCTCGGGAAACACGAGAACCTCATCATACCTTCCTCGTCCAGCGCATGTCGGTAGCACACTCTTTTCGCCCCTGAAACCACAAACCTTATCAATCTCCTCCTCGACCCTCGAATGTTTTCGCACCTTTCTTCGGTGCAATTACTTCCCCGCCGCGACGAATCGCGGGGGATGTTTTATCTGATTCAACCACGACTCCGGTCCAATTGTACGCTCGTCACGTTTAATTAAGATAACGACACTTATCGTCCGCGGGCCCGTCGCTTTATTGCGTCCATTAATTACGACGAAAATCGCGAGCGGCTCGCAAATATTTGTCCGGCGCTCGCGTTCCTCGAACGCGGTTTAATTGCTCGGATTACCCACGGGAATTCTCGATAATATTTAAACCGCTCCGGTGGCCGCGCGTACGCTCGTCTCTTCTCTCCTGGACTGGCCGCCCATCGAGATCGACGGACTCGCGGGAACACCGCGAGCGGAAGTTTCACGCGAGCACGTGGCAAGATCGGCTCAGCCCCTGGTCACATGCTTATGCTAATGACGCTCGTTGCACGATATATCGCGCGCTGACGTCACAATTCATTAGCACATTCACAGGATAAGGATATTCTCGTTCCGATCGGCAGACGCCTCAGGCGTCTCCGAGTCGAAAAGTTTCCCAAACGCCTGACCATGGCGATCGAATTTTTTCTACCTCGCAATGAACCGTGACTTTATGATGCCTTAAGCTCTTCCCTCATTTTGGTGTCTTCGATTTGGGCACAGGTGATCGTAAATACACTCGAAGATGGTCGATTTTGGAGCCGAGTTCGTGGACGTAAGTTAGTAGTTCCCTTTACGTAATCGACTCCAATTGAATTCAAGTCTCGCTGTATTAAAAACGCCGAGTGTTGATTGAGCCTGAGGCGTTAATAAAGCGGCTGTCGTCTGCACCGATCTTATCGCGAGTGATACCGCGCGCTTCTTGCCCGTTTTCAGCGAATAAAACTGCGCGCTCGCGAAAAATTAGACTTTCTGTAATTCGATACAGATTGGTGATTCAGAAACGAGGGGAAAGCTTCGCGGAAGCGCGAGTCGGTCACTCTTCTATCACCCGGGACCACGGGTCGAATGAAACTGTTAAAATTTTCAATTAATTCTATTAATTTATTGTCTTTTCTGTTCAGAGAAATCTGTTATAAAATGCAGTGTATTAAATGATACTTCTATTCCATACATCTTTGTGTAAATAAGAAACTTTTATTTTCTTGAAAGTGGAAAAAAATTCTAGTTAAACAAGAACGTTTATCTTTCTCGGAAAAAGTTACAGTTGTGACAAGCAGATCTCCTGAAAATATTGCGGAGTACATAGATTTGAAGCTGAAACCTTAAACCATTCGTTGAAAGTAATTATACAAAAATCACAGTGTGCTTTCTCATCTATATTTATCCTGCTCCCAATTCCTTAAATAATACTAATTAATAAAATATTCCTAACATAGATATATGTATCCTTAAAGTGTATGATCCTCCGGTACTTTTATTAATCGAACATAGAATAACTGTTAAAACCGAACTCTTATAACAGAGTTGAAGACCTAAGGTACAAAGTTGACTTAAACCAGAGAAAAAATGATTTCAAACTTAAAACTTCGATAAATCAATTTTATTTATAAAAGTGAACGGTTTCATTCGACCCCAGTTCGAGACACTTGAATATTATCGATGCTCTGAAGATCGGTTCGTCGAAAGGAATCGCGACGATGCATCGAAGGCTGAGAGCACCGAGGGAAAAAGATTGTTGAAACGGCGCGGCGGCGTAGTCTGGTTACCAGAGAATGCCGTCGGTTTATACAGCGTCAAGAGTGATAAGGGTGTTTGACTAGCCATGCGAGCACGATCTGCCCCAAATATTATTTACGACGTGTTTGTCGAAGGAGTTGCAGGCACACGAAGAGGTTTTAAATACTGTTCCCCGAGGATCATCTCGATTGCGTGACCATTTGGGAAAATTTAGAGAGTGAGATAGAGGAAGTCGTGTGTTTAAGCGTAGACAATCTGCATGTTTACAATAATAAAGATTAAACGAGGCGATGATAGAGGCACGGGTAGCTCGCGTACATCTTTTGCAAGGTATCGTTCGACACGTGGAGCAAATCACCGAGAAACCTGGAAAATCGTTCCTTTCCGTCGCGGTCCCATCTAACTGCGCCACGATCGCGTTTCCACGAAGATTTTCCCGTCTCTTTCGAGGCTGGCAATTAAGTCCGAGGGAATAATTGAAGCTGGTACCGACGGTGCCGTGGTACATTTGTCTCCCCTCGTTCCTTCCCCGCAAAATTTTTCGCCGCTCTTCTCCTTTTATTATTTTACATAACCGGGAGGAGGTTTCACTGCAGCCATGCGCGACCGATCGTTTCGTAACTTTCATTACACAATGGAGAGCCCACTGTCGCCGTTCGAATGCGAGAAATGAGGAGCACCCGGACGCTTGATCGTAATAAATCGATACGCTTTTTATGTTTAAACGTATGCCATCGGTAATTGAGATTCGTTGGATTACTTTGGAATTATTGACATTCCAAGCGCTCGCTGTAAATTGTTGGCAATTATATCCACTGGTGTGCTTTTCAACAGGTAAGTATCGACGGGTAACAGTAAAAGTCTACGACTAACTCTTTTTCTGCCAAATCATTTACGATACTCGTTGTAACTCTCATTAACCCTTCGTCACCCACGCCCTGTTTTATAATATGATTTCTTGCGCGTTATACTTTTTATAACATCGTTTTTTTTTTAATTTTTACTTGCTCCTTGTTTTATTTGGTGTTCTGAATTTTTTAAGTTAAGAATACAATTTTCCTTTAAAAATAATTATGTATTAAAAACTGAAAAGGCGGAACAGAGTAGGTAAACAATTACTATTATAAATAAGTGTTTTTTTATTCACTTCCATTGCTCTGGTAACACCTTTCACGCAATACTTCCACTTTGGAATTTAGAAAAAGGTTCGACACCGATTGGTCGCTCTCAGGAAGAAGAAAAATAATAATTCACAACTGTTGTACTTTTTACAACAGCGCAAGTAACGAAAGGTTAACCCTTCGTTGACACACCGATTTTTTCGATCAACTTTGACATACTGGGTAGCTCACACCCAAAACAATTTTTCAGTTACTGACATTCTCATTTAAAGAATCCAATCGTTATGAAAAAAATCATGGGTCAATTTTAAGGTCTCTAGAATATCTTCCAACAGTGTTTTGATTGAAATTCTTTCACAGTTTATGTAAAAAAATTCTAGATTACCATATGTCTTGAGAAGACGAAAAAATCTTCAAAAAATTGTAACTCTTACAAATTTCAATATTAAAAGCTAAAAATCTACAGAGTTATTCTTTAGATATAATATTTTGAGGGAAAAAATAGTTTGTAAGTCGGCTTTGGAAAAAAGGTATTAATTTTGCATATAGAAGGCGAGCTATTTCGGTAATTGAAAAAACAGAGATATTCCACGAATATCCAAAATATTCTACGTATTCAAAAAGATACAGATCGTCCAAATCAGCTTATGGGTGCCCGGAGTGTCAACGGAGGTTTAAGGTGACAGTTAGTTACAGCTCCTCCGCATTCCGCTCAATATCCATCGAGCAATTCAGGGAAATCGCACGGTCCTCGTTTAAAAAGCATTCTGCGCGCAGAAGAGGAGCGCCCCGCGCTTGGAAACATTAATACCCAGGCGCCGTGTTAACGCAATCGCTAATTGGCGCACACGTGGATCGTTTTACCGGTGTTTGCGAACAGGTCTGGGTTAGCGAAGCATTGTCATAACAATTCCGTTTAAACGGCCTTTAATCATCGTCTCGCTTAATCAACTGTACTCGCAGGTGTAATTGCCGCGAACGTAATAGTGACAGGTACACGTGGTCCGGTTGACACGTTCTCATGGACGTCAGCCGCGGATTCGATCCAATTTCCCCAGCACTAGCCGCGTATTTTTAGGCTACGCCAATATTTTCGTCCCCGTTATCGTGTTTGATTTCCTTTTAATTACCTTGCTCAACCTGGCCGCTTTATCGCGGCCGAATTCCCCGAGGATGAGTGGCAGAGCCAAGAGAAGCAACACTAGCTCTCGTCTCGGTTCTCTCGTTTAAAAAAAAAAAAAAAACTAACACGCTTGTATCCACGAATCCTTCCCTGGCGGTCTACCGATACGCCCGGAGGAGACGAAATCACAGGCTCCTCTTCCGTTGGCCCGTGGAGGACGTCGTTTAGCGTATCCGCGAGCCAGCCTAATTGCACAACGGGATTACCTAACGGCGCGACGTTTGCTATGCGAGCAGAAACGCGGAAGCCTTATCTAAATCAACTTAGCCCTCGCGGTGAAATGCAATTGGATCGCGCACATTATCGCGACGATTTTATCTGGCCGAGCACCGTTTCCAGTGATCGATCAGATCATCAAGATAAACACGCCCGAAGACTGAACATCGCTCCTTGGCGTGCAGCGCCTTTCTTCTATTTTGCTCGACTAAACGCGCACCATGTGAACGATGTGGATTTATGGGACTCACCTTTCAGATTGGAAAACGTGCTTTGTGGAGGAGCTCGAAGGTGAGCGCTGGGATATGCGTTGAAACTCAGAGAGATTCAGTTGAGACAGAGGCGTAGCGCGACGGTGGAGAATGCAATGTTTTGGGCGAGTGATGAGCTGCACTCCGCGAATTCGCGCGTGAAACTGATGCCTCAAGTTCGACAAAGACGCAGAAATCTTATCTAGCCGATAACAAAGAGACGCAGTGTCAACAGGCGGTACAGGCACGGTTTTCTTATCTAACGACTCCTATTCTGCTTTTATTAAAATCCTCGGCGGATCTGCTTCTCCATTTCCCACCCTACCGTCGAAATTTCCTTATATTCGGACCGATGGGTCTCGGCTCGAGAGCTGGATGGCACGTCGCGATCGAGATTACGTGCTTATTCTGTACGATAATCATCGAGGATCTCCCAAGGCTCCTCTGCATTCTGATATCGTGCAATTGCACGGGAAAAAATCGACCTCGAAACGCTGACCTTATTCGACTTCCTCCCATCGTAAATCCTTCAAATATTCTTTCTAAAATACACACTGCCTGATACTGCTTTGTTAGAAACACCTGGATCCTCGTCGCTTAGTCCATGTACCACTGAGCGAGAGAATAAAAGAAAAGGATACAGTGAGCTTCGCGGTTGTGAGATCCCGAGATTCTCACCTTTCCCGAAGCTCGAGCAAAGATCGGTTTCCAGCATAGAATTCTATCGATAGGCTTCAATAAAAAATTGAAGACCCGTTTATCAATGGACGAGCATTGCGTCAGCAGTGGTTGCAAAAATCAGTGGCAGTAAAAAGAAGAAAGGGGATTTAACCATTCGTAACTTACAAGGAAATATCCCCAAGTCGGAAGTTGAAAAAATTATGAAGCTTTGGGGATATGTAGACGATATCGATCGCGTAATTTCTGTTTGCTGCTTAAATTCACTTTGAGGGGGTGAAATTAATCCCTGAAAATCTGGCTATTTTCTGATTTTGTGTTATAACTCGCGAACTGTAAGAGATAGAGAAAAAGTTTTTCGATGAAACTTACTTCTTTTAATTAGGACTATCATTTGGTAACTTACAGCTCTTAGAGTTCTCGATTTATAACACAAAATCGGTAAATGGGAGTCAATTTTAGCAGCAAAAAGAAATTGCGCAATACCTATCTAAATACCTTCTGCATATCGCCAGAGTTTCATAATTTTTTTCACTTTCCGGCTTGGGGATCTTCCCTTGTTAGAATGCGAAATCGTTATCAGTGTATATGTGCCAGTCATCTTTTCCCTATGCAATTTTTCGCGGTCGTTCGAAGACGAGTACCCCCATTTCCCTATTTCCTTATCTCTGAAACGCCTGGCCCCTTATCATCGTTGCCTTTATCGCCGATCCAGCATTCCTCCTTTTTCCAGCGTGCTTGACAGCCCTGCTTGATCACATGTCAAACAGTTATTTTTATCGATGAACGTGTTCGAGTCTTTTCACAAATCGTCGCATAATTCGACGGCGCCCGAGAATCCCGTCGAATCTGGACGGCGAACGGTCAGCGGAAAATATTCTCAAAACGCGCGCACATGACTTCGCACCTCCGCCCGCGAAATCCAGTTATCGTTATCGGGCGCTCGGCCGTGTCCCCGTCGATTCTTCGATCGTGTGACGTAAAATCCAGGGAGGGGATGGGGAACAGACAACGTCGACCTAAGCAAAGATTACGATTACCCGGCGACGGTGAATCAGCAGCCAGGTAAAAACGTTCTCGCTCCAATTCCCCCGTATGTATATATGTCGCAAAGCAGCGCTGCCGGCGAAAGACACGACGACTCTCGCGAAAAATCGAGCAACTGCTAACGAGATACCTACACACCGGGCGCGGGAACAATGCTTTAAAGGAGATGTACGATCTAATCTCGAGAAGAGATAACGCGTTTCCTGTATCGTTAAGGAGGCACGATCGCGAGACAAACAACTTTGTCGCGGCCTGCTCGAGTCTCTGCCGGAAGCACTCACGTTTCCAAGTCCTTGGTCTCTTCGTGGAAGGATCCCGAAGAAGCTTCCTCTTCCTGGGACACTTTTCGCCCGCCTCAGAAAACCGGCCGACCCGCGTTCCTCGGGAGCCCGCTTTCGAGATTCATTGCCCGCTGCCAGGTACGGATCAATCGCTTATGGTAATTAGAAAGCCGACGGAGGAAGGAGCTCAGAGACGGCGACGCGCTTTCATTTTTCAAGCGAAGCACGCTGGTCCCCTTGGCTCGCGACGATCTTCGTCGCGTGTGTCATTCGAGGTGGTATTTCGGAGGCATCGGGATGGCTGCGGGGATTTTGATTAGCATGTTTCGGTGAGGATTAAGATGAGAGTTAGTTAGGGTTCTGGAGAGCGGAGTGGTCGAACAGGGACTCGCGGATTCGGTGGACTTTGGCTCGCGGACGCGCGTGTTGCCGACAGGCCGGCCTCAATGCCACTGGCAGAAAAAGGCGCGCACGTTTTCCAGCGGCGGTGTGATAGGGACGTTGTGGGGGCAGTGGTAATTATTATCGTTTGGCACCTTTTACGCGCGACACACCGGCACAGTTACACAATTCTGGGTGTCCACGTGGATCCCAGGCGATCGATACGGTCGCTCAAATCGGCTGCTTATGTATATTTCCATTAGATTAGATGGATCTGATTAGGAGTTATATTATAGGTACATAGGCGATTCTGTCGGATCGTTTTTTGGTAATCTGATAGAGCAGTAGTACGATGCTGGGAAATGAAAAAGAACCCTGGATGGATGCCATGCTTGGTCTATCGAGGAAGATAAAAGTTGCCGTAAGGTGGAGTGATATATTACAGCGATAATGATAGAGGTTATACTCTTGAAAGCAGTTGAAACTGCTTTCACGGGGGAATTCTTGGTGGCCGTGTCGAGCGCGCTGGATTCCTCGTCGAAAAAGATGACAGAGGGATCTTAGAAGCTTGTGGACCGCGCAGGGGAACTATCGATGCACAGAGGAAATCGTCTAGCCTCCCTCTTACACCCTCATTCGATATTTCAAAAAGGTCCTTTCTTTTGCAATTGCTTGCTGTATGGAATATTAGGAAATAGAATTGAAGTGTCCTAGTAGAAAACACGAAAAGGTGCCAAAAATCAAATTCTGTATTATAGTATTACCATTACCCAGATACATTTCTCCGTGGAAAAAATGATTTCTCGCGATTAGTTAACTGAAAAATGGCCACAATACATGCACTTCATCGTCGTTTTCCCAATAAAGCCAGTCGAAATATGATTTTCTCGATGTGACGTATACGTCAAACTGGGCGTGTTCGGATTAAAAAAGCGATTTTTTTTTCATAAATCAAACTTTACAAGCATTATTCTTTTAGTATAAAAATTCCTTTACACGTATCTACCAAATAAAATGTAAAAAAAATAATTTTACTCTCAACTGTTTAAAGAAAATAAGAGCAACGTTTCAGGTTTTCGAAAAATGTCCAACATGCATTCCGCAGAAACGTTTCCATGATTACTGTAAACATTATTTACAGCGGTAAACGCATCAGTGGCTTGCATCTCGGAGCCATTTAGAGAACTGAACCGTTTTGGGACCTAAAATTATCGACTATCGATTTTGTTTTATACGTCTGAAAATGATGTGACGTATACGTCACACTGGGCGCTAAATTTAATAATCGAGACTCACAGAGAGTAAACCATGAAATGGTCCACTTCGCCTCAGAGCTCTTGATCTTCATGTTTCGATTCTGACATCAATTTCGTCTGTTATCCGAACACATAGAAGCCCATTTAAAAGGACTGCACCGCGATACGACTACTATATAGAAGACAGTTTGAAAAACGCTGTTCTCGCGACTGAAATGAGTTTAAAATATACTGGATGCAAGTACTGTAAGTGCAAATCAACTAAGTTTTACGTTCTGCATTGCAATTTAATACTCTATCGAGCCTTGGGGAATTTGAATTTGGTTGAGAATAAATCGAGCTCGGTAACAACCTCGACCAAAGTCAACGCATCAAAGTACAGTACAGAGGCTTAGTCTCTATTGAAGCGCGAAAGTGATCGGTCGGATAAAAGTGTTAGGGTGCTACGGTGCACCTTAAGGGGAGGTTCCGATCTAGAGCCCAAAAAAATAGATGATCTTTAGGAATGAATTAAAGAAAAACTACTATGTATAATTTAATGAGACTTTTTGCATTGTATTAAGTATATCTTAAATTATAGAAATATATTTTTTGTTTTATAATTAATCATTGCAGACGGCACTGGGGAGTCGTTAAAGTCAAGGCGTCAAAAAATTCATCGAAATCGGTCGGACCTGTATCTCCGAAAGTTATTATCCGATTCGACTGAAACTTTTTTTATTTTGAAGAATATACTTCTAGCTAGGGGAAAAGCCAGAAAAAAATTAAAAAATAACATTTTTTTTGAGAAAATAACGACGCTTGAAGTTTGAAATCACTTTTTCCCTATACTGTTCGTCCTTTCCATGCCTTTAAAAATTATAAATTTTCACTATTTTGTACTTTTTCTGGTTTACCCCCTAGCCAGAAGTATATTCTTGAAAATAAAAAAAGTTTCAGTCGAATCGGATAATAACTTTTGGAGATACAGGTCCCATCGTTTTGAGAACACTGTTTCGAGAAAAACGCGTTTAAAGTTTTACGTGAGCGCCGAGTGGTCGGTTGTTGCCCATGCATTTGTCGCTACTCAAACGCCTATAACTTCGGGAATTTTACGAATTTCAACAAATCCTTTTAAACACGTATTTCTGAAAGGTTGAACAATCGAAAAATGAAATAAAAAAAATCGATGTTTAGACTGGAACCTCCCCTGAACTTGCGGTATCTCGATTCGTGCCTTAATTATTTCGATTACTGGACTATGTGGGTGGTCGTTTAACAAGATTCTACTGCAATACACACGAGTGTACTGATATCTAAAAGACTTTGTGGAAGACACGTTTCTCGGATCTAATGACATCTCTCTACTACTCAGAGATGTTTAAAAATTTGAAGTGCTTTTGTGATATTGGATGCAATGCGAGTGTAAAGACAATGGTTGTCTTTAAAAATTATTTCATCAACGCAGAGTTTTTACTCAACTAGAAGTGATTCAGAGCACCGGCGCTCCAAATTTCTTTTCATCGCGAAATTAATGTGACATAATTATGCGTGTGCTACATTCTATTCGGTACTGACCCTGCAAACAATGGACATTGGTCTGCAAATCTGGGGGCTACTGCTCAGAGCCGCCCTTAGCACCGCGCATATGGGGCCCTTGCCCCGGGCCCCGCACTTAGAGACTTTATTTTGTAAAAATTAAATGATTTAAGTATAATTGTCAAGGTATCAATTTTTCTAGAATAGATTTTCGGTAAGGTTATTTTTTTTCAATTAGATGTTTTCAATAATATCGACTTTTGCCTCGGGCCCCGCAAACTCTAAGAATGGCTCTTCCACTGCTAAAGAGGGATGCCTGTCTGCAGGGATAGCAGTGAAACTGTTTTCAACGAACGGTGAGTGAAACTTTTTAATTCGTTCAATCTTTCTACATGCTATCGAAGAAAACGATTGCTGTAGCGAGCATAGGGACCACGAATATATACAAACTGTTAGTACTCGTGAAGAGTAACATTAATGCGTGTGCTTCCAAATTAAACACATACTTCTCGTTTAATACACGCAGAAATAATGCAATATATATATGTATTAAATTCGAGATAAACGTTTTAGTATCGCGTTTTAAACATTCTAAACTATTTTTCTTTAATTTCACAATCATTGGGAATGCGTAATGTTTTGAATACGAGTTACACTTCTCAAGTTTAACTCTTTCGTATGAATTTCATCGAATCTTCTACTTTTAATAGTTATTACATTCGACTCATTAGATTCTCTTAATAAAACATGAATTAGACAGTCTCTCTACGGGCCTCGAAACGCAGCAACCTCCTCGTGGTGAGACGAGGGGAGACCTGGTAATCGGTGAAAACCGAGCCGATTGCTGCGATTGTCAAATATTCTAGTTAGATATGAGAATTTCTATAACTTCCAATACTTTGATAGAGCGTAGGAATAAAAAATGTAATTTGAAATGTTTGTTACTTCTATATGAAATAAAGATACGTGAAAGTATCAAATGTTCGATTATTCCTACTTCCTGATTTCGGGAATTTCCGCGATTTTCGACCTTATTCTGCGATTTTTAAGCATTCATAGCTCAGAGCAACGTTAACCGATTTTGATGAAATATTAGGCACGTATATAACTTACTTAAATCGACAAACGGGTTTTTTGAATTTTCTTTGCAGGCTCACAAAAAAAAGTTTAAAAAACGACCTTTACTATTTTTTTTTTGCTATTCCGACCAAGTACATTCTTTTCAAAACGACGAATCACATCATTTAGCAAACTAATCCCTCTAGTTTCTAAAAAAAACTCACGTCGTTTGGACTAATTTTACGAAAGTTATGCGATTTTAAAAAGTGTACAAATACCTTTTTTACTAACTGTATATATAAATGCTTCATTCTTCGAACTGTTTGATTATCCAAACAATTCGAATTTCCGAACCACTTCGGTCCCAAGCGGTTTGGATAATTGACGCTCTACTGTATAGTGTTAAGCTACAAGGATAAGTGGAACTTGTAAACATTTAACCTTTTAGGCGTGAAAAAAGGACAACCAGAAAACGTTTCACATTTACATATTAGTAATTATTTCTTTGATCCTCTTCGTTCCGCCGCGCTTCGCCAATAAAGCGCGACGACCTACCCTTTTCCTCATCTGTTTCAGCAGTTTCAAATATTCAAAATGTGTCTCACTTGGCGCGATCGAGACGGCACAATCGATCCACTAACTGCGTCTACCAGCTTTCCTAACCTCGAACCAACGCATGAACGGTTCGCGTGCGAGGGCGGTCGGGCTATCAAAATTTCACGCTGAAAAGGGGAGATGAGCGATGCTGAACTTCAGGAGGAGGAAAGAGAAGTGCTCCTTTCGATATACGACGGAGATCCAGCTTTTAAACAGCTGACACCTACCACGTTCCAGTATAAGGTGTGTCTTTCAGAATGCCACAAGAATTCTCCTTGAATCTATCACGAATAGCCATCGATTTTCATAGCCCTCCCGGAAATCAAGCTTCCCCTTGACCGAACATAACTAAGGTTTACTTCGAGCGCGTGACGTTTAGATCGTAATACACGCGTTCGTATAATTCTGATTTAATCGACAGTTCGGGGAGGACAATGACATGAAGTCGTTTCTATTGGAGATCATATGGGGCACGACATACCCGTCGGAGAGACCCACCATTAATATGAACACCTTCTACAACAAGCACATGTAAGTTCAGCTATGCTGTCCTTCGAATATTCTTGCATTCTGTTGCTTTTATTAAAGGTGAATGATTGGAATACAGTGTGCAAGAAGTGAAGGACAAAGTGATGAAGCACGTCGAGGCGGAGGCAGACCAGTGGCTCGGTAGCGCCATGACGTACACGCTCTTTCAATCTGTCCAAGAGTACTACGCCGAGCTGGTTTCCGCGCAGCCAGAATCGGTCGTCGATCTTAATACTCCCACCAGCCAGCTTAAACTGACGGAGGAGAATCAACAGGTGAGGAACGATCGCGTTAAATAGCGAGCGAGCTTGCAATGGTCGACGGGAGATTGAATTTCTTGTTTACAGCCTGTAGGAACGACGAAGAAGCCGAAGAAGGAGCACCTGAGTAAAGCCCAGAAGCACAGGCAGTGGAATAAAGCGGATGGAAAGGGACAGAGGCCGCGAGGATGGGACTGGGTGGATATAGTGAAACATTTGTCGCAAACTGGCCCTAAGCAAGAGCAGGAGTCTTAGTTCGGCTTCGTTGAGAAATTTTGTACAGGTTAAAGGCGTGTTATATTTTTATAAATTATTGGGAATAAACTTGTTTCCATATCAGTTTCGCTATACACCATAATCACCTGTGATAAAAATTTGTAAGAAAATACTTATAGATAACCAGCGGCCTTAGCCGTGATGAAAACACCGGTTCTCGTTAGATCACCGAAGTTAAGACATCACGGGGCGGGTACTGGGGAAGGATGGGTGACCACCACCTTTTCTCCCGGTGCGCCGCTGCTGCTGGGACCCGAAGAAGAGAGAGGAGGGAAAAAGATATATTGTTGTTCCTGTTTAACAGGAAAAATAATAAACCAAACCAAACGTATAGATAATTTTATCTCATTGCCAAGAAATAGTTACAAGATATGCGAATAAAGTAACATATCTTGTTACATAAATAATCAACAATTATAAAATTGTATCGAGAGAAATGATATCGACAAAGTGGCGACGTCGCCTGCGCGCTTCGTCTTCGCCATTTGTTGATTATTATTATAAAAATCTCCAAGTGGCTACCGGTAACAAGTTCGTCTCTGTGATCCATCCTGGAAGAGATGTTTGAATAAATGAGCGTGCAGCTTGTAACTCGAAGGAGTTACCGACTCGTGAGGATAGAATTACTCACCTTTACTTTCGAGGCCGCCAATAAATGCTTTGCATTCGCTGGAGATCATTAAGTTAGTAGCATAAATGCTTTCTATGGCTTTAGACAATTGCATGCTGCTGTTCGACGTGGAGTACCTTCTATTAAATATATAAAGCCGCATTAATGGGTACGACGGTTCGCTCGCTTCGGGTTTTAAGAAGAGATCCTGAAAAGGTTCGATGTATTAAAATCCATAGCCAACGAACAAATGGATATTCTGTACTTACAAGTGGCACTTTCAGAGACATACAAATGTACAAGCCGCAAAGGCAGGCGTGCAAATATGCTTCTACAACGTCGTACGGTTGCGCATCTTTTTTGAAGCATATAAAAATAATTCTGTTCTGTACATCGATGGAGATCAAATATTTTCTATCTAAAAACAGTTTCAATGATAGTTCAGTATCGCTGGTTGAAATTATGTTCTTCTTTAACAGAGCCGCAAGGGAAACGCCCATTTTTACATTGAACCCGCATATACTTATGGCTGGAAAGAGAAGTGTCGTAAGAGCAATGATTGCATTTATCTATTAGCAGTAGAGATATTCAATTGAAACTATCTTACTGGGCTTGGCGGACAACAACACCGACTCCTTTTTGTTAACTTCGTCCGGCTCTGGAATGGTTTCGTTCGTCACGTAACTTTTCACTATTAAAGCTAAACGGTCTTCATTTAAAGAATTTAAACGTAGTGCTTTCACTGCCGAATAATTTGCGTATAGATGTACTGCCACCAGAAAGAGATAGAGTTCCATTATGTATCTACATGCAGATTATACGTACTATAGATACATCACGATATTATTCTCTCGTTTATCGTAAATCTACGTGCGCTATTGCATCGAAGATACTTGTAACGGAATATTTACCGGCCACTGTGGAAGATAGAAAGTATTAAGATTCCAATAAAAGATGCTATTAAATTCACACACGTCTCTTGGCTTCCGTCTTTCGCCGAGACATCTGCCAGATTGTTTTGTAACGCCTTTAATAGAAGGAAGCATATCATTACTAAATAAGAAATAATCGATTTTCAGGTTCCTTATACCTGGTGCTGCGTAAGCGCTGCTCTCGTCGCTCCGCCAGCAACGCCAACGATCGATTTCATTGCTGTAGAAATGCACAGTATCACAAGAGAATAGGAGGAGAAATAAGGTAAAAGTAACTCTATTCCCATTGCTAGATCATTGAGAATGTCAGCGAAGAGCCTCCATTTCTTACACTGCCCATCTAGGTCTGTCCTGAATGAAGTAAAAAAGACTGTTTTTGTACAAACTCGACAGGGCGAACAGAATTCGAAGGGTGCTTTCAGCGCAACCAACTGCTGGACCCAACCGTTGGGAACTGATCAGTGAGCAGTCATCGTTCCACTCAATTCCGCTGAACGACACTTGGGAGGGTGGGGATACTTTAGCAGTTCCCAACATGTTGGGTAAAATGAGCAGAGTTTTTCAATTGGAAAGAGCGCAATTGAGCGGTAGCGTTCAGCGAAAGATCAGTGAGCACTAGCGAGCAGTTGGCCAACAGTTGGTTGCATTGAACGCACCCAAAGTGTAATTCTATTTACCCGTTCCACCATGCGAATACGATTCGACCGACCATTCCAGTCCCGTCTTTCAGTATCCATGTTATCGCTGCAGCTAGGGGAGAGGCAGCAGCCTCCCCTACGCCGACTCCTTGCATAATGGAATGTGTTGTCAGAGTACCCATGATGGTACTTGCGAATGCCTGTGGAGCGGAGCGATGAAACATTTTGTACACGATAGTTTCATTAATAATATTGCAGCTATACCAACCTGAACCGTGTCCCATATTTGATAA
Organism: Andrena marginata; assembly: GCA_963932335.1. Taxonomy (NCBI): domain Eukaryota; kingdom Metazoa; phylum Arthropoda; class Insecta; order Hymenoptera; family Andrenidae; genus Andrena; species Andrena marginata. The sequence goes on from OZ010660.1 coordinate 10,513,945, forward strand.
GCGGTGTAATCTGGGTGGACACTATCTGGGTATCCTTGAGGTAGGAATACGTCTTTGACAATCGATACGAAACTAGGATAAAGAGACTTCCTCCTGGCGGTGTCTGATAAGAGTTCAGTTATCGTTTGCTCGTCTGCGGTAAGAATCGAACGATAGGTTAGGTGAGCTAAGTGACGTTTGACACGTCAAGCTACTGTCACCTTTAGATTTCACGAAGAATCTGCCCCTCTCGCTCCCATAGGCCTCGGTGAAGAACAATCGCTCGTGCATCTTGAGTTGCAACGTGATTAATTCGATTTGATTCGATCGCGACGTGGGACAGCGCGTGTAACTTTCGTCGCGAGCATAGTCGCCGAGTGGAGCGTAGCCAAGTGAGGGCGCAGCCAATCAGCGTCGCCGGGGACTCGTTGTCGACGCTGGTTGGCTGCCTGCGGCCTCACTTGGCTACGCTCCACTTGGTTTGTCTTGGCGCTGGCGTCGGAGAATTTTCCTCTTGGCGTTGAACCAATCAGACGTGCGTAGTCGGCCCCACTCTCGTCCGACATCCGCGGTAGTAGATATCCACGCAACGCTGGTCTCTGCTATGCAACGAAATTCCCTAATATTTCACTCGGAAAAATAGTCCCTTGAGGGAATCTCAAGTCGTTCGAAAAACAGGGGAATGTTTTGAAAAAAAGTACAATTCTCCTTTTGCATACTTTATTTTCTACATCGCGTTGGAAGCATGTATGTAACTTCCAGCTGCCGTTATTCAATTTCGCGCTTCCGGGATATCTGTGTCTGGGAAGATCAAGGAAACGTCTTCGATTATTCCATTCAGTTGGTCTATGCAGGCGTCCAATCTTCTTTTTACATTCTTCGCGTCGAATTTGACGTTCATGTATAAATTTAATTTGTGCATCTTATCGTTTATGCTCGAAATCAAGCGACTCCCATGGCATTCGGCACCACCGCCCATCCGATCCGTTTTAAAAATATTATCCTCATTTGTTGCATCCTTTTGCAATACCTCCTGATTTTCAAGTTTACCCAGTTCGTTGTTGCAAATGTTGTTTCCTTGTAACCTCGTGAACTGGTTTACCGCTTCTTTCCCCTTCTTCGACTCAATTTCTACGGATTTGCAGATCCGATGGGTTATTTCGACGCGCTCATCGACCGTGCAACCGCAATTTTCTTGTTGCATATTTTTAAACGTGTTTTCGTCATTCTTTCCTTTCTCCTTCGATAAACCCATTCCCTCTACCCGAGGATCAAAAGTTACATGAACATTGGTCTTCAGCGAGGTTTTAGGTGGTTTATTCAGCTTCAGTGATTTGTAGCCCTCGTTATGCGACTTTGTCTTAAAACAATTAAGAAAACTTCTTCGTTTGCATTCCATCGGTAAGTTGCACTGCGCTTTTCTGGAAATTCTCTTCCTCCTTATTTTTAGTGGCTTGTCGTAGACACTGTTACAGTATGCATTCTCTTTTATTTTATTCTGGCATTCTAAATTTCTTCGCAACTCTTTTTCTACTTCCATCGTATTCATTATTTCATTGTTACCTTTCTCTAGATTAAAATCATAAACATTTATCGACTTATCTCGGATAATGCGCGGCTCGGTGACGTCTGGAATAATAAGTCGATTTAGTTCAAGAGTTTTAGGATAGATGGCGGAAGCGCCACCATTCCAGCGCGAAAACAGTGGTTCGATCACATTCCTAGATTTTGCAGACAATTTTTTCACTTCATTAACTTCGGCACTTTTAAAGGCGTTAAGCTCGTTTCGTAATAGCAGGGTTTTGAAGTTTAAAACGGTCACGATCTTCGCGATGTCATTTAGGCTCACTTCTTCATTAATTTTACAGTGAGAGCGGCGACTTGGCGCTGTTTGCATCGCTCGCGTAGACATTTTTATCGTTACTCTTATCTGGCAGCATGCTTGTAGCAATGGAGTGCTGTTATTTCGCGGATTCTAAACTAAACGGCAACTTCTCCCCCGCGTTACTTTGGCCCACCGCATTATCTGTTCATGATGAAATTATAGGTTATGCGACGTGCCATTCGCGCGAAGTAACTTCACAGCGTGGCTCATCTGTTGAAACATTCAGTTAAAATAAATCTCTCTAAAGACTGCAGTGCAGGAATTTTTTAAGCAAAGGAAGCATGCCAGGCGTCTTCTAAAATGTAGCATGTCTGAAAGGTACGTGAAAGATATTTTCGAGAAGCTCGAGGAGATCGAGAAACTGCACGCGAAGCTTCGTAGCTTGGTCCCGCGAGTGAAGAATCATGAGGCAGAGAAGGTTTCGATTAACGCTCAGAAAACTTCGGAAAGCACGAATGATCAGTCCAAAGGGAATGGGAGAGATTCTCCGAAAACGAACGTGAGAAATTTATTCGCTTTCCTTCCTGTATTTCGAGCATACATTCCATGACGTATTTAAAGAACTTGAAGAATGAATCCTTCAACGGCAGATGGCGGAAGTTGAGTAGCAATTCGGTAAATTTCGTTAGCAAGCAGTGGCACGACCTGAACGATAGGATAAAATATTTCCTGTCGACCATAAATGAGCGTGATATTTTATTGGGTAAAAGCAATTAGTCGAGCATTCGACGCCCTATTCGCGGCTGAATGTGGTCATTAGTGTCAGCCACGATTTGCAGTGAACAGAGCCGCGCAAACGTCCAACGATGATCGATCCGAAGGAATTTTGAGGCGACAGTCGGTAACAGGAAGTCCGGAGATCGAATTATCTTCTCGAGAGAATCGATTTCACGAGAGAAAGAAGCACAAGGCGCAACGTCTGTTAGACCGATTACTAGAGCACTTTAATTATTCCCGTGATTCGAAGCTCGGGGACAGGGTGTCGATGCAGCAGGATCATCATTTAGGGAGTAGCGAGCCACACAGAGTGCAGAAGCCGTTGCTACTTCCTGACCAGGAAGCCCAGACGTTGAAAGTTGTCTCTTCCGCTCAGAGCGTTACCATCGACGACAATAGGGAAAGTTTTTCGGGCAAACGTTCTCCGGATAATCGAGCACATACGTGTTTCAGAACATATGCATATTGTAAAAAATAAAAATATGAATTTGCAGTGGTTAATTTCTGTAGAAACGTGATTCTTAGATTGCATTTCATTGCGTTTTCGATTCTTTTTGAGCGCGCGCTATTCAAATTTCTCGCGTGGCTGTACAGTACCGCCACCTGCAGGGAAGTCGAGGAACTAAGGTTTGCCCGATGGCACTGGACGAGGTGCCCACGATGGGACGGGAAGGAAATGTTTGAAAGAAACCTTAGGACGCGTGGGTCGCTCGATGGGGGCACAGGAAAGGCGGGTTCTACCGGAAGTCACGGCGGCTCAAACGTAACATTACGATCACGAGCGAATCCTTCGATCGTGCCTCGCTTAATTCCCGATTTCCCGATCAGTGTATCTCGTTTATAGGCACAGCAGAAATAATAGCGAGTTTAATATTGCGAGTTAAGATTCCATCCTCTATCAATGGTTTCCTTAATCGCGTCGCCTCTGAAATTTACGATATAATATACTTCACAGTGTTCTCTCTTCCCAGCTTGAAATTCGAAACGTAACGCAACTTGCGATCAGCTGTTTCCTAGATTAAGAGAGGAAATCCCATCGTTGCGAATGGGAACTCGGTCGCGGCAACAATTAGCGTCCCCGATGCAATTTTTCTTGCCAATGCTCGCTCGATTAAGGCAAGAAGCGCCATGACTAATCGATTTCAATGACGGTCAGTATTGCACCGCGCCTCGTACGAGCGCGGAGATTATTACGGCGGCTATTAAAGGCCCCCAGAAAAACGCCATCTGTAACACGATTTTCTACAGCGTAAAAAGTGGAACTCTGACTTGCAACTAGCGCGACTTTATTCCTGGTGAAGATCTCGTCCATGGAAACGATTCCCTACGCAAAGAAAATGTGTTTAAACACTTCAAACCGAACTTCTTCATCGTCTACTTGAAAATTCTTCACCCATTCACGACATCGTTCGCACCCTGTTAAACAGCAGCTGAATGAAGCCATCTCCATCAGCCAATGGCGAGGCAAGTTGCTCTCACCGGTCAGCAGACCTGCATGACTACAATCGCCACCGAACGTTCCCGAATTCTCGAAACTTCCGGTGGAACGAGGCTGGCAGAAGCATGAATGGTGCACGCAGCATCCTCGGTTGCTGGAAACGGGTGACGCGCCCCATAAACAAACTGGACTGCGTTTACACCGAGCGGCCCTGGATAAAAGTGCGAATAAACGAGCGTACGGAGTAGGCCCCGGCGTCGTGCCCCGCGCCCCTTCCTAGCTCCGCGGCTCGTTTTCCAGTCAACGACTTCGTCGGACGGCGTTGCGCTCGCGCGCGCTGGCGAAACACGGGAAATACGGCGCGGCGCACACATGCACGGGAGCGCGGAGCAGCGAGGTGGGGCTGCGCCTTCGCGCAAGCTATTCCTGTACACCGACGAGTCGCAAGTGGCATAACAACGCGGCCCTATTCCCCGTGGTGTGCGTCCGCCTGGCTAGCAGGGGCCAAGATAGGGTGGTGGGTTGATAAGGCGACATCCATGTTGAATTCCACGCTCGCCTGGCCCTTCTGTCTCGCTCGGGTCCTCGCGTCGCCAAGATCTACGACTCCGCGGTGCTTTAACAGTTTCCCGTCGCTGTCCCAGCTGATTACCGATGGTCTCCGATCGGCCGCGGGGAGGGGGAAGGATTTGTCGAGCCGCGTTGAATATCGCGCTCGCTTAGTTACCTCGAGTCGCTCGTTTCGTCGCCTAATCACCTGCAGCGCGAGCTTCTGCGAACCAGCGCGGTCGGCTGGCTTGACCGTGTATGGCGTGAATGGGAGGCCAAGGGAGCCCGGGCGTTTTCGCGTCTTATTCTTCGGAAGGTAACGTGCTTCATCGGGGTCGTTTCTTTCGGGTGGATTGGACGGTCGCGGGTGCTTGGTTGCCTGTCGGTTGATGGTGTATGGCTGGACTGAGGCGTGGTAACAAATTAAGTCCCCATGAGTGCCCTAACCGTTCCTTAGACTAGATTCCTCGGAATAATCCGCCTCGCAGCATGTATTCCACATGTTCGATTACTTCGAACGTTCACGTTCCTTAGGGAAACTGAATTTCGCCAGGCACGGGGGTCACGCGACTCCTCGAGTCGCACGGCCGTACCTCCTCGGCTCTTCCCTTTTTTTTTTCCCAGTGCCACCACCGCTCCTTCCCCACCATTCCCCCACGGTTTTGTAATGCCTCTCTGTCTCTGGCACTTCCTGTGTTCCGCCACGCTCACCTGTCCGCCGGCACCTGCCTTCATAACTATCTAGGTGTGCACAGTGTACAGAGGTGACCGCGTATCCTATGGGACTTTTAGCTTGCACGCTCGTGGCCAAGCGTTGTCGCGCCCACTGCGCACCGTCCACCTGGGAACACCGTAGTCGAGTTCGCTACGCAGTCTACGTTACGCTGCCGACCACCGCGGCCGTCCTATCGGCGTTTCCTTCCCGCTGATAACGCCACTCGGGCCTCGCCGATTAGTGTCCTCCGCGACTGCCACGCAACTGGTTCTCGCCCTCGACTAGTCCACCTTCGTCGCTACACCCGGAAAGGTTCGAGCTCGTACGATCACCGAAATCCTCCGCTCTTTGTGCCTGGCACCCCCCTTGCAATTCGATTCCGTTCGCGCTTGAAAGGGGACTTTTCCAATGGCTCCGCGAAAGGGATTAGAGGTTCGACTTGGAAGCGCTGAATGGCAGGTAGACGGAGGATATCGCCGTCCGCGAAGCCCATTGTCCGCTTCCGGTTCGGGGCGAATATTGTGGGAACGCTTCCTGGGCAGAGAGCTTATGTGGGATTTCTTGTTGCGAGTTGTTTAGCGATGTTGTTTAACCGGTGACGTTTTCTTTTATTTTTCATTGCCTGGCGAGAAGCGGGGACAGCAGGCTGCAGGTCTTTGCTGCTAGGATGGCGTAGGGCGTGAGGACTCCTGCTCGCGTGGGACGGAGAGTGTCGATTTTACCCGTTTCGTGATTCACTCAAGGATCTTCTGGAGAGAAGACTCTCGGAGGATTCTCTAAGAACTTTTTCGCGCAACGTTGCTTCTCCAGAATTGGATGCTGAAGCTTGGATACAGTGACTATATAGTTCGTGTTCGGTACTGCACCATCCGCACTTCGTATCATCGAGTTTCAGTGCCTTAGAATGACATCAAGATATCACAGTGGGTGAGTGACTCTTGCAAACTTTTCACCACACACAATTCCACAGCACGCCACTCTGCACCTACACTTGCGGTCGCGCATTCTTTGAACGTTGAACTTCGTTTCGTTAAAGACACCTCTGAGTTGCGTTTGATTTTTCATTGATAAGTAACGCGAGGTAAATAGCAAAGTTTCAAAGCTTTGGGAAGGGCCGTGGAGCATTCGCGATCGATAGGTTGCCCATGGAAACCCAGGGCCGCGATTTGAAAAACAAATTTCGTGCATTGCTAGTCAGGGCAGGTAGGAAAGCCCAACGCGACAATGGACTCCCACTTTGACCATAATGGCGCCCCTTTTACGAGGCACATACACGTGTTCTTAACACGAGACTTAATTTCTTTTTTAATTCACAACGCGATAGGACACTGTCTATTAGATTTTCACTTTGACGAGTTCCCTCGTCATAGTTTACATAGGTTGCGTTAGAAAAGGTATGAAATACCGATGAATCCACGGAGTCACCTCGGGATGCACTCGCCAGGACCGTTCGTGCAAGCACATTTATATCGCGCTCGAAATACCTCGTTTATAAATCCCTCGCCATTCCCAAGTCACATACTTCTCTCTTCAGCAGGCTGCCATTTCCATGATCCAGCGATACCTTCGCGAGAATCTCTTCTGCCGCACACGCTTCCGTTACTTTGGGCATTAATATCCCCATTGAATTTCAATGCTGTTCAATTGATCGCTGCTATAATTTATTCCCACCGAAGGCTAACATTTTTACCAGTTAAAATGCTGTTACAATTTAATCATAAAGTTTCGAGTTACCTCCCAATTAAAGCTTCTCAAGGATCACGTACACGTCTGCGTTCGATTACGTTAATTGCAGGCCAACGTATATTGAATTACAACAGTTATTGATGTCGTTTGGCGCTGCGCGCGCGGAGGGTGTCGCGGCGCCGTGCAAACCGGTACCAGTGAGTTATTAATTCGAAACAATCCGATTGACGGGGATGAATAATGAGGCCGCATGCATCACCTACTCTGCGCACTATTTACCTATTATCGCGTGCAGCTGCGGCCACGTGGTTTAAAGGACTTGCATGTATAAGTACATCTTCGCTTCTCGTCTCCTCGAATCTTTCGTTTCGATGGGAACTAGTAATTTAATCATTCTCGGTAATAATGTCACTGTTATAAATAATTTTTCTTTGATTATTCCACTTTAGGGTGGTCCGTAAATTACGCCAGGTTTTTTGGGACGGGAGGGGGTCGCGAATTTCTTACTTTTTCTTACACGGGGCTTTTTCTGACAATATTTTTTTTAACCTAATTTTCAATACGAGTAGAATTTCAAAAGAATTTTAATATCTGAAGAATTGAAATGTAAAATTTATTACGTAAGGAAGGGTGGGGGAGGAGGGTTGGAATATAAAATCTTAGGAATTCTTATACCGGGGGAGGGAGGGGGTAAGAAATCGCGAAAATTACCCTTACGTAATTTAAGGACGGCCCCTTGATCTCGAGAGCTGATAAGTTGGGGTGGAAAACTTGTAGGGGAGACCGGGTAAGATTGTTACACGGGTAGCTTGTCACAATCGCTGTAACAAAGAAGCTATAAATAATAGGAATTTCGTATGAAGACACGATTTGTCGTTGTTTGTTTTCGTGCACTCCGAATAAATTACGCCGGATTTTCTATGAAGTAAGTATAGGTTATTTCTTAGTATTGACTATACTATTTTTGCAGTATTCTCGCAGTTTAGAGTTTTTTCTAACTTACTGTAATGATTTTTCTTTGATTTTTAAACATTTTAATACACGAGTAGAGAGGTGGGATTGTTTAACGGGTTGGGTCAAGTTGTCACCGAACATTTGGAAAGAAGAACAAAGCAAAACGAGTTATTCTATCTGATAAAAAAAAGAGAAAAGTATCAACAATTAATAGAGATGAAAAAGAAAATGAAGAAGACTTTTGCCTTGTGTTTTTGTCTCTGTATTAAGAAAGCAAACCCAGAGAAATTGGGGTTCAGTCTTAAAGTTGTAAACTGTTTGCTAATAATGTCTCTTAATTTAATTTTGTGTTCAAGACAACAGAATATATAGTACAAATTGAATTTCGACCGTAAAAATTGATATAATTAGAAGAGATGATTTTGGCGCACTGGTTCGGTCTATTAAATAATTAACCGAAAGCTATTTCGCAATTTTGAGAATTTTTATCAAATTCCAACGTTTCGATCAATGATTATGACCATTCTCGAGGAAAGTTAGATAAAAAGAAAAAATACTGCGTATGCTTTTATACTGAAAATTTTAAATTTATACAAAAATCACGTTCATTGTTGGGAACGTGTGACGCGCGAGTCGGTTAACCGGTGACTGATCAGTTTTATCTAGCTTTCCTTGAGAATGGTCATAATCATTGACCGTAACGTTGGAATTTGATAAAAATTCTCAAAATTGCAAAATGGCTTTCATTTAATTATTTAATGGACCGAACCAGTGCGCCGAAATCATCTCTTCTAATTAGAACAATAGAATATATAATTACACTAAAAAAATGATATTACTTCCTTAAGGAGTTACGCCACCCTGAAGCGCTCGAAACAGTACTAAACTAGACGAATTTTTTTTACTGATACTATGAGGATGAAAATTATTTATTTTCTTCTTATGTGTAGATCATGTAGTAGTGCATATATTGTATAAATAATGTACAAAAATATTAAAAAATGACCGAGTTATTTCTTGTCCCGCGAAGCTCGTCCGCCGTTACACGCGTGACTGATATAACAAATTATAACGCCCAGGTTCATCTGAAATGAAAGACATGGTGATTTTCTTGCTCCTTAATAAAATACCTACAATGTAGCATACGGATTTGAGAAAAAAAATTTATTGCGCAAATGAGAGGAAGGTGAAGAAAAGTAATCGTTTTTCACCTGACAAAACGAACTTAAAACATTTATTATATACGAATGGGTTATCGCATGAAAAGAATGATATGCTACATTGTAGATAATACCATTAAGAATATGCGTACCAAGTTTCAAATCAATCGGAAAAATAGTTTTGGAGATATTTGATATATCACCTTCGAAAATGTAGTTTCGAGAAAAACGCAAAAGAAGAAAAGTAGAATGGCCGCTACCTGCTGCGGAATATCGACATCCGCGCCTCGTTTAAAGTCTATAACTCGGCTATTTTGGGAAATTTTCCCGTCTACCATGACTTAAATTATTCTTAAAACTTTACGTAATAAGAAAATGCAAAAACGAAAAATTCGATTTTTCAAATCTTTCAGGATGGCGTAACCCCTCAATTGAATCAGATTTTTATTAATAAACTTAGCTATCTAAATTTGCGACAACCGACCCAGGCTGGAGGTATATTCTCACAAAGTAGTTCCCGCGAATAATGTGTATTAGCTCCTAATCTGATTGACAAAATCCAGAGGACCAATTTTTTTTATAAAGTCGGCCGTACGTAGTTTATATTAATCAAAGTCTGAACAAACATCCCTGCAGCTGTAACCCATAAAACAATCAGAATAAGAAAATGGTACAACCTCCCCTATTCCCTTTTAATTCATACCCGAAATGGATGCCACCAGGGAAGAAACACTTCTCGACGGTCTCCCTTGCCCTTTGGCACGACGGAACTTCCAGCCACCTGTTGGTGGATTAAAAACGATAGCAAAGTGAAGGGATGGGAAGTGAGAGGGCCATTCGTTGACATTTCCCTCGCGGCACGTTCACGCCTATCTCATCATGGCGATCGCGTGGCGTGCATACGTGCCACAAACGCTTCGTTATTTTCTCGAAGTCGAGTTGTTCGCGAGGCCATGATCCGCGGACTTTCTCTCATCCCTGCGCATCCATCTTGGGCGTGCGGTTGCATATGCACGGAATGCTGCCGCTGACCGATAAACAGCCGTAACGCTGCAACCATCCACGCTGCCCGATTAGCGATACTACCTGCGTTTTAACACACCTCTGAGTGCTGCGCCGTTTTAGGCAACCGACCCGCTTGACTGAAAACACAAGGTGTAGAAGAATCTTCAGTTTTCTAAATGGGGAACACTGCGCGCGAATTGAAACTAGAAATCGCGATCTAATAAAATCGTTCCTCAGATGTATCTTCTTTCGTAATTATTAAAGACTTCTTAGAGTAATAGGGTAAACCCGGGTGACGCGGTCGACCTAATATAAAATGGATATTAAAACTAATATAGACAATACTTATTTTATCAGAACAAACCTGTATGTTCAGAATTGTATGCTGATTCAGAAAAACTGGTCGATATTTACTTGAAGACAATATTTAAATCGGGTTGAAAACTGAAGTCATGACATCTGACCACCTCTCCCGAGGTGCCGGGAGAAATGGTTTTCGTCGTTGGCAGAGACCACTCATATAATTATTCATGGAAAATTAACAAAGAATAAAGCAAAATTATTTATGAGTGAATACAAGTAGGGATTCATTGATATTTAATTTCTTTACGTTAAACAAGTAAAGAACACATAAAAGGAAAAGTGAAATACCTACTAGCGATTAGCAAGGCAAATGAATACAAAAGTGAATAAATAAACTAAATAAACAAAAATAATAATAAAATAATAAAAAATAGAGAAATAAACGAAAATATTTAAAAAATTATAACTCGACCATCTCTCCTTTCTGCAGCGAGAGATAGTCTTCTCGTTAGCTTTGAGAGGAAGAGTTAATATGGCGAAATACTTTGGCTGCATTGTCCCTCAATGTCTCTAATATCTTATTATCCCAAATATTAAACAAAAATTAACTTACAAGTATATTTTAAATACGATTGTGTACAACCGCTGTTTGGCAAAAGAGGTTAAATGTAACCCCAATTTACATTTTAAAGCCTATAAATCCAGAAAAACACAGAAGGAAGCGAAATGACGCTATTCATTCAACTGTTTGGCTTCTAGAGAAGAAACTGGTCTGCACTTTAACGCATTTTTACCTACAGAGTCTGAAATATAGCAACTCGACCAACTCTCCGACCCGACCGCGTCTCCCGGACTTACCCTACTCAAGATCTCATAGATTCATAGCCGCAAGAAATAGTATGAGTATTTGATGCACAGGAAGGTGTAAATCCCTGACTCTTCTCACTATACATGACACTAATTTTCTGCACAAGGGATCATCTGATTTCCCGCCTCCTTACCTCATTGCCAGTTCGAAACTCGAAGCGGCTTCGCTCGAAATTGGAAATGACCGTGAATAGGAAACGACTTAGAATCGCGTTATTCCCATCGTTAGCCCCGATGCATCGGCGTTGCAGCTGCCGCGCAGTGACAGCTGCAGCTTTTTACTCGCTGCACTGGTTACTCTGGTTTCCATGTGCGGAAGACGTCGGAGGCGCGGGTACGATCTCGCTGGTCGCACGCCGCTGGCCGATAAAAAAGAAAAACCAGCCGCTGGATAAAAAAGGAAGGGAAGCTTTCCCGTCTATGCAAAGAATATCCTATTACGCGATAAATAGCGCGCCAATTAATATCTAATCCCTACGTCCTGCACACACGCTCGTCTCTCTAACACCAAGCCCCTCGGCATCGCTACGAGCGCGTTCTAATGAGCCAGCATACATTACCCTTGGGTCCCCTGATTTATTCGACGGATATTAATAAACATCGATAGCGTTGTATCAGGAATTCAGGATCGAGCCGAGCGTGCCTCTCCGTCTTCTAACTTACACGAGATTCCCTAGGCACAAAGTGGAAACGCACCCAGAGCTCGCGCGCGATAAACGCAAGCGTGGCGCGAATATATCGTAATTAATTCCACGGTGCGCTCGGACCTGTAGTCCTTGAGAGCAACTATTTTGATAAAGGCGACGTTTCAGCACTTGCCTCGTAACGCAGGTTGCCTGCGTGCGGGCGCCGCGAACCGCGCGACCAGGCTCCGCGACTAAAACGAGCAAAAACAAGAGACTTCATGAATCTTAAGTAGAGTTACGTTCATTCATGCAGCCCCGTCGATATCGCAGAATTGATATATTCGTGTCGCCGCGACGATGCTATGATGATACGCTTCGGCATCGAGGTGAATGGATTTCGGAATCGGCTTTGAAGCGAGGCTCGTCCGAGGAGCTCGCGCCAGGCAGCCAGAAATATGCATTCGAGTCGGGGAAGGGTGTGAGGCGCATCTGGTCGGTGATCGTTCCGAAGATGCATCTCCGATGCAGGTGCAACGTCTCGGGGCACGTGGAAACCGAGCGAGCCTGGCCCCCGAGATTTCGACGCTATTTCGAACAGCGGGGTCGGTCGCAGTTTCGAACGTTTCTTTTTCTCTTCCCTCTATTTAACATCGATGCGGACAGATGTTGCGCACACTGCCCCAAGATGCTCGCCTCGCGCTTAGAACCACCATTCCACGCCGCGTGACTTTGCATAATGCGTCCCCCTTTCTTCTGTACTTGCACGTGAAACGTAGTTGTTCGCGGAAACGGCACGATCGAGGCTTCGGCTCTCTGTTACCTAAGAGAAATGAATAACGGAATGCGCGGGGTCGCTCGAGGAGCAACTATGTTTCGGAAAGTGTGATGTTGTTGGATATTTAGAACCGTGGTCGATGAGAACGTGGGGATTTGAAGGGTATGGTGTTTAGCTGGAGTTGTGCGATAAGCAGCCGCTAGGTTGGATCCGCTGTGTCCTCGTAAAACAGTGATAAGTAACTGCACCGGTTTTATGATAAAATAAGGAAAGGTAACGGCATCGTTTGTCGGTGGAAGGAACGGCCGCGGCTCGAATCGGCGGCTGTTTTATGCGAATAGCTGACGCACTTGCAGCACGAAAGGATATAGGCACGTTGGAGAAGGCTGCCTGGAGGTTGAGACACAAGATGAACTCGTGCCTATCCTTTCACTTGGCCGTTTTGTGATACGAACCTCCCTACTCGCCGATGTGCCTACGTCCGTGTATCCATTTATCCGTACGGTCGATTGCACAATCGCGAGGGTACGGGGTGTCTTGTTTATTCGAAATCCCTGTGACTCTTCCGGAACGACTGGAACTGATGATAGGGTTCGTGAAAGTACTTGCAATAATTGAAGAGTCTTTGTAGAGAACACTGTGAGTGCCGAAATTTACAAAATTTTATCGGAAAATGTTCTACGTGCCAATGGTAATACAGTCGAACCTCGATAACTCGAATCACAAGGGAAGGGAAAAAATATTCGATTTATAGAGGTTTCGGTTCATCGAGTTTTCGAGTAAGAGAGTTTTGAGTAAACGAAAATTATAGAGACTTATAGAGGCTTTGTACAACTGCTAATTTTTTGACTTCTGAAGCTATGAAGCAAGACAAATTCAAGTTTTAAAGGTCAATTGTTTATTGTATAACTATAATCAAATATATTTACAAATTATGCACTACATTATACCTAGGTCGTATATAAAAATAAATTATAAGACACGTTTTATGCTCGAGATATTACTCTTTCTCACATATAAAAAAAAATTGTGATTTTGCTTTCTGCTAGTCTTTTAGTGTTTTGTAAATCAAATAGCATTTTTAATCGAGAATAATGAAGAGAAAACATTTTCCTCGATATCTTGAGATTTTTCTACGAAATTTCGTAATGCATAGGTATGTAGAAGTAAACTTATAGACTTGTAGAGGTCGGGATTCTTCTAAATTCGAATTGTAGAGGCGAAATACATAATTTAACGTGCAAAATATACCTATTTCGACTTAAGGAAGTTTTATTTCGAGTTATATTTCGAGAATGAAGCACATTTTTGACTTATAAAGGCTTTCGAGTTATCGAGGCTCGACTGTACTATAGTATACATTTTTAATGCAATTTCCCTTTGTAAACAAGTTACTAATAATGCTAAAATATGGTACCGCTGGTAGGTAGGTCCAACGCCACTTCTATAGAAAACAATGTAAGAGCCAATTAACCCTTAACTGGTATCCTGGGGTCGCTCGAGACCCCAGGCACGCAAAGTTCGCTGCAAAATTTTTGGTTGTCTAAGTTTGTAAACTGAATTTCTAATTAATTTTCTAATAATATTTTAACCTTCTACGTTTCTATTATTTTATACATTACCTAAGAACAAAATATTCATAGAAATTAATCTAGTCTCGACTTTACAAATTTCTGTGTCCTTTTTTATTTGAGGTCTGCACCGACTCCAGTATACCAGTCACGTTTGCTAAAACAATTTAAAAAAAATTAAACCCGACTTCAAAAAAATAAAATTGCACTAAAAAATGAAAAATAATTTTTTTCCTTATTTAATCTACGACTTCCATATTATTTAAGTCGGCGCCAGATTTAAACAGTGCAAATGATGAGGTACCGACTTAAAAAATATGAGAGTCGTAGATTAAATAAGGAAAAAAATTATTTTTTATTTTTTAGTGCAATTTTATTTTTTTGAAGTCGGTTTTAATTTTTTCTTAATTTTTATATTTTTAACCTTTTAGTTTTATATATATTGACACAATATACTAAGGAGATATGCGCGTACGTATATAAAACAATAATAATTAGGACGACAATAGCCTTTATTATTAACTAGAACTGTCAAAATATTGGTCCAATATTGATTTAGTGTAGGATGGGACCACCGGGGCATCGACCCCTTTCGAATAAAACGAAGATCATCAAAATCGGTCCATATGCTCAGGAGTTATGAGGGAACAAACATAAAAAAAGCATACATACGGGTCGAATCTATAACCTCCTCCTTTTTGAAATCGGTTAAACACAATATACTAATTAAGGGGTAACACCACTCTAGAGGCAGAAAAAGGAGACCTAAATTCGACAATTTATTTTGTGAGTATGACAAACGGAATAGAATTTCTTTTCAGAGGGTTTATTTAACACATATCGAAGTACGAAAAACAATTTTTTTTTATTGCCATTTTCATGCAAAATGGCGGCAAAAGAGCCCGTCGTCGAAAAATGTTTTTTTGAAATCGCCGCCACGGGAGGACGGATTTCTCGGCATGTACGAGTCCTGGAAGCAAAAATAAAACAAATTTATAATCTATATACAATTGGCTTTGGAAGTACGTAGGATTATTTGTTTTAATCAATTTTTGTGGAAGTGGTGCACTTTTTAAGAAATCAATGGATTCTTTGCCCTAAAAATGAGCATTAAATTCTTTATAAAAAAAAAAGTTTACGTTCGATCAAAAAACGGCTACGTACTTCCAAAGCCAATTGTATATGGATTATAAATTTTTTTTATTTTTGGTTCCAGGACTCATACTTGCCGAGAAATCCGTCCTCCCGTGGCGGCGTTTTCAAAAATGCTTTTTTCGACGACGGGCTCTGTTGCCGCCATTTTGCATGAAAATGGCAATTAAAAAAAATTGTTTTTCGTACTTCAATATGTGTTAAATAAACCCTCTGAAAAGAAATTCTATTCCGTTTGTCATACTCACAAAATAAATTGTCGAATTTAGGTCTTCTTTTTCTGCCTCTAGAGTGGTGTTACCCCTTAAGGGTTAAGCGATTGGTAAACAGGATAGGCACTTACAGTGCTTGCAAATTTAAATGAAAAGCAGTTTCAGTTTTTTCTGCGACCAGGAGGTGGCACATACAGGGTTTTCTATAAATACAATTATTTTTTCATGAATTTGCACTATGTTAATGCAAAAAGTAGAAAATTGTCTAATGCATTTGTTTTATTGAATACTTAAGCATATTTAGCAATCAAAACCAATCCAATTGCGTAAGTAATTTAAAGTCAGAGAAGCTTTTTTCCCCCTCCTGAAATATTTAATTTCTGGCACTTTAGTGTTTTCTATAAACGTTTTCTTCTATTCATCTCCTATTATTCTTCGCAATAATATGAAAAGAGCACACCTGTTGGCACACTGTACCTCTTCAAGTACGATTCAAGTGTATTCCTCCCTCGCGCTGAGATCTCGCAAGCCATTCCCTCGCTCCTAATGACTTTTCCACGTAACCGAAAGGCACGGAGTCCTGGTGAAAACGATTTGTCGCGAATCGAATGGCGACAAGGGACCCCCCCTGCTTTCGTGTTAATTGCCGCGCGGCTCGAGTGGAATGCATAGATTCCGCGGTGCAAACTTGAACCCTTCCCCGGTCGTCGGCGTGATTTATCGGCGTCGCGAACGTGGGAGAGAGAGAGCGAGGAATTTCGCGAACGGAAAAGGTTGAGTTTCGTAACGAACCGTGGATGCTCTCGCGCTGGCCACCGTGTAATTGCCGGGGATAAACGGGCATCGCTCTCGAAACCGGTCGTAATAGTTCCGACTTCCGGTCCCCGGGCTCGGTCCCGAGCTCTCTCGATCGTCGGCTGTTGCCGATGGATCGGGACGACGGGTTAATTGAAAAGCATCGTCGCCGGTAATAATCCCCCACATCCTTTCGTTACATTCGGCGCTTTCGCTAACGACCTGCTTGCATTAGCATCGGCGACGTGGGATTAATCCTCCATTGACGGGACGAATGATTTATCGCGAGGCTTATCGCGAGGCAACGCGACTGTTTTTTATCACCAACGAAAGGATGGACAAAAGATTGCCGCTTGGGGTTCCGTTTGTTAGCATCCATTACACTGCGCGATAATACAATTGTCGAGTTAATGTGTACCTGTACATTTAGGATGGGAGTAAGAATTTCGTTAGTGGAGGAGCTTGAGGAGTCCTTGGTGAAGTGGTAATGGGATGTAATAGGCTCGGAAGGTGATTGGGTTGGGACGTTTTTTAGTATTATTCAGGGGGACGTAATAGCGTTGGATTAAATTGATACGCTAGCATGAGAGACCTGGGGAAGTTTTAGGATACACGCGATACGAGGACCACGAGATTGCCCCCGGGCCTGGTAAAAGGGAGCAGATGTGCACGTGGCGCAGGAAGTTTAGTTTTACACGGGGAGCAGCTGACCGACGTGTGCATTCCACCTCTCTCCTCGAGGAGGGAATCGAGGATGGTCTCGGTGGTTGGGTTCGGAAAGGGGGTTGATTGCTCGGCTAGCTACGCTCAGCCTAGATATACACCCACATGTTCGTGAAGGTACGGAAACGAAGGGGGGCCCCTTTGAAGAACGGCCCATCGACGCGCTGAGGGCACATTCATTTCCTCGCTGCACGCTATCCTTCCACGTTTTAAGGGGTATTTATCGTTGCGGGGCACAGCTAATATTTCATTTCCGTGATGAATTGTAGATGCACCGTGAGCATGTTTTCCCATTGCTGTGGGAGGATTGTTGTTAACGTTAGGAGCGTCTTATACACCATTTTCATTGAAGTTTTGCTTTTAATGTTTCAGTAGGTAATTAAGTTACCTCCGCGTGGAAGAAATTGCCATTGAATTTTGATATTTTAAATGTGAGGGCTAACTCAGTTCGCTTTTCCTCTCTAGTTAAGGGGCTGTTCGGGTCTAAAGCCCATCAAAATCGATGATCTTTAGGAATTAATGAAAGGAAAACTACTATATATAATTTAGTGGGACTTTTTGCATTGTATTAAGGATATTTTAAACTATAGAAATATATTTTCTGTTTTATAATTAATCATTGCAGACGGCACTGGGGAGTCGTTAAAGTCGAGGCGTCAAAGAATTCATACAAAACGGTGGAACCTGTAGCACCTAAACCATTGGTCTGAAGTAAAAAAAAAACAATGCTATATTATTAAAGGCCATGAAACTCGCTCGTAGACTGACTAGTAAAAATTACAAAAAATTACATTTTTTGAGAAAATAACGATGCTTGAAGTTTGAAATCACTTTTTTCCTATATTTTTCGTCCTTTCAATGGCTTTAAAAATTACAATTTTTTTAAAAAAATCTGGCTTTTCAAGGAGCCAGAAGTATATTCTTCGAAATAAAAAAAGTTTCAGTCGAATGAGATAGTAACTTTTCGAGATACAGGGTCCACCGATTTTAAGAGCACTGTTTCGAGAAAACCGTGTTTAAAATTTTACGTGAGCACCGAGGGTCCGGGTGTTACCCATGCAGTTGCCGCTACTCAAATGCCAATAACTTCGGGAATTTCCCAAATTTCAACAAATCCCTTTAAACACGTATTCTTAAAAGGTTGATCATTCGAAAATTGAAATAATAAAATCGATATTTAAACCGGAACCTCTCCTTAAAGGGTCATGCCTAGTTGACAGGCGTGATTTTCGGGAATTTTTTGTGCAAAATCTAATGTATATTTTTTACAACTATTTCCTTATTTGAAACGTACATATATTCAGCAGCTCTTAGTAATTTTGATATAGAAAAATATTAAAAAATGAACGAATAACAGCCACTCTCCCGGAAGCTATTTTTTTTCCGGTGAGCACGATTTCTCAGAGCCGGATCATCTGAAATCAAAAAGTGAAGAAGATTCTGTTACCATATGAGTTTATCTAGTTCGTGAACGAAGGATTAAAAAAAAAAGATTTCAGACAAAATGGCGGCCGTTTAACGCAAAATCATGATTTTTCGATGTCTGAATTGTTCGTTTTTCGTGAATTAAAAGTAGACTTTTCATCAAAAACAAAAATCCTTTGTTCACGAACTAAATAACCCCATATTCTAACAGAATCTTCTTCACTTTTCGATTTCATCTGATCCGGCTCTGAGAAATCGTGCTCACCGGAAAAAAAAAGCTTCCGGGAGAGTGGCTGTTATTCGTTCATTATTTAATATTTTTCTATAACAAAATTACTGAGAGTTGCTGAGTATATGTACTTTTAAAATAAGCAAATATTTGTAAAAAATATACATTAGATTTTCCACAAAAAATTCCCGAAAATCAGGCCTGCCAACTAGGCATGACCCCTTAAGGAATCGTTCTCTGTAGAATCTTGGCCCACTTGCTCCAGCTACCCCAAGCTTCTTGATTTCACTACGACATAAAGTCCTCGGCAAAAGGATCCCACGGAGAATTCCTCGGAATAATGAATGATATATAGCGAAGGGTTGTAGAGCCGATGGTAAATGTGGGGTGGTTTTTGTAAGATGCTTCTGGAGAGCCACAGACCCGAAGCAGAATTTCGGGCATGAGAACGAGGTGATGGCGCGAGGAGAAGGTGGCAGAGGAGGAGGAGGAGGAGGAGGAGGAGGAGGCAGAAAAGCTGCCGGTCAGATTGTGAGCAAGGGAGGAAGGTTGCAGCTGCTGTGACAGCTGCAGGCTTCCCAATATTATTCCCCAGGCCTATCCTCCGAATGCTGGTCCCTCCCGTCGCCTTTCCAGGTGCTCCTCGCACCGGCGCCTCGAAAAACCCTCCTTTGTTCCCTCTGGAGCTCGCCGAGCCGCTCTCTGCCCGATCTGTCGCCTCGACTATCGATCCAGGTTAGACTTTATCGATCCCCCTTCGCCCTGTGTCGCGAGAAGAATTTATTTCACTAAGCACTGGATCAGTAGCGCACGCAGGATTTAATCTTGGGGAGAGCCGAGTTGAAGGAATACAAATATTCCCAATGCAAACTTAATAAAATTTATTTAAAGAATGAAAATCCATTTTTTTTCTTTTCACGAAGCTCTTAAAATACTTCAGTCGTGATTACATTAATTTCCTTCTCCCTTTTTCTCTAGGGGAGTGCCCCCCCCCCCCTCTCTGGGTGCGCTACTGCATTAGATCGTTTAGTAAAAATTCCGTCTCTAAATAGAATTTATAAATCTGAACGATTCTCCGTCGTCGCTAATCGACGCGAAACTTCAAGACAGCCCCAGTTCGCCTCCACTTCTTTATAACACTGTTAATGCTACCTCGATCCTGTTGTAATGCCAACTGCACAGCCTTGCAGCGTAAAAAGCGCCACGGTGCACCGCAATTATTGCGTAACCATCAACTTATTCAGGTCGGTCGCCCGACCTTTCCCCAGTATCTACCTGTGCCGGATGCAAAACTGGACTAAAACGTCAGGGGAGCGCGTGCCGCGCTTACGCGGAGATTGTTGCGCGAGCGTAATCTCGATTGCACGAGGGATAACTCTTCTGGCGTACAGGACACTCCGTTCGACGCCCTCGGAAAAGCTAATACGAGTCGCAGAGTCGCTCGTGATTGAAAGTGTGCACCACAAAGCCGTTTATATCCGCGCACCGCTCGATCATCCTCAACAGCTCTCTTGCTTTTTACTCTCTTCGTCGTATAATAGCAAATTACTGAGCTTGCCTCGATTATTTTACTGTGTTAGAGCAACGTTAGCTCCTCACTCTGAGCCTAGAGTTTTCATAAAGAGGGGGACGTTGATGAGAGGGCGTGCAGGGGATCTGTTTTCTATTAAAGGGGGTTGAACGTACCGCGGCGCACGGCTCGGGTTAGTAGGGGCCAAGGGACGCGTTTGGAAATCAGAGAAACTGGTTATTAAGGATATAGGATCCCTCGACGCGAGAAGCGTTACGCACCAATTACATTAGCGCGAGATACTCTATCGAAGCGGCCTGAATCGCGCTGGCTGGAAAAACGAGATCGAGCACGGCCGCGATTATCTTTCCCCTCGAAATCGATACGCCACGCGGGCGGTTCTTAATTCGAAGGGAGGAAAATCGGTGGCGGGATGCATTGTGCAGAGCGAAATCTCTGAAGCGAGATCGCGGCGGAAAAGGGGCCGCGAAACTCGCTCGGTTCAGAGGAGAGAGAAGACTTTGATCTAGATGGAGGAGAGGGGAGAGACACCTGCCCGTCGTATAAAAAGGATCGAAAAGGTGCGCGATCATGAATATCAGGCCTGTAAAATTACAGTACGTCTGCCGGAGAATTAATGCGACCTGACGCGCGTGCACCTGTTGCGAACTTCAAATAAAAAGACGCCGCCGCCCGCGAATTTCTGGTTGCCGTCGCAGGGGCACCCTGGGTGCTTGCCTGCCCTCGTGCGCGAAGATTAAACAGAGTCGCTGCTAACCGGGAGCTTAGGTGGAAATTGGTCGGAGGCAAGAACAATGAGGAAGGCACTTAGGCATTCGTAGTAATCCGTGTTATTACCATGTCTAGTGGGAACAATGCAATTTATGGGCCCGAATGGTCGACGCTTTCGAATGGGACCCGCAGGCATGGCAATAGAGCTTAGCTGTCCCTGACACGCGTAATAACGACAATCGTCCCAACAACCGTTACGGTCTTTCGGCAGATTTCACGGTGGCCCGCCGAGTGCACCGCAATTTCCCCCCCAATTTAGGGGCAGCCGTGGAATATCCGCGGACGCGAGAACATATGTCAACCTAATTACTGTACACCAGTAGGGGACGCGCGTCGAATTCGACGCGGCCCGCCCCGAGGCAGCAATGAAATTTAGAACAGACACACCCCGCGGCGAAGGGTGACGGACAATGCCGGGTTATCCGATGGCGAGGAGGAATTTCGAATGGGAGAGACGAAACTGGGAAACGGGGACAGATGGCCGTGGAGCGATGCGGGCACGGCGAATTGAAAATTCAAATTCTTTCGTTCCCCGTGAAGGGTTTTAATTTTCCTTGAAATATTCCAAGCGACTGTGGCAGCGCGATTTTTGGGCGAAGTCACTGGGCCCCGTTGTGTCGCGTTCGGCAAAGAGTGCATCGAGTAGAAAGTCTGACTAAGTCTTCAGGAATTTATGAGTATATAATTGATAGCAATCTACGATAGAGGGGAATTGTGAGATTCCATTGTGGGTTCTGAGAAAGTTATGAAGTTACTATGGGATAATTCTATGAGGTGCCTTTTCCATCAGATTATTTTATTCTGCTACAAAGAGCGAGAGCGTTTCTATTACTACTGCCTCTCGACGTGGACAAACGACGAATTATTGGAGCAGCCAGTGTCTCTTTGAGATCGAAGGTGGAAGGATCGCGGATGCCTCTTGTTAGATCGACAGGGTATACCGGTTGGTGTAGCTGGCCAGAAGGCTCGATTCTGGCCCGGGTGGGGGGAAGGTCGGAGAAGGCCGCAGCTGGCTAGATCCTGTCCGCCTCGAACATACAGCTGAACGTGGCTGAATGTAAGGAGCGTACCATGCCACTCGGGCCTTACTATGTCCATTTCGCCCCCCTCCACCTTCGCGGACCTGCAGTTGGCAACACGAGTCCTTACGGATCACGCGACTCTTCGACCGGGTCACATTCTTTGTCCCCAATAGAACTATACCAGCTACCTGCTGTCGATAATCCTACTGCCCCGTGTGTCATAAACCTCCGTGCGCGCAGTTAAATTCGGAAAGTTATCGAGCAATTTACCTGCCACGTTTCAGGCAAGTTTGCAACCTTGCGCCGCATGAACTATTCGGAGTCCGAGAGAAACAAAGAGCTCCCATTTACGGCTACCAAGCATCCTCCACGCAAAAGTGATTTTTAGTAGTTATTTACTTGAACCGATACGATACTCCCGTGGCAATTTTAAGCGGTTTCTAAACCGCGGTCCGTGAAGTCGGAGCCGACCGTACTTGTGCCACATATCCGATAATCTCTTTCACACGTTCCTTCATTCACCGTCTCTCGCCTCTGTCCTCGTCCCTTTGGTGGTGTTAAGCCTCTCGTTCTCTTCTTTCCCCCCTTGATTCACTGGTGGGAAGAGGGACGAGGCTACTCCCTTGTCCACGCAGGATACTTTTGAATATTCTATCGTCCGTCGCGGCTCATCGAACGGTATTGCCGATCGCACCGTCCTCGTTGCACCCGCTGCGCGAACCAACCCTAGGGTTGGCCATGTTCCGTGTACCAGGCTCTTCGTCGCGCGCAGGTCGCTTGTCGCTCTCTATCAAGCCCACCAATCAGCGCGCTTGGTCCAGCGGTCATGACGCGGGGAGAGCCGAGAGCCGACCGACTGGACTGCGAACCACGAACAGTCTGTCAGTAAACTCCGTGGCGTGCGTTTGGCTGGCGCGCGTGCGACCCCGAATGTTTCCATGCGTGTCACGACACGGATACACGCCAGCCGATCTCTTCTTCAACGCTTATTAATATTTATAAGCGGGCCGGTTAACATTCTCAAGTGAACTCGAGTCTCGCGAGAGAACGGAAGATCGGCATTCGCGTAACCGAACGCCTGGCATCGATCCTTCCCACCGTTCGCGCGCCGGTCTCGTTGCAAGCTTAATCGCGAGTGGTACCGAGCGCGACGGCTCGCGTTCCCTTCGTTCATACAAGACACACACATTACGTACTCATTCACGGTGGTGAAGTTAAAGACGGCGGAAAAGATGGTGCGTGGTCTGTCGCAGTGGACGAAAACGTTGAGCTTCCCGGCGAGGGTGTCCCCTCAAAGGCCTGCCAAGGAGTCGAAGGGGTTTCATGTGAGCCCCAGCGCGAGCCCCACGTCGCCACCCAGCCCGATCAACGACAACATGGACAAGACGCCGATTATTACCGACGAGGTTAGAATATCTTTTAATCTTTCCGCTTGTCCTTCCATTTTGTATCTTTCTGCGTGCATTCTTATGTACGATCGTCATATCTCGATTCTCGATGGGTTGATCGGGGAATAGAAAGTATATAATAACTAAGTATTAATTAGGTTTACGTAGATTTCGAATAATTTAATATAAAAATTGTTAGATGGTCGGCCCATTCAAGCTGCCCATTGTCCCGCGTAGATTAGCAATACCGATCTAATGAGAAAGATCGCAAAGGATTCGCGTTTGACATACCAGCGTCCGCTCGGTTCATTCCTCGGGTACATACATATACTGGGGCAGAGTTTCGAGTTTATCGTCGTACGTGTTTCAGATAACGGTCTGTTGCTATACGCTTAAACCAGCCTACGGTTAATCGCCAGTTATGCGTTTCTCGGTCCTCCATGCCAGTGTGTGTACGTACGTACACCGTGCACGAATCCCCATACGATTGTTTACTTTCACATTGTCGATTGTTGTGCCTCGGTAAAAAGTGCCTACAATGAACGCGGCGTGTAATTAATATTAATTAACATCAGACTCCTCTTCAATTAAAATATAACTTTCAAAGGTCGACTTTCAATTTTAAAGAGTAACGCCCCCTGAGCTTCACTTTCAGCTTTTTCAGAGTAGCGCTCTCGATTTGGAAAAGTTCCTTAACTCCGAACTTCCGTATGCAATAGTCGCGTTTGTACCTATTCTTTGCAACCGCCCCGAAGAAACGCGTAACTCGAGCTTCATGCGAATAAAGGGAAACCGCAAAAATGGGGGGAAATCTATTATTGGACAAAACGGAAACAGGGGGTTACGTTTCGATATCGTTTACAACAAGACCATTCATGGTTGTATCGCGACTTCATACCGCACCCTGTCGAGTATCTGCAATTGCGTATTGCCTCTTATCGAGGTAAATACATGCGTGCAGGGGCCTGTCGAACCCCGCGAGCGTTCTTGTGACTGGCAGCACAAAACATTCTATAAATCTCGGACGCCAAAAGGCTCCATGTCCCCTTTTCATATAACGTACTTCATGGCTAAACGGTCTTCTTTGTCTCGTCGCGTTATATACTTTTGCTAAACGCATTCAGCCCAGCTGAGCTCACTCAACCTTCGGCTACCGGGCGACAACTTATTCCCAGGATACAAAACTCAACCCGTGTTGCGTAATAACGTCCGTTCACTGTGCGTCGCTCGCCTTCTGTTACAAAAAAGTAACGCGAGACAGAAAAACCCGCGTAGCCCATGGTTACGTTACGCCCAGATGTGCCGACAGACGAAACCGCTCGGCTTGTTTGCCTCGTCGCGTCTTCCTCGAAGAAAGAGTTTCTAATCTCGCCGACGGTCCACGTGATTTACGTCGCGACAAGCTGTAAAGCGCTTCCAAATTGTTCACAGGCCCTTCTCGATCTTCGGCGACCTTTTATTATCGATGCGTATAATATCTTAATCAGTGGTCAGTGGCGCACTCAGGATTTAATTTTAACGGGAACGGAATTGAAGGGATAACAATATTTTTTATGCAAATTCAATAAAATTCATTAACTTATTTTAAAACTTTATTTAAAGAATAAAATCCAGTTTTCTTTACTCTTTACGAAGTCCCTTCTTTGGGGGGTGCTAGGGCCTTTGCCCCCCCCCCCCCTCTGATAATCACTCGTGTCTAGTAACAGAACAGATTTAAACCATTAGGACTTGCATTGTCGTAGGAAGATTCATTCATTTGAGCTGGATAAATTATATATTTATAAATACTTATATTCGAAAGAATTTTTACTTTCAATAGCATGATGTCCACACTTCTGCCTATGATACTATCGCCATTAATTGTGCCTTTATTCCCCAATGCATATGTTTTGCGTGACGAAGTAAATCGAATTTATTCACGGGGTAAACGAGGGGCTCGCTAGAGATCGCTAACAATATGTCATCGCAGTCCCCCCCAGCCGTATCGGGGTGTAGTTGGGGAGCGGAGTTCATCACTTTTTGCGGTCGGTTTAATCGCGGGCCCCTTGACGACCAGTCGCCAACACACGTGCGCCCCGTTTACGATTCCCTTTGTGCCAGCACGCTTGAAACCGTGAAGCACACGCTGGCTCGTGGTGGAGTGGCGAGTTTCAGCGGGGTCCTGCGATGGGGGGTGGGTTTGTGTAAACACAGCTTCTGGGAAGATGACAATGGCGTGGCTGCGGACGGTCGACGGCACGCGCCCCATCCGTGAAAGCAGCAGCTTCGCTATCTGTAAACAAACCCGAGCCTACCATCCGTGTTTTGCCAAGCCGTACTCTACTCCTTTACAAAATACTGTTCTACACAATCATCGAACATTGCGTTAAAGCCGTTAAGCTAGTGGACACAAATGACCCACACGGTAACAGAAACGTAGCCGCGGTTGAAGTCGCCCGGCATTCTCCTGGTGTATAAAATAAATCGCCAGCGAGAGCCGTCGGGCGGGGATGACGGAGGGCAAGAAAAGGAGCGATGAGGACTGGTCCACAGGCGGGGAAAGGCGACGGCGGAAGCGTGGGAACCGAGCGTAACAGATGGCCTCGGCCGCTTCCGAACACGCTCGGCCTCCTTCGTGCACCTCCGTGGCATCGTCTCTGCTTTCCGTTCTCGCCGGTCTGTTCCATGCAACTCGACTCTCCCTGCAACATAGATTCGTTAACCCTTCGTCCGATCGTCCTCCTCGATCCCACCATTCAGCCTCGGCTGTCTAAAACCGTTCGGATTCTTAATTGACTTAGAATCGGGGTTTAGCTGAATGAAGAAATTCAGGTTAACGAATCCTGACGTTCCAACGCTTTCAACGTCACGCACGGGAGAGGCTGAAGCTTTAAGCGACACGTAGGAAGAGGGATTTATATAATTGACTTAGAGGTTCGATTGGGAGCAGAGAATAGGTTAAGAGGGTGCTACGATGGGGAAGGAAACGCCCGATTGCAAGTACACGCGCATCGGGGCAACGCGATTTAACTCGGCGACGCACCGGTAGGGTCTCAGGAAACGGAACCACGCTTCGGAAGAGTTTTAAGGGCACCCGTGCAATTTTGCCATTAGCTGAGTCAGGCGCACGCTCTAGATATCGAAGCGTTATTCGATTGTAGCTTACCTGGGCGAAGATTGGAACGCCGGGGACCCTGTGTTTGGAACGTCGTCGTACGTAGAAGTATTCTATTCGAACGAGACCGTCGACGTTCCGGCGAGCTTAATCAGATAACCGCTGGAGTTCTGCGAATCGAGGAACGACGATATTGCAGGAAGTGTCGCGGTCGCAGCGGCTGTATACAATCTTCAGGAAATAGCGCGCATAGTCAGCGTCCGTTGTGTCACATCGGTTATCTCCGCTGTGCAGTGGTTCTCTGCGCCGAGATTGGCAGAATGAGAGATAGTGGTTCTTTGATTTGTTTAAAGAATACGTCCCGCTTAATAATTGAATACGCGATCTTCAATTACAGCGTGAAACGTAAGAAGTAGTCTAACTCCACGCTCAGCTGGCACGACCACCTGTTTCCGCAGCGTGGATTCACTCGAATTAGAATGCGATTCAGTGCAGGGAAATAAACTTGATAGTAACTAGCAAGTTAGCATATATTTGCTTCGACTAATGCACTTTGCTCCGCTGTCGTTAAAAGAGCACAGTTATGTCATGAAACAGATGACATTCGCGTAGAAAAATGCAGTAGAATTGAGGATAGATTCGATTCGCTTCGTGCAACGACCCAGTGACGTAACGCGCGCGCATCCCCGCCGCGCAGCACGTGGCCAGGCAACAGGGTGGCGGGAAAGTATTGCCTCCGAGTTTATCGCGTGTATGTTTCAGTATTTCCAAGACACTTGGTGGAAACAAGAAATTAGGGACTTTATTAATTGATACACCCCTGGAATTTTCAAAGATCTGTAAACTAATTGCCCCGGGGTGTTCCCGAGAAACGTGACCGAATTAGATCGTCGATGACTTAAGGACCGCTACGTTTCAGCCGCTGCTCATTAAGCCACGCGTAGTTACATGTGACCCCCGCCGAGGAATGCGAGATAACGCACGGATGCTCACGAGCCCGTCGGTAATTGCGGCGTGTTAATTTAAAAACTGACTCCGCCCCCCTTCCCATGGGGGTCACCGCGCCTTCTCCGTGGCCGGAAGTCCTGCGGTGTTTGTTGTTCCTCCGCGCATTGTTCCCCGACCGCGCATTCCACCGTAATGAACTCCTTCGGCTTGCCAGTAGAAATAGGCGAGCGATAGCCATCGCTGGCGATAGGAATTACGTTCTAATAAATTCGAGAACAAATGTAGTTCTACGTTACAATGGCCACGTGTACTTTCGACCGACAGATCACTCGAGGAGCTCTAAATATTTTGTCCTGAAAATAGCGGTGGCCCAGAGGAATTAAGATTACATAATGCTCGTTTGGTTCGGAGATACGGTCACTGTTTTGCAACTCTTGAGAAATTGCAACGGTTATTCCGATAGGAGGGTAATCGTAAATATTAGTAAAGATCTACGTTTAGATGAGCGATAGAGTAATCCGTGTTGATAGTATATGTTATCTTGTTTGTTTATTCACGCAAAGAGAGCAGTCTTCGATATCCTTAACTCGGCCCCATTAACATGGAGATTACATGTTTGCTTTTCTGTGTAAGATTACGTGTAAGACAATAATTATGGATCACCCCTAGGGGTGAAATCGGAGGATGCCAGATGTCCGACGATCCTACCAGAATTTTTGTTCAAGCTTGTAGATTCTTCTTGCTCGATAAGATAGGACGAAGGAGTGCACCAAGAGATAAAAGGCTATCGGTGGTGTTTTTACGCGGAAACCTATCGTATGAGATGCCTGGAACAGCCGAAACATGTATCCAGTCACTGTAAGCCATATTTCAGGCCAATTTATACTTGAACGCACGATTCATTCCGATTCCAAGTAACTACAGGAAATTTGACTAGATTATTCACTGCGTTCAAATGTTTATTTCCATGGAAAAGTGTGAACCAATGGTATCGTCGAAGGAGATTAATTTCCATCGACAAGAAACGGTTCTCCCTTTCGACCGAAGTATTTCAAAAGTCACTCAGCTGTCGAAACGCGAACCGCTTGAAATTAAAATGGTCTCGTTGAAATTCTAGCCGCTCCTGCACTGGTCGTGAACTCTGAAACCCCTGCATCATAAATTGTGAAGAAAATATTGTGGTCTTATTTCTCCTCCCCTAACAGAATTTTTTGACTCAATCCTCTCATCATCCCTTCGGGAGTCGAAGAACAATAATTATTATTAAAAATATATACTATATTTTTAAAAATCCTTCATAAAAACAAAATAGCAAGAAAAATAGTCAAAGTCTGAGAACGCCAGTGTTACAGTTAAAAAAATGGGGTTTCGTGTGAAATTCTCGGGTCACGGCGGGCGTTCCTTCGAAATCCAAGCTAGAAACCCCGTCTTCAGGATCGCATGTAGCCGACAGGAAGTTTTCCTTTCGCACGCGATCGTCCACCGTCTTCCTCCAGCCAGTTCCCGATCGACTTCTACTAAACAGCACCGTGGCAACGGATAAGTTTGAAAACGACGAAAGGATCCGTAATTTCTAAGCGACCTTACACGTTCCTTGGTCACGAAGCAGGAAAGTTATACCTTGTAATTCCAACGCATCCTTCGAAAAGAGGTTCAGGTATATTATAATCACTTCCTAGTTGTCTCTTCGTTTTTCAAGCGATGCGATTTTTCTTAAAAAATTCGTTTCTAATTAAACTTCAACTTTGTAAAAATTGTACTAGATCCTCTGTCTGTATCACAAGTGTAGGAAAAGGAAATTCTTTGGGCCTCGATTTTATAAAGATTTTGGTGAATCTAGTGAGAAGCGAAATTTCGAAATTAAATATAGCAATGAAATTTGGTGTGGTATTCGAAACGGATCAGCGGTTAAGTACGATATATGGTAATCCGTGGTCATCGACTTGTCAAGGTCGCGTGGTTGGAACGCCGGCGATGAAATTCGTCCGTTGGATATTCGGCTGTGTAACCGTCACGTTCGTGCATCGCTAATATCGGCTATCGAGGATTTTTCGAATACCGGGTGCTCTCGTCAGACTGCTTTCCGTTTCATTAAAATACCGAGGACCTCTCGATCTGCCTCTCGACGCTCTTTTAAAACACCAGAAAATATCTCCAACATGATGTCGGTTTTTCTCCCAAATCAAATCTCGTTTAACTTTAAAAGTTACTTCAACGATTCGATCGCTTCTTTCAAAGTTTCTAGAGCAGACTTGAGACGAGGTTTCGAGGGCCACTGTAAAATTCTAACCTCGTGCATAATCTCAACAACTCAGGGTAACTCCCTGCCTTCTTCACCTTCGCGAAAGAATAATCACGCAGATCTAACGCATCGGAGAATTCCCAAATTCCATCCAGCCTCCTTACGACCACCCAGGTTAGAGAATTCCAGTGACACCGCATAATGCGAGGAGGTGATGGTCGTCCTCGAGCATAAGTGGAACGTGTGCGCGAACATCGTGTCCGTTATTTCGCCCTGACGTCACGTCGACTTGTAACAGCGCCTGAACAGAGGCAACCGGTGATGTCAGCTCCGTCGATCCTCCATGCTGGTATTCTAATCGATATTAGCAAAGTTTTCGCGGAAAAGAACTCGTCTACATTCCACCTGACAATTTTCTACTTCCTTCTAACCCGAAGTACATACACCTACGCTCGAGCACTGCATCGATCTTCGGTCTCTCGCGTGGCGCACCATCCCGTCGAACTTTCGAACTTACGTAACCGGTGTATTCGTTAATAAAACAATTTTCCATTGCCACAGCCTGGCGAGGGAGAAAGCAAACGGTCTCGTTTTGACGGTATTACGGAACTCGCAGAGCCGTTGCCCCCCCTCCGACTTAATTGGACGCTCTTTGTTTTAATTAATTCCGCGGCAGCCCGTCTTCCTTTCAATTGTTCCGCGCGCTCCTTCGAACTCCCCAGCTTGACGGATCCACGTAGGTGTCTAACAGTATCCTTGCACCAATTAGCGCCCGATTCGCCAAGTTCATTGCTAGCGCTGAGGCAGTAACTAATAACTCGCCTACCATCAGCATTGCACTTTCAACTCTCGCCGATCGGTGCGGAAGATTTGAAACGCTGCTGGAACGCCACGCATACCATCAGAATTAGTTGAGTTCCGCGAAAAGAAACCTGTAACGGAACCCCTCGAGACGGCAGGCCGAGGGAAGCGGAGGCGATAGATGGAGGTCGGATCGCGCGACCAGTGCAAGTGTATTTTTTATTCCCGCGGGTGTCTCGCTGCGACCGCGGTGCGTTCTTGTCCCTCCTGTTGCGCCTCCTCTTCTTCTTTTTCGCAATCTCGAAACTGAAGAGGTAGGTCTGTCTCTTCCATTCCAGGCGGTTGTTTATATCACGGCTGGGCTGGTTGCGTTAGGTTCCTCGACCTTGCCGGTCGCGCAGGTTTCGACTCGCAGCCACCTTTCCAGACGCGTCCCTCTCTCGCTCTCCCTCCCTGCGTGTACGCCGAGCCTGCCTGTGTGCAACGAAAATACACGCGCGCGACAGCCTCGTGGTCGCGTGGTTGCGCGTCTTTAAGGGGACTTCCTCGTCTTCGATCTCCATCGACCGCTCTGGGAATTCTGCACTCTTCTTGGGCCAATTACACTGGCCCCTGGCTGGGAAACTTCCCCGCGTGATTCTTGGTGGCTCCCCGATTTCCGTGCCCCCTGCAATTATTTAAGCGGCACTACGCAGAATTTAGTTGACCACGATCATGGAGATAGGATTTTATAGACGTGGTTTTGCTGATGATTTGTGATAAATAGACCTTTCTCGGTAGAAGTTTTCGCTTGGTAGAGGATGCTTCGGACGAAGCTGCGGGATGGTAGCCTGTCAGGAGGCTTTGAGGGAACGACTGGGCTGTTCGACCACGCCCTACCCCATTAGAGGGTTAATAGAGCGACATTTCCGTGGATTATTTAGTTGCTCGCTGTGATCACAATGGGGGATCGCCCACTCAATGACTCTATCGCTCAGTAAAATATGCAACGCGTAAACTATATTCTACATGACTTAATATCAACAATGTTACTCGCTATGTCTTTCGTTCTTGATGCTGAACTTGGTAATTATGTAGAAAATAAGCTCCTCATTTGTGCTTGCAAATAAATAAAAATATAGGTAGCAAGAAATGCTCCATACTTTTTTCTTTTAATGCGAGAGCAACTAACTTCTTGACTCTCCCTCGTATTTTAGAATACTCCGTGCTCACGGTCTCCTTATAATAAAAATAAAAATTACAAAGATCTACGCCTGAGTGATCTAGCGGCGTGTCCTTAACCTCCGCCCCACAAGTTTTATCGGTCAAAGAAATTTATCCCTTCGTCCAAGGAACAGGGTGTGTCATAAATAGAAGTAATAATTACTCGCAGGGCGCGTAACACGTCGACGTGTATTCCCGTTTCTCGCCTCCCGCATGGTTCTCAGTACGGGGCGCCTCCTGCATCAGGGTTATTATTGAACTCGCTATTTCCGAAAACCGTCACGAACTCTTTGCTCGCCGCGTTCTTCCTGGAACCGGCGACGTGGCAAGGAAATTCTAGAAGGATTGGAATGTTGTGTTCGACAGTACGCGCACATGGTGCCCTTTCCCCGAGGCAACCCTCCGCAGCCACTGATTTAGATTTATTAGGGAAGCACGGTGCACCTTCCCCCGTTTATTTTCGTATTTATTTTTGGTGCGTTTTATTGCTTGCCTACTCCCGAGCAAATTGTCTAGCTGCTCGTTAAACTATTGGGCCATTTACATAACGAGCTTGGTTCTGAGAAGCCTTTGAGGCACCTGAGGTATTGGCGGAGAGTAGAGTCGCTAAATTTTGAGTTACTGATTGGGTAGATAGACGACCTGCGGGAGGAAGGTAGCCGAGTGTTGTATTTAGTAGACTAAAAGTTAGAAAAATAATTAAATTTGAAGTAGATTATTTTTTCCAATATTTTTGTAGATGTAAGTTAAGGGTTATAAAGTGAGTTAGGGGTTTATTTCTAAATTGCATCAAATTGGAATCAAGTTCAAGAGTGTTAGAAGTAATTGTAGAAGCCTGTGTGAGTGGAGGGCGTCCGGAAAAGATTCTATTAGGATTCCTGCATTTCAACGCGTTCTCCATTTCGCTGTACAAACAGCGGGAACCTTTATCGACAGATTCCATCTTCCATTCTATTTAAATACCCCATTAAAAGCATTTCAACAAGAGTTACTGGTAAAACGAGGCTCTGGCCACATGGTAATGAGGTATTGGGTAACCGATCGCATTGTTTCGAACTCCATTCTGAATTCCCAATGCGTTTTGTATGCAGGCGACGTTTCCGGAGAAAGTTCAGCCTGTGTGAACTAGACCCAGTGAACTTTGACAGTCGATGGTTCAATAATTCAGCCTCTGTCATGTTGCCTCAAGAAACCGTTTCCAATTGCTATCGTTTCGATTACTACGCTTGCATAAGAGGATTCAACGCGAAATAGTCGACAAACAGCTTTCAGAAGTAGGATTGCTACCAGTTCTTTAAAATAAAGTATCTCGCGTTATTATACGCAATGTACTCTATAATTTTGAGTAACCATAAAGTACCTATGCGAAAACACTTTATTTCGTGACATGATATTACGTGAAACGTAACGCAATATTATTGTACGTAGTTCCCAAACGTACACGAAGCATAATCATCTAAAAAATATTTCTTATCTTTTGTCTGTTCCTGCCACCTCAGCATTTACTGCGAAAGAAAAAACAAGGCCTCTCTTGAATTATTTATTTATTTTAATATGAATATTGAGTGCAATAATGCCATTGAGTTATTTAAAAATGATAAAAAGTTGCTCTGTAACGCTAAAAGTAATAAAGAATATTTGAAAGAAATGGAAACTAATAAGATTAAAATGAGCTTTGTTTTTTCGAGCGTACTTTTTTTCATAATCCACGAAAACAAATTTACGTTATTTTCCTCTGAAAAAGGTGGCAACCCTATTCAAAAGCTTCGATGATCCAACAAGTTTTACTTTGACTATTACATCTCATCGCGTTATTTCTTAAATTACCAAAACAGCCCAAGAAAATATAAAGCAATCTTACTTGAAAACTATCAGAGAGAAGGTTCATAACGAAGTGAAATTTGAGTTATTGGGCGTCGTAGTCGAGGCAGCGTGGCCTGTGTGCTCATCGTTGAAAATTAATTAGCATAGTTCAAGTCCCAGTGGCTGGAATGCCAAACAGGACCCGTTGATCGGGGACAAGTGTGCTGCAGAGCTAAGTCTCGTGGATATATACCTGCCCTGGTAACGACTACCTGTTACCCAATTAATCGCTACCCACGTTCTAAGAGGTCCAGTTGCCAGCAAGCCGCAATAGTGGGGAAAAGCGATTCACTGTAGCTAGAGGAAGCTGGAGACAATCGTTCCCCGACTCGTCGTACGTGGCTCAATCGTCGATCGAAGTCGTTGATCGATTTCTCTTCTTCGTTCGCGTGCGTGGCCACTACATGGTATAAATAATCGACAGGGACAACGATATATCTAAGCTTTCTTGCGTTTTCCGAAGGAACTGGGTGATAAGATCTCGCCTGTTTTCATCTGTTGCAGAATTTCCAAGACCTGGAGGCAGAAAAGGCAATAATGGGCTCTATAGTGTACTGCATACACCACAAGGACGGCTGCAAGTGGTCCGACGAACTTAGAAAGTTGAAGGTGGGTAGTGTTATAGTAATTAGCCGATGAATTAATTAGAAGATCGGCTAGATAAATAACTTTATTATACATACCAGTAGGCTGCGTGAAATTACAGCTGTTTATGTAAAAGATGCGTGCCTGGCTACATAAGAGAAATGGCGTTTTCCTGTTACAGGCACACCTGAATACCTGCAAGCACGATGCAGTGCCCTGCAGCAACAAGTGCGGCGCGATGATTCCGCGTGTGCTGATGGAGGACCATTTGAAGTACACTTGCGCTCAGCGTAGAGCACGTTGCGACTTCTGTGCCAAAGAATTCACCGGTCACACGCTCGAGGTAACTGCCTCCCGCATTAATTACGGAATGAAACGGGTGCCAGCTGTTAACTGTACAACCAGGGGGCGAGTAGAAGTGTAATCGAAGTAATCTCCGGAATTCTTCAGTCTTCATTGCTGTGCCTGTGCTTGTAAATTTTCCTACAGAAATCTAAATCGTGCTTCAATTTAATTCGACCGATAAGAAGTTCGTAGAAATACCTGGCAGCAATCTAATAGCTTGGTACTCGAGTGACATTTTAATACAAGACGGATTAAGGCGATGATAATATTATTCAGAAGGGGATAGTGACGAGCAGACACTGTGGGTGGCGATTCTAATTTAGTTGCTAATGTCCCCATTCGTCTCCCTCAGAAACACACGGGCACGTGTGGCTACGAGCCGCTCTACTGCGAGAACAAATGCGGCATGAAGGTGCAGCGAAGGCATCTCAGCCAGCACAAGCTGGGCGAGTGCGCGAAGAGACTGGTGGCCTGCCGTTACTGCAACAAAGAGTTTGTTTTTGACACGCTCGGCGCCCACCACGCCAAGTGCGGCCGCTTTCCAGTCGCTTGTCCTCACCGCTGCGAAACCGCCGTCCTGCCGCGGGAGGACCTGGAAGTCCACTTGAAAGACCATTGCACCACGCACCTTCTCTCCTGTACTTTCAAAGATGCCGGCTGTCGCTTCAAGGTACGCTGAAAAATTGACCGAGAATTGTGGCACTCTCCTTATTTCCGACATTTAGTAACGCCGTGCTTTCTCTTACAGGGTAACAGGTTCTCGTTGGACAAACACCTGGAGGAATCAGCGAAGATGCACTTGAGCCTGATGTGCAGCGTGGTGACGAAGCAGCAGCATCAGATAACCAGCCTCAAATCCGCCATCAGCAAATTGTCGTTAAATTACACGGGCACGCTTATATGGAAGATCACAGATTACAGTGCGAAAATGTCCGAGGCGAAGGCCAAGGAGGGGGTGGAGCTGGTCAGCCCTCCTTTCTACACTAGTCAATATGGTTACAAGCTACAGGTACCTTGTCTAATCCTTAACTCAGCCTTTTCCAACCCTTTTTGAGTCGCGATCCTGTTTAATAATACCTTTAATAACCCGCGACCCCCATATAAGGTAGAGAAAACGCATTAAAAATAGGTACTTCAGAATATAATTCTAGCTTAATAATTAAAATAAATAAGTACTAAAGATCGCCAACTAAAAATAACCGTGGCGATCCTCCAGAAAACACTTCGCGACCCACAGGTTGAGAAGCATTGCCTTAACTTATTCTATTTATTAATGTGTAACTCAGCGTTTCCGAACCTTTTTTGAGGCGCGATCTCCTTTAATAATACCTTTAATAACCCGCGAGCCCCCATATAAGGTAGAGAAAACGAAATAAAAATAGGTACTTCAGAATATAATTCTAGCTTAATAATTAAAATAAATAAGTGCTATAGATCGCCTATTAAAAAAAAAAACCGTGGCAACCCTTCAGAAAACATTTCGCGATCCACAGGTTGAGAATCATTGCCTTAACTTATTCTATTTATTAATGGATAACTCGGCGTTTCCCATACCTTTTTGTGTCGCGATCTCCTTTAATAATACTCAAATAACCCGCGAGCCCCCATATAAGGTAGAGAAAACGAAATAAAAATAGGTACTTCAGAATATAATTCTAGCTTTATAAGTAAAATAAATAAGTGCTAAAGATCGCCAACTAAAAATAACCGTGGCGATTCTCCAGAAAACACTTCGCGACCCACAGGTTGGGAATCACTGCCTTAACTTATTCTATTTATTAACGTACAATTATCTTAACGCATGTTCTGTTTTTAGGCGTCAGTTTTCTTAAATGGAAACGGCACCGGCGAAGGAAGCCACATCTCCATATACATAAAGATCCTTCCCGGGGAGTACGACGCTCTGTTGCGATGGCCGTTCTCTCACAGCGTGTCCTTCACCATATTCGACCAAACGGTGGTGGCGGAGAAGGCGTGTAATATCGTCGAGAGTTTCATACCGGACCCGACATGGAAGAACTTCCAGAGACCAAGTCGCGAGCCCGATTCCCTCGGCTTCGGCTTCCCCCGATTCGTTTCCCACGAGATGGTAAAGAAACGGCACTTCGTGAAAGACAACACCATGTTCATTCGAGTAAAGGTCGATCCTAGCAAAATCGTGGCCGTCTGAAATGCTGGCCGATCGTTCTGCAACGTTGTACCATAGTAACTCGACTACTATCGATTTACGCGCGAGCTACGCTATGCTGGTGGCCCCCGCACGCGCATCTCTTATGTTACACGTAATGTCAGTCCAGTAAACGATATTTATTAACGCCGGCCGTGTACTTGGCTTGACAGTGCCGAGGTACTTTACATACAGGGCACATGGGTACTTAACGTTGCGTCTCGCTTTCGAAGTATACCATATTAAAGCTAAGAGTACTGCTGAACGCTTTAGAAGGTAATAGCAATTTCCAAATGAATGCCGATCAAAGGGAACTGTGCGAATCTGTCCGCATCATCTAGCAGGAATTTTTGTACCTTCTTTCTCATCGATCAACGGTACCCAATTACTCTTATCGCTCGTATTGCAAGCCTCCATTCCTCGTAACGTGACGATAAACCTTCGCAGGCGCTTAACGTCGTTCTAGCATCGACTGAAATCAACGAACGGACGATCGTTTCTCGGCGCCAGACCGTGTCGGGCAGCGTTAAGTTTGCTGAGACGATTTACCCTTAAGAATTCAAATCAAAGATTATTAAAGGACTGTGTACTATAAGCTTAAGGAATGTAAATATTGTGAAAAAAAAAAAAATGAACGAGTATCGCGGGGAGAGTGAGTAATTAGCTGAAGAAACAGATATACCAATGTAAATACGCATTTACTACACTTGTTTAGTGATAACGAGAAATTGTGATTGAGATGCTAGTGACTGTATGTAATGATTTAAGCGTAAGGAAATAATAAAACTATTATATCGCGTTCATATATTTTATATCACAAAGACTTCATTTTCTCACCTATCTATTACAGGTTAATAATAAACGAACACGCTTCGTCAGTATATACATATATATTTACAATATAAAGATCACAATCATCTGAACGAAGATAAATGTGACTTTCATTGCGAGGTTTCCGGATGCTGAGATTGATCGTCTGTTCCCATCTAGAGAAACAAGATTTACAATTACTCGATTAATAAATAGCAAGCTTACAATTAACAGTTACATTGCTTTGAAATACACGTACATCCCGAAGCCTCAGCATTTGATCCAAGGCATGAGGCAACAAGGGGCGGACGCTGTTGATCTCCATAGCAGTCAGATGGTCCAGTTTAGCGTGCATACTTTCACTCTTCACGAATGCCACTACGGACGTACGTAGCTTGGACATCCTTATATCCCAGATATCCTGTAATGGAAAGGCCTTAACACAAGTAGAATACAAACACCTGAGATCCAGTCCCTAACTGAACTTCGCCTTTGCTTTTGTCGTTATTTACTTTCTCTTCCTTGTTTTCTGCTTGTGTTGTACAATAAAGACGTTTAATAATAATAATAATATCTCACCTTCACTGCAGTCCTTATTTTATCTGCTTCCGGCATGTCGTCGCTTGCCGCGTTCAACAAGACTTGCGCCTCGTCTATGTAATGATTGCTAGGCATCTTCGTGAACAATCTGGAACAGAGGCGAGTTTTTGGTCAGACGAGAAGGCGCGGAGGATGAAAACTTTAACTGACTTTGACAATTTTTCCTCTTCCTTCGCCTCGTTCAAGCTGTCAACGTTCATCCACTCTTGGCTAACAATCCGACATTTTTGTTGCTGCTTCAAGTTCACTGCCACCCAGATGGGGACTTTGACAGGCAGGCCGGCTCGAAAGGGGCCAATCGAGCCCGAGATCAAGTGGATGGTGTCGAAGCTGAAATTCGGTACGATAGTCACCAGTTCTTTTTCGCCGAAGAACTCCACTTCACTGGGATCCATTTCTAATAAACGACTTCTGTTTCAGGCGGCTGTTACGCGAGGAAGCTTAACATTTTTAATACAACTTCGCTCGGGAACGCGGCTCACGCGATGGATAAAGAAATTGGCGGGAAACTGGTGCTCTGCTATGTTCGAAACGCTACCTGTTGCTGGATATATAAACTTTGGACGCGTTCAAGGCGCAGGCGCAGTTCTGAAACGATTTATCGAAGATAGAATTAGTTTTGCAACGAACTTTTGCTGGGCTTGCAAGATGGTTATTAGAAGTAGTGTTCTTTTTGGAAAGAAAAGGAATATTTCAACTGAAAGAAAGTGGTGATTCGGGGGAAGATGTCTCCGAAGCAGAGGGAAATGCTTCTATTTGTAAGTGAAGCTTTATTACTTTTCGCAAATTTTGTTGTTAGAGATAGATTAAGAGGTAGGGATTTAGGGACGCTTCGTTTGAAGTATTTGACCATCGTTTTAATGACATTTATTTCGTCTGACGTGTAATATACAGAATACGGAATGAAGCTAACATGTAGACCTTACATTTTGTGTTTTCGAAGGTTCAAATATCGATCTACAATCTTACAATTAATTCTTCGTTTTAAATTGACGAATTACACGTGTACGGGGACGTTTCTCGTCATCTCGCGAAGTATTTAAATTAATATTCGTATTCGCAGTCTTGGATACAGCAATCCTGTACTATTCAATTTTTGAGAATTCTAGGCGTCAGTATTCCTTCTACAAGCTACACCTAGAGGATAATAAAATAACGTATAATAATTTAACAGCAATGCATTCCCTTGCTCGCGATTAGCATCGAGTATTAACATCAGGCCTCCAAATATCATACATTGAATTACGGTACTAACACCGATTACAGATCGCCTCCACTGGCAACCTATCTGCCTCAGCACTAACTTATTAACGACCGTGGAAGTACCATTGATCGACCTTGCGATTTGAATCCAATCGATGTGCCATTAATTTTAGAAATGTCGATTTATTCGAATTGGAAAAGCTCGTCAACCCTTTTCTTTACTTTCTATCGATTCCTCGTCCATCGTGTCGGTTACAGAATTCACATGGTTCACGTCCACCTCGATAACAAATATCGACGCAGGCGGGGTCTCCTCCACTCGATCATCTTCCGCCGGTAAGAGCGGTGTCAGAGTCTTGTACGTTTGCAGTTCCATGGAGGAAACGCTAGAGGGTACCCTAGACTCCTCGATTCGATTGTCGTTAAAAGTTTCACTCTCCCCGTGGCAATGATCGTTGCTTCTTTGACTCGCGTTGTCATTCACGCTGCCATCCACTTCCTGTTTGTCGTTCTCCGACGAACTCGATGCGTTAATGCTATCCGCCTGTTTCTCTCGGATCGAGACATTGCGACTCGCGAATCCTTTCGATCTGACGTCAGTCACCTGGATTTAGAATGTACATTATTGCTCGGACCGCCTAGTTGTACAGAAGATAAGATTAGATATATCTCCAGTAAATAGTGGGGATTCTCTGATAAAATCGCCCTTATTTATGAGAAAGCAACGACTGCACCTGTTGGGTATCGATCGGGGCTGTTTATTAGCTACGTATTATCAGATTTACACGACGGTGAAAGTCCCTTCAACTCGAAAAGAATGACCAAAGGTATCAGTCCAAAAGAATACCACTTTAAAACGACCCAGAGATGAAATCGTCCGGAAACAACCATTAGAATCTCACCTGACGTAGTAAGCTCGATCTCTGGCCCCTACCCGAGGCCAAGCCAGCTGCTTGCCTCTGCAGTTGCCTCTGGGAACCAACCAAGGACCCGCGATCGTGTATCACGCTGACCATGCTCGTTTTTACGTCGCTGTGCGGAAAGAGGAGCCTCCACATGAAGTTCTTTAAGGCGGCGCGGAAGTCCTTGAGGTGGTAAGCGTAGAGCAACGGGTTGCCGGCCGAGTTAAGGTGCGACAAGATGATACAGAAGTTCATGAGGACGTCGTTCACTTTGCACCGCGGGCAGAACGCCATCACGCAGTTGATGGTGTACAGGGGGAACCAGCAGATGATGAAAAAGGCCACGATCCTGGAAAGATTCTGCGTGGCCTTCACTTCCCGCTTCCTAGCCGCGCCGAGCAGGCGCAGCATGGTCCCCGTAGTCTGATTCCCATTCCGACGGCCTGGATTCATCGTCACTATTTGCTGTAACTGCGAATTTGTTGCGATTATTGTTCGAAGCGAGAAAGATGTCACGTTTCCCGATGGAGAAT
The DNA here is from genome assembly GCA_963932335.1 of Andrena marginata. Taxonomy (NCBI): domain Eukaryota; kingdom Metazoa; phylum Arthropoda; class Insecta; order Hymenoptera; family Andrenidae; genus Andrena; species Andrena marginata. The sequence goes on from OZ010660.1 coordinate 10,554,719, forward strand.
TAGATTCTTACTAGCACACGTGTGTCTTAATGTGGAGGCTGAAAAGAATGGTTAGTCTCTCGAGAAATTCAAGACGCCATTACTCGGGGCAAATTGTTTTGGAAGAATTTTAACTTAACTTTGGAGATAATTGGAGAGAAGCAACGTGCTTAATTTCGTTGATCGAAGGAGGGAAATTTTTAGGGCTGGCGATTATTACCGCCCGATCCCTATTAATTCCTTGTCTTGTTTACATATCGCGCGTATACACACGCCGTGTCAGTATATTTACGGTGACAGTGGCTGACCTGTTTTACGACCACTCTGTATATATGGGCGTAGAAGGCTGCAATTAATAGCGCGGGAAAGATGATCGTGGCGAAGTAGAGGAACACCAGGTAATCGTAATCCATCACCTCGGTGAAGATGCATTTCTCGTTCGACTTCTTGCCTGCGTTCCAGCCCAACAGAGGCAGGAAACCGACCAGTGTGCCAGCGATCCAGCACACGCAGATTATAACTGAAAAAGTAGCAATGAATTCATATAGAACTCCACGTGTAATAAACTCGGAAGCAACTTCTCTTATATTAATTTATCATCTTATCCAAACACTATATTATTTTTTCGTTTCCCATAATTTTCATACCAATATGCGTTTTTTATTTATAATTGGGCATTTTCCTTAAATTCGCCACTGCTAAAGTCATACCTCCGGAACAAGGGAAGCAACATTTTAATGGAAACTGGAGATTTGCATGGAACAAGCACGTTTCGGAGGAGGGGCCGGGAAGTCGGTCAAAGGATCCACGGACAGTATCCCACGTGAACGCGACTAATATCGATTGCTCAGGCGGGTAATATACGCGCCTTTTTCCGCCCGCTTGCGAGATGCTATCAGTCGGCGGGGGTCGTAATTAAAATCACTCACTGCCATAAACAGGCGAAACGCTTGAATTAATCACGGCTATCCGCGGAATGAGGAACGCCTAACTGGGCCGTTAATTTTTTCGCCGACCGTCTTCGATTCCATAATAGCCGAGGGGGGGTTCCAAAGCGGACGACATAAATTGCGCGCCGTCCGTCTCGTTCCGTTTGAAAGGAACTTTAATAACGCTGCGCGAGCAGCGTTCCTTGATCGTTGAAATTTTTAACGCCGCCCCCGTCCTCCACCCTCGCCGCGCCAACACCCCAAGATGAATGTTCCCACAGTTTCAAAGGAACATATTTGCAGATCTCATGTTTCCTTATTTCAAGTACGCCTTCCCACGAGCGTGCAACAGGCAGGCCCGAAGACGCGATTTTCACCGATTTCGTAGGAAGGTGAAATGAAAGAAAGTCCCTCGGGAAATCGAATGGATGTGGAATATTGTGCACGCGTTCGCGATGACATTATCTAGGAAGGTATCGAATGGGAATTGGAGTTTGCTAGATTCCCTTGGTAATTACTTAGCCGTCGTGCGTGATATTCGTTACGGTAAATCGATACTATTAGCTGCGTTCGAGTAACTCAGCACTGTGTATTAGAAAGATTGTATAATATCTGTTTGAAGTCTGTGCTTCTGGAAATTATCACGGACGTAATGTCTGAAGAAGTGTAAAGGAATTTGAGAATAATTATTGAGGCATTGAGAGAAAAACGATCTCACCAGCGTTGAAAAAAATTAAATTTTTCTATTTTATATGATTAGTACAGCCTATTATTTCTACTAACTCCATTTCGCAAAAAAAAATGTAGGTTAGTCCGTGTTTTATCTCAGTGCCTCGGATAGTAGACGAAATCCTGGAGAACCTTGAAAAAATTACACAGATTCATCGTTGGGTTTGCTAAACTGTCAGGATAAAGGAAATTAGGTTCACTTGAAACGTCTTATGAATCGGGAACACGCATCACCTGTTGCCACTGCAAGTGCATTGTGTCGCGATACATCGCTTCAGGTTCCTGGCAAAGTTATGATCTTAAGGTTGATGTGGTTGCATGTGGTGTAACACTGATCTCGAATAGAGGAGAGCTAGAGCAGGCAACAATGACACCTCTGATATTATATCTACACAATGTCATCTAATCAGCAGTGGCATGGCTTGATACCGTGCACAGTGTTATGAACCAGAACGTGATAGACATACATTACGTGTGCACTTGAAATGTTCAAATAGAGGCAAATTAGTCTACTGACTAAATACATACTCTATGATTCTGAGCTAAATTATAATTTACGCTTATTATAATAAGTGATAATAAATACACGATTATAATTTATTCATTAACCTCTGAACACTATAGGATATTGAAAGTAACGTTTGATTTTCAAGTGTCCTTCCCACCACCTCCAATCAATATCCACCACCGTACTAGACACTTTCCAGATAAAAAGTTCGTCCATCTGACTTTGAATTTTGAAGCCGGAATTGTCCTGTACACGAGCCATTGTTTTCTGTTCCTCCATGTTTTGTGTATATTAAACATTTTGTCACTCGAGTGCAGTACTTACTAGTCGCGACACTCGATCGCGATGGATAATAAACCTCGAGGTTCGATTCTCGCGTGTAACAGGTGCCTCCGCGCAAACAATTTCGAAAATTATAATCGCGCGTGCCCCCTGAATCAATATTGTTTAACGAATGCTTAATTAAGCGGTTACACGCCGCATGGCGAACGCTTCTGCGAAGGAACGAATTTAATTGGATCGTCGTATTGCGTAACGTTCGTTATCACGATAACAATTACTCAATTTGCAGCTAGATTCTTCGAACTTTTAGCCCGCCTGACCATTTCCTGGCCTATACTACTGGCGTTGATTTCATATAGTGCGTTCGCCTCTCCCTCGCGCACTGCCTTTGGCGTCGGGAACTTTTAACGATATCCAGTGGTTAATTGCAAGGGATACAGTCTTCGGTTATTAAAGAACATGGTGGAATGTTTACGAAGAGGATATGAACGCGAGAAAATTGCTCCAATTATCCCGTAGCAAGGTTTCACTTCCCTTCCAAACAATGGAACTCGTGGAGATTTAATTCACGCAATCTCAGGACTCTAAAACTTTATAATCTACATTGTTCGAGTTAATCTCGTCCGTTATATATTCTCCTTTACTTACAAAAGGAGGACTCCTTCCAGCACTATCGAACCTACTCAACTCATATAATTTCCTTCCCCCAAAACAAAGTAATTCACCACAAACCTACCATCAGCTTATCAAATTATCCTCGCACTACATCTCCGAAATCCAAAGAAATCACTTTACTCAGTTTACGCACCCAGGTCCGGCTCGAGCCTTTCTTGCATCCTGAGCGAGCTTGCCAAGTTGCGCCCTTTATTTATAATACATTTACTTGAGCTTACCTCGAGGTTTATTATCCATCGCGATGGAGTGTCACAACTAGTAAGTAGGTACTGCACTCGAGTGACAAAAAGTTTAATATAACTAAACATGGAGGAACAGAAAACAATGGCTGGTGTACAGGACAATTCCAGCATCAAAAATGACCTTACTCTGAATTCTTATTTGTAAATTAAAACATTTATAGTACAACTTATAACATTTCATTTAAAACTTTATTTTAAAAAATGCCTTGTCAACATTACGCCCTAGGCAGCCTGTCTAGTTTTGCCTATGTGACGACTAGGGTTTATACGAAAACTAACGTTTGAAAAAATCTGTTTTTGAATTCCGCTATCTTCCAAAAAATCGGTTTTCGAATTTTCACAAAAAAATTTAATTAAAATAGAAAATAAATATTTGTACTTATTAAAAAAAAAATCAATTCGATTAATATTTATGGAATTACAAAAATATACTCTATTATACAAAACCAAGTAAATAAAAAAAATTAAAATAACTCAAATCCGTACAATGTTTGAGTTCATTTAATATTTATGGATCTACAAAAATATAACACAAAAAATACACTGCATACAAAAACAAATGAAAAAAACTACAATAACTAATATCCGTACAAAATATATAAATTATAAATCTTGATTTCATTTAGTATATTTCTTCCGACAATATGAACTCATGAAGATTAATTTTATAGTAAACTGTTACCTATTACAATTTGCTTGTGTCCGAGATGATTTCAAGTCAAAATGTTAACGTTTTTATTTAAATAATTAATTCATTTTTACATATTGATTCTCGTATATAAAACCGATTTTCTTAATTCTTTGTGGTCACACCTTCTTACAATCACAAATTGGTCACACGGACGTACCCAGCGTCATTTTTTGAGTTACCATTTTCGTGTTTTTGGATCTTTTAACTTTTCAGTGATAATTGTACATTCGCAATACTTACACAATCATGGTCTAATAGTCTTTTTTTAGAAATGTAAATTTTGATATGTTAAAAGTTGTAATTGAAAATGAGCGATTTTTCACCTTTTCGGGAAGAAAGCGATTTTTAAATTTTCAAAAATTTTTTTGCACTAAATTCCCTTTGGAAGTCGTAAAGGCGCGACATTTTAACTTTAAAATTGTTCTTAGGGTGCGATACACCCCGTGTGACTACGAAGGGTTAAATTTAAAAACCGTTTCTCGAATTTTACAAATTTAATAAAATAAAAAACAACAAATAACAAAGGTAACAAATTTAATAAAATAAAAAACGGTTTTTAATCCCGGTTTTTGAAAACCGACAAACCCTAGTGACAACCCTTCCCACCGACTATCCCATCATTCACCCAAAAGAAGACATCGATTAATTAAACCAACCTCGTCTGCTACAACACCAAAGGGTATGGCCAAAGCCCCATATAACAGGAGTGAACGCACAACTACCTACACACGCCACGTGAGCACCATCGTCACCAACAAATCATTCCCCCAATACCCCGTGGTCATCGAGTCCCCAAGAACCCCAGCCACGTTTTCGTCGTTCGCCCCTTACCTATGGCAGTTTTGGTGCGTACGGTGCGCGAGTATCCCATAGGGTGCAGTATCGCCCAGTAACGATCCACGGACACCGCGACCAGGCAGAAGATGCTGATGGTGCAGAGGACCACGAGAACGGACACCGTGAAGAGGCAAGCGTGGAGGTTGGTCGGCAGGCCGATGCTCGCCAGAATAGCGAAGGGTATGGCGAACAGTCCCACCAGCAGATCAGCCGTGGCCAAAGAGATGATGTAGTAATTAGTCCTCCTGCGAAGCTTCCTCTCCTTGCTGAATACGATGATCACCAAACCGTTGCCGAACACCGCGCAAACCGCCACCAGAATCTCGCAGACCGTGTACGGCAGGTTGAGGTCCGAGCGGGTCGAGGCGTTCACGGCTGTCACGGTCAAGTTGTCGGCCAGCTCGGTGGTGTTTGATGGAAATTCCATCACGACGAACGCTGGCACACTGAGCGTGATCCTCTCTGTCATCTACGTAGCCTGCCTCTTAATTAACCGCGATTTAGTCGCTGGACTTGGGACCCTCGAAAGACACACGACGGGTGCCGATGCCTCTGTACGCTCTTGGAGGGAAACTCGTTAGAAACTCGAGGCTCCGCGGCGGCAATCCCCATCGCCGGGGCGTGCAGTCCGATACAAGGGTGGACTTTATCAGATGCACGGTCGATCACTGTCCGCCGGTATCGATCTACGCGGGGGCACTAGGGCTAGCCGCCGAACGGAGGAGGTGTACTGTCGCGTGACGGCTCTTTTCCACCGACCCTTTTTAATGGATCCCCTTAATTCCTCTGTACAGAATTTCCATGATGCCTGACAAATGGAGGCGTCACGCGAGCTTGATGCCACGGCTCTAAATAGATCCTCGGCGTACAACTTGCCCTCCGATACCGGGGACGCGAACTGCGTGTCAACACGGCAGCAGGACACCGTCGTTAGCTTTGCACCGTGCCCGTGAGCTGTTGTTCCTTAATGTTCTAAGGGTCGACGGCCCCTGGACACCGTCTCACCGTGTGATAGATAGCCGATCGATTCCGACGAAGGAGGAAGGATGCCTCGTTGCTGATTTGTAACGACGCGGTGGACGATGCTTGCTCCACTTTCGGCGCACGGTGCTTGCTTTCCAAACGCCTCTTGGAAATATGCGCGATGGTATATGATCTTCAAAGGAAGCAGCAAGAATCAAGTCACGATCATCAATCCACACGAATCTTGTGTTCTTGAGCTCCGTACAGTGGCCCACAGAAGAAACACTTGCAAACTTTGCCACCACCTCCAACGCCAGTTCTCAGTGTCTAACGTTCTCGCAAACCTTTCTATCATTAATCATCCAACGAAGAAGCTCCCGTAGTCCTTCCCCCGCGTTTCCAAGAGGCACTCCACTTCGAAGAAGACCAAGGCCCTGGCACGTCCCCGGCAAGTCTAAAGAATCTCCCATGAATCTCGAGCAATGGCGCAGAAATGGATCGCCCATCGAGCAGCACGGTGAGTAGAAGCCACGAGTGGCTCGCGCTGGTCCTGTCGGCGTTTCGAGTCCAGCCACGTTTTGGCCGCGCAGTGGCGAGGCTTATTACGAGCCTTGCAGCGCATGTTCAACGCAGGGCGATTCCACGATCGCGCGATTCTTCGGCCACGTTTTAGGGGTATTAAGGTCACGGAACGGTCCTCGATCATAAATCCCAGCAGCGTTCTTTTTCCTCGGGGCGAAGCCGAACGGCGCTCACAGGATTTTTTACCGTCATTTCTTCTTGGAGGAGTCAATGGATCTTCTAGGGGGAATTCCCCTTCGCACGGGGGCTGGAATCATAGCCAGAGGCTGGCTGCAGGGTAGTTTGAATAAGTTAATCGAGATCCTTTAGCTTCCAGGAGGAAGTGAATTTAAGTTCCCCCTTAGGGGGTTAATCGAGTAGGAAGTCTCTCGAGTTGAATTAAATTCGTCTCGGCTCGAATCCTACTGTCGCCTTCTTTCTAAATCCAGTTTATGCTGAAGTTTCTCGAAGTTGATACCGTAGAGCAGTCTTCCCTCTGTGTGGGGGGTAGTAACTCCTCTGCGTCGTGGACGGTGTTGCGCGATAATTCCAAGTCCTTCGCGCTTCAGTTTATCAGGATTTAATCCCACGTAGCTTCGGGCTGGTCTGAAACTCATTTCTGTAAGAAATCCTCTTCCTTCAGAGCCTCCCCTTTCATTCACTGCAGTGTTTGAGATTGTACTTTTAATCCAACTAAGAAGGGTGCACTATCGAGAGGAATAGGAAGGAGCCTCCCCAGTTCTTTGCAGGCAACAGGGAAATGTCCAGGAGAAAGTATCCACCAATCTCTTTCCTTATCAGCTGCTCGGAATGAATTTTATTCGCAGGTAAAGTCGATCGATTCCCAAGTCCTTTGATCCCGATAAAATCGTTATAAAATCGCAAGTGTCCCCAGCAAGTGGTGCAATCGTTCCCACGTTCCTGTCGCGTTAACGCAATAATTCACGCCGCAATTAAAAAGTTCCCACACCCCGGCACAGGAAACTGATTAAAGTTCCAATTTCACGGGGAGGCGGAAGCGTCGCAAGGAGTTTCGCGCCGGAGCGCTAACGAAGGGGGGATCAGCGTCAATCGTCCCGATCGCGGCTTTCTTCGCAACGTAATTTGGAAGTTGGCGAAGGTAGTACGACGCGAGTGGCAGGACGATATTGGCGGAAGGCTCGCAACGTTGGGAACTGTCGAGTTTTCGATCGAGAACATACCGAAGGAGCCTGTCTCGCGAAAGAGCTCGTAGAAATACAAACAAGAAATTCCACGAATTCCTCCCTTACGTTAAATGCACGGTTACTTCTACCCTCTCGCCTGCGGTAGTTCCAATCGAATATTAAATTAAGGAAAGCTGATATTACAATTCTACTTTTGGTCGTGGGAAATTAAAATTCCCATTGGTCAGAGACTATCGCAAATGATAGCGGAGGGAATCGCGTCTCAATATCATCACGCACGGTGATACTCTATTCTAAGCTTCTACGTCCATCTTTATTTATAGAGGCTTAGCATATCACTTCGCGGGCATATTACGGCCTTCTCGGTACCCTATTAAAATTCTCCATCTATATACAATACGCAGCCTTTACTATCTCCAATAATCGCGAATCTTTTTATTCCCCGATGGAATCCAATATCTCGTAAAAATGCATTCTCCCTCGCAATAGTTCATTTTAAATGCAGGTCCCAACACCGCGAGCAATATCCGCCAATTGCATCCCGTCCCGCGCGAACGGTTTCCTCGATTTCAGTGACTAATGGGAGCCCGGTATCCTCGAACGGTTAACGTTAATCAGACTAGAGGGAAGAAAGAGGGGCGGCCCCCTCCACTCACTGTCGATCGGTGATCGACGCTCAATCTCCTGTCGCCCGTCGCGGAAGTCACGAAAATCGCAAGTTCGAAACAGTGAAACGTGTCGGCGACTGGGCGGACGGTACGCGTCCGACCTCTCAACCCCGTGGCGCGTAACTGAGTTGCTCCTCGTGTCACACAGGGACACCGCGACGGCGGAGGTGGGACCGAGGCAGTTATAGGTTATGGCCGTAGTGGTATATACTTGCGAGCAGAAGGATACATATAGATTGACCGTATGCTGTCATCACTGGATCTCCTTTCCCACGAAACGTTGATTCGACGGTAGTATTACGGTATAATCGTGTATCCTCACCATAACCTATGTCAGAATTATGTATAAACATCCTTCTGCTGATAGTTTACGTCCAAATGGGCGATCTAAACCTTTCAGTGCGATGAATGTAGTGTTTAGAACTCCGTACCCAATGGCTGAAGTTGCAAGGAAACTTGCGGTGCATATTTCATCAGACTTCAATTAGCGTTGAGTGTTTGCAATGTACTGGGGGATGAGGCTGTTTGCTGTTAGGATTAGTCGTTATTTGATATAATGGGGAGATTATGCGCAATTAGGCGTATCGAAGTCTGCAGGGATTTGTACGTGAATCGTAATTGGATGAAAGTAAGATTGTACGCAGCTAGATGGCCTGACAGATGTGCACGCGTATTGTACGCGCCGCGTGCACGTGCGTGAAATAGTTCGCCCACGAAGTTAGCCCCCCTTTCGGAAGTGGTACAAATTAGTTTAGTTTCCGTCGGCAACGACGAAATTGAGAGTTCCTTTCTGCCACTGTGTAACTTCTCGTTACGTTCCACGCTCGCCTCGCCAAGTTTGTCCTCTGATCTCCGCGCGAGGAAACTTTACTCTCCCAACTTGACGTTTCTAACCTGATCTCTGTAGCGAAAAAGGCCGGGCCCGATCGTGATACTAGCCACGAGAATAGAAAACGGTACCTATATGTATTTATATCAATTTGAACGATAGTGAAACCATCGTTGCCTCTGGACCATTAGACATTACGAGACACTGTCTGCTAGGTTCGTCTGTTTTTTTAGTCGTAACGCTTGAAATGTTGTTAGTTCTGGCGAATTAATTTTCAGTCGAAGCTTGTCAGTCGATCGCAGCGCTTCCTTTTTATTGGAATTAAACGAACTGTTTGTGTTGTTGGTACAGTGCAGTTTGATTTTTTCTTTGAAAATTAAGATGTAATCAGTATTGAGAATTCTCGATTCATCGACTCATAGAAATAGACTGTATATTTGCATAGTGTAATCTACCAATCGAGCTGGATCTCCAAGCAAACAAGCAGGTATTTGTTATTCCGTTCGACATTAGACAGGATCGGATTACTTCCAAGGCTAACCAGACAAATGGATCCGCGCATTTTTCGTTCCCCCTTTCGCGGATGGAAGATATATTCGATATATTCCAAGCGAGAAATTGAGTTTTCTAGATATCTCCCAGGGAAATTTTGTAGCTATAAAAGTTTCTGCTCTACCGTTTAATCGATTTTCACGCCGTTAATAAGTTCCCAGGCTCTTAATTCTTGTTCCGCGCTTTTATCGCCCCCCTAAATTATGGCTCTTTCCCTAATTGTGAAAGCACGAAGATTAGACTATGTTACAACGGTTACCGCGAATGTTGAAATTGCTTTATGTCGAGGGTTGAAACGACGGCGTGAAAATTACTCGTTGCGATGAAATTAACGATGAATTTTAATTGCTGGGCCGGCCTTAAGCGTGTCTTCGACCTCTGCCTGTTATTACATTGTTCTAATAGCCAGCAATTACGTAATTAGTCCGATACACGGCGAGAACCAGCGGCTTCCATGAATTTCATCGTTGCAAGTAAAAGAAACCGAAAGGGAAACTTCTATTCGATTCGTACTGTCCTATCGACAGTGCATAGTTTGCTTGGCTATGTATGTGACGACTAATTTTAATCTACAAATGGATATTCGAAGTTGAAGGAAATAGAATACCATAAGTGATAGTGAAAGAGGAGATTAAAAATATCAAGTATAATACTATTATCAAAAGAATATCCACCAATTTCCTTTCTCCGAAATCCAATTCCTTCGTCACAAGTATCTCGAAGAAAGAATGTCTAGCAACCACCCAGAGTCTTATAAAAATTCTCAGAAAAGAGTTTACGACCATCCTTTTATCCTTTTTCTTTCTACACCGCGAGTCGAGGTAGCATAGCTGTTTGCATTCAGAAAAATCGATGCATTACGTGTGTTGTATTCGTATGCGGTAGCACGAGGCAACGCCATCGTTTCCGGTTGCCACATAATTTTTTATTTAAACGATCGGTCACGTAATACAATTTCCATCGCGCCACAACACGATCTTAATCCCGATTGCCATCGATGCACGCTGAATCAATGGCCACGCAACTTCCATTATAATTACGCCCCAGTGAACGACCCACATAAAACTCTGCAGCAATGTTACGCGAGGAGTATCCTGGCAATAGAAGCACGCCTAATGGCCATTGATTTTAACCGACACGTGTCCCGTTGACTTAAAGACGCCTCCTTGGCAGAGCCGGCCTTAACGAATAGTGAACGGGGTCTATTCGAGGTAATTGAAACGTGCTTATTGTTCGTAACAGGCGGATAACAGGTCGTTTCACGGTGCATAAAAGGATCCTTAATTGCGTCGAAGCTCCAACGACCGGCGAAGCTGGACCCGTCCGGGGAGAACGGAACTGTTGCACGGATCTGAATGAAAAAACGGGTCGTGTCCGCGTTACACGCGGTGGGGCATGTAAACACGCCCATCGCACTAAAGGTCTCATAGTTTTTAATACGGCTAATGCGATCGAAAGAGGATGGATGGCGAGCTCGGGAGCAGCGGCGCTGCCACCAACTTCCTCTTCAGGTACAGAAGTTTGAGAAAATAAACAATCTTTTCTGTCTTCCTTCTCACTTACCGAATTAACCTTTTTCTTTCCTTTCTGTTTCAGGTAAGGTTTACAGTATTTCGCGGCGATGCAGGGGCTTGAAGTTCCATGGACTGAGAAATGGTACTGCGTTGTATTGCAGGCCTTCCGAAGTAGGGGAAATGTACTCCTGAAACACATGTTTCGGTTCTCCCTCCAACACTACCTCTCTCAGAGGAGGCAGTAACGCCGCTAGGAAGCAGAGAGAGAGGACAGTAGGAATCGTCCCACCTTAGCTGAAGGCGCAGCGTTGGAGGGAGAACCGAAACATGTGTTTCAGGAGTACATTTCCCCTACTTGGGAAGGCCTGTTGTATTGTAACGTAATTGTAATTTTGTGGTTAAAAAGAGATAAGGTAGTTTCCTTCGCACTGCGCGTTTGTTGAGGATGGAAATATAGTTGGCGGGGTATAGCCTGGTTTATGAGGCCTCTGTCTAGGGAAACGTAAAAAGAACCGCTGGAGTCTGGTGGCAAGTGGTGGGATCCAATTAAAGGGCTCTTTTTGCTCGCGGCCTGGCCACGGTGTACGGTTCCGCCGACGGGGTTAGTTTCATTAAACGCGGTTTAAATATGTGGCAGTGAGGAAGTATACGAGAATGGAAAATGAAAATGTTGGTAATACGTTCGCTTGTTGTTTACTGCGATCCAAGAGGAAACAGTAGTTAAAATTCACTTGCCACTTATTTAAGTAAAATACTCCCTCTCTTTCGAATGCACGACGAAAAGGATCGATACGAAATTGGAGAGAATTATCAGCCATATCTCTGTATTCCTTTTGCTGTTTCCTTGCACCAGTGCAGTCCAATATCAATTTTCCCACTCACAATATCGACGTTAACGAACCGCCGTGCTCGCCACGAGCAATCTATGTACCACAGGATCGACTGAAACGATCGGTTATTCGTGCGCAATATCGATCGAGTAATAACCACTCCAACGGTGTTCCCAGCGAGATTTCAAAAGCGCATTGTCTGTTACAGCGCGCCGCTAATTGGTTACCGGTACTATATCAAAGTTCCATTAGCGTATTGACTTCTCGCGATTTATTTTTAGAAAGGGAACTATAAAAAGTAGCTCGCTCGCGTTTTTATCAAAACCATCTTTATTTAAACATATCGAAAATACAATACGCGTACAAATTCGCTTCCGGTGTAACTGTGGAGCATCGTACAATAGTACGTGTCAGTTCTTAAATAGCGCGGCGATCGTATGCTTTCTTCAATTCATGGAGAATGCAGTGGCACTGGGCCTGAACATCTCCGTGGTAGATCGTGTCCATGGTTCTAGCGTGGCACGTATTATTATATACACAAACCATATACAAAATGCCAGCCCGAGAAACGCGAGGCCGCCGTAACTGTAAAGAGATAGATGCGTTATAACTAGAACTGCCCTTGATACGATCGTAACATCAATTAAGGTAACCCGTACTTTGTGAGCCACGCGATAAATATCCCTAAAATTATGGTTAGGAGCAGGCTGTAGTTAGCCAGCGGTCGTAAACTCAGTCGTGGAGGGATTCGCTCCTCGTAACCGCTGGAGAAACCGTTTGCTGTTCGCTTTGGCAGCTTCACGATTTTAGTGGGTGGCTGTAGAACTTGGCGGCAAACGCTGCCAAGGAAACCGCGTCGGTGGTACAGACTGCTTATCTCCTGTCGGTACTGTTCAAATCAGAAGTGCAAAGTCTATTATCAGAGCCCGATCTAGCTCTTCCGTCGCTCTGGGCAAAAATGATTTTTGCCACCCTTTATAATTTACTTATAAATAATTATGTTAAAATATCATTTTTGACAGTGAGTGAAATTTTTAGGTATTTGTTGAATAACAGAAGTCTTAACTACTTGTTTACCGCGATTTCAAAAAGTGGAACTTTTTTAGCGATTTTAACTTTCTCTTTCTATCAATTTTGCAGGGGCAGTTGCCCTGCTTTTGCATCCCCCTAGATCGGGCCCTGGCCATTATCGCGCCTTTCATTCTGAGAAAGATTCTAGAATTTCTAGATGAACGTTTACCTTGAAGTTTATGTAGGTACAGAATCTGTACAAATGTCTAACGAGAAAAGCATTCTCATTGCTCCGTACTGGTTGCAACTCTGGATCTCCCATGTACTCGATGTACTGACACGTTTGCCTGTCTTTTTGAATCGGTACGTATACACCTGGCTTACTTGTGTCTAAGCTCGTGTCCAGCTGAAAGATTAACTTTAGTACTCTTTCACTATAACAGATCGTTAATTGAATGGTCGGATGCAATACGGGGACTAGCACTCCAAAATGGGAAAAATTATTGTCTAAACGCTAAGATTGGAAGATTAAATGTTATTCAACTGAATTTTAAAAAATATAACGTGGTAAAGCTCGTCACGACACACATTTTTTCTATTTACAGTTTGTTTATCCAATCATTACTATTCGAGCTAAAAATTATAAACTAAACATTTTTCATCGTCCAAAATCATTATTTCTTTAAACATAAATTGCGATAACTTGAGTATATATTAACGAATCGTTATGAGACTTAAAATATAACTTGAGAAAACTCTATCGAAGCTGTAAAATGTATGCACAAAACCCTTATGTTAAGAAATGTAATAATATTTAAATAAAAAGTAATACTGGGCATAACCCATCTTTTTCAACGTTCGCCGTTAAAAAGTATCGAGGCAATTTTGAGGTACATATAACTTGCAGCGACAAAGTTTTTCCTTAATATGTAAGGAAGATTTTCACCATTTTTCACACTGATTAATGAATAATTGTAGAAGATATGACGATATATATAAATCTAGCGCGCTACCAACAGTCAACAGCCTCGTATAATGTGGTACTTAGCAGTTTTAGCACTCGCGTTGACTGATGGAGCCGCGCGGAATATAAATATATCGCCATATCTTCTACAATTATTCATTTTCCTTACATATTAAGGAAAAACTTTGTCGCTGCAAGTTATATGTACCTCAAAATTTCCTCGATACTTTTTAACGCCGAACGTTGAAAAACATGGGTTATGTACAGAATTTCTTTTTAATTAAATATTATTACATTTTTTAAAATAAGGGCTTTGCGCCTACATTTTACGGCTTCGCTAGAGTTTTCTTAAGTTATGTTTTAAGTCTCATAACGACCCCTTAATATTTACTCAAGTTATCGCAATTTATGTTTAAAGAAATAATGATTTTGGACGATGAAAAATTTGTAGTTTATAATTTTTAGCTCGAATAGTAATGATTAGACAAAGAAACTATACACAGAAAAAATGTGTGTCGTGACGAGCTTTACAGCATTATATTTTTTAAAATTCAGTTTAATAACATTTAATTTTCTAATCTTTCTTAGTGTTTGGACAATAATTTTTCCCATTTTGGAGCGCTAGTCCCCTTAATGCATCCGACCCTTTAATTAATCTCGTACCTGTGATTCGTGACGAAAGGACGTCGACAGGATACTTTCGTGGTATTCTTGGTCGGCTTCGATTGCCACTTGAGGAATGTCTTCCACATTGATCTATAAGCACAGTAATATACGTACGAAATTTGGGTGTATTTTTAAGCTAAAAAAAAGTCGACATTTAGAATGATACGGACCTCAAAGATTTCAATTAATTGCTGCTGTCCATTTGCCAGGTATATAGGAACTCGGCGTCGCTCTTCGATACTGATTTCGTCCGAAGAACAGTCATTGCCACAGAAGAATTCCCATATCAGGAATCGCCTGTTCTTCCTCTTCTTTTCCAACGCATCGATCAAGCTAGTCGCCGTTAAATGCGCTTGCTTGATTGTGCTTAACAGACATACCACCTACGATTGAGATTCCAAAACAGTTTTAATTATTTACATACAACTGCGCAGCTTCCGTACCTCTGAAATAGTAGCCATAGAAAACATTGGAATGTATTGGTAAGTCGGCCCCTCGAATTCCAAAATTTGTTGCCGCACGATCGAGGCCCATTGGTTCGCGGATACTCGACTTCTACTCAATCCAACGTCGTCCATATGAGTCTCTACTTCGCATATCATCTTCGCCAAGTTTGGTTGCGAAAAAACCTATGAAGCACAGGCCCCCATGAGTCATTTACCAAATTGCGATCACCCGAATGACAAAATCCACGTACCTTAGTAACTCTGAACAGCATTAACGCATTTTTTGGAGCCACAAGATCCGTCCTCATGAATCGCGGTAGCAATTGCTGAAATATCGCTGTGTAAGCTAACAAATTATTGGCAACGAAAGGTATCCACCTGTATACATCGTGTATCTTTCCCCTTTCTTCTTCTTCCGATTTCCTGCAGGAGATAGGAAAGCTTTTAGTGATAGTGCTTCAAGGGACCCTTGTAAATGGCGTACACACCCTTCCTTGGTGTATGATATACCAGGGAAATATCTCCATGGCTGGATGAAGCTTAACCACGCTTCAAGTATCAATCTAAACGAACTATCTAAAGGCCAATGATGAATAGCTTTCCGAAGGAATGTGTAAATTTTGCCTTGTACAGAAGGCAAAATGATTCTGTAAATAATAGATACATCGTAGAAAGATCAGACAATTCCAATGGAGTTTAGATTTAATATAAATTGTGTACCGTTTAAGCTCATCCATTGCACTTTTATCGCCTGTTGCGCTGTTTGCAAACTCGTGCAAAGTCTTTATGAACGCTCGCACGAGGCGTATGTGCTCTCCAGAGTGAATACTATGCTGCAATCGAAGTTGCGTATAAGTATACGTATCGTACAGATAGAATTACCATTTGGAACTTACTCGACGCGGAACGGATGCGAAATACGATGTGCTTAAACGCGAATTCAATTGATCTTCCGTATACTCCAGCCAGAAGTCAAGAAAAACATGAACCACGGTTTCGCTTCTCCATACTTGCGGCAGACATTGCTGCTGCGGCACAGTCGACGTAGAATTTGGAGATCCAGGGGATAGTATCGATGTCCTCAACAGTCGCGTGGTTTGTAGCCTGTAAAAATACGCCGAATGAAATCTTTTAACTGAATGTCTGGATAGGCAATTGCGTCCGTAGCGAGGTACCTTTTAGATTCAGGTGTCTGCACTAATTTTCGCTGAGGCGTTTTCCTAATGTACGGACCGATTATTGGCAAAACTGGGGAATTGTCTCTGGGCAGGAAGTGGTATAAATAACAGTGCGCTAGTTGTACATAAACAGTCTCCCAGTTAACCCAGACATTCTCCAGTTGCTGCACTTGCAGCCACGGATTTGTTAGGTGGTAGGCGAAGTGGAAAATGTAATATTCAAAGGGGTATGTGCGAACGTTAAGGACAGTCTATAGAAACTATACATGAGTGTATCGCGTGGTTTCTGTAGAACTAAAGTTAGAAAAAAGGATACTCATAGTTAGAGCGGATACAGCGCGTGTGCCCTGATCATCTCGAATTTTGTCAAGATAGAACGGTGGTATTACACCTTCCTCCAGCATTAAACGAATCTTCACCTAAAGTAAAAGAAGAATATACAGATTAAGGTTTTCCGACGTCTATAACTTTCAGTAGCGTACAGTTAGTTTGCTTACGTACCGGCAGGTATGACACTGGGAAATTGTACTTCAAATAACAATCCGGTAATAATTTATAGCACAAACAGAAAACTGGTCCTTGTGGGTTAAGAAAATTGCAGAGCGTCTCATAATCGTGTGGGTTCTCCTTAAAAGTGATGCTGTGCAAACCCCAACCGATATTGTCGGTCGTCCCGAATAGTGAATCTATCAATATTGGGAACACGTGCTGTAATTCCGTCGTACTGGATTCATCTATTAATGTTGCTATTTCCTTGCATCGCTGCACCAACGGCATGGTTAGATACCTCTGCACTTCGATCTGTACATACATTTGAAAAAAGTGATGGAATGAAATTCTTGCATGGTTACTTGTGTAAATTATTAGTTATATAAGCTACGACAGAAAATAATATTCTATATACGCATATAAATATAGTTTATTAGTTCCGCACACATACAGATAAAAATCGACATACATTCTATCATTACAATTTCATTTAGAATACAAGGTGCGTATAATTTTATATACTAGTTTATTCGTAAGAAATGGTACATCTTTCAAAATTATAATTAGGAACAATTAATCGTACAATTGTAGCAGAAAATTTACTTTGCTGCCGCATTTCAAATAAGCCGGTTGATGTGTTTCGAGGTTAGGTTCTGAGTTAACGATTGAGGTTATGTCTTTTCACGGGAATTCGTGAATGAATCGTGTTAATGGAAAAGTACATTATAGGTATCTCTGCTGTACCGTAGCAACGTTTGTGGATGCAGCCATAATTCAGTTGGTCCGTTTCCGCGTAAATGATCATAAATAACATTTAAACAACGTTTACTGGTGAACTGCGCCTGATTCGCGCCACACGCGCAATTTGAGCAGGTATCGAACGCAGCAGTGCCCACCGTGGGCAAAATTGTTTCTAAGTTTACAAAACTAAATTCTCTAAATTATCGAGTAACGAGGCAGGGCTCATTGTTCTTTGTATAAAAACGATTTTATTATCATTCTCAGTAAAATATTCTTCGTATTTAATTAACAGTTCGCCATTCACGCGCACAATGATTCGAGTTATCTACAGATGATTAGCGCCGCTTCATCGAGTAGTTGTAAGAAGACGGCGCTCATTGCTTCTTCCGGTTGCGGGAGTAGATTCCAGGTTTGTACGTCGGTAAAAACGGCACGTAGTAAGTCCACTTCCACCTGCAAGAGTATTTAGAAGTTAAGAAATCTGGATACGCAAGCTCCCCCTTAAGCTAGAAGTTACAGCAACTTAGAAGCGTTTGTTCACCTTCTCAGAGTATTCATTCCAAATGGAAAATCGAATGTATTGGGCACGTATTCCTTCTCGTCTTCATGCTCGTCTGATCCAGCATTCAGCTCCATTTCTTTTGCCCAAGCTTCGAGGCCACGTTCCTCGGGGGTACCTTATCATTGTTGGTAAATTAGTCAATCGTATCTAATCAGAAATTAAGGGTAAGGGGAAAAACAGAGAATGTCGCAAAAGCTCTATCGAGAAAATTAAGGGTTTTGCTGCAGTGCAGACATTTTTGGACATTACCTGTTTTTAACTTTATAACCCTTTGTGATTCGACAGTTCTGTAGTCCCAGTTGCCACAAAAAAATATGCTATAAATTCCAAAATCAAGAAAATCGGACACTCGTCGTTTTTCCCCTTTACCCTCCAAATATCCTTTACTTTGGAGTAAGTTTTACCTGGTATGATATTGTCTAGCAGACACCCCACTACACCCCCGACAAGGATAGTAGTGCTGAGCAACACGGTAATTACACCATCGGCTATCTCGTTTCCGGTCTGCACTGCATCCGGGTGTTTGATCATCCACTTTGATAAAACCTGCAAAAAGAACCAGTTAGCTGTCCTCTGAAATTAAATATTCGAAAGTGCTTTCTTTGCACGACGCCACGTTCAAAATGGCCAAAAGGCAGGGCTTGAAAACTGTTATAATATCGATTTCGATTCTCCAAACGGTTGTAAAGAACCTTTATTCTGAATAACTGTTATGAAAACCGAAATTTCCAATTATTATCTATTACGATTACGGTTCCTATTTCCCTCCTCACATTGGTTCCATAGACGTTATTTTTTTCAGTTCTATATCGGTTACGAAACGGTTCTAGAATCAATTCTTGTATCGACTTTTCCCTAATTCATATCATTAATTATTATTATAGCTGCAAATTACTATATATGTGGATATTTTTTTACAAAATCCTTACAGAAAAGGGAGAAACATTTATACATATCATTGAATTCTAATAAGGCGTTGAAAAAAATAAATCATCTACATATTTTTTACATTCACACACGCTATTATTATTCAAAATAGGAAGTTAAAAGTTTTTCCCGTATCTATAAGGATTTTGTAAAAAATATGCAAATATACAGTAATCTGCAGCTACGATAATAATTAATTATATAAATTACGGAAAGGTCGATACATGAGTTGATTCTGGAACCGTTTTAGAACTGCTATAGAACCGAAAAAATAATAGTTATGGAACCAATGTGAGGAAGTTATCCGAAACAGATAGTAGTTGGAAATTTCAGTTCTTCATAACCGTTTTAATCAGAGCCTTTATATAGCAGTTTTAAACAGTTATTTTCGGAACTGTTTCAAGCTCTGCCAAAAGGCTGCCTCACCAGCGGGAAGAAAATTGAGAATCCGAGGATGTAGAGGTTCCTCGCTGAATTCAGGTTCACGTACTGCAACGCGGAGAGACCTGAAAAACGAGGGCAGTTGTCGAATCGTTCTTAGCATTACCAGGAAGAGGCAGTAGATTTGCTTTTACCACACCGAAAGCGCAAATCATCCCGAACATCACGCAGAATATCCCGCCGACTATGGGCTCGGGGATGATGATGAAAACAGCCCCGAATTTGCTGATCAGCCCCTGCAGTATCATTAGCCCGCACGCCCACTGAATCACCCTGCGACTGCCCACTTTTGTGACGCCTTAAGAAGAAGATAAACCTCGTGAACTCTTTACCTTTCCAAGATCCTACAAAGAATTTCGCACAGAAACGTGATACTTACCTATAGTTCCAACATTCTCTCCGAAAGTATTTGTACCGTTTCCACTGCCCCAGAGGCCGGCCAGCATGGTGCCAAGGCCCTCCATTCCGATGCCTCGGTTGATGGCGTGAACTGGAGGCGGAGGCGCGCCTGAAAATTGCAATTCGGTATACTTTGACCATTTTCAACTACAGACACTTTTATTCTTCACGTTTGCTTCGTTTTTTGGTATCGCATACCGCACATCCTAGACGTTGTTGGGTAGTAGCTGATAGACTCCACTGTGCAGGCTAACACGCCAGCTAGCATGCCAAGTACACCCGAAAGGGTTACAGTGGGCATACCCCATTGCCCAGGGTAAGGGACCCTGAACCATGGGGACTGACTGATGATCTTCAATTTAGTATCCGCCCTACCTGGGTGACCAAGTGGCAGGGCATCAGTGACAGTTAGGATCACGCAGATTATCCACATGAATATTATTGTTAGAAGTACCTGAAGAACAACATCAGTTACGTAGACCTATCATTAAAGTTATGTTACACTTTTTTCACTCTGAACTGGTAGGGTTAGTAGTTAATAAAATATCACTTTCCTATGACTTTGACACTAGGCTGAAGATGGACTGTAAAGTTTTAAGTGGTTGACCTCTGTAATATGTCAGGCAGTATGCTTTGAGGGAAAGTGTACAGTGTACTATTCGCTTTAAGGGGTCATTCCGTTTAGCGCGCCGAGAAATTCAGCGATTTTCAGGAATTTAGTGCGACGAAAATAATTATAGTAATGGAATGAAACTTTTTTTTATTTATTAAACTACATTTCTACCGCAAATGAAAAATATAAAAGTAATGAAATTATTGCTTTTCAAATGCTTTTGAAAGCGGTCTTAATGATATGTATAAAAATTCATGCCTCGCTCGTGCAGGCGATTTCAGCTGTTAAACTTATTTGAACTCAAAAATCCAAATAGATTCTTGGTCAGTATGTATGTCGCTATCACTCGGACTATAGTTAGTGATTTATCTTAAAAATTAGCAAAATGGCGGGCAAATATGCAAGAAAAATGTATTTTCGCCTTTTTTTTGCTATTTTCGATTTTAACAGTAGGTTAGACTCAAAATACTTGATAACAGTCCCTGCGAGAGTCTCAGGTGTACAGAATAAGCGGTAAACTTTATAAATTAATCGGTTCGATAGACTTTGAGATTTTATCTTCACGATGTGAAAAAATAACGTTTCGAGAAAAACGCGTTCAAAGTTTTCATCTATTGAAACCGAGCGTCTGCGCTTCCTACAAAATGCCTCTGTAAAAGCTAAAATAATCGTAATTTTCCCGTGAAAATTTAACCGTACATTCTTGAGAATACGTACTTTCGAAAAATGTTTACGAAAAAACATCGATTCTTTCAACCCATCTAACCGGAATGACCCCTTAATCTCACTCTACCAGTGGAGAGTTAATTAAAGGTAAACGGTATGGACGTAAAGAGAAGGGAATTGGAGATGTATTGATAAAAATCTTCTTACCGGGAATAGTTTGAACAACTCGAACCACACGACGCGTATTCCCTCGCCTTTACGATACGTCGGGATCGGAAATGGCACGTTGACCAATATTTGCGAGTACATAGTCAACATCAATATCGTCCTAGAAAAGTAAGAAACATTATTCTTCCCTCGATCGCTCCTACATCCATCGTTAGAAACTCACCCAGCCGCGATACCCCAATGCTGCGACGCAGCATCAGCAGCGTTCTCAAAAAGGGACAATCCCACCAGGGAAACCGTCGGTACGATCGTCAATGGCGTTATGAATTTTAATAAATAACCGATGATACCTGCGGGACATTATACATTACACAGATACCTTTTTGTTACTGGCGGACTGATTTTCAGAAAGTTTCAAATACCGCCAAAGCCGAGGACCACCTGGAACAATGCAGAAACGGCAATTGCCCCGGAAAGCTCCCTCATCCTGACTTGCCACAATTCAGTGCGATTCTCGAAGGACATCTCGTTTAAAATTTCTGGCGCTGGACACTTCCATTGCGGCAGACTCAGAAGCGCCAGAGTTGGGACTAGAAACGAAATGGTCCCCCCTTGCACCAGGGGCAATCTATGAGAGAGAACAGTGAAACCTGTGAAAACTTAAAATTTAAGACTTCCATTATATAAATAATTTCTGGAAGAACCACCGTTTCACGGTACCCAGAATCGCAGAATTCCCGTTGCTTTCGTGCCATAAAATCCGAAGTAAAAGGCATCGGGTAATTCTGTTCTCAGAACTTGTTAGAGCTCGCTAATGATCTGTAAATCTTGCTAAACAAGAGTGCAGTGTGATACTCGCGACAATAAAGTGGCAAGAATTAATGATAGTGCAACCTGCAGACACGGTAGCTAACGCGCATAAATATCAGCCATCGATCGCAAGTAGGTATCGCCTTGAATTTCAGATTCATGTAAATTCATAAATTGCATCGCGCCTTTATTCTCTATCTTGTTAGGAAAATCACTTAATGCGCTCGTAAATGTTATTAGAAGTCAAGCTCGCATACATTTTTCATGAGAGGCTTGCTAAAGTGCACTCTTTATTGAGATTACGCAATGAAACGAGGCGCATTTTATCCCCAGAGTTCATGAATCTTTATGATTGCGGTTGATTAACTGGCGCACCCAATTGAAATTCTTAGCTCCTTATAAATTGCTTCCTCAAATCGTGATTTTCTTTTCAAATACATTAAAGATACCAGGTAATTAATTAGTGGATACGATTTCATCCACAACGATTAGTTTTAAATAATTTCTCAATTAAACGAGTCAAACTACCGTCTGCTTAGTTGCACCGGCAGAGCCTAAGCAATCTTCACAATTGTCGTGCAACCGAAGCTGATTAAATTGCCACAATTAAGCTGGCGCCCATTAAACGTCGGTCCCGAATTTAATACTTAGAGTGACTCGTGGCAATTCTATCGCCACGAGACTATCAGACACAACTGATCCCATAAGTGGCAGGAGATATGCGAAACAAGTTGACTCATAGAGCAAACTTTAAACTTAACGTGATTACGAATAACACTCTACTCTATGGATCTCGATTCTCCCTTCTCATTCTCCATAGTTTATTTACCTGCACCCTACGATGGTTTGGACCAAGGTGACCAATCCCGTGACGAATATCATGGTGGAGATTATGTAACTCCTCGCTGGATCATCCTCAGCCATGCACAAAGCTGGCGTCAGGATGAACGGGATCGAGACGATCGCGCCTATCATTGTCAAATAGTGCTGAAAAGAAGCATGCTTTTTGTTTTTCTACTTCGATAGCAGGCGTCGTCTGGGATCCCAAGTAAGATTAATAAATAATCGTCTGGGATCAATAAACAGATCATAGACAGATTATAGTAATCTCGATTGTCCGAAGGTCTTGGGAACACATACTCGAATATGTTATCAAGGTAAATAATATAAACGAGGGATATTTTATATTTCTAATCCTTTACAGTCTACAATAGTAATTTCTCATTCAACTCCACCAGGGGCGTCCGCAGACTTTTTCAAGGGGGGAGGGGCAATTTTGGAATGGTGATAAAGAAAAATATACCTCTCTTGTTTTTTTACCTATTTTATACCGCCAATTTAATTAAAAATTTAAAACTGAAATTTAAAAATATTCCTTTTTTTTAGTATAAACTTAATAAAGATCAGTCTTGAAAAAGAAGCGATTTTTTCTCAAAACTCAGGGGGGCAACTGCCCCGTTTACCCCCCCCCCCCCCCGCCACCGCGGACGCCCATGAACTCCACTTGAATTCGTCTAAATGAACAAGTACCTGAAGAGCCATGAATAAGCACAGGTACCATGGTGGGACATCGTCGATCCCATACGTAATATTGGCGCTCCTGTTGTTGTTGCTATTGGCCTTGGTATCGTCTAGCGCGAACGTCGAGTTCTCCATGCTCTGCAACGACATCGAGGCGCATACCCCTTAATTGAGTCATCATAAACTTGTCATTTCTTAATTTCTAGCAACATTTCAACTATTATCCTTTAAGTGTTGGGGCTCTACTGGTCCTCTAGTTTCTGTTTGTAGAAGACGTCTCTAATTTAGCACTTGAATGGATAGGAGAAAGGTGGTTCCTGGGTGGATAGCACCCCCGTTCGAGTATCTTTGTTAATATAATGAGAAGCCTGGTTACGCAATTACGTAGATGAGAATCAACCCGAGTGTACCCATACAGCACACTTCGTTGCAGGGACGTTGCAGGATCGTTGCGTCGAAACACTGCGATGTTGCATGGTTGCAGCGCAATATATTTTTAATTTAAAAAAATGGCCGTAGTGGGAATCGAAATCAGTGAAAGTTTTGGTGCGAGACCTGCCCTTTGCGAGCGCCGCTATTCATCATTACAATAATCCCCTTACATTCTTTATCCTTTCTGTAATATGAGAGAAATGTTGCCGAAACGTTGCGGGACCATTTCCCGCAAATTTCTAAACCTGAGCGTTGTAACATAGTTGTAACGTTACGGCAATGTTCCGGTGCTGTAAGGATAATGATATCGCCAGTCTTGTTAACGCGGAATTACGGCACCATATTATTAAGCACTAAAAATGCATAATTATCGGAGGCCGTATTGTATAACACACATCACATTTTCATGCAAATTGTAGAGGAAATGCTGTAAATTTGGAATACCAGTTTGTTTAAGAGGAATACAAAATTACGGCACAGGATGGGAATAAATAAAACTGCATAATATCATAGGGAAACTAATAAACTTTTCAAACTCTCAGTAATAATAAAAAAACAAAAAGTAGCTGAAACTTTGGTTTAAATGAAAAATGACAGGAAGTATCGATTTCGTTAAGGTGCAGGTAATTTGGAGTACCGGTATTCTAATTTACCTTCACGTTATAAATTTCATAAAAATATGTCGATAATAAAATTATTTTCTTTTATGATGTAATCAGGCTGAAAAATCACAATATAGGAATAATCTTAGGTAAATATAAATGGACAGCGTTGACTTAAACTGACGCGGTGGTAGTCATTACACGTGAAACAAAAGCATCGCTAAGTTTTGGAATGTTCCAAATTACCTTCACCTTCGGTATTCCCAATTAGCAACATGGCATTAAACCTAAAATTTCATGTCGCACTTTGTATTCTCGAAATTATCGGAAAACTCACACGGAACCATAGAAGGAACGCCCAAATAAGTAGATAAAGTGTTTTAACTCTAAAGTTTTTACATATTTTAAGCACGATTGGAACGATTGAATACTTGTTGAAAAAGTTTTGCAGATTGACGTTTTGTGTTCATACACAAATGTCGTTAGAAATTAGATAACGTTAGTAGTTTATTAGATACTTCGGTTTTCCAAATTACCAACAGCACTTAAAATATGCTGCACTTCCTCTAAATATAGGTATTAGCCTAATCGAGTTTTGCGAGTCGCACCCCTTTTCCGCGCTGTCTGCTTTTTTCCTTCGCCGGCCAAGTTGAACGTATCTCGCGAATCTCGTATGTACATCTAATAGCCGCAGATTGATTACGTCCACGGCATAAACGATTCTCGCGCTCTTAATGGCTCGTTTAGAATCTAAATATGTATCGATATACCGTCCTTCGCATGATTCAAGTTCGCGATCTGGTTTACGATTCAATATAAGTCGTTCTTCGAACATTTTTTCACCGAGGATTTTAGATCATGGTGTTTATAGAACGTTTGGAATGATCGATTCTTGGCTCAGAATTTAGGGACACTCGGAAATCTTTGTTAGACGCTTTGCTAGGGATCTTGGATAGATTCTCTGTAAAATGATTCTACTAGAGTTGAAGGAACATTCAAGTAGTTGATAAAATATTAGGCTTAAATTAAAATTGAAACTTAAAGAAGCACGGAAAATGTGTCTGCTAATGGATGACTAAATGCCGAAAGCATCTTTTCATTACACGCGTCTTCCTCGTAGGTTTTCTCGATCACTTACCACCTCGGTCATCTGTATCCCGTTCTCAGGCATTCTGAGATCGCGCTTTCACTTGTTTTTCACATAAAAGGGGGGCTGGTTTTCTTGGTACCCCAATAGAAAGCCCGTTGTCCAGGGATGGGATCCCCGACGATTCTCCAGGAACCGCCGACAATCGCGGAACCTCGCGGAACCTCCCTGCGCCGCGATCAGACCGTACGTCCACGTTAAACCGAAGTTAGCGACGAACTGTGTCAATAGCCGCGTTCGCTCCTTAATTTATCACTAAATGCACGGTCAGAGACGGGGCATTCGCTCGTCGAGATTCTGCTCAATTTGGAAAATTACTAGACGCGTGTTAATAAGAAACAAACGATAATTCGCTTGTCTTCCATAGGTATATAGAGGTATAAGTATACGGTAGTAATGTAAAAACGAGTTTAGAGAACTGGAACAACGCTCTCGTAGCTAGCAGTCGATTAAATTATGAATATAAATTATGAATGGTGATCAGTGGTAGAAACAGTATTGTGAGCTTCAGGATATTGAGAAATATACATGTTCCATTGGGAAATTATGCATTTGTATCTCTAGACTCGTAATTTACAATAGTCACGCGGCACGCAAAGTGTTAAATTATAGAAATTAGACTGTTCGAAGCGCACGTGTCGATTAGCTGCCAAGGAATCTATCGCGGTATAAGACTCTTCGTTGATAAAAATAATGTTATCTATACTTTGGCGTGGGATCTCTAATAGAAGGTACCGATAGGGCTTAAGTTAGCTTTTCCCCGTCACGTGATTCTTGATCTGTAAATTTCACGCGTCCGTGTATCGATAGGTAAAATTTCTTTGGACGTAATGCTTAAACCTGAAGCGCAGTTTCCCGAACATCGCTAAATTGAAGTTCAAATCTAGCGTACGAAAATGTAGCTCGATAATAAGTTAACTATACACGGTATAGTAAAAGCGAAACACATGAAATGGTATGGTAAGATGCGGAAGGGATTTCGAAAGGAGGCAATAGAATTAGTGTGGGGTTCGCAGCATAGGCCCTATCACAGATAATTATAACGTCTACCGGTACCAGGCGCGGATTAAAGGGGGGGCTAGGGGGAGCTGCAGACCCAGGCCCCACCTTCAGGGGAGGGCCCCGTTTTAAGCGATTAGCTCACTACCACCCCCCACCCGCTGTTCAACCACGGGGGGCCTCGAAGGTTTGATAGCCCTGGGCCCCAAAAATCAACCACGGGAGGGCCTCGAAGGTTTGATAGCCCCGGACTCCAAAAATCTTAATCCGGGCCTGATCGGTACATGTATACTTCTTTATTGCACTCGTAATAAAACGTGCTTACTATGTATTCACTTTATCGACGATTAAATCTACAGATTATTGTAAGCGCTATCTTACACTTCGTTGAACAAAATATTTGCTGAAATCTAAATGAGAAAGACGATACGTAGAAGTACACGCTTTCCGCGAAATGCGTTCGAACTTGAAGATGATAAGGTCATTACAAGTCAATTTCAGGGTCATTTGATTCAGGAGCAATTCGTAATCTCTTCAGGGTCGTTCCGAGATCTCTTCAAGATTGTTTCGAGATCTCTTCAGGGTTGTTTTAAGATCTCTCATAGGGCATTAGACGCTAAGATTGTAATCTCTTTAGGGTTGTTTCAAGATCTGTTTAGAGTTGTTTCAAGATCTGTTTAGAGTTGTTTCAAGATCTCTTCAGGGTCAGTCCCTAATCTCTTCAGGGTCGTTTCGAGATCTTTTTAAGGGTAAGTTGGTAATCTCTTTAGGGTTGTTTCAAGATCTCTTCAGGGTCAATCCATTATCTCTTCAGGGTAAGTTCGTAATCTCTTCAGGGTAAGTTCGTAATCTCTTCAGGGTTGTTTCAAGATCTCTTCAGGGTCAATTCATAATCTCTTCAGGGTTGATTCGAAATCTCGTGAGGGTCATTTCAAGATCTCTTCACGGTAATTTCAACATCACTTCAAGTTCGCCTGAAAATCATTCCCCAGCTATTTCGCACGCCATGATCTCGAAATGATACCACAAGGTCAGTTCAAGTTAATTCTACGCTATAGATTGATTCCTCTCGTGCCAGGTATTTCGAATCTCCCGCAAACAATACTGGTGGCGCCACCGTTAGCAGAACTCCCATGTAACCTCGATATTTATATAGTCCAAGCTGTGTACCATAACCTATCGCGTTGTTTCGTAAGCATTGTGTATCGTAAATAGTAATCCCAGCGACCGCTGCTTCATGTTTTCCCGTCTGTCCCCTAATATTCTGAGAAAGTAGAAGTGAGCGTAAAGAATGGATGAATCAGTGGAACTCATGGACGTGGAGGTGATTCCTCCCGCGGATGACAGCAAAGCTGTTGATTCAGACCAGACTAGCGTGAAAGCGTTTAATTCGAACAACGTGCAAGTACCAGAGGTAAACGACTATTAACTATTACTCACGTTTCATCACTGATCCCTAAATTCCTTGGATTCTTCTTATCAACCTCTCGTTTCTGTGCCCCGAATTGTTGCATTATAAATTTGTTGTCCTCTTGTCTTACTGGCTCGTCGCTTACTGTGCCACATTTCTTTCATCCAAATAGATACAGATAGATAGCCATTATGAGAATAGTGGCGATGCATTTACGGCTGGCATAGACATATTTGGCAAGGAAGAGAAATTGAAAATGGAAGAGAGAGCCAAGCGTTTCGGGCTAACAGAGAAGACTAATTTGCCAAGCTTGGAACAAGAGTTATATTCTAGGTGAATATTCTGAATTTTATTTCTGATATTATTTCGGAGGGGTACAATGTATGACGATTAAATGTGAGATGCTGTATGTTGGCTTACTTTTAGTATGGGGGTTCTAGAAGACAATGAGAATACAAAGAATGTCAGACTAAATGTGATACACGTGAGAGGAACCGAAGAAATGAGCACCAAAGATGTCTTCAAGTATTTTGAGGAATACGCTCCAGCGTCCATCGAGTGGATTAACGACGTGTCGTGTAAGAATAATTTATAAGTTAACGAGCTGTACAGCAGAAGAGTTACGAGCATTTCATTAATACATAACGAGTTTACAGGCAATGTCGTATGGTTGGACAATTTGTCAGCAGCTAGAGGAATGCTGGGACTGTCGAAGAGAATTATCGGTTTAGACAAACAGACTTATAGAGGCGCGAAACTGCACGACGATAATCCTGACGAAGAGAATAATGTAACTAACGAAGACTGTACGGTAGAAATGGTAGACGACACTGAGAGTACAAACACAGCGAAAGATGCTAAGCAGGAAGGGGACTACATAAGCATCAAGGATATTAAGTATCCATTACCTCCAGGAATGTGGAGGAAAGGTATAGATTGTCCGAAATC
This sequence comes from Andrena marginata, assembly GCA_963932335.1. Lineage (NCBI taxonomy): Eukaryota > Metazoa > Arthropoda > Insecta > Hymenoptera > Andrenidae > Andrena > Andrena marginata. The sequence goes on from OZ010660.1 coordinate 10,583,815, forward strand.
TAAAGCAATATTTCTTAGGTTTGCTACTAGGGCTGATAAGAAACAACCGAACGCGGAAAAGATGAGCGAATATTACAAGAAATACGGTAATCCCAATTTCGGAGGTAATACCACGAACATAATTGTAACAAAAGCGTAAGCAGTTTAGTTGAATATCCTTCTCTGCAGGTATTAAAGGAATCTTGACCGAGTCTCGTAAGCGAATGTACAAACAGATCAAGCAGAACAAAAGAAAATTCAAAGAGAATCAGGAGGAGGATATCGAGGATGAGAAATGCTCGAAGAATCCGTGGGGTGAGTTATCTGAGAGCTGGGGTGTGAATGACGCTACGGAGGATGATTTCGGCACGAAAGCTGATCAGAAGGATCAAGGCCCCAGCGTGAAGGAGAGACTGGGTGTGAAGTATCCCACGAAAGAGCCAACCCACTCCGAGGAACAGCAGGACAGCTCGAGTAGCGACAGTGAGAACGAATGGTGCAAAAGGAGTAAAGTGTTGCGAATGCGGATGCACGCGGACGACGAAGAGGAAAAGATCCACAAGCGACGCGCGAAAATACAGCAGCAGGTAAGCGGATTCTTAAGGGGTCATTCCTGTAATCACGCCGCAAAATTCTGCAACATTCAGGTTTTTTTGTCAGTAAACACAATGAATAACAATGTCAATTTTTTTTTCATTTATTAAGCTACTTAAAATTTATACAGAACAATTTTTTAAATACACTTTTAATTATGTTTTTTCAGTGTTATCTGGAGGCCGTAAAATACGGCGGGAGTGATTTCAACTCACAGACTCATCGGAATCAAAAAATCCAAACTGATTCTTAATCATTATGAGTACCGCAATCGCAGGTGCCAGAATAAGCCACGTAAGTCAAAAAGTAACAAAATTGCAAAATTGCATTCAAACTTCAAGTAAAAATGGATAATTTCGAGACTTGAAGGTTGAATGCGCGCAATTTTGTTAAATTTTGACTTACGTGGCTAATTCTGGCACCTGCGATAGCGGTACTCATAATGATTAAGAATCAGTTTGGATTTTTCGTTTCAGATGAGTCTGTGAACTGAAATCATTCTCACCCGGCAGGTATTTCTTTTCAAAGGTGCGATTTTTAACTCCAGATAACATTGAAAAAACACAATTAAAAGTGTATTTAAAAAATTGTTTCATATACATTATAAGTAGATTACTAAATGAAAAAAAGGTTTGACATTGGTATTCATTGTATTAACTGAGGAAGAAAACCTGAATGTTGCCGAATTTTGCGGCGTGATTACAGGAATGACCCCTTAAACAATTGTTTTACACGCAAGAGGACTCCGTTCCAACGTTATCCATTCATTTGCAGACGATGCTGAACACCTTGAGCAAAGGCTGCGATCTACGATCGAGGCTAGGCAAGTCGAAGAAGGGGACACAGTTCCGCGATGCGATCCAAGTAGTTGTAACGAATACAAACGCAACGAAGTCGAGCTCGTTGAAGCTTAACGATTCAGAGGTAACCATTAATGCTATGGTACTTAGCTTTTCATCTACAAGTGGGCTTCTTGTTCCGTAGGAGGAGGATGGTGAAATCGTGGACGACGATGCGAATCAGGAAAAGGAGGAAGGTGAGTGGCAGCCGTCCGACGAGGAAGAGCAGAAGGAAGAGGAGGACGAGGACTATAGCGACAATGATAGCGATAGACCAGTGAAAGAAGTCCAGGGGCCTAAAGGTAGCGTGATAAAAGTAGTTCAACACAAACCTCGGCTTGCTTCCACGGTGTGGGCGAGATTGAACCACGTGAAGAGCGAGGTTACTGATAATTCCGTCAAAGACAGGTAATAATTTCATTAATTCTTCTGTTTGCACAAATCAGTGTCCTGTATCGTGTAATATTTTAAAGGCAATCGAGAGTGCGAGACCTGAGGACTACTTTGAAGGGTGGTGATCTTCGGTCTCGGATCGGTAATCACACGAGAGGACGGTCTCCCTTGAGGATAGAAGTGAAAAATGACAAGTATACAGAAGAGGGCAGTGAAACGGAATAATCTGTTGATTAGTTGAATGAATTAAAGACGCGAGGCACGATGGGACGTTTCAGTGAAACAGAACAGGATGGTGCAAAACTTTTATAATTTGGGTGTATACAAAGATAGAACGTGCATTCATTACGCCGGGTCAGATACACTTCATTTAATTTCGCATAAAGAGATGTGATTCACCAGCAGGCATACATTGAATCTTTAACGCTGCCCAGCGTTAATAATTTTTACACATTAATACTGAACATCACCTTCTTACTCTTAAAACGATATATTAACGCATGGGTAATAAGTGCTTCCTGGCGTGTATGTAAATATTATCTGGCACAGATAATGATGGGAAAGAAACTTTCGTTAACACATTGGGCACGAACAGAGTATATTTTTTTTTAAATATTCGTTTGCGCAATAGGGACTTTGTATTTAAAGAGAGAAGGTATTTTGCCCAGGGGCAAATATCTTCGGACACGTAATCGACGAAGGGATAGAAGTTATGCAAACGAGTATTTAATCGATCATGTAATAAAAGAATATACATAGTAACTTGAAATGTTACCTTTCGTTTGAAAATTTTGCCATGACGAAACCAGCGAAGCAGTAAGCTCCCAAATACTCGATACAGAATTGTACATAAAAATAAACTTGTACGCGATTAATGCGACACGTACAGACCATTTAGAGTATATATATTTTCCTTATGTATTTTGCAAATAATGAAATGTTTCGAGGTCTGTGATTTCTTAGACATGTACTTTAAAAGAGCAAGGGATAGGTTCCGGTAATAATACATCGCCAATCCTCTAATTCTAATTAGAAATGGGAAGCTTTGTTGTGCGAGAACTTTTCGCGTATCGAATACGGCGTAAAACGAAGCTGCAACAAAATTATAGCAGAGCTTTATCAGAATCGAGAAAATAGGGATAAGAATAATTGTGACATCGATTCCGAATAATTGACCAATAAAGCCGCTTTTATATTAGCACAATAATACTTTGAATAGTCATTTCAAATACAATAATTGATCATCATCGTTTCAATATGATGAAAGTATAATATATATTCATCATTTTATATGAACAACAATTATTCGGAGAAATGATTGAGGTGATTTAAAAAAAAGCGACATTTCCCGTCGAAGAACACAGTGAATTATCGGAATATTATTCTTTAGCCGCATTCATAGAAATCTATAACGACACTTTGATTCTTTCTGCTAATTTAATCTCATTTTTCCTGCACGCTTCGTCGTTTGTAACAAAAATTCTGTACTATCATAATTTGTTTCAGAATACATAGGAGTGTTTACCGAGCTACAATTACATGTCGGTTTAAACACCGCCCCAGTACTAAATTTTATGAATGCAGCTGGAGGCACGAGGTAATTTCATGCATTAACAAACGAGACGCGATATTTTTGATACCACCGAGCGATCAAATGTTCGTGTATTATGTGCTTTATTTAACGCCGCCCGTCTGCTAGCTATATCCTCTAACTGTGTATCGACTTCCCAATCTTATATATCTACGTGATTATATGTTTTATTTAATTGAGACGGTCTGCAAATTGCGAACGAGCTTCGGTAATCCAATAACGACTATTTTTAATTCAGAATCATAAATATCAATCTCGTTTGCTAAAAGGCAATCGTGCAAGATATCATCGTGGATCTCTTTCCTCTGTCATACATAAAAATCGTTAATGCGTCTTCTAATTACAGCTTTCCCATTTTCTTTTTATCGCGTCGATCGATAAACGCGTTTCATCGTTCGCCTTCGCTCTCTATCCCTCTTCTTTTTTTTTGTTCTTTTTGTTTTATCATAAATGACGTATAACATTGAAAATCCATAGACGAAATAGTCTTTCAATATTCGGATATATATAAGATATGAATCGGCAACAACAACAAATACACGCAACATTAAGTATATTAGGCCTGATGATATCGATAATATCTCTCTAGCAGTGTATGTTATTAAACACTACGATCTATCGTTGCTCTCGATCCGCTCGTATCCCATGCTTAGAGTATATATGCTCTAAGATCCCATGCCTCTTTTTCTTTTCGCGATAATGGTGTTCCAATGTTATCCGTTCCTTCTTCTGATCATCAGCGATTTCAGTCGTTTGGGAAATTAAGAACGTGATCATTTAATGATAGAAGAGACACTTCCATGAAATTTGTATGGTCGCGCCAAGTGCGATATTTGATATATCACGATCACAGCAGATTTATGTAGTACATGTGTACTTTATCTTCGAGTTACTATTCAAGAACATGGAAAAGTGTAATTAAACATCAAGATTGTAGAAGTTTCATCGTAACTTTTGTTTATATTTGATCCCCGAAAGAGAACAGACAAATTTTATGGAATTCAATAGCATTACAACTTTGCCCTGTCAACACGCGATATTGTTTTTATATACCGCTTACGACCTTATGCCTATGAAAAAATAGAGTTTCAGACTTGTTGATCTGCAAATTTCCACACCGACCGGTTAGACGATCGAATCTGAAAGCCAACAAGCCGTGTATGATTTCTAGGGAGTCGCAATGACTTGTGGGTTCGTGAATGCATTCGAGTATCCTCGTTTCGGCGTGAAAGGCGACTTGGAACACCGATATCGTGCGCACGACCGGACCCCGGCCCACAAGAATTTCTCCCCGCGAAAATTATTCGACAAACATTTTGGCGGTGCTAGCCGCTCGACAGCCCTTCCGTTAAAACTACGAGACTTTAGAGTAACTTTTTAAATACATGTATATATTTTCACGAAAAATCTGACAAGACAGCCACTGTACACGCAGAAAGATTCAGATACTTTGAACGTCGCAACTCGCCGATAATTAACTTGACCACAGAGATTCGAGATTATTGTATAGCTCGACGAAACAGTGTCGACGACAAAGTTGGAAGGATACGAGGAAGAAAGAATTCTCTCTATAGACTCTGCAACGTACAGATTATTGCTTCCTTAACGAATTGAGGTGCTGAAGTGCTAGTGACTCGTACTTGTTTCCCTTATTTTTATACCGCTCGGAGAATTGATTGTGGCTGCAGATTTTGTGAGCTTCTCATTCTTACCCGTATGATTGAACGCATCAAATATCTCTTTGTTTCAATGTTTATTGCACGACCATGTTTCATCGAAGGAGAATATAGTACGAAGATTGTTAACAAGAATTTACAAGTGCTTGCACGCTGGTTTCTAGATACTTTCTTCCCGTATTCCCTTGTAAATTACTTCGTGTTCAAAATGTGCGGAGATACTGAAAACTGTAAATTTAACACCTATACCGCTAAAAAATACATCGATAGAACGTAGTATGCACTTCTCGGTTAAGTTTTTACGGCGAGAGATTCAGTATTATTCGGAGAATTAAATTATTCGGAAGAGTGTTGAATTTCAGTATCCGCGAAGCACATCGCAAACACGAATCGAAGCGGTTCACATCAAGAATTTAATAAGATGGCACATATTATTTGAACGAGCAAGTGTCCTCCTCGACATCAGAGTTTGTTTAATGGAAATCAACGCGCTGCTCCACGTAATCGTCAGACTACTGATTTCCATGGGTGAAATCAGCGTCTAAAAATCCGGACGACGTCAACGGTACAGTTATAGTTACAAGGACGCGAAGTATAAAAAGACACGTGTTAGATCCTTGCCGCTGCTGGAACTCGTATATTCTTTATGCACCTCTGAAAAAGGAAAACCAATGAATTCTTCCGTCGTAGCCCAATTCTGGCAGGAACAAAGCAAACGAAAAGTAAACATCAAGAAACTCCCTGTTCTTGTCACAAGTACTTTATGGAAATGAAAAGTTCTCGGAGACGCGTGGTTGCGAAATTTCAAGAATCCAGACACAAGGGTGCAGAATTCCACTTTGCCGGATGCGCAGGATTTCTATAATATCAAAATCCATAAACTCATAGAATCCTTGAAACTTCTCCCGAACGTTCCTGCGAAGTATTAAACTTTGTCACGACGCTCCGGGCGTAAACAGCGGCAAGGCTGAATCGATAATCCGATATTCCTCAAGGGCTCTGTAAAACAAGTTGCGCTGAAAAATCGAAGAGGCCACTTGCGGGGGCAAAATACAACGTGGTTCTATTTCTCTCTGTCTCGCGAACATTCCCCTCGAGCCGTAAAAATGATATATCGTGGCAACGAGGCCGAATCCGAACCCCCCCGAAAATTGTAACTTGTAACGAGAAACGCGTCGTCGCCTCGATTAAAATACGAATACGCACACCATCGCCGTGTTTATCAAGAAACATTTTTATTGGATGCATCGAAGAACGTGAGATCTGCTAATGTTTTGAGGGAGTCAAAGTGTTTCACGCCGGATCGTTTCTATTCTCTTGGTATCGTTCTCTCCTGCATTCTCTCTTATACCCTCTGCTTTCACTATTAACAAGATCCTACTCCGCAACCTTTACTTTCGCCCGACAAATCCACAATCCGTTTCCCTTTTCTCTTCGCGCGACACATCGAGACTTTGATTTCGGAGACAAGAATAGTCCCCTTCCATTTTTTTTCGCGTAAGCGTGTCCTCGTCACCCGATTGTCTTTAACAGCATGGTAGCTCTTTCTCCATAATAGTAACATCGTAATACCATTGAAAATGGAAAAAGTGGGCCAAGCTAATGGCTCTTTCGGGCACGCACCCGACGTCTTACATTCCCTTCGATGGTATTCGAACTTCTCGGCCTTCGTTATCACAATCGGACAATGTGTCTTTTGCTTTGCTATTTTGTTTTTCGTTCACCGTCGGCGACACGCTCGCGTACAATAGATCCGCGATTCGTCTCGCCCACTTCGTCGCGCCGCATTCCTTCCAGATTCCCTGTGTATATTTAATTAGGAGCGTATACCGAATATCAAACAAGAATCGTTCAAGAGAATATACACGTACACTTAGAGCGAAGTTAACAGGAATCGAAACGAGAACGTTTTACGCACACCTAACTCACATGGTGAGTGTTTGAAGATGGACTCGAAGCGAGACGGATGCTTGTCTCGTAAATGAACATAGAAACGGAACACTACGGTAAACTAATTTGAACGACGAGCTAATCAACGAAAAGAATACGATACATTCTAGGGTGTAAAAAAGGAGGATCGGAATTGTAGAATTGTAAAAAATAGAAAATACACGGATACAAGTATGTCCAAACAAACACCATGCGCGCATCGCACAAGAATGGCAGTATATCGGTATGTTTTATATATATATACATATATACGTATATACCAGTAGATTGTGAAACAAGACGCAATTAAATGGCTCAGAAGAACTGGAAGCTGCATCGAATGCAATTAACTATGAATAAACACGTTTTTCTGCGCCTCTCATTCATCCTTTCTCACGCGCATGTTCTCTCTCTCACACACACACGCACGCACACATTCTTTCTTGCCCACCTTCTTATTCTCCCTCTCTTCTCTCTACAAACTAAGTCCGATAAAAGGCAGAAAAGAATTTCTGCGAGGTACGCACTACCCATACGAAGAATAATGACACTGAAAAATTACAATAGTCACGTTAAGGAAACTATCGGGCAAAATATTTGGATGACTTCTTCAATGGCTGGTTGATTCGTAGTAACACACTTTCGAGCGTTCTCTTCTTTTGCGCGCGTTCGTTTTTTCATATCGGTCGCCGTGTTACGTGGCTTACAGGATATACATGATATACATATGCATAAATATATATATATATATATCACGCACATTACACCCGACCACGTCACTCACTCGGCAATTAAATCACAGACAATGTATATCATGACGGTGATTAACAATTAAAAAATCGTCAACTAGCGTTACCTATATTAATTCGGGATAAATAAAAGTTATTGTACAAATTAATATTATGCATTCAATGTAACAAAAAAAAAAGAAAGAACACTGTATTTCATATCGAACGGTAGCAGAGACATCCGAATGTACAAGTGTATGCACGGACACCGCGGTCTTTTCTTTTTTTTTTTACCTCGTTCACCGCTCTTCCCTTTCTTTTTTAAACCATACATCCTTCTCCTCTTCACCGTCAATGTGTTTGCAGAACGTTCGTTACTTTTCTCTTCCCGTGGATCGTAGACAACTGTAAAAGAAGTACACTTCCGTTACTCCGACGCCGTATTTTCGTCTTCCCCAGAGTCGTCCTGCACACTTGCTACAGCTGAAACGTTACATAAACGCCGCTTTGAATACCGATTACTCTTTCCACAATGGGCTGAGCCAGGCTAAGTTGCACGTACCAATAGACTACATAGCGTTTTCTTGATGATTCTTTTGGAATAGGAGAGTCTCTTCAAAGATGTACTGCTTTAACACTTCTTTCGGAAGGTCGTCCAGCTCCATGTCAAACTTGAACGGCTCTTCCGCGACAGGCTGAAATAATTCACAGCTATACGTGACGGTTATCTGTCGACGCGCCACTACGTTAGAATTCATAAGCGGTTCTGTACTTCATCGGCGGGATCGTAATATTGCTCGAGGTATGGGTGCGCGAGCGCATCCTCCACGACGATCCGCTTGTTCGGATTAAACGTTAACATTTTGTCCAAGAGATCCAGAGCCCGTGGATCAGCGGTTGGAAAGAGATTCGTCCACGGAATCTTTGGCTTGTACGGTAGAGACTGAAGATAATTTCGTGCCTAAAATAAGTGAGATAGATTACACGAAATGTATACGCGAATATGTTTGATAAATTAGGCATAGAACAGAGTATACTTTTTCGTTTATAATGCACTCAAGATCCTCGGGCGACGGCGATCCAAGGACTCCAAGTATATGGTTCAATTGGTCTAAGTAGTGCTTACCAGGGAATATTGCTCGTCTTGAAAGCATTTCTGCGAGAATGCAACCGACCGACCAGATGTCTATAGACTTGGTATAGCCCTGCGGAAAGGGACGGCAAGGTATAGCGCTGCGTTACTTCTAGATTGATATTCAAATTCGAAATGACCGTTTACCTTCGAATTGAGCATTATTTCTGGAGCTCTATACCATCTTGTTGCCACATATTCGGTTAGGAAGCCAGCATGATTATGCTCCGGATCAGCAACTCTGGCTAAACCAAAATCACAGATTTTAAGGTCACATGTGGTATTTAAGAGCAGATTGCTTGGTTTCAAGTCTCTGTGCAGTACATTAGCAGAATGAATGTATTTTAATCCTCGTAATATTTGGTAAAGAAAATAGCATATATGATCATTACTAATAGCCTGAAATTGAAAAAGAGATTTAGATGTGTTGTAAGTTCTAAAATATCTCGGGTATCCAGCGCTACTGTGCCGACCTGTGTTTTAAGAAGTTTGTAGAGATCTGTCTCCATCAGACATTGAACAATATATACATCTTTCATTTGTTCTATGGTAGGTGCCCTTAATATATCCCTTATATCTATTATCTGTAAAAGAAGCATAAAGTCAAGATAGCCTGGTATCTCCTGTCCCGCGGGTCGATAATGGAACACTCACATTCTCATGCTTAAACCTGGTCAGAATCTTTATTTCCCTCAGAGTCCGCTGACTGTACGTCTGATGTTCGAAAGGTGAAATTTTTTTAATAGCTACCTTTGTTTTCGTTACATTATCATAAGCAGATCTGCGGAAAGAAAATCCGAAAGTATGTAAAGAAAAGCTTTTATTCGTATTCCATGGTATTCCACAGATAAGATGGAAGCTTTGTAAGACTCTGGAAGTCATATCATCTACAAAGAGCATATAATGATAACACCATGATGTATGCACATGGTGTTTATGCCCCCTAATCTGTAACCACAATACAGGAAGTGGTTCTTCAATGTCACAGAATCTTGGCGACTTAAATTTAACATACTTTCAGGCCTAATTTTTAAAAGTACTTAAATTGTTAACTACAACACCGAAGTATTGGCAAGAATTAAAGAATACGAAAACGTGACAGTCGTATTAATTACGATGACATATTAAAAAGGATGCGCCACATTGTTCTATCGTTAAAACCAACCTAGCTTCGTTAAATCGTTCGAGGTTGAATATTCCCCTGCGAAAGAGACTCATAAGTCGTGCGCGAAGAGATTCGCTATCGTCATAAAGTATTCGTGGAAGCAATCGCGATCTCGTTAGCGGTACGGCGATAAGAACGATAAGCGCGAGATAAGCGAGAGCGTACAAGGAAGTCGTGACGCCGCACGCAAGTGGACAGGGGTTTGAAAGGGTGTGACAATCGCGTTCAAAACTGGCGCCAAAAGGAGAGATCACAGAAGGATGAGTAGCACTTAATAGCGACTGCACACGGCATCAGGATAGGAGCGAGTCCTTTGGGGTGGCCCGTGGAACGGAAATCTCGCCGAGGGGCCGACAATTCGCCTGACAACTGTATTTTCGATTGTTTATCTTTCGGCCTGTCAGCCAGTCGATACGCGTTCGAAATTTCTCCGAAGTAACGAAGGTAATTAACTCGGATACACTTACACGACCATCCCGTAGGCACCTTCACCCATGTACGACAAATTCGTGTACCGCGGGCCAACCTCGAACGTTTGTCCGCGAACGACCTCGCAATTCGGATTCACACTTGCTGAACCTTCACCCGCCATTTTGACAACTATTTTGCGGCTCCGGTGAAGTCAGGACGAGCCTTGCTTCTAAGCCGACTCGCCACAAACTACGCTACAATTAGACACACTGGCGTGAGGTTTTTTACGCCGCTTATCAATTACGATGTATCGAATGCGCGGTATTTCTGAGACTGGTCGCTAGAGGGTCATGAATAGTGTTGCGTGACCACGCGGACGCAGCCACGGAAATGTGTATAATCGATAGGTAGATTAGGAGGGAAATTTGAAAGCAGATGTTTGCGTGTGATCAAGGAGGGTATAGTTAAGGATACGCGATGCGGGTGGCATGCGTGGGAAAGATCTGAGGCAGAGTCTCAATTAGTAGATCCCGAAACGAATCGCTAGTTTCTTTCAAGTCACGTATTCTTTTAAAAATGCCTTGTCCTTTGTTAGTCTTTAGGAGTGTCGATTGACTCCAGAAGTGTTGGCGACGCTAAGCAAGTCATAAATTTCCTTCAAGGGTTGTTTTCTCGATCCTCCGAGCAGGGCCTACTTTCTCTTCCCACGTGGGCATGCCATTGTGTAACGGAAAAGCGCGCTTCCACCGAGTTTCGAACACCACCCGCAGACGGAGGAAAAGATGGACGCCGATTCGCGGGGGTGTATGGATCATCGACATCAGTGATGGGTAAATCACTAGGAAGCAACGTAATTTACCGTAATTTACGTCACGTGACATACGTGTATAATACTAAAATATCCTGTATAAAATGTCCAGTGGACCTGCCCCGGAAATATAGAGCGTAGTAGGGAAGTTCCCACATCTTTTTCAAGCTTTATTAGACTCTTATATTGCCGGGGCGGGTCCACTGGACGTTTTATACACGTATGTCACGTAACGTAAATTACGTTGCTTTCTAGCGATTTACCCATCACTGATAGACGTACAGTTAGTAAAAAAAGTATTTCTACACTTTTTAAAATCGCATAACTTTCGTAGAATTGGTCCAAACGACGTGAGTTTTTTTGAAAAGCTAGAGGGATTAGTTTGCTAAATGATGTGTTTCGTCGTTTTGAAAAAAATGCAATTGGTTGGAATAGCGAAAAAAATAGTAAAGGTCGTTTTTAAAACTTTTTTTTGTGAGCCTGTAATGAAAATTCAAAAACCCCGTTTGTAGATTTAAGTAAGTTATATACGTGCCTAAAATTTCATCAAAATTGGTTAACGTTGATCTGAGCTATAAACACTTAAAGATCGCAGAATAAGGTCGAAAATCGCTGATTTCGGGAATTTCTGCGATTTTCGACGTCATTCTGCGATCTTTAAGCGTTTATAGCTCAGAGCAACGTTAACCAATTTTGTTGAAATTTTAGGCACGTATATAACTTACTTAAATCTACAAACGGGGTTTTGGAATTTTCATTACAGGGTCACAAAAAAAGTTTTAAAAACGACCTTTACTATTTTCTTCGCTATTCCGACCAATTGCATTTTTTTCAAAACGACGAAACACATCATTTAGCAAACTAATCCCTCTAGCTTCTCAAAAAAACTCACGTCGTTTGGACCAATTCTAGGAAAGTTATGCGATTTAAAAAAGTGTATAAATACTTTTTTTACTAACTGTATATAGACGGAGCGTAAACTGAGGGGGGTGGCAATGCTCGATTTCTTCACCTCCGACTAAAGCCCCGGTCAGTGAACGGCCATTTGGATGCTATCATGTGCCATATATCTGCAAGATTACTGAAGGTGAAGAAATCGGCCGTATGACCGTCTGTTGCGGTTTCCGCTTAGAGGGGGTAAATTGAGTGGGAAATTAACACTGAGGGAGGGTTCTCCCTTTCCAAATTTCAACACACCAGATAAATTTTCTTTAAATTCAATAGTTGCTTTAAACGTTGATCAACGAGTGATTGTACAAAGATGCCGTCGTTCAGGATTGAAAAATGTAACATGTTCTTGTTAATAAAGTTATCCAATTATAAAGATAGTTTCTTAATTGATTGTCTAACGAATCGTTTGATTGGTTCTTCGTTCATTAAGAACGGGCGTTTTTACATGATATCCGTGATTTAATAGCAAAGCAACCGAAACCAATATTTAATCAATACTATTTAACGAGCGTCTCTAAGGAGTATTCCTTGGAATGCTTTGTTCATAGTTTCAGTTGCTCTAAGGGTTTCCGCTGGTGTAAATATGTGTGATTGCGCGAAGTTAGTTATAAGACATAGGGATATCGAGTTTAGATGTAGAGCGTAATTCAAAATCCTTTTGTATTGAAAGATGGATATATTGTATATAGATTCTAGACGAAGGGCACATCTGGAGGGTTTTAGGTAAAGGCAAAATGGGAGTTGAAAGAGACTTTAGCTTTAGGTGCGAACAATGGGTAATGTTATTTTCCCTCGCACATCTGCTTGCCAAACCTTGCTGGAGCGGACAATCATTAGTCTCGTAAAACTCTTGGAATGTCGTATTCGTTTATAATAGTTACCGCTATCAAGGAACGTAGTAAACCTCGGTTCGAGAAAATCCAGGAAGCAATTAAGTCATAAACATTGTTGGGAGTCGCCCCTCGATTCTAAGGGTAAAGCTTACCTGCCTTCTCGGGTACGCGCACGACCGATTTAATTAGGAAGCGTGCTTCGACCAGCGTCCAAAAAGTGGAGGGAAGCGCGAAGAACAGCCCAAGGACGGCAGACGGCTGAAGGACAACCCACCGACGAAGCTTGGGGGACATCACCCTCTTGATTGGACAAAGGGATCCGGGGAAGGAGTCGGAAGAACACCCCGAAACTGGAGGAGTAGGGCGCTCGGGGGTTACAAGCGAGGAGTTAATTTGTAAGAAGTCAGATCAATCTTGTCAGCAGACTAACGAACAGTTTACTCGATGTAACAATACAAATATAGTTCAAAAGTTCACCCTAATTGAATCCTTTAACATCCCCCCACTACTTCGCGAGCCGAGTGCGTTAGCGCTCCACGGACACGAACTGGCGCTTCATTAAAAATTGAATCGCGAAACAAAATTGGTGACAGCGGTGGGATGCTGAATAGACACATCAATAAAATCATTAACGCGATTTAAGGTGAGAGTTAAAATTGTGAACGGAAGTTTCCAGCACTGGATTTTAGCCGACTCGCGAGCGCGCCTTTGAAGAGTCTATTGCGATTGGACGCTGTTTGAACTCAATAATTGCGAAGGAACGCTTAGGTTAAATTAGACGCTGTGAAGTGTGATCATAATCCGTTTCGCGATAACGGAACCGTTGGTGATCAAGGAAATACCACCTTTCACTCTCTAGTTTTGGCACGGATTTTCCTGAAAGCGGAAGGGTGACTACCGGAGACGGGTGTGTTTAGTGGCCGTGCTTGCTACCCCGAAAAACACGAGTACTGATCTTCGTTACCGCATTACTGGATTCAACTGGTTCCTATTGGAGAGTCAACTGGGCCTGGACTTCGTGAACAGTTCTTCGCGGCACCTAAGAAGCAGACGGGCGATTGGTGTGACCGCTGTAGTTCAGACAGCAAATATTTGTAAGGTATATATATATTGGACGGATTGTAATTTTCTTTTGCGAGTATATTAAGGTCTAGGAATAGTATTTTAGCTGATATACATATTCAGAGTTAGCTTGTAATTCGTACAGGATGCTGCGTAGGCGTATCGCAATGGGGAAACGTTGGGGTCGCGTACTCGATTCGGGTAAATCCCAAGAGTTCGAAGTCGAGGATGTGTCCGCGGAATTACTTCGAGAATCGGCTGTTGATTCTACGTCACAACCGGGCGTTGTGAGTCTTCTGCCTGTGCGAGCGACTACCCCAAGCGTCAATTCGCCGCGTTTAGATAACGAAACGTATCGTCCGGTGGCAACCGATGCTGTTAGCCTACCGTTAGTTGCGGCTCCGGAAATTTCCTACATTCCTTTAGAAATAGCTGCGGATTTGATTCCACGCTTTGACGGGAAATCTAGTTTCCTCTTGAGTTTCATAAAACAGTGTCGGTCTGTGAACTCTCGAGTCGAACCATCGGATCGTGAAAATCTTTCGTTCGTAATACGAAGTAAGATCGAAGGCCCTGCGTATTTATTATTGGCGAATCGGCCGGAACCGACAACCGTCGATGAAATCGTGGCTTTGCTCAAGAAGGTGTACGCAGGGTCATTTGATCTTTACCAGATTCGTGGGGAATTGACAGACTTGCATCAGGGAACGCACGAAACAGTGCAATTTTATGGGGCCCGAGCCCGTGAAATATTGAGCCGGGGTTTAGAGGCAGCTAAGGAGAAGTATAATTCGGAACAGCTAATAGGTATTGCGGCTTTGTTAAATCAGATGGCTGTTACAAATTTCGGGCGTGGTCTCCAAAATCAGAATTTGAGGATCATTGTTTCATTGGAGCAGGATCAAACGCTCGATGATGCAATTGATGTCGCGAGTAGGTTGGAGCGGAAAGCGGGAGAATTGTTCAAGCGATTTCCATCTCCGGCTGAGCTTCGTGACGTTAAGGTGGTCACTTCTGATAGTAATAGTTTTAAATGTTTCAATTGCGATCAGGAGGGTCATTACCGCAACAATTGTCCTCTATCAAAATGGAATTTTCAGAATCCATCGGGTCCGGAGAGGTTCAGATGTAACTTTTGTAGAAAGACTGGGCATACCGAGTCGCGTTGTTTTAGAAAATTGAATGGGGATAATACTGGGATGTGACGTGAAGCTTCTGTACCCAGGTCGCCCAGATCATTTAAACTCGGAGGGGACTCCGCGGGGACACCGCAATACATCATTTAGTTTTGTTTCTAATAGTCTCTAAGTTTGCGTTTATGAAGTTTTGATAAAATGTTTCAATACTACTGAACCTCTGTAATCTTTAAGGTATCTATGTAACGAAGGTCATATCAAGGACTATGAGAAATAGTCTGTTAATACACCATATAAAAGCGAAATAGTTATACAATAAGGTAATTTATATGTACAGGGAATATAAATAAAATAACGAGTAGTTTTGCACGCAATTTAATTGTAAATTATTGTGCCTACGTATATTATACATCACACACCGTAACCTACACTTCACATATCGCACACAACACCACGTTGTGGTAGTTTGGTGCGTTGAGTGTAGTGTCCGATGTGTGCAGTGTAGAGAGCGATGTGTGAAGTGTAGATTGTGATGTGTGAAGTAAGTGTAGCGTTATGTGCGATGTGTGAAGTTGGAATAACCTTCAACGCCGCTAGATGGCTGCAGCGTTCTTTAGTGTAAAAAATGAACTATAATTAACGTAATATTTCATACTGGACCTTAAAATGCAATGAACTTGCAACAATATTATTACACAGTATAGTGCAGTTTAGGTTGTAACGATCCTAATCGGGACGTGAGAATTATTAAGTGAATAGATATTTAATAAGTCATGGAGGCACCCTCCTGCAGGCCCTGCTGATGATAATGTAACCATTTTCAACAGCAATTTCACAACCTACCGCACTCTTCCAAGTCTACACTTCACAATTTATATTTGATCGTTCACACTCTACACTGCAATATTTACACTCCACTGTGAACCACCTTATATCCATCACAATATTGTGAGTGTATATACACTCTGCACATTACACACTTCACACTCCATACGTCATACATTACACGCCATACTTAATTCGTACATCACACTTCACACATCAGGCATCTCACACAATTACACTTCAGACATCACACACCCCACACATTGCACTTCACGCACGCTTCACAATAGTCGTACACTGTTCTTAACGTAGAAACTAAGCAGTCGTCTTACGATATGGGCACAATGTGGTAAGTATTCAGGTAAGTTATTCAGCGTCCCACGAAAACGCAACAAAATTGTGTTCAAGGCATAAAATTTCAGTTTGCAACTTTGTGCATTTTCGCAGATAGCACAATTTCGGTTTGCAACTTTGTTGAGACTCGCGGAAAGGCAACAATGTTGCAAATGAGATTGAGGTGTTCGAAGCATAAATTTTCGGTTTGCAACTTTGTGCATTTTCGCAGAAAGCACAATTTCGGTTTTCAACTTTGTGCATGTTTCGCAGAAAGCACAATTTCGGTTTGCAACTTTGTTGAAGCTCGCGAAAAGGCAACAATGTTGCAAAGCGGACCTTTGATTCGCCAACGGCTAAATTTTATTCGCAACATTGTTGCAAAAAATTTGCCCTTTGCAACATTGTTGCGTTTTCGCGGGAAGTTTAAAATCAGTATGCAAACTTATCAACTATTATGTGTGTTGTGTGTTGTATGATGTGTGTTGTTTGTTGCCTGAAGTGTAAGGATGGTGTTGAAATAGGGTGTCAGTAGTGTAAGTATTGTATAATAATTGTACAAACGATGAACGATCGATTCCATATGAAATTATTGGTGAATAATGAAAAAAAAATAAAATGAGGGGCTAAGTGAATAAAAAAAATTCAATCAAATTTTTTTAAATTTATTATAAATTGTCAATTGATGAACAAATGTAATATACTCTAATGAACAATGATTGTACAAACGATGTATAATCGATTGCATAAAAAAAAACTTTCAGGAGATTGTTATTTACACAATTCAAGATGGTGGATTAGTTTGTGTTTCATCGCTACATAAACATAACCTTTCTTGGGTTATGCATCTAAATAACTTTATATAGTTTAAGGTTGCACCGTGCGGTTATTTGTATATTTGTGTGTGAAGTGTTGTGATTCTACAATAATAGTCGATTTTTTCCAGTAAGGTACTCACAAACCTTTTTTAATCGATCATTTTATAGTAATTTTAATAGAAGATGAACGCGCCTCCAACCTTTGAATCATTCCTTCTGTACGAAGGAGAGAAAAAGTATGTATCACAAGTCCTTTAACCTCAGAAATGTCTGAAATAACTTTCATATAATTAACGTTTTCGATAGGATAATCAAGGAACAGGACACTAAGGTTCCCAACGCTGCAATATTTACGGTTAACAAGGAAGATCACACACTGGGAAATATGATCCGCAAGTAAGTTCGTTTTCTATATTTTATTCAAAACAGTACAAAAATTTCACCTTAATTATACAGAAATATAATTATAGTACCTAATATTATCGTACAAATGAATATTAATACTTAGATCTTGATCGTCACTTAACAGCCAACTGCTGAAGGATCCCCAGGTTCTGTTTGCTGGATACAAGGTTCCACACCCGCTAGAACACAAATTCGTGATTAGAATCCAAACGACATCAGATTACACACCCCACGAGGCTTTCATGCATGCGATTACTGATCTCATAGCCGAGCTTTCATTATTTGAGGAACGTTTCAAGGTAAAGGGTGACCAATAAATCGTACACACAAGTATATTTCGTATCTCAATTTATTATAATATGCTGTTCTTTCCAAAAAACTTTCAGGAAGCCATTAAGGAGAAGAAAGAAGGCCTGGATTAAGTCGTCATCAATTGCTTATAGCTACTAAGCACTTATGTATATAGAATATTTGTATGACAAAGTGACCTGATATAATTTTAATAAATAAGTTGAAAACGATATACGTTTGTACGTATGAATGAATAAACGAAGATGATTCAGAGACCATATTCTTCGCTTTCAACCGCTCCTAAATGATCAGTCCATTACAATTTTATTTCTCTTAACTACAGAGGGTGGTTCTATGATAATAATTGTACATTCAAAGACAGGTCTAATTTAGTGAATGTATCGACCCTGTATTAAAGCTCAAAATTAAAAAGGCAAGACGATAGTTCACAGTAGTACAAGTCCACTGAAACGATTCTCGTATCGAAAAGAAGGAAGCACTCCCTTGATTTTTACGCTAGGCGCGCAAACGTTCTCTCTGATCTGGTGTACTACGAGTCGAATCGTTACGTTAAGTTCTCAAAATTAAAGGACGGCGTAAGGGACGCCTAAATTTTTACCGCCGATGGCTCGAGATCTAATTACATATTTCTTAGAGTAAAGGAACTGTCACTGAATGTATTGCGTTTTCAAACGCTACAATAAATATTAAATACGTGTACAGTTCGATATAAACAACTACTGTGTATGTACATAATTACATTGGATTTCTACAAATGGTATGGGTATGCGTTTAACAAAATATGCTCCCTATAATACAACCGTAAACTGACTTATAAATGAACCTTGTTGCTTTGTACTTGCTCGATTACGTGGAAGTAGAGTAAACATAAAGACACGAAACATATCTGTAAACGTGAACAGACCTTTCAGCGACGGATTTCACAAATAGAGTAAAGGGTTCTCATTACATCAGCGGGGGCGTACTTTTTGGATGGACACGCGCAACATCCTATGCGGGAAGACATACACACAACGGTAAGCATTAAATTCTTTTATATAAAAATATACTCTGCAATATTTTAACAGGTCTTTTCGTATCTAGGATCTTTGACAAGCAGTGAAACGGGACTATGAATGATAACACGCTGTTAAAACGTCTCGGCATCATCGCAATCGCGCGTATCGTGCCCGAACACTGTAAAAACAATCAAACTGCATTATACATGGAATTGGATAGACGTAGAGAGAAGGTGGTTAAAATAGCTAGTCGGAAGGGTGAGAAAACGAGTGTCTTGGAAGCAAACTTTGTGATTTAATTAGTCGATAAGTAGTGTATAAGAAAAGAGGGAGGTGTTAGTTGAAGTGAAAATCTTTGGCCGATCTGAGGAACTTTCTCGGGGAGAACTTTGGATGCCTATTTCTTCGTTTAGTGGGGAGAACATTGTAAATTGATGCAACGAGGCATAGAATTCGTATAATTCTGAATAGCGAATTCTTACTTTCACAGTTTTGGCAGTACGGTCTCTCGACTGATAGTTTCTTTGGAGATTTTGCGACTTTCTCTGTGTCTAGGAAGTCTTGAGCTTGACGAGGACAATCTTCTGTTTCGTGCAAGTCGAACTGATCACAGATATCACAGAACATACGCGGCGCAGCCATGCGTTTGTCTAATGTGCTTCTAAAATCAAATGATTAATAACATACAGATATAAATATTTAGTAGCATACTGTTATTATCATTGCTTATATAGTCATTAATCCGAAAATTAAATGTTACGAACTGAGTATAGTCGTCGGCTTCGTTAGCCGGCACTCCTATTTCGAGAACTTCAATTTTACACATTAAAGCTTGATTCTTACGCTGCATATCCACTATCACTGAGTTCAGGAAATCTATTTGACTTTTCGCCATATCATATTCTTCTTTCAATTTCAATACATCAATATCATTGTCAACTGAAAGATAGAAATTTATCTAGTGATGTAGCTGAAGAGAAATTATAAGAAACAATTAGTCAATCGTAAGATAATTCACCTATATGTTGTTTCATATCCCCTCCAGGCGCCTGGAAGATAAATAAATAATGTATTACTTGTCTGATAATCTGGACTCTTCACATCAGAATAGGAAACTTACATCATAATTATTCTTCATATTTTCGCGAGTCAGCTTCAATTGATTCGTCGCTTCCATCCATTTAGCAGTAACTTGTTTGTTCTCCCTTTCCCTAAAAATGATCTGTTATACAACAAATACAGGAACATTTTAATATTCACAACTTTCTACTCACAAATTACTTTGGGCTTCTTTCAATTGTGCAGACTCGGCCGATACGCGATTCAATTTCTCCGTCAAATTTTGCATATTCTTTTCAGCTTCTTTTTCTTTATTGCTCATAGTATTCGTCAGAACTTCGATCTTCTCTTCCTTCTCCCTAAGCAACTTCTCGAAGGATTGTTTCGTGTCCATTAGATTTCTATTCTCTTTACTTACTTCGTCCAGTTTGCTCTGAACGAGATTGAGCTGCTCATTCGTCGTCTGTTCATCTACTTTCAGTTTCTCTGTTTGTGCACTTTCTACTGCCTTAATTTGTGCCGTTAATTTGTCGATTATTATTTCTTTATTATTCAAGTCGCAGAGTTGCTTGTCTATCACACCTTGAAGCGAGAGTTGCTTCTGTTCTAGCTCGGAATTTTTCTGGACTGCAGCCTTCAGCTCAATTTCCTTAGATTTCACTTCGGACTCTAAATTATTCTGTAACTTCACCATAGATTCATCTTTGGAGCTTTGCAGTTCCTTCATCGTGCATTCCATTGCTTGAAGCGAATCAGATTTCGCATTTAATTCCTCTCTCACAGTTTTTAGCTGAGATTCCAAAGCTTTCACGGTATCTTCTAAGGACGCCTTTGCTTCGGCGATGCTAGTAGTGTCTTGTTCTTTCTTCGAAAGTACCTCTTGTATTCTCTTCAGTTCGTCCAAGTTACGCACTTGATCCTCCTTCATGGATACTATCGTATCGTTAAGTCCCGAAATCTGCGTTACAGTTTCTTCAGCTTCCTTCCTCATTTGAGAAAGAGCATCTTCCTTAACTTTAATAGCGTTCGTTGAATCAGCTAACTTATCTTTCAACTCTTTAACTACATTCGACATAGTATCCAACGACGATTCGAGATTTTTGTCTGTGGTTTCTTTGCTGGCTATTAAAGCTTCGTTTGCTTTTTGCAGTTCCAAATACTTACTTTCTACTTCTTGGAGAGCGGAGTCCTTGTCAGACATCAATGACTCTAATTTTGCACGATTTCCTACTTCAGCCGTAAGCTTCTCTGTTAATTCTTCAATGGACCAACGATTAGCACTTTGATCCGCGTCTAACTTAGATTTTACCTTTTGCAAAGCCTTCGTCTCTTCTTGGGAGGCAGTTAACTCCGCACTTAAGTCATTCATTTGCTTCTGCAGCGACGAAACTTCTTCTTTATGCGAATTTTGCAACGCGTCACACTGCTTTTGAAGGCTGAGGACTTCCTCTTTGTTATTTTGTAACTCATTTTGAAGACTCAACACTTCTTCAGATTTTACTTTAAGACTTTCTTTAACGTGTTCAGTTGCATTTAATGTTTTCTCAAGTTCAATGTTTGCCGCTTCGATCTGTTTTAATTTCGCAGATAATTCTGTACTCAATTTTTTATGCACTTCTAATTCAGACTTGTTGTCCTCCAGTTTTGACTTCTGCTCCTCAATCAGCGCATTAGCTTTATTTAATTCCAAGCCTGAATTATTTAATTTTTCTTCGAAAGATTTTAACATGCCTTCGCTCTTGAAAGCTTTGTCCTTCAATTCCTCAACTTCCTTTTCTTTTATTCGCAAATCCTCGTTGTATTTTACTAGTTGCTGCGACGAATCAGTGGAAGTACTTATCAGATTCGCAATATCAGATTCCTAAATACGATTTGAAGGATTAAGGACCTTTACTTTAAAATTTTTATATTAATACTGTGAAAAAATAAACTACCAACCAATTTGTCCTTTTGGGCTGTTACTTGCGATATTTTATTCTCCGCACCAGCCACCTGCTGGTTCAATTTTTCTACGTTGCTTTCAAACACTCGAAGTTCGCTCTCCAGGTTTGTCTTTGTTTGCTCCGATAACGTAAGAGCATCCTGCAATTCTGAAGGACAAAGATTAACAATGCTAGTAACAGAAAAATTACAATTGCATATATACGCTGTTTACCTGAAGTTCTTTCTATAAGATTTCTTATTTCTTCGTCTTTGTTCGCAAGGATCGATTTCAATTCGATTATATCCTGCTCCAATTTGCCAAGCAGCAAAGATTTCTGAGACACGTCCGCATTTACTTGCTCGATATATTTCGCTTTCTCTTCGATCTGGCCCTGATAACGCTTAGTTAATTCTTCTATCTCAGCCGCTGTATTGAAACGAAGCTCCGTCAACTGCTTCTCCTTTACCTTCAATTCTTCGCTTAATTTCTTTAATTGTGTCGATGAGTTTGCCTCGGTGGCGATTAAAGAAACGATATCTTGCTCCTAAAAAATACAACAATTAGCAGCAATAAAATCGAGTTTGATAAAAAGGATACTAACTAATTTTTGTTTCTCCTGAACGATTTTGAAACTATCTTCAGCCTTCGACTGATATTCCTGTATTTGCTTAGACAGTACGGCATTGCTTTCTTCCACTGACTTAAGCTTTTCATTCAGTTCTGTGAGAGGCAAAATGTTAATAACAAATTAAAATGTTTCTATTAAACAATTTTTATAATACGAACATACCTTCAAGTTTCCGTAAAGCAGCGCTCAATTCTTCGTCTTTGTTTTTACTCACATCAACTTGAGTAGACAGCTCGCTCATCAATTTTTCGATTTCAGATATCTTCTGATCGAGTTGCATGGAAACCTCCTTGATCGTCAAATCCTTCTCATTCAACCGTTCGTTGAATGACTGTGAAAGCTTGTCGATTTGCTTTAAATTCTCCGCTTTGAGATCTTCCAAAGCAACGTTCTGCGCTTCTAATTGCTTCTTCGATTCACCTTCCAACTCCTGCGTCTTCACCTTTATGAGATACTCTTTCTCCTCCACCATCTGCTGATACTTAGACGTCAACAATTCCTTTTCATTCACACTCTCTTGCTTCATAGTCTCTATCGTTTCTATGGCTCGTCGCAATTCCTTTTTTAATATACTTATACTACTTTCAAATTCTTTTCTCATGTCTTCTATCAACGCGTTTTTCTCCTGCAAGTCTTTCATCGCTCGTTCTAATTTTTCCCGCAGATTCGCCTCCAATATTTTACGCGCCTCGTTCTCCTTCTGATTTTCCCTCAACTTCGACTCCAATTCTTTCATTTGCTCCACGCATTGCTCCACAAGCGTCGATTTCTCGAGCATCTCCTTCTCCAGACTAGTTTTCGTCTCCTCCAAACTTCTATTTCGATTCTGTAAATCTGTATCAATATAACGTTAGAAAAGAGCCGTGCGAAATAACGCTCGGTGAGGTATTATTCTTTACGCTACCTTCCAACTGATGTTTGCCTTGAGCACTAGCACTGGAGGCCTCATTACGGAGGCGCGATAGTTCCTCTTCGGTCTCAAACAACTTTATGTTGTCCTGTTCAAGCCGAGAAATACGTTCCCTCTCCTCCGACAATTGCTTTTCGAGTTCTCTGATCCTGTTTTCATTTACAGTATTTATCACCTAATGACAAACGTGCTTGTTTAGTACGGAGGCAGACCAATTTACGTGTGTGACAACTAACATGAAGCGCATCAAGATAATACAATAAGGGCACTGATTAGTGATTCCCCAATGACCGATACATCTAATCGATCGTGAGAAAGGCAGAGATGTAAATGAAGTACAAATATATGACTGTCTGATATGCTTGAACAAATGCAAAACGTGTTATTTGATCTTGCCATGTAATAATAATATACAACCGTGAAACAACAAACGAAAGAAATACAAAATTCCAACGTAGTATTTGAAACGAAAATTACAATAAATAAATAAATAAATAAATTACATTACTCTTTAAATGCCTCGTATGTTGGCGGAACAATTGCTACGTATTAACAATCGATTCATACGTAAAGCACAGATCGAGCGTGAAGGAAGCATTACTGGAGACTTAACAATTATTCTGCAGTGCACCGCAAAGCGTGTTAATCCCGCACCATTTTAACGTATCACGTGTCGCGTGACGAATTAAACCTACTCGTTCTATAATACAATTTCAATTTCAACTTCGCGAGACCCTCTTATTTCTTAAATGTACCGTACTAATTCAGACGAACATTGCACATCACCGTGACTTGAACTTTTAAACTTAATGTTAACTCGAGGCTCGAAGAAGAATTAGTCGCGAAAGCATTGAAGAGAGGGTATCTAGTGACGTCACATAGTTCTCTGGCAAAATTGTGATGAAATGCTAAACGACATGACTACAGTGACGATAAGAGAAGCGGTGCAGAAAAACAGCATCATCAACCCTTCCGCTGTCCCAAACGGCTGCCATGGCATACTCACACATTGCTCAGTTCTCTCTTTCTGAAAATAAACGATAAGTTTCTTGCGTTAACCCACAGCCTCGACAAAAGTACGCCGTGTGCCTCGCGAAATTTAACGAGCAACGCGGCACAAGCGGTAGCTTACGAACGACTATTCGGGGGTAATTTCACGTTTCTAACTGCGCGTAATCGTAGCTTCTTTTACCCACCACCACTTATCATGGGGAAGCTCTTAACTCTAATTGAAGCGTATTAATCTATTTGCTAGTCTTAAGTAATACCTGCGACTCTTTACAGTTCCGACAAGCGACTGTTGTACACCGATATTTTAAAACAGAACGGGCGAAACAGAAATCTGATTAAAGTAAGTGAAACAGAAGGAAAGGAATGACGAAGAAGCATGTAAGTCTTGTTCATTTCACCTTATTCATTCCCGGATACTTGACAAGATTTTAAGAATCGTTAAGCGTGTCTAGAATCTTTCCTGTGAAAGTCTTAATGTGTAGATACATACATCTGGAATAAAAATTGTACAATTAAGATGTGTACCTGAATATCGTCCTTATTGACGGACTCTTCTTCAAAGCGAAATAGCAGGTCTTCGCATTTCCTCTTCTCCTCCTCCAGCTGCACGGCCAGCGCATTCTTCTCCTCGAGTAATTTCGTAAGAGCGGTCTCCGCCTCCGAGACCGTCTTTTGCATTTTCTCTCGGTACTAAAATCGAAATTCTACGATAGTAATTGCGATGCAAGCATGCAAATAGCGCGCAACGTTATAAGCTATACCTCCTCATATTCTTGCTTTATCGATAGCACAGACTGCTCCGCCTGGTCCGCTTGGTTTGCTGCTTTCGTAACGCGTTCGCGTTCCAAGTCTCTTTCTTTTCGAAGGATCTCTATCTCCTGTTGCTTCTCCTTCAAGGTTTCCTAAAACGATGGGGCCTTGTTAAGACAAGTTACACTCTCCGTTAAGCTACCGATTCTATCTCTACGAAATCGACTAACACGGTATTAGATCTTTCTCATGGGAATCGGGTGAGTAGGGTACATGCTTGTTGGAATCAATTGTACCATTGCTTGCTATGTATCTTTATATTTTCCGTTTGTACATTTAACAAGAAGCTACTATTTAATTATTGTTTTTAGAATCAGTGACTGCCTTCGCTCGATTTTACCAGAATCTCGTTACGGCTGAACTTTTGCATTACTGGCTGAATGGTTTCTAATAAATGCGAGGTAGATATACAAAGCGAAGGGCGGAATGGCAGTGCATAACTTGCAACTTAAATGTACACGACAACCGCATCATGGTTTTTTGAGTCGGCAATCGACTGAACATTTTATTTCCAACTAAACACAGAGTAACATCTATAAGCGTACGAAGCAAATGATTGGAGTTAAGTACTCATTTAAACGAAGTAGCTTTTGATTTCTGTAACGAAGGACTTTTCGTTTGACGAGCATGAGCGAAGTAAATTATTAAAATTAAAATCAGGTACCCATCCGAGTGGGGAAATAGATTAGGGAGATTAGGAGGGATGGACGGAGGATTTTATTAACATCGTGTACAAGTATTTGACTACTTTTCTAGACTACTTATCAGCTATGGTACAGCTAGGAATTACATACTAACGGACCAAGTAGCAATACCTACTACGACCAAATGGTAAAGGTAACTAAATATGTTTTGGCTCTTAAATCATAGAGGATTATGCTTAAAATTAGGCAATAAATAATCACAACGCATTTGTTAATCTACTTCTACGGCATACTATTTGTAAAGAGCGCTTCGACTGCCAAACGGCAATACAAGTAAATGTTAGATCATGATCTCACCTGCAGGGTGGTTCGTGCAGGTGTCGACGTGCGCATAACAGGCCTCTGGAATTTGGGATGCAACAAAGAAAACAATAAAAATTTTATCATGCAAACTGAAACAGCTATACGCTTAAGCCACAGCTCCCTCCGTATCTTTATCCACATCGTCCCCTAACAAATAACTATCCCTGGGTAACAAGAATATATAACGATCCTATAAATCCCGAGTATTAACAATAGAATACTGCTTGACGAGGCAATTCTTCAAGTGTTTAACAACGATGTTAACGCCACAAGGCTAACAAAGTTCACAGTTTGTAAATACTAAGAATACTGAACGACTCTTCGAATCTAGCATCGAACACGATTTTAGCTAGGCTTGGCTATCTACCACTCTACGGTATTACTCAGCAAAAAACAGCTACAACAAGAACAAACAATAACAAATAAAACGTGTGTCTCTATGAAACTAACAACGTCTCTAGCTGTAAGTGGTAAGTTAATAACAATTCGCATTTCCATTCGCAAACATGTTTGCCACGTGGAAGCCTACGCTGCTCAAAGAAAGTAGCGGACCACTTGTTCGAATAATTAATCTACGAGTTAGGCATCCCACAAAAGCATCGACGAAGTAGGTAAGACCCTTGTCCCTCATCTTAGACGTTCGTCCCAATCTATCGAAGTGTGGTACGCTAATTCCTCTGAGCAGCGTACGAAACAGTAGAGACAGCAGCCACGGGTCTGCGCCGAGGGCAGAAGATGCAAGCTGCAGTACAGGCCATCCTGCCTCACTCTGGCACCGTGAATCTTACCCTCGCGGTGCTAACACCAGCCCTGGTGGCTGTGGTCGCCGTGCTGGCGATGCTCGACAGCGAGATCAGCGACTCTCTGGAGCTGGCCTTCTTCAGGGAGGAGTTCAAGGATGCGCCGGTTGGTCGGTGCACCATGCAGATCGTCCTTTTGCTGGATGGTGAACGGCTGACCTTGTGCGCAGGTGCGAACAGGCCGTATTTAGGCCGACACTCAAAGTACCTGAATCAATGCTAAGTCAATTAGCAAGCTGCACTAACGGGCGCTTAATTAAGTATCGATAACTCAGATTTCAGGACAAAAGGGAGCAGATGGATGCAATAATCTGGTACAGGTAGTTTCTACATCTCTAAATCTCCAGACACAGTGGCGGATTTAATCGAAAGGACCCCCAGGGTGCCATTTTAAAAAACAAATTATAATTGTATCCAAACACTATTTTTTCTGTTCTACTACGCTCAACCAATTTGTAGTAAACTCCCTCTTCATTTTGCACAAAAAATGGCCCCCTCAGAACGTTCGCCACCTGGGCCTTTTCCCTTAAATCCGCGACTGTCCAGATACCTAAGATATCGTTCCTGGACATTTGGGTATGCGGGTTCTTTTGGGGTATTCTGTGTTATTTGTTGGAAGAACGATGCAGACCTCTTGTCACCGATGGATCCGTCGTTCTTCCCCACCGGGTCGTCGAGCTCCACGCCGCACCATTCGCCAGCCGCGAAATCCGTGGTGCCCAAGTACCTGAGGACACCCGTTTTGCTGCCCTGGCTCGACGACACTATTACCCTCTCGCCTATCCTCAGATCCCTCTGCGACACAGTGGACGACAGACTGGTCGTGGATGCGTCTGTGTGACGAGTTACATGCTTTACAAACCGACCTCTCTGGTCCATTACACTCGGGGCGGGAAATATTGGTCGGTCAAGGCTCACCCCTCCGAATCATTCTACTCTTACGCTCGCCGATAGAGAACAGGCTCTCACGCTTAGCCATTGAACGGTCAATATCTTCTCCACCGAGCGTATCGCGTGCAAGGAACGCCGTTTCAGCGTGGAGGGAACAATATCTAATTCCTACGTCTACGGTCTACTTTATTACTGGCGGTAAGAAGGCGAGGGATTGCTGGCACATCCTATTTATTCACTAAAAAAAAAAGACGATTCAAGAAAACAGGTCTGACTATAAATACTACACACCTGGGGACATTGGAGATTGTGACGTGGAGTGGAGTGCAAGAGGGAGGCGCGTTCTTTTAATGGGATCTATAAAGCCGCCTCGGCGCTACCGCTAATAAATAAACACACAGCGGGCTACATGTTAGACGATAGAATACTTTTACAATATTAACGTAACACAGTGTGATCCGAGGTACTCTACGTGGCGTGCAATTAATGGTGACCGACGATGGGGGCACCCATCGTCCTCGAAAGCCTGGACCCCATGGTCGATATCAAGGGACCATGGGATCTCTCGAATGCAGAGGGACACAGCGGGACAACGTGATTCTTTTTATTGCACAACAGATAGGTTTCGACATTAAAGCACGCTACGGGCGAGGGGAGTATCTGCACCGATCCTTACTCAACGAAGGAGACATGGACTTCCCGAGGCTTCCTTTGGTGCTGTCGGGTGGAGTCGTCGGGGTCTTCGGCGACATCATGGGGAAGTCGGTCAACGGGTCCCTGGTCAGCCTGGTCAAGCGAGAGAATATCCCTCGCTTTGGCTCGCACTGAAAGTACCGAGAACCAGCCACCGAGCCGTCGTTCTTCCCTAAAGTTCATCATCGTTCAATCTCTCCGGCTCTTCCGGATCAACAGTGTCGAGGCATGCTCTATGAGGGAGAGTCTTACCGATCGGCTCATCCAGGACGACGCCGGCCCAGTCCCCTGGTGCGAACTGGGTCTCTCCGATGTAGGCGATCGAACCGGGTTTCGTACCACCCACCCATACTCGGTCTCCTATTATAAAGCTGTCGGTGTCCTCTGTCAGGACCACGCTAGTATCTGTCCGACATCGAACCACAAAACACGTTTAATAGCTCCAGGGATCATTGCTTCGTTTCTTGGGATTGCTGGGATTACTGGGAGTTCACTGCTGGGAGATGCTTGACCAAGCAGTCGAGCGTTTGGTAACTGTCGTGGTCTTGTTTAAGCTAGTGGCACGCTCACGGACACGCTATTGGATACACAGAAGGGGGGTAGCTTTCGCGGGGCAATTTGCGGGGTGAACGATGCGTCTGGGGTAGCTGCAGGGCGATGCAAATGTAATATTTTATTCTATATAAAGGGTCTTTCTTTCAAAGGATCTTTAAATAACTTATAACGATTTCTGGGGAGGCTTTCTGCGAGTATCTTTTAAGGTAATAAAACCCCCCGAGTGGGTATACAACTAGTTACTCTACTCATCGATCTCTTCAAAAGCAAAACGAGAGGAATCAGGCATCTCACACTTGCATCGCCCCGCATCGCAAAGCAGTGGCGCGCTCACAAGGAGGCCAAGGGGCCTTAGCATCCCCCAAAGAAGGGGCATTCTAAAACGAAAAGAAAACTGAACTGTATTCTTTAAATAAATATTCGTAGCCACCTAAGGAATTTAAAATATTTTACCCCTTCAACTCGGCTCCTCCAAGCTTGAATCTCGAGCTCAAAATCATCGCGTATCTCATATAGTATCAAAATACAGAGTAGAAGGAGGGAATAGGCAATGATGGAAGCACCTACCTGATCCTCTGCGCAGGCCAGCCTCGCTTAACCGACGGCCGTGCGTTTCCCAGAGATGGTCCATCTGGTCTGTGGTGTCATGCAAAACAATGCAAGAAACAATGCAAATCGTACAAGACAAAACATGCTCACGGTCTCACGGGTGGAACGTCGCAATCCAACTGACATTAAACAATGAACATCACAAAGCTTGGACGGTGTAACTCGATATCGGTATTATGGAACAAAAGTCACGGATCATAAGAGCACCCGTGACACGCGTTCCCCAACGGGGGCTTGGTTTCTCGATTATCAATGGACACATCGGCGATACAGGAAGTTAATTTCGCCTCCGAGGTTCTTAGACGGGGGAGTTATGTAAAGGAGTAATTAACAGGGTGTGTTCGCGTTGCGTTTCGATTCTAGCCATCCGCAGAGAAACTAGGAAGAGTTCCCGGCGAAAGGATACTCCCACTTTTTCTAGTCTTTTAATTCAACGCGCAAGATTGATGACCGATTTAATACGCAGAATGTCGGTTTCGCGCGTCGGCAAACACGATAACGTTATCGCGGTTGTCTCTATATTAATTCAATTGCACCAGTCGACCGTATTGCCGCATCGGCTGCGATCGGTTCTGGCAAAAGGAAAAATGAGAAAAATATCGCGATTCCCGATTTAATTAACTATTTATGAGGCGCTGTGGGCGCCGATGGTAGTAGGTCGTTCGAGTGGGTGGCGGTCTCTGTTCGACTAGATCGATCTGCGATTAGAACGTAGCGATCCCGCGCGCGCGCGATCTCCGCGATAAATATATCGGTAAACCTCTGTTACCCCCGAATTATGAATTAAGTGAACGGAGTCGATGAAAGTGTCCGTTGAAGAGGTCGCAAACCATGCAATTAGTTCCTCATTCTCAAACACTATGCACGCGCCAGTTTCTAGCAGAGATTAGATAAAAGTTTTATTTGAAATTAAAATTTCGAATAACGAATAAAATTTGAAAAGATTACTCGTCACGTGTCGAATAGAATTAACTCGGATTAACAAACGAATGACGAGTCATTTTTTTACTTTTATTAGTTATTCGAAAGTTTATTTAAATAAAGATTTCGAATCGTCAGACGTGAGTCACATTGGAGAAACTTGAAAAATGTAACTTTTAATTAAATACAAGGGAATCTGTTCAGATCTGTCCGACTCGATTATAAAGAGATCGCGTCTCTTTATAATTTAAATAATTGAATTCGATGATCAGGTCTCTACGAGAGCTCTGCGACGATACCAGCTGGTTGTAATTGTTAGATGCTACGGGTGGAACGAAGCATTAACGATTCTAATCGCCGAACGTGACTCACGTCGAAGGAATTTGACTTCCAATTCAGGTGAATTCAGGCGAGCTCTAGTTACGATCGACCATTCAAGTTGAATTGTAACCGGCGTTTTGACTTTTACGGGGAAGCCCAGTGTACACAGAGGATCGTATCAAAATAAAGGCAGCGTAGTGTCAAGCACCTTGACCGATTGTAACGCGATACCGTGTAAAGGTAGCGATACAATCCACTCAGCCACTTCAGCCTCGCGAGCGCGCGCGTATGTATGTAAACAAGGTTAATGGCGTAGCCGACTGTAGCCTATTCGATTACTGTTGCGTTCGTCAGGTAACAATTTGTTCCTGGAATCTAATCTAATGATCGCGCTGTAACGTGATCCGCGAGATCTCTGCTCCAGAATCGATTTTCAATCGCGCTCAATGGCAACTCGCTGATGTATCAAAAGCATTCTTGCCTCGGGGTTGGATTGGGTACCTTGAAACTGCGTTGGACTCCTCCGAATTGCATTGAATTAATCCTGTTGCACGTAAAGATATCAATAATACAAATTGCTGCGCCAGAAATCTCTTTGTTGCTCTGGGAATCTTCGAGATGAATTATAAAAGAAACTAGCAGGCTTCCAAATTAATGGAGGCTAGCCCTGTCGCATACCCTTCGAGATTTCTCACGACAAAATTAAACTATATCGTCCGTGTATTGTTCTGAACGAATACAGAAGCGATACCGCAACGAGGTATTAATTTCGTAAGCTTCACCGCGGTAAATTGAATAGAATCGAACGACAGTCTCGGTTTCTAGCAATTAAGAATAATAAAATGGCCCCCAGATGCTACCTGGCTCTTCCCGATCCGATTACCAATCTTCGACCCACGAGCGGTATTAAGAATGCGATCCAGCGTGGTTACATCAGCCGGCGCCAAGTCGAAGTTAATTGAAATTCGTGGATCGGCTTGAGAAACCGACCGTTAAATATCGAGCGCGCCTAAAAGGGGCAATATCCCCCTCCTACCTTTTCATAAACCGTTTTGTCTCTCCATATTTAGCCGATGGTGCCACGGCTGGGACACCATGAGGCCGATTACGTCAGGGCGAAAGATCGTCACCTTAAACAAACACGAGCTGCGAAGGAATGCTAATGAGCAGTGTGACAAAAAAAAAAGGAACGTGTAAACACCGGAATGATCTGATTGCAAACTCAGAGTCACAAGCGACGACACCTTGAAACAGGAATTCCATGAATGTTCAACAACACTGGTACATTCAGAGCTCCGCGCACATCACTGCTTCTGAGCATTTCGATTTCAAGGATAGCGGTTGGGTGGCAGAAGTGGTCCTGAGGGGGCACTCTAAGCGTAAGCGATCTTAAGAATTCATTGGCGGCTGTCGAGCAAACTTACGCCTACCTTAATCAATCATCACCATGGGACGAGATTAAACTAATATTTATTGAGAATCTGCGATGCCCAGATTGACTTTGAGTAGTGAAATAATTAAGGTACTTAAACGGTAACCCAGAAAGACGATTTGAATTAGCAGGAGTACAGAGAAACAATTCAGCCCACTAGGATAAAGAACACTAGAAGAATGCTTCGAGGCGCTAACAGGAAACCTAAAGGACACCCGATTTTTTCCCCTCTTCCTTTTTCCATCGAGCGAGGCGCCTAGCAGATCGCGAATATCGAGTATCAGTGGACGTATCCGTTTCCCCGTCGAGTCGAAAATTGACATAGCCACCTTGAGCTTTCCTATCGCGTTGCGAAACCCGAGACTACCGGCATCGCTCGATGCGCGCGACACGCGTGCACCGAGCAGGAAGGATCGCAGGTCCACCATGCAGAAGTCCTGCCCCCCAAAAAAGGGAGGCAGCGCGCGTGGGTGGAACGACGAAACGTGGCCGGGAGTCGAGCGTGCACAACAAACGCACATTGTATTGCGTAACGGCGTGCGTCATGCGATGACTGCACCGACCGCTGCACCGGGAGTCCCTTCCTAGCTCGTCGCCGTGTGTTTTGCCGGCGAGGAAGGCGCTCGTCGGATGAACCAATAAGGCGAGATAGGTGCCCTCGATACGATCGACGACGCGCTTTGTTATCCGCTCGCAATGGCTGCGATGAATAATCGAACGGGCAGATCTGGAGGGATCCAGCGGCGGAGGATCTCTGAGATCGAAGGGGAGGTCGAGGAGGCGAAGGTTCCAGGGCCGATTAAATTTCACTGGCGCTTTGTTTCGGCGAGATGGATCTACGGGGATGCAAACGCTTGAGAAGATAAGTAATTGCGGCGGGGTGTTGGCTGTTCCGAGAACGGTAATTTGAAAGATTCTAGGATAATTATTTTTAGTTAAATTGAAAGGGATGGAAAGGTGCTCCCTGGGATTGAAATTTCGAAGCTGTTAAGGAGCTTCTTCTAAGAGCTAAAATTCTTGAACGCGGGAACCAGCTAATCACCGATATCCAACACACACCGGAGAATCCTTTTAAACAGAGCCAAGAACTCTTCCAAAGCCCTATCAAGGAACAAACTAATATCGTTATCCGATGAATTTTTCTATCCCGTTAGCAGCTACTTACACGAGCACCAAGATCAGTGGAATCCACTTTGCAGGCCCAGTAAATTAGTCGGAGGAGAACGAGGCGTTCGCGGGGGAGCGATAAAATCGTTTCGGTGTACGTTAGTGAGAAGTGAGTCGATGTATTTACCAGATCGCTCGGACGAGATGCGTTGCAGTGAGAGGTGGAAGAACGACTCGCGAGAAGTTCGCGGTCTCGGGCTTCTAAGAGCACTCGTTCGCGCTCCTCTCAGGGTCTCGTGGGCGTACTCGTCCACACGGCGTGGGGAATTAATGAGCCGCATTGATCGCCGATCGAGTCCTACCCCCTTCGCCTGGGTCTAGATCGCTCCTCCAACCGTGGCACACGTGCACCGGGCGTATCGAATCATATCGAATTAAAGTAAATTCGATGAAGCTTCGATACTATCCACACTGCTCCAAACCGTGGATATTTATTAGTCGAGCTTCCAATGGGGGAGCAAAAGGCCTCCTACACCTAATTACGTGCTGAAGCATTTGCTGAGAGGATGTAAATTTCAGATATACTCAAAGGATTGCGTTTCGGTATCTTGACAAGATAACGTCGCCTTATCCGTACGATAAGATTCCCTTGATCGCTCGACAAAGTATTAAGTATTTAGAGTACAAAAGTATTCGTGCATTTGGTTGCTCGTAGAGTATGCTCCCCTGTTCTTTCTTGCCGAGTACACAGAATTGAATATAATAAGTATGTTTGGTAAAAACTCACTCAGCGACAGCCTTGGTGGCGAAGGTGGCACTGCTGGCCTCGGCGGTAGATTGCTGCATGGTCGACCGATCTTCGATGGTGGTCTCAATCCTGATGGTTTTGGTTCTGCCATTTTATATACACCCACTCCTTGTTACGTAACCCTGCAGCATGGAAATAATTGGTTAGTAAAATTAAAAGGAAAGTTCAAGAAATGGGTAAATAAAAGGGAAATAAAACTAGAGGATCTGCGTTGTAACTGATGAAATAGTTAATAGAACCAGGATGATGCGAGACACTATTAATAGGAAACATGAGTTTACGAAGCGAAAGAAGTATTATTACATACAACGCGACGACCGAAATTAATGCCATAGATATATTCTGGATAAAATCATTTTACCGGAAAATGATTGAATCGCTTAATATCAAAATTATATAATTTCGGCTTATCAAATATTTCGACACAGACACCATCGCTGGTATCACTTTCGAAACATACGATTCAAGCACCGTGCATAATAGAAAAGTCGTTACACTACGGGATTGAAATCGAAACTCAAATTCCCACACTACGCAATTCACGGGACTACGCAAAAAAAGAAATATGATTCACGGTTGACATTCGCCAACAGCCACGGAAATAAGGTCTGGTATTCTTATGCCTGCGGGTGCGGGGATTTTTGAAATACGAATTTCTGTTCGGAGCGGATATTATGACGTTGAAAAAAATGTCAAACCGAAGACAGGTTAACCTCTTCGACAATTAGTGCTCGTATTTTGGATAAGAGTGTAGATTCGTCCTCACCTTACTTGAACGTGACGCGATGCTCTCGGCTGCAATCAATTAACATATTTCACAAGCAACTATTAGAACATCACTGTTTTCACAAACGGTCTCCGCCAACTATTCGCACAGATTCGCACGGCAGTTAACGGAAAAGTGGTAATTCCTGGCGCCGGTGGTGCCGTCGCGGTCTACTCGCGAATCAATTCGTAATTTCCCGTCGATTTTACCCTGGTTCCTCCCTACTTTGGCGCAATTATTTGATCGATATGCTTCAACCCCTATATACTTCCCGATACTTCTGACAATTAACGTGCCGTAACCTGCAGTCTGTCCTGCACATATGTACTATCTAGCCCTGCTGACTGACTATTGTTACATAATTGTTTCCCCCTTAAAAGACAATGTTTCCACGACAATTTTTTGCTCTATATCATTGTTACACATTTAGCTTGATCTATGAATGGAGCTAGGTATTTGAATGGTGAATCGTTACATGATTTACATTCTTTATTTGCGCTTTGTGGGATCCTTTTATATAATTTGAACAGTGAAACGCATAATTTGTTAAACTCTTCTTATTTCGTTGAAAGTCACGCTTTGATTGGTCATCGGAGCATCGCGTTTCACGGATTCTAAGAAACTGTTTCCACGCGTGTTTGATACTTTTAATCGAGAAGGGTAATTAATGTTATTTGTCGAAAGAAAAATTATAATAACGTGTGGATTAGGTGACATTAATTGTCAGAAGTACTATACGATTCGTGTATAAAAAAATAATAAATATTTTCCACGTAAATAGTGGCGCAATAAGCAATGCTAATTCAATATTTTGAAGGGCGATTTACATTTACGTTTTTCTGTATGTACGTCTCTTTAACGTCTGCTGCAGTTTATACAAATCGGGACGTAATGAATCACTGAAGTAATTACATCTACGATAGTAATTTGAGGTTAGCTCGAGTTAATGAAAATGATAGTTGATCTGTCAGTAGTGCCACTTGTTGCTCTGTCCAACGAATCTATACAAGTTATCTCTACGTTACTGAACCCTCTGAAAGTTATTCCCTCCGAAAATGGCTTACCAAGGTAATTAAGAGTATAAGAAGGAATTGATCAACTGCTTTAACTTTCACCTACACTCTGTGCATATGTTAACGTTTTCAACAAATTCGGGAATCTTCAGGGACTGGCGAGGCCTCGCAGATTTATTCAACTTGACTGGAGAAATGGTGCTGTGGTTGATGACACATCCGAATCCGTCGGCATATATATTAACGGTTTGGGAAGAGAAGTGCAAGAATATTATGATTAAGGACTTCCAAGCAATATTGGAAGAACTCGAAAGATGGGATATCGTGGACGACACGTTAGAACTTTTTGGTTTGTATTCTTACCATGTAAATCTTGTCAAATGATGCTTTGTACCCGAGTGTCTCTACGTTCTATGCTTCGTGTCACAGAAAGAGACGCTGAAAAGTATTCGACGCTTCTACAGAAATCTCAGTCGTCAGCAGAGGTAATTGTAAATGAGATCGATCAGAAAATTCTTACTGTAGGCAAGTATCGTGTAAGGTATAACGTTATGCTGCTTAGTAACATTATTGAATAACATGCTCCATTTCTCCAATAGATGATGTTCATAGACTAAAGCAGGGACTGGAAAATCAATATTACGATGCTTTCTTATTGTACGCTGACGAGGATGATAAGTTTGCTAAAGAAATGGTGGATACATTGGAAGAACGGCACAATTTAAAAGTAAGACAAAGTTAGTGCTAGATGAAAATCAGGGCTGGATTAAAGCTTTTAGAGGCCCTGAGCGCTTAAGAGATTTTGAGGCCCCTTTATGCAAGGTGATCACATCGACGCGATGTATGATTTCAGATAATTTGACTGAAAAGCAGGGCTGCGGAGTCGGCAGACAAAACTCCGACTCCAACGCCGACTCCTCTTTTTTTCTTACCACCGACTCCGACTCCGACTCCTGCATTTATAATAGATTGTTAATATACTCAATATACAGAAAACTCCGTCGGCGATTATAATCTAAGAACTGACAATGAGTTGGAGCTTGACTTTGTCAAATTTGGGCCAAAGTGACCCTGCATTCGTCGTACGAGTGTTAAACAAAAATATATTGCGAGCGTGTGTAAACGCGTACTTAGAACTCGACACATTCATATTTTTATAAAATTTACTAATATGGAGTCGGCATATATTTTTTCGACTCCGACTCCGGTAATCAGCAATTCCTTCTGAACTCCAACTCCGACTCCGCGACTCCGACTGCCCAACTTCGACTCCATAGCCCTGCTAAAAAGTGTTTCCAGCAAAAGTTAGATTTTAAAATTCAAAAAATTCCTACGGTGCCTCCCTTTTTCCTGATGCCCTAAGCACGAGCTTATTTTGCTCACTGATTAATCCAGCACTGATGAAAGCGGTGAAATATAATTGAAACTTGCTTTTCCAGCTTTGCTTGAAAGATCGAGATTTAATAGGTGGAGTTACGTTTGAACACGAAGCTGTAATGACACTGATATCAGAGCGTTGCAACAGACTAATCGTGATAGTGTCCTCTAATTTTCTTAAAAGTCCGGCAAATAAATTTTTCTTGAACTATGCTCAAGCATTGGGTATCGGTATGTTTTGCTCATTTCAGTAATCCAATTTATATAGCCTGAATGTTACGTTATAATACCTGCTTTGAATACAGACAAACAACAAAGGAAAGTTATACCATGCCTGTATGAAAAATGTCAATTACCACCACAGTTGAGCTACATGTTTATACTAGATTACAATAGGGTGGGTATGTATGACTTCTGGGGAAAATTGCGTGATTCTATTCAAACTCCAAGCGTGAAGAACAGCGCGAACAGGTAAGCACATTACTTTCGTACAGCTCGTTTATTATACCGTATAATAATTAAAATTAATTTGCAGTATATCTGACAAACTTCCTGAAAGAGAGAATCATGAGTATAACGCAGGAAAAGGTGATAAAAATGAAGTAGCGAAAGAAAGCTTAAAATATTTTGAACCTTTGAAAGCACAAGAGACCCAGCGACACGACGATAAGGACAAATTGGAAACCGAAGACAGTCTACACGATCCTCGATTAGATAATCTACAGAATCCAAAAGACAGTAACAAAAGGCAAAACAATTTCCTACAACGGACGATG
Source organism: Andrena marginata (assembly GCA_963932335.1). Taxonomy (NCBI): domain Eukaryota; kingdom Metazoa; phylum Arthropoda; class Insecta; order Hymenoptera; family Andrenidae; genus Andrena; species Andrena marginata. The sequence continues at coordinate 10,622,151 of OZ010660.1, forward strand.
AAAAAGTGGACTAAGAAGTCGGAAAACGATAAGAAACATTATGTACCAATTACAGGGACAGTGAGTTTACCATCCCTTGTTGGCTTGGACACATTAAGCACGTCCGCGGAGTCTGTGGAGAAAAAACAGAAAACAAAATTTATACATAAATGTGTGAAGAAAGTGCAATTGAAGAAAGTGCTTGTAAAGTCATAAAATTCTTCTATGAAAGTTTCACTATGATACAATATTTAGAAATAAGGTGACTGTACTATATTTTGATAATATGTATAAATGTAAAGTCGTTAATAAACTTTTACGCCATATTCTCCTAAAGATAAAGAATTATATTAATACTTTCCACGTTAGATCATTTTTAGCATGTGATGAGACAGATAAATACAGAGAACACGAACGTAACTCTCCTTTTGGGCGCTTTGCTCGTGACTGACAAGGAAAGTTCCCAAAGCCGGAAATTCCAAAAATTCTGAGGCTTTGTGAATACGTAGGGGATTTTCTCCTGATTACAACGCAATTTTTGTTTGCTGCTCAAATTTACTCTAAGGGGATGAAATTGACCCCTTAAATTCCGGGTATTTTCCGATTTTGTGTTATAACTCGTGAACAGTAAAATAATTTTTTTACCAAATGATAGATCTAGTTAAAAGAAGTAACTTAGGTCTTGAAATCTTTTTTCTATCTTACAGATTGCGAGTTACATAATAAAATCGGAAAATAGCCGAATTTTCAGGGGTTAATTTCATCCCCTTAGAGTGAATTTGTGCAGCAAACAAAAATTGCTTTGTAATCAAGAGGAAACCCCCTACATATTCACAAAGTTTCAGATTTTTTTGAATTTCCTGGTTCGGGATCTTCCCTTGTGACCAGTGGTGGGTGCGTATTTTACCTAACGTAGAAAAGTGAATTTTCTACGCATAGAATAAGACGTAGTAAATAGCTTGACTTTATTATGTCATGTATTTTATGTATAAAATCACATTGTTTGAAAAACCGTTGCAGACTTTGGAACGTTATAACCTGCATTGACATATAACCAACAACATGAACAATTTATGAACAAAGTTCTTAAAATGGTCAGATTCGATAACACTAAATGGAATGTTACATCCAAAGAATTAATTTGCCAAAGCTTTATCAATTTCTTCAGAATCCATGTTTATAAGTTGATGTATGTATGTACAAATTTGAGTATCCTTTGCTCACCAAAGATACGAACTTTATTAAAAAATTTCAAATTATTTATAACTAGGGGGTGAAATCGAAGGGAAGGGATGGTAGATTGGTAGAGGTTAATAGTTTGTATTTGAATTTTTGACATTTTCTACATTTTATACATTTTATACAATTATTTACATTTTTTACGCGTGTCACGTAGTAAATTCGATGTAACGTAGTAAACCCATCACTGCTTGTGACAGCTTGTGACTCACTTAAGTTGTGAGCGTGCGCAGTCATGCGCAGTGTAATATACTATACATTCGCTTCCCCCACTACAGTGCCTGTCACTGATTCGCGTGCAAACACGGTTCGGTATACTTTCTCCAGAGGGCACTGACGCGCGTACACGTCACAGGCTTGAATCAGTTAAATTCGCGTCAAAGTTTTTCGCACATTTTGGCGCCATCGACCAAAATCGCTTTTAAAAGTGCCTTTCTTCTGCTTTATATGACTCAATGTTTGTGCAAACCAGGTGAAAGATAGAGGAAGCCACGAGAAACAATTGAAATACACGTATCGCGTAGTAAAACCGAAAGCAAGAAGAATGGTGCGTCGGAAAAGTGAAACGAGGTTAGTTAACGGTCATGCAATGTTACACTTAACAAGTCAATATGTACGAAATAACAATACTGTCGGTGAAAAATATGCTTTTGGAATCGCTAGTTGATAATTTCCAGTGATTTAACGTTCGGGGAAGAATAATGTTCCGTGTGAATTTGTAAATTTGTAGATTCCACTGAGCGAAGCCTGTCACTTTGAATTATCGCAAGCGTCGTACTACGCGTATTTACTACGTGAAATATTATTGTTAGTGTTATCTATGAAACGGAACCTGCAAAAATGTAGCGTTTTTGTTATAGTTCACGTGCCAGTACACCGAGTGGTGCGAAATTTAACGTAAGTACGTATATTTTCGTAAATTCTTCTGCTGCTCCATTTTCGCTGCACTTTATTATATATATAGTAAATAATGTCTAGATGTTGTTATTATTCGTTCTAAATGCTTTCGCAGACTCGTGTTTTAGTGAATAAATACGGAGTAGCTCATAGACAAGCACGTGTTTTAACAGAAATTCGATATTTGAGACGCTCCATAAAGTTACTAATACCGAAACTTCCCTTTGCCCGTTTAGTGAGAGAGATTCTAATGGACCTATTTCCATCTAGCAATATCAACAGGTAGGTTTATCAGAATTTTGATAACCAGCTCTATGTTTTTAATATCCCCTGGGCATCGTATAACTTCAGTTTAACGTGTACGTAGAATACAGGCTAAAGCATTGGAAGCGCTGCAAGAGGCAGCTGAGGCGTATATCGTTCAGTTCTTCGAAGATTGTATATTACTGTCAATGCACGCAAAGCGCGTGACTCTTCAGATACGAGATATGATTCTAATGCGCCGACTAAGAGGAAGAAATGACATTATAAATAAATGACATATTTTAATTCTTAGGTTCATAAATTAAAGCAGATTCATGATTTGCATGCTCGATATTAAATATTATGTTAATATTGTTCTATTTTATGAATGGTATTTTATGTCGTGGTGATATTTATATTTCTCACCTAGTTAACGGCTACGAAAGTAAGACACTGATATTTTTAATCAAATTTAATGTAAACATTATAAAACCCACCAGCTGTAAAACTTTTTATATTTGACGATGGCGTGTTTAATAAAGTAATGAAAGGAGAATGTGTTCGTTGAAAGTATCTAGTGGGTCTTCGTCGCAATGACCAACTAGGCTAGTAATACTTTGCTAAATAAAATTTATTCTGTGAAAAACATTCAAACGTCCGATAAAATTCTTATTTTTACTTTACGAAACTTTGGTAAAATATACATTTCATCGATTCTTACGGCAGGATCCTTACAACATTAAACGTCGAAGCTTCGTAAATTTCACTTCGTACCGGATTTGTTCGAACTTGCTACGTACGTAAAGAGATAACATCAGTTAAAAGTGATACCTGTAAAAACGCTTATTAAACGATAAAGATATGGTAACCGATCGTTACATTTAAAATTTCTGTTACTTTTCATAAGTGGGTTAGCTGCCTTCACTTACGACGTCTCGCCGCCAGTGGAACACATTATACTCGACATATCCTAAAAAAAAACCGGACTAAAAAATAGTATTACAAATAACAATGCTACCTATCTACGCGTTTACATATCTATAATACAATTCGATAAGGAAATATAAAAGCCACCTGAAAAAAAGCAGGCCACTCTCACAACATCCTCTGGTAATTAATCGTACCAGAGACTCGCCGTGTTCCCTAATCCTGAACTTCTCCGAGAAGACACTTTGTAATAGGCACAACATTAGTGTTATACTTTCATGCTGCCTGTCATTGTACAGAAATTCTACCATGGCGATGCTTTGCTTCTTTATTCGCTGTACACTCCACAAACGTCGTGTATACTCGCGCGCGAACCGACTTTCCGAACGTTCGCGTTATCCCTCTTGGGACACCCTAAATATTTATATAAAAAAAAGAGACGAGAAGGAGAAACTAGACCGTGACATGGAGAAAGAAATACTGTACCGTCGAGGCGAGTCTGTACATTGTCGATAAAGGAAATGGGGGGAGAAGGCCGAGTACGCGGGACAAGCGAGTATATACGACACTCGGTCGCAACGCAGCTGGAATCACAAAGTCCCGATTACATAATATCGACATCGCTACGTTTAACATTTGTAAAATTAAATAACAAGTCTTTGTATCACCGTATCCAGGAAGTCACGTAGTCACTTCCTCATGAAAGACCGCACCTTGTTCACGCATTTGTCCATAAAGTTTTTCTTTCGCTTCGGCTCAGCCCCGGTGGGCAACGAGAGCAACGAGCCTTGCTCCTTCATCTTCGGCTTGTACTCGTTCGACGAGATGCTCTCGTCGGAATCTAGCCCCGCTCCACAGCTCTTCGCCTTCAGCAGCGTCGATTTATCGTTTCCCGCCCCTACCAATCGCTCCTTCAGCTTTGCGTTACCGTCGCAAGGATCGGCGTCCCCCGAACCCTCCTGAGAACTATCCTTCTCGTCCTCTCTGCTCGAGTTCACGGCCGACAGGTACCCGTCCACGCTAATAAACCGACTAGGCCTGGGCTTCTGCGTAGGCGAACTTTCTTCCTTGTCGCTGAACAACTCGAAGGTCGAGGACTTTCGCGCCTCTGCTCGTGCGACCGGTTCCGTTTTAGCTTCTACAGCGGATGTCTTCACTCGTTGCCTAGGAATAGGCGTCGGGCTTGGATCTTTCTCCAAGTTCGACTCTGAACTGGTCGCTCCGCTTGGAGCTTCAGAACGAACCTCGTCGACGATTGGTTCTTCGTCTACATTGTTCCCCGCCCTTTCAGGCTCTTCTTGAACAGGATCCTCTGATTTCGCGTCAGGCAGCCTGCTCAGAGTTTCTGGGGGCTCCCTAGCGCTGGACTTGCTCTCGCTGGCTGGCTTGGGCGATTCTTCAGTCTTCATGTCTGGCACTACACCGTCGTCATCCAGCAAGCCATCCAAGCTTCTGGATCTTGGCCTCGGCTGTGGCTCTGGCTCCCTAACCGGCGAGACAGACTTCTTCTCATCCTGGTCCAACAGTTCTAGCGAACGAGATCTGGTGGATGGAGAAGGTGGATGGCGCGGCGGCCTCCGCGGCACTGGACTTCCTCCAGGGTGCGTGTGGGTGAACTTCAACCGCGGGGACGTGGGTGGTAGGCCCATTAACCAACGGGACGGACTCGACGATTTTCTAAGCCTATAAATTAAACAATTGGATATTGAGTCCATCTATGCCGACACTGGCAAGATCGCGGAGAGCTATGTTTGTACACATTCAGCAACCATGCAGTCCTTGTTCCCCATTTTATGATTTCGAAAGAGAAGGTGCACACTTAGGAAACATCATGGGACTACACATGCTTACACTTCGAAGCTACACGAAGAGAAGAAGATATTGTAACACGGATCGATGTATGATATGATCTCTGCAGTATCGGTATTAACATAAAAGAATCCTCTTAATTATCTCATAGCTGAGATGAATCTTTCCCTCTCGAGATCATATCATACAAGAAAAAGAACATCAACAACGAATAAGCAGAACATGGATTCGAGAAGACACTGACTGGAACTGACACCATATAGACACGGATATGTAATTTGATTTCACGGACTGACCTAGTCGTGATTGTCTTATCGCGATTGTTAGTCCTGGCTGTATAGAAACAAAAACGTTACGTTAAACGTTACATCCTGAACTATAGTGAATGTCTAAAGGTGAGATTCCACTGAGGCAACGCAAGGCAACATGTCGCGTGCGATGAGTGGGATAGTGATTGCATGTATTGCATGCGAAAAAACCTTTTGCCGGTTGCCAAAAAGTTGCCTCAGTGGAATCCCATCTTAATGCAACTGTAGCGGTAGGTTGGAAACTATAGTCACCTGCTCGGTATGGCCGTGGGCGGGCCCTCTAGTCAATCTCGCCCCCCCGTCGAATCTTTATCGCTGCCCCTGCTTTCGTTGCTGTGCATGCGTTGGTAGCTTGGTGGCTGTCGAATGTTCGTGCTGCCCGGTGTATTTGGTTGTGTCACGTCCTTCGACGCGATACTCCTTGGAATACCTCCAGACATCTCTGACCTGACTGGTATCTCGCCTCGCATAAACCTGTCAAGCGAATCGTTTGAAGACTACCATTTACAAGAGTGGAGAGTACAGTGCGGTTATAAAAGCAGTGCAAGATTCAGATAGCAGGGCACTCGCGCGAGGAAGAAAGAATTTAAAAGCCCACCTTTCAAGCTTGTCTACGCAGGCGTCTTGGTAGTCGTGGATCCAACGTACACCGTTAAAGTGGCAAACTGCTCGCATGTCTTCGGGAAGCTCCTCGGGTTCCGGCCATTGGAAATTGTCTATGATGGGAATTATATTACACTGCGACTGTAGGGCTGCTACAATCTCCTGCAAGCATCAAAAGCACTATATATAATTCGAATGAACCAAGGAACAGGAAAGATACAGTGACCACTGATCCAACTCACCCTATGAACCCAGTCTTTGCACTCGCTGTCCTGTATACACCTTTCCAAAGCCTTGGGCGTGAGCACAAGGAGGAAGTGTTTCGCCTGCCTGATGCTCTGCAGCAGGTTGTTATCAAACTTCCCGGCTTCCAGTCTCTCGACGTCGATGAAGACAGAGAAGCCGCGCAGCTGCAAGTGGACTTTCAGTAAACTAGCCAACTGGGACCCGTTCGATCTTCTGTAACTAACGAACACGTCCAACGATTTGTCGGGCGACTCGTCCTCGCACGAGCCCAGCTGGTTGTGCTGCATGTTCTTGATGGCGTCCAGTATCCTCAGTCGGTGGATGCTGTTCGCGATCCCGCACTCGGTTAGAAGCTGATCCTCGGACAAGTTCCTGATCGAGTCTTTGTCGACGCCGGCGTTCAGCATGCTGTAAGTGTAGATAGAGAACTCCTGCCCAATGCACTGCAGGAAATTGTTCAAGTTCCCCGTGTCCCTGCTACTGTAATCCGCCATCTTCTTCAGGTTCTGCAGCTCCCTGGTGAACCGCCTCCTCCTGATGCCGTTCGTCAGACCAATATCCTCCTTGAGATTCTCCTCCGTCAGCTGCAGCAGAAGGTCACCGTCCACCCTGCTCTCCACGAAGTTCTGCGCGCACTCGGCGAACCCGATCTGCTTCACCCACTCCCTCACGTCCTCGGTGGACCACAGAGGGACCTGTTGGCTGAGCTTGTGCGGTATCTCCTCTCCGATCAGACGCAACGCCTGCGCCGCGTACTTGGAAGCTACCGCGTTAGGGCAGCTGGCTACTTTCTTCAAAGGCTCGATGGCTCCTATCGCGCGGAAGATCTCCGTGTTGCCCTGCTGCTTCTTGATGCCCGCCTCCATGCAGAAGTGGAAGGCAGCCAGGTTCCTAGCTTCCTCCCTCTTCGAGCTCAGCACCGGCACCAACCTCTCCAGCCAGTTCTTGCTTTGGCCATGAGCGTGCGCCAGGTTCGACTTAGCGAATTCATAGGGATTGTGAGAGGTGACGAACGGCTCTACCAGGTCCAGGGTACCGGACTTCAGCACCGCTGCTTCGATCTCTTTGTTGGCTACCAGCACAGCGATCGCCAGACAAGCGTAGTACTTGATATTGTCGTCGTTGTGAAAGGCTAGAGGGAACAGCCACATGGGCACCTTCCTCTTGATCATCGCCTCCTGGTTCTCCGCGCCACCGTAGAGAGACAGATTAGCAAGTGCGCCAGCACAGTGTCTCAGCGTCTCCACGTCGTTCTTCCTGCATTCGAACAGAACCGCGTCCAAGCCACCTAGCCTGATTACGTCGCTGCAGGTGCCCTCGCTGTGCTTGAACAGGTGTTCCAAGATGCCAGTGCCCACCCTCGAGTGGTCCACCGAGTTGGCGTTCTTCGTGCAAACGCAGGCGACGTTCACCACCTTCTCTAGCCCGTGCTCCACCACGTGCGCCCTGTTCTCCGTTGTCAGGCATTGCTCTAACAATCTAGCCGAGGAGAACTGCAGCTCGTGGTCGCTGGCCACGCAGTTGGACATCAGGAGGTCCAGACCACCTCTCATTCTTAAAGTATTGCAGAGCGTGTAGCCTAACTCGTGGCCGTGAGTGGGCACAGCCCAGGCCTTCCTGATGATCTCGTTCACTCTGTTCAGAAGCAACGGAGCCTTGTCGTTCTTCCCGTCGTTCGCCTTCAGACGCTCCACGAAGCTGTCCAGGAAGCTGCGGTACTTGTTGATGGCTCGTTCCACGTCCTGGGGGTTGGACTTGGAGCAGAGGAGATCCAGATCATCTAGAGGCAAGGATAGTAGCTCGTCTTCGGCTGGCCTCATGCCGTTCATCAGCTGATTCACCGCGTTGGCTGCGGTGAGCATCGACGATTTTGAGGTCACCCCTTTCGAGGCTATCGTGATGCTGGATTGCGAGCTGGACGCCATGTGCTTCTCGTGGTTGAAGATGCCGGTCGAGGTAACTGTTTGTCGCTCCTTCTGCGACGCCATGGCTTTCTGCAAGGAAGAACTGGTTTATTGTTACGTTCCTTAATTAATGTAGGGATGCAAGAGGACTGAGAGATCTATTATTCTCGGGGAGAAGAATGCAGCTTAGATGGTGGGAACTCTGTTTTGGCGCAGGATAGACAAACGGAGGGTGTTCAAAGTTTGGTGAGTATTTCACAGGGAATTATCGCGACTGTATTATGTCTTGTGTACATTTCCGTATCGTGACATAACGCAGAGAACACGATCTGGTGACTTTCTTTCTGATAATTATGATGAATTTTGCTCGACTCGAGCATGAAACAATCAAGAAGTTTGGATCAGCGATCGCTACCATCGTAGAATCCAAGCTCCACTTCCTCCTCATCGTCGTTCCGCGGAGCGCGCTTCTTTGGTTTCTGGGACGAAGCTGGGGACTCGAGGGATCGAGGAAGACTGAACGCCGCTAGGCAAGCTGGTCAACGGTTAAATCCGTGGATCCCACTTTGTAGCGTGCTCGATCTTTCACGAATGCGACCGTGGCCTACGCGAAACGCGCCAAACCGGCCACAGACACCACATCGAGGAGGAAGATTTGTTGTTCGCCGCTGGGAAACGGATTCCTTGGGGGCGGGCCAAGAAGAACAGACTTCAACCAAAGTTTCTGAGCAACGCTCCCTTTCCCCGAGGATCTTCCAGAGACGTTGCACTATTTCTTTAATATTCTTTCCCTTTATTGAGTATCGTAATATTGTGTACATACCAGAAAGAGAAAGAATAAAGAAATAACGATAGGATTATCATAATTGTTCGACTGCTTTAAGTTTAACTGAATGAATGCTTTCTGACACCTTTGTTTGTGTATTTCATACTTTTTATTGTCTTTCGAGCTTCCTGTGTTGCTTCCAGTCAGGAAACTTTGGTCCAGCGGAGAAGCTAGCGGCTGTCGAAACTTTGGCACGGTTTCATTCAACAGGAATTAGTGTGACTTATAAATGGAGCGAAACGAGACGTTAGAGCTATGAATTTTCTATAATAGAACGTGACTTACGAGTTAAACAAAATCTGTTTCCTCACCTTCTCCGAGCTGAAGGAGTCGCTCTGCAGCTTCATGGTGGACGCCGCAATGTTGTTGCTTTCCTGGTGCGACAGGTCGCCAGCTTTCAGGCTCCTCTGCTCCTGCAACGATCAATAAGCAGGAACGTTAATTAGCATTTTTATGAGGTGGCAAGTGTTGCGTAAAATCTTTACAGTCCCGAACCGACTCGTGCAAGGACAGCGTTTAGAAAACACCTCGGAGCATTCAAATTTCAAATCGACCGCTCGGCGCAAGTGAGACGCTTAAAAATACGTTAAATCTGAATTGCTAAAATGCTACTAAGGAAAGAATCAAACAGAGCTCGAAAGTAATTCATGGAAATTGAGTCTTGGGAACGATTCGAGGAAGCCGACGATTGAAAACACTTCCAGGGAATGGATTTCAGGGACGGGCGCGACGGAAGCTCTGCGAGCGAGCAAAATAAATGATCGCCGAAGGAAAATTCAAACCGAGGGAACACGAAACTTTTTAAAAATCTCTGAGCTTCGAGCGAATCTAATCGCAAGGTCCAAGGAACTTTGGGCACAATTCCTCACGCTAGCCGCAAAACATTCCTCGGAGATGATCGATTAATATTCAGCACGCGTTGCAGGGAATTAGCGTGCAATCGACGGTCCACTTATGCCGCGTTAGCCTAACGACGCTAATTCGCGGTAGCGGAGGCTCTGATACGATCGCAATGCGACCCACAATCGTTCCACTGTGCCTCCACACGCTCATCTTCCACGGTGCGGCCACTAAGTACGTGCGAATCCCCATTAATCAAGACACTTCTGCGATCCCATCGATTTGCCGCCTCCCATAAATCCTTGTCCCGTCCAGCGATCACCTTGTAAAAACCTCAACACCGTTGCTCGTTCAACCCCAACCACCTCTCGCGAGGCATCTCGCCACGGTGCACCCTTCTTTCTCCGACTTTCACCGCGTTTTAATTGAAGAAAATCGATGGGAAACGATCACTAACCCCGATCACAGGCACGGAGAGGCTTGCACGGAGATGCAGAGGGAAGGAGTTGCCGAAGAGCGCAGAAGATGCGACGTGGATGGTGTCCAGGTGGCTGGAGCGTGGTTTCCCGCGCGAACCGAGGCGAAAAGCTTCTGGCACGACTCGCCGCGACAGAGTTCCATGACAGTCTGCTGGCCTGGCGAAAGCTCATCGGCCGCGGCTCGACCTCTCCGGTCGGCTTCTGACGTATTTCTCTAAATATAATCGGAGCGTGTCGTCACAAGGGAGCTCGCGGCTCTCCTCTTCGCCCCAGCCACCTTGCGCCCGCGACGTCTCCCGCCGTTTCCTGGCCACCACGTGGCGACGCCGTTATCGCGGCCAGCGGACTTTAGAACGCGATCCTCGCGGCGAATCGCCAGAGAGGCAGCGGCTAATCGCGCGCAAACAGCTCGTGGGTGTTGCGAAACCACGGTTCCCACCAGTGATTGGAGGCTTCGGAAGAGGGGCGTCTGGGGCATGTGGCGTTAACTTGTATTTAGTTTATAGAGCGCTAGGTGGAAAGGGATTGCGTTATCTATAGCTGATTCCCGCGTATCGATAAATGTCACGGGACACGTCACTCAGCTTCCAGAAAGGCGCGTCGCGGATTTTTGTTTTATTCTTGGAACGGCTCGCGCGAGCTCCGCATTTCAGAGGCACAGCTGCCACGGCGCGTAAACAAATTCGACAAATTTAAATGTAGGTATCCGTCCCGCTCGGCTTCCAGATATTTCCACGATGGTTTACGTCACTCGCGTTCCTCTCGAGTAGCTATCGAGGAACGAGGCTAAATGTCAGCCTCGTTTTAATAACGAAGTAGAAAAATTCCTGCCAGTCGATCTGTCGCCCTTTTCAGGCTTATTATCAGAACAAAAATTTGAACAAAACCCATTATTCACAAACTCGCAATTTCACGAAGGAAAAGTTTCCCAAAGCTCAAAGAATAATCCTCCCTGCACCCTCTAACAATACACTCGCTGCATCCTGCCCAACACCTTCCAATTCCACTTTCCAACCATTCCATACAAACGTACAAACATCTACGAATAGAGTCCATAGAAGGAAGCCCTATCCTCCCCTAAAAGCTCTCGCGGAATAAAGCTTACCCCGTGACCCCGATCGAACACCCTCCGCTGCGCCATACTACGATGCACTGGCCACGGCGCACTCATCTTGCTTCAAAGCGCATACGTAAACTCCAACAGCAATCGAGACGTCGTCGGACGCGTCGGTGAATCAGAACGCGCCGATCGAGGGATCGAAACTGCGATCAGAGGCTCCGGCGATCCAGACCGCTAATTAAACAGCGCACGTGACTCGCGGCCTTGGATAAGATAAGCGGCACTGTTTCGACGATAAGAGAGAGACTTATGCTTGACGAGGCCCAAAGGAGCTCGAGGGCGCGGCGAAGATCGATAGATCGATCCGTGGCGTCTGGGCGCGAACTAAGCAGACCCGGGGGCCTCGTTCGAATGCGATTCACAAGTGGCGCGCACTGGTTAATTTCGTTTCGGTCCAAGCGCGAAACGTCGAGGTGCAACAGGGCTGCCCCACGTGATAGATTTTTAGGCGAGATTCCACGGAGCTGTATCTATTTTTCCGCCACCCGAAATAGCAGTCGCATCACTCAACCGACGCTGGCCACGCTTTCCGCGGATCGTCGCGGACTTTCGCATGGTCCCACGGTCGCGTTACACGATTAATGCTGCTTTCTTCATCGTCGAATTTATAGGGCGTCGATCGCTCGACGCTATGATCCCGTGAGTGGGGAGCAAGGTTTCTGTTGCTGAGTGTTTTGTTGAGATCAGGTGGTAATCTTGTTTACCACTGAACAAATATTACGTAGGTATACTTTCGTGGGTAAACAGAATTTGAATTTGCATCGAACGAACCGCGGACATTTTGCACAGGCAATTTCGCGTAGGAATAACAACGGCGGATTCTTTTGTTAATAATTCAGATCTCATTAGTACGCAGCCCATCTTGACAGGTGTATTTATAAATAATCCGCGCGACGGGATCACGATCGTCCGACGTATCTGTGGTATGCAGCTGATACTAACGAAACAGATGACATTTTCATTGGAATAGAAATTTATGTACGCTCAATTAAATTCGTTAATCATTACGTGGAAATTCTTACTGACAATGAGATTGTTAGTATCCGTTCGATAGCGGCTATCAATTCTTTCCTGGCAGGGGGGACGAGATGACTCTATGGCTGAATTCGAGAGCGGGAAATGGAAAGTCGAAAGGGAAATTGCATATGACGAATAGCGTTCGTGTGATTCGTTATCTCAGCTGTAAACGCGATAACGCTATCAATTCTTATAGCGCTTCTAAAAATAGAATTGTTTTGAATTGGAAAAACGACAACTGTACATGTAACCACGAATCTGTGTTCGGTGAATACTGTTATACACTTTTGAAAGTGCATTTTTCTGTGGCAGTTCACTTTCGCTTCTTCTCTCGAATCCTTTCATTCAATCTTCCACGGCAGAGATGGGTAAAATTTTTATTTAAACTTTGAAACTTCACAGAACTCTGAGTAACAAATGAAAGTTAAAAAAATTATTCGTCATTCGTTCGTTAACCCGAGTTAACTTTCTTCGACTCATGGCGAATAATTTTTGTAACATATATTCGTTATTCGAAAGTTTATTTAAATAAAAATTTTGCCCACCTCTGTTCCACGGTAGTGGTTCGCTTGCAATTAGTATTCGAGATGTTCCGAGGTCTTCCTTAGTCTTTCAGGGCCTTGAAGAGTTCTCCAGATCCACGAAAGCTCCGCGGGGACCTCGAGGACCTTGAGAAAATCCTCCAAGACCTCGAGAGCGAGGAAGCAGATGCAAGCTGGCAAGCCACTCGAGCGTCTTTCGCGGTCGAGCTCTATTTTGGTTCCGGGAGGAGAGATATCGGTGACATCTATGCACCGTTGGCAAGCTTTCCCGAAAATCTCACCGAAATTTTGAGGATGATCTCACGGTTCGTCACTGAATGAACACTTCATTGCGACCGTCCATGTCTGTCGCGAGTACAAAGAAGCTGGGCGTTGCGAAACGAGACGGGGAATTAGAGAGACATTGCGAAACGAGCTACAAATCTTTCCACCTCCGCTGACAAAGGAACGCCAGATACTTAGAACATTCTTGCAAGAAGTTTCTCAAAAAGATGAAACATGACAGACGTTCTTTCAAACGGAGAAATTTATAAGACCCTGAAAGTAAAAACAGAAAGTTTGAAGAATTTTAGACAAGTTCTTTTCCACTTCAGAAACCTTTGTATTAACTGCTCAGAAGGCCCCCAGGGCCCATTTTTAAAAAAATGAATAATTATAATTTTATCCAAACACTACATTTCGTTTCACTACTAGACTTAGCACATTTTTAGTAAACTACCTCTTCACTTTCCCGCACAAATGGTCCCCCCAGAACGTTCGCCACCTGGGCCTTTTCCTTAAATCTGCCATTGCTCAGCAGTTGCAAGTTTTCTCTTGACAATCAACGCAAGAGACTGATCCTTACTAAACAGGAAGGCGCGAGCACGGATCTGTGGTTTTAAAAATATCGTGACTCACTCGCAAACAGGAAAAATCTCACGAAATTCCTATCCCCTCTTCGAAAACCAGTCCACGGCACGAGACTGCCCCTACCACGAGCTATCGATTGTTTTTTCTGCTGATTAATTAACCAACGATCGATGGCACAGAAAACGCGAATCCGGCGGCCGCAAGGTCGAATCGTTTTTACGTAGAATGGTGGAGCGCGGCGTTGCACCAGCAGCAGCGAAATTAAAAGATCGCTAGGCGCAGAGCAATTTTTCAATTAACGCGTAATCATCGTTTGTTCCCCTGCAATTTACCGATCTCTGGCGCACGCCCTCTAATTATAGGCGTGTTTTCCCGCCCGACCCGCGACGATGAAAACACGCGAGCGACTCAACGGTCCCGTTCACGACACTTATCGTCCTCCTCGAGGTTAAAGTGACAATTATCGTCAGCGTCCATCGGCTCGAGAGTCGCCCCTCCGCGACTGCTAGTCTTAGGACCCACGACGATTCTCCCAGTGACGATGGTTCGAATTCCACTTAATATTTATTACATAGCACGCATCCACTGGTGACTCGTGTGTTTTCCTAGATCCTCTTCGAGTACTTCACGTTCCTTAATATCCAAGATGAACGTCTCACAGGATTCAATTATAATTCGCAAAGCATTTGCACGATTAGCTTGTTAATTAATTCCGACGTGTTTCTGTCAAAGCTTCTGTAGTTCGATAACAGCCCGTACATCACTGTCACAGTTGGGAAACTACAAGTTCGAGGAGATTTCAGGAGAACAAGTAGGTCAATGGTCAGACGTCGATGGGCTTGCACAGATAGAAGAGCGTTCGATGTGAAAATAAGTAGATATAACTTCACTGGATAAGAATGACAGCAGCTGAGACTGTTACGAAATCTGAATCACCCCTGCAGTAAATTTTAACGCTCCACGTGTAGGTACATTGAGAGTGGACAAAGGGGGTGGATGTAGACGAGCCTCACCTTCGCGTGTAAGTGGAATACACGTTCATACTCCGTGGGAGTCGATCGAAGAATAAAATTGTAACATTCCATATCCTTTTCACAAGCACACACTTCACTAAATCACATACGCGATCCAGTTACATTAAATAAGAGGGGTACGATCTTCCGCCACCCTTAATTTCCCTGTATCTTCAAATAAACGAAGAACTATTGTCGGTTCGTGAACAGCACAATGTGCACAATGGTTAAAATGAACATCATAACCACTAGAATACAATGAAATCACCTTACGCGTGACTTGGGCATTGTTACAGCCCGCACGAAGCAATTTGATAAGAATATTGTACCATTCTAGAAGCTCTATCCCCGAGGCCTTCGTTCGCCATGATCTTCCTTCCATCGACGCCGCTTTTAGGCCTCAGAATGGGAAAGAGTCCCCGCGCAAAGCTGGACAACTGCTGCCCCATCGACGCACGCGAACCGTTAACTATCAACGCCAAGAACGAACTGCCTTGCCCTCGAGGTGATATCGATCGGTTGCCACTGGTTTCCGAGTGCTTCCCTCAACCCCATGAGTCAGACCACCCTGTGGAGACGGGTTAGCGTCTCTGTGTTGGATCGCGTGGGTGAGTTGTCTGGCAGCCAAGGTCGCCGAAGCTCCCCGGCTGGATTCTTCATTTCCACTTCTCCAGATTGAATCCTCTATCACGAAATTCTTGCGCACTTCGACCTTCCACGCGTTATACTCTGATTAAATAATTTATGCAATTTTCTACGAGTGAAAAAGTCGAGGACGCTTTCGATCACGGTTTCAGCGAAACCACGCGGCGCTTTAAAATGCAGCCACGTGCGGCCAAGTGATTCATCGAAATCGACCATCGGTATAAGATCACTCCACCGAGTTTGCCAATTCCTACGATTACCATGAACGCGAGTTCTGGCAACGATCGCTCGCCAATCGGTGATTAAGTCTTCCCAAATCCACGGGAGCGAATAATCGCGGTTTCGAGATGTTGCGTAACTGAGAAACTGATTCTCAATTGAAGAACAGAATTCAGGGAACGTTCGATTTGAAGTAGTTTAACGTTCCAAGGCTCGAGGATGTTCGGGTTACTCCTTTTTGAATACCTTTTTAGGCGCAGAAGGCTTGCGAGTAGGTAGCTTCGATCGCGGAGGTAAGTGTCGCAGCGCCGATTCGCGATAAAGGAAAAAAGAAACAGCGAAGCCTCGGCAGGGGTCAAGGTTTGAGCGATTTATAGCACGCGATTGTCGAGCTGTTCGCGGGAGAACGGCTCAGGGGGGACCAGGGAAATCCATTGCCCGTTCGCTCCGCGTTAACAGCGAAGGGCAGACACGCGAAACTTCCATTAGACCGTACGAAAGCCTTTCCACGCGCGATAAATTCGATACTCTAGTTAGTCCTCGCCACCTCCCAGTTACTATAGCCGCAGCTGCATCGGAACGCGATGATGCGAGCTCGGCTGGGAATGTTACGAAAGGGAAGAAGGTGATAATCATTGGCAGGTCGAGGAACAGGGAGCATAACATTGCGCGACGTACAGTAATTGGCTCCGCTTCAAAAATGCCGCCGCTGAGTCAAAAGCTACGTGGTGGAGGCTTAAAAACGGCTAAACTTAGCCAACCGACGTCACGTAAATAGGCGTGCAGCCTTTCAAAAGAGGCCTGTTGTCTGCGTAATCAACAATGGTTCCCTGTAGCCCGCGATTCGCGGGTTCGATGATTCCTGCCAAGGCGAATAACCCAGATTCATGGATCTAAAGCTTCTGCGGGGATGCTTCATAGCATTTGTTTTGAAATTTCTAATTTTTATTGACACTTCCAACTTCGAAGCTAATCATTACACCACTTTCTCAGCCGTCTTATTAAGTTTCAAGCTCCTATGCTATCGTTACTTGTTGCCATTCCCAAGACTACTTTAAAACTATCTCTACCACCGCACAGTAATCTATATCGTCCAATTAGCACAAGCTTCTCCTAACTTTCCCTTCATTCTATAAGGAATAGGGTAATACAGGGTGAGATGGCTCGATCACGTTTATGTTCTAGAACGTTGCGATTTTCAGTTGTTTTTAGTGGTATATTGCGCGTCGCTCACATGCCGCATTAATCGTGTTTTCTGTTTGCTTTTAACTGTGAAATCAGGTAAGTTATTTGTAATGTAAAAATTGACTATTCTCGAAAATTTTCTACGTGTTCTTTAAATTATAATTTACTGACATTTTACGAAAAACTAATGACTTTTTCTGAATGCAGTGCGTTAATATAAGGTTTAGCGGTTATATTTGCGTTCTTGCGATGAGGTATTGCCGTAGCATTATTGAAAAAACAAGCGAATCAGCGCTCCTTGAGTCTCGGGTTAGGGGCCGTCCTTAAATTACGTAAGGGTAATTTTGGCGATTTCTTACCCCCTCCCTCCCCCAGTATAAGAATTCGTAAGATTTGATATTGCAATCCCCTTCTTACGTAATATCTTTTACACTGAATTTTCTTCAGTTATTAAAATTCTTTTAAAGGTTTATATAATTCATTTAACTCGGTTGCGGACAATTTAAACTAAAAAAACTTTTCTGGAGCATTAATGATAGAATTTGTATTTATTGAAAATTAGGTTAAAAATATTATGTAAGACGCTACCTGACTCCCCCTCCCCTTATAAGAAAACGTAAGAAATTCGCGACCCCCCTCCCCCCAAAAAACCTTACGTAATTTAAGAACTACCCCTTAGTTGGCCCGATTTTTTCGGAGATAGCTAAGAAATGTTTTCGTAGAACATGCCAGTGGAATATAAACGAAGATATAAGCAGAGTAGGAAGTTATGAACGAACGAGGCATTGTTGAAAGCAGTAGAAGCAGTGCAAAGTGGAAAAATGAGTGGATTGTGGGGAGCAGTACAGCTGTACATCGAAACCCGATGACTGGGTTCGCTGTATGAGCTGTAAAAAATGGTTTCACGAACGATGCTCCAAATTTTCTAACTTACAATTAGCAATGCGTGTGGAAAAGTTCGGCGCAAGAAAGAGAAATAATTTCTTGTCTTATTAACCTCATAACATGTATTTTTTATATGGGTCATCTGGTCCAATGGCCTTTCGCATAGACATAGATGGCCTTTTGCAATTTTATTTTACTTTATTTAAACGTATGATTATTTATTCAATTCACTGTTATATTATTTATCTAATTGTATTTCCCTTTGCAAATACATTTTTGTCCTTTATAAAACCACTAAATTTACGGTGTACCGATTGTTTTAAAAAGAGTCGACCATCTCTGCCCGACTTAGCCTACCCCAGAGTTCTTTCAACACTGTATTCACTTTTAGAACTCAACCTTCTTTAATTAAAATACCCTACTCTTCCCGCCACTGCTGGCTGCAACCCCAAAATTCCACCGAAATCATTACCACCAGTGTTCCCTTAAAAGCCAGGCACACTCCAATCGGATACAAGCGTACATCTCTAATCGCCCAGGAGCAACAGCACCCGATATCCATCTCCAAAGATCATGAACGGTGTGAAAGCATCGTGTCAACGACCGCGAGAGACAGATTCAGTTGGGTTTCGTGCCAAACTATTCGAGTTTAGGCCGCACCCAGAGCAACGCCTTCCTTTCGATCCTTTTGTCGCCTAAACGAGCGGAGGGTCGCTCTTCGAACGAGACCAGCATCCTCCTAATTGCGTCTCGGCGTTCCTCCCGGAGTCGAGCCTCTAGCGGCGGGATTTATCGGTTCATTGGTGGGGAATTTCACGCGGCCCGTGTTCAAGGCGCCTGCGGGGGTAGAAGGTGTGGAGGAATTGTGTGGCACTCACCCTTGCCGCAGCTACGCTCTTCTCCGCGGAGACGCCGTCGAGTTCGACGCGCGCCCTCGCCGCCGTCGCGGCGCTCTGCTCCTTGTACGAGACGTCGCCAGCCTGTAATGCTCTCATCTCGGCGGTGTTCGCCGTCGCCTTCTCGGCGCTGAAGCCGTCCGTGACAACCTGGAATTTCGGTAAACGGTCACTGGTTAATGACTGGGCGAGAGAACGGAGCGCGAAGCCTAGGGGAGAGATTGAACGAGCTTTCTCCCCTTCGGGGGGGGATCTCTAGCCGAAGCTGGGACGTGGAATTGTATCTCAAGATGGAAAAGGGGACGGAAGCATTGACCTTGGCTGCCGAGCGCGTCGCGGTGGAAACTTCGAATGCTGGCGTGACGGAAGTGAAGTTAAAGATAGAAACCAAGCGGAAAGAGATCAGCTGTGGAGGGCGGGGCGTGACATTCAACGTAAAAATAACTGGCGCGCAATACGCTCCTTTTCCAAAGAGCAATTAGCGTCTAATAATTCTCACGTGGGAAAAATAAATCTCCCCGAGCTGGGCCGCGCCTGGAGAAGCTTGGTTACGAGCAGGAATCCCGATGAACCACCCTCGGTGAACGCGGCACTGGCCCAGCTTCGGCCAGAGGGGTCAGCTAGCAGGCAGCCTGCGAAGTCCTTGACCTAGACTACTTAGAGGAAACCGCACCTCTGGCCAAACGTTGCGCAGCACGCGCGGCCAAACGCTCGCGAAGTCCACGCGGCATAGATTATATATCTCGCGAGCATCGAGCAGGAAGCGAGACGCCACTAAAATTCTTCTTCGTCGCCCTCCCCGAGAAATTATCACCACTCGGACAATGAATCAAGAGATTTTACCGGCTGCTTGGACGTGTGACGATTTAATGAGCCCGACAGACTTGCGTCCAAGATTCTTGAAATTTCGGCGTCTAATTCAGTGACGCTTCGGTGGATTCTATTCTATGTTCAATAGATGTTGGGAGTCTCGTATTACTTTCCAACTTTTAGAGCTTCTTAGTTCTTCTGGGATATTATAGGGCATTGATAATTGGATACAGAAAGGGTACTAATAGTGCAAGAATTTGGATCGCGATAGCGTCTAGCGTCCGAGAGAGAGATGTATTATTATCTTGAACGCTTCTAATTCACCCAGTTACTTTGATCAGTGGCACCTCCAAAGAAGGAGCTTCGCAAAAGGAAAGAGAACTGGATTTCATTCTTTAAATAAATTTTTACAATCGCCTAATCAATTTTATGGAATTTCTATTACAAATATTTTTCTCCAATCGACTCGGTTCCCCCATAAAATTAAATCCTCAGTGCGCCACTGACTTTGAGCAGTTATTCGAGAACCTATGCGAGTCTGAATCTCTTCCAAAAAAGAATACTTCCCCTATTTGAATAAGCTCTGTCCATTTTCCAGTTTCACCACTCACTTCCCATTTCTCTCTTCCTTTCAAAAGACTCTGCTGAGAAAATTGCAAGTGGAGACACGTTACCTTGGTCTTCGACGCGCTGGTCATCTTTTTCTGCTCGAACTTCATCGTCTCCTGTCCAGCAGGCAGACTCGTCATGTTGGAGATGTTCGGCATGCTGATCGGGGGGCTCATGTTGTGGAGGTTGTTGAGGGAGTTGAGGGAGGTGAGCTGCGACGGCGATCCCCCCGTCAGCGTGACCGTACCCGTTGCGGGTGGCGGTGTGTCAGGATCAGGAAACGTCACCAGCGGCTCTGTCAGGTCGCCCTCCTCCGTGCCGTTACCGTCTCTACCGAAAACAGAGACTTCTTTCAGTGGGAACGCCAGCTGGAAGGCTTTGAGCGCACAGTGTTTACGCGGCGGGAACAGAGCGCGAAGAGCTTTGAGAATAATCGCGGTGGATGCGGCTAAAACGGGAGTACGCGTTTATAAATAAGTCTTGGACGCGACTTGGCCGATTACGCCTCGCGGAGGAGAAACTTTAGGAAGGTTTCACTTGAAAATTTTCACTCGATTGTCACAGCGGCGGCAGTAATTTCGACGGACGAACGTAGGCCTACTCGCGCGTTAGAACAATTCTTTTCTGAAAGACTTGAAGGTATTTCTTCCGGCGGGAAACATCTCCGTTTGCAGTGAGGTAGAATCTCGATGAATTTCGCGATGAATTGGGTGAGATGGGACGGCTGAATGCAACTCACCTGTCCACGAGGTTCTCCATGCTGCTGCGCAACCGTTGCGAGAAATTCGTCGATATGTTATTCTTCATCTCCGAGATGCCGCGCTGTAGTTCCCTGAGGTCGCTCTTCATAGAGCTCGCTTTCATCTCACTCGACGAGGACGAGGTAAGAATCCTCTGCGAGGACTTGGCCACCCTGCTCGAGCTGCTGCTGCTGCTCTGGCTCTGGTTCGTCGTCAGCATCTGCCGAGTCAAAAGCCGTTTACGTTCTATTTAAAATCCACGTGGGATGAGTCACCCTCCCTCTCGCCTATTCGTCTCTGTCTCTACCGCCCACCCTCCTCCGCGCGTCTTTTTCCCACGAATTATCGTAGTCACTTCTGCTTTATGCAACTGCGCGCGATGCTATCAGAGTTTGCTCTGGATCGCTGGAATCACTCCTACTAAATATAAATACATTCCCCCGGACTTCAGTGTCCTCCGTTTCGTAGCTCGCCACGTTTCTTTAAGACCCTTCTGTGTGACAAGAATTTAAAACACCTGCTGCTTAATATAACTAAATTCGATGTAGGGGTAAAATGATTCAAGTGCAACGTGGGGAAGTGTTTGAGGGGGAGCCAAGTAGCAGAGACATCCTTAAGATTTGCTTGAGAGCGACAGCAATGGCGAAAGTGTTTGAACGAGCGCACAGGTCGAGGAAAGGCGAAAAGCTTTTCCGAAAATACATGCCGCGAAACTCGTTTAGTCATCGTCTGGCCAGCCAGCGTCCAATTGATCCGAGATAGCGCAACGCGATACGCTGGCTGTTCTGGTAAATGTCCAACGAAGAAGCGACCAATATCGCGGAGCAGGTCGATCGAGGAGAGGCGAACGTTCCCGGCGCGGAACAGCAGCCTTGGGAAAGGCTGGGCCCCAAGGTTCCCGGACCTGGAAGTTCGACCTGTCCGTGGTGGAGAAAAAATTCACGTGGGCGACAATTATGTAAAGCCGCGGGTATGCTCGCTGGTCTCTGATTATTCAATTATTTCAAACGGGACGACAAGCATCAACGAGCCTAGGAGCTGGCCTCGATTCTGACTAGAGGGCTTTACCCTGGGGAAAAGAGGCGAGTGAAATTGCTTCAGACTATCAGGTACATGCGAGAGGTGTGTCGCTTTTGGGCAAGTACAGTTGGTCGCCGTGAGAGCTCTCGATTATCATTGCGCAGCTGTTTGGAGTAATAGCGGCTCGAAGGATTTTTGCTTGAGCCTTTACTGCGCACAGTTGCATCGTGATAATCTGAATGTGGGAAGCATTGATTAAGAGAAAGAATTGAACCGAATGCTTTTGCGGGGCGAAGTGACTTGCGAATCCATGCAAGATTCCCGAGGCGTAATTAAAAGAGAATTCTGCGGTGATAAGGGTATCAGTGGGCGGCACTGAAGCACGTGGACTATGTATCATTGCATAATAGTTTAGCTGCGGCGATGAATCGCACTTCAAGATCCTTGAGTAACAAACAATCGCTTCAGAAAAGGATTCCTTCGATTTTCAGGACCATTTCCCTGATACCTCTTATCTATGATTTACATACTTCTCAATTCCATTTTGAAGGTATATTTACACCAATCGTTTTGCAATTCCCAGAAAGCCAGGCCTTCCTTCGTCACCTCTTAACGAACAATCACACGAATCGTATTTTTATGAAAAAGACCGTGATACTGCATTCACAGAATTTTTTTTCTAATATTCGAGGATGCTCTTCCCATTGAAAAATCGGAAAGAATTACTCTGATTTAGTCGGTTCCCTAAGGGCGATTTATTTAATCGCCAAGGGGTTGAATAATTCGAAGTGGTCCCGCGTTTAGAAAATTCCAACGATGCGTGGGCGAGGCGTCGCGACGCTGCGCTTTTCTAGTATCGTGACGCAAAGTTACCAGGGAATAAAAGGTGATTTCGCTGTGCCTTTAAATAGAAAGTTCGAAGGCAAGCGATTTATTACACCGTTTCGGAATCGTGGCTGCATTTGGAGCCAGTTCTACGAAAGATAAGGGCTCGAGCAATAATTCCGAGGTGGTGCACTTTGCCAATTCTTGGCACGCGAGCGATAGATTTCTTAAGAGAAGAACAGGAGGGAGCAGATAACGAAGATTAGAAAAGGCAGCGTGTATCTAACGTTTCGTATTTAGCAAAACGATTTGCATGATCCTCATTTGATTTTCAGATGTGTGCAAATATATCATACTTTGTTTTGCTCGATGCTAATTTATCGGGCAAGTGTATGCCATAGGTTATTTTTTGCAGGATTAAATATCGAATTCGAGGTTCGATGATAATTAATATAGAATTCAAGTTTGAGGAAATTTTATGGTATTCACCTGCGACGAGGTGACCTGTGGATGATGGGACACATGACTCCTGCCCGAAACCAAGTTGTTCTTCTTCTGTAAGTGCTCCATGACAGTGTGCATGTCACCGTTTTCCCCTCCCTCCACTGGGAACTCCGACATCTGCAACAAAAATCAATCGAAATTCTTAGCGAAACTGCATTCGTTAACACTCCAAACTGGTTTCTGATATTATTCACGCGCTCACTTTTCCTTGTACAGGAAATCCGTGATAGTTGTCCCCTAGTGTAATGCGTTTGTGCTTCGAGCCACTCGAATATCTGTTTCCTTATATAATTTAGACCTCCGATGTACTATACTACTATTACAAACCACTTTACGTCATTCTGCATAGTACCTACAGTAACTTATACACGGCGAGCGAAACCTACTGCCACAAAAATTCACAATTTATCGTACCCCCCACAGCTGAAAACAGAAACCTCTCACTTTTAAGCCGCCAATAAGTTTGCAGTGTTTCTGCCGCCATCCGTGGATCAGCCAGTACGAAATGGTAATTTGTCGTCGCCCATTGCTACTACCGTTCACCGTACGGTAAACCAAGCATAAACGATCGAACTGCGAAACTCGTCGCGGCTTGAAATCAACGGCAGACACGCTAAGCGAGCCGCTGCCACCCACGTGCTTCGTTAATAATTGCCGATCGACCAGCTGATCCCGGATCTTGAAAATTCGTTCGAAAGCAGTCGGCCTTTCTCGCTTCATGGTTAATTGGCTGGCGTTCGGAACACGGGGAGCTAACAGCCGCGCGGAACACGACCGCACACCGAAACGACGCAAAAAAAAATGAAAAAAAAACACGCTGCCCCGAGTCCAAGTATACTCAACCCCGTTGCCGAGCGAGCAAAATAATCAAAGTGACACCGAGACGCTGCGCAAAGCTCGGCCAGGTTCCACGTACGACTTGACCGCGCACTTGGACGTTCTCAGAACGAGATATGCAAGATACGCGGTCTCGCAACGCGTACATTACGTAAATGGAACCTTGTGGTCGTAGCCGATGGTAGCACGCCGCGCGCAGGCTGACCGTGTCGCGCACGGGCAAGAAACTGTCGTAGAAACGTAAACACCGGTGGCAGCGTCCAAGGTGCGCTGATCGAGACCGAAAATATGCATTCCTCCCGGCGACCTTTGCCCCGCTCGATAAATATAAGAAGACGCCGTTTCCTTGCGATGCGTTTAATTCAGTGGACGCAGTAAACGCGATATTTAAAAGAAAGGGAGATCAGAGCGCGTTGAAAACACTGACCATTTGACAGTTGACCAGAGAGCACGCTTCCTCTTGTAGGCTACGCTTTATCTGCTGCCCTCCGCTCCACCATACTCCTTATCGTTTCGAGAACCACGACCCAACTATTGCACTGTCAATCATCGATTCTCGTATCTCGTTCGACACTGGCCACGTAAAGACCTCGCTGTTTCACGTGTCATCGTTAATCGTCGGTTACGGTCGTGTCCGCGAGTCCGTCTCGCTCGCGAAGCACGCGCGATATTTATTTTTGTAACCTGAGAAAGAAACGCGCACTGGCACGGCGGCCGCGTGAAGTTCGGTAGAATCAACGGTGGCGATGGATATACGTCCGACGAGCCGTGGATGCGAATAATTTCTGCCGGCTGGTAGAAGAGATACGGAATCGAGAATGTCACCAGCTGTCAAATACAAACACCACGCACGACGGTCACGGACGTACTGACCGGCCGTCGGCGCAGCGGCTCGGCGCAAGCGCGACGCTGGCGCCGCACACTCCACCGCGGCGACCCCGCCAACTTACGAATTCCGCATAGCGCGCGCACGTGAGCGTAGCTTCGAATTAAGAACGAAAACCAGGTCGTTCGGCGGCGATTCTAGGAACGTAGTGACGTGAAACCGGGCGATTAACGAAGATACTTAATTGTCAAGCGACACGCAGACGGATCGGATATATATCGATCTTTGACAATTGCCTTTTTAGACGGGAATCTGGAGGGTTCCGTTCGACTTTGAGGCTTGAGAATTTTAGGGGAAGAATGTTATGGAAAGGTGGGTTGTCTTCTGGCGCAAAAGGTTGGAGGATGCGCTACTGTTGGCGGATAGCGTAAGCTTAACAGGTAATACGACTTGGGAAGTTGTTTTTAAGGCACCAGTGGAGGGCGCTGATTTATGAATGGGAAGGTTGCGTGGGAAAAACAAGTGGAGCGCGTAGATCGAGGCACCGTCTGTCATTCACGTCCACGCGCGCGTAAAAAACGAAGCCGCCTCTGACGTACGAAGGAAGCAAAGCGTTTTTAGTCGCGTCCCGTGCGACGGGCGACGAAAAAACATCGCGGTTCTTACCGCGGACGTTCCGAGAATCGAGTTATCGCTGTCCCAGTTTACATTCGTTCCTCTTCCAGAGGATAGGGTGGGTGGGAGGTTACGCTTTATACACTTTAACGGGATTGAAAAATCGATCCGTTTTATGGGGTCGACTTTCAATGCCCCGATAAGATTAAATTCGTTCGCTCGCGGTGAAACAAGGCGGGCCCTTTAGCCAGCGAGAATATTTCACTTATCGGGGGAACATTTCTTCGATCACGTTCAAGCCCAATGGCCCCAGAATGTTTACCAAAGCGTTAGAATTTCACTTTGAAACGCGGCTGACTATTTTCAGTCAGTCTATAGAACGAACGTGCCCGTATTTCAGCCCTCGGCTGTGATTTATTCTCGAGAGGAATGTCAGGTCTCCCTTATCTACGGTTCAGGGCGTAACCCGAAAGCGCGTCTAAGAATTCAGGCCAGGATTTTCGGCTGTCGCGATGCTGAATACACACTTCGTCGAGACGCGCCTAGAAACTATGCCGGGCATTGTTAGAAGTAACCGTAAAAAGAAGATAAAATCAAATTTACCAACGGCTGAAATTTAAAGGCAAAGTTCCACTCCCTAACGGTGCAAAGTGGAGGAGCAAGGATACTTAAACTTTACCGAATATTATGCAACGAAACCCTTATTTTCGCCTTCATCCACCAACGCCAAGGGCCCTTTTAATCGATCAGAAGAAAGGGGAGGCAGCTGGCGGTTGGAAAAGAGGGACACAAAGACTGGAATGCGGTCTAACGAGGTGCCGCAAGAAAACTCCACCGCCAGCCGAATGTCGCGTGGAATTTTTGGCGAAAGTCTATACACCGGGTGTCCTCGACGTCACGCGCGCATCAGGGAATTGAAAAGCGAGAAGCTTTCCAGCTAAGAGAGGACGGAGCGAGTCGAAAGAGGAGCAGGGAAGAGTGAAGCAAAGAGGAAGAGAGAGAGAGAGAGAGAGAGAGAGAGAGAGAGAGAGAGAGAAGGGAGGGCTGGATAAAGAGGGGCATTCGAAAAAGAGCAATAGATAAGGTAGGTGCGGCAAGGGCCGTCTTGATAGGTCAGCGACCAAATAATATCCCGTCGGTGGCGGTCGGTGGGAGGCGGAGGAAGCAGGCAGCTGACTTTGGCGCCACTCGATTTATAGACTCATAACCGGCGCCGTAAACGCGTTGTTACGCTTTTCCACGATACTGACGATCACGAGGATCGATCATCTTTCACGTCGCGATTAGATTTCCCTCGGAGGATCGAGTGCTCTACGAAGAAACAGGAGTGTACACACTACGATGCCCACTAATGTCTCGAAGGCTTGGAGGATCGCGATCTCCAGGGATTGCGTTGTCCTCCACTTATCTGGGAAATCGGTCTTCGAGCGCAGTTTCATGGGACCATTCAAGGATCTTCTGAAGCAGAACCAAGAGTCGCTTCGATCGTAGTTAGGAAACTGTGCCGAGCAGAGTGGCCGCGGCAGCAGGCAATTAGACGTTCACAAAGGATCCGTGTTCCCGGTGGAAGGACCGGACCAAGGTCCTGCGCCGGCTGGGAATAATGGAAATAATTTCCTTATCCTTTCCCGTTTGTCTTCGGCCAGGCAGGAGACTCTATCTGGCCGAGAGCATTGGCAGACAGCTGTAGGCGTGTTGGCTCTCGCCAGACACAAAGAGGCGATTCGGAGACGTCTCCTCGTGACACTGTCGTTGTAATACAGCCACGTGTGTGTTGAGCCGCGTATAAAGCCGTGTTCATAAGCCACCGCGAGGCTCCAGCCGGATTTCGGCCCGTCACAAACAGCCGATTCGGCCTGCCCGGCGAATTAACGCGGATTACCCGTTCACCCGACCGCGTTATCTGTCGCTTTATGCAACCGATTGTCAGTTGAAACGGGCAGACTTTTGTGTTGTGTTTTACCGCTGGCGATTATTCCGAGGGATACTACTTTATCACATAGATTACCTATAGATCTTAGAGTTGCGTCGAATTTCCATGGTAAAAGCTTACTCTGTGATGTGCAGTGGCGCACTCTGAATTTAATTTTGGGGGATCCGAGTTGAATGGAGAAAAATATTTTTAAGAAAAATTGATTTAATGCAATTTCAATAAAATTCATTAGGAGATTATACAAATTGATTTAAAGAATAAAATCTAGTTTTCTTTGCTTCTTACAAAGCTCCTTCTTTGGGTACGCCACTGGTGGATATGTGACTATAAAATGGTATTGCGGATTGAAGTGGCGTCTATTTCGAAACACCCAGATTGCAGGGGTTAAATAGCTTTCTATTTCTTTTATTGTATTTGCAAGTGAGGGTGATTGAACCGTGGATTCTTCTAGGAACATTGAGGATTTCGATGCCGAGGGAATATGTGGCTTTGACTGTTCACATTTGACAGTTTCTCTGACCTTTTCGAAAAATTCATCTCGGCTACAGGTACCTTCATCCACTTAAATGAATTCCAAGCAATTTTCCTTCGAAGGAGCTTGTCACAACTAAGAATAGGCTCCACGACTCCATCCTAATTTCGTAAATTTTTCTACAGACACGTGCTCGGGTTTTCCTACTCGTTCGCGATATTGCCGGCGAAACGGTGACGCGGGAATTCTCGAAAAGCGCGGATTAGTGTGTTAGTCACTGTTTGCAATTAGTTGGAGGAAGGTGTGCGCGACGCGCGCTCGTATCCGCTCAAACAAAGGAGTCCTCGCCGCGAGTCCCGAACGAAACACGTTCCTCCGGTTCTACGCGCGCATAAAGGAGCTCTCTCGCCTAGCCGACTCCACGAGAATTCCTCGACGACTCCGCCGTGGCATTGAGCCGCGAGATAAGCCTTCGAAACGGCGGAATTCCACGCAACCGCCGTTCCACGCTCATCCAAGCGAATTCTCCTGATAACGGAACACCATCCGCTTTGCCCGCGGGGGAATCGGTCATTAAAGCGAAAAAACCATCGCAACATATCAAGTAAAGCCTGCCGAAGGAATCCACGAACATTATTCTCTGATTTCAGAGACTTTTAATTCATGATTCGCTGATTTAAGCAAACGATAACGGTTCGATGAAGTCGCCACACAATACACTCGATAATTCTTATCGCTTCTAATCCCATCTGAAAAGTGATAATACCTATCGTGACTAATATCGTTGAAAAGATACGAGGGAACAGAAATAACCGCTTGTTATGTAACTGGTATGTCTAAAGCCCGTTTATTAGTAAACAGAGAATAATAGTTGGAGCTTCGTGATTGTCAGATCTACGAGGAAAAGTGGCGGGAAATTTATATTTCATTTCTTATACCATATCTCTGTATAGATCCAATTCAGAGCGACGTAACGAAAGTCTGACGATTCGAAAGACAGTATATTAATCGACACGAGTCGAAGAATACTACCTAGGCAACAATTCATCGAGGTAAAACGTACACTTTCAAGTCGAAGCACACTGAAAGTTCTCGGGGACCGGTTCCGAGGACTTTCACGAGGGAACACCGAAACAGTTCTGTGTGAGCAAACAGTCTTACGATGGAACTAGAAGGAACATGTACAGAAAGAAAGCTACGAGCAACGTCTATTCACGATGATCGTGATAAATGGCTAAGTTCGGATGAGAAATTAATTAATACCCACGTCTCTCGAAAGGTGATGAATTACCTTCCACAGCCGTCGTCGTTGAAAAGCCAAATACTCGGGTCGAAAGGGAAGAAGCCTTCGAATATCGGCCAAGATTTCTCCGTATCTTTAAATACAAAGAGCCTGAAGATTCTATTTGAACGCAGTCGAGTCTCTCGGAAGATCGTCGACGTTTTCGAAAGCTTCTGCGCAGCAAACCGAAAAAAGACCAATCGGCCCCGATTAAGACGCGCGCGGTGCGTTGCGCAAAAATAAATGGAGTAAGGGAAAAAAACAATCGCATATATCGAGAGGTTATGGCGTTGAGCCAGTGCAGGCCGATGCATTCGAATGTGTTCTCGGCTTATGTAAGAGAACGGGCGAGAGGAATGCGGTGATTAAGTCTCATTAGGCGGCGCGGTGCGAATCGGCGCCGGTTGTTTGGCAACCCGCGGCACGATCGACGCTGGATTCACCTCGGGAGGGCTATCGAAATTAATTAGCCGAATGAATTGCCGCCGCAAGGTCGTCGCCGGCTAATGAATCTTAATTGATCGTTCACCGATCGTGCGTGCGTGTTTGTTTTTGTTCCGGCCGCAAGTGATAATCGTTGGCAATTATACAAACGACGAGGGAAATTGCGAAAGAAAGGAGAGGAAATTATTCTACTCTTAGGTTAATTGAATTTTGGTCACTGAAGTCGTGACTTAAGATTTTAAATAAATTTTCCACTTTTCTGCTGTCCAGCTCTCGCAGCTGCAAGCGCGGTGACAGGCTGTAGTGTTAAACGTTTAAGAGACCTTTAATTACCCGGAGGCATTCGCGACGATTAACCCACACTTCGCCGTTTAATCGTCGCACCGTCCATTCGAGGCTCGCGATTGCATAAGGCCAGAAGGGTTACCTCGTTTCCTTCGGTCGATCGTGGATTCGAAGGCACGCCGGGCACACATCTAGTGGCGGATTCTGAGAAGGACCGACACGGTAGCCAAAGAAGCGGCACGAGACGAATCGCTACCGAGAAGCGGTTTGTTAACCCGCTCGCGACTCTGCGCCACGATTTGCGTCACCGTGTCGGAATAGAGGCATGGAGCTCGTACGTTGAAGTGGCAGCAAGGTGCCGGGGAGAAACCACGTGTACCGGACAGATCGAACCTCCGTACGGAGCTGGAACAACACTCCACCTTCGCTCTGTGCTCCTTTCAGTGTCGGGCACTCGAGGGGAGTCCCCTTTCGATCTTCTATTATGTTAAGTCGCGGGTGATGGACGGTGAAAGCGGGTACATATGTGAAATCTGTGGGAGTTGATCTTTGGAAGCTGATCGCACTAAGGGAATCTTCTATCATAACAGAACTTCCTACTATACTGTAAATCTACAACTGGCGAACGAATAAACATATCACAATCAAAGTCTCTTAAGCGTCGTCACTTAAACACCACCTTTGCCCCGTTTCTCCATCGTATCAGCGAGCCTCTATCCAAGTGACACACACACACATCTCCAAACCTCTGACTCATGAATTACCAGCGTGAGCATCTTTCCTCCAATTCGAACTTACGTAATCCCAGTGACGAGGACTCCCCCGCCTCTTGCACCCGTGGCTTGATTCAAGGGGGCCAGATAGGACACGATTCCATTCATCCTCGGAGCGAGAATCGCGCGGCAACGCTGAACGCGATCCACGGGGGGACTGGCTATTCCGATCACAAGCGATCGCGCACGACTGGCGAGCAAAGGCAGAAGTCATCACAACAGTAAACACCGATTAGTCATGCCGCAGAAGTTAGAAAACCTGACCTCTCCACCAGCAGCTGCATACACGCACGCGTGCGTCCAGTTGCATCGCGACGATGCCACCAGACAGCGAGGGGGAAGGTCGATACGATCCTAGCCGTAGCGCGTGTGACACCGCGAGTGGTTTTAGCCACAATGATGTCACGCCGTTCTAACGGGTCGTGACGCGCTCCTTTGATTGCCCTGTAGATATACACCACCTCCGAGCGCGAATCTCCCGGCTGGACCGAAACGGTGACGCACGAGGAGGAGTGACGCGGTGATTAGAGTCTCTGGTGCCACAGACCTCTCGCAAGAGGTTCTCACTAACAATCGAGTGAAAAGTTAAAGATCCACTGGTTATCGACGTCGAGATCCCCCAGATAAGGAGTTCTGTTTATAATTTTTTTTTGCGACACTTTTTCACTGGGAAGATTTGGGGAAATCGGATGTATCGGATCGAATGGTAAGTATGTACGATTCGTTGCTGTGGGGTAGGGAATTGAAGGGGTGAGAGGTTCAGTGATACCTAGTTCAGATTCTTTGGGAATGGTTTGGAAGGTGGAGGATTGAAGGTGGAGGATTGAAGGTGGAGGATGGGAAGGTGGAGAATAGAAGTGGAGGATGGAAGGTGGAGAATGGAAGGTGAAGGATGCAATGTGGAGTCTCTTTACCTTTATGGATTTAATGGATATGCTACATACTTGATTTTGCATTGACCTTAGAAACTTTAGGAAATTCAAGGGGGAAGCCCCTGTGAAAATTTTTTCCAATTTTTCTTTTTGTGCATTTTCATAATGCACAAATTCAAAGTGGACCTCGAAAAATTCTGGGAGCTACGGAAGATTTTGTGCAGGTAGCGCAGCGCTCATAATCGAGTGCACGCATAGGTAACTTGGTGTCAATCGCCCGAAAAGTTTATGTCCAAGAGTCCTACTGTATCTAATAAGAGGGATTATGAGCTTAGAACTAGGTAGAGAATCACCGGCTACGACGAGACCGTATACAGTTGCGATCTGTGAGTTGCAGAAAATAACTTCTGTCCAAGTTTTAATGCGCTTATCTCGAAACGGCATTCTTCAAACGGGCGGATTAATAACTCAGTCAATATTTACCGGACTCACTTGAAATTTTCAGGGAATATTCGTAATAAAATTATCTTCAGTTAAGCGTACAAGTGTTTTGATGGAATAATTCATTTAACCGTAACATTAAAAAAAACATGTTGTTTTTTTATACCTTTTCTTTCAAAGTTCGTCATTTCTTAAAAAATTAATATTTATTTAAATTTGTACGTTTAACTGAAGCTATTATAATATACTTTCAGAAAACGTTCGAATTTTTAAATTCAGAGCAAACGTTGGGAAGTTACGCGACCGCCTGTTTTGTAATTTTTTTTGCAGAGCCTAAGGTTATTGCATATTATGGCCATTCTACCCAAAAAATTTCAATTTCGAAGCATAAAATATTAGTTAAATATATGCATCTTCAGTCGGTAATAAAGATTTTTCATAAAAAGTTGCATTTCATTATAAAAAAATGCCTTCAAAATAGCCTTTACTTTGACCCGTCACAGTGGCTTCCCCCCTCAAGAACTTAGATTTTGATCTCTGATGAACAGCTTCGTGTATCAGGTCTGCGATCACTGAGGCCGACTCATAAGATTTGGAGTTTCCTTGATCACTCCTTAAATACAGTATGATGTCACTTGGTATGTTTGTTCGAATAGTCACCGCGAAAATATGCGTAGGTAATTACGCGAATGTGCAAACGTATCTTGTTTTATGATCTCGATAACGAGACGTTCCAGCTTGAGCTGGATCCTCGCGAAGCAAATTTTCTTTCAAACATAAGCAATCTTATACAAAACCCTTCCCCGCAGTTTCAGACTAGTGAAAGAAAGCTACTTACAGATTTGAGAAAGGTCCCTCTGTTGCCCTTGTACAGCAGACTGCTGTGCAATCTGCTTCCACGCTTGTGCAGCGCGTTCAGGCCCCTGTCCACGCTCATTCATAAGCTTTCTTTCACTTAGCTCCGCAAGAAACAATCGAACTAAACCTGTCTGGGCCTCTAGCTTCAGGCGGTCTATCGCACAGTGTTCGTAGATCCTCCAGAAACCACAGGACCTATGGATCCTTTCAAAGAATAACACTTTCTGGATCTTGAGAGTGGCACGCTTTATCTCTCGACTCTGAGGGTGTTACAAATTAAATGAACGTCAGAATTCACGTGTTTCTGCAGGTAACACTGATTTCATCGACTCGGAGAAGCAATTAATCTTTCGCTGTGGAGGTAACTCAAAACTTTCATTCACTTTTGCACGATTAATTGCAAGTGTTCTAGGAGATTTTAAATGAAAAGTAGAGTGTTATAAGGAGGAATCGAAAGTAACCGTTTGGAAGATCAGAGGATTCCCTCGACGAATGGAAACTACGAGCAGGTAACGACTTCGCCGAGACCAGGGCAAACAGGTCGATACCGATCGACAGATTGCGCCTGCTATCTGTAGTTTCCAACTGACACACAACCGCCCTAGTGGTGACAGCTGTTCAAACACGAGGTGTTTTCCTCGCGAAGGAATTCCGACGATGCGCGTAGATGGGCCTGGAAATACTCGATACCCGACAACTCGGGTAAAACCTTACGATTCACTGTTCTTTTTTTAACAAATACTGAAGCAACGGCTCCAACGATGTTTCTAAATCCTTGATCCACAACGAAACAGCAATTCTATGAACGTGATCTCAAAAGGTCCAAAGAAACCGGTGGAAACTTAGCGAAGCCTCGGATAAAACGTCACCGACGATTACGAGATGGAAGATTAATTAAAAACCTGGGAGATCTAAAGGTGTTAATAGGACCTTAAGCAGGCTAATGAATTCTGCAACGAGAATTCACAGAAACGTAGAAGAAGCTTCGCAACGGAGGATCAAGGGGTTCCAGCGAAAGTTCCGAGAAGCCGCGCGTGTGAACGGGAATCGAGAATCGGTGGTGGAGAATCGACCAAGGATTCCCAAGAAATCATCGAGCAGCAGCGCAAGGTACGGAGACACTTGAACTGCTTTATCTCTCCGCGCGTTATCAGTAAACGATAGTAACCATTCGTCGAAAGCGACCAACCGATAATACTTGAGGAGTACTTTCGATGCGGCCGTCCGATTTTGGCTGCGCGCATCGTAGCTCGCGAAGGAAATCGAAACGTCCGCTTCCGGCGGGAAGTCACGTATGTAGCGCCATAAGCAAACGCGGGCCGCGAGGAATGCGCGGCAGTCTTTGTCCCCTGCCTGCCTTCCAGACACGTCTCTTCTGGTGCATTTCTATGCACATGGCCACGCGGAAGTGCCAGACGCTTGTTAACGACTGTCACACGGCCATCCAGACCGAAAAGTTCGCGCGACACACGCTTAACAACCCCCTGCGACCTGACACTTTAAAGAACAGCGACTGACTTTGAGTACAATTCATCTGGGGCCCATTGCAGCATTCTTCTGATCTCCCAAGAAGATACGCAGAGGTATCAATCGATAATGCTTATTTTACTCGAGCAATCAGCGAGCCCCTCAACAGCGAAAGAACAATCGGAGATTTTAGTCAACCACTTTCCACTTCGAGCACCGACCTTCGCCTATGCTTCCACGCGAATCGCGCAAATCACTCGATTCCTCTGGCACGACGCGCGATCGGATCGCACCGATCGTTCACCACGACCCAGTCACTCGGGGCACTCCTCAGCTCTGCGAAGCGAGCCTGGCTGTTCATCAGACGGGGAGGATCTGTTACGCCACGAGCAGACGTCGAGCCGGCGAGGATGATCAGCAGGGATCCGCGACTTGGATCGATTGCGAGTGACTCTGATCGCACCGCCACGGGACGCGACACAAGACTAGCGACGCGCTCGATCCCTCCTCGCTACAAATACCCGTTATCAGCGCGCGGCCGCGCTATCAGGGGGGCAGCCG
This sequence comes from Andrena marginata, assembly GCA_963932335.1. NCBI lineage: Eukaryota > Metazoa > Arthropoda > Insecta > Hymenoptera > Andrenidae > Andrena > Andrena marginata. The sequence continues at coordinate 10,656,996 of OZ010660.1, forward strand.
TCGCGTGCAGCGAGCGCCGTTTCGCGACGGTGGGATCAGCTGGTTTCCGTGACGGGGCAAGCCTGATCGAGCGGGGCGGGGGAAGGTGGAACAGGTGGAGGGGCACCTAATCGCGCACGACCAGGTAACAGGCAGCCGCTTCCGAGGAACTCGATGATTCACCGAGGGGCTCACGGTCGAGAGGAAGAACGGGCACGAGCAGGAAAGGTGTAGCCGGTGTCAACCAGGCGGAGGAGGCTTCTTCCGAGAAGCTTCTCGAACGGCACCGCCATCAACGAGAGTTTCTAAGGAGGCAATCGTGCGTTAGCTTCACTTGGATTAATTGCACCTAGAGGATGCTGTGTATGTAGGTTTACCAGACTCAGAGATGAAAAAGGAGGACAATCTTAGTCTGAAATCGTTTGAGAAGGTGGAAGTCCTCCGGGCTGCATTTCAGTAAAAGAAGGAAGGCACGAACTTGGAGGAATTTTAGAGGAGCATGTTGGAATCGTGTGTTTACAAAGCTGAGAGGAAACTCATCACAAATTATTTACTTCAATCTCTGCTGAAACGCTCTGTACATTGTCCATCAAGGAACCATCATCCAATCACCATTCAAAGTTGCTTTTTCAGTCTCTCTACCCACGCCCGCGGAGCGGGCTCCTTGAATAATTAACAGCTACTCAGATTGAAGACCGTAAAGGTGATTCAATTAGCGTTTCCGTGAATACTGAGAGCCAGATATGGTTATCGTTGGTTCCTAGCGAGCATTAATCCATCAATGTCTACACAGAGCTACGTGTAATAAACTTTAGAGCGTGATACCTTCGTAGTGGTACTTCTTCGAGATTAAGTCGAGTGGGTTATAAGAATCGATGCCGATATCGATCGCGCCCCCTCCGATCGCTCGTCGGCCATTCAGAGGCGAACGGAGGAGCGAGTAGTCACTGGTCCATTCATTGGGCGGTGATGTAATCGCGCAGCGTACTATAAGCGTGAATTGAGCGCGAACCGAGTGCAAGGGATGTGCAACGTACGACGGCGAGGAATCTAATTGACATCCTTACCGCGAAGCTCGAGGGTCAAATTTATTTATAAAGCCACGCTGCCACTCCTACCCCTCCCCCTTCTTTTATTCGTTCTACCTCATAAATGAGTTTCGCGAACCGCTGCTCGCTGGAAGTCGTTTGCATACCACGAGTTACCAGATTATCGCGAAACAGAGCGGGAGTTAAGGACTTCGGAAGTTGAAATGCTCGAGTTGAAATTGGAAAATGATTGGAGCAGAGACGTGCCGGGTCAGTCTGGTTCGATTAAAGCCGAGCCCGGCTGCTGGAACGGATCAAACTTTCGCGGAAACCGCGAGAGAAGCCCTGAACTTGGACTCGAGAGGGGCGATTAGGTGTCGCGAGTGGCGTAACTCGCTCGAGTGACTCACTTGTGCGTCAAGCGTGTCGCGAATCGCGACCGATGCTCGGCTCGCGAGATGCCATTTGACCTCTCCGCTTCTAGAAGAATCATGCACGATTAGGTAAAGTCAAAGAGTACTTTGTTGACGACCGCGGAGGAGTTGTAATTAAAACTATGCAGATACACTGTATCTATTTCCAGGAAGTGGAATTTCTTTTAGAATTATCTCGATCGCGAGTAGAAAAGTCTGTGATAATTCGGCCACGATAAGTCTCAACGGCGAGAGCACTGTCGGCAATCTAATATCGGTAGCAATTTCAGAAAATTTCCCGCAGAATGCCTGTTGCGTCAGCAGTGTTGCTACTCCGAGCTCGGACCGACTCCGCTTGCCAACAGGCCTATGAACATCTCCATCCCGAAATATTGCGATAATGAAATTCCTCGCGTGGAGCCGATTCCTCGGACAATCTGGTCGGCTCTAATGGCGTCGTAAATAACATGGCGGGAGTGAGCGAAGATTAAAAGACTTAAGATTAGAATATGCCCGTGGTTCGATTGGGCCGAATGTTTCGCATAGCGAGTGGTGCGTCGAACCTTGCCAGCCGATCTAGAGATCGCGGGCTTCCTCTATTAGGATGCCAGGCATAACTCGCAACGATCTATAAGAGGATACGGGATTCCCTTTCCCTGCTTATCGGGCTTACCAAGCTCGACGAATTTTTCAAACGAAAAAATTCTTCCTGTGCTCTCCGCGATAGCATCTGCTTCCTTCTCCCAACGATATTCTCTGCTGGTGGAGCTTTTATGGGGTACTAAGATAGTGAGACTATGGTGTGGAATCTTTGGGGTTTAAACTTTGACACTCTAGAGCACCGGGGGCTTTAAAGTGCGTGAATCTAACAGCTGGAGATATTAATTGGAGCTCTACCCACAAGGGTCCCTATGGGTCGTTCTCCAAAAAAATAATTATGGTTTTATCCAACCACTGTAGCTTTTCCCCGCGTTGCTAGACTTAGTCCCTTTTTAGTAAACCCCCGCTTCATTTTCCCGAAAAATTTGGGTCCATTGCAACGCTTGCCGCTTGGGCTTTTTTCTTTAAATCCACCACTGTTCAAATTCCTCCATCTTCGTATGTTTGGAAGGAGCTTTAGTTGCTCCTGGTGTCCCTAAATATCGCAATGCAGGAGGGCCAAATTGGTTTAGCGCGAGCGTGCAATTGACCGGCCCTCGGAAGATCAAATTAACCATCCTCCATGCGTCATCGGGGTGAAAAACGGATCTACTTTCTAGGTAGGTGTACGTTGCCCTCGTCGCGTCTAAATCGAGACGCACTTCAATCTACGAACGGTCGATGCAGCTCCTGCGTCTACGCACAAACTCGTCTTAATGTACTTCACGGTGCCAGTGGACCGCTACCAGTGTTACGTGGAGGCTGGTCGAGCTGCGTTTAATTGGGGAACCTGCAGCGACTGGAAGGCTGCTTAATTTGGGGCTTTCAAAAGAAGACTTGATACAGCGATGCAGTACGTTTTGCAGAGTAGATATCTAACAGCTGTAGAAAGCTACTGCTGAATAAAGTCGCGCGATAAAGATTCAACGAAATGCCGCGAAGAGAGGATTAGAAAGCCGTGACGCACCGCGAAACAGGAAGAACGATAAGGAAGTTTACGAGGCGCGTGACGAGCCTACCGGAACTACTACACACCGACTTCGGTTCGATCTTGATCGATTAGAATCTTGGCAACTAACCTGGATTCTTAAAACGATGCGCTGTATAAAGTTTCTCTTATGAATATTACTGTACCCTAGCACCTCGCGTCAGAAATCTTAATTAACCCTCCAGTGTAAACTATTGAAAAAGATTCAGATAACGATGAACCGTAGTGTTTACGAGATAAATATTTTTGTTAATAAAGATTGAGTGCAATAGATTACCTGCGGTCTAAAAATATTGTTTTATTAAAATATCCATGCATTTCTAAATTCGGAGATGTGAGCCTGTGAGGCCCATCGCGCGCAATGGTGTAATTTTAATTTACACGTGCACTGCGGAGTTAAACAACCAACCAGGAGTTGAACAAATAGAATTCAATCATTTGCATCTAATTTCAATTAATTCATTTCCTTCTACAACACTGTTAGGAATTTGCAAAAGATTCTCATGTCGCGTCTGTCACCTTGGCCGATCGAGAAGTTTCTGCATAATTCCCATCCGCTGGAATGTGGTTTCGCGAAAGACGCGGAGCGAAGGCGAGCTATTCGCGACACGATTCATTTTCGTGAAACGTGTGGTTACATGCACGCACACGTATCCTATTGAATTCTTTCTCACGATGGCGGCCGAGTCTCGAGTATGATTCACGCCTTTTATCGAGCCATTCAACGCGCGTGGTTTTCTCCCGGCTGGCGATAAGAACCGCGGCGAGTCGTGCGCGGAAACAGGCGTCAGTTTTTTGTGTCTCTCCTATTATGGCGTTTTACGCGACAAGTGGTTGTTCCGTCTTCCTTCCGGCTTCCTCAATGACCGTCAGATGTAACGAGGTGACACACCGCTCGAGAATGTACACATATTTGATACGAGCTGGGCATTCAACCTGCTACAGCTTCTGTGATATGTACTATCTTTCAAGGCGAAGGCGCCGTAAAATAAATTCATTCAGAATCTGAGAAAACTCCAATTTGCATAAACTGCAATATCCCAAAGTGTAGTGGACCTTATAAAGAAAACAATTTTTTTACCAATACTTATAAATTTCCCACGTATATTATCAAAAATAAATTAAAGCCCCCGCGCGACTTTACTAACATCCCAGTATGTAGCAAGGCTCGCTACAAGAAGCCCCCATGCCCCCAATTGTGAAGATCCACGAAGCAGCCTCCCACGGTCACGAGGAAGAAACAAAAAGACAAGAAGGAACCCTGCAATTCGCGAATGGAACGTCCCACGAGAGACTCAAGTTCGCAGGTGATCGTCGAGCACGAGAGTCCGAATCGGTGAGTCACTCGGCACGCGTGCCTCCGCGAGACTCGAGAGGAGCGAAGAGGAGGCGGAGACAGCTCCGCGAAAGATCGGTGAATCACCTTCGCCGGCGCCCAGTCGCTTATCTGAGACTCTGAAAATTCATTGCGCGCGAGCAGCGACAGCCAGTCGCGCTCTACTCGCGGAAAGCTACAGCCTCGGATACTCGTTATCTGGATGGAAAGAAAGAGCATCGGCGCAATTAGTCAATGGCGAAATGGCGCGGCGATCCCCCGATCGAGCTCGTCACTGTAATTGCCAGCGCGAGTTCCTTCAGCGATGAACCGTGCAATTGGAACGATCGAGAGACTATCGGTGGAAAGTGTCTGTGGGCGATTGATTTTCGAGGGAGGAATGCTTTTACGAGGTTCCTGGCATTATCTCACTGCGGAGTCTGCCGTTTTCCCGCTCAAGAGCGCTCGAGCGCGCGGACGCATGAACGAGCCCGGCTGGATGAATGGACGAGACCGTGAATCATTCGAGGAGGAAGTTCAAGGTCGTACGTTACGATAGAGTGTCACGTGCTTCTGTAACGCATCGCGCGTTATCAAGAACCCATTATGCGTACGGCCAGTCGGATTTCCTTCCGCGTTAATGAGATTTCTTTCGAGAAAAAGGGGTCGACGAACTCACGACTGAGGTGTGGTCAGTGGTGATTCACGATTATGCAGTTCTTGGTTCTAGGGTATAGGTCCTTTCGAGAGTTTCCGGGATTGTCGATGCTGTTTTTCACACCTGTTTTCTGATATTTGTGGGAATTTTTGTTTTAAAGGGGAAGGGTGCTTTTGGGGGTGGATGGTTTGTTTAGGACAGGAGTACTATGTACTTTGGGAAAAGTCGAGGGTGTAGCCTAGCTCTTCCTGTGCTAAAACACTTCATTATGGAGTTCTAGCGTTTGAAACTGAAATTCTGTGGCGAGCGGAACGAGTCGCAGCAAGTTCCACAACACGTAGCGCGTCAAAACAAACGGTCGCGAATCGTGACCTTTCCTCGCCGTAGCGGAGAGAGCCTTTCGAGACCGACGTGGAGGGGCTAAGCGTGGCCCAGGCAGTTAGTCTCGCGAGAGCGAGCGACGATACCACAGCGATATTTCAAATAAATAGATATAGTGTTTACCACTAAGCGTGTTATTATTTTTACCACACCAGTAACCCTACGATTCTTTTACTTTCTTTTTTAAAAACTTTAGTAGAAACAACTCTGCAGCTGGAGCATTAAACTGCACCCAAAAGTGATCCGCGGGGTGTTTATCCTGCCGGACGGGCGATGACTCGCGCGTGTTTGCGGTCGATCTGAATCGAGAAACCGTGGGGGCACCGGGGGGACGAGCAACAAGAAGTTCGGTTGAGTCACGACGCTCTGGATCGGTCGGTTCGTGCATGGAAACGCGAAGAAGCGACGGGGACGTGGCACGAGAGCTCCCATACCGGGGTCCGTCCCCTTGGCGAATGCCGATGAGTCACGAAGGAATTCCAGACGTGCACACGGCCAGCAGCCCCCCTTTCCTTTTTCTCACCTCTGGGTCAGTAGACGGTTACCCAGGAGGTGGCTGGTATTTGGGATGCCGATTTCAGAGCTGACACACTGGCAGCAAACGGATCCTCGATGATTCGACGAATTGGCTTTTGCTGGGGAAATATTCGTGTCAAAGTAGATATCTGATTGATAGCACTGTTGAACAGGATATTCTAGCCCATTAAAATGTGTATATAGGTACGTGTCATTCATTGTTAATTAGCAATGATTGGTTGTCGTAAGTCGAAGAATCTCTGTGCGGATTTGGTGCAATGTTAACTTCCTCGGTAAGTTTATGAATGAAAAGTTATCGCTAAAAGGCGATTGTAGCCGTCAAATGTACATGTAGATTGTATTATATTAGCGCGTTAGGATGCACCAGGGAAATTTTTTAATACTTTTTAGCTACGCGGGAAAGAACTTTGCAGATCGTGTTGGGCCTGAGGGGTTGGTTGCTCGCGAAGGATCCAAGGGTGCTTGCGAAGGGGATGAAACGATGGTTTGAGAAATGAGAATGTACATATCTGCAGATGCACCTCTGTAGGTATTTATTTCTTTTATACTATTTTAGAAAATCATCGATATTTTAAAGCACAGCAATTTTTGGAAAGCTTTCAGTTGAATAGATTTGTCTTTTCAATTGATCTTTCTATCTGCAGTGGAGGTGGAAATCATGTTTCTTTGCGGATCTATCAAAGCACTGCGTCTATTCCAGTGCCGTGGCTGGATGGAAACGCGAAAAGGAAAACACGGTTCTCGATCAGGTTTCGCGAGCGCAATACGAGCGATACGAGCCAGATACGCGACATATGAGTCACCGATAGGATCGCGAGCCCCGTGAAAGTAGAATGCTCATCTCGTAGCGATTGTAGGTACAACATGACAGGACTAACGATCGGTGCACCGTTACAACGGCCAGACAACACCAGGCAGTGGTTCTCAGAGCACCATACTCAATTTCTTTGGAATGCTGCACTTCTATTAATCTCTAGAATGACTAACCAAGCTCCAATACCGATACTTTTCATTATTTTTTTAAGACAACCGTGTGTTTTATCTAATTAATATCGAAATTAAAGCTCTGACTCCAAGTATAATTAAGCACATCCCTAGTAGCATTTCTGGTTGGCCAACGGTAGTCAACAGTTGGGAATTAGTTGGGATATAGTTAGTGCTTTTGCCTACAAATTCCCAACGTAGAGCCAACGACAAAAAAGTTACGACAGTGTACCAACGAATATTCAATGATGGGCCTATAATTATTATGGTTGGGTAATTAACAAAAAGTTACGACAGATTGCCAACGAATATTTAATGTTGGGCATACGTTTATTATGGTTGGTTAATTAACAAAAAGTTACGACAGTTTGCCTACGAATATTCAATGTTGTGTCTACAATTACTATGGTTCGTTAATTAACAAAACATTTACAACGATGATTAAATGTCGTCTTATAAACGTCAGAAAATTTGCTACATCCAAAAACCTGTTCTTATATTCAAAGTTGTGATTTTTCTTTTCTTATTTATAAATACGTAACGAGGACGTCTGTCTTGAGACGAATGTGAAATTTTAAGGAATGGTGATATTTTGTAGAATATTTCGCGTCACTGCACAGTTTTCCTAAACAATTAATACTCTGTATGTACCTTGTAAATTAGAAATGTTTACAAGGAAATGTGTTGGGTACGTGCGAACAGCGGGTGCTTCGCAAGCGGAAACTTTGGGTTCCGATTCTCCTCACCCGCGATTTTTTTTTCCTAAAGCAGGCCTGAAAAGACGTGCTTAAAACGTATTTTGAAGTTCTTTAAGACGCCTTCTGCACGTCTTTAAAACGTCTTTTGGAAAGAATATAAATAATTCGGCAACAGTAGGAAAGCCTACTTGGCCATCTGTTGTTGGCCCAACCTGAAAAAAGTGCCAAATCTAACTGTTGGCCAACTAATATTATGTGCGTGGCCCAACTGTATGCCAACAACAAATGCTACTAGGGACAGTACCTAAGATCTTAAGGTAGGTACTTGGTTCCAAATAAAATAACCCACTTAATAGAAAAGTCTACTATAATTTATTATTCAACTCACTGTCAAAAGTTATCCCACCTTTAGTTCCATTTTAATCTATCTTTCCTTTTTTACTACTATTCCAAAATACCTCCCACATCTCCCCAAACATTGTATGTGGACCATCAATTTCTAGAAACAACCTAATTATAAATTTCCTGAAAACTTGCCTCTATCCCACATAACGAATGTGAGAAATCGCCTGATCCACGGATACGTCAAAGACTAAGGTGAGTCAAGGACTCAGTTCGCGCATGTTTCAGCAACTTTCGTTGCCAGCATGAATGAGTGCCCACAGGAAAAACCCAGTGGAACGTGCCTACCTGCACGTCCGTCCAAAGTGTGCCGATTCAAATGGAAATTTCGCGGCAACGGTGTCAGAGACTCACCTGAAACACAAAGAAATGGGATTCGTTAGTTACAATTTAAAGACCGAGAGCCTCGGAATTAGAATATGAAAGGGGAAGGCAGTGTATGGGGTCAAGGGAGCTTTCAATCACAAAGACAGGTCCCTCAAAAGTCCACCGAGTCACGCGAGCAGAAAACGACCTCCACGAAACTACTTAGATTCCATCGGCGACTTTCTGTCGCGAGCCTCCTATTCCCCCAGCTTTTTTTTTTCACCCTCCTCGATCGATCCAGAGCCGGAATTCGAGTTTATATACTGCCTACCGCGGCGTTCCAAGTCCAGCGAGATTAATGGACGCGCTAGGTGTTTTGGAAGACGGATGTATGTGGATGCAGCGCGAGAACGTTAAATTAGATTTCCACGGAAAACGAGGTCAGAGGAAGAAGACCCACGGTGCAACAAAGGAATATTGAAAAAAGAAGCTTTCGCTTACAGACACACGCCAGAATCAAAACACCGGTGGAAAGGAAGAACGAGGGTCATGAAACTTCGCAGTAAAAATGGCCAAAACGGGGCGCCATCGGGGCCAGCGCGCAGAGGAAATAAATGAAAGAAAGAACCGCGTCGAAGTGGGTGCAGCGTCGAAAACAAACTCCGTGGAACGGATATTCTTCGAGAATTCCTAAACAATTCTGCTTCGTTGAAACGTCAATGTGGACGGAGGGGTGGGTGCGCAGAGCCGACGAAGGGGAGGAAAAGGGCGCGCGTGGGTGTCGGTAATCAGCGACGGCGCCAACTCGAGTGGATTATCAACCTGCGAGTCTGGAGGCCAGCCGACGTGAGTTCGCGGAAGAGGAAGAAGGACGCGGCGAAGACGGGACGAGGAGGCGAGATCTGTAAACTGCGCGATGTAAATGACCGCGGTGGTCACGCTCGATTACGTCAGGCGTCGGTGTGAGTGCACCTTTACGCTCGCGGAAGAGAGGCGTAACGCGATACGCGCCGCTGGAAAATTGCTCGGGCAATTTGCTGGCGAGCTGTCGCGACAGAAAAGTCCGCGCGAGCTGCGAGGATGGGACGGCAGCTTTCCAGGATCGTGGGTAATCGGGGGTTTCCTGTTGATCGACGCTCGGAGGATTGGAAGTGGAATGGGAGGGTTCTATAAAAGTCGGGGTAAATTCAAATTTTTTGCTAATAATTTCCACGCAAAGTAGAGTAAAGCACATATTGGGGGCCGCGATTAGTTTTGATGTATAAAGCAGAAAGCTTCGATATGTTTGTGGGTTTGTCTGTCGCCGAAAAACTTTCGAACGATAAACTCTGGGATCACGAACTGTGCCTCGGCTGATTGTGCCTGACTAAATCAGATGAATGTGAGCTTTTTCAAAGAAACTAAAAGAAAAATAGTTTTTATAAAATCAGAATCTAAATTTCGGGCGAAGCCGAGTAGTCAAGCTAGTAGTGATATAAGTCACTCGCATGACGTTTCGCGTAAAGTAATATTCCGCGTTTAGTGTTATAAAAGTCTCTACGCATATATTGCAGTTGTAGCAACGCATTTAAAGGTTTAAAATACAACTATAATAAATATTTACTTATATACTTAAAAATAAGTACAAAACAATAGGAACTTTTGTACCCCATGAACACCCTTATGAACATTGAAGGGTGGTTGTACCCCTTAAACGTGCAAATGGACAAAAATAAAGAGTCACGTATCTTTTATTTTCCGATCATCTAAAATATATATAAAAAAAAAACAAAGCAATCGGACGGAAATACCTATAAAATTTTGTAACTTTGAGATGTGGTTTAACTCCCTAAATATGAAAATAGGACAATACCAAAAAACACGTTTATCTTATTTTTCGCTCCACTAAAACATATTCAAAAACCAAAGCAATCGGAGGCGGATAGCTACTAACCGCTACTTATTAGTCGGACTTACACCAGTATGTTTCGAAACACGCTGCTCTTGTTAGTTAAGTACTAAAGAGACAAGTCCTTATTTCTCAGTTAAGAATAAAGTTATAACTTAATAACTTAATTCATTATGAAAGTAAACAGATGGAGCCTTTAAGACGTAGAAATTGTTATTATTTCAAATTATCAAATTTTGAACTTACACCACTATGATTTTCAGCCCCCGCCCCCATATTTATAATTAAATGAAAATTAATTTCGTAGGAGAAGAGAATACTTGCTTGTCACGGAGTTGGACATTATTCGAATAATCTTCGAATAAAAATTGCGAATAAAATGAAGTTTTTCGAGAATAAAATCGTTATTCGTTATTTTCTATTCGTTATTCAAAATCAAATTTGCCCAACTCTGGCTGGCCAATCGTCCTTGAAAATTAAAAAAGATTGAGTGTTGGAAATTTTGAGAAAACTGTTTTCTTGTATGATTCCCCGTTCCTCTTTGATTTCCGTTTGCATTTAGGTCAACGCGTCTCCGATCGCAATGCAGAACGGTGCGCCAAGAGGGTGTAGTGAAACTCCCTGGCAAAAACTAACGACAAGAAACCGCGGAGAAGTTAATTAACGCGAGTTACGGACACGTCCGTGTAATTGCCGGCAGGAATAGAGGGGAAATATAGTTGGAGTCGATCAGCGGAAAAGGACACGCGGTTTTTTCCCCGCGGCGGCTTTTCTGTCGGCGCCTTTTCAAGCCGCGCAGACATTTCTGTCCGCGCACCGAGGATTTATAGAGGAAATCTGTAATTGAATGGCTCGTAAACCGTTACGAAACGAAACGTATTCCCGTGTCCAATTGTTCCAGCACGTGAAAAGCAAAAAACACTTCTCGCGTGTAAAGAGCCTTGTGTTGTTATTGTCTTTTAGTTAACTCTCTAAGGTCTCTGCCTACTTCTTCGACCTACTTGTAACTTCATTCATACACAGAATGGTCAGAGACGGAATACCTGATTACCCGCTACGGTGTTCAAGGTACAGGTAAAAGATTGGCAGTAAGCTCGAATGGTTTCGTAAGGCGTTTCTCTCAATCGTAATTAAGATCATCTATAAGCAGTTTCACCGGTTGCTTGCTGGGAAAAAATGCTTTGCCAATGGAAAGGGGGAAAAAAGTATCAGTGTAACGGGCAGGGGATTATATAAAATTCTTGTGGATAGGTGGCAGCTTCCGGTTGCCGTTTCCAACAGACGATATCGCTCGAGGTTGCGGGAAACTCGAGAAAAAGGAGCGCGAATAGGTCGGGGGTTCAGGTGGTCGCCAACAAGGGGTAAAAAAGCGAAATGTAATTAGGGCGGATGAGTGCAGCGGGATGCTAATGAACCACCTAACGAGCGGATACGAGACCATTTCTGTCGTTACAAAGTATGATGTATTACAAATTGCGCTGATAAACGATTCCCCTGTTCGCAAAGACGAGACTATTAACTGGCTTTCCGTATTAATTTGCAACTAGCTGGGACAATTTTGCGGAACACCTTAACGTGTACATCGTCCGCTCCATGAATATTTAACGGTCATTAGATACCGAACGGGTTATCAAAAGAAATTGTTTACAGATTATGATCCTTCTTATGCTTGTCAACTTTTTTGCTATGTAGGATAAAGAGTACAATGGTAAAGAGTACACTTAAGTAAGGGTGTCACATAAATAATGAATTATAAATGTGAATTCAGTAAATTTTGAAATGGAAATCAATATAAATAAGGACGAAAAACTCCTAATAATCTAGAAATAAATAGAGTTTATGAAAAAACATCAAGAATGTATAAAAATATACAAAAAATATGTTTCCTACAAAGAAATATAGTTATTGGCATGGTCAAGACAGTAATTGTACAATCGGTACGACAGTGATTGGCCGCTATTTGATACATAATATAACCTAAAAGAAAATGTTACCTGATTTGGTGATAGAAATAAGATTAAAATTATTCAATAAAAATGGATATATTTTATTTAGTATGTATTTGTCGTGTTTGTTTCTGTTTTTAACAGGGGGCTAATTACTATTTCACCATTAACATGGTCAAAGAACAGTCACTGCCCGTCCGGCCAATTACTATCATTCAACATTATTCATATGACAGTTGTTGCCCTCTGTATTTTTCGTAATATATGTATAATTTTAACAAATAAATAATTCTTTTATAAAGTTTCAACTTTTATTTATCGATATGTACCGAATATGAGATATATACATATCATAAATACAGTAAACTATTCGAAAACTTTCAACTGTACTCTTATGGTGTTTTGATTAAATGGCTATAATTTCCAAGCTTCAAAGCCGAGTCATCCTATTCACTTTTATATATGCATAATCACAGTATATAATGAGTGGAGAAATATGGATTACATCTGTAGCAAGAAAGTACAAGGAACATGAATACGTTCATTAAAAAAAGGCATAACATGGTTATTTCTTTGTATTCATTTATTTCTCAAAATAAGACCAATCACTGTCAGGTGGCCAACCACTGTACTCTTTACCCTAGTACATGGTTACGATAATACCCAACATTTGTAGCCTCCACTCCGTAAACGCGCAGCGTTTTCTCCTTCGAACTTCCAATCGAACGTACTATCCTACGTCTCCACCAGTTCAACAGTCACGTGTTGCTACAGAAAAGGGCAGCCACCTTTCACCCTGCACCCAAGCGACTCGCATTTCGCGCCTATTACCATCTCCCAAACATATCATCTTGCGAGTGACGGACTGTCGTAGGCATCGCCTGGCGCACGTGCATCCACGTGCATCCTCGGGCACCGTGATCCAGCGGTGCCCATTGTTCATCGGGCGTGTAATCTTAGCGGCCCCGCGATCCCTGTCGTCTCGCGCGGAGCTTCGCTGATGCGTCAACGCCGTGACATTTTCGCTTCTTGCTTACGCGGCGGGCGCGGTGCTTCTTTAAAACTCGGGGCGCAACGCCGCCCGGGGCACGGTCTCCGTGACATTTCTGTGACAACAGAAACACGATTCGACGGAGCGCAACGCGATACCCAACGGCGACGGGAAAACCGGGCGCGAAATAGCGAGGCTGACAATTCGTCGGCGCATCGAATGGTAGCAGAGTAAACGGCGGATTGAAATTAAGCGAATACAGAGGGAGAGATGTTTAGGATTGAGATTTTGAGTGGATGTGCTGTGTGTTTGCAAGGTGTTGGAGGAGTTAAACGCAGTAAGCTAATGGTACTGTAGTGTGATCTATATAGAAATGAGTAAAACCCGAGTTTCATTGCGAATCAGTGACGCATCCAAAGGTAGGGGGCAGGGGTCTGTCACCCCCTAAAGAAAAAGAAAAAGGGGATTGATGTAAGCACGAGTGAAGTAATTCAAGAGCTTTGTAAAAAGGAAAGAAAACTGGATTTTATTCCTTAAATAAATTTTTATAATCGCCTAACGAATTTTATTGAATCTGAGTTAATAGTACATTGCGCGACAAGGGAGAGAAAACGCGAGGCAAAATCGCGTCTCTCCCTTGTCACGTACTATATTTTTTTCAACACCCGCATGAAAGGTGTGTTTTTGAAAGCCTGCAGAGCGATTCGTAAAAAAATATGAAATACAGTGCCCAAAGTGTTGGTGGCTTAAATTCGTTCTTCTTTTCGTTGAAATAAACTAAAAAAACTGCTTCCGATAATGATTCTAATTTGTGGTTATTTCGCCACTCCATCAATTCTTTGTACAGCAAATTTTCTTCAATCGCTTTTGCTACTTCGGCGGGCGTGTGGTATCTCGTATCGCTATCACTCTCATTATTACTCATTTTATCTTTTGATTCTATCTTCTAATAAAAAGAGGTGCTGCGACAGTTGTAATATCAAGATAAAGCACGTATGATCGATAACGATTAGTCGAACAACTGCATCTTCATACCCCGGGGTAACGCCAAACTCTAGTTTCCTTGGGAGAAAAGTAAAAAATTGCGAATAGGCATGCGCGTAAAGTCTTTCTCCCTTGGGAGAAACGTAGATAACGCGAATATTTGGCTCCCGCTCAGCAGGCGTAAAAAAACAACCATTTCCATGCAGTTGTTGAAAGAATATTTTCTTTTTGGCTGCCCCAAGATTAAATCCTGAGTATGCCACTGTTTCGAATATATATGTGTATAATTCCCCAGAACTCTAAGCCAATGCTTTTGCTCCAAGTTATCAATGAAAAGTATTCCCAATTCCACAAAAATGATTAGATAATGCAGTAATACGGATACCCGGCCTCAAATATGTAACCCCGCACGATTACGTGATACCGTTACAGACTAACCTGCAATGCTGCACGAGCAATGGAAATTCTCTATCAAAGGAAAACGCGGCACTAAGTATTCGACGAGCACCACGCGCTCCGAACATCGTTCGGAATGTATAATTAGCACCGACAAAAGAGTCTAGAGACGCGAAAAGCTCGCGACACCTAATCCCGCTGTATTTTTCTGCTCCGCTTTTTTTTTCTTCTACGCAATAGCGCGCGTCAGAGGATAAATAGAATTCTGTGACGCCCGAGGATCGTCTCGGCGCGCTCGAGTTATCGTTGCACGGCTGAGGGGCCCGATTAATGGGATCACCAGCCGCGTAAATAATTCGTTCATTCTCGCTCGTTCATTCATCCGCAAGCTGTACGTTTCTCATCTCCCTGGTAATTACTATTGTGCTACGTCCCTCTCTCTCTCTTTCCCCGTCGAGTGTCTCAGCGTGGCGCATTATACGGCGGCAGATTAAATGCATCCGGTTCGACGTTGACGCGCGCCGCTTTTGTGAAAGTGTCGTACAATTTCGTCGCGCTCTTGTGAAACACCCCGCCGTTGGATTTCTAGGAACAGCTTTTTAGCTCGGTCGAATTATTTCGCCCTCATCCTGCTGCTCAATGGTGGGTGGGAATTAACATTGTTCTTGGGAGGATCTTCTCCAACATATTATTATTATTATTATTGGCGGGAAACCCTTCAGAATACAGAGAAATGAAAAAATAACGAAGGGAAAATTGTATGGTTTGAGGAACTTATGCACATACTGCTTAGTTTTACTACTCAGCTTCGCCTGAAAATTAGATTCTGATTTTATAAAAAAAATATTTTTAGTTTTTTTTGGTGAAAATAGTCACATTTATCTGGATTAGCCTGGCATAATGCATTGAGGTACATTTCGTGACCCCAGAGTTTACCGGTCGAAAGTATTTAAGGGGTTAGGACACAGTAACGGGCCAAGAAAGCAGAGGATTTTTAAACGACGATAATAAGAAAAGTAAACAATCGATTAATATAAACTATAAGAGAAGCATATAATATTTACAAAATAACATTTGTACGCCGTGCAATGTCTCCATTTAAACTATCCTTTTTTTTCGAATGGCCAACTAGTGGGCCGGATTCCGGGAAATCGGTTGAACTGTAAGGAAAACCCCAAAAATGTCATAAACTATAATACTGCCCTCCTTAGTTAAACTGTCCTATCTAGCATTTGTTCATTTTTTGAGATATGTTGAAATATTTGAAGTTCCACACGTCTTTTACGTTTAAAGTAAAGTTAGAAAACTCTACGTGCTTCGTAAAGATTTATAAACAGTTTAATGTATTTAACCTAGCTTCTTTTAAAATGGTTAAAATATCTTATCTAAAACAATTAATTAATTGGCACGTTAATAAAACATTCCCTACCGGTACACCTATTACAAAAAATTATATTAGGCTATTACAAAATAATGACAGCATGTTTTAATTTGAATGAAGGAAAATAAGTATGGTACAAAGTAAATGATAAAACCTCAGTTTTCTCGGTTGTTTCAAAATGCTAGATAGGACATTTTAACTAAAGAGGGCAGAATATATTTCCTAGGCATTGACGATCCAACATTTCAATTTTTGTGAAAATTGACAAAATGGCCGATGTTTGAAAAAATAATGATCAAATTTCGACAAAAGTGTGTGATCTTTCTGTTTATATTTTGTACAATTAAAAAATTTGAAATGTTGGATCGTCAATGCCTAGGAAATATATTATAATTTATGACATTTTTGGGGTTTTTGATATAGTTCATCCGATTTCCCGGAGTCCGGCCCACCAGTTGGGCATCCGGAAAAAAAAGAACATTTGAAATGGAGACATTGCACGGTGTATAAATGCTATTTTGTAAATATTATACACTTTTCTTATAGTTCATAATACAGTAAACTAAAACACAAAACCTTATATTAATCGAATGTTTACTTTTCATATTATCGTCGTCTAAAAATCGTCTGCTTTCTTGGCCCGTTACTGTGTCCTAACCCCTTAAGCGACAGACAAACGCACAAACATACGATACACTTTCTGCTTTATAGTATAAGAAGATGACTTCGTAATACAGCTGCGATATTTGTGGAATCGAATAATGATTATTTAGGGATTTTTGGATCACTGAGTGACCTTTAGCATTGTGACTAGTTCTTCTCTTCGAGAATTCGAGACTTGAATTTTGGGGGACTCCATTGCTCCAAATATAGTCAACTGAAATAATAGTTGTACGTATCAACATCGAAGCGACGACCCTTCTACCCCTTTCAAATACTACTGCCACCTCGTTTTCACAACAAACGTGCGCCACCATTCTACCAAAAGTTAAACTCGCTACCTTCTGCTAGAAAATGCTCCGGCAGACTCCGCGTTCTGACGAGCAAGCAAGAATCTCCAGCGGTCCACGAAGAGAAAAGATCCGCCCGTGTTGGCACGAGAGGGGGCCCATCGTTCGTCTCCCAACTCTCGGCGATTTAGTACCAGTTACATTTAACGAGCAGCGCTGTCGCTTGATTGTCTCAACGAGGCGACTCCTCCCTCGCCCTTTTTCCATGCTCACCTCGAAAGGAGGGCCCCATGGTAAAAGGGAGCGACGCGAGAGAAAGAGACCAGTCGAGCAGAGAAACACAGGGGGAAGGTGGGGGGGGGGGGCGTGAAAGGAAGAGAAACAGAGTACACGAGGAGAGTAGCCGCCCACAGCGAGCGGATGCTGGGTCGACAGGGTCACCTCTCTGGCAAAATGAATCTTTTATGCCTCGCGCGCTCGCTTTTACTGCGTCCTCGGGTACACGCCACTCCGTTTTCTTTTTTAGGCTGGACCAGACGGTAAACGATTAACCAGAGCCGATGCCTGCACGCGGCACAGAGAGTCGAGTAACAGCGTTCACTTTCAAACGCGCGACGTGCATATCCTTACGGTTCACCGTGGAGTGCTCACTTTGCCCCGGAGCTCCACGGTGATCGTATCGTCTGAAACTCCGCAACGCAGTCCCCCCCAACTACAGGGAATGCCGATTATTTATTACTCGATCGATCCTACGAGACCTTAACGCCCAGGAATTCAATCGCGCTCCATGTTTATCACTAGCAAAAAGCATCGAGTATGTTCGTTAGAGGGACATCGATATTAATGCCACTTTAACGACCACGAAACGTCCGTTTCACGAAGGCGATCGTCGCGTGCCACGAGCGCCGTCGCTTAATTCAATACAGTCGGTTTTCGAACGTGCCACTTAACAGACCCACCACCGCTGAATTCCCCCTCGAGGGGGATAGAAAGGGCCCGAGAAGAATTATACCCGTGGTTAGTAGCCGCGTCGTCGAGAATACTCGTCGCTACGTTTTGTGTTCGGAATATTGGCTACTGCGAGATGATTATGCAGCACGCGGTGTAAACAAATCCACCGAAATACCCATCTATTCGCGAGTGAAATATGGAAAGAACACCTTGTAGATACCAGCGAACACGGTGTACGGGTGCTTTCAGGGCACCGTTTCCCGCCATTTATTGGGGATTAGCCGCGCGGGCGAGCCGTCTCGGCGGAGACAAATTATTGCTCCGCGAAACTGCCAACGATCCGCTCAACGGGCGCGATAAAGGCGAGCGGAAAAATAATGAAGCGCGGAGGAGAGACTAATGAGGGCCTGGGGGGCAGAATATCGCGGCGGTGCGCGCGGGTGAAACCGTGCTAAATTTAACGGGGGATCTAAATTCGTCGCGTTCGAAACGAGACAGCGACGGATGCAAGCGATGGTCCTGCGGCGACGTCCAAAAAATCGAGGGACTTTTACAGGAATTATTTACTCGCCTGCTGTTCTCCCGATTTAAATAACTCATTCCGCAGCCAGTCCGCACCGAACAGCTTTAATTTTCCGTCAGACGGATCGACTGAATGATCGACGGAATGCTGACGTTCGTGCAGAAAGGTATCGCCGGGTGAAGCCTTTTTTTAGGTAAAGACTCTTGGAACGAGTTTAACAAACCCGAGCTGGTTTCAAGTTACGTAAGCCATCGGGGGTCGGCGCGAATCGCGCGAGAAGATTACCAGACGCGGCGGGTCGAAATAACTGGGCGAAGCGCCAGAGAACCGCTGAAAAATCTCGGTGAAGCCAACGTACCGATTGTTTTCGCCCGCGGCGATCAGCGGTCCGTCGTTTCACGCGTTCCCCTCGAAAACACGGGCAGGACGGTCACGTTCACGGCCGTGGGCTCGTGAAACTGTTGCGAGATTCATAAATTTAAGCGTGGCCGGGGAGAGGGGGCCCAATGTCCAGCGACGGATTTGGGACGGCGACCTCGGGTCGCGATTTTTCGCAGATTTACTTTCACCCACGGACACCGAGAGCTGTCACATCTGCGGTATATACTACCTGAAAGTCTGAATATACGTACTTTATTCTAC
Organism: Andrena marginata; assembly: GCA_963932335.1. Taxonomy (NCBI): domain Eukaryota; kingdom Metazoa; phylum Arthropoda; class Insecta; order Hymenoptera; family Andrenidae; genus Andrena; species Andrena marginata. Next base: position 10,675,976 of record OZ010660.1, read on the forward strand.
TGTATCTTAAGATAGAACCTTATTCGTTAACCGGGGGAAAAGAGAGATAGGACGTGGAGGTTCTTTACGCTCACCAGAAGCACGCGTACGGTTTCATACTCCCTCTATATGCGGCTTGAATGCGAATAAAACGGCATCTCGCGCGAGGCTGTCGTTTCGAAAATGTGGCGGCCGATTGCATAAGCGGGCGATGCGCTTCGCTCGCGAATTCACGGGCAACGTGCCCCGACTGACTGACCAGCCGACCGTCGAAAACGTGGACGGTGCCCGAGGGTGAATAAATTTCCGTCTAGCTGCGCGGCCAGGCCTGGAGAGAGGCATTCCTGGCGGAGCAGGACGAGGCGACACGAACGACAGAGAACCGTTAATCCGACGAGCACACGGTGCCCCGACGCCTGGGCGAGGATCAGGGACACCGAGGCTTATCGCTGAATCGGGAAAATACCGTAGAAACGGTCGACCACGTTCCATCGCCATTTCTGGAGTAAGCTGCGATTAGGAGTGCACGCATTACAAGGCAATGCGTCCTGAGTTCTTAAGGGGAACGCGGGAGCTAGCCATTTTTTACCGAGAGCTGCGAAAGTACGAACGCTACTTGTTGCTTTGGTTACACCACCGTTGAGCGTACAATGGTGAACAGGGGGAGGTTTGAAAAGTGTATTGCGATTAGAGTGATCCTTGCATTGTTACGAAATTTACTTCAAAGAGTTTTGAGATGAGTGGGAAGGATCCTAAGGGAATCTCTAATTTTCGCGCCAATTTCAAATCTTCTATTCGCGTGGAAATAAAGGCCGCGAATTTCGGTGAAGCGAATTAAATCGAAGAAATCAATTGTCGCTGGGCAATGGTTTATAAACTCTTCTGTTCGCATTACCGCGCCAGGGTCTTACTAAGTGTCTAACGACGAGGAGCGTGACCAGCGGGAGAAGCAATCGTCGAATGGTTCGACTGTCGAGTATTTTTGTTTCAGTAGCGTAGCAAGTGTGTTTACCTTTGTGTGCAGGCCCGAGAAGAAGGTACGTCGCGGGGCGGAGTACGACGACATGTTGATCTTGTTGACGACCATTGTCATGGCAGCACCCGAAGCCTGTTCCCTCGTTCGATCGGTGTCTCAACGTTATCTTGCTGTTCAATCGGCACGCAACCCTTCGCTCCGTGCCAGCCTCGACGCTCTTTCACTCATTCGAACAGTCCACAGAATCGTCCGATCGTTGCCAACAACTTTTCCCCTATTTGTTTTTTAAACGACCCACTGCCTCTTCCTCTCACATATTCGAGCGAAGCAGAGAACCTTCACCGTGACTGTCCGTCACGCTCCAACCATTGCCAAGGGGAGCAACGACAACGAAACCGTGTACACCCCCGTTCAACCACTGTGCGCACAAGTAATCGAAGCGAACGATCTCGGAGGTACTGAAACAGCTCTGCGAACGGAGGAACGCAAATTTCGCCCGCAACTGATTCAAGGTACGCGCGAAGACTGGCGGCGACGCAGCGGGTCGCGCGCTATATAGCCTCCCCACTGCTTGCCAGCTCGGCCAATCGGACGATAGCGCGGCAGCGCGGCGCCCAGGCGCGCAGATACGAAAGTGGTGGCGCGTACGTTCGCGCGGCGTTATCGCCCTGACCTTCGAACCCGGAGGGCTGTGTCTAGCGGGATGCGAACCAGCTGCGAGAAGGGATAGAGTGGCGATCATTGGAGACTGTCGAGACGAGACGACATGCGAAAAGCCTGGTGGTAGGGTACGGAGGCTGGGTAAACGCGAATTGCACAGCTCGAACGGCCAGTAACTGGCGGCACGAACAGGATCCCCCCTTTCCTTTAAATTCATTTATTTTTTCTCAGGCGAGAAGCTAGCGGAAGAAATAACTATTCCAAAACATTTCGCTTGCATTGCGAGCTGAGGCCTGGTTGTCCGCGTCGTGGTAAACGAATAAAAGGAGTGCGCAGTCGTCAGTGTTTACGGGTGTAAAGCCAGTCAGAGGCAGGCCCGTGGTAATCTTTTTAAAATCTCACGACCGCAAGACGTGCTAATTTACCTAAAATCGCGTATACCGCGTTGCCTGTTGGGCCAAGCCAAACAAGGTGAATTCTAAAACGCTTCGATATTTGATGTTTAACACCTTGCAGGTCGGCTGCGCGTCGGCGCGGGATTTGGCAGATGCCGCGGAGGGTCGGGCTTGGGCGGATGCATAAATCCGACTATGTTGCTACAGAGCGCATAAATATGCTGCAGATTTCAGCGGCAACGTTTCTGTTACACTTTACTCGCGCGCGGGTAATTATTCAATCGCATCACGTCGGGCGAAATATTGCGAAAACTACTGATGCGTGCCGCGTGAAGGGAGAATGTTTCTCTTTCAGAGATGTATACTTAGAATCGTTCAACAATGGAATCAGAATTCAAATGCTATCAGAGGAAAAACAGGCTTGCCGCGCGAGAGCTGCAGGCTCCCAATTACAAAAATTACCATGAGAACGGCTCGGGACGCTACTAAACGGCGGCAGAAAAAAGGGTTTCGCCCATGAATATTTTCCATCTCGTTACGGAATCGCGGCGCAATGGAAACTCGCGTCGTCACCTTGCCAACAGCGATTCTGGCTCTGTCGATTCTCCCCGACGATTAGCCGCGGCTTCCACCAAGCAAACCTGTAATTTCCCAGTGGCAACTGCGCCGAGGTATGCAAACGAACGTTGGTAGAACACGAGGGCCTTCGAGGCCCTAAAACGCCGCCGAGAACGCGCTTTCTATTTGCAGTCGCACTCGACGAATTCAATGTTCAGATTTGTATCGTACATTCCGCGTTCTCCAGCTTTCGAGCTTTGGACATCCACTCATCGAGAACATAGGAATTCCCCCAGAAGGATGTTTAGAATCCGGATCCTCGTAGCTGTGCTTCTCCGAGCTTTTTTGCGTTAAACGGGAACGCTCGGCGTCGAGTTTCGACGAACCCTTTCTCGGATGCCACAGCTATGGCGCCATTGGCACGGGAAATCCCCGAATTCCGAGTAGAATGGTGCGGCGAGGAGCAGCTGTTGGAAAACGATGGAGTAGACGCGTTTGAAGGGGTCAAGGATCGGCGATTACCAGCACCAAAATTATCACCACCTCGATGATAAGCTGTGACCTCCCGTGAAGGATCGCGGAAATGGAGTTGCAGCTGTTTCGAGGAAGCGTGAAGGGGTGGGTGAATTTCATGATTGATGTTTGTTAATTTAGAGATTATTGAGCAGTGGCGGATTTAAGGAAAAAAACCCAGGTGGCAAATGTTTTGGGACAACCTGAATACATAACGGAATTGGAAATAAATTTTATAAGCGTGTCGTATGGAAATTATAGGAAACAGAAAGAAAATACTGTTTGGATAAAATCATAATTTTTTTGGAAGATGGGGCTCTGGGGATCTTCTGGGCAGGGGGCAGACGGGAATTGCTCAACGATCGCCCGTTAAATTGGCCACTAATTATGAGATCATTTCTACACTATGACCTTTATATTGGTCTGCTATAGGGTAACTCAGGGTAAGATGCCACAGTTAACTTTGAAACGCGATATGTCGCAAGTATAAGCAGATACAGGAAAAAAGATAAAACCATACGAAAGTGTAACTAATTTTGTGCACTGACTAATAACGTTTATAGTTAAATGAGAAATGTACAAATACAGAAGTCCCCAAAAGTGGTATATTACCAAATTAGTGGGTAAATATGTCAAAAGGTCTGAGGTAATATGCCACAAGCTATGAAGCGTGAACTAATCACTCAAATTTGAGAATTAACAATATTTTAAACTGTTCCAGCTGTTAGTAACTAATAACGAATATTTGAACTCAATGAAACGCAAAATATATTTGAAAAAATAGCTATTTCTTACAAATTAAACAGTCCCCAATCTCTCCGCAGTCTTCATGGACCCACTTTTTGCAGCAAGTAGTTTTTACCCGGTTACATTTAGGTCCTTTTTTATCGTAATAATATAGTCCACACAATGCACAATAGTTGTCACATTCTGCATCAGTCGAATCGTCATAAGAATTATCTACATTCTCAAAATCTGTTCTATATTGTAGTACGAACCTCCTTCACCATTCGAAGGGCTTCCTTTAAACTTTCGTCTGACCAAGCACGCACGGTTTGAAGTTCGTACATACTTCTTAGGCATGGTTTTAATACGAAAAAACAACACGATGGCAATAAATTAATAGAAAGAGTTATAAAGATATGAGTTTGTGGCATATTACTCCCCACGGCTATAAGAGGGATTGAAAATCTCTCTACAAAGTATATAGTTTTAACGGATGTGCGAGAGGTTATAAAATTCGTTTGTTAGTATACTTTATCATAATCTATTGATTTTTTGTAGAACTGTTCACAGGAATTTATAATCTCCGTTCTAGTTACAGTGTAAAATTAGATCCAGACGATACTTTTATAACTTACCAGGATTTACTGAAAATAAAAGAAGGTAAAAGCCAAAATCTATTGTCGTCTCAGCAGTTACACCAAATTGAACGGAACTAGTGCAAATGTAACAGCATCTGTGCATTATTTTAAAAATTATTGAGAAGTGGCATAATACCCTGCGTTACCCTACTTCTAAATTTTCTTGAATTCAGAAGTTTCAAGCTTATACTTCCAAGTACCAAGCTGCAAGATGATTGGTGGTTCTCTCGAATTTGAGTAATAAACACACAGAAGCAGCGCTCGCGGTTTGTTTCTCGTGGACGCTCCGGAGCACGTCGCCTAATGTTTCTTTTCATAGTAACGTTCAAGTTGACTCACGACCAGTGGGTCAGGCTAACCGGAAGCGATCGGTACATTAGAGGGAAACAGAGGACTGCTTACAAAATTTCCACGACGCGCGTTTCCGTGAAACAAAGTAGTACGAACGCGGAGCTGATCTTGTTCGTGGTAACAAGTCCAGCTCAGCTCGTTTCTGCCTCAAAAATCCACTTCCCCGAAGCAAAGAACTCCGTTTCTGTTATATTGATGATGGTAATTAGAAAAAGTAGCCGTGTCACGTGCATCTCAGAGGCAGCCACGTAGTGTTTTTCTCGAAGCCACTCGTTATTTAACACACTCCTTCCTTGAGAATAATACTACATATTCCAGAAACGAGTATTCTTCGCAAAGCTGTTCTGTCATCATTTTTTTAATTGAAAATTGTCTCAGCACTCCGCGCGCGACAGAGTAACGAGTTTCAATAATCAAGAGAATCATTATCCACCCAGAACTTTATTGGAAGCGTAATCACTGCCATCGTAAGTGATTCACGGTACCCAAGAAATTACCAAACCGAGTACATCCTCGAACCAGCAACAATTCTGACTCGTGATGCACGAACGACAGGGGGCAAGAAGTTTCGGGCCGCCCTTTTCGCCAGCCCGTTGTGAACTTTGACACTGTAAATCAGGAACAGGCGTCGGCGAATCGCGGTTCCACCGTGTCCCGACGCCATTAATTTCGCCGGAGCACGATGATGGAGCCGGCGGAGGGTTCCTATTTGCGAACCACGCGAAAAGAAAACGACTGCTCGGTGGAAGCAGAATCGCAGAAAGGAAAAGAAACGAGGGTAACGCGGTGAACAGGCATCGGCGACGCGGAGTCGCGTGTAAATTTATCTTCTCGCGCGGACTGCACGAGCCTTTCTTCGCTGACTGAACCTTTCGGCGCGCGATCGACCTCTCGGCCACCAACTTTCACAGATTCGCTTCATCAAACGCGAATTTCACGAGGAACCTTTCATCCACGCGCAGACATTGCTATTTTCTCGAATTAATAATTGTCGAAATATACTGAATTGAATTTCTATTTTTGCAATGTGCGTTTTGAGTAAAAATGGGACATGTTACTCTGCGATTGATTCTTCCTGGAAGAGCAGAGAGTAAAATGGTTACCATGGGCTGAATTCCTGGTTTCCTGGAATTCTAAGTTGCATCAAGGATTTGCGACCTCGCGATTTGCAATTGACCGCTCGAAACGATCGATTACAGAGATCGCTATCGCCGTCCCCGCCCATGCGTTTGGCGGTCGTTTTCGCGCGTCCGGGAAAAACGATCTTGATCGTTGCGTCGGCGGAAATGGCGCGGACAAAGATGAAAGAAGACGAAACGTTAGTTAATGGCTGGTAATGGTGCGCGATGGACGCGAATTGCCCCGCGTAACTGTAATTTGCGCCTTTTTTTCCCTCTGCCCCCCCCCACACTCGCCCCCGATCCAAGTGTTTGCTTATGTAATGCTTGTGCAATAATTACAGATGTTCGAGCAATTGACCGCCTCTGGCGCTACCGTGCCATGGTTGGATGAAAACGGCGGAGAAAAAGAGGAATCGCCTTATAGCAGCTAATCTCGAAGATTGTTACAACGAGGGATAAATGTTTCACGAGTTTGTCTACTGCGTTAGTAATCGTCGTAGCACAGAAATTTTCCCAGAAAGAAATTTTTCAGAAGGTTGCCCTCGAGAGTGCGATTATTTTGAATTTGAAGAATTTTGAAGATACTCGAACGTTGTTTCGAGTCGATTTCTAATTAACGTAGATTAACGTAGCCACGGTCACTCGTCGATAAATTCTACTTTGCCTTCTTTGATTTTACTCCAGAAAGAGTTCGCAATCAGCGAGCTCTTATTTCCAAGTCGCGCGCAGTCGGGGCGGGCCGCTCCAAAAATATAAATCGAGATGGCTGATTTAGCGGGGAGATTTAGTGGCTGCGTGACTAACGTCCTGCTGGCGGTTAATGGTTCAATTGTTCGGATCGGTTGGCGAAATTTAGTCACCACCAACGGGTAGGGACTTTCTCGAGGAGAGCTCGCGTCGGTCGCGTGACAAATTACCTCGTTAATTCGATCAGCGATTCAATTGCTTTGCTCCTCTCGCTGCCGATTTTCTGCTAAACTCTTCTCAAGCTGACCTCAGGAATTACACTCGTATTTCAAGTGAATTCATTAACGACGACGAGGTGTAAAATTGATGTAATAAATTCCCGTCTCTCGGCGAGAGAAATATGCAATGTTTAAACGTTAGCCACGCGAGTGCCAGCACGTGGAGCAGAAATACCCACGGAACCAGAAGTACCGCGAGGGATGACGGTCCATTTCTCCGCGAGGAGAGTAGAACAGTAGTACATCCCGCTCGAGAGGAACCCTTTGTTTTGAATCAGGCTTGGCACACTCGTTTCCCTCTGGTCAGTCTCGATAAAAAAGAAAGAAAAAAAAGTTGGCAGTTGGGCAGGTGCGTAACGGAGCCTCTAGAGCCTCAGTCGCCGGCTGGAGTTCTGCCAGAGTTACGCAAACGCATTGCCAACGACAGCGGGTATTCAAGTGTGATCTGGCTCTGCCAAAACGCGCGAAGAATGGCATTTCGAAGAACGGAATGGTTCGTGTGGTCCGATTATTCGGAACGCGAGTCACGGGCCTCTGTCGGCCACGAAGACGAGGGATATTCTCAACGCGCGAGAAGAGGAGGAAGGAACATTCTACTTGGAAGAGCAGTTTTAAGTTCATGGTTCACCAGAATCTAGAAGACTATAGATTCGGCTAAGAGAAGCCACTAAAACGAATGTAGTTATATTCAACAGAGGACAGCAAAACTCTGTCTTCCCAGGAAAGACAAAGCACAGGGGCAATATTTAAAACAGGCTTCACAAGAAAGTATACATGGCACCGATCGCGTCCACTATTTCCTCGTCGTCTTTTACTTCCAGCTCTTCCTCCTCCTCGACCTCCTCCTCCTCGTCCACTTCCTCCTCCTCCTCCTCCACGTCTTCCAAATGCACATCCTCAGCCCCCTCGGGGAAGTACTCGTCTATCATCGCCTCAGCTTCGTCGCTATCCTCGGTGACGAAGTAGGGCTCGATGCTCGCGAACGAGAGGAACGCGTCCTCGTTCACCCTCCTGAGGATCACCACGAACACCTCGCTGCCAGTTTTGTACCTAACCTTCATCCACAACCTCCACTTACCCTCTGGTGGTCTTTGAACTGTTCGAAGAGTATACAGAACAGTTGGCAAACCTTTTTCTCGAAGTCTTCTGGAGTGGAAACGATTCGCCCGGCGACGTGCGGCTGGTCGAACTCGAACGCGCCAAAATGTTCGACGGCGTCTGGGAAACTGGCATAGGCGTCGCGAAGCTCGGTGAATCTCTGTGCAGGGAACTTGAAGGCGCAGAGGGGTGGTGGCTGCGCTGGCTCCTCGTAAGGGTGCACCATCTCCATGTAATTTGGGAAGAGGGTCGTGTAAACGTGCACCTTGCTTCTGGCCTGAGTGACGATTCGGGGAATGTAACGCTAAGGCGATTCAGCGTGGAATGGAATATCGAGAAGCTAGAGCGGAGTATTTAGAGTATCGTGTAGAAGAGTGTAGCACATGAGGAGGAACCCAAACGGCTGGGTCCACTCGAGCAAAGTCTTCCGGGTTCTCAGGGTCAGGTTGATGGACGTGCACGTAGGTCTCCGTGTAAGCTGCTTCCATAGGGAATCCGACGGCGCCTTGGAGCAGTGGTTCCTTGCTGGTGATCAGATGCACGAGATAATCCTCGACATCGTTGATCGCCCTCGTCGGGCACCTTTTCGTCCCTTTGGGGCACTCGTGGGGATACGGGACTGGCCAATCTTCGTGAGGTCGTCTGCCTTTCAATCTCATCGCTATGGTCCTCCCATCGGTTAATCCTGGGGATTTCGAGCGCCACGTGGGAAAGCCGGTTAAACTGTGCGAGGAAGCCTAGAGAAGCGCGAGGAGTTCTACGAATTGGTGCACCTGCGATCAGCTCCTTCGTGATGGGCACGTTGCTCTCGACGAACGTCTTCTCGATCAGCTCCTCGTTGAAGAACAGCCGGTGCTCCTCCTGTATGTCGAAGTTCTGCTTGAACAGCGTGTCCACCAGCTCCATGTACGGCGGGCTCTGGAAGGTGTCCCTGGGCTTGCCGTCCTCGTTCTTGAACACCCAGGGATAGAAGATGAGGGCTGTCGCCTCGGACAGCTCGAGTATCATCTGTGCCAGGAACGCCTCGTACTTCTCTCTCTTCTCGGCCTCCTCTTTGGCACGCTCCCTCTCCTCGATCGCTTTTCTTGTTTAAGGATTTTGCAACGTGAAATTCGGCGGACACTTTGTTCAGCCTCGCTCGAAATAGGGTTTTATGCAACAAAACATATCAAGATCTGGCCAGCAGTCAGTGGAGGAATCCACTTGCAATTAGAAGCTGCTTATAATTCTCTGCTGTCTCAGAAAGATCCCATCTCTGTGCGTACCTGATGGCTTCCTCCTCCTGCCATCGGACCTCCTCTTCGGGGGTGCGAGTGCTCGGCTCCAAGAGCATTACTGGCTCCTCGTTCTGCTGGACTCTCTTGATCTCCTGGAGCAGCAGCTTCCTCAGGTTGGGACAGTGCGCGCCGAACATCAGATTCACCATCTTACCGTCCTGCAGGAACATCCACACGGGCTCGCTCCTGCCGCGGAATCGCTCGAGGTCGGCGATGTGATCGTTCTTCACGATTGCGTAGTTGATCGCGTCGCCGCCGAGCTCCATCTTGATTTTCCTCAGGGTGCTCACCATCGCGATGCAAGGGCCACACCACTCGGAGTACACGTCCGCCAGGATCAGACCTTTTCGACTTAGCAGGTGTTTCCAATCCTCCTCTGTCTCTATCTCGACCTGGAGGGTGGTCGGCTCTCGTCTGCCTGGTCTAGCCACTTTCGAGCCGTTACGTTACCGGTGCACGTTGGAAAAATATTTAACCTCTTCGAGTTGAATCCGAGGAGACATTCGGGGCCAATTTCAAGAGTGTTCGTAGGGGGTTTGTACTTAGAGCATAGGGTAAATCCGGAAGACGCAGTCGGGCCGGAGAGTTGATCGTGTCGCTATATTTCAGATTCTGTACGTAAAATGCGTTAAAGTGCAGACCAATTCCTTCTCTAGAAGCCAAACAGTGGAATCAATAGCGTCATTTCGATTCCTTCTGTGTTTTTCTGGATTTGTAAGCTTTAAAAGGTAAATTGAGGTTACATTTAACCTCTTTTGTCAAACAACGATTGTACAGAATCGTATTTAAAATGTACTTCTAAGTTTATTTTCGTTTAATGTTTGTGGTAATAAGATAATAGAGATATTGAGGGGCAATGCAGCCAAAGTATTTGGTCAAATTAACTCTTCCTCCCAAAGCTAACGAGAAGACTATCTCTCGCTGCAGAAAGGAGAGATGGTCGAGTTATGATTTTTTTATTCTTTTCGTTTATTTTTTATTTTTATTATTTTATTATTATTTAGTTTATTTATTCACTCTTGTATTCATTTGCCTTGCTAATCGCCAGTAGGTATTTCACTTTTCCTTTTATGTGTTCTTTACTTGTTTAGCGTAAACAAATTAAATATCAATGAATCTCAAGTTGTATTCACTCATAAATAATTTTGCTTTATCCTTTGTTAATTTTCCAAGAATAATTATGTGAGTGGTCTCGGCCAACGACGAAAATCATTTCTCCCGGCAGGTCGGGAGAGGTACTCAGATGTCATGACTTCAGTTTTCAACCCGATTTACAGTAAATATTGTCTTAAAGCAAATATCGGCTAGTTTTTCTAAATCAGCATAAAATTCTGAACATATAGATTTGTTCTGATAAAATAAGTAATTTCTATATTAGTTTTAATACCCATTTCATATTAGGTCGACCGCGTCTCCCGAATTTACCCTATAAACATGGAGGAAGCATGCAATGGGCGAAAATGTAGCCGGCGATAAAAAGAGAAAAATATACATTGGGGACACCCTCTCTCTTTCTAGCTCCAGAGGCGACGTCTTTTTTATGTTAGAAAGAGAGAGGGTTTCCCCCATTGTATAATTGTAAATAAAGTAAACGAATCTGGTTGTGGCAGGCTAATCAAATGTAGATAAGTTGTGGAAATAAAATGATTACCAAATATGAATTATTATTCAATACCACTGGTTTCTACATCCTATCCTAATCCTCCACCGACTGCCTTTTGAAACCAGACACTGATTGAAATTAACCCTTTCAAGTCCCAAACATCTGGAGTGTCTCGTCCAGGATAAGCCTAAGAATTCCACCGATCGGTTCCACAGCTATCAAGATTTAAATTCCCTTGCAGCACAGTAACAAATAACACCGCGAGATCAAGTGTCCAGCAAACATTCCAATTTCCCACAATCCCCGCAATTCCCACAGTCGATCGAGTCCAGTAGGTCAGAAATTCGCGACGAAGACGCCAAGCGGTTGATTATTTTCACAGGCAGGAGAGGACGGCGGGGATCGATTCGCGCCGACGATTAATCGCGAGACGCTTCCTCCTCGTTCTTTCCACCTTCCCAGCTCCCATCCGCCGCGATGGTGCGCTTCTTGGGGCGTATTTCCAGCGCCGACGACGGACGCGAACGGCGCTGGCCACGTTTTAAACGCCGCTAGATGCATCTGGGGGCCGCGCAAAAGGAGAGACCGCGGCGTGTTTCTCGCATCCTGCGGACGTAAGGAGAGAAGAGCGGGGAGATCGAGGCCGACGATAACGTCGCCGACCGATCCCCCCCCCCGTCCCGTCGTCACGACGATCCTCCCTCGTACAGACTTACGGCCCTAATTCGCGTCTAGCCGCGATAATTAGTCTGCCCGAGATCGTCTGACCACTGCCGCGCCTTTTAATCTTCTCCGTCGTCTACCTCGTGAATAAATAAATGACTCGATTCAATAAATGATTTCACTGAACAATTCTCCGCGCTTCGATCTTTTCCCGCGGTTTCGCGTGCTCCGAGACTCATTTGTTATGATCGACCAGGTTCAACGATTCCCACGTTACGAAAGAGTAGTGAAACACACTTCCGATTTCGTAGTAACGACGTCGATTCTCGAATTTCGTCTCGATCAGCGGCGAGGAACGAACTCGCCTGAACCCAGCGCGGTTTTCACGGTGCTGCAAATTCCGTGTGGTTTCGGCTACTCAGCACTCGGCTCGAACACGCGCCCGCAAATATCCTTCCGTCGTCTGTTTCCATTTTCAGCTCTACTCGATCGGGGTCACGCTTCCACGCGCAGACAGACACACGAGGCATTTAAAAAATGCGGGCGAAATGTGTGCTTCCGTCGAGGAACGAGGAAATTGCAAGTAGGTGCGCCAGCAAGAGTAGAAAAGCGGAGAGACGATTTCGCATCGCGGCGTTGTTGACGTCCGTTTGCCAAGATGGATACAGATGCTCTGCCAGTTGCAAGAGGGTGAAGGTGTGCAGAAAATGCGTCTCTGCCTCCGCGATCATTGAAACAAAACGAGCGAGAACGGTGGCTGTCGCTTCAATTCAGAGGTTAACGATAGCCGTGCACGCGAGATGATTAGGACGTCGCCTAGACGGTTTACTTTCGTCTTGCCAGGGCTAGGACCAGAGGCTCGGAAAGGGCGGCTGGAAGCCTCGCCTGAATCGCGCGCGTCATCGTGGAAAACGATGACTGAGAGTCTAATCTGGCGATCCGCTGATTGGTGTTTATGGGCACGAATTTAGCGCGGTGCGCGAAAGAAAACTCTGCGCTCTAATTAAGGCCGACCGGCGCGTGACCACCGCGTCCTTTCGCGATGAGATAATTACCACGTCGCGACGACCGCTCCGCCTTATCAGAGCGGCGGGGACAGAGGGAGGAATTTCTCTGGGAAATCATTCATCTTAGATGGTCACTCGAAAGTGCGTTAATACATCTTCATCGAGAACTTTGGTTCCGCAAAGAATCGCGAATAATATTCTCGCCTCCTTCATTTTCTAGTTACCTAAGTCAGTGCCTTCGAGGGACGCGGGAAAGCGGCCCGACGTGAGAAAGAAATCCTTCTCGGACACGTCGCCGTCGGCTTAATGCAAAGAGGACGCGAGAGAGTCCGACCGATGCCGCGGATATAAAGACAAATAGTGGCGAAACGAGCCCAACGAGGCCTAATGACGTGTATTTGCATCGGTCATTAAGGGGAACGAGAGACTCTGGTCACCGCGGGGCGAGAACGCGGCAAGAAGCGCGCAGGACAGAGAGCAATTCCGTCGTCGGCTGGACAAAAGGACACCACCGACGCTAAAGTGACGCTTATCGCGGCTCGTGAAAGCGCGTTTTCTTGCGTAACGCGCGCCAGCCTCCTCTGGTTTCCGCTTTTTTCAGCGGGGTCAACCCTGCCTCGCTGCGAGCCGCCGCGGCCTGCTGATGGGCTGCTCCAGTATCTCTACGCCGCGGCGCTTTTAGCTTTCAGTAACGAGAGATTCATGGATACCCGTGGATTAAGGGATCTCGCTTTGGGAGGGGAAAAAGCTGAGGTGGAAAACTGGGTAGAGTTAATCAAGTCCGAAGGGGTTGCAAAAGGGAAACGTTTCGAAGATCCTACTTCCTCAGTTGGTCCATTTCTATGCAAAGTTTCTGAACTGAGTGCTGTAGAATAGAAGCACCTTCTTCTGTCTTAATTCTTATCTGCACCGAGACTCTAGCCTCCGCTGAATATAGAAAACCTCAAGTTTACAACACGCACAAGTGTCTCGAAGCACGCCACTCCAATCGTAAGTTGCATTCAGCAGGTTGGAGAGAGCCGAAGAGTGGAGGGAACAAAGCGAATGTCGATCACGATTCCGATCCGATTCTACGCGCGTTGCCGAGCCACTCTGTCGGCTGTTGCAATTAACGTCACGTTCCCGGGGACGCGGCGGATATTAATTCCGCTCGCGACGGAAAAATCGAATCGATTTCGCGACACCAGGCCGGCTGGCAGACCTTCGACGGCCGCCCACTGCACGACGATCCCCATCGTAAAACTTGGCGAAATCGCGACGTGATTCATTATTAATGCCGCTGCTCCGCGGCGGAGGAAGGTGCAGCCGGATTACCTGCACATTTATCTCGCCCCGTGACGAGTCTCTGGAAAACGTGCGCCCCGATGAGAAAAAATCCCTTTCCGAGAAGCGTCGCTCGTCTGGATATCGATTCCTTTCAATGGACTTGCAGTGGAACTTCTGACGGAATGATTCAACTGGAGTATTATTAGAATAATGATTTCATACAAATTCCACGAATTTGAAGTGAAAGCAATGTATCTTCGAAGATGACACTGGTGCTTACAGGGAGTTTTAATTTCAGATACAAAATTTTGAGATTCAAGTCAAGGAGGGAACCTGAGACTTTCTTCTTTTACAAATTAGGAATTTTTAAAAGGAACAGAGCGGTACCAACTTTTCACACGCTGAAGGGGCTACGAGGCGATCTTTCGGCTCTCTTTCAATCTGCAGGTCGTTTCCCTTCTCAGACCAGTAGAGGAGAAACGAGGTGCCCTGTCAGTGCTCGATGGGCTTCAAAAAGACGAATGAAACGCTTACGTCGCGCCACGAAAGCTGACTGGCACCGCGATATCCTTTGATCCAGGGAACGAAGACAGCTCCGCGAGTCTCGCGACGAGTCCACCCAATTCTGTCGATCTTCTGCGTCAACGATTTACGCGACTGGCCAGCCGTGCTTTTAATGCCGGTATAAAATATTTAGAAGCTAAAGCGACGATTTACCGCGGTTTCCTGGCAGCGGAACGGGATCGTAAGTGGAACAAGCTCGATTCTGAGAACTACGAAAGCGGACCTGTTCGAACACCTGTGAAAATGTCGCCCCGGTCTTCCACCCGAAAATGAAGACGTTAAGGCACAAGATCCTTGGAAATTCCGGAAATTCCACCGACGAAAATCAAATTTTATATTACGAATTATCTCGAGTAATTTCTAAAGCAACCTTCCACTATCCCTCTACCCCTAAAAACTTAACAGAGTCCAATCTCAGAATTCCCTACCTTTCCTCACACAAGTTATGTCACACGATGACCTAACAAGTAAGTTCCAGGAAGAGCAGAGTCTCGCTGTTCTTTCAATGTTTGTTTCCCTTCGACGCACTGCCGAGGACAGATTGATCGTGGACAGGTCTCGCACAAGCCAGAGCCAGTTTTCTTTCTTTCGCGTGGACTGCCAATCTCATGGGGGATTCCAAGTAACGAAGCTGTGACTTTCCTCGTTTCTCCGAGCAAGTACAGGGAATCGTGTCACGCGTGCATCGCACGACAATCGCGAGGCGTGAGTCATCCGCGCTTTCGATTAGGCCCTCCGCCCAGACGGCCGTCGTACCGCGATTATTAATGCGGCTCTCGTTCATTAATGGACACAACCGACCGCTGGATGAATCGATCCGGCCAGTTTCCCGCGATAACGGTGAAAACTTGAGGATTGTTGAAGGGGGGCTCGTGCTACTTTAAAGAGTAGGTAATAAAACAATTATTAGTTAAAGGTTCCATTCCCCGCGTTGCTAGCAAATCGTCCGAGCAAGTAATGCCCGTCGATGCAAGCGTCGATTAATAAAACGGAGATCCTACTTGCTATTAGCAGGTTCGATCGCAGGAACGAGAAGATCCAGAAAGCTCGTGGAAAACTCGCGACCTTCGCGTTTTCTTTCTCCGCGCTCGTTTCCCTCGTGCAATCATAATTAACCTGAATCACCTCGCGATCGAGGAGCCCACGCGCCGCGACTGCGCGACGCCGATGGATCGTTACAAAGGGAGGATAAGCGAAACATGCAGATCGCGTGTTCCCTTTTCCTCCCGACTCTGGAAGGCTGCAATTAGCGGCGAGAAGATGCGACTGGCTAAGCCACTTGCCGGTTTTCTGGGCCGCCAGTGGAGAGATACGACGACGGATTTCGAAGAATCGCGATGCTGAGGTTCGTCGGCGACCCAGTTCCTGCGTGCCACCGTCTCCAGTTTCCAGAAAATTCGCCACGCCGGGTGACACCGTTTCAGGGCCACTCGCGACAGATAACGAATGATTTCGTGGACGAAACTGGGGCCATTTTGCTTCAAAGTGGTCCACGCGATTGGGCATGGTCACTGGAAGCGTCGAGTTCTCTTCGTACTTTTAATTTGCAGGAGTAACGATGGGAATTCAAGCGGAAGACGTGGAAATAGTTGAGTAAGGGAAAGGTGGGATAATTGATCATAGTTTTGTTTTTTTTTATTAAAATAATAATCATGGTTTGCTTTGTTTGTATTTAATTACTTAAGTTGTGATTCTTAGAGTATTCTCAATATACTTGTACAAATTTGATAGTTGAAAAGTAATTTTAATGATTGAATTTAAACATTTTCCGGCAGTGACGTTATCCACAAGTATCTCCCACTAAAGGGGAGACTTGATCAAAAGGTTAGGGAGACTTTATCAGTGAACTTTAAGAATAAATAACACATTAATTTTGTAAAAAATATTTATTATCTTAATTAATAACATGGAATAAAGAGAATATCATAAAAGGAAAGTAAACTATAACTAAATTGAAGGTATAACTGAAAAAATAAAATCGGAGAATTAAACTCTACAACATAAATGCATTCTTAAAAGACATTTCACTTAGATATCATCTGATTCAGATGATGATGATGAAGAAAAGATTTTGCTCCTAACTTTCTTTGCCGTGTTATTCTGTTTCATTAGCCGTTCTATGTTTTTTTCTGGGGCTTTTTCTCCTGTTCAAGTATCCCACGTCACACACTGATCAAGTATCCCCCAATGCACTCGATTTGAAAAAGGTGAAAAATTAAACTTACCTTAATTAATATTTAAATCAACCAATAAATAACATTAATAGACTAGAAATTGCTGTTTTTACTTAATATATTTTAAATCATTGAAAATGCAACATTCAGACGAAGAGGAGGAAGAACAAGGTGACTGAAATATTTACTTTTTGGCTGCAAATTAGATCGAAGCTTCTAACTACATTATTCTATGCTCTCGAAAGGAAACTGTAACGTGAAATGTTGCGATAATACAAACATTGCCACGATATCGTGACAACAGGCACAAATTGCCAATATATTAATTAAAAAACTGATGTGATCATGTATCCCCGATGATCAACTATCCCACCTTTCTCCTACAGTAATCCGCGGAGTTAATAAAATTTATGATTTCACGCTACTAATTTACAAACATAGGAAATGGCACGAAGAACTGTTACGTCTTTCTTCCAAGTGAAAATTTCATCCTCGGCTGAAATTAATGAACCCCTCGAGGCCCTTTGTTCCTACCTATTTTCACAATCGGACAACAAAAAAAAAGGGAGACCTCGTGTTCCCGCAAACTACATGAATTATTGCGTAGCAAGGGAAGGCCAGAGGCTTTTACCCACCGCCTGGTTCGTGAAATGAAATTACACGAGCGTTTCGTTTGTTCGTGGATCGCACTTTGCCACGGGGTCCTCGGGCTTTGTAATTAACTGCCGTAATTTATCCGACTGCGTAAGAAGAATAATGAGTGACGCCGTGGAACGGAACGTCGTTCCTTTGGCTGATTAATTCGTAAGTTAAATGCCCTCGTGGGGGTTCCACCGCCTCTGGACAAAAGGATGATGAATAAGAATCAGGTGTTCGGAAAAGGGATTAGGATTTTCTATGGTCAGTGATAAACTATCGTGTTTTGGGACTTAGGTGATGGGCACCTTGAATAGGGGGGTAGAAAATCTCTACGGAATTTAGAAACTTTTACAATTGTTGCGAAAGGAACTGAAAGGGATCCTACATTGTGATTGATATCAATTCTAAACGGACTCTGAAATATTTCTACGTCGAGGGATCCCCAAACATCCTAATATCAAAATATTTCCGATTTCACAAAGTTTTTAAAAGGATCCCAAAAATATCCAAATATCAAAATATTTTCAATTTCACAAAGTTTTCAAAGGGATCCTCAAACATCCTAATATCAAAATATTTCCGATTTTACAAAGTTTTCAAACGGATCCTCAAACATCCTAATATCAAAATATTTCCGATTTCACAGAATTTTCAAAGGTACCCGAAAACATCCTAATATCAAAATATTTCCATATTGGTTCCTCGCTATCCCAAAACAGATTTCACAAAATTTTCAAAGAGATCCCAAAACATCCTAACACGAATCCCCCATAAATTCTAACACCCACCCGTGTGAGTACCAAGGGATTCCCCAGAGATTCGCAGAACAATTATTCCTATCACGTTCGACTTCCGTTCGAAACTCGTCACCAAGTCCTCCTCCTTATCAAGCACGCTTATCGTACGAAAAAAAGCCTCTTGTCACTTGTAAATCCTATTTTTAGCAACAGCGTGTAAACGTTAATTCCCATCCATCCTATTGTTGCCGTCCCATCGTCCCTTGCGCGATCAATCTTCCTCGAGATCGCTTGGCTTATTCTTACGCGCGTTACTCGCGTCCACAGGCTAGTAATGGGGCCCGGAAGTAATTTGTCTTCCAGGGCAGACGTTCCCAACCGGCTGAAATTAATTATCCTTTGACGCAGCGTCTTCATCGGCGCGTCCGTCTCCAGCGATTCGCGGCTCTGTCTCTTTAATGTTCGAATCATGTAAATCACTTACGAAATCGAGCCGAGGAGCTCTCTTAATTGATTACAGTCCTCGGCTCGAATTACCTGGCGATTACCACCGTCCAGCCTCCTCTCTGTACCTCGTCCACGATCGTAAAAAAAAAATCACCATTAATAATGGCGATCTACACAACATTAGTGTGACCTTTTTATCAAATGGAAAAACGTGGTGGCCGACGATGAGGAATAGCTGCACCCACGAGGCTAGGACACTTAAGGCTATCGATTCTTCTCCCGTCTCGATCACAGCCCCCCTCCCGATAAACCGTGAAAAGAGCGTGCAAGTGCACGTGTGGGCTTCGGTATGCGGCGTGAAATTAGTCGCCTATCTGTCATACTCGCGCTATATTTCGCGCTCATGAATATTCGATCGCGACGGACGCCCGACTGGGTCCAGCTGGGATCCAACCACGATTCCAGCAGTCCTCCTGCTAATCGAACGCTACTAGGGATTATAAATACCGTGTCGCGTGGGTCGCGTTAACTGCGCCCAGAAGTGTCGCGGGGAATTTGGCTGACCATAACTCCTGCTACCGCTTCGATGCTGCGGGTACCTCGATCGATTTCGTTCATTTGGTTCAGGGATCTCATTTAGTTGATCTTCGCGTGCTGGTGAATGGAATCATTTGATCACAGAATTCAGGCACTGTAGCATTAATCTCTTGGAATCTTTGGGCACTTGAACTTCGCAACTTGGAAGCTGCAAGTTGGGCCCATTGGCTTGGATTCCAGTGGAACCGGGTCCCGCCAGGGCGATTTCTGTTTTCCAGCGAGGAAGAAGGGTGTTCGAGTGTAATCGTCGGAAACATCAATTCTCGTTGAAGCGTAGGAGACGCGTACGGACACCCACCGTCTTCGGCGCGAGCGCGCGCGATTATTCCAACGTGACGAACGGAGCAGCAAGGTGTGCGTAAGGTCAGGGCGCAGCTTGGATCGCGATACGCCCCTGACACAGTCACCGGTCTCGACAGACGTCCCGCCACTTCCTCTCATTATGCCTAGACGATGGCTTTTTAATTGATCGCGAACGGTGTCCTTCGAGCAGGACGCGCGGTACACCGAAACCAACTTAACGCAGAGCTGAGATTAGAAGCAGTGAGAACTTGATCAAGTGATGATTAACGATCTCTGGGATTGTAATTCTTCTAGTAACCTGCTCTAGCGAACCTCGTCACTAGATAAACGGTAGGTATCTTCTTTGCTTCGCTATTAATAGCCACTCGATTTTTCATAGCAAATAATGGCACTTTGACTCTGAATAGAGATTAGAATCGACACGAATGCATTCGCACTTGAATGGACACGCCACGGCGCTACCGTTCCTGGATTATTAAAGGCCGAGGCATGCTTTTGGGTCACGGAGAAGACTCTGCAGGTTCCCACGTAGGAAAGGGAGCACCGTGATCGTTTTCACAGGATGATACAACGAGGCGTGGCGGCCGAGAACCGTGGTAAATTTATTAGCATTTCAATGGAAGCACGCTCGAGCTAGTTTAACCCATCACCATGAATCAGCTTTAATAAATAGTTTACCTATTCGCGTATAATAAGCCAGAGACTCGGAAGATCATAGTATAGCCTCCGCAAACCATGTATTACTATTCACGAAGAAACTAATTGATCATTCACATCCCCTATTCATTTCACAAATTAATCAACGATTATCATACTAGTATCTCAATCTACAATTTCCTTGATCAATAACTTCCTCGGTCGTTTTCTGGCTGTACAATTTCCTCCGCTTGATAAGCCATCATCTTCCTTATTACAGGAATCACGATCGTCCAGCGATCCCCGTTTCATTCAGAAAAACTTAATCACCGTAGGCGTGTGCTCTCTGAAGACATCCTTCCACTCTGTAGTCCCGAAGTTACGGTCTGATTAACCCCAAAGAGGAGCCACGTATCCTCGAAGAATTCGACAGTCGGGGAGCCACTAAATCTCCAAGGACCGTGTAACGAAGGGCGGCGAAAACGAGCGCGGGGCCAAAGGGAATCGAGATTTTTTTATGGGAAATCGTAATTCATGGAGCAGCGAGAATGACGATTCTTGGCACGACGGCCCCTTTATTCTTCCCGTCGCAGGGGGAATGTAATTTTCCAGCGAAGGGGGTTGCGAGCGTCGTTACGATGGAGAGAAAGGAGGAGGGAAAGGAAGGAAGAAAGAGTGGCTGGTAAGAGGCGCGCAACGGTACAAGCTTTATATCCCGCATAAACATTCCTGTCGTAAACGTCGGCTGTTTCGGCTGACGGAAGCGGCTGATATTTATGCGCGAACGTGTCTTAATTGTTACAAACAAGCGTGCGGGCCGATGATCGGACTTTTAATTAGAGCCGAATGCAGCGTCCATGTTTTGGGGGGTTTTTAGGTATATACATACATGCTGGAAGTGGATTCTGCGAATTCGAATGGCAGGTGTCGAAGGTTTGATCGGCGAGCACTCTATTTACCAGGCAAGTCTTGATGGTACATTATCTAAATGGAGGATGCACGGACGACGGATTTAGCGTGCTGTTAAATACTCGAAAGAATCACTGATTCACCGTGGAGCCTACTTTTTACGTGTCACAATTGTATTAAAATAATAGAAATGAATCTGTAACTCGTACATGCTTCTAGAAACTTAGAATGCCGAAAGTTACAGCTCCACGTGCAGCCCCCATCAAAAGAACCAAGTCAAATAAACTCTGACAAACGACACTCCAATCCGACTCGCCATCGAATTAAGTATTTTTCCCGGAAGAAAGACATTTACGTCTTCCCGCGAGCTCCGAGGAGTCCGAAGATCAACAGAGTTGCGAACGCTCGTTCACAGTTCCACGTTTGAAGCGGTATAACTAGGAGAAACGTAGCAAGAAGGGGCGAGTCGGACGGCTGGGCTAACGTATAAGTGGCAGCGAGATATTCAACAAAATAAATCACGCCACCTTCGTAAATCTCCGCCTGTGGCCGTGTATCGGACTATTATTAATAGCAGCGCGTCTTGTTACTTCGACGACTGTACGACGCGCGTTATTTACGGTGCAAACGCCGTAAAACAGCCGTAGGAATTCCAGTTTCAGCTCTTCTGGCCACGGGTCCGCCGTTTTCGCGCGGAAAAAAAGTTGCCTTTCTCGCGCGTCACGGTATGTCGCG
Organism: Andrena marginata; assembly: GCA_963932335.1. Lineage (NCBI taxonomy): Eukaryota > Metazoa > Arthropoda > Insecta > Hymenoptera > Andrenidae > Andrena > Andrena marginata. Next base: position 10,697,513 of record OZ010660.1, read on the forward strand.
CCATTAACGAAGCTTTCTGATGACAGCGCGGTTGCGCAATACGCAACAATTGAGCGAGATCATAAATTATGACAACGTTACGAGCAATTTCAACAAGTCTACGGTTCGCCCAGATCGAGGCCAGCCATCAATTTCGTGTTCGCGGAACGCGTTCTAATTGCAAGACAAACATGCCGCGTTCCTGATAAATACTCTGGCTCCGTGTTCATTGATTCTTACCACTTGGGGATGGGCGAGGGGACTGCGACCGTGCGAATTCATTGAGATATTAAGATAAGGCTGCTCCGACTTTGGCCGTCTCCACTCCCACCTAAAGTATCCAACACTTGAAACACAACAGTGGAAAGAAGTTTCTATGAGACATCTCTATAGAGAAAGGCAGCTTCGAAGAATATCTTTAATTCCTGGAAGAAGTGTGTAGCTCAGGATGACAGAGTTCTTCCCGTCTACCGTTTCTCTGTCCGTCTCCCATGGATTGTGAAATGTTATTTACGACCTTGCCAGCAGATGCTGCCCGCGGTAGGTGTACAGGTATAATGCTACCAGCAACGGTGAACGGTTCATTGTTGCAACGACAATGCTTCTGTCGCTGCCACGTGGCCTTGCACCAAGCGATTCGTTACAGAGAAGAAAGCGCGGGAGGATTCACCGTGGCAAGTGTTAGCCTTAATCGCGAGCTTTCGGCTACCCACCGTCCTGGGCTAATTACAGGGGCGAGTGATCGGTGCCAGATACCCCAGTGAAATGGGAAAGCAGAGATATGGGGCTGGGATTACAGCGAAAGGTCTGTTCGTGACTTTCGACGAGAATAACTCTGGACCGGAAGGAAGTCGATGATGCTTGGGATTTTCCAGGGAGTCCAATGGAAGTGACTGTAGAGTTCAGGGAAATTGTTATCAAAGACTGGGAGTGATATGAGATTCGATCGGGATGTCATCGGAATGATGTGCTGTTCATTCTGCCCCCGTGAATCAGCGAAGATGCAGCAGCGAGGAAAAAAGTAAATACGCGGGATTTAAGAGTATTAACCTCAATCATGAGCTTTCGTACACCCACAGCGACGACCTAATTACGTCACGACCGTCCCGTGCAAAACATGTTTTTGTCGTTACTGTGGTCAGACATCCCTAATAATCCTCGGGCTGTTGAGCATAGGTACGTATCATCGTGTGCAAACATACAGTTAGTAAAAAAAGTATTTGTACACTTTTTAAAATCGCATAACTTTCGTAGAATTGGTCCAAACGACGTGAGTTTTTTTTTGAGAAGCGAAATAAATAGTAAAGGTCGTTTTTTAAACTTTTTTTTGTGAGCCTGTAATGAAAATTCAAAAAAAACCGTTTGTAGATTTAAGTAAGTTATATACGTGCCTAAAATTTCATCAAAATCGGTTAACGTTGCTCTGAGCTACGAACGCTTAAAAATCGCAGAATACGGTTGAAAATCGCTGATTTCGGGAATTTCCGGGATTTTCGAGTAAAGTAGTTGTTGCTAACCAGCTAGGGATGAATCGATACCACCAAGGTATCGATACTTTTACTCATTACTTGTATCGAATGAAAGTATCGGTACTTACTCGGTATTGAAACAAAAGTATCGATACCTACTTGTATCGAATCACAATGAATACTTTTTTATTCGTATATAGAATCGGTGACTTTTTTGTACTAGATAGGGTTGTCACATGGAATTTCGTCGTCTCAGCTATACAAAAAATCAAGTTGTATAACCCTTGCTTTTTTCTGCTACCAAGAAGGTATCGCAACCGAAAACACTGCTGCTAAAAGTACTTGATATCTAGAATTGAAACCGTTATCGATATACATATGTGTTTCATTATTGAATATATTTTAAAGGATACATCATGCTCTGTATCGTGCATCTTGAGTAGTTGGAACGATATTTTGGGCCAAGTGTATCTATGTCTGCTATCATCCTTCATGTAGAATACCGATACATGCCTATTCGATACGAGTACTGTTAATCGATACCTACTTGGTATCGCAACCCTAGGTATCGATACTAAAATTACTTGGTATCGAAACGAAAGTATCGATACTTTACTTGTATTTACTTGTATCGATTCATCCCTATAACCAGCCGAACGAACAACATGTCTGCGTTTTATTAACCTTTCCCGATTCCCTTGCAATATTGTAGTTTCTTATACGCAATAACATTGATGGCAATCATTCGCGTGGTCTGGTAAAGCGATCACCTTATTGAAACTGCGCGAATTCTAAATTTCGTCCTCTGGAGGTGTCCTAATTTCGTCCCCGGAGCTCTAAAGGAAATTGAGATCGATTTTCTAATAATTTGTTATTCGAAATAAAAAGTGCTGAAACACGAACAGTTGCAGGAGTTAATTATCTTTTATCGGTTTTCAAACAATTTTAGTAGAAATGTTTAATGTTTTGTAGATGCCGAAGCGAAAACAGCGGAATAAGGAGTTCACGCAATAAGGAGACGTTTATTTGCCGTAACTGACTTGCACACATAAACTGGAAGATCACTTGTATCAATAAAAAAATTAATTTTTCAATTTATATCCTGTTTTACAAACATTTTCTTGAGGGACGAAATTAAGAACACTTTTTTCAGATCTCATATTTTGCACGTTTTCACATTTTGTTTATTATCTCGTATTAACATGGCATAATTATATTTTACGATTCGTGGATACATAGAGAAACGTCCAAAGAAAATTCATGCCAAATGCCAGCTCAGTCTAACATTTTATACACCCACAGGTTCAAATACAAATGGGGGACGAAATTTGGGCCCTTTACCCTACCAACGAAGCTCCAAATTATCTCTAAACCTTCTGCCTAATCAAAATACCTATCTCCTGCCCAGGACTCCATCTTAAAAAAAAATATGATTTTATCTAAACACTACAATTTCTTTCTTCTGCACTACTACACTTAGCTTCATTTCCCCGAAAATTTTGGGCCCCTCGGGACGTTTGCCGCCTTGGCCAGTTTTCCTTAAATCCGCCACTGCCCCAGTTTCTCGAAGCTCCTCTAAATTCTTCTCCCCTCAATTCCCATTTGATCCCTGGATTCTATTAAAATGAATCAGGGAAATAGTTATCCTCGAGTTAACCGGTAAATAATCGAGTAAGTGCTATCATTGTTGGTGGAGGGGTCAATCGCAAGTCGCATCCAAAAATATCATCGCGTAATTGGATTGAGACGAGCACCCATGCACACCCGTCGCGAATCTTCTGCGTTTCGCGCACGAGGCGGCTCGGTTGCATAACGCGGCGCTTCAAGGTCGATCCCTAGCTGCGATGTTACGCTCCGCGTCGGCGCTCATTAGCGGCCGGAGAACAAAGGCGGGACAGCGAAGTTCAGACGGCCGTTTCCGGTCTGTCCCGCGGTTTAATGCCAGGCCTTTTGTCCGTTTCGCGCGGGACGCGTAATTTATTAGCGATTCGCGCGGCATTGTTCGGCGCGTTTAAGCGATCGAATGAACGAGCGAGACGTTCCGCATTGTGATGCTCAACGGGCTTCTAAAGGAGGGGGGGGGGGGGGGGGGGATTTCACGCTCGTCGCCCGCCGCTCGCTTATCCCTTTTTAAAGCTTCCCGTTGTTGGTTTTCACGCGTGGGATGGATTACTGTTGGTAAATTGCTAATGCCTGGTGGCGGGGCAAGCAGGGAGGCTGTAACGAATCGAGTTGCGAAAGGAAGTGGGAAAGAGAATCGTTTTGCTTCCACCTGGAACAAAAAATGCTAGCTGCTCCGAATAATTTGAAACTTAAAAGCTTTTACTATAAATATTAACACGAAATAAGGGAATTCCAAATTGGAGTTTCGCCAATTATCTGTACCGATATTCGTCCCTTGCTAGCCATCTCTCCCCGCGCAATAGAGTTACATGAATCAAGGATGTATGTATGTTTTCGTCCCGCTCGGCGTCTCCCTCGTAGGAATCACTGCCTCGGCGGTATTGCATGCAACGAGAGGATCCAGATCGTTGCAGCGCGTGCTGGAGTACCCTCCGGTGATTCCATTAATCCATTTGATTCGCTGGCAATCGAGTTAACACCAGTTCGCGGCAGCTGCACCCTTTGTTCTTCGGCGCATTCCAGCGGCGGGTCTGCACGTGCGACTGGCTCTCTGCACCGCGGCAGAAGCGTCCCAGGAATGGGGTCAGAAACGAGAAAAATCGCCTCTTTTATGTACCGACAGGCTTCCAGCGGCCAAGAAATCTCGTCACGTCCTCGTGCCTCTGTCAATCAGCCACGCTTCAGACAATTACTTATTGTATCTCTGCTCGCGGTCGAGAGTGCACCCACTCCGAGTTACCTCCTCGTTGCAGCCATCGAAACTCCGCCAGGGGGCACGAATTGCAGCTTCCAATCCTTTCGGGCGACTCGATCGCGAAAGGCGATTAATTATCGCGTCCTGTTTAGCACTTAGGGGTACACGTATTCTAAACCCTCTTCCAGTGACAGCGCCTCGTTAGAGCTCTAACGTTTAGCTATAGATCAGTGTTTTAGACTGGCACGAATCCCGTCACACCTCGCCGCGAAGCGATACGAGACGCTGGGTGGCAGATGGACGAAATCTGACTGCTCGCTGGCAGGCACGCCGCGAGTGGAGTGACAATCGCTTAATGACTATAAAATTATGTATTTATTGCACAAGCCGGAGAGCCTCGATACGACGTGGCTTCAAAGACCTTTAACTGACTAAATGGCACCTCGTATTAGCCCACTTTGCGCCACCTTTAAACGTCGTAAACGTCCATTAGATATTACGCACGTAATACGGTATCCGAGGACGTGGGCTGAGAATGCGCGACGTGCCTTCTTCTGCATTGTCTGCGATGCGATGCCAGGCACCGTTTCGCTGGGCGATCGTAAAGAAATCAGGAGTTTATGGTCCCCCAAAGATCTCGATGATCGAACAGGATCGGAGCTTCGCCCGCAGGTGCTAATAGCATCGCGATGGATTTCTTATTGTGCGGAATGCAATTAACAGGTGAGATCTTCTTTCAGGTGGAGAGGCCAGGGTAATGTCAAGGGCGAGGAGGATAGAGGAACAATTAAAGAGATTCCAATCGATGTCCCTCGGGTTCGAGATTGCAAATAGTAGAATGCGATGCGGAGCATCGAAGCCTGTAAGATGCATGCAGTTTTTGTTCACTTGATGACGATGTTGTTTATAGGGTTATTATGCAAAGTAGAGATGAACGTGTCGAGAGAAAAATGCCACTGGGAGTAAATTAAGATCATTCCTCCACGGTAGCGCGCAATTACAGCGATAATTATCGTCGATAATCGCGATGGGGAAAATATCGGAATCTTCTGTGGTGCACCTGATGTTGTGCTTCGATGTTACGCGATTTCTTGCGTGCCTGTTCAGCGCACGAAGATTTCTGCTCGACCACCAAAGTTCTCCAATGATGAATTCACGTTGAACTAAGCAACGGAGTTGCGAAAATGTGTTCTTTTTCAAGGCACAGGGCCAGAAGGAGCTTTTAATTTCGCGCAATTAATTGCGCTGTAACTCCATCGTCGTTTAATGCTTAATTCGCGTGTTAAATTTAATTGCGAACTGTCTGGTGGCAACGTCCGTGGTGTCGTGTTACGCAATTTGCCGGCGGGAGGAGGAAAGAGGCCGAAATAATCGCGGGCGTGTTTCAGGGCAATCGCGACGAGTGTCCATCTTCATCGCGGCGAATTAACATTTTTTTCCAGCGGCCCGTGTGATCTGCGCCAGCAGGCCTTTGAGCAATTTTCCAGGCCCCGAATTGAAAATTTTTGTCGCGTATGCGCTCGCGTAATTGATCCCTCGATTCCTCGCGGTCTGCTTTCGTGTCCTCGATACGGTGCTGCTCTGGTCGAGTCGTTAACTCCGATCTGAACGAAACCATGGGCTAGTAGGTACCCATCTTTTGCACCGAACTCTCGATTATTAAATGTTGATGTGGAATAATTTGAAAGTGGAATAATTTCGAAAGAATAATTAAGGCTATCAACACATTTTAGGAAGGAAAGAAGCAGAGGAACTCGAATTCCATATCGACCTACGTTCCTATATCTTCCACTAGCTTAAAGTACCTGACGTTGCACGGGTAAAACTTTGATTATCACGGAGTGTTAAGAGGGTGAATATAATAAGGGGTAAGGGGTGTGATGTCCAGATTTCATGGTAGCCTATATTTTCCGCAGGGTTCCTATCCGTTGGGTAGTTGCGACGTGATTGAGTAACAAATATCGAAATATTCCAAAACACTTTCGCATTTATTATATTAAGGTAAACCAACCAGTGAATGACCCAATTGTTGAATTTATGGACCTTTGAGATTAATACTTGAATATATATGTATAACAACAAAACAACTGTTGAAATTGCATTTAAATTTATTTTTCTTGAAATTTCTATAAAAATAATTACGTATTCTTATCGCAATTTAAAAAAAAACGATTATAAAATGCAAAATGTGAAGAAGCCCAGTAAATGACCGCATACTTTTAATAAGAATTGTACCTATTAATGTTTGCTTAATACGCATAGCTAAAAATATGGGATGTTAAAAGTGCAACTACACTCCATTTATAAACATATTATATTTTTAAATTTATAATTGACATTTCTTTGCCTAATGGTCATTCACTCGTATGCGGTCAATTACTGGTTGGTTTACCCTAGAAGGATTTATCGCTCAATAATTCTATCAATAACACTTCCAACGATACCAAAGAAAAAGGATATGAAAGTACCTCTTGCAGACAAGAAACTCCACAAATTCCCTTTTTCTAGCAAAGATATCAGTAAGACTGACCAGCAGTCAGCAACAATGCGTGAAAAGTTGCATATGACGGAGAGAGCGGTTTCTCGAGAGGTGGTGCGACAAATAAACAGGGCCCGTTGATGCAGCACCGTATCGAACCGTGGAATTTACGATTGGATTGGGCAACTGGTAGGTGAACGGTAGTCGCGGCTCGAATTTCACGACTATAAAGAGCCGGGGTAAAAGCGACGTGGCCGTCGCCACGAAATAAATAAACCATTTTTACGATGGCTGGCCTGTCGACGCCACGAGTACGAAATACGCGTTACAGTATTCGTGGTACGCGCAAAAAGGAAGATGAAAGGTGGCGTGCTCGGGGGACGACATGGAACTCGATCGAAAGGGGGTTGAAGTGGGAGGCAGGGGGTAACCACCATGATGGTCACGTACAAGCCTCCTGCCAGTGACAGTTTTGCACGAAGAACAGAATGCTTTCCGTGCTGGAAAGGTATGCGGTGACGACTTTGCCTCGATTCAGAGGGGAATCTTAACGCGTTGCCAAGAGTGAGTCTGTTGCTTCTCCCCTGTGAGACGCTTCTTTGGAACGGTGCCCTCGACATTTTTCATGTTATCTGAGTGGTGTGAAATTTTGTTTGACGAAGGAGTGGGAATATTGGTGGGTATTGTCGGTGGAATTGGGGTGCGTTGAACTCGGGAGCGTTGGAATTCGGGGGAATTGAAATCGAAGGTGATGGAATTGGAGTGAATTGAACTCGAAGACGGTGGAATTCTGGTGAATTGATAGTTCTGGCCCTTGGAATTCAAGGGAACTGAACTCGAGTGCACTGAACTCTGGTGCCTTGGAACTCCAGTGAACTGAACTGGAGTGAACTGAAGTCGAGGGCCTTGGAACTCTAGTGAACCGAAGTCGAGGGCCTTGGAACTCTAGTGAACCGAAGTCGAGGGCTTTGGAACTCTAGTGAACCGAAGTCGAGGGCCTTGGAACTCTAGTGAACCGAAGTCGAGGGCTTTGGAACTCTAGTGAACCGAAGTCGAGGGCCTTGGAACTCTAGTGAACCGAAGTCCAGGGCTTTGGAACTCTAGTGAACTGAAGTCGAGGGCCTTGGAACTCTAGTGAACCGAAGTCGAGGGCCTTGGAACTCTAGTGAACCGAAGTCGAGGGCTTTGGAACTCTAGTGAACCGAAGTCGAGGGCCTTGGAACTCTAGTGAACCGAAGTCCAGGGCTTTGGAACTCTAGTGAACTGAAGTCGAGGGCCTTGGAACTCTAGTGAACCGAAGTCGAGGGTCTTGAAACTCTAGTGAAGTGAAATCGAGGGCCTTGGAACTCTAGTGAACTCAAGTCGAAGGCCTTGGAACTTTAGTGAACTGAAATCGAGGGCCTTGGAACTCTAGTGAACTCAAGTCGAAGGCCTTGGAACTTTAGTGAACTGAAGTCGAGGGCCTTGGAACTCTAGTGAACTGAAGTCGAGGGCCTTGGAATGTTGCTGAGATCAACCTCAGACCCTGTGGACTCACAGCCAACCGAACTTTAATATATCTGAACCAGTTGCGAGGAGCAAATGACGCAGGGAAAGTTCCACACTCCTCATCAAGAAGCACCTGCTCCAAGCTACAATATTTAGTCAGCAAGAATTGATATATTACAACAGCCTTTAACAGCATCGTCTATAACACATTCAATCCCCCGAAGCAAGGCACCGCGGAGTCTGAATCGAGGAGAAAGATAACAGGGGCGTAGGAGTAGGACACTTGCAGCCTTTCTGACTACAGGGGCCTGCAGGAGGAAGAGACGACAGAGTAACGACAGGATCGCAATTAATAGCTGGAAACGAAGGTGGTGCACGCTTCTCAATTAGACTTGCAAAGCACCAGCATGCCCAGCAACCAGTCGACGATTGCTGGAAGTGGTGCGTGTGCACCGGGCCCGTCTATTAGCAAGTCAGATTTTAGAATCGAGCTGGCATCGCGAAAAATCGTTCGGTTTATTTGCATCGGGCCGCGTTTTAACGATCTCGGCGAAGATACGCGGCTCGAGGCAACACAGCTACGTGGAACATACAAAAAACGAGCAGTGAACTTTGAAAAATCATTGTCCAGACTATTCCGTAGTCTTCAACCTCACGCCTACTCCAAAAACTCTAAAAATCCTGCAGATTATCCTAAATAATTTATTCCACTTCTTAACTTACCACAATACTAATCCTTAATTCAATTAAATACAAGTTCATTCCACACTTAGCTCTGCCTCCTGATTTTCCCGATTACCCTCGATGTTAACCTTTCCACGATACTCATCCAACGGTAGAACGGTTCGAAAAATAATCAACACCCAAACCTTCAATTCCCGGAATCCGGTCTCTGTTCTGGCGAGCGATAAATAATCGATCTAAATCGCTCAGTACTATTGCTGTCCGACGCCTCGTATATTCTCAGCAAGTAAATGCAGTCTCGAGAGCTGGAGCAAACTCTCAAGGTCCCTCCTCGTGATCGCGCGTTTTCGATCGTGTGTTTTACAGCAATGTAATTCCGGGGTCGATCGGATATTCAAACATTCCCTTTACGACTATAATTCACGCGTACTGCATGGTTTCGTCGTTTACACGCGATTATCTACATTGCTGCGAACACCTTCACTTGGAACGTTTTCGAGATCCCGTCTGATAGCACGCGGGGCTAATCCACTGCGGCACCCTTCGTTAGAGCTGATGCCAGGCGTTAACCACTTTGACCCGTGATCCTGGTATTTTTATTTCAAAACAGACAGGCGGCAAGAAATCCCTCACTTCCTTAGAACATTTCCCTGGAAACTTTGGCGCTTAATCGATGAAGAAGAAATACCTATTCGATTATATCCAATTATTTATTATTATTTATTATCTTTTTTACGGGAAGACCCCATTGCTTATAAAAAGAAAAAATCACAAAACAAACATTACCGCGCACGGGAAATCACCCATCATACCCCGAGAACAAAAATTTAAAGTACAAACAGAATACCACACCAAAGCAAAATCTAGGTAGTATTATCCCGACAGAGCGAGTAACCTTTCACGCAATCATCATAACATTCCCATCCAGAACTCTAAACAGTACAGACCTAAAAACGTGTACGTTCCGTGCAAAAAAATCTATCTCCTCATTATAATTGCTCGTCAACGTACAAATTCTGCAAATTGGATCCGTGTCCCTGAATCGCGATGAATATAACAGAGGTCTGAAGAGCATAGTTGCTCTGACGGGTCGAGCCAGGAATTATTTGTATGTCCGCGTATCGCTTTGAATAAAAATTATATTATTATTTGGGCTATTTAACGTAATATTACCACAATGTATTCTAGGTACTAAAGAGTTTTACCCGTTGATTACAATAATAATAATAATTTTACAAAGAATCCTACAGTCACAATGTATTACTGCAGAGCCAGCCTCCTTCAACAAAATATTGCATTAATATCCATCTGAATTGAGTACCGAGCAGCTGGGAGTTTCCCCGCGGAGAAGTAGAGGAGCTGGAAAAGTATCGAGAAAAGTGAAACCAGTCTCGCTGCTTGTCGCGAGAGCGATTGTTCTCGCAGCCGTAGAAAGTACATATCGAGGTATCGATCGCTTGCGGTTCAGCCTCTTGCGCCGGCAGTCGCGCATTCTTGCACGTGCGAGCGTTAAAATGCCGTCGGCCGGCTTCCGTTTTCTCACGCGGAGACTTTTCGCGCCCCGCTTGCGATCGGGCCCGACGCGTTTCGATCGTTCCCTCGTTCCAGGCCGCGCTCGATCCCCCGGACACGATCGCCGAGCCACGGTGGCTGTGAAAAATCGAGCAGCAATTTATAAGTTTCTCGAGAGGCACGCGGCATGACGTTCCGCGATGTTATCTCGGAGGGTATTTAATTATACGGTTGTTAGCCGTGTATGGCTAATGAAATTTCAAAGGGACGCCCTGTTTGGCGCTCCGGGCATCGTGGGAATTACCCGCGAATGGACACTCGTTCTTCAGTCCACCACTTTTACAGACGTAAGGTCGACCGTGGAGAAATCGTTCCCTCAGCTTCCCCAGCGTCCTTCGAAGCCGCGCCGAGTTTGTATTCGCGGATATTCGAGATATCTGGCATTTCACACGGAGCAGATTCTCCGAGGATGGTGGCGTGGAATTGGCAAGGTTTTCTGAGGATGATTTTTTTAAACGCTTCTCGCTGCAGCTTCGTTTTGTAATTGAGGATCGTTGGAAGTGTTCGGACACTAGAGATGGCTAGATTGTTTGGCTAGAGGTTGTCGATACGTGGCCTCGATTCCCCTCGTCTACACCACTAAGCCACAGAAGCAGAATGGCGAAACACTTTTGTAACCGCGCCAGAAGCACCGTGCTCCCTTGATTATTTGGACACTGGCAGCGGTTTGAACGGTACTTCCTCTTCGAAACGGTCGATAAACACTCCCGACCGGCTCCGTCGACCGTCGAAAGAACCATAACGGAAGTACAGCCGCTGCGCTTGTAAAACCTGCCGAGAAACAGAGAGCGCGAGCGAGTTCAAAGGGGCCGTCGTTAAGATAAAATCGTACGCGAAACGTACCCTTTCCACTCTCCTGCGAGATATCGAACCCTCGAATTACTAGAATTAGCTGCGGGATGGAGATAAAGCAGACGGGGAGGCTGCTTCGCGGATTCTAGGGAACTTGGAGGGGTTTTAAAGAAACCTCTTAGGCCAACTGCAACTCTTTCCTAATCCCCATGACTCGAAGATACAATGTTGAGACGAACGGTAGGGTAAACGATACAGAAAATTGATTTAGATCTTTGGAGGCAGGGGGCAATGCGCTCTGCTTTTAAATGGTTTCGGGAATGCACCTCCGATGACTTCTGTCTTTTTATTGGTCAGGAGATCGGTACGATAATTTGGAGATCAAAGGCGTCTGACGAAAGGAATAAAAGAAACGAAAAACGCAAAAGAAGAAAAGAAAGAGGTAAAGAGATGCAAGGAGAAGAAGAAGAAATAAAAGAGCAGATGAGAGGGAGATCTTAACTAAAAAAAAACGAATGAGACCGCGGCGAAGTGCACGGCACACGTCGCGCGTTGTAAAGGGTGCGCATGAAACTCACCCTGCGCCAAGACAATATGTCTTTGATTTTGATATGTTGACAGATGGTTTTAATGAAAGTGATTTTAAAGTAAAAAATATGCCACTTACTTTCGTATACATCAAGTGGTCAACAACTGTATCTTGACCGGTCAACAATTTTATGCCACGACCGGTCAATAACTACAATTTTGAGTTATGTTTTTTAATAGCATCGAAACAACTGATTTCTCAAAGCTTCTTTAATAATCATCTTCGATACTTCTCTTTCCGTCTGGTATAACAAAACTTCATTTATAAAATTCAAGTTACTTATTCCATAGCGTTTAGGGTAATTCCGGGTGAGATGGCCTTGCGGGTGAGATGGCTCGATCACGTTTATTTTTGTCCTTTAAACAGCCACTAAATTTACGGTGTAAATTACGTGATTTACGGTTTTAAAAAACGTGAGCCATCCCTCCCCGATTTACCCTACCTAAACTAAAGCTCTTAGGTGGTTAACTACTGTATCATTTACCTTATATATCACTCGATAAACAAGGGGAAATACTTATTGAACCCTAAATCGAAACCCCCACTCCCTGCCTCCCACCATTTCAACATCTTCGATGGAAATAAAAACATCCAAAATTTGCCCACTTATTTTTAAAATAATCCAAGCGAACCAGTGCTTTAGTATTCGATATTGTGCGACTACCCCGTCGTCCCCAACGATCCCCCTGCAATCGACACCCAAGCCGGAAGTTCAGCAGCGCAGCCCGCCTTTTGAAAAGTTCGCGCCTAGTGTTGCAATGCCGAGCCTCGCGACAGGCTGGTCTCTAAGCCGCCCTTTAAATAGACGGGGCCGCCTTTTCTCGTCGTGGGACGCCGTCTATTTCAGGACTACTTCCAGTCTCGAAATAAAATCCGTGAATCATGCCCCTTTGTTTGGTGTGGGTGGACCGTGTAACAAACACTATCACCCATGTGTCGCGGCCGTGGTTACGTGTCCCCTGACGACTCGCAACGAGAGTCAGGCGAGGAGGATCCGCCAAGGGGATCGCCGCGAAAGGAAGAACCCGCGTCTGATCAGGGACGTCGCACGGGACCATACTCCATTGCGGAGTGGAACGAGTCGAGTGGCCACAGGCGAAAACGCGGTAGGTATGTAATTGGATTCTCGTGTAGATTTCGTGGAATTTTGGGAATATCAGTAGAATATATTTGCGTCGCGACTCTGAACCCTATGTTTTGTTTTTTGCAACGGGATGCACTGTGTTTGGAGGTTGGGTAATCTTTTCATTGCAAGTACATACATACTCAGTTGGTGAAACAGTGTTGGTTAACGGAAGAATGAGAATTATACTACGTGGCTTAGAACCACGTGGTTCGCGTTTTTTAGCTAGATCGTGCATTTCGATCGAGCTATGGAGTTTTAATGACCCACGAATAAATCCCCGATACAGACGCCCACGTCACGCGGCGGATCAGTTGGTAACAATTATTCAAATTGGCCCTATGTCCAGTTCACAGGTGCCCGGTATACATGGTATGCGTGACAACGTACCGCTTCATCGACTTCGCTCCGTGTACTTACTTTCCCCATCCCCCGCGGCTTAATAAACTCGATCGCGATCGGGTTTCGGAGGAAGTGCTCCTCCCCCGTCTTCCTCCTCTTCAGCTATCTCCTTTCCCTCAGCTCACCAGGGATCTGGTGTTAATTAGCGCGGCCCGCGATCGAAACATGAACGAGTTACATCGTCAGCTTCCTCCGGCGAGCCTATCTCTCATCGACGGATGAAACCCTGCCCTCGGAAGCTCTGTTTCTGTGTCCAGTAACGCGTTCGATGACATACGAGAGTCGAGATTGCTGCGAAGGAAGTCGAATAGAAGATTTGCTACAGTTTAACACGCTTCGAGCTGAGCATGAATGAAAACTGTACGCGATTCTATGTTAAAAATACGGGGATGTTCTTTGAACCCTCTCCTGCGAGGGGTGAAATGTTAAATAGGTGAGGCAACTTTGGGAATAGGTATTACAAAATTTCTCCAATTGTACTTTAATCGCTACGAAGCTTCAGTGCTCGAATGCGATGTTTTTCTTAAACACTGCCAGCACCGCGGTGCTTTCACAGTATTGCAGAAACGCCGGACACGTAGAAGGTGAGTTATTGCCCCGTAATCGGTTTCTCGAGCACGCTCGATTAGACCGAGCTCGATATTTCCATGCGCGTCGAGGGCGCAGCGGCCCTCCGCAATGGGAGAAGGAAAACTCAGCGGAACCGGTTAGAATGCTCGAAAAATGATAGACGAACGACACGGCTGGCATTTAATTACAATGCAGATTGTATCGGGACACGGGATCGGTCTCGCCCCTAATCTGCATCTATACGCAGCCGCAGAATGGCGGCCTACTTTCTGAAACGATCGCCTACCTGCCCTCTGCGTTTCACATTTTCATAGAAAGAACAATAATCGTAACTTATGCGTCCACTGGGGCCGGAAGGTTTCTCTCTAACGAAGAATGATAGCGGCCATTGGACACTCGAGCACAAACATCCCGGACACGACGAATCGTCTCGACAAATTCAGTGGTGCGAGGTTTTCAAAAATTCTGAACAATCGCCCCTGCGGAGGAAGCATTATACGAAGCGAGCGTTTGTTTTCAAAGAACACATTCGGGGAATTTTCTCAATGCTTTCCGAAAGATCTCAACGTGAAAGCAGACCGACAGTTTAAGTGCTAATGAACCAGCTAATGTGCTGGCGTGAGAATTAATCAGCCATCGTTCCAAGAGCTCTTAACGACCCGCGATTTTTCAGAGCCGGCCATAAAGCGCGCGTGTACGATGCTTTTATAGGGGGAGAAGTTTTCTGGGAGTCGATGGCGACAGGTTCCGAGGGCAACCGAAGAGAAAGGCGGACCGGTATTGCCGAAGGTTCGCGGCGTAGCTGATCGTTGAATGAAATTTAAGTGGGTCGCGTATGAATGAAATCGTGCGACGCTCTCTCTCTCTCTCTCTCTCTCTCTCGATCACTTTCTGCGGCGAGTGCAATCGCTCCGCTCGCACTTACCTCGCGAGCGAGTCGCGTGGGCGACCGGACGCGATCTGAACGATCGCGCAAATCTCTGCTCGCGATCTCACGGATTCCCCGTCCTGGCGAGATGACTCTTCTTTTTCGACTTCCTCCACCGCGGCGGCGTGGCTAAAGGCAACGAGAAGTCGTGTACTTTGAAAATCAAAAAAGTACTCTTTCGTATAATTGACCTGTTGAGTAGCGAAGTGTGTTTTAGAAAGAAGAACCAGCATCTGCTTCAACGCGTTAATTTCCAAAGAAACCGCAACGTTTTCCTCGCCCATCTGACAACTTTCCAACCTTTTTTCCCAAGTTTTAGTACGACGATCTCCCATGCAGAAGGGTTCTTATACTACCTAGGAATATTTCTCGAATCTTTCATCTTTATTTCATAGATTCAGGCTGGAGATTCCGAGTCCCTCGGCTATAAATCGTTAATACGAGTCGATTCCTCGGACCGGCTCGACTTTCGCGACGAGATAAGCCTGCAGAAACGGCTTAGGTAATATCGCGGTACGCGCGCCGCGTACTGTTACCAAACAACCGGTTGCTGATAGTGCAACAATATTCTAGAACGCGCAGCAGATAGCCGGGGTGTTGTTTATCGGCGTGGAGGCAACACGGTCGACAAATTGCTCCTCGGCTCTCGAGTAACACGCGACTCGAACGTTCTTCGAGAGAAGCGCGAAAAATGAGAACCAAGTTGTTGCATTTATTTGAAGCTGAAGAACAAGTTTGATGGTGGGACCAGGTGCGATTTGCAGAACCGATTGCTGTAGCTCTGCTTGCATTTTTCTTGAAGAGGACATTAAGATTGGAACCTGAATGAAGACTGCAAAGTGAACCTTCAATCACGCGGAATTGAATCTTATAATTGTATGAAATTCAGGGAAATATGAATACTAATAATAATAATAATAATAATAATAAATCCGCTGTATATCTTCGAAGCAACGAGCTGAGCTCGTGAAATACTAAAGTAATAAGTTTTATTACTGTGAAATACTAAAGTAATAAGTATTATTACTGTGAAATACTAAAGTAATAAGTATTATTACTGTGAAATACTAAAGTAATAAGTATTATTACTGTGAAATACTAAAGTAATAAGTATTATTACTGTGAAATACTAAAGTAATAAGTATTATTACTGTGAAATACTAAAGTAATAAGTATTATTACTGTGAAATACTAAAGCAATAAGTATTATTACTGTGAAATACTAAAGTAATAAGTATTATTACTGTGAAATACTAAAGTAATAAGTATTATTACTGTGAAATACTAAAGTAATAAGTATTATTACTGTGAAATACTAAAGTAATAAGTATTATTACTGTGAAATACTAAAGTAATAAGTATTATTACTGTGAAATACTAAAGTAATAAGTATTATTACTGTGAAATACTAAAGTAATAAGTATTATTACTGTGAAATACTAAAGTAATAAGTATTATTACTGTGAAATACTAAAGTAATAAGTATTATTATTAAGTAATAAGTATTATTATTAAGTAATAAGTATCATTACTTATTACTAGTGGGTAATAATAACAATATCCTTGCAAATATTGGAGTTCTTTTCAAGCGTCCTCTCCCTTCATTTTCCCCACTAATTCTTCGATAATTCTACGCCACCCTACGCCTAAAGAGCTAAAAAAACAGATGGAAGAAGAGACGGAGCGACACGTTCGCCGAGCACGAAGCTGCGGGTTCTACGCCACTGAGCCCGACACGATACGATCGAACCGTGGAATGCCAGGTATTTCCTGATTGTGAAACCGACCAGTGGAAGATCCGCGAACGCGTTCCCTCCGGGGTTCGTTGAAAGAGGAGAGTTATTTAGCCGGTGATAAATCAGGCCGCATCGACAGCTCGAGTAGATTACGATGATGTAACGAGTAGCTTCTTCGTGACGCGAGATCGGTAGCCGGTGTTACGCGTCCTCTCGCCACGAAAGCCGAGAAATAAAGTCGTAACACAGTCGTAACAGAGAAGCACACCGCGGAAGGCGTGTTTTTCCTTCGATCGCGATTACGACACACCCGCGCGGAATCGCAGAGATCGTAGGAAAAATTTCCCAACCGCTGCCTGATCTTTATTTCGAATCCTTTTGCGTCAGCATTCGCGATTTTCCTGCTAAATGGGGGCTAATTAAAATCGA
Organism: Andrena marginata; assembly: GCA_963932335.1. NCBI lineage: Eukaryota > Metazoa > Arthropoda > Insecta > Hymenoptera > Andrenidae > Andrena > Andrena marginata. The sequence continues at coordinate 10,714,571 of OZ010660.1, forward strand.
CGATGATACACCTGAACCGTACTTTGATAAGATCCCCGTTTTTTTTTTTTTTTTTGTGAAACGTCCGCGTTCCTATGAGCTGCTAGGTTTGCTACGCTCGCTACGTTTTCGACGAAAGATTTCGAAGGGGCACTAACAATAAGTGAAGCTTTCGTAAAGCAGATTTCAATTAGAGTGACTCACGGCTCTGTTATTCGATAAGTGAAAAGTGATGGTGGCGTGTGTAAAGCGTTCTCTGACAAAAATCTGCAGAGGAGATAGGCCTCGCTTTCGCAATAGACTCGACTTTATCATCCTCTATTCCAGAGACATTTATTAAACCACTCGCATTATCGCTACGAACAGACGTCCAATTTCTCACCAATTAATTTCTCAGACGCGCGTCCCGCGATTTGCATTGCTAATGCGTCTGATGGCTCTCTGGATGGAACCATCGATGGAAAAAGCTCATTGTTGCGACACGGAGTTTCGAATGAAATCGATGCACCGGGGGAGCTCGCGTGCACGCCAGCTAAAGGTTAGAAAGAACGCTATCTACCGGCTGTTAATCAGCTCCGATCATCCAAGTATCATTACCGCGGGGAAAATAATAAAAATCAATTGATCATTGTCTACCGTCGGCGCGGGAATCGATTCCGCGCATTCGATAGGCAATTACCCCCTCGATTACCGCGGAGACGTTCGTATCGCGGGAAAATTGTGAATGGAATTGTCAAAGATAAGAGTACAGGATGCTTTAGGAGCAGCCTCGGATCCCAGAATTTATGGAACGATCCTTTTCGTTCTGGCACGAAAGGAAAGAGGAAAAATAAGAGGCGCTAAAGGTCGATTCAAGCGTGTTGTAATTACTGTTGGCCATTAACATCGCGCCTCTCCGATTTCGAGGCAATTTGCACCGTTAATCGTACGGTGAACGACCCACGCCCACGTCGATCGTTTAACGATTCGTCGATTTCTCTTGGCGTTATACCGAGAACAGGCTCCCTAGAGTTATTAAACTTTCTATAATACATCCAGAAAGAGTCTAGCGAAATAAGCATGAGCAAACTTGCCCCCGTTACAAATTTTGTGGTTATTGTTTGCTAAACAATGCTTCTCACCTGAACCACCATTCTGTAAAGTTTCAGATGGGGGCAAAAGCCCTTAAATTGATCATTTTTTTAATCGAAATATTTTTTGAACGAAACGAAAGAGGAAAAATAGCTACATACTAGCTGTACTTCATATATTTTTTTCAACACCTGCATGAAAATGGGTGTTTTTTTACGCCTGCCGAGCGCTTAGAGCATATGCTCTAAGGCTGAGCGGGAGCGAAATGACCAATTTCAGACGTATTCGCGTTTTCTACTTTTCTCCCAAGGGAAAAAGACTTTACGCGCATGCGTATTCGCAATATCTTACTTTCCACACAAGGAAATTGGAGTTTGACGTTACCCTGTGGTACGAAGATGCAGTTGTTCGACTAATCGTAATCGATTTGTTGGAAAATAAATACACATATTTATTAATTTGGATAGAATAAAAAAGCAATCGAATATGCATATATTTTTGCGAATCGCTCAGCAGGCTTTCAAAACACACACCTTTCGTGCAGGTGTTGAAAAAAATATTGTACGTGACAAGGGAGAGACGCGATTTCGCCTCGCATGAATTGCTGCCCTCGCTGCGCTCGGGCGGCAAACTTCACGCTCGTCGGAATCGCTTTCTTTTCTCCCTTATCGCGCAATATACTATTTCCGAATTGTAAATCAATTATTACGGGTAAAAAATAATTTATTCTTTGGGGGTGGTTTTTGGAAGTAACCCTCCGAGCGACATCCACCAAAAAAATAAGGAATAATACTCTATTATCTAACTGCCACGTGTAAAAGTTGTAGGGTGATCGGGTTGGTGGAATATGAAATAATTTCACTTTTTAAGACAAGCATCTCCATCTTTCTAAGACTGATTGGCAAGAATTTCTTTCTCTAATCAGGCCGAAGACACTTGCAGGCTGCCATACTCGCGCGTTGATCCATTTCAAGCGGTCGCAAGCTTCTCCCACACCTAAACCGTCCGCCGTATTATCAGCCTGTCGCATGACTCGACCAAAGAGACACACTTCGAGCAGACAGATAATTTCTACGTAAGCCGAGCAATTAGAGCGGGGAGCGAACGGTTGACGCAGACGAGAGGTCACCGATAAAGCTTTCGTGGGTCTGTATACGATGCCCCATGTTGCGTCTTATCAAAACGATAGATGCTATCGCGGCGGCCCGCCTTTGATGAGCTCCCTCCCGCTTGCTGGACGATGGAGCGGCTCGTTGCACAATATCGTGCAGAGAAACTTATTATACTCTCCCTCGTTCCTTGTTTCTCCCAGGTCCAGTGAAATCTCGTTGCTAATTAAAGTGTGCCGCTGATTCGTAACCAGGGATCCAGCGACGATCATTTCTCTAACTTGATGCACCAGGTAAAAAAAGCTCACCCTCATATCAACTTACAATACTAATAACCCTCTAACGTGTCGCGCATAATTATTAATCTCGATATATGTATTTGACAAATTATCTAGCAGAATACTAAACACCTGTGTAGTGAAGTGAACTTGATATCGATGAAGATATCAAGCTAGGAATGATACCGATTGTTTTCAAGTTTCGCGAGAGGCTCGGGCTTTACAGAACAGAATTCATAAGGTGTATCTGTGAGAGAGGTGTATTCATCCTTTCAAAGTGTGCCTATGTAGTTTCAAGAGACGGGGGCCAGCGTTGGCAAGGTGTCAATGTTCATCTCCACTGATTTATCGTGGCACGGGCGATCGATCGATCACAGTGGTCAGCCTCTAATCCTCCGTCGCGTTTCAGTCGCCGGATAACAAGGTTACGATCTCCGATTTACCATTGCGAGCCTAGATCGCGCGTAATCCACGAGGGGACGGGTCGTAGGTTGCGCGCAATCGGTAATCGGCTTTCTTTCGATCGGCCACGGCCATCAATGAAACGCCTAAGCCGCTTTACCGTTAATACCGCCTCCGATACTCGTTCGCAATAAATCTCGATACGATCGGTACAAAGTGCGGCCGTCGACTGGCGGCTGTTCATTCCGCGCAATGATACGCGCGCATTCGTCACCGGGCAATGGCGGAATCCCGCGGCCCTCGTCTCGTAGCATGCACGATACGTTCATCTGGCAGAGATAGTCGAAGGGAAAGCTAGACCGGAGTGGCGGCGAAAAGGTAGATGTAAATTCTTGTGCATCCAAATTGATAGGCTTCGTGGACTCTATATTCTATAGAATTGAGGTGGGAAACGAGAGGGTGGTAATTAATTACGCGCCTTAATAAAAGTCAACAAAGAATATAGTTTATTTTAGGACGTAACATCAAAAACTTCTTTGAAGGAAAAAATATCGAGGGGCGATGAGAACAACCGATCAAGACGCTCACTTCAAACCGAATGTGTTGGTTGTTGGGTAGGTGATTTAATAAAACTAGTCTTTTTGTAACTACAATTTAAAACTTTAATTAAGAAAGCAGTTGGAATATACGTATTTTGTACTCAAGTCGCGAAGAACGAATGGCTCCAACGAGAGCCGAGAGAAAGAATATCGGTGCCCACTCGGACTAATCAGCAAAAGGAACATCTTTCGTTTATTAAACAATAAACCGCAACGCAGTATCTCCTGTTACAGTGTTGATTCAATTTTGACTTTTAGATTCTATGACGCACTCACGGCAGACACGAAATATCCAACAGAATGCCTGGTCAACGGTCGCGTTCCTTCCGAAACCGAAGGAAACGCGTACCGCGTGCAAAAATGGGGAAAACCCCGAGTCCTGAGACAGGGGAGGTTTCGTCGCTTGGCAAAATCCAACGACCACGAAACCTTAAGTCGAACTTCATGACTCTATACCTAATCGCTTTGTGCTCCGCTCAAAATCCGATGCTACGCACGTCACAGTACCACCTTACCAGAGATAACGTTTGAGAAAAAGAAACCCCAAATTTAAAGTTTATCATTTTTGAGAATACCTTTTTCTGTGTAAACGCTGTGAAAAATCCTCTATATAACGCTGGGGTCACCAATTTGAAGTGGGAGGATAAATCCTAATAAGACGCAATACTGAGGTGGAAGACGTGAGGGTAGTGATGAACCACGTCTCCCACCTCAGTATTGCCTTTTATTAGGATTTAGTCTCCGCAGAAGACAACTAGTTCTTAAGGGAGCAGCCCACTGCAAAAAATCGGAAATATCGATTTTTTTCTTTTTCACATTTTCTGAAAGACGTACATTTCAAGAATGCTCTCACCAAATTTTATGAAGAAATTCGCAAAATTGACGGACTTTGAACGCGTTTTCCTCAGAATGACATTTTTCAACCGCGTTGACAGTCTACAGAGAAAACTATACACCCAATTGACACGAGCAAGGGCATTTACTATACGGCAACCCCGCCGCTATTACGCGACGATCATTTTTTTTTTTAATTAACGACCTGCTTCTATTTTATTTTATCAACATTTCCCCAATTTTGTACTCCGAAAACATGATTTTTTTTCAGTGGTCCGCCATTTTGTAATTTTTTGCGATTTTGACTTTTTTTGATCGTCGCGTAATAGAGGTAGGCTTCTAGTTTATAAATATTTTTGTCTTTTTGAATTCGGATTAACCACATGGCCTGGGCACTGTCAACGCGACAAGCACGATTTTGCCGCAGCGCACATTTTGACGAAGAGTATACAGGAAACGGATTTATGAATTTGATTGAAAAAAATTTTCTTACCCTTCGATATGTACATTATTAACTACACTAAGCAATCGATTAATTTGCGTGCGTTTTTTGCTTGAAATAAATTCCCGAAAACACCCTTACATTTCGGACCGTTACAGTGGTCTGCCTAGTGTTCCTGATTTCTCGATATTTTTCGCATCTCGAGAAATGAGAAATCAGATTATATTTCTCGAGAATTCTCGAGAATTCTCAAGAAATTAAAAAAAATTGCAAAATTTATATTTTTGAAATATTGTTGATAATATTTATCTAAATTTTTATTCTTTTCCAACTTAGACAAAACTTGTGTAAATGAAAAAAAAACAGATATTAAATATAATTGATAAATTTATTTATTTAATATAATATGTGAGCAAGGTGAAACATTACTTTTTTGTTTTAAAGTAGTTTTTTCAAAAGCGTAATGCGTCTAATGTCGCGTCAGCCAATCTACTTCTTTTTTTTTGTGACAAAATCTGCGTCTGTAGAACATTTCTTTCATTTCGAGTGGATGTTGTTTTAATAGACGATACGAATAGAAAAGTTTATAAATAATCGCGCAATTCTTCGTATATATTACTAACATTTATTATTGATTGTAGATGTGTTTATACGTTCACGATTAATTCACAATTTAAACTAACTGAAAATTTATTTCTGGAAACAAATGGGATTTAAAGTAATTTTCCTACACTGAAGATTCTCGAGAAACACTGTAATTTCTCGAGATATGAGAAATAAGAAATTATAAAATTTCTCGAGAAATTCTCGAGAAAGAATTCTCGAGAAGGAACACTAGGTCTGCCCACTTAATGATACTACTAGGAATGGCCTAAAGTAGTCTGGCCTCGCACAGCACGGATTGCTACTACTGAAAGCTGAGCGCAGATGCGATTTACATACCCCAAAGAAGAGCTCCAATTCTCCCCAATGAATCTTGCAAGTAACCCCGGAACTCTTCCTCCATTGGGCACGAAATCAAGTATGTACATTTATACCTACACCGCGATATCCACTTCCGACTCTTGCTTCCCAACGCCGCTACCTAAGCATCACTGAATGCGATGCACCGTAGCCTCGGTAACCTCGCGGACCCTCCGCCGCCTCTTCAGCGACGGGATTCCATCGGGCCGAAATCGAGCGTGAATTATTAGCGAAAGATGCTATCTCGGGGTGGATTCCATCGGCGTGAAATCGTCTTGATGGAGACCGATGGAATGTGGGTGCATCGGGGCAATTATGCCGCGCAGGGAGACGGCTGGTAGCGGAGGCACGTGACGGGGGAAATAGGAGACTATTATTAGCGTTTAATGCCGCGGATATTACGCGGTAACCCTGCTAGAGGCGTCCGCCGGTGCCCAGCCTCGTTCCTTATAAATAATTCAACGCCGGTGTCGCGAACGCGACGATCTTTTATAGTTTAAGTTGAAAAAGAAGATGTGGCGTCGTGGAAAATAAAGGAAAAAAAAAGAGAGACAGGAGGAAGAAAGAAAAACAGTGCAGGCCGCCGCGCCAGTCGGCCAAGGCTGCCGCTCGTTGCAGCGCGTGGGCGTGCGCGAGTACGGAGGGGAAACAGGATCGTTTTTAACGACGCGCGTCCGGTTACGCAGCGATTTTCGAACGTTTCCACTGATACTCGATCGATCGGCGCGGGTGTCAATTCATTCCACTTGACCCGTCCCCTTGCGCACACGCGCGTGCCGCACTTGGATTTAACGCGCATCATCGTACGCGACTGTAACAGAAGACTGGTACACGGCGGGAGGCAGCGTGGAAAATTGCGGCGCCACGTTCCAATCAGCGGGATGATCGTAATTAATGGACGCTACTTTCGTGCAAGAATTGCCTGCTCGACGGCCTGTTGTTTTCCCATTTCGAATGTAGCGGTCGTGGGAGCTTTTGTCTCGCGATGGAAAGAAGGATCGACTCGTCGAGTCGTCGAGGAGAGGTCAGAGGGACAGCTTCTTTGTTTAGATGTAGAGACCGAGAGTGATTTCGATGCTGGTAGGTCAGGGCTACGTTTCTCGGATGTGGGCGAGCTGCATATCGGCGGGAAACGCGCCAACTCGATCGCTTTAATGGCACACAGCCGTCGGCTGATTCGATTTGCATAATATCGACGATTCAGAGTCCGACGGTGTCTCGTCGGGGCGTAATTACACCGAGATATACGCATCCTCTGTACGCTGCTCGCCGTTTCGTCCGATTATAACCGCGCGGCCTCCACTTACCGCGCTCTTGATGTCGTTGCGCACGGAGGACCGTTTGCATATTGGATATTTATCTTCTCTTCTTGCGGAGGTTTGGACTTGTTATGGAGTGTTTAGTAAACGACTTGGGGGAAATGGTTGGCTACGAGATCTCAAGATGAACGACGAGTTGAAGATTATACTCGAAACTAATATCTGAACGCGACAGATGGGACGCTGGTGACCTTGGCGCGGCCTTGGGTCCAACATTTCGAAACATTAGTCGTCGCTCTTTCATAATCTAATGCAAGCTGAAGTGAGACATTTGAATAAGAACTTGGGGGAACCCATTGGGTCAGTTGGTTAGCGACAAGCACATATCAAACTCACTCAAGTTACCATCTCTAAATAAATACCCACTCTACTTCACGCAGTACTACTAACTCTACTAGACTCAAACCCAACCAGGATATCCTTATGTACTAACAATAACATTGTCATTGAGGGAAATCAGGGAGACGTGTAGATTGATGGGACTTTGGATTAACAGTTCAATTAACAAAGTAATTTATTACTTTGGCGGGGGTAGAGATATGGTTGAAGGTAAGACGGAAGGAGAGAGAAAAGAGGAAGATGCGTTTTGTCCTGGGCCTGTTAGTGGAACTCATCAAGTAAGGCTTACCTAGCACGCCTTGATTTAGACGCGGGGATGTTAGAGGGTAAGCAATTATCTACTGGATACCTAACGCCGCAGGCTTTCCCTTTATGTGACTGTTTGGGTCCAGTGGTGGATCGGTATTTTACGCCGCGTCGCAACTGTACGTATAATATGTCGTTTTTAAGTCCATTTCATACGCGTCATTTATCGCAAATGTCGTAAATAGAAATATTCATTATTTTAAGGTTTCAACAATTAAAATGTTGGGAAAATGTAGTTCTTTCTGACTCACTTGTTGGTTGCATGCGAATACTATAGAATACTGTAGAATACGTCGGTTACGTCGAAAACTACGTACAATCGCCACTTTCCTAACCCCAAAAAAGTATTCAAAAGCGTGGTGTTAATTATTGTTTTGTACTTGTTTAGATAATAAATAATAAAAAATGAATCGTGAAAGGTAAAGTAATTAGAAAGAAATGTACGATAATAAATAAAATTTATTTAAATTGAAAATTTTGTAAATAAAAATATCTGTTTCAGAAAAAATAAAATTGATAAATTAGTATCAAATTTCTTTTTATTAACATAATTTTTAATTTAAATAAATTATATTTATTATTCTATATTGGGAAACTTGTGGAGACGTCGCCTAGATTTCAGCCCTCTGGTGGTAAGTTGGCAAACTATTGAAAATAGGTCCGGATTCCAACAAACATTACGAACAATTATTTATTAATCGAAGAAGTCAAAATTTAGTGTTCAAACAAATTTAAAAACACTCGTTTTTCACAACATGTCGATTTACACAGTGATAATCATATGGCCTTCGCCGGATTTCGATCGACTCTCTGTAGTTCAATTTTGTGTCATTAGTTGGCGTATCGAAATTCTTGGTTTCCCAATGCATTTCTTTTACTAACCTTTCGATATCCATTTTTTGTCAGTGTAACTTAATTTAATTTAATTTTTTTAATCAGAATTATAATTATTAATAAATTGGCACTTCTTCATAACCTATGCAAAAAATGTTTTATAGGTTAGTTATGTTCATTCCAGATATACGACATTTATGACACATTTACGACATTTAAGACACGTATATAAAATAGAAAATTCGTGTCTTTACCCACCACTGTTTGGGTCTGATTCAGGATGCTGACAACATCACATTGATTTTTCATTGGCGCCGAAATAAAGCCGATAAGCGAATTGCATATACGCATGAAGATTTTATTGAAAACCGTGATAAGTTTAAATACTCACTGGCTATTCCCAAGGTTGATTGCACTGGCTTTCACCGTCTGAACCACCAGAAATATTGGTGGCTTTCAGATGATAGCATACAGATGACTATCTCCGGGACAGGAGAGTTTGATTTGATAAGACTGAGTGGTTCTTAGTTTCAAGCATCATGAGCGTTTGCGACTGGAAATCAGTTCTTGCGCTCTTCTGTATATACTAGTTCCTAAGTTTATCTATAAGTTCAGCATAGTTTTTCTTTTTTATCTATAGTTCGGATCGGTGTTAGATCGAGTATGGGATTTTTTTACCCCCCTTCTGGGTGGTTGGTTTTTCCCCTTTTACAAGTTTCCACAATGTATCGTGGTGCATGATGTGCAATTCTTTTTTAATTATTATCTTCACCAAAAATGATATTACCAAATAATTTTTTTTGTCTGTTATGGTACAGCTAAGAGTTTCCACCACCTGGAACAATTAGTCTCCTATTTTTCTTTTATTGTATGGCTATTTTTTTCAAATATATTTAACGCCTGTTACTTATTGTAGAATGTACTATAACTCGTTAATAAACATATTTATTAAAAAAAAAGGACGATAGAAGGTAGGACGAAACGGGTATATAGTGAGTAGATGAGGGAGGACTTGCGAGAGAGCGGGATCGGTCGAGAGGCCCTCTTGCGGCGTAGTCGGAGGTAACGCTACATTACCCTTAACATTATCCAAAGTCCTCCCAATCGTCCTTCATTATACTCAACCATTAAGCACACGACAATCCACCGATGCCAGAAAAAGAAGCAAGAATAATCTCGCGTGTTGACAAGAGAACACGAGCGATCCCTCAGACTGCCTAAGATCGATCCAAGAGGACAGGGATTCGCGACGAAGTTGTCCGCGGTAACGTTGGAATCGCGAGTCGAAGCGTGAACGTGCAACGCGATACCGTCCACGCTAACTCACGTTATCACCGAGGCGATCTCGGTGCATTGTGCTAGCGGATACGCAAACAAATCGGCCAGATTACCGTCTCGAAACGTCCACGGGGACAAAAGCATGGCCGACGCGAGGGACAACGCGACCGATCCGCCGAGCCGATTACGCGCCGCGATCGTTTCGTTAATGGAATCTCGATCTCGATAAAGTGCCGCGACGGCTCTCCGTTTACCCTGTCTAGAAACGATACGAAAGACGCCGCCACGCTCGCAACGTTATCCGCGGCTATAACACGCGAAACGCCCTGATAAGCCGCGACACCCGGAGCAGTTCCTCGTGCAAAAGGTGAAAGGAAACTGGATTTAAGCTTATACGGTGCGCAACCGGTTTCCGAGCGTTTTCAACCACCGATGGAAGCGTTTTCCTGCCGAAGGGAACGCGTGCTGGGCGCTGGACAAGGCATCCGTGCGATGCAACGGCTGGGATCGAGACTTCGCGATAACGTAATTACAACGGCGAAAAATCTGTAGCGAGGATTGTTGGAATTTCTAGCCGAACGGAGAAATCGATGCTCCACAGGGGATGCTTCTTTTTTTACCGGGAATTCCACTTTTACTGTCTCGTTTCGGCGAGGTAGATAATTACTACAACATGCTTTTAGTTTCTAATAAGCTAGCAATTATATATTTGCTAGATCTCTCTCTATATAGGTACATACATACTGATATATTTGCAGAAAATGTGAGATTTGGTACAGATTGAATACGTTTTGCTGCTTTCAATTTAAAATCACCGAATAAAATTTGCTAGAGTTCTCTGATAAATTTGCAAAATTTTTCAGAATTATTCAATACAAACTAGGGGCCGGTATTCATAGTCGCTATTTATTCTTAACCCTCATCCGCCCCTCGTGTCAGTTTGACACAGTTTTCCCGTAATAAGTTATACTGTTCTGTTATTTCTGATTCTTGTAAAAAAAACAGTATGTCCTGCACATAGTTTTATTTTATGCGAAACTTGTTAAAAGTCTAACATGTAAATGTTAACTCATCAATTTGAATAAAAAAATATCGAAAAGTAACTGTTTACCTTGTCAATTTGACACTGAGGGAGGGATTCAATTCGTGAAATGAGGAACGGGTGAGGGTTAAGCAAATGCTTAAGCATTCGGCATCCTTTACTAGCTACTAGGTTAGTAGAGGATGCCGCATGCTTAAGCATTTGCTTAAGAATAAGTAGCGACTATGAATACCGGCCTAGGTGTCCTAATAAACGACGGTTTACGTTCTATATATACAATTTGGTTACTCTAAACGATAATCACTGCCATCTATGTAAAAGTGCAAGTAGTTCGCTGCACAGATGTAGTGTTCGAAAATGGCGCCAAAAATCTGAGCCAAGTGCTCCTCGTCGTTCGTATACCTGAGAATAATATTACACTACGCACGCCACTTAAACAGACACCGTAATTACCTCGCCATTCACGAGAAACGGAAAGTGGCTGAATTCCGAATTCAATTGATCCCGCACGATTAACAAAACTGACAAGATCGTTGACATACCAGTCGATTCCTGTAATTCAAGGATGCCTCGTTGCCCACGCCTCGGCGAAGCTGCTTGATGCCCCTGGGTGGCGTGGTCGTCCGCATTTTTCAGTCAACCTCACTTCCTCGCTGTTCCACGCGTCACCACAACCCAAAGTTTACAACGAACCACGGCGCTGTCCGAAAACAAGCCCCGGCTCATGTCTCGCCTGACAAACGTTCGCACACTGGTAAAAGTACCTCGCGCCTGGCTACTACCATTGATCCAGTTCACAAAACGATCCAACCTCTAACCGACGCGCGATGAAAACTCGTCTGGCCCGAAGTGCACGGGCATGCGCGTTACAGATTACGAGCGATCGAGTCTTTCACTGCTCGCGAGTTACATCACGCTGGAAAGGTCACTGGTCGGCCCGAGACGTTTACCCACGTGCGTTCCTCGTCGCGCTGCGGAATCTTTCCAACAGATTCGCGTACGGGCGAGGGTCGAGCGCGCAGTGTCGCGCGTAAACAACCGTCACCGTGCTCTTTTATCGGCGGTCGGAGGGGGGTCGTTCGATCGTCACTCTACACGACATTGTTGCCGACCGGGGAAGGCCTAATTACCGCGATCGCGCTCGTAAACGTGAAAAGCAACTGGCAGCGGATGCTCGAGGCACGAGGCGATCGAGAGGAGTGGGGGGGGGGGGGGGGGGGTCGAACGCCACAGGTTGGCGTGCCGTCCACGCGAAGTCTTCCCGATGCCTCGCCCCACCGACCTCTTCGGATTCACGCGCCCACGTTCTTCCGCACGCCTCCTCGAAACCTCCAGCGAAGGTCCTTGCGATCTCGCGGGAAAAGCGTCGGGACGAGGACCGTCATGGCGTCCGACGATGCAATGGGAATCCCCCGACCACACCGTTCGCGTAAACAAGGGATCCTCGTTGCCCGGCGCGGAGATATCATGCTTTGGGTTAGATCTCAGCGGCGCCGCTTCGATTACACGCGACGCGGACGCGCGACGTCGTACGATCGCCTTCACGGTTGTTTTGATCGCGAAAGGAAGAGGGAACGGAATTCGCGTGGAGCGTTCGGCGCGCCTTCCTCGACTACCGTGGCGCCACCTCGCCGCCCCAATTTCAAACTCTGGCGCGAGATTACGAAAGCTACTGGTGCAGCGTACGCGCGCTCCCCTTGCGCGCACTTTTACAAACGCTCGACGATTCAAATTTACCGCTGCGCTTTCGCGAGTTTATCGTCGGGGGCAGTTGTTAGAGTCGCGGGGACGAAAAAAATAACGTCGAGTGTCGGTAGTTAACAAGCTATACCGCCTCGTATCTCCTCGTCTTCTGGCTCCTACCACGGACCGTTATAGCGTCGCGGAAAAACGCGAATAATTCAAGCAGCCGCGGCGTGTAACGGCGAGCCCGCTATTATCGTATTTCTGTCCCGTTGATTCACGTCGAATCACAATTACACGGACGCCCGTGTCGTTAGCAAGGCTTTCCGAGAAACGCGGCATTAAGTGCGCGCGGAGGGACGCCGCTAGGTTTTACGATCGTAGCAGGCACGCGAATGGCTTTATTTTCGTTAGACGCTAGGGTGATCGACGTTGCGTTACGTCGAGCACGCCCACGACAGGGATCACGTAGTTTTAACACGGCTGTAGCGGCGGACGCGCGTTCGCCGACGGGGGACCGTGTATTTGGCCCCCGCGCATTACCATACGCCAAGGAGTGTACAGGAAATGCCGAGGCTTCGTACAGTACTTTTTCTTCTGCAGCGCCTCTGATGGCCACCGTGGTACAGAAATTCAATGCGAACGCGAACCAGGATCGGAAATGAAAGGCACGGCACCCCGTGGCTCCCTTCGCGCGTTTACAGAGCCACTGTGAGCTAAATGGTTTTTTTTTTTTTTTAATATGCCGTCGACGGGAGGAAACATCTATCTTTAATATAATTAATATCCAGAGTTGATAATTGGAGTTGACGCGAACAAATATACTACATCTCCCTCAGATATATTACTTGTCCCTTTGGGAATGTTCAGCCGCCGCGCCCTGCAGAGTTTTTACGCGATCCTAAAGACTTCTACGTCCCGTTGCTTGCTAACAAGAACTGCCAGTGCTTTGACACGCCAACAGACGGATAAACATAATTATATTGCTTGCAAAACTTGGGTACTCGGCGGGCTGAAATATAAGACGTCTCTTTCGATTTTTACGGTATTAATTGATCGAACGGGGAAGTTATGCAAACTCTAACTGGCAGGCAAACACAATGTTTTAAAATGTAATCGAGGAGGAGTGCAATAACAGATGAATCACGGTCGTAGAAGTATCGCAGGCAAGCCCGCGCGATCGCTCGGCGACCATAAATCCGTGATTTAAGGGGAATATTATGCAGATCTCTATGAAATCATTGGGTGCGAACAGACCGGTCTTGTAATTCCACGTTCGACGGGACTTTTACACGGAAACGGTCTAACAATTCCATCACCGTGCACTTGGCGATATAATGATCCGTCATTTAAGCCGGCAAATAACCGTTCGAGTCCCCCGCCGGTGAAATTATTCTCTCATTAGACATTTCCCGCGATGGACGATGCGTGCGGCCCGTAAACACTGTAATAGCACCAGATTTCCAACAAACTTGCCCTCGAGGCCCTCCACCCTTCCTTAGCGATCCCTCCACTTTCATTTTTCCTCCCCACCATGTATCCTGTCCCTTCGCCTTGATTTACCGCAACGTTAACGATCCTCGCCGACCGAACAACAAACAATACCCAGGCCCGAGCCGAAGATTGACCGCCTCCGATTCCCAGATCCCCGGTTCCCCGGTTCGCTCGATAATAGAGTTCACCCCTCGCAAGAACTCTATTCACCGTGTTCCCGTGACGGCTATCGGCGTGCCCTTATTTCCTAACAAATTAGATCTCCCAGCTTGATTTGCGAAGCCGGTGCCTACAGCGCGGTCGACAGTCGGCGATTTATAGCGCGGCCCTCGTTGCCTTGTTACGCGGCTATCTCGTTCCTCCGGCCATACAGCCGCGTAATCGATTCAATCATCCGTCGTGATTTGTTGCGCGTCTTAGATCCAGCGTAATTTTCAATGTCGTTTCCTTCGATTTCTCCCCCCGCCTATACCGAACCGGTCTCGAATTTTCGCGATCGTGTCTCGAGTCAGAGCTGCTACTTGTGATCGATGGCCACCGTCGATTCCAGCTTCACCGGCGATCTTCCCCCTCGCGCGTAAAGAAATCCACCAGCTCGCAGTTTCGCCGCAGCTTCGGGTACCGGGGCTTCTAAAAGCGTGGACGGAGGCTTAACTCGGAACGAAGATCACCCGGCTCGTAAACTCCGGGCCAATGGCGAGCCGTGGGCAGTTATCATTACGGGAGGCAGACGTTAAGATCGTCATTGTTACCGAGTCTAGAGTACGAGCATTAAGGAAGTCGTACGAATTGAAATTCCTCGGGATTGCACGGTGCGTTTGATGCCAGGCACTCGCAGCGGGATCGACGAGCATTCCGCGGGAACTTGTGCTCGCTTAAAAGAACGGCCCTCCGATACGTTTTATCGAAGCCCGCGAACCTTTTAGCCGGCTGGAAGCGTGGATCCGCCCGGGTTCCCGAGGACTCTGACGATTCCATTACCGAGAAACGATTGTCAGCTCCTCTAACGAGCGCGCGCGCGCGTATATGCATCTCTCTGAACGAGAGGATAAATAAACGATAATCGTATGCGCACTTTCGCCGCGTTGAAGAACAATGTGGCTCGATGAACGCCTTGACCTAAACCGACCGTTTCGCGCTGATGCTGCCAGCGTGCTGAGAAAATCTCGATCGAACGCTGCATTCCAGGAACCGGTAAATTCTTATCGAAACAATTTCAGCAAGGGTGTAATGGTGAAAGTATTCAGAAGAACGCTACTGAATCTGCTCCGCTTCGGCGTGGAGTAGGGGAGACCGGGGCAAGTTGATACGTTTTTCAGTTCTCAATTTTTTTCATTTTTGTTTGAACTAATTAGTTAATAACAAATATGCTAAAATATATAAGACTATTTGTTGAGAATTTTAATAGTTAATGAACCAGAATTTGTTTCTCTGTAAATCAAAGAGTTTTACTTATTTATTTATTACTGTACATTGAATTATTATTTACACTATTTACATTCTCACCTGTAAATCAAAGAAACGACAATTAAAGTTCATTAATTAATCTTTCCTCTATTTGCTCTATTCGTCTACTTTGCCTAACCTTTTCACACGTGCTCTCTCTTACATTACTCCTTCTATCCCCCTTCTCGATATTGCCGATTCCCTCTTGTTCTACAGTCCCGCCCGCGCGGGACTCGCCACATTCAAATACAGAACGTACACTTTCTTTACAAATATACTTTGGTCCTTCCTTTTTAATATATTGTAAATGAAAAGATGAGAAAATACATACAAAATGAATGAGAGAATGTTATTTGGACGAAGGTAAATGTATCAACTTACCCCGCTGCGGGGCAAGTTGATACTGCTCTGGGGCGTTTTGATACATCTGTAAAATATCCGTTTAATGAGCAAAGGATGGATCTTTGGAATATCCCAGTTTAACATAAGGTGCTTGCTTCTTTTTATTAATGTATCTTAATAAAGCCATTTTATCTATTCCGTATATTCTCGCGCCTTGATGTAAAAACATTGACTCCTTTTCTACACCGACACACGCTTATCGAAAAATACTTCGCGGTATTTTGCCGCGATCCGTTTTTCTGACATAATTTCGTACCATTTTCCTAGAAATAAAAGGAAAAATCCAATTAAAAGTAGCCGGGAAAAATTGATACACTGTATCAACATGCCCCAGAGAAAACGTACCAACTTATCCCACAGGAAGTCATTGTGTACAAACATCTCCATAAAAAAATGTAGAGCATATAAACAAAATAGCAAAACGTAATTACCTTACCTTCAAAATACTCAATGTGATGCCCAATTAATTTGACTGATAAAATTCTCTATCCCGTCTCAAGACAGATTGGAAAGTGAACGCAACTATTAACTTTTTCTCTATAGAAACGAAAACAGTTAAAAATAGATTGTTAACGTTAAGGTACACAGACGTGCGCTAGATCGTAGTAAAGAATTAAACAACAAGCTTCGTATATCAGTGTCGAGACAATTCGTCTGTAGGGTAAATCCGGGAGACGCGGTCGGGCCGGAGAGTTGGTCGAAACAGTTGATTTTTAGAGAATTAATTGTTCTGCACCTTAACACACTTCTACATATACACAGATGTAGAGTCTGAATATAGTGACTCAACCAATTCTCCAACCCGACCGCGTCTCCCGGAGTTACCCTATCAACTGGCCCCGGTCTCCCCTCCGAGTCTCTACACTCCGCGCAATTAGCCCCGGTCTCCTTCAACAGCCTGTACACCGATGTCCATGATTCCGCGATGATGGGGCATCAAAGGACAGGTCGTAGAAGCAATAAAACAGCACGAACGGCGGTTTAATATAAATGTAAATAGGCATCCTTAGATGTATGCTCGCTCCTAAACGTCCGCGGCATATTTACAGCGATTCCACGTTAATTAGTCATTAGCGTACGTGTACTTCCATTTAACGACTCGAAGCGCGCGTCCACTTCAATATTAATCAATCACTCGGCCAGCGAGAGGACCGGGGAGAAAAATCCAGCAGGCGCGATCGTCGGAATACGAATTCCATTAAACTTATCGAGCAGTTTTCGCGAGACACTCGAGTGCTCGAGAGCTTCCACGGTGCGAGATCGATTATCTAAGACAACGAGACCCGATCGCTGCTAATTAACATCTCCGGCCGCGGCACATTTCACCGGCACTGGTTTCGGAGACGCGTAACCCTCGTAAAACATTGTATCGACCGGTGGATCGTGATCGACCAAGTAATACGCCAGCACGTGGTCTCGTTAATCACGATCCCGGGCCCGTGATCGCGACAATCTAAGCTAGCATGCACCGTAACTCTGTACCCGAGCTGGCATACGTAAGCTACCCAAACTTGCGCTGTAAATCACGCCGCTATCTCGATCGAGATCGCACCGGTGATCGAGCAACGCGCCTCGAAGAGCCTGCCAGCGGTGGCTCGACGTTTCTCTGATTCCTGCATTCGACTGGACGTGGCTATCGATAACACCGTTGCGAATCATCGTCGAGCGACGTCCACGTGTCCTCGTCGATCTTCGCATAGATCGCGGACACGTGGCGGTGGAAGCTTCATATTCGAGTGTCACCCGCGAAGGCGATAAGCTTTCGTAACAGGCGAGCATTTGCACGAGAGACACATTAGCGGTAATAATAGTAACCGCGATAACGAGAGTGACGGAGGTTTTGTTGCTCTGCTGTTACATCATAGGCTAGCTGTTATCGGTTTATCGAGTCGTTTGCGGGGAAAATTGTTCATAAACAGCCGAGTGTCTTCGTTTACATCGACTTCGATCGGAACTTGTTACGTGAACATGTAAACGACGATCGTCCTTCTGCTTCTTCTTTCTTGCTGACGCTGTTCGAGGAAAGAAGAAAAAGAGGAACGATCTACTGGGATAGTTCCACTTAGGGATTTTGAACTAGCTAATTGAACTTAATTAAATTTAATTTATCTTTTCGGCCGATAAGAGTAGAATGATTCCTTAATCCAGGGAGCAAGAATCACGGAACATAATCCGAGGACACTGTCGCGAGTTTCGCGAGGGAGGATATCTCCGAAAATCGAGTGGCAATTATAGTGTAATGAATGTGGTAGGTATGTTATCAGAAGAGACATTAGTTAGTAACGACATGGTTGATTAATGGGGACGTCGGTTTTGACAACACGTTCGTCAAATCAGCAGCTATGTCTCGCCAGCAATTTTTCTCGAATTCCGCAATATGATAATTGCTTGTTGACGCGCGCTTATTGGATATACGTGGATCAGCTTCAAGGTGTCCCACTTACCTCCTCGATTAACCAACTCTAAATTCTCGCGGGGTCGTCGACCAATTCGCAGTTGCAATGACCTTTCGGGATTTTTCTCCGCGGCAAAAAACCGCGTTCCAAAGACCCATCGCCCCTGGCGGAGCCACTTAATTAACATGATTAACTCGATTAACTTGTCCTTCGCACCTGTCGCCGTTACCACGCTCCTTCTATTTTAAGGGGACTAGGCAGTCGTTTTTTCGTGAAAAGGAGACTCTGTCCTTTATTTATTTATAAAAAAAAATGAAACCACATCCAGATGTATCATTTTATCATACAGATTTGAAAAATAAATGGTAAGAAATATATATGTACTTTAAAAGTGGTGCTGCATACGGGTAAACATTTTAACGTTTTTCCGTCGTTTTGCCTTAATATCGGTCTCAAAATGCGAGGTAATCCGATTTTAAACGTGTGATTCTTGTTTGTTGGATTCATAGTTTACGGCCAAACCCATAAAAACAAAAATTAAATTAAAATTATGCGATTGGTGGCTGAAAAACGGCGATTTTTCCGAGAAAAATTCGTTCTTGTTCGGGCGTTACTAAAATCCGGTGACTTTTTAATTTTTTATGAAATGGCATATGTTTTACACATCCTGTAATTTTTTCCAAGTCGATCTGAACCTCCATTCGTTCGCCATGAGAAAGAAACGAAAAGAAAAAAATAATCGAGAAAAACGCGTTTAAAGTTTCTGAGCAAAGGCGACACTATAGGTTGCCGCTTGACGTTTTTAGCTGCCAAATCTAGAATTTTGCAAATTTTACTATAAATCATGCGGCATTTTATTCAGACAAGATAGTACTTCCAGAAAATACGATAAAAACAATCGATTTTTCGACTGTCTAGTCCCCTTAAACCGTCCTCTTTCTGGGTGGACGAAAGAAATCCTCGCGGTCTATGCATTATCTGTCGCGTCGGCAGTGATAAATACAGTGAAAAAGGTACAAGTTTGTTCCTTCAAACACGAGCGAGTTCCTTTTGCAAGATCGTAATTCCCGTAGCACGCAATATCGCGCTTCGCCTAGGATTCTCTGTGGCAGGCGATCGCGCGAGGACATTAAGCGAGGGAGACGTAAATACCAGGTGTCAGGAGGCGAAGGTGAGCGAAATGGATTATCCTTTTTTACGGCGTCGTGAGAAAGCAATCGATGTTACATGATTTTCCCCACCGGACAGCCTGACCTTGCTACGAGTTGCGTCTATTCCGAGCTCGTTAAGGTGTCGCTAACGCACGGCTTGAGGCGATCGCTTCTTTTTCACGCCCGATGGAGCGCACCGCTCGCGTGGGAGTTTACTGGACTGTCATTGGAGACTCTTACGTCGTAGGAGAGAAAAATTGCGAAGCACAATAGCGATCTACCGGTGCGTTATGATTTAAGACCGCTGAAGGTAGCTGCTCGCTGAAGCTACTTCTACTATTTCAAACAATGATCTCAAACTTAAACCCTTCCAACTACCAGCCTCCTCGGACATACGCGACTGAATAAAAAATCGAAGTGGAATAGAAACAGTAAAGATTGGAAAATGCAAGAATCGTTTCATGCTGTAACGCGAAGTTGGTTCGACGACCCGTCGCAGCCGAAGCCAACAAAGGGTCCGCGAATGCCAGCCTCTGACAGCAGACAAGGCGCGACACCGTGGTCCGTTACAGCTTTCCCGTAGCACCTGATACGCCGTAATTACCGGTGTCACCCCTAATTGGGTTACCCAGCACGTCGCTGCGATCGCTGCGCCACAGTTTTTCATGCCCGTCGGCCTGCTTCATCTGGTGTCGCGTTACATACTTGGTAACGAACAGGTGAGCGGCTCGGAAGTATTGTAATTTGCAAACTGCGCGCGGTCCAGGGATGTTCAATTATTCCGCGGCTGCTCTCACGGTTTCAACATTGTTGGAGGTAGTTTATAAATGAATGAATCGCGTGGAAGATTATTAATAATCAAAAGGAAGGAGGCAATGGCTATTTGGGGAGGTTTCTTTCGTCAAGGATGCGCAAGCTTCGAGATTGCAACTTCAATTACCTGTTGAATTTCGAGGCAAAGATGCAGGATTAGAAGATCGACAGATCAGGGGATCGTAAAGCAAAGTACAGTGGATGTTTCTTCGCGGTGTAACGAAATTCCGATTCATTACTTCGCGATATACCATGGAACTCTCCCTCGACTCGAGGATTAAACGCGGAGTATCGTCCTTACAAGGATCTTAGCCTTATGAACTCGAAATCGCGTCCGATCGTAAAAGCCTAGCAGCCTGATTATTAGGTTTGCTAATACGACCGCTAGTTAGCCGTTAGCGCGCGGAATTCGCGGCGCAATTACTGTGGCGGGTCGTTTTCTTTCAAGGAATTGCTCTCCGCGATAGAGACGGGCATTCGAGCTAGTCGCGGGCTCGATTTTTTTTTGCATTAAAGATTGCAGAGAGAATGGCGCGGCGGTGGCACGACCCTGAGACGAAATTCGAAGTTAATCGTACAAATTAATTACGCACACCATGCTGTAACGCGAGATTGCGCAACGAAGCCAAATACGTGTGTGTCAACTTTAGCTCCGCGCGGAAAGGCGAGGAATTAATATTTCTGCTGAATCGAAAGAAGAGAGCGAGGAGGAAGAGTATCTGGGAGCTGAGATTTTTACCCTGTTTAGAAGTTTCCTTGAATCTTTCGCTTATTTTTCATCGATTCCAGTGTTAATGGAAGGGTATCGCGTGACTGGGATAATGCCAAGGCTCTTTCGTTATTAATGAACGAGCGAAGTGGTGCACGCGTGTAATGAATATTAATTTCGGGAGAGACGGGTTTCTCTGTTCGAAGTAATCAGTGTTTGGCAGAAGAAAACAGCGTGACAGGTAATATTAAATTAGCGGTTCCGACTGAAACATGTAATTTCCGACTAATTGCCCGACGCAGGGACCCTCGAAAAAGGTTCATCGATGAATTCTCGCACGCAACTCTCGCGGCATCGGTATTGGAACCTGAACGATGGAACCAAACCACTGTCCTATCTCCACCTTCTATATCTCTAATTTAAATCATTCAAATTCCGTACATTCAACTTCCCCCTCCCCCACAACACCTCATCCCTTTGGACATCGCCCAAAATTCAAGATAAATAATCGAAATCCGAATCGCAGGCTAAAACCATCCCTCTCCGCTACTTCTAGCACAACGAACAACAAACCACCCCATTTTACTTCACAATTCTTCGACAAGCCTGCCCCGTTCCTCCCCGTACTCCCGCTGGCAGTGAGAAATATGAAAGCTCCCGCGGCCCAAGCTCGCAGCCAGCGGTACAGCGCGAATGTACTGACCCCATGGGCACAGCGAGTTTAAACGCGTTTAATCTTAATTTTTTTTCCCCCGGCCGTATGTCAGCCGCAGGATCGGTCTCAGAAAATAACTCGCAGCCGAGTTATTCTCGACTCGAAGGCCGCGTGCCCGTTCCGGCCGGCGCGATTGCACAATCGCGAATCCGTCCGATATCTATCGTCCGAGGGGGGGCATCTCTTTCCCTCGTGCCACCCCCTTGCTCGCGCTCCCTTTTCCCATGGATTATTATCCAGCCTTTTTTTTCGCAACAACCGCGCAGCGTCGTTAGATCTAACGACGCCGATACACGGAGGCTTGTGCAACCGATCGGTAACAGGTTCTGCTGGCAGATTCCTCCGGCTGCTCGGGGCTTTATTAAAAATGAGAAAAGGATACATACAAATCACCGGCGGCCGTACAAGGCACGGGGCAAAAACCGCCGCCACACGTGGCCGTAAATAAGCCGGCGTCGATTCGCGCCAGCCGGTCGATCGGTTCCAACGGTTCACGGTAAAATATCGTTTGTTGCCTCTCCTGTCATTTCGCGAGCTTGCGCAACGTCGCCTGGCGCAGCCGCTTCGGCGAAATTTGGATACCCTTTGATCGATATCGAGGAGTATTTGGGAAAAGATGGATAGATATTTCTGATGGGGGTATTTGAAATAACAGTGGTGCTGGAAATTATTAAAGGGATGGAATATTTCCAGTGCGAAATGTTATAGTTCTAAGCTGACTGATACAGGAAAGGAAGGTAAAATGGAACGCTTAATTTTGGAGGGTGATAACATAAAAGTGGAAGGGAAAAAAGACACGCGACTTTAACAGGAGTCTTAAGTGGACCTTAGATTATAAGAAAATCAAAGCCTTTGTTAAGAAAAATCTTTGGGAACGAAGGAAAACGAGATTTACCGGAGGTATTGAAATCTTCACCTCGCTCAAATGGTAGGGTACAGCGGAATACCTGCTTGAAGATCACGTAAACCTACAAAATCTTTATTTTTATGATTTAAAAAATATTCATTTATGTTAAAAAGTATAAATATATGTTTTAGGTATAATTATTACAAATAAAATATAACAAAAATATATATTATACACATAAGAAATAATATTGTACCGAATACCATCAAAATTATTGAAAATAATCAAATCCACATGGATTTTTACATGAGTAATGAATATCAACACGTGCATGGAGATTTTTTTAGTTTTTAGTACATTTTAAATAAAATTGTTTAACTTAAACAAATTTTATATTTTTTTGTTATTTACTTTTTAGTGCCTACGTTTTGATTTGTGGTTATATGCTGATTTCATATCGGTTGAATTGATTTGATTTGTGGTTACAGGCTGATTTCAAGTCGTTTCGATTTGTGGTTATCGGTTATATTTATTAATGACTGGGTCATTTTTTCACCCCTCCTGTTTTTTTTTATAATTTTGTATTGTCATAATAGCTACGCACGCATGCAAAGTTTCAAGACAATTGGGTTGGTGGAAGTGGGTTAAATAGTTGTTCCGTTTTACTCCACGCAAAAGTGTTCCACTTTGCCCCACATGCGGTAATTTAGTAAACATTTAACATTTACACGTCAACGTGAGGCAAAGAACTTTTTAATACGTCAAAATGTAGCGTAAGGACTATAGAATCCAACGGTGTTCTTGCCGTTATAAATTTTCTAAATCCAAGTGAAGAAAAGCGGTCGAAACCACAACACAATATCGAAACTTCGATACCGGAAATGTTTACAACACTGTTAATCGAAAATTAACGTGTGCACGGGTCTATGGTCTGTCACGAAATGCTGTGAAGACTGTTTGGTCCCATGTCACGTGATACCAACTCATTCGCAGCTCTCATCTAACAAGGGAACATCCTGAACCCGAAAATTCCAAAAATTCTGAAACTTTGTTAATATATAGGGACTTTCCTTCTGATTACAACATAAGTTTTGTTTGCAGCCCAAATTCACTCCAAGGGGGTGTAATTGACCCCTGAAAATTCGGTTATTTTCCGATTTTATGTTATAACTCGAGAACTATAAAAATTTTTTTATCCAAATGATAGATCTAATTAAAAGAAGTAACTTTTGTGTTGAAACTTTTTTCTATCTCTTACAGGTCGCGAGTTATAACACAAAATCGGAAAATAGCCGAATTTTCAGAGGTTAATTTCACCCTCTTCGAGTGAATTTGGGCAGCAAACAAAAATTGTGTTGTAATCAGAAGGAAATCCTCTACAT
The DNA here is from genome assembly GCA_963932335.1 of Andrena marginata. Classification (NCBI taxonomy): domain Eukaryota; kingdom Metazoa; phylum Arthropoda; class Insecta; order Hymenoptera; family Andrenidae; genus Andrena; species Andrena marginata. Next base: position 10,738,404 of record OZ010660.1, read on the forward strand.
ATTCACAAAGTTTCAGAATTTTCGGAATTTTCGGGTCCGGGATCTCCCTTATAAGAGAAACATTGATGTTCCGTTTCACCCACCCGTTCCGCTTTACCCTCCTCTCCCCTACAGTATAGTCACCCTCAATCTGTTAATTTAAACCAAGAGTCTACTAATCTCTACACGAAGACTTAAATTTGAATTCCATTAGTGGTGCTATGAAACGCGGATTAAAATCGAATCGTGCTGCCATCTCCCAGGATAATCGCGCACCCACCTAGCAGAAATTCTATCAGCGCGTATCATTTAAATTTCAAAATAGAAGATACATAGTTCCTCCCATTTCTCTCGCCTAACCTACTAAAATACCTTAATACTGCCCGCCTGCGTAATCGTTTTCCACCTCGAGCATTCATCTCTCTTCCACGCGTACGCCACTTAAAATTCTAAATACTCCCAGAAAAAGAGTACTCACCTTTTTACGATGCCGACAGCAGGACGATCCATGGCCCATGGTGACCGGAAGTGCTCCAGGAGGTCGTTGCTCAAGCGCGAGCACCAAGTCGACCGATCGATGACGCCCGGACGCGATCCTCTCCTTTCTGAATTTTCGTCGCACAATCGCCTCTTCCGTTCGTCATCGTTGCGCCGAAACCTGCTCCGAGAAAGTTGCCGTTTATTATCGCGTTGGTATTTAAGCCAGCTGGCCCCATCCACGGTTCAATCACCTGCCATTAATCCGCGGGGCACCGTACCGATCGTTCCCGACAGCTTCTACCGCGATAAAACTTTCCTTGAATTTTCACGTCTCCGCGTGTCCCCTCGTAACTTTCCCCGTGCTGTCGCACCACTCGATTCGACTTTATGCGAGGATTTTCCTCGATCGCGTAGGTTGATAAGCGACTGGATAACTGGCACGGGAAGTTACGGTAACGCGACCGCAGGAAACTGAAGAAGCCTTAGCAAGGGAGGACGGGCAGACGAGTTGACAGTAATGCCTCGATAATATGGATTACCGTCTCCCAGCCTCTCACCCGTTAGGAATATAAAGTTTCGTCGTCCAACATCGTATGGGATCGATCAACGGGTTATGTCAGACGGAGTTTCAATAAGAAAATCAGCCTGCGGGTTCGTTCACCCAGTGGATGATTTCTCCTTTTGAACGAGCGATCCCCGAACCTTTCGAAATTCGTTCCGAACCGCTGATCCCCGCCTGCATCGCGTTTTCCTCGGTTTCGTTATACGTTACTGGGCGCGCGTAAAGTACGAACATTAGCGTTTACAGGCGCGATAAGGCCTCGGCTTTGACCTCCACGCGCGGGAACTTGAAAAGCGCTAATAAGTGTCAAGAGGTTGCCGAGGCGAAAATAGAGTCTGACGTGCGCCGACGGAATCTGTTGCTTTCTTTTTCTCTGATATCGTGCTCGCGAAATCGAGCATCTCGATCGAGTTTCACTGGAATCATTAGAGAACGACGGTAGAATGCTTCACTGTCACAGAATTTCGACGGGGAAAGGGGAAGCAGTCGCACCGTGGAAAATAGCGAACACGTACCAAGTTGGGAGAATCAAGGTTGAAGGAGGAACTGTTGAAAAGTTGGCACGACGGTTGGAAGAGAGGGATGTCAGTGGATCGTGAGAGGTAGCTGACCACCGTGGGCAACGATTTTCAAAAACTGCCTTCGAAATTCCAGGGAAATTGATCGCCGAGGCGCGATGGCCGTGCTCTTTCACGTGTTTACGCGTGCGCCAGCACACGGTACCAATATCCATACGAGTCACCGCTTTATTTTCCACCGTTACATCACTGTCGTCGGCGTTTCGCCGCCATCTACCACGGTAGTGCGCGTCGTTAATCGAGCGGCACTCCAACGACGATAAGTCACACGATCACCTTTCGTGTCGCACGCCATCACCGTTTCAGGTGCGAGTCCTGACCGATCATCGAAAACGCGACGGTAAACGCGTGCCTGGCGATTAGTGGCTCGTGTCTTTCATACTTCCTTCGCTCTCGGGGAAATTCGTTTGGATGGTGGCACTGTGTTCACTTCAGACTCGCGAAATTTGTAGGAAGGTAGATGCAAAGACATCTGGAGGAATAAATTCAAAGTGGAAGATACCGGGCTTAATTCCCGTGAGAATAAAGTGCGAGTTGTCCAACTTCATTTGTCTCTCACCACTTTGAAGTTACACTTGAGAAATATGGAGCACTGAACCGCCAGGCGTTTCAGAATCACCAAAGAGTCACGATAGTCGAATAAGCTTTGAATTTCAGGAATTCCACGAAGAGGTGCCGAATTCTTGCTCCATACTCGATTTGCCACTCGCGAGAGTCGATACTGTCTGCCTGTTCCCGCGCACAAGTTCAAAGATTCGAGTTTTCAGAGGCAGCGAAACGAAGGGACGATTTTCGGTGGCTTGGAGCGTTGAATCGCGGAGGACTGGAGGATGAACGAATGGCAAAGCGTTCGCGGCGTTACTGAGAAATACCGTGCACTTCATTCTTGCGCAGCACGTGTTGACCGTAAACACTCGCTGGCGTCAGCACGCGCCGCGCGGAAACTCGTTTTGTCAATGAAGCGACAGAGGCGCGTGAAAACGCGCGACACCTAGCCAGGAGGAAGCACTCTTCCTCCAAGTAGCCAGTGTCGTGGCTTCGAAATAGGCTCGACGGAAATAGACAGGAATAACGAAATCGATCCCCTAACCGCGCTTCGATCGTCTTTCATCGCGTGGGTGTAGCGCGACGTTCCCTTCGATTATCCAAATATCGCGGCAAACTGACGCGATCCACGTGGTGGCTTAGCAGGGAATAATTTTAAAAGATCGCACAGCCTGGATGCGATTGTGCCTGGCGGTGCTTCTGCAGCGATAACGCGATTCTTATCTCTATGTTTTGTTTGAATCTCAGTCAACAAGTAGCTTAATCTATTATAGGGGGAAAGATGGGATAGTTGATCACAGTTTTGCTTTTTTATTAAAATAATAATAATGGTTTGCTCTGCCTGTATTTAATTATTTACGTTGCGATTCTTAGAGTATTCTCAATACACTTGTATAAATTTGAGAGCTGAAAACTAATTTTAATGACTGAATTTAAACATTTTCCGGCAGTGTCGTTATGCACAAGTATCCCCCATTGAAGGGAACACTTGATCAAAAGATTAGGGAGACTTGATCAGTGGATTTTAAGAGTAAACAACCCATCAACTTTCTAACAAATATTTATCATCTTAGCCGATAACATGAAACAAAGGGAATATCACACAAAGAATGTGAACTACAACTAACTTGAAAGAATTACTGAAAAAATAAAACCGAAGAATTAAACTCTATGACATAAAACAACATAAATGCATTCTCAAAATACATTTTATTTAGATTTCATTTGATTAAGATGAAAATTAAGAAAATATTTTCCCTTTCACTTCCTTTGGCGTATTTTTCTGTTTTATTAACCGTTCTATGCTTCTTTTTGGGGCATTTTCAGCTGTCCAAGTATCCCACCTCACACACTGACCAAGTATCCCTCAATGCACTCGATTTGAAAAATTAGATTTACCTTAATTATATAGATCAATCAATAAACAGCATTAATAGACCAGAAATTGCAGTTTTCACTTAATATATTTTAAATCGTTGAAAATACAACATTCGCTCGAAACGGAGGGAGAACAAGGTGACCGAAATATTTAATTTTTGGCTACCAATAAGATCGAGGCTTCTAACAACAGTCTTCTATGATCCCGAAAGAAAACTGCAACGAGAAGTGTTGCGATAATACAAACATTACGACGATAACGTCGTGGCTTCGCTGTCGCAGGCACAAATCGCCAATATACTAATTAAAAATCTGATATGATCATGTATCCCCCTAATCAAATATTCCACCTTTCCCCTACACCCTAGCAGTCGCGCCATTCAAAAATGTGATTGTTAGGGAGTAGGGACTGTCGCCCCGAAATTCTACGCAAAGATAAAAGAATTCATGACTCCTACCTTCGAAGCAGTAAACTCCAGCAGCGGTCACTATCGCCGAAGGGTCGCCAGCAAAGTGAACAATCAGGCAGTGGAAGGCACCGTATCTCCAAGAAGCTCCAGCGCAGCACTGACAAGGGACAGCGAAGCACTCCGTCACGGTGACCGCGATGAAAGCGCGAGATTAGGCCAGGCGAACGCGAAATTTCGCTGGTCAAGAGGCACGCGTGTCACGCGGATCCACTGACGCGCCACGGAAGCAGCACGCACGTCTTCGAAAGACAGTCGTGAGGAGACTGAAGAATGCCCGCTTCGGGGTCCCCTTTTTCGCGTGGCGCGCCGCGAGCGCAAACGTTCCTTATCGCGCGGTGTTGCCTGTAAACAGTTGCTTACATCACCGTATCCCTCGCACATACGTCGCCCGTTTACCGCGGGGCCGTCCACCGAGTCGCAGACCGTGCTCCGGAGTGACCCAGGGCCAAGCTCACGTGTCAACTTTGTCCACATGGCGATTGCGAAACGGTACTCTCCGCGGCCGAAGCAGAACTGACGCCGAAGCCACTGGGGGGAACGAGGTCGAACGAAATTCAGGCTCGTTCTGGTTTTTGCTACCTTCGAGGCACGAGCTGTTTACCTCTGCTCGCGGCTCGCGCTCTCTGTCCGGGCTGGATGTTTACGAATCGCGCGGACTCTGTCTCGCCCTCCTCCGTTATCGAGCACCGACTCCAAGGCTCCGCGAAGGTCGCCCTGCTGTTGATAAGCTGTGGATTTCTTACTTTCCTGTGCTTCTAGGCACCGCGACGGGGAGACTGATTATTTAGGCTTTATGATTTATTTTACTGTTTGGAAAAGTTCAAGGGGAAGAAGGGGTGGCCTTGATAGCGTTCGTAGAAAGAGGAAGGGCGAATCAATGAATATATTAAATCTGATGTAAGGATTATGAAAATCAGCTGTGAAATTTACTCACACAGTAATGAGTATGAACGGTGAGGGGAGGGCAAACTTCCACTTCTAAGTCTTCTAACACCTGGAGAAGCTTGTCCACATAATTAATTATCCATCCTCTTCGTCTGCGTCTCCGCGTTAGAATTCTCTGAAAGATTGGGATTACCTGGATTCTGGTGGGTGGAACTGAGAGGTCGGGCACTAATTCAGCTGCGAAGAATGCAAGGGAAGCGCGATACCGTGCGCTCCGCCGATAAATCGGCTATCTTATCGCGTCAGCCTCCCTGTGCAAAAGGGGATCGAGAGGAAACCGCGTTGCATATCCGTATCAAATAATATTAGCCGCGAAGGGAGAAAGGAAAAAGTGAGCCCGCCCACGTGTAATCCAACACCGGCTTCCCTTTATCATTAATCAGCATTGCAAACAGTTTCATTAGGCCTTATTATTTTCTCGGTCGTTATCTGTGGCTCCTTAACAGCGTAACTTATGGCGTCCGACAGGCTGATTAGAATCTCCCTGGCTGGTAATTTCTCCACGGAGCGGCTGCCATTTATCGTCAATGTCCCGACTGCCAATCGGTGTCCTGCTCGCCGATTACTCGCGAATTCCCCACTACGAACTCTCTCGATCTGCTCTATTACTTACGTCCAACAATTTCCATCGCCGTGAAACGTGATTCTGTGATACACGGAATCCTGGGAATCCCTCGCGCGTTTAGAAAGAAGAAACAAGAAACTGAAAGTAGCTGAAATGGTGTGATAAGAGGAGGCAGAGATGATTTAAGGTGGAATGCAGTTTGGAATGATCAGGATTTTACCTTGGATTTCTTGGAACACGAGAAAGCAAAATACTACAGTGTACTCGGTGTACTGTGCTTCTTCGAGTTACCGCGAATGCTTGATTGAAGGTGGAAGGTGGCTTAGCTTACAGGAAGAGCGTGGACGTGTTTTCGGAAAGTCCGTCGGTAGAGGAAGTGTCTGAAAGAAGTAGAGGTGAAGTGCAGATACGCGAAAGGATGAATAATCAACACAGCAGGTTTATCAAAACATGTATAACGATTTATTGAGGAGCTATTCAAGCATGTTAAATTTCATGAAATGCAGGTACCTACCTATCTACTCGCTAGCGTTACATTAGACGCGCATTTTACTCGCAAAACTGTACGATCTATTTTCTTTTGAAGGAGAGTTGCATAGAATTGCATTAGTTTCTTCGCGGATCTCTTCGTGCTTAGCACGATCGTCGCTAAAATAATCGATCCAGAAACGCCTCGATCCTCGAAAACATACCGAACACTTCGATCCGCAAGCTTCTATTAATTTTCTTTAATCGAGCAAGCTTCCCCTGCTTTCCGCGACAGTTGCAATTTCCAATTTGGTTCTCCAATAATTTCCGCATCGTCCCACGAATTCAGGCCGAACTAAACGAATGAATCTCCGCTGCTCCAGCTTCTCAGGGCAGCGCACGATCGCGCTAAACACCAGAACAGATCTGCATTTTAAATCTGCCTACGTTAGTTTTGATTGCCAGTCTTCAATGCTCCGGTTTTGTCCATTTTTGTATTCGTCGTTTCGCTTTTTCTCGTCGCCCCTCGCGAATTGTCGAAATGGTCGATTAAACTTTCGGCTCCGAAAGAATGCTTGGTACAGATACAAAAGTCTTGCCTCTGTCTAGTCGTTACGCGTACAAACTTGGAATCGTTCGAGCGCCGCGCAACGAGAAATCGAATTCCCTCCGGTGAGAATCCAAGGGGTGATTTTCTATCCTAGTTGACGAGTAGAGCGAAGTGTCTGCTACTGAAAAGTCCGTGAAAGTCCAAGTGGAGATGGGAAGAGTTTCTACGGGGACACGCGATCGCTCGTTGCGCGGGATCGTTTCTTATGCTATTAGTCGGAGAATCTTACAAACTTAATTTACATAATCGATGCTATGTCGCCGTGTCGCGAGAAATTATACACTGTATGAAATTATCGAGCGTTCGAGAAATTCTCGTCGTGAAAGTTTAATCGTCTCGCCTTTTTATTTCCTCCGTCGATGTGTCCGTATTTTATATTTCCCGCGCGTGTCAGTGTGTACGTGTGTGTGTCACAGTCGCTCCATTCTTCCATGCCTCTCGTCTCTTTTTGATTCGGAGTTCCCGCGATTTGATTGTTTGTCGAAGTTGCCGCGAGCACGATCTCGCGTCGCTCGAGATTAGAAAAGGCTGGGATCGACTACGATCTTCCGTTGAAGTTCGGCTCTACGACGATAACGTGTGCATATATCGAGAAGTACCGATCGATCGATTACCACCGCGCGGACGTTTCCGTCGACGAATGATCCAGGTGTAAAGGAGGAACGAGGATCGATGCGGTGCTCCCTTCGTGCTCGATCCTTCGCCGATCGTCCACGAGGCTTCAATTAATAATCCGCGACATTTTTACAGCTAGTACCAGAGAAAACAAGGGCTTAAGACCAATTTCGTTCCTTTTTAATTTCTTCTGTCTTGTTTTTTTTTTCAAGCAAATGACTGTTTAAGGATCTCGAATTCCGGAAATTTGAATTTCTCTTCGCGATAAGTGACGAAACGATGAGGGCACTTTAAGCTCGAATGAAAAGTAACTGTCGAAACTGTTCCTTGTCCGAATTGGTCTGAAAACTGGTCTCCAGCACCCGGTGCGTAGACACATCTACGACATGTGCACGATAAATCTTTAAATAATCGGCCGCGACCAAGATCGCGCGCGTTCATCGAAAGCGTACATCGAATAGTCCGTTAAGATTCCTCTTTGTTTCGCAAAGAATCAGCCTGACCCCTTACTTGTATACCTTAAGTTACGAGCTAGTTTCGAAGAAACGCGATTCCGTCTATCGCAAATCGATTTACAAGGACTACTTAGTTGTGAAAGACACGATTGAATCTACAATTCAAAGGGTCGATTTCGATCGAGACCGGCAGGCGACTTTTACATCAACAAACTCCACTGAAAAGCCAGTGTTGTCCCCTATAAAAGTTGGCATTCAACTGAAGCAGAGATTTCAAGACGCAACATAGAATCCTCCAACGTTGTTTTTTTCGGTAAAATCTCATCGACTACTCGAATAATGGTACACCTCGCCCTCATCCCCCTCGAAATCGACCATCTGGCTACACACCATACACGGAGAAAAGGGTGATACAAAATCTATGTCCAATCGAAACCGACACACACAGATAGAGAATAAACTGCGTTTAGAGTTATTAGTTAATAGTGATCAGCAATAATCGCCGCCCTCTCTCGTCCAGTGCGTAGATTAAACGGGCATAGGCGTCGAGACACGTGATTATTGTATAATTTCTCTTCTCGCGTCTGTCGTCTCTTTACAAGTTTCCTTTCTCTATTTACATTTGAGTACAGTGCCTCGGCCTCGAGTCTTATCACGGTGTTTCCTAGAACGTATCGAAGGGGACAGCCTCGAGCGTTATCGGCGATCGGGCGGTTGAAGAATGTCGATCGGTTGGATCGCGTCGCCGGGCCGCCTAATAAGCGTCCCAGTCTCACTTGGACGCCGTGGAAAATATTTTTGAAGAGCAATGTTTAAAAATATCGCGTTTCTTTCTCGTGGGATTCGAGTTACGCCAGGAAGTCGTCGCGCACATCCACGACACTGGCCACCCACGCGGTGGCCGTTTTGTCATTATATTACAAACAAGTATATATATATATATGTATGTATTCGCTGCCCCTCTGCTATTCCCACAACAACGCGGCGTTACGACGAACTTGTACTGTTTACAATGGATCGTTTCAATTATTTATAAAAATTACACGGCGGAGATCAGCCTCTCTACTTCGTCCCCCTATTTCATCTACGATTACACTAAACCCCCCCGCTTTCTAAAGCTGCGACGTTAATGGCATATATTACATGTCTCCGCACCCTCGCCGCGGCGGTGTCCTTTAATAAATACAGGCCAGCGGAAGGGTCGGCGACCTCCTGGCGAACTCTGCTCAGAATCCCGATCGACTTTCGCCCGCCGATCCGCCGGCAAGCTCGGGGGATGTTCGTTGGGAACAGGAAGAGAAACTTACAGCGATGCCTTTCGCACGGGGTGGGTTTAATTAATCGATCACCGTCCCTGTCCTCGATCTGTCAGCAGCGTGAGGATTGAAATCAGTCGAAGAAGTGTTCTCCAATACTCTATATTGATAAATATAAAAATGTCAGCAGGGTTTGTTACTGTCGGAAACCGATCGGCGGTTTCATCTATACCTTCCACTATCACTCGAGCTATTCCGTCGACACCACGAGGGGGTTGCAATTTCTTAACCGCCACCCCGTGCGCCCCAGCTCGTGTGTGAAACGTATGATTCTGTACGAGTGTGTGCGTGTGTGTGTGTATGAGTGTGTGTAAAAGGCATACGAGCATCACCTAAACATTATTTTGGCCGTGAATTTAGAGTGGTTCGAGTGGGAACGATCTACTCGCCTCCCCCTATTTTCCAAACGTACACATATATATACCCACTATAAATGGAAACGATGCTACGTGCGTGCGAGATAGCGTCCGCGCGAGACAACCCCGTTTCATACACATCTGTATTCGTATGTATTAACGTTTACATACCTGCGAAGTTCTAAGAGAGCTCGCACGCTTATCGCAATCCTTATAGTCTGCTTTATGTACACACGGCGGCCGTCGCTAATTCACGGCCTTAATTCGGGGTCTAATTAAACGCGCGAGTCCACGAAGAGGTCGAGATTCGCGGTTTCTTAAGGAGTCCTGACGTCGATCCCATCGATATTCAGCAATTTCCAGGGTTCAATCGTTCGTGAATCTACGGCGGGACTATCCGCCGAGCGGTACAGATGACTCATGCGTGCCTCGTTAGACTCCGAGCCGTTTATCTTTCGAGCGCTCTGGGATGCTAGGTTGAAACGTGAATTTTAAGATTATCGATTGTATTATCACAGAGGGATTTCGTTCTGATCGGGCTCCATCGACCGAGAGGACTCCGTGTTGGACAACTATCGCGGGCATATTTACAAGTACAAGACACCAAGAACAAGGGACACGCAGAACATTAAATAGACGATCGAAAAGATTGATCAACGATCGAGCACTCGCACTTCATACATCGACGCGCTTTACCGTTTACCGTGGTCCGAACGAATCGTCGCGTCGGCCTTCGGGGAATATTTTAGTGAACACCCTAAGTGTTTTCCGAAACGGGGGATGCTTGGTGAAAGGTTCGTCTGTCGAGGGGTGAGGACGCGTCGATCTATCGAACGCGCTCTCAACAGCGAGTTCTGCGAGTAAAACCACTGCCGTCGATACGTTAAAAAAAATATATCCTCGCGATGCGTCCGAAGGGAGGCTAATTCGTCTTCTAAATCAAGAAGTGCCGGATCGTCGAGCCTAGTATCCTAAATATCAGCTATCGTTCCCTCTTTTTTTTTCGTACATTTTCTTTTCTTGTAATAGTAAAAACGAGGCTCGCCCGTCGCGATGGGACAGGATCGACGAAAGGGAGAGGATATCGGGACGGGCGAGCCCTTTCTGCGCGAGGATCCTTCAGGGTTTAGAGGATCGTGTGTGGTACGCTCTTAAATCCTAGCTCGAGAATGGAAGATTAGCGAGGGTCGAGGTTGGGGGTGGGTGGGTGTCGGGAGAACTAGATTCGAGAAAAACGCCCACGTAGAGGGTGAAACTTCCAGCTCGAGGCTCAGGGACCCACGCAATCGCCTAGCCGCTAAAAAATACACCTGCCCGCCCTTAAACCCGTTCGAACTCGAACCTTTAAGTACATACCTATACGTACGGTTAAAACCTTAGAACCTTAATCACCTTAATATCGAGGTAATACATCTACGCTACTATGTACAACAACTGAGGTCTCTTTCTTTTTTGTGCCTGGCTGTCTAAACTCCCGCGCGCCCTTCCATCTCCCACCCTTACTTCGCTCTCTTTTAATCGCTAATTGTGAAAAGGCTTCGGGCTACTTTCAAGGTACGCGAATTCCCAAGATTACACGCTACTATTTACACGGGTGCTAGACAATGTGCACGCGTCTGTCGCGTGCCCTTCTTTCACCGACGGTTTCTCTTTATACAGACAATATATTCCACGCACGTGACGAATTCATTTCTCCTTTCCTCCTGCTCTCCACGAGTTTCGTTCCCTGCCATATTTTCCTGCCACCGTGGGAGCAACGGTAGATTGCCCGTTTAAGACCACTGGAGGAGAGCTACCCCCGTCACAGGCAAGCTGACATAATGCAACGGTGAAGGGGTGGTCTTAAATAGCCAGTTAATTCTGCTCCCACTGTAGTTCAAAACTAGAGACAGTGAAGGGGATTCTTTGAAGAGGCTATATTAAAGAACATCGAAGGTTTAAAACTAAGAAGGTCTCGCGAGGATCAGTTTCAGTTTCACGCGCCCCTCAAAAAATCCCCACTTCACCATCAGGGATCTACCAAAAGACTTGAAACGCGAACGAAAGCAACAGGGGTGGTCGATGACGATTACTCGAGTTAACAGTGATGAAACTGGCAGTGCTGATGCGAAACTGTATTTCTTTTTCACCAGGGAAGAACTACGATCGTTAAGAGATCTTCTTTAGAATGAGATACGCTGTATACGTGGCACGTGCGAATGACATTAAACGCCTCCTCTACAATCCCGCGAAACGTACCTACTATGCATGAAAAAACTCACGTCTATGTACAGGAACGCGTTCTGCTTCATTCCGCCGCGATTCCGTCTATCGTGTCCGGCGAGTCCTTGAATCTGTGCCGCGGTCTACCGATCAACGACGATTGCTTTTCATTTGGTATTTAGAATTATCTCGAAAGGCGGCCCGAACGTGTACAGCTTTGACGTTATTGCTCGCGACGCCTGCGATCGTCAGTCCTTGGCCGGCACGGAAGCGCTGGTTTTATCGCGAGCTTGGTTCTTTTAACTGTCCCTGTACGGCGGCGAACGGATCGCGGCATTTCGCGATGCGAAATGGTTGCAACACCCGCAACTTCGTCCCGTTTTCATTTGCATCTTGCTCGTCTAAGGTTTACGGTCGAGTCGTAAACGCGTCATTTCTGCAACGATTCCTTTTCTCTAGTGGCACGTCTGTCTCGTGATGACGGGATCCACGGGGAATGAAGCGGAGCGCAGTGTTTAAATTTCGGTCCTGGGCCCCGCGACTGCTCCTTACACCTTTCCAGGTGGTTAATCTCGAATTTTTTGATAGGATTCTAAATTTTAGTTTCTCTTTTAGTCTTCTCTTACTTTCTAACGCTTTTAGTTTCAGGGAGGTGAAGGCTTGAACGAATTCTGTACGGAGTTGCGAGGCTTCCACTGTTAGAGAACAGGTGTGAATTTGTTGGTTCTACGTGGGAAAGTTGATCGGTAGCTGTCGTGGGGACCAGGTCCGATAAATAGATCCATCTTGTACATCGTGCCCGGTACTATCGATTACTTGCGCTCAACTAGTTACAAACTGTGTCGTGTCCTCGTCTACGATAAGTGTTTATGCTTAAGTTGAACCGACGCGCGTGTCCGTAAACGCAATATATTAAGGCCTCTTAGTTACTAACGACAGGTCGTCGCGTTATCATCTACTCTGCTCTCGCTCTCATTCAGATTTTCCACCGCTGCGCAACGCTACGACGGCTCTCTGTCGTCTCTTACAACTAGTGTTCTGCGATCGTTTAGCTTTCCACTGTACACGCGAAAAGTCGAAAAGTGCCCGAGATGTCAGGCCAGCCGGATAAAACTCGACAGAGGACGAGAAACTTGCATCCCTCTTGCCTCGTCGTTTGACTGATTTTTGCGTGGACTTGTGAATTGTAAATAAAATGGGAAGCTTGGAGAGACACACTGTATTAAACTTACTATACTTACTAGTACTATACTTACATGGAAGTGAAGTTATTTGAAAGCAGTTAGATATTAATTGTAATAATGAGCCTTGATTAGCGTTATTGGATTGTAACAAATTACAACTCAGACAATCCAAATCCTCGCAATTTTTTTACAATAATTTCTCAATTTCGGAATTAAGCATTTCACACGACACTAGATTTGAATTTTGATCTAAAAAGTCACACGTTTCGAGTGTCTCGATCCAAGGATCGTAAAATCACCGTCTCTCCAAGCAAAACGGAATCAATCAGACACAAAAACCAAACGCAATACGTAGGGACCGCCGTGCAAAGAACCTGAAAGAAACGGGCAGACGTAGGAGAAAGAAAAGCAAGAAACAAAGGTGGAGGAGCGACAAGGTAACGGTAAATGATGTGCCAAATCGGAGGCAAGAGAACCACCGGTTTGCCGTCGTTTTCTATATTTTTATCTCTCTTTCTTTTCATCCGTAGCAACTTTATTGTTTGGTGCATCTCGTGCCAGCCACTTTCCATAATGAAGGCATATTCGCTAGTGTGGAGTATACGTGGAGTTTCTTTTGTTTTTGTCGCTTAATTACTCATTATCTATAACGTAGGTACCTTAACGACTTAATGCATTATCACCTAGCCTCCAGAATCGTCGAATTAATTTTAGTTGCCGGCTCTCGATGCGGGGAGAGTCGACCCCACAGACGCACGCGGCCACCAGGTGTACTCGAAAGTCCTCGCTCCACCTGCGTGCACGCGCGTGCGTATGCGCGTATAAATGTGACGAACAGGGGGTAGCTTTCCAGCCCGCTCTAGTTCCCAAAATTCTACCGCACCCCCTTCGTTCTCCTTCCTGCGTCGCTCTCGCCTCTATTCTGCTCCGTCGAGGCGTGTGTACCGTTAAATGCCCAACTGACCAGCTACAGCGAGCTACTTATTTACAAATCTTGCCGTTTAAGCGATCACCTACTTGCTCGATCTTCGTTTAATAGGAAACATTGAATCACACGCACTTACGCTCTCCCTCCCATTCTCGCGCACACTATTCTCCGCGCTCCTACCTCCACTGTTCTCCGCGATCTCCTCTACCCACTCTTTTTTCATTTTTTTTTTCCATTTTTTACATCTGCGCGCGTCATCCAGGACCGTCGCGAAACGTCGACGGAGCCGCGCGCTCTACTTTCAGGACTCCCCGTTCTAAAACAGGCGAATAAACCGATTCCTCCCTTCTTCGTTCCCACTCCGCTCGTCACCATTCGACACCGATCACCGATGAATCTGATCCGAGAACATCTCGGGGGGCGGGGGAGGGGGAATCTAGCCGCCTCTTTCCGTGGAGGCTTGCAAAAGGCTGTTAAGAGATTAAAAAAAGGTTTGGGTCGGGACGTGAACGTCCGCGAGTCCGCGATAAAACGAGAGAGCAGCCTTTCACGTCTCTTCGACTCCGGGCGCGATGAGGATCATCTAATCTTAAAACTAGGTAAAAAATCACACTCTAAAAGCGAGAAACTATACACGAGCGATTCAAGATTAAAACCGAGACCCCGCAGGATCCTAAAAGTAGGCATTCTCCTTTCTTCTCGCGCTCCTTCGAGACGATCGCGCTTGGAAGAAGTCCGAAAGGAACGCACTCGTCCGCCAACGTTCTCGCGGTACGAGGGATTTTCCACGAAGCTTCCGTTGTCTCTAACTGCGGCTAGGATTATTCATCTCGCCACGATCTCGGCACCCTGTGAGCCGCGATTAGACAGGACGAAAGCTTCGCCCGCTGGGCCTGCTGCACGCGCTCGCTTCCTGCTTCGATGAATCCAATCGGCGATTCCACTAAACGTATATACACGATGAACGCGATGACCTATTTACAAATGATGAGAGAAGCGGTCAGCTACCCGACACGGGGAAACCGACGGTGCTCGATCGATTGGAAAAGACAAGAAGACTCCGGCGAGGAAAGGTGCCGCGACGCGTCCACGCTTGCCCGGTGCTTAGAAATGTAAGCGGAGGACGCCTGTCGGATCGCGATCACGCGCTACAGTCCTTATACTCTGTACTATGCGCCTGTCACGCGAGCGAAGCCGTGCCTTCAATCGTACACGATCATCCGTCACGTCGTTTCATTTCCCATTCGAAGTCCTCGGACAAACGCGCACCTGCTTGCTCGATCCTGCGCACCGCCTCCACGACCGATCGCCCTGAAGAATCGCGGAGGCGTCCATTCGCGCCACTTATCCGCCGCGAATACGGTAGAATCGCTACAAAAAGTGTACTTAAACGATACTGTTTACAATGTAAGATCGTAGTAGAAATCAGTTGAGTCCACGTATAAAAAAAAAGAAGAAGAAGAGAACACAGTGCGTTGTTTCCCATCGATCCTTTGGAAAATCAAAGGTCGAGTGTCGGCGCTCGCGGCCGCGCTAATCGATACCTAGCTCCTCGCGAACAGGCGTACTCTGTCGCGAGCTACTGGCTACCTAAGTTCCTTAAACTAAAATCACACTCAGAAACGTAATTATGGGTACCGTGCGTCCATCGTCTGGTCTCGCGGCGCGTCCGAATCGGAGTATCGTGATTTATCTGGCTAGTGGTGGGCGGTGATCGACGCCGTCGACGGTGATCCGTCGCGTGGGATCGTTGGTCGGCGACGTCGCCGCGCGAGAGGGATACCCCGATTCCGAACGCAAACGAAAGATCGCGGTCCTAGACACGCGGAGGCCGATCCGAGTGGAAACAACCGTGGCGAGATACCGCGCGGAGGCGCTTGCGAGAAGAAAACGTAGCTTGAAATTAAGCTAGGGTACCTATCTACGCGTAGACGACTCGCGACGAATCGGGCGATCCATCTTGGCACGTCCTCGGCGTCTCTGGCTAGTATCTCCTCGTTTTGTTCGCTCCTCTTCGATTGGCGACACCGTCGTCGGCAGTGCGTTTGTTCGGAATGAATCGTGCGATCCCACCGCGGAAGTTTTAGGAATCCGCGCGATTCCTAGGCATTCTCGAAAAGAAGGTGTCTCCTCTTTTCTTCGAGGGCAGCGGAGGAGAACGCTCTCCCAGGGCTCCGTTGGTCGAGACTAGTCTTCGACGTCGATGCAGCCTGTTGCTGGAACAACCGTCGCGTCGGTGCGATTGTTTCTGCAATCTTCAGGGACGAGCTTGTCTTCTCCGGCAGCTGAGAAGTAGGACTAAACGAGCTGCATACGCGATGCAGGATCGTGGGCTCGGTAGGGGAAAAAACGAGAGTTCGTTCTTTAGAGGCGACAAGTCGCGTGGACGTCTTGATCAGTGGCGTCGTTTCTTCGTGGAAGCCTCCCTCGGCGAGCAGAGCAAGGTTTCTAGCTTGATGGGAGCTGTCCTCGTCCTCGAGAGTTTGGATCCTTGCCTCCTTCTAACAACCCTCCGATTCTGCTGCCAGGATTCGCGTCCTTGAAGTGACGTTCAAATCGACCTTGTTCCATTGAATTTCCATTCAGTTCGGCCTCCACGCCTGACTTGGCTGCTTTCTCCGGCGAAGTGGTTCAGTGTCGTCGTCGAAGGGGCTCGCTGATTACAGAACGCTCTCGAGCCGATAATATAAACCCTACGGTCGCGCGATTCGCGATGCGTATACAAGAGGAAAGGGGCCAGAGACCGACTCACTCCCGCGGTTCCTCATCCTCCGTTTTGCGAGAGGATCACGTCCAGGATCCCCGAGCTCGAGGGACACGTCGCCTCTATCGTTGCTCCGCGTCAGCAGGTACAAAATAGACCGTAGCCCTCGCGAGTGGTGCTCTGAACGCTCAGCTCGTCTGTCTGGGCTCTTGCGATTCGACTGGTGGGAGGATACCGCGGGTGCCACGTTCCCGAGCGGCGAGTTCCTCGAGTTTAGAGAGCTGAACCGCTCGAGAGGAAGCAGAAGCTTCGAGACTGACGAGGAAGAAGAGATGAAGCCACCATGGCCGCCTTTCTCCCGCCTCAGTCACTTAGCGCTCGCGGCCCTCGCTTTACGGTGTGCATACATATGGAGTTGCGTGTAAAATCTACTTAAAAACAGAAAGAACAGAATGAAAGATAAAAGACTGGCCCGTCATTTCGACGCTCCCTTACAGACTACGGTTCCTCGAGATCTCGTCTCCTCTCGCAGTTACACGGTCCTTGGCCCTGAACCCCTTCGGTGACCGATCATCATCCCCTTGCTTTCTCTTCCCTTGCCTTGGCTGCTCCTCTTCGTATCTCCTCGACGAAATCTTCCTAGGCTCCCTCCTCCCTTCTCCGTATGTATACAGTGGTTGTATGTATAATATATATATATATAGATATCTATATACATACACGTCTATGTATATATGTATCAGCTAGTCGAAAATTGAGGCTACAGTGCTCGGCAGTCTATTGTCTCTCTTGGCTCTTCTCCGCGGCTCTTCGTCCTGCTCTCCACGCCCAGGCCCGCCATTTCCCATCCAGATCCGGGGTCTACCCCAAAATTGGGTCCTTCCTATGCCTTCTTCTTTCGACCTCCATATCCTTCTCCATCTTCCTTCTTCTCTTTCTCGCTTTTTTTTTATTAGTTATATTTTCCTTTCTCTCTTTCCCTGTTTCTTTATTTGTCCCTCTGTATTTCTTTTTTTTTTTCTCTCTCTCTCTCTCTCCTCTGTTTCTCACACACTCTCTCCCCCTTCTCTTCGGGCCGTCGAAGATCCGTCAAGGTTCGCTCTTCGCGTGAAGCGAATCAACTCGGTCGCACGTCCTTGGCTCGCGATATCGGAGAAGATTTTTATTCCCACTGGTGAGGAGAGGGTGGCAATTCCGAGGGATGAGCCACCGTGGAGCTGCAAGTCGTACGAACAGATCATTAGAGGCTGTCGTTTACAGAAAAAAAATGGTCTGTTTTTTTTTTCTGTCTTTTCTTTGGTCTCTTAACTGTGGGCGGTTAGTCGAGTGACTTGCGGGAGAAACAGAGGTGGTGTTGGCTACTTGTTCGAACCTCCGCGGACGTGCACCACGGGGACATTCGGACTCGTCGGGGCTTGGTAAAATTCATAGAAAAGGTATCAAAATCTACGACAAGAGTCGGCATTCTCCTGATTTTCGAACTGGTTTTACCAAGCCCCCTGTGCAGCCGCCGAGCGTCTTCGAGCCAAGATCAACGAGGACCCACTGAACCACTCCTTCGTCCTATCCCGTTCCATCCCCTGAATCCACGATACCGCGCGTTTTCCGGTCTTCGTCTCTTTCTCCCTCGCCCTCTCTCTCTCTCTCTTCTCTTTCTCTCTTCCCTATTTCGTGTTGATCGTGTCCCACGTGGATCGCTGGCTCGACGACGCCGTTACGGAGATCCGAACTCTAATGAACTGTACACGACGAAAGTGCAAAGTGCTCCTCGCCATCGGAAAGGTTTTCTCGCGGGCAGTCTCGTCGGGGGAGAAGCGTCTTGCTTTCGCAATTCGAGTTCCGTCGAGGCTGATTTGACGAACTGGGCAACGGGAATAGGTGGGTGGCAGCATCGCCAACGAGCGGCAGCGGTGCGTCTCGAAAGTGTCGAAATACAATCGGTGATGAGAGGGGGTGGGGTTGGATTGGCAATGAAACAGCTAGAGCGATCGGCAGTGGATTCGATCGAACGCAAAGGAGGAGAAAAGAAAATCATACAACTCGAGCGGGGAACGTGTCCTGCGACTGGGGACCAGGCAAACTCCACTGTCACTGGGCAAAAGAAACTGGCTAGTCTCGATCGGGTGCTTTGGGAAACTCCATAGAGGGGAGGGTGTTTTGGCAAACTACGGTAAAGATCGATCGCTGCGTCGATCGTTACTTGCACAGGGAATAGTAATCGTCGCGACTTTCTGAATCGATGGAGATTGCAAGGTGTCCGCTGACAAACCCCGGAGAAAATTTTATCCTCCCGACAAGTAAAAGCCCGAGCCTCAAATCTTCATCGATTCAGGCGAACAAATTCATCCTCGAAAGCCGCGACAATCACTTCTTTCCCGCTCTGTGCTCTACTGGCGCGTTTCGCTATCGCTCGATCGGGTGGAACAAGTAAAACGCGAACAGGCGCAATCGCTAATTCTACTAGCTGCTGAAAGCTACCAGCGTTTTTACTCAGGGGCCTCGACGTCTCGAGATTCTCGACCGAGGAAACTCTCTGCGTTCTCGTGACGATCGGTATTCGAGGAAGAGCCCGGTCGGGGACTCGGCTCTTCAAATTCTACGGTTGCCTGGAAGACGGCGGAAGGGCGTGGACCCTTCCACGGGCCTGGAGCTTAACAAAACAACAAAAACGCTTCATCTGATTTCCATGCAGCTGTCAGCGCGTGTGACAGCCGGCCGTTCATCTCGATTGTCGTTCATCAATTTCTTTTTCCCCCTCGACCATTTTTGTTGGGACAGAAGGGCACCTGTACGTAAAGATTATTTACTGTCTCTTCTGTGTTCTACTCTGAACGCAGCACTTGGCAACTCGATAAGCTACAAATAAGGAATGCATCTTGAATTTAACGTAAAAGCACTTTAATTAGGTAGAAATATGCCTAGAAACAAACACAGAAGTACCGACAAAGTACTCATCAACTGATCCTAATACCACATTAAAGCTCGATTAAAAACTTAAGCATAGTTAACGTACAAGTGCTCTTAATACTGTTTTTCAGCTTTCTCTCCCGATATCTCTCTTTCCCTGTCCGCTGTATCGCGTCTCCTTTGCAACGTCTCCCTTTTCCACTCCTTTTTATCCTGCCTCGATGTCGGTCCACGGCCACGCCGGTTCCTCCCCCCGCGGCGTATATTCCCGCGCGTCACGGCCTCCGACCCGTCTCTAAGGCCTCTGGCTTTGCTTTGCCAAGTTCGCGAGAAAAGTCAGCCGTGAAAATAGCGCAAAAAACAAAGGCACCGCCGAAAAAGGGAGCGCCTCGTCGTCTTCCTTTTTCGCCTCCCATCCCGCCCGCCCCCTCCCGTTTCGCTCGAGACCTCTGTCGTCGACCTCCCCGTCGAAATTATTTCTGGACTTTGAAAAAGTGGCCCCCGTCGCGAGGAGCCGCGCCGCGGCTCGCTCTTTCCGCTCCTCCGACGGACAAAAGCGCCGCCGGCCGAGTCGTTACCCCCTGGTTAATTCGAACAGCGAATGTTATTCGCGGGATTCCATCGCGACCCTCCCGTCGTTTCGCGGAAAAAACGCACCCGCTGCTTAAAAAAAGCCGAGGGGAGACAGCGAAAGAGCCCCGGCAGCGCAGAAATTCTGGCCTCTCGCGAACTTTCCTGGCTCCTCGACGAAAGTTCCGCAAAGACGACCGAATTTCTGAGCGGTCCGAGCAGCCCTCGATGCGCTCCAGCGATTGTCACTTGGCAAAGCAAACGCGACGCGGGAGATCTCCGCCGAAACTGGTGTCGCGTCCCGGACTTGGCGAAACGACAGTAATGGCTTCCGCGCGGTCCAGGGAAATCTTTTTCCCCGGGCAGCCCCGTGATACCGTCTACCATTGTACCGTACAACCTTTGCAGAACAAAAACCAAGAAAAACAGAGGCGTACAAAAATGAAAGGAAGAAGAAGAAGAAGAATCTTCTTGGAAGCGTTGCGTAGGAGTCTGATCAGAGAAATTTGCTTCGATAGAATGAAAGAGAGGAGGTGATCGTTCGGTGCACTGGTTTCTTTCCCTTGGGGGCAGCTCGAAGATTACGGTGATTGTGCCAGCAACAGGTCACGTCAGGACTCGCAGTCGGTAATGATCGATTCGAGAAGAAAAATCATTCGGGGATCATTCAAGGATTAATAAGGATGGTTCGCTGATGAAGAAGAAAACTATCGTGTGTTATCTAATGACTCGTCTGGATAGTGGAGGGGCTAGAGCTTAAGGGTGGATCGTAAAAAGGGGGAGTTTCGATCTGCCCAGGTGCACCGCGAAAGAGAGCATTTTTCGTTTCCCTTCTTTTTCCCATGTCCGCCAATTAATCGCGTCGCGATCGTCCGTTTTCTATCTTTTATCTCTCGACTGAAGGCTGCATGGTTGATCAGTGCCTTCCTCACACTCGTCGCGTCGACTAAAGCGCTCTTTTCAGGCCTTCCTTTCAGCGTTATTTACAAAGTACCACTTTCACAGAGACTCATAATCAGCACGTACGCACGCCAGCGACCAGCCGCCTAAGTATAAACAGGGATGACACAGTTCCCGCGACTTTTAGTACTCCTCTTCGATCACACAACCGGCTGCCTCCGCGGTCGCTGGTTTCCAACGTGCGTGCTTACGAATCGGAAACCGCGAGATCGGTGTTTCTCGCGGCTCCCCGAAGATCTTCCTTCTCCTGTCTGCCGCGAATGAAACCGAGGGAACGCTGACGCGTAGATCTTTCCAACGCGCCAGACAACGCGGTACTCTCGCGCCCAAGCAAGCCGGCGCGCGTCGCTTCAGCCCTCGAGACTCCGTTAATTACGTGTACACGGGAAACTCGCGCTAATTAGCCGTGTCGATGGCCTTTCGCGGCGAACACATTAGTGAAACTCGATGAAAATCAATGGCTCAACTGTTGCGAGGGGAGGCGCGCTCCCCTTCTTATCTCTATCACTTTCGTTTCTAGATGAACTCGGCAAGCAGATGGTTTAAGTAGATTCAGTCTTACGGACAGACGCTCGTAGGAATATATACAGGGGACTTTCTATTCAAGAAGCTAGACAGACCTTCGAGGGGCGCGCACCGATGACGTGCAAACTCGATTATCGACCACTGGTGATACCGAATCTCCAAGAAATGCCACGGAGCTCTTCGCGCGAATCTAGCAAACTGGTGGCTGGCGTGCATATTCGGCAACGTATCACGTCTAAAATCCAACACACGTATATATACACATAATGTAGGCTCGCGCCTCGATTTCGTTGTCGCGTGTCGTATGCAAGTATGTATATATATACAGAGTATCAGTCATACAGAGAATCTCTCTAAACAGAACGGTAAGAAGCGTAGGGTGGTAGACATACGACGAGACACTATAATTACGACAAAGAAGGTAACGGAAGAGCCCAGGCAATGGTACCAAAAGAATTAGAGCGGGAAATAAAAGGGGGCAGAAGTAAAACGATGTGTAAACTAGAAAACAAGGGGGCTCGGAAGAAAAAACGTAAGGTGGTAAAATGGTTTGTTCAAGTACCTCTGCGAGCGAGGTCACGCCGACTAGAGCTGACTCTCTGTTCGTTCGGTTCGTTCAGGAGGAGACGTAACACGATTGGTAGTAGTAGTGGTAGTAGTAGTAGCGGTAGTAGCGGTAGTAGTAGTGGTAGACGATAGCGGTAGTAGTCGATAGTAGCTGACAGTGGTAGATAGCTGATTCGGTACTGGTAGTAGTAGTAGTAACGTGTACGTATACGCGGCGCAGGGCGCTGGGTCGGCGATCGGCTTGCTCTAACTTGACGGCAATAAGCAACACGAGAACATGTTACATATTTGAAAATCATATGAAACAGAATCAGTTGTTTTTTTCCCCTTTCATTCTCTACGTTCTAGGGCTGCCAGCGCAGGATGGTCTTCTCTCACTTTAAATCAGCGTAATACCGGTCCTTGGAGCATGCCCCTTCGTGCCCCTCTCTTAGCATCCCCTTTAATCTTTCCACTCGTACTACACTCTTCTTTCCTAGCCTTTCCACGCGGAGAGATCGCGCGCAGCTATTGTCGCGGTGTCAGGACGTATGCTTTGTCGAACAGGGAGAGGTCGCGCTGGCGGGGCCATTTTGGTTGCTTTCTTTTTTTTGTTCCTGTACCGCGAGTCTACGGAAGTAAAGGGGGTAGGAGACGTTTCCAACGGAGTATACTGCCATACTTGTTGGAAATAATTAAGAATGCCCGAATGAGTCTCGCCGCGACGACCTTTCCGTGTGAGTATCGGGCGAAAGGATGTGAATCGCGTGCTCAATCGTTCCATCGATGCTTCACAGACACGGGCGTCTGCGCCGACAGTGAACGGGGCCGCGACTCGGAGACGCGGTTAATTCTTAATGGTTTCCCATGGAGCTGCGAAGGAAGAAGCCGAGGAGTTGGTATACCCGAGCCAAAACGCAAGGACGTCGGCGAGAGAGGGTCGCCGGGACAAAGGGATCGCTTCTTCTGGGCTCGTTTCGATCGTCCCCGACCCTCCTGTCCTTCCCACCCCCTCCCAGCATGCACGTGCCCCCTTCTCCACTCGTTCCCTCCGCGGTTTTTAATTTCCCGTCTACGACACGCTCGCCCACCTCCCTTCTCCCTCCCCCGTCGATTATCTCTCTCGCTCCCCTCTTTCCCCGCCCCCCGTTCCGACTTCGATCAAGTAACAAAAAGAAGTGAAAAAAAAAACACTGTACGCCCCTCCGCGAACCCTTTCGCTCCCAACTTTCACACAAGCATGCACACGCCTTTCTATCTCTCCCCTCGCGATCCCTCTCGATTTATCCGTCTCCTTTTCCCCCCGTTTCTTTTTTTACTTGCGCGAGACTCGAGGGGTGGTGTTGACTTCGTCGGGGTGGAGGGGAAGGTCGATTGAAAGGGTGGATGATCAGCGGGGAGGGTTATCTCGATTGTTCTCGTCGCAGATTCATCCCTAATCTCAATGATTATCCGCCTCTGACCATTTTTCTCGCCCTATCCTAGCTCCGACGGTTGTTATTCTCTACTGGCAATCGATCGTTTACTTGTCTTTAACTCTTTTAAAGAACCTGGATGATCCGCCACATACGGCTTACCTTGCGAAGCTCTTGAACGCCGCGGACTGCGGATTTATGCAGAGCGGGACGCGCGACGTGTTCAGCTGTTCCGCTATAAATTTGTGCATTTCCTCTGAAACAGACAACGTCAGGATCGTCGGGTGAGAGCACGTTCGTCTGGCCATTTCCGCCGCGTATAAACAGCCCGGCGAATCGAAACGAGTCGCCCGGGCGGTGCATAAACCGTCACCGTGACGATACTATTAAAGCGGTTTCCAGCACGTCGCGCAGAGTACACTCCATTGGCAGGAAATTCGCGAGGAGATTCTCAAGGAAATCGACCGACGGCTCCGGATTATTCCTAAGAGAAGTTAATTTCAGTAGACGCAAAAGAGACCGGGAATAATCCATCGATTTCTAGTCGATTGTCACGTCGGTTAAAGAGTGCGCTCTGCGTCGCACGCGAGGAAACGTGGCGCTTTGCGAGGGAAATTGAGGGGCTCTATAGCATCTGTTTCTAACGACCGTACGCACGTAATGTCGTTCGATTATTCATCGTCTGTTACGGACAATCGAGGCTCGATTGTGTTTGCACCGCGTGCCCGGGAATTCCATGCGAAATGGAGCTCATAAGTGTGGCTACGCTGGAGAACGACAGCTGCTACGATTAGGGGTGGCATTTTTGCGAAGTTCGATCAACGTTCCCGTCCTATTCTCGAGCCGAGCCACAGGTATCCCCGCGATTTCACGCGGGCTCGTGCCTCGACGTGCCGAATCTCGATGGATAAACACGGAATACATACTTCTCCGTGCGCCGCAAATATTTGCGAAAAACTTCAGACCTCGTTTCATGAAAAAAGGATGAAGCCGAGGGGGTACAATGCACTCGGCGACGTCTAGCCTGGCAAGAAAGCCACGTGCCCGCTGCTCCGTTTTTTTTTTTCCCACGGTATGAATGTTTAACGCGCGAGGAACAACCGCGTAACGCGCATTAAATGGACAAATAGCCCTGGCCAGGAGAAAGGATCGCGAGCTTTAATTGCTCGGGCAAATATCCCACGGAAATCTCGCGGCTGGATGTTCGAAAAGAAAAGAGCACGAGCGCTGGCCGCGCGCTCCCGGCTAATTGCCTTTGAAAATTCTTCGCGCGGCTCTGCGCTTGGAAAAAGTAAACGCCCGGGACGAAGAAAGAGGAACGAACTGTCGGCGGACAGGATGCTACGAACAATCGCCAACGAGATCTTGCGAAGAAAAAGCGGACTACTTGGTAACTTCGAACTCGAGGCAATTCCTTGAATTAAGGGTACGTCGACCACTGTACATATTAGCGAGGATGCAGAGATACCTGGATGCGAAGAGCTGTAGCAATATATATTACAGACAGCGCTACGAAAAATCGTGAATCCTTGCAAGGGAAAGAGAGGAAGCTCGAAGCAACCTCTGGCAAACAGCGAGCCCATGGCGTTCATATTTTAAACGCGATGTTAGACCCAGTTTCTAGGTGATTACGAGAAAGAAAGGCATACGATAACTTCGCGGTCCCCTGGCCACAATGGTGATAAACTATGATTTATCGTGGCTGCACGCATAGGCCTTTCCTCTACACACGCGAGAGAAGTCTATCGCATCATTGTTCCGCGGCTGGAGCGGCCACGTGCCCGAGACATTAACTATTAATAATGCGCATGAGTCACACGACACAGCGATGTATTTTTCACCGCGTGAAAGCCACGACGGTCAATCTGCCCTGTTGCGAAACCACCCTTTCGCTAATAATTCTCCTGTACCTCTCGTCACCGAGCCGATGACGTTCGGCCTTCCACGAGGCGCGCGAAAGCTGCAGCACGCGGCCGGGTCCGTGGATTTTATCGAAGCACGAGCACGTGGCCGGTTACCAGATGACATTAAAGCTACCGCGATCCCCGAGCAATATGTGAATCGCTTGAAAATCAGCACGCCGTGTGAAATTCGCGACCTTGCGTAAGCGCGCCTCGTGGCGGTTTATTAGCGCCCTCTACTTCAAATCGGTCGATCCCGTGTTGTTGAAACTAGCGGCGAAGATTTTTGGATGAGAATTAACAAAATTAGTACCGCAAACTGTGGGACCATTGGCAATTAGTGAACATGTGTTAAAGAAAGAAAAGAACAAACATTTTATGCATTTTCACACTTATAGTGCAACTACAGTATATTCCTAATATACATATTCTGAAAGAGAATTAAAAGCTGTATAAAATCCAGTTACAGTTGAATTTATTTAACTAACAAACAAAAATCCTACATAACATTAAACAAGACAACGCACTTTTGAAGCCAAAAAAAAGTTACCACTATTGAACGTTAATAAAAATATCTAATATTTTGTGGGGCACCTTTTAGGACAACTTGAGAATTTACTAAACGTGGCAACTCCGTTGTCGGCCGCAAAAATGTGTTACCTCATTTAATATCATATAACAATTTTGTCTGTCAATTAAATAAATTTAACTTTATCTGGGTTTTATACAGCTTTAAATTTTTCATCAGAATATGCATGTTAAACATACCACAGTCCCAAACCTATGCTAAAAAAATAACAAAAATAGAACATATCGAAAAAGTGGTAACTTTTTTGTCCGCTAGTGTACGAATGAGGCGATTATATTAATTGTTATATTAGGGGAGACCAGGGCTGGTTGTCTCAAGGGGTAGGTTGACTAATGGTTAATAACTTAGCACCGACATATGCTCTCCTGCGGAAACATTCACTGTAGAAAGAAGTCACTTCTACTATGCCATACATTTATGCCCGATCCCGCGATCGCAAGTTTTTTAACAGTTATCAGCGTTTGTCGAAAAATTGACTACGTAAGTAAATATTTTTTCTTAAAGACTTTATTTTTTCACGCTCTATATAGTTACAATAGAATAAATGTTACGGGACTATTTTAAAGTTTGTTTATGCGACAATCTATTGACATAGTATTTTTGTTTATACATAAATAATTCAAGATTATATAGATTATTGAAGTCAAAATGATCGGTCGGGGCTGGTTGACTAATAACGTTAATAAGGTTTAAATTGTTATTTTGTTATTCATAAAGTGATTTTTATTTCTTGTTTAAATTTCACTATATTATAAATACATTATAATTAATGTTTAAGTTGAAAAAATTGTCACCTTATTATTAAAATATGAAAAAAAGAAATTAATAATGAAATAATTTTATAATGAAACACCTCTTGTGACATTGTGTTATTTTACTACCATTGAGATAAGTTACTAATAATATTTTCGTAACTGATTGTACCTATAGACAAGCTACCCTTTACTGTAAGTCAACCAACCCCGATCATGGGCCTGGTTGACCAGCATGGAAGGTGGCAGAAAAACATTAAAATACCTTAATTGTTGTCACATTCAGTCAACATTAATAATTTCGACTATCAAATATACTAACCGGTTTAATGATATTTCGCCCACACAATTTATTAAAAATCAAAAACTGAAAAACTGGCCTACCAGCCCCGATCCCCCTATACGCGTACCAAAATGTTTCATAAACATGCCAATGCTCCCCAGTTTACTGCATTCCAACTCCTGCTTGAAAGTGGACACAATGTGAACACTATCGGGTAGAAGAATTAACCCTCAACAGGTACAGTAGAATCTGTAAAAGCTACGATATCCTTATCAAACTGGGGCTGACCACAGCCAACCACATCCTTTTCCTCGCACACCCCATTTCCTGCTACCACCCCGAAGCAGCATCCTCGGTAGGCGCACTGCTCCAACCAAGCTTCTCAAACCTCCACCTAGGAAATGATCGAATCGACAAAGGCCCTTGATGCAAAGAAGCATCGGCCCGCGCACGTTTCCACGGTGTCGCGTTTAAACCGAAACGCACGATTGTCCGCACGAAAGCGCGTAGAGTTATCGCGTCGGTTTTCACGGGTGCTGATCGTCCAAGGTCCCTTACCTTTCACCTGCTGCACGGTGGTGAGCTTCCGCTCCCAGAGATCGTCGAAAGGATGAGACGTGGCGGGCTCGAAGTCCCCTGTGTACTGTCTCATGCCGGCGCTGGTCGTGTAGCAGCACGTGCACATGCACGAGTGGTATCGGAGCCTTCCTTCGTCGAGATAAGGATGCGCCAGGGCGTTCACCACGGTGATCCTCTTGTCCTGCGGGAAGTTCGTGAACGGGGTCAACGAACGATCGATAGGGCGCGCTCGAGAACGACCGTCCGTTCGAGCAGCCTCGCTGTTTACGTGGCTAGTTAACGATCTAATTCTCCGAGCAACGGAGTGGGGGGAATTAAAAAGCTCCGCGGCCGGGACGAATAAATTCGTCTCCCCCGATCGCTTGAATGGACCTCGGCCAGTTTCAAGCGATCCCGCGACCCTTGGTTGAATTATTGAGAAACGAAAGAGGTTCGGTGTTAAGTTGGATTTTGGAGGGGAAAGCTGGATCTTTGGAGCTCCTTACTTCTAACTTGGCTTATCATGAATATGCAGGAACACGGTTACAGCTCCCCAAAGAATGCACTGAACTTTGTTAAAAATTGAATGCTTCGCGAGCAAGTTTGGGAAAAGAGAGAGAGAGAGAGAGAGAGAGAGAGAGAGAGAGAGAGAGAGAGAGAGAGAGTGCTAGAAGACTTAGTTCGAGTGAGTTTAATTCCAGATTCTAGTTCAAGTATCAGAGGCCCCGAGATTTGGAATCTGAACGAGTACCGTTGAATGCGAGGCGTTAAACGACCGTTCGGCACCGAGCGGTCCAGCTCCGTTGCTGAAATATTGGAATGACGTATTTAAGCGCGAGATTTAGGAAAGTAGGTTGTAAAGCGTTGGCGTGTTCCTGCACTTTAATAAGCACTTAGTAACCTACAAAGATAGCGCGCGATATCGTCCAGCTGCGCCTAATAACGGTAACTTCGTCGCTTCGCGTTCGTTTCGCTGAATTTCTGATAAAACGCATCGCGCGTATGTGTGCGCGCACCAAAACCGTCGTACACACGCGCGCAACGGGTTCCTCGTCCCCCCCAATTCTATTTTTTCCCCTTCGCGTTTACCTTTAGCGGAGCGGGTCCGTCTCGACAGTAAAGATTTTATTGCAACTTTTGTTACGTGCGCCGCTCGCGAGGACTTTACGATGTCGCGGCCTTCGCTCCGAGTATTTTTTACGAAGTGTCGAGGACCTAGCGGTACGCTTATGAACCGTTCGTCCGCGTTTCCCTTCGCTAAACGACCAGAAACGTGCGTCATAACTTAGCTGTGCCGATCGAGACGCGAACCCCCTCCCCGGGTAGCGCAAGTTTCGCGGTGGTCGGAGGACGGCAATAATTTCGCGAGTTGTCGAGCTGCCGCGAATGCCTCGGATGCCTCGATAAGGGTGCTTAAAGAGCGATAACGTCGCGTTTCCTGTTTTCCAAGTTCTGGGAACTTTTATCGGCAGCTGGGAAGGAATCCTTCAAACTCGATGATGTACTGCGCCTCTTGTTGCGAAGAGGAACCGAGCAACTTTGCAGATTTTTCATTGAAAACAAGCTATCCCTCGTTCGGTCTGACTTGCCCGCTTATCTATCGATTCTACTACTTCGCCCCTGAAGCTACGCGGTCTTCAAAGGTTGCGAATAAAAGTCTCTCCTCTCGTAACTGTCGCCCCCGTCGTTGTACCAGAAGCCGATAGAACGGCAGTGGGCGATCTCCCCCGTAAAGAGAATGGGGGGGAAACTTACGGGATCGAAGACTAGCATCTGGCAGAGCAAATGGACGGCCTCGTGCGTCGCCTGGCTGCTGAGGGTGTAGAGGGCCGTCAGCGAGGGTGGCTTCGGTGCACGCCTCAGCATGTGGGATCTCGCACCCTCGCACGCGTACCTCATGTCCTCGAGGGTCGGTGTGCCCAGCAACTCAGTGATCAGCTCCAGCTGCAAGCCAACGAGTACGTGATCGATTTTATAACTTGGCACATTTTCGATCGAGGCGAGCAGGGAGGCTCCTCGGCTCGACCACTGCCTTTTGGCTGAAACGGGGCTTGAAATCAAGGGGGCCGATGAATGCTGACGAAAATCGCTTCGATGGTTAAATTTCCCTCGATTCTTCTGCAAATGGTGGACCTTGGTGGAAGTGAACTCTTTCCTACTATCACGCCAAGGCACCTATTCAGTGGCAAACGGTTAACCAGTGTCTCCCCAGAAGGCATACGGAGGAAAGGAAGAAGGAAGAGTATAAGATGCATGAAATTCGCAGAACTTGGGGCAAGCAGGCTTCCAGGAAGGAGTGCCGCTAACGTTTCCCTCGAAATCCTTTGAATCTCGCCCCGAAACTTTGGCTGGTAGGCGCGAAGGCCCTTGATCTTCCTGGTGCCTTGTGGGAGAAAATGAAGCACAGGTGTCGCGGAGAGATGTTAATGATCTAACAGGACCAAGACTAACCTGTTGCACAGGACTCTGCGCCTGGAACAGGATCCTCCTGCGAAGGAGCTCGCCGAAAATGCAGCCGACGCTCCACACGTCCACGGCGGCAGTGTAGTGGCGTGCCCCCAGCAGGATTTCCGGTGCACGATAATACTGCGTCACCACTTCCTGGGTCATGTGCTTGTTCTGGTCGGGCTCCTCCACTCGGGCCAGTCCGAAGTCGCAGATCTGTTCGCAGAGAAACCGTGCAATATCCCCCGGTTACGTTAAACCCTCTGAAAATCGAGCATCGCGCCTGGCACATTTGCAATTCGCTTCTTTCCGTAACATCATCAGCGTGTCGGGTCAAAGAAAGAAGACGAAGTGACCCGGCCCCTTAAATTCCCATCGCGAGAGACATTTCATGTGTACCAGCATGAAGATGGTAGCTTTTCCCACTGCGCCAATGCAGCAGGGGATACAGCGAGAGACTGATCAACTCACCTTCAGCACACAATTGCTATTCACAAGCAGATTCCCCGGCTTGATGTCCCTGTGCAGGATCCTGGCCGAGTGAAGGTACTTGAGACCTGCAACGAGAAGCAAAGAGCACCCCGTGAATCATCCGGATTTACAGGCGCATTCAAATTTCCAGTAGCCGGGCAGTTTTACTAGCGTCTCCATTAGCCGCGCGCAAAGTGCCACGGGTACCCATCGAATATCTTTCCAAGGCGATCGAAACTTCCGCGGAGAGCCATCAGCGGCCGGGGCCGACGAACAGGCAGAAGACAGAGGCGATTTTCATCGCCCGGTCGGGACGCACCGACCTCGATTCCCGACGAAACTCCATCGCAGAGTCGTTAGAGCCTCTTCAGCGCGGATGCACGAGCGTTCGCGAGAGATTATCCGACGTTTAGCTCGCGCGAGGACATATTCTCCAGCGCGGCAATTTCCAGCCGGGCTGCTCCCGACACCGCGCTGCCCCGCGCTACCATTCACGTATACACGGCCATTAGTTATAATTTATCAATTAAAAGAAGGTAATGCGAGTCCCTCGACGGCTGGCACGCACTTCGAGGGGGCGATGATTCGCGTTCTATTAACATTTGATTAAATCGATCCGGGGCAGGGCATCAAACCGTGCCTCTAAGTGTCCGTCATCGGCGACAAATTGCGTCGAACAGGCAACGTTCGTTGCTGGATGGTAATTTCAGGCCGCGCGCGGCCTGGGAACCTGTTTTAAATGAAACCCGTATCGAACCAGAAACCTGTCCTTATTCAAAGAAAATGGAACGAAAAGGCGCGGCTTTAGGGATCCCCGAGTCCAGCGGTAGTCTTCTTCGTTTCATCTCCGTGGACCGCCAGCAAGTGGAAGTGAAAAGGGAGAGTATTTTGGACGGATCGGGTTTGAAATCGATTCTCTAGGTACCGTTAAAAGGCGCGGTATACCCAGTGAATTTCGCAGGGAAATCGTACCCGTTGTTCGCCCATTGTCACCCCCCCCCCCCCCCACCACCAGGGAGACAGAGCTGCCTTATGCTCCCTCACTCGCTTCCCTTTCTCGCAAAACCGCGAGGCGGAACGATACGTGTCCATAGCAGGGAAGGGTGTATGAAAGAGGGAGTTGGTTCGGGGCGCGAGCTGAATAGGGGACAGATTACTGGGCCGTCCCTCGCGTTCCAAGTGCAATTCGGTTTCACGAAAGGGGTGGCTTGACTAACGGACGACGAGCGTCGCGGTGCTGTCGCTAAACGCTCGTGTAATCCCTTTTGAATGGACACGCGCATCCTGCCTCGCGGAGATTTCGCCTCCTACAAACGCCGAGTGACACATTAATCTTAATCACCGACGATGCGTTTCAGGCTGATCAGAATTTAGCCAAAACCTCGATGTACTTAGATACCGCCGATGAAATACAGAATGTCGATTTCACTCTGCCCTTTCCATTACAGCTTCCCCTAATATTCGCGGCTGGTATCCGTGTAAAACGGCGTCACCCTCGCCAGGCGACGACGACGGAACCGCGACCGATCGAGAGGAGCGCGCTCGCACGCGCTCATCGCCGTAAGAACGAGCGAGGCTTTTCATTTTCGCGGACGGGGATCCGCGCTGATGAGCAACGAACACGGGGAGGGCTGGAAAAAGCGCGAGCCCACCGACACAGGGGTGGGAAGCACCGTCGGGGGAACGGCGAAGGTGGAACGAAGGAGAGACCCTGAAACAGATAGGTCGGGAGAAAGGGGCGGGCAAGCAACAGGGGTAGAAAGGAATGAAACGCGAAGGAGCGAGGGTGCAGCGGAGGCGAAATGGATGGCGGAGGAGGCAGCCGCGGGAACAGAAACAGGAATGACAGGGGCGAGGGAGAGACGAAGCCGACTGCAATAAGAGCAGAAACATCGGTGCCAGATGAGTGTGCCGTGAGTCATGCCGCATTCAGACCTCGAGACTTTTCTCTCCCCGCAATAAAACTCGGTAATATTACCGGGGTAATCTGCCCCGTGGGTGCGTCCGGTTGCGAATTCACCCGTCGGTAATTAAAGTCTCCTTCCCTGCCTCCGCTGCACCCTCTTCGTCCCGCCCCGTCCCTGATAACTCCAGACGCCAAAGTCCACCGTTCGATCACACCCCCCCGGTGAAAATGAATTTTTCTGGCGATGGAGATCAGTGCGCGTCGAATGTCGAGTTTTTCCAGTGGATGTTTCTAACTCCCAGCTGCAACCTCCTTCGTACATTTTCACGCGTTTGAATATTGGAAAATTGGAAAATCGTTGAATTGTAATCAGATGAATCTTGTGTTCTGTACAGTTATTTACGGATTTGTTACGTTTCAATTATCACAGTCTGAACGTTCAACGCGTCCCATTCGAAGGCTACTCCGGTGGAGGGACAGCCGCCGGCTGGCAAGGATGCTGGGAGCCGCAGGATTTCAGCCATTACGCGCGTGTGGCAGACACGTCCCGCGAGATAAATTGCGCCGACGGATTAATGTAATAGAGTGATTAATCGCGCGAGTGACGATCGGACGCGAGCACGTGCTCGACGCTGGATTAAAGCGTTTTACGCGGGCAACTTGGACGCTCGGCGGACGAGCGAGGATCGGGATCGCGCGACGATGCAAACCAGTTCCAATGGGTACATGGGAATTTACTATTTCCTGGACGGTGTTGGTGAAATGTTACAGATAATGCCGCCACTTGCAGCCAGTACGGGGTTGTTTCTGCACGAAGTGGTGGAATAACGGTTCGCGATGGGGAAGAGTGTGCAAATAGTCGTGATTCTTTTTTACTGCGACCACTGTCGCGGACGATTAAATACAACTTTTTTTTATTATTATTATTATTAAACGTCTGTATTACTCAAAGAAGAAGAAGAAACTTGAATATTTACAACAAGAGTAAAGGCGAGGCTGCAGTGGTGGCACTGTTATGAAGCCTAACCGCGTACTATAAACTAAACTAAAAAATAAAAGTGATAATCGAAATAAAAATTTTTAAACTAAACTAAAAAATAAAAGTGATAATCGAAATAAAAATTTTTAATTTTTTAAACTAAACTAAAGTTAAGACAACAACAACAAACATAACAAACGTTAAGAATACAATAAACTAAAAATTAGCTTAAAACTTCAAGCTAAAACACGAGAATAACACAAGGAATAAAGAAAAGTAAGAAAATTAAAAGTGTTGGACAATATACTACCGCACTGCATTTTCGAAGGATTGATAGGTGTCTAGCTGTCGGATAGAAGTAGGAAGGCAGTTATAATAATGTGCCGCGATATAAGAAAAAGAAGACTCAAATTTAGAGGTACGATGTGCAGGAATAGAGAGAAGAGATTGAGATCGGCTTGAAAGAGAATTAGAGGAGTGATAAGAAAGGTTTGTGAGTAGAATATGGTAAACATCTATAGAGATTCAGATTCGTCGAGTATCATTCGCATGAATGTACTGTTTTATGCTGAATACCGAAACTCTGACCTGTACCATCGACCGATCTAATGGCGCATTTAATTTCCATCGATCTGAATCCCACTCGAAAGAACTCTCCGCATAAGCAGGCTTGCCCAGTAAACGAGTGGGTAATTGAGAGATTGAAAATGATTTATGCGGTCTTCGTCCTTACTGCGTGGAAGCATTCCAAGTGCAGTTTCAAGAAGCGAGACAAAATTCGTCGGAAATATCGACTGCTTCCATTTGTCAATTTCAGTGCATCCCTCCCAATGCAGTCCCCTCTAATTGGTCAGATTAGCGATTCTCTGGATTCCTCTAAATACAGCAGAGCTTTGCGACATTCCGATGGACAAGCCAGGCGGGAGTCTCGCGATCGGCGAGCAGGCTCAGGTGGTTCCAAGAGCGAAAAGGCCACGATACTCGCGGTTATCGGCCCGCGCCAAAAATACGCTCCCGCGAGAGCACGCGACATCGCGACGGGAAGAGGCAGCTCTTTGTTTACGACACGATTCTGGCAGTACAGCGAGCTTCAAAATTAACCGCAAGGTTAACGAAATCGGCCATCGGAGAGGCGACGCTCGCGGTGGCACGGTCGAGGCCGAATGGTCCACGATTCTTCAGCGACTTTCGAGAGGCGAACGGGAACAACTTTCCATTTAAATCGCGCGGTAACGTTAGTGTTCGCGTTTGCTCGTTAACCACCCACGTCTCCAATGGTGGATACGCGTGTGTGGTGCCGATCTTGAAGATCCCAAGGATCACAGAATTGCCTATACATCCTGGAAGACTTAATCACGACCGAGCTCTCCACTGTCCTACGTATAATGACAAGGAACTACGAGAATTCTTCTAAAAAATGTCTTTGTCCGCCAGTGAAAGAATCAAACTGGAAGTGGAGACAGTAGTGGCAGGTGCGAGAAGAGGACACCTGATTCGAGGAGCGAATCAAAGGTACCGATTTCCTTGAAGTGTTAGTGTCAGAGGTGGTCAATCCTTCGCCCTTGACTTTCGTGCGATCCTCCTGGCTCGACAGTGGCTGCTCGTCGACCTTATCCAAGCCCCCGTTCCTGAAGAGAAGAAATGAAGAATCGACTGGCGAGAATGGCACGCATACCCAGGTTCGGGTGCGATGAACCCGATAATGCCGCCACGGCCGACGTAAAATCGTCCTGCCGTGACGTATTCCACCGTTCCCTCTTGCTCGGCTACGGCTTCTCCGCACGATTTTCAGCGAGCCTCGTCTTTATTGCCCACTGCTCCTCGAACGAGGCGATCGTCGATCGGAGGAAGTCGTTTCAGAGTGTCGGATCAAGGAAATGGGTGTGCTTTGAGTGAATCGTGAGGTTTGCGGGGCTTCACGGATGTAGTTTGATGATGCATCGGTGAAGAGTCGAGCGGCTGTGTCTCAGGTGAAGGCGACTGATATTTCTTACTGTCGTCTTCTGTTTTATCGTGGCTAGAGATCACTCGTATCTTCTTACGACTCTATAGAGCTTGAAAAACCTGATTCACGATCATTTATTCAAAAAAAAAAAAAAAAATAATAAAGGGGAAAGTTTATTCAAACAAGTCCGCGATCCCCGCATATAGCACGCAAAGTTGGTGCTATAGACTGTCGGTGAAATACTATATTATTCGAGGCATGGGTATAGAGACACAGAGAGGGATGAAGAGCAATCGTTGGCGCGACGACAGCATACGTGGATCTTGTAAAAAAGAGAAGTAAAACTGGGTCGATCTATAAAAGTCGAAGCAGACACGTGAACGTCGATTCCGTTCCCTTCGAGCCAGAATAATTCGATTTCAAAGCGTGCACGTTTGCATGGGGGAGGGCCACGTGCGAGCGGGAAAACTGCAGAATCGCTCGAGCACGCGTTTATAATCCTCTGTATTTGTTTGATTCGGACTTTTAATTAACCGCCCGTTAATGAAATTCAAGCTGACCGTGTCGATTAGTTTACCGGACGCGAACATACCTGGAAATTCACGTTGCACGGGCGATTGTTTAAAAACAGCGTGCTCGGCGCTCGTTCCCATCAGCTATCGTGCGAAAGATCGCGCGTTTAAAAACCGAAAACGCTGATCAAACCAACCCCCTCTCCGCAAACGCTCCACGGACGACAAGGCTGCTCTCGACGCTTTTAATTAATCCTTTGTCATTGTATCTATTTTCCATCGGGCTGGCTCCATCCATCGATGCATCCAGAATTTTATTGCAGAACGCGGCTCTCCTCTTCGTGGGAACGCTCGCTGCGCCAACGCTCAAACAACGGGGGCAACTTTGGAACGCGTGTTTCGCAATGTTCAGCTGAATTCATCGTGTTGAGCGAGCAAATATAATCACGCGGTTGCGATGCCGTGATTTTTTG
The DNA here is from genome assembly GCA_963932335.1 of Andrena marginata. NCBI lineage: Eukaryota > Metazoa > Arthropoda > Insecta > Hymenoptera > Andrenidae > Andrena > Andrena marginata. The sequence goes on from OZ010660.1 coordinate 10,774,481, forward strand.
TGGAAAAGCTCGAGCGGCCATCAACAATTAAATTAAAAAAAAAAAAAATACGACGGATATTTGAAGGCTGAGAAAGTCATTCGAGGGCTAGGAAATTTGAATAAAAAAGTCTCCATTAAGAAGTAAGTAAAGAGGACTCAAAAAAGGTTGAAATTTCTGTGAAAATTTCGAGGGGAGTGGAGGGTTCGTCGAGCCCACTGCTAATTCTTCCAGGTAATTCGCAGTTACCATGATTGGTCGGTGCTTGCATCGATCCGAACCACTCGCAAGTAGTACGAGCACCACCGATCAGACGCTGGAACGTGTCGATTTCCGGTGGCGCGAAATCCTGCCCGCGAAAATGGTCAGAAAATTCTCAGTTTTCCTCGTGTTTCTTTTAATTAAAACAGCCCGGATCGAGCAGGGGAAAAAGCAATCCTCGGCTGTTATTTCGCGCTGCTCGCCTGGTGAATCCTGAAAGGCCGTGTCACCGCTGCAAAGTTTCGTTAATACGAGCAGACTGGCGAAGTTCTTTCGCTTTCGACTGGAGAACTAAAGGCCACAAGCCACAAAGGTGAACGCGCGAAGCGTTAATTTCCGTTTCTTGCTCCTCGCGCGCGGGAGAGAGCGGGATATCGTGATCTCGTTTAAAGAGAAAGGGAAAAGAAGAGGACTAAGCAGGGCTTAATTAAAACGCTAGGAAAGGGGACGAAAAGGGCGCGCAAAAACAGGCGGAAACGCCGGAATGAAAAGGGACCGTGCACACTTCCGCGCAGTTTCAGAGTTGAGCGCCTGAAAAAAATGGAACTATTAGACGCAAGTTTGCTTAAAAGCCTGTAAATCTTATTAGATCCGCAGCATCGAACTACGCAGAATCGCGAAGTGGAGTTCTGTACCCTGCATGTTTCGGAAGAGTAAGAGGCCGGCTCTGGAGACTTCAGAAATGGGTAGCAAAGGAAACTTCAAAGATTCGAGGGGCAAAGGAAACATCCACGAGCCCTTCAGCGCCAAAGTGCCTTCCTACAAAGGAGATTCTTCAGAGTTCCTTCACTTTAACGAAATCGAGAAGACCGAGCAAAAGTGTGGCTCCTTGCAAGCCGCACGAAAGCAGAAGTTCAGCTATCCAGATCACTTTTAATCGATAGAAGGAAAAGAGATGGAGCAAATATACGGGCGATGAGCGTTCTACCAAATAGCAATCAGTTTAATTAACGCAAGATACAGAGAAGACGGTAAGGAAGCTTAGAACCAATCAAGCAGACGTGAAGCAAGATTGCTTCAAAGCAATTCTAAGCGTAAGCGGAACTGCTCGATTCCTGCAGCAGCCAATTCCCAAAATTTCCATCTATACTGACTAGAACGGCAACGAAAGGAAATATATTTAATAGCCACGTGGCAGGCCTGGACTTGCCGTCGCTGGAAAAAGCCAGGAAAGAGCGAGGAGACGCGAACAAGCGATAAGCCCTTCTATCGACTAGGGATCAGCTTAATTAAAACATCATGGAGGAGGATAGTAAGGAAGCGTGGAGGCAGGCAGCAGGAGGAAGAGCGAGGTTAAGCGAGTCAGAGGAGAGGAGAATCCATGGCGGCGAGCAACCGACCGGATGACGGGGTCTGGGGTCACGGATGGGCGGTGGCAGGACTGGTTTCGGACCAGTCAAGAGAAGAAGAGGAGCTCTGCTCTATCTGTCCGGGCTTTACGTGCCACGTTATACCGGGTGGGAAAGTTCGAACACGGCCGAAACGCTGCCCGTGAGAAGATTGGGTATCGCGGAGAGGAATTCTCCAGAGAGGGATCATCGCCCTTTCCCCTATCCCTATACCTCTGTCTATCGTCCCGTCGTTGTTGTTAGATCCTGTTGCCCGTGTCGCCCAGCCAAATCACGCTCACAGTCAACCTAGAACTCTTCCTTTTTTTAACCCGAGCAACTTCGATCTTGATGAGTTTTGTCCCTCGACGGAATCTCTGCGCTTCACGGCTGGATTCATCGTAGTCGTTCTTTTCGCTGAGGATTTCTTATTTCGAGAACCAGTCGCCTTCTATTAAAGCAAAACGTTGCCTCTCCTCTAAATTAGACGGCTTCCACGAATCCCGGCGATCTCATAATTCACGCGAGGCCGCAGCTTGTCCTGACGTCCAGCTCCTCGTACTCCTTTTCTCTTTTTGTGAACTGGCGTCATGGGAGACGAAGGGATTGTTTCGAAAGAATCCTGGCGTTTTCCACTTGCCGTGGATTGTTAACTTTTAATGAAACATCGAGGGTGGTTGCCTTCATCCTCGATTCTGGTATCGAACTTCCGCGATGGTCGCTGTCGAGAGAAATTGAGGGTAGACGTTGTCTTCCGAAGGGAGACTGCGTTGAGCTGGGGAGCAGCAATCGTTGCGATCGAAGGAGGATGATGGGAGGGCAGTCGGCAGGCTAGGAGCGCGATAAATCACCAGCTAGACTGGATCCACCGTTTCCCCGTCGAGCCCTCGGTCATCTTTCTCTTTACCCAGGAATTAGTAACTCGAACCAACTCTTTTCCGCGAGTAAACAGCTCCCGACGAGGCTGCAGCGCCGTCGGCGCTCGGGGCAGCGACAAGAGATCGCATTATGAGTGAAAATTAATGCAAATCTTATAAGAGGGTAGTTAGAACGTAGGAGAGGTGTCCCGTTCCCTGTCCTCCCTCCTTGCTCCAGCTTTATTACCACTGCAATCTACTTTCGCCCCGTCCACGTCTTCTCCATCCCCTTCTTCGCGGTCGACGCGAGCCTGACGATTCTGAGGATCCATTTGTATGCGACGTATGTTGCGCACCGCCTGCTTGCATCTCGGTTTGCAATCTTGTGCAGCATGTTGGAACTGTGTCTGCTTCCTCCATCTTTGTCCCCCTTTCTAAGGGCGTGTATGAAAGTAGACGACCACGTACAAGCACTACATTTAACTTATTCCCACCTGACTCACCCTTATTTTGAAGCCTCGAAAGTTTCTTAAAAGCAGTGACTCAAAGGGACGCGATTACCACGTGAAACTGTGCTACATAAATCCTATTAGACTATCCCGAAGTCGCCTCTCAAAATAACACACCCCCAGAAACAGAGAGCCGAGCAGGAACCACGGAGGACGTTCCCTAAACGTCGCACGATGGGACAGGGGGAGGGTCAACTGGGTTGAAAAAGTTTCCCTTCGAATTGAAACGCGGAAAATGAACGAAAATCGCGGGCTCCTTTCAGCTCCCAGCGAAGGGAGAGGAGAGGGGCTTTAACGACGACATGCCTCGCGACAAACAAGAGAAAAAGAACGCGGGGGGGGGGGTAGGAAAAATTATTATTCACGGGAGCATCTTCATCGGAGTGTACATAATGATTCCGCGTGCTCGTCGCGGGGGTGTAACAGGGAGGGTGGCGGTTAACGCGAGCTCTCTTTTGTATCCTGATTCCGCGGTGTATCCTGCTACATCCTCGCGCGGAAACAACGGGAAGCAGCCGTGACAAATTACCCTCGAAAACTACCGGCCGAAAGAGAAACGAAACCATAGACACGCGGGGGGATGATGTATTAACGCGTCGTCGGCTTCCATACTTTCCGACAGAGACACCGGTTGCTCTCTCCCCCCCCCACCCCGGGCTGTCGTCTTTGACGAATTAATTTCGACGACACGAGGAGACGACGGCCCGCGGCTCTCTCGGCGTGTTAACGATCGTTGCGCCACGAAGCGACCGGGGAAAACTGGGACCACGAGGCGTCAAACATTGCAAGCTTTAGTTCACTTGCTGGTAATGGAACAGCTTGCGAGGGGTCATCAGCGGCATGTTGGGAAATGGTTCGGATATGTTCGCAAGCTTGATTTTACGCAGCTGTAGCCGTGGCGAAAGAAAGTGGATGTTCGAAGACACTTGGGGGCTACCCCTCACAGTTTCACCCCATGTGGCTTACAGCGGATCGCTTCTTTGGGGGTTGAAAGTTTGCTGCCAAGGATTTATCGCGCTGCACGGAGTTCGACTTCTGTGGTCAGGGGAAGAATATAAAAATTGCCACGGCTGTACTTGAATTATTTATAGTTGTGGTTCGCCTCGGGTCTGCGCGCATTCGAGGCTCGAAGAATCGCTGGAATTACAGCTGCCGGGCGATATAATAGCCAGCCAGCCGCGAATTCCTCGGCTTCTTCGGGGCGACGTAAATATTTGTCGCGACTGCCAGCCACCAGTCCCCGGGGCGCAGGGTCGATAATTATTACTCCGCGTTCCTTCGACGAACGTCGGGGCGGAACGAGAATTCCGCACCCCGCGACGCGTGCACGTCCGTTATTTGCATTTCCAGCGCGCGGGGGCGCAAATGGACAGAAAAAGGGAAGAGAAACAGGGTGGAGAGCGGGCTGGGGAGGCAGCGTCGATAAGGGGCGCCGGAGCGCTTTGGGGGTTGCTGAAGAAGAGCGAGGAGAGGACGCGCCCGGGGAACAAAGAATCGCGAGCGCTTTAAAGTAAGATTTGTCGAGTAATGCTTTCGAGCGAGCGCTTTGGGAAAAGAGCGGTGGTTTAATTAACTCCGTGGATTGTTGAGCGACGTGGCGGAGTTCGGCCGGGCGACGAGCGGGGGAGTTTTTCATAATAATTACGCGACAGTCTGCGTCTCCGAGCAGAGTGTTCTTTTATGCATCGCTTCGAAAGATCACGGTGGAGCCAAAAGGATTGTAGCTGGTGGACAAAATTTGTATATCGCAGAAGAAAGGTTCGGTCTCCTTGCACTGACAAATACAGAATCAATGGAGCATGAGAATTTTTAAATACCGCATAGGGCCTCTATTAAACCATCCAAGGTCTTCTTAAAATCATGCAGAAGAAAGACAAGCAAGAAACTTGACGAAGAGGAAACGAATCGAAAGCAGTGGAGAATAATAGAGAGAAAGGCGAGGGTGGGTCGTTAGGGGTGGGAGTGACAGGAGCCCCGATGCAAAACATATCGAAGGGAGCGGAAGAAAATTCTCTGGTTTTGATCTCGCTGAGACGCGACTTTGATTTTCAGTCGGGTAAAAAGGGCTCGTCGCTCAAGGACCGACACGAGTGGTGTCGTTACTCGCTTCCCGCGGCAAGCTTCATCCCCCACGGAATTTAATTTCAAAGGGACACGTCGATCGGGGGGAGGGGGTGGGGCTGGTTTCTCGAAATGTCTCCAGTGGTAGTCCTCGACGGAAATGTATTCGCGAATCCACGTTTAATTACTGCTTTACCAACCACCCCGTTGGACTATATTCACAGAGTCCCCGCGATGATTAAAGACAAACGCGATAATTCTCAGACAATCGTCTGGTCTTCGAAGCGAGAAGTATATATTTCAAGTGAATCTTCTTCACCTTTCGGGAGATCAGACTCCACTGAAATGGAAGTATATGCTTCTGTTAACTACGACCGCTTTGGGCGTTTAAATGATCCTAAGGGTTTCTTGTCCTCTCGAAGGGTTTCGGAAACGGGGTGTGATGGAACAGCGATTTCGTTAAGATTGCATATTCGAAGCCTGGAGATCCTGACCAGCCCTACGGTAGTCTAATAAAATAATCCTTCAGGGGTGCATCCTGAAACGAGTAGATCTACCCAAGTGAACGTCGAAGTGTTAACAGGTTGCCTACGGATTCAGTCATAGTCACAGAAGCTCGTCTTAGAAGCTACTCATAAAACAACACATCGTAGACCTCGGAGAAGAGACTTTCGTCTACAATATCCATCCTCGCGATTCCCCTTGAAACCACCATTGAATCGAGCGACTGTATCTCCTCCAACTTAATTTTCCACGATCACGCGTTGCGTCATCGCCGATCGCCAGGCAGTAACGATGTTTACACTTCACTTGCAGATCGCCCGGACGATTTTCCAGTTCGATAGGGAACTGTGTCGTGCGGAGGCGCCTCGAGCCCTCCTCGAATAATTGGCGCGATAGCGTGATGCGGAGACGCGTCCCAGATTCGCCTATCCGCTAGAAAGCATCCAGTTCCCGTGCGTAAGTCTGACCACTCGTTCGTCGCTTAAACAGCAACGATTACCCATGCGGACCCCATCCAGCAAGTGACTGTTGAAATTATCAGGATTTCACTGACGAAACACACGACGGAATAACGACGGGAGGATCCAGAGGCCCGGGATCCAGAGGAGCAAATTCGAGGCTCGTATGAAGGGAGAAGAATCGGCCGACGACCGTCTTAATGAAGTGGACGCCAGAGGAGAAAAAGAGCATCAATCTCGCGGTCGGAAAGCCGAATTAGCTGGAGTGGCTCGGAAGCGAGTAGCAGAGGAGAAGGACGTGGCTGGTCGGGGAACGACCACCGAAAAATTAACGGAGGACTTTCTTATTAGCGGAGCACAGAGAAATCGAGGGAAAAGAGCATAGGGCGACGAGGGGGCGACGTCATTCTACAGACACCCCTGCCCCTGTCTGCGCCAGTGAAAGACGGGCCAGGTAATTCGACAAGCCAGACAGTACAAGAACTGTACAGCACCGTGGAGATCCACGGGGATGATCCCGAGGGGTGAATAGAAACGATCCTGTTTACCCTATCCCCCTCCACGGCATCGACGCTCCGGGCAATATGCCACCCGTAGATTTTTATAAGCGCAAAACTTTCATTCTCCTTTAGTCCTTCTTTCCTCTTTCCTCTCACTTTGAAATTCTTCGAATTTCCACTGCTCCTTCTTTTATCCGCCTAGTTTCCCAGCGCTTGTCGAGGGGGTGCCTGGTGTTTGTGCTCGAACCGAGTTGGATTTCGACAATGGACAGCTTCGTTTGTAGCGATATTCTCTTTGTGCTCTCGGATCGTCGGCGTTTTGGGTTTCCTGTTTTCTTGGGCGGTAAAGTGGACTGCTGTTTCGTAGATGTTTCAGGGACTTTCCGGGTACACGTATACTCTTTAATTTCGCTGAATTTGTAAGGAGGAAACAGTGGTCGCGCGCCTTCGTTTCCCTCGAGCGGGGCGATAATCGTTATCGCGACCTCGAGCGTCAACCCTTTTCCAAGGCTTCTTCAGCACCTTCCAACGCGATATATTTCCCTCGTTCATTCCTGTTTCTTTGTTAACGCTAAATCCCTCCTCATTTGAAAGTCTAACCGCCGCGCTGCGCTCGCGAAGCACTCGGTCGCGTTTCTTACGCGGTCGCAGAGCAAAGACGATCAATCTCACTTTCCGTCCGCCTTCTTTTCGTCCCTTTTTTCGTCTAAATTCTAAATTATCATTCCGAACAGTTCTTGACGCGCCGTTCTTCCCCCCGCGACCCTATAAATTTGTCACGGTTACTCGCTCCAGAAGTTGTGCCAAAATAGTGGGGGGTTTGTTAAAACTGTTCTTAGATATGGGGATCGCATTCCTCATTTCAACTCCTAGCGGATTAAATTTTGGAACAGTTACAAGTTTCACGGGACCATAAGGTTGAAGAAGCTTTAATTTCAATTAAACTTTAATGTAGGAACAGATGTGTAAAAATCGTAGAGATTGGGAAGAGAATTTGTCTTCCAACGCCAGAGAAAGCCACCCTCCTCGCGTTTTTCCCCAAGTTAACCCCGTGTTTCTCGATTTCGTTCGCTCTAATGGGCCAGTCGCGTGATCGCGCGTTGGTCTTTTTGCTCCGCCGATCGAATCGACGCTTTTATCCCGCAGGAGTTTCCAAGCCCGCGGGAAAAAGAGGTGGAAAGAACGGAGCGAATTAATACGTTTGATAAGGGTCATTTCACCTACGATGGCGTGCACGTTGATTGATTTGAAACGATCCTTCTGCCTCGTAGAACGTTTGCGCGCCAAACTGAATCAGGAACTTTGCTTTCGATGGGCTAAATCGCGAGTGGAGGTGTGAGGCAGCGACTGAATTATTATATTTTAGAAATAGAGATCCATTCTTCTATGTTTAGCATTCCCACGATGACTTAAAATGCCTGTACTTTATTCATTTTCGAGTCGCTGGCACCGGATCGCCCCAATTTAAGTCATCGACGGTATTCACTGTGGTCCTCTTGGATTTCTGGGCGCAAACTCTACGAGAATGAACGAAGTCGAAACGACTTTACGGGTGAATGGAGTTGACCAACTAATTCAAGCCACTGTATTACTGTATTGTGTTATCCTATTGAAACGTTACGAAACGGTAATGGATTGCCAGTGGGTTTGCGGATAAATCTGGTGAACTCCGGGACAGGCGAGCTTAGAGCAAAGTTACGAACGCGCATTTATTTCGCGATAGCATTGGACAGCGAAATCCAAGAGTGTTTGAGGGTGGGTTAGAAGCACAAGACGCGGGGGTTTCGGCAGAAAGTAATACAGTTATGAATTAAAAACCTTAAAATCAGAAAGTCACAAATTGACAAGATTTCGCTGACATACACTTAAGATCTGTCGATTTCATCATTTCAAATTTCCAAGTGAGCCCAAAGCAATCCACCCTCGGACGTTTCTGTAATTCAGAAATGTCACAGAAGCTCCCGCTTTAAATTCCCCGATATTCTTACAACAGATTCCTGTAGAAATAAAAGATACTTTTGGGAGTGCTCGAAGCAGCTTCCTCCCCAAAGTATACGGACATCGAATAAATCATAAAATAGGTTGCTTTCACTCACCTCGAAGGATCTGGTACAGGAAGACCTTAATGTGGTCGGGGCTGAGATGCTGCGGACTGACGATGATCTTGTGAAGATCGCTCTGAAGCAGCTCGGTGATCACATATCTGCCGTAACGTGCTCGTTAAGGAATTTATGGATTGTTGTTAACTCGCCTAGATTAAAGGTTCTGCTCCTCGGACGACTACGCCAATTACCAGCTGATTCTCTTACGGCCGCGGTTTACACGCGCGTCGATACCCGCCCCTTGATAAAACTAACGAATATTAACTCCCATTAACGGGGCCAATAAAATGAAGTCGAGAGCACAGTGGCCCGAGTTAATTGTGAGTGCACGCGCGCGAAATAGATGCTCTCCGCCGCCACGTATCAATTTCAACGAAGAAATTCAAGAGGGAGAGAGAGGCGGAGAAGGAGAGATGGAGAGAGAAGAGAGAGAGAGAGAGATACAGGGACTGGTTCCCTTGGCTTTTTCCTTCCTCTTTTAGAGGGCAATTAAGAGAAGCGTCGCAACGAGCTTATTCACTCGCCTGAATACTCGATTCGCTGGCGAACGATAACGCGGGGGACGGGGAATCGAGGCTGAACCGTGACCGAGAAAGTGTACGAGGATCCAGCTTATCAAAATGACACTGATTCTCAATCGACTTTCCATTCAATTTCTCTCACAGCCCGACTAAAACAGTACCACTGCACGCTCGCGTGTTTTTCCACCACGGCTAATCCTGGGCGATCTTAATTAAGCTCGGATCGTGCGTCCGAGCCGAGCACTCCGAACTTTGCCACGGGAAAGTTCGGAAGCTCGGCTCTCGAGGATCAGTAGCTCAGGGGATTCGATTTCCAAAGAGGACTCAGCTTGTTTCTACGAAATTGCAAAACTGAAAGTCCCTACATCCATCGACGTTACCAATACTTCTGACCAACAAGAGAGTACCTACAAAAAATTTCGCACGTTCGAACCTTCGTCTGTCTATCTCCATCCCGAAAGAATACAGTTGCGAATAAAATCGCAAGGATGTCGATAGAGGCATGCAAGGTGGCCGGAATCGATCGAAAACGGGGCGGACGATCAGAGCAGTCTTAGGTGGCCGATTCCCTGGCATTAATGGATACCTTCGTCGGCTTTCGAAGGAGTTAATCCGTCGAAATGAGGGCCGAGGTGGACGGGGAAAAAAGGAAATAGAGGGGAGCGCGGAACGACGGAAGAAGAATCGAGCCGAATGTGATGTCGCTACCGTGACGAAAGTAGCTGGCCTTAATAAACCTGGAGGGTAATTTACAGCGCTTTGCCCTGCTCTTCTTCTTGGCTGAAACTTCTTCGGGAGTTAAGTCACGACCAGACCAGACAATGGCGTTTCGCCCGCTTCCGCTGGTGACGGGGGTGAGTGCGGAGTGGAGGGACGCTTCCACGAGAAGCATCCACTTTCGTTAATGGAACGACGAACAAAAGTGTCGGTTACCTTGGACTGTTGGGGCGGTTAGTTCGATTAATTATACGAGGAATCCTCTAATGTCGGTTTCCGATTACGTAGCCTCGAGGTCGGAGAACGGTTTTCAAGGTCGCTAGAGGGTCACGATAAGGAAAGTCACGGGATAATTTATGGGGCCGAAGGTAGACATCTTCCGGTTTTTCTTTTTTTTTTTTTTTTTTAGAAACATTAGAGTTCGTCTCAGAGCCCTCGAATATACAGAATAAAAAGAATTCTACTTCAAATCTACCCCTTCCAGAGAGTGTTGAAAAATATTCCAATTTCCCTGGAGCTTCTACCGCAAAAGTGAGGCAATGGTCGAGCCATTAACATGATTAATATCCCCCAGCCCGGTGGTAAACAAAAATCACAACCGCCAAGTCTTGACAAAACAAATACCGCGCAGTCGGCCGCCAGCGGAAGTTGGGCAATTACGAGAGTCACGGGTAATCGCCACCCCCTCTCGCAAGAAAGTTATCGAGACCCCCCGCTGGCTGGTGGTAATTTCGAGGGAACCGAGCTCGATCGACGAGAGCCATCCGAAGAAACGGGGGTTGAGGCTGCGAGGGGGGGGGGGGGGATGGAAGTTTCGCGATAAAAAGCACTCGAGGAAGTTTTTGCGCGGCGACCATTGCGGGACAGAAATAAAGGGGGGTGATTCGGCCGGCGAACCAGGGCATCCTGCGGCTCTTCCTCCACTTCCGCTATAAATCGAGACGCGCGCTCTCGAGCTGTTGGCCGCAGAGTCGCGGATCCGACGATGTGCTTGAAATTCTAGCAGTTTGTTCGTTTTTATCGCGCCGACGCTACTGGGGAACGTAGCGAACACCTTAGATCGCTGATTCGTCGGCTGACTGGTGTGTCTGATCATTGGAGGCGATGTTAATGCTTTCGGCGATAAGATCCAAACGTGCCCGTTCATTTCCTCGCCCAGAACGGGACCACGAGATCCCCGAATGCCCGTGACGCAATTGCAGGGATTCGTTCGATCGACCGTCTCCTTTGGATTCCATTTTTCCTTGCCACCCGAAAACGACGAGCCGCGAGCCGAGTGGATCGAGGAGAAAGAAAAGGCTCGCGGGGAGAATGAAATAGTATAATGGCGGAATGAGGTCGACTGGTAGGTTGGAATGCAGGTAGAGGCTGCCTGCGAACCTGGCGCGGTATGCACGTCGACTGGTTCGGCTGGCTTCGCTCGTGGAACACCTAAGCGCAGCCTTTGCGTCCACGTTGCTTTCCAACTATCTCTTTTGAAATACGATCGACGGGGCCATTCCACGGTCGGGAGCGCGGCCGAAAAGGATATTTCCAACTGTACGAAAGGCGTCTGGGCCCTCTCCCAGCCGGGGCAACCGGATATTTTCGAGCGGCAGATCCGCGAGATTCGAGAACGAGAGAGGACGTTCGAGGCCGCGGCGCAACGAGAACCGTACCAGCAACCTGTTCCCAGCTTGTTCTGCGATCGATAGGGCGGAACAGTCGAGGGTGAACACCGGTGGCGAGATGTCTCGAGGACCGAAGAACAAAGTTTCATGGATCCTTGGCCACCGATTGCCCGGGGATGCGCCCTGGCCAACGATTACCCGTTGTCGACGTTCCCTTGCCTCTCCCACCGACGAAATCGAGCGAAAACGACTCGAGCACGGAGAAACAGCGACGGGTTACTTTTTCCTCCATTTCTATTCATTCTATCCTGCCCCGAGTGGACCATGGATCGATCATCGATCGTTCCTGGCCAATTATCCCCTTCGCGACGCGAGATATTAAAGTGCCATTAACGCTTTCAAAAGTGGACGTGGCGTGTTTATCAACGGGCAGTGATCGTGCCCCTTTAAACACTGCTTAATAAAGCGATCGGCGTGAAGTCATCGCTGGAAGAAGCGATAAATTGCAATAACAGGAAGGTCTAACAATGATCGATCGCCTCGATCGTTGGATTTCAATGCGCCGGCCGGGGTCTTCTCGGTGAAAGGTCCAACGGCAGTGTCCTCCACCTCATAAAACTGTCAGAAAAAAAAAGACGATCGCCTCGATGCATCACTCGGGTCGTTGAGGAAGAACGTCCCGATACCAGGTGGAACAATAAATGCCCCGTTTCGTCACCGTTAGGATAACGATCAACGAAACCTCGAGGATGACGCGAGTCACTCGCCGTGAACGGTGACGCGCTACTATGTCTCCGATACAAGTGAAAGCTAGGAAACCTTCGACGTAGTACTACGTGACTTGGCTCGCAAGAGTTGGCGGTCGATGACGTAGCGCTGCGTCGTCCAAGAACCTGGAGAATCGACTCCGCTCGAGTGCCGTGCCTCTTCCCTCGCAGCAGCGGTGAATATTATTTCGCGAGTGGTGCCCATTTAATTTCAACCGCCGGCATCCAAGCGACAACTGTTTCGCCACCCTCGGGCAAAGCTACGCAAACTTTGACACCGTGTTCAATCGGCCGCGAACACGAGCCAGCTCGCGAAACTGTTCTGGCCGGAGCGTCGGGTGACCGTACTCCCCGTCCACTCGATACACGTGATTACGTTTCAATGGAACGTCCACGTGAACGTCGCAAACGAGGAGGCGTACCCGTCGCTGAATATCAATAGTCGCTTAAAGGATGTCCAGGGCGATGGACATCCGCGTTATTCTAATAACACGTCCCGCCCAGTTAATCGATTAACTTGAAACGGCCGCGTCGAGAGCCCGAGAGCGAGCCTAAACGCCAGCCGGCTGCTCTCCAATTAGCATAGATTATCAATATTACCCGGCCGGACAAATATTTGCGCTATCTGGAGATCCGACCGCGAGATAGTGTAATTATCTGACACAATAACGCATAACGCGATGATCGCATGCCGAGCAGAACGATTTAAATCGCTTAAGTGCCCCCACTTTCGGCGAGTCTCTACGAGCACTGAAATCTTAGGAAAGGTGGAGAATTTTTTGTACAAAAAGTGCCGATTGCTGAACTTTGTTCGATTCGCAGGCGAGGATTTAGGTGACGATTGTTCAATCCGTGAACGCGTAAAAATACAGCTAATTCCCTCGAATATGCATCCCTTTGAGGCCGTGATCGCGGATCAAAGTACCTTTTCTCCGCTCTTTTCGACTCCGCACACCCCAGGCGGCACTCTCTCAATGAACGCATCTCCCTCGATGACTTTGCCTGAATGGGCACATTCGTGGTTGTCCCGATTCTTTCTGGGGACCTTTGATTTCGCAACCTTCAATCGATTCGCGCTCTCTCCCTCGCCCTCTGCTTTTTTTTCCCACCCCCTCCCTTTATCCAATGACTCCAGACCGCGTTTCAGTATTTTTAATCCCTCGGCCTCTTTCAGGGCTATAACAAATACAACCACCCTTATCGAAACCACAATATTATTTTCCTGCTTTTCACTTCCCGTTTCTCCCCTTTTCCTAGCAACAGAGTTTCCGAGCAACCTTCCCCACCGGAAACTCTTTGTTTTCATTAATTTCTGACTCGCCTAAAAACGGAGGCTGCCCGTTTAGATGGAACGCGAGCGGAGAAGCGTTTCAGGCGGAAACGCGAAAGAACGTTTGAGGATATTTATTAATTTCTGACTCGCCGCAGCGCGGAGCTCTGCCCTTTGATTGGACGCCGAGGAAAAAGGGGCAGGAAGATCTTAAATTCTTTACGGAGTCATTCCTATGCTGTTTTCAAAGAAACATGTATCTACCAAACATCCTTAACTTCGTAATTCTGGTCACAGAGGATTCCCGAGTCAAAGGGGGACTTCTGCTCATTTAGAGGACACTCTAACTACATCCCCGATCCCGTTAAAACCCCATCGCGTAGAAAATCTTATCTTCATGCGTCTCTATTAGAAAGCCAGCCTCGAATGGAACAGGCCAGATCCTGTAACTTCTGAAAAATTACGCAAAAAGTGCAAAGCGATCGTTATTCCAACATGCTGCATCCACGAAACGTTCCGGACTTTGCCTCAGTTTCGTATTTGCCGCTGTCCAAGCTCCGGCTTAACTTTCACCGAGTCAAAGCTCGGGGAAGTGATTAAAAAGCCCGACTTTCTCGCGCTCAAGCATAATCGATTCAAGCAGAGGGTGCTTCGAGTATTAATCGGGAACAGAGGTCTCCGACGAAGAAGTTCTTCCAAGTGCACAGGCTTCGCGGGGCGAAGGAACGCAGACCGAGCTTTCAGCCGAGGTTTCGAGCCCCCGACGCAACCCCTTTGACGAGCTGACCTTTTCAGTGCCACCCCCGAACCCTATGCAAGTCCCTTAACTCGGGGCTGCGCTTGAATCGCAACGTTTCGCGCGATTCCCTTTTATCTCGACCAAACGAGCGCCTCCTAAGCGACTAACTTTCTAGCCAGAATCACGTTTCCGGGAACATCTCCGCTAGCGAGTTCTCGAAAAGCTAACCCCACCCAGCGATTTTCCACCTCGTCAAGTTTGTCGGCAAACAGCCGGAGAGTTTCATCCTCGATGCTCGAAGATTACAATTCAGCACCAAGCTCGATGACTTCCTGAATCCCAATGACGAGTTCTCCGTTCACACGATTTCCAATCTCTGTGTCGCGCAGTCCTCGGCTGTTTTCCCCGAGAAAATTCGATGGAAATGGAAGATTTTGGCGGGCGTCTTTGTGCACGGCGCTGGAGGCACTCCGATTGGTGGATCGATGCGTGTCTGCCTCCTGGTAGGCACGTCGACCGGTTCCTGGACAAAGCGACTTGCCCCTAGCATCTTCTCTCCCAGCGCGCAGGGAATCGAGTATCCTGCCGTTTCTCCTGTCTTCTCTCTCTCTCTCTCTCTTTCCCCTACTCTCCTTCCACCGCGGCGTGCCCGATACCGGTCCGAGGAGGAAGAAGAAACCTGCAGGAGAGCGTGGATTCTCGCTCTTCCGCAGGACTCTCTCCGTTGCCCTCGAGTTTTCGAGCTTCCATGAAAATCTAGCATCGAAAAAGAGAAATCTGTGTGCCCAAAAAAGGGGGAAAACTTCGTGCTCCAAAAAGAGAAAACTTTGTGCTCCAAAAAGGGAGAACGAAGGGGTCTGATTCTACTTGATAATTCTATGTTCTTCTAATTTTCCTTCTTCCAGACGTTCCGTCAAAGCCGCCAGATAATCCTCGCGGAACTACGAAACCAGACCACTCAGAAATGATCGCCGATGTAGTCGGTGTCTGTATTATCCTCGACTACTTCACTGCTGGTGCTTCAGGCCCGTAAGATCTCTGGACTGGATCGGAACCTGGATTTTTCTCGTACATTTCACGCGGGGATACCTTTTCAGCGGACCGTCGATGTCACAGGGACCACGTCCCGTTCCTTTGTTGCACGGGGCAGGATAACAAAGGGGAACAAGAAGAAGAAGAAGAAGAAGTTAAGGACGATGATGAAGGCTTAGAGTGCGAGGTGTTCGAGCAAGGCCAATCCGGCTCGTCCGACCGGTCAACCGAGCTCGAACTCGGCGGGCAAACTGCTTCGAGAACCCGACAACTCGCGGGATTCTTCTCTGCCCGATTCCTCTTGTCTGCGCGTTAAAAACGCCAATCTACATGGCACGCTTGAATTGTAGAATTCTACGGTATGCTGGATCCCTCCACCTGGGAACAGCCTTTACAGAACCGATCCACCTGGCTCCTTTAGGTTCCTCGACCTTACACGCGATCTCCATCGAGAGCTCGCAGTGTCTAGAAAAATTGCTTCTGGAAGGTTCAAACGAATTTAAACAGGGAAATACCTACACTCGATTTTCCTTGCTCTCTGGCCGTAGAACTACTATGCCCTGGCATTTTCAAGGGCACCTGCGCACCAGCGCGAATACACGCGGTTGAGCTAGCGGAAAAGGAACGGAGGAGATAGTTCAAGAGGATACGGCAGGGATAAGTCAATTTGGCGCTCTGCTCTTCGAGCGATACAATACAAATTGATGTATTTGGTTTTTCCTGTAGACAGACTTCGCGTCAAAAGGTTGGGAGGAGATGGATTTTAAACGGGAGAGAACAGAGCGTTCGACTGCAGTACGTGAGCAAATACTTTCCAGATAATGCCAGAGAAATCGAGGGACGAGTTAAGTGGAGGCAGAGGAGAGGGAGGAGAAACAAAGGGCTCTGCTGCTCGTCCCAAAAACTGCTCGGCCGATCGATACACGCCGCGATACTCGATATATTGCGGAGAAGCTGCCAGAGAGGAAGTTGCAATCAATGGTTCCGGTCCGAGGCACGTACACGTAGGAGCATTTTTCCCGTTCGAAACGGATCACGTTGCGCTCGGTAATTTTCGCTACAGTTACGGTAGATCCCTTTTCCCTCGGAATAATTTAACGACACGATGTAGACACCGCCGTCTACATTGCGCGAGAAGTGTCGACTATAAGCGCGAGTAATGTACGCAGTTTTGTAAGGAGGCACTTGAAACGCGAGGCAAAGAGTCCAAAAAGGGTTGGAAATTTCGACACGCGTAGGTGGAATAACTTTTCAACGCGGGTGGTAACGAGAAATATAAGGAACGCTGAAGCTACCAGAGAAGTGGTTGGAATAATTTTTCGTACGCACTCCTTACGAGCCCGAAAGATGACAAAGCCTCTGTAAACCTGAAACGGACATTCGGGGGCTCGATAAATAATTAGAAACACTCGTTTAATCAATCCCTCTCTTTTCAATTTCGAGCCCAGCCGCGAACGTTTCACTTCCATTCGAAGCTGCTGCCAGGCAACGTCGTTAGCAGAACAGAAAATTCATTCACATTTTCCTGTCTTCCTCCGGTTGCGATGCAACCAACTTCGAGCCAGCGGTTGTTGCAAAACTCAGCTCGGCTGTCGAGGATTTCAACGCGCGCGAGTTTAACGAGGATTTTAATCGATGAACGACACCGTCGATAATTCGACCGGCATTTAAAGTTTCGCCAGCAGAGTTACAGATCTCGGTCCCTTCTTTCAATCGTCGCTGCGATCTGATCTGTCACGATTATCCTGATGCTCCGTTAAAGTGAATACAGAAAGGAGATTGTGTATATCGCGTCCACTGGTGCGGAGCACGTGAATTTGGCTCGCTTGTGGCGTAGAATGCCGATAAAAATCGCACGAAACAACATCGCGTGGCGGCTAACGGATTTATCATAGATTATGTCAAAGACCAGCTCTCGTTGGCGGAAAGCTAAACGGGGTGAAAGCGCGCGCTCGTTTATTTACATGCATTTTTTCACTCGTTTTATTATCGAGCGCGGCTAGGAAAGGGAGATCGTTCCAGCAATTTGATAGGACGGGTCGCGGGAGGCAAAAAAATCACCGCGATCGGGCGAATCGAAGCACCGGCGAATAAAGCTTCGCGGTTTCCAAGCGATCGTCGATGCACAAGCGACAGAACACCTCGTTCGACGATTAAATCTTCGGTCCTGATACGCGTGTAGGCTAATGAAATTCGATCGATCTTCGTACGATGTAAACCCTTTCGCACTGAATTTCCCTCCCGAGCTGGTTTCGCGAGTACAAACACAATGGAAATTTCAAACGTCCCGGGAGATGCATAAAGCGCTGGAAATATTTATTGTTTTAGACCGCTCGAATGTTAAACACGTTTCCACGTTTATACTTCTGTTGTTATTGGTGATAGGAAAATATGAGAAAATAGGAGTAACCGAGGAGTGGAGTATATTTCTGTGAAACAGTTGCGAGCGAATTTTCGGGAATCAGGTCCACGTCCCCCAATTGGGTGGCTCGCGAGCGTCAATCCAGTATGGCAAATCGAATTTCTCCCGCGAAATCAGGGCACTAACGGCCTAATAGGAATTCATCAGCGACTATAAATTAATTTTCCGAGGGAAACTTGGTCCGCCAGCGACTGCTGCCAGTGACACGGGTACAGCGTTCATTCGACGCATCGTTCGTTTCGATCATTCGATTGTTTCGGTATCATCGTGCCCGAGGGCAGGCGAGGCGGTGGGATTAATCTTCTGGGAGTGGTGTAACGTGGTTTACGAGGCCGATAGTGATTCGAGAATCTCTGGCAAGAACAGATTACAAGTCCCGTGGAATCGTGTAATTAGATAGAAGCTGGTGTGCGTAACAGGAGTACTGTTTATTCGAAGACTAGCGAAGTTAAACCCTCGAAATTGTTTCAGTCTCTCCGCGACGAACTCCGTGAACCCCACTTGAAACGTATTTTCAGATGAAAATTAGACTTTGCGAGGTTACTTGTGATTCCTTGGGAGTATGCATATTAAAAAAACACTAATATGTACTCTGTCAAACTCATTATTGCGTCAGTTACGAAAATTTATTTTCGAAAGATACAATATCGCACAAAGCACCACGGTTTTACAAACCCAACCGGT
Source organism: Andrena marginata (assembly GCA_963932335.1). Taxonomy (NCBI): domain Eukaryota; kingdom Metazoa; phylum Arthropoda; class Insecta; order Hymenoptera; family Andrenidae; genus Andrena; species Andrena marginata. The sequence continues at coordinate 10,792,802 of OZ010660.1, forward strand.
AATACAAGTCGATGATAGATGACCAGGGCCACCTTTAGCAACGGGCTAAATGGGCCCAGGGGCGCCCGTGATCCAAGGGCGTTTAAGAACCAAATGTGTTGAAACGCTTTTTTTCTCTTCAATTTTGGAGACAGAAATTTCCTTCGCGGGCATTGTTTTTGTTCGTGTTTGCCTTGGTGGAGACCCGGGGTCGTGATGTACCGCCTCGCACCGATTGCGAAGAAATTGCACCCTAGGGCGCCAACATTTTGTAGCCCAGGGCACTGAAATTTGTTAATACGGCCCTGTAGATGACCACGAAGAAGAGACATAATACCCGACAGAAAAGAACACACCCTCGATGCTCGCCCATCAGGAAAGCACGAAATCCCAGCACGACCCACCCGCCGCAACTGGAAGAACGTAGTATCCCCTTAGCAATCGCGGAAGCATAGAGGCTGCAGCAGGTAAGATTGCCAGAGGAAAGCACCACCGGTACCAGCATCGCGATCGCGATATCGGGACGCGGAAAACACAGGCGTCCTCGGAGCGTCGTGCCCATCAAGATCGCCCCTAGACGAAATACGAGCGAGGAGCGGGCAAGCATCGCTAAGTTGGTCCAACAGAGAGGCGAGCTCGTTACCAGCGTAACACGCGAACGCGCGTATCGCTGCGTGCAACGCCTATCGATAATCGCATAATAAGCAGCGAGAACGGTCCAGGGAACGCGGACACGACGTTCCTCCGCTTAATGAGTGCCCCTAATGAACACGTACTACGTATTGCCCGATGTCGGCGATCAATTAATAGACTGCTATAACGGTTATCGCGAATTTACCAACGGATCCGGATATTAGCGTCCCCTGGATCGTTTGCGGGCCATACCCTGGACGCGGCCTCTCTTCCGTGTAATCGGCCCGGCTCACGCGAGCCACTCTGTCTTCCGGTGAATTTGAATATCCTTCCCCTCCCTCCACTCCCCCCCCCCAGCAACGGAGGCTGGGCCATTTGAAACGTACGAGTGGCCGCGCGCCTCCCCCTCGCCGCTGCGCTGCTTCTCATCCCTGTTCACCTTCGTCCAAACGATCCGCGGCGATGACGGAGGGACAAAGAGGTCCGATTCCACGGAAATGGAAACCGGTCCGACGTATGCATCCCCGAAGGGGAGCGCGACGAAACTGTGGGAGAGAGGAGGCGGGAAAGGGTCGTGCAAAAATAATACGGGGTGCGAGGGTGGGACGTAGGTATTTCCTGCGAAATCGAAGCGCGGGCAACCGTGAAGCCCAGCCAGGATTCTGGGCGGAAACCTGGCGGACGGTGCATTTAACGTGGCCACCTGCGCATGCACTTATGTGCAACTCGCTAATTCGCAATCCGAGAATACGCCGGGGCGTCTCGTCTTTCGTAAGTACCGGTTTTACTCGCCTCGCGTGGGAACCCCGCGTGTCAGCCCACCTACACGTCACTGGTATCGACAGTTCTTCTAGATTCGATACTTTGGCCTTTTCCTTTCGATCTCGAATCGATGCCTCTTCGATCCACGCGGAGATTGTGCGTCGGTAGTTAAGTGGGAGATACACTTCGTGACTCTTTTTAAGCGGAAACACCACCGTGACGGCCGGGAAAGGAGGGTAAATCAACCAGTGAATGTACCGAATTGTTGAATTTATGGACCTTTCAGATTCATACTTGAATATATTTATGTATAACAACAAAACAGCTGTTGAAATTGCGTTTAAACTTATTTTTCTTGAAATTTCTATAAAAATAATTACTTATTCTTATCGTAATTTTGAAAAAAAAAACGATTATAAAATGCAAAACGTGTAGCAGCCCAGTAAATGACCGCATACTTTTAATAAGAATTGTACTTATTAATGTTTGCTTAATACGCGTAACTAAAAATATGGGATATTAAAAGTGCAACTACACTCCATTTAAAAAGTATACAATATTTTTAAATTTATAATTGACATTTCAATTACTGGTTGGTTTACCCTAAGCCGTTTTTAAGAATTTTTTTCAAGAATAATTTACAGTTTTCATAGAAAATTTGTATTACCTACCTTTAGTACAATGTCTTAAGAGACTATACACAAAAACGTAAAACTTGTATAAATTTTAATATATTAATTAATCTTCTAGACCCCCCACGTGCGCTGGTCGAATGTGTAACTATGGAACAGCAGGTCCGAAATCAAATTACATTTTTTTTTATAAAGTAGGTATATGAATGTAGTTTTCGTTGCACGTACCGATTTCTTAAACAAATTATTTTTGTAAAAACGGTACGCTTTAGAAGAAAAGTTTCGAAAATCCGCGAATAAGATGAACAGGTTTTCGAGCGTATTTCAAAAAAAAATTCAAACGAAGAATCCGTACGTGTAACTGAAACTACACTGATATAGTTTATAAATAAAAAAATGAAATATGATTTGGGATCTGCTGTTCCGTAGTTACACGTTCGACCAGCGCACGTGGGGTGTCTAGAAGATTAATTAATATATTAAAATTTATGCAAGTTTTACGATTTTTTTTATAGTCCCTTAAGACATTGTACTAATGATAGATAATACAAATTTTCTATGGAAACTGTAAATTATTCTTGAAAAAAATTCTTAAAAACGGCTTTGGGTAAACCAACCAGTAATTGAGAGCATACCAGTTAGAAGATTAATTAATATAGGTATTAAAATTCATGCATGTTTTTCTATCTAGTTTTTTTTATAGACTCTTAAGACATTGTACTAAACGTAGGTAATCAAAATTTTATAGGAAAACTGTATATTATTCCTGAAAAAAATTCTTAAAAATGGCTTACTTTTCCGGCCGTCACAGTGGTGTTCCCCCCTTAAGTTTCTGGGGGTTGGGATAGTGGGAGATGGAGACTGAGAGGATAGATGGTTCTATGTTAATTTATTGGGAAACTGTGATTCGAAAGAAGCGGAGTATTGATACAGAGCTTTGAATTGTTAAGTGATATCGTTATTGTTATCCCCTGGCGCATTTTGCACGCGTTTGATAGTAGGTTGCAGCGATTTCTATTATTCACCGATGTGTACTGAATTTTGGAAATCCTGAATCATGGCACGGGCTATCGTTGATATTTATCCCACTGTTTAATCATTCGGATTATCCATCGGTGGAAATAATATATCGGAGATGCTTCGGTACACAGGTAGAAGTACCGACGAACGTCGGCGCTTCGAAATGCGTTAAAACCGATACCAATTAAATTTTAATGCGGTCACGAGGGTTCAATGCGTTTAATGCAACACCTCAGACACAATATCGGTGATTAATAGTGGTATCAATTACCGGCATTAATTAACGGCCCGAAGCCCCCCGCGAGCCGCTGTTCCCATCGATTCCGTTTAAACTTCGTACAGGGGAAACAAACGAGACGTTTATGGTATCGAAACATTGCATGAAATTTTAACCACTGACAGTCCAAACGTTCAAATTTATTTCTACAGAAAATCGTGCGCTAAAGCTCCCTTTTCCACGCTGGCAAAGTTTCTGGGTCTCTGGCCAGTGTTCCATTCTACGCCTGCCCACAACAGGTCAGCCGATTTTTTTTTCACGGATATCCACGATCCATGGGAGACGTGTAGGTGGTCCGATGACGCGACGTGATGCAACGCGACGTAACGCAATGCCTCTGACAAGCCAGAGAAACGGAAGGATATGGAAAAGAAGTCGTGGACAAAGGCTGCGAGGGGACGCGGGGAAAGGGAACGTTCACCCAACACTTTCGATGCCGGCGACGAAACAGTGTCGCTGGTCGAATGCCTTGTTCTAATACCGAACACCGAGATCATGATTGATGGCCCTTGGAGGGGAGTGACTAATGTGCTCGTGGCTGATGACGCGGTGCTACGTGATTTCTTCAATTGAACCAGGAAGGGTCAAATTCTTCGCGTTTCGAGGGCCAGCCAGCGACCGCTCCAGAGCCTCCTAAGCTCGTTTTCGTGGGCGTGCGATAGATATAAGCATAATACACCAGAGACAGGCGCGCGCGATTTCCGTGTTCCAATTATAATATCTGGGAAGGTTTCACTAGGAAGCCAGACGAAGCTAGAAACACGGACACCTAAACCGTGTCTGTTTCACTCGAGTCGATTTCACCCTTTTCGCCTTTTCCCGCAGCCTCTCTGTCCCCCGCTGTCATCATCGATCTCGGGCTTATTTATAGAGGCTCCTTTGCGCGCACCGACACGCGATATCCAAGTTTCCGCGTGCACCGAATTCTATTCGGATCTACCAAGGCAACTATTTTCGCGACGCCCTCAACAAGTAACCACTTCGATGGTTGGTATGCCGATGGTACGGTATTCGACGAAGTATACTACGATACAGGAGAACATGGGATGACAGAAGAAAGGTTCGAACACGAGGTATCCTTGGTTCACAGGGTTTAACAGGGCGGGCATTAAACGATCAACGAAGGGAACAAAGGGTGCCGAGATGATCGTAATCGGTATGAATTTCCTCGACGATGGGAGCAGGCGCAATCGAATCTCCTCATGCGGGCCGCTTCAGAACCGATCAAGTATCGTCAGTGATACGAGTATCCACGCATTACCGCTTGAGAGCGGTGCTCTTGAGCTACGCGAATACGCTGAGCGATAAGGGAATATACCAGCGCTAACGCAAATCTAGAAACAGAAGAAGGATACATCTGACCACCGTCCGAAAGCGCTGCCGAATTCTCAAGTACGCGAGTCAGCATCCCACCCTCGAATTCCAGCGAGTGGCTAGTCGGACCCTCCGCCACGGTGCATCGATCCGCGTTGATCGATCGATCGTCGTCCGTCCAAGAGGATGTTGTATTGGCTGTCGCGCAACAGTGTAAACGGACTCGAGCAAACCGACCACACCACTACTGTCCATGGGGGTGGCTGCGGGGTCGGACGGGGGTGGTAATGGCACGCCATCGACCTATCAATAGCGCTGTGGCGTGCGCATTAATAATCCATGATTGCCATCGAGCAACTCGCTGCGCCCCGACCGGCATGGTGTATTCATGGTGCGGAGCTGGGGCGCCTGGACTGTCTGAGCGCCACCGCGGCCACCCCCTATCCGGTGAAAGCGAGCTAATCGAGGAGGATCCTTAATTACAAATTAGACGGTGGTTACCAGCGGAATCGCGACACCCCCTACTGTCCAGTGGTGGAGGTTCGGACGAGGTGTTGTGTCTGGTCAAATTGCTATGCAGGAGTATCTACGGAGTTAGAGACTGGAATTGGTAGCGCTCGATGGGAAAAGGTGATTAGGATTATTGGATGAATTTGCATTAGAGTGAAGTTGCGCTGGGTTCTTGAGATGCATGGCCTGAAGGAGTACTATTTGTTACAAGTACTGATTCTGTCTACTAGCTTGATATAAAGGTATCGATGTCGATGCAAAAGTCCGCGCAGAGTAGTCGAAGATAAACATCGTTACTCCGAAGTTAAATCAGCTACTGCCCCCGAGAAGGAGCGTGACATCGCTAATTCATATTTGTCCGCCGCAAACCATGGTTTCCCCCGATATGTATTCATCCAATCAAGCCCGTCCTTAATCAGGAATTAGGAGGCCGTCTTGGCGAAGGAGACGTGGCTGAGCGAGGGCGACGCGCCATCGAACTTTCGATTTATGCAGATGAGGATCGCGGATGCAGACGATCTGGGACACGGCCCAGCGAGGTATCCCAGCCAGGGAACCGTTTCTCCACTCTGGGAGCCCAGTTCCATGGGTACCTCCCACTCGTTACAGTCTCACGCGAATACCATCGAATTTTAGCTATTATTCACGACGCTCCAGTCCCTAATCTGGAGTTGCTCATTAACCATTCGCATGTCAAATCAATTTGCCTACTTCTGTACTCTCCGCGGATAGATTCTAGATACACCAAGTAGCGGAGGACCGTCCCTGGTCAATTATAAACAACTTAGATACACGTATCATCTGAGGGATCTAATTCAAAGAATTAATATCGTCTGCCTATTCAAACCTTGTACCGTTCAACTTTCAACGGTGTCAGGCCGTGTCAAAGATCGCGGTGTAACTGATCGCGTCGAAAATTTCGATCGCGCAAAGTCGTGGACGCGGGCGACACGCCGCTGCCAACGTGATCGCTCCTCTTTATCCCCGATCTCCCAGAAAAAGTTTGCACAGTCGTCCTCTGTACGTGACTTCGACGAGATTCCGCGGATCAACCGAGCTAACCCAGACCTCTCGACCCCCGCGAAAGTTACAACGTCCTTCTTTGTTCACGGTGACACGAAGGATTTAATGGCACGTAGTCACTAGGGGCACTATATCAACCGTTAATCTCGTTAGCGTATCGTCAGCGAGACGTCGGTTAGCCGAGGGGAGGGAGGCCTCTTTAATTAGAAATTAGGCAGTCGCTTTCAGCGAAGTTCAACTTTGGTAACCGAAGTTTCCCTTCAATTCCGTCGACCAGTGAATTTTCCATGGGGATGGAATTAGAATCGATCCAGGGGGCGAACAGAGGGGGCCTGGCTCCGACGGGTAATAGAATTAACGGCGACGAACGCTTTCGACGATGCTGCTGGATTCTTTGTTTGCTCGCAATTCAACGGTAAACCGAGTCCCGAGAAAATGTCGAGGAAATCTGTAGGATAACCCAGGATCTTAAGAATGTACTATCTTTGTGATACCTCGGCTTTAATAGATGTAGGCAGCTTACAGTGGCGCGCCCAGAGGGTTAGCCGAGGGACCATGGAAAGAACCCTCCGAAGAAAACGAAAGCAGGAGATTAATGTAACCACGACTGAAGTAATTCAAGAGCTCCGTAGAAAGAAAAGAAAATTGGATTTTATTCTTTAAATAAATTTTTATAATCTCCTAATGAATTTTATCGAACTTGCATTAAAAATATTTTTACCCCTTCAACTCGGCTTCCACCAAGATTAAATCCTGAGTGCGCCACTGGTAACTCGTCGGATATATCGAGCTTGGAACTTAATTATTTCTTTATAGTATAAATTGCCTGAATATGGGAACACAGTGGTGCGTAGTGATGAAACAAGTACCTGTCCTCGGAATGACGAAAGGACGTTACCGTCGAGAAAAAGAATACGTGGACGTCGGAGGCGCAGGATGGAGGCCCTTTAAACCCGTGGCTCGCCCTCGAATCGATCAGGTGCGCGCACCGTGAAACAGGTGGCCCAGACTGAGAAGAAACTGGTAGCCGTAAATCGAGCTCACGCGTCGTGTCTCATCAGGATCGCAGCGGTGCATGCACCACCGGACAGCTCGTGTACACGACATAATCCCGTGGACGGAGGAGGCCGGAGACGTCCTGGTGGAACGGGGTGAGAAGGGACGGAAGCGTGCAGAAAGGAGAAAAAGAGGAGGGCAACCTGCAAGACTGTAATAGTCGCTGTTGCTGAAGATGATTCGGGTGGTTTTCAAACATCAAGCAAGTGCGACAGGTGAAGAGGGGATGGAAGTGAAAACAGAAGAAGAGGCAGAGGGAGCTCCGGAACATGGGAAGAAACAAAGGGGTGCGAGAAAACATCGATATTTAGGGTAATTAAAGAGGACGAAAGGGAATGTGTTTCCTGTTTATTACAGAGAATTAAAAGAAAAAAGGGAAGGAAGAAAGAGGGGAGAGAGATGGAGAAGAGGAGAATGGAGAGGGAGTTGATTTATCGAGCTGCCTTCATCGAGATTAACTCTCGTAGCTGCTCCACACGGCCCCGTTCACTTAAGGAGGATCGACTATCGGTTTCCCACTGATCGATCGATCGATCATTCGGCCACTTCGGATGGCGCCTAGCTGCGATTCGTTCAGACGACTCGACGAATGACTACCGCGTTTTCCACTGCGATCGAGGTCCCATGGTTTCGAGGAAAAAATGTACGAAGAAACCTCCATCCCGGTGGATTACTTATAAATAAATGGGGGTGAACAGACGTTAAGAGGTCAGTGGAGCTTGAGGCACAGGACTCGGAATATCAAACGTACGGAAATAGATAGAAAACAGATTCGTGTGTCGCGTCTACGCCTCGTTTTCGCATTCTGCTGAAGAAAGAACGCGCTTCTCTTAATTTAGCCGAGGAAACGCGGATACATTACTTGGAACCAGATTGGAACCACTTCATTTGTCAAATGGTCCATATCGTTACCGTTGCAAAATGGATGCAATATATTTAAGAGCTCCAGACTAACACAGAATTCAACGAAATTCTAACGAACCCGATCACTCGAGAGAGTCGTGCAACGAATCTCGCATTAGGTACATAAAGTGCGCTTTGATACTGAAATTATGCATGAAACAGGCAGACAGAGCGTCAACACCTGCCTGATTAGAAATCAAGGTCGCGTGCGTCGCGTGCATCGTGCTGAATCTCTGATAAGAAAGCAAACCTACCAGGTCTCCAAAACAAACATCTTCTCAAATGCCTTTTGGAGCTGTAAAATATTTCGCCGCGTCTTCCGACAAGCACTCAGAACACCCGCCGTACATCTACCAAACGAGACTCAAGCCCCTCCGACGTCTCAGACGAAGGGAGGAGCCGAGGGACCTCAACGATCAAGTACAAAGCCCAAGAATTTTTATTCCCTACCCTCCGACGAGCCCGCGTCAAAGGCAAATACAGGGAAATTTCCCCGAAAATCTCGCGCGTCACCTTCGAGTCCCGTGCGCGGAGAAGCTGGGAAAAGAGAGACTTCCTCTCGCGGACCAGAGGACTTACGTAAGTCATGTGGAGCCAGTTACGTACAGATTGCTCGGCGGTTACGTGAAGCACGGGCTCGCACTAGGCGATCCACGTCACTCTAGGAGCTTTCGTTACGCAGTCGTTACGAAACCACGGAGGTCACGAGCGTGCTGGATGTCACCCATAGAATCCATGGGAATTTCATTCGGGGCCACTGTCCCAAGAGATCAAAGAAGAAAAGATATTTAAATATCCAACATGGACTCCATCTTCTCCACCACGTTATTCTTCATCGAAATTCTGGAATCTTTTTCTACCAGGACAGCATCCAGCCTGTTTCCTTGAGTCTCCAAAGAAGAACGAGTGATAGTAGGTTTACTTTCGAAACCACGGCCCGTTTTCAGCGACGATTTTTCCCTCGGCGAGGGCTCCGTTATTGATCTCCCGACGTGTCCGTAACGTGAGAACGGAGCCTCGAGATTTATTAGGTTAGCTCGTCGTACACGTGTCGGGGCCCTCCCTTCCACGACACACTGAAGTTCAGGCCTTAATTTCGTTTCGAGATGGGGGGGGATCGGTTCACCGAGACCTTTCTGGCTACCCGACCAGCTTCGACCAGCTACGACCGACTGTCAGAAATTCCTGGCTTTTCCGGGGCAGATTTATCGCCACCCCCCGCCCGCTGCTCTCCGCCGAATGAGGGGACTACTCCCGTTTCGCGCCGTTACGAGATTCGAGACAGGGGACGTTTAGGTCAATAGCTGAAATCCTGAGTACATACTTGTGACGCGAGAAGCCAGGATTATGTTACAGCCTAGGGGAAAGTAATTAGTGGAGCTTTCTATCTGTCGGCTTGCCTGAGTAACTTTTTTAGCAGAATCTTGTGTCCACCATGTCTTTTAGTGTTCCTAAAAGGCGAAGGACAGCCTTCGGATGTTACAAAAAATGGGAACTCGATGGTGCGGCTTCTCTTCAAGGTTCCATCGACTGTCGTCACGGTGGCGTGTTATCGCGGCGATTGTTCGTTATCCAAACGCCGTTTAGCTTCTTATCGCGACGTTACGTTATTCACAGCGATACGCGACGAGGAGAAAGACTAATTGATTTCTGAAGGTTTATCTAACACAAGGTGGCATTAACACTACATTGACTTGGAACCTCCTTGTTAACCAAACTATCCACGGAAAAAAATTACATTAAATCCCCGAAAATCTCTATTTCATCCCCATCGTTACCAGACATGCCTCACGCCTGCTCTAGCTGGCGCGACGGGGTTCACGCTCTTCGAACCAGTCGACTCCAGCCATTTCCTCCCCCGGCTTTGTCCTCGCCGCGATAAAGACCGCGGTTATTATCGTTGCTGTTATCTGGCCGTGGGAAAAGCGGAAGCAAGAAGGGCGTCTCCTTCTTGAAGAGCGCCGAGGAAAAATGGGAAAAAGAGAAAAAGGGAGAAAGGGCAACTGGGGAAGGAAAGAGAAAACGTCGGTTTACCGAATCGCAATCGTTCACGGACAAGTTTTTACGCGAGAGGAGGGCGAAGGGGATGCAACCGGAGGCTGGATCGGTTCCCGATCGCGTCTCTTCCCTCCCACGCTTTTAATTGCTGGCTCGATTAAAAGTTTTCGCGTCGGTTGAGATGCTCGAGCGTTGCGTGAGCTGGCTGCCGCCGCGATCGGAAAATAAAGGAGGAAGAGTCGGCTTCGCGTGATCCGATTATCGCATGCAACCCCCCTATTTGTTTCACTTCTTTCCGAATGTTTTACACGTTTGCGTTTTTTTTTTTGCAAAAACGATCGTGGACTTGGGGGAAGTTTGGGGGTAAATTTCTGGGGTAGATAGATAATAACGAGAGCGCGAGTAGAATGAGAGTGATTCACCCATTGAGAATTCCTGGATTTCTTCTTCGTAGGCGACTCCCGCGGAGTTGGTCAGAATTTCTCGAATTTTATAATAGTTCCTGGAAGCTTTCACATTCTATGAAATTCCAAGACTTCCCAGCATAAAATCCACCTCCGCAGGGCCAGGTAATAACGAAAAGAGATAACGGAGTCACGACTCTAACTTGGATCCCTTTCCACGGTAAGAACGGATCTAAAATCGCGATCCCTTCGAAAAAATTCCTTACCCCGGCGGTGTTCCCTCGTCAAAGTACCCCCGCGGGGAAACTAGAAGGCCAGGGAACTCGGGCTGCCGTAAAAGAATCAGCGTTTTCGAATTTTCATCCTAACGACAAACCTTCCGCAGCTACGCTGCCCACGAGTACATTTACGAAAGGATACATTTCTTGGAAGAAGTCCAGGTGCGGTGGCTGCAGAATGTCCAGGGCTGAGAGGACCTGAAAAACAACAATTACCACTAATTTAAAAAGACTCCCTAAAACTGACACTATCTCTCTAAAACGCTTTCGCAATCTAACTGCGCCCAATTTAGAATTTTACTAGAAAGTCACTAGATACAAATTCTCTGATCCCTTCGATTATTTATTCCTCGAGCTACTCGTCAAAGATTAAGCAAGTGCCTGGCCACAGTTTCCCAAAACCACGAGCCTCTCTTTCACAGACAAGGGTTTTCCCCCGTCGAGAGGCCTTCGATCTCCAAACACGTCCAGGTTCCAAAGATCGACGTTTCCGAGGAAAGCCCGACGATAATGCGCTTATCTGGCGGCTGGTCGTAAAACAAAATGCCGGCTGTATTTCCCTGCAGCCCGGAGAGATAAGTTGCGCGCCCCAGCAGATAAGCGAGTTATGGAAAATCGGAAGCTACGTGGGCGGGGGCAGGGAAACACGCGAGACTGATTTCCGGCGAACCGTGTCGGGGGAACGTCCTCGCGAATACCGGCCAAGTTTTTCGCGACTACGAGCATTCGCTCTGGATGCCTTTACCTTTGTCTCTTTTCCCAAGACTGGCGTAAAATCGACGCAGGGAACTCGATAACTCGGGGATTTTATCTGTGACTTCTCGCCTCCTCTGCGGCCGCAAGGGTAATGCCTTTTGAATTATAGCTTTATTTTAACGAGCGGACGTGGACTCACGTTTTCGTGTTTGAAGAAGCAGAGCATCTTCAGCTCCCTGAACACTCGCTTGCTGCTCACGAGGCTTTGAAAGACATTTGGCAGTTTCTTCAGCGCCACTCTCCTGCCATCCCTTGGATCCGTGACTGCCCTGTAAATCACAAAGATATTGTTATTTGGTAGCTGTCAGAGTAGCTGATAATCACAGAGGATAATTCTGCCCTCTTCAGTTAAAATGTCCTATCTAGCATTTTGAAACAACCGAGAAAACTGAGGTCTTATCATTTACTTTCTACCATACTTATTTTCCTTCATTCAAATTAAAACATGTTGCCATTATTTTGTAATAGCCTAATATAATTTTTTGCAATAGGTGTACCAGCAGGGAATGTTTTATTAACGTGCCAATTAATTAATTGTTTTAGATAAGATATTTTAACCATTTTAAAAGGAGTTAGGTTAAATACATTAAACTGTTTATAAATCTTTACGAAGCACGTAGAGTTTTCTAACCTCACTTTAAAGGTAAAAGAAGCGTGGAATTAATATATTTCAACATATCTCAAAAAATGAAAAAATGCTAGATAGGACAGTTTAATTAAGGAGGGCAGAATTAAACCAGGGGGAAAGTAGATGTACAAATGTACGTTCACTCTAAATACAGTGGCAAACAAAGGAAGGTTTAAAATGTCTAACTTCGTGTAGTTTCCCTAAACCTCGTGCTCCACTCATCCAAAATGTGTAACTATAAGCGTCAAGCCCCAGCACAGAAGACAGCTGCACAATGAACTGATACACTAATTCCACCTAACGACCATAATCACTTCGCAGGTAGCTGATCGGCCGAGCAAGTTCAACAGACTCTCCAACGTCGCTCAACAAATCCCAATCCCTCCCGAAACCATAGGCAAAGCCTCGAAACGTTCCCGAAATTTCGATGGAGAAGTTCATGGAGGATCGGTGTAACCAGCATCGCGGGTGGTCCCTGAAGAGTCTGCGGCCATGGGCACGCTCGCCGATAAATTTCAACGTTATCTGTCGATCCGTGAACACGTCGGGACAACTGCGAGCCCAGGCGGGGGAGGCTAAGGGTGGGGTTAATAACAGGCACGATCGATCCGTAATCCGCGAAACGCGAGCAGACGACGTGGCCCGTGCCCTCCGCGGAATAATTATTGTGCCTGCAATTAGTCCGTTTACGGTGGTTCGGTTTCATTGTCAGCCGGTTATACCGCAAACCGACGAGTCCAATCCCTCGTTTTCATTCGCCAGTCAATCACGTTCTCGACCGCCACCCCCTGGACGATCCCCATCCCCGCCGCGACGTCTGCCCCGACAGGGCGACAAAGCGATTTCGATAGTTATTTTTTTTCGGGGGAGATTGCTGCTCGACGATCCGACGAACGCTTCCTTGCCCTGTCTGCTTCTTCTTCTGTACAGCCAGTGACGAGATAACGTCCAAACGAGGCGAACGGTTTTGGGGCCAAAGGCGATGCACTTTGTGTCCTGTTCGGTGTCGGTGACCAGATAACGGGAGAGGGGGGATTTCGGTGGAGTAAGGAACTTCGGAATTGTGGAAACGATAAATTAGAAAGTACTATGGGTTAAATTATAATTCGCGACGAAGGTAGCAAGGGAACCGAGGATGAAATCGGGTGCAGAGGCCGCAAAAGTTAAACGAGAGGTTAACAGTCGCCCGGTCGCGGAAACGGTGGTGGGAAGGGGGGGTAAGATCGAAAGAGGAATTAGTCGAAGCAAGTGGCGTCCACGTTTCAGGGTCGTTCTACTCGAAATCCGTGGCTACGCTTCCGTTATGCTCGGCGAGCAGAGTGCGTTGACCCTTTTCGAAGGCCGTCGTACCTTTCTCCGTTCGTGACTCGCTTCTGTGAATCGAGCTTTAATCTCTGAGCGCGGCGATGGAGCCTCCTGCAACCCAACCGCCGCCGATAAGATAATCGACGCCTCTGAATTTGACCGCGATAAACGGTGAAAAACTCTGACCTCTCGATTCCCCCAATAATTACTCCACGACGCCTGGCCGTCGCCACTGTTTTCACACAATTTTACACGACTTCTCTCCAGAGAAACGTCTACCTATCGCAACTTCTGTGGTTTGCTACAGTGTTTTCTGAGAAAACCTCCACCTCCGATTCGACGGAGGACGAACGGGCGCCGACAGCTGCGGCAACAGGACCCCCCGTGTCGCTGAACACAGGTGCGAATGAATCAGTTTAGTGTCGGATAACGAAGCTAACCACGTAGACCTGATTAGCCAGCGGATCGTCCATTTTCGTGCGTCACTCCCGCTGTAAACTTGGCGTGCCTTTCCTATGCGTGCGAGCGAGCAAGCGGGGGGATGATTCATCTTGGAAATCGAGCAACGGTTGGGAAACGTCCGAACAATTGCTAGCGAACGATCTAAATAGACCTTGGGATTCAGCGAACGATATTACCGAGAAGATATTCCAAGGAATTATTAAACCGAGATACAGTGGCTGTCCGACTGAATGCATCCTACCGTAATCTTATCTCCGTTCAACTGACACCTAGATCACAACGGGGGCGAGCCTAAAGCAGATCCATTCCACACCCGATGCAAGTCAAATTAAACCGAACACTCGGTCTTGGCGGAGGGAAATTCTTGCGAAGCAACAAGTAAAGGACGACGGGCTCTCCTTTTCTCCCACCAGGACACCCCTTTCTTCCTCGGTCGGGTAATTCGATCAGGCGGTAATTAGCGGCTCCGCGGGGGGGGGGGAGGTAATTTAATCGAGCTAAATTCGTCTCGGATCGATGGCGGTGTCGTTGTGTGCGCGTCATGTGCAGAATCGACTGCGACTGGTTTTCCAGCCACGGTTGGCACACGTGACTCTCTCGCCACCCCCGTTCTGCAGTGGTGTTTTGCATATTATACCGCAACATTGTTATCAACAACGGCGGAGCGCATAAATTCCGCCCCGCGACGCACCGAGGGAGAGGAAAAAAAACCCTCGCGGGGAAACAAAGCAAATAGAGGACGCGCGATTTACCTGCGCCCACCACAATTTTCTGCAAAGTTACGAGCTCCATCCCCCGCCCCCGCGGCCCGCCCTGCCCCGCTTTCTCCGCCATTCTTCGTCCACGTTTCGCTGCTAAAGTTCGCTGATAAAGCGGCCTGCGCGGCTCTTCGGGGTCGATGCCTTTTTTTTTTGTCGAGGGAGAAATAGCAGGGGAGATTGCCCCTTTCCTCGCGAGACCCGAGGACGAGTTCTGCCCTTCGCAATTATCGTGGAATTCTGCGGATCCCCTGCCCGTGACACCCGATTCTTCAACCCTTCTAATGTATGTCTCGCGAGCTAGTGCCTCTTGTTCGATTCTCATCCAAATTCGCCGCAGTCCGTGCCTCCGCCTTCCCTTGCCAAGGCCTCCCCGTTCGCTGGATCCAGGTCCCACGTCAGAGCTGCTCGAAAATAACAAGCTCCCCTTATGGACGCCGCGACGCGGTGAGCGTGTTCATCGCAAACACTTCGGATTCTGTATTAATACAAAGTTGGGAACTGAATATCCCAGCTATTTATAGAGGCATTTAGTACACCCCTTCGATTTAATACGGCGCGATGGCGATTTACCGTTCCTGCGCCGAACAATGGTCCCTTTTTGCGCGCAGCTTGTTTACCAGCGCGCTCATTCAAAGTAGAATCCCATCGAATCCCGTTTTCCGGGCGGCGTTCCCCTTGATTCCGGACCACTCGAATGTGAAATTAAATCGAACGCGGTTTGTTCGTGCACGATAACGGGGAATAACACGTTAATGCCATGCAGCAACCTCTTCGTCTACCCCGGTGTACAAGTTCTCGTTGAGAATAGTCTCGAGGGTGGCGAGGCCGAGGGTCTCTAGACGAGCGAGTCCTGCCGCGAGATGTTGCCGCTACGTCACGGTTGCTCGTACTTCTGTTTCGCGCGCCACGGAAGCCAGCGTACGCAATTTCCTGCTGCTCTTCGCGAAATCGCCGGTTGCAAGGAATCGCTGGGCGCCACTCGGCAGCAGTTCAGACGGTTTCTAGGTGCACCTAGTTGCTCAGTGAACTGGCGCTCGCGGACTTTCCAAGCGGTAAAATTGCACCCCGGCTCCTTTCCCTTGCGCCACTGGTCGCCGACGGTGCTCGGGCCACCGGAAAACGAAGCGCGAGACGAAATCGAGTGACTCCGATCGTAAAGGGATTGATGAGCCAATGGGGAAGTGGAGAGACAACGCGAACTTGATTGGCTGCCATTAGGAAGTCGAAGCAGGGGTTTGTTCGTCTGAGATTAAATCGAGTGTGACGTCACAGTTGTGTTAACAACTTCTGTCTAGCCACGTAGCAAATGGAACGGGAAGAAAGCAGAGGCACAGGAAGCGTCGATATTTCGTCACGTGTGCCTCATTGTCGCTCGATATTTAATTGAGCTACACGCCGACGATCGCGTTCCACTCGATCCACACACTTAATTGAATGATGCGCGCGGCGCTAATCTCGCGGCTGCCGCTGAAAACTAGGATGGCTAGATTTAACAACAGAATATGGATAGAGCCAGCCTCGATTAGCAACATTAAACGCGAGAGGGGCAGGCGTTATCGCGGTCCGTTCAGCTTAATCAGCGGTTAATTAAACGAGCCGCCCGATATTAATTCGAGAACGATGACTTAGGCGCGTCGCGACGCCTTATCTGTTTGTCCCGAGACGTTCCCGCGAACCGCGCGCCAATACCACTTAGGAGCATCTCGCGTGCACGCGGGGTGCGTCACGGGCCGCGGTCGCGACGCGTGTGAATAAATGAAAACGTATTGTTTTTGGTGGCGGCGCGAAAGATGAATAAACGATCACTGGGAAATCGAAAAGCAACGGGCGTTTCAAGCAGCCACGTCGTGCCCGTTGGTTTAACCAAATTCCCTCAATAATGGACGCGAATCCGAGCGGCCGAGCGTTAAACCCGCGCCGAATCGCGGCCTGGGACGTTCGTTTCAGCCCGCTACCTGGATGCGTCCCGATGGGAAGCGCGAGGAGGGCAAAAAGCAGCCGAAATCCCGCGAAACGGTTTCCAAGAGCGCTGAAACAAGCTGAATCCGCGGCAGGCGACTTTATATTCTCGGCTTATATCGGCGATAAAGGGGGACGATCGTCCGGTGTAATATCGCGAGGGCAGGGAAGGGGGCATTATCGTCTCTGCCACGTGGACGAGCATTGTCTCCTCTCCCGTCTAGACGAGCATAAATCTCGAACCACTCGATGGATTGTTAACGCTCCGCGTGCTGGTCACGCTTGAAAACATTGAACGCGGTAGGTATAGTTAGATTTTTTATTCGAGAGATACGAATGCGCTAAATGTGGGGAATAGGTGCTCGGGGACTTTGAGTGGCCAATAGTTTTGCCTAGAGTATCAGAGCAGGAAGCCTCAAACTTTTCTACGCCATTTTCTATGATATTTTTCTCCGCGCAATTTCATATGGAATCCCAAGGGGATAATATAGAGAGGCGTTTAGGAAGAATTACTGGTCGAAACAGCCGCGTGTCTGTCGGAGCTTATTATTCCAAGAGACCGCGGAAACTCGGGAAACAGCCGCGTGTTTAGCCAGCCAGGATGGCCGAGGGAGGGGAAAAAGTTATCGATCTCTTGCACGCATGCCAGTCACTGTCTACACGCGACCAGGTCTCTGACCAGACGCTGCGAAAGAAGCCAGGCAAAGAGAGGACTGAAAGCGGCTACAATATTGGAATTTACATGGACGATCATCGCGATGCTTCTCCTATCCGTTGGTACATACTGCCCTCCTTAGTTAAACTGTCCAATCTAGCATTTTTTCATTTTTTGAGATATGTTGAAATATTTGAAGTTCCGCACGTCTTTTAACTTTTAAGTGAAGTTAGAAAACTCTACGTGCTTCGTAAAGATTTATAAACAGTTTAATGTATTTAACCTAACTTCTTTTAAAATGGTTAAAATATCTTATCTAAAACAATTAATTAATTCGCTCGTTAATAAAACATTACAAAAAATTATATTAGGCTATTACAAAATAATGACAACATGTTTTAATTTGAATGAAGGAAAATAAGTGTGGTACAAAGTAAATGATAAAGCCTCAGTTTTCTCGGTTGTTTCAAAATGCTAGATAGGGTAAAGGACCCAATTACTGCCACCTACCCTATTACTGTCACCCTAAGCTATTTTACGTAAAATAACGAATAAATCTGATAAAACGATGCATAAAAAAAATTTAGCATACAATTCAAACTGTTATTTATACGCTACAAAAAATAGTACTTCATTTTTTCTTCGTTTATTTGAATAAAACGATAAAAAAATTTTAAGCGGATATTAGGAGAATGGAAACGAAAACTTTCTTACTAGCGAAAGAGAACACAAGGCATCAAAGAAAATGCTGTAATTGTAATATTTAAGCTATTAACATAACAAAATATAATATTTTAAATAATATAAGCATCATAGAAAGTAATAGAGATTCGAATTCAACGATTCATCGAGTCTTTTTACTTATTAATTGGGTGACAGGGATTGGTACAAGTGTTTCAAGCATTTTGGTATTACTGTCATAGCAGTAGTTGCTCATGTACATGACACGACATAACCTTAAAATGACAGATAAATAGTATTAGGTTAGCTGGCAGTAATTGGGGTGTCAGTAATTCAGTCAAATACATTTGAAGGGTGTCAGTAATAGATCCCGTAATATATTTTTGAAATTGATGAATTTATACAGGAAAATCGAAGTTTTAAGATCCACCAAATTTTTTTCATCAAGTAAGCGTATTAAACAATAATAAATAACAAGAACAACATATACTTTTAGTCTATAAGTACAAAACTATAAGATAATGTCAGCGTCAACGCTTAATGTGTCAGTAATTGGGTCATTTACCCTAGGACATTTTAACTAAAGAGGGCAGCATACTCTTTCGTTTATTTGTGGATCCGTGAGAATCCTAAGGTTGGGGAATCTTTTATAGTTCCTCCGTGTAGATCGTAGGTAATTGTTATTTTTTTTATTGTTAAGCGAGGAGAAAGGAGAAGCGAAGAAACTGAGAGAAATGGATTTCGTGATTCTAGGTGTCTGTACTGGCTTCCGCACAATTCCCACACGTCTTTCCTACAGTAATTTTATCTGCTGATCGTCCAGTCCCTGATACTACACAGTATTTCCAGGTTGTACGTTGCACGGTGACAGCTGCGACAGGATCACCTGCAGCTGCGTCGCGCGATAAAGGCGCGCGGCGAATGCAATTACAGGAACCCAGGCAACAGCTAATTACACGGAAACGGGTGACGTCAGCGCTCGAACAGCGTTTCTTTGCGTACCACTGTACCCCAGTAATTCTTTCGGCCTGTCTTCTACCTTGAAGACCTTGGCATTGAAATTACAAGCGACAGCAACGAAAGAAACGAACGCGCACGATAGAAAGACAATCGCGGCTGGGTAAATACGGTCCGCAAATGCGAACGTACGAAGGAAAAGAGAGCTCGGTGCACCCTTTCACCGTCTGGCCCGCTCTGCGACTTCCACCCACGCCCCACTTTGCTCCGAAACTGATAAATACTTAACAACGATTCTTTCCTCTGTGGAAAGTCAATGTAAAATTCCATTCTGTTGAATTACAAAGGTATCGTACCCCCGCGTTGCAGGTGAAATAAAATTAGTTAGCGTAGAACGTTGAAGGAAAGATGAACGGGTTGAAGGATTGTTAGGAGAAGGGTCGAGAAGGTGAAACGAAAGAAATCGCACGATCCGCTGACGCAGCCGAAGGCGGGCAGCCGGCGTGTGTCGCAGAGCACGGAAATTGGCAAGGATCGAGATGGATTGGCGCACGAGCAAAAAGCTCCTGACCTTGAGGCGCACCAGTGACCTTGAGGGCGAGGGTACGGCTTCCGCATTGCCGCGAAATGGTGGGAGGCCTTTCGTCGCAGGGCTTTCGACCGGTCTCTCCAACCGCGTCCAGCCTGCCTCGCGAATCCAGCACCCAGATCGCAGTTTCATGGAAATTATCTATCAATCGCCGCCAATTTCGTGGAGGAAATTGACGTGACCGTGAATCTACTTGGAGTGGCAATAATCAATCGGCGACGCGACTTCCTTAAAACTGTCTGAGTTGGTCCGAGTTCCTCTACTTTGTGAAAACTTCAGGCAGAGTCAAAAACATTTCAGATCACCTGAATAACACTGAAAAAACCTAGACCCAAGAATAATTCCAAGAGAAATCATAGCAACAGCCAATCGAGACCCAGCAAGGACCACCGATCTCCGATTAATGAAGTCCATAATAAATGTAGCAGCGTGAGGAAGGAGGCGGAAGCTCGCGAGACCGTGTCCCCTCGGGACGATCATAAAAGAAAGAAGCGTCGGCCAACTCCCCTCGCATCGTCGCTTTTCTTCCTCGTTAAACAAACACTCGCACCCCGTGTCACAGGCCGGACGTGCCCCGCGACATTATTACCCGCGATAGGATCAACGGCGCGGCGCGGCTCTCAATTTAATTACGCGATCCTCCGGCGGCCTGGTTACGCGGAAAAAATGCACGGATTAATTATGAGCGCAATTAGGGGCGGCGATAACGAGCGCGCAATAAAGTCCTGAAATCGATCCAGTCTGCCGCGCTCCCGTTTCCACCGCCGAAGGTGCCCGCCACTGTCCCATAAGAGGACGCCCGTAATTTATTCGCCGTCAGATTAAGCCGTCCCATTAGCGGCAATCGATAGAAACGAAATCTTGTATTTGCCCGATCGGAAGACCAAGGGAGGCTGTTCGCGACCCGTCTATTACACGTGCCCCTGTGATTTATAATCGGGCGCGCGTAAGCGGGCAGACTGACCGGATATAGATCGCTGCTCAGACGACCGGATGAATATTAATTAACGACGTGGCTCGCGCGGGAACGTCCTAGAAGCTGGAAGCTTGAAAAACGGCAAGTAATGGGGGACGGTGCTGTGCGGTTCAATGGGGTGGCTATCGGGGATGATTCTGAGGATGGGGTGTATGGGGTGGGCAGTGGCGCATTCAGGATTTGAGGAGGGAGCCGAGTTGGATGGATAAAAATATTTTTAATGTAAATTCAGTAAAATTTATTAAGGGGGGATTGCGCCTTGTTGGGTCGAAAAAATGGGGGATTTTTTATGAATTTTTTGTACAAACGCGGCTCGACAAATTAATTTGTGGTTTGGCAGACTGTTTTGTTGTATCTTGAACTATTGTTCTGAAATTTTGGGTGACAGTGAAAAAATACATGGCCGATACAGAGAGAGAGCGTTGGAAAATAATCGGATGGCCCTGGCGTTGACGAAAAGTTCTGTAAAGGCTATCCGAAACACAAAAAAGGAACTTAATCTATATGAATGTGGCTATCTGTGGTAGTAGGTAGATTTATTGCCGCATCTGTAACCGTTTCTTTTTCATTTAAAGAAGTTTGCCCGATTTTGGGGCAAAACCTTTCTCAGACTCAAATCCCGGCGCTTCATCTTCTTCAAAAGACTATCATTTTAACATTTTATTAATTTTTTGTAATGCATCTACTACCACAGATAGTCACATTCGTATAGATTAAGAATCTCTTTTCCTTTTTGTGTTCCGGAAAACCTTCGCAGTACTTTTCGTCAACGCCAGGGCCACATGTTATTTTTTCACTGTCACACAAAAATTCAGAACAATAGTTCAAGGTACAACAAAACAGCCTGCCAAACCTCAAATCAATTTGTGAAACCGTTTTTGTGCAAAAAATTCACGAAGAATTACCTATCTTTCGACCCAATAACGCGCAATCCCTCCTTAACTGATTATAAAAATTTATTTAAACAATGAAATCCAGTTTTCTTTTCTTTTCACAAGGTCCTGAATAACTTCAATCGTGGTTACATTAACCTCCCCTCTGGGAATTTGTATTTTGATAGTGCATAAATTTACTAACCGCTAACCCTTCCAATCGACTTACCACCGTGAACGCCAGGCGGAATATAATCTCGGTGTTTCCATTGCGATTAAATGGAAAGATCGAATAGCTGGCGGTGGCAACGAGAACAGGTATCAATCAAATTAGTTGCCACGACTAGAAAGGGGATCGACCCAGCCCGATTAATAACGGTCACGATTATGCGTGCCGCTACTATAATTTATAATCGAACGGACGAACGACGTTGAAATTTATACGCGCTGGATGAACGGTGGGAGGGGAGGGGGGGATGGTGGAAATTCGCCGTGAATTAATCAACCGCGGCGTGCGCGAAAAGCCGGCAGCAAGGCTGGCGGGAGCTTGTCTCCGCGTATTCCGCGTGTTTAAAGTATGAAAATAAATGTGCCACGCGGACGGCCGGCTCTCGCGGCACCGAGCAAATATTTACACGGCGAAGCGCGCGAAACGTTGCGGGGCCGCTATAAATCACGGGGAAACGGACGCGTTCGAGGGGTCCTACGTTGCGTGGCACCTCGCTGAAGGGTTGTCGTGTAGCGTGAATTATTCGTAGCGAAACGAATTCACAGATTGCTGGGAGCGTAGCAATTTAGAAGCGGAGCCATCCGAGGCATTCGAAAGTTGCCCTGCTGGGGCCACGTCCTCGCGAGAATCGCTCTCTTGAGGTTCCGTAAGACGAGTTTAGATGCTGACAGACAAACATGGGGAAAGTGAACCATACTGAAGAGGAATTTAAGCTTCCTCGGTGGAAGGATTTGGAATAAATTTGTAGAAAGCACTGTGTTCCGTTTGAATCGCAGGTAAAAGGGGAATTTTTGATGAATTTCGAAGACGATGTGCTTATCGACGCGATCGAGTCATCCGATATCGATGTAACGGTACCAAGAACTTACATCGAGGCTCTTTCGTGCTCCAAGGAACGTTCGACTCCGATAAATTCGCGGAGAACGAGCGGCTAGGGACAAACCGTGCAAACCCTGTAATTAATACCGCTCGATTATGCATACTAGGCGATAATTTATAATTGACTCGGCAGCCACGCGCTCCAAGTTGCACGAACGATCGATTACAGCTCGTTAGGTTGATTTACAGGCATCGGGAGAGACTTTCCTGTCAGCCCCTCTTCCCTTAACTACTCCCGTGCTCGAGACTCCGCAAGAAGAATCCCCCTGTTCGCAGAACATCGCGAGCTCTTATGGCGAACGTAACGGGGGCCCGTTCGAGGACTCTGCTCCTCGAGGAATCGAGCAGCTTCTGCCTCGAGGAGGATTCGTGGAAACTGTGCCGGTCTGACTACGGAAATTTGAAGAAAAGGGTTGCGCGCGAGAATGAGCAAACTGTTCCTGTTAGAGCAGGGGAATTGGAATAGATTGGATCGAAGTAGTAGTGGGCGTTATATGTCAGACACGGAAACTCTCGTATCGTATGAATGGGGATTTATTGTTTCGAGAAATTGCTGAAAAACAGCTCTTCGGTCTGTTACGGAAAAATCGTTCGACGAGAGTGCGAAGCTCCAATATTTTACGCAAACAAGTTGCCTCCGCGAGCCGTACAAATATCAAACACTCGCCACGTTCCTGCAGACGCACACAGGGGCGCGGAATCGATAACAGCGCGGTTTAAATATTCGTATTTGCAAAACTAAAACGACGTATCGTTCGTCCAATACGATATTCATGAGCCAGCCGTTGTAATAATTTCAGGGGAGCGCGTTTTCACTCGGTTTGCCCGGCGTTTCTTCCAATTCGACTCTGCCGTCGATTCGTTCCCTCGTTAACTAAATTTTCCCGCGATATTTTCGAGCCAGTCGAGTCAACGATCCTCGGAAATAATGCAAGTTCGCTCGCGGGCCGAAAATAAAAACAGAGGAAGAAGGAGGCAATTCTGTGGTCGCGTTCGAACGCGCGCGCAATTTCCTCGCGATGCGACGTCGCGGCATCGATCGCTGGGAATTAGCATCGGTGTAAGTGCTGTGGCGTATTTACACGTATAAGCTCCGGCTTAACTTTCGGCTCTAACTAGTTTAAACTTAACGCCAGAGAAACTGCGGTTCCAGCAGAACTACCAGGCAAGCGCGCACTCTCCTAGATGTCTGGGGGGATGTCGGAGGAGGGACTTGTCCAACAGTTACGCGATAATAGAGCGGTAAGCGAGTCGACAGAGAGAAAGTAAGATTATATGAATCTCCTCTTGTCCTTTTTCTCGGGGGAAAAGCCTCTGCGAGCGATGGCTAATAATATCGCCCGGCTAATGTGTGCCGTAATTCGTTCGGATTACCGTAATCCTGGTCCATGCTCTGTGTTCCAGATACTAGCCTCGAAAGATAAGGAATTTTGAAGGGATATTTCGGAATTCCATTCCGATGCGAGCAACGCTTTACTATCGTTTTTGCGGGATGAAAGGAGATCAGCCGTCCAATAAATACATGTACCAATTTCCTCAAGTGCAAAAGCAACGTCGTAAAAACGTCGCGAAATAAAAGCCAGACAGGGACTGGTTTCGCGAGCAACAACGCAGAAGGAACACCCACACGACCCAGACCCAGACTCCGCCGTTCGATCGATCGCGCAAACAACTCGCAACCCCTCGAAAATCGTCGCAACCCCGCGGACGTTCTACCAGCTCGGCATTCGAGCCCCTCAATCCCTGTTAACTCTACCCTCTGCTGGGTTTAATCTATACCAGACCTAACCCAGGCTGTGCGGCACGTACAATTCTGCGAATCTAAACTATGGATCTGTGGGCATGGCGGAATTGAGCCCAGGCTCCGCAAAATCTCCAATATTTCACGTTTAACTTGCTCCAGCTTTAGATCGCGGGAAAACTGATCTGTATTATTGTTGAATTGTGTTAGATCTTAGCTGTGGCGCGCGTGGGTGGTGTTGTATTCTAGGCTATGCTAAGTGTTGATCTGGGAGTGATCAAGCTCAGGACCATTGAAGCTACTCAACTTCCCCAACGCCTTCGGACTTTCAAGCCCCCGGACAATATCCAAAGCGACTGGGACCGCGAACAATTCGAATGGCCCCGGAATAGTCGACGCAGAGAATTGGCCATACATCAGTACACGTGACAAGGCATCGGGTCTAACCCATTTTCCACGCCGCAATGCCACAATGGCCCATGAGAAGGCTTTTAGCCGGGAATAAGCCGCGGACAGGCCGAGTCTGGATCGACAAAAGGCGAGAAACGCGCGAAACGTGACCCGATATCCTTCGAGGACGCCCTTCGGCAGCGCCCCGCGATGAAAGACCCAGGTGAGCGGGCGAAGAGAGAGGGTGGACGGCTGCGGAAGGGAAACCGGATGGGACGGTCTCGGTATCTAGATGATACGGCCGCCACGCTTCGCCCGCTGCCCTTACGAAACCGGATGGAGCTGTTCATCTAGAAATCTAGATGAACGATCTGCTCGAATCCCTTTTGCTTCGTCATAATTCGGGAAACGCTTCGACTACTCTGGTTGGAAAGCTGAACTTGCACCTGTTTTCTATTAAAGAAGATAGGGTTTCATTTCGGATGGCAGTTATAGAGCCACGGGAAATGAATCCAAGAATTCGCGTGAAACAGAAGAGGCGACCAAGTATTGGCTCTCAAGAGATACGGAACGACCACGCTTACCGTCAATGCCCAGATGCAGATGCTTTCGTTCGAATGTTCGTTAAAGTTTAAGCGAATCCAGACCCCGCCGATCTGGGCTAAACTTTTTAATAAGACGTCGCGGCCGTGCCGTGACTTTTTAAGCGAGCTCCGCCTCGCTGCCTCCACGAGATCGCCCGCTAAAATCCGCTTTCGCGACTCGCGAACCGTTAGACCGCGCGCACTGAGACGCGGCGAGGTCTTAAATAAACTCCGCCGTCGACCTAACAAGCAGAGGCGAACTCGACGCGGTGGCCAGCGGAATCTTGAAAGAAAAAGACAGGAGAGCTCGGTGTTCTAGCTGATATTCCCAGACGTATCATGGTGGGATTCCAAAGTCCCTTCTTCCACTGAAATCTATCATACTAAGTACCTAATCACCAAAGTTCATGGAAATAGTTCCCCCATGGAAATAAACCCTCTGTGCCTACACGCAAATCAAGCTCATGATTCCTGGTACATCAAAGTGACTGTAATAAAAACTTATTCCACGCGAAATGTCTCCTCTTCAAACCCTAAAGCATCCCCAAATCACCCTTCCCACCTCGCGCCAATGGACCAACATAAAAATTGGTTATATCGGGGCTCGTCGCCGTCTCGACGTCGCGTTTCCCCGAGGTCGACGTCCCTTCGCCCTTCAACGACCATCAGCCGCCGGTGTCCCAACCCCCGTGGGGGTTGGAGGGCCCTGTGCGATGCGTGGCCGAAAAAGAAGGACGCCTGTTGCTGGCGCTATGGCCACGGATAGAGGACGTTTTAAAGCGAGCCAGCCAATCGATACGATTCGAGGTCGACCTGATAACCTTTGCTAATGGAGGCTCTCGAGCGTCGTCGAGGTGGAGGGACGTGAATCCCGATCGGGCTACCGTGTGCTGGGGGAGGGGTCAACGCCTCGTTGCAAACGCGCGCTCTCCTTCAAACCAAATCCATATTTTTCAGGGGAACGAATGTAGCAACGAAGCTTTTCACTCTCGTGGCTGAAGAGTGGGGGGGGGTGCCATCCCCTGGTAGGTAAAAGTGTCAGGGACGTTTCTTTTTCAATTGTGTGCTGTAGTGTGCAACTACTCCGGAGGAGGAGGATCAGTTGATTCGATGATAGTGGTACGTAAAAGTTGGGTCGTTAGAGTCTCTTTGCCTTGATTGGTTCTTTGAAGGGTGGATGCAAAAGGTGCCGAGATTGAAGATCGAGTTTACACTGATTGTCCTCGCCAAGGTGCTGAAATTTATCAATTTCAGCAGCGATATTTCTATTTACGAGATAAGATCGATAAACGGTGGTGCACGAAAGTGCAACGCCTTCCAGCGTGGAACGAGCGTTTAGAAGGCACGCAAGAATTCCTCCGATAAATTTATCCGCGAGTTCGCGTCGGGGTTATTAAATCGAGCGCGGTAAAACCAGGATTCTCTCTGTTTACGGTCTTCCTCTTTTCTCTATTTCGGCCCCTTTGCGATGCACTCCCTCTTCCGCTTGAATCCACTGATCTCTTCTACGCTTCGATACAACACTCGATACTAATCTGTTTCCAACCCTTGCGCATCGAATTTTATCCTGCAAGACAAAGAATCGTGTGAAGATTCGAGGGAAGTGGAAGGGATTGGAGGTAACAGTGACCGCGAGCTCCGGTTCGATCCGTCGCATCGAGCTTTCCAACGCATCCGCATTGCGCAGCACGTGATCGAGCATCCGCTCTAAAGGCTGAGGTGGTTTTCGAGGGGTGAGGGCAAGTTTCTTGTGAGCGAGGAATTGTTTGAGTTCGCTGTACCTTTTTCTCCGCGAGGAGAGAGAGAGGTTTCAGAGCCAGAGGCCCAGCCACGGCTTTAATTCCGTCGTCTAGACGCTTTTGTCTGGCCAAGAACCGCGTCTTCCCTTTTGTCGATTCGCGTACGATATATGTACCTACACGCTGGCGCGCGAGGCTTGTTATGACGCACTTATACGCATTTCACCGGGCACATTTCACTGTGAATCACTTCACTGCTTTCTTGCCCGCTCCTTTCCGCTCTAAATTATGAAAATCTGAAGACTCGAGCAACCCAGGTGGTAACAAAAGCCGGGGATTAATGGTTCGTTGATTCTTTGCCAGAAATCACAAGCTCCCACTGATATCCTTCCTATTAAGAAAAACTACCAAGGAAATTACGCGACAAGGTCCGGAGGCTGCTAAATTCAACTAATTTGAAGAAGAATGATCCTCACTGGTGTACACAGCTTAAGAATGACTCGTGATACTGGGATCACTCTAAACCCCAAGCGCTGCCGTGGATCGTAGAGCGGGCAAAATTTCGGATGCTGATAGAAACCGCAGTCAGATTAAACTTTGGAAGCCAGTGTTGCGTTCGTTCGGCTATCCGGCTCTCCTCGAAGCGTTTCATCGCGCCCGAGCCGTAATATCGGCTGAACGGTACCCGGTGTGCGTGCCACCCCGCGATTATTGTGCGTACGTGTGCCATATTGCGTGCTAAGGTCCACGCCAGCCCGGGCTGGGGCTGGACGTGTCCAGCTTTATATATTTTATGCCCGATACGACGGGCACGCGAACCACGGGTACGATAAACCGTGCCAGCAAATGAGAGACAAAGGAGGGCGACCCGCGTTAGAAAAATGCTCCGCGATAGTGGGCACAGAGAAGTTTGATTTGTGGGCACGGTTGCTTGGCGAGTGGCCACTGTGGGCCTGCAAATGGGACTGTTCCGATTCTACACCCATGGCGTGACGGATTTGAATTATTGCTCTGGGTGTAAATTATGCTGGAGGTGGGAACTAGAGCCGGGATGTCCTAAACGTAGCATACGCTAGCCCTGGGTCAGCCTGAAACCCAGATTAAAGCCCAGGTTAACGAGGATTTAGCCTACGTTGGTCTACGCGGTTGCGAACCCGGGTTAATCTGGACCTAGGTTACTTAAACTCGGGTTAATCTCGACCCAGACTGCTGGAAACCTAGATTAACCTAGATCTGGCTTACTGCAAACGTAGTTTGTCCTAGACGCCCGGTAAACCCAGGCTGCGCTGCAACTAAGTTAACTTGAACCTACGATCGCCTAAATTTGGTATCTGAGCTGCGCGGATAGGCCTACGGATTCAGCCTACGTTGCTACAGAGACAGACGAGTAAAAAGAGTGAAGAGCGCCGAGTCCTTTCAAAGTCGATACGTCCCCAACGAAGGGCCACTTATAACAGCCATAACACGCAGTTGCAGCGTCTACATGCAGGCGGTGGCATGAGGGACAGGCGGATCCTTGCCATCTGCGCTGCAACAGCTGCAATGGTGGATGCAGCGGGGTGCATCGAGCCAGGGCCCCGTCCTTAATCTACTTTCATTATATTTTCGCAATTATCCGTTCGCGCACCACGGAATCCTCTTTACCAGAGCTGGGCACGCTCCCTGACCATTGTACGCTTTCTTATGTTTCAACAAATTTTGCAGGGATCACGGCGAGTGCTCCTGCACGTTCATAGTTGTTACTCTATGGGACTTTTTTCAGTTACGAGATCTACGACCTGTACTTGGGAGTAGAGTTCCAAGGGGTAGAACGATGGTTTTCGAAGCCCCAATTTTCGATCTCATATAAAAGATATTCAGCAAGTTTATTGCGAAGTGAAAAGAACATCTTTCCACTTTACTCAGATCGAACGACCCAAAAAATCCGCTTACCCCTTCGCAACGCATCCTAGTACCGATCAAAGGGGAAAAGGAGGAAGGCGTTGAACGTCAAAGCAGCCAGGGCCTGGAAAGCAAGAATCAACGAGCGATCTCGAACATCGCGAGGGTTGTCTTAATTAGATCGCGACTCCCAGCACGCTTTGCCTCTCGTTCTTCCTCAACCGGGAAGCACGTCGGTGCACGGGCAAGTCGTTGAAACGATGCAGACGTAACGAGAGAAAGAGGTCTCGAGTGTGCCGTGGCCCTTCACCGATCAAAGCAGATCCGAAACTTGCACCCGAAGAACAAGGAGCCCCGAGTGCCTCCTCGTCCGATGTATCAACGATCAAAGGGGTAATCGGAGGCATTCGTTTTTTCTTCCCAGTAATTAAGCACCGACCCCCGAGCCGCGCGGAAAGTTACGTGCCGTCGCAAGGATCCTCGCGGATCGTTCCGCAACGGTGAACCGGGGATCTGGTCGCAGAAATGGGGAAGGACAGGGCTCGTCGAACGGTTCGCCGCGATGACAAGCGACATGCAGGGAAGCCTGGAGGTAAAAAACCGTGGCCTCCAGCCATGGAACAGCGAGGCTGCCTCGAAAGCACTAAAAATCCACGCAACAGGTCGTTCTGTTCAGCTTGGGTGAATCGCGACGAATACGCGCGTGTCTCTTCGCCACGCACGTGTTGTCCCTCTCTGTCTGGCCTACCTATACGCACGCGTGAACGAGCGTGTATCCTTTTACGCTCGAAACCGCCCACTTTCCGTGGCCAATGAAGCCTATCGATATGGCTGGTGTATCGCTGAATTAGACGCTTCGCGGAGTAGCATTTGAATTAAGAAGGTAGACCCGTTTCTTATGAATGAGAGTGGAGTGGAATTTGGAAGTGCGTGGCTGGTTACCGCAGCCGCGGAGACGAGAACGGTCGCAGAATCAACTGAAACGCTGAGAAATATGAGCACCGCGTCAGCCAATCCTCTCCGCAAGAATTTCTTCGCCATCCCCGTGGCAGCAGGCTGCCTCGTTCCGAGCGGACTTGGCACCAGCAGCCTGGAGGAACGAAGGTCTGCCAGTTAGCCGCGGTGGAACAGGTCTCCGGTTCCGCAGACGAGATCTTTGTCTTCGCGCCACAATGATCCTCCGCAGCGAGGACGAACCGCGAAGGCGTTTCACAGGGAAACGTTGTATAATACCAACGTGGTCGACGCTCGTTTCGTCTCGCAGAGGAGAGGCATGTAAGTGGAGCTCCAACAGCGGAAAACTGGAGCACATTCTCTCCTCGGGAGAGAACGGGATTGTCCAGAATAGAACAGTCGTGACGCTGTTATCGGTCGCTCGTTCCTTTTTTCAGATCGAGCACAGCATTCTGAGAATATCAGTCCACTAGGAATCGAGCAGCCGCTTCTTTCGATGGAGAATTCATAGAAACACAGAGGGGGATCGGAACCAGTACCATTTATAATTCATAGACTGTCAGCTTGTAGTTTACTATCTCTGGTGTTCAATACGTGAAAACGAAAACTCCCCTAGAATAACCCTCGATTTTCCTGTCAATAAATCCTTCTTCTATCCATCCCCCAATTTCGCGCAACCCTCCAAAATCATAGAATTTCGTATTTCAAGTTACCCGCCGGGCGAGCCTCCCACCACCCACCCTCAGCCCAATTAATCCACCCCGGGCGCGTGGATAATCGGTGGATCATAGACGCCGGTGTCCAAAGGGAGGGCGGCAGGGTGGGCGAAGCCAGCAGATCGCGTATCAGTCGATCGCATAAAGGTTCCAATTAACGGTTACACACACGATATGCCCAGGGAGTTGGGGCACAACAGAGGCATCGGCATCGCCATTAGGCAGCGTAACGACGGCCACGACGGTGGCAGAGGGTTGCCGGTTTGCAGTGAATACGCCGGATCGCCGGGGGTTGCGCGCACGTCCAAAGGGGGCGAGTTTGCACTGGGCATACACAGACGATAAACAAGGCCGCGGCGCATATAAGGCCTGTACAAACTTGTCAGCCCGACAAACCTGACGATGATTTATGACTGAGGTCCTGGGTGAAAGGGGCCTGCCACCCCCCATTGTCGCGGGGCAAATCTGCGCCCCTGATCGCTCAGGAATAAAGGAACGGGGCCAGGACGTGGTCCAGCTTCCCCTTACCATCTTTCCTGGCTTGGACTGGAAGATCCTTGGTCTCAGGGATTGTCTGTGTCTCGACTATCAAGTGGACACAAGTAGGGGGTGGGTTGAAAGAATTGCTGAGAAATCGTTTCTAATGGCAAGAAAAATGGGGTCAGGAAACTCGAAGCTTCTATTTTGCTTTTGGTTAGGGAAATTTGATTTGAGGGTAATCGTTCACGATTAGGAGTGAATCTGATCCAAGATGCCGTTCGGAAGCAATCAAGTTTAGAACCGCCGTCATCCCCATCCAATTGTTCAGCGGTGCAAATCTCCGCCAAGTCCCTCTCGAACTTTATTATATTTACGAGGGAATACCCGAGAAACTCTCGGCCGTTTTTCGGCAATTAAATTCGAAGAAGAAGAAACGCAAAAGTTGCTGCAACTTCGACGGCCCCTCCGCCAGCCCCACCCCCACCGTATTGTTGCAGAACATCGATCCGCCGCCTAATTAGGGGCGCTTTTCAATTTCGTCCAATTGGAGGATCCGCGGAAATTCCCCTCTCAAGTTCACTGTTCGGAACTTTCTCCAAATCGTATTTCGGGCCAACGTGTAAATATAATAGATGACGCGGAAAGGGAGACTCTTCGGGAAGAAGTATTATACATTCATTCCCAATACGTTCAGTGAATTCCTAAGCCTCATTTGCATGTGTCAACGAGTGACCAAATGGGGCAATTGGCAATCCAAATGGGTCACGAACGAAGGCTCTTGGACAACAGTGTTCACTGAAGCTGTACCTCAACGAATTTCCCTGAAATTCACTCGTCAGATCCTGGAGTTACCAACAATTAAATTTCCTCCGGTTACACCCTCCGTTTCGCGGACATTTCCACGATTCCCCATAAACTCGTCTCGCCACCGGCTGCCTGGAACTTCTCCGCCGTCCGAGAATTTTGGAAAACATGAAGCTTCGCGGAACTCGAATTTACGATCCCGTCTCGTGGACACGGCGATCGATCCCCTAGGCGGGTATACAACAATGCCTCGAAACAAAAACGTGACGTGACGCCACGCACGTGCTGTGGACATAAAATATGCGTGCACGGCGTGTTTGTGAACGTCAATCGGAGCCACGGCATGTCGGATGGATGGATCGATGGTTGAACGGCTGTGAAACACCGTTTCAACGTTGTTCCACCACCAGTGTCTGGCCGGGGATCGATCCGAACCCCCTGTATACTCGTGCAAACGTATCGTTGGATCTCTAGTTCGTTAGTGATCGTACAAATCCCTTCGTTTTGTCGCTGGGGCAGAAAATGCACTCTGACTTGATCTCGGCCGATGCAGTGGGTAAATAATTGTATGTACGTGGACACTAAGTAAGCTTTAAGAAACCTGGAATCTTGGAAAAAGAAAGTCAAGCGAAACATTTATCAGTTGGAAAAACACCCTTATCATCAGACTTCTCTGATACACATACATAGGATAAGTAGAGGAACTGATAGCATCAGGAACGAAAGTTCAATGATTTTCCAAGTCAGAAAAGAAATCCTATTAATTTGTGCGTTAGTTTTAACGCAAGCAAGTGTTTAAAAACCGAGGATGAAGAGGCAACGAGCCTAAATTCCAGACGAGTTGATGGAACAGAAGGGTCGCAATAACCGAAGGATTCGCTTGGAGGATCAACAGGAGCCGTTGTCCAGCGTCGTCCAAGTGCTCCGTTGGAAGGAATCCGACAGGTCGGAGACTGCAGGGCATCTAACAGTCAAGTGCCCCGTCCCTTCGAGCTGTCGATAACATTCGACTGCGGAGCGTTCAGAGGAAGGACAGTCGTGACAAGATGCTCGAGCCAGGTTGATCGTGTCCCCGTGTGTTTCATCACTAAAATCCTATTACCGTCGATATATAGCAAACACAATCGGCATCGATCGTGTCCTGTCGCCGGCTCCGCCTCTACTTGGCCACTTGCAAACGTGGAATCCGGCTCGCGTACATGTCGCTCTGCATTACCACACTTTCCAATTCCCCTGATCGTACACCAAGCCCACAAGTGTTTCTGAAATCGTATGACAATTGCCTCGGAGTCCCCACAAACCTCGAGGGCACGGATAGCTCCAGATCCTCGGATAACGAAGTGAATATCAAGAGTAGCAGAAAAACTACTGCATCGAAATAGAAAATGAATATTGAAGTACCAATTTGCCGAGCACTTGCAGTTATCAAGATGTCCATGAATTCTACAAGAGTCTCACGCTTTAACAGCACCGGCGGGCAACTCAGGAGCGTGTTAAATACGTTTAATCAAGGGTGGCTGGCCCCACGGGCGCCCTCGCCTTCGTGGAATCTTGCAAGGGCTTCGGGAGGACCTTGGCGAAGGGTGTACCCCGCCAGAAGGGCTGATAAACGCGTGCTGTCCGCGACACTCGAGAGAGAGAGAGAGAGAGAGACCCGATTACACCGGGGGTGTTTATGTGGTCAAGCGAATCCTGGGGAAAAGGGGCCGTCGCTCGATATTGGGCTGAGGGCGAGGGTGGCCGGACAAAGGGCGAGCCCTCGACGCCCTGGACAAGAAGGATCGCGAGGGGGAGGGAGAAACTTTGCCAATTCTCCTTCACGACGTAATAAGTCGTTGCGAACGGAGGCGACGGTAAAAGGGCCGGTCGATCGATCGGAGCTGGGCTCTGCCGAGTTAATTCTTGCCTTTCGTTTACCCCTTAATTCGGGGTGGTGCGGAACAGAAAAGAGCATCCCCGAGTCGTTTCATCGCACTGGATGCCTTCGAATGTCCACGGATCACGAGCTCCAGTATTGCAGCCAGAGAGAAATCTTTCCGCGCGGATAGAAATATGTTGCGCGTGCTTCGAAGCATGACTAAAATTGAAATTTCAGACGAACGAGATCCTCGGTCGATTTCAAGCCCGCGTTCACAATTTTCCCCGACGATTTCCTGTGTAGACAATCGAAAGATATCCGCAGTCAGCTCGCCACGCTGGGATAGCAATTCGCCAAACGGTCGATGGGAATTTCGAGGGTACAACAGCGATGGTTTCGCGGCCGCGAGAGCTCGCCTGTTCGCCTGCTCGCTCATTCGCTTGTTCCCCCGCGAATCCCGCGTTTTTCACCCATTATCGTTTGACGTACGGCCGCGTATGGTCGTAACACACGTCGATGGATGGCCATCCACGAACGATGTTCCTATTAATAACCCGGCCGCCAAAGGGGATGGGTCGCGTCGATTTTTCGAAAAACCGCGGAAAACGATTCGACCAATCGGAAATAAATCGGCGCGGCTCGTTTGAAAAATTTTTAATTCCGTTATCGGTGGTGCCGCCTCCGCTCTCAGCCGCGCGTGTGCCTGTGTGCAAACGACGAGGCCAGTGGACTGGGGAAAATTGAAAAAGAGCAAAAATATCGGTGGACGGGGGGCGACTGTTGGCGATCCACCTTCGGTTCTGTTTAATTTCACTCGATAATTCGATGCTGAATTGGATAGGTCCGAAATGGAGGAATATAGTTTGGAAACTCAATTAATATTAATGCATCAATAATTTCGTAAGCTAGGATGCCGGCGAACTTGTGGAAACAAATATGAAACAGCAAATTCTTCCAGCATCTTGATAACAGCTTCCAAGAAACCGAAGTTCCTCAACCTCCGAAATTAATATGCAACTTGCTCGAGATGGTACAGTATTCCTGACTTGCAGAATCCGAATTCTCAAACTCCCGCGTCTCTCCACGATCGATACACGTATCCACAAGAACATAGGAATTCAGCGCCTAATCCCGAATCTGGGCTTCTTATAACGCGCTAATGAGAAGCTTAGAATAAAGAAACGCGCGTCAATTACACGGGAACAGGCTAAAGGAGCAAGCCACTCCGTCGACAATGACTTCGGTAGCACCTCGGTCCATGGAAGATCAGCTTTTAAGTGGGAAGAAACAGCTTGTCGTGGATGTACAGAGTGGCACGTGGGCGAGAGGATTCTTCACGGGGACAGGATTTACAATACCGGCGACGAGGACAGCTCTAACGACGTCCACGATGGCAATAACGACGACAGCCATAAGAAACCCGCCGCAAACGCTATGATAATGTTGCCGCGAGCACAACATTAGCCCCGAGCGCGCGCCATTAAGGAGAGAGGAAAGATTATTCGCCAATAAATGGCTCTGCCTCCTTGTAAATCGTATCGACGCAATAATCTTCCCTCGCCAAATACGGCAATGATTTACTCACCGAAACCTCCGATCGAAGGGGATTCGGTCAGCTGCGATAATCTTACCGAAGAAGAGGCTTTATTGATTTCAAGTATCCGTGACGCAAGCTCTTCCTTGCGCTGGCTGGTTCGACGAATGCCGACTAATTTTGAGCAACTCCGTTGCTGAAATTGCATACAGGGATTCGTCTGTTCCTTTTTCGAATATTACATGACCAAAACGAGGGGTTATTATTGAGAGAACAAATTGGCGGAAAAACGGAGTCACCATTTGCTTCCCTCGGTTAATGCTTTCATCTTCATTGAGGACGAGATTATTCAAGATCTGGGGAGAACAGCGTGGGTAGAGGACGCTTTACCAAACGAGGTGTTCGATTAGAAATTCTGCAGCGCGCCGGAGAACGACTCCGCGTAGGACGAAGGGCCGCGTCGAAGTAACGGCGAATCGGCTGGGCTGATTGAACAGCGGGCGACAGACTCCAATAGAATTTCGATCGATCGGGCCTGACGTAAATTGCTGCAGACGCACGGACGCTGCGACGCAAAAACCAATTAACCCACATACCGGAAAATTTCGCTCGATACCGAAACGCCTGGCTTTTCCTTCCTTCCTGACATGGGAAGTCGAGGGACAAGGAGCATTCCTGCTCACCGTGAGAAACGCAAGCAGCTCGACAAACTATTTCACCGAGCCATTTCCTTTCTAATTCTACGATCCTTCGCACCCCCTCGGTTAAATCGTCAAATCCTCGGACATCTCGTGAAGCAGAGAATTAATTCAATAAAATCAAATACATAAATCGCTGTTGGACAACGTTCGTCCCGCCGCAGAGTACACGATGGATTTGTTTTAACTTGTTCTCGCTGATTCTTTTTTTTTTTTAATCGCGCCACGACCGTGACACGCGAACAAAGGAAAGCAGACGCGCTTTATCGCGCTGGAAACTCGATGATTTCGTTCGCTCCACTTTTGTCGAGTCTTCTGGCAGCCATTGTCCGAACGGTTTCGAAATCGCGGAGAAATTCGCCCGGCGCTCCCCGGCGAACGCCTTGGAGAATGAAATGTACGTTGTGTCTAAATCGACTGGGAAAGAAAGCGTCGAATTTACAAAGGGACCGCTAGGGCTGTCCCGGCGAGCAATTCGCGAGGAAAGCAGCCGCGGCTCGCGTGGCCGAATACGCGGGCAATTAGGGTCGCATGGAATATGAACGAATACGAGGACAGCGAAAAATAGCCCGTTACTGTCCCAGAAACAATTAACGATATCTAGGCCGTTATAAATAATTACAACGGCGATGTGCACGCCGCGTCGCCCGCATCTCTCGTATCTCTCTTAATTAGTCCATTTCATTTTAACGAGCCGTAATCTGCCTGCCGGGCGATTATTTTTTTTTCGTCGCTTCGGCGCTGCCCGTCCGACCGAAGTCGCGAAGCGCTTGGGATATTTAAAAGAACGGGGCAGTATGTTATTCCGACTCCTCGGCTCTCTATCGCGCGGCCAGACATCTTTCAGATTACTCGATGATGTCCTTCCATCCACTCGCAATTAACCCCGCGTGTGATCTACATTTTCATTCCTCCGGCGCGGCTTCTGTCCCGGATTCTCTCGTTTGTGGGATGATTACGCTAATTAAAGAATCCTTTCTCCCACAAGCGCGATAGTCGAGGCGACTGCGAATACTGTAGCTTACAATTAGATCCGAAGTGCAGCTCGGAGCAGCCACTTCGAATGGCTGGAATGTGTCAGACGGCTGCCACTGTCCCCGCTATTCGCGGTGCTCGAGGATGCTTTCTTCCGAGTATCACACTCGGCCAGCTGAAACGCGAGGACCCACTTTCCTCGGCGTGGCACGAGAAACCGACTTTAAGGTCACGCTGCCACGCCGCCTGGACGGCTGGACGTAACCGGAGCATCGTCGGTGACGTAAACGCAAATCCGAAGCCCCCTGGGAACGGTCGGATTAATGCAGTTATGAGATTCTTCATATCCAGGCATGCAGCACAGCCGCGTCGTCTTTTTCTGCGTTTCCAATCTTCCAGCAACAATCTCTAATTGCCACTGGATTCCATCTTACCGCATCCCGATACTTTTATCCAACGCGATACTGTTATTAAATATCAGTTTCTCGGCATCCTGCCTTGGGGAGAGGTAACTCGATGCGAAATCAGTTGTGGGAGAAGATGGAGAAGGAGGAGATCCACTGAATGTATTTTTGGATATTAAATAGTGTAAGAGTTCTGAAGAGTCGTGACGATGCGAGTGCAGCCCTGTAATTAGTGGCTCGGCACACATTTTGCCTTGCAAGTTAGGTCCCCTTGCGCAAGCCACGCTGCAGATTCGTTAATCGTCGACGTTCGACAAAGAGTCTCGCGGCAAAACGCTCGATGCTCGCGTCGCGGAAAAACTGATTCGCCGCCGAAGGCGTGGTAAACTAGTGAGCGATATTGTTAACGAAGCAGCGGGCTGGCCACGCGACGCGACAACGGCGGACTAAGCCAACAAGATCGTTCGACGTTCCATTTCAGCGCTGCTAAAAGTGAGTAAAAAAGGACGGCGCACCGGCCAGGGAAAATTCTGTTACAGCGTATAAATCAGTTACGGTACAGCGACCGCGGCAAAAGTCGCGAAAACGCCGAGCGTTTTTGCCAGCCGGCGTACGCGACTGACGAAACGCTTCCTGTGTTACGAATCTGCAGCGCGTGCCCGCGATTTTTCGCGAGCCCATAGTTCACCCGTTTCGCTGCTGCCGAAACGCGGCTGACCTTCGGCCCACTTCGGCCTGTCAATCTCTGCAGCCGAGCTGCGATCGATCGTGGCACGATCGATGGACCCTCTATCGGAAAAGATTAACTGCACAGCGGAGGAAGTTAACGAAACATTGAAAGCCTGAAAGCGAGCATATCCTGTGGCACCAACGGTCGGGGGATGGTAGAGATTCATGGAAATGATAAAAATTGGAGCGATTCGGTGAAAGGGAGCGTTCTATCTGCGAGGGAAGAGGAAACCAGCACTGTGTACATTTTAATGCCACTTGGCGGTCATCGATATTCATCAGTGTTGATCGATATTCATCGATATCTATCGATCCACGGTCGATTGGCGCGCGATATCGCTTCCATACCTAGAGCACGGAGACGCGTCGTCGCGCACACGGACCCATCCAGGCACCTATTAACCACCGTGCAATTAGCATATCCTGCGTCGCGGCGGTGCACACACGCGCGCACTGCGTGCGCTACATAATGCATCGACCAAGCTGCATGGCAGGGAATCAGGGGAACAGAGGAAAGGAGGGAGGGAGGCAAGTCCCACGGGGAAACGGTGCAGTGCCGTTGCACCAGATGCCACGCGAAGAGGGCGTGGTGGGGGATGAAGGGCAACGGGAAAATCCAAGGGAAACTTATAATTAGTTGTTGTGGAGAGAATCGAGAGGGTTGAGTCTGGTGAGATGTTAGATTCGCCTGGAATCTGGAATAATCAGAAGATTCGTCACTTCGTCTTTGAGATCGTACATCTACCAGTATCCCCTTCCCGAACGAAGAATATCTCTGTTTACGCAGCAATCTTCGCGGAATCCTCCTAATCCAGAACGTTTCGAGAAACCCGCTAACTTCTGAGGAATCCAAAGCCCCGACTTTGGCTCCCGAAACCCGCGACACGATATCGATTCAGCCTCCGCCGAGGCGAGCAGCGAGGCGCGCCTTTCAAGCGGCGAGGCACCGTCGCAAGCGCCGAGGGAGCAGCCGCGGAAACGTTTCCAGGAAGAAAACAGTAAAAGGCGAGGAAAAAGGAGATCGGGTCGCCAGCAGCTTCGCGCCGGATGAACGGCTGCTCTCGCCCACGATTCTAAAACTGTGCTCTTTTCCTTTCTTCCCTCGCCAGCTTAGTCCCTGCCCTTGAAGCACCGACAAAGGCGCGGGCTTCGATCCTCGCCAACCTCGTAATTAGTCGACCCACTTTGCAACGCGAAATCGCCGCCACTTTTCCCCTGCCCCTGTCACACGATTTCCGCGTTTGCTCCTGTTTTCTCTCTCTCTCTCTTTTTCTCTCTCTCTCGCTTGATTCATCGACTGGAGCCGTCGACTTCGCGCCCTTTTGCTCGCCTGGCCTCGTTCTCTCCTCGTAGAGGCTAATTGAATTACTCCACGGCTCCCGCCTCGTCCCGCGGGAACCGAATGCTTCTTGCAACGGGGACTTGGAGCTTTCGGGGCGGGCTGTGCACCGTGGCCATTGAATCGCGATGCACAGTGGACGATTGGGTGTGATGTCAAAAGTGATTTCAAGGCAACGGGGTCGAACGCAGTGAAAGTGTTTGAGTGGAGGAGCGGAGTACGGCTCGCCTGTGTGTCCAGTGGGAATGGACGGTGAATAGTCGAGCGAGGTGTCCGACTAGATCCGTCAAGGCGGTCGACGACGTAGGGAAACGGAGCGTGAGCGCGTGCTAAACTATCGAGGCGTCTGCAAGTCAATATCCGAGAAGCACCGCGGCACCTAATTATCGGGCAAGATTAACGTCGGCTTCGGTTATCGATTGTCCACGGGCCAACCGGCGGCCAGACGGATTCGAGATATCTCGACGTGGTCTACAGGTCGATATCCTGGAGATATCGCGCCCGCTGCGCTGGGCTTGGCGTTCCAGTGACGGATACGCTGCGACGCGTCGACGACAGACTCGAAACAGGATTTATCGATTTCGATCGAGTCTGGGGAATTTCAGATTACTCGCGTCCAACCAGACAGTCTGCTCGCCTAGAGTCATTTAAGGTTCGTTTCACGAGCGCAACTGGGAGGAACGTGAGGCTATTAAGGGGGGAATTTCTTTTTTCTTGGTCAAAAATATCGATACTTTAGGATTTTTTGTAAACAAATATGTAACATTAATTAATTTGAAACTTTGTATATGTGTTTGTTATACTTTCATCATGTTACATAAATTTTTTCAGTTCAGTTCACTTAAAAATACAGTTTCAGTTGCCCGTGAACTAGGACGCTCCGCACAATTGTTTCATTAACGGTTGACATGATATCTGCCCTCCAGTTCATCTGAATCAAAAATACTAATGAGATTTTATTTTAGACACATATAATTATCGTTTGACCTACAATGAATAAAAAAAATTATTTTTTCCAGAAATGGTAACTGTTTAAATTCAGATGTTCGATTTTTTTGCAAAACATTACCCGAACTTTTTATAATTAAAAAAAAATATACAACCTATTGTCTTGCCTGTAGGTCAAACGATAAAAGGATTCTTTTTTAACATGCAGTTAAAATTTCAAGTGGCTCGATCCAGTACTTTTTTTTAAATCGTGTCAACCAGCTACGAAAAAGTTGTTTCGAGAAAAATGCGTTTAAAGTTTGTAGTGCAGTTACTGAACTGAAAAAAAATTTATGTAACATGATGAAAGTATAAGAAACACGTATACAAAGTTTCAAATTAATTAATGTTACATTTTTGTTTATAAAAAATCCTAAAGTATCGATATTTTTGACCAAGAAAAAAGAAATTCCCCCCTTAATCGCACGATTAAATAGCCCGCTTCTCAGAAATCCAATGAAATCATCCACCGATTCCCGAGGACTAGTTGGACACCCAGGGCCGTTTCCCCGAATTTTTGCACCTGTTGCGATTCATCAACGGCGCCGATCACGGAAAGAGCCGAAATAGCGCGATGTTTTCCCTGGCGAATGGGGGCACGTTCTCGATCGCGATAAAAGCTCGGGGAATAGACAAAGGAGGGGTGGGTGTCGCGGAAAACCGGGCACGTGGAAAATGTCACTGTGGCGTTTGGCTGGAATTCCACGCGCCTTTCCATTGTCGAGGCGCGAAACGAAACTAGAGAATTCTGTTCACCTCTGGCACGCTAATCACGCGAGCAAAGTCCAACGAGGTTAACAAATTTCCAAGTACCTGGTACAATCGCATCTACCTTCGGGTGAGGAGGAACTCTAATTCTTTATAACTTATCAAACAATTCCACTTCGTACCCGATTTCTTTAAATTTCGAGCGAAGCACCCTTTCCACGAACGCAGCGCCGTCTAAAATCTAAAACGAGAGCGGTGAGGAGAACAAGGGGTGGAGGGTAATGAAAAATGTCGCGTGCAGAATCCCAGACAGAGCAACTTCGCTCCCAACCGAATTTCGCCGTTCCCGACCGATGACAAATGATGATGACGACAATCGGGATGGTCCATCCATAACAGGACCTCTCTCCCTCCTCTCACGGCCCCAGGCACCCTCTTCCTCCCCATAAAGGTTACCATGACTACAAGGACACCCCGTTTAGGCACAGACGAACATGCGCGCCTGAAAGAACCCTCCAGGTTCGATCGCGCCACCCCTCGATACCTCGATTCTTTTCCCGCCGAGACCGAGGAAATTTCGCTGTAGAGAATTAGGAGATTACGAGATTGCACTTCTCCTCCATTTCAAGACTTGGAAAATAGAAAAAGGAGGCATGGAAACTGGAGAATGAGAGCAGGGGTTCTCGATGGGCGATGGGGGAGGGTTGCAACGATGTTCCACCCCTATCTACTTCAGTTTCCTATATATAATTATAGAACAATAAATATCAAGACTCGCAGGAAGTCCGAAAAGAATGTTTCCCTTAAAAAAATTTGATCACAAAATTGAAAGCTTGTACAACGCGGTTGGGGATACGACAAAGCTTGACACTGGCGATGAAACCAGCTGGAAAAAGTGTTCCCCGATGAGCAGATGGAACGTCAAAGTGGGCGAACAAATACGGAGAAACTAGGGAACATCGTGGTCGATTCACGTCGCTCAAGCGGAACGCTCGTCGCCGTGACAGCCACAATACCGAGTCCGAGCAACAGAAATTACCAGCGTAATTGTTATCAATATTGCACTCAACAGGTTCGTCATCGCGGGCTGATATAAATTTGCCACGGTCGCCAGCCACGATAATGAGTCGCGCATGGATCGCGCTCGGCCCGATTATAAGTGAAAGTTTCAGACTTTTCTGCATCCTATCGAAACGTGTTTATGATTTACGGCTGGCTCGGTCACCTCGTTATCAGTGATCCCGATTAGCCCGATAAGGCTGCCCTGACAAAGGAACAGATGCCACGAAAGCTTGGAAGACGAAGTTGGACTGTTCGTGTTGCAATCTGCGCTGAGTAACGAGAATTTCTGCTGTTCCAGCGAATGGAAGATTAGATTCCCGAGGAACTCGAGGAAACTGTATTTACACCCTCTCGGGGAAATTAAAGAAGCGACTGCGCGAGCAGAATTCCACTGATTCACGCTCATTGATTGGGCCGTTCTGTAAGAGTCCAGCTGCACACGAATCTTCTAGGAAGAGGCACGACTCGCAGTTAGCGTCGGGGAATTGTTGAAGGCTTTTTAAATCGCGCGCACGGCTGCGCATGTCCGCCGAGAATGTCGGATTTAATGAAATCGTGGGCAATCGCGCGGGGGTTTTTCCGCGGACCAGGGGTTTCCTCGATCGAGGGGCGAACGGGAAAACGGCTCAAGGTGTCGGCGGGGAAATCGATTCCTCGCCGGTGCTCGGTGGAGATTGCCACGGCGGGAGATCTTCCAGCGCGATAAAAATGTAACAGCCGACCGATTCTATCGGTTGGAGAGCTTGTATCGGGTGATCGATCGGTGTACAGATACAGGGGCGCTCTTCAGCCCCCCGGAGGAGGAAAAAAAAGAAAATACCAGAAGTGAAAATCGAGTTGGGGGTTGAAAAAAGTGAGGGCACGCGTGTGGAAAGTGGCCAAGAAATTTCGTGAAAAATTCCGACCAAAGTGGAAACGAATTTGCGCGACACATGAAAAAGAATTTCGCTAAAAGACGACCAGATAATTTACATGCAAGTATCTCTACGTCGTGAATCTGTTTAAACTTCCATTTGACCACCACTGTACACGGTATCGTGGTCTAAGGATCAATGATAAGCTGCGAGACGACTAACATTACTTACGGTTAACGATATACCGTGAAACACAGCACTACGTTGCAACAATTACCGTCCACTATGAGTCACTCGTTCTAATGCAACTAAATCGATGACTAAACAAGTAGTCTTTTACATAGAGAATTAACAGATAACCGAGTGTAATGCAGTGATGCATTTAAAGGTGAGATCAGACGGCGCGTGGTTCGGCGATCTTTGCGCGTGAATCGCCGATCCACGCGCCGTCTGATCGGTCATGGCTCGGCTCGCCCAGGCTCGCCAAGCCGACTTGCCGAGCTAGACGAGCCGTGCCAATTTCCCATAAGTT
This sequence comes from Andrena marginata, assembly GCA_963932335.1. Taxonomy (NCBI): domain Eukaryota; kingdom Metazoa; phylum Arthropoda; class Insecta; order Hymenoptera; family Andrenidae; genus Andrena; species Andrena marginata. Next base: position 10,836,269 of record OZ010660.1, read on the forward strand.
TGCCAATTTCCCATAAGTTTGAGACAAGAAATATTGTCCGGTTTTATTAGGGCGGTTCAGCCCTTTTTCCGGCTCTAAGACATCTGAAATGTTGCCTACCTCAGCGGAGGAAGAAGCAACCAAGAAGAAACTACCTTATATATAATTCTACCAATCAATCAGTACAAACCAGGTTGTGAGCGTCGCCTATGCGATTTGACAATCACGCATATGTAAGATTAAGTTGTAGATTATTCACTACATGGGACAATGTGATATGTATTCATTGCAATTTTTGAATAAAATAATATTGGAAAAAAAAACGAGCCGAGCCAGTTCGCCAAGCCGCACTCCGTCTGATCGGTCGTGGATCGCCGAGTCGGGCTCGCCAAGCCGACTTGCCGAGCTAGACGAGCCGAGCAAGATCGCCGATTCCCGCGCCGTCTAATCTCACCTTTAGTGAGCACTGTGCACAAGTGTGTCAAGTATCACTGCGTTTATTTCGTTAATAGAGGCCAACGTAGTACCACGTGCATCGTATGTACGGCGCGTTACCTTGAGTCTAGGAACCAGAGGCTGTTCCCTCGGAATGCAAGAAGATCCGTGATGCTTACCTGAAACAAAGAAAACGACAGATCGTTAAAGATTTTACTGGCTGGCGGTAAAACACGGTAGAAAGCAAAGCCCCTGACCCGCTGGTCGAGCTATTAGTCGGTTGCTCGATAATCGAACGTGTTTCCCGAGCAACTATTACCGAGCCGTTGATGGACGCTGGCATTAATTAAACGGCTGCGCCCTGCAACGGTTTAACCGAAGTGCAACGATCGTACGTCTGGAAAAAAATGTTGCGCGCGGTGGAAAAGGGGGAAAATCGATGGACGGATAGAAGAGGGGCCCAAAGACAAATCGATCCATTGTCCTTTCACTTTCTACTCCGTCTGACGAGTGGAAAGCGTATCATTGCCCGCTGTTAACGGAAATCGCTTTTAGGAATGCGGAATCGAGTGGAAATTTAAAGAAGTAACAGAGTATGTGGCGAGTAGATACTGCATTGTCTCTGCTAAACGGTTTCTCGGCGAAAGATCGTAAACAACGGTTCGAGGGATTGCATAATAATCCTCGAGAATGATTTATAGAAGACGGGCACCGAGGAAAGGCGCCTCGAGAGACTTGCTTTCGCACAATTAATCACTGTCGAACTTGGAGCGCGATCGTCGTCGAACGTGAACGCTCCTTTTCTCGATCGAACGGTATTGTTCCTTTCCTCCCGCTGATTTCCCATTGTTCCTGTTACATAACGGGTCTCGATACATTTTAACGGCGACGAGAGCGTGCACACGGGACCGCGAAGGCGCTGCTAAGCCTCGAGATTTTGAAAGACGCGGGCGACGGTATCAACCGTGTCATCGGAAATTCGTTGGAGAAAGCTCTGCCGGGCGAATTTGGATAAATCTTGGGAACAGCGGAACACCGGGTCTCGATGAATCCTAGCAAAGCTCTCCGCCAATTCACCTTCCCTTTAACCACGAAACTCCAACATTCCTGTCTACGAGATTTTATTTCTTACTACCGAGTTCCTTCAGAAAAATCACCGCTCTTGCAATATATACTCCATCCACTTCTTTCTAAACGATTCTACTTAGAAAAGTAAGTTTGAACAAGCGGTTAGATGTCCAGTTACTACAGCGACCATTGGTTGCTCGCACAGGAAACGCTTCCCCGGCAATCGTTATGCAACGAAGGTGAAATATTTCGCTGTCCATTAACCTTTATTATTGCAACGTCGTGGTCGCGGTGCACGCGACGCGCGTTCAGCTATTAAAGCTGCATTCCTTCCCGGCCGCAATGCGACCAAATTTTTCCTCGCTGAAAAATTATGCGGTATTAAATTCCTACGGCCGTTCTGTGCCCGCGACTTTGTCCCAGCGCCACGCTAACGTTCGGCAAATTAATTGAAGAAGCATTCCCGAGGGCCACTGCCATCTATCCCGCGATTCATTCCGTTATCGCACTCGTTTCGTTTTCGGACTCACAATCAGCGCTCCCACGATTTGACTAATTAAAATGCACAGTATTATGCGTCTACCTTGGAATTATGACGAGACTTTCGAACACGTCGCGCGGAGGTACATGAAGGGGACTCGAAGTCGATTCTAATACGATCACTGTTGCGCTATGACCTCTAGATTTATGCAGAGTGATTCTGATTTTCAATGCACTTATTCCGATCGATACTACCAGGGATTTCACAGCGTTTTACTTATTTTAGCCGTTAGATTTAGCCTCAATCTAGACACTGAAGAACGCAGCTTCAACTGAATTATTTCTGAAGAATCGTGGCTGCGGGTTAATGAAGAGACCCAGTCGTCGCTATTTCGAGACTAACTACCGACAGCGGGGGAAGGGAAGGAACGCGATGAAAAGTGAGTAGCTAGCAGCGTTCGCGGAACTGATAGCCCATTTCCGTTCTTGAAGGGCGAGGGGGGGCCGAGGGAATTCGGAAGAACCGTCGACACAGATGGAGATATCGATTTATATGCATGCGAAGAGACTACCAGGGAGCAGCGTCCCGACAAAAGTTCGCCCACCGTCGGTAGGATGAATATTTATGGTTGTTCGCCACCGCGAAAGAGACTGATACTGTACGCGGTGAAAAAGGGAACTCGAGAGATCCCGACGAAGAAGGATCGCCCCTACACAGTTCGCTGTTAATAATGGCCCGAGGAGAACTCCAGCTCCCTCGTCCAAAAACTGGGAACGCTCGAGAAAAGCTCAGCTTCCGCTCCCAAAGCTGGGGATCCCAGAGCATCCGCACCGAAAAGCTAGCTAGCCTCGAGAAAACAAGACAACCGATCGATCCAAGGCGCTCCGAGGCCGGAGCACGGGCGCCCCGCGCAAAAGACAGTGCTCGATGGGGAATTGGAAATGCATTACTCGAGAGATCGACCCGCTATCGGGATTTCCGCCCTAGTTGCCGCGAACAAACCCCGAAATTCGAAATTCCATGGAACAGACGCGTGTCCCTTAACTTCAGCGTCGACTCCCGATACAGCAGGAATCGATTGCCGGCACGTCGATCGTGTTAATCGTGGTCGACACGCGTTCAAACAGCATCCGCGAATCAACTACGCCTGGGGCACATCGCCCCGTATCTCTCCGCGGAATTTTTCAACTAACAAATAGAGGAAACTTTCCCGCGGCATCGATATTCCTCTCAGGCTCCGCGAACATTCCTCCCCCTCCATTCTTCCTTTTTATCGACCCGGTTCCTTCATAAAAATCCTCCCCCGACCGAGCTTCCATACGGACCAGCTCCGTAAAGAAGCGAAGGATATTCAGAACGCGCGAAAAGCAGTGGAATTCACAGGGTTTCCACGGGCGCACGTGTCAGCCTGGATCGACGGCGATAAGAAAGCTGCGCGCAAACTTGGTCAGGAGCATTTTCCTCCTAGAACATCCCCCGTCGAGCTGCCTGGACGCGACAGGGTTTCAGAAACGTACGCAGTAATCAGAATACTCGAGCACCAGTGTTCTGAATCTCAGTTTCGTGAGTATGTCGCGCAGGACATGTATATACAAGCATTCCTTTCCCTGCTAGAATCCCTTTTTCACAAACCACTGCCCAGTGTTTCGGAATGTCTGATGGGAAACATAGGTGGGAACAGAGAAACTGCGGAGTCAGCGGTTAAAGGGATGCCTGAGTTAAAGCAGAAAGCCTGGGCGCAGTCCACGCTGGCCGAGTTGTGCGAGAACTTCGATCGCGTCAATGGGGATAGGAAGAGGGTTGAAATACTCCTCACGACCCCACGGGCTCCCCTTCTTACGTCCACGTAACGTTCTTTTTCTCCCCGAGACTCGGACGTGATTACTTTAATGTCTCCCTTCGCCTCTCTGCGGTGGCTTTCGCTCATCTCGCGTGAAATGCAATACCTTCGGGGGTCCGCGGCCGGTGGAAGCGAAATAGGGAGGTCGCGGAGGCGCCAGGCGTTAAAGCAAACAAGTTTCGGGCTGTGGGCAAGCACTGCGTAAAAAATCGGGCGTTTCGCCTCTGGTTCTGTTCCCACTGATACCGCTGAAGGACGTACGCAAGGCTGAACTAAGTTAGAGTAGATCGAGCCTGGGTTTCCCTGTTCCGCTCGGTGCAGAGGGGTAAGCAACGAATTTAGAGGATAGTGAATGAAGGCTACTTGTTTGTATAGTAGATTCTGGATTTTATCGAGACACGTACTGGGTTGAACTATGCACACGTGGCAGAGTCGATGATTGTTACAAGGTTCCTCGGAGATAATCCGGGCTCCCAGACAAGCCGCCACCGCGATTTTTTCCAAAGAGTTGCGTAAGAACGCGAGCGTATAAGGACTTAACCTTGTAATTAGATACCGCGTCGTTTTCCCTTTTTTCTCGCCAACGCCAGACACGATTACACGATCCGGGAGATCGCGACGATATTGGCGATATCGGAGGCGAGCTGGGAGGAACAACGAGGGCGAGGCAAACGAGGAAGTACGCGGAACGATGTAACGAGAGCATTCAAAGAGTTTTAATTGCAAACTTGCGCTCGAGGACGAGCTTTTGCAAGTCCTTTCGTCTAGCCTTCACCTACGGTATTTGCTCCTTTCTCAGATGGTACATTGAATCGATTTTGACTGGAAAGTTCTGGGTGATTTGGGCCTGGAGTTTGAGTGAAGTATTGCGAGACAGAACGAAGGTTGGTGGGGCGAAGAGTTCGTGTTTCAAAGAGTACGTTTGCACGAGAAACGCTCCCCAGCTCGAACCGCGATTTCCATCGAGTCGTCTTATCGGCACTTCCGGTGCGTGCGGGGTGGTGCAATAAAGCGAGAAATATTGCACAGACGATTCTGTGGCCCCGTGGAAAACTTTCATATTCGTGCGTCCAACGGGGAAAAGCGGTGGAAGAATTACAGCGACGGTTGCAGTTTATCAGAGGCCAGTCTGTATTAGACAAGTTCCTGCTATGAACTCCTGAATGGGCGAAGATATGGATGAATTTCGAGAATTAAGTGCGTTCGCAGAGAGGTGAATATAGCATTCGCATGTAAGGACAGAATACATTACGTCTAGAATGACCTATACTTGGCAAGTTCTATATCTGATGGATCTATGATTAGAAACTCGTATGTCTGCAATCACGTATGCATAGTCAATTCTGGGTATAGAAGAATCTATGTATAGCAAGTGGGAAGTGTGGAATAATCTATTCCTAAAATAATCTGGTCATGGAGAATGCTATGTTTAGGATAGGCCATGATCGGGATATCTCGCGCATGGGGTGTCCCATGCCTAGGGTATTCCATGCCTAGAATAGTCTACATATAGAGTATCCTATGTTTAGCAGGAGCTATGCCTAAAGTATCCTATGCTTAGAAAACCTATGCTTTGGGAGACCTAGGTCTAAGGTATCCTATACATCGAAGAACTTATGCCTAAGGTATCCTATGTTTAAGAGGACCTATGCCCAGGATATCTCATGCTTAGAAAAACCCATGCTTAGGCAAACCCATGCTTAGGAAAACCCATGCTTAAACAAACCCATGTTTAGGCAAACCCATGCTTAGGAAAACCCATGCTTAGGAAAACCCATGCTTAGGAAAACTATGCTTAAGAAAACCCATGCTTAGGAAAACCCATGCTTAGGAAAACCCATGCTTAGGAAAACCCATGCTTAGGAAAACCCATGCTTAAACAAACCCATGCTTAGGCAAACCCATGCTTAGGCAAACCCATGCTTAGGCAAACCCATGCTTAGGCAAACCCATGCTTAGGCAAACCCATGCTTAGGAAAAACCATGCTTAAACAAACCCATGCTTAGGAAAACCCGTGCTTAGGAAAACTATGCTTAAGAAAACCCATGCTTAGGAAAACCCATGCTTAGGAAAACCCATGCTTAGGAAAACCCATGCTTAAGCAAACCCATGCTTAGGAAAACCTATACTTATGAAAACTTATTCTTAAGAGAACCTATGCCTAGAATATCGTATGGACAGAAGAACCCGTGCCTAAATTATTATAACTTTAGAAGAACTTACGCCTAGAGTAACCCATATCTACAATCAGCCATTCCTGGAGTAAACTATACAAAAGTGTATGTACCGCGATAACAGGCCAGCTTACGAAACCTGGTCGCAGCAGGACGCCGAAGCTCGCGCCAGTTGTGCGTAAAAATGTTAAACAGGTCGGGCAAAAGCAGCTCCCCAAGGGTGGAAGTGGTGTGACTCATCGGCGCGAGGACACGCGTGGCCAGAGGCTCACAGCCGTATCACTGATAACACTCGGAACACGGCCAGCCAGAGAAGATAAACGACCTTTCGATGCGTTGTCCTGAGACACACAGATAAGGGGCTAGCCTTCCTTTGGAAATCCGTGTAGAAGCGACGCGGAATCGAATATACATATATCTGGGAAAGTTGCCTGCAAACTTTATCCAGCCAATAATTTCTCCACTCAAGAGGCTGGGTCGCGACGAAAACGGCCATTTAAGTGCAAGCTACAGTAATAACTTGAACCTGCTGCAGCACAGTCTTAACATAAACTGGGATTAAGGGAAGATTGGATCTATCGTGGACCAAATTTAGTGGGGATCTACGTGGTCTAGCATAACCTAGCTTCAGCGTCAAGTTATCACCCCTAACCTACGCCCAAGTCACACCTAAACCAAACCTAAACTAAATTTAAATACACCTGATCGAATTTCACTCAACTTCGCTCGGATCCATCGATCCCAGAAACACAGACAATCCGCAGCTTTTGCATAAAAATGATAAGTAATATCCAGAAGGTTGCGTCGATAACTAATTTCCAGAGCAAGTCTGGCGGTGGTCGAAGGGGCAGAAGGCGTCGCGACGTAGTGTAAAAGGAGGGTCGGGTATCGCCATTTTCCAGGGGGTTGCTGTGCCGCGCGCGACAGGGTTCATTTCCATACTGTAATGTACAGCGCGTCGTGGACCATAGAAAGGGGTGGACCGCCGAGGGTTTGAATATACGTTTATGCGCCCTAACCGACGCACAGGCTGCGGAGGGCTGGCCAAGATCCTGAAAGCTCTGTACTCTTCACCGCACGACAAAGACTCTGCCGCGTTAACGAGTCAGATTAATCCTGCGCGCTCTTAATCATCGTCGCACCCACCATTTCTACGTCCATTTTCACTCGATTCTATCTACCATCATAAATACTTCTCTCAACTCACTAGCTTCTCCGATTACACAGGACCACAAAACTTTTTTTTTAATTGACACAAACTAAACCACGTCTCCTAAATGTATTTTAGGTCATTGAAATCGAATCCGTTGCCCGTTTTAACCCATCATAACTATATTTTCGGTAAATTGCAAAAAAAACTGTTGTAAACTCGTAAACGCCATATAAACACAACATATTCGATTTCCAGAAACTGATAACATCAAACTCTCTAAGCTACTAACCCCTAGACCATAAAACCTGTAATCCCATATTTCGTTAATCCTCTATACCAAAAAACCGTATTTACAAACGCGGAAATAAATATTTTCAAATTTGCTCAATCTTTAAACTCGCATAACTTTGCTAAAATTCATCGAAGGTTGATGAAACAAAGACCATTGTAAAATTTGAACTTTCTACTTTTCGATGTTTTAAACCACTTTTATCGAAATGGGTATCCAGGGAGTAAAATCCGCCCTCAAAGAGAAGTGTGCGAAACTGTAAATTCTTCTATTAATGCTTGTCAAGTGGGAGTCCAGAAGTGTTTCAAAAGGGAGTCAGAAATAGTCATGTTCCGAAATTCTTCTTTTTGCAAAAACAACTTTTTTGCAATTAGAATTCAAGATATTGAAGTATTTTTACATAGGAAATAGAAGATAACTTCTTGTAACTTTTTGATTGACCGGATATGATTTTAGGTCGTATGATTTTAGCAGGTTTTCTTTAAATGGCTGTATCTTTGTTAAAAACCATTATTTTTCGATGAAGTTTGGCTTATCTTAAAGACAAAGAATCAACTTTCCGATAGAATACATAGAAACTGCAAAAAAAATTGTCTGCACTCCGTAGCACTTGACAAGCATTAAGAAAATTTTACAGTTTGGCACACTTCTCTTTAAGGGCGGATTTTAACCCCTTAATACCCATTTCGATAAATATGGTTTAAAACATCGAAAAGTAGAAAGTTCAAACTATCAAATGGTCTTTGCTTCATCAACGTTGGATGAATTTTAGCGAAGTTATGCGAGTTTAAAGATTGGGCAAATTTGAAAATATTTGTTTCCGCGTTTGGGATACAAACGCCCCATAGTGCGATGTGGGGATATGTGTAAATACAGTTTTTGGGTTTAGAGGGTTAAAGAAATATGGGATTAGAGGTTTTGTGGTCTTGGGGTTAGTAGGTTAGAGAGTTTGACGGCGTTTTACGAGTTTACAACAGTTTTTTTGCAATTTACCGAAAACATAGATGCGATGGGCCAAAACGAGCAACGGATTCGAGGTCTAGTTTGTGTCAATTAAAAAAAAACAAGTTTTGTGGTCCTCTGTTATCCCACTACAGCTGAACCACAACGATCGAGGAATAAATAGAAAAATTTCATTCCTTTTCAAACCCTCTGCACAAAATCCCGCGTGCGAGTAATCCCAGGGAAATCGTGATCCCCCATCCACGCGTTAACAGCCTGTTCGAAATCCACTAAACCATTTCCCTTTTCCTCGAAACAATCCTGTACGCTGTTCGATTCCTCGTTGGACCTGCCTCGGCTTCCATCATCCCCGCGATACGGTTTTTATTTATTCGTACAAATTCCATGGAAAGCTCGCGGCCGTCTAGCCCGAGTCCCGCTTAACGAGAGAAAATAACGAGAAATAGAGAGAGAGGCGCGTTTAATCGTGGAATAGTCGCTCGCCCTATTCTCCCAGGCGAAGCAGCTTCGATAAATCGCGCTTTCGCTTTCCGTTTCGAGCGTGTCCACGTGATTTCATTATCTCTGCAGCGGCGCGGCGGGCCGAGCGACTCGTAAGGGCGCCGGGAGCTTTTTAATTGCGCGCGACAAGATTGATGGAGGAGCCGGGGCCACGTGGGATCGAGCCGCGCTCGCGGTTTAATATCCAGACGGATTCCTCGGGATTTGATTACGTGGCTGAGATATCGACAGATTTCGCGCCAATTACGGGGAAGAAATATCGATGACTCTGCTTGGACGGTCGATCGATTGCGAAAGGAATTCGGAGATGAGAATCGCGGGTTCGGTAACTAGCAATGAGTACAGTGAACCGCGACCATGAAGAAAGGTGAGTCTCTAGAACCGACCAAATGTCTTGACGAAATGTTAGCAGTTTCTTTGAATCTGATCTGTGAGAGTAACAACTTCGATGCGTCGAACTGGAGGAATTTCCAAGTTTTTTTTTTGTTGGAAATGTGTTTGTTTTGCCATAGGAAATACATAACAGTTTTACAAATGTGTACTAGGTATAAACACGGCCGAATTGCCACCTCGTTTCTATAACAACTTATACTAAGCATCAGTCTCACACGAGCGCTCGTGCTTAAAAAATAAAGGAACTTTTTTTGGATAAGTGCTATATTGTACTTTGTTTACTTTCCCTATCTTTTAATGATAGAGCAATTGTACTTTGATTTCCCTGGAAAAATCGGGTCTAAACCAGGGACAGGAATTTCCAAGTCGATGCTGCCAAGAAGGCAATCCAGAAATATCTCACATCCGTTACGTAGTAACACCTCAGTCTAATGCACAATTGTGTCAAAAAAGATAATTATCTCCGCAACAGTCAGTCCACTGATATATCATTGCAGAAAGAATTTATCCCAGCCTCGAAATGTTTCTCACTACTTATTTCCACCTTTGCCCACCGCGATGATACATGGTTTAAGGCGATCCACAGGCTACAGAGCGATTTCCTTTGGAAAAGCGAGGCACTCGATCGACAATGAACGTGTGCAGCGGATGCCATCATCTGGGGCCCCGAATCGGAGGCATGGCGCGCACCAGCTGGCCCCCGTCGGTTCTGTTTTCACCAGCTGTTCATCCTCGTTGGACGGCACAAAGGGGTCCCGGGTACGCGATCGTTTCGAAAGGAAGAAGTTTCCGTGGCTGGTCGAACGTGGGAGGGCCTCGAGGACGACAAAAGGCCAGGTTGCTACCTGTGCACGGATGCCAGGTGCTCCTCGCCTCCTTCTCCGCCTCCCTTTTTCTCCTCTTACCGGGACCAGTTTCGTGGTAGCGTTCAGGTAAAACGCCAGACGCACGTCCCACGTGTAACCTGCGCCTCCTGCCCGCACCTCCGCCCGACTATCCCCGACATCCTCGGGTCCGCTGGAAATTCGAGCTCGCCTGATTCCATTTTTCCCTGGATCCCGTGTAATCCGAACGGTTTTTTGCCGGTGATCCTGGCGACCTCTCCGTGCGCGTTTTCGTCCAGGGAACCTTCGAGGTAAGTGGTTCGAATGGATAGCCGCGACCTCGCCTGCGCCGCGGCCACGGTGGAAAATCGTGGGCAGACGATCTCGCTTCGCGGGATCAAGTTATGATCGCGAGGAGGAAGAAACGAGCGAGCAGGGTCCACGGTGGCCCCGTTTCAGGTGGTCTCGCGACGTGACGGGGCAATTCCAGTTTCCGTTTCTGGCCTCGAACGTCGCCGACTGGCCTGATACGTCGCAAAGGAGCTGGCTGCAGTGAATCCACAAAGACCACGGTGAACGGAGTTCAGGCTGGATTCGAAATTCACTCGACCCCGCTTCCCATTCGCCGCAGCATCGCGTTGCATATGAAGCATTAAACGTGCACGGGGATCGTTAACAGGGAAACGGTACCTCGCTGCTCTTGCGAATAAAGAAGCTCAGGTCTGAACAGCGAAGAATTCCTGGCTAACATAGTTTCTGAAGCCACGTTTCACTTTGGTCATACTACGGGACAGAATTCCATCTTTGCTCGCCTAAATCATCTCCTCTGCGCGATGACCCCTAAATTTAATCTAAACTCTGGTCGCACCACGTCGACGAGTAACTGCTTTCACGCGTCATTCGCGGAGCGCGACCATCAAAGTTAGCCATCAACATTCCAAAGTTAATTAAACCAAAAGGAGACACTGGGCCCACCTGTTCCGCAATAGCGTGCAGCATGGCCGCGCAATAATGGCGCCGGAGCGCGGGAAAAGCCAGCGAAAGGAGACGTCCGCTGGATAAATTTGCAAAGGTGCAGGTTTATTGGGGAGGAACGCGTACGACCAAGCGGGTCGCTCGAGATCCCGGGAGGATAACGAGTGGAAAGGCGCGCTAATTCGACGCCGAAGGCTCCTGGCTGGTAGCGCGATTGACAATTAACGGATTTGCCAGCGTGCTATAACGTCAGCTTGCGTAAATGTGCCAAGGTTGGGCATTTCTGCGCTCGCTGGTCGAGAGAACGTCCATCAGACGCTGCAACTTTGGATGTAGCAGCAACTTTGAGGCGTTGCCGATATAGTGTACTCCATAGTGTACTAGACTTCATGACAACAGGACCACCTTCCAACCTTCGCCCCAGCAGCCGAATATGGAAGATGGAGCTTCATCCTTGAAGCGAGGACCTCGAACCAGGAATAAAGATGAAGATACTGAGTTAGCTCGAGAATAAATTGACACCGGGTACACAAACAATCGAACTAAGATTCCAAACAGTTTGAAGGTTCCTCTGAAGTGTCTCCTAAACACGTTGCTCCAGGGAATCCCAAAAGTCGATTGTCAAGCCTACGGGTCCCTGGAAAGTGTCAGAAAGGGAGGCCCTGGCTTTCGTCAGTCACCAGCCTTAACACCACTTTCTATGGCAATAAAACCAAAGCCCCCAAGATCTGGACCCTTGACATCCCCTCGGTAAAACGTTACGTTGTGAATGCTCAGATTTCCCAACTCGATGGCCCGCCCGAGTCAGCTGTAAAGTGCATTTCGCGGGCAGGCACAGTTGCGTCGACGTTCGAGGCCTTCTGCCACGGTTCATTAACACCGTGACGAAGTTAGAGGGACAGGCTCCTCCTCTTCCTCCTCCTGAAGAAGTGCCCCCTAACGAATGAATAGCAGCGCCATGGGGGACTGCGATGACAAGTTTCTTCTGGCACTCGACTTGGTCAGATTTCGAGGCAAGCTTGCCTCGAAATGACGGGAAGATATCTTGATCAGAAGGATTTCATCGCGCGCTCCTCTTCCATCCTTGCACCCCCCCCTCCCCTCCATCGTTTCAAACAGCGAGCTTCTCTTCGCCGGCGAACAAGCGACTTATTATCCCCGCGTAAGAAGCAATTGTTCTCGAGCAATAAGAGAGCTGGTGTATCGTTGCGGCACCCGGCTCTTTGTTGGCGGGTTCTAGAGCACTGAGAGACGGTGTTACGACCGAGCAGCAAAGTCCTCTTAAACGTGTCGCCAGTGAAACGAAGCGCGAATCTTCGCCGCTTATCAGACGCGAATTCGCTGGCCAGCCACGTCGTTTGATAACTTCAATGCTGTGTTTCAATGGGGAACAGCCAAGGAACAGGTGCCGCGGCGGCATTTAGCTTGCGAAGGGAGTTTTCCGAGCTCCTTACAAGTGAGACTGGACCGAGTCGAGCGTAAATGGACAATTTGTTAGTGTTTTTAATCACGGGGAGCTGGGATTCTGGGATGTGACTTCAGAAAATTCTAATTACACCACAAACCGAAAGCTATAAACCTACCAAGAGATAGGATACTAAAGTGACAGACTATTTCCTTAGGATTCTCGATGAGTTCCAACACTTCAGATCCTTCAAATCGTCCGCCACCCTCATCCCCCACACCAATCAACAAACCTGGGAACCTCGAGATTTCAGAAATCTCTGATTTTGTGCCCAGCATAATTGCGAGGAAAACAGTTATCGATGGGAAGCACGGAAAAGAAGTCCGGCCCTCGAGATTTTTCGTCAAACTATGCAAGGGAGCCTAATGAGACTCGATCGTAAGGGCCAGGGGCGAGGGAGGGATCGGGTGCAGGTGTGCCGATTCGAGCGGATTCGAGTGCCAATTAGAGAGCACCAGGATTATTATTTACTGGCATTCGCACCCTTTTCGCCCTCCCCTCTCCCGTTTGTCGGGCCTTTCTGCCCATTTCTACCGGCGGGCTTCATTAGAAATTACATCGAGTCGCGAGCAAGTGCTCTCGCTTATTAAGAGGGGCTCCTATTAGTCGTCCGTCCGAAAGGGGGCGAGGGAGAAGGGAATATACAAAAGGGAAAACACAGCCCATCGGCGTCCCCCTTTTCGTCCCTTTTTTCCGTTTCCACGCTCGCCGAGATCCGCGAGACTGTACAGTCTCCGGCTTTGATCCTCGGTGATGCTTCATCGACGTATCAGAAATCGTTTTACGATGTAGGAGTAATTACACCCCGGTGAGAAGCGATCGGGTCTTCCCCGCATGGAAAATAGTGTCTCCCGCCAGTCAGGTGGTTCATCAATGAGAATTCAATCCGCCGGATGAATGGAGGAAGAATGGAAACTGACGATGTCGATCCTTTAATTCTCGGAGCAAATGTTGGGTAACGCGATTGAAGTTTCCATTGGAAGGTAGTCTGAGATATTTCGAGGATTCCTTCGATTCCCCTCGGTGTTTAAATAAAAACTAGTACAATTCTGGTGCACAGGGTGCCTTAAGGGGCCATTCTGGTTAGAATGGTTGAAAAAATCCGATTTTTTTAAACATTTTTCGAAAATACATATCCCCAAGAATGTACCGTTAAATTTTCATGAACAAATTCCGATTATTTTAGATTCTACAGAGCCATTTTGTAGGGAGCGCAGAGACCGGTCTCTATAGATGAAAACTTTGAACGCGTTTATTTCGAAACGGAATTTTTTCACATCGTGAAGATAAAATCTCCAAATCTATCGAACCGATTGCTTTATAATTTTTACTGCTGATTCTGTACACCTATGACTCTCGCAGGAACCACAATCAAGTATTTTCATTGAGTCGAACCTACTTTTAAAATCGAAAATAGCAAAAGAAAAAAGGCGAAAAACTTTTTTCTTGCAATTTGGCCCGCCATTTTGCTAATTTTGAAGATAAATCACTAATTATAGTCCGAGCGATAGCGACAGTCGTACTGACCAAGAATGTTTGGATTTTTCGATTCAGATAAGTCTAACAGATGAAATAGCTTGCACGAGCGAGGCATGAATTTTTAAACATGTCATTAACACCACTTTCAAAAGCAATCATTTTATTACTTTCATATTTTTTATTTGCGGTAGTTTAATAAATAGAAGAAAATTTTATTCAGGGGTTGAAACGATTCCGAAAATAACTGTTTCAAACTGTTATATATCGGTTCTGACTGAAACAGTTATGAAGAACCGATATTCTGAATAAATGTTATAAGGAACCGAAATTTCTGGTTATATCGATTTCGGTCACGGTTCTGCAGAACCGATATTATATCGGGATCGGAGGGTTCAAACCAATGGGTCAGAGTCACTTGTATTCTTGAGCTAGTGGCGAGTACGGTGAATTTAATAGAAAAAGTATTATATTTCGCAGAAAGACACGTTGTCGTCGTCGAGTCACTGTCTTTATTAAAAAAAAAAAAGGTTAATAATCTTCATAATTAATATAAAATTGGTAGTAAGTGTGTACATATTAGGAAAGTTATTACTTTTAGTCTTAGCAGTACTTTAAGTGTCAAATTAATATTAGTCGTAGTGTATAATAGTTATTAAGTAATGATATTTAAAAATATATCGACATAATGGGTCGAGAGAAATGCGACATTATTCGTAAGTATTTTGAAACGTGCGATGACACCATGAAAATGCGATGTATAATTGGAAATTGCTCTGCAACAATTTCGGTATGTATATACAATTTACTTTGTTTAAATTGTTAGACACTCAAGGGGGCACGCCACATTAATAAGAGTTTAACTTAAACGTAACTTAAACAAAAATTATTTCAAACTACTTTTGAGAATCAATTTATTCTTCACAGATTCCTATTTATCCTGTTTTTACTACAATTCTCTTCCTTTGGAAATTCGTTCTCTGTCCTCTATCCCCGCTTTTAAGTGTGCTGTCCGATCTTTTATTCGCGTTCACTATCCGTAACACCCCTTGTCTTGTGGTTCTCTCTCTTTCTCTTCTGTTGTTTCGCTACCTTTATTTCTGATTTATAATGTTTTGGGGTTAGGTTGCAAAACAGCAGACATGCTGGACCTCGCCCATTTGTCACATAATTGATGTAATTTGTTGTGAATAAAGTCGGATTATTATTATTATTATTATTATTATTTAATCATAATTTAAAAGGCGCGTACGCATGGTTGAGGCGAGCCCAGTCCCATAGCGAGAGTTTACTCTCGCTATGGGTATAATCGATATATAACCGTTACGGAACAGATATAATATCGGTTCTGTAGAACCGGAAACCGAAACCGATATACGCTAGAACCGTTTTCGCCCGCAACTGTTTCAAGATTATTTCGGTTCTCATAACTGTTTCGAGAAACGAAACCGATATCACAACTGTTTTCAACCCCTGGTTTTATTCCATTACTATAATTACTTCCAATCGTTATTGTAACTGTGTCGACTTCTTCAATAATTCCTTTAATTCTTTCAGTCACTCTGCTCTGATCGCTGTTCGTAGTTCCCATTCCCATTAACTTTTACTAGTATGTTTGCTGCTGTTATTATAACTATGATTCTTTTATATCTTTTTTGTCACTATCATTAACTTTTTTGCGCTTACTTCTCTACTTTTGTTTCTTTTAATTATTTTTCTTCTGTACTTCCTAATTATTTGTTCTATGCTTGTGTGACTGTAATTTGTACTTTTATAACAAAGAGTTTATCCCGTTGATATACTTAAATAAATTAAATTAAAACTGAAAAATAATTATTTTCGTTGCAATAAATTCCTGAAAATCGTTGAATTTATCGGCACGTTAACCGGAATGACCCCTTAAGGCAGGGTCCCACTAGCGCAACCGCGCGCCGCGCACGTTTTTTTCGACGCGCAAGGCCGATTTGTTGCAGAAAGACGTTCCCACTGGTGCAACTGCGCGCCGCGCACGGGTCAGATTTACGAGTTTCTCGGATTTTCGAGGAGTTTGGAGCACTTGAAAGGGTCGACTTTTACGACGATCCGCGCGTCGAAAGCGATCGTGTGCGCGCTATGCAGGGATTTCTCTGCCACGCGCGCACGCGAATGCACGCTGCGCATCGTCGAAAAGACTGGAAAAATGTGTGTGTTTCAACGCAAATGTACTCTTTACTTCTACATATGTATAATTTGCATACGTGTTTTTATGGTCTATTATTTAGTTTATATATTAAAGCAAGCAATGACATGATAATTATTACTGTAAATAGCAACAATTATACTGCTGTGAGAGGTATACTTGTTTCTAGATACATCATAATTGTAATACACTATATATGCAGATACGTGACACTGAATTGTAATTGTATAGTGAGTCCGTTTTAACTGGATGCGGTGGAATATCTCGCAAGGAAATGAAGATATTAAAAAATTGTTGTTACGAAAGTTGCTTCATATGGAGGGCAACATTATGTGGTATAGATAGTTCTTCTACAGGTGGAGGAATGGAGCAGATTTAAAGAGCAACTTGGTTTTTTTAAACGAAACATTATATTTCATTATTCATACCATGCTAACGTTTGTTGGGGCAATTCAACTATGTATACCACTACGTTATTTCGTTATATGAAAGGTCATAAAATCATGAGGCCGCGGGGAATGAAGTGAACAAATCTTGTCCACCTTTTCGACGTAAAAGGTAGACTCGACATTATAATTTTGGGAGGCGCCAAAAGCTTAATTGGCCGAGAATACTGAATACCTTCATTTTATTTGCAACACACTTTCCAGCAATCGGTGACCGCGCCGTAGTAAACCCCTTCAAACATTTCAAGTAGTATGAAGTGTGAAGGCGTTGTTTCGGCTACTGGCACAACCGCCGGCGTTCGCTTTATTTAGATAAAGAAAACAAGATATAGAAAAGGAGGCTAGTTTTTCCACTGTCTCCGACGTGCGCGCCAAGCATTCGCGTGCGCGCCTGGTAGAGCGTCGGCCCATTTCGTGCGCGCGGCCTCATAAATTAGACCCTTTCAAGTGGACGAAAACGTCGTGCGCGGCGCGCGGTTGCACTAGTGGGACCCTGCCTTTAAACCAATCCAAGGCGCGATACATAATGAAAATCAAATTTCCTCAGTGTGGGAATATGTATCTGGGTTCGGATCCCTACGGCGTCAAGTCGGGCACCGAGGCATAGACACCTCGGGCCCTCCGCGATACGCGTCGCCGTCTTGATGACAGCATTTGTTTAGATAAGGACGCCCGGTCCTTAGCGCGTGACTCGCCGTCGAGAGATCGAGAGGCAGTCCGGCGACGACGCGTAGTCGAGTAACATCGTGGAAATATAAAGTGATTAAACAGGCACTGTGGGTTTTACATTCGGCTTTGCCGTTTCTCAATCCCTAACTCCCACAGTATTCATCAGAAGTGGGATCTGAATTTTCGCGACCGGTTCGTCTCGATTGCTGTTCGTGTTCCAAAGTTGTGATAATTCATAGTGGACGGACGTCGTCGTGACTCGTGGATAGTGGCGTTAGAAGTTGTTCCGCCCTGTGTTAACAATTGTTAGTTGGTGATCTCGTTTCGCGGAGCTGTGTGCATACCGAAACCGAGAAAAAGGTTGTCCAAGACAGTTGTTATTTTGTGATCTCGTTTCGAGGAGCTGTGTGCATACCGAAGCTGAGAACAATTTGTCCAAACCACCTCGCGGAGCTTTGTGCACACCGAGACATTAAGTGGTAATTGTGGGACTTAGTGTATTTGACAGCTGTGCGCGTTTGTGTTTTCGCGTACCTATGCTTGTCTGCCTGTGGCGTAGTGCCGGACATTGACTTTGGTTTAGCGTTCCTATAATCTCGTCACAATGGATAAACTTTCGTCGTGCACTGTTGCCCAGTTGAAAGAGTTCCTAAAAAAATTGAGCCTCCCGACGACCGGCACGAAGGCCGAGCTGCTTACACGACTGACGGCCACGGACGTTGATTCATGGTTTGTGCACCACGAAGAGGGTGCCTCAGGACTGGAACCGCACCAGGATGGTACATCTGACTCGACGTGGGAGAGTGGTGTGGATACGCGTTTCGAACAAGGCGAGCGTCCCCCGGAAGAAAGGACCAGGCATGTGGAAACGCGTGAAACCATTCCTGAACACGTCCGAAGAGAGCTCGATCTCCTTCGACGGGAGAGAGACGTATTGCAGAGGGAGCTGACTCTAACAAGGGGTGAGCGAAATAATCCGGTGCCCCAGCGGTCGACCCCTCGAATTCGGGAAGTCAGTGAAATGCTGCCTGCCTTTACCGGTGAGGCTGACACTTTTGAAAACTGGAGGGAGCAGTTACTGTTTCTTCGTACTACGTTTGAGTTAGACGAGAACTCGGTGAAAATATTGGTGAGCATGAAGCTGAAGGACACGGCTTATGCCTGGTTCCACTCTGGGCCGGCGTACATGCGGATGACGGTAGACGATCTTTTAGCAAAGATGAACCGCATGTTCAATCAGCGACCAAACGAAATGGTACTGCGGAAAAAGTTTGAGGCGAGAGTGTGGAAACCTAGCG
Source organism: Andrena marginata (assembly GCA_963932335.1). Classification (NCBI taxonomy): domain Eukaryota; kingdom Metazoa; phylum Arthropoda; class Insecta; order Hymenoptera; family Andrenidae; genus Andrena; species Andrena marginata. Next base: position 10,854,878 of record OZ010660.1, read on the forward strand.
AGACCTTCGCACAGTATCTACATGACAAGGTGATACTAGCGAATCGAGTTCCAGTCCCGGAAGCTGAGCTAGTCCACTACGTGGTCGACGGAGTTCCGGATTCGCGTCTGCGTGATCAGGCGCGAATGCATAGGTTCAAGACGCAAGAGGACTTGTTGGAAGCGTTCGAGATGGTGACGTTGGACGAGGACACGAAGGAGCCTCCACGTCGGAAGGACGACAAGGTGGATCTTCCGAAGCGTCCGAGGGGGGAAGCGACGGCGCCACGGCGGGGCCCGCCGCGGTGCTTCAATTGTGGCGAAACGGGCCACGTATCGACGGCGTGCCAGCGGCCGCAGGTTCGCGAAAAGGCGGCGTGCTACCGGTGTGGCAGCAAGGACCATAGAGTTGCAACTTGTCCAAAGGAGCAGGCGAAGGAGCAACCGCCGACCCCTGCGGCGACTACAAACGTCATCCAGTCCGTCGCTGGTGGTGAGCCGTATACAGCGACCCTGAGTTACACCGTTAAGGACAGCAGTGGTAACCCTTGCACTTTTAACGTGGTCGCGATGATCGATTCGGGCTCTCCCATTAGCTTGATTAAGGATGATTTTGTTCCGTATTACGCGCGCCAACCTGTCCCGTCGAGTATGACTCCGTATCATGGCATAAATGGATCGAAGTTGAATGTATTAAGCTTGTTCGAGAATGACTGTAGCGTTAATGAAATAGCGGTGAGTCTGAGGTTTCATGTTGTGCCGGCCGAGACGATGGTCTTTGCTGCGATGCTAGGTAGGGACTTTATGTGTTATCCCGGTATTAACGTTTCGTTAAGCGGGGAAGTCACCATTTCGCAAGGGATGGGTGGTGAGAAGGAACAGGTCGGTGGTGTCAATGAGATCTTACACATTGCTAGCGATATCGTTGGCGAAAGGGTGTCCCAGGACTTGAATATAGACCCGCAAGTTGACCACGATGTAAGTGAGGATCTTAAAAATATTTTTGAAACCACTTATATTAACCACGCGATTGCTGATCTGGATCCGAGCGAAATCGAGATGGTGATTGTTTTGAAACACAACCAACCCATTAGCTTTCGTCCGCGACGACTGTCTTATTTTGATAAAGAAAGGTTAAGAGTCATTTTGGACAAACTATTGAAGGATGGTGTCATTCGGCCTAGTAATTCCCCGTACGCTAGCCCCATTGTTCTCGTACTAAAAAAGAACGGAGAAGTGCGGTTATGCATAGATTACCGAAAGGTTAATGAGATTACAATTAGAGACAACTTCCCGACACCCCTGATCGATGACCATTTGGATCGGTTGCGCGATAAGTGCTACTTTAGTTGCCTCGACTTGACAAATGGATTTTATCACGTGAAAATGGCCGAATCGTCCATAAAGTTCACATCTTTTGTGACCCCTCTTGGACAGTTTGAGTATCTGCGTATGCCATTCGGGTTGACTAACGCGCCACGGGTTTTCCAGCGGTTTGTAAATGGAATATTCGCCGAATTAATCCAGCAGGATAAAATTCTATTATACCTGGATGACATCCTCGTGGCCACTCGGGATGTTCGCGAACATCTTGAGATTTTGCGGAAAGTATTTAGTCTTGCGGCACGGAATAAGTTGTCGTTTCGCCTGGACAAATGTTCGTTTTTGTATAGGGAAATCACTTACTTGGGCTATGTGGTCAGCCAAGAAGGCATCCGGCCTAGTCGGGAAAACACCGACGCTGTTTTGAACTACCCAATTCCTCGTAACGCGAGGGATGTGCATCGCTTTGTCGGATTGGCGAGTTACTTCCGAAAATTCATTAAGGACTTCTCCCGTATTGCGAAACCGTTGTATGACCTTATCAGGAAAAACGTTGAATTTCGGTTTGGAAGTGACGAACTGGATACTTTCGAGGCATTGAAACATTGTCTCGCGTCGCGGCCGATTTTAGCCTTGTACTCACCCAAATTAGAGACTGAATTACATTGTGACGCGAGCTCGAGTGGCTTTGGAGCCATCTTGTTGCAGAAGCAGCCGGATAAAGTCCTCAAACCCGTGTTTTTTTTCAGCAAGCGAACTAGTGCCGCCGAGGCGAAGTATCACAGCTTCGAATTGGAATGTCTAGCAGCTGTTTATGCAATACAAAGGTTTCACGTATATCTGGCTGGAATTCCATTTAAGATCCTTACTGATTGCGACAGCTTTAGGCTCACGCTGAATAAACAAAATGTCAATCCGCGGATATCACGTTGGGCACTTTTTTTACAGTCCTACGATTATCAAATTGAGCATCGCCCCGGTACAAAAATGTCGCATGTTGATGCACTCAGTCGGTGTTATGTGATACTGGTCTTGGAGGGTAATCCGTTCGAGCGAGCCCTGTGTTTGAAACAGGATAAGGATGAGGTCATTCGAAAGATACGCGGAGAGTTGGAGACTCGGGAGGATAAACATTTTGAGTTGCGCGACGGTTTAGTTTATCGGAAATGGAAAGATAAATTGCTCTTTTATGTTCCCGAATGTTTAGAGTCCAACGTTATTCGAACGTGTCATGACGATCTTGGCCACGTTGGCTCTCGTAAGGCTGTCGACAACATAATGCAAGTTTATTGGTTCCCGAGATTGCATGAGAAGGTGAAAAAATATATCGCCAACTGTCTCAAGTGTGTTGAGTTTTCACCGGTTAGCGGTAGACGCGAGGGATATTTGCATTGCTTACCGAAGGGGGATTTACCGTTCCAGACGCTTCACGTCGATCATCTGGGTCCACTTGAAAAGGCTGGCCGGGGGTACAAACATATATTGTCTATTGTCGACGGCTTTACAAAGTTCGCGCGATTGTACCCTTGTAGGTCTACGACCACGGAAGAGACATTAGGACATTTGACCGACTATTTCCGAGCGTATAGCAGGCCCAAACGCTTAGTGAGCGACCGAGGGACTTGTTTTACATCCATTAAATTCACCTCATATCTTGAAGAACTGTCTGTTGTGCATGTGCTGGTTGCGGTCGGCACACCGCGTGCGAATGGGCAGGTTGAGCGATATAACCGAATTATTTTACCGATGCTATCGAAATTAGCGGAGGAGCCAAACAAGTGGGATCGCGTTCTGGGCTCAGTTGAATACGCGGTCAATAACACAGTTTGTCGTTCGATAGGCGACACGCCATGTAAACTATTGTTCGGGATCGATCAACGAGGAGAGTCGAACGATCGAATCCGGGACGTGTTGCAGAGTTTGTTGGAGAGCGATCGCGACCTCTGCGCAGTTCGAGAACAGGCGTCGGAGGCGATAGTTAAAGTCCAGGAGGAAAACGTGCGTAATTTTAATAGTAAACGGAAAGTAGCGCAAGTGTATAAAGAGGGGGACTACGTGATGATCCGCAACATCGATACCACGGCTGGAGCAAATAAGAAACTTATTCCGAAGTTCAAAGGGCCATATGTGGTCAAGAAGGTGCTAGATTTTGACAGATATGTGGTTACCGATGTTGAAGGGTTTCAATTGACGCAAGTCCCCTACACTGGCACGATAAGCGTAGATCATATGCGGCTTTGGGACGAAAAGTCCTAAGTACGCCTGTATATAGTGTATTGTGTAAGAGTTGATGTAAAATTTATAGCTAATGGTAACAAGAGTTTGTGTGTGTTTTGTGTGTGTGTGTTGTGTGTAATCTTGTTACAGTGTTTGTATTTAAGTGCATGGTCGGGACGACCATATTGTCAGGATGGCCGAACTGTGGGAATATGTATCTGGGTTCGGATCCCTACGGCGTCAAGTCGGGCACCGAGGCATAGACACCTCGGGCCCTCCGCGATACGCGTCGCCGTCTTGATGACAGCATTTGTTTAGATAAGGACGCCCGGTCCTTAGCGCGTGACTCGCCGTCGAGAGATCGAGAGGCAGTCCGGCGACGACGCGTAGTCGAGTAACATCGTGGAAATATAAAGTGATTAAACAGGCACTGTGGGTTTTACATTCGGCTTTGCCGTTTCTCAATCCCTAACTCCCACATCAGCAATCTCTCCTATCAGACACACGACCACTGTGGATTATTTCCAAGCACAGAATAGATTTCCCTTGCCAAGCGGAAACAACTGTTCAGAATCAATCAGTCTACCCCTAATCTACCGAAAGTATCGCTCTCGAGGCAACGATTAATCGAGCCAGACACTTGATTACCCAGATTAGCCCTTTCACCGAGAAGCTCGTAATTTTTCAAGTGACCCGGGCCGCAGTGCACGCCGGTCTCTGAATAATTTGCGCGGTACGCCGCTAAAAACAAACTGGATCCGCGTAGCCTGCAGCCCTGCGCCAAGGACCGCCCGTTTCAAGCTCCCCCGAAACGAGGGAATTCCTCTTGAGCGGGCGTGGGATGAATGTTGCAGGTCCCTTCCATAATGCACCGCGCCCCAACGTTGGCGCGAGTGGCTGCGAGGCTCGCGCGATTCTCCAGAGCGATCTGCCCGCCGCGAGCTCGAGCTCCTCCACGCGCCATCCTCCCTGTCACGTATGCAGGGGAGAGCACAGATTTCAACGTGGAAATCGAGTCGTCTGTCTCGCGCCAGTCAGCCACACCGCGCTCCCACGGAATTATATCGGCTGGCTGCCGGATACTTTCCGATGAAGCCGAATCGCGAACCAGTCTCGCGAATCCAACGCTTTGTTCTCTCACGGCTTAGGGGAACGTTCGTTGGTTTTTTCCGGGGTGTTTTGGAGATTGATTGGGAACGCGGGTGTTTGGGGGAACTTGGGTCTCTTTGAAGAAGCTTGAGCGAAACAGGGGCTCGTTCTAGAGCGACCGAAGAATGCTGATCGATCTCAAGTGTACCATTCAAGTTTTCACGCACAGTATGACCAGCCGTTTTTTTTTTTTTCAAAGATCTGGAATTAAATGAACTGTCGCCTTCGATGTAACAGCCTCGATTAGAGCTTTCATAGAGTACAGCCGAAAGCACAGTTGCCCTCTCGACAGGGTTGCACGCCCCTGAATCGAAGCTACCCCCCCCCCCCCATCCCAGTCGCCATAATTCAGACCCCTGAGAGAGAGCCAGCCAGCTTCTCTCCTTTATTCTCGCATGTAAATACGCCAGTCTGTGTAAACGCGAGCATGTGCACGCGCAGACAGAAGCGGTGGCCTGTGTATACAAAGAGTTGCTCGACGGCGGCGAGAGATCGGATATTCGACGGTGCAGCCTGGCCCATGCGAGGCTTTTGTGCCCGCCGGATTCGAGGGGGTAATTTCGAGGAGGCACCCAACGACGAAAAACCAGCCCTGCCTCCGCGGAGGCCGACATAAGGCTTGAGAATCACGCGCGCGCGCGCGCTTCACCCTGCTTCCTCCTTTTCCCTCCGCGGGGGCACAGCGCGGGTTGAATCCTCCCGACGTTAACGGCGCACGCTTTCGCCCTGAGTAGAAATTATACACGAACCGTTCAATGGCAACTCGTGTCTCGCGGAATGAATCATTTCCACACACTTTGTCGTGTCCCCTTTTCCCCGGGAATAATCGTTTTCAGGAGAAACAAGCAAAGAGATCTTGAAAATAATTTAGCAATGACGAACTTCGATTCGACGCAGCTGAATGAAGAATCCCCCCCAGCAGACGTCCATGGATGCAAGGCTCTTTCATCGAGGCTTTTATTGAGAGGGGGCAAGAATCTATTCGAGATTCGACCAGATCGCCCCTCGTGGAAATTTATTCAGTCATTTTAATAAAATATTTCGGGTCAGCCGGGGCTCAGAGCTAAGCCCACGCTTTGAATACTATATTCTGTTGCGGGCTGAACTTTTCGACCCCATACGTCGAGGATTTCGAGTCCTCGACGGGCTGCGTCGATGGAGCTTGATGGTAGAAGCGATAAAGGGTGGAATAATTGGTGGACACGCGATTCAATCTAAATACCTGATCAACCTCTGTCCAAAGGGCACTCGAATAGTATAATATAATTCAGCCTCACACACTGGAATACAATCTACACCCTGCCATCCTTAATATCTGAGAATGGTCCCCAGGAATCGTAAGGAAAGGCCAGAAATCGAGCAGCAGTCGATTACCACGGCCCGAAGAGATTGGCCACTTCCGTAGCAGGCAGCGTCACCAAGAAAACGAATCTGTGGAACAACGACCGAGGATGGTCGCGTTTCGCGGGCCACGACAGGATGCAAATAATAATAAGACGAGAGATAAGGGGCCCTGAAAGAACTGGCCGATCCTGAAACCACGAGAACCAGGTCAACAGCCGGAAGTACGACCGCGACGAGCGTCTTCTCGAAGAAAGCGCGCCTCCGTCTCTCTCCCGGCGTTCATCGCGCGAGGCGTGTTCTTCTTCCTGTTCCCTGCGCTCGCTCGTTCCTAGTTTTGTCCCGATGCACGCGCTCTCTTACCTGCCCCTCCGGAGCAGCCTCGTGGACCCGGTTTTTACAGGGCGGCATTAGAGTCCGCGGGTAAAAACGGAACAGAATGGGGCAGACGGATTTCCAGCTGGTGGAAGCCTCTTTCAGGCTCCTCGATCGCGTTATCGCGGATTCGTGGCCTTTTTCCTCGACTCTGCCTCCGAGGAACAGTCGCCTCTTGGTACTGACGGGATTGCTTTTGCGTCGCTGCAGTTCCTTCTCTCGCGTACTCGGGCTGCGGTCGCGACGAGTTTGATGGTAGCTTGATGACGAACGGAATTGATTCGTAGGAGAGACTAGTGTAATATTGTGATGTAAAAGTCTCCTTCTCGTTGAAACTCCACAGAGGTTGCGGAACACTATCTCTATATAGTTTCAAATTCAGTAAGAATGTAGGTGATTACGATTTCTTGAAAGTGTAGCTTCCGAACGAACTCTTCCAGAGGCGCAGGTGACTGCAGGCTGAATGAGCAAAAGGAGAATTCTAAACCATCTAAATAAGGACGAAAATCATTGGAAATTCATTTCTCGCTTGCTTCCATCATCCGAGATTCCCCCGTCTCGCCCAGAGGCGTGATCCTTCTTTCGTGCTAGCGATGCTCGACGGAGAATTAATTCGACCAGGCCGGTTTGTTCGGCATAAACTATGCCGCGGCTTGAAGAACTCTTGCGCGGAAACGCCTCGAAACCGCCACTTAGTTACACGTAGCGACCGTCAATCGTATCGATTCCGATAACGTATCCTTAACGCGAATTAGTGTAAAACCTGTTCCCCCCATGTAACGTGCGTTTATGCAAATCCAGTGGAAGCAGACACTAATAACAGCGACACATCCGATCCCCCCCTCTGGACACACGCGATCACCGCTGATCGCCGTGGGCAAAATTGAACGCGAAGTTTGTTGGTTCACGGTGGATGTGCCGCGATTACTGTTACTTTTCAAAGTAGATTGATTTATTTTGCTGGAATGAATCACGAGTTGACAGGGGTGGTATTATCGTTACTGAAAGTGGCGCTGGGGTTGGAGGGATTTATTCGAAAACAGATACAAAAGCGCAGGATGTTTTATTAAGCTTTTATCCAGAAATCGAAGTATAATATCCTTTGGGGCAGGTATAAAATGAGCTTCAGACGTTTCGAAGCCTCCAGAAACTTGAAGAATAACGTGATCTGGACAGTGCAGATTGAATATAAAAGTTGAGAGGAACAGAATAACGCGGACTATCGACTAAGCACGGTTAGCACTCGCAATTTCCATTAAGCCGCCGAGCACGGAGGAAAAATTGAGAGAGGAGTATGATTTACGATAATCGCGGCGGTTCGTGCGGCCCCGTGTGTTCTGGGAATGCAAAAACGATCCCTGATTGCGATCGTGATTGATAACGGCCGTGCACCGTGGCGCGTATGCTCTACAGGTGTGTCGGCGATCGTTAAGGCGCGTCTAATTGAATGTACGCTTCAATTAGGGCCTGACAGTGGTCGTGGTCAGGCACACGCCCGACTTTGCTTGACGCGCCAGGGCCATCGAGATGCTGCGCTTGGAAGCTGACGAGTGTGCACCGTCGAAACACTAGCTTCGATTGGCACACTTGGCGAGGAAGGAAAATCTCTAAGGACTTTGAGATCCCTTCGCGATTTCTGGAATAATTCTTTGAAAGCCTGAACCATCGAGATCACAAAGAGTCCAAGTTTCAAGATGATCCTCCATTTCTTGCGTGGAAGCGTACAAAACCACGGGGGATGATTCTCTATGAAGGAAATACTTGGAAGAAATTAATTTCAATCAGAAGCTCCAGCACAGAATCTTTAACCACGGTGTATAGGGTAAGTCAGGGTGAGATGGTCATACGGAAGAGATGGACAGTGACAGTATTTTTTAGAAGGAAACGCCTGATTGCGCTGCCTCGGCGTGGGAACAAAGTGTCATAGAAAACTAACATTCTTAGTTCGAAGTGTTGGAATTGAACGTTTTTAAAGTTTTGTAAATCCACTGTGAAATTCAAGCTAGTGCTTCAAAATGTTTGATCAATATTTTGGTCATCTTGTTGGTGTTATTTATGCTGAATATTTTTAATTCTCAAGATGTATTTTCGATAGTGCATTGTTTACAGTGTTTTTAACCTTAAAGTATTCGGGGTTACGTTTGTTAGTCTAAACGAAAGGGGAATGGCTATCTTACCAGGGCTTTAAGGGGAAGATCGTCAATTGTTGTCCAGGAGAGCTGGCCATAGCTGTAGTTGATGTAATTTCAGATATTTTAGTGAAATTCGGAGAAAATTATTTCGAAACCAAAAAAAAAAACAAGATTGGCTAAGATGTAAGTGATGTGGTTATTGGGTCCATGAAAATTGCACAGAGTTTGACACTGTGTGTCATACATGTGGATAAGAAGACTCACAGCAAGCGCGGAAAGAAGTTTTGAGCGGGCAAAAACGAAGGTGGACGAAAACTAGAAAGATTCTGAGATGACCAGTTAAGGACCACAACTTGTGAGCCTGGAACGTACATATGACCATCTTTCCCGGACATTAAGGGAGATATGGGCAATGACACTTTCTATTCATTTGTAAAATTTGTATATTAAATAAGAATTTTTCGTTTATTGATATTCACGGATATGTAAACAAAGGATTGAAGTTTTGTTCTACATCATTTTCGTTGCTTTATTTCAAATAGGTTGACTGTAGCAGACTCTAAACGAAACTATGACCAACTCACCCTGATTTACCCTATATTGCACTAACAAGGGAAGATCCCGAAGCCGAAAATTGAAAAACTTTTGAAACTTTGTGCGTATACAGCGGATTTCCTTCTGATTACAACGCAATTTTTGTTTACTGCCCAAGTTCACTCGAAGGGGGTGAAATTAATGCCTGAAAATTCGGCTATTTTCCGAGATTGTATTATAACTCGCGGCCTGTATGAGATAGAAAAAAAGTTTCAAGACAAAAGTTACTTGTTTTAATTAGATCTCTGATTTGGTGAAAAAATTATTATACAGTTCACGAGTTATAACAGAAAATCGGAAAATAACCGGATTTTCAGCGGTCAATTACACCCCCTTAAAGTAATTTTGGGCAGCTAACAAAAATTGCGTTGTAATCAGGGGAAATGCCCTATATATTCCCAAAGTTTCAGAATTTCTTGAATTTCCGGGTTCGGGATCTACCCTTGTAAGTCGCGAACAGAAGATTTTCCAATGGTAAAGAATCAGTTTCCTCCACCACCCACGATCACACATCCCCCTAATCAATGTCAATCCAAGCGCAGCATCGAAACCGAAGTTCGCAGGGTGTGTAGAAGGCCGGCCGACCGCAGGTGTACGGTCGTTAAAGACGGCTCTAATTGAACGTAGGTTTCAATTAAGGTTGAACGCTGCTCGGTGGTCGTCGCGAGGACCTGGAGCTTGACCAGGGCCACGGGTTTCCTCACTTCAGCGACCATAAACAGTGGCGGCCGCAACCCCGCAGCCCCCTTGGTCCACCCGCCGTGGGTGCAATGCATCTCGGCTGGAGCACGTGAAACAAGCCGGCCCGCTCAGATATCGCTCTGATTTATACACGCATTACCATCCAGACTGGACTGCCGCATCGTGACCCGCGTCGTTATTACCACCTCGCGTGGATCGCGTACAGTGTGGCACAGGATGGCTAGCAAGAAACGGATCTTGGGCCCTTGGAACTCGATTTCAAAAATATTTGGAAAGATTTAGAAGAGATAACAGGAGCTTCGTTCAAGCTTGTAAAATCGAGGCTCGTAATTTTATCAACGTACGTAGAACGCAAGTGGAAAGGAAGAACGATCCGCGCAGGTGGCGCCGAAGAAATTGATTTCGATTTTGGCTGGCCTAGAAAAGGGCGGGCCTCCACCTGGACGACCCTTCCATCGTTACAGCAGGTTCCCTGAACCACCGTCTACCCCCTCGTCCCACGAAATATGCGCACGACGGCCTCGCGTGTTTATTCGTGCTCACGTACATGCAAATGAACGCTTATTCCCCGCGGCTTTTATTTCGAAGGGTCACCCGCCGCCCACCCCGAGCCCCGGCGCGCTCTTTAATGCCTGAATTTTTTCCTCCCTTCTTTTCCTTTTTTTAATAACCGCGCGGATTACCGCCCGAAACGATATTAAACGCTGCCGGCGGGCGAAATTAACGGTGGCGCGTGTAAATAGCGAATTAACAGCCGGGCGAAGTGCGCGGCCCGAAATTAGGGGAATAGAAACGGAGAAACTGGCGAGGGGAGGGTAAGGATGCGCATGTTGAATGGAATCGTGCAACAGCGCGCGTTTTGTTCGTCCTGTGCGGTCTGCCGTGAGAAGGGTAGCTTCTCCAGGGGAAACGTCACTTTTCCAGGCTGATAAAAGATTCAACCCTTTGGCGGGCAGGCGGGACACCGTTGCGCGGGCAGCTTCCGTTTCAAACCCATTAAACTGTGTTAATTAAGCCCCACTTTTCTCGCCAAACCGCGCGAAGCCAGTCGTCTCTGCCGCTCGCGTAACTCAGTCGAGGTGTCGAGGTGTGACTGTGTTTTCCCTCGAAATAGGTATCAGTGACTAGAGCAAGGGTAGTTTAGCCGAAAGAACGCGTGGAGGTGTATTTGCAATGGCTTCTCTAGCCAGACGGGGAATCCGAAGGTAAGAAGTGAACCGTGAACGAAGACAGATCTATTTGGAAATCCTACCTTCCGCGATGATAAATCGGAACGATAAATCAGAATGACACGCGAGGAACAGCGTCCAGGCAGATCGAGATTCTGGATCGCCTACGGTGCAACGTGCGCGGCGACGTGCATCGCGATAAATAGCTGGAACAATATTCGATACAATCGATAGGCCGCGTGCGGGAATTAACCAGCGGCCGTGCAAACAGCGAGGCAGCGCCGGTGGAAGCTCGCCTGAAAATTTATGCCCATCGCAAACGAGCCAGCGACACCCCTGTAGCTCTAAACCGAGAGGACTTGCTTACCCCGCGCGTGTGTCGCCGATTTTTGGACCCACGCCAGTCACATCGTTCCCCCTGACAGTGCACGCGCCTCGTTTCGATCGCCTCTCGAAATCGTCGGCCGATTGGCAACGAACGAGAAGAACAACGCTGACCACGATTGCAGCCTGATTCGCGCCGTCACCCCCGGATCTATGCACTCTGTTTGAATTATCACGTGGCATATGTGGACGAGCATTCCGTCAGGCCTGAGTCACTAAAGCGTTTCATTCATATTCCGATAGACAACGCGTGATATATCAAGGCCAGTGCAATAGTGAAGATACCATGGGTCTTCGTGTCTATGGACGATTTTCACTAAGGAATTTTGTAGCTGACGAGCTACCTCCGAGGATCAGCGACTTAATTACCGCTGGCCCGAGTCCCAGACCAATCGACGGACTCGACTCTGAAAGCGGGTTCGAGACACCGGGAGGATCGCGTAATATCATCGTTATTAGGTTGCGGCGGTGCTTCATGATCTTCCCAGGGAAGCTAGTAACGCTATATGCATAGCGGCGCGACCTTTAATTACCAATTAGGCGCATTATGCACCTGCGATTATCGGGCGGCTGGATCCGAGGCTCCCAGTGTACCCGTCGGAAGGGGATTGTCTTGTGACGCGGTAACAAACATTGAATAGAGCCGTTGAGTAGCAACGTTAACCCTTTGATCGGCCAATAATCGATCGGGGCCCATCAGCGACCGATAAATTTCGTGGGATACCGGCTACGCTAAACTCTGCGCCTGCCCCCTCTATTCGCGCGCCTCGTCTAGAGCACACGCGAAACGAGTCGTTGAGACAGCAATTATTCCAATCGAACCACACCCCGGCCCGTTAAACATCCAGCAATTACGATCAATTACATCCGTCGCTCAATTAACAGGCCTTTGGTCCACCTTTAATTTCGCTTTATCCGCGTCATTCCATCGCGAGAGCACGCTCCAATGAGCTGTCGATCCGTAATGATCGACGCGTGTCTACGTTGTGTTAAACGGCAGAGTGCCATGGCCATTTTTCGCCAACCGCGCCGCGCCGTTTAATTGCAGACTTTTCGTGGAATCGTGGTCGCGGGCGAGACGAACCTCCGCCGGGGCTGATGATAATGGGCGGGGCGGGGAGAGGGTGGGTAAATTTCGCAGGGAACGCGGGGGCCGGTGAATGCGCTCATCGACGAAACGCAAATCGAATCCCGCGTTCAGAGCCCCGCGGCCACGCGGAGCTCCGCTTCCGTCGTCAGACGCCGCGAGGATCCAGGCCTGGGAGCCCCGTCCCTCGACGTCGGCGTCGGGAGCGGCGGCTCGTTACACTCGTCGTCGACGTCGACGTCGCCGCCCTCGGCGTCGCGACGCTCATCGATTCGAGGGGACCCGCCCCTTCCGCGGACGTTCCAGTGACGTCACTGGAGCCGCGGCACCCCCGACGCGGATTACTCGCCTCGTGCACGCGCGCTCTGCCGTCTATGCACCTCCGGCGAATGTAATTGTAACGCCTAATGCAGCGTGTAACGGGAACTGGGCATATTACAATTGAGAGATCGAATTTCGTTAACGTTGTCACGTTTCGGGGGTAAAAGCGTGTAACCAGCAGGTGAGGGTGTTAAGCTGGGTCCACAGTTTCTTAGAATATGTTGAATAGTCGCTACTGATTATGGGACACGTTTACATACTGCCATGTAGGGTAGGGTGGGGCTAAAAGTCCCGTTTTTCGTAAAAACCTATGTAAAATTTAATACTAACAATGTAGAGATATCTGGATTTATTTTATATAAACTATAACTAAATATTATGCTTTGCGTTCCTCGAAGTTCATTTGTTGATACTGTTATTTTCTGTTGAGTTGTACCACAAAATGTTTGGCAATGCAAAATGGACTTGTTGCCCCACGCACGGGTAGAAAGTTTCCAATGTATTTTCGTGTAATATCAAACTAAATAAGTAAAAAACTCTATTCGAATCAACAAATATTTATTAAACCAATTCTTTTTGGTATACTATATTGAAAGGGAACATGACTTCTTTAACAAAAAATAAAAATGTAAGTCAGAGGCTCATTTTGAACTAAAAACTAAAAAAAAATCGCTCAACTAAAACAAAAACACTATTTAAAGACTTTGGCATTATTTCTTTATACTTTGGCCATCTAATTATGAAAACAAATGATAAAATATATATTTTCAGTCCGAGGGACTTTTTGCCCCAGTGGTACCTCTATACTTTCTGCGATATGTATGTTAGAAAATATTATCATTCAGCAATAAACAATATCGTGCACACAATACTAGAGAACATCTTAACTTACTTGGCAGATATGCTTTTAAACGGTGGTTTACTTCGTATAAAACAATAAAGAGGACGTATGTCTTTTAGTTTTCGATACATAAAATAACGAAGGCGTCGTGTAATTCGCACGAAAGTCCAGAAGCGACTGGTGAGCCTGTGGTCACCTTCGTTTCTTCTCGCCTTTTACACAGTATACTGCGAAACTCAATACATTGTTTAGGAATGGAGATTTTGAATTCGGGACTTTTTACCTGTTGGACTTTTAGCCCCACCCTACCCTAAGGGCTACAGGAAATAGAATATCGTAGGAATCCCAGGCTCTGCTTTATAAAAAGTGTATTAGACCTACAGTGACTCACAGCAATAATCGTAAACTCTTTAAAATCGCATACCATTTTTAAAATTGGTCCAAACGAGTTGAGCTTTTCTGTGAATCTAGAAAGATTACTTTGCTAAGCGACATGTTTCGTCGTTTTGAAAAAAATTGCAACTGGTGGGAATAGCAAAAAAAAATAGTAAAGGTCATTTTTTCAACTTTTTTCTCTGAGCCTGTAATGAAAATTCCAAAAACCCGTTTGTAGATTTAAGTAAGTTGTATACATGCTGATAATTTCATCAGAATCGGTTAATATTGCTCTTAACCAGAAACGTTTAAAGATCGCAGAATAAGGTCGAAAATCGCGAAATCGTTTGGGCCAATTTTAAAAATGTTATGCGTTTTTAAAGAGTGTACGATTATGGCTGTGAGCCACTGTACCTCGTCGCGATACTAGACTATGTTCTGCCTCAAGTGGGTTGAGGCTAGTCTCAGTTAGGAAATTACGTGCAGGCTAAATTACAGTGTATTGGGCACCTTGGGATCTTGCAAAGTTAAAGCAGTGATATCTCATTGCCAACTATAGCCAAAGTGAAATTTCTTGACAAGACCTCGATCATCCCACGACAGAGGACTCAATGTCCCTCAAACTTCCTCCTATCCCCAATGCAACTTCTCCATCGCTACCCAATCTTCAAAGCCTAAACTGAAGCCCACCACCGTTCCGCAGTGGCGATGCTCGCGCCACACTGGTAGACACCAGAGACGGGCAAAAAATTATTTGAAATAAAAATTTGTGTCCGAGATTCTTATTTTAAATACTTGTTTGCCCGTCTCTGGTAGACACCATAAATTCCAGCAGCCTGGGTATCTAGCGGACGAGCAGGTATTTCCAATTGGAGCCCCAGGCCGCGCACTCCCGTCCTTTTTCGTCCCTGAAAGCGCAATCCTGACAATGCGCCTCGCACGGCCATAATGCAACCTGCGCATGATGCATGGTCGATGGGGCTAGGACACGGGGCAGACTAATGGACAATGCTTATGGTTAATAATCCGGCCGTCGGCGATGCGGGGCCCAAGGTGGTGTCGGTGTAACCGTTATGGGACGACGTTCGCGTCTCGTCCAACAGTTGGCAGCGCCCATACAGGCTGATTAAGCCTCGCGCAGCACCGACTGCATCTCGCCCGTCGATTGGCCGAGTTCCTATCGCGATCGTCTACCGATGATAAACGCTCCGTGTCGCTATTCCGATACGTCGCGGGAAAAAAAAACGGTATCAGCCGCGCGCCGCTGCGATTCTCATTAAGGGAAACAAGTATTCGCTTCCCTTCTTTTCAGCAATGCCCACTGAGTAAAGCGACCGATATACATATTCTGTTCGTAACAGCGGCGCGACTGTCCCCCACATCGCGGCACTCTCATTACCATCGCGACTTGGCAGGTCCGAGACACCTGCAGCGATCGTTCAAAGTCTGGTCGACCTCCAGAAGCCTGGTATATCGGATCGGTAGCATCGAGCCAGCACTCCGATCACACTTGACTGAACGGACGTGACAACCAGTTTCCCACGATTCGAGAGAACGGGAAAAAACGGGGCGCAGAGGGTTAGAAGGGGGGGGGGGGGGGCTGAGGAGGAGGCCGAAGGGAAAAGAACGATAGCTAATCGGATAGGTAGAGCGTGCGCAGAGTAGACTGGAAAGGCGTCGCTGGATGCTTATGCGCTCGCATCGCTCTGTGCAGCCCGGTGGACGGCCGATGAATTGCAAATTGGAGCGGGCGTTGTAACAGTATTGCGTTACACTGTTAGCCGCGTAATGCGTATTCCAGAAGCTGGATTACCGTAACAATCGGCGCATCCTCTACCGGCACGGGTGCATCGGTTCATTTCACTCGTTCCCTAGCATCCCTCCGCGAGGGGAGACGGAGCATCTCGGCCGATTGGAATTCACCGGGCGAAACAGCTCGTCCCTCTTTTTCTCTCCATTTTTTTTTCGCCCTTCCCCTCTCGCCCTGCCGCTCCCTCTCCACCCTCGCCGCCGCACGTTTTCACTGGCACGTCTTCCAGTCCCCTCCCCTCCAGCCCTTCGGTTCGCCGGGGCTTTTTCTCTCCCCCGCCGCAAGCCGATCGCAATCTCCGCGGTGAAAATAAAATATCGACGGCAGAGGCGCACAGTTGCACCGCATCGACCCGTAATAAATTATCGCCGATAATCGTCGCCGCGATAAACGTCATTGTTCCCGGCGGCCGCGTTATTTTATCGGCTCGTTAACGGCCACTCCTTGGCCGCTAATCACCGGTCGAAAATCGCGACAAGCCTCGGCCGGGAGGGCGGCGTGAACACGCTTTGTCTCAAGCAGGCCTCCGGTGGACGCGCGCTCCCGCCTCTCTTCGTCCGTGGTTTTCCTGTATCGATCGAGGGAGCAACCCCCTCGGCGACTTTGCACGCGAGCTAGAGGTGGCAGACGAGCCAGAAATTTGTAATATCCGCGGCTCGGATAGTTGAATAGTTACGCTGGCCGGGTTAATTAATGCGCCCGCGGAGACACCTTATTGGGGACGCTGATAAGCAGTCGCTGCTACCGATTGGAGTACATCCGATCGTTGGGGATTAGCTGCTTCTGAAGTCGAGGGCATCTCGATCGTCGGAAATTTTCCAATTTCATCGAACAGTGGCTAATCGCGAGTTGGAGCGCACAGACTGACAGGCTAGGTCTTCTATCACCACGTTTCGATTATTCCGTATGTTTGCCACGCGCGATTAAGTTCCATGAATATTCGGCTAACGAGTAATCGATTTGAATCAGGGTACGGACGAACTGGGTATTGCGGACGGAGTGCGTGCCCGCGCGTCGAACGAAGACGCCGAAATTTTAATGCAAATCGGGTCGTATCTGGGCATCGGTAATTTCGCGAGCTCCCTGAACGCGGTATCATCTTCGGTGGTGGATAGCGAAAGCGGGCGCGCACGCCAGCGCAAATAGCGCGCAATTAACTACGCATTAACATAAACTGAATTATGGCGGTTGATAGCAGCCCGCGGGTACCTTTTCGTGTAAACCGATTAGCTGGCGTTCGCATACATCGACTCTCCCCTTGTCCCGCGAACCGATTAGAATTCGCGTTCGATCGGGATACGCGGATTGTACCTACGATGCGTGGTGGGATATTCTGCTCGTTTCAACTATGCTTCGTCCGTTGGGTAAACGCATTGCTCTTGGCCGCCGACGGGAGATATTACAAGTGATCTCGCCACGATGAAACGTAGAGAAAGAAACGCGCTTCCAGCTTAAACGAAAGCCTCTATTCCTGCCGCGCACGAAACGGAGGGATAGCAGCGAGAGCCGAAAAGCGACGGATTCCCCTGGTAACCAAACGAAACAGCCACGAGGACTAGCGGTTGCGAGTATAACAGCGACTGTAACCGAGCTAAGTACCTGCCCGGGTACTTGGTAATCAGGGCCATTGACTTCTGAAAAGTACCTGGTGCACGCGCTTCTCCCGTCGCAACTTCCACGACAGCTACTCTCGTGCATCCCCCGGAGTCTCTTCTCCGAATCTTCCTCCACCTCCCTTGATCCTCTCGTCTCGACCCTCATCACTGTACTCGCTCTTCTACTTCGTGGTCGACGATCGCCGAATAACAGTCGGGAGCTCGTCATAATACAGGAAATATCATCGAAGAACAGCGGGTGACAATGAAAATCGAACGCTTCCAGAAAAAGGCGAGGTCTGTGCAAGTACAGGCTGATTCTACTGAATCGAACAGTTATTTTTCTAGGGAAGATACATTTCGTGTATTATACTTCGGTTGGTTTCGCAAGGCTGTTATTCGGAGGCAGAGACGGATAGGCAGAAGAGAGTGGCAGTTTTGCATTTTACAGAGATGAACGCGTAAAAGCGACGCGCCGCGGTAGTTTGGACGCAAGCGAATATTGCGAAAGGGATTATAATTCGCGGTGAATCGCGTACAATTGAATTGTGTCGAGGTTGAAGCATTTTTAACCGAGAACTCGATCCGTGTGAATTCGCAAAAAAGTTCGGCTTCATAGAGCAGCTGAAGCCAGCGAGCGGCGTGTATTAACGCGCATTCAATGCCGCGCGAAATTTGTGGTTTCCCTTTGCAAACGGGTCGAAATATTGCATCACGGCGATATCCGCCGAGTCAGATTAACCCACGGTTTCACCTCTGTGAATGGAGCTCGCCAAATTATGGCCAGTGAATAGAAAAAGGAGGATAATTAGGCAGGGAGCCTCGAAGTGATTAGAGTGAATAGAAGATTAGATCTAGAGATATTCTTCGCTACATTCGTGCTGCTAAATACCCAATGCCGTGGAGAACTCAAAGAATTCCTGCAAATGCACTAATTAACTATCCGACTAGATATCAGTTTGATCGCTTATTTGCTACCCCCGGCGTCCCAATTCCATTGAAATACTGCAATGAGAAATAATTTAAGCCGCATTGAATGCGGATTTACATTCCACGGGGGATCGCGGACAAAGTGGCGCTCGATTCCTTTAATAAAGCTCCCTCCAGGAACGGCGCTCGGCCGCCCCCCTCGGGGCCCTTCGAGGAAATAAAATACAAGCTCGCGGACGTGAGATCCCGGTGATAGCTCGCGATGAACAGCCACGGAGGAGTAACTGACCCATAGAACCCTCGGATGTTTATAACACAGTAGGGAGACGCGCACAGGCACGAGGAAAAAGAGCTGCTCGAACCAGAGCAACGAGGGAGCGTAGGGAACAGAGAGGCGGACGAGAACGGGGAAGAGAGAGAGAGAGAGAGAGAGAGAGAGAGAGAGAGAGAGGGAGGGAGAGAGGACGAGGGCGGTTAAGGGGGAGAGTAAAAGAGATCGGGAAGACGCGACTCGTCGAGGAAGAATAAAGAACGGCGAAGAAGGCCAGTGGCCGTCACGGTATTGCTCCCAACGCGGGTCGCTTTTCTCTCCACGTATACACAGGGTGATCCTCCTACAGAAGCGCGGAAAAATAAATCGAAAATATAGAATCAAGTTTCCAGGAATATTATAAAAATCGCGGCTGAAAGGGGGCGCGATATTCTTGCGAAACAAATCCACAGATGCCCATTTTAATTCCCTTCCTTTACATTCGCGAGCAGTGGTATTCATTGAGCGCAATCCGCGCAGAGTAACGGATCAGCTGTAGTCCGAAGGAACAAGCCCTTCGTTCGAATGTTCGAGACCTCGTCTTTTTACGCCATTAATCGCCGAGTACACTGTCCCTCGCGGAGCATTGCACTTCTGCTAAAAGAACGAGCTTGGAAACCAGTGAATCAGCAACTCTGCTCGATCTCTACTTAGTTCCTGGAGATGGAAACCAGTCTGCAACCGGTCGATTCGCAAACTCTGTAATTTCGACTTATTTGTTCCGCGGGGAACCAGTCCGCAGCCCGGCCTGGGCAGGATTTTCGTCGCACCCCGTGTAGAACGCCGCCCAGAGCCAGCAGATACCGTGGATATAGCGCCTCCTCTATAGCCTGCTCGCTCCTCCGCACTCTGTTGTGCTCCCACTGTCCGCAAATAACCTCCACGATCGCGCAAGTGCGAGGCTGGAAGCAGTTCGGGGCTTTATTACGCCCCGGCGGAACGACCGGGGCCCAGCCTGAATCTACCGAAAGCCCGTCGAAACGTAAGTCGTCCCTGGACGCTTGGGAACAAACGAACTTTCCGCCGTCCCGAATTTCCCGCGCTCCCTTTATCCTCTTGCCTGACCTTTCATGGCAGAAGCTATTTCCTTCCACGCACGCAGGCCACGCGAGAGCCTCGTCACTTCGCATGTCTCGCGATCGATTCTGTCGAACATCTATACTCGGGGCATCCCTGATTATTCGGGATAGAAGTTTTATCGCGACTTAACGGCGAATAAGTCAAGGCGGAAGAAGAGAATCTTCGTTGCGGCGATGAGAATCGTGATTGTTCCGTGTAGGAGCTTTGGAAGAGTCGTCTGTACGTTACCTCGCCTTCTTATCGTCCCAGCGATAGAAGAAGATGAAGTTTCTGACGCACGCCCACGAGGACGAACTCGAATCGAGGCTTTCCTCCCGGGGCAGCGAGTTATCGCGGCGGACTCTGCCCATTTACGTTGTCCGCCGCGGGAAGTAAGCCCCAGTGTCCTATGCGATTTTAATTACTTTCGCGAACCGGCTGCACCGGACTCCGGAGATTGCTGAACACTCGCGTGCACCGGTAACTACCAACTCCTGCACGAAAGTTGCCCTCCAATCCCACGGAATAAATATTCAGCCGGGATGGCGCGGCGGTTCCCTGAATTTCCTTAGTTTCCAACTCGCGGAAAGATCAGGCCGACGCGGTAGCTTCGCGATAATCGCGAGGCTTCGAAAATCTCTCTATCGAAATTTCGAAATTGGAAACACCCCGAATCGATAGCGCTCGAAGGTGCCTTCGAGATCTAATCATCTCCGACTCAATTTAGAAGAATACCGACTCCCCAGTACCCTGTGTTTATACTCGAGTAGAAAACAGCGAGAGTAGATGTACCAGAGCAATCTTATTAGGATTATCAGAGCAATCAAGAGAGAAGCATCCACTCAGCCACGCTCTCTCTCTCTCTCTCTCTCTCTCTCTCTCTCTCTCTCTCTCTCTCTGCCCCACCACGCGCGGCTTCTTTACACCTTGCAGATTTGCAGATTTATTCGCCCGTAATTCTGCCGTCGATTAAGAAAAAGGACAAAAGGGCTGACCCGAGGAGGCTCCTTCTTTTTGCATCTCCCTCGAAAGGAGCCACGGTGTCGGTCCGAGGGAAGGGAGAGAAAATTGCATCGACGGCGCATCTGCGCGCAGGATGGTCGCAGTTGCACCTGCGGACGAGGGAAAAGGACTAGCCAACTGGCGATTCGCTGTGCACGAGCGATGCGCGCACCTGCCAGACGAGCCGAGCGAAACGCGACGTGTCGCCGACAGACTTGACACCATTGCTTTGTTCCTTTTACGGCGAGATTATGGAGTCTGTCGGAGCATTATCGCAGAAACTGGTTGCCGCAGCTTGCCCATTGAAATGCGTCAAGGTTGCCCCGGCAGGTAGGTCGCCGGGTAATAGTCAATTGAACGTCCAGCACGCGGCACTAGGAGTTAGAAGGCTACCCAACGCGAATCGTTTCGCCTTCTTTCCCCGGCCATCGTGTCCAGCATCCGAGCACCGATGCACTTGCGACTGGCGGGATGTCCAATTACGAGTCAAAGAGTAGAGGTGACGCAAGGACGGTGAACTTTCACCCGTTGCCGCAGAGATTTCTCTCGGATCTGTCCGAACGCTGAAGCTGGGCCTCTCCTATTGATTACCCGAATCCTTTAACATCTGCGACCGTTTGAATATTTCGGATTTCTTCGCGGAGGCCAAGTTCCCCGAGTTTGTAGTTTCGGGAAGCTTTGGAGAGGAGCGAACGAATTCGAGCGAACGGCCGACAGAACTCGAACCGTTCAGATTCCTGTTAGGCGGAGGCGCAGCTCCTAAGCTCGATTTTCACGAAGCGACAACCTCGACGCTGCAAGGCATCCTTCGCTTTCCTCGGCTCGATGGGATTTCCACTCCCTCGGACCCGGTTGGGAAAGACAGGTTCGATATCGCGGAAAGAACGATAATGGAACAACGGCGGCGAGGTAAAAGTGAGTCGATTGTATTTTCACTAGACGAGGCTCGATTTTCTCGGAACCCGGACCGGTCAGGGCTCCGGCGACCAGGTAGATCCTGGGATACCGGGTGATTTAAGAGGAGGCCACAGAAAAGATGCAAATTTTCGCGACCACGGATAGCCATGGTTGCGGCTTAAAATAGAGGCTCGATCCAGAAATCGCGCTGAGGACATCGCGATACAAGTTTCCTTAGAATATCAGAAGTAATGGTCCAATTAAGACACCAGATACAGTCACATAATTCAAGATAAAGACCGTGATATCTCCTCTAATCAAACCATAAAGTACCGTAAAAGCTTCTACCCGCTACGCATAAAATATTTGAACGTTGGAAAATTTAATGAATGCAGAAATTGTAAATTCCATCTGAAAACTCTCCTCTTCTCTGTACCCCGAGCGAAATAAACAACATAGTTCTGCCCAAGTGCAACGTTTCTAGCGTCGGCGTGAAATTGTTGCAAGTTCCGATTCACAGGGATGGTATCGATCATGGTGGAAATGTGTTCGAACGAGAGACACGTCGAAGCACTCTCTCGCGACCCTCACCTTTCCGTGTGCTCCGAGCCGGCGCGAGGGTGGCGGAATTGTGTGCAGAGGGACGCAGTCGGTAACCCGCGCAAACACTACACACCGTCTCCAAAGCCGATTTCAGCCCCCTTCGGCCAAACCTCCAAATTCATCGTCCCTCTTTGTCCCGCCAGAATCCCGGGATATCCTCCAGCGACCAAGTATTTCCGTCTGGGCCTGCTGTTTCGGAGGCCAGCCTCGATAATCGCCTACACGACGCGCTCAACCTTCGCCCGGCTAGCCGTGCAACGTCTTTCGCCGCGAAATATGCAACTGCAACACGCCGCGCTTTACGGCAACTCGGATTTAACTGGAATTTCCCTCGAACCACGCCTGGCTCCGCTCGAGTTCGAGAAAGCGACGTTGAACTTTCATCGATTCCGAGTGAAATTGATGTTTGCAGCTCGAGCCTCGATTTCCGCAAATTTCTAACGATCTCGCTGAAGCCTCGCGAATCGGCAAGCCCCGCGACAGACTTGTGCAAAGATACGCGCACAGATGGCAAAGTAAAAAGAGCTCGCGCCGTTGCCCGTTGGGTATTTAATATTCCGCACGGATTGAAGCGAATTTCGGTTCGCTGAGAAAACAGCTGCAACCGGGGTGGAAAAGATTGAGGATTTAAAAAAAGGGTGCAATAATATAAGCGGCACATATTTGAAGGATTATTGGAATTAGATATCGAGTGGCGCGGTTATCAATGTAAAAGATAAATATTGCCCTTTGCACTTTTCCACTCCGGCAGCGGTGCACGGGCCCCGGGAATCAAGCCACTCCGTTTTACACGGAAATACAATTTCGACAAATTCCCCTGCCACCCTCGCGCCACCCCCGACGGCTCGGTGTACACAGCTCGCTGGAAAACTGAAAAACTGTCGCGCGGCCATATGAGCGCCTCTATTAAACCAACGATTTAACCGTGTTCGATGAGAAGAGGAAAGAGACGACCGTGAAATTGCATTTTTCCGATCATGAGAGATTAAAACACCGTGGCTCGACCCTGTTTGTTCCACCGGCGATCCAGATGAACGAAATGAATCTGTTAGCGACGAAAAAAGACAACCTTCCCCATCCTCCTAATCCTCCATTACTCTTTCTTTTCCCTCATCGGAAGACCTGATTCGATTTATGATCCAATATACCACTCGGGAGCTCAGGAAAGGCTATGCAAACTCGTTACAGGATCTGCATTTTTCGAGGACGAAAGTACCAAGGGCCCCGACCACTTTTTCCTGTCCACGGTGGAAAAGGGAGACCGGGAAATTTCCTCGAAAATCACATTAGCGGAACGCAGCTGCTCTTAACGAGGTGCATACGTTCGAATAAACTAACCTCCCGCCAAAAAGTCACATTCCCATTTCGGAGAAGCTTACTTTGAAAACAGTATATGTATTCCCAGTGCGACGAGCTTGCTTTAAAAAAGTTCGCGAGTCTCCGGCTTTCCTCGTCAAAGTACCTTCAAATCTCAAATCTTCAAGAGGCCAACAACAGGACAATACTAAAGCCCGCAAAAAACTACTTAGTTCCATAATGAAAGCACGCCACACCTTAGAGTGTAAAAGAAGACTACTCATAATCATTCGTCCCCCGGTGCATTCTGTCTGGTTTTCAGCCAGATTGAATCCCACGCTATCAAAGGGTAATCAGACGGCGTCGGGACGCGTCTCGTTCTCGGTGCCCCGGGCCAATTATTATTTAGCAGACGCGGCCCGATAGAGAAAGAGGGAAAACGACGAGGCGACGGCGGGCTGGCAACAATTTTTCTTTGCTGCAGCTGCCAGCGCGCTGCAGCGCCGAGTCAAAAGTCACGAGGGGTGCGGCGGGCCGTGCAGCACGCAGGGGGAGACCACGTCGCACCGGAAATACCCGCAAACACATGCTCCGCCGGCTTCCTGTCATGTAGGTGGTTTAACTCCGAGCCCGGGGTGACGATAAAATATCATTTCCAGGCAGCTACGGAGCCGCGACAAACTCTTCTGCTTCGATATCGTCTCGCGGCAACGTGGGAAAAACCAGGGCCTACGATTAATTCTTTTTTTTTTATGATAAATTTCGATCCAGACAACCTTTTATCGTAGATCTGGGCGTGTTTAAACGTTCCCGGTTGTGGTAAGCAGTTGCTTGTGAATTTTGAAGATTCGACGGCCGAGGCTTGTGATAATTCTGCGGTGGTGTGCTTCTGTTTCGCGCGTAAGATTAACAATAACATAACATCGGTTACACAAGGCAATCGAAGGAATGCCATTATTGGGCTACGACACATTAGTTACTCTCTAATTTTATCTCGGCGTCATTAGACTTTGATCCTTGTGCCACTTACGCCGCGTATTCCTTTCTTCGCTGTTCTACGACTGAGAAAGTGGATTTCCAATGCGAAGACAGTTAGGGACGAGTTGGATAAATGAAGAGCTCTTTTTAGAGATTCTTGTGGGATACGAGGAAAGGAGGTCTGTGGCTAACGTTCCACATTCTCACTTTCAACTCCGCTCCGTGATATTTGGGATTCTATGTGTTCCGTGCGAATCCAAGTTGCCTCGCCAGTGGAACACCGGGTTTCTTCTTGGTATAATAATAATTGGGAGCAGGAAGCCACCGAGGCTCTCTTTTCTCTACCTCGAGGAAGAAAATCCTCGACGCGAAGGAGCTTGAGGAAATTTTTACTCGAATTTTCTCTTTAGTGCCCTCTTTGTTGCGTTTAATAACAAGCTTGAAAGCGCAGCTTGAAAGCGCAGCTTGATACCGTGACGGTTAATATGGTCTACATATTTCATAACTAGAATTTCCAGCGCTCCATTGCTGAATAACTATGCTCCTTCGTCAAGGCAAACATGCGAAATTATTCCTTCTACGGTGTAGGCATTCGAGACTCCAGGAGCTGTTGAAAATTTCACGGCTGCTGAGATCCCGAAACAATCGATTTCGTAGCGGGAATCTGACCCGCGAACAATTTGCTTCGCGCGGAATCGCGATGGAGAAGGACGAGGGAGAATTCCATCGGGAATCGAATCCAACTGGTGGCGCGAGCCAGTTTCCAGTTTCAACCCACAATATTGCTTTCATCCAGTTGGGATATCCAGTTTAGTAGGATGAAGGCGCGCGCGTATCTGGAGCATGACAAGTTTCCAGATTGTGTATGCAAAAGGTGGCCCGTTGCTTTTTCGCGCACCTATCAGCTCGCGGTGCGCTCCAGCCGGAGCCTTCAGCGAGGTTCCAAGAAACATCGAATCGAATCGAATGAAATCCGTGGGACGACGAAGGAAAAGGCAGCTTCCTGCCAAACCGAAAGGGGCAACACATTGTTCAGCGCGTTATATCGCATCCAGATAAGCTGGCCAGCACTCTGCTAGAGGCAGCTGCGATATCACCTGCCCATCTGGCGACTTTCTCGTAAATTAAAAGCCATCCCCGCGGCCACCTTTTCCGGGCGAATACGTATAGAAACGCCTCGGCGAATTAAGCCTCCACGCTTCCTGATACACGCTTTCCCATCTCTAGAACTCCGTGCAAACAGTGGACACGAGGACGGAGGCTCCGAGTCGCCACGTCCCAGCTACCGACAATAACACCCAGATTCCTCGAATTAACTACCGAAGCTGGTCGGGGAATTCTCACGTATCGATCAGTTGCAACGGGGACCAAAATACGGACACCCTGCGCGGACAATTATGACGACATAATGCGAGCTAATGGGTATTCCTGTTACGTAACGTTTACCAGCCTTGCAGAATCCACCACGATCTACTCGAAGCACATCCGTAGCCGTGCCACCTAGTTTCTAATTTTTAAACAGAGCCCCAGGTCGGCTGTGAAGGGAATCGATAATAGGCTGAAACGATAGCTACACGCCCCATCCCGGGATATCCTTCTCGATGCTGGCCTAAGCCCGATTGCGTCCTCTTAGCCTCTCTCGAGAGCTCGGAAAGCTTCCTCTCCCGGCAGAAAAGCCGCTGGAACCGCAAAGTGTTTCTGGATAGTTGCAGAGACCCAAAGTCGGTGGGAACGGGCCGAGAATTATTCGGCTCGGGGCCGCGCGGCCAGCTCGATTTTCGTTGCTGCCTTTTCGAGAGGAAGAGCCGAGCATCGATCCTTAGCGACTGGTCCAGGAACGAGAGGGGATCTCGTCGATGAGAGATGGCTACTGAGAGAGGACGCGCTCTCTCGCAGGCAGCTGCACCATCACCTGCCTGGCAGCTGGCTGCTGGCCTGCGGCTTTTGCCTGCTCCCGAGTCTGGCCGAAAATCAGCCAGACGGGCGCGTTTCGACGACCGGTACCGCGAGACCAAGGCTACGCCGACAGACTGCCTCGTTCAAGGTTCGCGGTTTCTCTTCCACGCTCTATCGATCCGTCGAGCGAACGCCTACAGCTGATTCCTGTCAAATTCTCTGGCCACAGCTTGGCAATGAAACGGAGGTCCTTGGAGCGTAGACGGGAGATCGGTTTTATCTACTTTCTGGGTTTACAGCTGACAGAATGAAGTATTTAAAGAGATTCTTAATTGGGGATAGTGATCTAGCGAATTTTCTCCGCAGAATAAAGATTCCTTTGAACGAAGCTTCGCGAGACTGTCGAAGAAAAACTAGCGGCTAGCTGCGTGGGTGCGTGACTTCGTTCCAGAGCGGCTGTTTTATTTATGCACGAGAGATAGCCGGTCAACGAAATTGTCGCATATGTCGTCCGAGATCTGCTCGCGTGCAGACGAATACGCCTGTTTCGAGTGCTGTTATTTCGTTTCGCTCTCTAGCCGATACTATTATACGCGGTCGTGGAAAAGTGGAGGACGAGGTTGCCGGAGGAAGCCCCGCCACTCGATTCAACGGTCCCGTGTGTTCGGGGCGGAGGAGCGTTTTACGTGGGTCGCGCAGGGAAATGCGAGAATGGAGTGGGATTCATCCCTGAATTTATCGGTGGCTGCACGCCTCGCCTATCGTCACTGAGCTGTCGAGAGATCGGATCGCGAGGATCGGCGTTTATCGCGTCGCGTGATCGTGAAAAGGGGTGGCTCGTCTCGAGTGCGCCAGCTCTCCTGCGTCTGGTTTATTAATTAACCTGTGGATCGCCGTTTGCCTCGTTTCCACCTGGATTACGACCACGAAAACGGTTTAATCCACCGCCGCAGGACTCGTTCCTGCTATCACCTGTCCACGCGAAAAGCTACTCGACTTTCGACTCGAAATTTCTCTGCAACGGCTTCCAATTATAAAGCACTCCGTACATCGCGGGCACTGTCTACCCCGCGTCGTATCATTCGACCACGTAAACAGCCTTCGAACAGCCACGTTCCATCGACCATGGAAAATACGGAGCGTGGTAATTAACGCAGTGGATCGTGGCGAACGTTTGCTCGGCCGCTCGCAGCAAGCAAGGAGGACATCGTTCCCCGTGCCGGTTGCCGAGGGTGGAAGGATGTCGCCGCTGAGTCGACTGGAACGCATTCTAGAGCGGCTCGATTGAAAGCAGCCACGACCGCGATGAAGATGATACTATATCGCAGCGGTGCACGGAACCAGGGCGACGCTGAACGCGCTGCAGCGGTTCAACGGAGGCCAAAGGTGCGTGAGCTTTTCACCCTGGATGCGAATAAATCCCGAGGAGACGATCCTCGTCGATCACTCACTCCGGTGCTCGATCGCGCGCGGCGCTTGGCTCTTCGACGTCGCACGCGAGAATCCAGGGACGAGCGAATTGAAAGGAAGACGTTCCCGAGACGCCAACCGTGGAACGTTAAACGCTAACGAGCACCCACGCGGAGAAGCACCGGCGATCCTCCGATCTCGTCGCGCGATCGAAAGTTTCGTGTGACGAGCGTGACACGATCGATCAGTCCACGTGGCGGCCGAGCGAACACGCGCGTTAAGTCAGCCAGAAGCCAGAGTCGGTGAACGAGAGCCGCGGCTTGTGCAATTTACTCGAATGGCGTGTCCGGAGTCAATGCTAGGACCTTGCACTCTGCGTGCACATGCACACGCCGCGTGCGCACGTATGCATTACGAGCGGACGCGTGCACACGGGAGAACGACGCCTGTCGGGGAACGAGGGGAACGTGGCGGGGCTGCGACGACAGAGGAAGCAGAAACGACGCTGGAAAACGCAGGGAGACTGTTACAGCAAAGGAAATCGGCTGAGAATGAGAAAACGGCTGGAGAGAAGAGCCCACCTTGGAATTAAGGATCGAGGTGAAATTAGGGATTCCTTCTGAACGGAAGTTCGACCGTAGACGAGGAGCGATAGTGAATTATAAATCGACTGCAAATTAAGTAGCCAGAGAATGACGTAACCACAGCGGGAGCGGGAATGATTTGGAAAAACGAAGACAAGGTGCGTGACGAGTGACGGGCGAAAGCTGTTTCGAGCAGGGGACGCGAAAGCTGCAAGGAGAAAGAGGAAGCAAGAGGAAAGACTGGGATGAACGGACACTGTCAGTCACGCGTTATTATCTCGCCAGGCGGATCGTTAGGATAAACTGCCGTTCTTTCTCTGCCGCTTTAAAAGTCCCTTTTACTACGGTCGTCCGCATCGGGTTAGTCATTAACGCGCTCACTTTTCGCGCCTTCCCGCCGGGGTTTACGACAGGGACTTATGCATGTTTATACGTGGTGACCCGTTATTGAGTGGCTCGCTTGTCCTCTGATTTCTCGCGGCCGCGGAACGCGAGACGGAAGGAGCGCCTCGGCCACGATAAAACGCCGATAAAAAAATCGGTGCGTTCTGCGCGCCCGTTTAAACGCGACGCATATTCATCAAGCTGGTGCTTCGGAAACACTCGCCCCTCGTTTACGACCGCTAAGGGCCGGCTAATTTTATTTTCCCGTGGAGAAGTATACGTTCCGCCGGTGTCCATCCTCTGGATCAAGATGTCCGATCGTATCATCGATGCTATCGTCACTCTCGCGGCCGGGCCGCGTCCCGGGCTGCGCGCACCTCCGCTCCGCTCTTTCCTTTTATCGAAACAACCGTCGTTAAGCCGTTTAAGCGCGTGTTAGAATGTTAGTTACACGACGGACGAGCGTCGGCTCTCTATCGCCGATTCCGATCGAACGGGGCACGATCGCCGGGGTCGCCTTCGACGGGACCGCTGCGAGCATCCGAGACGTAGGTAAGTACTTGGAAGCATCCAGCTGATAAACTGATCCCGGAGACAGCAGATCGCGAGATCGTTGGAGCAACGATCTCTTTCTTGCAGTCCGGCTTTAATGGAGGATCTCGAGCTACGTCCGATAAGGAACAGCTTCGGACGAATATGCGCAGAGTAGCGTGCCAGCGAGGACTCGACCAACCTGTTCACCGTCACACCGCGCAACACGATTCTTGGCGATTCGCAATTTATTTCGACCGTTCGACACGGGAAACAGCGCGCGATAAATTGCACAGCGCGCACACGTGCCGCGTTTCCCCGTGATACGCGGAAACGACGCGACGCGTCGCATCGGCTGCACGTGCAAAGAAATATGCGTGCGTCATCGGCTGCGAAACGGCCCGCTCCGGCACGCTAGATAGTCGCGCGGCTGCCGAGGACAGCTATCGATGCCGCCGGTCGACGTGACAGCGTTCGATGTGCAATTATCGCGTCGCTGCTCCGGGGAAAAAGTCGCGGCGCAATACGCCGGCAACTTCCTTCCACGTCGTAGTGGGAAAGAAATTTTCCCTCGACCGTTGGATTCGAGCGCAATTAAAACGTTACACTCCGACGGACAGCGAGATATTTTTCGCCGATTTAAGCCCGCTCGAGAGGAACAACTACGAACGAAAGCCTTTCGAGCGCGCGGAGAAGATGCATAAATTTGAAAAACGAAAATTGCGCTGGCTCGACGATCGTCTCGGGCTACGCCGCGATACTTGTGAAACTACGACATGTAAAATCCAATCGACGATAACTTGAGGGGATCGAAGGCTTCCCTTCCAAGCACCGAATCAAAGTTGCTCGGAAGAAGAGCTTGTTTAACAGCGACAAGTGTCTGCGGATTTTAAAGAGAGTTCAACTCCTATTTGGGTACCACAGATATTAATATCATTATTGCTAAGAATTTATTGCTCTTCAAATGGAAAATGAAATACATATAGGGATAGTAAAAATAGAATAAAGGCAGCTGTAGGAACTTTTAATAAGCCTAACCTTAAGAACATAAAACCAACAAGTAAACATTCACTTATAGTAAATGGAGTTTCCTGATTTGGAATATATTTCTTGAAAGTACTCATAGTAGCAAATAAATCCTGAAAATTATATCTGCAATTGACCTATTTTAATCGTGCTATTGAGGCGTACGCGAAATCCGGCAAAATCCTCTTATTTCAGAATAATTGGCTAAAACCTGGCATTTGTATGTTTTTTTCTGGTGCAGAATCCGAATATGACGTTTTTTTTATGTAAAAAACTTTCCTAGCGTACTTCTCTTTATAAAAAATCGTTTTTTTTTTAAGATAACTGAAAAAGGAAACGCCGAAGAATTTTTTAAATATTTTTTTCGGATCTCCCACACCAGTCTACTTCAAAGTCCATGTTAACATTTTTTTTAACTCCCAGAGGCCACATGTGGGCTTGTAGGGCAAGATACCAATTCAACGATCTTCACACCGACTGCTCTAGCGTGTTCGAACAAAATTGCAAGTGTTTTCGTCATGTTTCTCTATGTTAGCTGTGAAGTCGTCTACTTAAAAAATTCTCCGGCCTTTTATTATTAACTTATCACCAAAAAGCGATTTTGTATTAAGGGGAAAAGCCACTGTGAAAATTTTTTTCCGATGTCTATTTTTGTGCATTTTTTTAATGCTTAGGGTCTCAAGATTTACCTGCACAGTTTCAACGTGGATTTCGAAAAATTCTCGGAGCTACGGAAGATTTCGTATAGGTAGTGCAGCGCTCGAAACCGAGTGCAAACATAAGTAACTTGGGGTCAATCGCCCGAAAAGTTTATGTCCAAAAATCCAAATGTACCTAATAAGAGGGATTATGAAATTATATATTGTTTAGAACTAGGTATAGAACCGCGATCTTTGAGTTGCAGAGAATATCTCCTGTCGACACTTTGAACGCGAGTATCTCGAAACGGCATTTATCAAAACGGGCGCATTAATAACTCAGTCAAATTTTATTGGATTCACTTGAAATTTGCAGGGAACATTCGTAATACAATTATCTTCAGTTAAGTTCTTGAGTCCGCCATTTCTTCAAAAATTAATATTTTTTCTAATTTTTACGCTTAATTGAAGCTACTGTAATATACTTTAAGAAACCGTTCGAATTTTTTAATTCGGAGCAATTGTTGGAAAGTTACACGAGCGCCCGTTTTGTAATTTTGTTTTGCAGAGCCTAACGTTATCGTATGCTGTGGCCATACTACCAATTTTTTTTTTTAATCTGAGAACATAAAATATTAGTTAATGTATTTTCCTATGTATTTTCAGTTGGTTATAAAGATTTTTCGTAGACAGTTACATTTCATTATAAAAGAATGTCTTGAAAATAGCCTTTATTTTCGACCGTCACAGTGGCTTCCCCCCTTAAGAGAATTACCTTAGGTAATTTTTCTACAGAGGCAATAACGCCATATTCGGATTCAGCACCTCAAAAAAACATACAGATGCCAGGTTTTAGCGAATTATTTTAAAATAAGAGGATTTTGCCGTTTTTCGCGCACGCCTCAATAACACGTGTAACGCAAGTCCATTGCAGACATAATTTTCAGGATTTCTTTGTTCCTATGAGTACTTTCAAGAAACATATTCCAAATCGGGAAGCAGCATTCACCACAAATGAATGTTTACTTGTAAGAATTAATTTATGGAGATCATTTTACGCTGACGCCACAGAGTCGAAACGTTTGTTTAAACGTTGCATTCCATCCCGAGAAAGAAGGCACCGGCAAAGTGAGTTCGAGAAGTGTGACAGATATTTCTTCGCGTTGAAATTGAAGCGTGAAAGAATGGTTTCCTGGGGGCCTGATCGAAGAGCGACGAAGGCAATGAGAGATCTATCATTGCCGAACATCCCCCCAGCCCGCTCGCCATCCCCCAGCTCTGTCCCTCGAAGGAACCGCTTAGCAAAGCGCGTCTGTCGCGAAAATTGAACGAGTGGAGAGCGGCTCCCCGCGAAGATCTTGTTTCTATTAGCGATTCAGCGACGAGGGAGGCCAGCATGGGGTGGCAGCGATGGGTGCAGCCCTCGTTCCGCCAGCATAACTTATTCCCTTTATGTCAGCGGCGTCGCGCCACGCAGATGCCTTTTCCCCACGCGAAACGCGAAGGGGGCCCACGGAGAGGAGCTTACGCACGCTTGCACGCGCGCGCACGTGTGCCCTGTGAATGCGGGATAAGAGCAGACGGCGATTTCTTTGTTCGGGGGCGTATCTCGCACACGGGCTCCTCTTTGCGCAGCCGCGCCGATCGCCGAACACTCGTCGTGCCCTCGATCGCCACCGTTTTCCCGTCGATCTTTAACGCATCGTGGAAAACGACCACCCTTGAGTCGCCCAAACTCAATCCTCCTCTAATCCCCACCTAACGACGATTATTTTCGTATAATAAGCTGCAATCGTGTCGCCAACAGTTGCGAGCTAAAAGAAAAATTCAAGCAGAGGGTCGATGATCTCGCTTCTAAAATACAATCGATTTTCAGACGTGAAAGCCAGCCAGAGGAAACTACGGCCACGTTTCGCAACACTCGAACGATACATTTTGCCTGCTCTGATACGCCTCGCGCTGGAAAGACACGTTTCGCCACGCTCGGAAATAATCCTCCAACGCGCGACCCTGAAAACCCCCGGCACGGTTTTCAACCGCGAGCCAACGTTGCGACGGACACGGACGCGTTTAAAATCCGAATGACGCTTATCTTTTACGGGCGTACACGCGAGGCCGAAAGGCGGTCGCGTAACAATAGGTGAAAATGCGGCTTTCACATTTTTCCCCCGCGCGGCCGGGGGGCTCCCCCCGCGTCCCATGCCCCCGTACCCGGTGTCGTTAATATCCTCTTTTCAAATAAACACCGCCTTTTTGTCATTTAAATGCCGTTTAGTCGGCGCCCGCTTCCGGTCCCGGGGCTATTGTCGCCGGTTACACTTGCGGGATCGCGGCGTCGATCGTAGGAATTGAAAGGAGCGGAAAACAAACGGCGCGCTTCTCTTTTTTTTTCTACGAGAGCGGCAGGGGTAATGCGACAATCCCGAGTGCGCCGCGAAAGGGCCACGCGACTAAAAATAGCGAATTGAAGAGGGACGCCGGCAATTTTCAGTGAACTCCGATGACTCTACGAGTCCCTGTCACGTTTCTAAAACGCTCGTAATCGAATCGGATTACAGATCTCGAGCACCGATCTTTCACGACGTACGCGCGTCATTTAAAGCCGAATATATTATGCAACATGCGCCAGCGTGGGACCGGCATCCTTCATTTAAACATAAAATCTCGTATACGTAATCCGGTCACGATTCCTCTTTATCTCGGAATGCAGCGGTCGTCGCGACACGACCTCTCTCTTTCTCTCATCTTGTAGCTTCAACAAGGGCGCACAAGTTTCCCGCGCATTTCTACGCCGAAACCTCTGCCCCTTTGCAATCGTCAGCAATTTCTTCCAGTGACTTTAAACGACTGTACTCTACGCCACACCATCGGTACAAAAGATCAGCCGTAAACGCGTAAACCATTAGGACACCTTAACCATAAACAAGTGTCCACGGCCAACAATGAATCGAACGGAGCAACGAAATCCATCCCGGATCCTGGCGCAGGCAAGCTAACGGTAATTATACCGAGCACGGGTCGCAGCAGAGTTATTGCCCGCTGCTTAAACTACCGTGGCATTTTTTCTGGTGGCCCACATTCTACGGAAAGCCAGCGAAAAACCACCGCCTCCCCCGTCCGCCAGGTAGACCCATGGAAAGGAACACAAAGGGGCACAGGCGGCCCTCATTATTCCTAATCCTCCAGGTTCAATTTCCTGCTCGACAAAAGGCGACGCGGGAAATACTCGGTGAGCGGTCGGGAAGCCACTGGAACGAACGCGTTCGGGATCCACGGGACTTTCGCAGGTATCGCGAGGCGGGGCGGTCAAGAGTCATAACGATTTCGGGGAATCTCTGCGCTGTTTCAAATCCCTGTATGTAAATGGTGATACGCTTCTGACTCGCAACGATGTATTTCCCGCGGGACCGTGATCCCGGCTATCTTACGATTCCAGTTAACTTTATTTTGTTTACGCCGTCCCGGCGATTTATAGCGCGTCCCGGTGAACTCGTTATTCCCCCCCCCCCCCACGGTTCGTCTATTTCGATGCCACCGTACTGCAAAATCGGTGGCAGATTTACAGGTGCTGCCGTGGATTATTTACGCGAACCCGATCGGTTAGGATGTTCCTTGTTTGACCGTTGGTATCGGTGAACAAAGAAATCGAACGTCGCGCGGCTTCCTTGTTAACAACGGAGGACTTCGAAGGAAGTGTTTTTTCCCCTCAATTATCGAGATAAAAGGAGAACGCGATGACCCACTGAGGCAAACAATAAACACGCCGGCATGGACACGCGTTTTCTGAGTATCGACGGGTATTCCTTGATACAGCGTCGGCTTCTTTACTTCCGAAGAAGGGGATATTGGCTTTGAAAACCCCCCCGCTGCCCACGGTGCCCTAGGAAACTCTTTCTGAGAAACATACGCGTGGATTCCTAGTCCGCTTATTTAGAAACAGAGCCATTTGCGACTCAAGGCGAGCAACGAGCGAGCTGCGCCGAGAAAGATGTGGCAATTGAATTGGTTTAAGGAGCTCGAGCGCTGGCGATAGGGGGTCGTGTAATTTTAGCGCCCATTCCGGCAAGAATCAACTATCTGTGGCTCTCGAAACGTTTTCGCCGGCCGATGGATACCCTTGACAACGGGAAGCGAACTGTTCGCGGCGTAAACACAGATTCCGCTGAGTATTTGCTAAAGAATTAACCTCGCCTAAATTCGTCTCCGTGTTTACCGGAACGTACGCTAATCGCGCGGGCGAAAATAAAATAAAGGAAAGCGATTTCCAATTGCGCCGCTGGGTCAACCAGTGACCGAGCTTTAGCTGGATAAATACCGGGAACTTTCGTCAAAGTTTATCGCTATTTATATCGCCCGCGATATCGAGATCGTGAGAAATTAAAGTCCCGTGCTTTTATCGTTGCGACAGAGGTAAGCGCGATTCTTCGAGCGTCGAGAACCGGTCGAGGATTAATGACGCTGAACGAGCGGCTATAATTCTAGGGCGCCGCAGAAATTCGGCGAAATCGAACTCGAAGACATTCTGTCGGCCAGCGGATGGAAGGATTACCGATAACCGTTGCGGGATCGCCGCGAAGAAGCTCCGGTACGTGACGGAGGGAGAGCGGGACAGATCGAATCCGGAAAGAAAATTTAATGGCGCAGCGGCGTGCTACTTAAGGGCGGATAAATCAAGGGGGCAACTTCTCGCGACAATACGTCATCCTACTCGCGGCACCGCGCAAGAAACTACCGCGCGCGCGGCGTGCATGCAGAAAAAAAACAAGAGTTCGCTGGGTTGCAAGGGGGGAGAAAAAAGCCGAGATTTATACCGGCGCTTATCGAACTCACAAATTACGCGGGTCAGAGGAAAAAGCCAACGATTTATGCGCACGCTAAGATGGAAAGTGCGTTTACTCTCTAACGAATCCGGAGAGCTCTCGTTCGACGGCTAGCGAGCGTGGAAAGTGGCGCTAATTAGTCGTGCCAGCGTTCCGCGCATGGAAACGCTTGAAATTCGAGGGGATTTGCCGGGATCTGTGCTTCCCGTTCGACTCTATATCATTTCGGCGACAACAGAATGGAATAATTTAGGGACACTGGTACGATTAATCGAGACGAACGATGAATATAAAGTTCATTTGGCTATTAAGGCACTTTGACAGTTGCAGGAGCTGTTTAGACAATTTGCCAAAGACGCGATTAGGCGTTGGAAGGTTCCCCTGCGCGTACAAAGTTTGACTGTTTAACCTTTCAGTGAGTATCGAACCAAAGTACGTAGCATAGCAATACAAAATACATACAGAAATAGAGGAGAGCTTCCAACACTGTAAATATCTCATGAAAATATAACCGCGATGACCATTACTCGAATAACTTCTGATTAAACCCAACCTTCCCATGAAAATTAATCCCCAATCGACGTATTATTTGCAAATAAACCTGAAATTTTCCAGTTGGTATTTGTCATTCGTTATTTGAAATAGTAATTGCCTAAGCGTGCCATCAGTTGTCACCCAAGGTGTCATTTTATAGCGAGTGAACATATTAACGCAAATGTACTCTAATGGAAATAACCATTTAAAAAGTAACAGGTCAAGATTTGAAATTTTCCGGGGTCGCTTGCTCTCAAGGAACTCCTAGAAATATAAATGTTTGATGAACAGGAAGTTCTAGGAATCTAAAGATTACGTGACTCGTAGAGGGCAGTTTATTTATGATACTAAATAGACGGCGAGGGGAGAGACCGGGCAGAAAAGAGATATGATATGGTTTAGGAGTTTTATGACTCACCAGACGACGCCGAAGGCACCATATCCGATGGGTCTGTCGGGCTGGACGGGATCCTGGGCCGGGGGCGGTGGCGGGGGCGCAGGAGCGGCGGGGTGATAGTACGTCGGGGGTGGCTGGGCCGCAGCAGCTGCCGCCGCCGCCGCGGCGAGGACCGCTTGCCCCGGGTGGGCCCCCGTTGTCCCGCCGCCGCCTGTCGCCCCCGCCCCAACCCCCTGCATCAGCGACATGGACACGCTCATGGACACCCGCGAGTGCCGGCTGGGCCCAACTACTGCCATCAAAAGCGCTCCTCGTTCCTTAGGGGCCACCCTCCTGCTCAATCCTCTCCTGGTGCACCGCCACCGCCACCGCCACTGTCACCGCCACCACCCCGTACTGCTTCAGGGAATCCGGGACGCGGCACACTCTTCCCCGATCCGTCTTCTACTCCCGTACCTTTCCCGCTCACTCTTACACCTTCCTCGGGACGCACTACCTACTACTATCGTTCCCCGCGAGGCACGGGACGCGCACGTCACACTGGCACACAACCCGTCCAAGTCCGTCGTTTTTTTCTCTCTTCTCTTCCCCGTTCTCTGACCGCGCGATCAACGAGTTCCGCGTTTCAGGGGCCTCGTCGGGCTGGCCACCGCGCTGTGCCGCAGGATCGAAGCAGCTTCGAATTTACGAGTCAAATGGTTTCGTTACCGCGATCGATCCCATAACACGATCCGATCCCGAGCGTAGCGTCGCCTCGATTAACAACTTCGCGTTTCGAATGGCGCGCGCTTTCGGAATATGGCGGGAAGGGTCGGTGGCTCGGCGAGAGTAGAGGGGGATCCGTGACACCCCGCTCAAACACAGCGGCGACTGTCCTTCGTCGCGTCCTTTATCGCGACAATGGGCAGACGCGATAACGCGCGGATAGTAACCTTTCTGTATGAAATGCTGCGGCTGTCCTGCTGCACGATCCCTCGGCGCTGCTCCGATCGTGGACGGGGCGTTGCGTGTCAGGCTACTCCGATTCGGACGGGGTCGGGAAGGAACGAAGAACGATCGCGGTTCCTCGAATCCGTTTGGTACTCGATATCTAGTTATCGAGAGGAATGCTGGGCCCCCCGGAGTGCTGCTCAAAATACCTGCCACGTCTTTTTCCGCGTAGCTGCTACACCCAGAACGGGCGACACGATGCTTAGGTTATGTTTGACACACGCACGCTAGCCGTTTCTCCCTCTTCGACGTCAGTTACGCTCAGCTGGCCTCATAACGTTTCGCTCGGTGGGACGGCGGTGGAGAGGGGGCGGTGCTTGTCCATAAGAAATACGGTAGCGCGAAACAGAGAAAGGAATGAGAGAAAGAGAAGACTTGAAAGGCTCGGTCGAGTCCTCGATGGCCACGGGTAGGCTCCGGCTTCGGGGGCCAGAATTCTCCTCGGCGATTCCACCGCCGATCGAAGCTACTTCCAAATGTCCGAGTCTTACGGCCGAGCCAGAAACACTGCCACTTAGCACGGAGGTTCAAGCACGCACACACAAACACGAGGACACGCGCGCGCGTACATACAAGCGGGAGGAGGAGAGAAAGAGAAAAAAGGAGTCTCTCGCGTAGCCGCGATGAAGGGATCGTCGCGGTACGAACAAAACACACGTCTTCTCGCAGCCAAGGCTTGCTGGCCACTAGCTGCAGGGGGAGCTCAGCTACGCCGTCGACAGCGCCAGCTGCTCACAAAGGGTGGTCACGTGACCTGCGCGGTCGCTCAACGCGCAGCCCCACCAATCATCCCTGCGTACCTATTCGGAAATGCAACCCGCACGTTCTTTTATATTCTACTTTCAAGGATTTCATTAATTACTCCCTTTGTTGCAACGATCATTAAGCTTACTAGCTCGCAATAGACGAACGGGTACTATCTCCTTGCAAGATTATCTAACTTTTTCAAGGATAGAACGTCGGGATAAAAATTTGAAATTCAGATAATAGCGCCAGGATGTTCCAATTTTAAACAATTCGATTTCTTCGATTGCCCACTCGATCAACGAACGATGATTTGTGAAGGGTAATAAACTAGACTTCGAAATAGCGTCGTACAGTTAAACGTGTATATTTACACGATTATTGCGAATCATTGTCGAACGTATTAAATTAACAAATTCATAGTTCCTCCTTCCGTTGCGTCGCAACAATATTCACACTCTTATAAAAAATGGTACACAAGTACGAAGCGAGCAATGTACAAAGCGTGGTTTGTTGTTGGTACGGTTGAAAGAGAAAATCGATAGCGTTTTTATGCGACAACTTAATGAATTATTCGGAATACGTTCCTGTGGAATTCGAATAACGTTTGAATTTTGAAGAACGTGGCGAAGGGAACGTCATCGATCTCATCTTACAACCGTAACAGTTTTATTTAACATTTTATTGCATATATCCATGCTTGTATCGATATCCACATTTATCATATACATTTATCGTTTCAAGTGATAAGTATACCCATACAGGAGAGTATTATCTGGTTTCTTCCCTTTTCTTCGTTTCATTCACTTGTACAGATATTTGCGAGGCATGTATTCACAATTAACAGTACGACAGTAGCAGACCCGATAAATTTCTGATCTGAAGGTAACAAAGGCCAAAATTATTGTGTTCGTACATCCTTTTTCTCTCTCTCTCTCTCTCTCTCTCTCGCTCTCTCTTTCTTTCTCTATACACAACGAAAATAACTTTCCTCTTTTGTTTTCTAGCAATCACATTGTGCACATTAACAAACTAGTTGGTACGCGATTAAACCTAATTCATTCTTAAATGT
This sequence comes from Andrena marginata, assembly GCA_963932335.1. NCBI lineage: Eukaryota > Metazoa > Arthropoda > Insecta > Hymenoptera > Andrenidae > Andrena > Andrena marginata. Next base: position 10,894,372 of record OZ010660.1, read on the forward strand.
ATTCTAACTTCCTAAAATCGCCCGCTCTACGTCGTCCTTACTCGTTATAGGTACAAGGTGTGAATACAGGCCTGAAAAACTTACAATACGATCGTGTAGGAAAATATGAAAAGGTCTACATCTCGAATCTTTCATCTTTTCGCGCTAAATAGGCTTTCTATCTTTGGTCTGTACCGAATTTCCTTCGACGATATCCCGAGTCCCAAGAAAAATAAATTTTCGCTCTAATATCGTTACCTCCTCCCTATATTGCAGATAACACAGTCCTCGTGCTCCCTTCTCGCACCTCCACGTTCGCGGTTTTACGTATAAAAGACCACAGACACGGTAGTTACGGGAGAATTCAGCTCGAAACGGTCAAGTAGGAGAACAAACACCGCAACACGCTCGATCCGAATATAAACTGGCTTTAAACGGCACAGGGATTTTCGTAAAACCCATGAGCGCCCGTGGACATAATTATACACGCGCATGTTTCCATGCAGACCATTATTTTTACTCTTTTATACGTTATCGTTTCAAAAGTTTGTACAAAATTTTGAGAAAATAGCGCTCCTTAAAATGGAGCCCCGACTCTCCAGTGATCCGAGAATTTTAGAAATTCATGAACCCTCTTTTGATTATTCACTGGGCACCGATGGGCACGGTCATTCAACGTTGTGTGTTGCTGCTGATTCAGTTTGTTTAACATTAATCCACGGTACTATGAACTAACAAGCGCACAAGTATTACAGCGATATTAAGCTCATGAGGTACGGCGTAGTTTCGCACCGTAAGTAATCTATCATTTGGCGAGAGATTTGTGTACATAGAATTAAAATTGAAAGCCCATGAAGTTGCTATAAAAGCAAAGTAAGATGTCGCGGGTTTAAATCGATCCGCGACACGCGGCTCCGATTATACACGGAGCCGGAACGTGGATAACGCATACATACAATATAATTACATAGGAATTATTACGCGCAGGCGAAACGAATCTGGTGACAGCATTTCTGCGTTAATCGGGAATTAAAAGTGAGCCGGATGACATTGAATTACGAGAATATCGAGAACAGCCTCTTAATATCGAAATCGGATAACAATAAAGTATAACGGAAGCGATAAACTTCGTATGTATAATGTCCCATAAAATTTGTGCGAATCCTTCGACTTAATTTTAATAGTTCCACTTTGAATTTTGTACAGAATTTACAAATTTAGTTCGTTTTAAAGTTTACGGCGTCGTTAGACACAATCACTTTGTGGGAATTTTTCCTTACGTATTTGTTTCAGTTCACTGTAAATCAACTATAAATTAAGAGAGCTCGAAGCCCGTGTTACTAGTGACGGCGTAACGCAGCTTCTCCCGCAATGTACTTTTCTTTTGGTAATTCGGTAATTTAAGAAGATTGAAACACGTGGATGAGGTGGGTAATCGATTCTGCGGATCTTTCTTACGGATCGTAAAGAATCCCCTTATCACACTACCTGATTTGAAAAGAGAAAATAAAGATCGCGCACATATAAATCAATGTAACACATAAAAGGGTATGCGATAAATTAAGTGTACTTTCATACCGATTGTATCACCCGTGTCCTCGTCATCGCCAACCTCGACGCAACGAATCGAGAACGGAGGTTCCAAGTGTGCGAAACCCAACAGAGGTGATTTTGAGCAACTTGTAACAAACTATGAAAGAGACGGGATGTAGAAACGGCGAGTGTAGCTGCTTTCCAATGGTAATATCGGGTCACGTACCTTCAGGAATAAGCCTCTTTCTTCCTCTGAAAAATCTTTCTCTAATATATCCCATAACCAGCATACTACGCGATGACTGTCGTGGAAACCACCATAATACTGCGTGTGCCTTCGTAAATCTCGTAAGTCTAATGGAACGTTATCGCCCGAAATTAATCTCTGCAACTGAATACAGAAACAATTTAAAGGCAATTGCTCTGCGCAATAGCCGAATGTGAGCCGAATTAATTGTTCTCTTACTTCTGGAGTTGAGAACAACGCCAACCACTCGGGATTAATTATAGAACGGAATCCCTTGATAAAAGCAGCCGTCTGATCTTTGATTTGCATACGCATTCTGAAGTGAGCCATCAAGTGTATATAATTAATTTTATTCTCGTTGGTGACCGGCACCGCTCGACCTCCAGGAACCAACTCGTGCGTAACTAGTTTCCCTAAAACGTCTTCGTCAAGGGAGAAAGTTAATTCTAATTGCCTAACGTCGCCTTTGTAATGTTTCACAAGAGTGAGACTCCGATATAGGTCTCGATCGAGAGAAGCCAATTCGTCCAACCAGCTGTACAATGCTCCTCCGGTTTGCCCAGAGAATTGGGAGACAAAGAAGGACGCAAAGGGCACGTCTACGACGATACCCTGAAAAATATGGTTGGTGAGTAATCAGTCGGCAAAGCGGTACCGAGACGTTTCTGGCTTCATCGCTTACTTCGTAGACCGCTTTACCCAGCATGCGGCCGACAAATTCAAACAGTTGTAAGTGATTATCCTGCATGGAGGACGTGGGAGATGGATAAAGTCGATTTTCACTGGTAGCTTTAAACAGATTCAAAGATGGATCGAAAACTTTCTTTATTGTCTCCTCTAAAAACTCTTTAAATACCCCATCTTGATCGATACCGGCTTCGGCTAAGCCCTGCTCGTTTACGAAACGAACCCTGATCACACCTTTAAGCGCCTGAGAAGGTAACATTGCAAGTTGACGATATCCATCCTCTACTATGCGTGTTCTGCGAATAGTACTCCTATGCTTATTTCGTACGTCTTCAAGCGTCGAGAACGTTTGAGCGACAATAAACAGAAATACCTGTGAACGACAATGAGCGTTGTCGGCGTACTGTTGCAAGCGCTCTCAGTCAAGCCCAGTACAGCTTTCTCATTCACCACGTGCTTACGGAACAATACCACCCGCTCCGAATGTGGAATAACGTGAGGCATTTTCGAAAGGAGAAGGGCAGCGCCGCGTCTACCTTTTTCCAAGTCTGCCAGGAAACCTGACACTCGAACTTCCTGTTATGATAGTGTCTCAATTTTAAAATCACATAATACCAACTGAAAAGCAATCAATTTTAAACACTTAACTTTGCCAGCCAGTGCCCGTCGGGGCAGAACGTCCGCCTGCAGTCCCGCCGATAGATCGCCATTAAAAGTGTGTGAAGAGAAGTGAACAAAGGATTATTAGGAACCGACTTCACGTCTGGAACATCTAAAACTTTAGTACATAGCTAATCTGCTTATTATTTATGAATACACACAGGTCACATAGAGACAAGTTTAAACACAATGTAAAGGAACATGATGCAGAGACTGTAATACGCACCAAACAAGTTATTCAGAACTGCCTTGTACAAAAATTGATTTAAAAAATACGATATCGTTACGAAATCGTTGAGCTTGAATGGATCTTGCTGTTCGTACATTTCCATATCATCTAAGATTCTGAAAAACAAAAGGAGCAATGATGGTAACGGCAATTCCGTGCAGCTGTTTCAATACGTTTTAATATACTAACGTTACATAATGTGTCATACAATCAGAAAATAATATCAACATTTGAAATTCGGGCGCTGTACACTTTGTATTGGCAGCTAAATGGTCTAGAAATGCTTTCAGCCCGCAATGTGGACCCAATGTTCCCAGGAATAAATACATGTGGTACAAAATCTTATCTTGATAGCACAAACCTGGCACAACATAAATACACGCACGTTTAGTAATACGCTATCGGAATTACTTGCGAGCGTACATACCGGTTAATATCTCCATCTTCATCTCTGTAAGTGTGTGTAAAGCAATTTGATAAAGGGAACAAATCAGAGCTATCCTGGTAGTCTCCGGGCTCCCTAATTTTCTATAATTTTTCGTATTATTATTCCTATTTGTACGTGCTTCCAAGAACGCCCTTCGAAAGATGTTAGTGCCGACAGATGTACCCTGTTGCTCGATCGGCGAAGGTATTTCTTTCTCGATAAGTTCTGTCAACGGTTGACCTAATGAAAGATTACAGTTTTATTTCGATTTCAACGGAAGTACCGCGGGACACGCGAGATATATGAACTTTTACCAATTAATTGTGTAACTATCCTTTCTGTCCACAGGCATGCTAGTTGCGACTTTACGTATGGTATAGATTCTTGTAAAGGTGTATCAACCTTCTGTGCAAGCCACCCGAGGATGGGGTGCCAATGCGTTAAATTACTTTGCTTCGCGACTACGTATTGTTGACATGCCTCCAACATTTTTGTCACAACAAACTATAAAGTTTTATGAAAAGTTATAGTTCGTTTTATCAGCTACATAAAACATTTACATGTTGCGGAATAGATCTTTACCGTAAAAGAAGGGAAATATAACTCTTTCAATACTTCCTCCCTTTCGATATTAGCCAGTTGTATTAAGTTGGCTAATAAACACAGCGCATAGCTACCTTCTAAAGCGTTAAAAACTATTCTCAAATTTTGCTCCAAATTCAACAATTCCAGGCTTCGTGCAAACAAGTTGTATGTAATAAATGATGAAATACACTAGAAACATATAAGTTATTGCACGATTTAAAGCGAAGCTTAAGTTAGGCTATTATTCTTGTAACATACCACTGATGATATATTATTCAGATGATGGACCAACGCAGGTACGCTAAAAATATTGATTAAAAACAGGGATACCAAGTTGTCCGACATTTGAGAAGAGATTAATGGCCTCATCGCCAACGTGACCGCTGCTGACAGAGCTATAGGTTTCAAAGCAATGTCCATTCTACCCAATCCCTTTATCAGGAAAGCCTAAAAAGAAAAGACGAATGACAATCAAAGTATTGGCTCTTTCCTGCAAACGATGAACTTACTTCCCAGAGAAAAGCATGTTAAATAACCAAAGAATCGATGCTAATAGGATAATCACCTGCATAATGGGATAGAACCCATTGTTGACTAGGTGGCCCATTATATTCGCGCAAAGCCGATTCATACCGGTTCTTAGCTTGTCCATTCCCTCTACTTTCTGAATCGCCCATGTTCCTGGGGACGTAAAGCTAACTAACGTGTGTAATCTCAAATGGATGGATTTATGGTCAGCCACTATTTCTGGTTTAAGATTATCCAAGCCAGTCAGACAATACAGTAGCAATCTCTTCATTTGCAATATCCATGATATGTAATGGTCTTTGTTTAATAAGAGTCCTACATATGAAGTTTCAGGAGACTCCGAATCGAGAGTCAATACTAAATATCTAAAATGTTCAAGGTCCGTTAGAATGATCTCGCAGTCTCCCACTACTTCGTATCCTTTCGGATATCGTTCGCGTAATCTGCTCCTGTCTGCACATACCTACATAATTTTTCTATTCTTTCTTGATCCCTCTCTTTCTTATATACAAGCAGAAATTTGAAAATAATCTTGTACATGTACAAAGCAGTTTTCAGCTGTAGATTCGTCTCTGTACGACCATCGTTGAGAAAATTTATGTCAAAGTCCTCTCTGAAAATCATAGCCCTCCTTCGATTAATTTATTCACAATCCACCAGTGCAAATACAGATACACCAACGTCCTCCGATACGGGTCGAATCAATCGCAGTGAGAAATAAGTATATACACGTTCGATGTAATTCATCGACGCGGATGGAAGATTGCCGAGCGTGTAAATAAATAATTATCGACGATTGATTCAAGATAGAAATACTGCCTAAGCTTCCCGATCGAGAACTGTGGAATTGCGGCGAACGGGCGAGGAGAGGTGGCGAGTATGATTTAATAAACAGAGGACTCACAATATTCTTTTATGGGTCAACCATCTTCTACAATAAGCCTGAATTAAGGTGGCAGCAGCCTCTCTGTCTTTCTCGTGGGCCCTTTCCTCCCTAGCGGCTTTCGTTTGCTGTAGGAAGCTGTCCCTTGACGACTCCCCAGCTTTAAACATCCTGGATTTACCGCGAACGGCCGCTGCTAACCACTAAATTATGCTAATGGCAAAACATTGTCAGCTGGTCATCCGTGGTTACTAGCAGTTGACACCACGATTCAGCCACCCACTAGAAAATCATCCTTCGCAGCAGTATATACGTCACGTAGATCTCATTCGGTAAAAAAACAATCACTCGGACCGATCGGCGGTGATTGCCACACGCCACACGTTTCTCACTCTCGCATTATCTGTGTGTACCGCCGAATGACAGCCAACTACGACGGCCATTGTTATTAATTTCATTCGAGGATGAATATCGAGGACAAAGGATATTAGGTTAGGTTAAAAAGCACGTGACCAGTGGCGCCATGAAATCGGCGAAGTAAATTATCGAACTGCGCGATACCGTTCGTCACTTCATTTTCCCCCACAATTTGATTTCTCGAAATGCTCCTTAGTTCATGGTTTGTTCTGATATTCAATTTTCTTTTCAGATCGTTTGGCGGGTTGCGGGGCTAAGAGAATTTTAGAATAACATCTATTTCGCTCCATCTACTCGAAACAATACACTCGAAATTGTATTTTCATTGTTTTAAAAGATATTCTGAGTAGCTACACGACAGTTAAGAAACTTTGTATAATACACTTGGTTCGTTCATAAAAATAATTGCCTATATAATGTTGATTTTATCATACCATGTACTGCTATTTGATATTTGTACTTTGTTTCGCAAGGTATTGGAAACGAATTCATTTAACAATTAACGACACGAATACTCTTAAGCTTCTTATCTTCTCCACGCGCAGAACGAACGCAGTAACATTCATTTCTTTCTGTAGGAGTTCAAGATTTAAGCAGAACTTTTGAAATTGTATAAAATATCAGTACAAGAAATAGTTGGATAGCTTTCAGTCGCGACTTTCGTTTTAAGAATTAAGTGGATGACCATTCAATTCTTCAACCGAAACAGTTAGCCTAAAAACGATATTAATAGCCGCAAATATAATTCTGTCCCTATGATATAGCTTAACAAGTATCTACAGAAAAGTCGTTGCAATCCATTCGCTATTAGATCAATTGTTCGTATCTTTCTTTTCTAAAAATTCTTTCGGAGAATTTGAAATTGAAACTCACGAAACTTGAATCGAATAACCGTTCCGTTAAAAGTATTTGTCATTGTTCTTTGTAATCAACTTATGCTATAAGTTCTAATTTAAATTGTCCTTAAATTAATGTGCTTCTGTCATTAAGTATTCAAGGTAGTCCGTAAAGTTTTAATGTCCTGTCCATACTGGTAGAAGCTATATACTGCGCATGCTTTCCGAAACGAACACCGGTCGCGGCCGCTGTGTGATCATTGAGCACTTTCAGTTCTTGCCACTGTTTGCACAAGTACACCCTGAAAATAAATCAATCGGAGAGTAAAAAAGGCTGTTTCTCGCGCAACGAATATCGAAAGCATCAAGTGGTGTGAAATTCTCACCTCACGTCCGTCCCAGCCACCGCCAAATACGTTCCGCTTTGATCGAAGCAAATATCTTTCACTTCATACCCTTCTTCCAATTGAAGTGTCTTGAAGTTCTTCAATTTACGCAAATCCCAAAGCTTTACGCAAGAATCCTCCGCAGCGGTAGCTAAATAATAACCGTTCTCGGAGAAGCTAATCGCCGTGATCGGGCCCGAGTGACCCGGGAAGTTGGCTACATTCGATTGCTCCTTCAGATCCCAAATCTTCACCTGAGAATCTGCGGTACCGGTACCAAAAATCAATCCGTCAGGATGGAACTGAGCTGTTGTTAAAGGTTGACCGGCTTGCCCTGCAACCTACAATCAAATCGTGCGCAGAAAATACCTTAGAGTTTAGATATCGATTGAAGGTCGTTAACGCTATTTAGCCGACGTACCTTTGTCAGTAATCTACCAGTACGTATATCCGAGAATGCCCAATGTTGATCTAACGATGAACTGAGTAAATAATCGCCAGTTGGATGCAAAGAAAGTCCAGTAACTGGAGCATCGTGAGCTATCAATAACAACGTTGTTTGACTAGTTGCTACGTTCCACACGCGTATCGTAGTATCTGGTGACGCAGTCATTACTATATCTTCATCCGGGTGATAAATTACTCGAGTAACCTGCGCAACATCGTAGAATTGGTAAAGATCCGGATGTTTTACGTATTCACTAAGAATGTCGGCAATTTATACCTTCTTGGTGTGTCCTTTCAATATCGCAACAACTTGCTCCGTATCTTTGTTGAATACTGTAGCATTCTTATCAGCCCCACCAGTGAGGATCTTGCTAGTATCTGCACTGTGTATGTCGAGTGCGAGTATACCAGGCACACTGGCAGAATGGAGACCCTGGAACAGATATCGATCGTAATAAAGCATTCATCACTTTCCGATGCAAACTACTAGAAACAATCTTACAGGATGAGATGCAAGGGTTTGAAACGCGCGAATGCTATCTTGCGGAAGCAGGTCTTCGGGGACCGAACGTCCGCGACGTTTTCTCTCCTGAGTGAGCACTGTGGCCCTTTCCTGTAGTTTCTGTATCACATCCTCGGTAATACCAGCTTGTTCCATAGGCTGGGCAGCTGTACCGCCAGCTTCCACAGCAACTGCCTGTAACCAAGCACGATTCGTCGTTACGTATACTTGAACCAACTCGTGAAAAACAATGCTGCGTGTAATACATACTGGTTGCGGAATGGTGGTGGCTTGGACAATTCCAGCTTGCGGTTTCAATGTAGCCAGAGCTTCTCTGGCTGCTGTTACTTCCTTCGTTAATCTAGCGATCACGCGACAAGCCGCATCGTGCTGGTACAAAGCGTGAGACAGTTCTTGTCGAGCTGTCTGCAATTGTTGCCTAAGCGTGAACGAGTGTAACATTACCGCGTCCCATTCATCTTGCAAAATTTTTAATATAGCTGGGATAGACGTAGCGCTGGGTGGTTTGGGCTTAACTATGGGAGTAGCTGTGGAGAGGTAAAAACATGAATTTTACCTAAACTCCTGTAATAATAAATCGCAGGATAGAAATGATGGAGCATACTTTTAATATCGATGAGCTGCTCTATGGTCAATTCCTTTCCAGTTATAGGATCTACCCCATTTTCTGTTACGTATTTCTCAATCAAACGCTTTTCGAAAATAGAACCAGACACGGGAGATACGACCGGGTGTTCCGGCACTTCGTTAGAAACTGAAAATACATAATTACGAGTGTAAGTATTGGCGGTAATGTGAAATATTCTAGGTTACGTTCAAAAATAGCCGGTATGAACCAGAAATCTCGTTGAAGAACACAAATTATTTCTAATCGCGTTGCACAAACGTAACTAGTACGAATTCAGTACAGATTTATGTATTTCTAAGTAAACAACACTAAAATAAAGAAGAATAACTTACTCGCACAAGAGAGCGCCATTTTCAGACAGGCGAAACGTGTTACTGCGCATGCATTCGCTCCAAATGTTTAATACAGTTTTAAAACCAACAGGTTGATATATAGTATTGATGTCGAAGGGGATTGAATAATAATTGTAGTGTCTTTTATAAGAGCTTTGGACACTCAGAATTGCTCAGAATACAAAGTATCAAAAGATATGCATAATTAAATGAACTTTTATACGCTTGTATACATTGAACGGGACGAGTTAGTTCATAAGTGCCACCGTTAGGTGTTTATAACGTTTTTGCATTCGTAAACTAAATAAATTATTAAAATGGTTTTTACAATATTAAATAAACAAGTTTGTTGCTAAAAGTGATTGCATTACAAATTGTAATATCCTCGCAAGAATCTGTAAACCTTGAACGAAAAGTAAATAAACCAATAAACAAAGTTACATTTTTAATCTTGAATATACCCTCCCTTTTCAATAAATCGAGCTGTCTCGATAAACTGTTAAAACCACATCATTATTAAAAACATAACTGGAAATTTCACATGGGAAAGTAATAAAGGTTCAGTTGCAAAAGCACAGATTATACCTACGCAATTCATACTTAATTGAAACATCGATTCATTGCAACCATATCCAATTACTGTTAATATATAATTAATTATGAACAAGATAAGCACATGTTTCCCGTGATTAAGTAATCAGGGATGTATACTTTAAAATTAAACCGCTACAAAATAGTTAATCATCGCTTTAATGTGCGTTTTATATTTATTCAAATATCCCTCTCAAATGTCTGAAACGTCCCTGCTTCAAACGGATGGGTCGATAGTTTCCTCAAACTGGAAGCACGCAAATACTGTGCTTTTTGAAGACGATCGCTCGGTAAATATACTTCTTCGAGGATTATTAAACATCTGAAATAATCTCCCCTGCAAAGGAAAACGCAAGTGATACTTGGCGATACTTTCGCAGAATAGATCCTGCATTCAAGTACGATTTCCGCTTTAGCATCGTAAGCATGGCTCCTACCGCAGCTGTCGTCTACTTTCTTGCATTTGCGTTTGCAGTTTCAAACGTTGATTCGAGTACTCGTTATGCATCGGCAAGAGTCGAGGTAACTAAACTATTCTACTTTCATTGGCAGAAGTGCTTGCACTGTAGTTTGTCATATTTTTATGTTAAATCGCAATAGATTAAGACATCGCGTAATCTTTTCAGAGCTGCAGTGGTTGTCAACTGAACCGGCATGCGGCCGTAAAACAATTCATTAACGAAGACGTTCCTCAATAGTATCCTTAATAACGAAATCATTAAAATATCATACATTTTCATAGTTCATTTACTTCTTAAAGCATCTTGTTAGTTAAGGAAATATTTGCGAACGATTTGATGATTTTCTCTTGCTGGATTTAAAGACACTTCTCCTTTGCGATCAATGACAGATAATTATTCTTACATAAGATTTCTAATTATGAAGTGTGTGTTCTGTAAAGTCTTCATTTTGTAACGCATACCTGGTTATTTCTGTGTGATTGTGTCAGAATGCTTGGTAATAACAAGGTATAAATGTTTATCGCTGTAAAGAACAGCATTATTGTATTACATCGTCTAATTTCATTTATATAAATCCTTACGATACACTATAGCGCCGATGTTGAATTTAAACACATTCAGGGGGCTGTTCCAGAACTTGTTCTCTTCGATGAGAACAATGCGGTATAATATAATTGCTTATACGATATATTGTAAGATAACTCTACATTGTCAACTTTTCAGGAAGTGAAAAGGTTGCACTTGGCAGGATTGACCAGGGAGGAATGCAATGATTTATTATTGTCTAACGGTTTTGTGAAAAAACCAGCAAAGGATGAGATATAATGCATGAAAGGCATCGTACATTCAGCATCAAAGTGAATAAATATCTATAAATTTGGGAGATCAGTCTACAGTGTTTATTAACGAATGATTTACTTTACTTTGGATGCCAAATTGTTCTGTTCTGTATAATTGTTTTTTTACATTTTTACGTAGGTAGAGAGAGGCGTAGCTCTTCTAAATCAAAATGAACATCCTACTGACCTAATATTAATTACGCTAAGTATAATAGTCATATTTTGAATCCAAAGTTGGCTACATGCAAAGTATTAAAAAGGGAGCATTACATACATAGTACTGTATTAGATGACTAATATATAAAGTATATTTAAAGCACAAAATAGTGAGTAATGCAGGGATCTTTTGATGCACATGTTGCTGACCTTTAGCACCTTGTTGTTACATAGTTGAGGGAGGATTGTATTATCTCCCAGTGGGGCTGCAATCTGTGATACAACTACTAAGGTCGGGGCCAGATATATTGACTGGTGAATTAGTTTTCACGAGCAGTGATTGAGCAGAAATCAGCCACCAGCATCTGACGATCGTGGATTTGTCAGTTGAAGTTGCGCGGCCCCCGAAGGATATGGTGGAGGGAACGCTGCTCGGCTCCGCCTGAACGTAGCCGTGTGACTATCATTTATTCTTAACACTTTCACGTCCGGTCACACCAACGTGGTGCCATTGACAAGCCGGTTGTTATTTGTCGGTGACATTAACGTGGTGCCATTGGCAAACCGGTCGTTATTTGCCGGTAAGATTAACGTGGTGTTATTGGAAAGCCATTTGCAAAGCCTTTCAGAACGTCAGTTGCTTGTTTTCAGAGCGTCACGTTGCAGTTCGGTGTATAACTTTAGTAGCGTTGTGAAATTATTCCCTGATAATTGTAGGGCCGCGAAGTCCAATACTTACGCGGGCGCGCACGGCAAGATCAAAGCAGACCCAATAATGCGCGGTAGGACATTACTTTTGCCCGCGATCGAGACGATTGACGATTGTTGCGTTGCCACGTTTTTGTTTTTTGACTCGTCGCCAGCCTCAGAGATCGTCGCGAGTCGCCAGCGCGAGCATTAGCACGTACACGTATTCTTTACTTTACTTATATCCCCCTACACTTTTATAATTCAATAAACGTATCTACGATTTCTAAACCAGTGATTATACTTCATCCTACATAATGGATTACGAAGGAGAGAACACTTTCGAAGATAATTATGCTGATGTGCTCTCGGATGTTCCTGACGATTTCGACGATTGTTATTTAGAAGAGACAAGTGAAAGTGATACAGAATCTGTAGATTCAGATATTATTACTGGAGTGCGAAGAACACGACGGATCAGGCCTTTATCGAGTGATTCTGAAGAAAGCGTCGAAGAAATGAATTTAGATTGGACAGAAGTTCGTTTGGAAAATGGCATCATCTCTGTATGGATAATCTGTACAATAATGTTGAACTCGCAAAAGAACTACTTTTGAAACAAATCCGAGTCTGTGGAAAAATAAGGCTTCACCGAGGACTACCAGCTTCTTTAAAAAATGCAAAATTGAAAAGATCGGAATCTTTGTTTAAACGACAAGGACAAATACTTTTGCAGTTGTGGCAAACCATAAAAAACAAAGTTGTACGCATGATTTCTACAATTCACAATGCCGAAATTGTTGATACTGGAAAGATTTGTAGAAAAACTGGCCGACCGATTCAAAAGCCCCGATGTATTCTTGATTATAATCAGCATATGAAAGGAGTGGATCGGGCTGATCAATATCTTAGCTATTATCCCATATATAGAAAGACAATAAAGTGGTCTAAAAAAGTTACACTATATCTTTTCAACTGCAGTTTGTTCAATGCATTTGGAGTATATGAACATATGAATGTAAGTTGTGGTAAAACTCTGATATTTCGTGACTTCCTTTTGCATACATCAAGATATTGGATACAAGACACACACACCGAAGAGAATTTTGAAAATCCTACAACATCGACTCATCGTCATCATGACCCACTTCACAGATTTTCTGGAAATTTGTGAGTCAAATTTCAATTGATTCAAATTTCTCCAACTAATAAACGTAAAAGAAGAAGATGTCACGTATGCTATTCACATAAAATGAGAAAAACCACAAATTTGATGTGTAAAAGTTGCAAAGTTGCGTTACATTTGGGGAACTGTTTTGCTACCTACCATCAAAAAGGGAAATATTAAATGATTTATAATTAAACTACAATATATTTTAATGTTTTTTTTCCAATAACCTCGATAAATACCATGTATTTACACGTATCATATAATAAAAAGCAGCTAAGTTTATTATGTTGTAATGAATTTTATGTTTTATATTTGTACATTTTAATGAACCACTTTGCAAAAAGTTCCGGCGACAGAGAAGAAAATTTTTGTGAACCATGCGGACGTGAAAATGTTAACGTAATAGTTGTGTGCATTACGAAGCTATGCGTAGACCAATACGAGATAAAGCTAACGAGAAAGAATCAATGTTCTGACCAATAAAACTTGATTTTTTCGGAGCTAACGCACACCTATTCTGATGTGTGTATTTCTACGCTTACAGCTCGATGTGGTGTACATACCAGAAGCTTTGCACCATCCCCACTACTTCTGGCTCACTCTTGTTCTGCGAAGGCGAATGCGAGTCAGAAAACGTTGAGAAAGGGGGCAGGCAAACTGTGTGGTAGGAGAATACCCCTCACGAAACTCGCCGGCCAATATATCTGGCTCCGACCTTAGAATTCTAATCCGACGAAATTGATCGTTATGAAGTGCTCTGGCTGCCTCGGAAGATTTAGTTGTGAACCCTTTACCGATTTTCATCAATTCAAAAACATTTATAAAGATAATTTAAATGCCTTTAAAAGTATCGAGAGCGATTGAGATTTACGTACGTTTTGTGATAAAACTGAAGCGTATGTAGTAGTGTATTCTCTCCTTCTTCTTTTTGTTTATGCACTGCACAGTGTTTGTAGGTATACATATCTTTTCTTTCGTTGAAACGAAGAATCATTTATGTATGCATTTTTGACGCCAATGATACGAAAACGTACGAGCAAACGAAGGTTCAGAAGCAGGCACCAAATCGTAATACGAAAAATGCGGGGCACGTATTATATTCATCTATGTTTCGAATATCGTTTCAGAGCACTTAAAACAAATTGTACGTATTATTGAGTATCTGTACTTATGACCTCAAATAAATCATTGATTTAGTATTTGCGTCGTTTTATGTGTTCGATATTGCAAATCCTTTCCCGAGGATGTAATTAGAGGGGGATGGAAAGCTTCTCGTTAAGGAGTGATACATATATTTTTATTTGAAATTTATTCTAGCGGCGATATACTGAATAAACTTATAAGGCATTTTACAATATCTAGCTTTCAAAGGAATTACAAATCGTGTTCGGTGAATAACATCGGTAATGTATTTTTATAAGAAATACGTTCAGTTAGAAACATTTCATTTATGGGGGATGAATAAATTTCATTTAGCCGGTAATACTATACATGGAATGTCGATTTCCAATATCGATTTAAATTGTAAATGACTGACGTCTACTTGTTTTTCTTTCTAGTTACATGACAGTAATTTGCCGTTTCTTATTTACCTTTCCGTCTTATATTTCCATAACTACATTGCATGTAAAAGCAAAAAATAAATAAGCTACGTTTATATGTGTAACGTTATTTCATTTGCATCTGTTTACTTTCATTTAACAACTAGATTATATACATTTGTTTATATAAGCAGCTTGTAAACACTGCGTAGGTCCGTGTTAATGTAATAAAATTACGTTCATCAGGGTTTTACTGAAACCCAATTATGTATGTTTTGCGTGGTGTAAGTAATATCTTACATGTCTAGAAGTGGTATATTTATATATATGCATATACATATATATGTATATACATAAATATCATAAGAATAGGTTCCAGAATTTCCGAAGCCACAAAAACAACCTGCTTGAATACGCGTGTTCAGTTAAGTATAAATACAAGGAAACATATTATCCGTTCGTTACATTGCCAATAATATCAATAGCCTTCTATTTAGATACAAAATTTATTAATTTTTTTTTAATATATATATATATATGTATAATCACAAAAAAATTAAAAATAAAAGTGTATGTACATTGTACACGTAAAGATGTTGCTACATTAAGACACAACTAAAACCCGTTTGTTTATTCAAGCAGGTGTAGCAGTTACTACAGTGAGTAACAACGATTACACAAACGGGGACAGATTGATGTATTAATAAAAATGTAATGAATCGATCCAACAGGTGGATAGGATTACAAGATATGGAGCAAGAAGTGTGGTTTAACAGAAATGTTACGCCATCAAAAGCCAACAGATGAATACCAGCGCCACCCATAGAAACACCTTGGAAAGGAATTGCTCCTCTTCGTATTGAGGTGTTCCCCTAGCGGCTACGCAGAAACAATCACTTCGTTTCAAAGCGTTCATATATGTAGAAACCGAAGGATGTTTGTATAGAATCATTTACCTGCACTTGGCCGTGTTTCCCCAGAATTGAAAGTCGACGTGAAAAATGCGAATGGAAATGTTCCAATGCCAAACGACATGTAAGAGCCATCTCCGAATCCGAAACTGGAGAATCCCATATTGTTTTCTTGCTCTGTTCTCTGCCCAGCAGGGCGGGGTGGGATGTTATTCCTGGAATGAAGTACAATGTTATGTTCGGTGTACTGTGACATTAGAATGTACCGTTCCAGCGAGAACAAAGTCTACCTTGGGTCCTCGTGCCTTGTAGCTCCACGTCCGTACAGTGGAATCACTTTGTCTTTGCTGATCGCTGCCTTGCACACTGGGCACATTTTCCTGGCTGGACGTGTCTCTAACCATTGGTGCAAGCAAGGCCAACTGTATACGTGATTAAATTACGTTACTTTATACTATGCTACCAATATATGTATCATTTGTCAAGGATAATCTCACCAAAACAGATGGCCACACATGCTGATAACTGCATCCTTTGCTGTATCAAGACAAATGTTACATTCAAAAGTTCGAGTATCCTTCTCCTTCTCATCGGTCGTGGAGTCCCAAGGTTTCGAGGGTCCAGCCTGCTCCCCTGTGGTGCTCATGATGGACAACTTTCTTCGAAAATGGATTAAAACACTGTTACCTTGTAAAAGACCACACGAGACCCTAATCACGAACACGTAGTGATTTTTCTATCAAAGAACAACAAATAGAATCTCCGTAACGCGAGAATAAAAGCATTATGAATTTTGTATTTTTATGCCTGACAGTAATAATGATCAAGCGTAATCGATAATGTATCTAGAGTTATCGCTTGACACCGACGAAATCGCGAATTATCGTAATAAGAAAAATTAATTTAGGGGAACAATATGACAGTCCCCGCAAAGCAGCTGGTGCAAACGGCAGCTATAATACGTAGATGGCAGGAAATCGTAAAGGTTAAAACTGCGTACAATCGAAAGGAATACGCAATTTGTATTCACAATTGTTTAGTATCGTCGCCCTCGCGTCCGTTCCATTTTCTGACGCATTATGCATCCACGAACATGATCGGAAGTCATGTGCCCGTGAGAAAAAGAAAATGGAAAAAACGTAGGAGTAACGATAATGGTAACAAAAAAATAGCATTCAATACGTTTCGTACGTGGTCCACTCGGAGGTAGCTATCGATGGGGCGATCTGTCACGTACGGAGCAGCTCGTTTAAACAAGATATCAGCGAAAAATTGAATCGTGATCGAAGTTCATTAGATGATGTTTGGCAGGCAAAGCTCGCGAGTCGCGTCAAAATACGAATGGAGAAGTGTCTGCCATTACTGACACAATTCATGCCACTTACTTCAGCCTTTCCACTACCAGGCCCCCCTGTCCTTTCTGTCCGCTGTAAACTCTGACACCCGTCCCAAAAGATGATTCTGACGTATCACTTACACCAGCGTCGCAATTGCGCAAGTGCCATCAGATGATTTTCATGATTCCTCGCGAAACGGATGTTCGAAATAACACGTAAGAGATTCGACCTCGGAATGTATCACTTATCCATCGAAATCTTATCGCTGGTGTACGCTCACGCGAACTTTGCACACTTTCGCGTATTATTTATGCGAAACTCATCCACGGCTGCTGCTACGATTGCCGTACTGCGATTCTAATACGACCAGTTAAAACCACCACTTGATTAACGCTGTACTGATCGTCGGGCAGTTTCATATTTTATCGGCGGTTCGTGGGACACGATTGAAGCTAGTTCTTCGTTGCCTCAGCCGAGGTCGCCATTTAGTACTCCGAATGAATTTTCTAACTATTTTGAATTTTCTACGATTAACAGAGCATAACGCAACTCTTATTTACATAATTCTACGTAACGCAAATATCGAGATTTCTATTACGATGATAATGCATTTAAGAAGATTCAAGTATTTACATACGGGGAATTGAAGTACGTTTGGCAAGTTATTTTCGTTGTTAGTTAGTCAATCATTGTAGGTTCACGAAAGTATTTTAATAGGATTGCAGAGTATTGATGAATCTGTGTTGATTTCGAAATTGATTTCTCCATCACCATGGAGTTAAAGATAACGCTGTTGTTTGAGATGAACTATAATAAGGGCTTAGTATAACGAAGCTTTATATACCTCAACAGTTTTTGCTAATGAATATTTCGTTTTGAATAAAGAGTAGATGGTACATATCGTTACTTGTACATTCTAAGAGGCACTGATATCGCACCAGGTACTGATAACACGATCCGTCGCGTTAAATCTCAAAGTCTTTCAACAGATAGTGCGTAAGTCGTAAAATTTTTTTTTTAGTATGAAAGCAGACGAAGCAGATTCTCCAAGCAGGTCTCTTTCGAGAGCCCAAAGCAGCAGATTCGAGAGCCCGATGTCCTCGAGATTAAAGCTCAGCGGGATAGGGAAGCAGCGTAAGCTCGCCGGCAAGAACCTAACCTCAATTCTGCTGCAACAACGGCAGGCAATACGCGTGATAGACGGTGATATTGACCTCACGCCAAAGTTACTGACCCACCCAACATATAGCTCGATCGACGAACGTCAGATGACTGCGTTCGAGGCGATTGCACTGTCCCAGACCGCCAGTGCTATGCAATTGTTGCCTTCAGCTTCTGGCATGAGCAGTATGAGGGGAACCTCGTCCACGCTCATTAGGACGTCCTCGATACCTGCTAGCTCTATAATCGCGGAGGAAACGCACTTCGAGAGCTTATTTTCTACTCAGACCGACGAACTGGAGGAACTGGACGACCGCGCCGAGGACAGAGCTCCTTCTCAATTTTACCTGCCTAGGTAATTTGAGAACGGGCCTCCGATCGAGATTCTCAATTTAGCAAATGCCGTAACAATCTTTTAACTTAACGAATATCGTCGATGTATATTTACCATACTCGTTAACTGCATCGTCGGCGCGATCGCATCGAATAATACTTATGTAATCCTAATCATATCCCGTCTGTCCAGTATCGATCCAAATATTTTCCCCACCCGACCGGAAACGGTGACGCTTACTCTGAGGGAGACGGGAACCTTCTTCATATTCGAAATGCAGCCGCGCACTGGCGACTTACGGGAGTCGGAGGGCCTAGCGATCAAGGAAGAGAATGAAACTTACGAGTACCAAACTGTCGGGCCCGGGTCGGTCAGGAAGCTAGTGGAGGCTGAGACGCAGACCATACAGCCGTTGATGAAGTCGCGGGGGACACACGCTGGGAGAGGGAAACGTAGAAACACGGGCATGTTTGTTAATAATTGGGTCATACACGATACTTATGCTGCGCCAGAATTGATGACCAAGTGGAATGATCTATATATCGTGCATACGAAGGAGTCTATGGAGCAAATGTTGCAGTCCGAGGTCCGAGCAATCCTCAGTTCGTACTATTGTATATTGTTCGTTCAAGTTAAAGATAGGGCGGAGGTAAACAGAATCACGCGAATACACTCTTGACCAGAACTGTGTACCGACACCGAATCCAAATCGGATGCGCTCTATCTTGAACTTGAACGAATGATAGTACCGATCTCTTTCTATTGGGAAACCAAGAATTTCGATGCGCCAGCTAGTGACAGAAAATTAAACTACTGTGAGTAGGCCGAAATCCGTCGAAGTCCACACGATTATCAGTGTTTATATGGACATGTTGTGAAAAACGAGTGTTTTTAAATTTTTTTCAACACTAAATTTTTACTCCTTCGATTAATAAATCTTTATTCGGAATGTTTGGTGTGATTCGGGCCTACTTGCAATAGTTTACCAACTTACCACCACAGCGCTGAAATCTAAGCCACGCCTCCACTTGGTTTCCCAATAACACAGCCGCGCAGGATTTTATAGAGTGGAATTTTTGAAAGAGCAGGAACTGAAGTCGAAGCTACCAAAGACCGAGTCCTACACGATACAGAGAACTCCCGAGGAAGAGTTAACGTACATATTCCGGCACCCTAATTTCGCGACCGCTGTGGGCGTGATGGAGCGCATAATATCGAACAACATTTTCATCCACGCGCAGAAACGTTTCACCGGTTTGATCAAGCAGGACCCGTGCAGTCTGGACCTAGAGTTCACCTACAGCCTGGATCTCTTATGGGCCCATACCTCCGAGACGTGCAAGGGTAGGCCGGTGTCTAGTTTCCGCTGGAACCACGCGAACAAGAGCATCTTGGCCGTGGGATACGGCGCGCAAGCGAACTCGGATGTAAATAATGGTCTGGTGATAATCTGGTCGGCGAAGAATCCCGGTGTACCAGGTCGCTGGTACGTTTTCGGTAGCCCGGTATCCGACATCGACTGGAGCCGCGATCGGCCGAATCTGTTGGCGGTGGGCTTCTACGACGGCCAGCTGAAGGTGATCGACGTGAGCAGCCTGGACGTGAACGTGATAAGGCGAAGCGAGAGTGTCACGTCCCCCTCGTGCTCGCCGCAATGGCAGGTTCAATGGTGGGCGGGTGACGAGCAGTTCGACTACCAGGAGCAAATTTACACCTGCGATCAGGACGGCAGGATGTATTGCTACCGGTACGTGGAGGACTTTCAAGCGACCACGATCATGAAGATCTTCAGGATAGAGGGCACTCTGCCAGGAGTCAGCAGAACTTTCCACTGTAAGGATTACGATATATCGATCAACCGGAGCCCCGGCGCGTTGGTGCTTCGCAGACACCCCACTTCCCAGACCCTTTACTTCGTCGGCTCCGACGAGGGCTGTATCTACAAATGCTCGACGAATTATCTGTACCAACATATCGAGAGCTTCCTGGCGCACGACGGGCCAGTCTACTCGATGATGTTCTCCCCGTTCTGCTCGAAGATCTTTCTAACGTGCGGCGCCGACTGGTACACGCGGATCTGGGCGGAAGGGATCACGGAGCCGTTGATCACCCTGTCCACGACGATGGCCTGCGTTCGGTACGCAGCCTGGTGCCCCACGCACTCGACGATCATCGTCAGCGTCGTCAACAACGAGATCTGTATTTGGGACATTAGAAGGAAAACCTACACGTCCATGTCTGTCACTGTGTCGCCTAGCAATGCCAGATTCGTCATGGCGGACTTCACGTCGGACGGCAACCAGCTAGTGGCCGCGGACGTGGAAGGTACAGTGTACGTTTACAACTTGGAGGGCATGCCGTTCTCGCCGTACAATCAGACACAGGTGCTGGTCGAGTCGCTCGAGAAGTCGCTGGTCACGAAGCCGGCCGTTCTGCGGCAACTGAAGAAACTTGGACCACCGTTTTCTCAATAAAAAGGAACACGCGTCTGCGAGAGGATCGTTTAGCTCGTCCCTTTAAAGCGCGCGTTAAGATTATCTTTACTTACCTTTCAATAAGCTCGGCACAACACCGCGGCCCTGTATTTATCCTGCACGCCTGGAGTCACCCGGCATCGTTACACGGAGGCAGATACGGCATTTTAAACTTCTTTATCGACCGTCCAGCCGGGGGGCAAAATCCAGCACGTGGGGACCCCTTTCGTGTGGGCCCCCGAAGCGAGGCACGGGCCCCAAGGGCTCGCGTGATTCGCGCAAAAGGACGGAAAGCAAAGCGACCATTTGGATCGAGGATGGAAGTCCGGGTGCCGGGGCCCACTCTGAGGCTTGGTAGGCAGGCGAGTCGGCACGGATGGCTGGCTTGCTCGCTTGGAGGAGTTGCAGGAGAGTGCCATGGTAGAGGGGCTTCCATGGCTGCTGCCGCTCGCGGGCACGAACCGCGCTACCGCCGTCAGCAGCCAGTCTTATTACGCCCGCACTCAACTACGCGAACTAAGTACTCTTCTTAGGCCGGGCGAGCATCCGCGAATAATAATCGCGGGCTAGCTTACGCGAATCGGGGCCCCACCGTGAACGGTGCTCGTTCTTACACGCGCATCATCGGCCTATCATACGTCCTAGGGATACCAGTATAACTGTACGGACACGCGTGCTCGCTCCTCTCCAGACCGCTCGCTTTACGAAGCGACGAAATCGGTCTCGGAACACGTTCGCGAGTCGAGTCGGGAGACTACGTGCATCCGTCGAGCCCGATTGATTATCAAGGACCTGCTACCCCTCCAGAGGTAATTTTAGGCTTCTTTCTTTGTTCCATTCGGTGTGTCGATAAAGCGTGTTTTCGCATAGGCAAACTCCTTTGATATACTTTCTCTGTATTTATTCTGTGGCTTGAGAATCCCGTGTTATTTTCGCTCTCGCGTATTAAGTGGACGTTCAGTGTTGACGCGTACGTACATTCTTGTTTTAAGAGCCAATATTTACAAGATATTCGTAGTTGCTTGATCGATCGAGCGAGGAAAAGGCTTTTAATATTACCGATTCGATTGTAAATAGCGAGCAGAACGCGGCAGCCGAGGTGGTGACATTGTCTCCCTCGCGTGTCAATTGGACCAATCAAAATTCGACAGGCACACTTGGCCTGGAATGCCAGTTTCAATCGCGGGGTGGGAGAAGGCACGCGGGCGCGTGAGTTCGGCGTGAAAATCGTAAGCGAGCGGACGTCCTATCGGGTCGCGAGGACGATTAGTCTTGTTTCCTTGCCAGTAGAAGCACGACGGCGTCAACGTTCACGGTCATTACGTTGTTTGTCGCGTGCCAAGAATTCGCGTCCGGGCATACCGGGTTGTCGCGATTACCGCGTGTCGCGAATCCATCCTGTGTTTTGATCGTCCAGGACAATCGTGCTGTTTCAACCGAAGCGAGCTTCGAATAATATCAAGACTTCCATCTGCTCACACACGTCTGAACCGTAACTGGACAAGTGCAACGCAAAGTGCGAAATCGAAAGTATAGTCACACGGGTTAACCGATTCAGGCATCGGCCACGAGGAACGGAAGGAAAAAAGACCGCCAAAATCCAATCGCATCGCGACAGATTCGGTTCGGAAACCCATCGATTTCGTGGCTCTATGTAAACACGCTTTTAATGGCCACTTCCGTTGAGGACCAGCGATGGTTACGTCATCGTCGACCAATCGCCGCTAATTGCTGGTGGACGCGTGGTCCGTGAATCTGATTTTTTCCTGTCAACCGTTTTGTCGAAGGTCGACGCGTCGAATTGGCGGTGTTACGTTTAGTCGAGTGTCTATCTCGGAAGGTGCACGGGCGAGCGAATCAGTGTGAAGACTGCTTCATAGCGACGAACATGTGCGAGCAGGGAATAGTGGCGAAGCCGATGTTGCCGGGGCATGAGCTACACTGTGTCCAGTCCGTTCTAGACGAACCCTGACCGAGTCCATGCTCGTTTCGCTTCAACTGGCCGACACCAGGTACGAGGGCCGAGACGGGACACGGTGAACGCGCTCGCCTGATAATCCCGCACCACTCGTGAGCATCGAGAGATCGGGAAAAGTGTCGTTTCGAGTTAACGCGTACCGGTGCAGGGACCCCAGCCTTCGAGGAGCACCGTGTTCCCGCGAAATTACACGGCTCCACGTACATTCGGTACGCTATGAACATCAACGTTCCTGGATGCAACGGGTGGTTCTTAAGTGAGTACCCACACTTTCTCTTATCCACATCATGCATGCTTTTATATAGCAGATTCTTCTCTCATTGAAAAGTTATGGCTTCATTATTGCTTGTGTATATACATACGATCGGAAAGAGATAGAATATGAAGGGTGGGGAGTGCTCGCGAATATAGCTGCTTTTCAAATCCTGGCTAACATGGCGAAGAATGTAGATTACACAGATTTTTGAATGGGAGAATTAGTCTACGCAAATGAGATTCTCGCGGAGTTTATGAAATTTAATTATTCTTTCCGACGACTCTGGCGTTACATTCGTCACTCATTAGTAATCGTGATGCAATCACACGTGCAGCACCTGCCTCGACACAATTTTTAGGCAGGCATTTCGTTTGATGCACTATGGTCTCAATTGAGCATTTTTTATACAATCTCGACTGTGTTTATTTTGCCCAAATTCCTTCCCTGAACGTATTTTAGAATCGATAGGGATTACATGTTCGGCAAAGTCTCGATAAGATTTGATAGGGGAGCGTGTCGATAAAGGATCAGTGCCGAGGAATCTCGCCTCTTCCATTTACTTCTCGGTTCATAGGTGACACTGTCCCCCAACAGTACGGCGTCGAGCGTCTAATTAACATTTTTTTCTCCCCGACTAACGGGTCATTGTCGCCTGGATACACGCATCAAAGGGCTTATCTGAGTCACGCGGCCGTGTAACCCAATTAACGTTTCCAATTATACGTTTTAGGGAAGATTAACGAGGCTGGAAGTGTAACCAGGCCTGTTCGGCCTGATACTCGAGCCGCGAAACGCGATTCGTGCGCCTAATTGCGATCCGAGATCGATCTGACGCTGGGCCCTGCGAATCGGGCATATAATGCATATAATGCACTTGTTTCCCTCCCGATGCCTACCCTTTTTGATCCCACCGAAGGTTTATCGGTAATGGCCCCCGCCTATTGGCCTAATCGTGACCCATGCATCACGCTCCTCTATCTTCATCTAATTCCTCGCCCCTCGTTGCAACTCGCTACCTGCATACGGCCATGCAGATGCATTCTTTCGTCCTCTGCTTCTGATTAACTACATTATATTAATTATATTCGTTTGGAACAGGAACTTCATAGAAAGGGATCTCCTCTCACGGTTCTTCCATTTTTGAAGGGTGAACCGAGGGGTATTGAAATATTCCTTGATAGTATTTTTTAGAGGGGAGAAGTTTTAAGGGGTTTAAGTTACGGGGAATTCGGATCACTCTCTAGATTTATTAAGATATCTCTTGTGGGCTCTTCATTTAATAAGGGAGGAAAATGATTTAAGACCTCCGTTAATCGTGTAAAGTTGTGGACACCTTGTATACCTACAACTACTTAGTATAGACTTCCTTCGCCGTCACTTTACCAGCGATATTTATTTCATCGATCTATTTGCCTTCGATAATGATTAGCGACGATCTCCTCGATTTCAAGAAATAGAAATATCGCCGCGAATTATTCATGAGTTCTTTTTCATTCCACTGGTTATCGGCCGTCCCCTAAGTGTGAATAGACATTTTCCGCCGGGTTTATTTAGCCATTCGAATGTCGTACACATTGGCACCGGAAAGGAGGAACAAGATCCAGAGAAATTGCGTGGGTCTCGTTATCAGCCGGGTAATTTATATGCGCGCGACTAGTAGATTCCTGTTCTTAACGGAGTACTGCATACAGTGATATATAATCGCGTGCAGTGATCGGTACTGAATAATCAATTAATAAGGGGAATGAATGATAGCTTCATCAAGCAAGGGACGTTCATAAATGTCGCGTACTTTGTTGCTATCACTCCCGAGATTATCGTTCTTGATTCGAATACGCGAGACAGGAGGTGGATACAGTGGGACTCGGTCCGCCGGGTAGAAAACAGTGCAGCACAGGTGATAATGCACGGTCACGTCGCGATTTAAAGAAGCGCGAAGGGAATCGCTGACCTGCGTAGGCGTAACGAGAGGTTTAACGCGCAGAAAATTGCCAGGTGGCTTGCGACCACCTCCGCCTCTCGAAATCACCACCTTGAGATACTTATTGGAGGTCGATTAACCGGAACCACGCGAATACCATCTAGTATAACGTTTATACGCGGCTGTATCGCTCCGGGTTGTTCCTGGATATCTTATCAGGAGCAGTGATATACACTGTGTAGCGAATAACGTTACGCGATACCATTGAGCGTGCCTTACGATCTTTGATAATCCTCATTTCCGCGGGAACGACTTTGAAATCGTCCCAGACACGAAGGGCACGGTGCCAGGGCAACAATTCTCCCTGGGATGTTTTTATTATCAAGCCACGGGCTGACATTGAAATCGGCTTGGGGCGCAGCGCCGAGTCAAAGAGTGCCCGTGTAAACACGACCGATAATAAAGGTACTTGCTCGAGCCTGCTTGTACCGTAATAGACCAGATTAAGGCAGGAAAAGGAGGGGGAAATGGGAGCCGGTGTACGCGTTACGAGAAAGCCGCAGCACCGCGGTATAAATAAGATGATAAGACCGTCGTGTCTGCTCCGCGCGGTAAAGATGTACTAGATCGACGACCCGCGAACAACCGTGGGCGTTGTAACGAGCTTGATAACGTTGGATAGGATTCAGCTATTGTCTCGATGTAGGTACAATGTTGCATGGGATGGGAGAAAAATGAAACGCGTAGCAACTATCGCGGGCTGGGAAGTGGAGCTGAATTTTTCCTCGAGAGATCTGTTACCTTTATAATGTAGGCGGAAGTTGTTTTCAAATAGATAATTAAATTGGTGGAATTCTGGAGTATATACTTGTTCTTTAGGGTCGGGTTAATAGAGTTGACGAATAGGTGATGGAAAAAGTTCAAAGTCCCGGCTTGGAGATCCTCGCGCTAGATAGGTAGAAAGATTGGAGAAAGGATGAAGGTGCAGGATGAATGTGGCCAAGCGCAACGGCAAGATGGCTTTCTGGGGATGCACTCGGGCGACGTAGGTGGCAGGACGGGAGCAATAACACGAGAAAACGCGAGAAGAGCTCGAGCAGCGGCAAGAAGTCGGCCACCGCAACGAAGGAGTCATGCGATAACGCTGCATACATCTCTGCGTCGTGTCAGGACGAGATGAACTGCACGATTAAAGATAGGCGAACAGACCGGGAGTTCGCCACTTATTCGATCGCTGGTTTTAACATCGGAACACGCGAATCTCTCCGCGCCAACGTCTAACCGAGAATAACGAAACGGAAACAGAAATTCGGGAACCTTTTCCTCAGATGATTCCTCAGAATCTATACGATTCCTAAATGATGAAAAGAGGCTCCATGTAAAATTCTCCTATGACCTTCCACAAATCCCAGCAGCAACATCTTCCCGATCCTTGGTGCCCAAAAGCGAGAAAAGTAAGGTCACAGTGGAGTCAGCCGATCACATTCTCCGGGCAACAAGCAAGGGAAGCGAGATCTCGTTTTTGTCCCTCGCTGGCCCCCTCGTTTCGACCAGAATCCATCCACCGGACCCGGCCGAGCCAGCGCGGAGTGAGACATTTTTAAGAGGCGGCCACCGTCGCTTTACATACCCTTAAATCCCGCGGGGCCGCGTGTACTTACAAGCGGACATTTACGCAGCCTAGTCGGGACAAGGTGCACCGAGTGAGATATTGTTTAAAACTCGGTTGCCCGGCGTGGGTGGATGGCCGCCAGATAAAGGCAGTAAGTCATCAGCCGGAGCGGGATTTATGGCTGGTGGTGTTTCACCGGTGTTCACAAGATCGCGCGATACAGGGGACCACGAACTTTCACCGTGCACGGGCCGCACCGAGGATTCGAGCGACGGAGGAGTTCAGGGTTCACAGAAAGGAGGCTCGCTCTCCGCCGTGTCCAGCCCCTTCGCGCGCGCTCGCGGAGAAACGAAATCCTCCCCCTCCGTCGCCCCTCGCGGGTGGACAGAGTGATATCTGGTTTTTCATCGGGACCGAGTAAGACGTTGTTAAATGCAATAGCGAGCGTTCAGGGCGCGCTCGGCTTAGCGGGGGAATCTGGGACGGCGTGTACAGCAGGATCCAGCGGATCAGATTGGAAACCCGTTTTAAGGATTCAGAAGCGAGTCGTGACCAAGACATTAGCGAAATTACTCCGGCTCTCGCCGGCTCGATTCTACTGCCTATCTAGATAGTATTTCCTGGCGAGGGAAACGCCGCGCCGCGAGCTCAGCCCCGGCTACTTCATTCCACCGTGTCCGCCGCGTTATTTACGGGCTACAGGACCAGTCATCCCCGCGATGCAGATGAAAAACCGACGAATGAAAGGCGCACAAACGCATCCCGGGGTCCGCGGCATCGGATCTGTGGCGACAGACTAGTCTTCCGCTTTTCAAAAGAAACTGGCAAGGTGACGGTGAGCTTGGAAGAAATTAGACGCTTGATTCCCCGGGGCGATATTAGGACGTTGGTTGAATCATGAACGTGTACTGGTGCTGGGCGCTGGGAAGAGCGTGAAAACAACGGGTTAGAGGATGAAATTGTAGAGAAGGACTGGAGGAGGAAGGTTGGATGACTGGGGATATTAGGTTGATCGTGAGGGCTGATGAGCGGGAGTTTGAAAGGAGCCTAATCCTTGATGTAGAGCCACTTGGGCGAGCCGACCAGTCCACACGTTTCCAAGCCGCCCGTCCAGCTATCTCATCTACCTTGCCTCGTGCCTGCATACTCGGCATTATTCCTCTGCTCGGGTCTCTCTCACCTTCCTATCGCGTTTCGCTGCGAGATCAGAATTGCCGTCGCTCGTCGGCTACCGGATCTCGAACGTGGAAAAGCGGGAAAGGGGCAGGAATAGGCTCTGTCCCACTGGGGAAATCAAAGCTTCGAGGAGCCCAACGAATGCCGATCAACCAGAGGTCTGCAACGGGAGGATATATCGCGGGTCTACCCGCCCGTTACCCGTCTCCTTTTCGATTCGCCCGACCCGCCTGGACCCGCTGCCGGGTTAGCGGGTCAGCGTCCTTTTCTACCCGCTCGTATCAGTCTCAGGCTGAAGCAACGTTTATCCGACCCACCCGAATCCGCGCTGTACCCACTCTTCGCTCAATTCTCGCTGTGTCCCATTGTCAGAGACGGACGGAGACCCAAAGCTAGGGAATATTTCGTTTCTATTGCAATTGAGGCATTTGATGGAAAAGGGGCATATAAGCTTCTCTCGCGTTCAGATTAGCTAGATGCTGTTTTATTACGAAGCGTGATGGACACGCAGCTAAGGTAAATGTCCCCATTAGCGACCGTTTAAGAGTGCGACTGGTTCGAAATAGTAATTTTTTTAATAATATAGGACAATGTTTGAATAAAGTATGGATCATTATATTTTTTGAAGTCTCTAGTTTCTTAATCAAATTGATTTTAGAGTGATATTTGACTATTTATACAATAATTATGGTGAAAGTTATATTGGACCTGATGTCCCCTTTATTGACCAACTTACAATTTATCGATTCTCTGCTACAATAATGAAAGAAAATGAATATTTTCTCATTATTTTATAATTCTGTATATATTTCCAGTTAATTTGAGTAACTTACTGCATGGATCCATGTATTTTTATTGTAAAATTTGCCAGTTTAATGATATCTGTAGTATAACCTCACGTTATTAGAGTCTGTAAAATTTACATGTGAATTTACTTAAAAATGAATGTACGGCTGCATAAATAACGTATGCAACTATAAACGAAATACCTCTAATAATAATTTCTGAACTTTCTGGTTGATATTTTGCTTTCTGTGTTGCAATAAACAATATAAATGAATAATTGGTCACTAATGGGGACGCGGTCAGTAATGGGGACATTTACAGTAAATTTTAATTTCGGCGCAACGGTTCGGTCAATTTGAACTGAATGTTCAAATTGACCGAACCATTGCGCCGAAATTAAAATTTACTATTAATTATTACGGTCGAAACTAAAAATTCATCTTGTTGGGGACATTTACCTTACATAGTCACTGAGCGGTCGCGTTACCGTGCCGTTGTGCAATACCTAAGTACTTTTGTTTCATAGAGGATTTTGTGTAAGCGAGGAAATATGGAAAGTGAGGCGGGTATCGAATCCGCAAGGAAAGTAGCTAATTTAGAAAAGAAAAAATTGATTCGTAAGACAGCTGGCTGCAAAAAATCGAAGAAACTAATAGTTACTTAAAACATTACATTTTTTTTTTTTAGTTTTGTGATTCATTTTGTATTTTTTATTTAAGCTATGTATAAAAATGCGTAACGAAATACACAAAATTATATTTAAATAACTAAACAAAGAAGCAATTTTGTTGCGAATTTACCACATTCGTGGAAAAGGGCACACCACTTGCTTGAAACTTATAAATAAAGACGCATATCATTTTCAAATCATGATTTCTGTTCTCAGAACGTTTGAAAACAGAATTGGAAAACAGAATTTTAAAAAAATTGGATTTAATTGCATTACTTTTTATTAAGTTATACTACATATAATGAAAACTTTGAAATCGATTTTCTTGAAATGGCATTTTGACGTATGTGCCCTTTTTGCATCAAATGCCTCAATTATTAATAAAGGGATAGTAAGAAAACTCCAGTTCTGCCTAAATGTACTTATTTCTTTGTGGAAGTAACTATCATTCCTCTAGTTAACTTTATCTTTGTTTTTTTCTTGAGACGTCTTGGAAGTCGCAAGTATAAACGTCTTAAGACTTCCATAAGACATCGTCGCGGAACCAACAGGATTCTATGTATGTCAGAAAATATAACGGGTGCTGCGACTAAATACCCATGCGGACCGTCCTCGAATCTGGAATCTGAAAATATCCGAGAAGCGCGAGTAAAGCGTTGTTTTCTCCCCCATTACCGTGCACGACCGTCGGTGAATTTATTAAACCGACTCGTGAAAGGTCGGTAAACGGATCCAGCGCGCAGGAACGCGAGTGCGCAGCCCCCGAGCGGTGTTTTAAATTATGCCCGAGCAGAGGTGTCGTTCGTTTCGCCGCGAGAGGATCGACACGATCGCGACCAGCCACGGTTTAGACGCTTTGTTTCGCGCGACACGTCCAGCAATTAGTATTCGGTCCTCTCGGGACACCCAGTGGAAGCGTTTGTGTATATATAAGATACTTGGCTTCACCAAGTAAACTTGTTTATCAAGTTATACACGGCGGCCGCCGAGCCGAAGGAGAATCCTCGAGGACGAGACCGGGTGTGGGACGAGAGAAAGACAATTCCGCGATGTTGCTTTCTCTTTCTCATCTCGCGGCTCATTCGAATAGACGCAGGATCCTGCTCGCAGTGTTAAATCGAGCCGGTGTATCGAGGCATTCGGATCCTCTCCAGGACAGGATCAAGTTAGAGCCCCGCGGCCACCCATTCGCTTTAATGCCGTCGATTTTCGAGCGTTTACAGTTAGCGCGATAGGTCCCCGTTGCTTTTTTTCTTCTCGGCCGATTTCGCCGCGACGCGCCCCCCTCCCTCCCCGTGAGTCACTCACGGGATTCTTGTCAGAGGGTCAATTTACGTTACGAGCCCTTACCGCGAAGTTATCAACATAATCGTAAGATAAACGTCCCTCGTAAAATTAAAAAGCTCGCACTCAGCGCGATGTCTGCCTCCCGCGGTCGCTCTTTTTTGCTCCCGTTCGATTCCATCTCGCCGCGCTCCGCCGAGGGCTCGCGCGTATGTAAATCGACCTTCGGGGAAATGGCGAAATAACGAAGGGGAGAGTGGACCCGAGGGGTCCCCCGGTCGGTTGAATGAAACCATAAAAATCGGATCGCGGGGACACGCGGTTGCGCTCGGATCGAATGGTAGCGACACGGGTTATTTAACGTGCTGGGTGCCTCGACCCCCTCGACGGTCGTGGTTGCCAGCCCGGAGGAAGGCTCCAAGCTACGGAGGACGCAGCGAAAATCGGGCGAAGGACTCTCGTGCATACCTCTTTGCTCGCGCCATCCACGGCTCTTCGTTGCATTCGAGCCTGGAAAAAAGTGAGGCTGGACCAGGGCGCGGGGCGGAGGGGCCGGGCGAAAGAGAGTGGAGCCAGGGGGCTACTAAAAGTCGACCGGTTGGGGAAATAAGAAGACGACGCGGAGGAAGCTGGAGAGGAACTCGCGGGGATCTCGGGTACGGCCGGGACGACCTTACGAGTAGGGCGACCGCGACAACGACAGAGACAAAGAGTCGAATGTTAATGAGGGAGATCGACCGGGGAGAGAGAGGCTGGGGCCTGAGTAACCTACGAGGAATCATCCGCGGGGGATCCGCTTGGTTTCGTCGCCCCGCTACGGTCACAGCCTCTTGGACGTGGTTGCCAGATCTTGACTGGCGCCTACTCTTCTTCCGTGTCGTTCTCATTTCAGGAACACGGTATATAGCTTATACCATTCCCCGACTCATGCTTGGCTACCTCTTTGTTCCTGGAACGGCACCACGATCGGTGGTGAAAGGTTTAGTAATCTTGCGCCAGGGAAGGGCTCGTCTGTGAATTTTATTCTGTTGTTTAATGGAACGCGATGCGCCCGGTTCATTCCGATTTCAATAGAGGCGGCCTCGGCTGGCCTGCCGTTATTCCTATTCCCCAGGCAATGTAGGTATGCACTTCTAATTCGTATGGCTAGTTTCGTAGCATCAATGAAACTCGATCGCAGTCGTCGAGCACTCCGTGGCCGTGCAGCGCGGTTGGTCCGCGTTTAGCACGTGTACCGAGTTCGACGGACAGAGAAAAGGAGGAAGGCGAGTAGACGCGAGATGCAACGGCGTCGTGGTTAGACTCCGGCTGGAAGAAGGGCGAGGTGAACGGGGGTCGTGAATGCAGGCAGCATTCGTGATGACGTGAGCGTGACTCGCTTCCTCCTTCTCTCTTTCTCCGTTCTTTTCGAAACGAGAAAGCTCGAATGCATACGCACCGCGCCACGGCCCATTGTCACGTCCCGTCCGAGGGATCCTTCACCTCCTCGTCGTCGTTTCGGGTTTAGACTGAAGCCTCCTTCTGCGGGGAACTGGAAATAGTCTGCGACTCGGAACGGCGAATTCGTTAGTGGAGCAGAAAATTATTGTACCAAGAACTCATGGAGCCATCCAAAGACTCGATCGTTTGAACAGAGTAGCAATCTGGAGAAGGCACGCGAGGAGCAGAATCGTTCTCCCAAAAGCGACGCTTTCTCGGATGCAAATGCGCGCAGGTTGGCGAGGGAGGCCCGGACTCTCTTCCTTTTGTTCGGCGCGTGAATCCGGTTCTTTGTTACGCGATGAGGCCCACGGAGCCTCGGATTGATCGACTCCGTGTCTCCTGGCTGGTGGTCCTAATGAGATGCGACGCTCCCGCTTGAAAATCCCGCCGACAATTAGCGGGATTGTCGTCCCCGGCGACCGGATGCGGCAGAACACGCTTCGCCGAACTGTGTACACGCCTTAATGCCGTATGCACACACACGTGCCACGCGACCGTGCGTCCCGAGCACCGAAACGCTCGCCGATTCTGGAATATAATGCCCTCCTCTCGTATGGCGTGGACGTGCCTCGGTCGCGCACGTATCACGGTCCACGGAGAAATACCTGATAGCTCTGCGATCAATGAATATGGACTTCGCTGGCTTCGCTGTTTGGAACAGTTAATATAAAAGTTGAGAATATCATTGAGAATAGCTATAAAATGATTCTCGAAGTCAGAGGTCGAGTGACGCGGGAAAAGAGATTCGATCTAACGAGGATGGATAAATCGCTGAGCCTCGATCGTCCGCGGTGTTCAGTATTTCGACACCGTTTCCTCTTCCGCGATTAATGCCCGAGGTCTGGATAGCAGACGTCGTTCACGATAGCCATTCATCGAGAAAAGTGTGGACATTTTTTTGGTACTTGCCCGATGCGGAGGCATCCGTCGTCAATCTTCCATCAGCAGGCAATCAGCGATGTTACCCCGACAACCGTTATGACACTCACACGTGACCGATATGTTCGATGCGTTTCTATTTTTATCCGGCAGCAAGAGGCTCGATGTCGTACTTAATCACGGTTATCGATTGCCTGACAAACTTTTTGCTGGTGCCAGAGAACGATAGCATAGTTCGGCGGAGGCATTCCGAGGGACGCGCATGTACGGGGTGTCTTGATAGATTCAGGCGATCATCGTCGATATCTCGATTATAACTCGTTTCATTACTGCAGCTGCACTTTTAGTGGCCAAGCGTCACTGAAACTTCTGCGAAGGGACACGAAGGCATTCCTCGTTCCCACACCTTCTCTAAATCGACTGGTTGATGCTTTTAGACATTACCTGCAGCTCTGTGGCGTTAAGATGGGAATCCACGATGAGATCTTACACGAGACTTTTGCATCACGAGACAAAAATCTCAGCAACAACATGTAAACAATGTAAATACTCGCGAGAGATGATGCTCTTGGAAATATACCACGAAGCCTGTCTCGCGAGAGTCTAATTTCATGAAATTAATGACAGAATAATTAAAGAATAATAAAAAAAATGAGATAATTGTCTGGAGAGATTAAAGTCTCGTGCGAGACACTATATTTTTGCCACGTCGTGGATTCGCACCTTTAGAGACTCCCCGTATCCCATGCCAGAGACATCAAGTAGCAAAACAGGTGTACAGAGACTGAAAGAGTCTGTCTTCTTGTTAGCTTTCACGAAGTCCGATGATTTATTCCCCGCGAGGATCCCTCGCTTCGATCCTCGATACGTCCGCGGCGCTGTTATTCTTGCATAAATCGCTGATTAACGAGCTGCAACGCCAGGATACAACCGCGTCTGAAAATCACGGCTCGCATTCGACGCGGATAAATCGATCGGGCGCACACTCGCGGTGGAATCGGTTAAAATACGAAACGCTGAAAGCCAGCAAGGAATTTTATCCCGCTGCACGTTCCCCGACGTTCTTCCTCTTCTCTTTCATACGTTGCTCGCTCGGCGATAGTATTTATTTGAATCTCGGGCTATCTAGCGGCGTAAATCTCCGCGGACGTTCTAAAATCAGCTCGGTCGACCGAATTACGAGATCGTACGGGAAGAACGAAGGAGCCTCGTCGGTAATCTCGAAGATTCCACCGGTCGATTACGATGGCAAATTTTCTCTTCGACTAAGCTTCCTGTCTCCGTCTTTCTCTTTCCCTCCCGCGAGGAGGACGCATTTTCATGGAAATTACATGCTCGTAAATTACTCTGCCCCGCGTAAAGGCCCTCCTCCTCATGCATACATTTCCCCCAACGTAATTCCAAAAAATTTGAAGCTGCAACTGACGCGCTGATGAATCTCATCGTCGAACTCTAATTCAATTCTAATTCCGCTTTGAATGCGCCGCGAACTTTCGCGATACACTCGTCCATCACGCTGGACTTTTTGCGAACCGTTTACCCTTCACGAGAACGTGGTGTTCGTTATTAAGATACACGGTGGCCTTAATAACCTCCATTAAGTTCGCACATTAGACGACTCATTTTGCTCGCATCGTCGTTAATAAGTTCTTTAACGATTTTCTTCCATCGTTGAGCAAACATGCGCTGCCCGATGACGGAGTGGTTTCCTAGGCGCTGCGTCTTAAACGTCCACGAGGATTCGCCGAAACGATTCGAATTAATATTCGATGATATTAAAGGGAAACGATCCGGGGGATGGATATTTGCTTGGTATAATGACTTATTAAGAGCGCGGTGGCCGCGGACGGTGGAAGTGGAAGCGAGCCAGGGTAATTGCGCTCCACTGATACCGGGGTTAATTACACACCGTCGGATCTGTTTTCTGTTATCTTAATAATAACCCTTAAGTACACGCGCAGGGACTCCGGACTGACGGGTCCGAACGAATCGTAACGATTTCCTGTAATATCGCTCGGCCGATGAGATAACGACGCTCGTGTACCGTTGGTTGGCCAGTGATAAGACGGGGCCATGCTTGATTACAACTCTCCGGCTTTTCCGCCATACCGCTACAATGCGCGGTAACGCAGGTGGTAATCGTACGGTACGCCGCGTCGCATTGCAACCGAGACGCGTCCTCGGCACTATAAATAAAATCATTTCCTAACGGTACTCGTCTGTGGGTAAACACTTTTTGCCGCGGTCCCGTCGACTAACGATTATTTTCCTCGAGTCGCGATAATGATGATTTCCGGCTGGTCTAATGGCCGCGTAATTGCAGAGAACCGCGCGACACGGAAAATTCACACACGTCGCGGCCCTGTCATTAGATGTTTAATGCTATTCATCGGCGCGAACGGAAGCAACGACCGACGCCACGGAGGAGGGAGGATTAATGGCCACCGATTCCATTTCACTCGGCGCGCGGGCGCGTTATGCGAACGATTGTAGGAACCGCTGTCCGCGGCGGAGCGTCGCTGCAAAGTTTACCATTAACCGCGATGACAAGACTCTCCTTCGCTCCCTCGGCGCGCAGGGAGAGATGAAAGAGCGACGCCTAATGTCAGGATGACTGCACAAAAATATCGGCCGAGCCATTTCATTTTCAACGCTCTGAGTGGCGGGAGGTTTCGAAAAATGCTCCTTTAAGTCGATCAGGCCTTCCTCGCCGGGAATGTTTCGCGCGGCTCGCCCCGAGCGAACAGCCGCGGACGCCCGGGCAATACTTTCGACGCCCTCCGGGAAATACGAGCACGAAAACACGCCGACGCCACTCAAAGTGTTAACGATCCCCGATACTTAATGAGACGCTCGAAAATTTCGCCACGACTAAAAGCCAGTTAACGCGGCGAAGTTGAGGGGCGGGGAGGAGGGGTGGAGAAAGAAGGTAGCCCGGACCGTGTTGAAGTCTGTTGAACCGTACGCTCATCAGCACTGTTAATCTGTAATGACGATCTTGCCGATCGCTGATGCGGTGATTGATGGCGACGCTGATCGACGCCGTCGACAATGGGACTTAGGCGTTGAGTAATGAACGTAATGATACCTCCTCTTGCTGTACACCGGCGATAGTAGCGTGGAATTGTAATGTAATGATCAGAGATAAGCAGTCATCTGTTCGGAGAAGGACGAGGTCGAAGGAAAGATTTTCTAGCCCAGGTCCAGTTCCTCGCTACCTTCGTTTCTTTTAGAAGCCTGTAATCTACCAGTCTCCTCTAGCTGGCCCTTACTTATCCTCATCTCTATCCCAGGACCCCTGCCAATTCCAATTCCCAGTCGTATCCCAGCAGACTTCCGTGATCTCGGCGTCCAGCATTCGGTTGGTAGCTCGTATCCTCGTCGGCGAGTCCCGAGGGTCGACGATCTAGAATTAAGAACAATAGGGAGAAAGGGTACGCGCGATAGCAGACGCAATTAGACTTTGCGCGCGATTTATAATAGGGCAATGAAACGCAACGCGGCCGTCGCTACGCTTTACGGCCCCTCCCCCTGTATCCCGGAGGCAAAGGACCGATCATGTAACACCGGTACTTGTTAGATCCCGTCCACGCGTCCGTGGCCCCGTGAAAACGCGGAGACGCGGTGGAATAAAGGCCTTACAATGGCAAGGATACGCGGCGCAGCGCCCCCTGGACCATGGCCGTGGCTCGCCGCGTTATTATACCGGCGCGCTGCACGCCCGGCTGAAAAAGCCTCTTGAATGTAATCAGCCGCATTCATCCTGCCACTCACTTCTTGCTAGCTTAGAGGGGGCCCACGGCGAGCGCGTTCCGTGTTTACAAGGTGTACTGACCCGCCGCAATATCGCTATTGCCAGGGATATTCAATGGACACGCGCGTCGCGTCGCTGTCGCGTCGGGGCCTCCACCCGGCCTTCGTCAAGGGCGTTAATCGGCTCGACGTAATTGTTCCCGATCTCGCGGATAAAGCGCTGGCGAAAGTTGCGAAGCTCGTGCGCGATCTCAACCCAGGGTTATCAAACCTCTGCCACTATTCTGTAGATTGTTGCCAGTGGCACGCAGTCAGCATTTAATCTTGGATGGAACCGAGGTGAACGGATAAAAATATGTTTAATGCAGAGTTCATAAAATTCATTAGGTGATTATAAAAATTTATTTAAAGAATGAAATCCGGGTTTCTTTTCTTCTTAAGCCGGGAATCCATCGGGAAGCTAAGCTATGCGATGCGATGACATGCTATGGCATGCTACGTTTTAAAAAAATTAGCTTCGATACATTCTTATGGAACCGTTTCCACCAAAAGCTAAGCTAAAACTGAGCATCGCATAGCATAGCTTAGCTTCTCGGTGGATTCCCGGCTTTACAAAGCCCCTTCTTTGAGGGTGCCAGAGCAGCGATGGGCAAAAAATTATTTGAAATTAAAATTTTGTACACAAAGTCCCTTGGCCCCTCTTTTGTATGCGCTACTACTTGCTACAGTTCTGATTCTTACATCGGACAGCGCCAATTTCTAATTGCAATTTCTAATTCCATACAGAGGTCGATCGTTGAACCCAGTACGTAATTACGACTCTGTAAGCGAGATATAAGTTAGCGCTGAGACGCGACACTTTGCTGAAGCACAGTTGAAGAATCGCGGCTGAGGAAAAGCTTCGGTGCGACGGGACCGAAGCACCCCCGTGAAGAAGGAAGGTACGCGCACCTGGTGCTTCTGTGATCCGTCACGATCGAGCCCGGAGAAAAGTGCGAGGACACCGCGCCGTTATTAATGGGGGGACATCATCGTCGGGAGTGGCAGGATACGGCAGGGTATTTATTCGATGTCGTCGACGCCGGCGATAACGATATCTCCGTTGTCGAACGGTCGGTTACCCGCGTTTCATTAGAAATATATCAATGGCCTGCACGGGGGATTACGGATCATCGTAGCCCCATCAATGTTAAGTGGCTGCCAGGCAGGGGGACTATAGACGCGGAAGAGATGGCCGCCTCGACGCGGATCGCTACGCGCTACGCGTTCTTCACCGACTAATGATGATTTATCGTAGGACATCGACGGTTTGTTTGCTCGCGTCGCGCGCCTATCGATGCTCGATCATTACGACGCGACGTCACGATTCGAGAGACACCTCTGCCGGGCTAGATCGTGCGTAGCCATGATTCTTCCATCGATCCTAGCCCTCCCGCGGTCCCAGGAAATATTCAATTTCTGGGTTAAGGTTAAGGAGAACCTGACCACCCGTTTCAGCTTCCTCGGGGAACTTTAAACAGCGGGGATTATGATTGGGTATATTATTGATATATGTAAATTGGCGATGCTACAGACACCAGAAGGCATAGACTAATTCCATCCACGACACTATACCGATGTAGGCTATCGACCTATCATTACTGCGCGATATCGCGGAAGCATAGACGATCATCGAGTTATACACGCTTTTACGAGCGTATCGGTAATTCCCTCCCTCTCGATCACAAATGGAACCCGCCGACAAACGGTAGGGTAGGATCCCTGGGTTCCCTAGCCACTCCAGCCTCTAACAGCCTCTGGAGAGGTTCGTTAAAAAACTTTCAGTGGAAGTTGATCGAGGATTACCCAGTAGTAGTGGACGCATTCTGAAGTAGCCGGGTTAACGCGTCCCTTCATTTATCGAGGATCGGTCGCCACGAAAGGGCGGTTGACAATCAAAGGCGCTGGACGAACGGGTAGTCACTCAGAGGTTCGCTGAGAAGACACCGATCAGGACCAAGGATCTTTTCCGAGAACGTGTCTTCGCACCTTCCCCGACAGGAGGTGACGCAGGCTGGATTCGGAACGGTCAACGCTGGTTAACAAGCTCGGGGACGGCGACTATCGTATCCCAGCATCCAATACCGTTGACAGCTCCTAAGTAGACCATAGTTGGTAGTTCCCTATGCTAACGACCGCGAGCAAACGAGCAGCAAAGTGGAGGAGAGTTGACGCGGAAACAGAATTGTTGCTAATTGCAATCTCCTTTAAAGGCGTAGGTAGGTGCTGTTCATCTCTTAATGCTTTAAAGATTATGTTACAGTTTATACGCGAGCCAATAGGACGATTCGATTTCTTTGCGAATGCTTGCCGCAGGTTTCCTCTCGGTCGTCGAACACCTCCGCTCTTCCCACGTCCCTTTCGGCCGATCGTAAATTGGCCAGCGTCGTTTCCCTCCCGAGACGCGTCAACCGCGAGATTTACGGGGTCCACCGCGCGTCCAGATTTTGGCGCGACAGCCTGCACACTTTTTACTCGGTTTGCGCGAGATATCCAGGAATCAGATCCGCGAAACGGGAGGTGGCCCGGCGCGGCGAGAACAGGGACAGTCGGCCGATGTTCTTTAAGCCTCGCATATCGCACTTGGCCCTCTTAATTAGGACATCTAATATCGAGGCGGAGATACCGATCGGGCTATCGCGCTTAATTAACGTTTCCCTCGGACAGCGAGTATTCCTTTTAATCGCCCCCCCCCCCCCCCCCCGAAAACTCGTCCCATTCTGGT
This sequence comes from Andrena marginata, assembly GCA_963932335.1. Lineage (NCBI taxonomy): Eukaryota > Metazoa > Arthropoda > Insecta > Hymenoptera > Andrenidae > Andrena > Andrena marginata. The sequence goes on from OZ010660.1 coordinate 10,933,923, forward strand.
CTACCTGGCGAGCGTGTAAATAACGCATTGGGACCCCTTTCCACTCCGAAAATCGCCGTCTTAATTAAATAAGACGACGTTAACGTTTAGAGCGGCCCTCTGTTGCTGTGGGACCAGCAGTTTCGGGATGAATTGTTGCACGGTCCGACGATAAGCGCTTCATTAACGAGCATGCACCCTGCCGGGAAGCCGCGTTTCATTCGGAGTAGGGGGGGGGGGGGTTGAATTGTGACTCGAGCGATCGCTAATTCGGATATTCGTTTCTCGTAACTGTTAAACCACTGGTCGAATTAATAGCAGACAGACCCTCCGTATTCTTAGTTGTCGCCGCGCAGATTTGCTCTACCAGAACGTAGGGATTACTGGGACGAAGAGGAAGGTACCCGCTGTACCTATATTGATCGCTGTTAAGTGGCCGGCGAATGAATCGCTGTCGAGGACGAAGGATTAAGATCCCAGAAGCTTGCAGATGCAACGAATAGGAAGTGGAGAAACTGGGAACTAGTTTCCCTCGTCGGTCCGCGCGCGCAAATACGAGGGCGATCCTGTCCCCGGAGGATCGTCCAAGTAAAGAGAAATAAATTAGTCAGTCGAGATAGCTTAGTCCAGTGATCGTTAACGGTGTCTCGGCCGATGGAAAGATGTGCGAGGCGCGTTTACCTCTGGAGCAAAGAATGATTTCCGGTCGGTGAGGCGCGGGGCTAACGAACCGCGATATCCGGTGACCAGGACATGCCCGTATCCGTTTACCGACCCGAACACGGAGGGTGGTCAGTTGTTGCGCCTCCTCGCCGTCGTGTAACTTCCTCGCCGCCCCCGATCCTGCGTGTACGAAGGTATCGTTTTCTGGTAGGAGAGCCATTCCCGGGACACGGCCCAGGAAGCGATCATGCGCGCAGCTTCGATGTTGCCTCGAACTCTTAAACCTCAAAGGGAGATCAGTTGGAGTCTCGCCGATCCTTCAGCTTGATCGAGCTTTGAACTTGCGATTCCTGGGTTACGTGCATCGACTCGACTGGAATATTCTCGGAGCTTCACGAGCGCATTAGGGCGTGCACGCGAATCTCGGGCATCGTCCTCTAAAACGGTGTCTACGCACGAAATGATTACGTTATCTCCAACGCGCTGTATCGCATGCATTACCTTAATGACGCAATAAATTCTGCCATTGAGTTATAGGCGAGCCGGGCCCGCGAGTATCCTGGCATAATGAACGAAGATGACGTTGCCCAATAAATCGTAACGGCCACCTATTAATTATCATTCACCAACGCGGAAGTATCGCGCGCGGCGTCCGGCTCGATTCCATTTTTCAGGGAAAGCCAATTTAATTGAATGCCTCCGCGGCGGCCGTATCGCGAATATTACTTAATTAAAGCGATTTAGTTGCGCTGTACACGCCGAGCGTGTCGTGTTTCTTCTCGTCACGCGACGTGTTGTTCCTCTTCCAGCGGTGTACATGTTGCCTTGTCCAGGGGTCAAAGGAACCTTCCGTCTCGGGGAACCACGCGGTCGCTGGTGTCTCGTCTTCGTTTCAACTTGAGCTTGATTTTCACGTCAGCTTTCTCTTCTTTTTTTCGGGGATAGAGGGGAGGGCGGGGGGGTATTTAGATTCGAATCTTGCGCCATCAAGAACGTGGACGTTTCGACTACCCCCGTCCAGTTCTCGTACGAGATACCGTTAGAGGAACAGTTTTAATGTCTCGTAATAAATCCTCGGCTCTGCTCGTTATGGTCGTCTTCTAGCCTCGTCCCGCGATGAACAATCGAATCTCTCGGCCGGCTGAAATTTATCGCGCTTCTGACGGCGTTCAAAGGGCTAAATGAGGGATCATTTCAAAGGGAAGAATAGATAGGTGGAGGTATCGGAGATCCTTCAAGGTCAGCATGAATAACGCTGTTCCATTAATGAAATATACCATCTTCAAGCTCGTAAAGTGGTAGGCACATTTCAGACGGGTTCGGTGACCGTTTGCGCAGGCTCATTTTAAGATCACCAATGCAAAGCTCCGTAAGGAAGGCTGAAAATTCCGACCCTTAACCTCGAGGTCGTCTGACCTTGCCTGATACTTAAACGGACAATAGGTACTAATATACCTGCCAACTTACGGGACAAGGGGGTGCACCCTCGGCCTTGGACTGTCCCCGATGCTTTCATCCATCGATATCTTTCCATAAAACGCTAATGGTCCCCTCGGCTTTAACGGGGTCACAAGAATGTAGCCGCGTTTCTTCACGACGAACCTTGTAAAAACCCCATTACGGCTAATGCGCCGGGGTGGCGTGGCCGGTGTTGCTCAATTAAAACGATTTATCCGCGTTGAAATTGTTTCTGCCGCATCGGACGGGCGTCGGCCGTTGAGATGCATGACCGACGCATTCGCGATGCATCGGCCGGAATCGCGAGAGCGGCGGATAGACGCGTGCAGCCCGCGATCGTACCGATTCGAAGGGGTCGAAGACGATTTAACGCGAAACAATCAGAAACGATACATCCAGCTGCGTTATGACTGCTATTATTCCACGGCAGAGCATCCTCGGACCGATCCACGCAACGATCTTATTGCCGTGATCGATTCGATGCACCCAGCTGCGCGCAGACGCGTCAGTCGTACCGCTTTCGCATTTACGCTATCTTCGTATTTATATTACGGATTCAGGTATCGTTCTGTCATCAACTGGTTCTGTATCAGAGGCTGATTCTTGGAGCAGCTAAATTAACACCTAGTTGAAGTTTAAATTAACTCCGATTTTATTAGGGACTTCGATGGGAACTGATAAGCTCGAGCTCGTTTGCAGCGCATTCCTCGCGCAATTACCAGTAACATCAAATGTGTATCCGTGTCGAATGCCGAGGTTAACGTTTATTTGACAAGGCGCTCACCGTTACTTTTCCGAACACGTAGCGGAAGTTCTTTAAACGCGAATAACAGATTTACTACATGCTTTTCGTGCAGTTACACGCGCGACGCGGCCGAAGGTATCGATGGCTAGATCGTAGGATTTAATTATCGCTGTTAATCTCCCCGCCGGGAACGGCCATTACGTGTAAACGGTGGACCGTACAGTAATTAGCGCGCGTAAATATCTAGTTACAGGTCTGCGTACATTTTCCAACTTTTTCTTTCTCCTTCTTCTTTTAATCCATTATTCGACCGGCTAGACGGTCTCCCGGCGTTTAGATAGAAAAGTTCCCATCTTTTCTGACGGGGCTCCGTAAAGTTCGCCGTACGGTCTCGCGGCAAAAAAGCTGGCCAGAGGAGAAGTCGCAGGTAACACGTATCGTAATCGGTTGTTTTCTCATTGAGGGGCCTGCGGCGCGTTCGACTCGGCTGGCGAACAACAGCGAACCGCGGGGACCCTGTTACGCCACGGATCCAGTTTTTCGTGGAAGTCGCCTCGATACGCGGTTTAACGATCGGAGGCAGCGCATCTCTCGGTGCGCGGGCCCGAGTATCGATCCTCTACGCGTGTATATGCGAGAGGGGAAAAACCGCGCGTTTTCCTTTCCGCTGGCGAGCAGCGGGCCTCAGCGGGACGATCGCTCAGGTAGATCTGACAAGCCACAAAAAGGCTTGCCTGTAAAAGGTTTCCCTGGCCTTCTTATTAGTTTCGTTTTAATTTCGTTTGGAATAATAGGTGCGGGCACCCGATCCACGGCTGGAAAAATGCTCGATGCGTTCTTCCTCAAGGTTGCTACCTTGGGACGGTACTGGGAAATCCGAGGGGTAGGTATTTTTCTGTATTTGGTTCTGTTGTGAGCTACTGCGTCGCCTGTTTTTGGAGGTCGTAAATCTCCGACCGCGCAAACGTCACTCTCTCTGTGGTGTCTTACGACCACAAAAGATCACTGGAGAAGGTGTGATTACAGGTTGCATTTGAATGAGTTGAGACACCGCACATTAACAATAACAATGAAACTGTATTTAAACTAAACTTCAACAAAAGGTGGTTATGACAATTAACAAGTGAGTCTGTAATGTGTTGTATGAGTCCCTCCAAGTTACTCGTGCGAGGTATAAATTCGGACTCTCTCGCTGACGACAAAGCAAAGTCGATGATTCCCATTAGGGGTGGATTTTTAACAACGCAGTGGTTGGAAACGCTGTCTATTGGCGGACATGATTTGGTTGTAGGTGGTAACGAACGATAGGAAAGGGAAAACTGATCGAAGTGTTGGTGAATCTGTGTGATGGTGTCGCGAGGCCGTCTGTTTATTGTCACGGCAATCCTGGGACCCTTGGTCCTGACTTGGGCTGATCGCCTGCGTTTCCAATAGGGTAAATTTATGAGTTTACTACGGTCCCAGGTCTACGAGGCGCGGACTGACAAACCAAGTGTCTGCCAGATGAAGGTTTAAACTACAAGACGTCTTTGTGCGTCCTTGGTGGTCCGGTAACAATCTAACGCTCAACAGGTTCCCTGGAACTACTTCACCGTTGCAATTTTCCTAGAGGTATACATATAGGGTAGACCAGGGCGAATCGGATCACTTTGTGTTTAACGGTACAAAAATAATAGTCGAACATTAAAAAACTAATTTTTTATTATATATTCGTGACCAGAACACCTTTGGCTTTAACATGAATATATAACAATTAAAATTAAGCAAAAATCTTTCTTTTATAAACGAAAAACGATAAAGTGAGAAATAAACTGAAATTTTCATAATAAAATATTTAGAAACAACTTAAACAAATCTAATTTAATGACAGTGAAGTCAAGTGATACTACTTAGCACACAGATCGGAAGTATATTGCCGTTTTTGCCGCCTCTATCAGCAAAATTCTCGTGGCAACACTCTTCTCAGACAATCTTGTGAAAGTGGACGAATTAATTTTTCACCGCAGTAAATACAATGCTATCTTCTTAAAACCAGTAATTTATTTATTTATTTCGTCATTTCTTTAGATTTAATTTTTATCACAGCTTCCTCTATTTTTTTTTGGACATCACGATCCCTGATTGCTCTTTTTTATGTAGGTACCTACGAACCATCTGTATATGTATAAACAATTATCATATTTATAGTCATAAAAATACTCAAATGGAAAAAAGAGTGATCCGATTCGTCCCAAATAACGTGATCCGATTAGCCCCATATATAAGTATTTCAAAGATCGTAGATTACATAAACATATTATGATATAATAGCCTAAAATACATCAAACATTAAACTTGGACACCGTGCAAACTAATAACAATAAGCACATTTGAATTTTCAAGCTTACTTTTTATTTTAAATACGAAATCGCAGATTACGTAGGTTAGATTCGGATCAAAATTGTTTCTCTTTCTATCGCCGTCTACATTTTCGCATATTGCATGCTTCCTCCATGTTTATATGCTCTATGCGTTCGCCCGCAACAATCTCACTGAAAACGTGTGCCAGCTCTAAACAATGACTTAAAAGAATTTATGGGCTATTGCAGTAGGTACGGGGGAGAGGGACGAGGTACTACGAACGATCGGAATGCTCATTTCTATCGCGATGTAAGAAATATGGATTAAATTCTTATTTTGATCCGATTCGCCCTGGTCAACCCTAACTGAAATCGTGGAATTCTTCTGTATCAAAACGCCTGTAATATATAGCAGTGACGCACCCAGAAGGAGGTGGTAGGGGCCCTGGCACCCCTCAAAGAAGGGACTTTGTAAAAGGAAGAGAAAACTGGATTTTATTCTTTAAATAAATTTTGTATAATCACCTAATGAATTTCATTGAATTTGCATGAAGAATATTTTGATCATTTCAACTCGTCACTGGTACATAGGCCGGTATTCATAGTCGCTACTTATTCTTAAGCAAATGCTTAAGCATTCGGCATCCTTTACTAGCTACTAGGTTAGTAGAGGATGCCGCATGCTTAAGCATTTGCTTAAGAATAAGTAGCGACTATGAATACCGGCCATAGTATTATAATTACTAATTACCCACGAAACCCTAATGACTCGAGTGTACCCCATCGATCGACAGAGGGGTCCCCAATAGCGGAGCGTGGATTTCAGAGTGGCCGCGATCGATCGTGATGCATTGCGGTGGTCAGGTATGGGGCCGATTGTGTCCCAGGAGAGCCGGCAGGAGAAAAGGAGAGCGCAGGGGAGGACGGAAAAGAGAGGCGGCGCAGCGTCCTTGCCCGCAGCTCCGAACTGGTTATGTCAAACAGCCTGGCCGGGTGTGTTGGCCTAACCTGCTTTCAGCCCTACCATCCGACGGTGGCCGAGGGATTGGCAGGGTGCCCTGCTCCCCTCTAAATGCCACTTTTTCACCGGGCCACTTCCGGGGCCCCGCGATCCGGCCGTCCATCAACGCGTCGCATTACGTCCCACCGATGGTCCCTTACCTCTCGAACCCTCTGCTTTTTGCCCATCCAAACGAGAAACCCCCTGTCCCATCGATCGTGGATTTACGTGATATCGGAATGCGCTCGATACATCGCGGATCGGAAGATGCAAAGCTGGACGTTGCACTTTCCTCGTCGGGGGAACAGCAAGAAGCTTCATCGGAAGCTGAACGTAGTGGTATCGGTTACATTTGTTTGAACTAGCCTAGCTTTAGCTAAAGGACACTGTATAGTCGTCTCTCGACTCGATAGAGGTGCGAGTCAATGAATGGCGAAACGGCCAGCGCGCGCTTATTGCCCGAGCGTGCTGAATAATTTATTACACCTTGACCGTGTCGCGCTGGCAATACGTTACGATACGTTATTACGGCGGCCGGTGGCGTGGAAAAGCTCGCGCGTAATTGGCGCGGACTGACGATGAATTAAAGGGAAAGTCGTTTCTATAACGCCCGTCTGCTAATTCGCTGGAAATCTCCGGGGACATTGGGGTCGTTTTAGGGGGCCAGTGGAAACGCGGAAATCCGCCGACCGTGGCTTATTAAGGCCCCGGGGGACGCCGATATCGTTAATTAGATGCTATAAACTTTGAACCCGCATTTGCATCAGCTACCATATCGCGGCATTAATCTGTTATTTATGCACGACAAATAAGATAAAACAGAGGCGGAGCCTGGCTCGAACCGTCGCTGTATTCGCTGCCGCTGTTCCACATAATTAGCGATACTAATTAATGGCTGTATCCGAGCTGTAATTATGCTGAAGGAAACACGGCTGGCCCGGCTCACCGTGCTCACGGCTCGGAATACAACGATAAACGGGCTTTCTTAGTGTTTTCAATATCGAGGGCGTGAAATCTCTATGGATCGAGGGGGAACATACCCATGTGAGATCTAACGTAAATAGATTTCCTAGCTATCTTATATGCACTTGGCTCTGTAACGAGAAATCACCGAGAATTCTCGGATCAATTCGATGGGCAGTGGCGATAGAAGTCTCGGCAACTTTCCTCCTCTATTCCACAGTGGCCGAGTACAGAGGCACTATTATCCTACGACTATCAGCAACGATGTAAACCTTTTTTGCATGCTTATGCACAACGACACGGGTACAAATGGTACACAGCAGCCTGCCTTTTCCCTCGGGTTCTACGTGCAGCCAGTGCGTTGCGCAATTATCCCAGATCCCGACAACTTTCTCGTCTCCCCCTCTCGTACACAGTAGCCCGGTGATGACTGGGAATGATAATCCTATAATATGTATCTATGGACACGAAATTACCTGACTTCTTACTTGCCCGGAATTCTGATACGTTCGCGTAACTGAACCGCAGTGGTCAACTTCGTCGCTGAATCATTTCCAATTCGATTGCCAGCGGACGTTACAATTGCTATGAAATTTCGCGAAGGAAGATATTCATCCTCTAAAGGAAACGTGAATCCCACTGTCGGTTTAGAACATTGCATCCCAAAGCATTCCTCGCGTGTTTTTGATCCCCTTTGGGATGCATCGACCACTCCTCGGAGTGGAAGCTGACGGATTACCTCCCAGCGGGCTCGTCCCATCAGAATTTCAGATGTCACGGAGCCGATGAAAATTTGTCGAACCTTCGACAAATTAGACAAATCGTTGAACTCTTCGTTTCCCCCTCTGTATTCATCATTTCACGGCGTATCCGCGAGCGTCTATCGAGGTGGACTTTCCCCGAGAAGCTCGCGTGAGCGGAGTCGCGAAACGGTTGTAAAGTGAGTCATTTATCGTTGCAAGTTACGATTGGTCCTCCGGGCAGTTCGGTATCGGCGATTGGCGCTGACAAGCCTCGAGGGGGGCGAGGCGAGTAAAATCACTGTCAACGGGCTGAGGCGCGTTGCTCTCGGGGAGGGGTGATCACCTGTCGTTACCTATTAGTCAAGGGGAGCTCGTAATTATCGGTGGACGACTGGTAGCCATTAGCGTTAAGGGAATATCTCCGCTGACACTCGCCGCGCGTTACGCCTCGGGCGTTATGGGTTTACGCTCCGCGAAGTTCGATCGTTCGTCGTGGCCGCTATGAATTTTGATATGCGCTCCGTAATTATCGGCGGTCACGAATAACTGCCGGCCGTGCCACGTACACGGGGCATTAGGAATTGTAATTTATAGCACGCCGTCGTGAGATTTACCGTATCTTGATGGCGTGCCGCTCTATGGCCGATCGTGTTAACAAGTTCCCCTTTTTTTCCCCACCCTTTTTGCTCGCTTTCAATTAGTTAGTGTCCTAAAAAACGCGACGATGGCGTTGACCGTGGGCTTCTCTTTGCAGGCAGACGTTCAACGAGGTACTAGAGGATGTTCGCCAGGCTATGCAGACAGGCTCCGAATGGTGAGTGGAAGTTTCGATCTTTATACACGATGCTCGTAATTTCTTGGAGTGAATTTAATTGTAATATTGCCATTAATCTCGAATAGAACTCGGTACTACAATTCATTGGCACCTTGAAAACAATAGGTAGAAGATACATCTCTGCTCGTTGTTTTTTTCTAAGTAAATAAAACTCGAGCCTCGCGTCGAAAGCCAAGGCAACTCCGCCGAACCGTTGCTTTCGCTGGGACATTGTAATTAATACGAGGAAGAGTCTCGTTGCTCGGTGGCCCGTCGCCGTGAACTTAGTCGGAGACAATGGAGGGACTCGTACGATATATCACTGCCGCCTGCGCATCCCTCTTATAGCTTCCATATACATACCAGTGCTTAACGTTAAGGCGCGCCGGGAGAGACGATCCGTCGTGATTTACGGTCGACTCGGGGCTCCCGATTGTTGACTTTCCCGACTTATAATAAATAGAGAACGAGCTCGAGGTGTATCCCTTTACGGGAGAGTCTCCGGGCGATGACGAGTCCCTCCCTTGAAATGACTACGCCCGTAGAAGGCAGCCTGTCCTTTGATATCGGTGGCGTCCACTTTTTCTCAAACGTTTCTTTCCGCTCTATGCGCCTCCGTTTCTCCTCGACTAGCCGAGCAAAGATTTTGACTCGAGCGCAGACGACGTGGGGGCTAGAGATTCCAAAGATAGACCGCCTTCGAGAGCACCGTAGTCGAGGTCTTTAGTTACAAGGCAACCACTGTACTTCCGGCTGCGCAGAAAGACTGGCCCTTTAGGTAGTAGCCACGAACAGCTTGTTGAACACGCCTTAACCCCGGCGACCTTCGCTTTGCGGTCTAGGCCTAGCCAGACTCCGGTTATTAATACGAATGAAGGGGGAATCTGCATAAGGCATCCTCGTGGCCGAACACGCGCCATCCTCGTGAATCCCAGCGACCAGGAAACCTCTCCACGTCTGATTGGATATCCCTTGATTGCGTTTCATCTATCTTCTTATTCCTCGGGATTTCGAACATGTTTCCTTCAGGAACGGCGGTATACAATGACATCGGGTGTGCAGAGATACGCAGCAGAATCATTAGCGTATGACTACCCACAAGATTACGTAGGTAGCGTATAGAAAGCTGTTAAGAAGACGATGAAACCATCCCGCGAGTGCACATTCACGAGTCGTCTTACTTTCGTATGCCACTGTTCATCTTGAATTACCCCACCCATTTCCAAGTGACTCGCGACACTCGCCAGTCGACCTGGACGCAGAGATTCGACGATTGCATCCTCGCGCGGAAAGAAGGGGCCGAACGCGGGGGACGCCGTAATACCAGGGGTTCCTTGAAGCGATTACACGAAGTGGCGATAAGCGGCGACACTTTGGTGGGCGCGCCAGCGGTCCAAGGAACGGGGGCCCCAGAAGATCGGTAGCCACGCTGAAAGACAGTGCGTGGATGGGAATGAGACATTAAAACCACGGGCCACGGCCGGCTGTAATGGAGTTATTACGCCGATAGATGAGGAGAAGGCGCAACGCGAGAGTGGAGGGAGAAGGAGAGGTGGCATTCCTACGAAACACCGAAGCATCGATAGTCAGAAGCACGAACATTAATGGCTGGCCGGCGTATACCGAGTGAAATGACTTCGTTAATGGATCCAGGATCGGCTAGCAACGGCCACGGTCGTTGCCTCGACTATTAGTACATATGTATATACCAGCGACGAAGGATACCGGCGTGTACATCAGCCTCCATCTACAATCCAGACGGCACGTTCACAGACAGTTGCTCTTGAATCCGTATTAGAAACGGTACTGCTATCCGCTATAATTTCTATACATAGTAACCTGGCCCGTTTCTGCTCGATCCATTGGGATTCATTAGACCAGTGAACGGGGAATTGAGTTTCACGAGAATCTCTGCCTACTATCCGCGCCGTTGGATCTTGCCGAGCCTGTCTTTGAACCTTCAGCGACGGGGATTGGACGAATACGGAGCTGAGACATTTTTTAAGCAACCTTTAAGGGTTGTTGGAACTTTGCTACAAGGTTAAATATCGAAAGTTTATTAAATGAAGGGTGTACGCACAGTAGGGGAGACCGGGGCTGGTCGGCCCCAGGGGTAGGTTGACTAATGGTTAATAACTTTCCACCGACGTGTGCTCTACCGCGGGGCGATTTTCTGTAGAAACAAGTCACTTCTACTATGTCATTCATTTGTTTCCGACACCGCTATTACACGTTGCTTGGCAGTTACCAGCGTTTATCGAAAAATTGGCCATGTAAGTAAATATGTTTTCTTAAAGATTTTATGCTTTCAGACTGTATATATCTCAGACTGTAGATCGAAAAAGTTCTCGGACCCTCGTTTTTTAAAAATTCTGTTAGAACTTATTTGTTTCGATTCGGAAAATATATGTTTCTGTGGAATTTGTAATGAAACAAATGCTACCTTCAGGAACTTCTTTAAAAAGTGTTCTCATGGGACAGATATTTTAGAACCTATATAATAAAAGTTCCACGGAAAAAAGTTACATTAGAACATTTATTAAAAAAGGTTTCAAAAGATAAAGAAAAGTACTCAACTATTAGGTACAAGTTTTATTTAACAATATGTTATAATATTCTTCATGTGTTTATTTAATAAAGGGTATGAAAATCATAACATAAGTAATTAATGGTTTCATAAGATGTATTGAACGGAAAAGAGAACTTGTCAAGAATAATACCTAAATAATATTTTTTTTAACTTACATGAACCGAAATACATAGAAAATCTCTAATATAATATACAATATTTATATTTCAGTAATAGGATATATGAATAGGTATACATCTACGTATTATTATACTATTTATGTTTTGCAGTTCAGCGTGATAGTATTCTGCCCTCTTTAGTTAAAACGTCCTATCTAGCATTTTGAAACAACCGAGAAAACTGAGGTTTTATCATTTACTTTGTACCATACTTATTTTCCTTCGTTCCAATTAAAACATGTTGTCATTATTTTGTAATAGCCTAATATAATTTTTTGTAATAGGTGTACCGGTAGGGAATGTTTTATTAACGAGCCAATTAATTAATTGTTTTAGATAAGATATTTTAACAATTTTAAAAAAAAGTTAGGTTAAATACATTAAACTGTTTATCAATCTTTACGAAGTACGGAGAGTTTTCTAACTTTACTTAAAAGTTAAAAGACGTGTGGAACTTCAAATATTTCAACATATCTAAAAAAATGAAAAAATGCTAGATAGGACAGTTTAACTAAGGAGGGCAGTATTATAGTCATAATACATTATCGTATTTAAACACTTTGAAATCCGTGGATCTAAAAATATTGCAGTTGTAGAATTTCATCGTATTGGAACGTCAATAATAGGTTTAATAAATTGAATAGTATTTAGTGTTTGTTACAACGATTGAGAACTTTTTTAATATCGGTGAACAAAATATCTGTTCCTGTTATACAGAAATTTTTATTCTTATATTTTATAAGTTCCATTCCAACTAGAACTTTTATTTTCAAGAACTTTTATTTTATCGGTTCTTCTGAGAACTTATAATGTGAGAACATTTTTAAAAAAGTTCCGCCGCATTTGTTTTAAATGGAACTTATTGAAAAGTTTCAGAACTTTTTCAATCCCTGGAATAAATGTGAAGGGACTACTTTAAAGTTTGTTTATTAAACGACCTATTGAGACTGTGTTTTTGATTTTACATAAATAATTAAAGGTTATATAGAGTATTGAAGTCAAAATGATCGTTCGGGGCTGATTGACTAATAACGTCCGGGGTTACATGACTAAGCTGGTCAACCAACCCCAGTGATATTAGTTTATTACGAACTTTTCGTTCCTAAAGCTTAGTTAATTATTTCACAGAACAATGAGGATATATCAAAGAAAGTCAAATAGAGGTCCAACTTCAAAAGAACTTATAGAACAAGCATGTCGTGAAGTAATTCTTGAAAAGAAAATTCATTCATACAGCTGCTGTGGAACATAATATACCGTATAAAACACTGTATAGATATGTAACTAAAATGCAAAGTAAAATTGAACAAAATCCAAGCATACCAAGGTCAGAGATAGTTTTGGACAGAGTTGGATACCAGAGAAACAGGCAAATTTTTACCGATGCTGATATTTATTCTGGATTCACCCCCTATGAAACCACCTTCAGTCAACCTACCCCATACTGTTAGTCTACCAACCCCGACCACGGGGCTGGTTAAACAGCATGTAAGGTGTTAGAAAAACATTAGAATGCCTTAAATGTTGTCACATCGAGTGAACATTAATAATTTAATCAGATGGCCAAATGTATGCCCTGTCAAATATACTAACCGGTTTAATGATATTTTTCCCACATAATTTATTAAAAATCCAAAACTGAAAATTGGCCTACCAGCCCCGGTGTTCCCTATACGGGGGAATTAAGATCTCGGGGCGATTTGGAAAGTACACGGGTCAGAGGTGTCGCGAGGAGCAGTCGCCGAGAATCCTGTCGTCGCAAGAAGAGATTCACGGGCTGTTAAGAGACGGTGGTCGCGCCTTCTTGTAGGTTGGCAGTTCTTCTATTAAGGCAGGTCGCGGAGGCGCTGTAAATCAAGGGTCCCAGCGTAAAAGTCCCCTGGAGTTATTGCGCCACCTCCTGTATGTATACGGGTACCCATGCGATGCCGTGGCTGTTTTATTTCATAAGTAGACGGCCTATCGAACATCACGGCGGAATATAAAGAAGTGAAAGGAGAGGCATTCGCTTCTTGCCCATGGCCGCCGGCCCTTTGTCATTTTCTTAGCGTCCGCCGCCGATCATCGATTGTCTTCGCGTCGATCGTGCTAATTTGTACGTGGTGTCGAGCGACAGGGGTGGGGATAGAGGCGCCGGATAAATTCGTTCCGCTATTCGGCCAATCGCAATGGGCTGTAGCAAGGCCCCCTACGGCTTTCCACCGATGGGCCCCACGATATGAGGAAGCGATTACGAATTTCGAAGGGCCTCGGTTCGCGTGCCGAGGTCGTGGCCCTACCAACAGGCGTGGGAACGGGAACGTCCCCGAGGTTTTAAAGCCTCGAATTAACTCCTTTTTCTTTCCCGTCGCGGAAAGGGTTTCGACGGCGCAAATTGGCGGCCCTTCGAAGCCCGAGACCTTCTCTGGTTACGGCTTCGCGTAACGAGACCTTTTCGGTCACCCGTTACGTACCACCTCGGGCCTCCTTCGACTCCCCGGTCTGCCCTTTCGCGGAAACAATTACAGACAGACAATTCCATCATCTTCAAGCTACACGATAGAAATCACTTTCGAGGCTGCAACAGGAGCCACTTGAACGGTCGACATTTTTAATTAACGAGCCTCGTTAATGGGGACATTGTCCCTGTAATCGCCAGGGGTGGCGGCTCGAGAGTCCGACGCGTAATTTCATCGCCCGGGGAACGGTAATGCAGCGGCCCGCGATTCGGAATTAATGTAGCAATTAATGGCTTCATCGTGTGGGCAGCCGGCAAGCGGAAATTATGACGTTGCTCGACGCCGTTGCTGCTACGGCGTTATAAAGCTGGAAGCGCCGCGGGGAGGGCGGACGTTTATGGACAAAGAAGCACAATCGAGCCTGTCCGCGGGGGTAGTCGCGGGGGAAGTAAATTAATCGCGTAATATACGGCTGCGGGTCGCGTATCACGGATAAACCTACGATTTACCTTTCACGGGAATCCCTTGTCCGTTTAAATACCATGAAATCTCATCCCGAGTGACTTTTGCTTCCCACGGAGGAACGTGACGCGATAAATGCCAAGCGCGGTGGATTCTGGCTTCGAGATACGGACAGAGTTGACTGCCAATAGTCGTATTCGTTGAATTTCGTTCAAATCCAAAGGGAAAGTACTCTTCGTGGCGACGAGATGTGCTCGTTGTTTGGAGTAGGATCTTAAAATGATCACTGCTTGAACTTGCGCTTGAACTCTACGAAGCCAATGGGAAGTTGACCTCGCCGAGAGTGGCGAGCGAGAAGCTCCGTCGACCCTTAAAGAGGTCAGCGCCGCTTAATTATCATGCTAATTAGTCGCAGCCAGCCCCACGGCGCGAACGACGAAAAACACGGGTCACCGTCGTGCGAGCGTTTCGTGATCGATTCGCGAAACCTCGCAGCGTGATCCTCGTTAATTATTTTATTGTCGGTGCCCGGGGCGCGGGCGTAATAAACAGTCTTCTCGGTCTACGAGCGGGGATGCGATTTATATCGCGGCTATTTAGCCCTTGGCGCGAACCGATCCCTCGATTAAATCGAACACCCTCCGCTTCACACTGTTGCGAATACAAAATGATGGAAATTTTCAAATACCGTGCATAGGTTCCTCGGAAACTTGAATACTAATTGGAATTCTAATTAGAAAGCAGCTAAATTGAAGGAATCCAAAGAATGGTAAAATTCTGTTTCAAGAGCAACGAAGAGGTTGCTTTCGCATAGCGATCCTAGCTGCGATATGTATGTACTGTATTTCTATTTACTGGCATCCGTTTCGAATCGGTCAAGCCCAGATTAGAAGTCTGCTAGCTGTCTGACGTATCTCCGTAATCTTCCTAACGGTGGAACGACGGCGACGTCGCGATTAAACGTCATCGCGCAGCCGGAGCTTCCTCTGATCACCTTGGGACCGCGCGCGAACAACCCAGGCGGTGAAGTTCGCAGAAACCGTGCCGTGGAATTCGTGGCCGTTACTTTTGCGAGCACAAAGTCGCGAGCCAAGTTGGCTGCAATTAACAGGAACGTTAGTAGGAATTTAGTATCTTCGATCGGGCTGAATTTTTCCCGCACAGGTCGTCCCGTTTCCACTGGCGAACGTTATAGTTCTTGCTGTTGCGCCGAGTCAAAGTGTGCGCCCGTGTGCCCGGGCATATGGACGAGAAAGGCAGGGTTTCCGCTTGGTTCGCGCCACGCGGCGTTAAAGCCTGTATTTAAATGGCGTCTCCCTCGCCGAGATAAGGCTTAATGGCCTTAATGATCGTGCGTGCGCAAGGACACGTCGTGACTCTCCTTCTTTACGAGGACCCAGCCAGCCTTTCAGGATCCTCGCTCCTTTTCGCTGCCCGCGACAATACGCCCCTGCCCGCCCAAAAATTATGCGCAATGGGACTCACTCTGATCTCCTACGATCTCCCAACTGCGATCTGCTTAATTCAGAATACCCTTTGGAGCCTCATTGGTGCTCTTCTGCTTGTAATCCTGGAAGGACATTCTGATGGGAAGAATAGTGGCTTGAGTGGTAGGGGTACCATTTTGATTCACGGAAAAATTTTATTCGTGAATCCATTGTAAATTCCAAATTGTCTGGCTGTTGAAAGACAATTGATCGATTTTGTAACAAATTGAAATCGTGTCTCTGTTATCTGCGAAATCGCTTAAAGCCAAGGGCAGAGTGGAGGCATTGAGTGATTAACAGGCCCCTGAACTGCTCATTAATGATCTCAGCGTGGCTCGTGGAATACCGTTGCACGGTCAAGTTAGAATTCTTACGCGCGACGAAACTCGCCGCGATACCTACATATATTCAGCCGACGAACGGGTGACTTTGGATAAGAAGTGCTTTACGACGGACGCTGGAATAGGGTCCCGTGCTTTCTCGGCCCCTATCTCTCCCACGTGATTATTCCAGCGTGGAAAGTGGCGCTGATTGGCCGCAGGAATGTTCTCGGCTAATGAAATTTAATTGCCAGCGATTAAGCGGCGCGCCATATCTCTCCTAAGACAGCCCGAAAACTTTCCCGCCGAACGAGGAATCCTGAGGGCGTTTAATTGCTTTCAGATGTATGCGCGCGCGATGTATGGCTCGATTACAGCCAGACGTTACCGTAATGAAAAGCGGCGCGCGCGTCTTTTTCGTGCCCTCCGCGGCTTTGTCTTTGATTGCCCGTCAGTGATCACTCATCGCAATTCCGCTGGAGGGATTGTGTTTCCACTTGTATTCCATCAAACTCGAGACTTCCCTTCCTGAATATATGTACTCGAGAAACGAGTGCGAGTCCCTTCGAATCGCGAGCTGAAGCGGTCGCAGAAACGACCCTCGAGCCTCTCCGTGAAAGAAACAGCTGTCGAGTTGGAACGAGGAGAAACAGGAACGGTGAAAAGTCAGGTGGCGTCGCAGGGTTGTCGCGTGGCTCCTGGACAAAAGGGCTCGGGTCACGAACCCGCCGGTTACGCCAGAGGGTAAAAGGGAAATGGCCGTCGGCGCGTCGGCGGTGCGCTGGCCCGGGCTCCGCGGGTCGCCTTGCACCGGGCGAGACAAAACATTGTCCGCCCAGCGGGACACGATGTTTAAAGGAGATGGGAAGCCCGGGGTAAGGTGTGCTTCAAATTGATTTGTTGTAAGTGATACGCCACCCTCGGTGAACGAATGGTACAATAATTGGGTACATAAACAATGACCGATGAAACAATTTCTCATGTCGGTAACCGTGCGCGCGGTTTGCGCGCCGTGTACGCAGCGTATACGGGCGCCGTATAATCTGTGCACGCCTTATCCCGCTATAATTGAACCGCCTGCTCGGACGATCGCCGTTCAATGAGAGTGGACGTGCACGCTCTACAGCCTGTTATATTTTATCTGGAATCGCGACAAGTGCGTGGAACGGGTCTAGCGGGGCCTAGGATCGAGGAACGCCTGTTCCGTTGCGTCGCACCGCCACCGCTCTAATGGATGGCCGTCCCACGGAAATTAACACCGTCGACGTGGATGCTCGAGATGACTCGTGTCGATGGGACACGGAGATCGAGAAGCAGGAACGAATCGGAAGCTGAGTGGTGGCGGAAATTGCTATTGGCAATGTAGCCGAAGCTCGCGGCTTCACGTTCGTCCAACGAACGTTCCACGAGATAGAGGGATACGAGCAAGGATGCGCGCGGTATCCTTGCTCCAGAGAGGACGGAATTTATGTAGGACGTATTAAGAAGCCCGTTGTTGGGTCTCTGTTACTCGGTGCGCTGATTGACCCTGTTCCAGGGGCGGCATTAGCGACTCGCACGGAATTATGATCATTAAGGGATCACCGTCTACCCCGCTCGTTGGATCTGTGTTTCTGTAACGAGCAGCACGGTTGATGGTGATTAGCGACCGCGCGCACAGGCCACGAGATCCCCGTCCGTGGACCGTGAACCGATCCTATCACGCATCGGTACATAAGGTACATATATACGTACGTACACACGTAGACACTATACACCGTTCACCATGGGATTTCTGTATATGCCCTCTCGGCGCACGATTCTTTCTCCGTTCGTCTCCTCCGTCTCTGTCCCTGCCACCCACCAAGGCGAACGATACCAGGTCCGGGGCCATTAAACTCGTAATTTGACGTAACGTTCATTTTCGACTGCGCTGCCCGCCGGAGCAGCCGTTCGACGAGCGACGGCGAAAGAGACGGAGGATCGGAACACGCGAGGGCGCTGGAGCCCGCGAACCATGATAAATAAATCGTCCGTGGCTCGTTTGTATAACAACGCTCGATTTGTATCGTAATAACTACAGCCTGTGGTATTTGTGTTGCGATCAAAGGAACCGTGTTACTTGTATCCTGACGGTGAAATATCGTGCGCGCACGTGAAGTATGGATCGCGAGCTTTCCTTCTCCCTACCCCCCTCCCCTCCTGCTTTTTTCCTCTCTTTGGGGGCCAGTTTCTCTCTTTCACGCGGGCCCGCGCAAAAGGAGAAAGGACCAGATCGGGGCCGGCTGGCGATTGATAAATTAGCCGCGCGTCGAAAATTTCTGAATGTAGAGCAACACAGGCCTGTCCCGGTTTATCTGCGATCGATTAATTTACGCCGGCGCGAGACACTCGGCCGGCCGCGCCGCGCCGCTGAAATTTACGAGCCTGGGCGACGCGACGGGGCCTTCTATGGGCCCTCGCGAGCCAAGGTCGCCTCTATGGCGGATTTATTCGCGAATTGCTGCGTGGTAGGGGCGATTTGCAAGCGGAGAACGCCCCGTCCGTGATCTATTGCATAATTGGACACCTCACGGGACCCAGCCGCGGCTCTGTGTGCGAGAGGAAGATTACGGGGAAAGTCCTGGGCCACCTCGCCATCCGGCGATCATCGTAAACCCAACAAACTCTACGTCTCTGCTCGCTGCCGGGACCATAAATTTTAATCGCCGGTCCCATTCGCTAATACCCAGCTTCGCGGTCCGTTGACGTTGACGTTGACGCATTCCTCTGTACCCGGGGCACAGTATCATCTGTAGGTATGTGCACGCCTACTTGCCACGCAATGTTTCTTGTATTCTCTATGGAACGTTTGGAGCACAGTTGATTTGACGGAGCGCTATCTGATTGCGAATAGCTATGTAGGATAATTGAGGCTCCGAGGATGTGCCATTCAAGTAGATTTCCGCGATAGTCTAGTCCGGCGTCAGTTGCAACACAGAACGATTTTGAACGGCGCGTAGAGCCACTATCTACCTAATTTCCGGCGCGTGTAATTTCCGTTTTCGATTCCCATTTAATGCCTCCGCCGGGCCCAATAATTCGCGGGTAATTTTGTTTATACGATTTAATTGGCATGCGTGCGCAGGCACCGGGGCCCCCCGTTCCACTCGCGCGTATAATTTACGGTGCACGTGTAATCTTGACAACGATGTAAACAATTTAATTTTTTTCGAACGGAGCCGCGTCGCTGGAAATGGATCACGGGGCCCTGTGACTCGAGCAACGGGCAACGAGCAACGACCACGGGGCCAGGTGTAGGGCGAAATTGCGTAGCCAGGCCGCTGGTATCTCGGATCTCGCAATTACTTTTCAGCCACGAAGCCAATCTGACCCGTTCCCCTGAAAATATGCGATACAGGGTAGAGAGTTTTTCGGGGCCCCCTTGTTGCATTCTCATCCCGGGGCCCGCCGTCGTCTCCCCCCCCACGCGGCGTGGCAACTTCTCTCAAAAGAATCCACCGGAGGAGTGGATCTCGGGCCTGCCTTCATTCACTCGGCTGATATCAAGCCGTTCGTATCGCGCTTTTTAAGAATGAGCTCTGCCACGTAATTTGACCCTGGGACGTTCGTACCGTTTCTGGGACAATCGGATTTACCATAGATTCTCATATTCTGGCATTTCCTTCGATCTTCCAAACAGCTGTTGCTAATTCTACAGAGTCATTTGCAAAAGTTTATCTCGATGTCCAACAGCTTTATATACAATCTAACGTAGAGCGTGCCAGAAACAACGTTTCACGCGAATAACTCGGCTATCTCGCAAGCAGTTACCACCGAGACTTGGGTAAAATTAGCCGTATCGTAGGATCGTTTAGGCGACCTCGAATTTCCGTTCGACTTTCTTCTTCGGATAGAAAGTCTCTCGCGGCCGAACGATCGCGGGGAATACACCCGGGACTGTTCATCGAGTCAGCCACCACAATGAACATGTATCAAATTTATGGTGTACGGTTGTGGTACCGGTGCGGTTCCGCCCACTCACACTCACGTGCACAGCCGGTGATTTATGCCGCTCGTAAAGCAGCCTCTCGGGGCAACGGGCCCCGCAGAAAAATTGTTTCGTATTTCCACGACGCGAAATGCACCTCGCGCGCACGCACGCACCAGACATCCCGGTTGGCCTGTCCTGATGGCGTGCTCGTGCGATGACCTAATTTTTTTTTGCTCGTCTGCCTCTTCACCTGTGAATATCGCCACCTCGGAACCCCTTCGATCCAGCTGCATCTAGATGCGGTTGGGTTAAATGAGGTGCAACCTCCGAGCTCTCTGTCTCTGGACTTGTCCGTGGGAAAGGGTAACGATTATTAATGCGCTGATTATGTATCATACGGCTCGCACCGAACGGTAAGCAGGATGCAGTGGTGCATCGCTGTTTCAGCCCCTTTGGAATAACTCAGTTCTTTAGAGAACGCATAGTTTGAATGGTTTGTGACGAACGGACGATTTCACTGGATCCTTGGAGAACGAAGATTATTTCGCAAGGCCGACACTCTTCGCATGTAATTCGCAAATGATCGTCGATCCACGCCGGTCCATATTGGACCCCGAAGCCCCCGAAGCTTCGTTATGGGAACTCCGCGAGCTCCCATGGCGAAACGCATTTTCGTTTCGAGAGAATGCGGCCCGAGGCAATTCTCTCACGCAACCGATGCACCGTCCCGGCAAACGCCAACCGGCCTTTTAACGTCGAACCGTGATTTACCGCCGTCTCTAGCCTGGATCCACCTAATTTCCTTAGCGGATCGATTCGTCAACGAACATTTATCCGTCGTTCTCCCGCGGTAGGTATACTTACCTAGCAATTAACCCGTTTGTAATATTCGCACACCTCGAATCACTTCATTTCCATTCTACGTTATATTCGCGAACCGACTGAGTCGCAAGGGGAGATCATTGAATTACGAAGCTTACGAAATACTCGTCCATTACGGTGCATCGATTCCGCGGCTACCTTGAGCGCTGAAAATGCAGCTCACGTCTCACGCGCATTAAACGATTAAACGCTGGAACACAGAGGGTCACAATTTACCAAGAATCTTAGGTACCAGTCTCTCGCCCGACGAAAGAAAAACGAGTTTTACGCAACGCGGAGCGTACGAGCGCCGACGAGAAAGAAATTGTAATTACGCGTGGCGACTCGTGACATTTTACTATACGTTCCCGTAATTTGACGGGAAGAGCTTTGCGCTTTACGCCGTCGAAAGGGCAAAGAGTGGCAGGGAAACGCCGCGTCGCGAGCTGCCCGGGGCGAATAGGTCGAAATTAGAGACAATTCCGTTTCGAGCCTCGACAGTCGGCCTGTTTCGCCTGACCACGCGTCCGAGCGAACGAAATGCAAATAAATGTTACGGTAACGAACCTTAATAAGGGCCCTGGAAGCTTTATTCTTCGTCGCTCCGTTCTGCGCGCCGCGCAACAAGGCTCGTTGATTCCAAAGACAGAGTCTCGAGTAACAGAAGGCTCGCTCGGAACCCGTCGTGCGTTAAAACGTTAATAAAAACCTGGGAGCCGAAGTAGCGCAACAGCGTTGCAGTAACAGTCCTCGCCAACGGAATATCGAAGTCGATACACAAGTTAAAGCCGACTTCGAGGTACGTCTGTGCGAGCCTTAAACAACGTAACGTACGTCCTCGCGTATCCACAGTGCTCGTCGAGTTTCTCTGCATAACGCCCGTGCAAAACGTATTCGAGATGCAACAGAGTGCGGACCAAGGTCCCTTTCGTTTACGGGTACCGAGGATGGCGAAGAGACTGGGTACCTTGAAAAACC
The DNA here is from genome assembly GCA_963932335.1 of Andrena marginata. NCBI lineage: Eukaryota > Metazoa > Arthropoda > Insecta > Hymenoptera > Andrenidae > Andrena > Andrena marginata. Next base: position 10,955,873 of record OZ010660.1, read on the forward strand.
TGCGCCTTCCTACGCGTGGTAGACAAGTGTTTTCCGATCTGGCGAAGTAAAAAGGAAGTTTGCATGCAAATGGGCCTGGGGGTGTCGTCCCCATGGATGGGGCTACCCAAACTTCCACTTTCAACGAACTATTCTGTGAAGTCTTTCAATTTTAACACACCCGTAGCGCAATAAACTTTTCCCCCCGACGAGGCTCTGTCGAATCGAAAAGAAATTCGCTGTCGGACCGAGGAAACTTCTAACACCCAGCTCACATTGTTGCGGACACGCGTGGACGCCGAATTTAAGGCGTCGCCGAGGGCAGGCATCTCGCGTAAAGATGCGCGCCGCGAGAAGCGGCCGAGGAGTTCTCGCGTGTACCCGCGGAGCGTCGTAAAATTAGTCAGCGCGAAAGAACGGCTCGAATTCGTGCGGTTTCCTTCGCGCATAAAGTGCATAATGCCTTCTCTTAAAACCCCGGCCGGATACGACGATTTACCTACGCCGTACCCCCCCTTTCCTCTCGCGAATTTCCCTGCGCGTGTTCCTGAGATACGAGCCTCTTAAGCGCCTTTTCAAACTCCCCCCGGCCGCGATAGAGGCTGCGACGTTACCAACGCTGTATAAACTGATTTATCGGGGACGTATACCGCGGCTTGGATCGCCCCGTCCGCTTGACCACCGTGTCGATCGTGCGCGAGGACTATGAATTTACGCTGGGCTAAAAATCGCGGGGCGTCGCGGGGGGATTAAGGCCCCAATGGACGGGTCCCCGACGATGAATGTGGCTGGGGTTATTGTGCGCGAGGCGTGGTTGGCTCGTGGGGGTAGTCGAATAATTAGCATTGAATTTATGATATTACGCGCGTGCGAGGTCCACGTAGTGGGGGTAGGTGGAGAATTTTGAGCATTTTAGATTGGAATTTCAACTACTCTATCAATCGAATTACTCTATCGACTGTTCATTAATTTCCGAGTCATCGACTTCGAGATTGCCTCTTCTCGGCGATGGGGGACAGAAATTCACGCCTGCAGAATCCACTCGATTGATCCTGGGCCCCTTAACGAGATAAGTCGCGCTTGGACGTCGAACAGCACGCATGACAGTCGATCTTGACCGAGCACGATAAGTTGCACGAGACGCGGGCTTTTCAAACAGTGTCTTCTTATCGAAGCAGCCGTGCCTCGCGATGCCCCGTCCCCTGTAACGACGTTTCAGTCCCGGGACAGCCAGAAATCGATACGAGCGAAGAAATGACAGCAACATTGACGGGCCCCGTTGCAAATTCCTCGCCATGAATTATTCATGGGGTAGCTGTCGCGCGTTGACGCGAGCCGCCGCCGCGTGGTTCACTTCGTTCAACCTAGTAACAATTTCTTGTCCCCGAGCAAAATATCGCCGTCGTACGGGGCCGCTTATCAAGATCAGCCAGCCTCCACTGACATTTGTCGGGATGATTGAAACGTTTCTGCGATTCGTTTTGCCGCTGCCCCCCGGCCCTGGCGAACGGGGACTTGGCAAAATGGCGACAGATGGATCTGGGAGCTCTTTCTGCGGCAGGAGAATTTTGGTACGAAGCTTGAAGGGAAACGGCAACTACAAAGGTTGCAGCTAGGGCTGCCATTCGTAAATTATTAATCTAGGACAGAGAGTATTGAAACCTCGAACATTTCCACTTGAAATTCAGATACTTTTAACTATTTCTTATATGAGACAGTGAGAGCAATAACGGACTAGCCCACCTTTTTTCGAAATTGTGATAGTAGCAAAACGTATTCCAATAGGATCTACTAATCATATAAAATAGGGGAAAAATTTTTAATGTGTGTTGTTCCGTTGTCGCTCTCCCTGCCTCATATTAGATACGATATCCCAAGACAAACATTTCTGTAAATTATAGATTGTAACCGCAATGAAGAAATAAAGATAAAATATTTATCATTTTTTGAGCGAGCAGCATCGAAAAACCCGGATCACCGCAGAAAACCCCCCCGGACACCCTGAAAAAGAGAACAAATCCGGAGAAACACGGACGGAGGGCAGCCCTAGTTGCAGAACGTTACTGTTATATAAAAGCCTGACCCAGGGCTGAGTAAAAGCTTGAAAAGGCTAAAGTATCTTTAGAGTGCGCTGACTCCCGCGTGACCCAAGTTCCTCTGTGATCGAAATACGTTCCGCGGTGGATAATCCAACGTCAGCGACGGAATGAATGGCGATAACGGGGCCCGGTAGGCGAAGTGACACTCGCAAAAAGGGTGCTTCATTAGGGGCATAAATATCGACGCGGGAAATTCTGGTGGAGCGGTCTCAGCCAGGGGCATTAATCTGGATTGCCCTGACCGGTTTACGTTCGCGTTCTTCTTGCCGGCGAGCGAATGGCACGAAATCAGGCTGGATGGTCCGCCGGGTTGACTATAACCAGAGACGATGGTAAACCGATTCCACGGCGTTAAGCTTCCGTATCCGCGCGCGCTCGGCTTACATCCTCTTAACGCAACGGAATCGGGACAACGGAGGGCGACGTGAGCCCGCGCGCGTCCACGGTGCACCTACACCATCGCCCGTTCGATACGTACGCCATATTAATTACAATGATTTCCTGCCACTTACGGCCCGAGCGAGATTTAAATTATAGATATCCAGCGCGGCGTGCACGGGCGGGGGCCCCGGACTCGCCACGTGATTACAGGGTGTGCGCGAGCATTTCAGGAATCAGACTCGCGTCATAACTCTCGGGTCATGGGTCAATCTCTCCCCCCCCCTCCCCGCTTCCCTCTCTGTACGCCACCCCTCGCGCGCTATCTTCGAAAATCTATCGACCAATCGATCTCCCGGTGATGCCTCTCCCTTTGGTCCCTCTTGGTCCCCTTTGCGCCTTTTTGGCCCCATTTGCTCGTGGCCGTCAATCCTGCCACGTGGAACTTCTAATTTTCAAAATTTTCATTTCGGAGCACCATTGGGAATTTCAGATTTTAGAGATCGAATCGAGTGGGTTGACAGTGGGTATCAGAAGGATAGATAATTGAAGCATTGAGCTACCCTAAACTGTTTTATTCCAGCACTCTGCGATAAGTCACGTCGCGGTATAAACGCTGGAAAACAGTTTCTTAGGTAACAACGGGAGATACCGCGATACGATAGGATGATTTAGCGAGATTCGCAGTGTTTAGTCCTGCCGGTTAACTTAACGATCGACGCGACTGCCTCGGTTCCGTTTCACCTTCTTCTGCACCGTGCTTAATCGATCTCCTTACACCCGTCATCGTTCTTACCGTCAGCCTTAAAAGCTTCTTCGACGCCGGAAAATCTGCCGCACTGTTCGTCGTTACACGGAAATTTGCCTCTACCTGTTCGAAACATAAATTTACCACTCACTCCCACCGAACTACCGATCTCCGCGTCATTCTACGGGACAGAACTGCAGGCGCGTAATGAAAATGTCACTAATTAGATAGTGGGCATCAATTCCCGCAGAAGAAGCATGGAGGGATACATTTAACAGGCAAAGAGGCTAAAGAAACTTCCCATTAAAATTCTCAACTTTCACATTAACTCACACCCCTCCGTGGCTCCGACTAAAAAGCAGATTTTTGCACGAGCTCTCCCCGCAAGGCAAACAAATCCACGACGTTGCAACAGCGTCCGCCTGCGGGAGCAACAAAAGTTGGGCCCGTGATTTACGGCGACGCGGGACGCGGCTGATGCAAAACCGCAACGGAGAAACCGTCGAGTATGCGGCACGGTAATTTTATTAATATATTAATCCCGTTTCACCGAGCCTCTTAATGTTCTTTATACGGTGGGGGATCGTGGCGCCCGGGGGCCCCTGGGCCCAGCGCCGAGGGTGGACTTAATAAACCGAAAGGGACCACACGCGTCGTGACGTCACGGCTCCGTCACACCGTGACGATTCGGTTGACGCGAGTCCAGCCCGGCCACGCAGATTGAAATTTAGCGAATCCACCCACGCGGCCCGCGAGGACGCATACGATTACACGCGGTATAATTATCTCGCGTTCACCGTGCGCCTTTCGAGGGTCCCTGTAACGCTTCGATGCGTCTATCACGCAGAAAGCGCGCGAGCCTTTCGAACACGATAAAATGTGTATATGAATAATAATTAATAATTAATGAATCTCGAGGATCGTTAAACGCTGGGCACCAGAGTCGTTGGAAAGGAAACGGTTACAGCGGAATGTGGTACGTGTTATAGGTAAGACGCGTATAATTGTTTCATATTCTGGAGGACTATGCTAATGGTTCTTGGGTAATTAAGACATCCACGCCTTTCCTGCTGACAACAACATCGAGCCTTGCTTCCTTCGAGCTTGCTCGCTTAGACGATCGTTCCGGCTGGATCACGAACCCTTCCGCCCTGCTCGTTCTGTTTTCATCATCGAGCTCGCTAATTGTACGGAATACGATGAGAACCCGCGAAGCTCCAGGACGGCGCGGAGCGTCCTCGGAGCGGCGCTTAATCGCCTCGTAAAACGTTCTTTTCCCTGGCGAGCACCACATTCAATTACCCGTTCTTTTCATCGGGGCCGAATTTACGACGCTGCCCAATTAATCTGGCGATAATTCCTGAATTTTCGCGCCCCCCTTGCGCTATTCTTTATTTAATAACGTACGCGGTAATCTCGGGCTCATTGGCAAGTTTATTATCCGCAACAGCCGATGCCGGCCGCTAATTCCCCAGCCACGGCCGTGGCTAATTATTATTAATGCACGGCCAGCGGTTCATCGGCTACGATTTAATCGTGGTTCGGCTGTAGTTGCCGGTGTAGGAGCGCAATTTCTCTTATCTCGCTCTAGATCCCTCCCTTCCATCTCGATCACCTCGTGCACGGGGCGGAGGAGGGTTTCGAGTGGCGAGTTCTGATTTATGGCGTCACGCTGCTTAGAACGATTTGCCACGGCGGTGTCGTCGAAGGTGCTTGTCGCCGACCTTTCGCGATTTAATGGCCAGCCGTGCGCTACGCTCGGGCGCTACGGGTAGGCCTCGCGAAAACGCGAGCAATGGCAAATCGCGGGACTTTGACGTCTTTCTTTGCGATTCGCGACGTAGCCGGAGTATTTGGAGCAATCAATGGCAATCGATGATCGAAGCTGTTTTGGTCCATTCTTCGGTGCATTGCCAGTGGTTTCTTTATTTCGGAAAGGGAGATTGGACGAGTAACCGTGGTGGTTTCTCGCAGTTTCCTCGGAGCAGAAGAGTTGGCTCGTGGGTCCTCGGGGTTTATGCGCGCCTGTTTATACCACCCGGTAAATGTTATGCCCGAGTCATAACGTATATCTTGAAGGGCCGTGAGTCCCGTACGAGACGACCATTAGCCGCATTCAATCACCATTACACGCTCGCGCGCTTTCTGCGCCTGCTTGCCCCTTAAATCCCGGCCTGCGCCGGCAAAAATATCGCCGTGGAGGACGACGGCGACGACGACGACGATGAAGAAGGCGACGCCACGGTTAACCACGTGCTCTGGCCTGTACGCGTGAGAATCGAAAGCCATGAGTCATTCTGCACGGGCTTTTTCTTCCCATTTGGCTTTTCATGATCTTGGAGCGGAGTCTCCGACCAAATTGCCGTGTGATTACTCGAGAAAATGAAGAACACGCGCTGCAACCGCTGCTCGTCATTCTATCACAATCTGGAACGTATTTTTAATAACCCACGCTGCTGGACTCTCGTCGAAATTAAACGCGCAGACCACCGAAGGAATTCTTATTTCTCATACGGGCAGAGATTGATCTCTCACAGAAGATCTGGCCAAACTGCTCGCCACTAATTTCAAGATCGACCCTTCGCCCTTCGAAATTCGATTATCAGGGTGGAAGCGCGTCGATACCATCGGACAGGGTAAAAAATGCACCGCGCCAAAAGATTCGGCCGCGCCACGGTCCCCGGGGTCGATGTTAAAGCACGACGGAATCCAGCGGCGGTGCATTTACACGCGTGGTTCGGCGCAAAGAAATTACGACGCGGAAGAGAGGGCCCCGTGATCCCCGCCTAAATGGATGGTTGGGTGGAAAGTTTCACGGTAAGGAGGATTTATCCCTTGGCTGGGAGGTTTACGCGTTGTCGCCGTCCTAAGAAGGCCCCATACATCGGCGCGGAAATAGCGACGCGGGGCCCCGGGAACAGCCGCCACCGAGATTGCCCGTCGACGATACAAATTTTCGCCCGTCCAGCCCCGTCGGCATTATCGAAAAAATTTCTCTTTGTAGCCCCGTGCTGGGGCCCATTAGGGGCCCCGGCCGGCCGGCAGCCCCGGCTGGCCGACTGGCTTTCGAGGAATATCGGCCGCGAAAAAAGACGAGACACTTTAACCGCGAGACGAACAACCGTATACCGTTACTACATCAATCTTCCGTAATGATGCAAAGCAGACGGGGGACGGGCGAGGGGAGCGGCTTCGAATGGTGCTCGCGATCGTTAACGACAATGCTTTCGTCGTGCGAACCTTCTCGCGGCTGCGCGGGGAGCAAGGATCACCTGTCTGCTCGATAACTTATCGGTGGGATCGAGGGCCTTTTTTTTTAGGCACGTTCGGATCGATGACGGTCCTCGAAGATGTACCGGCACCAGGTTTCGTGTTTGGTGAAGCTTCGGGTAGAGGGCTGACAGGCGTGCTACGTTGGAGCAAGGGAATAGACGTAGGTCCGTCAGGTGATAGTAGTTTTCGAGTTGTTATCAGTGCTTGCATTCGTTTCTCGTAATGAATTCGTGCAGGGTGGTGATGAATATTCCACGGCTACGTGGTGGCTGGAGAACAAACGGCGAAGAGGAGTACAGGTAACGCGTGATGGGGCCCAGAAATTTATCCCAGCTGGTCACGGAACATTTAATCAAAGCGATCGGGCGCGGTTCCCTTTATTGGGCAATTTGTACCGTTCGAACGTGCTCGATTCACCGGCGGAATATCAACGGGGACCTCGCGAGGACAAATTAATTCGCGATCGATGCCGTATTACCCGGCATGCGATTCGAGGCGATTCGAGGGGATTCGAGGTCGCCGGTCGGGCCAGCCAACACTCTTGCGCAAGAATTTCGGCCGGGTGGGTCCGTCGGATTCCCGAGCTTCTTTCTCGAGGAGGCCCTCGAGCCCCTCGTGGTTCCCAGGGGGGTCAGAGGTCGCGGGGCCCTCCTCCGCCTTATTCCTTCGCCCTCCGAACCTCCGTCCACGGCATCGACTCCTCCGCCACTTACGGACGTCCGCCCAATCGTGCACGAGAGTCTCTTACCTTTCTCTCGAAATGTTATTTATTGCTCGACGCGTCCGAGCTTAACGAGATTTTCGACGGGTAGTTGGAGAAATGGAAAAGCCGGGGTTGCGTACTTCGTTTTCTTAAATTTTGTTTCGCTGCAAATCGAAGCTTCTGTAGATCGGGGAAAAGTTTGTTCAATTTCATTTAGAAGCTTACCTTCGGCAATGAACTTTCTTCCCGCAAGGTAGATCGACATCTATCGTCCTTCCAAAGGCACGAAAGATCTTCTAAGCAGCGATAAAAAACATTTGATCGACCAAGTAGAAAAGGACCCATCTGGGACCCGAGATAGACCATCTGGCGGGGTGTTGGTAAGGCGCAGAGTGACGGACAATATGCCCCCACCGATATAGACTTGAAAAATCCGTCTGGGCACAGAGTAACCGGCCCCGCGGTGTAGTGAAAAAGAAAGGGCGGCCAGGGTGTGTGGGGGGGAGGGCTGAGCTCCGAGGGAATTTCGAAAGGGTATCCCTCCCCCGTTTTTGTGAATCGTGATACCCGGCAATTACGTGGCGCAGTCACGGTGATTGGCTGGGTCGTTTTCGCGGGAAGCATGGACCAATCGAAGCACCGGTATGCCTCTCCTCTTTCTCTCTCTTTCTCTCCTCTCCTAGAGCAGTACTTGCCGGCAACGAGCACGCTGCCGCCTTTAGTCTAGTCGGAGCTGCACCTGTGAGTGAACCTGTATACAGTGCACCTGCCACCCCGAAAACATCTAAAATTCCATCGGCTCGTCCACGGGGGATGGTTGGCCCCGCGATCCGCCTAACGATCGTACCCCATAGAAGTACCGTACGATCGTGACCAACGCCCGTGTCGGAGTTACGTCCGCTCCTCTGGAATTCCACGGGGATATCTCCGGTGAACGCATCTGCGCGGTGATCGCACGTGTCAGTGAACATCGCGACGAGCGCGGTGCTCCGTGAAGACGTCGTCGAGCCGCGAGGGTGATCGAGTGCGCCGATATACGTTCGGTGAACAATAACAGGGCTGGTCGATCGCGTTAACGGAGCCTCTGATCGGGGTTCAAGGTTTTAATAACGATCGGAGAAAAGCGTAGACAACCGTGACTCGAAATACCGCGTTCGCGCGAGCGGAGAGGAGTACGCTCGGCGGAGGAAGGGCGGCCTAGGATGCAGGGGGGGACAGTGAAGCACGACGGAGATCATCGATGACTGCGAGCCGGGCACGCCAGTTATGCCCGATAACCATAAATAAGGTGGAAATGTAAAGGAGCCCGGATGCCTAAGCTCGGTCAAGACCGCGACAAGAAACGATGACACGGACAGCGGCATGGATCACCGTCACTGGATCGTGACGATCCGCATTCACGGATCCCCGGGCGACCGTTAGGGACATCGGGGCCGTGAGATCTCGTGGATAAGGCCCGATTTAGGGCTGTTATAGATCGACCCCGCGCACGGCCTCGGCCGGCCCGGACGGTTCGGACGGCTCTCGTTAATCGGCCGCGCTGATTGCCCGTTAAATGTTAATGAGTTGCCGCGCTGGGATCGCCGTCGATCATCGGTCGAAAGAACTAGAACAGGTAACGTTCTTTTCGAGCTACCGATGTCCGATTGAGACGTCGCGCGTCCCGTCTATGCCACGCGTAAGAAATCCAGGCAGATGCGGTAACAGTCGCATTAACTATTTCGCTCCGGACAGAGGCTGATGAGAGGCTCCCTTGACGAGCTGGCGACGAGCCCGAGCGAATCGGCAAGAAACGATTTTCCATCCGGTGGCACGTTCGATGCTTATCTTCCCGGATCTCCTTCGCCTGCGATTCGAATTCTTTATCCAGGCACGCGAACTCTAGGAACATTCGTCATCCTTGATACAATATGATTTTTACTCTCCTCTCGATTTCATTCGATTTCATGAAGTGACATTCTACTCGTGCTTCGTCTGAAGAAGTTACTGCGATGCACAGAAGCTTGGGATAGGTATCGCTCGATTAACTTTGCTTCATTGAACTTCCTGTATTAAAACAGTTAAGCCATCCGCCTGTTGCTTCACTTCCGCCTTCCCAGGATCTCGTAAATTCCAGGAGGCAATGGGAGCGCGATGTCTAATAGCTCAGCCATCGCAGATTACAGGCAATAAGAGCGAAAGAATGGGATCAACTGCGTCTCGTTGAGCATGGCCCGGAAGCCACGTGTGCGCGTGCACGTGCTTGTAAATTCGCGTGTATCCAGCGTGTAGTAGCAGCTCGCGGGACGACAGGAAGTTTCAGCAGTTGGCGCTCGTAATTCTCGCGGAGCCCGTGTCAAATCGGTGTCCATTATGTTTTATGGCGGCGCGAAACTCGGAGGCGTCCCATGGTTGTTACTTCGCGTTAAGAGCCCTATGGAAAATTCGCATTGTACCCGGGGCAGGGAAGATAATAGAGAAGACACTGAAGCCAAAGCCTACATCTCTCTGGCAATCTCACTTTCAAGCCCCTCAAGATCGACACGAAGGAGATCTGTAAACTTCTTATCGTTGGTAAAAATGCCCGCAGACGTTGAAATGGCCCCGCGTAGTCGGGGGATTCAGAACTGATGGCTAATAAATAGGGTCTGGGCTGGTATGGCGCGGGAAACGCGTGAAATACGGCCGATGGAAATAAGCGGGTACGCCGCGGGTACAATGCGATGAAGCTTCGGGGAATATTTTATTGCGGCTCACGCGAGAATCGACGTAATTCACACTTTGACCGGTCGAACCGATAAATTTCCTCTTCGTGATCGCGGCAACTCCACGCTCGCTGTGCGCTACGCGTACCGACATACCTACGAGCGAGTACGTGCACACGGACCAGCTCTCTCACCCTCTTCTTTCCCGTCGTGGGACCCCGTGGCATTCCACGAAGCGAGTAAACGAGTAAATTTGTAGGTAGAATCCGCGCCTCCTCTGCCAGATCGAATCCCATAAGTCACGTCTCGAATACAGTGTTTAACCCGCAAGCTTATCTCCGATCATTATCCTCGTTCCAACCGGTGTGCGTCGACCTTAAACGTTTCGCGGGCGCCGATGGAAATCCGCGAAAGCCCCGTTGATGCGCTCCCAGCCAGCGCCTTTACCTCTATCTCTGCTCGAATTCTTCCGAAGAACTCATCAGGGTACGTCTGTGTCGCGTGGTTGACAATGGAATTGATGTATCCTGCTTCAAGAGCGTGCAGCGTAGTATCCTGAGATCTATGACTGTAAAGAGGACACAGTTTATCGAGCATGTTAGTTGCTACTTTGTAGTAAAACGTGACAGTTTAATTAATTCTGCTCGAATCCAAATAAACTCGAACTCGAGTTCGATGCAAGAAAACTGCTGTACGAACCCGTAATTTGAGAACATTTAAATACCAGTTGTTTTGTAAGTTCAAAACGGTACCAGTGTCCACGAGACGCTGAACGATTTTCCAGTTGGATGGTCAATCATGTCGACTCTGAATTGGAGCAACGCAACGTCTAATCGTTCCAGGCCGTCCCCTCGGACCGGCTTCGCGCTATGACGACCGATTTCGTTCGGTGTCATCCGCTTCAGGCCAGCCGGGAATTAATAACCGTTCGATCGAACGAGTTTCCGTATGGCTATCATGCTCGTCTTAGACGGGAAATCTAAAGTCCGTAAGCGGAGACGTATCGTTGTCTGGGACGACACGCCGTTGGATTATACGCGGCTGTCCAGCGAGCAAGGGCAAAAAGTGGTAGCGGCCAGTTTTGTCAGCCACGCTTCGGTTGGCGAGTTGACGTTAAACAGCTGCCGGCGAGATGAACGATAGTGACAATTCTAATTAAGCGGGGCTGGATCGAGTCTGCTGGTATTAATTACCAGGCGATCTCGCGGCACACGCCATCGGCGGCCACTTTGATTTGTCCCACCGAGGGGGTTATGACGAACGTGAGACACAATTCTGGCGAAAGGTAGTTTTCTCTCGCGAGGAGATTAGTATCAACTGGTATTGTGGGATTTCGAGTAGGTATCTGGGCACTGGAGCTCTGAGCTTCTAGAAATTTGGGACTCTAGGATTCTCAAGGAGTCCATAGTGTCAGTAGATACAGTACTTCAACAGCTCAGGACTCGAACGCTCGGGGTCTCCCAGCTTCTATCATTCGAGTAGACCTTGGAATCCCCTGCGAACCACTCACCCTTTACCTTGATTCCAGGGGACCTGAAGAGGCGTCACTCGTGGAGCAGCGAGGTCGACTACCAGCCAGCGGAAACGGAAGCGGTACCGACCCCCGGAGAAGATCCCGCTGCCCCGTCCCCGGAAGACGAGGACAGAGCCTCGTACAAGGTACGCCGCCGAGACTCCTTCTAATCGTAGTCCTAAAAGCATCGAGCACGTGCAACCGTGCCGCGCTGGACGCCTCAATTCCGTGCCACCCGGAAAACAATGTCCCCTTTGTTCGACCGAATCACGACTCGACGGTCCCGTTCCCCCGGGTAATTAAGCGGCCCCCGAGGGCGTGTACTTGCTTCAAATGGAATTACCCCTGTAATACCTCTGCATTTCCCCCCCCCCCCCCCGCGAGACGCACAGAATCAGCCGATTGAAACGGGAACACCGGTAATTAGCATTTATATGGATCGAAACGTGGATCGAATTAGCAATCTTTCGAGAGCCGGATTTAATTATTGTACACCCGAGCGAGCCACCGCGTAATTGATACGCTCTGTGCACGGAGTATAATAAATTAACTTAGTTACCCCCGTGAAACGGTCAGATAAAAATAAGGGACGCTCGTATCGCGTCCTCGTGCAAATGCTCCCCACAGGAATTGATTCCGGGAACGTCTATGAAAACGATTTTGTAACGATACTTTTATGCTTCTCGAAGCTAAGAGTTCAAGATTTTGGGTCTTTCAGATCGAGGACTAGAAGGGTTCGTATTTCCATTCCACAGAGAACTGCCACAGGCCACCGTTTTTCATCGACTTGCCGAATATGTCTTGGCGATTTCTTAAAAAAGAAATCGCACGATGCACCAGGGACGCATTGTCCCTGGAGCGCAAGAAGTGCAACGATTTCTGCAGTTGCAGTTGTTAAAGCTCCGCCGCTCAGGTTTTACGGTCTACGTTGTCTGGCTGCAGTAGTAAAAGGAAATACACCGTTGCACCAGGGCCGTTACGCATGGACCGTCTCGTGCACTGATCCCCTCGCACATATAAAACGTAATTTTGGTTAAACGCCCTGGAGTCAATCCGCGGACCGCTCGTGTTCCCACCGTTTCCATGGGAAATTCAGCCGACCGCTGGTGGTCGTTCTTTGTCCGATACAACCATCACGTAGGTACATCCACGTTCCCTTTTCTTCGAGTCTTAGATCATTAAGCGATCGACAAACTCCAAACGAGTGTTTCACCCTCTCGAAACCCTCATTCAACATACTCTACAAATTTAAATATGCAAATCTACTCGAATGAGACGAATAAATTTGATAGCACGTTGAAGCAAACAGTGACCCTTTTGAAAAGCTCATGAAATCTCACAATCAGCGTATAAAGTATGAATCCACTCGGCCCCCCCCCCCCCCCCCCCTCCCAAAAGGATTCCCATTGGACGCCGCGCGGAGTCTCACGGTGTGGCGGCACAGTTTATCGGGTTTTCGCTGTTGTATCGCGTGTTGTTCGACCAGCAACCCTTCTCCATCCTCGCGGAGGGAGATCCTCGCGCGCCTCCGCGGCTTCTGGCGGATTGCACGGGTCGACGCGCGACCAAGAAACCGAGAGAAGAGAAACGGTCGGACATAAACGGCGGACGTTCTCGCTCGTTACACCTTCTAAAAATATATCGGCGTCGGCGAGGGCATCCTCGCGTTCCTGCGCGCGATTCTCTACGCCGCGGTGGCGCGTTCCCATCTTCTTCCCCCTGCTTCTTCTTCTCCTTTCGGCCAGGGCTTCCGAGAAAACCGGCGGATTTCTCGCACGAAATACGGCTCGAGCGGCTCGCCAGGCTTTATGTAGATTGTTTGTCGGCCGGCTCCGCGGCTTCTCGGAAGGATGCGCGCTCGATCCTGTGGGAGGATTGATCGCCGATCCTACCGATCGCCGGCGCGCACTGCGGTTTTAAGGCATCGACTGGTCGCGCGCTGCTTGCCTTACTTACCTATCAGCCGGTTTTTGCGTCGCGCCAGGAAATCGTACATTTCGAGATGCTTCTTGCTCGCGGGAGAATCTGCGCCGGACACGATCGCGTCATTGGCGGCAAGCTTTTTCCCCCTTTCGCGGGTTTCGAGCCTCTGGCTTGAGGAAAGTTCGGTGTCTTCTGCGATTAGTATGCAATGAGCTGCTAGTTTCCAAGAGGGTGAGAAGTGGTACAATTGGCGAAATGGAGGAACCTATCGATACCTTTTTAACGAAAGATTCAGCGTTAGTTGAGGATCTCCTTGAATCGCCATCATGCTCACACTACTTTTCCCTGTCAGCCTCCACCTGTCATCCATACCCTTGCCTTTCGATAAACGCTGAAAAGACTTAATATCACTGAAAACGAACGACGACCAGTTTGTTGGACCAGAAATATGACGTAGTAAAGGCGCATTCGCTGCTCCTATCCACTTAGCCATGCAATTGCAGAGGACGAATCGCGTGGCAGGCTCTAAATCAAAGGGAGGAGGGAGGCCGCTGCTCGCCGAGGATCGTTAATTGCTAGACTACGCGGCGCGTCCTCTAAAAGGGACTTTATTGCACCGGAAAATCAGGCAGGGTACCGTTAGTCGCATATACGCGACGGCCATCTGCGTGCACCGGCAAAGAGCATAAACGTGTAAATGGCTGATAATAATCCCGACGGAGGGGGATCCCGAAGGGAACGGAGCAGAGCGCGTTCCTGCGCTCGCTCGCGCGCGGGATACCTAGTCGCGCGAGCGCCAGTTTTACGAGCCTACGAACGAGCTTCACTCTTGGCGCCTCGCCATCCAAGGTAAATAAAACCTTTCTTCTCCCTTGAAAAGTGTAAAAGAAGCAAAACGAGGGAGGCATCCGATGGTTTCACAAATTTCCCCATAAATTGAAATCAACGTCGATAAAGACTGAAACAGCGGCGATGGTACTGAACTCGCTTATCCCTTGGATTTGGATTTCCTCGCTTGGAAATCAGAACACTTAGCGGCACTATTCGTCTTTAAAAGAAGCTCAAGCCACGATCTGTGGCTTCTTTTATCCTCCTTGTACCTACCCGTTAGCCTTCAGAGAGCAATCAGTCGAGGTGGGAAACGGTGAGGAATAATTGCTCGCACTGGCATCGTTGCCGAGTGACTCGAGAAGTCAAGGCCGTTAATTACCGTCTCCTTTCTCTCAAGGCTGCCCCGTTCCATTACCCGGTGGTTACTGTAAACGGATTACAATGTTATTACTGTTAATAGCATCACGCGATCGCGGGGGCAAATTGCCGGGGGCCAAGGATAGAAGCTCCGCGGTCGATCCGCGCGGAAAATTGCACGACGAATTTCGGCGGATCGCGTCGCAAAGAATAAGAACGAGCGTACGTCGGATCGGTGGAATTCCGCAAACGAGCCGCGACATAAGCGGTTAATAACCGTCCGCGTTGGACACACAGGTGATCGAGCACAAGTCCGTGGGGCAAACTAGACGTCGTAATTACGCTTTACGGGGATAGAAACGAGCCACTTCCGGGCGTGCATCGGGAACGCATTCGACAAACGACTCTGGCATGTCGAACGACAAAAACGATCCGCCGTCGTTCTTATCCAAACGTTATTGGGTACCGTTAGGTGGTTCAGGATACCAGCCAGGGCAGAGAGTCGTTGAGATTATTGCCGATTACAGTCGTCGAAATGTTCTGGGAAACGTTTCGATAACGAGGAAGATCTCTGCAGAGAGCTACCGCAGCTGGGTCTATTACAGAGTGGTTCTATTCCATATTCTCTCTATTCTCCAGTCATAATTCCAGCTTAGATGTTAAGAGAAATTTCCGGAGGTGGTCCTTGGGGCTCTTCGAATCTTCCACGATCCGTCGCTGTTCACTGAGTGACCTTCGAAGGCGAAGAACAGAGACCGCGCGTCGTAGAATCGCGAAAACCTGAGCCCAGAATGGCGAAAGCGATGGCGTGCACGGTAATTCGAGCTAAGAGGTTGTAATTAACATCGCGAGAGTCGACGGAGAAAGGCGGACGAATCGAAAGGGAACTGGCCGAGGGAAAGGGCGGGGAAGGACGACCGAGGGGTCTCCCAGACGTTTGGCCAAGGTAGGGAACCAGGATACCGGAGAAACTCCCGGAAGAGGTCGACGGGGTTAAATATTCTGGGAAGGGTACCTGCGAACACGCGAATAAAAACCTGGAAACGCGTGACCTTTGAATCAATCACTGCCTGGCTGCACTTCATTCTCACGGTTCGTGGTCCAAGAACGAACTTCACGCTTCCCGTCCTACTTCTTTCTTCGCCCTCTGGGCTTCTCGTGGCGTGTAATTTGTTCGACCGAGCTGCGGGCCTTCCCTCGATCCGGGGAAATATTCAAAGGAAACGCAGCGGCAATTAAAAATTCGTTAACGACCTTTGTACCTTGGCGCTGGGATTGCTAGAAACGATTCCTTCGGCCGCATCAAAGGATCCTGGGGGCCTGGGAAGTTCATAAGTCAGTGGCAACGTCTTCATACGCCTCTCTAAGCCGTGACTCGCCGATTCCATTTTCTGCGTTTTCAGGGTCGTTATTGTGGGAACTTGCGCCGCGTTGGATGGGAGATCGTTCACTCAGACCCAGTAACGAATGAGCATATTGCTTGTTCTCCGTAATGATCGCTCGCTGTGTATGCTTATCTTATCTATCACTGAAATTATTTCGAGGTCCGCGTCTTCGAGCGGCTCGTAAGTCGATCATCCCTAACGATAACTGTCAAAATTCCTCGGACCAGGGTACCTAGCGGAGCCTCCTCGCTTATCGCGAACAGTAGCTGGATCGTTACGTGAAAATTGGTGACGAACTGGACGGGCCCCTAGCCCCACAGCGTTTCACGTTCCAGGGAAATTGATACTACGCGTCTGAAGGCCGGACAGATAAGATCGTGGTGGCCGCCAGCGAGAGGCTAAACTAATGCCTGGTGCACAGTGGCGCGCGAGATAGATACACATCTTGAGAATTTCATTAGCATGATCCGAGAGGCACGGCTCGCGCCGCCACCTCTTCCCACCCTGTTTAACTTGTCACCTGGGGCTACCTCGCGTGTTCCTTCGCGCCAGGGACCAGCCTTTCTGTCACTTAAGCCGGGCCCCACCTCCGCTCGCGGTGCCCTCGGGACTCATTTCCTTTTTAAACGCCGGGCCGGCCAGCTCGCTTAGTCCAGCACCTCGCCGCTTCCTAATTATTTCACCCGACTGGGAAATTCTCTTAACCTTGTACCCTTCTTCTGCAGTTCTTCTCTCATCTCTCAGCAGAAGTTACCCGACTCTCCTGTGTCTGCTGGGTCCTCTAGCTCTGAGTTCTCTGAAGCCTCGAAGGGCCAAAGTTCGCGACGGCTTTTCTGTCTTTCTTCCCCTGGCTGCTGGCTCGTTCTGTAATTCCTGCGAACCACTCGATCCCGAGACATCTTTCAGCCACGCTCCACCTTCTCGCACGGACCGATCCCCGAAGACATTACGCGTGGTCCGGGGCGCAAACGTGTCCCAATGAATTATTGCGCCATTAACGTGAGTAATCGCGCCGGCGGGAAAATTATATAGTAATTTGTTCACGGCTGATCGAATACGTCCGGGATTTTGTTCTCCTTTTGGCCGGGATAATGAAGCTGGGCCAGCCCGAAGGAAAACACCGGAACCCCGGGACTCCTCGTGAGGCCATGAAAAATGAAGACGTTTCACCCGACCGCTTTCGATTTTACCCGCTGAATGGGCCGGTCGAGTAACCACTCTCGTGCTCGAACAGTGTTATAATTTACACCGTCCCTTTTGTTGCACGGGGTGGTCTTTGTAATAGGATGGATAGGGCTTACTGTAAGCCTTTCGGTTCGAATGGTGATGATCGTAGCGCGTTGATGACCGGTGATTTTTACCATTACAGGAACATGGCTGTTCGGTGCAGACGGTGGACCTGGTGGCGGACTGTCCACTGCAGGTGGTGACACCATCCTCGAGGTCGCCGTCACCGCCTAGGTCACAGACGCCCCCGACGCCCCTCGCACCGCCGAGGAGCATGGGGCAGCGGCCAAGCACCCTCTTGCGCCCCAAGATTTCGTTGACCTGGGTCCTCCGCGGGCAGCAACAACCTGCCACCAACAGCGCTCATTCTGCTGCCAATGATACCGCAGGTCAGTCTAGAATCGAACGATGAAAGCTCTACGAATCTGGAGTAAGTTTAAACGTTTAGAATTCCCACGAACGATTCCATCTTCTTAAAGGTCCAAACTGCGGTCGGGACAACTTGTCGCGAGACGGCAAGGAGAGATCCTCGAGGAGGAGCGTGAAGAGCGTGAAGGAGAAGGATGGCTGCAGGGAGAACCTCGACGCGGAGAAACGAGAGAAGAAGATCCTTCACAGGGTGGAAAAAATCGAGAGGACGGAAAAGGTGAGATTTCGAGCAAAGGTCCTTTCGAAGAGGCTCTTCAGCACGCGAACATTCAAACACTCGTGCTGACGTTTGTCATTCTTCCAGGCTATCAGTAAGGACATACTGGTGAACGATAGATCGCTGGACAGCCCCCTGGACAAGCAGTCCGAGAAGGAGTTTCCAGGCGTTAAGGAGACGAAGGAGAAGGAGAAAGTTAAAAGGGCAGTGTCAGAGCCGTCTCTCGTGTCCCGCGAGTCAACGTCGACGCCGAGTGGCCGAGACAAGCACAGGCATCGACGTACCAAACGGTCCCACAAACCCAGACCCCCCAGCAGATTCGGCTACGAGATTGCTGATCTTGACGCGTTCCTCACGAAGGTATATATACACCCGGGCTTGCATAAGAGAACTTATCATCCCCTCAGACATTATCTGCAGAGGAGTGAATACTTTCAGGCCTCCATCGAGAAGCCAGCAAACATTCCAGTTGTTCTGTCCTTCCCATCGGTATTGTATCAAACTCAGGGGGGCACCCAAGACGAAATGGCCCTTCCCCTTGGCACGGTCGTCAACGCGGTGTTCAAGAACCAGGCCTGGCTGTACGTCCAAACCCCGCACGGCCAGGAAGGCTACGTCGGGTACGCAGCTTGTCTTCCTCTGGGAATACTCCCACAACCAACGAGAGGCCCATGCTGGGAGGACTCCACGGACGTATTTCCTCGTCCCTTAGGTAAAAGGACCCCTATTCTACATCACCAAGATCATCGAACAAATTCAACCACGTATTTCCCAGTTCCAGTCCCAAAATCCTTTCAAGAAGACCCAAGCAGTTGGACCCGAACTTGGAGGAGTCCTATTAAGATAAAATTAGGAGCGTGCATTGATCCAAGCTTCTTTCAGGGAACATGACCGACACGGAGAAGTTGAGGGACACACGATCGGAGTGCGGAGCCCGGGGCAAGAGCTCGAGGGTGAGGCGGGGCTCAAGGGACACGGTTTCCGCTTGCGGGGAACGCAGCGTGGACAGACTGTACCTCAGGGCCGCGGCGAACGCTAGAACCAAAGGATCGCGTCACACTTTGCTGGTCATACGCAGCGATTACGAGGGTCGCGGGGGGAACGCCTTAAGCGTCACCAAGGGAGACGTTGTCGCTCTGCTGAGCGACCACGTCAGCGATTGGTTCTGGGTTCGCTCGCGGGACGGTAGAGAGGGCTTCATACCCGCCGTCATAGCTGGTCACGGTTTTCTATGACCAGGTTACACTCCGCTAGGACTTGGGGTCACACTATTCTACCGGAATCAGAGGATGTGGTTAGGCAAAATCACCAGTAATCTTGTATATTTGTAAAAAGTCTTTATATCATGTTTTATAAAATGAACATTGTATTAATATATTTATTAAAGAGTATATGCACGTGACGGGACCGTTCTCTTCTGTGGATCGCTCGGAGAGTCTGATCGATCACTTCTTTCTTCTTCACGCAAACTTTAACACCAACTCGCGGTAATTGAAGTTCGTGCATACGTCGAGATTGTTCGAGGAACCAGCTACGCTCAGCACCTTTTGCGGTGTCTCTTGGTACATTATACTGTAGACCGTGTTGCTGGAGGTCGGCACTTTGGCTAATGTTTCTCCCTGATACGTTAGATGGTAGACGTGGGGCGCTGTACCTGCGGCTATCACGCGCTCTTCGTAGATATTCGCGACGTGGATCCCTTCGTCCGGAAGATCGAACACGGTAGCTGCTTCCATCGTGCGCATGTGCCACAAGGACAAACTTGGACCGCCGCCGCACAACTGAAAAGAAATTAACATACGGCAATTAAATCCTGGATGTTCTATAATCATTACCCTGTAACAAATTACATATTTCTAGGTAAAGTAGCTTAGAACACGCACCAACCAATCCTCCGTAAAATCTATGGCGCCGATCCATTTACCCAAGGCGGGGCGGGCAACTTTGTCTACCAAATGAGGTGTTAAGATATTCGTATTTTCTTTTTTTCGTAAATCCCATAGCCTTACTGTTCCGTCTTCGCTGCAGGAAGCTAGTTGGTTATCCCTGGAAATCGCCGTAACATCTCTTACACGAAATTTAAGGAAACATTATTAGCTAATCCTGCGTAATACATACATTAAGGAAAGACCATGAATATAGTCTGTGTGGCCTTGCAAACTCCTAAGGACTTTGCCATCCTCTAGACTAATTATATAAATATGATTGTCGCCACAACCGGCATATAATAGATGATGTGATTTGCAGTACACCAAGTAGTTTATGTCTGGCTTTTCATAACTGTCCCTGAAAGTCAACTAGCATTAATATCGTCAAGCAGCAGACACGATCTACTATTTTTATGATTTTATTACGCGTATGGTATTACTTGTTAACTGGAATTTGTATCATCCACGAGACTTTGCTCTTCGCTTTACTCGAAGTAACAACTTTCCAATCCCATCCATATATTTCCCCAGACGTTCCTGTTATTAGAAAATTGTCCGTCGTGGCCATACTCTGCACCTGTTGATTAGGATGGGCCGTGAAGTGATATGTAGGACCTTGTAATTCATTTTCCTCCACTTTATGGGGCCCCAATGCCTTTGACAACCTATGCGAGTAGCGAGAAATATTAAAATCTAGATTATCCTTAACTTTTCGTCACATTGTAATGGAACACCGAACAACTTTTCTGTTATGGCAAAAAGTTGGACCAAGGCTTTAGGATTAACTCCGGTTAATATCAATATAACCTATAGTTACGTTTTGTTTACTATTCGGACCAAATGTTTACTTACTCAAAAACCGAGACATCTCCGTAAATATTTCCAGCCACTAGATAGTTTCCATCCGGAGAAAACGTTTGCGATAATACTGTGTTGTAGAACAGCTTATGATTAAACGTTTCTGACATCATCTTTTAAACAATTTTCACCGTGTCGTGCTGTAGTTTGAGGTTAGGAAACCGATGCACCCAACCGTAAACAAGGCTCGTTGATAAAATGAACACTTGATGCAACTTTTGCTATTCGATATGTAGTCGAGAGCTTTTAAGAAAGGATCAGTTTTAAATAGATAAGAACAAGACAAATCAGATCATTAATGTGAATACATTTTATTGAACTTAGTATAATTTTCATTGATTGAGTGTTTTTTCCGATACTACACAGGAAACACTTTATAATATTAAATTATTAAGTAAACGAGATTATCTTGATTAGGCACTCATCATGACAAATAAACTAACATTGCTCTCGATTCTATAGAGGCAACAGATACAATTATTTACATAGGCACTAAAATACAACTAATATCAATATGTATCTTTTCATTCTAAAGTATTCTTTCGCATTAAACATTCATTCACTTTACAATTTTATATTAACACATTCTGTTGTGAGACAACCGATCTCTTAAGAGTAATCGCGTTTCAACGTTTCGTTTAGAAATGTAAAAAAATAACCTTTTGTTTTAGTTGTCGGTTTAGTAGAAGTCTTCTTCCGTAACTTTCGTTCCAGCCGATTGATTCTTTATTTGCTCTTGGTTGCTGTACATAGCAGCCACTTGTTGAGCAGACGTCGCTGTTTCGCTGTTTTTATCGTCGCGAATACGAATGAATCTCGGAAATCGCAGTGAGATACCTTTTTCGGGGTCAACTATACCAATGCCCGCTCTGTGAACGGGCGATAGGGACAAATCTGCGCACTTAATTTCCCAAACTTGGACGGGTTCGAACCAATGATCTGGTTCGTGAGATGTATCGTATCGATAGTATGTCTTCGATTGCGGTACTATATGGTCCTTGAAGAATTCAGTATGCTTTTGAAGATCCTCTTCGCTAAATCCAGTGCCGATCTAATCAAACAGGGGAATGTAATGTTACCAAGGTGCTGAAATATCCCTCGATATCGTTATAATATTAATGATATTCACCTTGCAGATACTTTGATACTCTTCGTTCTCCTCGTCGTAGCAAGCCAAGAGAAATCCTCCATAAGTTCCTGTTCTTTTTCCTTTCCCAATGTATCCTCCGATAACGACTACATCCAATGTATCACCCACACCGTCTAAATAATCCTTCTTCAGTTTCAACCAATTTCGAGAGCGCTTAGCAATCTCGTATGTTGCGTCTTTTTCCAAAGTCTTCACCATCAGACCCTCGCAGTTGCCTATTTAAATATTCTCGTACGTTTTTCGAAAGTTCGTTGTTTATAAACAGATACGAAGGTAGACTCACCTTTTACAGATTCATCTAAAAAGGTCTGCACTTCTTCCATGGTCGAAGTGTCTAAACTAGTCGCGAATTGCCATTTTCCAGTTTCTTCCTTAAAATGTTCTTTAAGCAGCTCGCGACGTTTGATAAACGGTTGTTGCACTAATGGTTCTCCGTTTAAATACAGTAAATCGAACATAAATACACACACTTGCACTTTAATGTCTGCCTCATTTGCATCCTGTAGCAAATACACGTTTCGGTATTAATTCTGTAATACGAATAGTTTGTAAAATTTGCATTACCTTGCGTTTCCTTGTGCTAAGTATTTGGAACGGTAGAATTTGCTCCTTTTCGTTATCCCACGCAACCGCTTCGCAGTCGAGAACACACGTTTTCACACCTTCTCCTCGTGTATTATCGAAACGTCCTATGATATCAGGATACTTACTAGTATTGTTTTCTTGATTCCTACTATAAATATTAATGTCGCCATTTTCGGAAAGATGTATCTGTAAATTATTTTTATATGATTTCGTACTCCATTTCATATAGAATCTCGTTACAATATTTCCGATTATTGGGAGAACCAAACCTGTGCCCTTTCTCCATCGTACTTCCACTCGCAAGTGAATTTCAATCCTTCGAAACGCGTCAATACTTCCTGAACACCTTTGGTGGGATGTGCCAACATAGGTTTCATAGGTATACCGGGTGTAATCTTACATTTCTTCGGCAACTCTTTAATTCCTTCTTTCAACAATATGGGACATATCTTATCGTAATTTGGACATTCACTGGAAAGAATATCGTACTATTTTATACATGCTAAACGTCAATTGTGATAACTATAATGGAAAAGAATTCGTACCAATAAGTTGTTTTAAGAATAAGCGCGTTCTCGTCGTACTTCTGCTTGAAAGAATCGCTCGACATCTTTTTGCTTGCATCTAAAAGTTCTGGCGGAGAGCCCTGCTCTGGTGGAGTCATTGTACACGCTAACGCTAAAGCCTGTACATATTAATTATGAATTACACGATTATTACACAATACGATATACGAGTACACTTACTTGTAGGACCGACTGCTCCGCTAGACCAATTCGAAGCTTACCAGCCAAAGACCTAATTAGGTATCTAGCTTCGGTGAAACGACACGCTACGAAAAGTGATTGAATTTTATCCAGCTTCTTGGCTACAGACTGTAAAGAAAAGTTGCATTTACACGTGGATATATTTGTAGTAGATTCAGATGTGTTAACAAATATTATACCGCGGAACCAGTCATTAGAGCGATCTCTTTCAATCTGGAATACACATTTGAAACTGTTAACGGTGCCGGTTGAAACATCGTTCTTTGATTGGACCGACTTCCTTCGGCTACGATACCCAAATCTCCAACCTCTTGCACGTCCAGTTTTATTTGAGCCAACGTTCTACCGGTACATTGTGCTATAGCCTTCATAAGATTTGTTTCTGCCACCCCTAACTCGATTCCTGAAACAAATCTGTATATTAGGTTTCCCTAGGAAATAAGTATTTGTTCAAGCACTTACCTTCGTACGCGGGTGCTAGCTGATTTAGACACAAGTATATGCTGGGGAGTAAATCATTTGGACTCAAAGCTATGACGGAACGCAAGTAATTCGATAGAATTTCTACTATCTTCAAGCGGGCACTCGTATCCTCGATTAGCTCCAATGTGCGCGTTAATGATATATACGGTACCCTATAAACAAAAATACAATGTAATATATCGATATAATATACATGTAAATAGTAAGAAAAAGCACAGAACATACTTCTCGCCTTGTTTCCAACATGCATCATTTATTGGATGATAACGGGGGGCACTAGGATTATAGGAATGACTCGGAGATTTCTTCTTATCTGCATTACTATCCTTTGAACTTTCCTTTTGTTTCGGAGCTGAAAACGCAAGTACATTAAAAATTGCTGTCTATTTCAACTATAATCACCAAGTATTTACCAAAGAAATTATGCATTTTCTTAGCGGGCTTTTCGGTATTAACTTCTTGCTTTTCGTTTTCCTGATTTTTATTATTTTCGTTACTGTTTTCAACATCTTCGTCGGATTTCTTTTTCGCACTGAGCAAAGTTTCTTTCTTTTGCGCACTGGGCGAACTTTTTTTCTTTTTTGTACTGGGCGAACTTTCTTTCTTTTTCGCATCAGGCGAACTTTCTTTCTCTTTACTCATATTCGATTTTTTCGGCGAATCTGGTACCTATTTAAACCACGCATTTAAATATTAAATTATAACTACATTTTAAAAAATTCTACAATAAATAAACATACTGGCAATTGCTCCTCTTCGTCACTGGAATCAACAGGTGCAATTATTCTTGCTCTCTTCTTGACATCTTTCTTAGTAGCTGGTTTTGCACTCTTCTTCTTACTAGATTCGCGAGGTGAGGATTTTGGCGAATCAGATTTAAAAGAATTTAATTCTTTCTTATCCTCTGATCCTGAATCTTCCTCTTTCTGAACTTTCACGCCCGACTCTTCTTCTTTCAGAACTTTCACATCTGACTCTTCTTCCTTCTGAACTTTTACATCTGCCTCTTCTTCCTTCTGAACTTTCACATCTGACTCTTCTGCCTTCTGAATTTTCACATCTGACTCTTCCTTTTTCTCTTTCTCCTTCTTTACAATGCTTTTCTTGGCCGTATCTTTTACCTCCTCCATCTTCTTTTTCTTTTTAGAAGCAGTAAGAGGAGTTTTTGCTTTTCTCTTCTCACCTTCCTTAGGTGTCCCAGGGGACAGCTTAATCTTAGGTGTTTTTCCTAAAACATCAGCGTA
Organism: Andrena marginata; assembly: GCA_963932335.1. Lineage (NCBI taxonomy): Eukaryota > Metazoa > Arthropoda > Insecta > Hymenoptera > Andrenidae > Andrena > Andrena marginata. The sequence continues at coordinate 10,980,634 of OZ010660.1, forward strand.
ATATAACAAAACTGTTACATATTATGCTCGAACAATCATATGTATATCTATTTTACCATTCGCCTTCTTCAACGGCGATGGAGTCTTTAACGTTGATTTCAGTTTTGAAAGTCCGTTCTCTGCCTTTTTAGTAGACGAGGGGCTACAAAAGAATCGATTTCCAGGAAAAAAATTAGCACACGTAGTAAATACACGCACAAATAACCACTATACTGAAGAATGACACTCGCAAACTCCTCGCACGGTGGACTTCAGAGCTGTCATTAAGATATCACATCAATTACCTGGAAGATTCACTGTTGTCAGCACTATCTTCCCTTTTTCGTTTAACATTGCCTGGACTATCCTGTTCACCATTCTTAACGATTTTGCTGCTAGCACGTATCCAATTAAAAACATTGTTTACAGTGGGAAGAAAAACATTGTGCGAATGGGGAACTTTATTCACAAGTACAAAACAGCAAGAGCAATTATCGAGTACAGTCTTCCTCGTACAGACCACAATAAGTCTGAGCATAATGTCAAAGTCTGATGAAATAGCAAAAAATTAAATTACAACGTACCTTGAATCACTCGCTTCAACGTTATCTTTCTTCGAAGTCGTTTTAGTAAAGAACGATCTGCGATAATAGACAACAAGAGATTATAAAAATGTTGAAGAATTATTATAGATGTTCGGATTCAATAATTCGGATTTGGTGTGCTTAACAAGCACGTAATCCTAAATTTTTCTCGTCACTTACGTTATACTGCGCTGTGCCATTTTCGCGCCGTTTCTAACCTGTACGCGTTGTTGCCCAGCGGACTTTCCCGCGCATCCTTACGATGGATCGAGATATCGAAATTTGAAATTGTAAAATACGTGAGAATCCGTTAGTGCGCGAAGTGAAATTGTTCCCACAGGTTTTTTTTCATTTAATTATTTTTTTTAAATAAATGTAGCTTTGTTGAGTAAATACAATTATGGTGAGCGAGAAACAAGTTAGGAGACGTTGAGTAGGCTTCCCGTCGTTTTCTATGGTTTAACAGCATGGTGAGTGAACCAAGGTGCTAGTTCAATCGATTTTTTTTCAAACTGATCAGATTCGCCATTATTGTTGCTGATTCTAGCAATATTTCGAATGCTTGTAATTCTACTATATATCTAATGGGTGGAGGGATCTCGGAATACAAACACAATGGCCGAACTTTATTTTCGTTACTATATTTCTCAATGTCTCTTGAAATCCAAACACATCTATTTATTATCTATTGATAAAATAATACAATAAATATCCGCATTATCCTAAAATTAACAAAATATCTTCATTTTTTTTATTTTATTCTTTTGTATTCCTTGGTCTAAAGTGTGCAATTCTTTTTCGAAGCTTCATCCAAAAATCGTGTCCTTATAAATTTAAATGCAGTATCCCTGTTAACAACAAACAGCCTTAGCCAATAGTTCATTCAGTACTTGAGAAAAAGGAAAAGAAAATAAAGCGGACAAATCAAAATCGTCGAGATAACGTATTCGATTATATAAAGTCTTAAAATATCGAGTCTGACAGCGAGAGAGAGTACTAAGGCAAACATGGCGGAAAAAAGAATTCATGATCTTTTTGTATTTTTCTTCTGCTCACGCGCCCCTGACCATAAAGTAATCGTAAATAGAAAAGAAAAAGAAATATCGACGGAGGCAAGATACAGTTTGCGCTCGTTATTCTCACGTTTATCTATGGCCTATATTTAACTGTGCTAGCATTATTCATCTAAGGATCATTGAGTTATCATTCAGTAATTTACATTCGATTCTATACATAATGTTGCGAAGAGTGAACCCCAAGAAAATTCTTACCATGACGATTCCCTTTATGACCCCGGTATGAATTCTTTTCCAGTTTTGCTCATCATATTCTTTCCTTTTCTTTTTCTCTGTATCATCATACGAACAGCATAATGCAGATTCTCTTGTACAAATTTTTACCCGCGCTATCTCTTAATTCTTAATCGACAGTCCAAATTATTTAGTTCTAGTATCCTTCCCCATTTTTTTTTTTGTTATGAAACACTGCTGGTTGAAAAGCAAACGAAATATACGCAACGAATTTATAATTACCAAACGCATTAGAGGATCACAGGAGTGATAAAAAGATAGTGAACTAATTTTCAGCAGAAGGGTGATCATAGTAAGATAAACTCAGTGGATTCAGGCACTCGCTTCCTATAAATGCTACGAAGCATTGGGCGATAAAAATGAACCTTTACTTTGAGAGCCTTACATAGACAAAGATTAATATTCTCCTGTTACCGTATTGTAAAATAGAAATTTGTAGAAATTACTACGCCTAAGTCAGTTAAGTAGACATCTCTCATTTATCCGATGATTCCAATGGGCTTCAGGGTAGGGTGTAGCGAACGTATGGTACTTCCACGTCATTGCCATCGATGTCGTTGCAGCAGAGCTCGAACACCAGCGCGCGTACGTGTGGTTCCAGTTTCTTCTTCGAGACTTTCTTCACCACCTCTGACATCAGAAGGCCCATACGTTCTTGGCATTTAGGCTTCGCCATGAAGAACGAGTAAAGCATGCAAACACCTTGAGACAGCATAGTGACTTCTAAATTGTGATGTTCCTCGAAGTAATTCAGGAATTCCTTGAGTGTCAGCTCTCCCTTTACTTCGAACCGATCCCATAGTGTCCATTCCGCGTCGTAGTATTTGAGTTTCGGCGCGGCGATAGGTTCAGAGAAGCCAAAGAACGGCAGAGCCAGGTTGACAAAGCCATTCTTGTAGACAGATAGGTCTCTAACGCCACGAGTCAGCTTAATCAATTCGAGACATACTAAGCCAGCCACCACCGAGGTCGTGGTAGCAATAGCTGGTATGATCTTTCCAGCGATAAGTTTGCTCTTATGCCTATCAGCGGGCGGGATTTTGTAGTTAGTGGCGCGTAAGTTCGAGGCAGCCACGATGAAGTCTATGTGGAAATTAGAATCGTCATCCTTCTCGAATTCCTGGGGATGAATCACCAGACCGTTTAGATTCTCCACTTTTGGTAGTTCTTCTTGTAATTGTGTAAGCCTCTCGTGATCGATGTTACCGCTGCCATTGGATACCTGAACCTGAGAGTCTGTCTCAGCGATCTTTACTCCGGACTTTGGCGTGAACTCTGGTACTTGTACGTTGCTTACGATCCTAGTGATCTCATCCCGGTTTCTGTTTATGGTGATGCCATAGACTCTCGCTTTCAAATTAGCAGCAGCTACAATGTAATCTAAATGCAATGGATCGTTAACATTGAACGCCAACGGTTCCGGGCACCTTTTCGGTCCAGACCAGAACGGTTGGCCGCTTGATGTCACTTGGTCAGGGGGAAAGTTGAATAGAAGTTGTCTAATCTGATTGCTATACTGCTCCTGCCAATGGCAGCGAGCCCATGCGATGCAGTCGGCGAAACTTTTTGGTCTCTCGTCGATCAGTGCAGTCTTAACTGATTCTAACACTTCTAACGGCTGAACTCCAGGCAGCTTCAGTGTTCTTTCCACGAATTGTGGATCAGATATATATTGAGCGGCATTCTCCGCAGCCTGGCGGAATAAACCTTCGAAGTTATCCCTGGCCCATTGTAGAGTATGTTCTATAGCATTGGGAAAGTTCTTTAACGTGCAGATTGGTATACTTTTCTCCGGGGGATCCTGAGACGAGCTGTAAGATTCGGTCAAGAATGGAACAACAACTTGAGTATTGCCTTTTGTACCTAAGGTACCGGATTCCAACAGAGGCTTTCTATAATATACACAACGACGATCCATATAAATACGAGCGTTCACGTTGTCTAAAGCATTTGCGACTCCATCTAAGACTTCAAAGAAATCGTCGTTATATATCTTCTCTGTCTCTGGACAAACTCTGTTCTCGTGAGCGATGACCTTCATGTCTGGATTCATGCCTTTTACAACTCTGGCGGCTGTGACCGATTTAGATTGCTGGACATCGGAGGGTCTGAACAGGAATTGTCTGTTCAAATTCGATTTCTCTATCAAATCCATATCGGTGATCGTTACGCTGCCATTCTCAGCACCTACACCTATCATTGCAAAGTTTTTAAGCAATTCACAACCAATGGCTCCCGCTCCTACGACGAAGTATTTCAAGCTTCCAATCTTCGACTGAAATTTCCGACCGAAAACAGCGATCTGTGAATCGTAACGCGATCCTACCGGGCAGCAATCTTCTTCCGTGAGCTCGGAGCGGTCCGCGGGCAAACATTCGATAGCATCGAAGTACAACCATTGGTATATAGGGTAGAATTTTCCAGAGCAAGCTTTCATAACTTCTTGGGCCACGATTCCACCAATCGTAGCATTCAAAGGATTCAGACTTCCAGAAGATATCTTCGCAAAGATTTGAAACAGATCAGTATTGATTTCTGTTTCAATGCCTGCCTCCTCCTTTACTACTTTAGCTAAAGCTAAAAATTCATCTGCGTCCTCCTGATTCCATGGCCTAGGTAATTTCTCCTTAGTTCCTATGTAACGATGCAACACCATGAAAGCCAAGTGCAACTGCTCCGGATAATCAAACTTTCCGTAATCTGTGACCTGGAATTCTGGCTTCTTTAAAGCATCCTTTAAAGCATGAAAACGTACGATCTTTGGCATCTTCACTTGCGTTACAATACCGCCGCGTATATATTCGCCGTATTTAGATGTGTCCCCGATGCTGAAAGTATATGGGCCCAGAACTTTTATCTTTATCGGATCGCAGCCATTTAGCTCCGTCATTCCCTGCACTTCAGAAAATGTGACGTAGTCACCATCTTCCATGCCGTGGCGGGTATCGTCCAAGCATGTGACAACACCCTCGGCATCCCGAGAGATACTAGCGACCATTGCACTTACGGGTGGCTCGCCATTGGTATCGACCACGGTGAACTTTTCCCCAAAGTCGCAAAAAACTTGAGAGAATAAGCCGCTAGTATCCGCTATGATAAGTGCTATGTCATTCGCATGGGTAATTTCAGAGATACGCAATTGTTCGCTCAACGAAGCTTCGGTCAAAACAACAACCTTGAACTTCTTGATATAGGGTTCGGTTAAAGGTCCAGAATGATGACGAGTGGGAACGTAATTGTTCAGCTCGGACAGGCGCTGGCAACAGGCAGCGGCTCGATTTTTACCTGCAAACGAAACGACACGGACAGTTGAAACTGCGTTAAGATGTTATTACACGATAGATAAATATTGTTACAGGTTATCATTATTAAGTTTACAGGGGATATTTATTGTAACAGTTTCTACGTTACAGGATATGCGCATATTATGTTTGAAGTTTTCATAAAACTTCATTGATCGGCGTAACGATGAAATATACAGGGTGTTTCAGAAGTGCAGGTACAACCTCAACTACTTACTATGTCCCTTGAATATTTACCAAGATCAGCTGATTCGCGATCGATTTTCATATCCTAGCATACCTTGAAATCCAAGTGGATAGATACAATTACGGAAATATAAAATCTTTACATAATACAGAGATACGGAAATTAATTTAGTTCGCGGGGGAGGGGGTTAAGTTTATGGGCAGTAATTTTGAAACAGCCTGTATCGTGGAAATGGAAAATGAATGACACGATCCGAAGGGATCGGAGACACGGGAATCCTAAGATGAACCAGCTAGTAAGCCCGTTTCCGTTTAAGGCGCTCACGTGTTCCGCGATCCGCGATTCGCGGTTTCGTGGGCTCACCTATATCCGCCTCGGTGAGGTAGAACTGCGAGCCAAGGTTTGAGATCTGGCACAGCGCGTCATCGTGCAATGTAACGGACTTGACGCCGCCGAGGATGACGTTTTTCGCGATTTCGACGCCGAGGCCACCAAGGCCAGATATCAGCACGTCGGAGGATGCCATGCGACGCATGGCGTCGTGGCCGAGGACGTAGAGCTGCCTGGAGTATAGGCCCTCGTCGATTTCGGCGGGAGCCCGGGACGTCGAGCCATTTTTCGCCATGTCTGCGATCGTCGTCGAGTCGTCGGCTCCTCCCGTGGTGGCAGCAACGCGTCGCTTCTTGGCTGGGGGGTCAACGGAGCTCTCCACCACCTCAGCACTAGACATCGGACTTCACGGGGCGCCGTATTATGTCCGTCGATTGTTTTTTTCAACCCGGCCGACTGCACTTTAATAAAGCCCGTAAACTTCACCGCACGCCACACCGACCTTGCCGCACGCGCCCGCTCTCTCGCTCTCGCCCTCGCTCTCTCTCTTCTCACCGCTCCTCTCTCCGCCTCTTCTCCGCCGATTCCAGTCTACCTTTTCTAGATCGCACTCTGCCTCGATACCGCTGTCCATCCAACAATGATGATTCTCGTTCTTTCATCCGCTCTATTTCTACTTCCTCGCACTCGCACTCGCACCAGCGGCGATCGCTATGTCGTCGATGCCTCCTCGATAAAGGGGGGATGGGGGTTCGCGCGATCGGTAAAACAGCGAAGCCCCTTTCGCTGTCCACTGACCACGTATCTTTCTGTTTCCTATTGCAAGTGGACCCCCCGTTCGATACCCCCGTTGCGATGGGCGGCAGAGCGACGCAATAATGCGCAATAACGGCGACGATCGAGCATTTCCACGACGAAATTTTGTTCCGTGCCGTTTCTTTGTTTTCCCCTTGCGACATATTTCCTTCACGTTACGTCATGAAATCTGTGTTTGAACGCCGGCCGTTGGTTGGCTCGCGGCTTGTACGAATCGAGAGGCAGAATTTGGTGAATAGACAGAAAGGATTGGTGGCTCGGGACTTGTACCGAACGTGGTTGAAATGACTCCGACCAATCGGTAATTGGACAAGGGACTTGTAACGGATGGGTTTAAACGAGCGCCCTCTGCCCCAGACGTTTATCCTCCGCCACGATCAATGACTAATCTATCCCATTTTGTGTTCCTGCTTATCTGACGTGGCAAGATGCTTATCTAATGAATTATGCACGCGTCACCGACAAATCATTGGCACGCAATTGCAGAATTGCACGGGTCGTGTCGATAACGGGCACAATGGGTCACATTGTCTTATTATAGAGTTCCCTTATCGGAATGCGCATACGAGAAACGTTGTTTTGTCCACTCTATTTGTCCCCCGTATGATTTCCTTTGTATCGAACGCGGTATTTTTAGCGATGCTCAATAACCGACTCGGACGATACCAGAATCATTCGGATAGGTATTAACAAATGATCCAGGGTAAAACAATCAAGTACTTTATTGCATATATGTTGGTCCACACTGTCTCAGAGAGGTAGAATACAATGATATATTTTTTCCATAGCCATAGGAGTTCATCCTTAGGGTTTCCTGCATGGCTATGGTACTCTACATGGAAATAATTCTTCGACTACGCGTACTTGCTACACAAATCTTTCATTTCGAAAAACACCTACGGTGCCACGAGTTGCGCCCCGCATTACACTCGACAATGGAATTCCTCCAAAGTAAATACACATCGCTTACACAGGTGTGAGCACATAGACACCCGTGCTAATTTCATTCTTAGACGATCACACTGTTTCAACACCCGAGCCAGGTCAACATACTGGAACCATATATCATCTGTATATCAAGCTTAATCCTAGTTCTCAGAGTGGTTTGTCTTCGTCGATGGGCACCGGGCTCCCAAATGCTCTTCGCGAGGTCTCGTCCTCCTTCTCCTTGAATCTCCTCGGCGATCGCCTCGGAGGGACTGCCTCCTCGGGCTCCGGAGTGCCGAACGGCGACGAGACGTGCGACACCGCCGGGAACGGGGCGGTGGGGGTCTCGGACTCGGCCGTGTCAGGGGCAGAATTCACCATGTCCAAAGGGCCGCTGAGAATCGAGTCCGGCGATTCGTTGTACGAGTGATCGGTCGGTTGAACCGGTTCGCCTAGAACTTCGCTGCTCTCCGAGGGCCTCCTTTCTTCAGGGACTGTCGAAGTCCGGCGCAGGTTCGCCTTTCTGTACCTGTTGCCAGGCGTTCCTCCAATTAATGCATAGAATGACAACAATTGCGATGGACGTTTTAACACATTGTGGAGAGAAGACTGCCATAGTCTTCTTCCATTCCCACAGAAACTTTCATCATCAAGACACGTAGCTGTGCTTCTCGTCCACAATGTGAGCAATAGTCTTCCCTCAGGCACATAAAAGTAGCATTGAAATTGAAGTTTAAAAGCCAGTCCCATTGGGGGCCGTTCTTAAGGGCTTAAGGCGGCCGAAAAGAGGCGAATGTTTGTGAATTTTTTTTTAAATAGCAGAAGCATATATTTTTACAGAACTTACTGCACTTAAAAGAGCATCATTTAAAGAACATTTGATAACTTTTTCGTAGAAAAATATTTACGTTTATAATAAAGTAACAAGCGACATCCAAGAAGCCTTTTTAAAAATTTGGTTTTGCGGTGAGCACTGCTATTCGGAACCAGGTTATTTAAAATCAAAAAACAAAAAAGATTTCGTTAATACTAACGATATACATTAATGTATCTTTCGATTAACGGAGGGAATTTCCGAAATATAAATTTAAAACAAAAGGCGACTATTGAAAGTTGAAATCCTGATTTTTCATGCAAAAATCACGGGAAAAAATCAGGATTTCAACTTTAAATAACCGTCATTTTGTTTCATGCAAAAATCACGGGGAAAAAATCAGGATTTCAGCTTTAAATAGCCGTCATTTTGTTTTAAATTAATATTTCGGAAATTCCATCCGTTAATCGGAAGATACATTGATATACTAACAAAATCTTTTTTGTTTTTTTATTTTAAATAATCTGGTTCCGAATGGCAGTGCTCACCGCAAAACCAAATTTTTAAAAAGGTTTCTTGGATGTCGTTTGTTACTTTATTATAAACGTAAATATTTTTCTATGAAAAAATTACCAAATGTTCTTTAAATATTGCTCTTTTAAGTGCAAAAAGTTCTGCAAAAATATATGCTTCCGCTTTTTAAAAAAAATTCCCAAACAATTGCCTCTTCTTGGCCGTCTGACTAGGTATAACCCCTTAAATTACGTAAGGGTAACTTTGGCGAATTCTTGCCCCGCCCTCGCCCATTATAAGAATTCGTAATATTTTCTTATCTCTTTTCTTTACGTAATATTTTTTCAGTTATTAAAATTCTCTTAAAGATTTATCTGACTCTTTCATTGAACTCGGTTTCGTGACGATGATATATTGTTTTTTAGGCTACTAAAATTGAAAATTAGGTTTAAATATATTAATACGTAAGACGCCATCTGACTCCCCCTCCACCCCTTTGTAAGACAACGTAAGAAATTCGCGACCCCCCCGAAAAGTCTTACGTAATTCAAGGACGACCCCTTGGACACTCGAAAGTGCAAGTCCTGGCAAATGGGGTAGATCTGCTTACTGGTTGACGTGTACAGGCGACACCGTTGGATCAGGGCTCATTCTCGTCGTGCCGTTTCCATTGTCCCACGAATTGTTTCGGCGATGATGGCTCCTGTCCTTGTAAGCCTCAGCTATATTGTTGTAGCTTCCCACGATTCTTCGCTTGTCCAGCTCCTTCTGTATCTTCTCCGGCATGCTGCTTGCTGATCTGTATAGCCCGCGCCTAATCATGTCCTGCAGATTTACAATCGCTAACTTAGCAGGAAGATTTCAATCGGCCCGAGCGCGCGGCCCTTAAGAGGGACCACCGCTGTGACGGCCGGAAAAGTAAGCCATTTTTAAGAATTTTATTCAGGACTAATTTACAGTTTTCATAGAAAATTTTTATTACCTACCTTTAGTACGCTGTCTTAAGAGGTTATACAAAAAAAATAAATAGAAAAACATCCATAAATTTGAATATAATAATTAATCTTCTAGACCCCTCCACGCGAGCTGGTCAAATCTGTAACTATGGAACAGCAGGTCCGAAATCAAATTTGATTTTTTTTTTATAAACTATATGAGTATAGTTTCCGTTGTGCGTACGGATTTTTTGATTGAAAACAAACTTTTTGAAATACGCTCGAAAAACTGTCCATCTTATTCGCGGATTTTCGAAACTTTTCTTCTAAAGCGCATCATTTTTACAAAAATAATTTGTTGAAGAAATCGGTACGCACAACGGAAACTACACTTATATAGTTTATAAAAAAAAAAATCAAATTTGATTTCGGACCTGCTGTTCCATAGTTACAGATTCGACCAGCTCGCGTGGAGGGGTCTAGAAAATTAATTAATATATTCAAATTTATGGATGTTTTTCTATTTATTAATTTTTGTACAGTCTTTTAAGACAGCGTATTAAATGTAGGTAATACAAATTTTCTATGAAAACTGTAAATTATTTCTGGAAAAAAATTCTTAAAAATGGCTTACTTTTCCGGCCGCCGCAGTGGTGTTCCCCCTTAATACGTACACTGGAAAGAGGGGTGGGCTCCACGTTCGGGTTGGTCCAAACGTTTGTCGCGCCGGGCGCGTCCTCGTTGTTGGTGTCGTTGAGCAGTTCCGCCGAGTAGGTAGGCCTGGCGGGTATGATCGGCGACCGGCAGCACACTCTGCGGTAATAAAACCTACGAGATTAATGAAATATCGACTGTGCCGCGGTCTGGTCGGACTGTATCGTGCTTACGAGTTAACGTCCTCCAGTTTCTTCAGCAGCCTCTCGTTCTCCCGGCAAACGAGTTCCTGGTCCCGTATCACTTGCTCCCTGGTGGCGTACAGTTCCGCGTTCTCCCGCCGAAGGGCCTCGTTCTCGGTGATGTAGGCGTGTATCAGCTGGCTCAACTCCGGCCGCTCCATTTCGGACAGTTTGTCCAGGTCCACCACTGGCGGTGTTAAAGGCAATTTCCTTTCGGCTACGCAAATATCACGGGTTAGGTATGCAACTGGTACTTGTATCAATGCTTGATTAACTCGTTATGAAAGTATAGGCTGGCAGAGATATTCAAGGAATTCTAAGGGGAGGATTGAATTTACGCTCAAAGTTCCTACCATGTATCGGTCACAAGAAAGTTTAAACCGAGATCGATAATAAAAATAAAATAGTTCTATTAGAAAGTATTATATCTGAAAATTTGTAACTCATAGATTGGGGGTTGCTAAAATAGGCCAGTAATGCCAATATAATTCTTAAAGCCTAGTATTAAGTTAGTGATGCAGATATTAAAAAAAATGAGTTTTAAAGTTTCTTTTGACCAATACTGTAGGTACTTACCTTTGGATTCGCTACGAACAGCGTTCTGGCTGTCGGCGCTGAGATGCAGGGCCGCCCTCAGATGCTCGTTCTCTGTCTGAAGGGCTCCCACCTCGCGTTTCAGACTGAGAATCAGAGCCTCCCTGGAGTCCTGCAGGATGAAATTTCGTGTTTACTCTTGGGATTTCATGTAACTTATGATCAGTATCCCTCCGCTCACCATCACTACAATCGGCTTCGTTCGAATCTTCTTCACCCTCGCCGCGTACCTCAAGGTGTTCAGGGTTTCACTCGCGTTTGATCGTGCTGGCGAAACGCAGGCGACCTAAAAGTGTCATAAAACTTCCACAATGCTACCAAATCGAAGACCACCCACCACGTCACTCCATTATAACATAATCACGCGATTTACCATCAGCGTGACACCATTTCCCGCTAAGCTGTCGGCCAACAGTTTGGTCAGCTTGCTGTCCCGATAAGGAATATGGCCACCCTTGCGCTTTCCATCGCTCAGCGAGGATATACAATAGCCTTCATGAAACAAAGTGTATTTGTAAACGCGCGAATCGAGCGTTTCCCCGGAAAGAAAGTTAGCCAAGTTCGCGGTAGCTTTAGAGAGCTTGCTTCTGCGTATGTAGTAATTCCCGATATCTCGGTTGCCTATCGATTGTCCAAGAGACGTTCGCGTCGCGAGGGAGACGTGCCCTTTCAGTGTCAGCGAACGTCTGAGACGATCGATCCTTTACGATGCTTCTGCATAATTGACGCCCTAAAGTAGTTTCCAAGTCGTAACGTTCAGACTAATTCGATTATGTTTGATGGTACGCTAACACACGGACGGCACAGTTTGGAAAAAAATCCGTATGCTCGCGTCACGCAAGAAGAAAAAGGAAACAAAGTGGAGATAGGGCTTAAATAATAGAGGTGGGCATCGACGAACAGTTTTTAAAGAGTTTCCCTCGCTGCTTACCTAGAACCATGAGACTTTTATTAATGTTGTTCGCCTCCTCCAAAGTCTTCCCCTCGCTCTGCGTCTTCTTCGTCATCTCGCTACCAGCCAGGTCCACGAAATTGATTTTCCCTTGCTTCGAGATGAACACGCTGTTGTCCATCTATCGGCATTAACCGTTACACGGCTTTATTTCCCTGTCTTACGCAACGGAGACCGGCTATTCAGGGTTACTCACTTGTTGCTCGGATGTGATGTTAACCGTGAGGATACTGTGACTTCTACTGGAGTGATCGTTCATGTTGTGCGCGCCGACAGATCGGTTCCTCATCCCTGCACAGAAATTGCTACCTTGGTCCCAAACATCTTCTAATAATAGTTCCCTCATATTTCCTTACAGCTCCATCTGGAGACTTTTCTCCAGAGGGAGGTGGCAGCTTTGGGATGTTGATAATGAAAAATATACCCATCTTGCTTTTTTAAACCCATTTTATAGTGCCAATTTAGTTAAAAATTGAATACCGAAATTTAAAAATATTCCCTTTTTAATAGAAACTTAGTAAATATCAGTTTTGAAAAATAGGCCATTTTTTTCCTCAAAAGCCAGGGGGTAACTGCCCCTTTTGCATCCTCATCCGGGCGCCCGTGATCTAATCGCAGGGATCCAAGGAAGGGAAATATATGAAAGGTTCTGCAGTTAGAGCTAATCGCAAGTTCGCTGGGCACGCGGTTGCCCTACCACAGTGGCATAGGTTGTTGCGTGCAGGGGATCGATTAAAAGGGGTTAAAGCCCATCTGCCAAGGTGCAAAGGTGAGGATCGATAACGGCTACCTTCTTCGAGAACCGCCAGAAGGTCGTCAAGCTCCTCGCACTCGACGGTGAACAGATTCTCGACGAAGAAGCCTCTCGTCTTTTTGCTCCATCGAACCATCAGCGGTTTCCTCGACGTGCCAGGATTCAGCAGATCTATTACCTAAAGCAAAAGGATCCTGTGAACCGTTCACCGCAACCCCTACCCTGGATAAATCAATCGGCACGCTCACCTTCTCGTTATAGATCTCCAGAAAGGAGGCCTTCAGGACGAAGTTGCACTGCTGTCGTTCCTGCAGGAGCTTGAATAGGTAGACGAAAGACCGGAAGACCAGGCCGTTTTCCTCCGAGTAATGGTTCACCTTTTCGGTCTGGAGTGAGCAAATTTGGATCTATGGATCTTACTTGTCAAACATTATTTCAAACGCTTAAGCTCTATTCTTCTAGAATTATACGAAACCAGCTTTACTATTCGGCTTCGCCAGGAATTTAAAGTCCCATTTCACAAAAAGAAATATTTTGTCAGTATTTTTTGGTGAAAATAATCACATTCATCTGAATTAGCCAGGCATAATGAGCTGAGGTACATGTCAGGATCCAAGAATTTACCCTTCGAAAGTTTTTGAGCGATAGCGAACACACAAAAGTATAAAATTTCTGCTTTATAGATTAATAAGTCTTGGTTTCTTCCTCCAAGGGACCAGTTGCGCACTCAGGATTTAATCTGGGGTGGGGGGGAGTCGAGTCGAAGGGATAAAGATATTTTTAATGCAAATTCAACAAAGTTCATTAGGTGATTGTAAAAATTTATTTAAAGAATAAAATATAGTTTTATCTTCTTTTTACAAACTCCCTTCTTTGGAGGGTGTCAGGGGGTGGCCCCTCCGAGCGCGCCATTGAAGGGGACTCTAAAGCGACCATTCTGTCACAATTTTAAACTACTGTCCACACATTGGGAGATAACAATCCGTCTAATCGCCTCCCCATTTCATTGCCAATTTTGTTTGTCTGCGCGTAAACGGTCGCGTGGAATATTACATAATACAGGTAACAAACAAGGGGAGCATGAACTGCTCCGTCATTATCTTATCTTTGCACGTCGATCAGCATTAACCTTCTCGTTCATAACGGCCTCTAATGTGACCGAGTGCTTTAATATATAATTTCTCTGGGTCACTTCCTGGGTAAAGTTTCTGTAAAGTTGTTCAACTGTTCTAATCGAGAAATGGGGAGCTCCAAAAGCATCGATTTCCATCGAACCTCCCGAAGGATCTCGAAAACCAAATAACTCCACCGTCTCGTATCGATTTTTTCTAACTTACCATTGCCGGAGGTCCGGTGAGGGTGTGAGTTTTCCCGCTCCCTGTTTGCCCGTAGCAGAAGGCGGTACAGCTGAACCCTTCCACCGCCATTTCGACGAGCTTCTTGACACCGGAAAACTGTAATATGTCTTCCTGAGTGGCCGTGGGCTCGAAGACGACATTGTACGAAAATAATTTGCCCTTCTTGTCCCCGGTGCTCGGCGATCCCCCGCACTAAGGAGGAACAGACCACGGGAATTGAGAAATCCTCATCGAATATGTAACACACGGGACGGCCTTGATTTATCAGCAAGTTATCAGCCGGCTGGCGTTAGAACATTAAAGCAAGATGAATAGCTCACATATATCTGGCCATCTCCGGGGAATTGCACGGCCATGTCCTCGCCGGCCTTAATTTCCTTACCGCTAAGTGGACGAACTCTGAAAGAGAAAGCATCTGTTCCTGTACCCATCCCATCAACGCTCAAGGCTCGTCGATTCTCCGATTCTCGCAGACAGAATGTCAGAATTTAGGTACCTGACGACAACATTTATGTTGTTCTCTGGAAGCAAGTGTTTCGTGGCGATCACTCTCTTGTCACCGTCTACCAGCCTCTCGATGCTGCCGGTCCTGCAAGCATAATCGAAACGAAACCAGTGACAGCCTCTCCGACCAGCTGGATGGATACGGTTGCCGGAATGCCAGTACAGCTGCCTCAGTCTCTCCTCTCATGATCGAAACGTTTTAACCGAGGCAACTGTCCGTCCGTACCATGATTGACCTCCAATCGCGGCCGCTCAATAATTGAGGAGGTTCAATCAATCGGGCCAAGTGAAACCGTCGGGCGGGAAATCGCGTGATTGGCCAGCCTCATTTACGATTTCGCCTTTTTGTTTTCACGGCATGCCGTGCCCGCTGAAAAATCGTTGCGGCCTCCCTCAATGATTCACGGGGGTTTGATTGCTCAACTGACAGCCCGACTGATCGCTCGAATAACCAATGGTACCGAACCTTTAATTATTTATTAACGCTCGAAATCACAAGTGGAAAAGAAACGAGTTAAACCGCAGGTGCATCGACTACGTACATTGCGAGCCTCGGTCTCCCTCAAAACCAATCGCCCCAGTGCCCCAAAAGATCATTTCTCTAATTCCTCGAGGCTTATAATTCGAGCTACCAGCCGCAGAAAAAAGCGCGTTCTCGTTTACAATTATCGTTGGTCGTTAGTCGCCCATCGATTATTCAAGCGCCTTGTAACGCAAAGCATAGGTGCTCCCAGGAAACCCCTTATTTTCTCAAACGGAGGGGGTCAGTGGCGGTTATTGCACTTGAAGGAGCACGTAGCAGGAACAACCCGTTTAACTATTTCCCTTACACCGTCGCAGCACGTAACTATAATACGTGTACACGCGACACTCATGATCCATTCCGCGCGCACGGCCGTGGCGCTTCGTGGTGGCTTTCAATTCTTATCGTCTATCGCCGGGGTGCCGGTGTTTCCCCGATCGGGAATTACAATTATGCTAAAAGCGTGATGAAAAAACAAGCCTCGCGACGCTTAAACGTTGCGTCACGCGTGGTCGTCGACTAGTACGACGTTTCTCAAGCGAAACGCTTTTGCACAAATTACTGTAAAGCAATTTCAATTCCTGAAACGTAGAAGCGACAGACAACGTCCTCGCGGTTTATTACTTTAATCACGCAAGGGAGGGGAGCCCGTAATCGTTCATGTTTGTTAATGATTCTATAGTTGCATCGGATTTCCCAGAAAACCATCACCAGTCCGCGGAACACAAATTTCCTTTATCGACCCCTGGTGAGTCACCTGTCCCAGCAGAATCCTGCGTTTCCTTTATCCAGCGATTACCCTGCTGCGACTCGTCGCTGGTGACACTTTGAAGTAGCGGCGCACTTTGCACGCTGGTAATTCAATTTACGATCGGTATCTGGAATTGCATCGGGAACTGATAAAGCCACCTGACGCTGTTACACGAGGACAGGCATGTTGTGGGAAAGAGCCATCAAATCGGAGTCCATTTCGTTGATTGTTTCTCGTTCTTCGCCACTTCCTGTTCTCTGGGAAGCGGTACCAGCTGGCTTTGTCATCTATAACCCTGAAACAGCCTGTATAGCATACGCTAACTCCCCGCAGCATTATCGGCATCATTCAACGTTCGGTGTATAACATGTGCATAGTTCCCTTTGAGGAATAATTAGAAACGACTGTTTCTTCTGTTTGTTCGTAATTTCACTCGACTTTATTCCGCTTCGAGCAATCAGCCTTAACGAACAAATATCGCCGTGCACGTTAATCGTGCAGGAATAATACGTGTTTCACGTGTCTGAACGTCGAGATCTCTTTACATAGGCGCACGCTGGCGATCGTCGCGATATTGACCGACAGAAAGAGACAGCCCAGCAAGGTCCCGCAATCGATATACGGCATCGAAATATGTCGCAACCACGACATACGTGTCTATCACCGATGCCGACGCGCGACCAAATACGCCACGGGGGGTGATTTTGCACGACCACCACCTTTGGAAAATTCAATCCGACGAGTTACCGTCCCCTTCGTAGCTCCCCATCGAGCCTATCCGTGCCCTGGATCTCCGGGGATGATTTCCAGGCAACGATTGCCCGTAATTCGCTGCTCGGGGTGTGTTTGCGAGTTTCTTTCGCGAGGAATCGTTGGGCGTCGCTTCCGACGAGTCGATAATCCGCAATTTTCTTAGCGAGGGGGGTGGATTAAGGGTAGCTTTCCACTTGGGCGAGTTTCTCTGTTGCTCTAACACGGAGATCGTAGTGCATCGTTTAGCGATAATTTTTTAGCGGTAGTTTTCCGTCGATCGATAGTTTTCTTCTGTCATTTTCGTTGCAAGTTTCGTGTCCCCTCGTTCGCGTTGTTTCGCTCTGTTTTTACACGACGAAGGTTTCGTTTGATCATAAGTAATTGGAAGATTGCGAATAGGATGGATCAGCCTCGCGTTATCGCGGGGGATCGAAGCGATAAGGTGCTTTCGACGAACCGAATCGAATTGCTTCTTCTTATCTGTCCGATGCAATTTTTAATACGACCATACATCGATCGATAGCAGAACGTCACTCTGACGAATATTGACGTGCAAAAGGAACTCGCTTGTTGTACAGAAATATTTGGACAGATCAATAAGACAGTAGTTAACTAGGGGAAACCTGTCCAAAACCGTATACCGTACTTATTTCTGAAAACTAATGATCGAAGCCCACGCGCGTTTGGCAATTATTTTCCGCCATATTGAACTGTCAGTCAACAGATCCTCGTGGCAAAATACGTAAGCTCCAGCTAATTATTGAATTTATTATATTTCTACGTGCTGTGATCTTGTTTTCGACTGTACTTCAAGTGGACTATATAGTGTTCTGGTAATTAGAAGGTAAGTTACATGAAGATATATATCAACAGTATCTATTTCTATTATAGTTTAATGATCGTGGCCGATTGTTGTCATTTTCATATTTAGCTGTAACCAAAAGTGTCGGTTCTTACGTCTTGGGGCAAAACCGTACGGGGTAAAACCGTACACCGAAGGACACTTCGTAAACTAAGTAGTGTTCCATTTTTGTTTAAAGGTATCAGCAAGATGCCACGTAATTATAAACGAAACACTACCAGACAAAATTGGAACTCGGAAAATATGAAAAAGGCTATAATGAGTATAATCAATCGAAACACGGGATCAAAATTGGGTTCAATGTACAAGGTGTAGTGGATGGGTACACGAAGGTTGCACTGGCTGAGGATCCGAAGAACTCGACGATTTTCAATGCTACCGTTGTTAATTTAGACCCATAATATATAGTATACGGTTTTGCCTCATAGGGTGGGCAAAGCCGGAAAAAGAAGAGGTTTTGTTTTATTGTTCAATTCAGTAGCCTATTTGAACTTTTCAATTATATTTTTGTTATTTTGTGTTGTTTACGAAACCCTTTAATAAACTTTAATTTTTATTACCCAAGTTGTTTCATTATTTAAAAAGTTATGGTCCTAGAAGCTTAACTATACGGTTTTGGACAGGTTTCCCCTACTGTTTACGTCCTCCCCTTAGAAGGGGAGCAACAAAATTGCGATGGAAGTATTGATATTCCGTCAGACACTGTCACCGCGAGTTATTGGACTTCCACCCTCCACCAAAAATTTATCCTCGCGTAGAATACACTCTTACCTCGACTATGTATGTGTCTAACTGGAACGATCGCAAGCCCGCGTCCAGACCTCACGTGTTTAGTGCCCCGCTCGCCGAATTTCACTTTTACTTTCATCGAATACGTTATCTCAGCCTCGCGATCTTCCCGAGACAGTCACGAACGGCGATTTCAGTTACGACGCCCATGCCGCTGACAAAGAGCAAACGAATACTCACTCGTTCCCTCTGGACCGCTGCAAGCTGCTCTTCACCACCTTGACGACGTAACCACCCTTCCCTGGACTGTTCCCCCTCGACGCAGTCTGATCCGTTGGACTATTGCCACGCGACAGGCGGCCCTTTCTTTTATCCTTAGCCGCATTTTCTTTTTGGGGGCTCCCGCCTCGGGTGGGCGACGGATCTTTCACCAGCACCATTCGTCCACCTTTCAACCAAGAAACGCCGCTTTGGAAACCGGAGCGCACACCTGCAATAATTCAATTTCCCTGCTCAAACCGGGCGGTTTCACTTATCCCTCGTCAGCTACGATTTCCTGCGATTCTCGTGGAAGCGTCCCGACCGCGACGCTCCGAATCGTCGCGGGCAATTAGGATCGCCCGTGGGGGATCGAAGCGAAACGCTTGATTTTCCAGGGCCCGCAATAGTGAAAGCCTTCTCCGCCTGGCATGCGCGCGGATCCGACGGAAATTTATACAATACGGACCAGTTAATTACCCGCGTTTGCTTGCGAGATGAGGTCTCTAGACGATAATTAACCGTCGCCGTAATTGAAGCGAAAGTTCTGACTAATTGCGGCTCCGTAGAAACCGCTCGTCGCCGATAATTGAATCGCGAATGGACAACAAATCGTAAGCCGCTGGTAATAATGAGCCGTAAAAGTTCCGTAGACCGTGTCCTCGCTCGTCTGTGTGCAAATCAAGCCGGCCACAATGAATGAAAAGCACCAGCGTTTCAGCTGTGTATCGCTTCTCGCGTGCCTCTCCCGCCGCGATCTAGACGGAGTCCCGTGGATCATGGATCTCGGTTATTTCGCGAGTCCGCCCCGGTCACTACACCGTTCACCTTTCGTTTCGCACCTTTCCTTTTTACGACAATTAACCTAAACGCGGCGGTTTGTCGGGATTTTGAAAGTGAAAGCTAATGGGATCGGGGCAATAAAACCGTTCCGCGCGAGTCGCCAGGCGTTGCTTAAACAAAAATTGTTGCGGGGGGTCTTTTTTTGCGTGGACGAGCGCCTCGGAGATTAACGAGCGGATAAACGGTCTCTAACGTTTTAACGATCCAAATGGCTACCGCTGGCTTTTTCCTTTCCAACGCTACTTCTTCCAGCGATGGTCTCACGGCGGAAAATTAGAATGGCAAGACGGTAAAGTTTCAGTGCCCGAGCTTTCACCGATCGAACCTTCGACTTCTCGCACTTCAAGAACCGATAAATGAAACCGTTATAGCTCCTCTGATGTCCACAGCAGCTCGGATGAAACTCACATTCGACGTTTCATGGATCGTTGAAAAATGCCCCATCGGCCGGTCGCGTACGATTTCCTCCTCGTTCAATCCTCCTGTCGCGAGGCCGATTTATTCACGCCGCCGTCTGCGAAGCCCCCGGACTCCTTATCGGCGTTCTTCCGCGGAAGCGTTGCAAGCGTCGAGCGACCAGTATCAATTTCCCTGGATTAAGGTGACCTCGCGTTGGACAGCGGAAACTCGTGTAATAGCAACAGCAGGCGGCACGCTACTGACACTTGAAGGGGGTGGTTTCGAGCGAGGGTGGCGGTTTTTCCTATAGTCGCCGTTAGCCACCGATCGAAACGCCCTGGCCGGCGTTGTGTGCGTGCACTACCCCACCGATCCCTCCCGGTCGCGCGGTCATCGTCCACGTGGGTCGTTACGTCAGAGCGAACTTGACACGTTCCGTCGTCGAGGTGCACGATCGGCGTGCAGCTTCAACTTGAACTTCTTCGCGAAGAGCTTGGGTAAGAATAAACATTGTTCGTTATTCGACGATCGCCTATAGACAACGCACGGTATAAGTTCCGTTCAATTATTGACGGGGGCGGTTCGATCACTGAATGATTCATATTTGCCCGCGGCCTTGAGAAAGTTTCATGAGGGGTCGTGAAGTATTCCAGAGGCGAGGAGAAAATTCCAGAGTTACGACGGTACGAGAATTGAATGGAAGTGCGACGAGAGATTCATCTGCGCTGTATTTCGTCTATATTTAATCCCCGCGGCTGTTGGCGATGCAACGCGCGAGCCTCGAGGAGCCACAGGGATGCGAGAGGGCCCGAAGGGATCGTCGACGTGCCCGCGTAGCCGTCGAGCTCGAAAATTACGGGAGGATCGGCGCGGAAATCACCAGCTATAAATACAACGGTAGTCAGCGGTGTAAACTTTATTGCGGCTCGTTTTCCGCTGAAAACGCGCGCTCTTAAAAAATTCCACGCCGCTGCGCCAACCCCCTTCGGGAGTCATATTCCACGCTGGTATTTATGCACAGCCGCGGTTTATTCTCGGTTCTGCGCGTCAAATTCTGCTCGTCCACTTTGCTGCATTGCAAGCATCCCACCGAATCTCTTCGCCCTGCTCGATCGCAGGCTTCGGCCAAAAGAAAGGGCGAAAGGGTTCGAAGGGAAGGTAATAGTCAGGGGAATGGGAGCGCGTTTGGTGGTCCCGTCGATCATTAGTAGTCGTGTCTTCAGCGTTGTCTGACCTAACGGTTATATACAAATCTACTGTAGCGGTGTTTATCGTAAAGACTGGATAGGACACACAGTTGGCATAGTGATCGGTACGCTGTTTCATACGTAGAGGAGGGATCGTCGAAACGGTGATGTTTTCCAGTGTCCAATAAACAGGTGAATCGTACGTGACGTTAGGTGTTAAATGAGCTTCAGAACTCTCAATGGGCGGGGGCTCTGAATTTCCACGAGACTTAGCTCTAATTCTGAGAATACTGCGAGCTCTCAATTTAAAATGCAATTGGATTTTGAATTGGGTATCGCGCTTTGGGCTTGTACCGAGAAGATTCGAGCATCCACTATCGACACGGATCAACGCTATCGAAAAGGAAACGCGGATATTGAGTTATTCCACCTGGTTACGAGATTGCTGCGTGGCTGCAGTTGTCACGGGATTAATGATGGAAAGCCGGGTACGTCCCGCGGAAGTTCTTTTTGCCTGCGTGCAACCTTTGGACTCGGTAATTTCATGAAAGCAGGAAATTACTCGGTGTAATCAAATAACTCTTCGTTGCTGGTATGGAAGTGGGGTTTGATCACTAATTGGAAAGCAATAATAATTCTCCTTTGCCTGATCGTGCAGGAATACTTCCAATACTTCGCGGAGGGGAAAGAAGGAGTATTGCATCCCGTTTGCAACTAATTCTTAGATTATAGTCTCCAATTATTTATACGTTTGCTGTCAGGCAGAGCGCCGCTATTACTTCGACATTGTAATAGCGGCGTTTAACGATTCTAAGGATGACATATTAGCATTAGCGAGACCGAGGAGTGAAAAATAGCTCGTGCTATCATTCGTTGGTAGAAATTATTATCGCGGTCCAGGGGATAGCCGAGAGCTGTAGGTTATTCCAGGGCGAAAGTGGCATTTATCGTATTTCGTGCCAACTTGCCTGGCTGACATTAAGCCAAGTGCAGACGATGCAGCCTGCGCATGCTGCAGCCTTAATACCGGTTTAGCTAGGGGGCTCGTGTTGCAAGTCGCGTACTTCTCATAAATAAGTAATTGTTGAGGAAGGCGGTCGTGACGTACTGTAAATTTCCTTCGGTTCGATATGGGGTAGATCTCTGCTAAATCTTATTCAACACTGAATCATTCAAGAGATCTCAATTAGATAATTCTAAAAGTCGGCTGCATGCCGATCGGGCTTAAATCGACACGTGTTAAGCTCGCTAATACAATTCTTTATTTCTCACGTTAATATTGAAATAGCATAAAAATAAACAATTCATGGTGCGTTATTTATAGTGACATGCAATACCATTGCGATGACCGCGCCGGGTTAGCAATGCAGATCTATATCCTCATGAATATATACCCTACACGGAAGCATGGGTTATAAGTGAATTATAGTACAGAAGGGTGATGCACATTTTGGCTTCCTAACGCAAACGTGCAGTTTCCCCGGCGATTACTGCAGCTGCCATTATTAAAAACCGATTACAGCTTCTTACACCTTCCTAATCGCATTTCATCCCGTTCAATCTTGATGGGCCTTTTTCTTACTACCCTTTTTTATCGATACAGGATCGATTAGGTAGAATTTCAATACCGCCTCGCCTAATACCGCTAGAAAGGTTCGGCGAATTCGCGGAAGCGCGGCCAAGTCGAGTGCGCTCAATTATGTATTGTAGGAAGTGCACTTAGGTCGTTAGGGAGGAACGTTTTATTCAACGAAAGGAAATGCGCTCGCGCGCGCCTTTCCATTCATCCTGATTGCCCTCGCGAAACGCTTCCTCTGCGCGCAATATGACGTTTACGTCGTTTTCATGCGCCGCGCCCCGAGATAACGATCAGCGATTTAAACGAAGTTCGCACAGCGGCTAACTTAAAACGATTAAAAAACCCAGCCACTAGCCCGCGACGGTCGTGTCTATTTAACGCGCGAACTCCTTCGAATCTTAGAGCCTCGGCTTTAAAAAAGATTAACAACACCGCGATACGCTCTCGACCGCCCAAAGAATATTTCTCAATCACCCGCACACGCAAATGGCCCCACGAATCTCTTCGAAAATCGTAATTGCGCCAGGGATTTCGACACAGTGACCGCCGAAATACGATTACGCGAGCGCCATCTGCCCCGTGCGCGCGGCTAGCCAGCATAATACGTACCTGTTGTTCCCCATGATTTTGACATTCCCCCCCGAAAAGCGTCCCCCACCCCCGACGCACACAGTCGCGCGTGCAGTCGACCGCGAGCTCTCCCCGTGCACACACGTGCCCTGTCGGGCACGCACACAGCGCAAGCGAGCGCCGAGGGAATGGGCCATTTCTCCTTCTCTGTTGTGCCCTCGGACCTCTTCCTCCTCTACGCCGCCACCTTCTTTCTACGGCACAGAGAGTTCCTTTAAGCCGGCAGTTTCGTCGGTTACACCGTGGCGTGTGCATACAAGACACCGTAGAAGTTCGCTCGGGGGCCGAGCACAAAAGGGACGCGTCGGGAACGAGTTCTCCAGGTGTCATCCAGGTGTCCAGGTCGGGGAGGCTCGCGCACGGTCTCGAGCAAAGGGCAGGGAAAAGGAAAACGGATCTCCTTGGAATCGTTTTAAAGCGGCGTGCCGCGTCAGTCGAAGTTTCGAAAGTGCACGTCTTTGTTTCGGTTACTACCGGCCGGTTGTGTGATCGCGCGCGATTGTGATGTGACAGGTCCCGTGGCTGCACGCAGTCTCACGTTTCGCGAGAGGCTGACCAGCGGGAGCGTAAGTTCGAATCTGTTTTACTCGGTGCTTCTTAATCACTCTGTATGGGTTGTCACGTGACGTCGAGCAGGTGCACAGTCTACATTACTGTAGGATCATGACAGAAGTTTCCGTTTCTGTTATGTACATATTTGCCAATCCGAGTCGTCGTCGTCTCGCGGCAAGTCTGCCATAACCTCTGACTGAAACCTCTGTCCTATGAAAGAGAGCTACAGTAGTGTCATCTCGGGGTCTCACGCGTGCCTCTCGTTTGGTCGGTTTTTCGTCGAAAATGTATAAGAAGTAAGGGGCTCAGAAAGCCGTGCTCTGTGCCATTGACATCTGGATCGTGAGTCATTGAAACGAAGTGGCGAACATCTCGTGCTTTTATTAGGCGATGCAGGGATTGCTGCAGATGCGCCACGAGGTGGCCCGGCGACGTCCCTTTTTCTTCTCTTTCTCGTAAATCAGCTGTACGGCGTCGTTCTCTCGTGCAATCTATCCCGCGACCCTGCTTCGCGACATGCCCCCGGCAATCCTGCTGCAAGGCGAAACAATTTCGGTCGTGAAATACGCTTGACTGTTTAAGAGTGCCATTTTTCACGGGGGTCTATTTAAAGAACACTTGTGCCCGAGTTATTTCGGTTGGCCATCGGTGTTTTAATATCGATTTCTCGAATCGCGGGTTACAGCTCGTGATTTCCGTAACGGTTTCCGAAGTGGAGGCGCCCGAGCATCGATCTGTATATTTAGAACTCGATTTGCAGGCAACTATAATTGACCACGTGCGAGCGGCGGATTCGGTAAAAGGGTCAGGCCGGTTTATTAAGGCGATGGCTCAGGGAACCCGCTAAATCGTCTCGATCGACGTTCGCTTAACGGCTTAACTGCTTTGATAAAGATGTTATTGGTCAGCCAAGGTCGATTTCCAGCCGCCATTGTGTTACACGTTCGTTAATGGTCCTCGTAAAGTATGCCGACATGCGGGTAGAAAGAAAGGTTTCCCGTGTCGCGAGAAAACGGAATTCTGTTCCTTAGACGGTACTTTTCGTTTCACCACGATTTTTCCATTATCAGTTGCTTATCTGTTACTCAGACATCTGCGTCGGTCAAGGCGAGGGTGTGGCATAAATAATCGCGGATTCGACTGAACATTCCAGTCTTTTACGAAGAAAATTGTTAAGGGTCGTTGGAGGAAAGACGGTGCGTGCATCGGTGCATGATCCACTGGCTCGGGATCAGTCGGTACGATCGAGTACCGATACGTACACCCTGCCACTTGCTCGTTACAACAGACGGTGACGTCAAACTATTGTACCCGTTGCGATAATAGTTATCCGACATCGTCAAGTCGAATTTCTTCGCTGGCTTGTTACTATCGATGGGCTTTATCGATCCTTAAGGAATCCTAATTTCCCTTCCCTCACATTTTTCAATTATCATTTCTACAAAGAAAAATATTTATTGCAACCGTTTATTTCCAGAAACCGAAGAAATTCGATTCCTACTTGAACAGTCGCGTAGAAAATTTCGCGCCGGCTAGATCTCAAGATCTCGCTACTCCTTGAACTCGCCGACACGCTGTCTTTCTAGGAAACGGTAGAGAAAGAAGCAACGGAGAAAAAGCTTCTCATTGTTCCTCCGTACGGATCGCGTTCATCCTATAAACGTGAAACCTGTCCTCCACGTTTTTAGCTCCGTTGAAGGGAGCGTAGATTATGGGTCATTGTTTAGCCAAAGATTCTTGACCTCGAAACGCGTGCAACCGCTCGGGACAGGTATAAATAGCGAGGAAGAGGAACGCCTCGGCTTCGAGCTCTGTCGCGCATTTACCCAGCGGACGTAAATCCTTGCTAGGTGCTCCCAATGCTACAAACTCCACCGAACGGGTCGTCTTGTTTAGTTTAGAATTTCGGATCGTTTCGCGCGGAGCTGAGCGGAGAATGCCAGGCAGGCCGCTATGACTAATCGCGCGCTATCGCTCGAAGGAGCAGAGTGGGTCATCTCAGCCGCCCGAAGGCTAAAACGCGCGCGAATCCTTGAAAGAGTAGTAAACGACGAAGGAGAAACGTCTCACCTTCGCTCCGTCGACCTCTTCTTCGAAATGTGTGGCTGCAGTCGGGTCATCG
This sequence comes from Andrena marginata, assembly GCA_963932335.1. Taxonomy (NCBI): domain Eukaryota; kingdom Metazoa; phylum Arthropoda; class Insecta; order Hymenoptera; family Andrenidae; genus Andrena; species Andrena marginata. The sequence goes on from OZ010660.1 coordinate 11,006,577, forward strand.
GTCACTGGACGCGAGATACGACAATTAAACGCGAGTGAGTCACGACGGTGGCTGGCTTACCATATTTTTACGGGGCGGCATACTCAACCAGGTCCATTACTCATGTCTGGACGTAGGTTTTTCTCCTCGATCGCCTTGTTCGGTGCACGCCACTTGTCTGGTGGTTGGTACTAGAGGAGCTGGAGTGTTTTAGTCTCCGTAATGGATGACGGAGAGCTGACGCGCCTTGCGCGGTGTGTCAAGGTTCGTTATTAAGACAGAAAGTGGCGAACATGCGCAGCCAGTGACGTTTGTCCGAAGAAGCTCCAGCTTCTTGTATTTGAACAGTATCCATTGAGTGAATCGTTTGATTGGCTGGCTTCTGGCGTTACGTGTTTATTGCAACGGTGATCGCGTCATTTGAACGAAACTGGCGCTCATCTATTCCTCGTTTATCCACTTAGAATGGCATTTGTTTTGTGGTCGGCGAGTTTATTAGTCATCCCTAAGTTCGCCGGGAACGTTGGAGGAAATCAAGGCTCGTATAGATGATTTACCGAAGGCAACAGACCTCCATTGATCAGTCAGTCGAACAGGAAGGAGAACCGCAAGTCTGTTGTGACAGCAATTTCGTCGACGTTAGTATCAGACACATTTGTAGAGACAGCTCATTGCTGAGTTACTCAGCAAACAAGAAAATAGATACACAGAAGTCTTCAAAGAAGCCGAACGATGGTCAACGACACTGATTTTCCCGAGATACGTATTGCAAATTGTTTTCCAAACGGTGTTTACTTTGAGAAATCAAAGAAAAAAAAATCTAAAAGAAATCTAAATAGATATCAGAGCAGTGTTATTTGGTCTAGTCGATATCTAGTCAGCAAGTTTATATTTATCTTCTTACGCTGCCCATCCTTTTTATTCTCGTCACGCCCAGCGATACGCTTCTGAAATATTAATTACTATATTATGACCTGTACAATCCTTTCGTATCAAGCACTTCTCATTCTTACCCCTCGTTTTATGACGCCTTAAAAATACCCAATAGTATCGTTCGTAGCACATGTACAAAAACTTCTAGTATAAAGAAACTTAGTCAGTTTTGTATTCATTTCGTGCACAACAGGGTCCTGTCTCTTCTCCTAACATAACGAACTAAAATTGTCGATCACGGCACTCAGGGGATCTATGATTTTAGCGCATTCCGTTCGCACTACGTTCAGCTGACTCAGAAGCCATCGGATATTTCCCATGTACTCCCAAGAAACAGCTTACACTTATGATTTCATCGCAGATCGGCTAGCCGCACCTGCATAATTTTGCACTTTCTGCGGCTCGCATCTAACCTTCCTCTACGAATCATAAGATATAATCGGAGCACCCGACGTTTTTAATTTACGACACTTGAATACCCTGCGAGACTCCTGATTCAACTGCGATATTGGATCATACAGTAGCAACTGCAAATGTAACATTGATTTGGGTAATAAAATTCTCGGAACTTGCTCAGAAATAACGGATTCGACAGAGCTATTGGGCCCTAAAATAGCTTAGGCGTGATATTTATTTACCTAGGGACAATCACAATGCCACATTGTATGCTCTAACAACAAAGTTTCCGCCAGCTTGGCTGCGCGCAGTGATATTTTACGGTCCGCGAATATCCGGTCTCGCCTCGCAAGCTCGGGAACCGTTCGCGATAGTAAAGTTTCGTAACAACGAAGTTCCTTAAAAAGATTTTTATCGCGAACGCCGGGTAACCGGTGTAACTAGAGCTGCCAACCGTACTATAATATATAGTATTGTGCTTTATTTTTGTCTAGTGTACTATATACTGTTAGAAAAAGATATAGTACGTAAAAATACTATATTTCCGATACACTGATAAATTTCTACAATGTTTAATTATTTCTATATTCTGCGGCAACATCGAAATTTGAATTTCCGAATTTCAATTTTAACACAGAGGATTTTTTCTATAATGAATATAAAGTGGCGGGAAAGGGAGAAACGGAACCAGTGTATCTATCATAAAAAAATCATCTCATATATGTTAATTAATAATAGGAAATACCACAAAAAGTACACATTTAAAAAATAAGATGTGGTTGTTTTAATGTACTTTTATTTTCTACCACTTTCCTCCGAGAGGTACTAAAACTCTTTCACAATGTACTATATTTTTTACCACATTCGGCCGTAAAGTACTATACTTTCCCGGAAAAAAGTTGGCAACCCTAGGTGTAACCGACCAATTTGCCATTTTTCAAACCACTTCTCGCTCGCTAATTTCCCCGTGTATTTTCTTCGACAGGCGACCAGTTCTCGATCCTAGTCACTCATTAGCTACTGGGCTCGGTTAGTAATCGCTGTCGTCAACGGAGAACACTGATACATATATTACAGATCGGCCATTGTAAATGGAACTTCTTTCGAACGTTCAAAAGTCACTCCTTCGCCCGCCTCGTAATCTTAATTACCGAGTGTTCGAGCCAAGTGAAGTGTTTATCTAGTACCTGAAGATATGGAAACTAATTGGAGTCCACCGACGCTGCGTTTCCGCTGCACTTTCTAACTCCACGGTGCAGGCCAGTCCTGTTGCTTATGCAAATACTGGTCACTGGCTGGATCGTAAGGTATTTTTTATCTCCTCTCTCGCCAGTATTGCGTAACTATTCGCCGGTGTGTATTGTTTGCAAACACGCGCAAGCATTTTCAGCGGGAAGATTACGAGCGTTTACCTCGGTAATTTTGTTGTTTCTTCGAGGAAACAAGGCTGTATACAGAACGGGCGTAAAATGAGGGAGATATTGTCTTTCTAGGTCTAGGAAATTTGGAAAGCGTTCTTTATCCGGTGGCAGCTGTTGCAAATTGCTATCCTAGGGTAAAGGGACCATCTTCCTTCTTCTGTTCATCCACGGAGACTCTTGTGTTTAGATGCTTGACTCCTCCGTAGTACAAGTTCAGTAAAGTATACAAGCAGCGGTGGAGATTAAATATGTAATCTCTGTTTTGGGATTTCGTGAAATATCTCTTCTCGTGAAATATCATGAAATATTTTAATTAAAGAATTGAAACGATTTTGAAATTAATTCAATATGGCAACTGACATATGAGTTATTGCTAATTTGCTAGATGAAATAAAAGTGAATTGTTTTTAATGTTGTCCCAAGCCTTTGCATTTAACCTTACTCAATTTCTTTCGCCCTAACATTTGCGGCCCTCGGCCTAAGTATATGTATACAAATCCGCTCCAGTATGTAACTCTAATTCGTCCATCGTCCGTGCACTGCTCTACAATCCTCGGATGTCGAAATTGGAGCATACGGACACCCCCGCGGTTCGGTAGCCGAGTCCGTGGTGTCCCAGTGTTAAAGTGGCGATGTAATTTACGACTGAACGTCCGCGGGGCAGTCTGCGGCCAGATTTAAAGCGTTTCGGGGAGCCCGCGGAGGCGTAACCTTACGTCTCTTCTCCGAATCTTCTCCGAAAAACCGGTTGCTCGGTTGTGATTCAGGCCGACCTCAAGGTCAGTCAGCAGAGCGTGGCTGAAGTTCAGGGCTCTCAAGGTGCTCTGTCGCGAGTCTTAATAAGCCTCGACGAGGTCGGAGGAGCGGGGAGAAAGAGAGAGAGAGAGAGAGAAAACGCGTCGCGTATGACGTCTGGAGGGATGCGAGAATACCGTGTGTAATAATAAACCGAACTCCGGTGCATGACGCTCCGCGGAACCGGCGATCCGCTCGAGGACAGTAAAAAGAAGGAAAAAAGGAAGTGCCGAGAGAGAAGAGGGGTGGAGCGTGGCCGATCCACCGAAATAACCGGCGATCTATTTTCGGGGCGGCTTTCGCGCGATGCTCCCCGTAGGAAAAACACCGGGAGGGCTGTGGCGACATTTGAATCGGTCATTCGAGGCATCTCGCACGCTTAAGCCCCGTTACGCACTTGCGACAAGTTGCCGGCAACTTGGTCGACAAGAGACTACTTAGAAACCTTTGTTGTTCGCCGCGACCAAGTGCGTACTGAACTCATATATTCCCGTATACCTCGTGGTCGTTAGTGAACCGGTCGCCGGCAACTTGTCGCAAGTGCGTAACGGGGCTAACAGTCGCTTGGGAAAACTACTAAACAGAGAAGATAGAAAGATTCCCTTTCTATTCAGAATCTTCTAGGTTTCGAGGGACTTTGCAATAGAAATTAGAGAACTCCGCGAATCTCTTCACGGGCCGTTAATTAGTCCGCATAATTGGAGACGCTCGCGTGCAATTAAGCAGCCGCCGCGGCCACGGCCCCAGCTTTTACCGTTCCCCGATCCCGCCGATTGTTTCTCGAGCGTGAATGCCCGTAAACGATTCTCGTCTCGGCGCGCGTGCGTGCGCGCAGCCGCGCGAGACATCTCCGGGCGAACGGTAGCCGCGAAAAGGGAAACGTACCGGCGAGGCGCGAGGCGGCCGGAAGTGTCGCGCGAGCCGCAATGCGGGGCTCGTGTCCTCTTCCTTCTTTTTATCGGTGAGATAAGGGGCGGCAACGTGTTTGCAATGCGCCACGGGTACGATAATGGACGCAACCGGAAGCTCGTGTGCGGTGATCGGCTGCCTGCCACACGCCACTGCCAATTTCGAATGACAGTCACACCGGGCGACTGATTTATTTTATTACAAGCAGTGCGGTATGATTCGGAGCGCTCAAATAGCTCTCCGTTTTAGGTACACGTTTGCCCGATAATATCTCGAACCCCACTACTAGCTCTGCACTCTTATTTTCACGATAGTATTCATATAACGAGAAAGTCTTCCCACGACCATACTTTCCTCGAATCATGCAGCTAATACACCTGCAAAGGGGAGAGACGAGAGGTACGTTCAAGGTGGATCGCCTTCTTTGCCCCTCCATTTACGGTTGCCAGTTGGAGTTTTTATATCCGGTGAGAAGCGGAGGTTCGAAGGTCGAGGGAGACCTCGCGCGGCTCGTTGGGGGAAAGTGGTAGAATTATCATTCGGGGGGGGATAAATTTACGGGTATGCATGGTGGTAAGGCGAGCTGCAGAAAATAGGCGACGGTCGATGATTTCACGCGACGCAGAGAAAACCCGTCCGTCTTCTACGGCAAGCTGGAGAAGCCGACAAAAGGTTAACCGGCTTCCGGAAATGGGTAATTTCTTTATTGTACTCATCCGCACACGCGTGACCATTTTTTCTCCCGGTACACGCCTGCGTATGACCTAGCAGCTAGTAACTCTGACTTCCAGACAAAGCGACCGAGCTCCAAGATTTGCCTACTCCGTTACCTCTCTGCTTGAGCATACTGAATTGTTCGACTGAACTCTGCTTCCTCTGGTCTCCTTGGCGATAATAGTAGCCGTAGTCATTTTACCGCGAGGGGACCCGCAGGCCCTTTTGACTCATCCAGCGATGACGCGACGCTTGAAACGAAGGCGACCCCGTTTCTGCCATGAAAAACCACTTTGCGCGACAATAACCGCGCTCGCTTACACGTTAAACCTGCGCGCGTTAGAAAGTGCGGTCGATCCGATCGCCCGTCGAAGACGCGCCTCGTCGGGAGAGAAAATAGCCCGAGACCCACGGTCCCGGTTCTACGATGAAAAGCGAAACACCGATCGAAATCGATATCGAATCGCAAAAACTTCCCGTCGCGGGCAGACCTTTAACGCCAAATTGGGAGCTTTCACGCGGAGTTTCTAGTTGGAAACTCTCTCCTCCGCCTTGAGCTCCATCGAATTCAGATGTTTCTCACGCGGCGGAGCGGTTGGGAATGGTTCTGTCGATGGAGGAACGTATTCGGCCACCCGCAGGTGGCGCATCTTCGTTCGTCGTTATCAACGGCGTTTGCGCAATGAGACCTCAATTAAGCGACCGCGAGAGCCTCTATCGCTAATTGTCTCTATCGGTAGAAAGCCGACGCGGGGTCCCGACATTGTTCCGCCGCGGGTGGAAATTCATTAGGCGTTGAAACGAGAAACCCCGGGTGTAGAATTAATTGCTTCTTAAGCAAATGCTGAATATTTATTCGAGGCACGAGGTGGAGGTGGATAATCAACGGCCTAGCTATGTACGTACGCTCCTCGTTCGCGTTTCGCCGACGTCTTCTGACGATGCATGACGGCATCGCGCATGACTAGACGGGACAATGAAAACCGCCTTCACGCCGATTCCCTTCCTCCCCGCGAAAGCATCGGCGGTACTTTTAGCGCAAGATCGGCCGAGAAATTAGTCATCGAGTGAAAGGTCACGACCGAGACAGTGACTCAGATCGATTCCCCTTTTCTGGGGAGAATGAGCCGCGATCGACAGCCATGTTCAGACTAAAATTCAGATTTACTCGTACAGATATTTTCCGTCGATTTGTCAGATTCGAAATGGCACATCTTTGTGCAGGGGAAAGATGTTTAAATAGAAGGGGCAAGTTTTTTTATCGATACCTTTAAATTCTTCTTTGAAAGAATCATTGTCTACGTAAGACACGTTACGTTAGAATTATTATCATTAGCCCCTTTTTATCGGCCATTCGATTGGCCATAAGGAAGGTAACGATCCTCGTATTTTATCGCCTCCGCGCCCCTGTCTCTGTTATTTCTGTTGTTTGATTTACAAGTCGCCAGGGAGAATCGTTCGCGTTCCAGTTCCGGCGCGACTGAAATGTAACACAGGTCTCGTCGAGGAGATCGAAAAGAATGTCGCTATAAATCATTCCGACAGCCTTCGAAAATAGGTAATTAACGACTTGACTCGTCTCCTCCCGGTGTAGGTATTTATATCATTCGTTCTCCCGCTGAAGCTTGATGCCGAGTTTTTTTTTAAACGTCTGCTGAAATAGACCGTTCCGAGTGACCAGTATAATAGGACGAAAGGTATCCTCGCTCCAATTTGCAGGGTCACAGTTCCCTTAGAGATGTTCAGAAAGACCGAACGACTCTTGGCGAAGGGGGCGGAATAGAGTTGGCGTCGTGGCGTAAATCAGCTAATTTCCGTGAGATTGGAAAAGAACCGGCGAGGGACTGCGCGACGTCCCGTGGGGAATCGGAGGCGACAGCGTTATGACTTTCGATTCGCGGAAACGAATCGTAGACTTATTGTGAGAGAGTGCTTGATCCGAGTCGTTGACCCAACAAAAAGGATTGATTGGATGCAGCGAGCGAATCACCCCCCTTCGGGCGCCGTCGCGACGATTCTTTGCCGCACACTTTAGCACCTATTCGCGGAACGTAGTCCCATTTTAAATGTAAATTAGTATCTGCATCGTAACTGCAGGCGGATAACAGGCGTGCTCGATAACCCGCGTATTCCACTCGCCTCTTTAGACTCTGAAAAGTAACGTAGCACAATTATGTCGCGTGCGATATTTCGACCTAATGTCCCCGCGAAAATGGCGAGAAAGATTGATAGGCTATTGTGAGAAGTAGCGAGATCAAAGAGTTTGTTTACTCGGAAAAAGTGTCGGCATATTGGCTGTCCGACCGGCGGCCAGCGATTGACTCCCCGTATCGATAACAACGAGGTCACGGGACATATTCACCAGTGCCCCGTTGCATCTGCATTTTCCTCTCCTCGCGTTTCTCCCAGTATTCTTGCAACATTCGTCGCGTTTGCGTTTAAAGAACCATCGTTCTTTAATTCGAAACGAGCCATCGTGGTCCTTCGAGAGATGCCAACGGTACTCCTTTCGGAAGTCCTGGAAACTATGAAGCTCAGGTAAAGTTTCGTCGTATAAAATGTACAAAATTCTGGCCCACTTGTAAAGATAACATATTTGCAATGAGACCAAGCTACCCGCTTCTCCGTGCAACAATCCCGACAGAAAAATAACGTGTTCGATTGCCGAGGAAATTCTTATCGCGTAACCACAGACGCAACGCGTGTCCCTTTAAAGTAGCGTAATCGCAGCTAGTGGAAAAATGGGCAAATATGATAATACGAGGCTCGAAGACAAAGTATTTGTGTTCGGTGCAAACACTCCGGCCGTGCGTTTTACACTTACGCGCGTAGTCTGCGAAAAATCTGAATAGATTAGATTAGATCCCTCGTAACCGATATCGCAGACCTCTTTTCTGTATTCCTTGGACGATTAGATGTTTTCAGATCTGAATTTCGTGAAATCTAATTCGTTGTCAAAACTGTTAAATACGCTTGGAAGATCCTTGGAGACACGGAATACCTTGCCCGTGTGTCCCGAATTTTAATCGGGTACCATTGGCCGATATGTTTTCCATTGTAACTCACCTGGATTCGCTGTGGTATCAGTGGTGGATAGAGGAGCGTCGGCGAGGAGGTAGGAGAAGTCGCGTACAGTCCGCGATAAACCGAAGGTGGACACTGTTAAGTCACTGTTGAGTAGCGGCCGTAGGTGAATCGATCCTCCGGTGATCTCGTCACCACCGATCGCGTTCTGGATCCCCAGTGGAACGTGTGAGCTCGATCGATCGACTTTGGAGCACCGAGAGTGTCAGTTAAACCCACGATCGGCCAACCAGTAAAATCGAGAGTGTCGCCGAGTTGTTCTCGCGCCTGGTGGCTCGTTAATCTTCGGTGATCATTCGTGACGTTGATCGATTAATCGATTGAAATGTTAACGCGAGATCGTACCTCGGAGCTCCTTCGCGAGCCTCGAAAGATTCGCGATCGATCGGATCGGCGAACGAATATCTTCGCTAATTTCGCTTCATCGGCGTTAATGCGTCGCTCGTCGAACAGTGCGGCCAATTAACAATTCATGACTCGATAAGGAACCAAGAAAAGTGTGGCGCGTCCGCGGCGACTCGCCGCGAATACACTCGGCGAGGAAAGTGTCGAATCTAAAAATAATTTCGAAAGGGAAAGACGACTTTGCTCCGCGAAGTTTCAGCGTTTCGCGTTAGTCCGATTCGCGCGCGAAAATTGACGATTTCGGTGCACGAGAGGCATGGAACGCGAAGAAATCGTAGGGCCATGCTGTACTTTCGTTGCGGTAAATGTAGAATCGCGAAGCTGATAGACTGCTCTTAGAATATTATAACGAAGGAATCGTGCAAGTATCTTCATCTGCGATTAATACCTTACGATACTTCGATAACGACTAATCTTACGTCGATAAGGGAGAGTCGCGATACACTTCGTGCTTGTCTTTTTACAATTTGCAATTTGTCAATTTGAAGGATGAGGTGGTTGACGCGCGTACATCAAAACTCCACACTGAACACGCGTCTAAGGAATTTATAGATCCCTTGGTTGCGCGAGAGCAGCAGAGATTGCACCAAGCTCGTTGCAAAACACATCCACGTACGCCTAAGCGGCTCCTCGGCAGAGCAACCATCTTCCTCGTCGCAGAATTCATTTTCTCGATCACCGATCTTCTGCTAAATACAGCCGCCAGAAGATTCCCTTTGGTAGAAAAATCGGGTATTCCCAGAAGCTGCCTCGATGGCAATGACCGCGATTCGTCGCTCGCCTTTATGGAATAGCAACGAGCCGATTCAGTTAGCCCCGCCGGTGCAGTTTTCGCTCGAATAGCGCGCACGAAGCCTCGAGAAGTTTTTTTTTCTGCAGCGAACAACGACCGTTTCGGAGATTTCGCCGAGTGACGAAGGGAATCGCGAAAGGAGCGTCGCGGAGATGTGTCGCAAGGGAATTCGTAACGATCGATCGCCTCTAACGATGCACTTTAATTGGCTCGAATCGGGGGGGAGAAAATAAGGGTTAATTGGTTACACGAATCGAAAGGAGCGAGGCTTGCGTAACGCTCGTCCAGTTTGCTAGGCAGATACTTTTCCGCTCGGAAAGAATACTCGCGCAAACAGTCGGCGATCTAATCAACGCGATATAAAAGTCTCTGTGCCAGGATTCTTAGTGATAACTGGCTGGCGTCTCTTTTTATCAGCGCCCGTACAATCGTTCGTTGTAAACGCTCGTATAATACGAGAAACGTATCAGAACTGCTTGCACTCAACACGAAATTGATCGCGAGGAATGTGAAACGAGTATCGGGATCGCCAGGGATTTCGAAAAATTCGCTTTTTATTGGACTTTTAAGAAAAGTTTCATTGAGGTAGAAGATGAAGAAAGTGATAGAGGATCGATAGATTGTCGAGCGAAATCGAGATCAGTATCCACGTAGCTCGGCTATCTTATCTGCCGATCTAATGATAGATTTCACCGGGAAACAGAACGAGCATCAGTCGCGGGAACACTAGCGCCTGTTCCGCGCCGGCGATAACCATAACGCGCGGTTAATTAATTTATTAATCTGTTCTGGGTGTTGCTCAGGGAGCGAGAACAACGTTGCAACATGGGGTGAGTGTGGAGACGGCTCTTTTACTATTATCGGGGCGAATATTTGCCGTGCATTCGTGTTTAAGCAAGTAATGGGGTTGATGGCTCGTGAAAGGGAGCCTCTTGCATCGAAATATTTTCTCCGCTTTCGAGCAACCCTCGCTAGGAAGTAGAGTGGGGTAGAATCGTTCAAGCTGCATCTTGCAAACATACCTGCTTGGTTATAAACGGTCGTCTACCTGAAACTTCCTGTATTCCGTCCTCAGTCCACTGTTATATCAAGGATAGAGCGCAGGGAAGCTGAACAGCTTGCAGGAATAAGTAGAATTTATCCTTTGGCAATGTTTCGCGTGAATTTTTTAGTTTATATTAGCGAAACAAGTTAGGGTAAGTGTGGTCAAGTATTTAAACGGATATACTGGAATTTAGAATTGTCTCTCTTTGTCAAAGTTCAATCGGACCAAATTATGTAGAAAGCTACCAACCCTCTAACTGACAAGAAGTTAGTTAAACGCAGTGTGAATCTCATAATTTTGTGATCTTCCTTTTGCAAAAATTATCAACCCGTAGAACAACTCTTACATTATACAATTATTAAAACTACCAAACCATAGTTCCATTTTAGGCTTAAAGAACAAAGGCTACGGAAAATTTAAAATAATACTAATTACACTACTCACCATTAAGTAACCCATTAAGAAACATTGCAAAATAAGAAATAGAAATAAGATATACCCAATAGAAACAAAGCTACTCTTCTTTCACAATAGAATTCTTCAAACTAAATTTTCTCAATTTCAGATGATTGAGAGTTGATAGCTTTCTGCATAACTTTGGCTTATATCTTAGCAGTTTAAAGTATTTGGAGGACGAAATCGTGAAATCGAAATAGTTTATCGATCCTTGAACGACCATTAACACTACATATTTCAATATCTAATCGGGGACTTTATCACCCACGGTTCACTCCAATCAAGTAATTGTTTTTCCGGGAATCCAAGTAGAATAACACAGCTAAGACTCGGTAACAATAAACGGTTTATAAGGGAAGGGATATTAAACTCAGTGCACGGATCTGACCGACCATACATTTCCTTATTCGTTTCGTGCTTTCTGCACAGAATAATGCTCCGTTTGACGGGAAAGGCAGTAATCGGTGCAGCATCATTTATCAATAGCCGTTCGAAAAACCCGGCAATTCCCGTCGTACGTCACTCGACACCGGCGCGAGAAAGTGCAGGCTGCGAGTATTGTTCCGACCGCCGGAAACGAAATCAACACCCTGAACTTCTCAGGCGCGCTTCACGCGATCGGTGTCGATTTTCCGCGTGCGGTCGCGGCTTCGACACGGGATACACGCGTCGCAAAAGTACCCTGCACCATCCATCTCGCCTCTTCCGATTTCTGCTACCTAAATTACGCGAACCCAGAGGCTACTCATGCCGCACCGGTCCCGTGTCTCCAATTGTTTCTTTATAGACGCGAGGAAGTTGCTAGAGGGCTGCTAATATATTTATTTAAAAAATTGGGGGCGAAGACAGATAAGGAGGAAAATATATCATCATGAATTATTTGTTCGCTTCTTGTTGGCTCTGCAAAGTATAATTTTGTTTTGCGGCTGTTGCAGCGAGGAACGGGCGGTATCCGACACTGGAGGTGGTGTAAGCGGTTCCGGTAGAGCACCGGAAGTCCCTGGCACCGGCAAGGAATTACAAAGGAAGATGGAACGTGGTCTGCACGAGCGTGACCGCGTCGGTGTCCAGGACTTCGTTCTCATCGAGGACTTCCGGAGCGAGTCTGCCTTCATCGATAATTTGCGAAAGCGGTTCAAGGAAGATCTCATTTACGTAAGCAGACGGTTGTTCGCCAATTTGCGTAGCCTTTCTGATGGTTCAAAGATCTTCCAGACTTTGCATATGAATTCGGGAATTTTTAGAGAAGCGTAAGCTAAATATTAGACGACTAAAAGAACTAAGTAGAACTTTGTTATAGGAAGTATCATTCAAGTGTTACTTGGTACTCGCATCTGCCGCAGCTTCGCTAATTCAATTATCCGTACTTAAGACACGTGTTCCGGGATTTATGCCTCGATAATTGTATTAACAACCCGTTCTTCTTCGTTTAATCACCTTCATTGCAACAATTTAAAACGCTCCTTGCAGACGTACATCGGTCAGGTGCTGGTCTCCGTAAATCCGTACAAGAAATTACAGATTTACAACGCGGAAACCATCCATCACTACCATGGAAGGAACTTCTTCGAAGCCCCACCACATATGTAAGAGAGAATTGTGATCCAAGTAAATAATATTACATTCCGTGATTAGTGCATTCATGCAGAACTTTTTTGGTCCAGTTTCGCACTGGCGGACACCGCGTACCAATCCCTTGCGAAGGAGAACCTGGATCAGTGTATCCTCATCTCAGGTACGAAGCAAGTTGGAACAACTTAAGATCCCTTGAACACTGGAACATTGATCTACGAACGCTATCTCCTTTTTCGCGATGCGGCAAACAGCGTATGATTGAAATTTAATGTCCCTTGCACTGGTTTCACAGGTGAATCAGGCTCAGGAAAGACCGAGGCTTCGAAGAAAGTGCTGGAATTCATTGCGGCTGCTACCGGGCACAAGAAGCAAGTGGAGGAAGTAAACGATAAATTGATCGGTAGCAATCCGGTGCTCGAAGCTTTCGGGAACGCGAAAACCAATCGCAATGATAACTCGTCCCGTTTCGGCAAGTACATGGATATCCAATTTAATTTCCAGGTACAAACGAAAGACGTTTCGTTGTCTTTATTAATGTTGTACTATCGAATTACTTTATGTACGAGGTGCTTAAAGAACGGGTTGAAAGACATAGGAAAGATTATTTGATTATCATAAATATCAAGTAAAGGCGAATTAAATATAACGTCTACGGTAATTCATGCCTCGCTCCCTTTTCTTAAGCACCCTGTACTGTGAAATATACTTTTCTACGCACAAAACGAAGACTCTTTTTTATAAATTTATACGATGCAATATCGCATTCGTAGGGAGATCCAATCGGTGGGAATATCTTGAATTACCTGCTCGAGAAATCGAGAGTGGTACATCAATTCTCTGGGGAGCGGAACTTCCACATTTTCTATCAGCTACTGGCCGGAGCAAACGATGAGACTCTGAGGAAATTGTTCCTTAAGAGGAACTTGGATACGTTCTATTACCTCAGCAACGGAGTAAGCTGCTGTGCTTTTTAACCAAACAGCTTTTAAATATGCAGTACGTTATACTTTATTCTTGTTCATTCTGCAGACGAAGGGCACGGTGGACACTATCGACGACGCCAGTCAATACAAAGAAGTGATAAAAGCCATGAGGACCATGGAAATGAGCCAGAAGGAGCAGGATGACTTATTCGGGATAGTTGCGTCCGTTTTGCACATGGGAAACGTTGGTTTCACCGAGGAAGATGGTGTCGCTCAAATCTTGAAGCCAGCTTCCGTTGATGCCGTTGCCACTGTGAGTACATGGAGCGTAGAAGAAAGATGATAGAAAAGATAGTAGAGTTAATGAGTTACACAAAGGTTTATCGGAAGTTAAAGCGACGTAAATTGATTTGCCGCAGTTACTGGGCTGCGACGTGAAGGAACTGGCTGAGGCTTTTACGCATCGCACCATAGACGCCCGTGGCGACGTGGTCGTTTCCCCTTTGAACAGGGAGCTCGCGATTTATGCGCGAGATGCGCTAGCAAAAGCTGTATACGACAGATTGTTCACGTGGCTCGTGACCAGGTTGAATAAATCGTTGCAGCCGGTTCGCAATCCTCCGCGGAAGACAGTCATGGGGATTTTGGATATTTACGGTTTCGAGATCTTCCAGAAGAATAGGTATGAGATCCGTCCAACCGAGCGGTATCTTTAGTAACAACAATTCATTGGAAATATTGTCCTAACAGCTTTGAGCAATTCTGTATAAATTATTGTAATGAAAAGTTGCAACAGTTGTTCATTCAACTGACCCTGAAATCGGAGCAAGAGGAATACCTGAGAGAGGGGATCACTTGGGAGAATGTTCAATATTTTAATAACAAAGTTATATGCGACTTGATCGAGGAGAAGTACAAAGGTGTGTATCCTATGTGCTTATTGCGATATTTTTATGGTAATTGGATGATTAATTTATAGGAATAATATCTTTGATGGACGAGGAATGCCTTCGACCCGGCGATCCCACGGATCTAAGTTTCCTCGAGAAGCTGAATGTGAATTTGAACAATCATCCTCACTATATAAGCCATATGAAAGCGGACTTGCAAACGCAGAAGCTTATGGGGCGAGATGTGAGGCTCGAATATTTTTAATTTACTCTGTAAAATCGTGATCCCTATTGTCCTCAATGCAATCGTACGTTTCAGGAATTTAGATTAGTGCATTATGCCGGCGACGTAACTTACAATGTCCGCGGATTCCTCGAGAAAAATAACGACCTGCTGTTCAGGGATCTACGGGAAGTAATGTCGCACACGACGAACTCTATCACCAAGGTAACTTCGTGGATTTACTTGAAAGCGTTTCCGTTTAACGAGTTGCTCAGTTGAAAATGTTTGGTTTCTTATAGAATGTGTTTGATGTGAAAGATTTAACTAGTAAAAAGCGACCAGACACGGCCATCACGCAATTTAAAAACAGTTTGAATAATCTTATGGAGATCCTCCTGGGCAAAGAACCATCTTACATTCGCTGCATTAAGCCCAACGACTATAAAATGCCCCGTGAGTATAAATCTGGATTTCATTACTTTTTGTCGTTGGAGCACGTTTTCATTTGATCGCTACCTTTCCAGATCAATTCAATGATAAAATTGTGCTGCACCAAGTAAAGTATCTAGGTCTGATGGAGAATCTGCGAGTGAGGCGAGCTGGTTTTGCCTACAGAAGACCGTACGAACAGTTCCTGCAGCGCTACAAGTCTCTGTGTCCGCAAACTTGGCCCAACTACCGTGGCTCGGCTAAAGAGGGTGTACAGATCCTTGTATGCCACCTTGGGTTCGAGCACGACGAATACCGGATGGGCAAGTAAGATTTCTTTAAGAATCAAATGCAGTAGGTTCACAGTTGTGTATATTACGAGAAACTCCTAAAATTGGGTAATGTCTTTTTGGCAGCACGAAGTTGTTCATTCGATTCCCTAAGACGCTATTCGACACTGAAGATGCTTTCCAAGTAAAGAAGCACGAAATAGCTGCCATTATCCAGAGTAAGTGGAAATGTATATTAGCGAGACGAAGATACTTGAAAAAAAGGCAGGCGACAATTGTCTTCCAAAAATATACACGGAGATGGCTCGCGAAACGTGAAGCTGATAGGAGACGGATGGCGGTCATTACTATTCGAAGGTACTGTGGATCAGTTCGCTTGTTTCTACGGGATTTAAACGTTACAGTAAGTAACTATGTATCACAACGATTCTATGCAGATTTATCAAAGGCTTCATCACACGAAACGGACCGCCAACTGAGATTAATATAGCGTTTATCGAGTTAGCAAAGTCCCAATGGTTAATCAAGCTCTCTAAAACGCTTCCTCCTGGCGTCTTAAATAATTATTGGCCTCCCTGCCCGTACTCCTGTCGAGAAGTAAGATACACGATCTATTACTTTGATATAGTTGAACATTTTGTTTAGAACGAACAGATAATACTAATTAAATACTTTCAGGCCTCTGAACACTTGCGTATCATGTATAAAAAGTGGAAAGCACGTAACTACAGGTTGTCTCTGTCAAAGGAGGACAAGGAGCAGTTCGAATTAAAGATTTTAGCCGAATCTCTGTTTAAAGGGAAAAAGAAATCCTACGCTAAATGTTTGGGCCCGAGATTCCAAACCGATCGACTTGGCGCGGAGTATAAACCGCTGCGGCAGAGTTTCATCAGCAATGTGCTTCCTAGGGATGAAACTATAAAGGTAGAATGTCTCCCTAAATTTCTTTCATATCTCTATTAAAATGCAGGTGATTGTAATAAGAAAATTTCGTCCCGTTTATTTAGTACGCCGCTCCTGTTATTAAGTATGACCGACACGGTTACAAACCTCGCGAAAGGGTACTAATTTTAACAGAAAACGCAGTGTATATTTTAGACACTTTGAAAACTTTCAAGCTTAAGCATCGACTACCTTACAAATCTATCGAAGAATTGGTTGTTACGGGGGAGTCGGATAATTTACTGATTGTCAGGATACCGCCGGAATTAAAGAAAGACAAGGTTTGTCATTGTTGCGCTATCAAACAGATATGTAATCTGTGACGTTTAATTACTTCTCCCGTTTGTATTTTACTCAGGGTGATTTAATATTAGAAGTACCAAATATAATAGAAGCATTAACGAAAGCAATCGACATCACCAGCAATCCAAATATTCTTAAAATCGTTCATACAGAGTCGTAAGTATAGAAACAGATATTGGTCCTTTCTAACAGATGCATTAATAATGAACTCTTGATTTCAATGATATTTTAGGGTCTCACACAAACTAGTCAGTGGCAAAGAAGGTGTAATCGAGTTCAGAACTGGCACTACACCAGCTATTAGTAAAAACAGACAAAGCGGACATTTGCTAGTGGTAAATACAAATTAAAATTTGTATTCAATGCGAAGTAGTCATTGAAAAGCCCTTTGACTGATATTTACGCATAATATTACAGGTGGCATCCCCATAATGTTTGGAACGAGTTTTGAACAGGGATAATCGTGTACTTAGAAGAACGTGTTCAGCATAGAAAGTATGATATACGAAGCAGCCTTAATCAATGTGATCAAGAATGGAAGACTATTAAGAAGAGATAATATATTAAAATTAGTACATTTGTTGAACGACAACTCACAGTTTTGTACCATGTTATATGATATCAGTTGTGTAAAGTATCTTGTGAAATAATGTTTATTTTTGTAATTAGTGGATCCC
Organism: Andrena marginata; assembly: GCA_963932335.1. Taxonomy (NCBI): domain Eukaryota; kingdom Metazoa; phylum Arthropoda; class Insecta; order Hymenoptera; family Andrenidae; genus Andrena; species Andrena marginata. The sequence goes on from OZ010660.1 coordinate 11,023,759, forward strand.
CGGAGAAATGAAAAACTTTCGCGAACAATATGGATTGCTTAACAATAGAGTATCTGTGCCTTTTATGAAATTATTATCGACTACCTAATCGCACAACATAATTTATTACCGAATGTCTTGCAGGTGCACTAAAATACTTCCTTTTTCTATATTTATATCATGTAAGTCATTGTGCCATTGAGAATGCCTCATGTTCAGAATTATCTTATGAAATATTGACAATATAATATTAAGTTAAACTAATAACCCGACTCTTATTTCTCCTTCATTAAAAACACAAGAATAGATAACTCTAAAGTACTAAAGTAGTCTGCAAAATTATTATATGTATTTAAGGACGCGGTTTGTACCAAATAAAAATAGTTCAATTATAAAATGTTAAATTTCTTTTATTTCACCTTCAATTCCATTTTGTAATACAGAACATTATTTACAGATATATTAACTCGGACTAAAAGCTAGGTAAGAAAAGCAATTCCTTATCTTAAGATAATATACTTCGCTATTTCTTCTGTGAAGTAGAAGGTGCTTTGTTTGTAAGCGTCTTCTTCCCCCCCAAGGCTTTTTCGCGTAGCTCGTTCTCCATCGCTTTGTTAACATTTCTAGTGATCATTTGCTTCAACTTGTGGGTTTCCTCGAATTTTCTCTTTTTTGGCTGAATGGGTGCATCTATAGATCGAAGAATTTAAACATTTTAATGATACATTGAGCAGAAATTTACGTTGACTGAGATGCACAAATTCCTCCAATTACAATTAATCTTTGATACTAATTAAAGCCACTACATATCATTACGTTTACATGTATTGTTCAAATATACTTGTTTTTGGAAGGCGCGTTAGAGTGAGCGGTTATGAAATCGAATGTACATATAAATATTACTTACTATTGCGACGTTTTACAGCAAGCCCCTTCTTATTTTTATCTTTAGCTTTTCCTTTGACTGACGGCAACTTTGTTTTCACCTTTAATTTTCCCTGCGCCATCTTTTAAATCTTCAATGGACAATGATAGTTTCCGCAAAGATAGTAGTATCAACACGCAACACGTGTAGGTGCAGAAACAAGCCGCTCTCTGGTCTCAGGTTCGCCAGTAATACCTTAAATGCACGAAGACGAGAGTAAAAAAGCACTTGCAGCTTGTAAGTGATTTATTTAGTTACTTAGTTATTGATTTGACAACTTCTACGTCTTGGTTAGGAGGACCACGGTATTGTGCAATAACATTGGTAATTCATTGCTCTAAATAGCGGTTAAGTATTCATTTGGTTTATGGCAAACAAATACTAGTGGCGCGTAGTGGTAACAGGTATGAACTAAAGTGGACGGCAAAATACGCCTAGTTTGCCAGTTTTAGGGAACCGTGAAACAAAGTTGGCTTCACCTACCGTCGCCGTATTTTTACGAACATTTCGCCAAATCCTTAAATCGAGTTTTTAGTCGCTACATCATTTCTACACCATTTCGACATCATTCCAACTCTATTCGACACATGGTTTCTACATCATTTTCACGCCGTTTCAATATCACTACTCCGCTCTTTTTCAACATTGCTGCTATCATCATTCTTACATGGTTTCTGTACCATTTCAACACAACACTCCCAGGCTCTATCAACGTTGCTGCCAGTTGCTGCTACGTCATACTCACATGGTTCCACCCCACCCCCCTATTCCATTCCTACACTAAACCGAACCTGGACTTAGCGTGGGAACGCAACAAGTTGCCAAGAACGGATGGCAACTTTTCTTTTCGGCCTGCAACTCAAAAAACCCGAAATTTCACCTCGCAACTTCTCTTGAAGGTGCAGCGCGAAAATCTTCTCGTAGATGCGGCAACTAAAAAACGGCATGTTCCGAAATTCGTTGCACGAATATTGCACCTGTGGGAATTTTTTGTGCGAACAAAAAGGAAAATTTCCATCACGCAACTTATCTTGCAGGTGCAGCAACTAAAAACGACCTGTTCCGAAATTCATTGCACGATTCTTGCATCTGCAAGAGGGGCAGAATTTCGCGCTGCACCTGCAAGAGAGTTGCGAGGTGAAATTTCGGGGTTTGAAGGTGCAGCGCGAAAATTTGCAGGTGCAGCTCAAAACACAACAAAGTTTAAAACCGAGATTTTATCCTTCGGGCCCGGGCCTCAATTTGCAACATTGTTGTAAATTTTGTTTGCAAGTTTGTTGCATTTTCGTGGGAAGCTTAAAACCTGTTTTTCATGTTATGGGCTGTGGTGTATGACGTTGAAAATGTAAAGTGTGATGTGTGAAATGTAGACGAAATGCGAATGATGCAACGATGTGGGAGTAGAGTTAGAATGATGTTTAAAGAGTGTGGAAATGATTTAGCAACAGTGTTAAAAGAGCGTAGGAATGGTGTGAACTTGGTATGAAAATGAAATAGCAATAGTGTTGAAACAATGTATAAATAACGCAAGAATGATATAGGGAGAATACCTGAATAACGCGTAGAATGAATTGTCATCGCCGCTTTTATAATATATAACTTTGTTGCATAATATGTACATACAATAGAGCGTCAATTATCCGAACTTCGATTAACCGAACCGTCGATAGGTATCCGAACCAGTGCTTGCACATCGCTATCCCCACCACTTCTTCGAACCGGTGTAGCGGTATCGAGTGATTGAGATTTGCGTAATATAAATTAATGCAGTAGTACTCTTGAATTTAATAAGTAATTTTAGGTGTAATTCCTATAGTAATAAACTGTGTAAAGTGCATGCATGCTTCATTCTCCGAACTGTTCGATTATCCGAACAATTCGAATTTCCGAACCACCTCGGTCCCAAGCCGTTTGGATAATTGACGCTCTACTGTATATTGTAATATATATTGCATGCATATGACACTTAAATACAGTGAGGCAATTGCAATAAAATGATTACACACGTAAAGGGGGATTATAATAAAGAAATATATATATGTACTCCTTATTCCCGTTACCGAGTCACTTTCGAGTAATCGCATACTGAAACCTGCCAATTACAAAACGAAAGAGAATCCGCGAACCTTTGAATTGAGTCCATTCATTGAGATAAAACTTTCAAGGATACGACGAATTATAGCGATATCTTTATCGAACATTCGTTTATCTAATCATTAACATAACTGACTTAGTAGGCAAAAGCATTGAAAATTGAATGCACCGCGTTCGACAGTTTGTAACATTCACCGCGATTCGTTCCGTTTACACTTCACGGAACATTGTCTCTTATGTTTCGTTTCAGTTTTCTTAACCTACCACTCGACACAAATATATAATCTAGAGTAAAGTGAAAAAAGAATGGCATTCTCAAAACCGAATATAATTCTACAGCTTACCAGTGCGTATTTCGAGCGTCTTTATACCAGTCCAATAAAAACCAAAGCAATCACCAGGTAATTATGTTGTTCTAAATCAACACGAAGTATTTACAAACTAAATATAGGATCCATTAGACTCAACAATTATATTTAATGATAATACCCTTCCATTTTCGCAGTTGCATTATCGCCGTTGCCGGCAATTACTTATCGCAAAAGATTTCTGGAGTCAAACATGTCAACAAGGACAGCTTACTCGCCTTTGCTCTTTTTGGGTAAATTTAAATAAATTGCAAATTAAATCCAGCAACTTCCTTATGTTATAAAAATAATATTCTTTATAGATTACTCTTCGGTGGTCCTGTACCGCATTATTTTTACATGTATATACATCCGTTGGTGAAGAATCCTCTCATACTTTTGGCGATAGAAAGATGCGTGTACATGCCATGTTTTCAAGCACTAGCACTGTACATGTTAGCTCTGCTAGAGGTACATCTATCTTTTTAATTATGTTTTATAAATTTTGAGTTTAATTTCTAAGGGTTTACGATCATCATAATAAATTGCATTTCCCGCAGGGTAATACACATAACGATGCTTGCAAGCAGATGAAAAAATTATACTGGCCTATACTTGCCACAAATTTAAGATACTTAACGTTGTTGCAGTATATCAACATGAGATACGTTCCACCAGTGGTAGGTTTTGTCCGTAGCTCGAAACATTTAAAAAACCACAAATCTCAGAGGAGAATAAGAATACATGTATCTAACAATTCCTTTCCAGTTACGAGTTTTGATGGTAAATTTGATTGGGTTCTTCTGGACTGTATTCCTTGCGCAACAGAGAGCCAAACAAGAAAAGGTCAAAGGTGGAAGGAAGTAATATATTAATACACGAAGATAACTCATCAGTTACGATGATTACGAAATATATAAAGAGTCCATGTCTGCGAAGGGGAACATATTTTCTATAAGACTTGTGTAAATAATTTCATTCCAATGTCAAATTTTTTATTTTTGTGCGTAATTTAAATATAGTCGATTATTTGTATAAAATATATTAGGTAAAGAAAGTATAAATAAAGTCTGTAAACATTTTGAAAGAAACGGAGTCCCCTTTCTTTTTTAAGCCTTTTGATTTAATCACACAACAACAATACAGAGTATATTACAGATATAATCAGAATCTCTTCCATTTCAACGATGGTAACATTCGATGACTGTAAATTATGAATAATAAATATAGAAGTCAACAGCCATGGTGGGCAAAATTTAACAGATTTTAGAGTTTCGTGATCGTATAAACAAATCTTATTTTACACTCCGTTAAACTGTACGATATTGTAAAATTTCAGACCTATCTTCGTATTAATTGTACAAAACAAATGCTCGGTGATAGGTGTGCACTTATATTACGTTGGTGTTATATAGATATGCATCAATGAAAGGATAATATTGCAACACCATGACGATTGACAATCTCCTTTTTTTTTATTAAAACTGAGTCAGTCGTTATGCAAGAGCTAGTTCTAAGCTTGTTTTCTCTCCTACTTATAAACAACGTAGACTTTCCAAATACGACTTTTAACCCTATACATACAGTTTCAAGACTTAACTTTGAAGAATCGAGACTAGTCTAATTGTCTTTTGGTATGCTGCCTGGCCTTACAGCCAAGAATGAAACTTTCCGACTAGTATTCAGATAAATTGAGTATCGCAAGTTACGGAAGGTTTGAAAAGTTCGACAACACTTTTCCGTACTTCTTTCTTGCCCCTAAAGTTGACTATAATGACTAGCACAGTATAACATTAATAAATAAATAAATAAATAAGTTAAAAAATAAATAGACGAATAAATAAAATATAGAATTCTTTAAATATCGAGTATCTAAATTGGAAAGAAAATGAGCAAAGTGCTAATACTTCGTTACGGACAGTAATATCTATGTACAAAAGGAACAGGTGTAAAGCATTGCACTAAAACATCAGTTTCTAATTCTCTGAGAAATTGATAGATCATTTCAAAGAATGCTAGTGTTTTAACCATTAATGGAATATCTAAAATTTGACTAGCTGGTGTTTGTATAACAAACAATTACATGATTTGAATAATCACGTGGACGTTAGAACTACTACAGTAGTCTTGAATGAATCGTCAAATAATATAGGTAGCTATTCGATAATAATGTGAGATCTTAAAAAGCTGCAACTAACCACGACTAATGATGCTTATAATCATCATTGCATCCTTATTGCTTAAGTATTCGAATGTATGTAAAGTTTGCAAAGAACATCATAATAATAAATGGAGACTTGAAGTTCTCAAAAGTTGCGACACAACACAAACCATGGTAATGACTAATGTCCCCTTTCCGAGAACGATCGTATTAAAAAATGTTACCATGAAGTTATCCTTATTATTAAAATATCTTCTTGAGTTACTCTTGCACGTATGTCTTTGGAATCTCACTCGAATTCATAAAATCATAGAATGAGCAATTGACTAAAACTTTCCTATCGTTTCTTGTCAAAATTCATGCTACAATTAATCCTTGACCAATATCAATAGAAGTGTATTACATTGTATCTATATACCATCGAAAATCACTTAACGGCTAATTGAAACAAGAGTAGAGTTATAGGAACAATATTAGTGTTAGTCGTCAAAAACAAAGGAGGATTGTTTCTAATGACGTACGTACTAATACTGAAACGAATGGCCATTATGGTGGATCACCATCGATGAGTATTATTAAGTCATGAGATCAGAAGTGTAAATGCGTATTCAGAATTTACAGGGACTTAAAGATGATGCACCAAACTCAGAATGGTGTCTTCTCTGCATCTTTAAATTATGCTTGCCGACATAAGATACTGCATTAAAATTCATTGGAAATGTGCCATGCGAATGTTCAACATCACAAACACGATTCTCCTGCAGTGTAGGAGTTTTAGAAAAAGCATCAGTGGATCTTCCAGATTCGCACGCACCATTCCAGATCCGACACATAAAAGGAATCGTCGAGTGTCTTTAGGGATCCGCTTGATCACTTCAACGCGTGTACGATGGACTCCGACTTGGGGAACAACTTGACCGATGACTTGGACTTGACCAATTACTGTGTCTGCTGCTATCTGAGCTACTCGGTGACGAAGGTGGTGTCGGAGTAGGTCGGTGATACGGAATTGGTCGTTTCCTTGCGCTAAAATTAATCGCCGTCAATATTGTGGCTGCATACACGTAAACACTTATATGCAATAATAAAAACACATCTGTTAAAATTCATAACTGTGAAGAACTGTTAGGTGAATCAAGATATTTGCCATCAGATAATTAATATTAGAAACGCCTGGATCAACCTACGCTATTAGAATTAACGTTTTTAAGTGGTATTAAAGAGAGGAGCGCGCCAAAGAAACCATGCAATGCAACAGAAAGAACATGCAAAATAAAAATTGTGTCACTTACCTTGCCATAACTTTTATCATGGAAGGCGGTGGGTTAAAAACGTATCATAAAACCATAATAAAAGAAATGTCCAACTAAAGAAACAGGCTTGCTTTGGTAGCAGTAAATACATTTTATTTGTGACTGACATAAAATAAAAGAATCTCTACTGTAAATGTTTGATTTACAATAATTTATAAGGGAAATACACGCATGCTACATCTATATAATATTTGTAGATCGTTTTGTAAGCGATTAGATACAAATGAAAAGAGAACAAAAAGGTAAAGGAAAAATCATACAAACACAAGTGTACTCGGATTGACTTTAAACGACATTCTTGTATCGGTGCGGTAGAGTAAATGTGGATTACTCCGAAAGATGAAATAATACCGAGGCTCATTGATTATTGAACGTATTGTTTACAGGTTGGAAATTACTGTAACGCTTAAAATACAGTCCCTTAGAAAATTATTGATAAACTTGTAATTCGGCATAGCGTTCACAAAGTTATAACAAAAGGACACGATCCGTTACACTTAATCATTAATCGTTAAGTTAATCTTCGCATCAGCAGCTAAGCTGCTTCTAATTACTTGTACGAGAAGAAATAAAATTCGACATATCGTGTTTACTACTACGCGAACGGTAGGAAAGTAATAGAAACATCTGTGCGAAGCCGTTACTTTATCTTCTATGCCTGTCCCTCGATCTGTCCCTGTAGGACACAACACAAAATGGCATTAGATTAAACATACAAAAGTAATGGTGGCAAGACTTATCAATATCGTCATTTTACTATTGTTTGCTTTAACGCCCGACTTTTCTAACTCGATGGGATCGCGTGAAAGGCGAGTCAACGACGGAAAATAAAATGAAAACGTAAAAAAAAAAAAATAAACAACAGAAGAAGGTAGGTTTGAAAAGATAAACATTTCTACGACTGATGCAGTGGGCTTACAAAATTTGGCATGGTGCGCTGTAAAATCTGCTGCTACAATATGGAATTCTACTGGTCAGAGTGCCTACCTTGTGATACGACGTCTGTCTAGGAAACTAGGTGAACCGTGACGTCGAGGTATAGACGGGGAACGAGATCTGCTAGAAGCTGAACTACTGGACGTCGAGCGGGAGGACCTGCTGGAAACGCTGCTCGATGATCGCGATGAGCTAGAGAAACTTCGACGACTGTGCCTTGAACTGAACATAAACAAGGAACATTTAATATAAAATATCGTAACATATCGCAGGAATAACAGAACCCTCTTACCTCGCAGAAGAACGCGAACTGCTTCTGGAGCGGCTCCTCTTCTCCTTGTCCCGCGATATCCTGGACAGGGATCGCGAACGGCTCCGCGACTTCTTCGACAACGATCGGCTCCTGGATTTTTTCGACAACGACCGGCTTCGCGATTTCTTCGACAGTGACCGACTCCTCGATTTCTTCGACACAGAACGACTCCTGGACCTCTTCGACAACGATCTGGTCCTGCTCCTGGATCTCGATTTCTCCGGCGAACGAGAGGGAGACTTTTTCGAGCGCGACAGAGACCTCGACGCGGAGCGTTTCGATTCCGAAGAGGATCTCGATCGACTTACTCGTTTCTGTCTAGCTGGAGATTTCGGTGATTTCTTGGATCTTGCCGGAGACACCGGGGACCGGTGCCTGGGAGATACTGATTTCTTGCTTCTCGACGGAGAGCGCGACTTCTTTTCTCTGGAGAGAGATCTTGGTGAATGATGTCTAGGTGATCTCGAAGACCTTTTCTCCAACGACACCGATCTTGTGTAGGACCTAGAAGGTGATCTAGAATAAGACTTCTCTCTCGGAGAATGCTTTCTTGAAGCAGGTGGGCTCTTTTTCGAGGTGCTCGGAGAGGCAGACCGTTTCGAGGTTTTGTTCGCATTGCTCGGTGGTAGAGGAGGTGGAGATTCGCTTGGAGAACGTAATTTCATAGCTGCGTCTTTGTGACAAACGGGTGGCGAGTGCGAGGATGACTTACTCTCTTTCCGCAACGCGATCGGAGAGTCCTTTTTAGAGGTGCTCGGAGACTTTGAACGATGGTTCGTTTTGGACGTCACGCTTGGAGATCTGGAGTTAATCTTGTTTAAAGTTTGCGGCAAAGGGGGAGGTGATTCGCTGGGCGATCGTATTTTGATCGCTGCCTCTTCCCGGGTCAACGGTAACGCTGGTGAAGGCGATCTGCTAGATACTGGCGACTGAATAGCGGGTAGATGGGCTATAGGTGACTTCGACTTAGACTTCTCTCGAACGGGACCACCAATGTTTTGTACCATTTTTGGTGGGTCATTTGGTAAAGCAATATCAAGTATACTCTCCTCTTTCTTCTCCATTTTAACCTTCACGGGGCTTATTACCTTCTTGCCCAGGCTTTCTCTAGCTTTCGCGGCAAGGCCACTTTGCAAACGCTTCAGAGTATGCAGTTCCTTCATTTTCTCTTCGTCCTCTGGTTTCGGTTCGTCGTCAGCCATGTCAGTTTCGTCTTCGCTCGAGGATCGCAGCCTGACCCTCGGCGTGATCGTCCGCATCTTTCTAGTCCTAGAGCTCGATCGTGACTTCCGTCTGATGTCCTGACCCTTCTTCTGATCTCGTTTCTTCTTGTCTTCCAATATGTGCTTGTACCGTTCTGGATTCTTCCTCACCGGAGAGTAGCTCAAGGTGGATCGTCGAGATCTACTCCTTGTCCTGCTGCGGCTTCTTCGGCGATCCCTCGACTTCTCTCGTTTCTCGCGCTGCCTCCTAGGCGACTTTGATCTCTTTCGAGAGTCGGATCTCCTGCGTCTGGGTGCCGGCGACACTCTGCGTCGCGATCCATAACGTTCGTACCTCGATCGACTTCTGCTTCTGGAGACTGAGTATCTGTTGTATCTTCTGGGAGATCTTGAAATCCTTCTTCTTCTCGGCGAAGGGCTGACTCGTCGGGACCTGGAGTATCTCCTCGGAGACCTTCCTCTCTCGACTCTGGTTCTCGACGGTGATCTGTGTCGCCTTGGCGGCGGACTCTTGTGCACAACCGGAGACTTGTCCCTTTTCTCGGACACGACCTTTTTAACTGGAGAATCTTTCTTTTTAATGGGTGGAGTTTCGTTTCGACTCTTTTCTTGCTTCTTTGGTGAACGGTTCGATCGAGGTTCTTTCGTGGTAATCTCTGCCTCTTCGTTTTTAGACTTTTCCACGGCTTTATCATGTTTTATAGATTTTTTCGGTCTCTCCGGAGAACTGAAAATTAAGAAATTTGGTATATTGTATTAAGCCCTCTCTTTACCAAGCACATATAATACTCGGAGATGCTCGTTTCCTGTAACGTACCTGTCCGACGAGCTCTCGGATGACTGATGCTTCCTCTTGACAGCTACTTTTTTCTTCTAAAAGAAGAACAGCACAGATTACTAAGTTAGACAAAATCAGGTAGTGAACACCAATCATGCATATGTACTTGTTTGTAGGATAAAAAAATATATCGCAAAATCTTTAAAGATATTCTGGAGTCTGCTCATTCGGTGTGGTACAAGTTCATTTAATAGATAAACTAAGATGTAGAGAGTGTTCGGACTGAAAGATTGTAAAGTGTCAGTAAAGATAGCTATCAAGAAAGTAGGAATCAGATAAAGTTGATACATGGACGTTATATGCACTAATTCACTTCGCATCGCACCTATATCGAAGAACAAGCAGTCTCCTATTGTTACTTTCTCGTAAATGTGATGGTGCTCGACACAAAACGAGTGAAAGGCAACAACAATCGCAAAGTTTGTACGAATATAAATCACAAATTATTATTACATTGAGTAGCGGCATATCTGGTACTCACTCAGGGAATATATCCTGTCAAATGGCGCTGATAATTACAAACAATACTGAGATTTACACTTTTGAAATAATGACTGTTAACTTGAAATCAGATAAAAATCTTTACAGAAACAAGCAATGAGTCATGCTTATTCAAAGATAGGCAGCAACAAAAAATGTTCGATAATCCAATGTTAATTAATAACTAATCGGGGAAAATGAACGCAAAGTAGATGTTACATGCTCCTGCTTCACGTGCTAAGGTATATATGAATAATATATATGTATATATATATATCTATTAATATGTATAGATATAAATATGTATATGTATATGTATAGAAAGAGACAGGTAGATAGAAATTTCATATCTGTTTCCTTTGCATTATATTTTCCCTACCTCATGTTTTTCTTTTGCTTCCGCCTTAGCCTTCTTCTTCTTCTTTTTCTTTTTCTTCTTTGACTCAGTTTCAGAAGAGCTGCGCAACGTGTAATTACATTATACGGAATAAAAATACAATAGGCGGTGTTTAAAAGCGTTCGGCGCAAAAGTTACGCGCTTTCGCTGTTACCTGCTATCATCCGAAGCTTCGCTAGAATCACTGTCAGAGGAACTAGCCTCGGCCTTCTTGTGCTTCTTCTCCTTTTTCTTCTTCTTGGACTTCTCTTTCTTCTTGTTGGGCTTCGGCGATTCCGACCTAGGAATCACATTTGTCGTTATTCCAAGTGTCTCGCCCATTGCGATTATGATTTGGTGTTTTATTTTTCTTTTAAATAATATTCTGTTTTTAATTTCTTGCAGTGGGCGTCTTCCTGTCGACAAGTGCATACCTTGTGCTGACAATAAAGAAAGCTGTAGTACAATGTATCCGTGTGTGAAATAAATACTTTTATATCTATGATACAAGCTACCCTGCTCTTAAACGACATCGACCAACGTAATGAATAAATTCGAAAGTAAATCGAGAACAGTGTACCCCGATGGAAATTTCGCGCCGAACTATTTTCAGCGCCTGGACAAGGTCTCAAATTCGAAGATAAAACTAACTTGTACATACATGTATATGTATAGGAAATGCAGCGTGTAGACACTCCCGATACTTATCGATATTTATAAAAGGAAAAGAAAAACCGCCTCTTTCTTTCACTGCAATCCCAAGTGAATTAAGTAATAAAAATATAAATACAACGATACATATACAGGTGAAAGTCACAATATCGGGCTATAGCTAACAAACCGACTACATAATCGTTTATTTGAAAGATTTGGTTTCTCATAAATTCATTGAAATCTCGTTCGAGCTGTCTGCGGCGCGTGGCGCTTATGCAAGACCACATCTTTCAAAATGTTACAAAAGACAAGTATACAAAATATGAGGAGTATTGATATAATATGGGATTAGCATTACCTTGATAACCATCGATAGGGACGGACTTGTCAGAAAAAAATAGAGAGATGACATTAACAACAAGCTTTATCGATAACAACAACAAAGATAGAAATGCATGATTCGCGCGTCAGATTGTTACGTTATTTGTCAAGAGAAACCCGCGTTTATGCTGTATATCAAGTAAATGTTTGCCAGTATCGTTTTACTCAGACAAAGGAATTATCGATGCATCACCGACGTTACGGGATATCGAGGTACAGCAAACATTTACCTCGAATATGCGCCTATTAGACAAATTCCTAAGCACAAGGCAACGGGCGGACTCGATTATCTTTTTTCTTTTCTCGGCACAGAGATTATATATCGGTTTTTGAGTGTTTTGGAAAGTAGACGCGACGACCACACTTACCTACTGGAGCCTACTGGGTAGGCACTCAGTCCTCCTCAGTTCTGTTTGAAACAGAGAAAGGTGTATGGGACATGAAATAGTAGGTGAGTCATGAGTCAGTATCTGACAAGAGGTGTGTAGTAAGCAAATGAACGAGTGTGGACCTTGCGGTAAATGAATAATTAACTGGAGGGAGGAGAGGAGTCACTACAGGGGGACGGCCGTTCGGTCTTGGAGCCTGGATTCGTGTATGCAGCTTCAAACATATTACACAGAATGATCAATTAGTCCCATCGCGATGAACCTACTCGACTATAGTATATGTATTATTATATTGCACTATAACATAAAATATATCGGGCACTATACCGTTACTACTATACTATACAATGCTGTAGTATACCGTTGTTAGTACTACTGCTATAGTATACAGTGTACGTTATCGCTAAATATATCCTAGTGTGTAGAATATAGTAATATAACTACTATAGTCAATCTCCGAGGTCTATTACTCGTGAATTATCAGTGACAGTGATCGGTTACGTTGAGAATCCAGCCTCCACTGACCCGTGCACAATTACGTTGTCTTTTACCTTTCCTTCTTGTGCTTCTTCCCCTTTTTCTTCTTGGTCGTGCTGCCGGATCTTTTTCTCTTCTTCTTCTCCGGAACGGACGTCGTGTCCGGAGCTGGACTAGGGGTTCGCACTAATTCGTACACTTTGCTCGCAGCAGCTCTTGCCTCCGCTTCGCGCGCGTGCCTCTCCGGATCTAGGCTACTTCCCTCCACGAAGAACTCCGAAATGCCGAAGGCCTCCCGCAGTTTCGCATTCTTCTCTTGCTGGGCCTCGGCAATCTGATGTGTTTCGCGAACACTGCAACAGGAATCACATACGTCTCAATCCACGATACGATTGAAAAGATCGTCGACAACAGTGGCGTCCTTAATGAAGGGAACCGCTGGACCCAGCTCACTCCAATCGGATCCAAAGTTATCGTGGTACACCATACGTGACACAGCAGCCTTCAAGTTTGGGCACGGAAGCCCGGAGGGCACGCGATCGTCGATATCAATCCGAAGACACCTTTGTACGAAAGAAGGCCGATCAATGTCGAGAATAAAAATAAACACACCGGGGAGAACATCGTGACCTATATTGTTTGTATTATTAATTTTTTCATCAAAGATAGCGGAGAGATTGGAGACTAATGCCGAAGATGAGAATTCGTACCGCGTCGAGATCTTCACCGTCATCGCCGCGCGTGTGGACCTCTCCGAGGAATTCACTGAGGTCCAATTTCGCGACGATCCATAGAGAGACTCGCGAGCTTTAGGCTGGCGAAGGGTGCTGCGCTGGGTGCCCTGTTGTCCCTCAAAGCGGCCGAGAGACGATGGTTGTCGAAGAGGCGACCGGACAATGCGGCAAAAGCAGTGACATAACACTGGAGAAAGAGACTATAACACCGAGGAGAAATCGAGGCGGCCCCTCTTCTTCCCCGCGAGTGAAAAGCAGCAAGCAGCGAGGCCGGGGTCGCTCGAGCCACCCCTACGCCAACGCTCGGGCGCGGATCAATACAATCCAGCTGTTCTCTTTTCTGGTATCCCTTTCGCGCCACTCGCCCGCTACACACTCAAATTCACGAGCCAACCCCGCTTCCTCGCTCTTTGCGAGCCACCCCACTTCGATCAAACCCGGGTCAGCGGGTAAAAAATATTTCCCTCGCCCTTTGAACCGCCGCTCCCCGTTCCCTTCCACGGCAACATACACCAACCCCTCAGATTTATAATTTCTTATTCGAATTTCTCGCGAAGGTCTGGTTGAAACATTTGTTGTTTCCGTGGACGTTGAAAAATATGACTTAAAAGGTAGTAGTTATTTACGGGAGAATGCCTCCCTTCCACAGGGGATTGGGGAGTCAATGGCATGAATCACCCCTGAGCTTGCCAAGCAGAAAGAAACTGTTTGCTTTTTTAATCCTCAGCTTGCCCCCGTTGCAATTTGAATATTTTCCAGGCCTTTTTAATTACTGAATCTGTAACGAGATGCTCGCGTGTTAACGTCAACAACCATGAAGGGTATTATAACCGACTAGCTGAAGTCGCAAATAGGATCGATGAAAATCTTTTATGGTATCTCGCGAGCGGTTTTCGAGTAGGGATTGTAGAAGATTGAAGAAAATAATAATCTACTGTCCGTATGTAAAGCTATTTTTTCCTGGTTTCTACCTAATACTCTGCCACCGAACGTATCAGATATCCTGGTGGAACAAGTGGAGACCGATAATCTGCGGTTGGAGAAATCCAATTCCGTGTGTTACCCTTCTAACACGAGCATCGAGAGAGTTAACCCAGATTTATTTGTAAAGCTGACCCGCGCCTCCAATTTCGCGGTAAAGATTTCTAGAGTTTTCTTCGGTGAAAAGCTTTGGGGCACCTAATTTGGGGATTAAGTTCTCCGATTATACTGCTCTGTTCGAATAGAAAGATGAAAGTTTCAGCTTCGATATATAAAGACAGGTAAAAATTAAATTAAAATCAATAGCAGGCGAATTGCTGGAATATAAATTCACCTGACGACGGAGCGCATGTTGCTTCGCCGTCCGGCAAGGAGGTGCAGCTGTATGCGCTGGCAACAGCAACAATGCTGTCGCATCTGCAGCTGTGCGCGCTTCTTTCCGTTGGCCGCTTGCAATTTCCGTTTCCGCGACTTCTTGATCACTTTCTGCCGATCCAAGAAGTAATTCCCGCGCCACAGCGTCTCGAAAAATGCGCGACCATCGGCTGGACCGCGTCCACGCGCTGGTTTCAGTGGAGATACCGTCACAGACATAGTCATTCCTCGAGTTTAAAGTTCCGGTAAAAAATCTTTCCACCTTGTTCGTTGGTTCTCAAATCTCCTTGAATTTGATCTTCCAATTCTGATCTCTATATAAAAGTACGTTGTTTGATCCCTCTATTGAAATGTATCTCGACGACTCCTTTGTATTAAATTTCAACCCCTTGTTTCTAAAATTCGATCTATGATTTCTCAACAGCGTTGCGAGCAAATCGTTTCGAATTCGTTTAAGCGTCCAATTTAGTGGACCGCCCGGCGAGCCGGGGGCACGATCTGCGCTCGTGAATAATTAACGGCTAAGTAATTAGGCGAGCATTAAGCGCGTTCGGCCGCTAATTTACGCTAAGGAGCTCTGCACGCTGCCTAAGTAGCCCCGACGCGGCTTAATCCCTTCTCAACGGAGGCTTTGATGGTTTTTGAGGGCGGAAAGGGGATGAAGGTGGAGGCGAAGGTAATGGCTTCCTTCCCCGATTGCGCCACGCAGCCTCTTGTATTCGGACGCTCTGCTGCCCGACGGAGAACAATTATCCGGCAGGCGATGATGAAAATGTCAGCTTCGTTTCTCGTTACTTCCTTCCTCCCACTCTTTCTTCGCCGAGGAGAAGCAGTTCCTCGCCGGAGTTGATCGATTGTTTCTCCTGGAAGTAATCAGCGTTGAAACGTTTCTCTTCCTAAATCATCCCTGGTCTTCTTTTCTTCTTTCCCCTTGGAATCTCTTCGTCGATCAAGGAATGTTCCAACGACTTTTCCTTTTACTATAATACTCTTATGCGTGTATATGTTATTGTATATAGATATATCTCGGTGGCTCGTGTAAGAATATAGGAATATATCGACGTTAGCCTTATTTCCTAGCTTAACGAGTTTAAGGAAGACTTCAGATCAGGCACACTATCGTCGATACTTCTGCCGTACACCAGGTATACAGACAACGCAGCACGACGGTTTATCTTAGCGAATAATTGTCGATCGATCGACTTGGAGACACATGGATTATATAAAAAAGTGCAGTATCTCTTACAATATCTGAACCTCTCACGTAGCACGCACGTGGGGGGGGGATTAGTTTCTCTTGGTAAATCTTCGGCTATGCCTCCTTCTTGCTTCCTTCCTCCCCCAATGAAATTACGTGCCTCTCTCTGTCATTCGACTGGCAAAATTCAATAGACGTGCGTGAATCGGATCCAATTCTAATGGAGGCCTAAAGTGTACGCGATCACGCGAAATCCAGCTTCTTTTCCAGGTGGAATCTTACGGGTACCTTAGGCTACACTTAAACACGATACTTAGCACTTACGATTACTTAAAGATACTAATATCATTGGACTACACGCTAATGGAAGACTTTTGTGATTTTTTTTCCGAGAATCACGAAACCGTTACATGTTCCCTCGTTTATTTATTTCCTCCGAGGGCTGTTTCTCTCGGTATTATCCTCTGAGGATCGGTGCACCCGACGAGAGTCGACGACGCTGAGCGTCGCAACGCCGGTCCATCCTCGCACTGAGGCGGAAAAGTCGAGTGAGAGATGCTGGAACAAACTCTCTCCCTCTCTTCGTGCCCTCGAGCATCTCTGTTGCTCTCTCCCTCTGTGCAAACCCCCCCCCCCCCCCGTGTCTCTCCCTTTTCGTGGGTGGCGCCGGCGCCATGGTGTACGTCGATACCGACAGCGTAACACCCCCTGAAAGCCGGCTCGAGAATGCGACCGTCTCCACCCTCCAATAATATTGGGCTTAGCGGCAACCTGGCGTTTCCACGGGAGGGTGCTGGCGCTCGAAAATTGCCATCGCACGTCCTTTCATCGCGAAAGCTAACAGATTCCTACATTCAGATCTCCCGCCACCTCCATTTCTAATTTCTTGGCAGAATCTCTTAGTAGTTTCACACGTTTTCTTGGTACCATTTCAACAGCTAATTGTACAGATAAATAAGATACATAGCGTTTTTCGTAGCACAGCTGTTGTATTTCTCTCTTCTGATAAAGCAAAGTGGGATCTTGGGAGAATCAGAATTCTTTTCATAATATTCTATACCAAAATTTGGATAACTATGAACCAGATAAGTTTGCTATACCAAGGAAATATCTGAAGCTGCCCTTTCATATGGAATCCAACTGGGGGATCTGTGAGGTAGAACTGTAGTCTACTGTAGATCCTAAGTTAGATTACTAGAGGAGGTACGAGGCATAATTTTTCTCCATACAATTCCTACAGTGTCTAACATGTTTGAACTTTCCAACACCGATATGCTTAAAACAATAATTACCCATGCAATTTAATATTACTACAGAATACACTTCTATTCGTATTAATATAAATTTCAGCAAAGAATATATCTGTACCAACATGTGAAATGAAAATAGAAAGAATAATGCACTTACTTTACACGCCCAAATTCGTCTCGAGGTACTTGTGGCTTAGCATCGCTTCCCATTAACATAGACCTGTATGACTCTACTTTCTTTTTTACCTCTTCAGTTGTAAATCTATAACACACAAGATTCTAAATGAATAATCGCTCTAGGATTCATTGCACCATAGGTGGTGTGAACTATAGGAAGAATATGCTGCATAGGAAGAATATATTGAAGCCAAAGGCAAGCTAAATCCAATTGAAGTTTAGAATCTCATTTGGTATTGGGTTCAAGGAATTGGTGAAGCTTCAGTGTTTGTTACATATAATACTTGTCAACAAGAATTGTGATTTCAAGTCTCTAAATTGGATCCTATGTTAATCTCATTATTCCATTGTTAAAAATAATACTTACCCTTGTTCCTCCAAGATGTCTGCTAATTCCGCACACTTGACTTCGACCTTCCTTTTCCTGACATGATCAAGGATTTCCTTGTTAGGTTGTTTATTAAGCTGATCTAATTTCCCTTCGTCAGATTTGTACGTGACTTTGTCTTTTGTTTTGCGGACAATTGCCCAGTTCCTTTGGACGTGTCCATTGGTTCCAGAACCGCGAGGTGTCTGTAATCCAATTCCATTGTACATCTTGTATCACACCTGCAAATATAAAATAAAAAAAGGCGTTAGCCAATGCCGATTATTACATCGTGCGTAAGCTCTCGCAGAAAGAATCTTTAGCACAATAACTTCACGAGACTAATAGAAATGAAGATAGAAATAAGCTTGTGTCGACAGAATTTTCATAAGTATCTGTTAACTCGACGCGCAAAGTTCTCAATCGCGTTTAAGTATTCATGAGGAGAGAAAGCTTTGAAAAGGGATAAGTATACGCGTGTTTTCCCTACAGACTGCGTAACAATAAGCAGCAGCGGCATGATTCTATACACAAGACGACTGAACGAGTACCTCAACAATGAGTGACAGTAAGTCCATAACAGCCATGGTGGTTACGTTTTAAAATCTGAATAAAGATTGTTTTCAGAACGCCTGTAGAGCAGATTAACGGAATCGCGTCAAGTGTACGGCGTCGAATCTCAACTAAATTGCCATGAATCGATCGACAATACGACGTGATTGAACTAATAACTTAAGGAGGGAGCGGGAAGGTAGGTTAGAATAGAACGCACGCAAATCAATTATCGATCCGGCGAGTGCTGCGCAAATTTCGCGTGCGTGCGTTTAGATTGCTCGCGGAACTTTACCTTTGCATCAGTGACACCCTCAGCGATCTCGCTCTGCCATTCACGCAACTGTCGATTTCGCGACTTGTCCCGAAACGGAGTTGATCGGTGAAAAAAACACAACGAGCACCGCGATTTCCGTGGCGTTACCGTTTCACGCGGCAGCCTTGTGGAGTGCCGTGAGGTGGCGCCACTGTCCCCCGATAAGCGTAGGAGTGCGAGAGGATTACGTTACGCGCCTTATAATCGGTTCACGTGGCAACAGTACCATTTCCCTCTCGAATATTTAATTAATCCTACGATTCACCTGAAATTCAGAAGCGATCACGTCAAAGATGAAAGTTAGTTTACTTTCGACGCGGTTGAATTAGATTTTCAATACCAACCATTGCACGATTGATTGCATTAATTTATGCAAATTATACTGCGCAATCGCGTGACGTTTTCGAACGAGCGCGCGGCTGAACAGCAAAACACGCGTTGGGCTTGTCAGGGTGAGACGCACGTGGTGCGATTTAACCAACACCACGTTCGTGAAATGTGGAATCGATGAAATTCTTGTAGAGAATGATATATGGTATTAATTAATATCATCTATGGTTACAAAGTAATGAAAAGCATCAAGTAGCGCGACACGTTTCTAAGCACTGATATTGAATTTGCATCGCACCTTGATTCAGAGAAGCGTTATTCACCCCAATTCACCCGCAATGGAAGTTTGCGTGGGTGATGTAGTAATGCCTGGCGATATTTTGAAAGATATCGCAACGGTTAACAAAAAGCATGTAATCATTCTAGGACCTGGGTTACGTCGCGAAGCTGATACAGTCTTTTCATACAAAGCAGGCGTACTTAAGAAATTAGATCCAGCTGTATATTATGTGGATAGCTACCAGAAACGGTAACTATTGTTGCAGTAAAAATGTAATCGACAATAGCATCCAACACTAGTTATTGCTTCCAGGTACGTACCAAATCATGGGGAGAATGTAGTTGGTATAGTAACGCAAAGAGGCGGCGACATTTTTAAAGTGGATATAGGAGGCAGCGAACAGGCATCCCTTTCCTATCTGGCATTCGAAGGCGCCACTAAGAAGAACCGCCCTGACATTCAAGTGGGAGATCTTGTTTTCGCAAAGCTTCTAGTCGCCAGTAAAGATATGGAACCAGAACTCGTGTGCGTAGATTCTCATGGGAAAGAAAAGAAATTAGGTGCTCTGAGCTCCGACGGCATGCTCGTTACTTGTTCGTTGAGTCTCATCAGGAAGATATTAAACCCTAATTTGCCGCTGTTTAATACACTCGCCTATAGTCATGCCTTTGAACTAGCAGCTGGCATGAACGGTAGAGTGTGGGTGAAAGCGAGAACTATTCAAGAAACAATAGCAGTG
Source organism: Andrena marginata (assembly GCA_963932335.1). Lineage (NCBI taxonomy): Eukaryota > Metazoa > Arthropoda > Insecta > Hymenoptera > Andrenidae > Andrena > Andrena marginata. Next base: position 11,043,944 of record OZ010660.1, read on the forward strand.
GCAAATGCTATTTTAGCTGCTGAATATGCTGCACCTGGCGACATAAAGAAACTATGCTCAGACATTGAGAAGACTTTACTTCTAACGGACACTGATAATAATGATCAATTGTAATAACGGGATACAGCCATCTGTTATGAATGATTATTTATTGTATCAATATTTTTAATTAGTTTTATAAATAAATCTGTATGATTTCTTATATGAAATATGGTGATTATAGTGACAACCGTTCTGACAACCATCGTGATAAAAATGTAGAATTAGAACTACACATAGTACATACAGTATCGTTAAGTATGCTGGTCATGTATGCAGCCATTTGTAACATAAAGATAACACAAATATTATTACAGTCAATGAATATTAAAAGAAACGAAATATATTTGAATTTTCATACTACTGCCGTACTGTCTTTCATTTCGATTGCAATTTAGAATTCAAAATTATTCAATTGGTAAATTATCTTTATAAGATACTAGAACGAATGAATGATTGAATGATTTTTTTTAGATATAACGAAGCACTTTTTCTAAAGATTTCTTTGTAATCAGCATCTAGGTGTAGGTGTAAAAGTGAATAAAATGATTGCTCTATCTTCTCTGATATGTAACTAATATTTGTCTTTCAACTATAGTCCGAAAGCTACATTCTAACTAATGATAGTATCAGATATTCAAGCACAACCGTGACTTTCTTTATTCTTTTTTCCACAAAAATACTTAAATAACTTTTTAAATCAAGCACATTACATTTTCATATTTTTCCCCCGTTTTTTTCAATACACGATTTGTACGCGACGGAATGTGCATTGTTTATAGTCTATAAAGTAAACCGTGAACGTATCGATACCACGAGAACAGTGTTATGCATTCACTATAACCATGTACAACGGTGATGGAACGAATTTGTACGCTGACTAATGTAACATTGATTAACGCGGACAATTTCTACACATATACGGAGTATTATTAAATTTTAAATAACAATAATGCAACATATTATATTTGGCATAAATAAAGTAAATTAATATAATCAAGCGTGCACGTTTAACAATTTATAGAAAATATAGAAGCAGAACAATAAACGCGTAATAGTATATACAAATTTTGTTTCCTATCTATCCTTGTGCTTTTCTATAAGACAAAGATTGAGTTTACTTAATTAAAGAAATTCACTAACAGACGCTTTGGGATAAATACGCAACATACTAACTTAACGCAGAACTAATACAGCGATTAATATCATTTCGTGTTAACATTATTTCCGGAATTACAATTATAAATCTCTTTCACCGTCACTTAACGTAAGGATGTAAAACTAATGTTATTACTCTAATAGATAACGACACGACAGATCTGTAGTTTTTACAAAAAGTAAAGAATTTAGAAACACCTTGATATTCACAACTGCTTTCGGTTGTAAATACAAATGTTATATAAAAATCCTATACGTAGAACTGAAGAGAGCTTAAAGCTTTTTGTAAAAACCACACTGAGTTTCCTTTCCTCTGGTATGTCATAGGCAGGCAATATGTATGTTAGGGACGATTTATGGTGCTACCAGCAACCATTATACTAGTCTATGGTATCGTGCTTTACTTAGTATATAATTCACATGTGTGTGCTATGTGAAGTAAATATATTACTGTGATACCTTTAACTACAGACGTATAATGATAAATGCTATGCACATTTTGTGCTTAATAGTTTTTTTTTTTTCTTAAAGATATATGACCGTAGATGGAGAATGAAACCCAAGTGAAAGAAAGGATCACATGAAATAAGAAGGACTCACTGATAGATTTATACAATCTGTAGTATAAACATAAGATATCTGCCATTATCACTGTAGGTACACATAGATTTAAGTTTCTATTATTCTTGATCTACCTCATAAAAATATATCTATGTTATATTGTTATATGATCAGAACAACTTTTTGGTATAGAAAAGGTAAAACAACGTTCTATTACGGAATTAAATTCAGTGATGTTTTTGATTTCAATGTTAGCACTGCGGACAATTTAGAATATCCAATTAAGAGAAAAAGAAAGATACTTCCCGTGATGTTAAAAAAATATTGCTCATTATATTACCTGTTATAAAACAAATCATAACGTTTACCTTACTGATCACTCTTGCTTTTAATGATATTACTTTATTGATTGTATCCCCTAACATGATAAAAGTCGTTTCGTGAACATCCTATTATCGCATAGGTAGATATGCAGATCTTCTACTATATGCAATGGCAGAACTCTAAACACAGAAGACTAAGCGTTATTGTTAGTTCCTGTAGCAGCTGGTAGTTATAAGAATAATTTTTCATTTTATATAGCACGTTATCATTTATACCTTTCCTTCTTTTTTTTTTATCAAGTTTCGCCAAGTTGTTAATGCCACTAAATGTAAAACCTACGCTTTCACCGGATAGCTTTGATAGAGGCAGGTAAACACTTAATTTATACTACACCTATTGTTATATATATGTCAGCAGAAATAAGTGATTATATCCTTATTTGAATGTGCATGAGATAGGAAGGGTCGTGTCGCGTAGTACGATGATTTAAAGTGTTATCATTATCGAGCCGTATTGAATAAAATAGACTTTCTTTGCAGAATGAAACTGCGTTCGACGTATCACCTAGTTCGAATTTCAGAATTTTTATAGTTTCAGGATTGGAGTTTTGTGAAATATAAAATCTGTGGCGAAAGAAAGAATGCTTGAAACACGACTCTTCTAAAAGGAAAGAGGAACATGATACTCTACATGAAATACTCTTAACGAGCAAACCTATTAGATCACTCTTGAAGCTCGATATCATAGCACAAAATTATCTATATATGAATATGTAGATAAATATTATCATTGCATTCCAGCATAATTATTATATATATAAAAAATTGTCTTTGCTTATAGCTAAAATATTATGATGCCTCGGCTATATAAATATATATATTTATATCATTATCATTATTGTTATTATCATATTATTCTTCATTAGCGCGTTTATATATACCATTCACAACACAGAGTGCATAGTACGAAGCCGAATTGAATCTGTTCACCCCTATGAAATTATGCTAAAGGGAGGAACAGATCACGAAGCTTCAATGTAACAACGCACAACCAATTTTTTATACAACCTGCGTGCACCGAATTGCTTTTTGTCAGTTTATCATATTGACAAAAGCAACATTTTATAACTTACATAGGTAATTGTATTAAGTAGAATTGTTAAGGTATTATGTTTCTGACATTCTGAGCTTTACTAATAACAGATGAAAGACTAACAGAGACGAGAATCAATTTCCACTACATTTTTCATGCTCGTCACTTTCAGTGCTTCTAACAGAATCAATATAAAAAAAAACAAACAAAGAAATACGATCTGAGAAGAACATATATTCCGTTTTAGTTTCCTGAGAAAAATTTCATTTAAACTGTTTTGAACCAACGTCGAAATAAATTTGCCCCCTCCTGACTAAGAAAAGCCTTAACACTCAACGCTCGTTATATGTAACTCTTACAAGAATGAATTTTATGCGATGACAAACTCCGATATGGTGCTACTTGTAAATTGTGGAAAATAATTGTATATTTATTTGTACAGGAAGAACTCTTATCAAAATCATCAACCTTCTTGATTGACTAAGTTATTTTTTTTTTTCGTATGTAATATGAGTAGGATGATATCATGTTTCATTAAAAATGAATTTCTGAAAAAGGCCTATTACAATGATCGATTATCAAACTTGATTCTATCAAAGATGATATCCAAAATATATTAACTTATTCTACCTTTGCCCCTATATTTACTGCTAACTCGAATGGAATAATTTAAACCGAATTGCTTCACGTTCGGGTGTAATCGTAACATCGTGAATATCACTGATTTGCGAGACTAGCGAATTTTAAACTTACTGTTTATGGAATTGTGTTGCTTCATATCTGTTAAGATTCCGTTTTGATGAGATTTGATTTTATAGCTTCTTATAATTCAGTAGCAGTAGATATTGCATTTGTTATTAAGGTAGTGCAAAAGCATGTTGAAGCATTATACATTATTCGAATGACCACATGCAAAAGTTAAAAGCTTGGAGAATATAACGTCGCTAAGAATAACGTTAACGTAGCAGAATTATCTCTACGATTAGAGTACTATGGTCTTTACATTGTACATTATCTGATTCGCAGGATTTTTCAAGAAAGAACATTGCACTAGGTTCTTTGGGAACGAATTATGAAAATATTCGTCGAAAAGAAAACATGGACGAAAATAAACGAAATTCTTATATCGATAAATAAAAAAATAATAACCCTTATAAAGAGACTAAAAAAGGAACTTTCTCACCAACGACTTCTGCACACCTTAAAACGGCAGTAAGCAAGCCTTTATCGTAACCTCGCGTCTCACAAGATCTGTTTAATTGGATGATGTATACTGTTGGCAAAGATCTTACTCTCTGCACGACACTCGTCAAATTTCGCCTATGCTCGGTGGTAATCGTTAAAAATAATTGCGTACAAAACACGTTGCATTCATGCAGAGTGTAAGATGGAAGTCTTGCCGTTTATATGAACGTCATTTGTGACTTTGGTTTCACGGAAATTTCGGTTTTCGTTCTTAGAATTACAGTCTTACTAAGAATATTATCTCGACTTACAGGAGTTCTTTACTTTAAGCTCGATTAATGAGCAATAACATATCGAATGTCAATGTTCGAACTTCCCGATAAACTTCCTCAAAAATGTGCTACTCCGTTTCGCAAAATCTAGCAGAGTCTTACAATATGCTTTGAACACTTTACATTGTATTGTAAGTGAAAAAAATTTACTTCTTCCGAACACACGGAGTGAACGATGCCGGTTGCTCAAGTTTCTTGATCCATAAGCATAAACAGGTGTTAATTTCTCGCGACGATCGCCGTTAACTTTCATTGCTTACCTGCTGACTCTAAGTGCTGCAATGTTTCACGGATTCGAGGCCCTTTTGTTGTAATTCCAGTTACTTACGTTTAAAGGTGACACGTAAATTGTGCTCAAGCCACTTGTTAATAAAAAAAGCCACGAAACCTAAGTATTTAGTCGCTAAAGTCGCCTAGGTTGCACAACGCTGTTATTGTTCAGACGCGTGGTGGTTTGGTTGTTGAAATTCTCATCTTGCGGAACGTGCTCTGTTCTTTCGTCGAAAAATCCTGGGTTCAGAATGATGTTGGGAACGAGCTCAATCACTTCCTGCTCCTCCAGCTGCGCTGCAATTCGGGAACGGCGATTAATTTTCATTGGTCTAGGCCACGAGTTATATTAGCTTCTACCCTCTCCCTTTACCATTGTTTTGCTGGGCCATTTGTAATAAGTATACGAACGTTTTGCATTGTATCTGTCAATAATTAAGTTTTCAAACTTCAGATTAAAATTCACTTTGTACAATACATTTAACTGACATGAAAAACACTAGGAAACTTTGAGTCAATTGATTGCTTACCCAGCAAATATATGTGCTATCTTTGACCTACATTTCGTACAGTCAAAGACGTTACTAATAGCACATAATGTTATCTAGGCCATAATGCTCTATTACTATCACAATACTCTCTATTCATGGCACTAATCATTCTGCATAACAAATTTTATACAAACCACCAAAGCTTATCAATTAGGGGTACAAGATATCTTACAAAATTAGTAAACAAATAGGATAAGAAAGTTCCTTGTAAAGTAGATAGGTAGTAAGTTTGGTGGTTGACGAAGTCACAGTTCCATTCGTAAGAATCAGGTTTCATTCCTATAAGGATAGTAAAAGGTGCTACTTACAGGCAAACTGTATAGAAAAGATAAAAGTATGTTACAGATTAATTTAGTGCCTTATATTAAAAAGTGTTTAGTGCAGAAGTTAAGGAAGTGTTATATTGTTAAACACGTATTATAAAGAGAATCTGTTGAATGCTAGTAAAACTTTTAATGTTAAATACTAGAGAATTCGTTAAATGCTAATGAATTTGCAGAGCGCTTGCAGTAGGGAAATATCAGTGGAAGATAATTGGCACTGTATTAGAATAGCACTAAATTGATTGGAAGGAGAATGGCTGATGTAAAGAAAGCTAGAGATCAGGGCCATAGATAAGTTGAGTGGTTAGTGATGCTATCGTTTCTGCTGCAGATCTTCTCCCCTAGATAATTCTGTTACGAACTTGTACTCGCTTCTAAAATTACATGATGTAGCATTACTCTACTTCGGTTTAGTTGCATGGAAGAAAGTGATTGTCATCAGCAGAAATAAATAGCATGAAAGAGAAAGAGTAGAAGCACAAGCTTTTAGATAGAGTTACCAGGAAATGCTTACAGGGTACTTTGCACTCACGATAGAGGAGGTAACAAGTACCTATACCAAGAATCATAAGTGTACCCATAACTATGCCTACCGCTGCCACCCAGACACGAGTGTCAAAATTTTCTACACCTGCTAAGAGATGTCTTGCAAGTTCTGAAATAATTGTCAATTATAAATAATAAGCTACATAATTTTATATAAATATATTAAATTCTTCGCATGCTCCGTTATATCTGGCATAGTCGCAGAGCTCGTATAGTATACCTAATTCTTCGACACTGTGATGCGTGTGACCTTCAACCTCAACGGTTTTTCCTCTTCCTAGCTGGTTTGTTGCCCACACACGGAAAGAATATGTTGTGTTTGGCACCAAGTGATACACATCGATTTGCCTCTATAAAAAATATTACTTTAAGTGTGAGTGACATCTGGCAATGGTGTAACAGAGAGAGAGAGAGAGAGAGAGAGAGAGAGAGAGAGAGAGAGAGAGAGAGAGAGAGAGAGAGAGAGAGAGAGAGAGAGAGAGAGAGATCATTTACAGAATTTGGAGGAATGTGCGTTGGGACAATAGGCTTCCAGTCTTCTGGTTCTTCACCCACATTCGGTTTAAGACGATATTCGGCAGTGAAATCTATGATAGGATAACCACCTGTGCCTGCTACTTCCCAAAGAATGTTTGCCAATATCGTGGATGGTTTTACCCATACATTATGTAAAGCTGGAGGAGGAGCTGAGAATATAATAGCAGTGTAATTATTTTAACACATAATTATGTCGGAGATATACTCGGAAATTTAACGACTCACTGTTAACTTGTACATTAATTCTAGTCTTGACAGCATCGCGATCATCATCTAAGGTGCACGAATAGTTCCCAGCATCATCTGCGCTAACATTGATAAGATCCAAAGCCCCATTAGGCTCAACCTTCAGTCGTTCAATTTGTCCGTCTTCACGTCCCTCCCTTATCCACATCACTCCTACAGATTCTCCTGACTGTGGTAGTGCATCTTCTTCTGCACAAGCTACAGTCAAGTTCTGACCAATGTCTATCTCCACAGAGCGCACTGGCACTAAAGTTACTGCTTCCTGCCATGCTACGCACGAGAAATTATTATTTAACCAACTACTCCCATGAACATCGAAACGTATTTCAATTATACGCATGCATGTATTTCAATCGAATGTATCGCAATTGAACTTCGTAGCAGCAATTGGTAAAAACGTGAAAATTCTCTGGCATGCCGATTAAAAACTTCTGTAAGATTAACAGGTCTGAGAATTACACGAGAAATATACAATTTGGCGCCCACGATTTTCTGCATTTAAAAGCAATAATAGTAGCAATGAATTGCGTGCTAATTCGTACGTTCGTGACATGTCGTGCAGTTATATTGAAATAGTACATATAATCCATGTAAACAACTCTATATGCTACACAGTTGCATACGCGTAATAAATTCATAGGATCGAATAAAAAAAATTGCGAATCGTCGGAAGCGCCGCTATTCTAAAGCAGCCTCGCGAAACACAGAACGATAATCAGGTACGAGGTAGATCAGTCCGCACGGGGATACGAGATACATGATAAAATTTGCATAACTCGACCCTGAATCGTAACGATCGTGCACTTAGCACGATTTGCAACGATGCACGTATACAGGCGCACAATGAAACCGAACACTATGTAGTGTCACATTGATCGGCAGGTGTAACTTACGCTCGAGCGGATCTTGTTTCTTACCTGCCAGAAAGAGTATCAGCGTGATAATTCTACGTCCAACCATTCTCCCATTATTAGACGGCCTTTCGTGGATGCATACGGAAACGCGTTAAGGATCTCTTTTCGACCGCATCTTTCGATCGATTTTTCTGCCCTTTTCACTTTTTTGAACGACGTTCAGTACGCGGGAGCTGTCAAACTCATCACGCTTCGCGGAACACCGCCCGTCCGGCGCTCTTTGGATTTTATTGAGTTGCCGATGGCGCGCCCTCGAGGCGACGCTGGGAACCTCGACGGTGAACAGGGCTGCAACCGTAGGAAAAATGAAAGTAACAGCTGTTAAAATCACAGCCGTATCGAGACAAGAGCCATCGTAATAGAGAATTCGCTGCATGCATCGGTGACGCGCGCCCGAAAGCCGAGCAATTATTTTCCGTTCGGTGATCGCACGCTGGCGGTGCATCCGAGATCGTGACTGTTTCGAGAAACTCGAAGGGTCCAGAAATGACTAGTTACCTCGTTACGTTCTATCCCTGCACAAGCGGGAACAAGTGCATCGATACTCGTATCGTAGAACTGGTTGAATCTGCTTTACTGATTGAGGAACAGCGGCTCGATATTTTTCTCCGTCAGGATTAACCCCGACAAAAACGATAGACACCTCGCAATGGGATAATCACCGCGGTAGTTGCGTATGATTGCTCGCGCCTTTTGTGTGAGTACGCGCGTGCATACGGTGAACGTTATTATACACAAGTGAACCGAGGAAACAAGAGTACTGGTTGAATCCCGTCGCTGAATTGGGTACGTATGCATGTGTTCGCGCGTGATGCATGCCGCACGCGACGCAACGTAACCGCGATCGATCAGATTCTCAAAGAATTTAACAGGGATCTATTGCCAACCACTCGTGCCTGTGGTTATACGAAACTGGGGACCGTTAGTGAGATACCGACTGTCTACGTATTTTCATCCATCCGACATCCTGTTTTTATGTAACAAACAGAAGCAGATAGCCTTTTGTTAACGATCGAACAAACGCAGCTTCCTAATTACACGTCATTATTGAGAGGCTTTCAATGAAATCTTTTGTAAATATACGCTGACCGCATGGAATTTGGTTCTCAATAATTGCGGATGACACTCGTCTTTAGAATAATCGATTCTTCTCTGTATTCAAGTGTCATTCAGTCGAGTCGAAAGCGCGTAATGTGTACAAAACATTGCTTTATTTACCTTTGCGAGAGCGCCTTGAAACCTGATCAAATAATACTGATCGTTCCTAATTTCATTGCGATTCACCATCCTTATCGTTCCTTTCCTTGTGCAATTATTTGCCGCCTTGTTGTTGACACTTGGTAACTCCGAAGAACCTTGTCAGGCGGCTGTAGATTTGTTTGGCGCGAATAGTTGCGACCTGGCGATTGAATGACAGTTTCTATAAGAAGTGCCTATTATAAATGATATCTGCAACTAGAAAATCTTTTCTAGAAATATGGTTTTTATTTTTAGATCGAAGCAAAACGGAATCAGTAATCGAAGATCACGTTTTAAAAGGGAGCGAAACGCAGGAATTGGTTCAGAGAAATAGTAAATAAAGATGTATAAAAGAAACTGTGATAATAAATATTCGTAAGACATACGTGTTTGCAGGCATTTTAGTTATTTATTCTCGTTATACGGCATCGTCGTTCGAAGGGTTTTAAAAGGCCCGCTGCGTCACTTGCGCTGTCTCAGGCGCTCTCCATCTTTGTCTATGTGACGTAACCAGTGTCGTCAACAAATCGGAGGATCGATCGAATTCAAATACGCTTCTCCGCGGTTCTCCGACGTACTTTTACTTTCCGACGAATTTATTTTCGGATAGCACACTTTGCGGTAATGTACGAGCGATTCAATCTATCTCATCATCACACTCGAGTTCCCGAACACACCATATGCACTCAAATTCGAATAGATTGACCATTTGTCAGAGAAGATCCTTTCGACTCGTGGAGAGTCTCGCGTGCAACAGCTCGTCCTCGCAACGTCCCCACAAGTACGAGGGTGGTATTGCTACGCGTTAATTTAATGCATTTTTACCAGTAACGACGGTTCATTAGGGTCCCGCCCAGGAATAGTCCATAATGCGTTTCAATGTCAGCTTAATGCACTTCGCTAATAATGAACCGTAAAGGCAACCGATGCAACACAGCCGCGCGATAGCACGTAATCAAGCTAATGTAATCCTCTTACAGAATTTGTGGCGTGCAGACGATACCGAAAGGTTCGTTGAACTCGTAGGGTTTTCAGTCCTCTCGGAAAACCGTGTCTAAAAATAATTCATCGATACATCTCTTTCCGTCCCAGGGATCGGGAAAAATACAGCTAACTACAAGATCAACGACCCCGTATTTACAGTTCCCTGTACAAATTCGAGCTTGTAGTTCTCTGGATTAGCAACTTCGCGTTATCGCTCCACTTCGAGCTGTACTGAAACTGAATCGCTCCCATTTCCAAGCGTCGAGGCACCTCCGCTGGAATAACGCTTCTTCTATCCGTTCGCGAACTGCAGATAGGGGCGTTGATTATCAAGGTTCACTTGTAGGTGACATTTTGCCACCTCGGAACTCGGGATACCCACGCGAGCACGCTGTGCCAGTGCACTGGGAATCAGTGTTGATTGTTTGCAGGGTAAATTTCAGGGGTGCAGTATTATTTACAGGTGAATCAACGAGGGAGCAAATTACGCAATCTTTGAACCCTTCGAATTTTCCGAACAAGAAATTCTCTCTTATCGTCGTCCAAGATAAAAATTTTAATCTCAATAACAACGGAAGCAATTAATGTGAACGAACCACCTAGTTCACCACGTACGTCGGCAAGGCACGTTTTAATAGAATTTCGAATCGTCCCGTTCGCTATGCAATTACACGCAAATTGGAGCGTCTATTAAAGAGAAAGAAGAAAAAAAGTTTTCATCGACCTAGTTTCTCCTTGGTCCCGAGTTACTTCCGTCGCGTCTTCCGCGACTGCATCCTGAACCGAAGGACTTCCGCGCAACTTTCCAATTAGGATTTCCCTTTCGAATAGAAAAGAGAGGCCCGTCCCTACCTCTCTACGCGAAACTCGGTTCAAGAGTGTTTCATCCCCCGCCACACCCCGCCCCGTCTTCTTCGCTCGATGTATACACGTTTCGGGTGTATACCTACGGGCACCTAGGCCAGGAGGGTGGAAACTTCGACCCGTCCTATCGAAATGTCAAAGGTTGCCGCGCAAGTCGCTTCGACGTATCCCCGTTTCCCAAGAACCGACCGGATGCCATTGTTCCTGCTCTATCGTCGGCGAATAATTGTCATCGTCGTTTCCATTCTGCGCCACTTGATGATCCAAGTCCTCTGATCTCTGAACTCCGAGGGATGTTTCTGTCTGGAGAACTCCAGCCCTCGAATGAATTATTCTCGACGAAACTAAATGCAGGCTCATTTGTGATCCTCCATTTACCTACCTAGATCATGATTTTTTTTCTGCGCCTAAAGCCTGCCCCATCGGCAGGTCTATTCTTGAATTTTATCTCGTCCCTCCAGCTCTATTGTTAGAGCACAATCGCGGTTTCCGTTCCGCAACGTCTGACCGTTTCGCTGCTCGCGTTTCACCAGTTCCAGTGGATTACTTTCGCGAGAACGAGCAGCCCCGTTATTCGTCTTCGCTGTTAACTCATCGCTTTTGAAACGGAGGAAGCGACGTCCACGTAACTTTGCGAGTGAATCCTCGTTGGAAAGAAACGCTGGCCCGTTCCTTTATACGACTGAGAGACGATCGCAAATACTTGCGATCCTCGGAGAGTGGGAGTTGATTTATCGCGCCAATTAAGGATCGATGAGACTATTATTCGCTTACATCGGACGGTTCTTAAATATTTGTAGGAACGGAGGCTGCCGCGGTTGGGAGCTTCAGCGACGTCATTCCGCAGAAATCGATGGCACGATTGTAGCCCCCGTGGAGAGGAATTAATTATTTTGTTTTCATTCAACTTCGCGATTGAATTGTCCTTGCGGTAGCTTCGCTAGGAAATTAACACGGACGGTGCAGTTTTCTGTCTAATGAAAATGTACAGTCGCAGTACTCGTTCTGCCCGATAATTGTTGTCTTTCCCGCCCCGCGACGCTTTTAATTAATTAGTCCCGCGCGCACTTCAACGTTATCCTTCGCGCCGCCGCCGGAACCCCTTCAATTTCCAGTTTTGCACGAGCGATAAAAATTTCAGAGCGAAAGGGGACGCTCTCCTTGGAAATTGCTCGGTAATGTCAAAGGCTTGGAGTTCCTTCGCGAACTTGCGACATCACGATATTATCACATGGATCTCGTCGGCTCTTCCGTGACCCCAGCATTAAAATTACTTCGCTGTTTCATATTGCGACTTCTTCGCATACAGAAGTATGCATTTTATGCAACTAATAAAATAAATAAATAATTCGGTTGGTAGCAGGAGTGATTAACTTCACGCCCAACTCGACGAAGGAGCGTGTCGCGTTTCTGCTTAGAGCATATTAACATGGAGGAAGCATGCAATGGGCGAAAATTTAGACGACGGTAGAGAGAGAAAAATATACACGAGGGACACCCTCTCTCTTTCTAACATAGAAAACGCTGGCGCTAGAAAGCGAGGGGGTGTCCCCCATGTATATATTTCTCTTTCTATCGCCACACAGTGTAACGAGTATATACGAAAAAAATCAATTTTCCATTAAGATACAGTTATTTACACGCAATTGATATGTTAATCGTATTTATACCCCCAAAAAGATTATTTTTAACATAAAATAATTGTTTAAAATATATTTTTGAACATAATAAAAGTAAAACAAATAAAATATATATTTTTTTAAATGTATTTATACACAAATTATTAACAAACATATGAAACAATTATAAAAAATAAAATTAATTTATTAAATAATTCGTATTGGGAAGAAATTTTAAATTATTCATTCTTAATATACATCTTCATCACTATCAGTTGAATCTGAAGGAATTCAAAGCACAGTGTCATTCATAAATGAATACTCGTGCATAGATTTGTCTAGTTTTTTCGTTTTATTATGTGTATTTTTTCTTATTTAAGGGCACTCTGGAGCAGATAAAATTTATACCAAATTAAAGGACATAAAAAGAACTAATTATAGTAAAAAAATGAAAGAACCGATATGTTTCGTTTTTTTAAATTCGCTCCAGCATTTAGAAGATGCGACAAAAAAGAGTAATAATTTGACCCACTGGTATGTATCCATATCTTTAAATGCAACAGTTTTTAATTAATAAAACAAAAAAGGGATATATCTTGCTCATTTTCAAAAAAAAAAAAAAAAAAAAAAGAACTTATAAATACAACAAAAATGCTGTGTGTAAATATTTCCTATGTGTAGTCTATGGCAGCTTGCGTTTGATTGTTCGATTTTGAATGTAATTACTGACCTTAAATCCGTTATTTATGTTACTAAGTTATGATGTTCTTATATCGGAGGACTGTTTACTACCAATTCCATGAAATGAAATACAAAATTTCAAAACTCAAATTTTTGCTTTTTGAACACGTGCCGCGACACTTCGAGCCGTCTACATTTTCACTTATTGCATGCTTCCTCCATGTCTATATGCTCTAAGCGTTTCTGCGAATCATAAAGTGATCCTACTCGAAATATGAGTGTGGTAAGCTGTAATGACAAAATGATTTTCCGGGTTTCCCATTTCTGGCTAGGGGGTCTGATATATAGACGACTACATGTTTACTGGTCTCCACTGACCCCAGACACTCCGGCGCTCCGATAAAGTATATTTCAAGCAACGTGCTGTCCCATTTATCCACCGGAGGTGTCCCGATTCCATTAATCTTATTCGATAAAGATTTTCAATGAACACGCGACGATGCCTCTTCGAAACACAGCTTACACGAATGCGCTTCTCAAAGCGCAAAAAAGGACCCTCCTATTTCACGATTCACTGACTCTAAGATATCCTGAATTCCACCTCCAGGAGTAACTAACTGTTACGTCGTAAGAAGATTTAAACTTACAAGAAATGTTATCCGCCAATTTCGCAGTATAGAATATTATTCGCCAGTCGATGAAAATTATATACTTTCCGATAGGTGATCGTTTACAAACGCCTACGAAGCTGGCGCCTCCGCGTAATATTGCACCTGGTTGGATCCCACGTTGATCGCTCGAACAAAACTCACGAATTTCCGCGAAACTGCGTTGCGAATACAAACAGAGAAGCTAGAAGGCTGCTATAAATACGGTTGATTCGCAAACGTCACGGAAACTGCGTTCGTGCACAGGAAATGCGATGCTCGCCATGAAAACACAGATAACGCCTGGGAGCCGAGTGTGCTCTGGCTTATTTCAGAGACTGAAACAGTAAATAAACTACAGAGTGGAAAGATTAACAAATTATCTGATCCGGTACAATAAATGTGGAACAATGGTGGCAGACGGTCATAGTCGCGCGAGGTTATTTTCGATTAAAAACTGCAATAACAAAAGGCGCGAGATAGGAGACGAGAGATTGAGCAGGCGGTCGAGAAGTCGCAGTTACGCTTTTGTCGAGGCCCTCGACCGTGAAGAGAATTTGTCAGAGGAGATGTCAGGCGGCTTGGATTCCTTGAATATCAGTGCACGTGAAAATATGCTGGAGGGAACAAGGGCGAATAAATTTTGACCACAGAAGTGCTGCAATCGCGGCTCGACACGGCCGTGTTCTCGATTTGATCGCCGTATGAAAAATGAATCATACTAGCCCACGAGTATATTCACAAAACTGGCGTTAAATTTCAGAGCGGTAAAAAAAATTGCAGTATGGGGATGGCCACTCTTCTGTGCAGGCTGAAAACTGCGTCGTGGCAATTTGTCGCGAGCGTCAACGAAATATCGCGTTCTCCATTAATCAGGCGGAATACCGTAGCCGCCCGAGTACTTTTTCTAGCAAATAAAACTGGAAGCATTGTCCACGAGGATGGGAAAATTATGCACACGCGACATTATTCGCGGAACACGAGAGGCATTTCAAGACACGAACCGTGGAGGAGGAAACCGTTGGCGAGCGGAGGTACTTATAGGGTTCCTTCGTGTATTTTCTCCCCCTTTGCAATAGAATTTCCGCGACGACGTTATGTAACTTTCAATCAAGACAGAAACTCGGTAACGCCAACACCTCTCAATTTGGCGCGCTCGCGTCACGGTGAATTTCGTTTCAGAAAGGAACGTGTTCAGCTGCGTGTCCTCTTCAAGATACCCGTGCATGGATTTACACGGTCGTTGCGTCGAAATGAAAAAGTACACCGGAAGAAGGGTTTCCTTCCTCGGCGGAGGATCCCCGATTGCTCTGAGGCTCTCATTACCAACGATCTACCACACTTGGAAGTTCTCCAAGGAGCTTTGTCCTTGGACAGAGCGCGGCGTTTCGAACGGAAGAAAGTTCTCCAACCGGTCGATCGTTTATTCCTCTATGAACGATCCGGGTTGTAAGACGATCCCAGGGAGGACGAATGATTTATGCAAACGGTCGCCTGGTCGGAGGGATCCTCGCAGACGTTTCTCCTCCGAAGGGAGCTCCTGCAACAAAACGACGAAGCCGGGCGAGTGTCACGATCAAATGACATCCGCGGGAAGAGGTGAAGGAGAAGTCGCCAAGGACTGTTCGGCGACGAAGTGTGACAGTTCCTCGAGACTTTCCACGGCAGAGTTTTATCCCGAGTGCTCGACACCCTGCGAGCCATCCGTTAAGGATCCTTGTTGCAAGGCCCGTCCTCCACCTTCGTGCCCCTCTTCGGCTTTCACTTCTCCTTGTCTGAACGTGGAGGACTATTGTCCCAAGGAAGGTAACTCTCGAGGCTCTTGGGCTGAGCTCTCTCCTCGATTTACTTCATCGCGAGCTGCCAGTCTGCAGGCTGATTCACTTATTGCTGCTTTGGTGTGTTCGAAATGGCGGGTGTCGAAGAAGAACTCGTTTAACGGACGTAACGTAAGGTAAAAAGGGCCCTTTCGACCGATGCGAGCAGAGGTGTTCGCTCGTGCCGCTACGTCAGCAATAGTGAATCACTCTGTGTATCCTAGGGTGGCTCTTATTTTCGACTCTTGAATTTTTGTCGGGGCACCCTGCAGAATACTTCCAAATAATACAAAAAAGTCTGTGTAAAGTTTGAGCCCGATCGGATAACGGGAAAAGGTGCCCCTGGGCCCTTAATTATTTATCACTTCACAAAGTTGATTTTATATAGTAGCCTCCAAGTTATTGATTAAATAAAGAAATATGTCAAACAAAAGTTGTAGATCCGGACAGGGAGCATCTTTTACGTTGTATTACTTTTGCTCGTGCGACGAACGATGTTCGAAAAAAGTCCGGAAAACTAAAAAAAACTTTTTTCTTTCAAATTTCGAAAGTTTAAGTGCTTCTCGAACACTTTTTATTTGTGAAGGCGAACAAAAAAATTGGAACTTTTATTTTATGCACGAGAAGAAGTAATAGAACATAAAAGATTCTCCTTGTCCGGATCTACAACTTTTATTTGACATATTTTTTGATTTAGACAGATTTTTTTTATTATTTGGAACTATTCTGGAGGGTGCCCCGAAGAAAATCGTGAAATAATATAGCAAGAGTAAATAAGAGCCACCCTAGTGTATATTACAAGATACTAAATAGAAGTGTTTGGCAATCTTCAAAAAACTTCCACTGAGATCCTTAGATTTATTCTCCAATCTCTTTGCATTACTCAAGGACGTCTAGTCAACCGCTTGCACACCTATTTATCAAATCGTGACAATTTTGTAGGCCGGATAGATAAAAGGGTGGAGCGAAGCGCGCCATATATTATCACCGATATCACTGATAATCAATAGTTGAGTAATAACGATCCAACCGTCACACTGGCGGCAGCGTGTCTTTATCTTACTTCATTGTCAACTAGCGTTGCGAAACACTCGCGGTGGCACAGTGCAACAGTGACAGCGTGTAAAAATTCGAGCGCAAAAAGATGAACGCCCCAGCTGAGAAAAAGCCAAGGGGTTGAATTCTCATCTTGAGCGGTCAACGATGCGCGAAATGCTTTACAATTAGTCAGTGTTTGCCGCGTGCGGCGTGGCGTGTAACAATGTGGTTTGTCGAGTACAGAGTGGCCACATGAAAGATTCTGGCGAACGTTGTCGGTATTCGTCATGATGCCAGTGCTAATAGTCACGACGGCCTTTGTTTACTCGAGGGAAATGGAAAGCAAGAACGAGCCGCGGCCCGAGTTCATCGACTACCCCTTCATGCGCCGAATAATCAAGGTAGACGCCCCTTTTCGGCAGACGATATTCATCGATATTCTATCGGGCCAATTAATCCCAAATTTTCCTAGTAAATTCTGGTTACAATTTCTGAAATCCTCCGTAACATCTTTCGCGCGCTAGTTTTACACCGATCCTCTTGTCCAACGAAGCATTCCGTAAAAGGTAACCCATTCGCGCGGCAATCGATTAATGAAATCGTACGATTCGCCCAGTAGCGCCGCAGGAACTTTATATTTCTTTTTCCCTCGGCTTCTTCGCTGCGCGGTATTCCTCTTCTTTTTCTTCCGCGTGCCCGTCTGAAGCGCGTCGTTGTGCTCGATTATTATACCTCGAATCGAGATCGATTACCTCGTCCCTGCGAGTAACTTATAAATATTTCCCTCGCGGCAGCCTTTCCCGTGGGGCGACGGCAGGCGCACGCTTTTCCACAATCCCGTGAAAAATCCAATATCCCCGCACGGGTACGAAGTGCCAGACCCGAATGCAGCGAAGACAAGCCAGCGGAAGGATTAACGGGCACGCCACGATACGCGTAAGAGAAAAGGGACAATAAAATTGCCTGCCGTGGCCGCGTTAGCCGTCCACCGTCCCGGGAAATTGCCTCGAAATAGATCGGTTCAGCGCCGTTAAACCTACCCCCGATTCGGATATTTCCCGACGAATACCCCGGCCTCTACATCTCGGCGAATCCAGGACGACAGCTACTCGGAGCTCTCCAACGGACCACCGACTCGCGTTTCCCTTCGGAAACTCGCCGGCTGAATTATTCGCCGTGAACGCGGTAGCCGAGTGCCGGATACCCTGCATCCGGCGGGCCAATGAATGTATATAACGCGATGATTATCGTTGGCTGACCGCGTTCGACTCTTTGTGGACACGCTTCCCGTTCCACCCATACTTTTCCGTACCCCGGCGGCCAATAAAACTTCAATTTCCCAACGCAGCCACGGGGTAAAAATCCAAGTGAATCCTTGCGAGCCCTGAAATTGCTACCACTCGATCTCTCGCGATGCCAGTAATCGCGATAATAATGCCACCCTTCTAGGTCCGAGACGCTACTACAGCCGTAACGTTGTTCTTCAGTTGTAGTCAGCTTGACGGTACTCATTAGCAGGCTATTTTCCGCACGACTCTCGCCGATGAGGAGCAAAAAAACAGAACGCGATTGGGGCCACTTCGCTCTACTGTAGAGTATAACACCGCGCCTGCTAGTTAATCTGCCAGCGTCACTTCTCTCCTCAACGACGCCTCGAGTAAAGTCCCAGATGTTGGCATATGTATACCGCATAAGGTGGTCGTAAAACACGTCTCGCTCGCGCGTGTCGCGAGTTGAACGTCGGCCATGTGGATCCACGGAAGGTCAACGGTGGACGAGTCTCCTGAGCACATTCTTGCCCCTCCTTTCGACGCCTGGAGAAATCCTCTGTTTGCGTCACGGCGCCATGTGCATATTGTGCCAGCAGACTCTTAATAATGTTGTTTGACGTCACGCGTGTACCTTGACCGTGTGGGAATGGATCTTAAGACCGGCAGCTAGCCCCTCCGTGCTCGGTTCCCCCGAATCTAAGAAATGATCATTCGGAATATGGGTCGTTAAAAGGTTGCCCCTTTATCGTTAGAAGGCTATAGACCAAAGTAAAAGTTACGAAACGATCAGCCGGTTTTCAAGCTTTTGCACGAATCAAACCGCGCCTACCTATTCATAAAACGTCTCCTATATTGCGCCGCGAAAAGGCGAGAGGGGGGGGACGGGGGGAGAATGGTTTCTGCCGTCCATCGAGCGACCTCCCGGCGCTTTTGTGCCAAATCACAGGGAAAGCGTCACTAACCTTCCGCAATCTCTCTCCTTTTCATAGGCGAATTTCATTCTCCTCTCCCATCTATCGCGAAATAGGCCGAACTCCCTGGCTCCGCGCGCGGTCGTAACATTTGATTTACTGAGCGGGATAAGGAATATCGAGAGTGCACTCGGCTAATGTCAGAGGTCAGTATTCTTCATCAACCGCGCACGGCAAATTCCAATGTAATCGCGCGTGGCGCGGTGCTCCAGCAACTTTGCGTGGACAAGTGCACCTGGCCTCGCATATTAATGCAATTTCACGAAGTTCATGTCGATGACGATGCTCCCGCGTGGCTTTTTCTGAACTTCGTACTTTTCTGCCCCCTTCTGCCTGATTAGTAATCGACTCTTCCCCTGTTATCACTGCCCTCTCAATTTCCCGCTTATCGCTCTCCATCCTCTGGCAACTAATCTTTAATACGCTAGATATTTAGATTGCCTATTTCTTTCTTCTTCAGAGTCTAGAGTACATACATAGGTCAGAAGGGTCGGCCAAGCCTAACAATTTCCACCGACATTCCACTCTCGTCCCTTAAAGAGTTCCTTCCCTGCTCTATAAAAAGAAGATTCTCGAAAGGGCGTTATGAAAGAGGTGTTGCGCGAGAATCAACAAGCTTGGTTCTCGCCCACCCTCTGCCCCCGTGTCGCGGGAACGATGAGAGTGGCTTTCAGCTTGAACTATTCCGAGGACTGAGAAGAAGAAAAGATTCTCGCCCCGACAAGTGGCGTGCTCCCTCCTTCGTGGGTGTCGCTCGTCATTCTAAGATCATACATAAAACGCCGGTAGGGGGTCGGCGCGGTTGTTCGCCAAACAGCTCCAGCCTCGTGGAACGCGCGCGTCCACCCTCCTCGGCGAGCGTTTCTAGTCTCTCGCCTCGAAGCTCGCTGGCGTGTTATGGCGCATCTGGTCTCGCGTTCTCTTGCCCGCTCGGGGATCGATCAATAGGCCAGAGAGGCGGCGGAGGCGGCTAACGGTGGCTGTCCAGCCAGTGACGGACTCGAGAATTTCCATTGCTAATGACATATCATTAAGATCCCCGGAGGAACCGCTGTAAATTCTCCTCGCAACGTCTTTCGCATCTGTAATCGCCTCGAAAGTCCTCGCGAACCCTGTCACTCCCCGGTATCGGTGCACTCGAATCGACGAGGAACTCTCCTATAGAATTTCTTTCAAACACACGCCCCATGAGTGCAAAGGTACTCTCGTTGCCTTAATGCCATCGGTGCCTGAGAGTTTCCGGCGATAAAGCGAAGTCGAAGCGTAACTTTGGTATTTGGAGCGGCGAGGGTGCTCCAGAGGGACGGAAAGGGCGCGCGCCCCCGTTTCACGGCCCTGCGTCCGGATCACCGGGTTGCGGGGGTGGCAGGGAGCGCTCCGATTGGTCCAGCTCGATTTCGCGGGTTCGCGCGTGCCAACGGGCCCGCCAATGGCAGCCACCTCTGGCCCGTCAGTCAGTGGCCGCGCGTTGCCGATGGAACGTCGTGACGTTTTTGGGTCGCGTCTACCCTCCGCCGACCCTCTGACGAATCGTCGGCAATCTTCGCCTTAACAATCTTCCCAGAAGCAGCACGTGATACAGTCTCACGCCTCTCGCCAACGTTCCCTCGTTCTCGCTCGCTGTCGTCGCTTCAACGAGGAGACCAGCGCCGTTTCGCAACCTTGTGCCCCCCATGCCTTTCGAACACTTTTACCTGGAAGTCCGGCGACGTGACAGCGCAAAGTCCGCCTGAGAATCGTTTTGCGTTCTCAACGAAACAGTGGCACGCGCCGTGGCTCCGAGTATCTTAAACCGATCTCGACACCATTCGTGTACAGTACGGCGCGCAGTCGATGCCTCGATGCTCGTTCGTTAGCGGCTCTATCGACACAGTCGGGCGCCGGTGCCCCGTGGATCGTGGCGCACCGCGGATTATCCTGGCTTCCCGCGATTTATCCTGCTACGCGCCGAAGGTGTGGCGCGAAAACTGCTGTGCACCCGGGGGAACAGGGCGAGCGATCGTCTTGCACGCCGACCACGGAGCCTGCCCCATTTCCGCGATGCCCAAGGTTAAGGAAACCCTTTGCTCGTAAGTACGCGGAGGTGACGGCCCACAGGCTCGCGTGTACCCTCGATTCTTTACGACGCGTGCAGGTGACAGGGCTCGCGTCGAACGCTGCCAGACTGTCAGTCGAGCGCGTCCGAAACGATTGGTCCCATCTGACAGGTTACAGTCCAATCGCAGGCTCCAGCGCTCCACTCAACTACCGGGAATAGGATTACGCTCGAGCGCGACTCTGAAGATACAGATCCCACTGTAAAAAACTCTTATGAATCAAGTCCCTGATAAAAAGCATATCTCGCGTTAGTTACAAGATCGTTGTAGAGCGCAGTTTCGTCCACGAGAGTTTACGAGTATTCTAACTTATGGTTGCTTCTAATAATAATTGGCGTTAGTAATTTTCCCGCTGAAAGAGCGATTTCGGGTATATTGGATTACGGTGGTACAGGTGGGTCGGTATAAATACGCGTGTTGCGCAACATTTTGTTTATTGCTCTTCCGCAGCCTCGGGGAACCCAGACTCCGTTCACGCGGTGCTGTTCCATTCGCATTTCATAGAGCATGAATCGGTTATTCGACAATTTTAATATATCTCTGACGAAATGAAGGGTGAGGGCAGAAACAGGGAATGCCACAAAACAGCGTTATGGAGATAATTAAGGGTACTACTTAGGCAGCGGTTCCTGTCTAAAATGAAGCATTTCTGTTTCAATTAATTACAAAGAAACAAATTGAAACTGAGACTTGTTCTTTGGCGTGAAGTTTATTAACATCACAAGCTTTAAAAACTTGTTTGTTTAGTTGAAAATATGCGTTATATTTGACGCTACAGGTGGATCATTAAAGAGGCTATTTAAAAAAAGTTTATTTTGTTTTGCGGTGAGAACTCAAAAACGGAGGTTCCAATCGATTCAAAGCAGATTCGACCTAAATTAATGTTAGTGAAAACTCTTAGTCTTTATGAAAAAAAAAACTAAGACCTGATCATTTGGGAGTGGTAAAACCTCATGAATGGGGTCTCAATGGGGTTTTAGTTTCTTTTCATAAAGAATAAGAGTTTTCATTAACTTTAATTGTAGGTCTGGTCCGAAACTACACATCTCGTTAAGATGCTCGAATTTGTTTTGAATCGATTAAAACCTCCGTTTTTGAGTTATCACTGTAAAACAAAAGAATCTTTTTTTAAAAAGCCTCTTTAATGATCCATCTGTAGCGTCATATATAATGCATATTTTCGATTAAACAAACAAGTTTTTTAAAGCTTATGATGCTAATAAACTTCATGCCAAAGAACAAGTCTCAGTTTCAATTTGTTTCTTTGTAATTACCTAATTGAAATAGGAATGCTTCATTTTAGACAGGAACGACTGGCTAGTACCCTTAAGTTTTAATATTCTAGTCAATCAGTAACGAAACAAGTTCAATGAATTTAATTTTCTTATTTCATTTTCTTCTCTACCTTGACGAGAGAATCTTATGCTTAAGCAAAGAGTGGGGACATTCCGTACTTTGCTCCAGTGCCGAGTGGACATATCCTGTTTTTAACCAGTATACCAAATCTTTAGCGGTATTTTACTGGGATATTCGACCTTTATAACTACAAATATATGCTATAAATCGCAGAATCACGAAAAATTGGACATTCCCGTTTTTCCTCCGTGCCCTTCAAATGATATTCATGAAATAAAAGTCTGTGGTTGACGCTTGAGCCTAAAACACGATTAAACAGCGAAGAGAATGCATGTTCGCTGTTTAGGTAGAAGAAGACTAACTCCGATGCAATCGATATAATCAGTGATCCAGCCTTCTGCCTCTGAAAGAATGCGATTTGTTAATGGTAACGCGATTAAGTTCGTTGCAACGTTATTATTAATGCCCATTGAACCGCCGATGGCTGACCCAGAGCGAGGATTTACGTGGAGACACACGGAGCAAACACAGGCGATACGGCATTTGACGTGCTTCAATTATAAGGGTGGAGAGAAAACCGCCAGTCGATGCTCACGAAGGTCTTTCTGTTTCTAACGCACAAGAAACCACCGACAGGCGCGAGCTTTCGTGCTTTCGAATAAATATCTGATGGATCGAGCCACGGATAGAGAGACTCGCGCGAATCGCACGTGGAACACGACACGTATCATTCCCTGATAACGCCCCTGATATTCCGAATCGATTGCGTGGCAAAGTTACCAGGGGGAAATATAATAACTTGAATTATGATTCGTCGCGTCCACGAGGGGAAGCCTGATAACGAATCTAGAACGTTCTTCTTCCGTGCTTAACGATGTTTTAATGGTGGTTGCTCTTTTTCAAGGATCACGCCTGTGCTACCATGAGGTTGAATGGTAAAAGCGAGACGAAAGCCTTCGAGCGAGAAGCGTTCTACACGGCAGCGGATAGACGATAAATAACAGCGGCAAAATGTTGATAAAAGAGTATCGAATACCACTGCCTCTCACCGTGGAGGAGTACAGAATTGCTCAGCTTTATATGATAGCGGTAATTATCTCACAACCATAAACACAGTCTTAACGTATAGGTATCGCTTATCAGCGATTAGGGGATCAAACTCCGTGAAAATGGACCAAATGCTATTGTCGGAGTCGAGGAATGTTCTATATACCTTCTTGACGCGATTAGTGGCTAGTTTAAAATTCTTAATGGTCGTGCATTAGGGGCCAAAAGTATGAGGTCACTTCTCAGTGAAAGCGCGGCAGAGCAAATAACCCGTAGGAAGATGGACAGCGGCGATAAAGACGGTCTCATACTGTTGGCCCAGTGTGCCGGGTCGCAGTTTGTTAGAATGAATCGTACCACTTGCAGAAAAAGTCTCGCGAGGAGAGTCAAGGAGCTGGCAGCGGCGTGGAGATCATAGTAAACGAGCCCTACAACAACGGCCCTGGTGGAAACGGGCAGTACACACACAAGGTTTACCACGTGGGAAGTCACCTGCCGGAGTGGTTCAAGAGCTTGCTGCCCAGGTCGGCGTTGATCGTGAAGGAGGAGGCATGGAACTCCTATCCGTACACGAAGACGCGCTACACCTGCCCGTTCGTCGAGAAATTCTCCATCGAGATAGAGACTTATTATTTTCCTGATAATGGCTACCAGGAGAACGTGTTCAAGCTCAGCGGCAGCGATCTGAGGAACCGAATCGTCGGTACGTGCTCGTCGCTCACGTTCCTGGCTTTTCTTTTCTACCTCAACGGGTTATCGATTATCGAATGGAATTTCAGACGTGATCGACATCGTCAAGGATCAATACGCGGGCGACTACGTGAAAGAGGAGGATCCGAAATTGTACGTGTCCCAGAAAACAAACCGGGGACCGCTGACTGAGTCATGGCTGGAGGAGTACTGGGCAGACGTAAAAGTATTTAGTACTTTTCCAGCCCCTTAGATGAATCTCTACTGTAATTAATCAATGCTGGATGCTAATTGGGATCCTTTTCGACGCCTGTTTAGGGGAAGCAACAGCCAACAGCGTCTGGCAAGTCGCTGATGTGTGCCTACAAGTTGTGTCGCGTGGAGTTCCGTTATTGGGGCGTGCAGACGAAGTTGGAGAAGTTCATACACGACATAGGTCAGTGTACAGTATCCATAGACGCATCCCTTGGCTTCTACGTCCATATTACACCGCACGAAATGTAACGCGACGAATTGCAGCGTTGAGGAAGACCATGGTGCGCGCACACAAGCAAGCCTGGGCCTGGCAAGATGAGTGGGACGGTCTGACGATGGAGGATATTCGAGAAATCGAACGGCAAACCCAGCTGGCGCTGCAACGGAGGATGGGCGCGGTGGAGGGCGGCGAAGAAGCCACGGAAGAGAACCAGGAGAAGGGTACTTCGAACGCGACGATGACGCCCCAGGAATCTGACGTTGCCATGACTTTAGCCGCCACTCTCGGAAGCATCGAGAAGAACGAGGACCCTCAGAGCCCACCGAGCCTCAGGAAGTCGTCCGACATAGGTATGACGAGCACGGCTGTCAGCTCCGAGGGCGAAGCCAGCCCCGAAGACTCGCCGACCGAAGTACCCGAGCTTAGGTAAAAGCGGAAGTAAAAATCAGGAATCTATCTGCTTGCGTGGAACTCCGCCTGTACCGTGCTTGAGACGAGCCCGTTCATTTCAGAAATGTTCCTGCCGAGGAGACGGGAGACGCTAAGAAGGGCTGGAAGGCTAAGGCGGCGATGCACTCGCCGATCTCGAATAAAAGCTTCGACATGCAGATGGTGAATTGGCGGATGGAAAGTATCGTGAGGGAGTCAGAGTCGGGCAGTGAAGAGGAGTTCTTCGATTGCCAAGGTAAAATGCCGATTTGCATAGATGCAGCATGATCATTGTTCTTTCAAAGGGTCTGCCTGCATGAAACTAACCGGTGCGGCTGAACGATGGGGGCAGACTGTTGGTGAAGTTTCTTGGACACGTAACATTCTAGAAATTCGCACGTTCAGAGTAGGGAATACAGCATGAGCCCGCTGATCGATCGATACTTTCTGTTCTCATTATGTGTGCCCTCTGTTTCTTATGTTGCATTCCACACTGCAGCTGGGTTCGTTATACCTATTATATGCAAAGGTAGGACACGTAGATACCGACGAATACGTAGAACTGCAGTATTCTTAGCCTGTTCAAGATGTATTCGAAGGTTTATAGACCGACGATGATGCTAGTGCCTGTATTCGGAAACATTGCGCGATTGCGTCCATGCCTGTCGTAGAGAAAGTAAGGCTCTTCTTGCTTAAATCCAATTATTTACCGCGGCATGAAGCAGTGGTTACGTAGGTCGTACGCCAACGTAATGCCACAGGCTGCTTATGCTACTATGCTTCTTAACGTGTATTCTGATCTGACTAGGGGAACGTCTCGATTGCGTGTTCTTATATTCCCTGTCTTAACACGTGTCACGGCTTCTGAAAAAGGCGCGATGTATAAGCAATGTTAAAATTTCTGATTATACAGAGAGCTTCGGAGATAACTCTTCATTAGCTAAATGGAGTTCTTTGGATCTTCTAGCAGAAGAGGAGGACAATACGTTCACACCGCCGCACACGGCGAACAAAGAAGGTAAACGACCACCGGTCATCCAAGAAATCTCTGTGTTCCATTAACTGTCGCTACAGTTCGTTCTTATTGTACGTTTCCAGACGACACGATATTCTCGCCTTCCTATCTCCAACGAATGGCCAGTGAACGTAGCAGTAAAAGATTGCAGATCTCATCATCGGCGAGCATCGATGCCTCGTGCCCAGCTTCGCCTCAACACTCCCCCACTCATCAGCCGTGCAAAACTACCATGCTCATTATCGCGATGCACGCAGGAAGTGTGTTAGGTAACCAGGATCCCAGTGTAAATTCTATCGAGCTATTATACTTGACGCGACTGACGTTGCATCTGCATATTCTAGACGCCAATGTCGATTTGACCGCAAAAAAGTCTGACATTACAACGTTCAAAGGGGCCTTCGAGTCTGTCATGAGACAGCACTATCCCAGCATGGTTGGACATGTCTCCATTAAGTTCGTCCCCTGTCCCCCCATCTGTACCGAAGGTCTTGGTATTTTATCGAGGTAAAGCTGGGAGAGCCAGGTGAAAAGTCCAACTTCATACCCTCTGTGCTTCATTTTTGATCGCTCTTTTCAATCCGCTTCCTTGCAGTCTAAGTCCGTACAGTTTCGACGTGTCGCCATCCTCCACGAGCACTCCTCAAGTGACACACGACACGATCCCAATCGGAGCGATACCATTGCTCGCCAGCTCCACCCCCGAGTATCAGGACGCGGTCTCGCGAGTGATAGCTGGAGCGAATCAAGTCTACCACGAGTTCGTGAGAAGCGAGGAGGGTCGATGTTTCGCGGGGCAGATCTGCTTCATCGGGGACTCGGTAGGAGCAATCTTAACGTACGACGCTTTGTGTAGATCAGCTAACTCTAGGCACAACAGCGAGAACAATGTTCTGGAGACCCAAGGCGTTGAGAACAGCGCGAGCCTCGAAGACGGTAGACACTTGGCGGCACCTTCTCCCAGAAGGAAGTCTTCTAGCCCCAGGTGAATGATTAATTAACGCGTGTTCGATGAAGTCGCGAGATTAACGCGCACCGTCTTCTTCTTCCAGCGATAGTCAACATAGCCAGCAGCATTGTAGATTGGACTTCGAAGTGGGGGAATTTTTCATGTTCGGTAGCCCGCTCGCTGTAGTTCTGGCGTATAGAAAGATCTCTCTGGGCGGCGATAAGAGTAGTAATATACAACGGCCGTTGGTGAATCAGGTGTACAATCTGTTCCACCCCACCGATCCCGTGGCTGCTAGGCTAGAGCCACTGATCTCTGCGAGATTCTCTCTTCTTCCGCCCGTTATCGTGGCTCGATACCAAAAGTATCCGCTCGGGAACGGCCAGCCTTACCACCTGCGTACGTATCGATCCTTCGGGAATGCGCCTAGGTCGACGAATCACGAGAGTCATTAGTAATATGAAACTTTCAGTGGAAGCCATTCAAACGAATCCACAGTTATTCACGGACAGTCTAAACGTTCCAGTCATGTCGATCTCCCACCTAAGACGACTGTCCGATATATCGATTCACAGTACCATGTCCGGTATGGTGGAGAATGTTTCTTTACAAACAATGTCCAATTGTAAGCGAAACACGAGCGACTGGCAGTACCGGGAGCGCGGATAGTCTGTTACCGCTCTGGGTTCTCTGTTGCAGTAACGCAAAAGTGGTGGGGCAACAAGAGATTAGACTATGCGCTCTACTGTCCGGAGGGTTTAGCGAACTTCCCTACGAACGCTTTGCCTCATCTTTTTCACGCCAGCTACTGGGAATCCTCCGACGTTATTGCGTTCATCCTAAGACAACTGGGCAGATTCGACTTGCCACTACTCACCAACGAGGAGAAACAGTTAACTTGCTTCCGTCCAGGTCAACCAAGGGAAAAGTGGAATAAGAAACGTACTTCCGTTAAGCTAAAGGTAAGTTATCGGTATCCTTGGTAGTATTCTCCAGTGTTCGGAATACTTAGAGAACTTTTCGCTCCAGAACGTTGCTGCCAATCATAGAGCGAACGATGTAATTGTTAGAGAAGGGGCAATGCAGGTGTTGGTCGCGAGGTTTATGTACAGTCCAATCGACGTTATCGCTCTGACAGGTACGATTAGCGCAATTTTCTCTGTAAAATCTCTATCTCTTAAGCACTCCTCTCGAGTATAATCGATCTTTTAGGCGAGAAAGTGGATATCCACATCATGAAGGACGCCCCCGCAGGTGAATGGACGTATTTATCTACCGAAGTGACTGATAAAAATGGTAGAATAACGTATAAAATACCGGACGACAAAGCGTTCAGCTACGGACTCTATCCAGTTAAAATGATCGTTAGGTAGTATCGCCGATCCACGTGTACTAAGGCGTAATGTAATATATCTGAGGCATAAATGTTCGTCTTCCAGAGGTGATCATACGTCTGTAGACTTCTTCTTGGCTGTGATTCCACCGAAAACAGAGTGCGTGGTATTTAGCATAGATGGTTCGTTCACTGCGAGCATGTCTGTCAGCGGGAAGGATCCGAAAGTCAGAGCAGGGGCTGTAGACGTTGTCAGGTGGGTGTGAAGCCGCTGCGTCCCAGAATACATTCCCTCCCCTGTTTATAACTCGGGGTCCTTGGTTGTTTTAATTAGGCACTGGCAAGAACTGGGTTACTTAATTATTTATATTACCGCGAGGCCTGACATGCAGCAGCAGAAAGTTGTTTCCTGGCTGTCCCAACATAACTTCCCCCATGGTCTTGTATCTTTCGCGGATGGTCTGTCTACGGATCCGCTTGGCCATAAAGCCGCGTACTTAAACAAGCTTGTGCAGGTGAATAGCTGCCCAGTATATATACACAGCTCTGTCCGTTTCCTGTTTATCATTGATCCACGATAACGTCGAGCCACGTAACTGGTTGATTCCAGGAGCACGGAATGATGATTCACCACGCGTACGGCAGCAGTAAAGACATTAGCGTTTACACTGCGATTAATCTTAAGCCGAGTCAAATTTTCATCATTGGGAAAGCGCCGAAGAAGCATCACACTCTGGCAACGATCCTTCACGACGGTTACGCCGCTCATTTGACCACGCTGCAGGCCCACGGAGGCTCGAGGCCCGCCCAGGGTAACGCGCGGATGGTGATACCAAGAGGTCAGTTCGGTTTACCGGGACAAAACGCTTCTCTGCGACGGAGAAGGTGAGTTATCCGTCCGTCGATCCGTGATATTCTATGTGGATATTGTGCCTCTGTCGCTTACATCTTGCCGTGATACGGGCATTTTTAAGGTAATAATCCTTTCGATCCTCGTTGCTATCCTCGGCGATTCAGATGTTTCGGTTGCTGCGGAATGCTGGAATTGTCACGCGTGTATGCGATAAATGTTGTCTCCTAGAAAGAAGATGCGCGGAGTTGGGCGTAAGGCATTCCGGCGACCAATCAAACATTCTCTTCTCTGTACATAGATAATGCCTGTGTTTTTATAGCTCGCCATACTGTGCGGTCAGTATGGGAATTTCAAGCGAGAGTAGTTGTTTCAGAGGCGATCAATGATGTCTGACCCTCCAATTCGAATCGCGACCGTCAATGTTAAACTAACAAAACCCACGTATGTCGAGTGATTTCTCTGTAAAACAATCGTAACCACAAGAACAAGGTACATACACTGAATAATCTAAGTAGTCTTGGCATGGTATAATCCGTAAGAATCTCGACAAACGATATAGACCAGCAAATTACTTCCAAAGCTTTCCTCTTGCCCATGAGAAGTGGTAGCAGGTACTTCTTAGTCTGTATCGTATGCTCGGATATAGGAATCATCCCTGTATGACGTCCACTGTACGTTTCGGTAACGGCTCAGCAGTTCATTCCTCGACAACGTACAATTTCGATTGAAAAGTTTTCCCTAGTTACAGCTAGCCTACATCTATGTGATCTATGTACAGTATTTTCATTCTTCTTGGTACCATCCGCATCTACCCCTTTTCGTCTGCCTTTTCCGCTTGTCGCGTTAGAGCGATGCTGGGTTCACGGATAGAAAACTACTTAGCGTTTTTAATAAGTTCCACTTTAGTTTTTCACCAACCATGAGTATTAAACCTCTGAAGCTTCATTCAGACTGTTTATCACTCGGCGTAATGTAAATTATTTATCGTTCTCCAACGCTGGAGCGACCTTCGTGGCAACTTGTCTAACTTTCTAATGCATTTCCAAATCTTTTTTACTCTTTTTAGCTGGTAGCTAAGAGGTTTGAACAGTGTCTAAAGCTGATCAGTTTGTTCGTTACAGGTACCTGTTATGAAGACGCGTCGCATTACGCGGCATAGTTGATATGATCGTGATCTCGGCAAGAGCCGCCACCATTCTACGCTCAAACTTAATGTTTAATCTATCGGCCGTACATATGTCCAGAATTTACGGTTAATCAACCTATGAGTGTCTAGATGTACAGAGACTAAACAGTTTTTTCGTTACCTCCTGAAATGGTCTGATCTCACTTTAACGACCAAGGTAAACTAGAGCCCCATACCGCTTGAAATCTGTTAGGTGAATGATTGTGTTACACACAACATTACAGCTAGATCTACCACCTATTTCAATTTCGTTTCTCCTCGGTAGATTTATTTAATTGGAAGATCTGAGAATACGAACGAGCATTGCGGTTTTAGTTTCCTCGTGTTCGGTGGTAGATCGGGCTAAGACATTGCTTGTACAAGAGACTAACAGCACGTCTGAACAAAAGCTCTGACACCATGCACGATTGTACACGTGAATGCCGTTTAAAAAAAAAAAAGTTATCGCAACTGACGGACATGCGGCGTACCGCCGCGCCGTGCAGGGAAGAGTCGACAGCTATTCTCACGAAATCACGCGTCTTTCGAATGTTTCTGACTATGCTTATCACGTGATATTCGACTATCCTTTCCAGCTATGTATTTCACCCTCGCGGATGGAGCAGATGTGCGGATCCTGCGGCGATTGAAATCATTTCTTCCACGCTCGGAATCACTCGACTTGACCCCCTGCCTGTAAAACTCAACTGACTCTCCTAATCTCGTAACTTGTTGTACCGTTCTCTGTTCCAAAGCAACTTTCATTGTGAAAGCTCTGTCGAATTTTACGGGGTATAGGTCTCTCGGCGAAGAAGCTAGACGGTTGCTTGCACAATGAATGGTGTTCTGTACTCGTTTAAGGAATGAGCAAGTAACCCGCTCTGCGTGGCTGTCATTGCAGACGGGGCAGCCGTTCGTCTTCGTCGTCGCTCGAATCACTCGCCAATGCTTCTTCTTCATGGATATGTTACGTTTCTGTCACGCTTTCGGTATAAACATCCAAACACACCGCCTAGCTCTACTACGCTGCTAATCCATGTCCTCATCTGCTTCCACTACAGGCGATCTACGCCTACCCCGTTGATCGATACGGTGCACTTTACGGTTCGATAACGTTCAAGAGGTCTCCCCTCAGCGGAGCGTACATCTACCTTAATTTTAGCCTCTTAGCTGGTAGTCAAATCTAATTACATCAATGCTAGAGTTTTAACGGAAAGTAGCTTGGGATAATGTGCGACGAGAAATAGCAAGATGGAGGAACAGTTACTGCGACTATCTAAAGATCTAACGGAAGCCTGATTCGTTAAGGAGAACGCGTTCTATCTCTCGACGCTGGGAACTTGAGCGGCAGGTTCAGCTTCCCAGCGTGACTCGGAAAGAAACATCTACCTCGGTTCTTCAGGCATGACTCATGAAACCCCTGCAGCTGATAGTGAATCAAACTTGTTTGATGCTTTATCCTGTCTGTCAGTTTTCATTCTACTTCTAACATCGAGAGATGCCTAAGAGAATACACGGCTGAGACCAGTCAGAGGATCGCGTCAGAATGATAGCAGTAAGCTGATTTAAGAAAGTGATCCTCTAATTGCTCTGAGCACTGTAGTAGACGGGTGGACCGGGTTTAACTATATAGCAGTATGCACTCGACAAGTTCTTAAAAAACGAAGGCTTTCTTTGCCGCCCGATTACTAATCCCAACGAACGATAGCTCTTTCAGACTGGCGAAGCGAACAATATCGCAACCCATCCCGAGCAAGATTATACTCCCTCTGGAACGATCAACCAGCGTCGGGCCTCCAATCTCGCAGCAGACCGCACCAGCCATAAGATCTACGCCACCGGAGAAACACTGACGGTTCGCGCGCTGCCGGTCGTTCTTCGAGTCCCGGCAGTAGGTGCACGAGATTACGCCAAACCGAAGGAGCCCTCGCGCGCCCGGGCCGACGTGTGCTCAACAACTCGAGGAAGAAGATAATTCTACTTTGTTACTCCACTTTTGTATCCTCCATGTACACCTTTAAAATGCTCGCGCGCCGCGCGCGGGATCGTACAGATTTCCTCCGATCGAAATGGCCCGAGGGCGCGAGGGCCCTCTTATCCGCGCGATGACGATCACACGGCTCCCTTATCAGAGACACCTTCTACGCGACGCGGTGCGATTGACTTTTTTTACCGGGCCGCGAGCAGAGCTTCTTTTCCAGCGACCTTCCGACTAAACCTTTGTAAACGTTCGAGAGATCCCCGTGGCTGACGGAAGGGTGCCGCCCGAGCGCCCCCCGCGAATACCGATCGAGCACGATCAAAAACTTTTGATAAGATAGTCCGAGATACAGCGTCTAGTTCCTAATACCGATGGCGAGCGAAAGGAACCGACCCTTTTCCTACGGAGAACGAGCACCTGTTTTGTAGAGTCTGTTCCAGTTCGAGCGATGTGTGTACAATCATCTTTTACATAGTCTTATCATCACTGTGTTTTTGTAGAGGCTAAGTGAGACGTAAAGTCGGTTCGCTGAGATTGTTACCTGAGTCCCTTCGTTGTTACCGAGAGAGGAATGTAACGCTAATCGTGACGTTCGCCGTTAGGGGTAATTAGCCAGTAAGCTCCCTGTTAGCACTCTAATCATTGCCAAGAGCTGTTGGATATGTAATGCATAATGTTGCGCCCAAGTTCCTTCGGTGCTATGTTAATTTCCAATACGATCATTCGTTATCGATCTCTGCGGAGAACGCACGGGAAGAGAATGGAATTAAGTGTAACACCGTTTTGTACGTTGTCTATCGAGAAATCCTTAAGAGTAACGGATAGATGTTTCCCGGCGAACGTTGGTACAAAGACACATCCCTCTAATCGCGTAGTTCCGTGCCGCGATCGGCAATGCGAGCGCGGCACTGGTGTATATAAATAAGTCGCTGCAATGTTCATGGGTAAGCTTAGACTATACGGATATGGTTTATCAATTAGCTGTGAACCTCGTCGGCGGGTGTGCTGTCCAGATGATAATAAAAGTAGCCTCTCGCGCGCGAACAATACGGACAGCTCGGCGACGAACAGGGCTAACGTTAGTTATCGATTCGTTCTCGACAATTGTGCGCTTGACATTTGTGATTAGATGGATAATTATTGCCCGGCTATCGGCGGAGAGAATATATATTTAGTTTTGTAATTGGTAACGATCCGAATTGTCGCGTCGCTTACTGTTACGACTAATTACCAGGATAGTTAGTCAGCGTCGGTAGATAGCTCTGCGGTTCAGCCTTGGGCTGTTCAAGCAACGATGTCTAAAAAGAGGCGCAGATTAGACGTGATGCCGCTCGACTCTCTGGATCTCGCGTAGATATAACGTATCATCTTATATTCTTTTCTTCGTCTTCTTTCCGAGCTAAGTGGCTCTTCGATGTCGGGAGAGATTAGAGTAATCGTACGATGATTAGTTGATTAACTCATTGTCGTGCCATCATTGTTCCTTGACTGTTTTCAATAATACGGTAGTCGATCAAACACCTGCCATTGATCTAGTCCTGGCGTGGAAGAGCATCCGTGCGTTACTCGGCCGTTGTCCTCGCTGCGATGCGGTAACATCAAAGAGATTTATTCAATTCAATTATCGACTGTTTGTATCGTTGTAAAGTGGCACGAGCTCTAGTTCTGCATGCAGATATACGATGTACCGTGTTGCTCTGTATACACATGCATGCGTCTATAAGTATGCGACAGTGTACGTGTATACATACATATGTATATAAATGTGTATATGCGTGTGCAGGATGTTTGGGAAGCGTGTAACTTTGTTGGATAGTCGATGGATCGGTAGGATAGAATTAAGGAGAACCGCTTGAAAGTTCATTATTCGTTTCGGCGTGGTCGGACTAACCAGCAGAGCTATTCGTCAAATGCCCTGCACGCTCGTATATGTATGTATACAATAACGTAAGTGTTTAAGATATATACATACATATATATATTTATTCGTAGTCTATAAGTGACTGCAAAGATATTTTACTTATATGGATGAACGATTATCACCACTGGTAATAAGAGTTATATTTTTGTTAGCATAACTTAAATGACATGTTGTAATAACTAATCAAGAGTCATTGTTTTATATTATGCGACCTCGCTCCAACGTAACGATTGTTTTATATACCGTTGAATCATAATTTTCTTGATCAGCCTCGGCGGGAAAGGATCTGAATAGAACGCCTGCTCGACAAAACTGTATTCCCACTTTCTTCATTGGATATTACAATAAATGATAAATCATTGTCGTTTAAATTTCACTACGTTCGTTTCCTTCAAATGGCGTGTTTCCACACTTGTTTCTAAGTTTCGAACCGTACGGTATGCACAAACATGGAGACTGCTCGACTTATCGACGAGGAAGATTCAAGTTTAAAAGGAATCGCGCACGCGTGTTTATTCCGATCGAGGCGTAGCAGAAACATTACCGCCAAGTGTTCGTTTATTTTGGGTCCCCTGCGCTTTAATTTGCGTGCAACTCACCGAATGATAGAGTGCAGAAACGACATGGAGAACGTCACGATAAGCCCAACAATGACGGCGAAGCTGAGAAGTCGCGATGCCGCGAATAAAATCAGGCATGGATCGCCGAAATTGCAGGAGGTTCTTAGGGAGGTTAGTTTACATGGATCCCAAGAATTTTGCGATACCCCAGAGAGCAGCGCAGTGATTCTAATTCGATCGCAATTACGCGGTTCGTGATTCGTAATGAAACGTGATTTCAGCGGTGCCGGCAGAGAATGCGAGAGAAACGGGGACAGTTGTTTAACAGGAGCAGATTCAGTCTAGAGATGAAGTCGAGAGATGTTCAGGAGACGTTAACAGAAATCGTGCGCAAAGAGTTGAAAAATCTCGCCACCACGGACTTGGATCCAGCGGTGAATCCCTTTTCTCATATTGTCAATGAGCCCCTTGATCCGGAGGAGGCGCTCGAACTTGAAACAGAAATACTCAACGAGGAAGGTAAGCCCGGTTCACTTTTAAGCTTCGAAAAGCTACGAGTAGTTTTATACTTAATTACGTATGAATTACAGAACAATGGATATTGCAAGAGTACGAGAAGATGTCCCAAGAAGAAATTGAGATGCTAGCCCTGGCCGCGGACCAAGAAGTCGATCAAGTTATCTGCCCCGTCTGTCAGACGTCCAACTTGACGGAAGAAGCGAATCGAGTAATCTGCAAGTCGTGTGATTTCATGTTAAACAGTGGCGTGAACGTAAGGGACTTGGGTTCCTTGATAAACAGCTGCGTCAACACTCACTCCTCGATGTGCAGAGAGTCGCCCGGTTTCCTGCCGCTTCCCGAGAACAATAATATAGGCCTGTATTTGGTCTGTGATAAGTGTTCAACTTTGACACCGATAGTGTAAACTATAACGCGCTCGCTTAGATTATTTACAAATGTCTCTTCAAACGCGAATACTCCTTAAGCTAAGAAAATTTAGTCTAATTGTTTCTATATTTTTGTACGATTGTTGTTTAACGTAAATTATTACTAGTATCCTAACTTATTCATTAATAAAGTATGTAACAATTCTACATACCGATATATAGATATTGCTCTGGTATCGGCTGAAAGATCATGAAAGTATATAAAGTGTGTTTCTGTTTTATTAAATAATAGCAGTAGAAAAAAGTTGAACAAAGAGCATGGCATTTCTGATGCTAGGCATCACAGGGTAGTGACAAAGAGCGGAAGCGAATTTCAACTTTTTTTTTATGGAAGTAAACATCCGAACAATAGTACATGAATGTTCATATGATTATATGATACATATCGTACAAAAAAAACATCCCTTCGCTGATTTGTTTATATTATTTATCACTTATACATACACAGTATAAACTCCGAGTAAAAGACATCTGCATATCGTGAACGTAAATGGGACAAATGTTCGTAAAATGTACAATTTATATTTCGAATGGTCGTTACAAGGGAGCAGCTTAAGAAATCTCTGCAGATTGTTCGTCGCTTATAACGTTCTGTTATATACAATTGCGTAAACTCTAACACCGTTACAATACACGGATGTCTTTTAATAGCTTAGGCTCTAATATTTGAATCTTTATAAATGATTTGTACATTATCACATGAAATTTCGCATTAAAAACTTCATATCTAATAACATTAGTATAATAATATACTCATAATTCGTGAGCAACCCATTTTATCCATTAGGCGTGCAGTCAGATTATCCGGACATATGAATTTTCAGTTTTCTCAAAGTTATTACTATGCATGTGTCAACGGCTGCATATTTGTTATAGAGTGCAAGGTTGTTCGAAAATCTTCTATGTTGCTCGGTTAAATTTCAACTGCAGTTCTCATGGCGAAAACGCGACAGCTTCTGTCTCCAGCCTCCTCTATTACGATAGAATTTCATGGCACCGGTTTCTGTGTTAGGTATCTCTGAAACACGTTTGCGTGTGGCGTAAAAAAGTTTAAACAATTCTTTGCATCGCACGACGTAAGCAATTATTTATTTATTCGACAACGTTCGATAATAGAATCTTCAATTCTAAAGGGTTCATTCAAAATAAACTTGCGTATATTTTGATTATTATAAAAATATACCGTCATTGTAATATATGTATTCATACTCCGGCCCGCGATATATGTTTTTCTCACAATTTCCTCGTCTTAAGAGTAAAAAGAATCGTTAGATAATGAAAAACAGAACAATCAAACATATTTTTTTTATAACACGACATACATTTCGTAAAATATTAACATTTTAGTCATTGCCAAGAATGTCATACTTAGTCCAAAACAAATAAAGTAAAAATATAATGGAATGGTTTTGCTCTACATATTTTTCCTTTTTTCCCTCCTTTTCGTCTTTTAAATATTACGTAAACATGTAGGCAAGTACTACCAACGAGTGCAATGAGTCGATGAGAAAGGAGAACTACAAAAAAAAAAAAGATTTGACATGAACGTTTCATTGTCGCAATTTATAAAGATGCGAATAAGTTTCCTTCATGCTTGATGAACGCAGAACACGCGATGTACACAGTCGTGTAATAAATACAAATGTACTTCTCTGAGTCGTTGATATTCATATACGAATGACTTTGCGGCAACGTTTATAAAAATGGAAAGTTTCTTTTTAAAATCTCAACGTGTTCCAATTTCTAACAGTCTACATATAAATATATAATAGTTTGTTAACCATCGTTCGCGATACGAATTGGTGTTACAAATTCCAAGATCACAATTTCGAGAAGGGGACAGGGTAGAATTGCACTTAAGTTTTTTCCATCCTCAACCATGCGATCGTTGCGAAAGGAAATCTGGAAGTCTACTGTAAAAAAGAAAAAGAAAAACGACCGTTTTAAGAATTCTCTCACGTTTCTCCTAAACTGGCTTAAGCTACGGTAACTGCTTTTCCCTCAGCTCGCACGTGACTAAATGTTAAACTGTGTACACAAATACGTTCCCGCGCGAGATTGCGCAAACGTGATTGGTCACTGAGTCGATCGTCGCCGTTCCGTGCAATTTACTGCTGCGCGTGCTTCGTCCGGTAGGCGACCAGGATCTGATAAAATATCGGTGGTAGTAGACAGATACCTTAGAGAGTTCAGAACGGCTGAAACAGAGAAGAAGGAAAGACGCGCAACATGTAACGATCAGACTGTAAGTATAACTCACAGATTCAGTTTTCTTATAAAGCACACGAACCTGGTCTGAGATCGACGAGCGAGCAATGCTGCTCAACCCACAATATTGTACTTCTGTATAGATCCTCGATACTCGCGGTTGACACCGAAGTATTGAACGAAATCATCAAAGGCTCGAGTAATATACTGAACTAATGACTGTGTCAGGGAATTATAAATCGCAATGTGCCATGTAGGCGTTCAATAAAATTGAAGCGAACTAGCAAGAGCTCTCTCGAAAAGGATACAATCCAGAATTTCCAATTCTCCCGCGTCCGTGTGCGCACGTACTCGTCGAACATCTCCTTCATTTTGCTAGTCCTGTGTCTAGAAACTGGAGCACCCGTTGCAGGAAGCATAGATTGACAGTTACTGCAACAGAACATCCGATTAATCAGCTGTTAGTGCGACCTCCTAGCCATCGACGCAGAACATTCCTCTCCCTTTATCCGATATATCTTATTACCTAATCGACGTATTAAGGCACTCAATTTGATGTCTTAAGCTATCCATTTCCTCCTTCAACTGATTCCTCTCGACCCTTAGCTGTCTGATATAATCCGCCCCCTTCTGCAGCATAGCAGCCTTGCTGAGTTTCGTGTTCGGATGCTGGCTGAGCTGCGGTATCAGGCTGTGCAGCATGTCGAAACCATTCTTAATGTTGTATCTACGCTTCTGTTCCGCGTGTATGTGCCCGACCCTCCTCTGCTCCTTGTACTGTCCCCGCTCCGTCTCACCCTTTATGTACCCGCGAGTAGGCGACAATGGGCTCCCTATGCTCATCGGGCTGTGCAGAGGGCTGAGGCTCAACGCTTGGGGACTGTGCGCGCTGGTCGAACTGTCCTTCGGCGAGCCTGGGCTGTTTTGCGGCTGATGCGCTTGGCTGTTTGTGTTTAACAACATCTGTTGGCTGCAAGCGGACTGTTGCATTGCCTAATAATATGCAACGTGCAGTTAATGGATTATTGATTACGCAACGCTCGCTTTTATTGTTGCCGATATCAGGCGTTATATAATCTGCTGCATATCGGAGTTATAAATAGTCATACAGGATGCTCCTTCATTGGCGGGGGCTACCTTGCTGCTGAGTTAGATCCTAGAGTACATCCCGCCAAACGAGGAACACTATACATTCTCCCAACAGATTAAAAGCTCAAAGTGTACCTGCTGCTGCGACTGCGCCTGCGCTGTAGAGGTCTGCATCGTCTGGACAGTGACCGGCGTGGTGATATGGTGGGTGGTGGTCACCTGAGTGGGCGAAGCTGAAGGTGGAAGCATGGGTAACATGTGTTTGGTGGCGGCGGCGGTGGTTGTCGTTTGGCTCGCCGTCGGCATTACGCTATCAGCCGGGCTATTCATTGTGTACACACCAGATGTGTCTGTGCAACGACAGTGAAGCTCTCATAATATTCTCCTTTTACGTCAAGTAACCACGAGCGTGATCTCTCGAAGCAAAGATAACATTGTTCCTTAGAATACATACTATTCGTGAGCAACTGAGCGAGCAAAACATTGTTATTTAGATTTAGAGCAGGATCGCTCGCTGCGGAGACTAACGGCGGCGGGTGCATTCTCGGCGCAGTTAACGACGAGCTACTTCGAGATCTATTCCTTGCTTTCATCTGATACTGAAACAAATGAACATTCGCGCCGAGCGACTCTCGGGTACAAAGGGGGAAAAAACGAGACAGATGAAAAAAACCTATCGATATTCATACGGCAAGTAATTATTCTCTGTTCTGATCTACGTATTAACCTTGGGCACGGCGAAGACCTCCTCCTTCTCGGAATTCGCTGCGGCAGGTTGCGGCAGCAACTTGGCGGGCTGCACGGTCGGCGTGGTGAGATCCAGACCGGAGGGCCTGCACTGCAGCAGGATCGACGATTGCGACGGTTGCTCGGCGGAAACCGACACAACCTGTTGCGATGGGTGTGTCTGTAAAGCAACTCTGTGATAATTCGATTCCGATCGCTTCTCGGGCTTCTTGTTTCGCGCCGATGCATTATTCAACGGGAGCATGCGTGTAACAGACAGCTTATCTATCAGTACCTTGAAATTATTGGCATTGAATTTACATTGCTGCGCATTAAAGTTTTGCGGAAGGGCGGAGAACTTGTAGCACTGCTGCGGTTGAACGACCTTGTACGGTTTCGTGGATATGGGGGCGACGGGCGGCAGGGGCCTGATCGCTCTGTGCTGAGTGGGCACCGGCGAGGTGCTCGTCTGCCCGAAGCTCTGCTGCACCGTCACCAAATTCTGAACGTGTCCAGCGATCGACTGGTCGTTCAAAGCAGTCATTTGCACCTCGTTCTGGACCGGCGTCAACTGAACAGTTTGAATCTCCATGGCGAACTGCTGAGGTGCCTGCTGGTACCCCGAGCTCTGTTGTTGCGTTGTTCGTTGGTAAGCATTCTGTTGTTGTTGTTGCTGCTGCTGCTGCTGTTGTGGCTGTTGTATCACTCGACTGGACCTCCCGGAGACTCTGCTCGGCCTGCTCTTCTCCCTGACAGGCTGCTGGCTCGGTGGAGAGTGCTCGTAGGCTTGTTGCATGGCGTTATAATTCTCGTTCAGAGTCCTGCAAACATACCCCAAGGAATTGAAATACAAATTTCGTTGGATCGAAAGGCAGCCGGCGAGTATTTAAAGCTCACATGCTATTCCTGAACGTGTTCGTCGGCTCCGGCTGAGGTTGAGTATATATTTTAGCGGTGTACTGAAGATTTTGTATAGGATTTCCTTGGTCGTTCTGCGATAACGCCGACTGCTGCGAACTTTGCTCGTTCTTCACCGCCGATTCTTGGTCCAGCTCGTTCATCTGATTCATGGGCGTCATCAGATCGAGATCGGGATAGCTCGCGTTGAGCGCGCCGCTTCGAAACATGTCATCCTCCTCGGGGACAGGAGGCAACTTCGAATTTAAAAATTCTAAAATACGATCGTTTACATTATCGCCTACTAGTTAACGCATAGAGGAGTAAGTGAGCGTTGACGGTTTACCTTGCAGCGGCTCCAGAGTGTCCATAAAGTCGTCCAAATTCGGTTGGAGCGGGCCCAGGCTGGGCTGTATGAAATCCGCCAGGCTAGCCCCGCGAGCTGCGATTTCAAATAAGTGCTTTAAGGTACAACGTTCAATCTCTATTCCGTCTACGTAGTATATTTATTTAGATCGATCAAGCTTTAGTTGCTTCTATCCTTGAATATAGCGCGCGCGACGTCTGAGATTAGCTTTCATTCTCGCGCGGCCACTTGAATTAGTGAGTTACCAATTTCTCTGGGATCGGGAAAGTATATTGGTTGATTCGAGCTGATTGTTGAGAATAACGTATCAGTCATGAGCTCCATGTAATCCTCATCAACCATCATACTCTCTCCTCCGGGAGTCCCACTGGTCCCTCCGTGAGTGTTTCCTGTACCTGCCCCGTAGCTGGCCGAGTTTCCCAAACCGCTGCCCCAATCTAACACGTCCATCGATTCCATCTGAAAATCCATTCTCTGCTATGAACGAGAAACACCGGTAAACATTACTGGATCCCTAATGGATGTGGCGCCAGCGTCAGATAAATACCATCTCCGTTCCATCCTTGTTCGTCCAGCCAAGGATCTTGTTCCTGTAGAACATACGCCATTTCTTGTATTCCGCAGTAACCGCAGCAAGTTTTCGCTTCCAGTATTTGCCCTCCAAGACCACCGCCTGATAACAGACACGCCGTTGATTTACTCATAAACGAGTATTTTGCGCCGCTGCAAGCTTCGGATTTCTCTCGCGATTTAGGAATCCCGGGATAAGAACGTTACGCGATCTAAGCGGAACTATTTGCTCCCTTCTTTTTCCGTGTTACCGCCACTGGCGACGAGCTTGCGATCGAGCAGCTCCCAATGATCCGCGAAAGCCCATCTCAAATTTGCCTTCGTGAATTCTTATCGATTAATGTACCGCGCGTCTCAAGAAACAAACTATCGCCGGAGACAATCTGCTCGCGCGACGATTGTCTTGAGACACCCTGTACGGAACGATCTACCGGTTAGTTGCTCTAATAGTTTGATAAGTGAACGTACCTCGGGTTTATTGTGAGTATCAACATCCAACGGGGATGCGAACTGGCACACCAACGTGTTCTGCTTCAGTATAACTGAAACGACACGAAATTACATTGCATCGTGAATGGAGCACGATCGGGGGCAGCATCCGTCGCGCTGCGGGCAACTTCGATCTTTGCGCAACAAAAGAATTACAATTACAGCGCAATAAACCACGCGGTGGTTCTCGTCGCACGGGGCGAACCGGTTCAAGGGAGCCACGGTCAACATCCACGGGGTTCTAAAAGTAGAGGCGAATTATCGGTCCAGCGATCTGGGAAGTGCGTAGAGCGTGGCTTCGACGTAACGGAGGTTCCGCAAAAGTAGCGAAAGGAGATCGAGCATACGAACCACCGACGTGCGACTTCCTCGGCGAGTGAGACACGCAAATACTTCGCGACCGAACTGGAACAGTTAGCTGCCCTTTAACCTAAGACCATCTTTGATGAGGTCGGTGTAGCGGAGCAGAGACGCGGCCGTCCCGATGCCGATTTTGCGGCGACGCATTCTGTGGCGTAGTCGCGATACACTTGTCGCGAGGAGCAACCACGGCAGGTGCAAAGGTCCTGGCACTCTCGAGTAATCAGCCTCCCCTGCGCATCGGCTCCGACTTCCCTCCGTTCGACGCCTCGCGTTCACCCTCGCCACAGGTGTCTTCTGGTCCCCTCTGCGTTACAATATGCTTATGTTGCGCCCTTTCAGAGCACATCGAGGTAAAGTGATTTCAAATCGGTGCAACTAATCAATTTGATCCAGCTTTAAGAAAATCAGTCCAAGAGGTGGAACAATATTTTCTCGCACGGGCCTCCGTTTCGCTGAGATTTCAAGCTCGATTTTCTTATGGTAGAAGGCTCGTACGAGAAAACTATTCTCCTCTTTTCATTCATTTCTTTTCTCGTGCTGAATCTTGCGTAACAATAACCCTGGAATCCTATCGTCAACTTTGAAATACTTTTCAGTCAAGGACATTCTTAGTCAACAGGCAATTTATTTGTGCTAATTATTTAAACGCGATAATGGTGCCTTTATCGGTGTCGATTCTTTATCGAATGCATTTAGAATCGAGAGGGTAAACAACGGCTTAAATAACAACGAGTGGTTGCTTTCCCAGCCGTTTCAGAACGGACAGATCGATCTGTCTAGCGTTCCGCGACGCTGAGATTCCGCCGCATGTCAACGAACGAGGAACTGCTCGAGATGCGCGCACGTGAGAAAAATTACACGACGTTTTCCATCGTTTTTCCAGCCCCCTTCCCCCGGCTTTACGTAACCCGCGTTTGAAAACACCGATGACGTCGCGTTAGGCAATAACGAGAGGCGTTACGCGTTGGTCAATCGGTATCGGGCACCATCGCGGGCAGTAACGACGCTTATTGACAGCCGATCGCGGCGTTCGTGGCGATTTCCCGAAGCCAAGACGGATCGAGATCGGAAGCGTGCGTTACGCGAGAGGAGCGTGGACCGCGGATGAAGCTTAAAAATAACGGCTGGCAACGTTGTTGCGATCGAAATGTCAGTGAACGAGGGAGCGAAGCTGCATCCGTGCATCTATTGCACAACCGCAATTCAATGATCGAGCTTTATTTAAAAGTTCGCGACGCTATAACATTCTGTCTTGTCGACTAGCTTATTCGTTGCCTCGTTACCACGGCACACAACGCGTGAGTAATTCGTAAAGATTCGAACGACGCGCAGATTCCTCGTTCGTCGGGCGAAGCTGTTAACGGGACTGAAGTTTTCAAGCTTCGATTACGATTATCCCACCTCTCTCTTTTTTTTTTTTTGTGCAACGACGAAGATTCCACGGTTGTTGTTTTTATGAAGTTCGCCTCTCAGAATTTACCTCGATTTTTCCTCCAGTGCGCTGACTCGAGTCGGACGATCCCGGCCCGCGTAAATCGCGCGGCGACGGACGGCGAGAAGAATTCGAGGGCTCTAGACGAGCGTCAAGGGTCGGACGGAAGGGCAATTCGAGGGAATATCGCGCGACGCCGGCGACGATGGTTTCGTAGTACAGGATGGCGGTATTCGCGAAACTGAAATCCTCGGGCAGTTAACGGGGAAGCGTGGAGGAACCGAGAGCGATACTGGCGGGGATTCTTTGTCACTGCTCCGTCACGTGCAAGATATTTCTTT
This sequence comes from Andrena marginata, assembly GCA_963932335.1. Classification (NCBI taxonomy): domain Eukaryota; kingdom Metazoa; phylum Arthropoda; class Insecta; order Hymenoptera; family Andrenidae; genus Andrena; species Andrena marginata. The sequence continues at coordinate 11,088,452 of OZ010660.1, forward strand.
ATCTTGTACAACTCCGACACCGCTCTATCTGTCGCGTATATCGCCTTATTTTCGCGCGGCCATTCGCGTGCGCCGTCAGATATCTTGAATCAATTTAATTTGGCTTTAGATTACTCGCCTTTATCTCGGGCACCTCTGTTTTTTCGATCGCGCCTCGATGGAAAAGGCGACGGCCGCTGTTCCCTCTCGCGGTGGGCCCCCGACGTTCCGCGAACGTCTCTGACGTCAGAGGAAATCTCGCGACGCGAGGAGAGCCTCGCGGGGACTCGGGATGAGAAATCGACGCGAGCCGGGCGAGAATTAGCCGCGCGATCGAAATGAAAAGCGCGGGCCAGAAGTGGGAGGGCGTTTCGACAGAATTTCCCGCGTTACGAAACAGCTACGCCGCTATCGGGGCTCCTTTTCGTAATCTCGAATTTATCGCTCTTCAGTTGGGAAACTTTCGAGGTTGATAGTAAAGGGGGCCACTGAAGATGAAACGGAAAGTAGGGTGCCGTGTTAAAAATAAGTGACGGGTCGAGCATCGAATCTTCAACTTTATCTTCTTCCACTTCGATCTTCTCTTGGCCAGATACCTACTTACATTTTTCTTTTACTGGATCGATCGGATCGAAGTTTCGCTCGCGATAAATCCCGTGGGCCCGCCGACCCACGTGGCGCGCGGCCGAGTTAATATTATCGTAGGTATTGTCCTGGAATATTTTATTGTATGAGACAGCACTGTCTAATACAAAATTCCAGAGTTCTATGCGATTGGAACGAGCATAGCTCGAGCCGATATGACTCAACAGATAGAGTAGAGTTCAAAGTGTTAAACTCGCCAACTGGCAATTTTGAAACAATGATAGGAGGCGAAGGACGCTCGGCTGGAACGAAGTTGCAATCGGATTTCTGTTTTCGATGAGAAACCACTTCCTCTTGTAACTATCGGCACTCGAGCGACGATCTGACCCCTCGAACCGCGTCTATTGACCATGACAACTTATCCAAGGCAAGGCGACAGAAAACGGACGTCGAACGGAGAAAAAAAGCTAAAAAGTATCGCGACGTTATCAGCACCGCCGCGCGGGTTATCGTGCGAAACGATTGTTAAAGGTCAGCGAAATTAGCCAGTCGATGCGTCTCGCCGTTCTGTGCAGTATTTCCGGTCAGTTCGCGCGCCGCAGGCGCTTCGTATGCCGCTCCAAAGAACAGGGGGAATTTTTCAATAAATTTTCAAGTAGCTCTGAGATATTAGGGAGCGATTGAAAGCTCTACAGTCACCACAGTGGCATTTTTGCTAAATAACCGCTTATTCCTTCGGTGGCTTTAAAATACAGAGAGATAGAGTGATCGAAGCAGGCGATCCCCCGGTTATTTTGAGCAGTGAATTATCCCACGGTAAATAACCGCCCCGTCCCGCGATAGATCGAACGTATCGCGTGCGCTTCCTTACATTGCATGTGCCAGCACCTCCAGATCACGTTGTTCAGCCTGATCTTGTCCTTCCATCTCAGCCTGATGCCTTTGAACCGATTCCACTTGGGCGATGTCAATTTCTGTCTGGAACAAATTCAAATGCCCATACGTCATACCCACTGTAGACCAGCGCTGCATAATCGATCGGCGACAGTGATAAATAATTCAACTTCGCCCGGCCCTTAAAGCGGGAACCGAGAAATTAGGACAGCCGAGTGCCGAGTATACCGGACCGTTCGGAATAACATCGAGATAAATTTGTTCCTCGGGTAAAGGGGCATTGCGAATGGAGTGCCGTCCAGCGAGGTAGCTCCAGGAAGTTCTCGAGAGAGCTTATATTTCGCAATGAGCGGTTGACTGAAGCTAATCCGCGCAGCTTACTTCCAATTCATGGTCAAAGCTAATCCATCTTTATCGCGCAGTTGCATCGGGTCCCGGAGCTTCCGCGACTGTAGAAATCGGGCAATTAGATCGCACGGGCATTCGTCAGCTCTCTGAGAATATATTTTGTAATTCGCGAAACACAGCGCGAATCCATCATCGAGGATGGCTCTCGAGGCGTGTTTATTCATCCGCGGTAAACACTTTGCCCTGTTTATCCGACGCGAGCGAATCGTTCTAAATATAAACCCGTGGTAGAAAATACCGACGGAGGTGGAAACACCGCGACTTTCCACGCGTGTGTGCCGCTCTTTGTCAGAGGAAAACCGATCGCTCTCCACCCCAAACGTCCTTCGACATCGTGGAGTAGCTTCATTAACCCTCTCGATGGGAGCGTGGGATGAAATCTGATCAACTTGAGAAGCTTCTGTCCACGGAAATATGAAGAACGAGATAGAGGGATACTGGAAGCCTGCTGCACGATGAATGCAGTGATAAGAGTGACGTCACTGAAAGAGGAGAATGAATACTGGATGGAAGCCAAAGGGTAGAGGATCTCTCGTTACTTGGAACTAGGGTTGCCAACCGTACTGTAACATATACTATTGTACTATATTTTTGTACAGTGTACTATGTACTGTTAGAAAAAGATATAGTACGTAAAGATACTACATTTCTGAAACATCGATAGAATTCTACGATTTTTACTTATTTTTTTATTCCATGACAACATCAAAACTTTAATTGCGAATTTAAACTTGAAACTTTTGAGCGAGAGTTAAAGAAAGTGTTGTCTATGATCTGATTGTTAACATTTGTATAATATAATTTCGTAGTTACTTTCTCTCTATTCCCACCACTCCAGTTTTTACAGAGAGGCTATCTCTCATAATCGTCTCACATCGTCTATCGTAATTAAATGAAATTAAATTAAGTAAAAAATGAGCTACTCATATATGTTAATTTGGCCCTTCAGTGCAATCAAACCTTCGGCACATTTCTTAAAGACAATAAATTAATTAATAAGGCAGAATGCACGAAAAATATACTTTTCAAAAAGAAGATATAGTTTTAATGTAGTTTTATTTTGTACCACTGTTGTACATTTTTCCAACTTTTTATCTCATATCTCCGTAAAGTAGTTACTATATTTTCGCGAAAAATGTTGGCAACCTTACTCAGAACTCAGAAGATATATTTAATACCACTTCTTTCCATTTCCTATTTCGTCTGTTTATGAACTATAGAGAAGCTTATGTGCAATTAGTGCTTAATAGGTCAGTTGATAGCATAGATCATCGTATCACGCGAGCGCCGATTTACGAAGAACGAAATCTTCGTTATCAACGTTCACCGATATGTCATCGTCGAAAAGTCAACAGAAATAGGAACGACAGTGGGAAGAATTCCACTGGCTGTTCGCGCTCCGACGAACGTTGCAAACGGTTTCCTTGGCATTAGACCCTAGCCAATCGACTTCCCTGCTGGCATTTCGATTTTTCTGCTCGGACGATTAGATAAGAAACCGAAGAAATATGGCCAGAGCGTGGAACGCATCACTTCGATGCTGCTTTGCATGAAAATTCGCGAGGGTATAATTGTGACGCAACGATACTCCGAAAATCGACGAAGTAATCTAGCAAGTAACTGAGCCCACTTTCGAGTTTCCTGTTTATTCACGTGCTGCTTAAGCCCTGACATTAACGAAGGATTCCCGAAGAAGCGGTGTATCGTTATCTTTGAAAACTATAAACCAATGCTTCTTAATTTCGAGTCAATCGCTTATCAGCCAAAGATCTGAAGGGTCTCGAGAATCGCACACACAGAAATTCGACGGCAATAAAATCCTACTCTCCTATTTCAACAGATCGAAAGCCAGCACTATGGGATCCAGCCTCTTCGTCTACCTTTAATAAAGCAATTAAATAGGATTACGCGATTAAACGCGTTTACAAAGCGTTAAAGCGGAGTTTCGAAAGCTCGACCGTAGTTGCAAGTCACCACGAGATTTCCGAGCTCGAGGATACCTTCTCTCGCGTTTAACGAAGCGAATATTTTCTCGATCAATTCGGCACGACGCGCGAAGATCCCGTTATCAGATAACGAGTTATTTGCTCGTCGTACAACTTTGATGGCCTGATTTATCCGGACAAGTAGAAGCGGCGTCGATTGCCATCGTCGTCTGTCAAAGAATTCGCTAGGCGGCCCTCTCATCCCTTTCTATTTCCTCGAGTACTCGAGCCTTGTACGGTGGATCGGTAGATGACGGTAAGTAAACAACCATTTTTTATTAAATCGAGTAAAATAAGTTATTAAAATAAGCAGCTAATTAAGTAGAGGCTTCTTTAATTCCTTGCTTTGCGCTGCAAACATAATTTTATAATAGTGGTCATTTATTACTCTTAAAGGGCCTCCCTACTTTTACGGCCTAAAAAGGAGCGCGATATTTGGGATTTTTTCTTAAACAGAGCCCCTCAAGTTATATTAATTAAAAACTGTATACCTATATTTGTACATATCTAGGTAACATTTTAAAAAAATTTAATTAAAAAACAGTATCTGAAACTTTAAACGCGTTTTTCTCAAAACGATGTTTTTCGAATTTGTTAGCATGATATCTCAAAAACCAAACACCCGATTTACTTCAAACTTGGCATACATATATCTTCAGCAGATGTCCATTCTTGTCGGTACTAAAACTAAGTCCGTTTTTGCAAAATTAGACTTTTGTGGCTTAAACAAATTGCGAATTCTTTTGCAGAAATCTGTCTATTTTAGACGCTGCAATTTCTTTTAATTTCCAGTATTTCTCATTTAATCTAATTCGGGAGGTAACTACACTCACAAAGATTACACAAACTTTTAAATTTTCTATTTCAGACAACTACAACGGCTGATTTTATGCTAACAATTCACGTATGATTTTCGTAAGGCGCTCTATTTGAACCACTATTTTCGCATGCAATTTTTTTTCATATTCTCTAAAGATTGACAAATGAAGCCACAAAGTTGGAAGTAAATACATTTAATGGTTTTGTTTGAAAAAATTCCCAAAGTTCGCATCATTTTCGTCCGCCAAAGTAGGGAGACCCCTTAATTGTTCATTTATTGTTGCGTTTACCCTGCTTCTGAAAAGATAATGTTCCAGAACGCTGAATTCCAAGCACCTTGGATATTCGCTTACAATGAGAAAAATTCCTCGCAATGTTATATGCGAACCAACGAAAACAGAACGAGAAACTGCTCGGCTGGATCGTTGCAGGAAAAGAAGCATGGCAAAGAGCGGACAAGGCGAGGCGAGGGAGGAGAGCTTGGGAAGGAAAAGCCCCGAGTGTTGGACACGAAAATAGACACTGAAATGGTTAACCATTCGAGGACATGGAAGTATGGAAATCGGGGAACGGAAGCGGGCCCCGAGAGGCTCGGGAAAGAAACACGTTTCACGTGGGCGGGAAAAGGAGGGAAAACGGTCTCGACCCGCGCGAGTGCAAGCGTGTTGCACGTATATTGGCGGCGGTGATGATGGTATCTGTGCCCGATGACGCAGTGGCCTTGCATGATAAAAGACACGTTGTGTATGACACACACACATACGTAGGCCTTTACAGTAATTTAGCTCGATTCACTTTTTCGAGTTGCACGCGTAGCACGAGAGCACGGCGACGATCCAACGAGAAGAACCTCCCCGCACGAGACCAGATCCACGGATCGCGGAAGCCATCCTTCGCTCCGTTCGATCGACTGTGCGACAGGATAAAATAGCCTTCGAGTACATCTCGGGTCTAATTATAGATATTATTTGAGGAAGATTCGGGGGAAGGCTCACGTGCAGCGGGTCTAGTACGCTGTTCCAAACGATTGAGCAATCACGTTTTTTAAGAGGTTGGGAGTACACCGAGACAACCACAAACATCGGAGATAAAAATTGTTGTACATTTATTGGATACCTAAGTGGACAATAAAGGCATTCAGTTAGCTCGAATCCCCTGGTTAATTTGAACAGTTTATCTACTCCACGTGCAGCCCAGATACTACTCTCACCGAAAACACAGGACGACCGTTTGACGCGCTGCCAGAGGTGAATATCAATCGAATTTAAATGGACAAAGTGCTGGTTAGTCGCACAGCGGCCCCAGCGCTCGACGAAAGTTCGCGGAGTGAAAATGCTATCGTCCATTATTATCGAGGGGTCGAGCCCAGAGAACCATCGCGAAGATTACGAGATCTGACGTAACTGCTCGGGCACACACCTACCATAAAGTTTATCAACCAGTTAAACAAAGAATAAAACGACCTTAAGGAAGGCTCACGGCGAGCGCCAGCTTGTAACGCACGCATTCGACGTTTTACAGACGGACGAATTAAGTTCGTGACGATGCATAAATGTCGCGGAATAGCAAACCGCCCGCTCCTCCTCCTCTGACGCAGGGGAAATCGAAGATATTAAAAACGGAGTCATTGAGCCGCTATCGAACATTGAAAACAGCGACTTCGCTAAAAATGATTACCCGCGGTTCTCGTTTATTGCTGAGGTCAGCTGTAATTAGCATGGCCGATGTTACCATCTAATTGTCCGCCGCTATTATTACGTTCTTTTCAACAGCGTAAGCGACTCGTCCCAAAACAGATCGTTTCATCGAAGAATTGCTCGGTTTCAGCGCGATCCCGCGCCACTGCTGGACCGTCGCATGCCGATTCCGAATATTTCGGCAGCGTGGCAATTTAATTCCCGATGCCTCAAAGGATTTGTGCGCCCGACAAATTACAATCGAATATTTCGATAAGATACTGAAATTTATCAGCGACACGTACGCGAATAATTCGGATGACTCGCCACGGAACCTCCTCCCCGATTATTTCGCGATAGTTTCTACGACAGAAACGTTACTTAACTAATCCGCGAGGGGAACGACAGCAAGTGCTATCGCGATGCTCGAAGAGCCCAAGAAAGCGCGATCTTATAGCCGCATTTCCTGATGAGCACTCTAAACGAAATTTACGAGCCTGTTGTTCAGGATAGACGTTTACGTTGCGTCACTGTGACAATAATATCTCTCCTCTGCCGACAGATAAATATATATACGCCTTTTCAGTTCGCGCGTCCAATTGCAGTTCCGACATAAATCATCATCAATTGATTAACCCGTTCATCGCGAAGGCGGAACATTAAGCGTGCAACGTTATCGGAGGAATTACGATATCAGTTCATTTATTATCCAATCTTGATAATAGTTCCAATACCACCACCTCTGGATACCCGCGCCGACTCCGAATCGCAACTACCTATAGCGAGCGAACAAACCGAGAGGCGCTAGATGACACGGAGCTTTTTCTCAGAAGCTTCTGAACCAAACACGAACTGTTAGCCCACGTTAATTGCTGAATACTTCACTAATCGCACGGGAGCACCGTGCAAGAAGAAGAGTAGCTGCGATTGTTCGGGCAGCCTTGAAAGTTGAGACTCTTTTCGCACGTGCCTCGTTCACGGGCAAAGGTGGCTCTCGATCTTTTCGTATTATCGTGTAACGAAATCAGATAACCGGCGTCATCGCGCGATAACCGTATTACAACGACCTGAACACGTATTGTTGGTTCGTCCGAATCGATTCTGGTATGGCTACGAATTCAAATAGATACTTTACGAGGTTCCTATAATTAAGTTCACGTGTGCGGAGCAAACACATCTGTTCGCCTAGTCAGGCCCCCTCCCGCGCGTGTTTTCCCGGCGAACACGATACTCGACGACTCCAGAGCGAAAAATTTCGTTACAGATAAATGCCCAGCCAATATACATTTATTTATAACCACCGGGCGGAGATATTCGGCATCTGACCGATTCGATGTTAAAAATACTCCAAGACGGAGTGTCGCTGTTGATTAAATTACAGGCAGCAGACTGTTTGCGGAGCCTCGATATATAGGCGCGTGCGCGCGAGCCGATTGTTTCCAGCGCGAATAACGGATCGGGACCGTTCTTCGCGATAAAGGGAAATCGAAACGGAAAAAGAAAGAGGAAAAATCGTGCGGATAAGCTACTCGTTACCCGCTATCTTAACGAAACGCTATCCGCGTTAATCCGGCGGCGTGAAATCTTTAACGATCGATCGGCAGATCTAACTCCCCCCTCGCCTCGCGCGAAGCCGTTACGGCCGGCGTTCAATTAGAGTGGAATAAACGCGGGAAGACATTGAAGCGTTGGTGCGAAAGAAGGTTTAAAGAGAAAACGGAAATTGCGGCGCAGGCACGAAGCCGAGGACGAGCTTAATTGCGATGTTGTCGTTTGGTTCTACGGCCTCTTCTCCATTAATTCAATTGTCTCTTATCAGCCGGAATGCCGGCGGCGCGGCATTTGTTTGGTTGCTCGAAATACACTTGGAATCTTCGCTGCCCTACTGATATATTATCTCGAATGCGTGGATCGCGAGTGGGCTGGAGTACTGTCGCCTCCACCAGGTGCATGCATATATTCCCTTCGTCTCTATTCCGCGAATAAAATAAGATCGGAGAGCAATGCGCGGTCCTCGTTTGGTCCGACCACCGACTTGTTGCGCCCTCCGATCGATCTTCCCGATCCATAAGCGGCCGCGCGGTGTCTCGCGGGCAACAGGCAACCCGCAAACCGGGCGTCGAGGTTCCTCCGCGCGGATTTCATCTGCGATCTCGATTTCTCCGAGTACGTCGATCGGGGGAGCAACGAAACGGTATATTATCGGCGAATGAAAACCGAGGGAAAAGAGAAACTCACCTGTAGGCGAGGGACATGCACTGGAACAGCTTGTTCAAGGACGTCTCGATGCTGAGCTGCTGGGAAGTCTTGTCGGCGCAGGAGATGCTGATGAATTTCTCGTAGGAGAAGCCGGTGGCCGCGATGATCGCCACCTTGGCGGCCTCCTCGTCCGGCACCGGGACCGCCAGCTCGTCCTCGTCGTCCTGAGCCTCCGCCTCGAAATCGGATACCATGAAGTGGCCGGAGTGGATGGACTCCCTCGAGTCCTTGCCGCCCATCTCCTTCTTTCCCGCGCCGGGACGATGGAAGCTCGGGCTCATCGTGGTCATCGCCGTCATCATCAACGGTTTTCTGTACATCAGCTCGGTCTGCATCCCTCTGTTTGGCGCCACTCTGCGGAGCACAGTCGCGGTCGGAACGTATTCCCACGGGTGGTCGAGCTTTCTTAGCCGTTTACGACCGCGCGTCGTGTTTCTCTTTGTACGTTCCCGATCGTCCATGCCGGGGGTTCACGGGCACGGCCGCCGAGCCTGACGGAACAGGAGCGCGGCGGATGGCAAAGCAGCAGAATCGTAAACAACCGGCGGCGGTAGGCCCCGAAGCTGCTGCCCCGAGTGGTCTGTTAAGAAAACGGCACAACGGAACCGATGCGTCACGCGCGTACGATTTCCACGGGCTCGATATTCTTCGCGCTTTGATCATCCAGAAAGCGATCGCGGGATTTACACCGCGGCCCGGGGCCCGCTCGTGGAACGCAGAACGAGGCCGCTTACGCGGGGAATTTAATGGTGTTAGTCGACCCCGTTTCGCGAAATCGCTAGGCTGCAAAGTCTACACTCGATTCCGATAGAACCAGTACTTGTTGCCAGACACAACAAGCCGCCTTTATCGAATGCCCGATAAGGTTAGAGAATATACTCTGTCCAGTGCTTTCCTATCGTCCCGTTCGTTAATCTCAACTTTGTTTCCGCTCGACTCTTTCGTCGACTTCCATGGTGCCGGGTGGCCGAGCCGCGCTCCCGTTTTCCTCGATGCGCTCCTTTTCCGAGCACGATCGAGGAGAAGGTGCGCCCTGCGGGACACTTTCTATGCCGACCGAAGAATTCATAACATGTAAACGACCTTGCTCGGCTCGGTTCAATAACCCGGGGCGCCGTTAAAATCGTTGTTTTGCTGGATACGTTTCCATGAAAATGCAGTTGCGCGCCAGGATCCCCCGATGATCAGTGACTCCTCCGCGAGGAGCGCGGGTAAATCCGCGGCTAAAATTAAACGCGATGCGCATTTTGTCATCAATTTCAGAGGAGCAAATGGAATAAGAATTTTCCGCCTCGCCGGGAGAGCGTAACGCTTTGTTTGTAACAGCGCAGCTGCTCCGATATTTCTATTGACAAGCTGCCCTGCTCGTAAGAAGCTCCGATGGAGATTAGAAAGTTTCCGAGCCCGGATACCAATGGCAGAATTAATTAACGCGTCGGGTGACAACGTGGAAAAGCTGTGTGCTTATTCGCGCGCGTCGCGAAGAAGCTAGGAGAAGCATAATCTATATCGAAACGGCCGTGCGTACTTTCCAAATCTATTCCTATTTGTTCTACGCAGTCGCTGGTATGCCGTAGAACGTTGGAAGAAAAGATCGAATGATCTATGCGAACGAACCGCGAGGAAATGAAACTTTCCATGGCTCTTGGGAGCTAAAGATTAATCGCCCGATTAAAATGGAACCTACTCAAGGACCTTCGAAAGGCAACCCACGTGTGGCTCGTCGATTTTAATATGTGGCACATGTTACACACTTCTAACGCGTCTACGCGTAAACCTTCGCCGAGGCACACGTTACGAAAACGTGTTTCGGAAATTGAAGACCACCGTAATGGGCATCGCGCACAGCGAATTAGAGACAAATCCATTACAACCGGTTTCGGGCATTCAAGATTTTTTCCAAGCTGTCGACCATATATGGTCGTGGTATATGACTCTTGTAGAGCATACAAAACAATCTTTAAGATACTAATTTTCGTGCAGTAAAAATGGCCCACTTGAAAACACGTGCTTGGAAGTAGATATAGTCGACGGGGATACTAACATTGTTCACAGGAATCGCATAGTTTTTTTTAGAAATCTGCTTTTATCGAAGCGGATTTCCTCTGCAACCGTTCGGTTTCATACGTGCTCTTAACACTGCACGACATTATTATCTCAAAAGTGTATTGCCCTTTAACCCCGGAGTCAGTTCGTATCGGTGAGGTTAGCCGCCTTATCCGATTCGTTCACGAGCGTTTTTTCCTTTCCTATGTGATTTTCGAGACGCGGTTACGTTTTCAGAAAGGGAATATGGCTCGAAGCACGGCCCCTCTATGAATTCTTTTCGGCGTGTTTCGCGATTGTGGGCTCTATCGATAAAAACCATCTCCATCGATAAATTAGGAGAGCAGAAAATCACGCGATCGTACGGAAAGATATCAGGCATCGCGCCGTGACGTAATCGAAAATAGCGCGCGTTTGCTCCGTCAATCGTGCCACCATAATTATCTTTTCTTTCGAAGATCGCCCGAGCCTCTACGCTGCAAGAATTACACATCACAGATCTGAAGAAAAGAGACGGAGCACACGCTCTGTTCTATCACTGTTCACTCTCCCCTTTTTCTAATCGAACTCGATCGCGACCTGGCAAAGCCTCGGAGATAAAAACAGGCTTAGATTGTTTTCTTTACGAGACGCCAGAACCCTTTTCGAGCGGGCACACCTCGATCTCACTTATGCAACTGTCGAGTCGTATTTAGGAGCTCGTCACGGCGCAAACAAAAACATTCTGCTTCGCCCACACGTGCGCGCGTACGACCGCGTGAAACGTGTTTTTCAGTTGAGGGTGGAAGAACATGGCCGTCCCAATTGCGCGATAACAACGACATATTTAAACAGCCTGTCAGAATAACGGAATCAGAGAAAAATTTCCATGAAACGCGATAAGGAAGCTTCTAATCATCGCAAACGATAAATGAAATTGTATTCCCAATCGCAGATACGCGTGCCCAGTGACGAAACGGCGACTGGTAAATACCAGGCGTTTAGAACGCCACGCACAGGGCAATTACGAATCTAGACAGCTAATCCCCGTGAAAACATTGCACGGGACGATTATAACGTTCCAAGGCGAGACGATGGATTTGGCAATGGTGCACGCATGGGCACCTGTCACGATGCAGCGTACGATCTAAGCTCAACCAGCCCCGACTACCGTACTACGCCTATATGTATACCTCTCCTTTCCCTTTTCCACGTATTTATCCAGCCTGCTCGATAAGTCACTTAAAACTCTGCCTGGATCCTGGCTTGTCTTCCCCTCGTACCCTTCCAGCACTCGTGGAAACTCGGGGAAACTCTCCGCGTCGACTAATGAACGCGAGGTACTGCGGAATATACGAGATTACCATTGGTTTACTAAACGATTTCTGGACGATCGAGAACGTGGGGCTTGCACCGCGTCATCGGTTATATCTTTCCCTCGATTCCGCGAAATACGCTCGCGTACGCGTGTAACACGGCACTTCTCGCGACGGTCGCGAATCGCCTCCTGGCCGACTCGTTTTCTATCTGGCACTCACCTCTCTTTCTCACTGCGTGTCACCACTCGTCGTCGATACGTACACACCGTCGCAACGTCGACGTCGATTTTAACGATCCCCTTGTATTATGTTATTTGTTGGATCGAGGCTTAATATCGTCGCACACACGCTCGCCGTCAGTCTGGGCCGCGCGGCGCCGCGCCCGGACGAGGCCCGTACGCGTTATTAGACAGCATACGCTCGCTCATACTGGCAGCGACGCCATTTGCACGAATCCGCGTCTACAGACGGACGACGGCCGACTCTGCCGCACAGCTGACAGAGGCACGATGAGTTCGACCAATCACTGAACGATCACGAGCACAGCGCCGCCAAATGACCGAATAGACGAGCGCGCCCGAGTCCCGTCCCCTGTTTCCGCCGTTTTTGAAATGCCGCGGCATTTTCCTGCCTTGCTTCTCCAAACTTCTTTCCCCTATCCACGAGAGAAGTCGCACGAGATAGAATCAATCGATGGCGAAACTTTCAAATCCGTTGAAATGGATATCAACGAGAAACGATCGTAAATGGAAAGTGGGAATATGTTTCAAAAAGATTCATTGTTCTAGCAGGGATCTTAAAGAAAATGATTTATATAGAAGCGATAGTATAGTAAGTGAACGATATATTCTGTGATGAAGTCAAATTGTAGTATATTGTCAGCATACTGAATTATAGACGAGATATACATAGAATTGATGTTACGTGGAGAATAGATTTTTTGCCAGATGAGAACAGAGTCACGTCGAACGTTATCGATTCGTAATGGAATAAGATTGCCACCTAGATAATACTTGCGTCCAGAGGTCGTGTCTTGAGGAAAATCTTGTTCAAATAAGTAAATCCTTCTATGACGTCACATGTGTCAAAAGCGACGATAAAGCGAGGTTATATTTTCAAGACAACGTTTTAGATATCTTGAGACGGTCTTAAGACTGGCCCATACGTCATTATTTGCGTAAAGGAAGCGAAAGTGACGTGAATGAAAATGAATTTTGAAGGAGATATCGATATTAATATTGATATTAGCGATATTGATGATGATAATATAGGGGACAATAGAGTTATTAGAAGATATATTCGTGACGTGCAAAATCATGTGAGATTCCACGAGATTAACCTACTTAACCTGCAAGTAGGGTTTTACTCATGTTTTTATTTCATAATGGAAATATTAGTATGATTAATCAATTATGCGAATGATTACCACTCCATTTCACAGCCCAGAGCTTGTAATTAAGAAAGTTATTGTGACAGAAATAACAAGAAAATTTGGAATTTATGTACAATAATTAGGGTGATATTTATCATAAAACCAGGCTGTACTTCGGAAAGGCACCGGTGGCCGATCGAGAAACAACTTGGTGGGTATTACGAGGGATATGGAAAGAACCCAAATATAAAATTTTACCGCCGCGCGGGAATTGCTTATTCTAAGGAAACGCTTAAGATCATCTTGAGCAACGACTATACGAATATCTGATGTCTTCAGGAAAACTAGATCGTCTTTTAGAAAATGATCTTAAGTATTTTCTCAAGACGCGACTGGGAATTCCGCCCTAGCAAGGTAAGCATGAGCACTTGTGGACACTCGTGGACAGTGTTCGGAGCGATTAAGCACGATTAAGCTACGCTGATGGAGGGGGAAACACCTACAGGAGCGGTGGTTATTCGTGTGTGATTGACGCAGGCCCAGTTCATGCACACATTACCACCGCTCCTGTAGGTGTTTCCCCTTCCATCAGCGTAGCCTAATCGCTTCGAACACTGCTTGTGTACACTGGACACTGCTTTACTAATGATCGAAATTTATGGAAACAAGTACAAATTGTGTTTCTACGAAAATCTATTCATAAATGGAATTACGCAACACGTTTCTTAAAATTAGTCGTTCAGATCGTGTTAGATTTTAAATATTTTCGACATTTAATTTTAATTCCTACCACTCGCAGCGTTGTAATTTTATTTTAGGCTGAATCGATAACGTTGGGTGTTACACGAAAATGGTAAGAGAGCTCGCGAGCCCCCCGAACGTGCGATACAAAATTACATTACGCGATAAGTTTATCTTGTATGATTCTATACCTGCTCTATGGTGACATGAAAAGTCTATCATAGTATAGGATATATATAGGATCCCTATATGTACTTTGCCGATGGTTCATGGTTGCCTGTTTTATGAGTGTATGATAATGAAGTCAATAAAGTAGAATTCGTTGATCGATAATATTGCAAATCATTCCCATGTGGTCATTTCGACTTCGATGCAAAGGTTAGGTTGATTAGGTCTAGGTTAGGTTGTAATGCCTCGAGATCAGTAATTATCGTGTTAAATATTTACTAATATTACTAATTACTGCATACGCATCATCATTTTAAAGTATCCAGAATGACGAAACCAGACGCACTGAAAGGTTGGCGCATTATATGGTGGTTGTTTAAGTTATTTGGATTTCCAATAACTATTCCATGGTTGATATATCATTTCGTTGACATTATGCAACATAAACGAAGGAAAACTACGCTTGATGGAAAAGTAAATTACACTTTGTCTCAGTCCTTCTTCATTAAAGTTTGTATTTCTCAAATTGAAAACGTGTCACCGTTTAATCGAAATTCGCAATTCAGGTTGTAATTATAACTGGGGCTAGTTCAGGATTAGGAGAAGCATTAGCTCATGTTTTCTACGATTGCGGTTGTAAAGTTATTCTAATATCTAGAAGAAAGGAAGAACTGGAAAGAGTGAAGAATGCTCTAATGAAGACTTATCATGTATGTCTGGAAACCATGACAGAACTATTCTTTAATCTTTGTCGTTGGTTGACCAGTTTATTTTATAGACGATACCAACTCATCCTCCTATAATTTTGCCACTGGATATAACTAACATTAATTCTCTACAATCCGAAGTAGGGAAAATAATTGAAATTCATGGACAGGTTGATATCTTGATCAACAATGCTGGTATTTCTTATAGAGGTGAAGTTCTTAACACTAACGTGGATGTGGATATAAAAGTAATGCTCACAAATTATTTTGCGCAGATTGCTTTAGCGAAGGGTAAATATCGGTGAATTATTTTCTGAAGAATATTTACTTCTTGTTTAAAAATTTATAAACTTCACAGCTGTTCTTCCATTTATGATCAAACGGAGGTCTGGTCATATAGTATGCGTGAGCAGCGTGCAGGGCAAGATTTCTATTCCATATAGGTTCGCATATTCCCCACTTGTA
This sequence comes from Andrena marginata, assembly GCA_963932335.1. Taxonomy (NCBI): domain Eukaryota; kingdom Metazoa; phylum Arthropoda; class Insecta; order Hymenoptera; family Andrenidae; genus Andrena; species Andrena marginata. The sequence continues at coordinate 11,103,854 of OZ010660.1, forward strand.
TTTATACTAAGTTCCTTGTATCGAAGCACTTTCTGTAATGTGATAATTATTATATCAGGTCCGCATATGCTGCGTCCAAGCATGCATTGCAAGCATGGTGCGATAGTTGTAGAGCAGAATTGGCTGATCAGAATATAAAAGTTACCGTCGTTAGTCCTGGTTACGTTCAAACTGCTCTTTCTCTTAATGCATTAACAGGCAGTGGACAGGTCTATGGAGGTCAGTAAATTGGGAAACTTACCTTCGATTAAACGTAAATATTCTCATGAAACGTTGTATTACAGTAATGGATAAAACCACAGAAGAAGGATACTCTCCAGAATATGTAGCAGATTGTATTTTGAAAGCAGTATTAAAACAGGAGAAAGATGTACTAGTATCCTCGTTTACTCCAAAGGTTGCGATATATTTGCGAACTCTATGTCCGTCTCTATACTTCTGGATCATGTATAAACGGGCAAAGAGATCGGAAAAAGAAGCGTAAATTGTTTGTTTACATTATCTTATTATGCGGTGTTTGTACCAGTTATTTTTGTATATTTTATACTATTTTTACGAAATACTCCACTTTTGTTATGATATTAGTAATACCTTTTGTTGATCTTAAATCTAGTGTAAATAGATTAAAACATACATTCTAATAAATTATGTTGATATAGTTGTAATAGCATTTATGAAATATACTATTTTTAATTGCACTTCTCCAAAACGGAGCGACCATAGTAAATGAATTAAACATAGTTATATCCAAATTATATTTTATTATTATGCCACTCGACAGTGGAATATGTTTACATTATATACACTTTAATACTACTAACATTTTAATGGAATCGAGGCTGAAGCACTTTCAAGTACATGTGCCATCTATTACTTGAAGAGTCATGGAATATTCTATAGCAAAATGGAAATAGTTGATATTCGATGAAAGTTTGCTTGATCAACATAGCGCTACTTTAAGAGGGTAGAAAGCATACGGTTAAATTTGCTCAATTAGTTTCGAGTAAGTACGAAGTAAATGTTTAGAGATGTTAATGACACAGTTTCAAGTGATAAATGACACACAATGCATCTTTTTAACAAACAGTTCGTCAGAAGTAAAGCTGTACTTATTGTTGGTATTTTATTATGTATCCTCTCATATGTTACAACTATATAATCACTGTTATGTCATACCAAATATTTGGCTAGTAGTTCCGACATTTAGTGTCGTACATAATGTACAACGATAGTATGAATTTCCTTTGTCATGGCAGGAATAGTAACAGAGTTTTTATGCAGTTTTTTTTTTATATTAGCGTAGTAAAAATTAATTGACGTTAATTCAATTAAAAATAAATCTAACAGAAACGCATACCTTTTTATATAAACATAATAAAGTATGTGTTTGTAATGCATATGGAACAATAGACATCGTGCGATAATAATATAGATTAGTTTAATTTTAAATTCCTTTGTAAATAAAATACGCAAAACAAACTCTTAAATTCTACTTATAGTATTTTACTAAAGTGTTGCTGACTTTATCCTCCCTCCATTCTTGGTTTACACCGTAGTTCGCTCCCTTAACATCAGAATTAAATAAAGCAAATGAGCATTAGGAAACACAATTTCTTAAATAAACTTTTATATTTCTGCATGTCTTAAAAAAATGTGTACATTACTTAACGTCTTTAAAGCAGCAGATTCCTTTATTCGTGATGTAAGTGGCAACTTTTGTGCTATGGCTGTTGTATAGTTATAGAATAATTCTAAAAGATGTTGCTTAGCTTTCATGTTTCTTTGAGATCACCGGACTAAAGCTTGAAATGCATTATTCCTCGTACATCGATGGCTTTTATGACATATGTACACGTACGCGCAAGAATTGCTTTGCATACTAATGGACTGCGAGTTCTTCCAGAAATTTTTATTCAGCTGGATGTACATTGTACGTATTATAACTGTTCACTTACAGGAATGTTTGTGATATTTATTTTTACTATCCCGTATGTTTGTACATTGCCTGATAAGGGTTGCGCAATTGATGAAAATTATGTGGATTATGCTAATTAACGTGTTTGCCAAGTAAGAATACGATTAAAGTAGTACGCTTCTGAAAGGTGCATCCTTTTCAATGCGGGCAATACCTTTGGGTGAGAAAATCTAGGCAACATTCTCTTTAGTATATCATATGCAGTGTATTCTATCTACTTTATTTACAATCTAAAAATATATAATTCTAAATCCAACTTTCCAGATGTACGGTTGCAATTTTGTATAACTCTAAGAACACTTATACCGGTAGTTGTTTTACTTAAGTGATCGCGTGATTATGACCGTGTCTTTCTTTTTCCATTGAAGTTAACGCGTGACAGTATAATCAACAAGATGGAGATCATAGAGTAACAATGTGAAGCCTTAAAAGACAGTATGGTTTACGTTGAAAACGTTCTCGGAACTCGCCGCTTTTACTTTCTTCCATTATGTATTCCCTTTTCTATTGTAAAATCAGCATCCACCCTGCGAGGTAACGTCAAAACATAAAAAGAGCGTAAGCATTGAATGAAAACAGATCCTTCGTGTGGCTCGACAATCTCCATTAATATATATGAAAACGTATCTGTATTTTTCTTTGTAATTCACAGATTGCTATGCTAGGCCTTATTACGATCATATACAGTACATCGTACGGCCTACCTTACTGCTTTTTACAATTTAGATTCTTTCTTTCCAGATAGTAATCATTTCATTTAAATGCCTGATAAACCCTCCAGGCGCTAATGCTGAGTGCTACCAACGTAATAGTTGTGTGAAGGATTCTTCTTCTCGTGTCATCTTTCCTTACAAGAAACGTTGGAGACGATGGTCCTAAAACGGCTAACAACTCTACGTGCGGTAGCTTACTTGTGTCAGTCTCAACTTGGTACTGGCAACACGGATCAAACTGCCAAGAAACTGTATAGAGCCCACAGGATATCACGGATATGAAACCTAGCGAGCCGCAAATGTAGGGCCGGTCGCCCCAAAGAAGACCTACGACACACGTAACGATCCATTTCAAATAAACAATAACGCTTACGCGCGCAGAGCGTAAATTGTCGTCTCTAAGAACCTGTGGTTATGGCTGTAAGCCCCGCCAACGCTGCAGTCTTGTGAAGGCAATTTCCCACTGCTATCCATCTGGACGTTTCATCACCCAATTTGGATGGTTCTATAACGATTAAACTGCATTCAGATTCTAAAGCTCTCTCTAACTCGTATTCAAATGTTTCATGTGCATTCTCATTATCGTACACCTCCCGTATGATGGCGACATTCGTGGAATCATCCCTGCAAGAAGATGATGTTCAATTTTCAAATAAGTGTTTTCCTTAAATTACATAATTCATAATCATAATTACAATCGCATATACAAGGATAGCTGTTACACTGGTTAATCGTCTACAAGTCAAAAAGCTTCGTTCTAATCATTTATATATACTCGGATCGGATTGGTTATTTGAAATTTATGGCACATCTGTGTGTATCTTTCGAGCGATGTACAGGAATCTTTATGATCTTAATCACAAACAAATGCTTCTGTGTTATGTAAGATGTTGGTTACATCTAATCACCGTCAGATTTGTTTAAATACAAATGCATGTATAAACGGGGATGAAACTATTATTTCTAACGTTACACATTTAAATAGCAATTTACTGAATTGGTACGAAATGCTGTACATAGTAAATACAATGCAGTACAACAGTCGAGAAATCGTAGTGAAACTGACAGGAGATATGGAAAAATTATAAAAACAGTGGACGTGACATGCAAAAATAACTCGCCGCCGATAAGAAATCGTTTTCAGTCTCAGCCAGAGACGGTAATTTACGAGTTAGTAAGATATTCATGGTCATGTAAGAGAGATTATGAAAGATTATACTTTCGTAAACGAAGGAATAAATACGTAGATTAATTTTGTTTCGGCGTGAACATTGTGCCAACCTAATGAATTCCATTACGTATGTTGGTGAGTGGTAGATGCATGAGACTCGTGCAAAAAATTGAAAATAATTTCGCCTACGAACCTGTCACCAGCTTCATCTACCATCTTTACAGTCAGTCTTCCAAGCGCTGGAACGTTGGTCTGGATGAACCGGAAGAGGAATCGCGAACATCGAACCGGACGTGAAAATCAGCTGATCCGTTCAGCCATTCGCCTGACTCGAGTTGTACTTTTATATTCTGGTCCTATTCGAACGTGCTTCTTTTATTGAAACACGAAATAGTTTCTAATAGTTTCTACCACGATTCACAAAAAATTCAAAACAGCCGCGAACGGAACAATAATCGCGAAGGTGCTTGGAATTATTAAGCAATTAAACTAAACGGACAAATTCATCCATTTTGTCATATTTCCTATGAGGTCAGTAACGAGAAATGTTCTCCCACTCGTTACTGATTTCTTGGCATCCATAATCAGGGAAGTTTAATCTCAATGTTACTACCAACATATATGCCATCCGAATTCTTACGTTCGCTCTATCGACCAGTGTGGCGTAACACTTGATTCGTGTTCAAATATTTTCGCGCCTTGGCTTAGCTAATGGATACATTCGTATTTCCCAAACGCAAGTGACATCGAGGAAGGAGGCAGCATTTTATACGCGCCCGTCTAATAATACGAGAATTACGGAGAAAAGAGAGACGCGAAATTGTGACTTAGAATTCTTACGCCGGCGTTTTGTGTTTACACTTCGTAGGTGGAGCAGGGACTAGTTTTGTGACGGCGTAGAAACTCGGCGGTACTGAGCGCTGCGGTCGATCGAGCGAGAGTGAGCGCTGCGAACGGCACAGGGGCCGAGTTAAACGGGCCAGATCGCAGATGGACGTCCGCGGGAGCGTTCTGTCATGGAGAGCAGAACGCGACGTGTTGTGAACGTGCTCGAGTGTCGTCGTCGTCGCCGTACTCGTGGTCGTTGCCGTAGTCGTCGCGTGTGCCGCGTATTCGGCCTGGCCGTGGTATTATCGCAGTGACAGTCGACAGAGGAACAGACGTGAGCGAGGATCGGGTGGTGCTCTCGTGGTGCTACTATCGATACGCATCGTGAACCGTGGCAGCCGAATAATTACATAGCAGCCACGTCCCCGCGGATCCGTGGCGGGTTCTCTTTTGCCAGCAGCAGTGGCCTATCCCCATCGATCGATCGATCGATCGATCGCACCCGCACGTGCGCTCGACGATTGCTTCGTCGAGCGATCGATAGATCGGTGAACGGTGCTGTGACACGGCAACCAGGGTACACGCGAGTGCGTCTGTTAAGAGATCGGTGTGATTCGGAGTGTCGCTTTTAATCCACGTGCGTCCTCGAGGAGAAAAACAGTTACAGAGGAGAGGTTGTTCGTCGCGAAGAAGAAACGGTGCAGAGGCGAGCCAAAGGGAAACGGGGACAGAATACGCTCACCTGCCGTCAGACTCGGGAGAGCGTGGCTCGCCAACAGTTCGTGTCAATGTCGACAACCTGGCTCACATAGACGCAAGAACGTAAGTAAACACGCGCCGCGCACTCGCCTGTTTTCACGAAATTCCTGTAGAATCATCCAGTATATTCTTCCCAGTACCCGCCTATGTAAACAAGGCCTACTGCGACGTTGGATTCCTCCGAGGTAATCGATCATCGCGCTGAATTCGTTTACATCTGGACCTCGGAGCTTCGATAGACAATCGGCTGGTGGATCCCGCCGCTTTCAGGCGGGAGGACTGTCGCGGAAAGTGCGATATCCGTCGGAGAAGGAGAATACGAAATCCTGTTAACTCGATCCGTTAAACGTAACGGGCACGAACGAGTTGGTCGAGGACTGGTGCTCGGGTTGCGCGTGTGCCCTCTCCCAACGAAAATCGTGCGTGAACACGGAACTGTCGTTCCCGGGGTAACGGCGCGGTGTTGCGCGCCCGAGCGCGTGTAAAGCTGCACGCTTCTGAACCGGTGCAGCAGGAAGAATAATAATCGAACGTTCGGCGGAGGAGGTTGATTGCCGGGGCTGCTGACGGCGTGGCGGACGTAAAGGAGGCGTGAGAGGCGAACGATGCTGTCCGGTCGTCGCGGTTAATTCGCACGTGTCGCGATGTCGGGCGGCACGGCGGGCGTCCGTGGCACCGGCGCCGAGTGCAGGAAGTTCGCGCCGAACATATTCAACAAGAGCAAGTGCAGCAGCTGCTTCAAGCAGAAGGAGGAGCACAGCGCGGAGGCTCTGGAATGCAACAGGGTGAGTTTTGCTTGATGGACTATCTCTGTCTTTCTCTCCCTTTATCCGTGTACGTGCCCGCGCGCGCGTGTGCGTATGAGCGCGTCTCACTCTCTCTTCCCTCGTTTGTTGGCGGGATCGCGCGCACGCCCTCTATCCTTGCCTTTCGTATCGTCGCGCATCTATCGCGGCCTCGGTCGCTCTCACTGGTGCGTACGCGCTCGGTCCATCTCGCGACCGGGCATTTTCTCTTTCCTGCTCGCCCCTTCGAATTCCTTGCTGCGTCCGTCCGCGATCGGGACCGGGTGGAGAAGGACGAAGGTCCTGTCCGAGAGGGACGTCGATGTTATGTAAGACGAGAGCGTACCGGCGAAGGCGATTAGTACGTACGAGCAGAGGAATGAATGGTTTTCGGTCCTCTTTCTTTTTCCAATCCCTCACTCGCGTACGTCGTTAAGGCTGCCCATTGCGATGGAATTCCTTTCCTTTGTGTTATTCATGATGGACGATTAACGTTATGTATTACGAACGCTTGTCTATGTCGAAATATAGACCGTGCACCGTATCGATTCTGTTAATAAAATCTTGTCAAGAATGTCCGGTTTTAATGCGTATGTACATTAATGTACATCTAAGACACGCGTACGCCACGCTGCCGAGGCAAATGGAGTACGTAGATGTTGCCGGAGGTGGTAGGAGTTGTTATCAGTAGGTGGAGATGTCGAGGACGTTTCGACGCCGACTACAATTTCTTTTCTAAACTGAGATTTATAAATAAGCGCTTTAAAAATAGCCCCGCTTGGCCAGGGACATAAATATGGGTCGCGGTATAATTTAGGGAACACCGAGAAGGGAACAGGAATCTTTATCGCACGGTTCCCTTTCGTCCCTCGCGATTTTTATTTACAACAGGGCTCGGAGTGCCCGCCGATTAGTAGAATTGCCTCGTAAAAGGCAGAGGGTCGCGAAATAAAAGCATTAAAAATTGATTCACGGCGTGGATCCGTACGGTACCGCCGCACGGCAGTACGAGAATATAATATACGTATGTTAATGTACCGCGTAGCGGTTCTTCGTTTAAAGTTCACCCACGATAAGACAAGATAGTCTCCTTTGTCTCATCTGAGTTGCTCCGATCTTCTGGTGATTCTCATTTTCCAGGCAGCCCCTTTAAAGTTTCTTATTAAAGACGATTCCAAAAAGCAGCTACTCCGAAAGACTGGCGTATATACCGATGTACATAGAGGCTTCGGTATTAAGCGGGAGGAAGTTACGTAAGTTTGAATTCCGAGGTTCCTTCTTCTTTCGAAACTGCGGCTTATCGCGTTGCATAGTCACGCAACGGTGTCTCGAAGGAGAATGATAGTAATCACGTGGGATATAGGAAACGCAGAACGGCAGAGAAATATAGGTAGACACTGAGATATTCGAGCGCACGTAACTACGAAGCGTTTCCAAGGTTGGGATCGCTGGAAAAAGGTGCGGTTGGTCAGAAAATTTCGCCGCGGGGAGGGCCGGGTCGATTTGGCGGGCGCACAATGGGATACGCTCTTCCCTGTGGTTACCAGCGTCGCAAATTTCGGAATGTCGGCAGCCTTGCGACCTGTTCTCGGTGCATTCCAGCCGTCTTCTCTCCCAGCACCCCTACAGCAGGCCCTTTCGAGAGTTGTTGGCTTGTCGGCTTTCGCCTGGACGCGGTATCTCTGTATCGGTTTAATCTCCTCCTCTCTTTCCCTCGCGCTCCGTCCCCGCCGACTTTCTCTGTCCCTCTCCCGTCCCCCTTTCTCTCTTCCCCTTTGCTGTCCACCGTGTAACCGCAAATAACGAATGCATACGCAATCCAACCTTTCTTCGCCCGGTCGCGTCGCGTCGCGTCGCGTCGGTCGCACGGTTCTTCGTCTCGCGGCTCGTAATTTGACGAGGAGAGCCTCGAATCGAAGGAATTTGACCTTTCGCAATGTTTCTCGCGGCCGCGGCTCTCGCGAGATCGTTTATAAGTTTGTACTGTACGCCCGGGGACTAGCGTTCTAGCGGAAGTTGCAAACGGCTGCGCGGAGAGCCTCGAAACGCGAGTTCCAGGACTTCCAGGCCACTTTATCCGCGATAGATTCGCGCGTCGCAACTTTGAGGATCAGGGGGCCAGTCGGGAGAGTTGGTAATCCTTCCGCCTCTATTCCATAAGATCCAACGTCGCGCGTACAGTGGCTTCGCAATCGGACGCTGAAAACTCTCGAGTCACTCTGGAAACTACAAACATTTGCTACCATAAATATCCCTCGGAGTGTAATCAAGTTGCATCGCGGATGCGGCCGCGGAGGGTTAAACACCACCCTTGGCCCCACGAATCCCGTACCAGGAAAGAGCGAAGCCCGAATTCACTCGTACACGTTTAATTACGATTTTCGCGCCACTCGAGCCCCGAACTCGATTGCAACTTTAATGCCCGTAATCAGCGGGCCACGGGGCCCGAGCCCGTTCCGCGTTGCAACGTGAGAAAGTGATGAAAAGTAGCCGTGCGCGGGATCGAACGAGCAACGATCGATAAAAGCAACGTTCTGCGTACGCGTCGCGTTGTTTCCGAGCTGGAGGATCGAGGGCCCCGGGGGCCAAGCTGTGCCTGACCAGCCATTATCGGTCCGCGGCTCCGTATTTTCTGTCCGATTACTTCTTCGTGAGCGCCTCGGTAAAGTGGCCCTCGAGAAATAATTTCCTGGGCCCCGGCGGGGGGGGGGAGGGGTCCCGAGGGGGGGACTCGAGCCCCTGAAATTTTGATCCGGTGAAACGATCCCCAGGATGCCTTACGGTACCCTCCTCTCCTCCCCCCTTTCCTTCGGCGAGCACGTTCCATCGCGAGCTTCGCGTACCCGTGTTTTCGCTGTCGATTACGAGCCTCCGCGGTCACGCGAGCCCTCGCGAATCCTCCAGCAGCCGTTTCCTCTCGTACGTCTCAATTTTGGAATATTTCTGCCTCGACGAGAGGCGAGAACTCTCTGACGCGAGCGACCTTGGGTCGAGCGCGAGGATTTCAATGGGGGGGAAAAAAGGACGAAGGGCCGAGTGAGTTTCAGGCTTCGCGGTGGTTCGATGCTGCGAGTGTTTGTTGGCAAGCTGGATACGGCAGCGGTCTTCGTTCTGTATCATTCAGAATCGTGGGAGCTTCGAACGAGCAACTGGTTCCTTCTCCTTATCTGTTGTTACTCATTTTCTTGTACATCTGCTTGTACGTGTTGCGTCATTATTCCCCTTGTTACACACGTGTGATAAGCACGCCTGTTATCTGTTGCGCGAATCTGCGAGTCAGAGGCGTCGGGTTAAGCGAATATTCTCGCCCGATGTGGGTATTATGGAGCGAAGGGAGTTATAGCGCTGAGTAAAGGTTGACGGCTTATCGTTTCGCCGATTCATTATAATAATCTCTTCTAATGGCTCGAAGTGGAGCGGGACACGAACCCAAGCTTCCTCCGCACAGAAGCATAACGCTACTGTTCTGTTATAGCTGGCCAGGTGATACGTTGTCCTGCGCGTGCATTCGATTAATTAACGGTATTCACGATCGCCAGGTACTTTCCCATTCCTCGATTCGATCATTGGTAATTAACGTTTGCTATTGCGCAACCGTTAAACAGGGTATCTGTAACGATAATTTCCTCCCACTTCTCGTTGTCCGATGAAATCCCTCGATGACGCTGGACAATGGGACAGTCGCGTGTACAGGCCACCGTGATTATTTCGCAATTCTGCCAGCATAGTTGCTTGCAAACGGGAGAAAGCGCACTCTCGCAGCAAGTTCGCAAAGTCTGCTGTATCTTGAAACTGAGAATGATCGCGAAATGAAATTTCAGCAGTGGAGATGAATGGATCGCGGTTTCTAAAGGGGTAAGGAGGCCTTGGGTCGTCTCATCGCCGGTTATTGTTCGAATTTACTCAAGGAGATGTAAACGCACGGCTCGAGAAGCTCGACAAGACAAGGCACGCGGACGTACACGTGTGCGCTTCGTCCGAGACAATTTATAATTCGATGATTATCTGTACACACGCGGCTGCGCGGTTTGCGCGATGTCGATAACGCGCGGATCTGCGTGCCGCGATGGCATAAATTTCGCGTTAAAAGAGGTACGGCTGCTTTCTTTCCGGAGTCACGACAAATTATTGATGATCTTATGGACAGGCAATAGAGATGGCTATCGGGCTTGCTTCACAGAAAGGTCGTGTCGTGACACGCGACATTGCAAAAAGCATTAAATACCTGTTGCTCGCATTGTGCTCCGCTCGTGGAAGAAATCTGCGAGATAGGAGGAGGAGGAGCAGCCGTGGATCGTTTCTTGCGTTGCTCCAATGCATTCGGTGTACCTCGGTGTTGGGGGAGAGTTGCCAATATCGTACTGGTCACCTAAATCGTACCTCATCAATTTCTCAGAAACTAATGAATGTAAACGACATCTGATAATAAAAATATCAAATAAATGCGAAATAAGAAATAGAAAGAAATCCTTTTAAACTTACACCCTATTTTGTGCGTGCTATAAACATTTACAGCAATCAGGTATGATTGATGTAATTTTTTACCAGTTTATTTTGGCTGGTAATAATCAAACAATGCAATTTTGTCCTGTATTTTTGTATTTTTCTAAAAGCGAGTTTAATGTAGAATATTTTACATTCATTTTAAGTACATATATACATTCATTATAAAGTTTAAATTGATATTTATAAATAAATCGATCATGTTTCTTAAATCTTACCATTAGGATTTGACAACTCGTATGTTATATAGGTTATGTACTTATATTCTATTCATAGGTTTTTGTGGCCTGTGTGTGATCCATATACATGTGTAGGGTAAACTGTACTAATGTTGGCACTGCACTAATCATTGGCACTCCTGATTAAAAAGTCAAATATTAAGAAGTACAAGCTTAGAAAGTACTTTTTTACAATTTCTTATTTTTCTTTCACTACAACAGTACAAAGCTCAGTAGTTGAACAACACATTTTATATCTGGCAACACCACAAAGTGGGACACAGGGTTGAGTTTTAGGCGTTTTCTTAAAATTTTGATAAGGGGTAGGTAAGTATATTTTGTCGCTTTATAACCAAGTAATGGACTGAAATACAGATTTACTAAGTGTTGTAGGTATTTAATAGTGAATGAAATAATCTGTTTAAACACTGTAAACTTCGTTTTTAACTACATATGTTTTTATGCCCATTTTTGTTTTTCGTTGAATATTTTTAAAATAAAAGACTTAATAGGTACTCAAGATGTTTCATTTTAATAAGAAATCCATAAACATTCATAATAACTGAAAGTTAAGACCATACTAGAACTTCACAAAAAATTATAAACATTCCAATTGGGACTTCTGCTTAGGGTACCAATCATTGTACAGTTTACCCTATATGTAACTATATAATAATCATTACTTTATGTTGAACATTTTCTTCTCTATTTGTTATTGATACTATTTTTAGTGGAGGCACGATTTAAGAGACCGAGGGGTACGATTTAGGAGACCGGTTGCCTAAATCGTACCTTTTACAGTATGTGACAAAAAGATTAATAATAAATTAATTTGTTCCGAACAAAAGGTAAAGCATATAATAGTAGGTGCCTAAAAGATCAAGCTACAATATCCAATAGTCATTTGCGTTCAAATTAGTACCAAATATGAAATACAACGTAAAATGTCTTAAGTGGTACGATATAGGCAACCCTCCCCTAATTCAAATGTAATTTCCAAGTTAGATTCAAACTTGGAGGTGGTATCATTAATATGGCGAAAAGAATAAGTATATTTGAAGGAATGGCAGTTTAAACGAGAAGAGAACTTGCCGAGATAGGGTCCGAAGGGTTCTCTCCAGCGTGAAAGGTAGCTTTCACACACGTTTGCAAATATCGCGCGGCGCTGAAAGAGATAAAGCATCGGTTTAAAGAGCATCAGTATGCAGAAGGTCGCCGCGACAAGAATTTTGGGCCCGTCTCACGGCCGAGCAACATTTGTCCTCTACTCCAAGTCCTCTGGTCTTCTTCAGACGTGGACAATACATCTACCGACTCGGCAGAGCCGTAACCTGTCCATTGTTAGCCGCATATATTTACTTTGCTTACGACGTCGTGCCATAAGCGAGAAGTACTGTTATCCACGGTGGTGCGCGCATGACGTATCGCTCGGTTCATCTTCATATTTCTTTCTCGCGCACAACGATCCAGTCTCACTTCTTTCAGCTCACTTCTCCGGTATATCGCCACGAAACACCGTGGCTATTAGCCCTCAAGCTGGGTCCACATTCTCTGCTCCGTGCAGAAAGAATCAGAGGTGCAGAGTTCGAAGAAAACGTTTGAAAAAAGATTATGGTTCATAGGAAGCCTTGATTGCGAATTATAATGATGAGTCTGGGTTGAGCTGGGCCGTTTTAAAAAAACAACCTAGCGTGGTTCGGTTAGACGTGGAGATCTCGATGGGTAAAAGTGAACGCCCTTACACCTGGGCGAGATCAATAAAAGTCGCCTTCCTCATCCCAGAACCTCCGTTCACGCATCCATGCCAGTCAACCGCGCTGCGATTCTTCTGTATTCCCACCTATCCGCAGAATTCCTCTAGTTGCGCGAGTCCGGTCTACCCTCGCGATTTCCTCCATTCTAATCAGCAATTTCACGATGCAGCCCGGCAGCGTGATGCCCCTAATTAGAGTTAACGCGGGCCCCGTGCAGTTTTTCCCGGGACTATCGTGGCCGGCCGATCGGCGGGTCGTCGCGAATCGTCGTGTATCGCGATCGTCGATCTCGATCGTCGATCCTGCCGGACGAAGCCGAGAGAGACGCGCCGCTGCAAAAAGATCGCGAGGCGCAGAAAATCGTAAAGACTGGGCATATCCAGTTGTAACGGTACACCCGTACGCGTGCACCACCGACAGAAGGAGAAAGAAGCCTTCTGCTGGTGGTGCTGATAGCTGAAGGCGACGCTAAACGAAAGCTCCTAGTGAATGGAGCACCGTCGGTGGCCTCCCTTGCGGTGCATTCATCCCGGATCGATAGCCCCGCGGCGATTAATCGAATCTGGGAAGCCGGAGGAGAGGCCACTCTTCTCCTTTCCTTCGAATCGAAGGTTTTTCCTCCGTCCTACCAGCACGCTTCGTACCTTTATAAGGACTTCATTGCAAAACGCGCTCGTCGCGTCGCCTCGCGTCGCCCCCAGGCTGCAGGCGGTCGTGCCGATAGCCGGGGCCTTCGATTCTCGTTATCGAGGGAATCAGATTGTTGTCGATCGGTTGGAGAAAGATTGGGGAGTACCGTTCGCTGGGGAGTAATCTTCGAGTTCTCGAGGCGTCGATTCCTTGAGTGCCGCTGCGATCAGAGTTCAGAAATCGGGAAGATCGAGATGCTTTGTTCCCTAGACGATCGACTTCTGTGCTGATCTAGCGCTCTCGAGTCTCCCGCCCACCCTCCTTTCCCTCGCAAGGAGCAGAAGGAAACTGATCGACGAGCGTGTCCATTAAGTTCGCCCGTACCCCGACGAGGATCAGGGATCATTATCTCGTCAGTGGTGATTTTTCCGCCAGCGAAACGGTTGGCTGTTAATAGAAAAATAAAACGGCTGAATGGATCGGCGTTTGGCGTGGCCGGTTGCCAGTCGTTCTCAGCAAGATCTAGATGGGCTCTGCCATCAATGAGCGATACCAGTCGACTTTACGTTTACGGAGTTCCTCTTAACGAGAACTTCTCCCGTTCCTGGTAACGCGAATTCTGCGTAGCCGCGTCTTCGAAGGAGAACGCCAGCCTACCTGGCCGTACCTCCGAGTTACTTCTTGCCCCGTCAAACAAACATTCCGCTTATGATTTCCCCGCGAGTTTCTTCGATGGGTTGCGGGTAAAATATGGAACTCGAGGCTCAGAATTCTGACGCAATAGCCGCAACATCGATAGAGGAATACAAGGGAACTTGCCTCTCCAGTCTCGTAACGCGGCTGGTGCTCGTTGCCGACCGATTTAGAAAAATCCCTTGATGCACAGCGAAGAAGTGGAGTGAAAAAGTCGGCTGGCTCCGAGTCATCTATCTTTCCCAGAAGGCTTATAAGCGTCTCGGCCGAGAGACGTCCTTTCGGAGGACCCGCGATGATGGATGGTGATGCCACGATGAAAATAAAGCAGCTGGATGCCCCTCCCTCTCTTACCCCCTGATCCGAGTTTGTTCGGGCGACATCCACCTTCGGAATCAGCGTGATATTTCGCCTTCGCCTTGTGCGTCGTCACCAGCATCGCCGCTATTTATCCTCTGCCAACGTTCGTTCTCCTGCTGACCACCGGCAATTAGCCTCACGGTCACGACAAGGACATCCACTTCGTGATAGGCTAAACACAGGTCCGCTGCTCTATGAGATATTGCCTACCGATCAGCCCCTTCGAACCGGACGGATAATTTGTGATCGTCGCGATCGCGGTGTTCGGGTCCCCTCGCGGCCTTTCTTCGCCCGCAGAAAGCTTCTTGGCGGAACGCTGATTGCTTTCGATCGCTAGAACCGAAGTGATTCTTGCTCCTCGGCGTTAGATTCGTAGTTGACGGAGCTTTATTAGCTTTCGAGTTTTGAATTTGAGGTGGAATCGTTGGTGCTCGAGTCGTATACAATGGCTACAGGGACGACTACTTGCTACTAAACATGTATCTACCGTTTAGAAACGAGCGGTGGTTTTAAACACCGGGGCTAACAGGGCGCGATAGATCACGCGGAATCGAAGGAAAAGGGTTTCTATTTGCAGAGGAGACACGGCTCTCACTTAGCTCTTAGATGATCACTTCTCTCCCCCTCGGTACAGAACGGCGAGTCGAATTCGCCGTGCTTCGTGTCGAATAGCAGTTTATCGAATCGCAGAACAGCAGTGGTATCTGGCGATTAACGCGTTCTTTACGATCCCGATCTCGCGGTTTCATAGATCCCTCGAACACGCGCGCCGTTCCGAGGAATAATCGCACGTTTATGCCCGCCGCGATTGGATAACTCATCAGAGCAGAGAGCGCCGCTACTATAACCGCGATTCCCCATGCCCGATTTATAGGTCGATGAAGTCCGATCGCTGGCTGATTATCTGTAATCGAACGGGCATAACGTAGTGCCAGATCTTATTTTCTCGATACCGCGCACCTCCCCTACCCTCTCGGTCTCTTCTTCCCCCCTCTCGGCCGGGCTCGCACGCTGCTCCCTTCGCCGTAGATGCGCTGCAAACGTCCGGTGTTTATGTTACGCCGTAACAGCCACGAGTGCTCCTTCCTGCGCGATGAATTTTCACGTCTCCCTGGCCCGCGTTTCTGCTCTGTTTAATTTTCAACGCTGAAGTGGACTTTGGAGCCACACTGTAGGCCTCCTTTCCTCCCGCTTTTCAGGGATTTGTACACACTTTTATGGGAACTTTTACAGCTTCCAGGAGTGCTCGAAGGAGAAGAAGGCTTCTTTGTGTAATTTCGAGCAGCACCTCGGCCTCTTCCGCTCCACTTTTCCTTCCTCTAGTTGAAAAAGCTTTGATGGCAGTAGCTCCAGGCAACGTGGCTCCTCCGTCGCCGACTTTGTAAACGATTAGAGCGAGCCTCTCTCCGCCAGTTTCTTCTCTAAAGACTTTCCCTCGCGATAGGTCACTCCGAGGATCATAAAAGCCCGGCTGCATCTCTGTTTCCCGCGGACCTTAGATCTTATCCGACCTTGCCGTTGGCGCATAAACGATTTATAAATAATGTATGGGCGTTTATTTATACACACGCGTAGTCCTGCGCGAAGTGGGCCGTGGAAGGAGCGATGGAGGAAAAAAGGAGCACGGCGAAGCACGCGGCTTGGATGCAGAGGAAGGGGCACACGCGATTGCCCGTATTCGTTTTGGTCGAACGTGATTCATTCAGATGTTACGTCCGCGAGACTCTCTTCAAACCAGTCGAACGGTTTTACAAGCACAAATCTTGGAGGAGTGCGCTCGCAGACTCGCAATTAACACGATCCCTTCCCTAGTTACCTCTGTAATCTTCATCCGCAGAATTTTACTCGCGTCGAAGACACTCGATCGGCGGCCTCCGTAGAAATCTGTTATCCTCGAGTTTTCGCTACGTCTGGCCACACATAAAAGGGGGTTGGGGAATCGGCGCGCGGCCGCACTCGCATTTCCAATGGTCAATCGTCCAAGACGGGGGGCAATTTTTACGGCAAAAAGCGCTGCACGGTACGATGTGCTCCGATCGGGAGACGTCTTCCCTCTTTCGCGGGACGGTTTTTCGCGTCATTTGCGGTTCGATGTGAGCTACTACCTCGCCGTAATGACTCATCCTGCCCCGGCGAAAAGTTGATTCCCCGCCGTCTCCTCCGGGCCGCCGAGTATCAGACGACAATCCAGCTCCCCGGGTACCGTAATGCACGCAAGAAAGGGACACAGACTCGATTTTGCGCGAGGCGATGGCTTCGCGAGCATGGACCCGACCGAAATCATCAATGAGCCGCCCTGGGATCGGTTTGACCTGGCCTGGCTCCTCCCGTGCGACTGCAAACGGAGAAAAAGAGAGGCGGGCAGGCAGACGGGAAGAGGATAATGCCAAGCACCGTGATGTCAGCGGAGGAGGTTCATCTCCTGGCTCGGAAGAGATTACAGGAAACCGATGAGTAATCGAATTTCGGAGCGCACGGCGCCGGTAGTGGACAGTACGATCGTTGCTTTCATTCACGAGACTGTGCTCGAGTGGAGGTAGGAGTCGATCGAGGTAGAAGTACCTAGGTACAGGTTTAGCGAACTACTCGGGAATCGTTACTCGGAAGGTATCGACCTCAGGTATCGACCTCAGCCGCTCTTCTTCGTTTTCTCAATAAACTTGCCATCGAGGGTATGGATGAAAAACCGGATATCGGAGAAACAACGCGACCCAAACGCTTCATCACCGCTGATAATCGAAGATAATTCGTGGATCGCCACAATGTGGCCACCCGAACGAGACACATCGGCTCCGAGTAAAAACGCTGATTGCATTCTTCAGCGGCGTGGAACGGAGAAAAGATTTTTCCCCCCCCCCGTTGTTACGCGAGGCGAAAGCAAGAAGATAACGCTCGGGACAGGTTCCTCTTTCCTTCTACTCCGGGAGTCTCGATACTTTTCTGACGCGTCGACTCAGTTTTCGCGCTGGTTTATCCTCACCTTCCTCTTTCCCCGGGCTTTTAATCCGGACAGGGCGCGACCATTCCTAATTCTAATCCCTCTGACCCATCGAGCCCCAGCTCGTCCCCGAGCCGCCGGAACCGTGGTGAAACACGGAGTCGCGTGGGAGCTCCGAGAGCTTTCCACCTGTTCTCGATCTTATCTCAGGGAGCGAGGAGACGCGCAGTGCTCACGGGTGCACGTGCATCGCTATGAATGGCGCGGTGCATGCACCTCGGAGCGTGCGGCTAATTTCGAAGCTTGGAGTCGATCTCGGTTAGTTTCGGCGATACGAAACCGATGTTTCCTGGTACGATTCAAATGGAAATAGTTCCAACGCGAGACGATGCTCGCCACAGAAATATCCTCGAAGAGGTTGCTGAACGCTTGGGACTTTCCACCTGCTACGGATCTTATCTCGAGCGATGAAACGCGAGCGTTGCATAGGTGCATAGGCAGACGCGCGGGCACGTGGTGCAGCCCTGGATGCATCCCGCGGCGTGAATGGAGGGCGAGCGTTGCGCGTGCGCCGCCGCGGAAGATTAATTAATATCGCAATATCGCTGGGCCGTGCGCCAATGACAAATTGGAGAAAGTGAGCGGCCCTCGCGGTGGCCGTGGCTCCTCCGGCTAGGAACGTCATCGTGATAAAGGAACCATGAAGGGATTGCGCTCCAGGGAAACCTTGAGCCTCGTTCCTCTTCTACTGGCTGCTTCAGAGACAGGTGGCCAAAGTTATCCTACGCTCCGTACGCTCGTAAAGTTTGCCGATCTGGTTGAGTTGGAAAAAGCCGCCTGTAATAGCAGACCCCGAATGGATACGTTGCCTCGCGAGGAATTTCGTTTACACGGCAGCGCGCTAGTAAAGGCTAGACGAATCTGTATTCAACAGGAAACGATTATGTTAGGATTCTCGGCTCTGGAAACTGGTTCAGGGCTTTTATCGTAATTGGGTTTATCTCCGCGGAGACGGTTGATTATCGTACCGTCCGGGAGCGCGTTTTAAACAGTCAGGGTTACGAGGGAATTCAGTGGCAATCGTAACGAAGCGTTTCTGGTGCGGTGCCGTGTAATTCCTCCAGTCACGTATGATCGGTTTAGACGGGCTCTCCGGTCTCTCCTTCTCGTCGTTTTGCCATGGGATGCAGGCTCGATCCTCGCCTACGATCCGCGTTCCCACGTCAGATTTCACGCACACGCACACGCGCGTTGCGTAACTTGCACGCGGGACGAACAATCGTGCCTGTGTGCGAAGTAGTGGTGCGTGGCTGCTGTTGTCGCTTGATTCTCTGCGTAGGAAGAGGAGTGCACCGTGTCGAGCGGAAATATCGATTCGTGCGTGACTTTTGTCACGTTTTCTGTGTCGCCTTAAACGGGACTTTGTGGGGGGAATTAATATCAGGCATTGAAATCTGAAACCCTCGAGATCCTGAGCTCTGGTGATTCCAAGCTACTAGGCTACTGAGTTCTCGGTGATCCCAGGCTTCCGAAGTCTGAAAATCACATATAGATACTAGAGTTTTCAGAACACCGGACTTGTGAATTTTTGAGATTCCACGGCCTCAAGATCTCAAACTCTCAAAAGCTTAAAACCTCAAAAGATTGGAAGATTATATTCCTACTGACTTACGCAGTGCTGTGCCGCGAGATGGCAAATGTTGAGATCGTTTTGATTAGTCGGGAAACAACGCCTGGGGCTCAATTACTGTTGCGAACGTTTCGATCGCGCACACTTGGCTGGAATTTCGAATCGCGAGAAGTGAGAACGGGCCCGCCCGTTAACGTCACGGTGGAAATTCGCAACAGCTGGTCGCGGTATCTCGTCGGGTAGCTCGTCGTTGTGAAATTCGCGTTCTTCGGAAACCGATAAGAATCGCGAGCGGCGTCGAGGCAATTGGATTTGCCGGGGCCTCTCGCAGAAAATTATTCGCAGTCTCTCGAGGGGCAGGAAACTCTTGGGTAAACGGTTCTCAGGCTCCACGGAGGCACTTCCTGCTCCACTTCATCGCCTGCAACTCTTAAATGGAGACAAGAGAAAGGCGTGGAGGAGATTTCTTTGGAAATTATTAAGAGCCTGCATACTCCTGGCGATCGAATGATGACGCCGAGTGATCGAACGTACCATCGACTGTCTCCAAGAAGAAAAATCACTCTGGATCCCTGGGAAGTCATACGCGCGTTGGAAAGACTGACCAGCAAAAATTTCACGCCGTACTCGATGTTACTCCTTCGACAGGCGTTCCTTTCGGCTGTTGTTCCTCCTGGATAACGATAACCGTAGCCGGAACATTCACGAGTGACTTTACGACGCGCGGGCAGCGGTGCAGCACGCCTACGTCGCTTCCTCGTTCGAGCGTTCGACGAAATTACGAAATAGTCGCGTTTCCAGGGGAGGCGAATTAGCCCCGCGTGGAAACGAGCATGTAAATTAGCGACTCGGTGACTTTTATCGGTTCCGTCAACTGTCGTCGAGGCGTTCACCGCTATGTCGGTCCGAATCCGCTGCAAATTGGGGCTGGAAATTCAAAGGAACGCTGCTGAATTATCGTCGCCATTAACAGAGAATACTACTCGTCTACTAGGACTTTTGTGGGTAATTAGTTCCACTCGATCCTACCAATTGCTGATCACGGTTGGTTACACGGGCATCTTAGATAACCGTTACTCCAAATGCTTGGTTTCATGGACAGGTGATTCAACTAATTCAGCGGTATCACAGCGTTCTCTAGATGCAGCTCAATCGAAGCACCGTACCACCGACCATTTCACTGTCTCGCCATCTGGGATATACAATCATCCTTCCCAGAATGGTTTTCTCGGTCTCTCGAGACAAAGTGATAACTCGCCATCAAACTAACGTGTCGTTTGAAGCATTACCTCGAATTGTCCGATCGCAGTCCCTTTGCACGAGACACAGCGGAACGACGATAATGGCAGCGGAACAGGACAGAACGTTGTCGACTTGAGACATTAATTTCGATGCTCGGTTTACGGGGCGCGGGCTCCGCTGAAGAATAATAACGGCGAGCAGTCGGTCGAAATTGCCGGGCGAATAAAATCACCGCTATTACGCGTGTTCCGCGTCGTTCGGTTTTCTCCTCGCGGCGATTTATCCGGCCGCGACACACTGTCGTGTCTCCCTGTTTGGACAGTAGCCTAATTGTAGTTTACCGTAATTGCGGCCAGAAGCGTTGCGCAAGGCCTCCGCTTCCTGCGACCGTGCTCCAAACGAACACGCGATAATTCAGCCAGAACCAATCACGAAATCGGCCGCCGTTTTACAAGCGGAGGCTTGTTCCGCCTCTGACAGCCGGCTTGGCCGAGGGATTTCGTTTCTCGAGATCGCCCGTCCTTTTTTACCCTGCTCGCTATCATCACCTCCCGCTATTATTATCGCCAGCACGCTCTGGGTCGCGCGTGTGTCGCGCCCCTGCTGAAAATTAATCATCGTTTTCTCGCCGCTCGTTCCTTCGCCATCGGCACGCGTTTCGATCGCCCTGTGTATACGCAATACGTTGTGCCTTCCCTTGTGTTTCACCCGCGTAGTTTCAGAGCGAACTTGGTGAATCGGTGCGTGGCGAATTTCATCGACCAAAGGCAACGTTCGGCGGACATCCTTCGGCTAACCCTCAGGATCTTTCTCTGTTCACTCTGTTCACTCTGTTGCTACTTTACCGCGCGTCGGCGATAGTCAGTGGATATCAGGCGCGACGGTTTTATGGACAGGACAGTCGGAATGGTAATAGCGGTTAAGCGAGTTCCGTACGCGCGGTTTCGTGCTGGCAAAAACGAGCGGCGCGTCGAATGTGAAACGAGTAGCGAAGTTTATTTACGTTTCGGTGCGTTGCCTTCTCGCTGGGATTATGAAAGAAGTGGAAATAGTCTAGGCAGGCCGCTGGAACGGTTTTCCGCGGAGAAATATTTAATTAAACCCGCGACGCCGTTGGGGGACCGGTGATAGTGGAAAAATGTTTAATCCTCCGCGATAGAGGTGCGTTTACCTCGATTTTTCTGCGTTCGAATATCTGTCTGTTAATCGAACGATTATGGTTACCCCCGCGAGAAGGTTCAACGATTTTTCGCGGTGTTCGTCGTCTCCTTAGCATACGGATTTTTAATCGAACTTCACTCGAACCCGCTCTCCTTGCAACGCGTATATTCCACTGATAAAACGTCCCACACTCGGCTATCGCTTACTTCTCTCTGCTTTTGCAACGCATTCTCTGGGAATGCACCAGGCTCCTGTCGCCACCGATCTACTTTCTATTTCACCGTAAGGACGCCTCTCTTTCTCCCGGCCATTTTCGGCGCGTTTTTCGCCGAAGAACCGTCACCACTCGATAATGCCTCGACGGAGAGAGGCTCTCTCCGAGTATTTATCGGATGATTCAGGCCTCGTCCCGGGGATCGGAATGTTCGGGGTAGAATTTTCGAGCCGTGACTTGAGAGTGTATCGCGGACAATCGGCGTCGACGGAATACGGAATCCTGGCGTTCTATAAATACGCGTTTTCCGCTGGCAAGATGGCAGTCGAAAGGCCTTAAAACGAACGCTCGAACAGGAGAGTGACGAGCGCTCGGTTACTCGAAAAAGGTTCCTCGCGTCGTCGATGCGCCGATCGAGCGAAATCGCTTTCGTGGAAGCTGCTCTATTGTTAGAGCCGCGCCGTCCCGATCCGCCCCGATCGTAGCCGGCCTCCGGGGGGGAAACGGAGCTTTCCCCGTCGCGTCCAGCCAAGTGTCATCGGTCGTTTATGCGACAACGCCCGAACAGATTAGCGAACGCAACGATTTCGCGGCCACGTAACGTGCACGCAGCCTGTTCTTTATGAGTTAATCCCGGCGCGACGCTGTCCCCTGCCGGTAATACGATATTGGCCATAGATACAGGATCTGATCGGTAATCGATAGGCCTGGCAGCGAGTACGTGTCGACCGGCGACTGGATTTTAGTCGAACACGATTGCGTTTCTCGGCTCTTTAAAGTCCACAGTTTTGTACTTCATTCGACACCGCCTCTCGGCGATTTCCCTTCCGCTTTTTTTTTTCCACGATTAGATGGCTAAAGCATTTTCTTTGGGGATGATTGCGCCACGTTTTTGGCAGAGGTGCTCGGGATCCCAGGACGTTGTTGGTCGCTCGGTTCCTTGCTCCTCGGGCTCGTTGGTGATTCGACGGGAATGAAGGAAGAGGGGCAGCAGCGGTGTCGGGAGAAATAACCTTTGGGTAACACGAGGTAGCTGGCTGCTGCGACGTGTCTGCTGAGTGGACGAGGGAGAGGCGAGGACGAAGAAGGTGGATCATAGGAGGGCGAGGAGGAGACAGCGAGATAGAAGGCGTCCTTGATAGACAGGATGCCCCTGCCTGCCGCTTCGTACCGTGTAATCTTCTCTCTCATCTTATTCGGCCCCCTCGCACGGGGTGTCGGGCAACGATTTGCACCCATGCCTTGTCGGGGGCACAACTTGGCCTGCTGCTCGAATCCCAGCGCACCGGTGGGGACCATCCGCGGGCTCTTTCGCGGCGTCTGCTCGCCCGAAACTCCTGACGAACCGAATCGATTAGAGGACAAACGCTTCGGGGACACGTGAAGCGTCTTTAAAAAATCGAGCAGTCCGAGCAACCCTTCGATCCCCCCACTCATTTACATTGGCTGGGTCCCTTGAGTCGTGCCACTTTGAAGGAACAAAGGGAGAATTGAGTCTGGAAACGGATAGTAATCGTAAAAAGGTGGAAAGTGATCTGGAAGGTTCAGCGACAGGAACTGTGGACTGGTTCAGGATCTATCTTATAGACTCGTAAACGATGCCCATAGAGAGAAACTTAGTGGACGGTCGTAAGCAACGTTTGCAACACTTTCATTTGAATTAACAGCCAGTAGAAGTTCGCAATTTGTACGCATTTGTAGTAGAGTTATCCCGCACCGATCGAAGGCATCTTGCTCTGTCGCGTCTGCAGGTGGACTGTTTTTGCAGGGAAACGGGAATCAGTTACGACGCTCTGTTACCGTTATTAATGTTATTGGCCAGTCACGTTACGAGAAATTCTCCGCTCGCAGCAGCGCAGGCGAAACCTGCTTTCGACTCGTATCGTAGAATAACGAAGCTTTATCAGCCACGCCCACGGCTTGGATCCGAGTGATCAATCTGCGATTCGGTCGCCGCCGTTAATGTTTGCTTAACAGAGGAAAATGTCTCTGGATCTTGTTTGCGAATCATTGCGGCAACACTTGAAAACGTGTCGTGGAAACCGTGCGGGATAAGCAGACTCGAGGATGTATTTTTACGCGACGGATCTAACTGTTTGCACGCTCGGGGTTGATTGATAGTGGATCCTAGATTTCGCTTCTATCTGGCGATTTGTCTGCCGGTTATACGTCCTTGTCTCTAGCCAGAGCCGGTGTACCCCTTGCTCAGCGCACGGAAACGCGTGTCCCCCATTCTGCTTCCTCCTTGTTAGGTATTTCCAAGTTTGATGCACTCCGGTTATCCACGCGATATCATTGGCGGCAATTAAAAAAAGGCAGCCACGGCAGCCATGCACAGTTAGGTGCTAATTACTGACACCGTAACAGCTCCTCCTCCTCTTTCCAGCGAAGAGGTATGCAGCGATCGCGGGCAGCAATAAATCCTTGTATCTCTGCGGGCCGTAATCCGAATTGATCGGAAGGATGGATTTCGCGTGCTGAATAATCTCGGACTTTAGACTCCGCTGGCTCGTTGTATCGAATTATGGAAGCCACGCGAAATGGCTGACTCCTGTCTGTTTTTCCTTTTTCCCCAGCATCAACGTTTCCATCGATGTCGTTGGCGGTTCCCCGATCGCAGCTCCGCCAGGCGGAATTCCATCTTCCGTCCAACACCAGATCGCTCGATCTGAAAGCCCGGGCCTCTTGATTACAATCTCCCGGCCACTATGGCGGCATGCAATCTGAAACTCGGCGGAGAAGCATGTCACTCGGCTGTTCGCAGCTGCCAAGGCCTATGGTTATCCCATCGTCGGGCATCCTGTTCCTTTTGCTGGCCGCGGACCCGCGGAATCCCGATCCCCGTGGATCGGCAGCCAGCCACCCCGGCTCTAGCTCGTAGATCGCGCCGATCGATAGATCCCCCTCGCCGCTCAGTAGCTCGGATCACTGTAATATCGACCCTTGCCTCCCGTATTCACGGTCTGAAAAAGGGCCGAGGGGTGCGGCGGCAGGGGGGAAGGGAGCTGCAACCAGACGGATGCCCTCGGGGTGTACTGAACTCGATCCCTCGTTTCATCATCGATAGACACGTAGCTGATAAATTATTCGATTCGACGTGCTTCGTACTGTCTTTGATCGTTCATGAGCAGCCAAACGTGGGGATTAATTGGGGCCTCGTTCTCTAATTCCTGCTTGAAGCTTTTCCGTGGAAACCAGTCGGATCCGTATTACCTAGGACCTACAGTAACTCCGTGGCGCGGAGGTTGCACTCGAGGCAACTGCTTGTCTTGTTTACACAAAGCATAAAGCCAAAGGCTATTATCGTATAAATAACCACGCGGGATACTTGTCGGGCAGCCACGGTTAATACCTGACCTATAAAACGCTCCGTTTCGAGATGTTTACACTGGGCGATTTTCGCGCCAGCGCTCCAGGAAGGTTCTCCTGTACCCCGATTGGCAATAAACGGTGGCACGAAGCCAAACCGAGGGAACAAAGGACCCAAGAGCTATCGGCTTCCGTCGGGATGCTCTGGAAAGGTGCCATTGGCAGGGGAGGCTTTTAGCCACGAGACGTCGCGCTCGCGCGTCCCCCCATCGATCGCACGGTCTTCTGGGAGATTAAAAGTGGGGACGGTGGGTACGGTTAGAACCTTTTAAACGTGATTAACACCGCAGCTCTAGAGTAGTCTAGAGCCTCTCGAGCACCTGTGCCTCGAGGAGAGGCTCGATCGAGGGAGCTTGACTCGGGGGACTTGGCTTTCAACATTGAAAACACACTTCCACTTTATAGCTAAAATATGCAGCTTCGATTTCTCAGGCGTTGACAGTCGAGGCGTTCCAGAGTCGTGGCTCCGGCACTCTGTCGAGTGTTTGTCAAGTGGTATCGATAATATTCGATGACGGGGCCATTTCCGACAGTCATCGGACGCGAAAGGGATTGCGGCCGTTCCCTTTTCCAGCGAAAAACAGTTTCGTGCAATGGAAAAAGCGGGTGTCACGAGTAAATAGGTATATGCACAGCGCGCCCCGGGTAAAAACAGAACGGCGTAACGGAGCCGTTGCAGAACGCTGGTTTCGCGAGGATTTCCAATCGGGCGGCGCGGCGAGTCGCGCAATTCTACGCTGCTTTAATCTCGCCATCAATCGCAATCAGTCGAGCCCACGAGGCGAAAGCAAAAGTATTCCAGCCCTTTCTCTGGGTTCCCTTTCACGAATCTTTCCCCCGCTACTTTTCTCTGGCCTATGCCATTGCGCGTGATCGAGCATGTCCCTCTGGGTCACCCTGGCCACTAACCGTCTTCTCGAATTCCGTAACAGTGATGGCTAATCACTGATAGAGATCTCTGTCCGTTCTTAAACCTTCCCGCGACCACCACGGGCACACACCTACACCGAATCACGGCCCGATCGGGCTGCGCGTGTTCTTCTGGCAACGGGCACACGAGCCAGCTTTCTGTGATCGTCGCGCGCGATGCACGATCGCGTATCAGTTCGATAAAGGCGCGACAAAAGCGCAGAACGACGATAAAACGAGATCTCCCTTCCCCGGTGACCCCGACATTGTCGTGGCACGATGTAAATGCAGTTATTCGGCCTGGCCCCGATACAGTTTTAATAGGGGCCCGCCCGCGACTAACCGTCCCCCGTATCCACGATTCTGCTTTTATCCCCGAGCCTGTTGCTGCTTCTCTTTCCGTGGCCAGCGTTAGGCACGCCAGGTCGTTTACACTGGTATTAGAGGCGGATAAGATAGCCATTGCCAAAGAGAAAGCTTCATTTACGTTGCCATGCAATGCGCGACGATTTCCCTTACCCGCGCTGATCGTTACCCCTGTCGATATCTAATCTGGACTCCGCGCAGTGTCAGGCTGACGCGCAGGTATGCACGTACCGCTCGCGCGTCACTCGAGCCTCGCCGGCAAACGGTATCACTCGAATCCTCTGAACGAGTGCTTTTCAAAGGTGTACCTCGGAAACCTCACCACTGCCCTCCGCCGCGTCGATCCCGTTCGATAACACTCGAGCTGACCGATAACCCATCTTCAGACGGCGTGTCATTGCCGTGAATCTGCCCCGGGCAACGTCCACCGAGTCCCTGTATCGTTGTCGAGCGTTCGTTTTTGCCCCGCGATCGTCCTAACGAGGAGTCCGGCTCCGCGTGCTTACGTTTAATACGTATGTATGTATACACGCGCGCATTTTGGTACTCTGTTGCGTGTTATCGGGGCGATTTAATAGATCGTAAATGTTTATCGTCGGGTCTAATCTCCCGTTTGGCCGGGGCATCGGGGATCCTCGTAAATAGGGGGAGATCGCGAAACGAGATCGCTCGGGGAGGAATTTCTCAGGCGGGGCCGTTTTTTCCCACGTGCCGCGGATAGAGGAGGCGGATCAGCCGCGATAACACACGGTTGATTTGCTGGGCCTGGCCGCGATGATGCAGCCCGGGACAGACGGGTGCATCGGTCGCTGGCTGTTCGCCGGAGTGTCGCGAGGACTCTCGCGGCGCAAACGTCGGCGACGAAGCGGTGCAACGCGTCTAATCGCGAGGCAACCCGATGGCCAAGCCTGCTATTCCTGTACCTTCTATACTAGACGGCGTAGCACAGGGCAATGACACCCGCTCGTCCCTAGCTCTCGACTGGCTTCTTCGCGCGCCCGTTGCAGGTGCGCCTCCGCCTCTTGCGTGCAACCGACCACGCTAATTTAATCAATCCCCGAACGAACCGACCGCGGAACACGAGTCTGATCTGGCCACTTGCACGCGTAGAAACTGTCGTCGTACTGCACGGCTCCCGTAGACCGTAGAGCGAACGGGGCCATTTCGAGGATTTCATAATCGGCGGGGGGCGTAGCCATAGATCATAGAACGTCGGGCGTTTTTCTGTGATCGAAGGCGAAGTCTGGCTGGCTAGTCTGAACGTTATTATCATTGAAATGAAGTTTTTGTGTCCCGGGTTGGTCTGAAAATGACAAGATCGCCTTGGCTTCCTCCACACTTTTTTTCAAACCTGCCTTCGAATTTGACTCAAGGTGAGAGTTAGAACTCGTCGTTGATCACCGGTGTCTCTTACGGGGGGAGCAAAAAGTTCAAATTAAAGTGGCGAGAAGCTAGATGAAGAGGAAGGCGATGATCGGTTGTTCACGTGCTCGTTGGCCAGGCGGAGTTTCCGCTTGCAATTTCACGCGTTCGCTCGTTCGCTAAAGGGCGGTGCGTGTCCGCTCGCGGGGCCGCTTGGATTTTTTCAATCCATCCACGTGACAAATCTCTAATTAATGTCGCCGACCGCTCGGCGTTATTGAATTTCCGCCACCGTGCGCTTTTCCACGCGGGGATAGCTTTCTGCTCGCGGGACAGCTGGGTAAATGGTAATTGGAGCGGATCCAATGCTTCTAATGTTTTCTGATTCTTTGTTTGAGGTGAATCAACGATTATCGTTGCCCCTGACGCACAGTGGGCTAAAAACCATGTTTCCAGCGCGAAAAAAATATTATTATGTGTCCTAGCAGTGTTATTAATTAAGCAATGAAATGTATTTGTATCATAGATATATAGACGATATTAGGAGGACAAAAAAACAAAAATATAAAGTTGTAATTTTGTTTAATTTTGAAAAATAGTTTTAACCATAATTTTATTTTAATTGCTATCTATAACTACAAGAATTATCTTTTGTTGATATTCTATTGTTGTATAACTGTTTGATAATTCTAATAAATCGAGCATATCTGCAGGAATCTCTTCCTTTTCGCGAAATAAAAAGTTTCGTAACTCCAGAAAATGCACAGATACGCAAATTCTTTTTATACCAATAATTTCTTAAATATACGTGTTATTTTACACGAAAAGCACAATACATGCAAACACGTGCAATTTTTTGTACACTTCGATAAAGTTAGAATATCTGCTGACAGAAATTATGAGAAGAATTTCAACAAATTTATGTATGTAGGTAATGTGTAAACAAATTGATACAAAAACATGTTACAGACTTGGAGGAACTCAAGCCAGAAAAATAAAATAAAAAATGAAAAATGCAATTCGCGACTGTACTGCCCTCCTTAATTAAACTGCCCTATCTAGCATTTTTTCATTTTTTTAGATATGTTGAAATATTTGAAGTTCCACACGTCTTTTACCTTTTAAGTAAAGTTAGAAAACTCTACATGCTTCGTAAAGATTTATAAACAGTTTAATCTATTTAACCTAACTTCTTTTAAAATGGTTAAAATATCTTATCTAAAGCAATTGATTAATTGGCACGTTAATAAAACATTCCCTACCGGTACACCTATTACAAAAAATTATATTAGGCTATTACGAAATAATGACAAAACGTTTTAATTTGAATGAAGGAAAATAAGTATGGTTTTACAAAGTAAATGCTAAAACCTCAGTTTTCTCGGTTGTTTCAAAATGCTAGATAGGACATTTTAACTAAAGAGGGCAGTGTACACCACTAAAGACTGGAGGGAGATGTTTGATAAGAACGCGTAGCCGAAGTCGAGGGCATAGGGTAATATACCTGGTTCCCACGTGTTTCCCGATTGCTATTTCTTAAAATGTTTTGTGATTTCCAGTAGGTACTCTAAGGATCTATACAGCTCTTATAAATACCCAAAAAGTAATATACGAAAATCATTTTTTTTTGCTTCTTTCGCGTTCGAAGCATGGTTTAGCCCGCTGCGTGAAGTGGCGCGATAGTTTCGCGAGTGGAACGGCTTCTATTTTTATTCCACCTCATGAATGCAGTATTAACGCGAGAGGGTACAGAATGATTCACCCTGGTGTACTGTCGCGAATTTTGGCAGAGGTAGCCTTCGGAAATACCCTTCCCGCCCGAGATACAATCATTTCAAATTACAGACTCCGAATAGAGTCGCTGGAGATCGAAGCACATCTCGTCGACCGGTCGAAAGTCGAAACTTTGATCATCCATCATAAAAGGAGAACGGTGACACAGGCCGTATGTACTTCATTAAGCTTCCTTCGCTTGATTACGCGATTGGCGATCTCGCCTGACCCTGTGTCAGGGGTTATTTGTCATCGATCCACGAATGTACAACGTTCCACTTGGAAAGTCGAAGCTGACCTTGAGATGTCCTCAAGGTGGACGCGTCCATAATTAATCTAGAAATTAATCGTTTCCATCGCGCCACCTCTCCCCCGAGTGTCCTCGAACCACGAGCACAAGTCTTGCCCAATTTTCTCCATTTCCTTCGGGGGCCAAACTTGATCTTGATTTTTGATCGGCCTGTACGCCCGTAGCGTTGGCAGAATTGGCAGGGGATTTCTTTTTCTCTGGCTGGCTGGTCCAAGAATACGTGAGGCCATATACGAGCAGTCGGCCATCGGGGAAAACCAACGTGTCAAGCTTCCCTTCTGGCCGCACGTGGGCGTCTCTTGGCCGTTTATACTTAGTTTCGTCATTTGGGTCGCGCCGAATTGCAACGGGCGCAGCCGTGCACTCTACCACGTTCGCCACCAGCGCTCTGGGTGCAATAAACTTTGCATCCTTACGTCACAGCGCCGTGACTCTGCAACAACGAGCCGTTCACCCCCTAGCCGCTGCCAGAATGCCCCTTCTGAACGCTACCTTTGTTCCTCGGTGGTTGCAACTGTCTCTTGCTAATGGAAATTGAAAATAATCCCCTTATCGATCGCTGCGATGGTGCGTCGGTCTCGAACCATCGCGAGCTCACCCCTTCCTCGCATGTAAATCTTTCAAAGCTACTTCCAAGTCTAGCACTCAAATAGAAAACGTTCTCTCGTACTCGGAAGAAACGGCCCACAATACGGGGTGCAGCTACCGGAAATTGGTGTCTCATGCTCGGTGTCCCGCATACGCGGTGTATCGAGATCGCTACCGCATGCATTATCGTAGTCATCGTGCGAAGCTGGTAGCAAATTGAAGGGTAGTCCGGGGCCCGGTGCGTTTGGCGAACCGCCGTACCAGCAGCCTGCTATTTCTGCGTCACGGAGCGTGATTATCGATCTCTTTTGTTGTCTGGTTTGTATCGCGTAAGAGGCAGCGTTGATGCAGCATCTCTCGCGGGCCCCTCGAGACACCGTCGCGTGAATAACCCACCCGTGACTTTGACGGCCGCTGTCCGTTTGAAATTCGCTTGAAATCCGCTCGCGACGCCGATTCAATGAACCGTGCCGGAAGGAACGCTATCATTTGACTTTCCTCCGGCAGTCGAGGCTCCAGCCGTAACGCCATATGGCAACGTCTCGTTGTTCCCGGGCTCGATGCCAAGATACGCGCGTCTCTACATCACCATCGTTTAGAGATCATCCCGGCAGATACTAGGATGGAACGCTGTTAACTGGCAATTTCGCCAACAGCCGTCCCCATTATACGTCTGAAAAATCCCTGGCCAACTACCGGCTTTCGATGTCTCGAGCAACGGACTTGCACGCCGACTTTTCCCGCCGCATCACGCTCTTGTATAGCGGCAATCGCGAGAATTGGGACCGTTCTGCTCGCTGCGCCGAGAGTCTCCCAGCATTTTATATTCCACGGTCGTTTTTAGCAGCGACGGTTATCCAGCCGTCAGTCAAGGGATCATCGAACAATCTCGTGCTCTCTGGTCTGCTAGATGCATTTAAGATAAAGTGATATTTGCCTACTCCGAGGCGCACCACTCTACGCAGGTAGCTTCATCGAACGTAGTTTCAGCCGGCGCGGTAATGAACGCGTGGACGAAACTTACCACCGCGGAGCGTTAAACGAAGCTGAGAGATGAGGCGTCGTAATTGCCTGGGTGGAACGAAAAACGCATCGTCTTCAGAATTAGACAATCGCTTAATAAGCCAGCGGCATAATAAGCCCTCCTGCAGAATTTCGAGAGTCTAATTCCAGCTCGAGGAAGCCTCTCGGTCCGTTGCTCAATTCTTCATTTCGTCGGGGCTCCTCCTCTTAATAGCTCCGCCGAACATCATCGTCGTTGATGATACAACCGCCGTGCAATCCAGGGAACGTTGCTCAATGAGAGATCCGTCGCGCAGGCTCGTTTCGCCACCAGGCCTTCCTCGGGCCGTGACGGTGCGTTGACACCGTGCAGTGGCGAGAAAAAAATGGCCACTGTTTCGTGCGCTCGGCTCCCATGGCGATTACCATTTCGCGAGGTGTCGTTGCCGGCCGTTCGTCCGGTTTCGTATCGCGAGGTGTCGGAGGCGTGGTATCGTACAGGTGCTTTCGAGAATAGCGAGCCGGTTGAGGCCGGGTCTTAAGCGTGCCACTGTGTCAGTAACAGTACTCCTCGTAAAAGAGAGGCTCGACCTCGGAGGTCGCGCGACCTACGACCCGCGCACGTGATACCCCTTAACGCGTAACGAGCTTTAAACAGTCCTCGAAAGCACCTGCCTTGCCAGGCTTATTAAAACGTCGCTAATAAGCCGGTCTGCTTAAGGAGGCCTCGTTTCGAGATCCAGTCTGCGGTGCCACGACTCGCTCCGAGGTATTTACCTAGCATTATCGCGGAATGGAGGGTTGGATTTCTCATTTCTAACTCGTTCACTGGCGCTGGAGAGCCTAGAGAACCTCTAGCTCCTTCAGGTTGAAAGGATACGGGACTCGTAGAATCATCGACAGGAAAGCAAGAGCGCTGTCGGGCACCGTTCGCTTTCGAAATTTCGCGGCAGGCAGCGATCTTATCGTCGAATTTTGCTCCCCTCGGCGGTTTGAAACGTGTCAATTATCCGCGGAGCCGCGTTTCCTCGGGCCAGACGTTTCTCAGAGTCGAGTGGCCGCGGGTTCGATGGCTTTTCCCTTGCCTCCGCTGCCCGTGGTGCCAGCGATTTCCATCGGCGAAGTCTGCCTAGAAGACTGGTAAGGTTCAGTGACGAAACCGGGGATACCGTATTAGACAGGAATCCGTGCAGGCCGTGTTTCGAGGTCCGCGTCTTTCCAGTGAAAGGCCCGACGCGTCGTGAAACCCGCAGAAGGGAGAGAGGGGCACGATGGGAGACCGTGGTTGCTCAACTTTGACGGCCGATACTGAAACTGAAATTCGAGAAACTGCCGTGAGAAATTGGACGTGAATCCTGGCTAACCTAAGCCAGCGGCGGGGGATCCAAAGTGATAGCAGTGGCCTCCGTGGCGCTCGTTTCCCTGGTAGAGCAGGTTCGTGGTGGGAAAATTGAATTCGACCCGATTCATTGACCCCCAAGAACCGTCACGACCCGTCGCGACACTGTTAACCGGTTAACGGTCGACGCTAACTGCCCGTGGAATTAGAGCTTAAACGATTCTATTCATGGTCGCCCTGGTGCATCGGGTTCTGGCGTGTTCGAGCGCCTTTTCTACGTTGGTGGTCGTCGAAAAGTTCGTGAACTAGAGGCTCTGTGCAGACGCTAGGAACACGAGCTGCAAGGCACTACATATCTGGAGTGCGAGAAGCATCGACTCGGAATTTCAAGTCATCTGTCTCCAATTTGTCTCGGATGGTGCATTATCGCTCTAGAGCACCAGGGTTGTCGCGTGTAGAAGAAAAATTAGCGCACCGATCGGCGAACGTCTGCTAAAGGCGAGTCGAGGCACGCTCGGGACCATTTTTGGAGCCCAAACGCATCTCACGCGGCGTTTCCTTTCAAGGTTAACCTAATTCGACCTGCCTAATTACTATTTCTGTCTCGGCCGAGCTCGTCGACGTCGACTTTCCTTTCGGGCTCGTTTCAAACGCCCACGTGGCGCGAGCGTGACTTTATGCGGTGTCGGTCGCGTGAATATCGATATATTGTAACATATTAATTTGGAGTAACGGGAGATTCTTTTGTCCCCGATACAAAGGCTGCTCGTTTTACGACGCGTGAGGTCGTTGGCCATGGTATCGGTATGCAAGAGTGCGGTGCGGGTCGTAACGTTACTTATAAAATATTCATGCTTAGAAATCATGTCGGAGCTCATAATCAGTAGGATTCTTTGCCCTCTCTCGTCGTCCAGTCGAAACCCTCTAAGATGAGCGCGTTAGAAACGATTTTTGAAGGGGTAGTAAGACGCTCGCTCTAGGACAGTTCTAGGGTAAGGACTGAGCGGTCTATCACAGTTCGCATACCAGACGGCATAGCCTTCCCCACTCCGTGGCCAGATCTTCCAGGAACAGAGTTCCTATTCTTTGGCAGTACGGCGTCAGGCTGCTTGCCATAGCGAAACTCTCTCTTTCTCTACATCCAAACAAGCAAGCCTTCGACACCCGATAGCTGGAAGACCCAAAGCGGGCGCCAGCCATCGCCTGACGCCAAGACTGTTTATTCTCATGCACCCCCATTCAGGAACACTAGCAGCCTAAGTCCCAGTCATAAACCATCGAAGGCAGGACAGCGTGGAGCAATCCGCCCTCGACCTTGCCCTTAAATTTGGTGACGCTGACAAGCGAAAGTTTGTTATCTCCTTGGTCTCAAGGAGGATCCGAAGATCGAACCTTGCCGATGCATACACAGTGCATACAGATTCGAGTTTTCGAGACACTTCTTTGCGCGAATTCCAGTGAAAGTCCCCCCGTGGAGCTGCCGTGAGATCTGCCCGGAATGCCAAGTGGCGAGAACAGCCGCGGAAGACATTAAATCGCGGCCTACCTTCTATGACGGTCCAACAAACGCGCGCCTAACGATCGCCATGTACAGGGAAACCGAACGCCCCGTGTCGATCGATCCTTCCAGCTTCCCTCCGCCGTGTACTTTCCTCGTCGTCTAAAAGGGAATATCCCGGCGTCACATTACTCGTAATCCAGCCCCGGCTAACGAATTCAACTGTCGAGTTAAGGTGAACGGGCATGTAACGCTGCTAACGGTACCACGGCGGTTCACGCATATCGTACGTAGAGAGCCAGCCTCTATACGAGCTACCGGTTCGATTGTTTCCGTATCGATTTCCATTTCTCTCTTATGCCGACCCTTAGGCTAATGACAATGAAACGTATTGCCCGGCCGGGCCGTACACACCGTCAGCGGGGCTCTATTGCGACATTTTAGGGCTCGTTACCCGTGGCAGAGCGAGAGATATAGGCGCGTGTACAGGGAAACGAGCGATTGCCGCGTGGTAGCGCGCCAGACAATAAGGAACACGAAAAATAGAATAGGCGCAGGCCAGCTTCGCAGATGGAACACAGATTACACGCCGCGATATCGCGGCCGTTCCATTCGACGGCTGTTAGCGGTTGAAAGTCGGCTGCATTATCGTGCGACTGGAGCTCTGCAAGTAAGCCAGGCAGACGAAAGTGATACCACCCCCGCCACACCGTGGAAAGTACACGCTCGCGGTGCTCGGTATGTGTTCGACGATTATACCACGGTCTTATTAGGATTCCAGCGACCGGGTGACCGTGAAATCCAAGTTACGCCGGTTGGAAGAAAGCGCGCGGGGCATTGTCGCGATCCGCTCTCCGGTCAATGAAGGATCTGTTTTCACCCGGGACTCGGGGACTCGGAGCGTTTGCTATTCGAGGGACGTCGGATGAAAGCAAGAAACCAGCCACTCTCTTATGCGCGCACGCCAGACTACTCCCGATTTTCTTGTTCCCCCGTTGAAATCGTAGTCGAGGCACGTTCGCGTTTCACGGTGTCCCTCGTCGTTACTCTTTCCCCCTTTCGCGAATCTCGTCGACATTTCCTTGGAAGCTCCCTTTCCTTCGGCGCGCCCGGCAGACCCGGCCTATGTCGATTTCTTAATCAGCGGCGTGTCGCGGTTGTCTTTCCGCTCGAGCCATCTCGCGCTGTCCAGTTGGCTGCGATCGTGAGATCGGTGCCGTGACCGATAGCACGGTTCAACGATTACTCAGCGGTCGCTTTGGGTTTCGATTCTCCTGCGGGTAGATAGGAGCGGGTTCGCAGCGCCATGCACGGCTCCCCTCCAGACTCCGTAGTGCCTACAGTTGCACATTATGCCCGTGGATTGCCCGAGGCAACCACGAGCGGGAGGCTCGGCCAGTCATTCTCGACAAGTGCGCATCACGACATCGGTCTACCTTATATCCACCTACGTTTACATCCACCCACGTTTCCCACCTTATTCACCTTAACCCGCGGCCGCTTTCGGGATCTCTCTCACGGCGTGCCTCTAACTCTGGCCGCGTGGCCTGTCGGTCAGGTCGAGAAACCGCCTCGTCCCGCTATCGGTCAACGATATATCGGTCGCGACGATACAGCCGTCGATCGTTCTTGACACGGTTCCAACGATCCCTTCCGACGCTCTTCCTTGGTCCACCTGGGGTGCAGGCCACGCTGCCACTCAAAGCCGAGGGCTCCGAGGGTATCGGCTTCCGCTCCGTTTTCAAGGTTCGAAGAAGAAGCGGGGAAAGTGGAGGACGAGGGAAAAAGAACGTTCGTCTTCGTTGGAGGAACGGTTGCTAGTTAGCGCAAAGAGCACGTAACGTCGCAACGCGGAGGAGAGGCCAGTAATATCCGTGAAATGTCAATAACCGACACAGCTACACCGTTTACATTTTACATAATGAGCCGCCGCGTAGACGGGCACGGCGGTTCATTCTCGATCGATATTTTCGTCCATCCGCGTCCTTCCTGCTCGTTATTTTTTCCCTTTCACGCGACGGAGCACGCACCGTGGCGCATTCTCACCTCTTCGAGTAGCTCGTTAGCGATTTGCGTGGCAACAATGGTCGACGGGAGTCTGGGTAATTATTCTGTACACATGCACACGTCCCGATCCCTCTACGCTCTCTTTGTCGCTCTGCTTGGCTATCTAGCTCTCCGCCTCTATCTCTCTCTCTCTCTCTCTCTTCCTCTCCTTCTTTCCCTCTCTTTCCCCTCGAAACAGCCTGTTCGATCCCACGTCTTCGACCTCCAACGCTCTTCTCTCTTGGGTAATTCTTTCGATGCCCGGCTAACCAGCCGGGGTTATTTGTATGCATTTGTATGCACAGCTGTATTGTTGTTGCAAAACATGCGAGCCAGTAATCGACGTAACACGCCGAGAGGGGCCAGTGTCTGGGAAGAGAGGCGGGTTAATCTTGCGTAACGTAATGATTCTCTTCTCTCTGTACGACGCTGCTGCTGCTGTAGCTTTTCCATCTCTCGCGTCCAGGGTATGATCGATGACGGTAAATCGTACGAATGCTTCACGACGATAATGATACGTTACGATTCTACGCCTGCCTTCTGCGGCTCGAGAAATCGCAGGATTTCTCTGTTTCGACGGGGGACACCACGGAATGATCACTCCTCCGTTGATGGAGGGGACTCGATTCGATCGGCCGTTGATTCGCTTTTTTCTCACTACCGCTTGCGTCACGTTTCTATCGTAAAAACGAGCGACCCTTGGTGGAGATTATCGTTGTTACGTCTGACGTGGCAATGGAGGAACACTTTGGTTACCTCTTGACCTTCTTTTCTGTTTTATGCTAAGTGACAAGAAACATCGTTTCAGGGGTTCAAATGTTAAGGTGCGTCCCCACCAGCGTTCGTGAACTGTTCACGAACACTATGGGAATTGAATTTCCTAAGAATCATCTGTTCGCGAACAATGCTCTCAACGTGTTCGCAAACTTTTTATAACCATTGCTCGGGTAAAGGTGCGTCCTCGCTAGCGAACAGTTCGCGAACAGACGATTCCTAGGAAATTCAATTCCCATACTATTCGTGAACAGTTCGCGAACGCTGGTGGAGACGCACCTTAACACGAGCAATGGTTATTAAAAGTTTCCGAACGACTTGCGAGCATTGTTTGCGAACAGTGCTCGCGAACTGTTGGAACGCACCTTTACGGTAACAGTTCACGAGGCCGTCCAATGTCTTGATCTTCAACTTCGACGCGATCTTAATAGCAAAGTAAACCAGTCATCATCGAGTCCACTCTCTCTCGCGATCCCCTCGCCGCGTCCTCGTTCACGCCGTTTAAAAACGAGCCACGCACGGTGGTCGCCGATCTTTTGCGCAACCAATGCTCCCCGCGCAGGTGAACGTCGTTAACGGCCGCGAGTCGTTTCGTCGAACGACGCTGAAAAGTTTTTCCACCCCTTTTTTCTTCCGTTTTTTCCCTCTACCTCTGCCCCATCGACGGGCTCGCCGAGACGTTAACAGAATACCGCACCGGCTTGTTTAGTCAAGACGGTGCAAGTTCACTTTTCCCGGGCGGAGGTTTAACGACCACTTAATTGTAGGGCTCGCGTTACGAACGCTTCGTTAATTGCAGCTCGCGTGGAAACGGAGTACGGTTCCCCTTCGTGGGAAAGAGACGAGCGCACAAACCCTCGAGAAAATGAGAAAAGGCCGGCGTCGCGTTTGGCCGGGGCTCACTTTTTACGCGATTATCGATGAGCGATTGGAGGAGCGAAGCTTTTGTCCTGTTATCGGCGCCATTCTTTCCTCCGCCCCTTGTAATTTCAACAGGAATCCCATTTTCCCATTGTGAACGGATCGAGGCTATCGTCGAGCGCCACTTCCTCGATCCACCGCTTCGTGATACATAGATACGTTAGTCGGAGGCCGCGGACGGGGCACGCGATGCAAATCAACTGTTGAGACGCGACTGGGTATCGAGGATAAGACAAAGTATTCAGCCTGTTCGTGGAATCCACGGTGGAACAGTAATTCCTTGAGGTTTTCCTCGGCTGTTGCGCGGCCGCGAGGCTAATTGAGTAGAAAGCCACTCGGACTGGAAATCGGTCGTATCAAACGGCAGCGGGTATCGTCGATTTGGTCGCGACGCGACGCGACGCCTCTGCCGCAGGATTCGTTCTATTGATGGAATCGAGGCTGTGGATTTTTCGCGTTCTGCCTAACTGCGGAAGAGAAAGGTTGGAATTATGCCTGCAATGCTGGCGACAGACTCGTTCGCGTCCCTCTCGTCTCGTTTCTTCCATTCGCGGCCTTCGAGCGAGCTGCCCGCTCATTTTTCCTCTCGCGAAAGTGTCAGGATCCGCGATTCAAGGGGATTATCTGCGTCGTTGGGTCTCGGAACGTGTGAAAACGTTCATCTGGCGGGGGATAGACTT
Organism: Andrena marginata; assembly: GCA_963932335.1. Lineage (NCBI taxonomy): Eukaryota > Metazoa > Arthropoda > Insecta > Hymenoptera > Andrenidae > Andrena > Andrena marginata. The sequence continues at coordinate 11,142,365 of OZ010660.1, forward strand.
CGCTTCGATCCTGGACACCCTTGGTACACTGAGGTGCACCTTATTTATACTAGGGTTGGGACTATTTGTCGAATTTTTCGGTATTCGAATATTCGAATACTTCAGCTGCTCAATTATTTGGCGAATATAATTCAAATATCCAAATATTCGAATACTATTCGAATACTATTCGAATATTTAAGTATTCAAATACTGATGTATTCGAATAGTATGGTGTGAATTATAAATCAAGTTCTTTAGGTTCATTTGTCAGGGTGAAATCTTGTAAGCTAATTTTGACCCACTTGACACCATACTATTCGAATACATCAGTATTCGAATAGTATTCGAATATAGCAGTATTCGAATAATAACATTCGAATACTCAAATTTTCGAAGTTTATTCGTAGCATTCGAATACTTTGAAAATATTCGAATATTAAATTATTCGAATACTTTGAAAATATTCGAATATTAAATTATTCGAATACTTTGAAAATATTCAAATATTAAATTATTCGAATAGTTCCAGCCCTAATTTATACGCGTCGAATTTTTTTTTCGTATTTCCCTTGCTCTTATTCCCTAGTATGGTACCATTTCATAAATAAATAATCCCTGGAAAAGTTTATTGCAATCGCACAACAGGAAAGCGTGCCGACCGGGCCCTAAAATTTAGAATTCATCAATGGTTTTGGATTGAAAGAACTTCTCAAAAATGATAAGCACTATCGAAATTTTGTTCAAATAATAGTAAAAGAGCTGTCAATTTTCTACAATTACTGTATATATAATTTTTTACGCGTACCCACCATCTCTCCGGCGTGGCGTATCGTCGTTGAAGAATAAAGGGCGGCGAGTGTAGAAACATATTTTGCATATAGTAATACGTTGCCAAGGAGTAGCGTAGTTCGCACGGGCGAAAGGGGCCCGGCTCTCTTGCCTTTAATCCTTTCGTCGATCGATTTCTCGACTCGATAACATCTCCGCGGCTAGGCGGGGACAGGTTTGCCGTGGACGGGGGTCCGAGAGGGCCAGCGGACACCGGATGTGGGATATGCAGACGACGAGACGCGTGGGATTCCTGTGTGATGCACGCGAGCGTGGCTCTCCTGGTGTCGGCCGACCAGACCAGGACAGCTTCGACCAGCGTGCTGGTGTTAGGATCCTCGTCCAAGCCTCTGGTATTGCCTGGACAAATCGTCGATTGCACCGCAAAGATCGGTGGGAAAGGAGGCTTCGACGAGGAGGTGGCAAGTGGCAAGTGGCGCGCTTTCAAGCGATCGTAGCGGTATTGCGGGTGGAAGGAATCTACCGTGACACTTGTGGCGTATCCAAACGCTATCCAAAACCGTACCCTCGTTCGCGGGCTTGATGTTTGGCAGCGAGTTGGCTCGCTCTTAGCAACGGGATCCTGTTACTGGCATCGCCCACGTCACGCTCATGGTTAGTTAACAAGGTGGCGAACAAGCCCGATCTTTAATTGCCTTAATAAAGCGCGGAGATAGGGACGCTGTAGCTTGTTATGCCAGGCGCGTCGTAGCTGAGGCGGGCGAGGCACCTACGCCAACGGCGGGGGCACCTTTTGTATCACGACCTTATTAGAGAGATTAGAGGCGAGTGGGCCTGCATCTGGGTCGCGTTTAGAGCTTAAGGACTGGCAAGGACTCCGGCCGAACCGTGTCAAGGACGACCGCGAGGAAGCGGGCCGCTCTACCCCGCCCTCCCCACCGGCGATCAACCTGCTCCGTCCAATTATTGCCAATCGCGAGACAAGTGTCTTTGATTGTGCAACGGCGAGCCAGCGGGTTGTTGCGCCGTTCTTTCGGCCTCGGACTAGCGAATCGACGTCTGATCGATCGTCGGCCCACTAGAAGTCGATGGATGTTTAGCACCACGGCCAGAGGAAGCATCCTCGGATGGTCTGCCCGCGGATGATTTATGGGCGCCTCGATGGAGATTGCGATATTAATTAGTATCGGTCATGGTTCCCTCGTGGGAGCTCCAGTCAGGCCATACTGCGGGTATATTGGTCTCTGAATCTGAATTAGATACCACGGCGCTCGTGGGATATACGTAGAAGATGCTGCTGAATAGTTAAACTCGCTCTCCTGGTTTCGCTTATGGAAGGGTTCAAGCTGAAACTCCGTTTCGCAGGAATCCTTAATCCCATTTAAGGCCTGAATTTTTAATTTCCACTCCGCGAGCTGTACGTTTCCCATTGTGCTTCCATCAGCAGCGGCAATAAAGTCCCGGCGCGATAGCAAGCCCATTGAATCGGCCGGTAGTTTTCCAGCACGCTTTTGTCCAATGGAATATCGTGGCGTATGCGACGGCCGACGGGCCGGAAGTCAATTGTGAACGTGCGACGGACGACAGGAAGTCAGCGGAGCCCGGACGGAAAGCGGTTAAACAGAGCGTAGATTCGACGCAATCGAATCCAACCGACAAAAACCTGCGCCGAGAGCGTTGATTTATCTCCACGGGTGGATCGATCTCGCTCAATCGCTCGTTCGTTACACCGATTTCCTATGATTCCGCGACAAATGTGGTCCTAAACGAGCGATTCCCTAAACGAGATATTCCTCCAAACAATAGCCCTTAGAATACCTGCACGCGATCCTTCGACGAAGAAACAAGGAAGTACACGTAACGGAGGCTTCTTTCGATGCTAAACACGTACAGCCACAAAATGCGTCGTATTTTCCCCGAGACGCGCTATTTCCCCGCGAGTTCGCCGTCGTTGCACGCGAATTTCGCTGGACGAGCGACACGGGGCGGTGAGTCGAATGCGTTTTTCGACGCTGAACCGCCGACAGTAATAATCCCAGGCGATGGTTCGTGTATCTCGCAAGTAATCGCACTCTGTTAGAAGGAAGAATCGCCTCGGTCCCGCCGCGTAAATTAGTTGATCGTGGACAAGGTTTCTGTTAAGAGCGCTCACAATGGAATTGCCTGGGTAGCTCGGCGTTTAGGCATCGGTGGTTTTTGTCGGTGGCCGTGATCTTTTGTTTAGTCCCCGTACAAGGGAGCAGCATAATTCCCTCCGAAAGAAAGGCCCTGCGCTGCTCGAGAGTCCGAGGCTAACTTTATTTCTCCATAAAGCAGAGTGAATTCTCGTTCTTGCCTCGGCCGGTGCAAGGATGATGATCGCCTCGTTTCGTGATTGCCACGCACTGGAAAATGATCGTCGGCAACGAAGACGTATTGCTCTGTTCTTGCGGGCACCACCCTTTTTACCCAAGGCGGAGCGCCAACCACGCGAAACCAGCGCGCTGAAAATATTTCATTTTAGCCAGCGCGATTGCTCTTCCCGTCCCGGTGCTTGTATTCTCCCGTGGATATCGCGATTATTCAAAGCTTTTTGCGCCGCCGTTAACAATCCTTCGAACTAGCGCTGCTCCCGTGTAGCATGCCAGCGCTCCGGAGCGTCTCTCGCTCGTCTTTCTGGGACGACTCGCTCGGCTCGAAAAAGAAGTAGGTACGCGACGCTAGGTCGCGATGAAATTAAAGCCACTCCGCTGTCGTTCGAACGGTAACCAGCGTTGCTCCATTTAGCGTTCTAATTGGGTTTCACGCGTACCACGCGTGCAGTATTAATTGCGCCGAAATCCGGGTCGACGGGGAGGCATTATTCTAGGTGAAATTCGCTGGGCCGTCGAACGGAGCCAGGCACACTCGCGGTGATTCCGGGCGTTTAAGCTCGTCGCGGAGCAGACGGAGCAGAGAGGAGGAGAAAAACCTCGCAGGATCGCGTGGAGCGAGTTCCCTTAGCCCGCAGACGCAGCTTTCGTAACGAGCGAAAGTGACGCGACGTATATCTCCACGCGATCGTTTTCTTCCCTGCTCGAGAGATGATGCTGGACGCGGGTTTCCTTTGAGATATTTGGAAAGTCCCCGCCACGATGGAATCTGCCACAGAGCCGCGCGCTCGGCTGCCAGTGGACACGTCTACTCCGCGGGAAATTCCGTTTTCCGCGCGCAACGCAGGAATAATGCATCGCGGGAGGAGTATTGCGAACGTCCATTAACATATTTCCAAGGAAAACCGTCGAGTGGCATTCTGTCGGTGAAAGACAGGAAAAATACGCGCGGAGTACGCGTTGACACGGGCACGTTTCCTGGTGCGTTTCCACGCATGGATATTGTGAAATTCCTTAGTTCTCAATGGATTGCTACTGCGGACTATTAGTTCGTGGTATCATTCTTAGGAAACTTTTGGGCTAGGTAAATTTGTTAGGCTGAGTTCAGTGGATTCTTTTTTAAGCTTGTGTTAATAGAGTTTTACGAGAAGTAGTAGTAGGTTTTTTTAATAATTCTTTCGAACACATGGGAATATTTTACGGTATCCATTGACAAACAACTGGACACGTAAGGGTACTTTTATGTTGGAGCTGCGATAAACGATCAGAGCCACGATAAGAGCGAAGCGTCGAAATATATTATATTGTTTATATTGGAGCAACGAGGAGATCTACGTTTTCTAAGAGATGACCAACGATAAAAGCGTCCAATCGACGCTCTTATAGTTTCTTTCCTAGCTCCAACATAAACGTACCCTAAGCCAGACGAGAGAAAACGCTGGAAGGTTTCGTTCGGTGCTCTTGATGAATGACTGATTTAAGATTCTGAGACGATACGTGCTGGCTCACGTGACTTTCCTTTCCACCTGAATGGCCGACGTATCTGTTTCCCTTTCTCCATGCAGCGAAGCCCTTCGATTCTTCCTTCCCGCTTTTCCTATCCGCTGGTAGCCCCTAAATCTTCCTCCAAACATAATAATAGAGTTTGACGGGGATTCCTGTGCATAGCTGGGCTGTTGGAAAGTTTGATTAGCCGCTGGTGCACGGGGATGAAGAGGCTCGTAGACGAGACTGGAGATTGCTTTTCGCGGTTGGTGCCCTCGCTACGTTTCCCTTGGAAATTGAAACTTCTTTTTCTCTCGTAATTATTTACTCTATCGTTGAAAGATCGAAGTTTTGTACATAGACGGGTCTAACTGCTCGAAGAATTGTACATAGGTGGGTAGATCTCGCGGCTGACGAGAAGAGGGAGGACCGAGAAGGTCGTATAGGGGAGAGTAGGGTAAAATGGAACGCTTAACTTTGGAGGGTGATAACATCGAATCGGAAGGAAAAAGACACTGGACTTCAACACGAGTCTTAAGTGGACCGTAGACTATAAGAAAATCAAAACCTTTGTTAAGAAAAATATTTGGCAACAACGGAAAATGAGATTTACCGGAGATATAGAAATCTTCGCCTCGGTCAAGTGGTAGGGTAAAACGGGACACTCGTTTGAAGACCATATAAACGTACAAAATCTTTATTTTTATGATTTAAAAAGTATTCAGTTGTGCAAAATATTATAAATATATGTTTTCGGTATAACTGTTACAAATAAAATATAACAAAAATATATATTATACACGTAAAAAAAATATATTACCAGAAAACATAAAGAGTTCTGAAAAATATTCAAATACACATGGATTTTTACATGAATAATGAATATCAACACGTGCATGAAATTTTTTTTAGTTTTTAGTGCATTTTGAATAAAATTGTTTAACTTAAAGAAAAATGTATATTTTTTTATTATTTACTTTTTAGTGTCTAAGTTTTGATTTGTGATCATATGCTGATTTCATGTCGATTGAATTAATTTGATTTGTGGTTACAGGCTGATTTCAAATCGTTTGGATTTGTGGTTATGGGTTATATTTATTGGTGATGGGTAATTATTTCACCGCTCTCATTTTTTCTTCATATTTTTGTATTGTCATCATAACTACGCGCGCCTGCAAAGTTTCAAGACAATTGGATTGGTGGAAGTGGGTTAAATAGGCGTTCCGTTTTACATCACGCAAAAGTGTTCCGCTTTGCCCCACACGCGGTAATTTAGTAAACATTTAATATTTACACTTCAGCGCGAGGTAAATAACTGGGTAAAACGTCAAAATGTAGCGTAACGACTATAGAATCCAACACTGTTCTTGCCGTTATAAATTTTCTAAATGCAAGTGAAGAAAAATGGTCGAAACTACAACGCAATATCGAAACTTCGATACCCGAAATGTTTACAACAATGTTAATCGAAAAGTAACCTGTGCACGGGTCTATGATCTGCCACGAAATGCTCCAAGGACCCTTTGGTTCCATGTCACGTGATACTAACTCATTCGCAGCTCTTGTCTAAAAGAAACATTGATGTTCCGTTTTACCCATCCGTTCCGCTTTACCCTACTCTCCCCTATAATCCAGTTTAAACTCCTACCATCTCCACCATCTCGAAACACTAATGTCTTTTTACCAGAAAACTGGTTGATCGATCAACGTTGAGCCGTTTTAATAAAAATTTCCTTCGCTCCGTGTTGCAGGCAACCAGGAAGATATCAAAATGCGGATACCTGTTCGTCGCCCCCGGCTGGGACTTCTCGAATCCCCTGAACCGGACGAAGGTAAGAGAGAGCCACTCTGCTCGCTGCTCACCCTCTTTATCTCTCTCTGTCTGTGGGTTAATTGAAAAGCCCCGGTGTCGTTTATCGTCTCGGTTACACCAGCGTCCGTACCGTTAAGATCCAGTCATAGATCGCTATCCCCGCGGAAGCGTCGTGGTGCGATCGGAGGTGGAGATCGGAAACGCTACGTCTGGGCCATCGATCACTTCCGTTCCGATGCCTCGAGCTACGTGGCGCTTTATCGACAGTCTATGATCGCGAGATCGTGTTACAAGATCGATCGAACCGGGCAATTTTCTCATTATCGTGAAAGCGAAGGGGTATATACCTAACTAACCGCGTGTGCTCGCCCGTATCTTCTGTATCGCGGACGCGCTGAAACGCGATCGAGAACAGATCCCCTTTTTTCCCCCCACCTTTCTCCAATTTTTCCTCCCCCATCTACGCCGCCCTTTCGAGGATCGTTTATCCCCGATTCGCCCGTCGCGTTCCTCCCGCTCGTCTCCGGTTTTACGGTAACGCTGCACGCGGAACGTGACTCGTAAAACGTAAACAGTCGATCGTCCGGTTTTTTTTTCCCCCCTCGTTTTATATTTACGACCGCTAGCGGATATCTCGCTCCTTTCTAAACTTTCTCCCGGGAGCGACGTGTACGATCCTTGACGCGCTTCGCTTTTCGTATCGAATTTTTTCAGCCCGTCGCGTCGCGTCGCGGATCGATAAGCCGGCCGCCGATCTCCGGTGTGCGATCTCGCGGGAAAAAGCGAGCGCGCCGCTCGGTCTCTCTCTTGGTCATTGAAAACGCTGATTTATATCGATCGCCAGCGTTTTCTAGCAGCCCGAGAACGGCGAGTGATATTAATTCCCCTTTCCGATATCCCGATTTTTTCCAACGGACGTTTATCGATTGGAGAGAAACAGAGAAATCGGCCGGATAACAGGTGTCCTGCGATTCTAAGGAGGGTCCTTGCCGCGTCTAGTGATTTCTTTCCCGTCGAGTTAGATGGCAGACCGGACGTACAGACGATCATTTATCGAAACCCATGGTGTTCTTTTAAAGACGCGAGTCCGCGCGGCGAGAAACCCACGAATAGAAAGCGGTGTCATGTATGACCGTGTTTGGCCTCGATCAACAGACTCTCCCTTGATTTTCTATGACAGCTGCGACTGGTCTTCCGCGAGTTTTTCTCGCTTCCACGATGAACGGGGATTCCTCTTCCGGTTACCTGCGCTTCGTTCCACCAGGCGACATCCAGCGTCGTCATGATCGCGGAGGGGGCGACGAACACGGCGAACACGAGGATATTTTGGTCATGGGGCGGTCTTCCGCGCTGAACTTGCAGCCTCCGAGTCGAGTGCTCGTCATAGAGTAGAAAATAGACGCGGCGGACGATGAATAGAGGCTGAACGTCAGAAAATTGATAAATCAGCGGCGAGCAACGCGGAAGCACAGTGGACGCGCGCGGATCGAATCGACAGAAGAGGTTCTCGAGAGTCATTGTCGTTCCCCACGTCGAAACCGTCATCGAAATTACATCGAGCGAGACGCGAGCCCGTAAATCCCGGCCGTTTCACCGCGAGACGTCGGAGAAAGTGAATAATTAGAAGGCGCCTTAAGGCCTTAAAGGCCTTTAAAGACCGTGCGACGCGAACGGTGCGTAACCAGCCGCCTGGCCGCCTCGCCGCGCGCTACCGACTCCTTAATTAAGCGGACCTTGTTAATTCATGCGTGCCGTGGCGACCATCCAGCATTTTCACTCTATTTTGCCCTGTTTGGCAACGGGTCCCTCTTCTATTCTTGATTTGCTTCGTCGATTCGCGCCGTCCCAACTCTCCCGGCGAAATTCTCTTGCCGGAGCGTGCTGCGCTCTTTCAAGAATCGCAGCGCTATCGCTCGACCGCGCCGAGAGATCATCTTCTGCTCAGGTGACTCTATCAAGGACCTCACTGGTACCACCAGGGAATGATTCTGCCAATCTGAGACTCTTCGACGATCGCGACGTTTAAACGCACGCCAAATATAGGAGCACCGAGTCCACGAATTCTTCCAGCCACTGCGCAATAAAATAAATTAAATGTCCCGTTCCAGCGGTTTACACCGTCATCGTAATGCCCGAGGCGATAAGGAGCCACAGCCGCGCCGATAAGGCGCTCTTGACGTGGTCTTTTTCAACGCTTTCCGTTGCATAATCGCAATTAAACCCGAGCCCGAGCTCGCGATTGTTCGTGAGCCGGTACTTACACGCTCGCATACGCCGAACGTAATACAAACTTTTCACCCGGGAACCGTGTACGGGAGACACCTCCGAGTTGACACACCGAATTTGCCTGTCCGTCGGACTGGCGACGATTAGTTGCATAACGATAATGACGCACCGTGCACGCGTGCAAGCGAAGTCTCTGCCGCGTCAGCATGTCCGCGGGCTTTGCGTGGTATCGGTGCAAACATCAGGTCATCCGAATTGTTGACACGTGTCAACGTTTGTCAACCTGGTTTTTAGTCGTTTTCTTTCGTGTCTCCGCGGTATCGTTAAACACAATAATATCCTCAATCACGCCACAGTCACGCTTCGTGTTTCTTTCGGTAACGTTGCTCAGGGTACACTGTTTTATTACACAATCAGTATACGCGTATATACACGCGTTTTATTGGGTAACAGACATGCATACCTCATTGTTGGCCCGGCTCCGTGTAGCCGAGAAAACAGTCTTATCAGGTGTGGAATGAACGCGCGCTTTCCTTTTGTCGGCTGTCGTTATCCTACGCGCGCAGTCCGCTGCTATGGAGTTTATGTTTTATTAAATCTGACGCTGGGGATGCTTCGTAGCTGGTTTGCGTAGGATGAGCCTAGTCCTGGCTATGCTAACTCCTTGCCGGGTCCGAGATATGGGAGATTTGGGAAGGGATAAGCTCGGGCTGTGCTAGGAGAAGGGTAGATTATATTTGAAGGGCAAGGGGAAAACAGGGAATGTCACAAATTAAATTTTAATACTTTAGTCCACCAGCAAAGAAGTTCAATGAATTTAATTTTCTTATATAATTTTCTTCTTAAATAATTTCTTGTGTCGCTTTGATGACAGAAGCTTGAACCTTCTGGCAAAGAGTGGGGATATTTCGTAATTTGTTTCAGTGCAGTTTGGACATTTCCTGTTTTTAACCAGTACCTACACCAAACATTTAACATTATCTTACGGGGATATTTGAATTTTATGACTCACAAGTTCACAAAGTTAACAAAATGTGCTATAAATCGAACAATCACGAAAAATGGCCATTTCCCCCATTGTCCGATTTACCATTTATTTGAGTTGTCTTTAAGGGGGTATTCCACCGGAAAGTTCGATTTTTTTTGATTTTCTAATAGTTTAGGGTTTCGAAAATATACCCCTAAAATATTACGGTGAAATTCGAAAAACTCCCAGAGTTATAGGGGCCTAAATAAGGCCGCAGCGTGGCCGGCAGTCGAGCCCTCGACTCTTGCATCTAAAAAGAGTATGACTGCCAGCAGAGAAGAGAGAGCTGCCCAACATAATTTTTTCGAAGCTAAGGAAGGTTTTCTCTACGGTCCTGGTATAGCAGATTAGCGGAAACTTACAAAAATTAGTCGTTATCTACCGTAACTTTATCTACCGAAAAACTTTAAACGCGTTTTTCTCGAAACAATTTTTTTAAATCGGGCGCACATTATTCTCGAAAACTGCTGGAAGTTAAAATTTTACACACATTCAAAGTGAATGTGTACCTATAGCCCGAACCAGAATTATATCGATAGATTTAATACAACCTCCTCGACAGCTCGTTTTAGCTCAAGAAAAGTCGAAAAAATCAAATATAAATTTTTAAACAGTTGCGATTTCGGTAACAATGTCCGGACGTGGTTACATCTGGTTCAAGCGACAACTACACCCACATAGATTAAAAAAATCTTTGGTACTTTCGTTTCAGATGACTAGGACGGCCGCAATTCGTGCGCCCGATGGGGCCAGTTTTCGATGACATGATCTGCGCTTCGGCGCGTAACTTGTACAAATTTCAATATAATGCATTCCAAAAATTTGTGTTGATAGTTCAAACACTACTAAATATGTGTGCAAAACCCCTGCCCTGTAGGTGCGATAGCTTTTCCACTATTAATTTCCAAATATCACCTTCAATAACGAGTATCTAGACTAGAATACCCCCTTGAGATAAATTTTAGATTCAGAGTGCTACATTCGGGGTGCCAGGCTGAAAATGGTTTATATATGGGTTATATCAACTCACGGGCCAGGGGTGATAGGCGATTCGAGGCACCCTAAGCCTACACCGCGTCCAACTTCCGCCAGATGTAGGCTAGAGCGATCCACATTCGGCCTGCATCGGGTCTAGGTTGTGATACACTAGGGTTGCCCATACTCGTGGACTGTATTTCAACGAAACAAATAAGGAGGCACGGAGTAGGTTCTCTCACGAACATTTGGCTATCTTAGATCTCGATTAAGCTCGAATCTGGAGACCCTTGCGTCGAGTTGGAGCCAGAATTTCTATCATTTCCCCGTAAACGAATGCTTCCAGTATTCCGGATGGCACCTCGCGGACGAGCGACTCCGCCGGTCGGATCGAATTTAACGCTGGCGACGTTGCGCCATGCCCTCCTTTAATTACCCAATTAACGCGTTACACCGGCTTAATTTGTTCTTGGGAATGAAACGCTGCGGCGTCGAGGCCTGAATCGTGCCCGGGGAATTCGCGCACAAAGATATTTTCCCAGACGCGGAGCGAGAAACGCGGGACGCGGCGGGAGTCGGCGATGAAATTGGCACACTCTAATGAACCAGCAACTCGTGGAAAAAAAATCGAGGCCGGCCCTCGCGCGCAAAATTCCACGAGCCGCGTTAATTTGCATCATAATGGGTCGCGCTCGCGCTTGTCCTTTCTATCGTGGTCCGTAGCTTTTAAATCCCCGCGCGCCTGTCCCCCTCCGCTCCTCTCCATTTTCGGTTTCGTCGTTCTTTCCACCGATGTGTCCCGGTTTTCGATGAAAAAATAAGTAGCGCGTCTCTAATGTTATGCTTTCACTGGCTCCAAGATCAAGGCGAGCCACAATGGGGCCCACGATGCATGCGGATAATCACATTAATTCCCGGGGAATCCGGGGCACGATGCATCGGGCCGAGTTTTCATCGCGACGCTCGCGAATCTCATTTTTTTTTCCGATCCACTGCCCGCCAATTCGGTGCACGCCGGGCGCGGCACGCTTAAACGCGTACCAAGTGAAAGAAGCTTTCATGACGAACGTCCACTCGCCCGGGGATCGCGTCACGATCATATTCTTCATTCTCCGAAGAAAGTGAGACTCTTTTCTCGTCTTCCATGCAGGCATATGCACTTCGATGCACGGCGAGAAAGGTTTAGAAAGAGCCAGGCGTCGAAGTTGTTCGCGCTGGGGTGGACGAAAATACATGCGCGGTACCGCGAAGGAGGGTGCGGTTTCCATCCACGGTTTCGGCGCACTTCGAGGCGACGGAATATCGCGAGAGTATCGCTCTGAAACTCTCGTACGATCGGCACTGCAAATTGCCCATCGCGATCCCCGCAAGAAGAGGTGTTCTTTTTCCAACGAGCGGCCGCTGGTCGAGCGAAATTGCTCGCATCACGCGAAATCGTTCGTAATTCCACGGGGATTATCCGGGGCAAAAGGGCGGGTTCCTTCGGCATCCTTTCCCTATCGGGGGACTTTACGAGCTTTTAATTGAACAATATTGAATGAAGACAAGTCGCCGTGCACCCCTCGCGAGCTCTTGTTAAACGTCCCCGCGGATGGACGGCGGCTGGCGGAGGTCTAGCGCGAGACTTTAACGAGCGCGGTCCGGCGACGTAATCGACGACGAGCGCGCGCATGCAGGCACGGCTTAAGGCCCGCGCGCCTCCTGCAAAATGCATTTGCTTACGGCTCGCTCACGTACGCCCGTATAAAACGGCGCATTATTCGCGAGTTATGCCCCGTACGCACGTCGCTGCTTCTTTTTTTTCCCCTCCTCCCCGTGCAGGCCCTTTGTGAGGAGCCTCTTAAAGCCTTAAGGCGGCCCTTCGTGCACGCGCCCTTCCTTTCTCTCCTTCCTCTCCTTCTCCTCCACCCTCCTTTCCGTACTTTTTTTCCTTTTTATTTTTATGCTCCTCGCCGCCTCGCCGGGAACGCGCGACACATGCAAATGAGGGCTCGCGCCTGTCCCACCGACGCGCGTTATCTAATCGATTCGCTGCAGTATTTACTCGTCAAAGTGCCAGGCTGACGCTGCCAGAGTGGGCAAGTGTTTCTGGGGGCTCGTCCTTTTCTGCCGCGAGGGTTTCAGCGTTCGCAGAGATAAAGGGGAAAACTGTCCGCTCGAGTGTACACCCACGCATCTTTGTATACGATTGAATTACACGCGTTAAATGGCGGCGTGTCGCCCAGTGCCAGCCAGAGTGGTGTAAGTTCTCTAGCCTGTGAATAATTAAAGGTTCGAGGGGCATTTTCTCGGCAATGGCCAGGCGATCGGCGCAGACAGAACAGCGCGGAACAGTCGGCACGTAGCTCCAATCAAAACTGCTTTCTCTCCGTGGCCCGGGAGAGGTTGGCATTACTGACCCCGAGCGGAGCGCGTTCCAGAGATTGATTGCCTTATCGATAATTAGCTCACCACGACGAGCGTTCCGTGAACCTTTTGTTTCACTTTCTGACCCCATGCCGGCTTGCCCCGACTTCTGTGACTCCGCGGAATTCCACTTGGCGATCGGCCAAATGTCAAATTTCGAAACAGCGCCGCCGCAGCTGCTCGATCGCGAGGAATCCACGAAAATGCCTAGATCTCGATGATTCTAAGCCACCGAGACTCACGCGATCGGCCCACGGATCCCACTACTCTGTATTTAAGCAGATCTCCTCTGACAATCATGACGGAGCACGCAACATGGCTCGTTGATTATCCCTGCGCGGAAAAATGAGGTCAGAGATGATCCTTCTCCCTTCTAACATGTCGAAACGCGGAGATCGCGTGATCGGGCTCATAGTTGCGATCGTATCGAGACACGGGTCGACCTTATTTCCCAGCGACATGCCAGAGAAACCCTCGGAGCTTTCTTTCGAGTTGCAGCGAACTTCGAAGGAGAAAAACAGGCAGAGGAGCGATGCGAGAGAACCATACTCGCCATCGGTGATCCCAATTAGGAAACCCGCGAGCTTTCGACGCAATGATCGAGACGCGATCTTAATAAAGTATAACACTTTGAGTATATTAAATGCAACGTGCTGAAGTATCGTCGAGATAACTCGGTGCAAGCGGTACGTCTCTTTTATCACGGCTAAGGAGTTTTCTTTTGGAAGCGCGTTAAGAGGATCGATAGGCAGCGCGATCAATATGATTAACGTGATCGTTTAACCCGTGACACCATCAACCTCGTTGCTCCACTTCTAGAGCACGTGGGTCGAGGCGATATCCCCCCACGCGCAATTAACTTTTCGCGCCGCGATCGAGACAAACTTTCATGCAGAGATCGCCGGGGCCCCTCCACCCTCGCCCGTTATTGCCTCAATCACCATAATTTTATGCGACATTAATCGGCCGGTGTAAAGATACCCGTGGCCTAATTAACCCCCTCGACGTGGACGTTTAATGGAACTTCCACTCTGGCCCCCCAGTCGTTTGCTGCGAACATTTTATAAATTTATAATACAGCCAGCAGGCGCGTTCGCGTTCGTTGTACCCGGCGGTTGTACAGATTTGTAGGACTCTGTCGAGGGCGGTTGTTATCGGGGGCAACGATCTCTGGAAAGTGAAAATGTCGAGCGCTCCCTGAGCCAATTATGAGGACTTTATTCTCATCTGCACGGCTTCGCGAACGGCTCCCTGTGCCACCGTGGACAATGGGATTACTCGAATCACCGATCCACCCAGGCGATCGATTCTTTAATAGATCAGGCATTATACTGGCTTGGATTAGGTTTCCAGCTCGATCCACTTATCGTTGCAAGCCCGATACTATCGGAGAGTGTCCTGTCGCGTTTATGAGACAAGAGCACGTCGCTCGTGAATGAACGTTATCTGAATCTCCGTAAGGTTTCTTTCTCGGAGGGTTGATTGGGGTCACGGGATTGACATCCACCGGGGATCCGCTGGCTATCAAGTGTACCTAGCTCTCGATAGAAATTAGCAGAGCGCTCGAGAGTTTCCCAGCGTTTTTCCCAGCTGCGAGTCGAGCCTCGTGAATCATGATTCTCGATTCCCAGTGGGACACGGTCCCGAGCAGTTTCTGTCTCGTCGAGAATGGTCATGTTTGGCCGACTCTTTACTCTTTAGCCAAGGTTGTACTCTCGATGCAGGACACCGGCACCGCCTAGTCGCTCGCGAAACGCTCTCGCTAGTCGCTCGAACGCCGCTATTTGGCCGCGGCAAAATGCCCACAATGTTGGAACACGGAGTTGTGTCGTGACTTCATCGTCTGGTACCTCGATGCCGCCTATTGTTCTATGAATAGAGCTCGCCTATCTCTTCCCTTCGCTCTCTCGCCACTGTCGCTCTCTTCGTCCACCTTTCACCGTGATGCTTGCCACGTTTTCGACCATTCGCACGCAGATCGTACGATCCGTGCTCGGTTTTTCAATCGCGATGATTGCTCGGTAGGCGGTGAGCGTGGCTTCTTCGAGATGCAAGCCCTAAAACGGAGCTCCGTTCCCCGATCGTGCGGGGATAAAACGTTGCGACACGCGAGCCTCTGGCAGCGAGCGCGATGAAAGAAGATCGATTCTGATCCGTGGTAATTCGATCGTGAAAAGAGGGAGACAGGGAGGAATCGGCAGTGAGGTATCGTTCACCGTGGCTTTTGGCCCTGCCGCGGTATTAAAATTCCTCGCGTGAATTTTCACACAACCAGTTCGTTTCACGATCTATGGATTAGTCGTTGAAGAAACTGCGCGCGCCTTTGTAGTCGCGAGGGACTTGGAGTAATTTTTTCCTAGCGTCGTTCGAGAGACGATTCTCATGCTGTTCTTTGTCTGAAATGACCCGTAACCTTTCGTTGAAACCGGAAACGAGTCGAGGAGGAAGAGCTGGAAGTTGCGTAAGCCGAAGGACGCGTAAACGTCGTGTTCGCTGAGAATAGGCGAGTTTTCACCTCTGTTCGTTTCCTCGTCTGTTATGCCGCTTCTGCTCCGAGGATTGTCGCGGTCTTCGTCGAAGAGTGGCAGAAATTTCGTTGCACAATCCAAGCCAGATTTCTCTCGGGGCTAACCAGCAAAAACCTCTTCGTTAATACGACACGATGCCGTCGTACTCGGGACTCGGTGACTAGTTCGATCGGTAATTCGAGCCGGGAGAAGTGGCAAGAAGACCCGGAAGAGCCGCAAGAAGAAAACCTTCTGGTAACAGTGCAGGAGGATCGGCTCCGCGGTGAATGGCGTATATACCACGCGATATTATCTCTTTGTTGCATCGGCTGTTAGGGTTGGGCTGTGCTCTAAACTCTAAAGACTCCCCAGAAAATCCAACTGCTTTCGACTGATGATTGCAGAAATATTCGAGCTAGGGAATTCAATCCCGGTGATTATTTACTATCCCGGGATTTCTTAAAGTCTATCTCGGGATTCCGGGACTAATCTCGGGATTGGGTAATAGAAAAATTCAGTAATTAAAATGATTTATATGTGCTAAAATTCTAAATCTTTATTTAAAGTAAACAAACTAACATTCTATCATTAGTCTGAAACATAAGCTAAAATCATTTTTAACAATAAAAACAGTAGAACAATGAATAATAATGAAGTCTCAATAAGTAGATAATATCAGTAAACCAATATGAATTCGATTTGCAATTCGCGCGATTTCGAAATAACGGAAAGTGAGAATCTCATTGTTAAAATAAATGTAGTTCAGTTAGTTACACGTGACTTAATATTCATATTTAAATAAATCATTATTACTATTGTCCTTAGTATTATGAAATGAGTATGTTTATTTATTCCGTTTATTTTTATATTTTTTAGGTGTTCATAAAGTAATTCACATTTTTAAAAAATCCCGAAATCCTCGGGATTAGTTATATTAAATCCCGGGATTTTTGGAGTCCAAAAAACAGCCGGGATCCCGTATCCCGGGATTGAATTCTCTAATTCGAACTGAAAGAGAAAAGGGGAACGGTGTCTAAAACGATCCCTCGGGGTAAAATGATTCCTCGCTGTCCGGCGACTTTTAGTGCTGCTATTTCTGAACATCGATGTACAAAAGTTCGGCCTGTACGTTGTCAAGTCTCGCGTGAATTGCCATGTAAATATCAGGGTTGCGTATATTATAAACAAGAAAAAATGAAAATTACTGCTCTTTACCTAGGGTAAAGTATTTTTCAATGTTGTGTAATTTTTGTTATAAACGGCTTAACGTGACAGCTGTTTTTCTCGCGAGTTTAATGACAATTCAACAATAAGTTTATGTATGTTTCGTTACCGAATGTAATAATTTGACGTTATATTCAACCACGGAATGTGAGTTGGATGTTTAGGGTAAAATGATCCCAGAAATTCCAGGGGGTGCGCGGGAAAATATGAATCTGTGAAGCTGATCTCATTTTCTTATGTTTTTTAGTTAATTTTACGTATTTCTATTCATTATTATGTACCAAAAATTATCTAAGATGTAATTTTTTAAAACAATTGTTTTAATTTATTGTTTTTTTTAAAATTAATCACTGCTTTTTAATGTTTGTCTTATTTACTAGCAGTAGATATAAAATGATAAAGGTTCATTTTTCTAGAGATCCCTCGTAGGGATCATTTTGTACACCTACGTGGGTAAAATGGTCCTTTAGTGTCCCTCAGAAAAATGCGTATAAAAATATAATTGATCAGGTAGCTAAATTTAATCTAAGCCAATAATAAGACAGATAAACTAACTCACAAAACCTACTTTACTTTTATTTAAATAATGTGCATTTGTATTTTTTATATGAATTACGCCTGAAAGGGATCGTTTTAGACACCTTTCCCTAGTCGCTGCAGAATAGCTAAACTTCTGCAGTCCGAACTTTTCAAATTTGTAATACCTGCTAATTCCTAATTACCGTCGTAATGAAATCAGATTCCCATGAGACAAGTTTTCACGACTATTTCCATCATTTCCATTTAGATGTTGCTGAAATTTTTGTCTCGCGATTAAAAACTCTCATGTAAAATCTCTTCGTAAGTTCGCAACTTTAGAAGAAGTTTAACTCGAAGCCGAAAACCTAATCCATTGTTCATCCTGGATCCAAGCTGGTTGCCTTAATCCTGAGAATCTACACTGTGTATTGTTTTCCTCGGAGCGATCGCTCTTCTCCCTGACGCTTCTTTTAATTGGTGGGATAAGAATCATCCGTAGTATTGCGTAAACGGTCACTCCGCTCTAATCCAGGCGAGCCGGCTCGAATACAACTGGAAACCGAAGAAACCTTCGTCCACCGAATTGCAGTTGGCGAGTGCGCACTTGGCACACATTCCCCGGGCGGGATAAAAAGGCTGGTGGCCAGGGAGAAAGGGAGAAGCGGCGCAGAAGAGGCAGAGAAAAGGTAGCAACTCTGTTGGAGAGCGTGCGAAAGTGTTTCTCGTCAGCTCTGTTCGAAAAAGTGCACGCGATTACCGAGATACGTGCGGCAGGGAGCACAGCGCCCGCCCCGCTACGCGTCACCGACCGCGGAAGCACAATAAAAAGGACACGCGCCGATGGAAATGCCGCTACCAGCGAGCACGGTGCTTGTAATTGTCCGTTTCTCGAATTATCGACGCGGCTCGATCTCGCCGGAGCCGCCGCGCCGTTTCCTAGCCGCGAGATCGCGCGATCCATCGTCGTTTGCGCGGGACGATCCAGGCGGTTCGATGCCGGCCACTCTGCCGTCGATTTACGAACTCGACCGACGCAAACCGTAAGGATAAACCGTTGGAAAGCCTTTCCCGTGAGAGACTTTGGACTGGCTCGTCCACCGCATCGCGGGACGATCGAGTTTTTTCCTCCGCGGACGTTGGTGAAGCGGCGAGGCCAGCTGTATCGCACCGTCTTCTCGGGCCCACTTGAGGAATCATGAAACGCAGCTTGCGACGGGTCCAAGCTTCGCTCGATCATTGCTGAATCTTGCATCCCACACGAGGCCACCGCTATTGCGAAACGACCGCGCGTCGGCTGTGGATTCTTTCGTTCCTTGCGGCAGGGTTGCTTGATTTTTCGTCCCAGCGTAGGCTTAATGAGGCGGCGAACCCGCGGCTAATGCAGATTTTTCCGCCGCCGCGCGCAATCAATCATGCTTTGAACCGGGTATGGAAATTACATCTGTGATGTGATTAATGAAGCCGCGACGATGGTAGTACAGGGTCCTCGCGGTTTCTACGCTCCAACATTCGTATACATCTAATATATTGCAGGTGGAAAATGGTAGCTCGATAATTGAAACTCTCGTCCTACGTTTCCTATCCGCCGTCACGGGGCGATCACGTTTCTCTGTCCCCCCTGCCCCCTCCGCGGAATTATCGGCGATATTGCATCAACCTTGTAATAATCTCCGAGCTTATCGCGTCACTCTGCTCTTATTGTGTCGCTGGGAAAAATGCGCGGACTAAGCGGACGCGTCTTGAGAGCTTGGCGACACGCGAGTCCGCCTGCTCCTTTTCCCCGCTGCGGTGGCCGGGGCCACCGACTTGTTGGTCGTGGGACAGTAGCCATATCCACGAGGGATCTGAGAGAGCAAACTGTATGCTAATTAGATTTCCACCTGCCAGGGGGTTTAAAAGCTGGTACGCGAGACACAGAAAACCGGAGCCCGGAACTGCCGCTGCTCGACTTTGCTCGTGCTTCGAATAGAATCACCAGGAAAGCTCCACAAGCTCTTCGAAAGCTTGGAATAGGAGAATGGATTTTAGATGCGGAAGTATAAGCACCGCTGCATCCTCCACCTCTCGTATTAATCTTGCAAGAGTGTTTCGTGTGTCGGAAGATGGTCGGCGTGAAATACGGGACGCCTCGGGCCATGGACGTAGAAGACGTGGCTCGTCGATAAAGAATTACTTCTCTAATTTACGAATTAGTATGACGGATCCGAGGCCCGCGAGATATGTGCAGTTACATAGAAGAAGCCTGAGCGTTCGCGAATGGAAACTCAAAGATGAAAGTCGGAAGCTGGGGGACCGAGAGGCAGAGTTGGCAATGCGAGGAAGGAAAGCTGGCGATAGCGCATAGTGCGCCGCGGAAAGAGAAGACCTCCGATCGCGGCGAGATCGAATAACTTTGATAGGAAGATTGCTAACCTATTGCACCGGCGGTGTTGTTCCGCGGATTATAATTTGCGGCTCGTCCACTTGAGAAACTTGCGCGCGGAATGCCGTGAGAACGCGAAAAAAGAACGCCTCGGATCTGCCGGCGCGGCGGCGAACGTTTTGCCATTTGTAATAGAGAAGAAGGTAGGCAGACAATCGAGTGGTTAGGAGTAAATTAAGGTCGACGTCCTCCGCGGCACGAGCCGGAGACCTCGATTTTAAAATTCACTTTCATCAGAGCCGGCCCTCGGGCGATGCCAGGTGCAGCAACGGCCCGGGGCGGCCCCCACTGTCGCCAGCATGGAAAAATCATCCCCGTTCTTGTGATTAATCCGGCGATGATACGCGCGAGGAGCCGCCTGCCGTACGAACAACCGGCAACGAGGAAAGACTAATGTTTCCATTATGTCTGGATAGTCGGCCGGTTGCGACTCAATTCAGCCGACAGCGCCGCCACGAAATTGGCCCAGTAAATCTACTGAATCTCAGAATGCCACGGGGAATCGATATTTCAATCGGACGTGACGCAACCGGCCGGTCCATTTAGTCTTTGAACGCCATTTCACGACATTCCTTGTAAAACAAAGTAGCGGCTCGCGTTTCGCAACCGCCGCGCCGCCTGCACCTTGGCGATTTATCGGTCCGCGCTAGCCATGCTCGTTTTTCGTGCCGGTCAACTTCTTTCCCCGGCGTTCGCGTCTCGTCCAGTTGCCGCCGTCGGACGCCCTAACGGGGCCTTTTGCTAATGACGAGTGCACGCACATCGTGCACTCATTCGGATAATCTGATCGAACGTCCGCGTCGGGCAGGTTCGATAGTGTCGTTGACGGGTGGGCAGGTGGCCACGCCGAAAGTATGCACGAGCACGCGTCCCTATCCGGAATAGAATGGTAACTATGTGCAAATGTCCCCCGATCTTTTCGTTCACGCGCTCCCGATTCGGCGGCGGTCGAGGTTGGCGCGTCCAATTAAAGCCAGAGGGAAAAGGAACGCGGGGGAAGGAATAATTGAAATATCGGGCGCTAATTGAGCCAGCAGCAGCCGTGGTAGGAATTAATTCGGATCGAGTAACGGTAGCATGGCGGAGACGCCTCGAGAGCGGCGCCGGATCGCCTCCCCCTCCTTTCTCCTCGCCCGGCATTAACGAGTTTTAATTAATTCATATCGTTGTACGCGACTCGCGAATGACATTTATTTGGGCCACTAACGGATTACGTCCGAGCGATGATGCTTAAAAAGGAGGCGATGTAACTGATAACCGTTACTCGGGCTTATGAAGTTGGAGTTTCATTCCACCTCGGCGGGACCGCGCGGCGTATCTTTTACTTTTAATCGGGGCCCGTCCAGTGGCAAGGAGGATATTTTACAGAGGTACACGGGACGAATGAAATTCCACGGTTCGGCCGTGTCCGGTGGAAAGCCGCGGCGCGGTGGCGTTTCTGGAATACGCGCGCACGCCTGCCCCGGCGCGATCGAGGACCATAGCGGGATTAGTCGATCGGGCGAAACCGCCTCGCGGCTTCGCTCGCTAAAAGATGTATGAAACTTTTCCGCGATTCCGAATTAAATTGTGTACGTGTTGCGGGAGCTTTATAGACTGGATAACCAGCCGCGTACACGATCGTTCCGAGCGGTCTACGTGCAGGGGATCGTGTCGGTGGTGGTGCGGCCGGGATAGTCCATACCTAGAATGAGTTATATCGCATTGAATATCAGCCGATAGGATCTCACTCGCGGCTGGCTGCCTCCTCTTCCTGCTGGCTCTCAAAGCGGCCGCGCGCGAGCCATACCCTTTTACAATATTACGTACATCGTTCCACCAGTCCACTCCAATTCGTGCTTCCGAAGAGTCATTGCGCTACTTTGTTCCCTACCGAGGACTGTATTCTTTGGAGGCGGCCGGCCGACCAGGATTCCGCGATTCGCGCTTGGGAAAACGCTCCGCGCAACGCTGGGCACAACTGTAATTGCTTCTTCATTCGCTCCAAGTGGTTTGCTCCGGCTTGACGGATAACCGAGCAGCTTCAACGATGCTGAGAATCAGCGAGGTTCCTGGAGTCTCGTGGCGTGACAATGTTCAGGCGTAGCAGGTAGCTACTTCGAAGGAATTCCAGGGGAATTTGCATTTAGGGAAGCAGCTGGAATATGTAGCAGACCTTTCCTCCGTGCAAGTATCGTTGAGATATGTTCAGCTGGAATGCGAAGGATCGCACGCAACTCCTCCCGATCTCGAGTCGCCTTTTGTCAAGGTGATTCGGATGACAGGCCGAGTCGTGCTCCGCTCCGGGACTACATTCCACATCAGTGAGATACACGATTATGCGAAAAAACCGTTCTGCGAATGAAAGTCACGCGCGTCCGCGCGAATTCTTTCCCTCCCGTTGGCGATTTCATTGTGTGATCCGCTGGGATCGTCCCCGTGGACGTCGATCGATGGATGAAGATGTTTTTGCCCCCGCGACTCCGTCGTGGCTCTCCGTCGCAGAGTTTCCAGTGGGCTCGTAAGATTCCTCGCGAAGGAGCTCGCGCAACGTCCAGCCCGATTTCCGTGGAGATTGATGAATTCCTCGCGAGTGACTCGACGGATTCCGCGTAACTTGTGCTACGTCGATGCTGTTACATCACGGGGAATCAGAGAGAAATATTCATCTCGCGGAGTACAGTTATCTGGCTTGGCCCGAGGAGCACACGTCCGCCGCCGATGTAGCACCTGGAGCAGCGTCTAGAGTCAGATCCTCGCGGTATAATCTGCTCGGAACGGTAAATCCTCGGGGGCCGGTAAAAAAAAATCGATCCGGCCGGGCAACAATAAAGTTACGCAGGCGGACGGCGACGACGTAGCCGTGCTTATCAGCGAAATGTTTGAAAATGTTAACAAGCGCGGTATCTCGGATCTCGGGACGGTGGCGAGGACAATTTTATCAGCCTTGGCGAAATCAGGCGTCGACGCCGCGGTAATTGTTGTTATCGCGGGGCCGCGAAGGGCCCGGGCACGCGAATCCTCCTTCCTGAAACACGGACGAGAAGTATGCGAGCGTTCGCCTTGGAAAGGTCACGAGGAGGTGGCTCCGAAAGGTCGTGTCGGTTTCACCGGTCCCGTGGCTGAAGAAGAGGCAGATGATGATGACGCTAACGACCAACACGCCGCGGCCGGCGAGGAAAGAGAGGCGAGGAGAGGCGAACGGTGAAAGCGAATCTCCATTAATGTTCCTCCTCGTCGAGGACTTCAAAGCTCGGTTGCACACCGCTCTCTGTATACCTGCATATTTAAGTGCGCTGCCCCGGAGACTTCCGGTCAGCGCTCCCCGCTCCGACGCGCGACCGGGATTGACGCGTTTCAAGGAGCTCGGATGATGGACCAACCTCGCCACGTATATTTACGGTCATTAGAGCTCATTGCGGGCCTCGCTCTCGCAGGCCCTCGGTGCTGCGATTAGGGGTGGGACCGAGGTGTATTTATTTGCGCTTGCCGGGAGCAGCCGAGGGAAATAATAACGGTGCTCGGCAAACGGGGAAATTGAAAGTTCGTTGAAAGTAGGAAAGGCAGGATTTATGGAGTGTGGCGGTACCTGTTGTCCGTTGTGGCGAGAAATTTTGGAAAGTTGAATGAAATTGCCCCGGAGTGTCTCTCGCCCAGGGAAATTCACTTTTGGCGGAGTTGCGCAATGGTGCGCGACGATGCCCCGTTATCACGGCTTGTTTGTAAACAGGATCTGGAATTAGGTGGGACGCCATAACCGAGATACGTAGAATCCGCTGGAGATCCTGTTGAACGATGCCGCAGGTTGTAATCGTGATCCTTCGAGGTGGGTCTTATCTCTCTAACTGTACCTCGCTCGGCGCAGTCCAACTAAGCTGTCGCGACTGTGCCATTCTCGATCTTCGAAATTCTGCTGACAATGGGAACCCTTCGGTACCCGGCATTTCGGTGCTGGAACAGGTGACGCCACGTCGGGTACGCTCCCCTTACGTAAAACGCGAGGCCAGATTTATTATGCATTCAGTGAAACTTGTGCGACCAAAGAGAGTGCCGCTGGAATCTCGAGCCTTTCGTTTCACCTGTTTCATCCGCACCTATTTAACGGAGATCGACAAGGTTGTCGCAGTGGTCCCGGCGCATCGCATCTCGGGGTGGCGTTTTTTTTCTCCCGGGAGAGAATTTGCCAGCGGAAGATTGATCTGCCGTTGGTCGGGCCGGCGAAAAAAAGGAGGGTCGGGCAAAAAGGTCTGCAATCGAATTACGTAAATTCCAGAATGCGAGAACGTGCCGCGGGAGGAGGCGATCCTTCGAGGTGGTCTTATCTGTATAACTGTACCTGTCCACGGGCAGTCCAAGATTGCTCACCGCAACCACTATTAGCGATTCTCCCGTTAGGATAAATACGTGCCAGGCGCCACGGGATCGTAACGATTAATGGCCGATTAACCTGGCCGCGTAACGCTGTTCCAGAATTTCGCGGAAAACTGCAGTTAGGATGCAACGGGCCTGCTTTCCTCCTGTCCACTGTATTGCCATTATCCGCGCGCGATCGTTAGACGGGCCGGAGAAAATTGCTGGCACGCGATTTTCTTTCTTTCGCTTCCTTCCCCGTTTCTTTTCGCGAGCTGACACTATCGAGGATAGTAAATTCACGGGTACAGTTAACCCTGGTGTCACCGTAAACGTCCTCCAAAGGGTTCTATTCTTTGGAGCTTTAAGGTCCAAACACACATATCCGTTCCGGCGTGCCAGTGGTAAGGAGAAGAGGGGCGTAGAGGGTTTCTTCTTCTTACCACTGGCACACCGGAACGGAACTGACATGGAACGGATATGTATGCGTAGACCTTTAGTTTCCCCGGAGCTTTCTGAATTCTGATGGCTTCCACGTCCCTTGGATTAGAATTCACTCGAGTGGTTTCTGCACCCTCAAACAAGAGGATCCATTGACAAGAGGACAGAATTTGGCCCTTAAAATCCCGTCGCTATTAGTCAGGTGAGGAGGTCCCTGGAACCTAGTGGATGCTCATCTGAGACTTGCGGTGTAGGTGTCCACAGTGTCGAGGGTATCTACGCAGGACGGCTCTGAAAGTGTCGCAGAATGAGCACCTGGCCTGCTCGTGACACGTTTGGCGCGCTGGCCAGGTGAGTCATTCGCGGGGGACGAAGAAGGACGTCGACGACGGATCTAGGGGGGTTGGTCCTCGCAGGTGGTTCCACCGAGGACTGTTCCGCACCATGGCCGGTGGTGTGTGCCAGTGGAGGCGCGTCTGTGCCGTCGGCGGCGGTGGTGGTGGTGTTACGGTAGGTTATGCCTTGCATTCCACTCGAGGTCGACGAACCGAGACGAACGCCTGCATGCGCGGCCACGTTGCTCGCTCCTGGCCACTGTCCGGCCAGGCTGCCTTGCCCTTTCCTTTCCTTTCCCTTCCTGCGCCTCTCTTTTCCCTTTCTTTTCGTCCTTTCCTCCAGAGCTCGCCTCGTCCCAGCGCCGGCTGGGGCTGCCGCGCGAGACACTTCCTCGTCCTTCCACTGTTCTCCGGGTGCTTCTGCTTTCGGACGCTCCCTCTTCTTCCCATTCTTACCCTCCTTCCCTCGGGGGAACGCATTTCGAGTCCAGACGCTAGTATTTCACGAGTTCCAGATAATTCCTCGCACGGAGCACCAGGTTCGCGCCTCCTCATCCGCGAGCGTAAGAACTAGGTTCCCGGAGCCTGAAGAAAGTCGCACCAGCGCTTTCCCGTTTTTTTTACGCCCAGGAAAATCTAGATTCCTCCGGTGGAGCCAGTTTTTTCCCCGCCGCTATCATTATCGCCGATTAATACCGCGGCCTTTCACCGTCCAAGTTTTCCCTTTTCTCAGCCCCCGTGCTAATCGACGCCTCTCGAGTCAGCCGCGGACGTGTCGCCGACGTTCGGGGAGAAAGTCGTCGATCCTCTTTCCAATTATCGTAATACGGTGCGGTTGCCATTTAAGAGAGCCGCCTCGAAGTTTTCGCAGCTCGCGACGCACGGATTTTCGTCCACTTAGGGCTTAGCAGGCGGAAACGTTGTCACCGTTCGTTCGTCCGCTGTTTTCACGATCAATCACGAGGCTTTTCGCGGAGAAAGTACCGGTGCCTTGTCGTTCCATGCGTTTCAATTACCGTTTTCACCGCGCGCGTATCGCTGCTTCGACAAAGTCGCGCCACGGGCGCCGACAACTTGGGTAAATGTCCGCAATTAGGCGTACAATCGGTGCAATTAGCGTACCCCGTGCGCTCGTGCACCGGCCTCGATTGCTATTCGTCATGAACGTTTCGCGTACGCGGCCACGGGGATCGTTGGGAACGTTAGCCAAAAGGCTAAAACAGATAATCCCGGCTAAATATAACGGGTAATTGCAAATGACGTGAAAGAGAGATTGATGACTTGTCCGTCGGACAATGGGGGCTGGCTGTATCCATCAGCGGTGCGAGAAATTTCGTTAAATCGATCCGCACAAAAACAAGCGAAATCAACCGTGCTGGGAGTCACAGGTTATCCCGCACAGGCCGTCCGCTCAAGATACGCTGTTTCGATAACTGTGGTTCGGCGCGCAAGTGTAGCGGCGAAAGGTGCAGCCTTAGTTGCCGTTTCAGAGCTTGATCCGAATTTAAAGTATCTTCGTGCAAAGATGCGACTATGGGCATCGAAATCTCCGATCTTCTCCGTGCATTCTTCATTACGCAGAGATACTAGAATCTCTCGGCTGCGAAAGAAAGGCGTTCATGCCGGCGCGGGTTTCCCCCGTCGAATCAACGATTCAATTACGATCCGTGGAATTTCATCAGAACGGTATCCCATGATAAATGAACCGCGAGCGTTCATCGACGCCAACGCGCGGTATTAATTAATTCAGCGGCGGAACGAGCAAACAATCGCCCCCGTGCCAAACATTTATCTTCCTCCACCTCCGCCTAATCGCTACGCCGCGTGATTTTATTAGACCGTATTACGCTTCGATCATTTATCCACCGATGAATTATCTGCGCCCGCGAGAACGGGCGCCCCCCGTGCCCGTCTCCGCTGAGAATTTCATCTTCCCGCGGTTATTTATCGTCTAATAAATTGCCGGCCGATAATAAATAAAAGGCTGATTACGAGCAGCGGCGCGTGAAATGCCCGCCGGATGGAACAAGCGATCGTAATCGACTGTAATTCGACATCGAGTGCCCCGCCGCGGCGCGCTCGCGGAGCCCACTATTTGCTCGCCGAACGGAGCAAATAGAAATCGAATGGCCGCGCGCGGCGATTCGCGTTTATCGCTCGTCCTTCGATCGCGATTCGCGCGAGCCCGTCGCCGCGCTATCCAGCCAGCCAACGGGATAAACAATAACGCGGCGCGGACGATAACAATTGATCGGGAGGGACGGGAATTAATTATTGCTCCAGTCGGCAGCGCCGATTCAGCTTCTCGCGCCTCATTAGATAAAGCTGCGCCGAGCGACGGAAAAGGGAATGGCATTCCCTTTTATCGTTTCCCTTTGGCTATCCAATTAATTGCACCGGCAGGTGCGGAGAGGGGGAGGGGGCCCCAATCAGGCCGACAGAAGGGTGCGATCGTGAAAGTCGGCCTGTCGAAAGCAGAGACGTCTGAGGCTGTGAGACGGTTCCAATTGGACCCTGCAAGGTTGGATCGTTGGGCAATTAAGTTAATTAAGAGGAATAGTAGCCAGGCGATAATTAGGGGCGTGAACAGCCGTCCTGGTGGCGAATCAGGTTTCTAGAAACTATCTCGGGACGAGGACAGGAGGGTGACGTTCTTTCGCTGGCTGTAGTTTAAAGAGAATCTCTGTTGAGGAATGGTGTATACTCCGAGGAGGATGTTTATCGGAGCATGTTTCGTTTCTGCATACGAGTCGAGCGTGGCAGACGGACCCTGCACGTGCTCCTTTTCAATCAATGGCACCCTCGTAAGAGCACTCGACATTCTCCTCGCACGTGCCGATGGCAGTAACCTCGGAGACAATGACATGCCGGCGACGAGCGCGTTGCCGCATGTAAATGTAACCTTTTGTCAGTCTATGGAAGACGCTGCGCGGATCGCGCCGGTGAAAGGTGCGACGCGTCTCGATTCCGCCAGACCGAGCCTCGCTTCTCTCGGGATTAGGAAATGTCAGCTGATGGTAGTCTGCGAAAGCATTCGCGCTCTTCTGCTCCCTCGACTTCCACGCCGTTGTAGAAGCCTTCCAGAAGTTTTCAGCAAACTTTAACGAATGAGAAGCTTGCGCTTGCAAATTGTCAAAGTTCCAAGGAGATCAGAATTCTCGAGTCCCCATAGTTGACACACTCGCAACTCATACATTGACTAAAAGAATATTCTCCAGGATCGTGCGCAACGTTGTAGACAGTCCCATGCACGGCGCGAAGAACGAAACAAATGTGCGATCGCCGTTCACCGCGCTCCAACTAGAAGGCTCCGCGATCCTTTCGCATCCTTCGGCTGCTTGAATCCTCTTTCGCGAGGCTGGCTCGTTACGCAACGCGATTCTATTCCACGGCAGACCGTTAATTTAATTCGCGCTTTCCAGTTAATTAATCCCAATTACACGTAGCAGCCACCTACTCGCGCACTCGTAGCAGCCGCCTCCTTGAACGCGTCAACCTTAATGCCCCCTTAATCCAGGTAAACACCTGGTTAAATTAATGATAAATTAATGACTGACGCGGTTATTGGCCGTTAAGTCGATTAATGACCCCCCCTCCCCAGAGTGGGGGATAACGAAGCGATGCGTTTTTCCGAAAGCGTGGCGCTCGCACCTCGTTGCGAAAAGGTTCTTCGTTATCGCCTGCCTCTTGGTATCGCCTGGTTTCTGCACCTTCGAGCTACAGAAGGCAAAATACTCGTCAGTTCGACATCCAGATTCTACCTTTGCAATCCTCGTTCGCCTCAACTTTTTGCCTCGTGAAACGGTGATTTGTGGCACACTCGCGGCTCGAGCTTCTATCCTCCCTCTCGTGTCGCGCGAAAAACTAATTCGCGTGGCACCGTGGACAGTTTCGCTGAAAAGTGTGCCTCGGTTCTGTTCCTCCGCGGAACGCTATGCAATCGTAATTTCCACCTGCAGCGCGAGTCGATTTGCATTCGCGTGCAAACGGTGGCTGCTGTCGAGGCTGCTCTCCCGGGGCCCGGGACAATTAATCGGTCCGCCATGAGCTTAAAGGACTGTTATTTCGCGGCGTGTAACGCATTTAAATGAGGTTACGTGTCAGCCAACGCTGCTCGCGATCCTCGTTTTTGCCGGAGCCCGATAAGCCCGCTCCCCCGTGTCGATTTTTCCCTGCTACCCGACTTTTCTTTCTGCGTCGCGTGTACCTCGTAGCTCCCTCCTCTTCTCTCGCGTGCTTCCGTCAGTGCCCCCTGTCCCCGCGATGACCGGTACACACGTAGAAGAAGTCATGCCGAAGATGTTTCAGCCCGGTGAATATAACTGTGCAGCCGAACAGCTTCGTAATTCGTATTTCACCGACAGGTGAGAATCTCGAGCTTCGTGCCCGGAGCGATGCCGCTCCGTCTTCTTCTCTCGTTCGTAGCGCATGTCCACTGGCCTGTGTACCTACGCCCGATCGGAGTACAAATTTTAATGGACAGCTTTAATTGCCGATTTCTGTGTCACCGCGACACGCTAACGGATCGAACGGCGGGATTTTTACGTGTCCCGAACCCGTGTTCGACTCGATACTCGATGCTCGCTGCACGTGAGTACCGTGTCACGCGAATCTTCCGACCGCGTCCTTTACTCCTCGCGGGCGACGCTCTTCCTCCCGATGCGTCGCCTCGGTTGTGCTTTAGTGGTTTATTAGACCGAGTACATCGATCGCTAGGCATGCGTAGCTTGTACAGTGCTCGATCGACCAGCGTTTTCTACGCTATGGCAATCGAGCCAAGGTGGAGGCGACGGGGGTTTGGCTTCCGGAGGCAAGCACGAGCGGGCCTCTTAATCGCTGCGTTTTCCTCTCGGACTTAATTGCCCCGATCGCCGGTGAAAACGCGAGAAACCAGGCCTAACGACGCCGAGCCGCGGCGCTGTTAAACGGGAGGGGCAGGATTTAGTCCGGCCGCGGCAAAAATCCCGCGAAATTCCATTAGCCCCGCGGAAAATTCCGAGGCAATTTCCAAGCAGCCCCGTCGTCGTTCGTGTCTCTGCTCCATGGGGTGCCCCTGGCTGAACGTAGCGAACGCGACCTTATTTAGCGCGCCAGGAATTCCAGGCTCCCCGTCCCTCCCCGGGCGGCTCCAGCTTCGGCACCCTGCCAAAGAATTCGCCCCGCGAATTCCTCGGGAATTCGTTCAGGTGGAATCACCTTGTTCCCTGCGACGCTGGACAAGCGTAGTTCGAGGGAACCCGGGTCCCTTGAGAGCGCAACTGGGTCTCAGCTTCCAGGCTCGTTGATCACACTTTTTCACCAGCTTTCCTCCTATTTCGCTGTACCCGCTCCTCGAGTGGTGGACGAGTCTTCTTTCACCGATATCGTCGGATGCTTAGGGACGCTCGATTTTGATTGATCCCGCTATGGCGGTTCGCTCGTAAAGGTCGCCTCGTTAGGAGTTTACCCGGCGAACGTTCGCCTCTGCAATAATTCGTTGCGTAACCACGGCTGAAGGCGGCACCTCTTCGGTCGTGTGTCGCGCACCTACGTCCGGGATCTTCGGCAGGGTCCTTTAACCTCGTGTTCTCGTGCCTGGAGAGATTGCGTAACGATCCCGAAGCGCGTTCGTTTGGTACTCGTCACGTTACCAGCAGCGTGTAAATCAATCAGTCGGGGAGATTAAAATCGAGGACTGCAGACACATGTGCCGCTCAGTTCTGTGGAAAGGTATGCACCTACCGTGCCCCGCGTCTTTGTGTCGACCGTGGAACGCGAGACGTACACCGCGTGCGGGACGCCAATTGATATAGCGCGGTATCGCGTTCGGTGGACGCTTATAGGCGTTTCCCGCACGTGGCGCCGTGATTGCGCAGCTCCTGCAGGTGATACTTTCTCGGGGAGTCTCTCTTTCGAGTGGAAAAACGCGTCGCTTTAATCTGAAACGTTAAGTGGGAAAGCCTTCCATCCTCAATTAACGGTAGTGTCGCGATAGCGTCGACTATTTTCTGTTGTCCTTTTACCAGAAGGATCGCAGCCCGTTTCCTCGGTGCCGTCGATAGCCAGGGACCCGCGTATCGACCTTCCGTTGTCGACGATACGTCGGAGAATCGATAGTTCGACATGCCTTACACACTTTGCTACTTAGATCGTGTCCTACCGCAGGACATCCCGCACGATAACGACCCCGCCGCTCCCCCAGCCTCTATGCGGACAGATAAGGGCCACTTTTCACCGCCACGGGGAGAACGCACGGCGGGCTCAACCCTTATAAAGAATCCACAGAGAGTCGTGGCTGGTTCTTTCGCTTCCGTTCGATTTCTAGAATACAATTCTTCGCCGTTCTCTCCTTTACCATTTTCGTCACGGTGCACTGCACTCTCCGCACATTAACGAGAATAGTGTCCCATTTTTCTGAGGGTGTTCCACTTGTCTGCCGTGTTCGGTGCACTTCAACTCTGGCCAGGGTATAGGTACGTAGTCCTTCAGCGTGCACTCGAAGGATTTCTCTTCTCCGTGTACCAGCTTCCACCAAGCGATTCTAACTATAGACCCCGGGGAATTAGCACCTGCTTCTTCTCTCTTAGTAGTTAGCAGCGTTACCTAATCAGATTTGTGAAGAACGTTATCTGAATGGGCGACGAGTGTTTGCGCGCGGCGCAGAGAAAAAGAAGGATACAGGTTCGCCTGGATCACCCAGCCAGGAGGCTGGCCAGGGCGCGCGGCGTTCATTCTCTGTTTTCGTAATAATTCGTTGCGCAATAGCCGTTTCGAGCAATGTTAGCCGAGTTATATTACCGCGGGTAATCCGACCGGTGGCATTTTATTAAGGCTGTATAATACCTCTTCGCCTCGGCTCTCTTCGCGGAACGTGTCTTACGGCTAGTAGGACGTAATGTTTACAGTTCTCTCGAAACGTCGTTGCCCGTGCTCAGCGGCGAGCGTGCCCGTGCAATCTGCATAAACGGTTAGTGGCTGTACGCTACCTGAAACCAGAGTTTCGTTCAATTAACGGTATACACGCGTCTCATTCCTAGAAGCCTTCAAAATTCTACTCCCTTTCACCACGAAACCCGTGCCAAGAAACTACAGGTGTCCGGCACTGCACTCGCAGCATCGGCGTCTTCAAACGTACCTTGTCCCTCGAAACAAACCCTAGATTCAGGCCAGAGCGTGCCGAGGAACTGCGAAGCAATCTCGCCGATCTCATAAATTCCGCTCGACCTGCGCGCAAGGATAAGTCCGTGGATGTATCCTCGATCTCTCTTCTTGCTCTCCCTCGATCGAGCGTATTAAATCGTCGCGTAATTAATTCGCGGGCTAAATACGGTTATCCGTGGCGGCGGTACCCGGAATCCGTCGCGGCGCATTTGAAATTAAAATCGCCGGTAACCGTGAAAAGCGAATCGGGCCGCGGCAACCGGCTCGTGATATATTAGTTCGATTTCTAATCTTCCGCGAGCGTGCACGCGGTACCGTACCCCAGCCTGCTCCATAAAATATCATCGGCCGTACGTCATGGCGAACGTGTCCAGCGCTGTAATTGGTATTGCATCGCGTGGCGGTGCACCGATTCCCCTCCTGCGCCCGGCTAGGAAGAGCCTCCCCGATCTGCATAGACGATTACGCGAGTTAGCACCAGGAAGAACGTCCTCTACGCCGTCCCATCAGAGCCGCGGTGTGTAGCGCGCGGCGTGTGTGCCCGCCTGTCTGTGTTCCTGTAATAGAGGCTAGGATATATGTGTCGCCGGACCTCGGTTCCTGTACGTCTGGCCTTGCCGCAGAATTATTGGCTATCCGCGTTCCGTGTTCGTGACGTGGATACACGTATGGATTAACGTTGGACACACGCCGTTTTCTGGACGTTGGCGTTGCGAAATGAAAGCCAGCCACGGTAAGGCTCGGGTATCGGGATTGTCGGTTATTAGTCTTGCTATTGTTCGTTTCGACGACGAAACGACGCAGGATGCGAGGGAATTGCGGGGGAGGTAGGCTCCTTTGGAAGGTGACGAGTCTTTCACGCGTCGAGCCGTTACGGGGGAAGGTGACGAGGCGGTGGACATTTTAGACCACTTCATTTCTGCGGGCAAGTTGATTGTTCGAGCAGTTGAGATATTAGACTTTTGCTTGCGATAGTATTTAGAGGCACGAGGATATATTCTTCCCGCGCAAGACTCTTTTAAAGGACCCAGCCTTCTACGTATTGAAACTCTGTGTGCCAAGGTTTCTTTCACCTAGCAATGCAAAGTGAAATAAAAAGCGTTTAATGTTTGCCACGCTTGCCTGATTCCTCTGGGCCTCTTTCACCTCCGTTCCTCGTTCTGGATTCAGCAGCTCCCTTTCGATGCTCCTCGTCTTGTTTCTATTCCGCTGCCCGGCATTGTCCTCGCGGCGCGAGGAGTAATGTAATGGGGGACCCCGAACCAACGGAGCCTACGCCATTGTGTCGGGATTTATTGGACGCGGCCGAGGACAAAGGTTTGTCACTGCAAATTATGATTCGTGCACGTGCCCCTTTTCCAGCCGCGAGAAAGTCACTGGCCAATTACCGCCTTTCTATTCCACTGTCGCCTCGCTCGGCTCTTGATGACTTCTAGGCCCTCGGATCCTGGTTTCGATCATCTTCCACCTGCTTGTCGCTCGGGGACCAATCTTTGGGAGGCAACTCTAAATGATATTTCTAATCAAGAGGTGAACTCTGAATTGTAATTAGAAGCTTAGAGCAACGCGCTCGTCTCTGCCAGTTGCTCTGAATTCTGAATCGAGGATTTCTTGTTCTCCCTTCACCCGCGCTGTCGTCGTACGTCATTCGTAACGGTGCGGAGCCAGAGAGCTCACGGCAACGCAGAAATTACGAGGCCTTTTTTCAGCCAACGCCATCACCTTCGTTCCGACTTCGTAAATCCGACGTATCTGGCGCAGATAAATTACAAGCCGGCTGGAAGGTTAGCTCCACGTGGGCGGAATGCTGCCTTGACGGCGAAATTCGTATTTGCATCCGCGAGAGAGAACTCGGAAGCGGTCTTGAGAAGGAAGTCGAGGTGAAAGGTTATCGGGATATTCCTGTCGGTGCGCGTTAACAGCAACGGCACCGCGTTTATTCGGGATTTTCAGGAATCTCCGGGGTGTGCTTTCGCATGCTACGCATACCGCACCGTAAAATAGTTGTAAACTCCGAAACTTTACCCTCGGAATTACACGCACTAAAAGATAACGAACACTTGGATCTGTGTTTTTCGTAATCAGCCCAGAAACATCTGCAGGGGTTGGAGATGTTGATTCCCTCCGAGGTTCAAGCACATGTCTGCTAAGTGAATCTTTCGAGTTTCGGTCGCAGATATTTTTGCATCGCCAGTTTCGACAGCCTTCGCTGGACCCAAGGAGAAACTTCCGTCTGTGGCCAGACAAATTGAACGCAGGTGAAACCGCGCCGAGGATCGGCACACTTGACCTTTCCTCTAGGTGTGGCCGTGGTTAAATAATCGCAAACCGGCCGAATTATCACGGTGCACGGCCGGCAGAGCGTGAAGATAAAAATCAGCATGGTCGTCGACACGTTGATCATCGTCTCGCCTCAGGTGATTTCGCCGAGCGAGTATTTACTGGCGCGAACTATAGCGCCAGGAAAGCGGTGACCCGCGACACACTTGGTCGTCGTTTCAGGATAACCAGATCCATATCGTTTCAACGCTCGTTTGTAACTCGCCTGGAAATTCCAGCGGCGATTACTCGCTGCCCCGCGGAAACTAGCTCGGATAACGAACAATGATCGAGGACCCAAGTCTCCGACACTCCTGACCTGTCTTTTAACGGGGGGCCTTTATCTTTCAATTTAAATGCCCCGCATTAATCACTGATACACGATCTGGGCGAATCGAGATCACCGGGCATTTTTTAAATCCGTGTCTTGGTCACTTGCATTTCTGCGAGCTTCGTTTTTCAACTATACCCAAGCTCTTGTCATTTTCATGCAGAGTTAGGCATTATTCGAATCCATTTTATTCGAATAATCTTCGAATAAAAATTTTGAATAAAATGAAGTTATTCGAGAATAACGAATAGATTTTTATTCGAATGATCTCGTATAAGAATTGCGAATAAAATGAAGTTATTCCAGAATAATGAATAATTTGATATTCGAATAATGCACAACTCTGTTTTCGTTTTATAAACTCCAGACAATTTCCACTTGTACAAACTCTAACTTGCAGGTATGTATTTATTTATTACGCGGCACACCCAATTGTTACAATAAAGAAAAAAATAGTAGCATATTTGCAAGAAAAAAAAAACAAAGAAAAAACAAAAGCAAAACATCCGGCCGTGAAAAACAGAAAAGAAGCAGATTGCTTTTGAAAATTTGTAAAGATCCACCAAAAAAATCAATGTTGTCTGAGTATAAATTGTCAACGTTTACAGTAAAAGGATGTCCTTCCTCTTAAGTTTCTGGATGGTGCATGGAGGGACATGTCCTGCAAAAGCGAAGGACAGTTGATACAACCATTACCAATTTTAAATAAAAATCCAAGGTCAGCGATACGCCTACGCTACGATAAAGTAGATAAGTTCAGAGACGCAAGAATTTGATCATAATTATGATTATCGCGTGACATAGGACATCGCAGTTTATAAGCGGCAAACCTGAGAAATTTGTGTTGGACCCTCCCTATGAGTAGATTGTCTCTCGCAAGAATCGGCGACCAAATTAAGGAGCAGTAGTCTAAAGATGGTCAAACTAATGTGGTATAAAGCAATCTGATTCTACTAATACATTGAAAGTCAGAGGAGAAACAGGATATGAAACCCAGAATCCCCAAGGCAGTGTTTGCAACAGTTGCGCAGTGTCTGGAACTCCCCAAACTCAAACATCTACGTTGCCCCAAGTTAATCTTCATTTCGCGAAGTGTCTTTCCACTTCGAGCGCTTCAATATTGATCCCCAGCTCCAGTTAGGTGCATCTGGACTTTTCATCGTCCATGTTAACTCATTGTGAGCCCGCACAGTTCGTAGAACTTGAATTCCATGCCGCGCGTTCGCGCGCGTTCCGCAACGTCCATCTTCGACGATGATTTATCGCGTCGCTTTAATTGGCCGCCTCTCGCGGCCGATCCCCTCGATGCGTCTCGTTTAACAAACGGTTTAATTAGAGAGCGCCCGCCGATTTTCCCGCTGGTGAAAACGTCTCGTTGTCCGCGGGTAGATGAACACGCCAGATAGATTTTGTAACCAGTTAGTCGCGGCGGCTACGCGCAGCTTTCATCAAGGTCGAGGATTTCTCCTCCGACTCTCGTCGAAATGCGCTGATAACGGTCGAACCTGCTCGGCGGCCACTCACTAGACTCCAGATTCCACATTTTTTCCTATCGTCCCCCGATTTCACCGCTCGCCCCCTTTCTCTCCAGGCACAGGTAGCCCCTGGATTGGAAAAACAGTCCATTAACAATCGCAACTGAAACTTACATTAGCCGCGCCAATTAGCTGGACACCGTCTAAACAAGCGATCGCTGCTGGTCGCGTTATGCATCGTCGTCGTCGCAGAGATCGCGCCCGCGACTTTCACTCGGCCCGACGTCCCGTACTTTCTCCGATGCACCTGTCTAACTTTAATTAAAAGCCTGCCGTGGACGTGGAGTGTCGTCGATGGTTGCTTTTCGTAACCGATCGTTGCATCGCACCTGCGGCAGCCAGGCTCCTGGTGTCTAGGCACCGCATCTGTTCGACGCACTCGCAGAATGCAGCTGATTGCGAGCCGTTGACTACGCATCGCAAGGAGACAGCGATGAAAAATCCT
Organism: Andrena marginata; assembly: GCA_963932335.1. Taxonomy (NCBI): domain Eukaryota; kingdom Metazoa; phylum Arthropoda; class Insecta; order Hymenoptera; family Andrenidae; genus Andrena; species Andrena marginata. The sequence goes on from OZ010660.1 coordinate 11,178,966, forward strand.
AATACCCGAAGGTTCAAAGCAACAGAGTCATCGCGCGGATATCCAATAAACGTGTACGCTATCATCGATCGATCTCGGCGCAATCACATTACGACTCGTGCCTCTCGTCGCGGATTAGACATGGACGTTTTCCCCGGAGGATCCGTCCCTCGGACCCTCAGCGTACGTCGCGGGATCGCGATAGGGAGCGTATCATGACTGGAACGGGCACCGATCGCGGGGGATACGGTCCACGGGAGATAATCAGCCACCAGGAAGTCCAAGTGAAGCCGTAACGACCGATTCGATCGTAGATTATCCCGTCAAGGGCTGCCCGGGAGTCACGAGGAAATGAAGAAGGCTCGAGAGCGGGTGGAGGGAGGGCAGGGAAACCGTGGTAATGATTAATTAATGGTCCCTTCGTAGCCCGGACGGGCCGATGCCGCGGTAGGTGTCTCGCGATCGATCGATTTCCAACGCCGAGCGATGACGGTGGGTGTTTCCATCGGCCACTACCGACGCGCGGCTAGATCGAAGACCGCGATACATACGGTAAATTGATATATTCGCGCAACAGGAAAACCAAGCCAGTAGCCTACATTCTTGATAAGACACCGTGACTAAACGTCGGCCTCGGTGCGCGGAATCGTTATGGACGGTTAAGTGGTCGAAGATAATCGATAACCAGGAAGCTCGGGTGAAATTGGAACGTTCGGTCGGCGACGGGATAGCAGATCTGCTTATCAAGGTCGGCGAACAGTTGCCGTGGCGGGAGAATTTCTTTTCCCCATCCGAGCTCTGGTGGGGGACCAGCGTTGGGTATCCGTTTGCCATTTCCTGAGAGAATCGAACAGATTCTTAAGACCATAGAATAGGGTAATAAAAGCAGTTAAGAGATTAAGTGTGCTCGAAGTTGATCGGTAAGAATAAGAGAAAAGGAGAAGTCTTTAAAATCATGGACTCGCAATTGCTCGATCCCCTCGATCTTAGCGGATCGGTTGGGGACCAGGATGGGTCAGAATCGTGGCGTTTTGATCGAAGAATCGGCTAGCAGTATCGTCGGGTCACGTTACCGTTGAGGTCAGATTGGTCCCTTCAGCAACCTCGCCCATTCTACGGCGCAGCGGCGCAACACGCGGGTCCCCGAGTGATAGTGGCCGGTCTATGCATGGTAGCACGCTATGACCACGCCACGTGAGAATCGTGAGGTAAACACGGACACGGAGTCGAAGAAGATACAAGCCTGATCGGTGACCAGGAAGTCGGGACATTCGGTGCCAAGTTACAATGTCACGAACACCTACGAATCGTCCCTCTGGAGACGATTCCTCTTCCCTTTTACCGTCGTGTTCCCATAACGATTATTAACCCGTGTAGGATGCAACGGAACCGTGCTCGGCACGGTTTAATGTTATTGGTCGGGAAAGTAATGTCGGGTCGGCATCGAAATCACTGGTACCTACCTACCTTCGCCCGGACCTCGTTTCTTCCCTTCTTTTTTCCCCTCGAATTTACAGCGGCGCTCGTGCGCACGTTAATAGCGTTATCCGCGCGGATCGTTGTACACGTACGTCCGCGTCCTCGTCCTCGGGGTTCACGCGATCCATTCCACTCTAAATCCTGATCTTATCGCGCGACATTACGTGCATCTTCGCGCTCGACATCAGCGCGCATCAACGCGTCCTCGCGGTGTAATAAATTCGTCCGTTGCTCCGCGGCCACGGTGGATGGCCGACGCTGGCTGGACCGACGCTTCCCCACTTCCGTAATCGATGGACCTGGAAAGAAAGGATGGCCGCGCGATAATGTGCCGGAAGAACGGTCCAGCGGGCTCCGCTGGTGATTTGAACGGCCGCGCAGGAAGTGTTTGCCGCGGAGCGCTGAATGGACGGCGCGGACGCCAGGCAACGATCACCTGGGCTATTCAGTGCGCGATCACTTGATCTTATTATTGGGGCGACAGAATTGCCCTCGACGCCGCGACGAGCATGGAGGTTGCCGAGACTTTTTTTCTGACCGATTGTTGAAAAATTCGCGACGAACGCATCTGTGAGAACTGTCGCCGTGGATAAAGCTGACGCGAATTGGCGAAGCGTCCAGTCGGATCGAGGGCCCTCGATCGTGGCGATGCGAAATTCCCCGCGTCACCAGTGACAAAGTGGTATGTTCACCTTTTTGCCCACCTTCCTGTCGAGGAAGCATCCCGTCCCGGATGATCGACGCGATGCTCGTGCGCCGATGAAACCAGAAGTCCTTGATCCGTGGGCGATGCAAAACGATCGTCGCTATAGTACCCGGAAGAAGGTGCGGTAGGTCAGCGTTCCGAAGTTGCCTGTGTTCCAGGTTCCAGGCTCTTCGTTCTCCATGATCCTAGCATTTCGAACTTGGATTCGCCTCACCCCCCTACTATAATAGAATCCACTCCTCAGATGTATTCCCCTCTTCGTTATAAAACTAGCGGTCAGAAGGTACCTGTAGAAGGTCCCAAGCTCGTTATCTCGCTCGCAATCATCCACACTCCAAGCGAATAGTCCTCGTCGAACAGCTGCTCAAACGGAACGAGTTGAACCAGAAAAAGATTGCGATAGGTCAGCAGCATACGGGTCCCTCGATGCACGAAACGGCGAGCATGCCCTCCGAAGAAGACCCATTTCCTCCATCGGCACTTTCCTGCCCCGTCTGCATGTTCAGAGGGAGCAGCCTGCCACGAGCACCTTTCGTTTTACACACCGTGTGGTAGCGCAAGCGATCCCAAGCGGTGCTGGGGTCTGCAGAATTTTCGCACGTATCCCCGAGAAGCGTCTATTGAAGCGAGAAGCCACGGCGCGGAGGTTGCAGCGAGCGTTACACGAGGAAGAGATTACGGGCTGTTCGGGTTCCGTGCTTTCTCTTCCACCGTCTCAATCCTCTGGCATTGTTCGGGGCCCCGGCGTCGCGTCGTCCTCCTCTTCTTCTTCTGCTTCCTCCTCTTCCTCATCTTCCTCCTCTTTCTCCTCTTCCTCCGCAGCGAGATCTTCCCACGCACGTGCCGGGGTCCGCGGGGCCCGCTGAATAATTACCAGATGAAGATACCGCCGCCTCGTGTAGGCTGAAGTCGCGCCTCTCTTTCCACGTCGCTGGGCTCCTTCTTCATCGTATGCTCGCCCTCGTCGATGCCCGAGGATTTTGCAACGGTACCCGTGCGCCTATTTGACGACACGACGCGACGCTACGCGTCCCTTCGCGGGCCGGCAACCCACGAGGATCGACCCCTGCTGAACTATCGCCGAGGGTCCCGCGAGAGCCGCTCCACCAGCCAGGGTATAGCTACACGATCTCTGGCCAGGCCAGCTTTCCTCGGGTTAGTTCCATTCAGCCTGCGATTACCAGCCTTTGGTTATCAATGGAACATTGTCTTGGGCCGTGGAAGGGGTGGACTCGATCGCGAACCAGATAGATCATGGTTAAGTAATTAAGGTCGTTGAGTAGTTGGTTCATGGCAACCATGGTTATCAGCTCGGCTGTGAATGGGATATTGTTCTTGGGATAATCGACGGGGAGCAGTGGCCTGGAATGCTAAGCCACTGGTTCCTAAACATTTGGGGACAGGAGTGTCATGAAGCATCCTTCTGGTCACCAAAAGTCCCTCGTCTATCGATATACGCGTACTGTGCCCATATCCCACGAAGAAGTAGCTAAATCATGGATCTAGGCCACCCTAGGTGTAGACTCCTCGAAGACACAGCAGCGTTATCGTTCCCCGTGATTCGGTCGCGAGTAATCGCGTCGAGGCGATCTTCCTGGCGGAAAGTGACAAACTGGGCATTGTGCCCAAACGAAAAGTGCCCTGCCCGACTCTCTCCCGTTTAAAATATTCGCCCGAACTTTCTCTCCGCGCCGAGATTCGCCGCGATCGGAGCAGCGACGCTCGCTCCTGTTGCGTCACGTCATAACGCTGTCCCCCGTGGGACATCGCGGGGATAAGCGAGACGGTGGATCGCGCGAGCGTGTAACCGCGCGTCCAGCCGCGAACTTTATGCGCGCATTTGCATACAATCGCCGCGCGAGCCTCCCGTTTGTTGACGGCTGTCCCACAAACGTCGCGATCCTTCTGATCCTCGACCGTCAAATTCGCGGCTGCTCCGTCAACGTTTCCGAGCGTCTCGCCCCACGGAATCACCGACAGCGTGAAATTCATCGCGGAATGTAAGGTAGGGTCTCCGAAGGACGGTGGACGTCCGAAGAGAGCCGGACGATGGTTCAACTTGCTCCGCGGAGGAACGAAAGAGAAATCGCCAGGACTCGCGCGGCAGCTTTTTCTTTTCTCTAGCTTTGCTTCTAATTAACGGCAGCAGCGTGTTAATTGTCCAGCTGCCTGTGTCGTCGGTACGCCATGGAGAAGTCTTTGTCGCGGGTTGAGCAGGTTTAGCCTTGAGTTCAGCGGAATTCTTGCCGCTTGATGCAATAAGTGCTTCCACGAAAACGGCCAAGTGTCGTCGAAAGTGAATTCTTCGAGTTTCCCGTGCAGCCCAGGCTGCTCTGAAAACAATGCCAGCGGGGATTGCAAAGCTGCTCCTAAATCTAAGGATCTCTATTCACCCAACGCGTTTAACGACATGCTTGTCTCCTTCTGTTTCAGAGGTGGCAGAGAAGATGGTTCGTCCTGTACGACGACGGAGAGCTGACTTACTCGGTGGACGAGCACGTGAGTTTCATGCAAAAACGATTTAATGGAAATTTCCGGCACGACGCCGGCTGTGCACGGCGAATCCGAATCCTCTTAGTTCGCCGTTCCCGCGGGAACGTCGCGCCACGCGTACTCGCGCACGAAATCCACTTTGCCGCTGACAAATCCGTTTAACGTCCTGATACGGTTTCGTTCAGCTCCGTCGGAAACGATCGCCGCGGAAACGTTGACCCCAATTTAAATTCACCGCCCGCGATGAGGATACGACGCCAAGGTAGTCGCGCTAAAGCCAGCCTGCTCACTGAAAAACGCCAAATGGTTTTTCCAACAGGCTCGTTCACGTAATACTGTCGCAAATATCGTCGCTGATGAATGTCCTCGCGAAGGGCTGGGAGCTATTCCAGCTGTTCTACGGGTACGCGTTGCCCATCGCGAATCGTGAACTGTCAGACATTCAACGTTATGGCAGGCAGTGAATCAAAGGCTGCCCCTTGAAGTGGCTCCCTCGGAGTCTAGGAGTGCCAAAGGTCCGCGTCAATTGTAGTTACCTAGCCTCCTGCACGGCCATCGGCAGCACCATCAATACTGCCAGAGTGTCAGCCGAGAAACGAGTGCGAGTCTTCTGCCTCTCGTCGTTCCTGGCCGTCGTCTTCCGACGTCGATGACCGTGGTAATGCTAGAAAACGTCAGAATTGATTTAAACCCAGACAGATGGCTGGGTAAAAGGTGCACTTCGCGATCCCTTAGTAGGTACTTTCTTCGTTGGTAGTGGGAAGAGATAATGTTACCGGTTACCTTTCCGGAAAAATGCTTTTGATTGTCAGACTCATTATCTTCCAGAGCCTTTCGTCTGCCCGTGTGAAACATGGCATTTCTTGGGCCACCCTGTCCACCGCTTGCTCCACCCTTTACCGTGGGTAGTTCTTGCCACGACGTATAGATCACGAATGTCCCGGCGCCGAAGCCATGAGCTTAATCTGAGTCGCAGATGGCTCTGGATGGGACGTGATTTTTCCAGGGCGTTCTATTATCGGCAGTGAACACGCGAAGACGAAATTAAAGTAACGAGACACGCGTTCGATCGCGAGGCCGATACCCGCGGTGGACGCCGCTCGATTTCAGCGTGCAACAGACAACTCGGCCATCTTCGAAGCCAGATTAATGATCCGGTCGCGGGGCTTAAGAGGGCCATTCGTTTCGAGAATAATCTCGGCCAAAAAATGCGAAAAGATAATAAGCGGCGTGGCCGCGGATATGCGTGTCTCTACCCCTTCGACGCCGGTGGACCTGGTCGTCCTTGAGGTGGAATGAGAAATTGGGCTAACGGGTCGGAATAAGTGAGACGAAAGTGGTGCCCGCCAGACGGTCCATTGCTTCTCCTCGATATATGTACATATTGTTCCCAGAAGTTTCGCGTGAAATGTTTTGCAAAGGGGGCCCAATCAGCAGCAGAATTTAGAGGCTGCATAGCGAGCGCGCTGTCGCGGAATAAAGGGAGTCGGAGCGTCCCGTGGCGCGAACATACATTTATCAGCGCGCTCTTTGAACGGGACAAGCCTAATCGGTCGATTCGCTGGTCGGTCGCGCGAGGCCAATAATCGATAGTTAATTGGAAATGGCGTTTCTCGTGGGGCCACGTCCCCGCTGTTGCCGGAGCCAGCGATACACAGCGGAACGGTCACCGGTGGCCAATTATGCAAATCCGTTTGCGGGAAAAGGAGGAACTGCTACGGAATTAATCGGTCTGAATTGGAACGATTAGCCCGAGGAATCGAGTGTTCTTTTAATTATCGCGTGTGTCACGACGGGTAGAGGACGTACGGGCGTCGGAAAATTGGATCCCTCGGCCCGCCATTAATTACCGCACCGCAAGCCGAGAAAGCTTCTATATTCTATCGCTTTCGTCGCCGAGAAAGGAGCAGGGCGATGATGGCGTCTCGATACCCGACGCCTGGAGAACTCGATGACTGAGGACGATTACGAGCGAACCAGGCGGCTTGATTTACCTGTGAGACTAATTAAATGAATTAGCCACTTGCCACCGGCATAAATTATTCAGGGGATGGGATTGTATCGAGTCTGTTTGCTCGTCCAGATGATTTCGAGGACGCTGGTTAAAGAGATTCTTGTACTCGGACGTGCATAGAAATCATCGGGCCGTGACACGATTTCGGTGCAGGAATTGCGTTTTCAACTGACTGTCAGCCATTACTCGTCAGCTGAATAAAGCGGACGATCGAACAACAAGCCCATTCACTGTATTATTTTCGTCCTGTCATTAGCATCTTTCTTTAGCGGACGAGCTATTCATACGGACGGGGCTAATAGGAAACGTATCATCGGTTCAGTAACGTTACAGGACGCTGATGACGTTGACGACGTTGACGAGGACGATAAGATCGGCGAGGATACCAGCGACCCCCTTTTCTGGCTGCGCGGCGATGCGTTCTTCGGTCCAAACGCCAGTTAATCAGCTGACCCCAATTAAACGATAGCCATCGGCTAGCCCAGGCGAGACAACGGCTGCGTACGTCGATAAATGTTAATGAACCGTGGCGTAATAGCATCATACCACGATAATAACCGGGGAATCTGTTGCTCGGCCATTAAGGGTGCCTTTGTTCCACCTACGATTCGATTATTCCGTCGCGCGCATTACGTACCTACGTATACCGGAACGGTGTCCGTTCCAAATTACTCTGCGGTTTAATTGCGAGCAACAGTCAGCCGTGCTTGTCTCTTAATGGCGAGGACTACGGCGGTTGTCCTGGGTGTATGAGAAAAGAACAACTACCGGCTCGTTAACAAACGTTTATGCCATCAATCGTGGAATGCGCATACCTACGTACAGTGTATGGTACGTAGAGACTTAGAGATAGAGTTCGGTATTTCAGAGCTGAATGTAGAATTATACCGATCTGGAAGTTAGAAGTGGAGTGCTTAAAAGTTCACCAGTGCGGGGCATGATGGAGAATTTCCAATTAGCAGGTATCAGAATAATCTGTGTCCCTCGTAAGGCTGGGTTTGCTCGTCGAGCAGTCGCCGCGATTTATCCGCAGACTAGACACCAGGAATAATCCATGAATCCTCCTCCCTCCCCGCCCCAACCCTCGTCATCGAGATGCTCCAATCAGGTGATATCAGGGCGATCTGTTTGCTCGTTCCGCGGTACGTCAAGCACGGCCTGATTATCCCTTCGTTCCTCCTTTTACTCCCGTTGGCCGTGTCGATGATGCTACCATCGCAGTCCTCCTTGCCCCATCCCATATTCGATATTAATACCGATACGCGTGCAGGGATTTGCATTGATGGCCTCCTCGCCGTGTCCGCGGTGTCCACACATCGTCGCGGTCGCGTGTGCAGCCTGCACGCGCTGTCTTCTGGCTGCGTTTAATCCGACTCCCTTACGTAATGCCTGTCGAGCCGAGAGCGGCTGAGATAACGACGAGCGCTAGGAAGTCGCGAGGGGAGGCTTGCATTAGGGATGACGGCACTCCGGCCATGTTTTATCTGCACGAGGAAGTATGTACTGGCTCGGATCTAAGGGATGCGCGCGGCGCGAGCTGGCGGACGATACGGCCCGATGCGTACGTAAATGACGATGCACGGGAAATCGAATTTTCCTTGCATAAATGCTCGATACCTTATCCAGGGAACACCGTCGGGCCCAGCAGATTGCGGATAGCTCGTGAAAGCTGATAGCCGGCGATACATCGGCCGGGAAACGTTGACGACCGGCAGGCTCGTAATCAAATTAGACCCTAATTGAAACCTCGGTCGCGACCTCACGAACCAGAGGCACGGCTATCTTGTCATCGGCTCATCCTACACGGTCGCGTCGTGGGGAAGGAAATTAACGATCCCGTCTCGCCGCGTTTGCACCTGCCGGCCGTTCTGCTCGCATCTAATTCCAGGATCGCCGGAGACCCGCGCCGTGGCTTACCGCGACGTAACGGTACCGATTTCCCCCAAAAATCCAACCGGTTGCCGGCATTCCGCCGCGATAAAACCGCCTCGAAAAGCGCACGCGAGCCAAATGGGCCCGTTTCGCCGTTTTATCTGCCTCCCAAATGGACGTGCCGCTTGGAAGGGTAGGGGATCGACGTACGATCGGACAGTATCGGGAAAATTAACGATCCCGTCGCCATTTACACCTGGCAGCCGTTGGCGTGCAACGCTCCAAGTGCTCGCATCTAATTCCCGGATCGGCGCTCAGCTTGCCCTTCTAAGGCTGCAACGCTCCCTCGCCGGCTCCCGTCCCTTATTCTGGGCTATCTTCATCGCGGCTACGCGAGCGAAACTCATGGAAATGCGTCGGTAGCTATCTGGCGATCGAGCACGTGGTCGCGCGACCTTGTTCAGCTCTCGCCGTTGCCACGATGCTGGTTGGTAGCAGGTCCCGGAGGGAGAGGTGTGGCGAGCATGGAATCCGTGGTTCGCTGGTGCTAGAGACACGCACTGGAGCACCGATTTCCTTACGTTAATTTCCACGTTGGACGTCCGCGTCCTACCAGCTCGGTCTTCCGGGAAGACAATAGCGGTAGGAGCGGAGGTGGAATGGAAGGCTGCTCGAGCGCGCGATCCGGCGCGTCGCCTTTAAAGCGGCGCAGATAACAGAAGCTGGTACCGCTAGCGGAGAGATGTGGGCGCCTCCATTACCCAACTGTTCAACCTGTTCAACCCGCAATCAGACTCACGCGAGACCTGCCCGACGACGGCTTTAAACTAGACCGAACCAACGACGAGAGGCCTATGTTTAATGGCCAAGCGTTGCTGTGCTTGTCTCTCCCTCTCCCTCGCTCTCCACTTTTCTCTTCCTCTCTCGCGCCTATCCTCGCGTCCCCCTTCGGCCTCTCTTTCGTGTTCGTCCTTCTACGACGGTGTGCACGGTCCCCGTGGTGAACAGTTAGCCGGAACACGGAAGCTGGGCTTTTACGGTTCAATGGAACGCGATCCTTGGCGGGCTGTATCGATCCAGGGGATCGGCTCTTGTCGATTCGACGAAACCGAGGCGGCTGTCGCCTTGACGAAGGTCGATGGTTTCCGTGGTCGGTGTTCTGTGATGACACCTCGGCGCCTGGATACTCGTTTCTCCCCTTTCTTTGAGTAGATCTTGGATTCCCCTGTCGCGAATTAGTAATTGGAGGATTCAGCGTTTCTTGGGATATTTGTTTTGCGTTGTAGGAATCCCAGAGTCCCAGGTGTCAAATGGAATCGTGATTTACCGCGTCGTTATACAGACTCCAATCTTCCTAGCGGCCGGATTTTCACGAGGGATCCTGATTCTCCGGAGGAAAGGGAAACTTATCGACGCTAGGAGTCGAGGATGCGGCTCGAACGAAATCCTCGTGGCCGGGCGAGAGTGGGGCTGGAACTCATTTCGAAAATTCCTCAGGGAGAAGTATGTAATTATCTGGGAATAATGGACACCCTAGGCGGGCCGGGTATCTTTGGTCCAGCTGTATCCAGGCGGGCTTGGCTGAAACGCCAGCGGATTTATTGTCCACGCCAGTTTGTCCCTTACTCGAAACCTGTTGATATGCAGAGTAGTCCCTTCCGAAGGTAATATCATCTTTCCATTACTATCATATTTTCCGGAATAGGTACTCAAGATTCCAGCCACTTCGACGAGATCGGAGGCATACGACCCTGCTCCTCCGCCATACGTAGGTACATACGTATAATCCGTCGAAATCCCTGCGACCCAAACATCCCAGAAGCATTAGGAGCCAAGGGCCAGGCGTTTCCGACCGCGACGAGATATGCAAACAGAATGATAGTAAGCTGTCGTAAAAATGCCTGCTTTCTGCGCAGAGAGGCCCCAGAGGATAGGTGTGTGAACGGCAGGATCCTCCGGGCACGAGAGGCTTTTGTCGAATTTTCTGTAGACCGGCTGGCAAGACTGGTCGACCTCTGGTCGCTGCTTTTTGTTCCTCCTTTTCCCGCAGACATCCTGTTGTCGTATTGCTCCCGTCCATTTGTGGCTCGGTCCGGCCTGGACGGGCAAGAAACAGTCACGAGGATAAGGGGATCCTCGGTTGGGACGAGGTGTTAGCCAACCGCAATTATCAGTAATGATAGGCCCGTGGCCCGTTCCCCCCTGTTCTATCATAGCAGCGACAGTTATTCATCGCCGTACTGATCACCGGTCGCGCATCAACGAACATACGTGACCCCGCGGGATCATTGAATCATACCAGGACCACGGGCTTTCCGTTAGGTCTCCCCTGGAACGTAGAATCACGCGGATACAGCAAATTCTGCTTCTGGCTAGCTCGCAGTGCTGCGGAGCTCCGAGAATAAAATTATTATAGTCGGGTAGGTTTCTCTGGATATTGGTCTCGTCTCTTTTCTAAGTCTTCGCATCGTACTTGCCTCCACGTCCCGAAACTTTCATCTCCTTCCCGTGCATCCTTCGTACTTGTCTTTTCATTTTCACATACGATGTTCATCGAAGCAGCGTTGCGAGCTTCTTCGCGGTTGCTCCCAATCCTCCGAGTCAGCAACAAACAGCCGTCTATGCTCGCAAACATCGATGATAATAATTATCGTGTTACGACGAATGACTTTCTCGTTCGGTGGTTGCAACCGTTGCATAGCTCGATGCACAGCGCGCCGGTGCGTGTGTGCACGTGTACAGAGATATCGGATCGTTTGTCTCGAACTGTCTGCCGCTTCCGTCACTCCGATCCCGGGCTGTTCGCCTGGATCACCGTAGAGGAGCCACGTACTCGTCGTTACTCGAGCGGATTCCTATCAGTGACATGCAAATCGATCTCCCTGCTCGACCTTTGCTACGAAACGGACGTATCTCTGGTAGGCGGTGGTGTATCTACCAGCCCACCACGCACATATTTACGTATAGGTATCGTTGCCTTCGATCTATACCCTTCGGAGGAAGACCCTCCGCCCTTCGGCCCCTGTCTCGGCTGCGAGAACATAGTCTTGGCTCACCCTGGGATTTCTCGGAGTCAGTGGCTCCGAAGGACCGGCGTTTAGTTTGTAGGACGCTCCGTTCGTCTGGAATCTGGACAGTCGAGTCGAAAGATCTGTAATATCAGTATTTTGTGAAGTACCTACTGGGAAACTCGAGTGTTTAATTAGTTGGGTGATAGAGTAGTAGCAGATTGAAATGGTTGTCTAATTAGAGCAGTACCTACTTTGGATTTCAACTATTACACAGAGTCCTATTCCTTTATTTTTTGAAAGAGACAAGAGCTTTGCGTGTTTTGTACCACGAGCAAGGAAATCGTATTCAAATGTTGTTGAATCGTTGGGATTTTACCAGTATGAAGAAGAGTGTCCTCTAGAGCAATGAGAAATTCGTGTCTCTAACATGATCCTTTTTCTTCCTCCTAGTGTCTCATCTTCCTTTTGAAAACCGGCCTTCAGCGTCTCTCGGGCTTTATTTGCCTGGTGGTCCTGCTCTTTTCTGTTCCCTCCCCGTCTTCCTCTTCTCCTTCGTCTTCTTCTTTTCTGGTCCAGATGCTGCACGAAATCACTGAAGTGTTCTCCTCGGCGAGAGTTGGCCTCGCCGTGGCGCCCAAACGAGTTTTAAATTGCACCGGCCGGGCATTTGAATGCGAAAACACGCGAGGATGCGAGCCTGGGCCGCCTAAACGCACCTGATCGTCCAGTTCTCTAAGTCCTTCGGCTTTGTGTGCGCCATTCGCCCGAAGGTGCGAATTGAAAGTCTGAAAGTGGATGATGCGGCTGTTTCTTTCAAGATTATCTAGTTCCTCGAATAGCTTGCATCTATTTCACGCTACTGGTAAGTCTAGAATTCTAGAAGAACACAGCGTTCAGGAACTACGGGCCGAGCATTCTCTGATGTTAGGCAGGATTTAAGCTCCTCTGGGATAGACGAACGTGAGTTACATCGATTCTAGGGTTACAGTAGGCCTAGGAGGCCTAGACCAAGTGAGTATTCAGGTTGCCGTATGTAAGCCGGGGCTGGACAGGGCTGAGCCTGCGGCTACGCTGGATTTAAGTTGGCATAAGGTTAGATTACCGTAAATAACGTTGATCCTATCGCCGCAATAAGCTCGCAACATTGCGGCCGGTGGCAGCTGGCCACTCAAGGCCTACCTCCGCCGCGAAATATCGAAAAACCAGGGACACCCTGGCCGGGAATAAAAGTTAGCAACTTCTCGAATTTATCATCCGCGAGATCTACGGTCTGCTTTGAACGCTCGTCGACTCGTAAGTCCTCGAGGTGTCCAGCCTTCTGGGCACGGTGGTTGCTCGTTGTAAATCAGACAGAATGCCACCGACGTCGGAGGATTCCGCGAAATTTGCTGGCTCCAACGACTTCCTGCGATCGGGGCCTCATAGATCCAGCGATACCAGGATTTAGATCGGAAATTATGCGACAGGTGGTCGGGTGCGACGCGTGCAACGCGTGCAAGGTTACCAACAGGGCTTAATCCAACTTACGATCTTGCGTAAAGCCGAACAGGCGTGCTTCCCTCCGCGCTGTCAGCCTCATTCACCAATTTTTTTTACGATGGATTTGGCGCTTCTTTGCCCTCGGGGAACGTAAACTCTGTGGTTCGCGGAGCCTTCGAAGTCTCCAAGTCCCCGCTTCTGCGCAGACGCGATCGGCACCGGGTTTAATAGGAGTCGGCACGAAACGTGGTAACAATTCGGAATCGCGATTTTTCAATGTAACCACTTGTGCGCGCGTCGAAGCGTAATTAACATTATCTGGGGACCTTTCGGAGAGTCGACTTAAGTGGCTCTGCTCTGACTGAGCAGAGAATCATTTGTATCGATATCGAGTAATGGAAACAAGCGTCCAGCAAGAGACGTTAAGAGGGACACGGGATTTGCATACGCGACTGTTCGCCCAGAGACACGCGACGTGCTCCGTGTTCGAGCTTCTCGAATATCGATCAGGCTTGGGGGCGATGTGGTCGTGTTTAGCGACTGTTTTGCTCTCCCTTCCACGCCGAATATTCTAACTCTTAAATCCCTCGACCCTTCTTCTATATCGCCCTATGAATAATGCAACGACTCCAGAATTGTCCAATTATCTCCACGCTGGCCGACTTCGCTCCACTGTTTTCTAATCAGCTTCTATGCCTGTTCACGAGGTGAGTCGCAAAAGCACGTCGATTCAAGATTCGAGATCCTTCCCATTTCGATTTACCGTGCCTCCTCCAAGCCCTCCTCGAATGATTCGTCCAATCGCAGTCTCGGTTCAGTCCAGGGTAAAAAATTCAATTTACCAGCTGTCCAGATTGACGAGGATTAGCCGGATACTTGGTTCTCTGTTTTGTGTGAATTCGCCACTGCGGACGGTCCAGATCAGCCTAGATACAACGGGGCAATTCCAGGGATAATTTTAGGCCGGATTGTCTGCGTGATACGTAGACGTCTTGGAGATGCTGTTCGGGGGCATCAGATACGCCCATGCTGAAGCATACACGAGCGGTTCGGCCGAGTCCCTGTAGGAGAGTTCTTTGGATTCTGCTCAGGGAGAATCCCAGGGTGAAAGCGATCTTTGGGAGCCGCGAGGATCCACCTGCGCGTTCGTTTGCTCGAATGGGCGGTTTAGGAGTTGATTGACGAGTGAAAGGAGCAGAGCTGCGGAGATTAATCCGACCCGGTTGAACAGTGAATGCACCGGTCGAAGAATTCACCACTTTACGCGGGAATCACGTTCGAAAGAGTCCATTCATCGGTACCCGTCTGATTTATCGTATATCACTACTACTAGACGTTGATGATCTAGATTCTAGGACTCAGAGGGTACCTACCAGATATCTAGCTCGCCAATGTCCCAAAGAAGCACAAAGAAACTCGATAAGATCCACGCTGAAAGTATCGCGAGACGAGAGGAGAATCTCCTTGGAACAAAGCGCAGGGAGGGAAGGCGCGATCGGCAGCTGGGAGCGATCCTGACGCGCGGCGGGATCGGGGCACGCCCCTCAATCGAATTTAACGGACGCGTTATTAAAACGCGTCACGGCGGCCTCTGGTCGACGTTGAAAACCTTCGGGACGCCGTGAAGCATCGCCTGACGGGCGAATATCGGTTCGAATTACCCGATCCGTTCACGTCCATTCACCACGTCCCCTCTCGGCCCCCGGTCGCAACATCCGCGCAGCCGAGCCAGGCTCTTCCTGGAAGAACCAGCGTTCGGGACCCTCGGCCCGTGTGTGCGTGCACGCGAGAAAAAGGGGAACGCCGGGTAAACTGAATTCGGTGACTGGCAGCGAGCGAGTGGCAGCACAAAAGGGCTGCTAATTTGGCGGGGCGCTCTTCAGAATCCGAAGGAAGACGCAACCAAGAGCCTTTTCACCACGGAGATCAAACGGGGTCGAGGGGGATGACAGGCTAGTTGCATGCGACACGATGAAAAACCTGACGCTCCGGGCATGTGCGGATACACGCGACCTCTTTCAGACCACCTTTTCACCCTCGAGGATCAGCAATCTTCGCCTCCCATTGTTCACCGAGTGGCTGCCCTCGTTGCTCGTTAAACGCGCCGTTTGGTTTCTGCGCTGGCATTACCAATGATCACACTCTATCAAAGGGAGCTACTCGGGGATCGGGGGTAAAGGCACGTCAAAGTAATCTGGCAGGATTCGGTATGATACAACAAAAAGTGCGGCTGGTACGTTGGAATGATCCGACTGCTATGACCTCGGACACTTTCGAAGGAGCAGGAAGTTTCTCAGGGCTCGTTCGGTAGCCGAGGGGAACGAATTCGAAGAATCGACTTCGTTAAGTTGTCCTATTGTTCAGGTAGCTAACGGGCCCAAGAGTCAATCCTTCGAAAGCTGCCGCGACGACAGGTTCGCGGGGAGCAGTGGGACTGTACAAGTCGTTACTCGGTAGCTGGTAGCTGGTCGAATTAGACCGTGGCACGGTCGATGAGAGTCCGTTGGTGTTCGTCGCTCCTCTAATTGCATCTAATTAGATTAGAATCCCGTGTTGTCCCGGGGCCGGTGTTGATCAGGGTACCAGCAGCGGTGCAACCAGCAGGTCGTCCTGTTGATCGAGCCTCGAATTAGATTACCGTTGACGCTTTTAATCGGCCCCGCGCACACATGCACGCTCGGGAACGGCGTTAATTGAAAGCTCGGACGTAGCTCCAATTATGCGCGATATACGGCCCAGTATCGGGGGCCTTTTTTCTTCGTCGACGCTCGTAACGGATCTTTACATTTCACCGCGTCGCATGGGGGCCTCTTTTAAATATCTCCGGTGAGATCCACGATTAGAGACGGTCGTTCTCACAGCGGAGCTTCCTTTGGTCCTCTAATCCCTTGCTCAGTACGCCACTATCTGGGTGGCTTTGTAGCGCAGTATCGCAAGTGGTGGCGTCATAGATGCTTACCTCTTGGTACAGCTCGGACATTCTTACTGTTAGCTACATCTTACAAAGAGAGCTCCTCCCAATAAAAATCCCCGTTCCGTGGATCGCATTTATCAGAACACTCCGTCATATCAAAGCCCACGAGGGATTGAAAAACGTGCAATGATTTATAGCGGCGTGATTCGCGTCGCAGTGTCTCGCCGAGGGTTTTCAGGTCTCTCCTGAGGGGAGGGACGGGAAAAATTGCCTCCCTCGTTCCACCAGGCTTATTTTTCGCGCCGCTCTATGGTCTACTCGTATTATATCGAATAGCACACGAGCCGGCTACGGTGTTCCTGATCGCGCGGTGTCCCTTACAATCGCCGTACAACGAGCCTCGCACCATGCTTCACCGATCTCGTACGCGCTCGCTCGCTCGGCTATCTGTCGGACTTCATTAAGAGGGTCATATACCACTCTGCGGCGAAGAAGGTCTGCCCTGGCAGACCGGGCCAGGGCCTTCCTTGATTGTGCCCGCCGACAGGAACCGCGAGAGGAACGCGTAGCCGCGCTTTTTTCTCACCCCGCGCTCCCGCTAATTCAGCTGCGTCGCGGCTGCGATTTATCGCGCCTTTCTGTGCGCATTTTCAACACAGGTGACCCGAGCGCCTCCGACTTCCTCCTCGACCTTCCTGGAACCTTAGCGAACGGAGAAACAAGAGCAAGGATGTCGAGTCGGGGCGATACTCACCGCAATCGACGTTTTCGTTATCGCGAATTCGCGGCTTCTGGCTACTTGCAGCTTCACCGTTCTCACTTGCAGTTTCGTGGCTCCCAGCGACGCTTTCTCTCGCATTTCAAGCTCGATGTCTTTCGCCTTGGTTTAATTACGGCCGACGGTGGTGAAGTTTACTGGGTTGTGCGCCCGCTGCGAGAGATCGATTCTCGCGGTGGTGGCTCGTGTAAATCGTGCATTAACGAGGGCCGCGGCGCGCGGCGCGGCACGGCGCGCCTTCCACGCTGGAAATCGATATTTTATCGGAGTCGGAGCGTATCGGTGTCGTTCCCCGGTTTCTGGGTGGTCAGAATTCTTCGGCGCGCTTAAGAAAAATTCTCTCGAGGGACGCGTTACAGGCCCTCCTGGACAACGACGGGCGAAAGCAACCGGGGTTGAAGTATTTACGGTCTCGTCGAGACAATGCTCGCGCACGCACCGCGCGGCTCTCCGGGCTTCTTTCCTTGCTACCTTGTCGAGCTCTACCGACACGCGGGGAAAAGAAACGCCTGGCTATGGCCCCAGCGTCTTCCGGTTGCCGTTTAAGGCAAATATCCAGCCTGTTGGCTTCGGCTGAAAGATCGTTTCTTTCGCTGCGACGGCGAGGGTTAGAGGCTCGAGTTCGATGCTCGTCCTATCGTTTCACGAGCTGCTACTTTCGAGAGCAAGGGAAGTCGCGCACAGGTCCAAACTAAAACGAGGAGATTACATTCCGCGAGCCAATACCAATTCCCTTATCCACGCTGGCATCCTCTGTCTTTGATGACATCCTCGCACATAGACCCACGCACAATAGGGCTCCAATCTTGAGCACTCGATTGATATCCTTACGGCCGTGGCTCGCGAGTGCATGCTCCCATTCTCTTCACCCCGAGAATTCTGCGAAACTGTTCCCACAGATGTTTATATCTCGAGGCAGATCGTGAATCGAAGTTCAGTGGGTATAAACACCGTGCCTGCTCGAACTTCAATTCGTGTGTCTCCGAAGGAAGACCGAAAAGGAGCAGGGGAACGGAGGGCAAACATCTTTGACTAGATAAAAGCGCGAGAACCCCACGGATCCTCGTTCGATTTCCACGGGGGACGTGGAAACGATGGCCGGCCGAAGTCAGAGGAAGAATCAAGGAGACCATTATCCGATGTACCCAGCATTCAACCGACCAAGCCCCCACCCCCCATTACCATTTATCCTGGCGGTCGAGTGCCGGAATCGGAATTCGTGCTTTCGCGGGGAACGAACCGAGCGAATTTATAATAACAAGCGAGTCCCCTTGTTGCAAGGGTCGTAAGAGGGATCCAGGACCGCGAAGGATGTGCCTCGATACGAATGAATCTCCAGAGAAAGCCGGAGTACAATGCGCCCCTTATCGTCCCTTAGCCAGTAACTTCGCAAATGGCACTCTGCCGTGTCTGAGTGTCGATCAACCTTCTCGCGAACCTTTCGCGCGAGGGGATACATCCTTTAACGAGTTCCGATACTTCTCTTTGGAGATTTAATTTCTTCCAATTCGGAAGCTAGTCTTGTCCATCGAGAAACACCTGATGAGAACACTCTTCTCTCTCCCAAGCGAATGTGAGCGGGTAGAATGCAGTGACCAGTAGGGAGATACAGCTGGAAGAATCCTCGGAAGACGCTTCCTTCACAGAGGAACTGTTGAAAAACAGTAGCGCGAAAGGAGGAGCCGAAAATCGGATTGCAGCGCGAATCGATTCGCACGAGGGAAGCACGCGGTGGCGTAGACGGTGAAAGAAGAAAGGTAAGAAGGGCTAATCGCGAGCCAGTGGGAATGAGGAAACCGGCGGCGAACAATTAACGGCGAGGATCCGCGAGCGACGGTTTTTGCGAGGCTCGATCCTCTAACGGCCAGCGAGATTGAGGCGCGCGATGCGGATAATCGCGGGGCCGCTGTTCGCTGCTGTTCGGCTGTTCCTCGGGGCCCGATCTTCGAGGGAATATTGCCGGCAGACACGCCACCGAGAAAAAGGGACCGACGGGAGAAGCAGGCGGAGGCTGAGGCACCGCTCTGCGATTTATCGCGGTGGATCGCGCGCGTGAAAGTGCACCGCGCCGAGCAGCACTTTGTCTTTATGATTCCTCCGCGACGGACAGCTATGCCGTGTATCCGACTGATCGCCGATAGATCATAGAACTGTTACCAGCTGTCGTCGGCGAGCACTGCTACCCGTCCGGACACTCTTCAGCGACAGATCACAACAGCACTTTCCATCTCGAGACCGATTAACGCCAGGACGAGGAACCCGTTTCATAAGCTAGCCATGTAGGTGAGACTAGAGGGCCTGCAGGAGTGTCGTCCGATTTTTCTGAGACCAGACGAGAAGGGGAGAAGAAGCGGCGTCCGTGTGGCTCGTTTCAAGGATTCATTGGCGCTGATCGTTTTCGGCACGTTAACTCGCGGTCGTCGTAAACCAGCCTGAAACGCTTCTGTATCTTTTTCATGCAGGTGTTTCTTCCTTTTCTTCTGTTTCTCGAGCCCTCGGAATGTGACGTTTGGTGGATCTTTTAGCATTCTGCCTCTTGACTCGCAATCTTCCTTTTCATTGTAGCCAGCGTGCGTGTATGTCACTCCGGTGTGTCGTCGACGGTTTATGCGTGTACCTCGCTACTTTTCTTCTCGCCCCTTCGCTGGTTGAGCACGAAGATAGAGGAGGAGCAGATGCCCGGCGAGATGGACCGTCGTCATCATCGGTCAGACCGGAACACGCTCGTTGGCTTGCGGTGGAAACAAGAAACGCCGGTCTTGTTCCTGGTAATCGGGTGCATATAGTTGGAAAGCGCTTCGGGTTATATAGCCCCGCGTACTCTGCCCGCAAGAAACCACCTGGGCAGCTCTGCTCCTCCCTTCGATCTTCGAGCTTACTAATTACCGGATGAAAGCGAGGATCGATATGGATTAGCATTGTTATCGATCTGGAACGCAGCTGGGGATCCCTGGCCAAGGCCGATTGCATCGGCAGCAAGCGTTTGCACGAGACAATGAAGAATTGCGCTAAGGCAGATCCCAGGTACGATGGACCCTGTGGGAATGAAGCTCCAAAATTCAGAAATTCAGCGCAACGTAGTAACGAGAGGATCGAAAGACCTCTCGATCCCCGATCAGGAATAAGAAGCTCGAGGAGCTCGGGTTGGTAGCATTGATTAACAAATTACCGGGGCGTAGTGCAGGGAATTACGCGAAACTACCACGCGAGCGTAATTCCGCTGTGCCTTCGATATCGAAGCGAATTCAATATCGAGAATCGGCCTAATGGGCAAGGGTAACTATGAAGAATGGTACCGCCAGTACGACTCCATTACAGAAATTAATCGTCCGTCGAGCGGACGGTGCAAATCGCTTTGGTAATCAGTAATCACGGAGATGCAGCACTGCTTCACCCTCCCTTCGTGTCCGCGATCTTTCTCTTCTTCTATCTTCTCTCCTCGCTTTCGTTTATCCATGGTCCACGCGTCTTACCTAGATCAGTGCCTCCCAGCCGATCAGTCCTCGGCCCATTTCCGATTGCCGTGGGTGGTCTTTGAAATGAACGCACGTTTGTTTCGTCCTAGGCACTCGCGAGATCTGTGAAATCGACCGTCGCAGGGAATCGCGAATGGCGTATGCTCGCCTAGATGCGAATGAGATCCTTGCGTTGCGGGGCGAGTGAAGAAAGTGATTCGATTCTCCGATTGTGAACTTGAACTCTAAGTTACTTCAGGCACAAATTATACTTGCCTCAGGCTGTACTAGACCTAGGTTACGCTAAATTAAAGGTTTATTGGTCCTTCGTGCTTCTAAAAGTGGGTACAAGGGTTAATTATAACCGAGGTCCAGCATAATAATTTTTTTATTTCACTTGTCAATTTTAATGCTCCTACTCGACTCGTCAGAACACCTATACTCTTCAGGCCATCGTTCCTCTCATCACGTTTCCACGTCATGAATCCAATTTGCAGAATTTGTACTTTGGCGGATAATTATAATGACAGATTAGATGAACTGCTTAGAGTTTTGGGGTAGGTGGTTAATAATCCCGCGTGCCGTAATGTATTTTGTCTTCTTTTTATATTGTAAACAATGGGGTCTCCTCGTAAAAGGAAATAAATAAATAATTAATCCGAGGTCCGTACAATCATCTGGAAATGAATGCTCAAGCAACAAAGCTAGACTGACCATTGGAGGGACATTGGGAAACACTGGCCTAGGTCGAGCGTGCACCGTTCGATTCGCGTGCTGGCATTAATCGGCGGCGATACTTTAACGACACTTTAACGCGCCGTGGTTCCAACCGCGCCATGGTAAAAAGAAACCGGGATCCATTGGATTTATCCTTATTCAGGGCTACGGTTTCTGAAACTTTGAGATCACGGCGATTTTGACAACCGTAGACTGTTTTATAGAAGTATGAAGGAACCGATCTCTGTTTCCAGCATTTCGCGTAATTTCCACCAAGTGCACGAGGATGTTTGGTTCACCTCGTTCGTTCTTCTTTTCCTTCATCTTGCTCCCAGACCACGTTCAACTCTCCACCGCACACCTCAATGTATCCTGATCGGTGCATCGGTCGCATCCCGATATTTTACTGTCCACCACTTAATATCTCGTTTGCCAAGTATTCAGTACGCTGCTAGTTCGTTCGCATACTCGCCCAGAATCGGGTGCAGGATACGCAGGTATTAAGATCGAGCTCGTAGCAACGTGGCGCCGCTTCCCATCCTCGAACATCCACTTTGGCGTGTCTGTCGGCGCTTCGATCGATCACTCGGTGACTTATTTCCCAGCGGAGTCGGGGAAACGTGTAATATACTTTTGATTGTGTTTAGATGCGATTTTAAACGCGGCGGAACGAGCAACGCGGAGGCTCATCAGTTTACCAGGGTGTTCCCTCTGTTAACATGATCTCGGCTCGTTGATTCCTTCGTTGCTACCGACTTGGGGGCATGGAAATGGTTGCCGTTTGGTATACGGGGTGGCTGGGGGCGAATGAAAGCTCGAACTTCCCCCGGGACCGCGATCGAAACCGCTGCGGACTCTCGTCCGTCCTGTTCTTGCCTGGGTTCGTTGCATCGTTGCTGTCGGTTGCACCCGACAGGATAAGTAAGGGTAACTACGTCTCAATAGCCGGAGCGCATCGCGGTAGACCGAGCGGCACGACTCCTAATATGGATTTGCTCGCAACAACCACCGACAGTTGGGGGAAGGAAGGCGAGAGAGCAGCGAGGGAGTAGGCTGGGGAAGGAAGGAGCAGAGGGAGGAAGACAACAGCGCTGCCGAGGAGAAAGAGTACTGTAAATTATTATTGCCGCTAGTTTCTTGCCCCCGTGGGCTGTTGGTAGTCTACCTACTGCCTGCTGCCACGCAGTTCGCGCTACTTATCTCGCAGCCTATCCGTTGCAGAAGTCCTCCTCTCGTCCCCTTCTTCGTGGCCGCTCTTGTTCTCGGAAAGAAGCGGCCGAAGGGCCTTCGATCCCGCGGCAGCTGCCTCCCGCTGGACTCTGCCTCGAGTCCCAGTCCAAAGTGGCCTGGAACATCGCGGGCAAAAAGCCTGGTTGCTGCTTCGGATCACGCTGGAAACCGGGAACGACGATTTCCACCGCGGCGTAACGCACCGTCGATGATCGCCTTTCTGGTGAAACTGTCCGGGCGTAGCAGGAAGTCCGCGTCCGAGAAAGGCGGGCCGTGGTATTCGCGTTTCTTGCGGCACGCGGAAATTCCTCAGCTTCTTCTGTGGACATCGAAGATGTCCGCGAAGGAGTTTGGCCAGCGCAGCGTCGCTCGTGTCCGTGGCACTCGGGCTGGGAAAATGCTCGAGACCAGCGTCAGCGTCGAGCCAGCTTCTCCGCGGAGGTGACACTGGTTTCCTGCAGAATGTGGCGGATGATCGAAAGGACAGGTTTCATCGGGAACCCATGGATCACTAGGTGGAGCTCAGGCTGGTTTACAGGACGCGGTTACGACATCTCTGCAACCGTGATCTCTATCTTTACGAGCGGATTCCGCGTCGAGCTCGATCCCTGGCAGGTGTCTGCGTCCGGTGTTTTACTGGCAACTTTCCGATGCATCGTGACTCGCGCTCTGCAGTCAAAGATCAGAGTTAAAGAACCCGTTGCCATAAGAATTCCGATGAAATCAACGAAGAATCGCTGGCAACGCGACTCTGCCGCTCGACACTTTCGCCAACCGCCTGTACTAAGAGGACGAAACTGTTCTCTTCGAGTACTGTATTGCGCAACGATGCAACGATTCGTGGAGAATTGGAGTCGTTAGAGCCTCTGTTCGCTCGTGGATCGCGTGTCGATCCGTAGCTCGAAACGATGATTCATCTGGACACGAGGAGGGCACCTGCAGCGACACGAGGACTCCTCTCGGTCGGGTCGTGACACCGGCAGTCCTCTATTTTCACCGTTACGCAATAGGAGATAGTTACCGAGCGGAGGAGAGCCACGGGAATCTTCTTCTCTTCCTGGCCGACCAGGTCGACCAGCTTTCGGCCCTCGCCGAGCAAATGTCGTGCGAATCCCGTGGCTAGGTTTCATCTTCTTACGCGCTGCATTGCGTCACGTGCCACTCTTTCCACTGGCTGGAGCCTCGATGGGAGAATCCGTGGATCGATGCCGCGCGGAGAGCGACGACGATTGTTCGCGGATTTTTCAGTTGTCGGAGGATTAGAGCGACTAAGGCATGTTCACTTGGCTAATTTCCCAACCCACTGTGCACCCGAGTGATCGGACGCGAATTAACTTGTTTTGCCCACAGCAAATGCCTGACGCAACGACGTATTTACTCATTTTATATGGCAGTGTTGCTCAATCCAAGTAATTTCCCATGACCAGTTCACACATCATCCTCCGTCCAACTTTCCATCGTCGTGTTGAACTGTTTAAACCTCGTTGCTGCACCTCGCGTTTTCTACCTCTTTCAATTAAAGCTACTCGCGAGGACTTCGAAGCTCCCTCTCGGATCCATATTGGCAGCGATCGATCGCTCGATCCCCCAGCGTCATAACGCCGACACGAACACGCCGCTGTCCCATCCCCGACGCATAATTATACAGTCTGCGAGTGATTGTGCAAGGCTTGGGCGAGGCTAACGCATAGAATATTCAAGTCTCTTAAGTTTCTTCTGCCTAGTAGTAAATATTGTTATGCTAAGCGCAGTCGTTGTCACGCCTTCCCCGCTCAGCTACGGGCTCCTCTTCGTCCGCTTGCTCCTCTTCTCGCCTCCGTCTACCGATCTTTCACTCCCTCCCCGCCTTCTTCCCTTCTAGTCTTCTCTTTCCCCAAGTCCGCGTCAGGGAAATCGTCGCAATGGTCGCGTTTCACTCCGTCTTCGTCCTTTGGGCGCATTAAATCTCTCTTATCTGCAACAAAAGCTGCAATTTTGATACGCGTCCGTCGAGAGGCCTGGCCAATTTCCTCGATTTTCAGAAACCTGGAAGTTGCAACTCGTCCACTGGAATGCTCGCGATGACTGTAATCTAAAGATCGAAAGCGGGGGCACCCAGTAGTTCGATTGAAATTGGCGCTCGCTGTTGGCGGGCGATCATGGTGGATCGCACGACAAATCGCGCGAGGTGGAAACGAAACACTGTTATTCCAGCCTCCTCGGACGTCAAAATCGATCAGCACTCGTCAAACGGCTCGCAATTAACTCGCGCCAGATGTGGCAGCCTACTATTTCCTTATCGGTACCAACGATCGGCGCAACGAAATCAGTTTTCGTCCCGCGAGCTCGGAATCCGTCCGGCGAGATCTCTATCGCTCGATTCCTCGACCCCCTAACCGTCTCGCTGAAAAACAAGCTTCCAGGACTTTTGGTCATTTACATTCTCGCCGCGTAATTGCGCGGACGCGAGGGTCAACCGAGCATTCGACGATGGCTCGGAACAAAGTCGCGTAATAACAGTGATTACGCTTGAAGATCGAGCTACTTTCTCGTCCCGCCGCGCCGCGCCGCGCCGCGCCGCGCCCGCCACGGGGCACCGGCAAATTAATCGCGAAACTGGCTTTTTCGCTCCAAGTCTCACGACCATCGATTCACGTGGAATAGTTCGCCGAGCCGATCGATCCGGCTGGCCTCTGGCTTTACGAGCGTGTTTTCACTTATCACGTAGCAGCGGGCGGCCGTGGCGACGCGAGTCGCGAATCCACGCGCGGACGGTTCTCGCAATTAGAAAGTACGCGCGTATTTCGCGCGTAATCGTCGCCGCGAGAGATAATATCGCGTGGAGTTTCGCAACGACACGTAGCCGGTGTACAAGCTGCCCCCCTCTCTGTATACGCCCGGCTAATGGCGAAATTACAATGGGCCCGGGGAGCGGCGACGATCAATCGATAAGCCCAGGCGAGCTCGTCTCGTTGACTGTTATTAGACGGATGTATGCATGCACGCGGACATCGCTGTCGTCTGGCGAAACGAGAAAACGCTTCTTCACGCTATACCCTGCAATTGAATTGTTCCTGACTTTTAAAGAACACGCTGCGCGGAGGTAGACGTCGCTCCGTGGAAAGCAATCGGCGATGCACGGCTGCGTACGATGACCATTTTTGGACTCGGTACCCTTGAGCACAGAGGCAATATTCGAGATACCGAATATTGCGAGTGACACGAAGTCCACGGAGTATAGGTATATCGATGAAAAAGCGAGCGGCGTATGAACCAGCGATTCCATTATTCCCCAGTTTCCCGGTGACCAGGCTGAAATCAGCTTAGCCGTATCAGCGGCTCGTCGAAGAAAGCATTAGCAATCGGGTCGCCAAACGGGGAAACCATTACATGCTGGAGGTACGGCGAGCTCTCCGCGAGTGAAAGTCTGCCGCGTTACGTCGCTCCAGCCGAAAGGTACCGAAAAACTAGCGCCCGAGTAAAAACTCGCTAGTGTAACCGTCCACGTGGATAATCGGGCGCGGATTGCGCAACGGCTCGCGCGTTGTACGCCGGTAAATAACGAGCAGGTAGCTGCTATGGGACACTCGTTCACAATGAATTCCATTCTTCTCGAGCGGCCGGTCGTTAGCCGAGATGACGAGTCCGCGAATTCTCTTCCCATCAAATTCCCTGGCAGTCTCAGGCGTGGCGGAAGGGAATGGAAAGAAGGAAGGAAGTAAAAGAGCGGCGTCGCTTTCTCTCGGCTAGACCGACGTCGCCGCTATCCCACGCGGCGCTTTATTATCCTTCATTATCGGGGCACAAATTATAATCCGCAAATAGCGTTTGGCGTTTATGGTGGCAGCACCCATGAAAACTAACCAGCACTCTTTTATTCCGGGCGTATATCGTCGGAGCCGTCGTCGGGTCGAACAATGCGCTCGTCCCACGCCTGCGCCACGTCGCGCCGAGGCGACTCGACGCTCCGCACCGCTCTGCTACGCTCGGGCCCGTGTCGAGTCGCGGGGCACCGCGAATATAATTCCCGATCGCGGCTAGGAAATCCCACCTTAACACGTGTACGATCAAACGACCGCGGAACCTAATTTATCGTCGCGCCACGGCCGCGAGAGACCCGAGCCGACGCCTAGACAATCCAGAGAGAAATTAGAAGTGGCCGAGCGGCGGTTTCGTGGGCGTAATTGCCGCGACATGCGACGCGGCAGGCCGAGGAGCTGCCTTTCGGCTTCGACGTTCCCTCCACTTGTCGATATTAACTTAGATCTGCTGGGCTGATGGTAATTGGAGTAATTTGTGGTTCAGTTCGTTCTGGATGCAGATGGTTCTAGTTTTAGAGAATCGTAAGTTGGAAATGGAAGGACGCGATGCCTAGATAGGGACATACAAGCGACAGGGATCGATAGAGGACCCTCCAATGCCAGACGAACCGCCACATCCTCTTTCTTTTCTGTCTCAAGAGACGGCGTCTCAAGTTTCAAAGTTTCGGGGCGAAAGTAGCGAGTCTCGTTCGGGGATTCTGCGGTTTCCGCGACACGGAAATCGATATATCTCGCCGTCCAAAAGGAAGAAAGCCCTGCGATGCTTCTGCGCTCACGTGAACAGGGAAGCATTAAAGCCCTGGCGATTGAGTTTCTTGGGGTAACTCAGGGAACGGACAAGAAAATCTGCGGACAGGACAGAGTTGGTCGGTGCGGTATCGTGCCGCTACGTTGCTCACAGTTGGGAATCACGCGATTGATCGTCTGGAAACTGCAATCGCCATCGGCTCCATTTCGAGTCCATCGAAATCGTAGGTTTCTAGGTATAGTTAAAACTGACCACTGTGGCCGATGCTTGTCAACGCAAGGGGAGTACGTACTATCTTTCGCCGAATCGCGACGAGTCTTGAATGAACCACGACCACGTTCGCGGCCCACGAGGTAGACCTGTCGCTCTCTCGACTCTGCACGTGCCATTGTGCACGGAACAAAATACGGTACGATATACATACGTCCGTGGACTCGTCTGTCCCGCCTTGTGCTTTCTATGAGAGCGACGACGCGTTTAGAGCCCGTGTGTGCCCCACAGTCGGCGTGGGTCGGGCATTGTTCCTTCGACGGACACCGTTTCCCAGTGAATCGCTCCACGGCGACTGCGAAATCTTATTTGCGAAATGCAATTCGCGCGCGTAATAATGCCACCGCGTCGAACTTGCGCTCTCTCCCCTCTCCCGTTTTCTCCTCTATCCAGCGTGTCAGATGAGAAACGTCATCCCCGGACACGTTCCCCCTTGCAAAACGTGGCTTTCGTCCCCGTGCTTCTTCACTCTAGGAAACGCCGTATCATTAATCGTCCGCGCGCGCGTCAAGGAAATGCGAAGGGACGGTCGCCCGAGAACCGGCCTTTACGTAATCTCGATTCATCCTCGGAAACGCGCGCTGTCGCGGATGTAATTAGCGCCATCCAACGCGTAATTAACGCGGCTATCGTTGGGATGGAAAAAACTCGATATCATTGGTACGAGATGTCTGACGCCTTATCCACTTCTTTCCCTTTGATGGGCGGACGCGTGGATCGAAGGTAGGTTTTCTGGAAAGTGTCGCTCGTGAAACGTAGAGAATATGCGTACATAGTTGGAGGACGCAAGAAAAATGATGGAAGAAACGTGAATGAAGCGACGGTGGTAGCGGGTAATCGTCACTGTCATTTCTGCGCGCGGTATCAGCTGAAGCAGCGAGGTGAAAAAGCGAGCATACAGCAACGGCCATTAATATTGATTACTCTTTCCGAGTAGACGAAGGTAGGAAAGGAGAAAGGCATAATAGGAGCACGTTCCTCGCGTGCGTTGCGTACGATATTTACATTGTAACGGGGAGCTGGTGTGTCGATGACCTCGTATCTTCGGTTATACATTCCTGCTCGTCCAACTGCTAATGCGATACTCCTAATTAGTATAACGAGCCGCATTTGCTCCATTGTGCTGAGTTATTGCTGATAATTATTTCTCCACCTATGCGAGGAAGCTCCTCGCGTTTAACTTCTCGCGTCTAAGAATTCTTTCGGAGTATGTTTGAGATCTTCATACTCGGCTGGCCTCCTACACAGCGGAGCGTGCTCGTAACAGGCTCGCCGTGGACGCAGGCTACATTGGGTTTAGGAGGCATTGCCGCCGAACCAGATAAAGCCTCAAACCTACACAGTAAGGGATCGACGCGTTCGGGTCATAAATAAGACATTAGAGTAGCTCGCGGGAGGAAAAATAGGATTCTGAATAGGATCCTCGGTTGCCGAAGCAAGTTCTCTTGCTGCGGCCGGGTGCAACGATCCCGTGTTGTTCAGAAATGGCATTTCAACGCGCGGACTACATGCACACCTGCGCAACACAGTCACGCGAACGTGTGCACAAGCATCTCTAGTAAAGCCGCGAACCGCTGCGGCTACTCGTTAAAATACACCTGATTACCGAACATTATCGTGCCGAGGGGGTAATGATCGCGGTGCTTGCACGTAATAGAAATCGTTCGAGTCGAACGAGAGAAGACGGGCTCGGACTCTCGCCGCGAATCGTCGTTCTCTCGTCGAAAATCGCGGCCCGCGCGCACACACGCCTCGTGCGCCGCCGGACTTTTTCTCGGCTCTGCGAACAAACCGCCGCGTCCCGCAATTACCGGATCGTTGGCGTCGTTCAGCGACAATAGACGCGATTCCAGTTTAATCGCCGCAAAGTGGCCCGACTTCATTTCACCGGCATTATGGTAAACTGTCGTCTCACGGTGTTTTTCATCGGCTAGAAATTTCACCAGCTCGCCGCGGCAACGCGGCTCATTTGCATGAACGCGTGTTTTACGCGCCGAGGGGGCCCCGTTGTTCCACTTCGCCTCTGCTCGCCGAGAAAAACCCGTCGACAATGGCAAAACGACCCCATGGAATGAGAAAGTGCGTGCCTCCGATCGCGGGCAGCCGCGCGGTATTGACCCTGATAGATGCGATGCGATTTGAAATTTTAATTGGAACGTTCTTTCGACGTCGTTTCTTTCGATACCGCTCCGGCGTCTTGCGCCAATTAGCGAAGGGAATGTAGGACAAGGAACAGCTAGAGGGTTTCGTGTTCTGCCATCGATTCTCCCAAGTAAAACATAAATTGCTTCCTTATGAGGGAATCGCGAAAATAGCCCGGTGAAAGTGATCCCGATTACACGTTAATTCCCCCACCTTCTTTTTCTCCATTTTCAATCAAGTGTACAGCTGGCAGGCTACATCGATCAGGAATCAGGAAACGCGAGATCTGTTCCTTTCAAATTCTCGGAAATCCATTCGTCCAGCTTGGCTGTGATTTCAGGAGTCAGGATGTCTCTCCAGCCCCGCATTTTCCCTGCTCTGAGGTAATATCGTGGTTTGATGGCTGATATCTCTTTGGGATAGGACACGTTCACCATGAGATTCGTTTAGAACTATTCGAAAGACACGTGACGAGTAAGTTTCGCGATATCCTCGTCGCTGTAGCGTTTGCTTAAGAACGCCGATACTCGTTTTACGGTTCCTGGTATGTCCTGGAACGCGGAGAATCGCCAGACTGTGTTCTAGGAAACGATAGATTGGCGTGGGCTGACTGTACACTGACTTTTACTACTTCCGTAGAAGAGGACTAGCAGATTTGGACAGTGACGCTGGTACCAGGCGGTTTTCACGTATTTCCAGTAGGTCGACCATATAACTTGAAAATATAAAGATCCAGAAATGGATAACGACAGCAATTTAAGGAAAGTGGACGAAAACTAAAGAATCTACTTAAAACGTTGCTATTTTTGCATTTATTTATCAAGTAGATAAAAGTCTACTATTAGTATCGGACAGATAAGGTGACTCACACAAGTCTTTCATGATGTAATCGCAAAACAGCGTCAGACCTCCTTGAAAATCCACGACCTTGTTGCTCTGGAAAAATTATAGCAGGATACCATTACGTCTTTAGAAAATTTCGTATCATATAAATGATCTGAAAGTATCGAACGGTGGAACGAGTGTTACGTTGATGGAGTGCTAAATATCATACCTTGTAGCTGCTCTTTCGTATGTTAGGTATGAGTTCAAAGAGCAAGTGTGAGTTGATGAACCTCGGCGAGTACACAGAGGCCAAGGAATCGAGGCTCAGAGCTGCGAAGCGTCCTCCCGCGTTCTTTCTATACTCCTCTCCTACGATCACGTCGAACCCGAACAAACCAACACTCGCATCTTACGATTAGATTTTGAACGTAATCAATGCTGGGTACCAAAACGTACGCAAAATTCTAATCACCAGACCGCGATAAGCCGAGGGTGCACGAAGCATGAACACACATCGCGATAATTCAGTACTTCCGCGGATCATCAATAATTCATAAG
The DNA here is from genome assembly GCA_963932335.1 of Andrena marginata. Classification (NCBI taxonomy): domain Eukaryota; kingdom Metazoa; phylum Arthropoda; class Insecta; order Hymenoptera; family Andrenidae; genus Andrena; species Andrena marginata. Next base: position 11,209,436 of record OZ010660.1, read on the forward strand.
AGTTCAAGATCCGTTTCCTACGGTTCTACGTCCTCTAAAAGAATCAGCCACTCACTCGAAGAAGGAGAACCTCTCTATCAGAGCACGTTCCCTCGCTTCGCCAAGATCCACATCGTTGGCCACCAGCCACCATCAGCTCCGTCATCAGCGTGGTACCTAAACAGATTCGACGAGTGTCTTATTCCTCGAACACCTGAGAAAATAAGCTTCCAGGCATTTACCCGATCTGGGCATGGAGCAGACACAAATATCCTCCGGGCTAGAACTGGAACTCGCGCAATTGCGTTTGAAATTTCGCGTAAGAGCCCGGCATTAGCCAGTCGCTCTCTCCTACTTAAAGGAAGCCGTTCTCCGTCCACGGGAACATTTTAATCAATTCCTCGTTTAGCCGTGGCTCGAGCGGTTGGCGCTCGCTGGCTGGATTCGGTCGTCATCTTCCATTGGCTGCGCGCGAATAACAATCAGCGGGCAATATAAACGATTGCCGTGGAGGGAAGGCGAGTAACGGTGAGCTGCGTAAAACTGAAGCGTAATGGCGCTCGAAACTCACCGTCGCGGCTAATAAAGTCGGAGTGGCTGGCGTTATTACCGGCTACCTTGGACGTAATAGTGTAATGGCGAAATTGGTGTGCCAGGGTAGCCACGGGGCTCGTAACGGGAAGGAAGGAGAAACAATTCCTTCGGTCGCTTTGAAATGTACGAGGAAGTAGGAGCGTAGGAGGAAGGGAAACAGCCTGGACCTGGCAAGTCAGAGGGAGGGTTGAAATGTGACCAGATTTGAGGTTCATGATCCTGTTACCTGTTTCTTCAGGGCGTATCCGTAGTTCCGTTCCGATTGTCGGAAAATCCTTCTTCAACAGAGTCGTAAATTCCGTCTTGCTACAATCAGCAACAACTTACAGAACGGATGATTCCCTTTAAACTTAATAAAAGGATCTGGTTCGAGGAAGGCACTGAATATTCAATATTAATCACACTTTAACATTTAATTTGATCTAAACTATGGTTAACAACAGAGAGGTGTGATTCGTACAATGTCTAGAGACCAACTGCCTGGTCTCTCTCTGGGCACAGTCCACCCGGAAGCAAGGGGAACAGGGGTATACCCTCTAGAAGGCTGGTGGAGTCAAATCGTCACCGTCGGCGACGATCTCAAGGCGGTCGAAATAAATAAACAACGCGAGACTCTACGAAGCCTCGTCGAATAAACAGAATCATCGATAACTGATACGAGGCGAAATTCTCGGACATCTTAGCTTTAATTAGAAATTAAATCGTGACCTACTAAACACGGACACCCCCGCCGCGTCATTGTTCGTTTCGGACTCGAGCAGTACAGGGAAGAAGTGGAAGACGCTATGTTTCGTTCGATTCATCGTTGGATTGGCATTATAGACGGACTGAAAATGAAGTGTGACACAGTGGTCGTCGCTGTATTGGCCGTGTATACACGTAGTTGGGATTGCGACACGCCCAGCCACGAGAGCAACCAGGAAACGACTACGTGTGTACCGTCCTGGCAATCCTACGTAACATATTTATGCAGCCACGTAGTACGCGCGTACCGTGAGCGAGTTGAGCAGCCTCTGGTTCGCTCAAGCCGGCGTACACCGCTCGGTATCGCGCATATTGGACATCACAGACATTCCATCGACCGGTATATGAATATACATACCTGAACGCACAGGCGAGATCTCCTGCAGTGGTCGACGGATCGCCGTGGCACGCTACTCTCGCCAGCCTCGCAGAGATCCTCGGGATTCCCTCGCACTCGATTATATTTCGTGTCCCGTGTCGCGAAACGGACTCACAGCGTGCTGACAAGAAGGATTTTTATCGGAGAATCTATACACCCTCAGATTCGGAGATCCGCGAGAGATCCATGGGAAGTTTCTCAGTCTCCCCGTACCTACCGTTCTTCCGCGCTGGAAACTAGTGCAATCGCGCGTGACACACATTCTCTATTCAACTGTTATCGCTATCTGCGAGTCAGGGTTATCAGAGGTGCGCTCGTTGCACCAACGAGCCTTACGCGGCGAATTATTAGAGCCGCTGACGGCCGAACAATGTTTCCAGCCCGTTCAATTTCCCGAGACTAATTGTTTCAAAGTTCGCGATGAGTGATTGCCGAGGGAGGAACAGGCCGGGCAGCCATAGCCAGCCACCCAGTAGGGCCGTGCCCTTCTCGCTCGTGTAATGCATGTGCTCTTTATTCTCCCGGTTCGACCTCGAGATTATCATTAAGACGTTGCAGCGGTACTACCGACGCAGCGAGAGTATGGGAGATAGATGATGGCCGCGGGAGGAGGGCGAAGGAGATTACAGAGAGGAAGAGAAAAGAGGAAGAAAGCGAGGGCCTCGCCCCGTTGTCGAGCGGCAAACAGCTAATGACGGGATTAAATGAAGCTCACTTGACCCGGCCAGGGACGAGGATCTCTGGAAAAGAGCTGCTCTCCGTGACAAAGCCCGGCCGTGCACAATGGATTTCAATAACTTCCGCGTTAATTATGTCGTTGAATGGGAACACAGGCGTTTTCAACGTCGATCCTTTGCCGCCCGATGGGCTCCCTTCTCTGCTATTGTTGTCAGCCATCGGATAGGGCGGAGAAACAATGAGCGAAGCAAGTTTTAGAGCGTTTCTTCTTGAAGAACGCAGTATCCAGACACTGCGAATTACAAAAGAACGAAACGATCGGGAGTTCCTTTAAGTTTAATCATTATACACGGCGCTCGGGTACGATTTCTAGTCCGTTTCATAACTAAAGAACCCCCGCTGCTATTCCCCCGTTGAATTTCGTGTATCCGTTCGCCCGTCGCGAAACGCGAGGATCCTCCTCGAGCTCTCCGTCCATCGATCTTCGGGCTCGATCGATAACTTACGAACGGTATTCCTTTCCCTGGCGACCTTCGCCATTCCACGATCGAATCGAATCTCGGGGGACCTTCGATCCTTCGATCCATCGATCCCGTTACTTCTCGCGCGTACGCACACCTTCTCCAACGGCGGTCATCTTGGCGGAATGCATCGCGAACGACACACGCGCGTTGCTGCGCGCTCAAACACGCCGCAACGCGCGCGCTCTCCTCCCCACTGTGTCGCGCGAGGATGATCTCAAAGGTTAACGATGTTCCACGCTTCGCTCGCAGATCTTCTCCGATCGTTGGAAAAGGTGAGGGGAAGCTGGTGCCTCGATCGTTCGTGAAATCTAGAAAAATGCCGAGGATCAAGGACACCGATCGTCGCTTCGTTTCGCGACACGCGATTCGCCGCGATCTTTCTGCGAACAGATCGTTTTCTAGGGCTTGCGTAATCCCCTCGACATTTTCCTTTGTCGAGCTTTGAATCAGTCGCTTCACTCTTTGCTCCCGATGTTACGTAACGGAGCGGCTCGTCGCGCGTTACCACTTTTTACTTTCAAGGTGGATGGGGTGATTTCAATTGGAACTTACGAAGAATTGTGCGGAGGATCGAAGGGGAATGAGGCGGAGGTTGAAAAGTAGGATTCTATGATACTTCTCGATTCTTCTCGCTGTTGTAGGAAGCCTTGAACCTATAGCACGATGTACTAGACGGGTTGGAGTGCAATGTACATATCTGCATTTTAACGCCCGTTCAATCAGTCGAGCGATTCTTTCTGAAAGCGTGTGGTGGCATTATTATTGCCATTGCAATGTTTATTAACGGTGGTACACGCGCCGCTCGGCACACGCATTAATCTTGCCCAGCCGCGAGATAAGCAAACGGTCGCGTCACTTCCAACGACTGTCTGCATATTATTTACGTCATCGATAAATCTTCTTAACGTAACATTAACGGCGACCGTGATAGAATCGTCGGCCACGATTAATCGACTTTCGTGCACAGAGCCCGCGCGGGGCCACGTTCCATGATGAAGAGTCGTAGGTTTTTAGGGGGGGAAGAGGATCGTTGCGATTGAAATCGTGATGGGGTATGTGTAGAGACGTCACTGTTCGCGAAAATTGAATTAGACAGGTAGACATTTCACGCGAGTACACAGGAGGATCGGAAGGGGTTGCGAGTCTCGTTAAACCGCGTATCCCCATTTCCAAACTTTTCACTCGGCTCGGTCCCCACGGCCGTCGAATCAGATTACTCCAATCTGGCAACCACTTAAGATCGACCTTCTGCGATCCCCTGTTAGCCAGCAGCGTGGTAATGAAAGCAGCCACCGGCTCCCCGGCCTAGCAGCCTGGCAATTTGTAACCGGGGCGAAGTCAATTAATAAGGACATCGGCCCATTAATTCAATTGTGCCAGGGCGGAATCGAGCCGCTCCCCGCCGTCTAAACATCGAGATTTATTGATTACGAAATTTCCTCGTGGCGGAGCACGCGAGCTCCCGAGTATTAAAGGTCTCCAGGAGGTCGCGCGCGGTTGCTAACGATCGCTAGCGGATGGAATCGTCGACGAGCGTTGGACGAAACCCGCGAAGGCGCTGCGAAAGCCCCATGACACCTCGTTCGTCACAGGAAAATGCCAAAATTGGAAAATATCGATTCCTCGGTCGGGTTTGGCTCGGGGATCGCGCGCATTAGCTGGGTAATCTGTCGAGGGAAGGTTAACCTTTCGAGCGTAACCTTTCGCGCAAATTGCCACTCGGCGGACGTCTGAGATGCTCCAATACGCACCGCAGAAGTTCGATCGGGCGATCCCTGGTTGGTGAAATTCTCATCCAGCTTCGGGAATAGCTGAAGGAAAAAGCGATCGCATTCCGTTGCGAGGCGGCGGAGTCTCGTTAGCATCAGGCCTATAGGAATTCCATCGGAGGAAGGTGCGTGGACGCGCCGCGTGTAAACTCATCTCGCGAGGCGCAAAAGGCACTAGGCTCGGCTCGTGTGCATTCCGTCACGTTGCAGGGGAGGAGCCGCTCGCGCCGCGCCGCGAGGAAATCCCTGGTATTCTAATCAGTTTCTAGCCCCCTACCCCTTCTACCTCCTCGTATCCCCTCGTATCCCCTTGGCCAGACGACCGACAAAGCTGCTTCAGGGAAATCGATGGATCGGTAGTCACGGCGTGTCGTAATAATCATTAAACGAATATTAAATTCCCAGGCGGATTAGAATGTTGAGCAGCCATCGATTGGGATCGATGAGCCGCGCGTTGAATGGAGATTCACCTGGGGTTGGTTGGCTCGAGCTGGCATTGGAATATTCGAAAGTTCGACTCGGTGTAAGCTGTGCCAAGTAAAAGTCGAGACGGCTCGTACTTTCGGTCAAGTGTAATTCCAAGCAGAATCTGGCATCAAGCACAAGTCTTGGCTATCAGAACTCACGCCCGTTACATTCTGGACCAATGACTTAGGCTTAGCTCGCGTGAATCAGACGGTGCATAACTAGAGCCAGCAGCAATTTAGATGAACGCACCAGATACAAGTTAGGACCAGCACGACTCGAGCCACGCGCGATTTAGACGAAATTACAAGCTGCAGCTTGCATAACTTGTGCCAGGCATTACTTGATCGGCCATAACTTAGGGGCTGGCATAACTTAATCGAATTATAAGTTAGATCGGTCGGTTACGGGGCGACGGTAGTAGATTAAGGCTAGCCTTGCCGCATGGTAGATGGGAATCTAGCATAATCGAGACGGACGATAAATCGAAGCTATCAGAATTTGATCGTACACGGCTTGGCGAGGGATCGAGCTTCAATTTCGCCCGTTTCTAATTTAGTCCCCGCGATTATCGTCGGCGAGAGCGGCTATTTGTCGCTGAAATCCCAATGAGCGTGCAGGAGGAAGGGCGTCGCGTCGCGTCGGTGGCTCATCCTCTGGCCACGGGGCTCTCGATGGGTTCCGGTTTTATCGATCGTTTTTCAGTTCCCCTGGACACCGGTGGGACCTGTTTTCACCGATGAAAAGTTACCAGATCGTTCAGCGTCGACGACGATACGCCCGACAGACCCCCGTTGCTTTTCCAGATGGAACTGGTCGACCGTGCGAAAACGACAGCGCAGAATCGCAAATATACATATATACACCTTCCCGAGGGAGAAAAAGAGCCTCGCAGCCGTTCCTACGCAGCTTTCTTTAACTCGTCCCCCATCGTCGCCGGGTTAGGTCTCTCGGACGAATCGACAGGAACGCTTAACCGCCGGGTATTTTTAGGCGGCGATGCTCCCGATCAGCCGTTCGTCTCGTAAATTACACCTGGACGAGGGTAGCCCTGGTATCTGACCCGTGATCTCGGGGCGCGACGCTGCGTACGTAGCGGACAGAGACGAGGCCGGACGGGGGCCCGATAAGCGTCGCTAATTTCCGTAAATTCGCCAGCGACTCAACCGGGGCGTTACGTTTTAATTGCCGCAATTAATTAGACCCGGATCGAGCCGGACTCGAGGCCCCTTAAGTGGATATCTCCACGGCGCGGGAGAACCTTGGCAGGCCCCTTCCAGACGGCCTCGCGCGTCCCTCGCGGACGGAAGGTTGCCGAGGAAGCTGTCGAAGACGAAGTCGTCGGAAGACACGCCGGGGTGTGTTCGACTAACCGGGCAGCAGGCCGAGCAACGTCTATAAGCAAGACGGGGAAAGCTCGAGGACGAGGAAGGCTGATCGGCGTGGGGAGAAGGAGAGGGCAGGAAGATGCGGAGGAAGATGAAGAGACCGCTACGGGGCGCGACAACTCGTGTTTTACATAAGCAACGCGGATCTTATCTCTGTTCTGGTACGCTCCGGACACCGCAACCGGGTCACGAAGAAGCTGGGTACCAGATCCCGGGGACCCGGACCAGGCTTGTTTTTATTTTTATTTTCTGACGTACAGCCTCCTTGCGCTTCCCCTGGTCGCTTCTTGCGCCTCTTGGCACCTTGTTCCCCGCCGTTTTCTCGCTCGCACGGAGGTGGACGGCGTTTTTACCGGACGCTGAATCGAGCAGTATCCGAGGCAATTAGCGCGAGCGGACGAGAGAACCGAATCTAGGGAGCGTGGCCCTGAACACGCATCTCTATGAATTTCATCAGCCACCGACGCCTCGCAGCCGCATTCTTCCACGCGACTTGAGTCGCGAGGCGCGCAAGTAGAAACGGACGGACACGGAGCGGACACCGAGCGGGGCCCGGCCACGGCTGGCCGCAATCACGCCGCGAGAGTTAATGACATTCCGAAGGGGCCGTTCGAAATAAATCAAAAAGCGTATGTATCCGCGCGAGGACATCTCGATGGGACCCTCGCCCGCTAATAAATACGTCGTATGAACAAAAACCCACGGAGCGGGGCGGTTTCTCGTGTACATAACGGCCGGACAACACCGGGCATGATGTATCGCCGCGTTGGACAAGCCTCGAGCCCTGTGTACCGGGCATAATCCGCCGGGCTATGTGGAGCACATTGCTGCGGAGAGCCAGCTTAATAGAGGCGAGCGCCTGTCCAGTCACTCCGCTCGATATATCTCGAATTTTATTTTACAGCGACCACCAGCCTCCCCATTTCCTTTTCGGGCATTAATCGCCCCCTCGACTCGGTCGATCCCTGTCGGAAGCTGGCTCAAGGACCGAACGGAAGTCGTGCGGCCGGCCGATACGCCCGCGGTCTAATTTAAACGGTCATAAATCGCTGTTTTAATTAACCCTCTGTCCTTGCGTCCTCTCCGCCGCGTGCAACGAAGAAACTTCCACGTTCTGCTTTACGTTTTGCGGTTTCTGGACGCGTCCAAGGCCTCGGAGGCCTGTTTTCTGGACGGCGATACGTAATGTGGAGCACCGAAACCAGATCGAACGTACGGTGGTGGTCAAGGGACTGGTTAAAATTGATACTTTTATGGGCGTATCGAGACGCGGGTTAATTTAATGTTAACCATCGTGCAATGTACCCGTTGCTCGCACCCGGAAGCTTTCCTTTGCCTCGGAAATCCTCGGGGATCCTTCAGAGCACTCGCAGAAACGGTATTCGAGGCTCGTCTTATTTAAAAACTCAGGTATCTGTGGCTTTGCGAGCGCCATCGATGAAATAAAGGCCAGGAATGTCGCGGAGGATCTGCTGCGAATGGAATTTCGCAAGAGGAAAAAGGTGCTCGAGTCGCGAGATCAAACAAACACGGGAGATTAGCCTGCCTGTTTGAAATCTATCGCGATTCAATCCGTCTGTCGTTACGCAACCGCGGAGCACGTGCGACGCGTGTTTTGCGCCTGTAGTACGCGCTTGTGGGCTCGCCTTAATGCCTCCCACGTACGTAATGCCCGCCGTAGCGTATAAACAAATAACAAATTGTAGTCGCCGGGCAACAAAGTAAACCGAGCCAGGAGCGTTGGACACGTTTCATGGATCGCTGTGCCTGAACGTCAAGTGTACTTAATTGTGCGGTCTCCATTCAGCCGTGACAAGAACGCGGATAGTAGAAAGTAAGACGCCGTGCCAGCCGAACTGGAATTTCGGTCGGGCCGCAGTCGTTTCTAAATCCCCCGTTTTATTAGCGCCCAACTATCGTAGATCCTCGAGATCCCGTGCTTTTTCCTCCCAGAGAATACGATCGCAAGGTTCTCAGCTGCTTGAGAACGATTGAGCGTGCACGTTTTCCGCACAAGGAAATGATTCTCTGAGCATATAACTTTATAACCGTCTGGGAACTCAAACTCCAAGAAATCATCCCCCGGAATCATCCCTAATTTCTTGGAGTTTCATCACTCTAATAACGAACCTAAAAGGCGTACCGATCGTTCGTAGGACCGCGGTACCGCCGCGAGCAAACAGCGACGCATAATTCAAAGCGCGCCGCGGTCCAGGCAGCAATTTTTCTCGCGCGCAGACCAGCGACATTATTCTCGAAACGCGGGAGGTTCATTTGCCGAGGCGCATCTTTCTGCGGCCGCGCGGCCATATTTCTCAACATCCCTCGGCTCGCGTGCACGCGAAAATTTACATTTTACAAATACCCCTGTACCCCTTACTGTTTCGTGCCTCTCCCCTGCCCCGTGCCTCGCGGAGGAGGTCTCGATTTAACGGGGATTTCTGCCTCGATCTCTCTCCTCCTCTCCTGCCCATTTACTGAGACGCCCGCGTTACCCACGGCGCAGGCTCTTCTTGTTTCATGCGGCGCTTGATTAAGCGGTATAAGAGAGTCCCGCTGACGAACCTTTACCGTTACGCTGGCTCTTTTATTGCGAGGGCAGGCTAATGAACCGCTTCCACCACGCAAAAATCTACATTTAACAAATTTTTCGCCGCCGAGCCGCGCGATGGGATAAACGAGCGGACGGGGATAATTTAAGGCACCCCCCTCGCGATGTTTCTCCGGCCTTAACGGCCGGTCGTTCCCGAATCTCCACGATCGTTCCGCCGCCTCTTGTCTCTTACATTATTCGAGTTCCGTACGTTTCATGCGCGACTCCGCCGCTCGGGGCCACGGTTACGAGCGTTCCTGCGATTCGGTGATTCGTATCCTTTGGGCTAATTCGTGGCATCTCCTTCGACAAATTGGGGTGGTGGGGTACATACTTATACAGCCAGTGGAATTCTGAGGCATTGCTCGCACTTGGAGAGGCAACTCTGTGACCCGAACGACATCCACCCCTCATTTTATACCGTGAATAGTTTCTATGGTTCAACTATTCCGTCGCCTGACCCAGAATCGCGGCGATCCACGGCGCGCCGGACAGCTCGGTTTCGTTTTACGAGGCGAGAACTATTCGCGGACATAGTAATAAGGCGTTATTCCGTCGGAAGCACCGCGTTTACGAGCGGCCGCTCGAATAGCAGGCTCGTAACGTGGCGATCTCCGGCCTCCGCTGTCTTCGTTGCGCTCGAAAATGACACGTTTCCGGGGGAAATAACGCCGATGCACGCTGGACCCGCGCTAGCGCCCTCAAACGCTCCGAAATCGGCGACAAAGTAACCACCGGAAGATTTTATTCGATCCATCGCCGCCGCGGTGGTGGCGGCCACCTTGCCGCGTTCGTCCGCGGTTTTTACTGTCGCCCGTATACGACGCACTAAATTATCCCCGTGCAATAAAACCGTGTACGCGGCGCTGAACAAATAAACGCGGAATTACGGCGAAACCTGCCTCTCCCCCCCCCCCCTCTGGCTGTCCGCGCTCGTGAAAGCCGTCGAAAATGGCCGATAAAAAGGTCATTCTGTTACGTGGACGTTTCCTAGCTGCAGATATTTATTCGAATCGTTGCCGCGGCGAGATTTACTATTTGGAAAGAGTTATCAGTCGTAAAACGAGGGAAACGATAGGAATCGAAGTAGAAAGAGCGGGAAGAGGTTGGGGCGATTGTTAAACTTACTGCGTACAGGCGATTGAATAATGGCCCCTTGGATCGTGATTAATGGGTGACTTGTGGTTTTTTCTTGCAGCCAGAGACGGTCCCTCAAGCGAGGATCGACATGACCCGCGTCTTGGAGGTGGCCGCTGCCGAGGACATCACCGGGCACCCTTACAGCCTGGCGATCACCTCCCCCGAGGGTGTGACGTTCGTGAAGGGCACGTGCCGCGAGGAAACCAGATGGTGGGCTGACGTGCTTCAAGTCTATTCCAGGAACAAGGTTGGTCTTGCGTCTCTGGTGATATTCACGTATTTACACCCGTACGAGTCATCAGAGATGAATAATTTGGCCCGCGAGTGGTGCTTCGGTCCTAGACCTCGCGACGCAAGTAGTAACCGTCAATAATAAAAGTGGCGCCCGGTGTCTGATCTTATTCGCTGCGTAGGAAATGGTTTCGAGGGATCCATTAATCTTCCTTTGACTATGGAAGATGGAATCCTCCGCTCCGAGTGTACCTGCACGGCGGAGTAAAAGAAAGAAAAAGGTGTCCTCGTATCGTGTGATAGAGATCGATGAGCTTCTCCATACTCTGCTGCTCAATCTCTGGGTAGAATTTCATTTCTGTCGAATTACAAATAAGCCACGGTGTCCATGCAACGATTTACACGTCTGATGCCCCGGGGCCTGAAAAAGAAGCCACGTTTTATTGGCGGGGCTGCTGTCATTCGTTGATTACGGTGCACTCGCATAATCATTACTACATCCTTCAGCGTCATGCTTGTTACGCGTGCAGTAATACCAGTCGCGGCCAGACGCGACTTGTCTCACCGGCGGAAATAGCTTTAATAGGGCGCGGTTTCAAACGTCTCGGGGCAGCGATTCGGGAAAAACGATACGCGGGCCGTAATTATCCGCGCAACTACATTTTCCGCGTGTCCACCCTGTCCGAACGGTCTCGTTTTTCGCCTCTCCTCGAAACGGGAAGCTGCGCGTAACCCGTTGGGATCATGGCGGAGCGATCTTTATCTCAGGCGCAGAAATCGTTCGATTGATGTAGTGCATTTTGATCGAAACTTGCCACTTGGAGCGGCAAGTGGATTGGGCTTGGCGATCGGACGTTCCGCTCGAGATGCCGGGCTAATCGTTGACTTTGTTTTAATCGTTGCTCCGACGAGTTTCACCTTTAATGGAGAATCCTATAAACAGGAAATTGAACTCCCATGGAAAGGGGCTGCGGTTATACTTTAGCTGAGACCCCAGCCCTAATAAACATTCTACGCGATGCTTTGTAAATGTCCAGGTCGCAGTTAACGCGACAGAATCGGGGATCCGGCGCGAGGAGTTAATTCCCCGATGGCATCGGGGAGGACGATGAAGCGAGAGAGGAGAAACGTGCTCGGCAAAAGTGCGATAATGCTCGATCATTAGTGCGAGCTGTCGCTGCGTCGCGCTCGTTACCGCTCGAAATAATGCCAGTTGTACGCTAGTTGCCGCGGCGAAACTGCTTTTCTGCGATTCACCGGCCGTTCAGCGCGCCTCAAAGGGCTCCTTCTCCACCCGAGTTCTTCGCTCGTTTCTTTTCGCCACTGGCTGGAATGGCGGAGGCGATTATGCAGCCGACGGGCAGAAGGGGAGCGATGACGGACCCGATGCTCGAGCCCAGGGGATGGGTCGTCGATGTTTGTTAATTCTCCGGGCCGATTCAATTCGATCTCGGGGCGATTCACTCCACCTGACAGCCATTCACCATTCCGCGGGATTAGCTTTGTACAGAGGCGTTCGCCATTCAATCAATTTTAATTGAACGAGGGCCACGGGTCTATCCGTCCCCTCGGCTCTAATCGTTCCCAATCGTATCGATCTTCCTGCTCCCAGGTCCCATTGAATCGCGCGGGAAATTTTGTGCATCGAGGCTGATCCAGATGTAGGGCTATTTTGAAAGGCGAGCTCCAGCGAATTAATGCCGGCGTTGAAACGATAAAAGAGCCCCATCGACTTTATCTTCGGTGTGATCTACGCGGCCGCCGAGGTGTTCGCTCGGAGTTCGCAGCGATCGATCGAGAATCGTGTACCCTGTCGCCGAGGGACTGTCATTTGCCACATTAGTTGAAGTGTTCGACAGGGACGTGGATCGCGTTGCTCAAGCGATGATCGATCGCTGAAATAGGGGCGCTCCTCTTCTTCCATGCGTGGGAGATAAAAGTCCCGAGTTCGACGGGCGTCCAACTTTTTCTCACCGAATTCCTCCGCGTAGATTATAAAGGACAGCTTGATCTCTCGTGACGCGTATTCAAATCTTCTACGTGGAATCTCCAAAGATTCGACTTTGTGTTCCGAGATAATCCACGGTCCTTGTAACCCTTCCAGAGGCGACAGACGCGCAGCGTGACGAACGTACTCGTTAACGACGCTGCTACCTGCAACACCGTACAATGTTTCATCACTTTGAAAGGGGAATTTTTCATCGATCCGATCGGTCGTCCTCGCGCGGACCGTTTAGGATCCCGTGGTCGTTCCACGCGCATTGTTCGCGAAGGCTTGCCGTCCGCGTCGTATCGATTCCGTTACGCAAGGAATGATCGATCGGCAAATGGAAACACCTCGTTGTCGTCGTCGCCCGGTGGACCTGCCGGTGTAAACGTACGGTTACGTTACGAGGCCAAGGCGACGCATACGTACGCCAACACGTACGGGAACGGTGAACGCGCAGGAAACAGGGCTCCCGTTTTATTTTTCGCTCCGGCTGTGTCGCGCGTTACGGCCTGCCCGTAAAAGACACGCGCGCACTGGCGAGTGCCAAGCGAAATGACTGGCGATCCTTGTGTTATTCCAAAGCGAATAGAGTGTTCTCCCGTGGCTGAACACCTGTTCGATCGCGCTCGGACGCGAGCTGCTCGCTAATTGCGAAGCCATTCGAGGAGCGGAGCGACGGAGAGAGGCCGTGACACGGCGATCGTGATTCAGAACTGTGCGTCGCAGAAAGTCCGCCCTTTAATTGGGGGAAAGCCTTTGCATCGAGTCAACGGGACCGTCACAGGCTTGGCGGGTCTCGGGACCGCCGTTTTCTAGAGCGCCGTAGTCTGTCAAAGCAGCATTTCTCGACTAGAAGATCAAGTATTACGAGGATCTAGCTCGCCATGGTCGATTGAATCGTTCATGTTCGCGTTCATTCGGCGTCGTATGCTACGCGCTCCCCGCTCTTATGAATTATGCACGCCGGGAAGAGCGGCCCCGCGGAATATTATCAGCGTTACTCTTATCTGCCGTTATTGCGGCCGCCTACCGCGACCTGGTCGCGAGCGATACATGCCCTCGTACCTTCGCCCACGTACAAATTCTACGGCATTCCGTCACGTCGATGCAAACGTTGTGAGAAAGCAATGACCAAAACGATTTTTTAATCCGCGCAGTCCCCCAGCCGCGATACTGTACTATCAAGCGCTGCTCACTTCATCCGCCATTGATCTTGTAGGAGCCGGAAAAAGAGAGCCACGGCGCCGGGAATCGAACCCGGGCCGTCCGCGTGCTGATCAGTCGCGTTTGCCACCACGGCTACGCCGACTCTCCACGCTCCCTGTCTTCCGAACTCCTCATAAATGGACGCCACCTAGGTGCTGCTACTAACTAAACAACTAAGGGTGTAGCACACACACTAGGCCGTTGCCTAAATGCCAGTATGCCTACTACAGTTCGGCCATACCTGACATATGCGCCGCCCTCGGCCATAATCCAAGGAGGCACGCCTAAGGGGTCAGGAATCCCACTTCTGAAATTGTAGGAGACGGAAAAAGAGAGCCACGGCGCCGGGAATCGAACCCGGGCCGTCCGCGTGCTGATCAGTCGCGTTTGCCACCACGGCTACGCCGACTCTCCACGCTCCCTGTCTTCCGAACTCCTCATAAATGGACGCCACCTAGGTGCTGCTACTAACTAAACAACTAAGGGTGTAGCACACACACTAGGCCGTTGCCTAAATGCCAGTATGCCTACTACAATCTACTTATTATAGAGTTAACGTGCTATGGAAACTAAGGGTGAGTAAACGCCTTGTATTGTTCTAGGGTCGACATAAACGGAACGCCACGTTCCCTGGCGGGCAGACGACCATCCTCCAGGTCACGCCAACTATCAGAAGTAAGTGACTGAGGTGTTAACATCTGCTTCTACTCCTCCGATTCACAGAACCGATGGTTCGTTAAGTGGTAATCAAGGACTTCATTGGGGAAATGATTTATGTGCCCATAATGCATGGACAGACAGCTTTTTTGTTGGGGTTAATCTTGGAAATGCTAGTGACTGGAAAGTCAACGATAGGGGAATTAGACACGATTGGAAACGGAAGCACGTGTTGCTTGTTGGGTCAGGTAGTTCAAGGGAAGAACGAGGGAGAGGGGAACTAAGGGCTTAGGGTCGTATGAACCGATCAAGTGTGATGAGATTGTTTGGGGTAAGAGGGTAGGTTTGGTAGGGTGTCTAACGACCCGTGGTGGTCTCGCGGCTGAGTACGAAATGGGGAAAATGGGGGGCGTCAGGTAACAGGCCTATGGCGAATCACGCAACACTTATCCCAGGTTCTTCAAATCGAAATCTACTCGCTTACAATCTGCTTCGCCAGCCATCGAACCCAACTTCCTACCAACTCCTCAGCCCCAGAATTCTCAGCTACACGTCGACCAACGTGAAAACTCGTTCACTCGCAGGCAATACACCAAATCCTCCAAGGCCCCGCTTCAACAGCTGTCGCTCGGAGCCGCGTAGCAGCGCTTGGATCCCGGAAACCAGTGTGGCGTCGGATCTCTGCCCTTCAGTGTTCTCTTCGTCGCCGTCCCTGGTAACCAGCAACGTGACGACAACCTCTAGTGCGACGTCGATGAGCAACGGGAGCGCAGAGGCCAGCAACGTGTCCCCTCTGAGGACCACCACCCCTCTGGAGAACGGTGGCTCGAGTTATTTGCCTTCCGTTCCCTCCACGTCCTCGATGAACGGCGGCGTGGTGAGCACCGTGTACTCCACCACGTCGACGACCATGTCCACGACGTCCTCGTTGACGGAGAAGCCACCGGTGGTCCCCAGCGAGGGTAGAAGCAGCTACAGGGACCAGCCGGCCAGCAGCGCGTCACCCCCGACCAGGGACAAGCTGAGGGCTGAGGATAAGGCCAGGCGCAGGATGAATCAGCATGGAGAACGGGCGAGCATTGTCACTGGGACAGCCTGCACTACCGAGAAACTAGGTAAGCTTCCCAGAACACGGTGCAAGTAGGAATCATCTTTGATGTTTCAATCGTTAGCGAGGCCCTTTTGGTGGTGAATTTAAGGTGAAGTTCTAGGGGTGAGAAATTTGACGATGGGTCCAGCTAACATTGTGGTTTTCCTTGCGGTAATTGGTCTTCATAATTTTGAGGAATTGGATATGGTAGGAATCGTTATCCGTTCCTGATCGTAGTTTGGGAAATATGTGACTCGAGTTACTTCATGGCAAAGTCCCTAAGGGGATTGTATTGTCCGGATATTGTGCTCGCAGAGAAATTCGTTGCAACGTGCACTGGTAACACGATTCAGTTTTACGCCAACAATGGTGTCTCATTGAATTGGAGAGGAAACTGGGTCGTCTGTCAGCGGCGACTATTCTTCTCGGCGGCGATGATTTGCGCTCCGCGTTAAATCGTACCTGACCCATTTTTCCCCTGACAATTGACGGTATAAACAAAACAGTTAGTGTGTCGACGCAACCGAGAGCGAACGATCCGTGTGAAAATCCAGTTGGCGAATCCCCCGCTGCAGCGTTTTCAAGTAACAACAATTTCGTCACCCTTTTCCGCCGTTTTATGAGAGAAATCTTTGTAGTAGATTAATCTCGAGAAGCTAAAGCTGCGGCGGCATTATTGAAACTGTGATTATTCGTTGCAGCCGGTATTGCACTTGAATTTACAAATTCGTATGACACAGCCGCGACAAATTGTCCCTTTGGGAACAATCAGACATCTGGCGACGATTAAGAATGACATAATTTAATTAGCGGGGGAAATATGCATGCCGTGGACGAGGGTCAGTAATCTGTAAGCAGTGTGTGTTTGTCATTACCACTGCGAGAATCGTTGCGGCTGAAATTAATCAGCGTCCCGTGCGAGAGTCCATCCTTCCACTCCGATAGGGGATTCCAATTAAATCCGAGGGGTTTTCTACGTGGCGTTCCCACCACTGGTATCGCGTACGTGCTTTCCAATCGGCGATAAGTCAACTTGTCGTTTCCAGTGAGCTACGAGCCTTTAATCGCGATATGATTCGCCTTCGCGCTCACGAACGCTTCCTCTGACCAGTGGATAGGCTCCAGCAAGCCTGCACTTGCAATTGCAATGGAACTTTACATTTTTTGGTAAAGGATTACGCGATACCCCGAAGTCTACAAATCCTCGTGGTCAAACACTCATTCGATTGGCAGATTTCTTCTTCATTCGCATTAGGATTACCTTTTGGAGTAATACGCGTGGATAGAGATGTCGTCGAACCAAGGATTTAGTCCTCCAGTCCCCAGCCACCTGTCCTGTATCCAGAATATTAGGATAGTGGCTGAGGAAGTCCTAAAGAAAGATCCAAGTTGGAACGTTAGCTTAGTGCATTCGGTCCTCCCAGCATTAGGAATCAGTTACAGAGAACGAGAATCTCCGAGGGAATGGACGGTTATTTACGAAGCAGCCGGCGTATCTTTCGGCAATCAGCGTCCGCAGTAAATCGCGGGATCACCCGTAGGACTTGGCGTCGCGTTCTCGGTCGTTCGTTCGACGCCAATCTAAATGAAATCTACGGATCAGCCGCGGAGAGCAGAGATCACGCCGTGCACCCAGTCTGCCGGCAGATTTTCTCGGAGATTGTACGCACGCAATTACGCAACGACCCAAGGAAAGGAAGGTGTAATCGCGCGAGGCAGAATTCTACGCGGTCGGGACGAACGATCATCGGTGAAGACACAGCTAGAGCAACGCTATCGATGTTTATACTCCTCGACTTCGTTCATTTACTCTAAACGGGACTAGTGCTTTGACACTATCAAGCGGGATAATTGTGTAGCCAATTCTTCGAAGCTGGAAATGATCTAGCTGGCTCCCTAACTGAGCTGACTCCTGTTGGAGCCTTTTGCAGCAGAGTAGATGTAAAGCATTGGATGACAGTGGACATTAGAGGCGTTCCTCGATGAAAAACTACCAAGATTGCCGTGGACACGGAAGATGTTGCCGTGTAACGACCACATGCATTATAATTACGGAAGTCGCCAGGGAATCATCATGACGTGGACCAAAGTGCGGCGCGGAGGCCTTGCTTAGCCTCTGCGTGGTGTTGGCACGCTGGTTGTTATCAAACATTCGTCTTGGTGCGTCGCTAGCTTAACCAATTAACTTCTTTTCCATTCGAGTGGAACCCCCGGCCTAACGCGGCGATGCCTGCACGCCCTGACAACCACTCCGTTAATTGACTGCCGACTAATTAATAACCGGGGCCTCCCTCGTCGGCGGGCAACCGAGGAGGAGGCCTTATCTCGCTCGTTTATCCGCGTTTTTATCGATCCCTCATCGAAATCTAACCGCCTCACCATTACTATGGTAATAACAGTTTCCCCGTGTCCCGCCTCGCGAACTTCGTTCCGCCAAAAAACGATACCGCTCCAGACACTAGGGAACAATAGGGATTGACTTTCAGCGATTCATCATTCAACGTCAGCGAAACTGTAGGCGGAGGGTTGGCACTAGGAGTATTGATCTTGGCTAGGAAGAATCCTAAAAGAAATGTGGCGCGCAGTGTCTGGCTTAGGCTCCAAAGAGGAACGCTCCACTTTTCTAGCGTTGCTAAACGAGGTTACTGAAAAATCAAGTGCTCGATGTGTTCTTCCAGACGATGACGCCTGTCGAAGGATCCTGCTGGAGCACGAGAGGGAGAGGGAGGGAAAGCTTAGAGATATCGCGGCCTCTTTGACCCAGCCTCGCGTCCGAAGGATCAAACCCAGGACCTCCGAGCCAACCAGGGACGTGGTGGATGCTGCGAACGCGGCGTATCAGGACAAGCTCGTGAGTATTCGATATTTCTTGCCGCGTCAAGAGCCATTTCACTAATGCTTCTCTGAGTAACGTTGCTACAGATCAGAGGAGACCCTGACGGATGTGGCCTGGACATTTCTGGCATCCGATACTCCCCCACCTCGGAGCTGAGGGTCGACTTGCCTGCGGAGGACTTGCTGAACATCAAGAAAGGCTGGTTGATGAAGCAGGGACTCAACAAGGTTCGTGCTGATTCATACTCCTCGCTTCTAAACGTGTGTCCCGTCCACTGTACAATATCCGGCCCTACGTTTGACAAACTTACCCGAAACGAAACGCTGTCCCTTGAGCGTAAATAAACCTGCCCCCGCGCCGAACAAACGACAAATTAAAGCAGCTTCCTATCGTGCTCGCTCGCCGCTAAGCACCGGTGTGCACGTGTAACGAGTGGTACGTTTGTTCAGGAATGGAACAAGCACTGGTTCGTGCTAAGAGGCTGCGGCCTCATGTACTACAGAGATCCCTGCGCGGAAGATAAGGGTATCATGGACGGCGTCATAGATCTGAATACCGTTACCGCCGTCACGCCCCTTCAAGTCGCCAGGAATTATGGATTCCAGACCGTGGTGAGTGTGATTTACGGCAATTAACATTCCGCGCGTACGGAAGTCCCAGTTAGGCGAGGGGCGGAATTTTCGCGGCAGCTTTCCTCGGAGAAGAAAGTAGAAGGGGGGCGACACGGTTCACGGTGTCCAGCGGCCTCGCGATGGGCGCGATTAACCCGTGGGGAATCGTGTCGGTGCGGCTCGAGAAAGGATAAAGTGGCTGGAGCAGTGTACAACTGTCAGCGGGAACCGTAGTTAGCGGGGTAACCGTGAATCTCCTCGATTGGATTGCCGGAATTAACTTCCGTGTGCCTAAGCTTAGGCGTGGCTGGAAAGAGGAGCCGTCGGGTAACTCAATTTCACGGTAGAAGAGATCGCGGGCTCCTCGCTCTATTCGTGTCACTGATCTCGCTCCTCGGATGTCCCGCTGATCGTCCTACATAGACAATGACCAATTCCATTTTATTACATTCTCCGCGTTGCGTCGGCTCTGGATGGTTCTGGATGGCTGTCTCTGTTCTAGGCCTGGGACGAGCGAGGATCTACCGTGCTGTCCGCGGTGACGGCTGGCATTCGGGCCAGCTGGATGTCGGCCATTCGAAGGGCCGCCAATCTGCCCGATCCCGACAGCAACGCGGACTCCTTGACGATCTGCCAGGACGGCCAGCAGGACAACACTCCGCAGTCGCCGACAGCGTAAGTCGAACGACACTGCGCGCTGTGGGTGGAGGGAATGTGGCGTGTACTCGGTGAACGCTTAAGTGGCGTATAAAGTGACACAGATCACACGAGGAACACTTACACGTCAGACGAGAAACCTGCTCTCACACCGCGTACACCGTCATATCGGAGTAGTTATTGTTATCGCTTGAACGTAGGCAGTCGTAGTTCTGCATTCGCCGTATCTGCATCACCCCATTTGATCTACAATCCAATTTCAACTAGCTCTTATGGCACTCGTTTATCGCAAGAGCAGCGGTATCTATCATCGCGGAACGACCGTCCTACGATCGCAACGTTATGCCCACAGCTTGGCATCGCCTTCTGTTTCTAGATCCATCACGGATCGCGAGAGGGACTCCGTGGTTCCATCTACCTCTGTGACACCGCGATCGGTCCTGTTCTCGTCGGACGAGGAGTACAGAACGGCGTCAGAGGGTGGCAGAAGGGAGTCGGGCGACTGGTCCGAAGTGCCTGTGTCGCCGCCGTTGGTTAGGAATGGCGATTGGTCCGGTGCACTGAAGGGCTCCAGCTGGTCGGATTCGGCGAATCACGAATGGTCCGAGCTACCTCCGTCGCCGCCGCTCACCAGGACCGCTCTGTCTCGGGTGAAGGCACGGTCAAGGTCGAGCTCCAGGTCCAGGGTGTATAAGAGGAGTCGCAGCTCCCCTCCCAGCTCGAGGAGGAGCACTCTGGACAGCGTGAGGTCGGAGGATCTCATGATGGCCTGCTGCGAGCTCGGCGAGGATGAGGAGCAGCCGAATGGTCACATGCAGAGCAACGAGAGCCCGTTGATCGTCGAATTGCTGGAGAATCAGGTGTCCCTCTTGCGGGATCAGCTGGACCAGAACAATCAGTCCCATCCAAGCACGCTACTAGTCATTATCGAGCGTCAGGAGAACGAGATCGAGAGCCTCAAGTCCCAGCTGAACGCGGCGCGGGCGGACGTAGCGAACGTCGAGAAGGAGCTGTCCAGGCTGAGGCAGCAGAAGGTAGAGGCCTCCATCAGGGAGAAGCAGGTCGACGAGCTACTGAACACGATACAGAGGACGGAGCAGCAAAGGGACAAGGACCTGGAGGACCTGGAGAAGATGAAGAAGATGTACACCAGGGAAAAGGAGATGCTGGAGTGTAAGCTGCTGGAGACCGTGGCCATCCTCAGGGAGACCACTGAACGGTGCGAGATGCTCACGAAGGAGTTGGCCTCGAGTCACAGAACTGTTGAACACCTGCAGACGGAGATAGCTTCCCTCAGCGACAGGCTATCGCAAGGTGCGTTGAATAAAAAAAAGATGAAGATTACGATTGATAAACGAGAGTTATAAGGTTGGTAATGCTTGTTGCAGGAATCGAAGAAAACGAGCGTTTGTACAGCAAGGTGAGAGAGCTAGAAGAAAAGGGTGGATTGTCCTCGTCGAGGGAGCGAGGGAGGAGCTTCGACTCGCTCAGCGATTTGACGAACATCGAGCTCGACCTGGACTTGAATTCTCTCGACAAGGAAAGGTAATATTCTGTAATGTCTTTGATGTCTGCCATATTTTTTCACAGGTCCAAAGGCAACAGAGTTATCCATGATTTTTCTCACAGATCTGACCGATATTTTTCTGTATTTTTTGTTCGCAGAATCATGGAAGAGTACGATGAGCTTCGAAGCCGATTCGAGAAGGCTATTCTGGAGATACGAGCGATGCGTAAGGAGCTTCGCGAGGCTCACGCTATGCAGGACGCGCTGGAGCTGGAGATGTTCGCGCACAAGCAGGACGCGGCCAGTGTGAGCGAGACGAACCAGGCCCAAGCTCAGTTGATGGCGGCGAGGATTCAGGATCTGACGAATAAATTGGCCACCAGCGAGAAGCAGGTGAGGACGCTGAAGCAGAAGCTGACGAAGGCCGAAACCAGGGACAAGAGAAGGTCGCTGTCGTTGAAGGGGCGGGAGTCCTTCCAGATCTCTCAGGAGATGGAGGACAAGCTGCTGGACCTGGAGAACAAGATATGCGCGATAGAGCGCGGCAAGAGTATCACCGCGACGGTATCGACGGGGAGCAGCTCGAAGGAGTCAAGTCCCAATCCAAAGAAGGAGAAAAGGAGGGAGAGCAAGAACCTGGACCGCACCAGGTTACGAAGGAAGTCGCTGGACAGCGCGACGAGCTCCGAACCGATGAAGGTCCTGATCAGATTGAGCACGCTGGAGACTAAGGTAGCGAACGTGACGGAGAACATGGCGAGCGACGCGGAGAAGGATTCGAGCGAATGCAGCGAGGTTAGCGCGTCCTCCACCAGCGAGGTGTCGCTGGAGATCATCGCGAGGCTGAGGAAACTGGAGAGGGTGGTGTCGAAGTCGAAGAGGCGGCTGGAAAAGTGTCTGGGCTCGACGCAGGCGGAGGACAAGGCGGAGAAGTGTTTGCGCGAGGTGAACGACATACTGGACTCTTGTTTAGAGTGTAAAAGGAGCCAGGCAGGCGCCCAAGTGACCGAGTCAGTAGGCGTAGTGGTATCTAGGCTAGAAGCTATACTTAAGGATAAGCTGAGCGAGCTAGCGGCGAGGCGGCAGACGCTCGCGCAGAACGGTCAGCTGGACGAGAGGGAGAAGATGAGGCTGATCGCGGAGAGGGTGGCGTTCGAGTTCGTTGTTCTCAGGCAGATCAAGTGCGCGATCGGCCGGACGTTCGAGAGGAGCGCCGTTCTCGGTGAATTGGTTGAAACTAGTCAGCTTGCCTCAAGCTTAACGCGTAAGATTCACGGAACCAAGCCCAAAACGTACCAAAACACCAGTTACATTCAGTATCTTACTAAAGTGTTAGCGAATAAGTTAGTGCTGGTAGGCGGCGTGACCACGACGGATACGTCCCAGGAAGTGGCCGCCGCTCGCGGCGAGACCCTCAGCTTTCTGCTGCAGAAGCAGCGGGAGGTGAACGAGATCGTGAGGAGGTACAAGGAAACGAAACTGAGGCAGCTCGCCGAGGCTCTGGCCGCGGAGACGCTGAGCATGTCCGAGCAGGAGGATCTCGGCAAGCAGCTGAGCAACTCCAGCAAGAAGCTGTTAGAGGATCGTCGAATCCGCGAGGCGTGGGCGTTAGCCCAGGAAACGGTCAGCAAGGAGCTGGTGCAGGCTGAAGTCTCCCACGTGATCATGCGGTGCGGACAGATGTACGAGCAGAACGTGACGAGCATCACCGACGCCTGCCTCAGTTTCGAAAGCGCGGAGAACATCACGTTGGAGTCCTGGATCGATTCCGCACAGGCGAGGCTGCGGCAGGAGATGGAGCTCTCGACTCGCGAGCTTTCCGAGGCATACGAGGAGTGTCTTCGACTGATGAAAAAGAACAAGACAGCGGTGGAGTCCAAGTACGAGTCCAGGCAGCTGTTGACGGACTACGCGGACGTGATCGCTCACAAAGCTTTAATAGACGCCCGGCTTGGTCTTCTTCAGGAGAATACGAGACAGCTGACCACCATTCCCGGGGAGACTTTCGTATCTAGTCTAATTCGAAACGACGACGTCCTTTCGTGCCTGTTGGGGGAGGACTGTGAGTTCCAAAGCAGCCCGATCCTCGACGCGGAGTACAGTTACCTTTACCAGCAGTTCAGCAAGGAGTGCGAGGAGAGGATAGCCGGGAAGCGGGGCTCCAAGGAGCAGCTGAAGAGCGTGAGTCAGAGTTTATTCTACTTGGAGGAGGACTTGATGGGACTGAGCAAGCGTATTCGGGATAAATCGTGCGAGAAGCTCGAGACCGTCTCCTGGTCGAAGTCGTCGGCGGCTATTAGCGACTGGTCGACCGTCTGTGAGAAGTGCTCTCAATTGCGCGAGCAGATCAGGAAAATGAGCGACTATATGAACAACTTGTCCTGCAAGCAGTGCGAGCAGTTGCAGGACACTATCCAAAGGATAACCGCCGAGCACAGCGAAGAGCTGGAGACGCTGAAACTCAATCAGGATCGGGATCTGATGGACATCAAGGGCGAGTTGGACAATCAGAGGCTGTCCTTGACGTCCCAGTACGAACACGAAGCGGCGAGCCTCCGCGAGAAGGCCAGGAAACTGGAGCACAGACTAAACGCGATGGATTCCGAGCACTCTGCTCACGTGAACGAGTTGAGGGCCGCTTATCAGAGGTCTATGAGCGCGGAATTGGACACGGACGCGGAGACGCGGAAGAGGTACAAGGAGGAGATCAAGCAGCTGCGCGCGCTTTGCGAGAAGGGGCTGCTTGCGATGGAGAACTCTCACAGACGAATCATCTCCGAGATGGAGGAGAAGCATCGACAAGAACTGGAGAACCTGAGAGTGGAGAAGGAACAGGCACTCTCGGAGGAGACTCAGGCCACACTGGCGGCGTTGGACGCTATGAGGAAGGCGCACGAGCACGAGGTGCAGAAGGAGATAGCTAAGTTCAAGCAAGAGTTCATCAAGCAGATGCAGGCGCGCGAGGACATTGGCGTGCTTCACAAGGAACACGAGTAAGTGACCATGCGATCGATATCTAATCATACAACTCGAATCAGGCGTAATCAAACTTGTGTTTCACAAGCCTCTTTCCCGCGAAATTCTATTCGTTCAGGGAAGAAATGGAGGAGATAAAGCAGGAGATCCTATCTCTCTCTGCAAAGTATTCCTCCAAGTGTGTGGAGTCCGCTGCCCTGGAAGAGAAAGTAGGCTCCCTCACTAAACAACTTGCTCAAGCGCAACAGCACATCATGCAGCTAGACGTTAGGAACAAACAGCTGAGAGCGCATCTGGTGTTGGAGACGAACGACGGCGCGATCAACGACACGATGCACTTGCTAAGGGGCAGGGACAACGAGACAGCCGAGCCCAGAGACGACATCCACAGGCTGCAACAACTGAAGGTAACTGTAGGCTCGCTATGGACTCGCAAACACGTAGATGTGGTTAACAAATGTACATTACTAAATGATTAACTCCACCGCAATTACAACCCCCCGCGAGCTTTCTGCAGTTACACCAGAACCTCTGACGCTTGCTCGTCGGAGATACCCAAACTGACACGTGACGATTGTACATAGGCGGTGACATTGCCAGTCAGAGGTACACTTAGGTACAGCAAAGCTTCTGCGTTCGCGAGCCTTATTTTACCCCCAAGTAGTGGGATAAAATCGCAACATGATGTCGTCGATCACGAAGGCTTTACTGTACCTGCAACTGTCGCTGAAAAGTTTGGGTACACCCCTTCGAACTGTCTGCGACCCCCGTAATTCGTGTACCCGCCGCACAGTCCCCCGGCACCGATCTAACCGATCGTTAACCCACCCATCGGCCGCGCGCCGCACTGACGCATCTATATTTTCGATATTTCACTAACAGCATGGGGACGCCGTTCGCGACACGAAATCATCTACGCCGCTAAACTGCTCGCCGCCGTATTCGCCGCACCGCGTCCGGAGTAGTCACGAGTCGTCGCCGCTGGCCCGGGCGAATAGTAGCAGCGAGGAGCAGAGATTAGCGGGCGAACGGCCGAGAAGCTCGGCGTCCACGTTGCAAAAGGCCACGTTGTCCGCCACGGACAAGCCGGCCAGCGCGTTCTCGTACAAGGTTGAACGCATTAAATCGGTGTCGTTGCCTTACTCGAGTAACTTGGTTAGGCAGGGGAGTAGTACCGGCGTTCCGTCGCACGATAGCAAAGAGGTGAGCTTAGGGCAAAAGAGTCAAGAGCGTAACGGCCTGGCCTCGCCACTATGGGACAGCTTAAGGCCCAGGAGCGGATTGCCCCATCAGTATCAAGGTACAGAAGAAAGATGAACCCACTCGTGGAAACGTTGCCTCCTCCTTCACCCCCGGCGCGACGGTGGTGGCGGTGGATCGCGTTTCGAGATACCCCCTGGAACGCCTCTGCTTCTCTCTATCGAAAAGTATCCTGCAATTCATCGTACTCGAGCGTATCGGAGAGATACGTTCCATCGAACCGACTGTCTCGTTGCTTTCTTGTCGATGGTACTTTGCTGTAACACGCTCGTGGATCACTCGACGATCGTTCGTTCGTTCGAGCTCTTTCTTCTTCCGCTCGCGATCTAGCCAACTCTAGCATGCGAAACTCTCGTGGCTCGATCTCTGTTTTCTGTCGCGAGGGAGAATCTTTGCGATCCGTTCACTGTGCGTTAAAGGATAAGGAGGGGAAACGTAAGACTAACCGGGTGCTTTCGTCTACAAATTAACCGCTTCGAGAATATTAATCGTTGCTAACGGCTGTTGCCTGTGCGTGCTCCAGATTTAACATACATCACTGTGCATATCATTTCGACGTTTGTACGTGCTTCCACGGTTCGTCAAGTACGATACGCATAAACCGATCGGGGATCGTTTAACTTGGCTACCTTGCTTAACGGGAGACATGTAATTTTATGTATTAACGGTATGCAGTAACGCAAAAGTAACCCTGTCTTTTGATGAATGTGATCCTGTGCTACTTGAATGTCTAATCTCTACGATGGCTAATTTACTTTGCGCATAATTTTCAGTGTGTATGTACATCAACGTGAGGAGCGCGCAGGAATCGAACTCAACGCAATATATCCTGTCACTAAACTTTTCTAGATCCACTATTCTCACCAGACTTTTTCACCCTTTATACGAATATCATATTTTTGCAACGTACAAGACGAGACTGAACTGCAGCTTGGATTTCTGCGCGCTTCTAAGCATCGACGAGTGTAACTTCTAGCGTATAACGTTGCTTAACCACTGAGATGTATAAGATAGTCATTCGAATCATCTATTCTACCCATCGTGCATCGTTCAGAACGTAATCAAAGGCCTTGAATGGCAGTGTATGAATAATGGAAAGCGTTTTTATTATACATTTATAATAGAGCCTCGATACAGACCTTTCTATGTTTTCACACAGCGACTTGTAATTCTGTTTGTAATGTGGGTATATAGAAAGGGAAAGAGAACCGTGCAGACGGTATAATCGTATTTGAATGATTCTTTGGTACGAAAGGTGGCACAGCAGAGATGCGAGTCGGCAGCGTTGGTACCCGGTGGCAGGACAGCAAGCAAAGTGAAAAGCAGCAACATTCGGCGGCATACAGCCTCCGTACCAACAATCCTCACACGTCCCGCCTCACCCCGGAACCCCCAGCTCTCTCCGTTGCAGGTGTGTTCAGTTCTTTGCCGATTGCAACGTGAATTTTATCAAATCGGACTATCTTTGCGCTTCGTTTCTGACGCTACTGGCCTTCCGTGGTAGCAAAAGGCTAACTAAATCAGCCAGCATCTGCTCAGAGGTTTGCTTATGCATATGGAATAGATTTCATGCGACGATAACGTCAGACGTTCTAGTATTTGAGATGGTATGCATAAACAGACCAAGGTGGATCGTACTGGTACAGTTTTCTTAAATCTCCAGGTATCGTTGCCTACCTTGAGTTTGTAAGCTTGCTGAGAGTTCGTTCGACGTTCGAAGCTGGATAATTTTGTGCACTTCTGTTTGCAGAGCTGATGAGGTCTCCAGCAGTGAGGTGGTCCAGCAGAAGTTGTCGCAGCCTGCCTCCTACACCCACACCGAGTTACCATCACCCGCTCCACCCCCCACTGCCAGCGGTGGGCATGGTCGCTGAGAGGAAGAAACGTTTTGAGCTCTAAATCCTTGCTACCTTTCAAAGCCTCGAATCAGAGATACAGCACAGATCTTATAGGATTTTCAATCAGCACCGCTGTCTTCCTCGTCGAAGAGCCACGATTCCGATTCGTCATCCTCTAGAATACTGTCTTCGAGCGTTCCTCGACCAACCAACCGAGTAACACTTTCCAACGACAATCCACAAGCATTTCGTCACTGCCACACGCAATTAGAGCGGTAGAACGGAGCAGAACGTAATTTCGTGTCAATTAAAGTACGGTCGCCCGGGATCGAGCTCGTTGCCACTTAACAGTATTGAGCATGTTTATCAGGTAAACATGATTCAATCGCCGAAACGAGGCTCGTGTCTCGCGCGATATGATCGCCAGTTCTGCATCACGATTAGAACGGATAGAGCGGATTCATTGGACGTCTGTCATGGTCGTGGTGCCGTGCTCTGTGCTCTTTCCAAGAGACTTTTAACCACTGAGAGTTTTGCTAAGTACGTTTACAAGGCCGCCAACGGGCGTCGTTTGATATGCATTTAGACTTTGATACGCGAATATTTTCCCCGTAGGTGCGAAGTAGCGGTCGCCTCGGACGACCGTTCTCTCGAGCGACGAGCATTTTTCGGGCATTATTACATTGTCAGCCGTTTCTCGAGCCTGCCCAGTTATTTCTCCAGGGGTGAGAGTTGGAGGACTCGTTGGTAGTTGCCTGTACCGTTTGTTTCTACGGCACTGTTTCATTATTTAGTATGGTTCGATTCCATGATTTGTTCCCTTTTGCGAAAGGTGCTGTTCCCAGGGCAAGTCTTTCCCAACGAGCCTCCTGTGTAGGCAACGAGTCTCGTTCAGATTTAAGTCGACGAGTCAGTTCTGTTCGTAATCGTAGTTTCATTTACCGTGCAATGTATTCTTAATCGTCAGGAGCTTAGCATCTCGTAACGAAGGGGTTGTAGAACAGGTCCTGGAGGTGTTTAGGGGCAACGAGAAACGGTGATAAAAGCAGTAGTTGCAGAGGAGGTATCGTAGAACGCCGATTGTCTAGAGAAGAGAGGGGGAGTTGATTGAGAAAGAGAGCAGGGGATAAATGATAAGGTGAGGGTAAGTTGATATAGAGAAAAGTATGAATCGGCAAGTGAAAGGGGGAACAGCTTACAATTTAGTCAGTTATCAAATGTTTTATTCGGCTGAAACAGTTTTTGCGTGTCCCTGGGCGTAGTAGCTAATAAATCAGGCACAAAAGAGAGCGTAAGTACGGGTAACCGGCGTTTTATCGTACCACATATCATGTATACAAGTGTCGTGATAATTAATGCATTATCGGTGTGAAAGCGTACGGGCGAATATTAATCGTCAAAATCGTTGCAATTTGTTGATTTCGCGGTGTTACGTTTTTGGAAATGGATTCGGTGCGATTGCAAGATCCGTTCTCTATCTGGTGACTCTACGAGGGGGCTAATTTTAAACCGACGACGATTGGCTGAAAGTTTGTCATTTACGGAGGCTTCGATTTCTATTTCATTTGTTGACACGTTGATCGCGGTTGTATTCACCAGCCTTTCCCCATTTTCTTCGTTTTGTACAGTGAAATTCGGCGAACGCGTTAGAACGGAAACTGGAGAACGTTTCGTCTCGTCTAAAGTCCCACGAACACAAGTACTTCCCTTCTTTCTTCAATTCTCCTCCTCCGTTTTCGCCTATTTCCTTTTCTCCATTGTCTCGTTAATCTTCGAGGGTTCGAAAGAAACTACTTTTACGCTTGTTTCGCTCTTGTTATGTATAGATTTTGCACATATGAATATACAGCGTTGTCGCGTTGCACTGTGTATTACCGCATCTTCTCATTCTGTAAATTGTTTTGTCGAGTCGCGATCATTTTTTTGATGTTAATACTGTATAGTTTATGACGTTTCAATTTAAGAAGCAAAAGTATAAATAGCCTAGAATTAACCCCTTCCATAATGAAAGTGGATTGTTTATATGATATGTTATTATTCTATTCTATATTATATATTGTCGCGGTTCGTTCCATTAACGGGTGTCCCACAAACACTCGGCGGGAAGGGGAGAGGGGGCGACATTGAACGAAGCGAAAAAAAAAGGAATAATCGATAACAATACGATTCATTATCTCTTATGTAGAGTAATTACTCAGGATTGTTTAACATTTATAATATATTACGATTATACTTATTGTATTTGTATTATAATTTATAACAACGTTTGAAATAAAATATAGTAACCATTGACGTGAACTTGCGCCGTTCAGGTCGACTTTCTGTAAATCTAATTGCTAATCGTCACAACTCCAAATCGTTGATAACATTTTAATGGAATCTTTCAGCGAACAGCAGGTGAAATTTTAATAAAGAAACTAGTAGAATAACGCCACCTCTTGAATTCGTATTTTCGCGCGTCGCGAACACTTGCCGCGCATGCGCGCGAGTTTGCGAGGGATCACGTGATACGATTCGAATAGCGACGCGCCAGTCGTCTGTGGGATCGTCACGAGCGCCTCGAGAGTGGCATAGGAGTCGTATTATTTGTGAGAATGAACCCGTCATTTCAGCTCCAGGACGGAGATATGGATGCCAAGCTGATCCGCTTGAAGTCGAGCCTGATGTCACACGACGAGTGCGCTCAGGTAAGTCTTTTTCACTGAAAATTCTCCTTCGACGATATCCAAGGCCCCATGGACCCTCGAATACAGGTGCAAATTTTTCTTTGGAAATTTCGCTGTATTTGCGTGAGACTTCTGGCTCGTTACCACGATTGTCGTGTCGGGGGCAGAAGTTAGGCTACGAAAGTAGAGTGCACGCAAGAAATTCGATAGAAACGGTGGGGAATGTTGCAGTTGTCGTCCCTCGAGCGAATCTCAAACTTGTTGCTCAGTGGGGGCGCTGCGATCAAAGAGGCGGTTATTTCGAAGCTGATCAAGCTCGATGTCCTCTCGACTGTATTCGAAATTCTCCATACTCCCAGCGATCGTCTTCTTCCGTACGTTTCCGACGATCATCAGAATCTTTAATGGGATACAGATTTTCGAGGTTGTTTAATATTCGTCCGTTGTTAATAGGCGTATTCTTGACCTTCTCAGCTGCATAAGCTTACATAGAAAGTTTTACGACTGCCATGTAGTGATGGATGCCATGGACTCTATTTTGAAAGTCACGATTTGTGTCTTAAAATCTCGTGACAAAGAGACACTGCTGTTGGAGAAACTAGTATCAATTATTCATGATATATTGAATAGGTAATTGAGTTTATAGAAGGTTTTGGTTCGTCAAATTTTTGAAACATTAACTTTTCAGAGCCTTAGAGTTTAATATCGATTTCGATGCAGTCTGTGTTCCAAGTCAAATTGTATTTCTCTTGAAATCTTTAATCTTGCACAATAACTTGGAGCAAAAGTTGAAGTTCTCCGCTGTCTCGTTACTAAATATCGTTCTTGAAAATATCGACACGGAGGTTGAGGGGAAGGACTGTCTATTCGAACTTTGCCATAAAGCTCTCGATTTAATGAAAGAGATTGTCGAATATAGCGACGACGCTGCCTCGATTCCCCTCGCAGCAATCGCACTTTGCTCTGTTTGCGCTTCCGGCACTCGGTGAGATACATATTTATTACTTTACATTAAACGAAATCGGTGATTTCCCCCCGATTCTATTCGATATCCATTCTTTTGAAACATCATTGAATTCTCTTCGAAATTATTTCTACCAGGTTGTGTGTCGCGGGAAGCGATACTCGAGGGAGTTTCGATAGAGCCATTCAATCCAGAGAGTCTTTAACTAAGGTTATTTATACGACCACGATGAACCAGCTAATACCGTACGCGAAAGTAAGTTCTCCAATATCAGATCACTATCGTGTGACTCGCCCATTCGTGTCTGTCGTCCACCGATGCGACATATTTAATTAGAAGCGTCAAAGGCCCTTTTATTCCCGTCCGATAGAGCGCAGAATCAAACGAAACGGACAGGGTCAAATTCCACAGGAACCTCGTGACTTGTCTGAACAGCCTTTACAAGCTGAGTAACTGCAGCCGCGACAACTTGTCAAACCACTTGACCGGCAACGGATATCTGAAGTACTTCTTGCTTTTAACCACGCGGCTTCCGTAAGTCTCACGGTTAACTCCACCTATCCGAGGGAACGCGACGAAGTCGACAAGCATCGTCGCATAATTTTCCTTTCTAGATTCTAGAGTCTAGAGTATCTCGTGCAGAAGGGTTCCTAGGACACGTTGCGTGATTGCTAACTTCAAAATTGCCTAGGATCTCTTCAGCAGTGGCGCACACAGAGGGATATTCTTTAAATAAATTTTGACATCATCTACTGAATTTTATTGAATTTGCATTAAAAATATTATCCCTTCGACTCGGCTCCCCCAAGATTAAATCCCGAGTGCGCCACTGCTCTTCAATATCAGATATCTCTCAGAATGATCGATGGTATCTTCTGTTATTTTAGAGAAAGCTTGCGTCGCAGCACTTGCATTCTCTTGTCGCGAATCATAACCACTCTTGCCGAGGAATCACTGTCCATTGGCCACTGGCCCAACGGAGCGACTGCTTTTGAGAATTTAATGCACAGAGGGTTGCTCGATTTGCCGAGGGATGTTCAACAGTGGAGCGATGTTATGTCTCGCGCAGGGAACAGTTCGATCGCATTGATGGTGTTGATCTATTACCACTTCCACGCAACGAAAGAGTACGATTCCGCGTTTCGCTCAAGTATTTCAGTTTCCTTCGTGAATTAGGACTTCTGACATAAATGTTGCAGGATCGATATGCTGTCTTTAAGATCCATGATCTCGAGGATCACGAATCTTTCCAGTTCAGAGCAGATATCAGTGCCAATCTTGAAAGTCTTATGGTTTCTGTTTGCAATTGCCTCTATATCCCACCCTTCGCCGAACGCGGAGCAGGGCTACGACAGAGCGTCGAAGCGATTGGCGAGCTTGCTGCAAAATTCGAGATTGAGCGATTGTTACACTCATCACATAGATCTTATTCGTTATTGCCTGGAATCTGTCGAAATCCCGCGAGATCTGCGAAACAAGGCGATGGACCTTTGGCTAATAGAGTCCGATGGCGATATCAAACCACTGTTGACACTGCATTGCGAGAAAGTAGTTCGCCACTGTTTATTGGTACTTAAATTCCATCGAACTTTAAAGACTCTCGCCAAGAACAGAGTAGGCTAATTAAATTTCCTCTGTGCAAGCAGCTCGCCATACAGACTGGATATTCGGAGCAGATAATAAACTTAGCGATGAAAGGAATTCGCGAGATGATCCGCGTGGATAACGCCAAGGAGATCGTTGAAATCGCTTGGCACATGTTGCCCAATCTTCTGTGTCCCTACCAACCAGCCAAAGGTAGATCCTTCTACTCGCATTTAGAATATTTTTTCCCTGACTTACACGCCTGACCAGGACCACATTTATACTTTTGAAAGCCCTACGCACAAAATCGTTATGAGGCCTCGCGAGTTTTCAGCTGCCTCTACTTTTTATATTATGAACGTTATTTTGCAACTATAGCTAGGCTGTGTTTTATATTGTTGTTTGCGAGAAGTAAGGTTTTAAAATGTGGCCCCATAGAGAGTGAGATCTCGGCCTTATGGTAAATGGGGCCCTGCGTGTGATCACCAAAGTTAGCTGCGTTGGGCACTGTCTGTGCTCCTGCGCTGTTGACAATAGTTGCTTGTTGATATCCGCCCGAGTCATTAGCTTCTCATTCAAAGCAGTCTCATATAATCGACGATATAAGAAAACGTAGAAACACTGGTCGGCAGATGAGCAAGTGAAGGCGGTGCTAGAATTGACCAACGTTTTCATTCCCGAGTCCCTGTCCTTGAGCATCAAGAGTCGCTGCGCAGACAGTCTCATGGCTATTATACTGAGGAGAGACGCGAGCTTAAAGCTGAGGACACTGGCATCGATGCATTCGTACGTCTTGCTGGTCACGTCCGCGACGACCAAGCCGTTTACAAGTAAATACTCCAACCAACCGCATATTCAATGGAGATTGAGAGGTTCAACAAGCAGAGTGTAATTCTAGGCTTTTTCTTTCCCCCTGAAATTCTAGTTTTCAAGAAGTACATCGGGACACGAAATTTCTTGGAGGAGTTGCTCGCGCAGGGCTTTTCGCACGAGGCGCCGGAATTGGCAGCGGTTTGCTTGAAGCTTCTCGCGTTTATCGTTCACTGCCAGGCGAAATCGTCGATCCAGGTTCGCGGATTTGCCTCTCCGTAAATAATAGAGTCTCCTCGTGGATGGGGCCGTTCGAATGGCTCTTCGTTTCGTGCGTTTTCCAGCGTGACAAAGCGCTGAATATCGACGTCCAGAGCTTAGCCGATTTGCTGTTAAATACGAGGGAGTCCGTCCACTGCTCGATCAACGGGATGCAACTGGCGCTGGAACTTTTAACCGGGGATAGTGATGGATCCGCTGTCAGGCTCAGCGGGATTGCGAGCAGCGGCGACGAGGCGTGGAGCGTTGTCAATCTCTACGAGACTCTTCATATTATTCATGGAAAAGTTAGTGGAAGACTTCTGTCGTGGGTAACATCTTTTAAAATATTAGGGGTGCGCGGGGATAAGCCTAGTGTAATAGAAACGTATGCTCCTCTTTAAAAATACGCAATTGGTAACCTGAAAGAGCTTTCAATTCCATTCGTCAGAACTCCCCTTCCAGAACACACTGCTCTTTCTTCATTAGCTGAAGGAATATCTACTCGATACTTGAACACACAGCAAAGTACACCTGGAAACTCTATTCAAACACCTGCGACACTTCTTTCCCACAGAGTGACCCAACGCAGAAGGATGTGGTGTACCAGTGCCTGGAGGGCGTCCTAAGGTTCTGTCAGAACCACGCGGAGTCACTCCTGTACCACCTCTGTACTCTGATGAGCAACTACGACCTTGTGACGTGGGTCCTGGACAGCTGCTACGTATCGTGCCACTTTCTGGAGTTCGTCTCGACTTGGCTGCGCTATCGAAGGAGATACTGCAACGACGAGGGACCATGGAACCCGAGATCCCTCTGCAGGACACCGTTCGAGGAGACTTTGGAACAAATCACGACCTACGTCAAGGCCGTGGAGAACGCGAGGGCAGATGCTGCGTTCTACAATCTTCGGTACGCGTTGAGTCTTCTGCTCAGGTGATAATTGTTCGTTCATTTGCAAAGACTTGTAATTTAACATATTTCCTACCGCGCGCTCTATATTTGTCACACCTTAATTTTTCGTATGAAACCAACGATGCTTTATTTTAAATATTAAAACGTGGCAGCTTAAAGAACATGTACCTACTTCAGCGGCTTATTTCGTACTTCGTGTAGCTAATTAAAAATGTAGGCACCGTTTTCCAAATGCACGGGGGTAAGAAACGTGTTAAGGAGTAGACACGGCCGCAGGGCTCCCAACAGATAGAATATCTTCGAGGAGAGTTTGTTTTAACAGTATATATTTTCCCCGTGCAACATTGCTCGTAACATTACGATTATAACATGGCAAATACGTGCGTACAAAAAGTAGAAAAAGGATTATCCCGGACGAATTTAATCCGTCCGCGTGTGTAACCGCGTGCGCTTCTGTGATCCTGAAATATATTGGTTTTCTTTTGTCGCTAATACCTTATTATCGTTCTCCTCGCGCTAATCGCCTGGCGTTCCCCTTCTAGCGATAAGTTTCCATTGGAATTAGTGGACGTGATTGCGCCCTCGGCGCGGCTCTCCTCTCGGCTTCGTGTCAGTTGCTTGAAATCCTTTCCTCCTCGTTTCCGAGTGTCGTTTCAGTTTCCATCCTCGGGCTGATTCTCGTTACTTTCGCGGTCGACTGTTGCGCTGCATGAAGCAACCCTTGAAGGAGTTCAATCTCACGTCGATCTCCCCTTCTTCTAGCTAAAATCAAACGACGGGATAAAGCTTCTCGTACATTCTAAATTTCGAGCGATAGATCTCTGAACGGTGTATACCTGGTCGAACAAGTAGATCTCCCTGTAACAGGACGGCGATGAACATTCGCGGATGCATCTGGTCTTTGCGATTCCGTTCTGCGGCGGAAGCATCTTGCAAGCACCGCTCTCCTCGCAAGCCTGCTCGAATTGCCTGAAGAGAAGTTCCTACGGAAAGCGAGCGACGTTATTGTAAAATGCTCGTCTACTTCGTAGCAATGCCTATTGTTAGGTACTCTTCTCGAGCACGATGTGTAACTGGATAAAATCGAGCGCAACAATTGGTTCGAGCCTGTTCGGATATTAACCCCAATTAGTGCTCGTATGAGCTCTATTATTGGGACTGTGAGCGACTTGAGTTTTCTTCGAAGGCAGTCTCCTTTCTCTTCGGACTTAATAGACGTTCATACCGACTCGTATTGGAAAAAGATCGCGGTATTTCGTACGATTCGATGCAACAAGTGACGATGAAATCATGCTCCTAAATTTCCACGCCAGTGGAAAGCTCGAAGTTAAATTGATCGATTCCCACTTGTTTCGCGAGATCCTTTGCTCGAAGACGCGTTAGTTCTCGCGCTAGTTCCGCGATACGCTGCTTCGCTAGAGTAACCGTATCTATACCGTGGAAACACGCCCTCGGGCACTTTGACTATCTTCGAGTTAATTCCAAATCGATTTCACCCCTTTAGCGAGACCATCGAACCACCCTGTCCTTATGTCCCCCATGGGAACGCTACGTCTCGTATAATCCTCTCAATGTATCCCGTCACTTTGACGATATCACCGAAATTGATTCGAAATTTCTATCCACGTACAAACTCCGCAAAGCAGCGATTCCAATTTCTCCAATTTCAATGCTGAATCATTAACATAAGACTCCCGAACTGTACCCACAGTAGAAGTCCTAAAAAAACTGAGTATACACCTCCCTCAATTTCCACTAAAACACCCCAAAAAGTTCTCCTAGGATTACTGAAAGTTCTGTATACCACTCAGCCAGTTTGCCACGCGTTCTTCTTTACAAACTTCCCCATCAGCCGCCCGTGCAACTTCCCGGTATCGTAAAAAGCGCCACCACCAAATAAGGGCGGTTTACCATAACCTATACTCAGCAGACAACGAGTTTCTACGACAAGACGATGATGGTTGATGATCGACTTACATTCTTGGTAGTCTCCTTGTACGGGTACTCCGGGAAGGTGAAGGTCTTGGCGAGGCTTCCTGGCCTTTGCTCCAGGTGACCGACAACGAGGATCAGCCCGATCGTGAACGCCACCCCCGGCGCCATGTTGAGCAGCCGGCAACGGGATCAATATGAAGGGGTGGCGCTCGCACGCATCCGCTTCGTTCCACGAGCTTTTCCACCGTGGCCATAAAAAAAAAACACCAAACGAACGAGGAGGATCCGCGCGATCATCCCTCGATGAACCTGTCGATCCCCTTTAGCCGCTTGTCCCCGCGAAATTGACTTTTTAAGACCCCACAAGGGGGATAAAGCCGGCGGGGAGGGTTCGGGGATGACTTGGGCGAGGACTGGTTTGGTCTTTTCAATAGCAATCTTCGACTCCGCGAATGGAGGGATCTGTTTTTCTTCCTCTGATTAAGGGTGGCACCGTCGGATCAGCTTTGCGGATTTTGACAATGTCTTAGGGGTGCTTTCGTAAGGGCTCGCGTTCGTTTAGAGATCAATGGGGAAAGTGGCTGTGCAAGGAAATGTTACAGAGGGGAATACCTACTAATGCTTAGACCAAATGTCAGTTGAGTGTCAGGTTGTGACATTTGGGTATCATCTTTAACCTTGGGAAATGATGACTATCCTGACATTGACTTTTTAAGATCCCACAAGGATATGAAAGCAATAAGGGTGGTTCTGCCTGTGAGGAGCTCTTTCTACGTTATTAAAAAGCTTTTCAAGAATGGTTAAAAATATCTTGCAATCCAATACTGCCACTCGACGAAGACCTTATCCCTGCTAAAGAATGCAAGTAAAAAATCTTGCCAAAAAAAGGATCGTTCTAAAGAGAAATCCTAGGTGCGTCTCTGGCGTCTCGCGTTTATCTTGTTTATCTGCGCGGAGGAATTCCGCGGGAATCTTCTTTATCCGCTGGAAACAATATATTTTAGCTCCCTCCGTCTCGGCGAAGTGTTCCGGGGTGAGAGGGGCGAGGGGAGGACGTCGTGGCGGATAAAGGCGGGCGGGCGAAGACGACGACGGTCGCGGAAGCCCTCCGCGGGGTGATGCACGCGCGAATTCATCGATAAATCCGTGGCGTCGCGGCTCGACTGTTTTGCATAAAACGTAAAACAGAGCGTATGCATCGAGGCGCGACGGCATTTATCGTCGCGAGATGCGCGCGGCCGAACGAGACGGCGTTTTTGCCGGGGCAGGCGTTGCGCACCACTAGCCGCAGAAATCCACGTGCACCAGCTCCCCCATTAAATCGAGATTTCGGCGGTGATTAGCGGCGGTTTGCCTTGCCTCGCTGCGCCCCGCAGTCGATGGATTTTCCCAATAATTTTCCGTCAGTCCGAGAAATCCCTGCTGCAAGGAAGCGCGGCGATTTTCAGGGTGGGCCGCGCACGCCTGCATTCACCCCCTCGTCGCCTCTTTTCCACGGTTCTGGCTTCAAGCAGTTTCATCCTTCTCCTCCCTTATCTTTTCGCTTTTCCCTTAATTCTGGCGCGAGTAAAAATTTGCGGGTTTTAGCGTGAAGGGGCATTTTAGAAATTGAATTTTCCAGGGGGATCTCCAGAGAGTGAGATTTAATCTTCCTCCGCTGCAACGTCGTCGTTTTTTTCAAGCGGAATCACTGGAAACATTTGCCGTGCGTTCCTTTCGTGTCAGAGTTAACTGTTCCCCTCGGTGATCGACCACTTGCACGCACTGTAATTTAGAGATCCATCACGAATGCGCACGCGATCAGTGAAATGAATCGTGCTGCCAGTATTGAGCGAGAGAAAAAGTAGCGGCGCATAGAGTAGGAAGTGATTTTTTTGATAAATAAAGAGTAAAACCTGGCCGGCTGCAATTGGAATTCAAATTTTCATGCATGCCTGTAATCAGAGGCAACGAGATAATCGACACGAAACGCGGGATCGAAAAGTCGTGGCGAATTTTTTTTCTCCTTCCGGTGAAAATACATAGAAACGGGCTGGGAGCTCGTTTGACTTGTGGAAAAGCTTGGGGGAAAATCGAAATCGCGGCGGCTTTTTAATTACATGCCCGACTGTTCAAACACGAAAGGTAAACCGATGAATCATGCACGATGTACGCAACGTTTCCGATGAAATCGCGGCTCTGCGCGAAATTCAATTGATTTATCGGCGAGGTAGAGTTGCACGACACAGAGGCGAATTTTTTAATACAAACTTTTTTCGCTCGAGAAACGCATTCTATTGCCCATTCGGTCCTTTCACCCGGACGGGTAGCTTTTTTCCTGGCTCGGATTACTTTATGGGATGCTGATAATCATGACGAATATCAATGGCCGCAATGCTGCTCAGAGTTTTCATTCACCGAAGCGTGGAAGTATCGGCATTCTGTCTCTTCGTTGGAGGAGTTTGGGAATCGTGGACGGAGTACCTACTGATTAAATTCTCTATCGACGAATTTCGCAATTTCGCTTTCCACGTTTTAACCCAGCAAAATTCAAGTACCTGCAACGCCAACGCACCGAACGTGCGTTCTGCATCGCGTGACAACTATGCCTGACGGTGTCTCGTTCAACCGTGAAATAATTTCCGCATCAATTTAATCGAGTCCTTGTAATTACCAGAGCGGAGGGATTAGAGTTCCATAAAATTCATTGAATCTCGCTGCGTCCGTGCAACAATGGTCGTTGCTTCCCGAGAGGCAATGGTTGATGTAATTGCAACGATTAAGAGAATTGTTCTGCGGCGATGCATGCCTGAACTTTTCGACCAGCTCTGTTTCCACACAACAGGCAATTTCTGCAGGAAAATTTCTCGGCCGCTGGAATAAATTCGAAATGGCCTTTCTGTTTTGCGCGCCGGGAGTGACAGGCGAGGAGGAAGCGCGCGATTAACGTGGGAAATGAAAACGAAGGTAAGTTCTACTTTTTATCGTTATGTACGGTGCTCGCGATTTTCCGCAATTGCGAATCGTAATTACGTTATTGCAGCCATAGCCAATTTACCACGCACCCAGGGCTGATTTAATACTAAAGTTATTATCGTTCGATCGCTGGACGCGGCTACCCGTTCCATCGGCTCGCTTCAAAATAAATTATTCGTTGTTTTTGCGCTAGGCCGCGCCCCGAGTTTCCACGGCGAATCCACCAGCGCAATATTTTGCTCAAACATCGGAACAATTACGCAGAATCGTTATTGTCGCGTCGAAGGTACGAATGGTTATTCCATCCAGCGAAATACCGCGCAAGGGTTGAAATTTCTCCGCTCGATATATCACCGCGCGCTTCCTTTGTCGCGTATCGAAAAAAAAGGACATAAATAGATCGCGAGACGCGATATCGACGCCTATAAATCAATCCTGACGCGGCATGATGAATAGTAAAATAATAGAATGGGGAGCGTCGGTTTTCGAAAAAGGATATCCATGTATGGTGGCTGTGGAGCGCGACGTTCCCTGATTTACTGGTCGCGTCTAGGGAGTAACAACGATCTCCCTTCGAGTAATATTCCGCCGGCTGCAAGATTCCCTCTCGCTGGCTGGTTATTGACAGAGCAAATAAGCACCGACAGTGATAGGAATCGTTGACACGCGGCCAAACAAATCCACCGGGAGGCTCGTCGCCGGTGAACCTCGCGCTCGATGCGTCCTGGATGCAGTTGGGTGCATAGCTCGCGTCTCTTGCGATTCTTGAGAGCGTGTCTCCGGTCCCTCGAGACACCGTTAACGTTCAATTTAACTCGGCCACTGGATCTGTTTATGGATTACGATACATGAAAGTGTAAACTGTACAGTGTTCCAGGAAAGGTGGTTTTAATCTACAAGTCTGAAACACGTACCTACTCCGTAGTGGCACAGAGACACAGAAGACAAATTATTCACGAACGATTCATCGATACGAAGCTCGCTGGGTCCGTGGAACGAGCTGCGAGATCGTCGAGTATAATGGGATTGGCTTATCATTTATCAGCGACGCCCCCGTATTGTCGCGTTTCTCGATCGTAACGCGATTGTAGCGGGGGAAATATTTTCCCGCGCGATTCAATCCACGCGACGCGATCTGCATAAAATATCGTTTTTGCCGGCTACTCCTAATAGGATTACGTGCCCGTCTCACCGTGTCTCGTGTTTCACTAGAGGATCGACGGGTTCCGAAGCTCCCGCTTGCTCGTCGCTCATACCTGCTAATGTCCAGCGGTTGCGACTGCACGTCGCAGGAACCGATAGCTGGTTCCCTGGGAGGCAGGAGGTGTTACGGGAAAGATTGCAGCCGGGTTCGCGACGAAAGTGCAGACAGTTGCCGTGTAATTGAGCTTCGAGCTGTCATAATGGCGTTTAATGGCCGCCGCAAACTAGCCCTTACATAAACTTGGCAAGCATTGTAATTTGTGGCGACACGCGGAGGATTTTGCACGGCCGATCATTAACTCGGCCTCTAATTAAACGCGCCGTATACTTGACGCTTCGTAATGACACGTATATCCGCTCCAGAAGCGCCTCTTCGAGTTGTGGTATCATACGCCGAGGATGCTACTCGAGTGTGGCTATCATACAGGGAAGTTCCCCTTGCCAAGTATTCCGCGATATTATCGAGTTGAATATCTGTCTAACTTGGGTGATGTGAACCAATTGTGCTTCGAGCTACTATACGTTCAGTGCTCCTTGATTCCTCCACACTGGCACCTGATTATCCCAGAGAATTTTATTCCCCATTCTACAGGGTTGATTGTTTCGATAGGCTTAGCCTAGACCTAACTCCTCGACTCTTACGTGCTGTCGTAATCCACGATTATTTATTACGTCACTGCAGCTGTGCTTCAACGCTATTGTATTTGTCACTCTCTTCTGCGCTGTAATCCCTGAACGACCTTGCGAATGAATTACTATTGTAATCCACGCGAGTGAAAATGTCGGTACTTTATCAAGCGGACTGTAGAATTTTTACGCCCACGGTACAGATAATTTTTATAGAACGC
The DNA here is from genome assembly GCA_963932335.1 of Andrena marginata. Taxonomy (NCBI): domain Eukaryota; kingdom Metazoa; phylum Arthropoda; class Insecta; order Hymenoptera; family Andrenidae; genus Andrena; species Andrena marginata. The sequence continues at coordinate 11,250,686 of OZ010660.1, forward strand.
TATTAAAACGTCGGTCCCGCTGCTCTCTGCATGGACGGTGTGGCTGCCGGGGAGCTAGTTTAATACACCGGCGGCTGTACGAGGAACTGGGAAATGATAATACTGTTGAAGAAGATATAGCCGGGAGCAGGCCAGAAAAATCTCGGCTGTCAATTAATAAAATCCTTGGCAATGAAAGCGACAATGAGCCAATGAATTAATTGGATGGAAGAAAGAGTTGCTACGTAGGCACCTCGCTGTATTAAAAAGAGGAGGTAGAAGGGTGTCGGTACTGTATCAGAGGGAGTATTCTTAATAAAAGCGATGTCGATAGAAGTCCAGAAGAGAGGATGCGAAATCTCTTAAATCCCAGACTTCTCTGCGAGTCGCGAAGAATAGGCTATTATGGCATTCCATTCTCTGTTATTTCTAAACAACTGTTATTCCTCTGGTGATTATCCACAATTTAAAACCACAAACGATGCATGGTGACGATTTTTCGCGGGCAGGAGCGGTCGAGCCGCGGATTTCCCTCTCGGAGGGAAATATCTGTTTTAGAAGTCGAGAATGGCCGTGCTAGGGCGCAGTTTGTCAAACGTTTGGCACGCTGCCGAACCCAGGCCCGTGTGCACCTGACCCCAAGTGCAACAAGTACAATTAGGGAAAGCAGAACTTACGCGAACTGACCTGCGCACGGGTCGAGCCCTCGGCACAATCGATATAGAACGTGGTAACGAAATTCTGCTGACCGGAACCCGAAGGAACCGCTGGTTTCGGCCGGGCGATCATTTTCCGAGGCGCCTTTCCATCGAGTCCAAATCGAATCGCTATTAAACTCGAAATGCACGACACCTGCGATCAATTATATCCCGCGGTTCTGTGGATTTTACTGTCCGTGATTAATCTATCAATTTCCCAGCAGTCATCAAATTGCGAGGAAATTAAATAAATCGCATGGATTCGCGTTTCTGCGGCGATTCTATTCGTTATTTCCTGGTATTAATATCTGCGGAGGATAATACCGTGGAGGCCTATCTTCGTTAATTGCTAATACTTGCCCGATTATTAATGGCCGTAATCATCTAATTGCGATTGTTGGGGGTAGTAATCGCGTTAGAGGGGTAGTTTGCTGGTGCAACGTTCGGGGCGATGTTCGCAGAGGGTCGCGGGACTCTTTGCGCTTTGTTTATTATTTTAATACTGGTAGAAACCGCGTAAACACGGGAGCCAGCATAAATTACACGGTGGGTCACGCGCAATTTTGCACTGTCGCGCCGTGCAAGGGTCGCAATTTGTTCGTAGCCGTGGTCCCGTGTAAAAGTGTTAAATCACCTGCTCTTTTTTTTTCCCGTCCCCCGCGAGGGCACAAGAATATTTCGCGGCTTCCGCGTGCGCGCACACCGCTACTTGATGGCTCATTTCCTTCCCTTAAATCCTTTCCGGATTTCAACCGAGAGTAATTCGTTTCTTCCCGAACGAAACAAATGTTCCCATCGCGGAACAGGCAGGAGTATAATCGTTCAGAGACGAGCGACTCGGTCGATTTCATCGAAACACGAGGTTGCAAGAAAGATCGCGATAGGCGTGAATGGGGGACGTAATTATTTTGCCGGTGCTGGACGTGTCCTTTGCATAAATAGTCCGCAACAAATCATTTAGCGGTGGAAGGTGGATGGTAGAGGCACGTACGTTGGATCGAAGTCCCCGGCGCATTTCCTCAGTTAGCGAATCTCATTACCGAAACGCATCGGCCGACGGTTGCTGAGTGTCATATAAATTTGCAACACAATATCGCTTTATCATTGGCCGACGTTCATGGGATGAATTATGGAACGAGTCGGCCGTCAGAGTTCGCGGGAGCCGCGTGCCGGGCACGCACACCGTAGAAAGTGATATCCATGGATTCGTTTGCGAGCCGCTCGCGGAATTCTGATTCATCCGTCGTGCACGGCCGTGTCTGCCATTTTCGCCACGAATACACTCCGCGGCGAGTCGCGTTTCGCGGAACTCAGACAGCGATACGAAAATATGTGCGCTTGTTGGCCAGCTGCTTGACTTCTCCTTCGCATTCGTTTTTGGTGTAACCCGACGGAGCAGTGGCAGGTGATGGACGCTTGAAATGTCCGGTGTGGGTGGAAAAATCGTTTTGCAATTTAAGATTCCAGGTCCTAATCCAGGAGGACTACCGTTTTCAATTTTCATTGTTCGGTGTGCACGTGTTGCACGAGATTCCTGCAGTGTTTCAGCCGAATTCACCCGTCCGCGCGTGCCCGGCGAACATTATATTAGTTTGCTCGCCACATTCGTTTAGGTATATTGTCAGGGAAATCACATTATATCGACCGATATTGTCTCCAACGACGACCGTAACGAGAACTCGGCGCGCATAATTGCGTTCCCGATGACGCGCGGATGCGCTCGAGGGGGTCACAAATGAAATTAGCCGGCTCCCTGTACGTTAAAATGTATAATAAACAGGCTTCGGATGGGGGCACGCAAGAAATTAGGTATTAACAACGTTGGGGGAACTTTATTCGTCATCAGCATTGTGCATCACGTCGTGCAAATATTTTAAATTATCCACTATAGTTTATAGAACGATTCGTTTCCTTTCAAAGAGTTTAGCAAGCTAAGCACGAACAAACGACCCCGTTACAAATTTTCCTGTTATTAGGTATTTTCTAAACAATATTCCTCACCTGAATCATCATTCTGTGAAGTTTCAGATCTCTACTAGGTCCCTGCCTTCCATCTTGGGCCTTCCATGAACGTCTTGCGACTTATTCAATGTAAAGTGTTGTTTGAAAAAACCACCGCCAAAGAAATTAATTTTTTTTTACGCGTAAGAATTGATTTACAATTCAGAAAGAATATATCAAATACAGCTAGTATGTAGCTATTTTTCCTTTTTTGTTTCATTTATTTATCTTAAGTAGTACCCGATAAAAACAATGATAAATTTGGGGGCTTTTACCCTCATATTATCCTTAAACGAGAGGGTGGAGATTTGAAACTTCATGGAATGGTGTTTCAGGTGGGGAGCAATGTTTGGCAAATAATAACAGCAAAATTTGTCCCGAGGGCCGTTTGCTCATGCTTACTTCGCTCGCCTCTTTATGTCCCACTTTCATTTTTCATCGATTCGTTTCCTGACGAAGTAACGACAGCATAGAATAGACGTAGGTAAAAGTTCGCACCATGCGAATTTCATTGTTTGAGTTGTGGCAGCTGCCAATGGTGATTGACAGGCAATTGTCAATCAAAGTAGAGTCACCAATGTCGAATTGTGTATCTGCGCTTCGTTTTGTTATCGTATAATACGGTGAGTACTGAATTCGTTAGTGCTGATGTAATATTCTCATTTTTAGGAAACAATATTATTCCTATAAATTGATCCGTAAATATTGATCACTTAATTAATATGTCGTCCGAAAGAGCTGAAATTCTTCTATTCAAAAGTACTGATAAAAGTTGTCAGTTCTCCTCACAGATAACAGGACTGATTAAACAATGGAAAAGTAGCTGTGGGACAAGAGTTTGAATGCAAACTCCGCACTTAAAAATCAGCTTAAAGTAAATGAAGCAATCAAAAGAACGCATGAATGCGAACGTGCAAAGAAATAATTAGAAAAGCAAACAGAACCCAAAAAATAACATCTACTTGCGAAAATTTTTGAAAGGAACGAAACAAATCGGTTCCGAGAAGCGAATAACCCAACCATTAACGTCTACATATGGAAAAAAATAATTTGTCCTGCATATGAGGAAGAATACACTGATCCTCAAGAAGTCTGAGGCCTGTGCTACTGCGAAGGTGGGGGTAAAGTTATGTGCTGTTACTGTTACCTTCACTAAAAAAAATTGAATGTAAACTTTAGTCGTTTTGCTATATTACCACAATTAATGTATGTACAAAAATAAAACACTTTTGTGAAAATTTCTCGTTGCGTTCTTTTGCCCCAGATGTCGGGTGAAAGTTTGCATGTAACACTTTTTGGAAATATTTATTTTATATAAGTTGTGACAGGTAAATTTACGCGAAGCCACTGCCTATCGATTAATAAGAGGTAGTAGTTATTTCTTACACAATGATATGTACTATCAGTGTAATACCACGGATGTTTGGGAAATCTAAACTTTAGGGGGGGATTGCTCCTTGTTGGGCCGCATAATAGGTAATTGTTTATGAATTCTTTGCACGAAAACGGTTCGACAAATTAATTTGCAGTTTGGCAGACTGTTTAATTGCATCTTGAACTGTTGTTCTGAATTTTTGTGTGACAGTGAAAAAAAACACTGTAAATACAGAGAGAGCATTAAAAAAATAATCGAGTGGTCCTGGCGTTGACGACAAGTACTGTAAAGCTTATCCGAAACACAAAAAGGAAGTAGATTTATTGCCGTATCTGTTAACGTTTCTTTTTTATTTAAAGAAGATTTCCCGATTTTCAGGCAAAACCTTGCTCAGATACAAATCAGGGCGTTTCATCTGCTTCAAAAGGCTTTTAACATTTTTCTTATTTTTCTTATTGCATCTACTACCACACATAACCACATTCATACAGTTTAAGAATTTCTTTTCTTTCTTGTGTTTCGGATAACCCTTACTGTACTTTTCGTCAACACCAGGTCCACCCGATTATTTTTCAACGCTCTCTCTGTATCTGCCATAGTTTTTTTCACTGTCACACAGAAAGTTAGGACAATACTTAACCTCAAATTAATTTGTCGAACCGTTTTTGTACCAAAAATTCACAAAAAATTACCTATTTCTGGGCCCTTCAAGGCGCGATCCCCCCTTAAGTGCGCACTCTTGCTCCACAATACTTCAATCGACGATTAACCTGTGCGAGGAGAAGACTATCGCCAGGAAACCGACTTGGTTATTTTATAGAATCGCGCATGAAAGTTGGATTATTCATTTCCGATTCGCAGGGAAACACGTCGCGCGATTCATTTCCAATGCGAACTGGCGTCGAACGGAAGAGTTTTCAAACAAAAGCCATCGTTGGTAACTAGAGGGGAAAAAATAACGCAGTGATTCCCGCGTTACCCGGCTCTTTCTTTTTTAATCGCGGCAATTGTCCCAACGACGACCCGTTTTCATTTCACGTCAAACGTCCCTCTTTTTCGTAAAATTACTTCCTTTTCATAATTCAGCGTGACCGGGTAAAACGTCACGACTGACTTCACGCACAGCCATGTAATTATTGCGCGAATTCACTCTGCCTTTAAATATGATGGCGCTGTTTCGGATATCTTTCAGCGTTTCAAATCGCCAGCTCGAGCTGTCTACTAAAAGTACGAACTTCCATGTGCTTGGGAAGTTATCAGTTGTCCATAGAGTAACTGGAGTACTCGAGCTTCCTCGGCTGCTCGTTTTCTAGACTCGTTATTCTCGAATACGCGACGAGAAATATGGTCGTTCGCCGAGGAGAATGGTGCCGCGATACCGTCCCGGCTCTTTCTCACGTTTATTACCGCGATTACGATTGCCCCGTACGATTTGAGAACGATGCATTCATAATGAGACGCTGCGCATCTGGCACCAGGGCCTTTTGATTCTCCGCCGGTCGGTTCAGATTCGTTCGTTGCTTGGTAGGAAAAGCACAAGCACACGAGATAGAAGCTACCAGGCGTGTATACCTTTTGCAAGACTTTATACTTCCACCGCAGCTTTGAAAACTCGCCCGACGACGACACTTTCCTCGGCTACGCCTACTTGGCCAATATTTTCAGCCTTCCACCATTGTTCTGGTCTCTTGTATACTCAGACGAGAGAGAGAGAAAGAGAGAGAGAGAGAGAGAATTTAGATCCTTGGGACAAACCATTGGATACTCGCCGAGGGAAAATTTTCACGTTCGAAAGAGAATCCTTGGATCGAGATACGAATTGTAATATCTTCTTCTTTGAGTCCCTTTTTTGACTGTGTCGACAAGGAATTATATCAAAAGTTTCGGCGCACTGCTGCGAGCAGTTGTTCCGACTTCGCCTGAACATGCACGGGCGAATCTACTGGCTCGAGATATCTCTGGCCGTTGGGAGGAGTGCAGCTCAGAAAATTACACGAGAAATCAGCAAAAGGGAAGATGAAACGGGAGGAAGTCTTGGAACGTCGCGTCGCAGACGAATCAGGGATCCGATAGAAACGAACTCTCGCGAGTCTCGAGTGAAAGTCTCTTTGGGGAGGCTTGAAAAAAGCTGCTGTAACAGTGCGAGAAAGTTGAACAGCGGCGGCTAGTACCGCTGACACGATTTTCCGTCACGTAGTTTATAACTCCGCTAAAGTCCACGGCTGCACGTCGTATTCCTTTCACATTCTGCAACGGCATCACCCCGCCAGCTTTTCGCGATACTTTTGCCCCCTTCTGAGAACGGTTCTAAATATATTGAGAGCTATACCGCCGCGACCCAAGCTGTACACGCGTGCACAAGACCAAATTATAGCCCCGCGGAGTTCGCGAGATCGTGTCGCTGAGTTTCTCTTAGAAGGAAGTTAATCATCTACAGGGAGAATGAATCAGCGGAACGATTCCTTGAACTAGAGTTTCAAGACAGATCACGATGATTCTTTAAGCAATCTGAGATAGCTTCATCTATCCTGATCATACATTTCTTCTGTGCATCACATCCGTCTTCACCTTCTAAAGAAACGTACCACGCGAAGATACCTGAACCCCCCGTGAAAGGACATAACACAACAATGAAGGCACTCAGGTTCACCTAACGAAGAGACGTAATACCGCGCGGAGCTTTGCCACTCTTACTTACGAGGAGACCCAAGCATCTCCAATTCTAGCTTCTCGACAAACGTTGTACTAGGTCAAGGGCTCCCAACTGTAGCTCCTCAAGAGACTCACACTGCAAACATTTTCCAGAAACCTAAGGATAGTACCTCCCATCTTCATCTTCAGCGATGAACATTGTACTCGACCAGGAGCCTTCCATCAATGCTTCTACAATTACATACCGAACAATATTCATCTATTAAATTACAGTTTTCATTTTCATCTCCTCGAAGATGCTCCCGTGACTCATGGAGACGATACACGAAAATTGCCGGAGTCAAATGGAAAAGTGTTAATGTTTGGGTGGCGATAAGGTGTTCGGCCGCGAGGTGTTGCGCGCGTCGCACGCCGTGGCGCTCGCGGACGTCCTTTAAGGTCGGCGAGAGTCAGCGACGGCAGAATCAGGCAGAATCGCGCGAGCCACTGTGCCAGTCGGACACGGAGTTTCGCACACGCTACGATCGGGTCGCCGCGTCGTGTACCATCGTCGAAATCGGCCGAGGGCGCCGTGTTCCTCGTCGATCCGTCGCGTATAGTGTTACGTTCTGTGTTCTCTCGAACCGGTACCACTGTCGATCTATATATTACCAGTGGACTCTCGCCGCCGCAATTCTGTTATTGCTTGTTTGTTGTTGCCATCGCCGATACATACCGTCGCCGATTGCCTGGCTTTGGCTGCTTGTGAGTTGTTTGTCGACTGTGCCTGTTGGTGGTGAAAACACGATCACTGTGAACGAACGGTGTTACTATCAGTGCCGAGTTCTGGGCCAAGGGGGTGAGGACGGAGCTTTGGAGCAGCCTCTTGGGGATCTGCAGAGGGGAGCTTCGTCGGTGAGTCGGAAATATATGCTTTGTCTGGCGACCGGGGAGTTTCGGGTTTCTGTAAATATCGCGGTAGTTTGCGGGGAGTTCGGTCACAAATCTTAGAGGCAGCTGTTTCACGTGCGTCTAACGATAATTCGTCTAATAAGCGGCCTGCACGCGCGACATTGTTGGCGCCATTCGCCATCGGGAGCTTGCGCCGAAATCGGGACCATTCGTGGGGACAAACAGCAGAGGCAAGAAGTGTCTGAGAGGAATTTTGTGTCTGAAGGTGGAATCAAGTCAGAAACATATTAGTTTCTGTCGCGAGTCGTGGGATATCGATTAGTCTCTTCCACAACGATTTCTTGGCCCGGTGACTACTCTAAATCGCTGCCTTTCGCGTGTCTTTGCCCCTGTAATCATACTATTCTCGTCTAATCTTTTCTACAATGATACCGTGACTCGCAGAACCTTCACACCGATGCCCTTCGTGTATGCGCGGCCCTCGGTCCCACGAGTCTTGGTTAAACCCTCCCACAATGATTTCTTGACCTGGCGAACTCATTGAATCGCTTTGCGTGCCCTTTGCGTGCTCTTGGCCCCTGCTCGTAACTATTTTCGGTTAATCTCTAGTATCGCGATTTCACCGTGCGGAGAACGCTTTGGACCGGTGCCCTTCGCGTGCTTTTGTCCCACAAACGCGTGACAGCCACGTACGTTTCTTGGAAACCTGTGGCGCCTCGCGGAAGCCAATCACCTTCGATAGCCACAGCCAAGACGAAACGGAGCAGGGTAGTTAATCAGCCATTCCTTTGTCCGACAAATTGGTCGCGGTCGTTTGCGTGTTTACCTTGCGTCGCTCCGAATTAAACGGCATGCCCCATGACGGTAATATTTACGAACGTCCAAGCTGTCGCTGTACACACATACACACTGTCACCAGACAGAACTTTCCCAGCGTCGTCCAAAACGAGTTCTCCAGATTAGCATTTTTTTGCAGCTGAACCGAGCTGCTTCGAAACTTACTCCGACGCGAATAATTAGGCGACTAAATTTACCTCGATGGCTCAAAGCTCCGATTATAGTGCTCCCTTTGTTGACGTTTCTCGCAATATAGCAGTCTACAGGGAATTTTAATAGACACAGGTGTTTACGCGAAGCTTCCAGTTTCCTTCGCGGAATCGTAGTACTTTTATTAGCGCGCATATTTTATGCATTCGTCTGACCGTCGTTGCACCTCGCACAATGTGATTTCCTATCGTATGACAACGACGTTATAGAGTAGGCTTTCGGGACGCGTTGAATTTTCAAGCACGCGATTTATCGACACCGTTCGCTGAAATGTTTCCCAGCGGCGTCGTAAACATTTCCAATCATCTTAGCGTACAATTCATACCGCATATTGCGTCGACCAGCGATCGGTTCAAAGTAATAAATACAAATGCGCGGCCCGCGCATTGATCAGCCGGCGTTCCGCGGGAATATTATCTGCGCCGCGCAGCAACCTATTAACCGGCGATGGACGAGTTAATTCGTCGCGGAACTTTAATAATCACGCTCGCCTGATAGCGCCGCGCCGCGTAAGCAGCGCTCGCTGTGGCCAGAGCGCGTTAATTCCCTTTTAATCGTTTTTAAATACACCAGGGTCGGCTGCCGTTAGAGGAGTGACCCAGTTAACAGGTTAACGCTTTCGTAAGAGTCTCATTTACTCTGTGCATCGTGGAAACCTCTTTTAATGTTTACGATGAAGAATGGAAATGAGGTGAGAGGGGCACGGCGATGGCAATATAATACATGCACTGTGTCCTCGAGGACAACGTGGCTGAAATTTCGCGACGCGGCACCGTCCCGGTGGAGAAAAAAGAAACGGACCTTTTTTTCCCGTGGCGTGCAAAAAGAGGACGGTTTCGGGGACTGCTAGGAAACCGGTATTCGCAGAAGGTCTTTCACGACGTTACAAAGAGAGGAGAGATCGAGGCTCGATCGCGTCGCGAACGACTCCGATCGTTCTGGGCAAGAAGTTGACTGACTCGCGCGACCGCTCCTCTTTTGTCGACGTTCCGGATCACGTTCGACCGGATTTCTGAAGGATACTGCTCGCTAATGTCGAAGGCTCGGCGAGGTATCGATGGCTACGGCTTATCTTTCAATTCCATTCGTCCTATCAGTCAGCTTATCGTCTTGACGAGCTGTGTCGCCTTACGACGCCCGTGGATCCACTTGTCGGCTCCCGCCTGTCGCGATAGCTAACCTTATAGCGCTAATGCTCGCGGAATTTTCAACGATACGCCCTCCGATAGTGCAACGGCTCTCTCGCATTCTGATCGAATAGGGATTTCCTCGAACCTGCCTCGGCATTAAGTGGAATTAAAGCGATGGAAATATGGGAATGTGGGTTTAAAGTCCGAATGTTGAAATGACTTTTCGTATTCTTATTCTCCACCGGTACAAGTGTTTATTCTGGAGCTGAAAGCCACGCGAACGAAGAGTACACCGCGAGGCTTCATCGCGAAGCTACGAGTCCTCGTACGAAGACAAGAGTCATTGCCGTTCAAGGATCCACCGTCAATTTAACTCTCATAGTCCCGGCGAAGCAAATAATGACAGTAATGCCGGTCACGCTCTGCTCGCCGTCGCGAACCTTCAATCAAAGCAACCAGCATTTTTCGACGGAAATAGCAGCGACTCGGAGCGTTGCTCGCGCCGTCAAAGCGGAGAATCGTTTTCCCTTGTCGTAGCCACTCCGTCGGCCCGTAATCAGGACAGGCCAGTGCATCTACCTCTTGAAATAAAATTACCCCGAATTACGGCACACCTACGTAGGCGCATCCTGCTCGCGTCTTTGCCCTCCCGCCCGTGGAAATAACGACGTTAAAACCCGCGAGCGGGTACGGTCGTATCCATGTAAATCTCGTTGCTCTCGGTCGCCCTCGTCGACGAATCTCGGTCAAAGGAAGACAAATATCGCCGCGAAATGCATCGTCCTGTGCCTAAACGCGACCACCTTCGATCCGCGGGAACGTCGCCCCTCGCGTTCACGCGCGTATTCATGTAAATTGCTAGCTGCGTTTCCTTGTATACAGAATTTTGTCTCGCGAGGTAAACTCTTTGCCGTCGCACGGTGGGAGGAAATCAATGGAACCAGGAGGAGACTAGATCGCCATGTCGCCAGCTAGGAATGCCAAATCGCGAGGAGATAGTCTCCTCGCGGCGGCTGCTCCCTTCTCAGCCCGTGGTGACGAGAATGAATTTCGTCGCCCGGGGGATCGCGGGGTAGGTCGGCCAGGAAAATAGCCGTGGAAGAATCCGGGGTAAATCCATCTCTTTCGGCGGAGACTTGGTTCGGAGGCATCGAGCTGGGAGCCGGCTTAAGCGGCGCGAAGCCGCCAGCTCCGCGAGAAAGCACGTTCTTACTGCGCTACACAAGCGTCCGCGAGTGCCTGTTCGTTCTCGTGCATTCTGCGCGTTGCATAGGCTGGCGCATCGCGACGTCTGCTGCGTAAACTTGGATGCACTTGGCGGAGCTCACTAGTCTACGCTGGGTGCAACTGTGTTATTTGGAAGGTGGTTTCTGTTGGGCTGTAATGCATAGAAACGGTTGCTTCCTTGCGCTGAAGTAACTTTTTCTATAAAGTGTGCGGGGCTGCTGCGCGAGCCTTATATGGCTGACATCGTTAGATTCTTGTATGGTTCTTGGCTTGGGTTCATCGCGGTGCAGGCAATGGCCGGTGATCTGGGTTGATGGGGATCTTTAGTCGGTCTTCGGAAAGATAAAAGGAGAAGATTTGTGTACACTCGTAAATGTTAGCTGGCGATTAGTCTATCGCTGTTTCTGTTCTATCGATAGAAACATCTGTTTCAACAAATGCGTGCAAGGTGGTGCTCCGTCTAGTGTGAATCGAGACACTGTAGATTAGTAGTTGATTCGCACACAGAAACGTCAGAGAATAGGCTGTAAATAGACATTTCATGCACTACCACCCAGTACTATGAACTATTCACGCCGAATCAGTCAAGAAGCGACACCATAGTTCGCAGGTTGCTTGAAACTTCTAGCATCTATCGATTGATCTGGAGAAGGAACAATGGATGTTGGATGAACTATGGTGGAACAAAGTTGCCCTCCGTTTCGAGATATTGCAGGGAGGGAAAGAATGGTGAAAGGGGCGATCTACCGTTTGCCAGGCGACTGCTCTAACTAATTGAGCTATCTAGGTCAATTAGCTGTCCATCTCCCTAAGTCCGATATTCCATATAGCTGTCGCCTGTAAGGGACACTTCACGGCTTCAATTTCCAGGCGATTCCGCTTAATTGACTTTGAGTTATGTGCACAAATAATGGGCGGAGCACGTCAACCGAAACGATACGATCCAATCGACAGAAAAATTATCCTCGGACAGTATCCTCAATTGTACTCCACAATTAAGTTCCTGCACCTAAACACAAGTAATTACTGTAGCATCTTGTTTTAATAGTGCAGCTAATTAATCACACTCGCACACTTTCTCCCGATTAATACGAGTCCCCCACTGCACCAGTTGCACCGCAACGGAGTCCACGCCCTCGCTATTATCGTTCGACTTGATCGAACGACACTTGCCCCGAAAAAGAAAAAAAGGTGTTTTGACTCGCGCCAAGTGATTTCTACCCTCTTCTCTCTTCCCTCCTGCGCGTACGATAAATTTCGAGGTAGAAGGACAGAGCTGGAGTAACGAGCGGCGGCGCACTCGTTAAATATATCGCGCTCGGGTTCGGCACGGCACGAAACAAGCACAAGCGGTATCGATTACCCCTGTGCATGGATATAGGTGGAGACTCGACATAACGAGCCAGCGGGCGATGCAAGCTGTTGCATCCCGGCTGCATCCGCGAGCGGTGCAGCTGGCCGTGAGCCTGCGTACGTAGGTACACGTGGGACACTGTCAAGGCACGCTTCGTCGCGTCGAGATTCCAGTCAATGTCGATTCGTAATCGATTGGTAATCGATTCATAAATTACGGCTTCCCGAAGGCGGAATAAAATTAGCAGTTTCGCCGCTCCGTTCAGCCGATCGACTGTGCAATCGTGTCCTGGACGAAGGAATAATTGAAGAGCGCGCTAAGTCGCTGCATTTCATTCGAACGATCGTTCTCTGCGTATCGATCGCCGTGCGTTTCGTCGAAATCTTGCGTGGCAACTTTCCTCGACCGCGTTTTCTCTTTTTCGCGGGAGAAACGTTTATTTGCCGTCAAATACCATACCTGTTTGGCCCCTCTGCTCGGTAAATGTAGAATGGTAAGAAGGGAGGGGACGTTGTGTGCACAGGAGGGTAGATTATATCCGTGATTAATCACTTCTCACTTATGCAAATTGCCTTTAATTATTCAAAGGGGCGCGGTCTTTTTGAATGGGACAGAAAGATAGCACAGTTACTCAGGCATTTGGAAAATTAGATTCATGGAGGAGGAACCTCCTCCTTTGGGCAAACAGAGTGACCATTGTTATCAGGGAATATCGTTATAATTCAGTCTCGAAACCTCGATGCAACTCCATTTTGCCCCGACCTCGCGGGCTCTCGACAAAGTCCCCTCTGTTTCGCGCCGTTCGAAAGCAGTTTCGTAAAATGGGAACGCGCGGAACGAGAATTCAGGGCGAGAGTGCCTCCTCTACCTCTGTCTAGTGACTCTTGCGCGCACACGTGACTTCGAGCAGCGATATGCAGGCTGCGGGATCGCCGAATGGTGGCACACAGGAGTTTCGAAACTCCTTCGAACTTGCCCGCGACGGAAGTGCCAGTCTCAGGCGATCGGTAACACCGCGGCGATACTTGACTTTACGAGCAACTTTGCATAGCATTAACGGTCGCGTTTACACAGCTGCTTTTACGCAGCTGCTTTCCCCCGTTCTTCTTCTCGGCGAATGTCGCGGGATTCCGGCTCCTCAGCGTTCCCCATCCTTCCCCCACGCAGTAGCTTCGTTTATTAAGTTTAATTGCGCCTCGTGCAATGACTCCGCGACGCCGCCGTTGGAATCCTCGTTTTGCCGCAACGACGCTTAACGCTCCACTGCCGCATCAATTTGTCTTCGTTGAAACGCATTCGCGCCTGCATCGCTTCCAATTCGTTCCGGTCCCGGTACCTAGGCTCTCTATCCAACACCCTACTGGAAAAATAAATATACTCAGGATTATGCAAAGATCGTGTTGCTTTGGGTCGCTGAATCCTTCTTCGCGTCCCTCCCAATGTTTATCCTATACAGGAAGAACGCCAGTGGCTGTGGAATCTCGTAAACAAATGCTTCCGAATAGAATACTGAGAGTGCCATTATACTTTACCCCTTTCACTTAATTCCGTTGTTTGTCGGGCTCTCGCATCTACGTTCCACCATTTAATTTCACTCAGGCTTTTCCGCGAAATAATTCTATAATCCGCTTCATTGCCGGCTGATAGATTGCGGAGAAAGCAGAGGAGAGGTAGTTTTTCTACCTGGATGGATTCATTTCGCGACGTCGAGGGATCCTCGGCACGAAAGAGCCGGGAATTCCGAGGCAGCCTGAAAAGGGGTAATATCGGGCAGATTTCGGCTGGCGCTACCCTATAAAACCTATACTTCATTCGACGAGGGGTCGTGTATCAACACGTGGGTACTTATCGGTGTCGAGTTCTGCTTGCTATCGGCGGTCTTTGGGATACCGAAATGAAGTCGCGTCTCGGAGCTGGGGCATACAGCAGCCAGCCAAATGTAATTCCCGTTATTGCGGTGGATTTCGGTGCAACCGAATTTCTTGTAAAAACGTTACAGTTCATCGAATCGGATCCTTAAACGTAGGTAGCCTCGCACGCTGGAAACTTCCTTTCTTTTTTAAGAGCTTGCTTGTTTTATTGTTGGTACTGGACGTTCTGTAGCAATCGAGGTTTAAACTTTTTCCTTTCGGAACATTCGATAACTGGTTCCATCTTGTTACCTGTTAGAGTTACAGCGTAAGGTCCTGTGATCGTGAATATTGCTTCGATTGAAACTTCCAATAGAAGAATCTGAATTGAATCGCTGTAAAAGTTGCCCGTACTATCGAAGCTTCTCGTGTAAAAGTTTGAGCGGAGCTGCCTGCGCTTTTCCAGCTACTAATGTTCTTTAATGAGCTGACATTCATACGTCTTTGAGCCCACTGCATAGAAGAGAGCATAAAGAGCGTACCTCCGAGGCGCTCCTTCAATTGCATGGAAATTCTCGTTCGTAAACCATTTGCTGAACTCTGATATGTTTTGCCCGGCTTCCCCCGGTGTCGAATATATCTCGATCTCAATGGAAACTGGACCGTCTGGTATTTCGCGAGTCCTTGCGCTCTCAATTGTTAACGATTTTTGCCAACTATAGGGTACGGTGGGGTCAAAAGTCCCGTTTTTCGTATAAACCTATGTAAAATTTAGTACTAACGATCTAGAAATATCTGGTGTTATTTTGTATAAACTGTAACTATTGTGCTTTACGTTCATGAAGTTCGTTTGTTGATACTGTTATTTTCTGTTAAGTTATATCACAAAATGTTTGTCAATGCAAAATGGACTTTTTGCCCCACGCGCGGGGCAAAAATTCCATTGCATAAAGTAGAAAGTCCCTAATATCTTTTCGTGTAAGATTAAATTAGTTAAGTAAAAAGCTCTTTTCAAATCAACAAACATTTATTAAAGCAATTCTTTTTGGTATATAATATTGAAAGGAAAGCATGACTTCTTTACCAAAAAATAAAACTGTAAGTCAGAGACTCACTTTGAATTAAAAACTAAAAAAAAATCGCTGAACTAAAACAAAAACACTGTTTAAAGAGTTTGGCATCTTTTCTTTATAGTTTGGCCATCTTAGTATGAAAACATATAATAAAATATATATTTTCAGTCTGAGGGACTTTTTGCCTCTATAGTTTCTGCGATACATACATTAGAAAATATTGTCATTCAGCAATAAACAATATCGTGCACACATTACTAAAGCCCCATACAATCTTAACGTACTTGGCTGATACGCTTGTAAACTGTGGTTTACTTCGTATAAAACAACAAAGACGACGTATTTCTTTTAGTTTTCGATACATAAAATAGCGAAGGCGTCGTGTAATTCGCACGAACGTCCATGAGCGACTGACGACTCTGTGGTCACCTTCGTTTCTTCTCGCCTTTTACTTAGTTATACTGCGAAACTCAATACATTGTTTAGGAATAGAGATTTTGAATTCGGGACTTTTTACCCGCCGGACTTTTAGCCCCACCCTACCCTACCCGCTTGCTTGCCCGTTCCCAAAACCGAGGCAAAAGACACGCTCGTTGGCGATTCGCGGTATAAAAGGAGCATCAAAACGCTTCGCGTTCAAGCTGTTCCGCTGGCATCGAAAAGAGCGCGCGAGAAATGTGGGACAAAGCGATAAAATAAATCATTCCCGCGAGCAGGGTGAGAGACACGAGAGAAAAAACGACGGGAGAGATAAAAGCGGTGAAACAGCGAGCTCGCGGCCGAAGATTGCCGATACATAACACTTTTTTTATAATTCTTTTTTCATATTCCCGTATCGATCTCTCAGCTCCATCGTCGACGAAGATGCGTGCTCGGGGTTCAATGAAAAATGCATAGAACGGCGGAGATTCTTAAAGGCAAATGGAACGCGAGTAATGGTTGGCCCCGCGACGCTTCTCCAACTTTCATCGTCGCTCCTTTCTCCACGTGTCAAGGTTGCGCCCGGCACTTTGCGAGAAAAAAAATGCACTTTCATGCTTCTTGCGCCGATTGGAATTCACTGAATAATTGATGCGGCCGTTTCGTGCACGATATGCAATTCCAAGGGCGCCGGGGCTTGGACAAAATTCAACGATATTCCGTTTCCCGAGGATGCGCCTCGTGCAGACTGTTTTTCAACCGCGGAGGGTGGAGCGGACGAAAGTTAATGTGTCGTTATTGCTCTCTATCGATCCTGCTTCCTCGTGCGCCCGGTAATAACCTAATTTGCGGTTCCGAAAGTGCATCGTGGTACTTGACGTGTACACGGCCTCTCGCTTTTGATGCAATTGGACGTTGCATCGGACGACCGCGATTATGTGGCCAGTCCTTCTAGTGGCCTTGTGCGTTAGGAATACGCGTCTTTCAACTCCGAGGCAAGAAAATTCGCGCGACCGGTGCGATCTACCGTTAAATCTTGGAGAAATCTAAGCTTTCAAGCGACAGCAGGATTTTTCACGGGAAAGAATTAAGTAATGACAATATTTTCCGGATGTATTTGCGCTGGAGAATGCAGCAGGTCCAGAACTATCTGTCGCGTACCACGAACATGGATATACGATCGTCCAGAGCGCGAGATTACGTTCACAGACAAGTAAGCGTGGGTGTGTCCTTCGTCTGGAGCGCGGAGGTCCGTTCGGCCCTTATCAGCGTCATGCACACGCTTGTCTACACGTGCTGGCTCGGTGATAAGCGTCACAAAACGTCACTGTTCCTCCCCGTGAAGCGTAGGAGAGGCTTTGGTTCGTCTAATCACCGGGAACACGGGGGATCTCTCGTCAGTGTCCTTACCACCTGGGTGCTCTTGACGCTGAAGATGTTCGCCGTTGACGGAACAAGACTTCACGATTACGACGTCATTGTTCGCGATTAGAATAGACCTGCATATCTGGTCCACGGAAGTCGCGGGAATTTAGTGGTGCAGTCATGATTATTTAAAGAAGAATTAGGGAATTAGAGAATCTTCCCCTTCCAACTTTACCACAATTACCAATACGTTAGTCTTGGTCAGGCATACCGGACATCTTCGCCTTACGGACACGTGAAATTGTTGCTCTCTTTGCCCTACGGTTGTAACAACTGCCCCTATACCCCCGATCCCAGTGTCGACTCGACAAAACACTTTAGGCGGCTAATTCGCCAGCATTGTTGCTCAGCCAGCAAAGCAACCGTTCCCTTCGCCGTGCCAGTAACTGTGCACGGGTTAATGCCAATGTACGAGTCGCCGGTTAACAACCACTGGCCGAGTAGTAACTGCTGCTCGTGAATTTCACCGCGATACCGTCATCTCGCAGTTCCCAGTTCCGATGCGAGAGTTTCGGGCTACTCGTGCGGTCGCCGCGCAAACAGAACTCTCCCTGAACCGACCCTCCTCCCTGTATTTATCTGGTCGAACGCGTGCCCCGAGGCTCTTGACCGTCGTTTTTCCCAAATCACGAATGGGAACGGTAATGAAACGTTAATATTTTTCCCGCGAGAGACCAAGCTTTCAGTGGCTTGATAACTGATTCTCTTTGATAAGCATTGTGCCTTGTGCTTTGTGTGACAAAACTTCTCTGTGCAAAATTTATCAACTAGTAGTTTAAACTTTACTGATTCTTTGGGTATAGAAAAAGGTTGCAATATGCTGGCCGATGCTTGACAAAGTGAATAAGGTAGCACGGAAATGGGAAGCACTTTTCAAGGGAGATCGGCAGGTGGATATTTTCCAAACAGCGCGGTGCATTCTTCTCTCCGCGCTGAATGGGAAACGATTTTCCTCTTGACCACGCAAGACCGTTTCGCATGCGAAGCAGCGAGGTTACTTTCGCGCGAGCATCGATACTGATAGCGTACACGTATCGATCGACGCGTTTCCTTGATGCTGAGGCATTTCGCTGTAACGCCTCCATCGATCCAGCCGCCCTGTCTGGACTGCATTCTTCGGATCGGCTGGCTGAACTATCGAGCCAATGAGACTTTCATTCGCCAATTCGCGAGCGAAATCCGCTGAATGCTGTGTCTATAGGCGCTGCGTCCGAACCGACTCTTCTCCTGTCATCGAAATCTTCTTTGGGTCCAGCTGATTATGCACCATTTGACTTTGACGTAGACGAAACGAGGAATAAGGGTTGAAAATTCTTCATAACACACGAAATTGCTCAAAAGTTGAGCATTATGGGCTCAGAAAATTCACAGTTTCTCGAAGGCAGCATGGTGAAATTGAAATGTCTTTATATGGAGTGGAACGCAATTTTATGGTTGGTTATGAAAGCATGAGAGAATAGCGTGGAAAAGTTATGCGATGTCAAAAAGACTAGAAGATCGGAAAAGTGATCTCGTGGCTGTACGTATAGAGAGGATTTTAAATTCAACATTGCATACTATCATCCCTCCATCATTTTCTCCGAAACTTACTGAAATACCCATTGGCGAAGCAATCTCTTGGAAAGCAAGAATAATCCTTTAAAGCCCCTAAGCCCGGAACAGTTTGCATCCCTTTAAAAGTCAATTAAGGTAATCACAATAATACCAGACGTATTTCTCATGCGAACCAGAGGCAGTGTCTCATTTTCTACACAAATGAACACTGAGCCTTCCGAGTTCAAGAGAAACCTCGATCTCTTTCTTCGATCATTAATTTTCCAGGGAATTCGAAAAATCGACAAAGCGTTCGCTATAGAAGATTGCTTTTCCATTGCGGTTTGTCCTGTGGAATCCCTTGATATCTATTTGGAGTCGTGGCCGTCGCAGGCGCGACCTGGCCGATCGCGTTTAAAGCCAGGTGCGTTTCGTTGGCGGCAGCGCTTTCCGCGTACTGCGTCCATTCACCGGGCCCGTAAGACGTTTGCGTCTGACGGCTCATTCACGTGTGCGAGATGAATGAGTGTAACGGTGCGCGTGGCCATTTTCGTTGCAGCGCGTTCCTTTGCATACGCCGACGCACGCATGTGACTCAGCAGAGGCCTGTGCACTTTCGATTTCTTGCACTTCTTAAATTCTACGCTCAACTGCACCGGTACATACTTTATACCTTCATCGCTCTCCATAACGGAGTCGGTAATTGGAGGAACGGTCGCGTGAACGGGGCACAATTAAAACACCCCCTTGTCCCTCGAATAATTATCGTATCGCTACCGCGCTTCGGTATTTCATTTACACCGACATACCTATTCAAATACTTGGCGAACGCTTCTAACGTTCGAAGCTCGCCGAGTACGGAACGTCGGAACAGTGGAGCCCCCTGCTTCTTCCCCTCCACGAATTTGTTTAAACACCGTCTGCAGCCCGTGACTGGAATATTGCTTCGCGGCCCTTTACCATTTCCCGCGTAATAAAACTTTCGGTGCTGGTTTTCCAGCGTCGCGGAGTAAACGGGAAAGTTTCCTTGGCATCGCAGGCGCGACGTCGCGAGAACTTTAGAGATCGCGTTACGCTCCACGCTCGGCGCCCGTCCCGCTGCGCCGTGTCCCGCGGGCGCGCAGATCCCGGCGATGTAATCTCGTAAATGGACGGGTTACAACGAGCCGACAAATTTTACGGGGCGATGTTTAAGACCGCACGTTACGTCTCTCGCGATGGAAAAATCGATGCGCTTGCCGCATTCCGCGGCATTTGCATTAAACCCACTCCCACCGGCTCGTGGCTCTCGCGACGTGACTCCCGCCACTCGATCACGGGAAGACACCTTCGTTTCGATGCACGATGAATCATCGAAGTGAAAGTGCCATGTATCGAGGACCATTAAATGGATATTATATTCATGAGGAGCCATACAGCCGGCAATCAAGCTGTACCGCCGTTCGGGGGATTAGAAATTCCGCTTTTAAAGGGCCGCTGCCAGATCGACTAATCTGTGTATCGTGTGCTCGAGTTTTATTTGAGCCGTGCGATGGCAATCTGTGGATACCTATGGCGAGTGTGGTGGAAAATTTGTAGGGCAAGTAGCTCGCGGTTGACTGGAAAGATGATAGATGTTCGTGTAATCAACACAGATTGAATCTCATTAGATTCCTAGATAATAAAGCCTGTTGAAGATTGGGGAAATATTTAAATTTCGAGCTTTTCCATATTCCATCGGTGAATGCATCTCTCAGAGAATCAGTTTGTCAGACCACTGTTCAGCTGCATAAAAACAGAATGGTAGGGGAGACCGGGGCAAGTTGATACAGAGGCAGCTTGATACAGACGAATTATCTCGACACTGTATATATGTGAAGCTTCTTGATCAATTCTTTGCTACTATCTAGCGTACGTCTGTGTACCTTGACTTTAGCAATCCATTTTTAACCGTTTTCGTTTCTATACAGAAAAAGTAAATACTTGTGCTCATTTTCCAATTCCTTCTTGAGACAGGATAGAGAATTTTGTAACTCAAATTAACTGGGCATCACATTGAGTCCTTTGAAGGTAAGGTAATTACGTTTTGTTATTTTGTTTATACGCTCTACATTTTTTTATGGAGATGTTTGTACATAATGACTTGTTGACTGGGGCATGTTGATACTCATGGGGAGTGTATCAATTTTTCTCGACTACTTTTAATTGGATTTTCCCTTTACTTCTAGAAAAATGGTACGAAATTATGACAGAAAAACGAATCGCGAAAAAATACCACAAAATATTTTTCGAAAAGCGCGTGTTGGTGTAGAAAATGAGCCAATGTCGTTACGTCAAAGCGCGAGAATATACGGAATAGATAAAATAGCTTTATTAAGATACAGTAATAAAAAAAGCGAGCACCTCATGTTAAAGTGGGATATTCCAGACATCCATCCTTTACTCATTAAACGGATATTTTACAGAAGCATCAACATGCCCCAGAGCAGTATCAACTTGCCCCGCAGTGTGGTAAGTTGATACATATTACCTTCGTCAAAATAACATTTTATCATTCATTTTGTATGTATTTTCTCAACATTTCATTTACAATATATTAAAGAGGAAGGACCAAATTATATTTTAGCATATTTGTTATTAAGTAATTAATTCAAACAGAAATGAAAAAAAATTGAAAACTGAAAAGCGTATCAACTTGCCCCGATTTCCCCTACACATGACACGTTCAATGATCGAAGTGTTAGTGGTTCCTGCCATGGAGTTGCCCCGTCAAACATACACCATCCGCGTCACCAACCGGAGCAAACCGCGAGATTAGAATCGCGAATTTAATTAGGATCGAACCTCAGTTGTAGCCATCAACTGGACGACGCGCGTCTCCCGAGGTAATTCGTTTTTCATCGAAACTCAATTTACCAACATATTCACGTCCGCTGCGGTTATCACGGTCGGGAGCGCGGTATCGATTCACCGAAACGTTTGGTGGATCGAATTGCGCGGGGGACGGTGGCGGAGGTATCATCGAAGTTTACAATTGTAATCATCGACGATCATGATCGGGTAGCGGGGCGCGTGTGAATCGCATCGACGAGATATCACGAGCACAGTGGCCTGCTCGATTAATAAACCCCCGGGGACGTTTAAAACCGGGCTCTTGGATGAAATGTCCAGGGGGGAAGCACAAACAGGGGTCGGGATGAACAGAAAATAGAGAGTTTTCCTTGAAGCTCGCGTATGCAGAGATCCGC
Organism: Andrena marginata; assembly: GCA_963932335.1. Lineage (NCBI taxonomy): Eukaryota > Metazoa > Arthropoda > Insecta > Hymenoptera > Andrenidae > Andrena > Andrena marginata. The sequence continues at coordinate 11,272,568 of OZ010660.1, forward strand.
GCCGGCTTGGAATTGCGTGCAGATGATTTCATCCATTTTACGTGACTTTGCATATTTTCAAGGCCGACGAGAACACTCCAGTCGCGGCTGGAAAGCGGATCGCGACTGGATACGCTCTGGTCGTGCGCGAACTTGCCATCGAAAAGGAGAGTGCAGCGACATCTTATCGTTGCACCGGGTGCTTGATTGAGTTTCTTTACTGATATCGTGTTCTCGATATATCTAATTCGTCTGTGAAGAATTGTAACTGTATAGCACACCAACGCGTACAGTGGATGCAAGTGGGCAGAAACGCAAGATTTCATTGGTCACTTTAAATAGACCAGAGAATTTAAACGAGCCAGTGTATGTATGTATATCAGAGAACGAGCAGAGGGAGAGAGAATCGTGGGGAAGAATTTAATAAATTTTGTGCGGGTTCCGAGGGTTGTGAGCAACGGGAGGCAAGAGTTGCGCGATTAAATTACCCTCGTCCCTATAAAAGACCTGCAATTGAAACGGTTACCATCCAAGAGTTAATTACCTTTACTCTGTAACGCAGCTCTCCGCAAAAGCGTAGATCCGTTTCGACGAAAAAGGTTCTAGCTTAAGAAAGAAATCCCCTACGCTTCGCGGATTGCGAGCTAATAAAACGCATATGGGAGAAAGCTCGGCGTTCCTTGGCTCGTGAGAGGCCCGCTTGTTACATAGTCGCACGTTTCGTGGATTCTCCGTTGCGCGTAGGTACTAAAACGAGTGCAAAGACACGGTGAAAGATTAAATAGCCAATTCTCGTAGCTACTGTTTCCCGCAATTGGCCATCAATCTGAATTAATCCGGAACCACGAGTTCCTCAGCGCTGGAATAATCGCGACGCTGTCGTCGAGCTATTCATCAGGCTGCATAACTCGCGTAGCCGCTTGTCGACGTGTTCCATCGAGGCGAAACGACCATCGCGGCTGGCGCGATATCGTTCCAGCGGAATTAATCTCTTAACGTCTCTTGATCGGCTTTGGACGAGTTTTCCTTGGCCATTCCAATCTGAGTCGCGATTAATAAAGGGAAGACCGCGCTGCGTTGTAACGCTACGCGAGCGAGACGACGCTTCTTCGTGTTGATCTCAGGATTTCCTGGTGATCCCAAAGGTCTACCTAAATGAATTTGGAAGAATTCCACAGGACGCGGTGGAAAGTTCGCCCGATAATCGACTCCATTTACGTCCCCCTGGTATTTCGACCTCAGTCTTTCTTAATCGCCCCCCAACGTCGATCTTTTCCCACATAAATCTCCTCCTGTGCTCCACGGAACCGATTCCCAGCTCGATTTCCCTCGCCGTTCAACCTGGCCAGCCATTTCCAGCGCCATTATTCGCCGGCACGATCGAAAACGCAGGATCACCCGATAACAATCGGAAAAGTCATCGGGATCGCTTCGGGGGGGCGACGATGAATCGCTGCTGTTTCTCACCCTCGCGTCGCCGTGGCAATCCATCATCGACCAGTAACGAACTGGGTTAATAATGGTGTAAGCGTGCCGTTGCGTAAAAGCGAGCCGGGGAACGCGAACCATTAGTAAATTGAACGCGATATGCAATTACACCGGTCGCTAACGCTCGAGCATCGAGTTCTCGCCGACGATGTTTACGTTCGGCGACGTGAACTCGATGCGAGTCCCGCTGGAATACGCGTAAGTTCGCCGCGTTGTTATCGACCTGCGCCGCGTATTTAATTTCGTGGCTGTTGTTCCTTGTAATCGCCGATACAGGGGCCAGCGAGTATCGGAATCTAGGGGAAGATCTCGTACTCGTAACACGAAACATACTGCGCGAAAAAAGAACGGAACTGTGACTGAATTCAGCTGAGATTGAATTGGAGGAAGGTTGAAATCTATGCGATTCCGGATCTCGTCGATACCCTGACGAGAGACCTCGAACTGTGAAAACATTTTCAAACGAATATTTCTATGATATATAATGTTTCTTTCATGAGCACACGATCTTGGTCCGTCGTGTGATTCAAGGGGCACCCTGGGTGCGATGAATTTCAGAGAGAAGTAGATACAGACGTTCATGGTCCGGCTTCGAGCGGAGAAAAATATTTGGGGGATCAGGTAACGATCCCGCCTCTCGAGTGGCGTTGAATTACAAAGTAGATAGGGTCGGTTCTCGCTCAGACCTCGATCCGCTCGGAATATTCATTGCGCCAGCACGATACAGACACTATTTTCATTAATACAGAGGCCGATTTACAAGGAAGTTACCGTCTTGAATCGAGGAAGAATGTTTAGTTTGCGTGTGACGAATATCTCTGTACGTTCCTTCGATTTTAAGCAACTTTCGTGTCTTCCTGACAGCTGCTACGTTACTCCCTTCGTTTCTTCTTTCTCCGATGTCCGATGAGTACAAGTTGCAAAGCTGACGCAACGGGGGCGGCCAGTGGAATTCGAATGAGCCCCAGTCGCTCGGTTTCATCCTGCAAAGTGCAGTATCAATTCGTTAAACAAGTAGCCGCGTAGGATCATTTTTCATTGGAAACGGACTGTCGGTGGTGAGCAATGGCTGCCACTTCTCCGTGCCGCTGGGGGGGAACGGCGAAATTTCAGAGCCGTCCCCTCTTCGCGTCCATCCACGCAGTATCGATGTGTCGACAGTCCTGCATGCAATTTGGAATATTATTCGGGCCATTAGCCGCGATGCTGTTCAGGATAAGCGTACCAAGCCGATCGCATCAATGACAAATTGTTTCTGTGCGAATGAAAAAGAACAGTTCTGCCGGAAAATCGTCGGACACCGCGGCGGAAAGTAATCGGGATAATCCTTCCGCCACCGTTAACAACGCTTCACGCGAGCAGATGTTCAATTACCGCGGCAATGTCAGCGAAAATTTTAAAACGGAGCACGGGGACGATTAAGACGTACCTCTCCGTCGCGTGTGCCATCGATTTAAGAACGTTAACGACGAGCAACAGTCACGGCACGAATGCCGGCTGAACTTGGCAGCGGAGCTTGAAATGCGGAATTTCAGAGGATATTAGGGTACACTTCCCAATATCGTACCCCTTAAGAACAAATGCTTATTACATGAAAAATAACAGGGAAAATGAAACAAAATTAGCGGTAATCAACTCTTTAGTAATAGAATAAACAGTTTTATAAACCGAAGCGTCAAAAAATAATCAACTTCTATTCATAAAAACGATTTATTTTTAATATGGAAAAAGTATAATTAGGATTAATGTTCCTAAATCGTACCATATTTATCCTAATTTGTACATTCAAATTTAATCACTACAATCACCACATATATATTCAAAAGTAATTCTATCTATTCCCGCACAAAGCTCATGTATATCTACATTTTGCACTGCGTGCATTGTATCGTATTTTCATGTCTATTTTCTTAACACAATTTTCAAAACATGCTTTCATTTTCATCGTCTTTCTTTTGTGTATTGGTTTTGGCGGTATTCTTCCTCTTACGAGTTTCTTTTGCTGTTCTGGTTTTTATGTTTATGATTTTCTTTTTAGCCTCATCCAATATCTTTTCTAGATTGATTTTGTGTGTTCGTATCAGTATGATTTAATTCAAAGCTATGGCGCTGAAATATAGGGCACTGTTCGTTGATGCCAAAACAAGAAATAAACTTGGAAATAGACAAAGTTTCACATAGAAATATGTTTCACTGATTCTCACAAATAGTAATTGTACAAAATCCTTAAGAATCATGGCAATATTTTAGTGAAAAGTACCCAGAAACTTACCTGCTTTATATTTTTTTGTGCAGTGACGGTATGGTGACTCGATTTGTTAATGTGACATGGCTAACTGTTGTTTAAATCTTCTACCGCTGGGGGCGATTGTGATTGTCTTAGGCTAAAAGAAACAGCGGGGTACGATTTAGGCGCAGGTACGAATTAGGCAAGTTCGCCCAATATCTCGTGTGACACTTATCATTAAATCTGGGATGGTACAATTCTGAAAAAAGAAAGGGTCGCGCTAATCGCGATACGCGCAGCCCAGTTCGCGGCACAAAGAAGCCGCTGGCATAATGCACGATGGCCACGCTGAAAGGGACACGGTGTATCGTCGAGGAAGGAGAAAATCGCGACGCGCTCCTCGGGCGAAGCTTGAATTCTGCAACGAAGCCCGCGGGCGAGAGCGTGTTAATGCACCGAGGTAGAAAGGGAGGGAGTGTGGGAGGGAGAGTCAGCGTATTACCCGCGGCGTATTACCCACAATGCAGTTAGAATCTATACGCAGACCACGGTGACCACAATGGGTCAGTGACGGCGTCTACGTGCCACGGTGCCCCGGGAATAACCAGGGAAACGAGCAATTACCACTGCCAACGGGTGGGGGATCCGCGAGAATTTATGAGCCTATCCCTTGAGCAACCCTTCGGACGTTATCCACCCTCGTGGAATTACCTGGCAAAGTAAATGCACCCCGATCCCCCTCGCCTGCCTCTTTTCATATGATATACATCGACAGCGCGAGGTCGTTTCAGGCAAATTGCTCCCATCGACTATTTTTCACCGCCCGTGAAGCTACCCTTTGTCGTCACAGACTTATAAGCCTCTATCGCTTAAGTTGGTATTCGTTTGGAAACACTGGGAGAAAGCCTCATCGTGCTTGCTCGAAGCATCACTCGCCTGTTTTAATGAGCCATTCCTCAGCTAGAAATTTCCTCCGTATGTTTAAAAAGGATCACAGCTAAATCCACTCGTTTTACCTACTTCTTCGCTTACCAGGCACCTCTGAAACAACTTTTCGATTCGTCGAATGGCCCGGTATACCATTTTCCTCCGCGGTGCTGATTTTTACGAAAATCTGTAGCGACGCGGGGCAAATATTTTCGCCCGGCCACGGTCTCGCGCATGGTAACAGATTTTTCTCGCTGTCCTCAGCTGTGCACAGTTGGATGGCGGGCGCGTATCGCGTGGGTGGCGTATGAAACGGAAGCGGAAAAAAGTGCATCGCTAGTTGGACGGGTCCGGGGAGTGGTGACAGATATTTCGGGGCGCAGATTGGCGGCCGATGGCTTTGTTGACCAGAGTTTTGTTAAACTCTGTCGGGCCGCGCAAACATTTCTCGCGTTTGCACACCACCGACTGCAGCGACCGGGAACTTGGAGCAATCGTTGCTTTTCGGCGGTGCGTGCGTGCGCTCGTGATTCGAAAATGAGCTCGATTGTACGTCGCGATGACAAAGCGGAAAACACCGCACGTTTGGAAGAGCGAAAACAAGATTGACAGGACGGAGCACCGGTATTTTCGCTGATATACGCTATCTGTGCGGGTCGGTTGATTGGAAGCCTGACGAATTGATCATTCATAAAGAAAAATAGATTCTTTTGAATCGGCGTGTGTCGCATCGGAATCAGCACGCACGTTCTAATGATTAGTTTCTCGGCATTGTCGACGTAGATGCAATAATCCTGTGTTCATCCTTTGTGTCGGAATTAGTCTAAGTACTTATTGTTAGTTTTATAGAGAAATGTAATTAACCCAATCCACTGTAAACGTATACGTTGTTATCGTGGAGCTCGATGTTGAAGGAGGGATTGCAGCGGTATGAACAAGCCCCGCAGAGAACCGTTTCATGGAAGCTCTTAGAGTTTGTACCGTTAATAATCGCATCGACGAGGATCAGCTGCCGCAGCGATCTTCCCTTTCGTCGGCGTTGATGGCGAGCAATCACCATTTATTAAAGTTCGTACTTTTCTCCTAATTGGCGCACCGACGGTTCGTTAGTCGTTTTGCTCGTCAGCCGCTCGTTATTAGCCGGCTTCCTTTTCGACTATGATTTATCGACACCGCCCTCCCTCCTCTGAAAAAGAAACGAACTTCGTTACGGTGGTTTTAGTTCAACTGCTTCGTAATTCAATCCCGCCCGGTCGATCGCGAGCCGATCGAGGCGCGTTCCCCGCGACTCCGCGAGTAATCTTTCTCCCCGGGTAGAAAGCAGAGAGACTTAGAAGGGCGTAAATTGTGGTAACGTGAACTGATAGCTCCGGAATTGCACGACACCCTCAGAAAATTCGGGGCTAAGAGCTCCAACAGTCTCCGAGCGAAGTTATTTAAGTTGTAAAGCCCCACTGTTTCAGAGAACGTTTCAAGATGCTAAAGTTACCGAGCCCCTTCTTTATGCCTCGTCCCAGAACGTTAGACTCGCACGGTCCTCGAGTTCCACCCTCGATTTAACCTTCCCCCGCACTAATCTCGCTTCTCATCGCTCCACATTTGTCCGTTTCACACGTGGGGGCAACATTAACATTAAAAAACATGGGGAGCGATGCCGAGCAATTACCCGATCGATACGTCAAGCTAACGCGTCGAGGGAAATCGCGGTACTCGCGACGCGGTGTGGAAAACCGAGGCTTCCTTCCCGAGTCGATATCCCTGCGGCCGGAGGACCGCGATCAGAAAGTTAGGAAGTTTGTTTCGCGAGCCTCGAGACATTCTATTCGTTCTTTCTTCTTGTTCGAGCCAGTTTCGAGCGCGGCAGGCGCACACTAGCCGGATGTTTACGATGATTCGACGGGGAACGATTCAGTTTAGTGGCCTGGAAGTTACGAGTCTGATGTCGGAATGACGTTCTGGCCGCTGTCGGCGGCCGAGTTTCGGTCAGCGGTATCGACAAAATGTGTTCTTGCGGTTTCACGACAAGTGCGCGCCATTATGGCAGCAGCTTTCGCGAATTCGCGTGCCAGCCGGGGTGTTAATTCGATCGCTCGTTCCTTCAGATTCGTTTGTGGAGTAGGACTACCTATTAGGGCTGTTCGAGTAGGTACTCGAATATTCGAGTAGCTTGAAATTCGGACCGAGACGAGACTCGGTTTCCGAGCCGAGCCGAGTACTCGAATAGAAAAAAAAAAGAAAAATCGACTAGTCGGTTCTCTTCGAGCCGTTCGAAAAAATTCAAGTACTCGATTCTTTGGAGCCGCTCGGTTTGTACGAGCAGAACCTGGCAATAAGTTTTCGACCAAACGCAATGGTACGAAGTGAACGGGAAACACCACAATTTTTTGTACGTAAAACAATGCGGTGGAAATATAACACTCGTGGTAACTTTAAATTGGTCTAGCATGAAGTAAATACACCAAAAATAATTAAGACATTCGTTTATTATGTACTAAAAAACAATGAACAAACAAAATGTTGCTCAGTATTTGGCCAACGGGATCTCTGGAAAAAAGTATTCGACCATATAAATTTGCAAAGAAATAAATAATAATTTACTTTAAATTCATATTATCTAATATTTCATTACATTTCCACGTGCACGTATAACCGCTTTTATGCGTTTTGGCATTGATTCTATAAGATTCTCGCATTCTGTCGGTGTGATTTCATCCCACGATGCCTCAATTGCTTCGCAAAGCTCATTTTTGTTTCTAGGTTTTTTTATACGAATTAACTGTTTCCACGTTGCCCATAAATTCTCTATTGGGCTTAAATCAGGACTATTTGCTGGCCGCTTTATTGTTTTAATTCTATTATTCTTCAAATACTTTTGTACTTTTTTGCTGCGGTGGCAACTCGCATTGCCTTGTTGGAAACGAAAATCATTTGAATTCAGGTACCAATTTTCTATACTTGGTATTAGGAAATCTTCTAAAACCTGCGTATATATTTCGGAAGTGACAGTTACATATAGTATACACAGTTTTCCTAGTCCTTAGGCTGTCATGCAGCTCCACACCATGTAAGACTCGGGATATTTCTTTTTAAAATTTAAACAATCTTTATTGAGTTTTTCTCTGCTTTTCCTCCAAACAAATTGTCCAGCATTATCACCTGCCCCGATGCACACACGTGATTCGTCACTAAAAATAACTTTTTTCCAATCATCCACAGTCCAATACCGGTATTCCTTACACCATTCCAAACTCTTTTTCCTATGCAGTTTCGCAAGAAACGGTTTCTTTTTCGCTTTGCAAAATGAATATCCCATTTCATTTAACCGGTTTCTCACTGTACGGTCACAAACATTTTGTGCCCACTTTCCATTTATTTTTTTAGGCGTACCTCGCCTCATATTTTGAACAATTTGTTGCAATTGTCGGTCATCTCTTTTTGACGTGGCACGAGAACGTCCGCATCTTGTACGATTCACTACACTTCCACTTTCATTAAATTTCTTATTTATATAGCTAATCGCACTATGGGAACAATTTAAAATTTCTGCAACTTTTCGATGAGTATTACCTTCTTTCAGAAGTTTAATTATTCTTTGCTTTAAATCGTCAGAAAAATGCTTGCGTGGTGGCATGCTGAATTTCTTCAACCTACTTCGATCGCTAGCTAACAATTGACTGATCGCGGAACACTTTGTTAACTTACGTTTTCAATACATTGTTGTGTTGCACTCTATGTGACTTGTGAAAGAGATAGCGAGTGAAAAGACGAAGAAAGTGAGAAAACAGTCGGCATCGAGCGATAAACGTACAGTGGCTCAAAGTAAAACTCGGACACTGACATTGTTGGGCCTTACGAAGCGATTGGTGGGGTAAGAAAAGAATATAAACAAAAAATAAAGCTATTTTTAGTAAGCTTTATTCAAGGTTATATAAATTCACTAAAAACAAAAACAAAATTTATTTACATTAAGTCATAAAAAAACGAAGTTTAAAAAGTAATGGAATTTGACCTCAAAATAAAACTCGGACAGAAGAAAAATTTCTTGTAGATACATATGTTTTATACTATTTGTATTTGATATTAATATTTTGTTGGTAGTCCTTTATTTGCTCTTACAGCTTTTAATCGATACGGCATGGACCGTACTAGTTTTTCGCAATACGATCCTTCAATATTTGCCCATTCCTCTTTTAATGCTTTCTCTAAATCTTTAGCATTAGAAATAATGTGGCTTTTCAATTTTTCTTCTAAGTACGCCCATAGATGTTCGATTACATTCAAAGCAGGTGATTGAGCGGGAGTTTCGATTACGTGTGGGCAATTATAAAGTAACCATAGACGAACATTATGAGCCCGATGCTTTGGATCATTGTCCTGGTAGAAACTGTAAGAATCGGCAATACCTAACTTTTCCACACTATCCCTTAAATTGTTTTTCAAAATCTGTAGATATTTTGTCTGATCCATGATCCCGTCAATAATGTGGATATTTCCTGGTCCAGCAGCTGACATGCATCCCCACACCATTATTGAACCTCCCCCATGTTTAAAAGTAGGCCGTAAATTATTTTCCTTGTACTCCTCATTAGGTTTTCCCCAAACATAAGTTTGTCCATCGGATCGAAAAATGTTAAATTTACTCTCGTCTGTATATAAAACTGTCCTCCAAACTGAAAAATCTTTATTTTTGTACAATTTCGCGAATTGCAATCTTTCTGAACGATTTCTTTTGCTCACAAATGGTTTCTTCCTAGCAACTCTCAAATTAAAATTATTTTTTCTTAATATATTCCTCACTGTTTTTGGATTAGCTTCTTTTCCTAAATGTTTTTTAGCTTCAGTAGCTAACTTCGGGGCACTTAATTGTGGATTTTTTTTTAATTTCTTGTACGATCCAACGCTCCTCGGATTCTGTGAAGATCTTCCGTTTACTTAGTTTTGGTTTATTTTCCACATTATTTCTGGATCTAAACCGTTTTATAATATCATGAACTGTAGAGTGACTGCGTTTCACTATTGATGCAATATTTCGTACAGAGAAACCGTCTCTAAAATTACTTATAACAAGTTCCCGGAGTTCTAATGACGTTTGTCCACATTGCCTAGCCATTTTGAGAAATTAAAACAAAACTTCACAGAAACTAACGACTTACGTCAACTAAAACCTACATACAATGAAAGTATGAAAACATGAAGGGTGATTCCCCGCGTTTTATTTGTTTTTCCCACAGGATTACCAACTGTCCGAGTTTCAGTTTGAGGCTACTTTTCATGACTTTTAACATTTCCATTTTGTTTTGAATTATCGTTGAATTATTGAAAATAATTCTGTTTTTCATTTAATTTGTTTTCTTATACTAATAATAACCTCAGAAAGTGAAAATATATAGATGTCCGAGTTTTACTTTGAGCCACTGTACAAATTTCTTACTCGCTGGCATAGCGCAACACTGAGACACAGAGCTCCAGAATGCAGCAAAACAGTTTCGTAAAAGAATGCAAGATTATTTGCAGAATAATGGGATCAAAACTGAAAACTGGCCAGTCAGTAGGTACACCAAACCTATTTTTCATTAAAAATTTATGCGTAATATCTTCACAGAGCAATTAAGGCATCGTGGGATGAAATCACACCGACAGAATGCGAGAATCTTATAGAATCAATGCCAAAACGCATAAAAGCGGTTATACGTGCACGTGGAAATGTAACTAAATATTAGGTAATGTGAATTTGAAGTAAATTATTATTTATTTCTTTGCAAATTTATATGGTCGAATACTTTTTTCCAGAGATCCCGTTGGCCAAATACTGAGCAACATTTTGTTTGTTCATTGTTTTTTTAGTACATAATAAACGAATGTCTTAATTATTTTTGGTGTATTTACTTCATATTAGACCAATTTAAAGTTACCATGAGTGTTATATTTCTACCGCATTGTTTTTCGTACAAAAAATTGTGGCGTTTCTCGTTGACTTCGTACCATTGCGTTTGGTCGAAAACTTATTGCCAGGGGTTATACTCGGTTCTTCGAGCCGAGTCAGGCTCGGCTCGCTTTTTTCGAGTACTCGAACAGCTCTAACCTAAGTACCCACTAATTGTAAGTAGAATGCTCCATACTAGACAGACATACTATCCAGTGGCGCATTTGAGGAAAAAAACCCATGTAACAAACGTTCTGAGGGACCCATTTTTTCAAGAAAATGAAGAGGAAATTTACTAAAAACGGGTTCGGTGTAGTAGTACAGAAAACAAATATGGCGCCCTGAGGGGCCTTCTGGTTAGGGGCCCAGGCGGTAACTGCTCATCGACGGCCCGTTAAATCTGCCACGGATACTATCACACTATCATGGAATTCATGAAGAAAGAGAAGAAGCAGCTCCCCTTGCTTCCGACCACGTTATTAAAAGTGCATCCCCCTTGTTCCCAAACAGTTGCCGCAATCTTGGACCATCTACTCTCGAAACTACCCTCTAAACAACTTTGGATAATCCCGGAGCGAGCTATCGCTCGAAGGCGCCCTCGGAACTACTCGCACCGTAGCTTGCAATAGAGTTTCGCGATTCCCCATAAACTGATCTGAAAAGCCCCGGTTGCAGTTGCAGCCGACCCGATATCTCGCGGCTTCGACCCCAGAAGGATCAATCGCGTGTCGGCCATCTTGCTGCCCGCTGGAACGCTCGTAAAGCCTGTTCTTGTCTACCGTTTGACCCCGGGACGAACTCGGAGATTGGCTTCGTTAAGGAAAGGCACGGCTGCTCGTCGATGTCCGCACACAAAAACCGCGGACATTCGTACAGACGCACGTACACGGTGTACTTAATTAAAGCCTGCGCCGTCCGTGTGTGCCGCTCACGAGAGTCGGAGACGCGCATACGCCTGCTGACACACTCTCGCCCAGGCAGGGTGCATTAATCCGTGTCTCTCGTGCATAACAAAGCTCGTTGCATTGTCGACGCGGTAACTGGAGCGAAATGGGGCGCCTCTCAAGGAGATGGTGATCGAATGGTGATTTTATGACGATCACGGTCTACTTATTCAACCGAATGGACTGTGGAAACACTTTTGTCGCTCGTGGATTTCATTCAGATTGTGGCGTGCGAGAATGAGAAGGGGCCTTTCCGTGGAGCGGACGGTCTCCACTGGCACGTCGCGAAGGCAGACGACGGAAGGGCATTCTTCCGTCACTGTGCGACCGAACGCTACGTTCGAGGATTAGGACCATAACCAAAGAATAATTGTTAACATCGCGAATAAACGCATAGTTAAGTTTATAGTTAACATTACCACGGTTTCATTTAATCAACCACCAACCCATTCACTTAAAGATTATTTGAAGGTGCAGCGAAATATGAATCGGTAGAAACTTTGGGGATTTTGAATTTGGATTTGTGGGGAATTAAATCACCGATCGGCAGAGCCGCTAGAATACCCCCGCAGAGAATTCCTAATAGAGTACGTATACGCGTTTACGCTCGAACGAGAGCCGATGCGTCGCGCCGCCACGAATTTCGACGGAATTCCTGTCGCGCACAAAGGGTCGTGCAGCATCGAATATCTCGTGGAAGGAGCGCGCTGCTCTCGCCGGCCAATTATTATTGCGCCGCTTTGAAACGCGCGGGGCGACTCTGCATTATTAACCCCGTTCGCGTCCGCCCCTCGGCCGACCCGTCCATAAAGTTCCGTGTTTTGCATTTTAATATAACGGGATAGAGGGAAGATTGGAATCTATAAAGCCTTGGCCGGCTCGATGGCGTTAGCAAGACCCGCTCGTCATCCTGGCAAGTATCCAGCCGCCGATGGAAACTTTGGCGAGTCGCGGCTTGCTGTCTGCGAGTTTCGATTCTGAACGTACGGAGACACTCTGGGAAAATGGAATTCTGCAGATTTTTATTATCCTTCGCATCCGAAACTTTCTCTCCGTCGTCAGTTTACCCTGCCAGGGCTCGAGGCTTGCTTCATGGGTGATTATTCCCTGGAAGTTTGACCTCAGGACGCGAACTGGCGGTCCCGGGGTACCCGAGCTGGCTCGCCGGTGCTGAGTCCGTGCAACAAGCTCGACTGGGAGCGTTTTGTAATCGCCACGGACCCAGCCAGGCTTAATGGAGCTGAGGTTGTTGGGAATCGTGGTTAGTCGAAGGGAATTCTCTCTGTCTGCCTCGCTGAGGTGTGCAGTCATCGGCTGCGATTCGGTCATCCTGACAATTGGGGTTGCCGCTGGAGTACGCTGGTCTTGGGACATCGAGTAGATTAGTCAGCGCGGGGGCAGGGTCTTGCGATGGTCCCCTATTGTATCAGGTTTAAACTTCCCGACTCTTCCTTCGAAGCGTTGTCTTTACAATGAAAACTTGCCAAGCATCGGCAAGCGAGACTCGATAGAAACACACCCACAATGCCGCTCGTAGAGTCAACTTTGTCGGGACTTCCGCCCCACCAGTGCCTTAGAGGAAGTCTCTTGTCCCGAAGGGACAAAGCTGCCACTTCCGAAGCGTCTCGTAATTGGAAAGGCGAGGGATTTTTCCACCGGTCACCGATACCTTTCCCGTACCTCCCGGACTATTGCTTCTGACCAGCACTTCCCCTTCGACTGTCCGTCGACGGATCGGACTCAATATCATGACCAGCGATAGAAGCATTGCTGCAGCCATCGACGTTTCTCGAAGTCCCACGGAGCACCGCAGGGAAACGGGAAACCGGCGATATTCGACGAAGTCGAGGCGAAGGGATTTTTGCGCTCGCTTCTCTTGAAAATTGCAGCCCGATTCGAAGTTCGAGCGGCTTCAGCCTCGTTGTATCGAATTAGAGTGAAATTATGAATAGCCCGCTCGATCGTAGGATTACGTTTCATTAATTAAAGGCTGGTTTGCCAGGAGGATCGCAAGCTCGAGCCGTTCGTTACCCCCGGGGAATCGTAATTTCGACTCGCTGCAGCCACGAAGTTCGCCAGCTCTGGCCGTCTGGCCGATTAATATCACCGAAGTTTACACCGCGTGGCTGCGCGGCGAGCGTGTACACCGTTTCGCTTTTATCTTCTGGCCACTCGAACTTTTCTGGCCCGCGAAACCTGTCCTCGCCGTAAGAGAAATCGAAATCGTGAAAGTGGAGGATACTCGAAGGTCCTCCGCCGATCGCGTCCCAAGCTATCGGCGAAGCGCGCGAATTTCTTTGTAAACAGAGGCTGCCTAGCTGCCTAAACGGACAGATACATGCACGTACGGTAATCGATCGCATCACCTAAATAGGAAGAGTAGCAAGTGTGTACAAGCACCGTGTTTCGTCGTTGATCTAGCACCCTCCGTTTCCCTCCGGTTCCTCCTTTTTCGCCGTCCCGCGATTACAAACTTCGGTTGCACCCTCGCGAGCACTCCAGCCCGATGTTCTGGAGGAGAAGCTCCGCAATAAGTGGAGATCGAGCAGCCTTTGCCCGAGCGCGAGGAGCTTGCAGCATCGAACAAGAAAAAGGGCCTCTCGAGATCGCCTTAATTCGTTAGCTTTTTTCACGGCGAGGGTACTCGACGTGCGTGCTTCTTCCTCCTTTGACATTTTCATTTTCACGGCAATCTTTTATCCAGCCATCGTGCGTTTTTTAGCAGCGTCGCTTATCCGAAGGCTTCTTATGTGTGTAATTCGTTTAACTGCGAGTTTGCCCTTCTCTGGAGGCTGCAGGAAGGATACTCTCCGGTCTCAGAGCGTAGAATATTCTCATCAGCGTCCCTCGCCACCTCGAGAGGGGTTTTTCGGCTGGAGGTTTCTTCAGTTCCCGATTAAACTTTAATATCTACCTGCAATATCGCGGGGGATTGTCCTCGAGTCGCCACGACTCGCGTATTCACCGGTCGAGGGGCGAATTAATATTCCAACGGTCTCCCGAATCTTCAGGAAGACCTACTTACCGGGTATAATACAGTTCCCTCCAACTTACCGGCAACTTTCCACTCGAGAGACACTTGGACTTAATAGCGACTCGATACCTCGAAGTGCTGCCTGTCCCTGCTAGAATTCCCTCGGCCAGGTCTACACGATGACCTTTGTCTTGGCCGTTCGAAGGAGTTGCGTTCTGAGTCTGTGGACCGCGACGAGATTTTCCTGGCGCTGATCGTCGACAAGTGTTGGCCCCTCGAACTTGGAAATAAAATTCCTCCGATGGGCTGGAAGGGATCCCCCTAATGGAGCGTTAACGCGAACGATAAGCCGCTCCGTACACGGGAAATGACTGATCCGATCAGCTTTTAACGGCTCTCTGGCGATCGAGTAATGTGCTGATTAATTTTTTAGGGATCGTTATGGGGCGATCATTAGGGTTCGATGGTTCTGCTATTTTTACGATAAATTGCTTATATTCGCCCTGAGAACCTTCCCCTCGGAACCTTCTTTCGAAGCCCCCATAGCCACAACCGAGTCGCAAGTACTCCCCCTCTATGTAATAATTGGCAAAACGCAGTTGTACAGCTCGTTGGACGAACGAAATCGCTGGTAGACACGTCGTTGGACACCTCGCGTCGTCTTTTATCGATGTCGTTACGCGATCGCCTTTATCGTCGACAGTTTCTTGGCCGTGGCCGGCGGACGAAAGCACCGTCCGGCGATCATAGCTCTCTTCTTCTGTTAAGGGAAAGATCCGAGGCCGAGACGCGGGAGAAATCTTCGATTTCCGGCCCGGTCGTTGCGGTAAATCTCTTTCTCGTGAATTTATGTTCCGGAAACGGGCGAAGTTGCGGACAAAAAGCAGCCGGATACGGAGTCGAAGATTAATGCTGTTCTATCGGATTTATTTTCGTCTTATTTGATCAAATTTATTGGAGAAACAAGAAAAAGGCGAAGATCGTTTCGTGGAAAGGGGGAAGTAGGTATATTATTAGGGACGAGATCCCGGGGATGTTCGAAAGAAGCAGATCTGATTTTCCATCTTCCAAAGATCCTACGCGTTCTCCTGCGCGCTCCTGCCCGCCAGGGATTCCTTGGAATTCCTTTAAGGACACCGCCTTTTGACGTGGCTGTTCAACTCTACCCCCCGAGGCTCTAGCAAATTTTTCTCCCGAGTGAATTTAGAATAGCAGTAGCATGGGCGAGGTAGGAGCCAACCGTAGGAAGTAGAAGCAGCGAGAGCAGTGCGATGGTGTACAGCGCGGTTCGCACGGCCCTGGCCAGTCTATACGCATCGCGTGCACCGCACATAATGCAGCTCGACGATGTCTGAGAGCACAGAGCATGGCTCTATTCCCTCTCGACAGAAATGGCTTTGTGCACTCCCTTAACCACCCCCGCCCCCGTCTTCCGTTTCGCCAGCTCGACCCTTTGCCGACCATCGTCTCAGCTGAAACTCGCGCTGAAACAGTCGCGGATTCGCTTGTTAATTCGCTTGTGCTTGGCATCCGATAGAGCGCATTCAATAGTGGCTCCGAGAGTGGGCTAAGTGATTCTCGATTGGAAAAGTGTTCTTTTTTTTAAGTGGGTATTATTTTCTGTTTGAACATTTCGGTGAATCTTCTTTTGAACCGTCCTGTACGACTCGCGATGAAGTCCAAGTGGAAGCGATACAGTTCCATTCCAACGTCCGGTCATTTTAATTGCCCCCACGGGCGAATTAATTCAAAAATGTTGAAACGACGAAGTTCTGTTTATATGCGTGTCGTTGTGCATCTTGAATGGCTACATGCCTGGCCGTCGAGTGGCGTTACCCTCCGCAAAAAACTAGATGCTAATGGGGGAAACTTTCGGTTCCGACGAGTTCTCGGTGAGTTCGCGCGTTACCAAGCGGTATTCCGGAAATTCGAGATTATTTTTTGATGCGCCCGAGCCAGGGCTATAAACGCACGGACTCGTGCAAAAGGATTTCTTTTTCACCAACAGCCTGAAAGAATAATTGAAATTAACAGATTTTTGAAAGTTTGATTCTCTCGACCTCGGGAATCGTAATTTAAGTTTAATTTTCAGTCGTTATAAGATTCAGCTTTTCATTGGATTTTGCCATCAGCGACGTTCACTGAGAACGCGTTACCTATGATCGATAGAATCATATCAACGTCTAAGTAGACCATTATAGGCCCCACAATTTGCGTCAGCCGCTCGTTGGAAGACTCCGCGTTACTCTCGACGGTCCTGCTAACCTAATTAATGGCGCGGAGTGATAGGATTCGTCGGTGGGGACGATGAAATTCGTAGATTGTCAAGTCGAAACGCGTGCACCCCAATTTACCGCGTTTGCATGGCAAACTCTCGCAGCAAAATCTGCCCGAAATATCGTACGTGGTCAGACGGGGAAGCCAATATTTTGAAACGTCCAATTCTCCTCTGTCCGCTGTCCGGTCTCTTTCGTCAGTTTTCACTTCATTCCACCAGCTTCCCAGAGGCACGTTCCCTCAAACCGACACGTGGAATTGTATTATCAATTCTTCGTAATTTTCTTGCTCTGGTCTTCTATCAATTCTATCAATAGAACGTGTGGTAAATTCGGTGGCGGTGAATTCGCTCGAGTAGGCCTTCGACCAAAGCATGGCGATATCAAAGCATGTTCTCTCGGGTTTCAGAATCAATTCGACGATCGATTGACTCGCGTCGCGCGCATAATCGCGCCTAAAGGCCTCGTGATGCGTGTGGAACGCCTTGTTTCCTGTATGTAATTGGAAATGAATATTTGATCGTCGAAATGGCGCAGCTGGGCGAGGGGAATCTGTTCTCGATTCACGAGCTCCAGCCAATATTGTAATTCCGCGGGATGGAATTACCAACTTTTATTCCGGCGCCGGTAATGTTGAGGAAGCTTCCAGAACGGATGGAAGTAGTTACGATATTAGGAAGCAAAGTTTCCAGCGATGGATAGGTACCTGTGTAGGTGGCAGATGGTTTTTCCAGAGAAAGTCGAAAGATTCATCATCGGGACTCTTAGGGAAGCCATCGAAGTAAGATCGATCCTGCCTTCGATTCCCAAAGCGGCCTTCATTTTCCTCGCATCAGCACAACGTGAGATCCCAGTGGAAACGGCCGGTTGAAAGGAAACCGGGGTCGACACAGGGCCGTGGGGTGCAGGATTGGCTGGAGGTAATGGCATTTCCTCTTTTCGGCGCGTGATGCTTTTTCTTGGATTCGATTTAGCCGGCAGCATTGTTCGGCCCAGTCCGATCGAGTCTTCAAGAACAAAGGCGAGTCGCGCGCTTTTTCGTTCGCTCTCCCGCGAAAAACCGACAACAGCAGGGACAGGCGCCCAACAATGGAGCGGCTGTTCTGTGCAAAAAAGGCGCTAAAAAATTCCATAAATTCCTGAATAAGAGTTGCTGCTTCGGAAGCAAGCTCCCTTTACAAAGGGAACGGGAAAAAGCTGAGTAAACTTGCGCAGGGAAATTCCACTGCGACCAAGCATCGCTCAAAGGGTCCCCCGACTTGGACCATCGACGAAGAAAGTCTTACATCGATGAAGCAAACATTCAAATTGATCAAAAGATCGGCATCGAAGGCTGGCGATGCTGCTCGACGGAGTTGGCGCGAAAACTTCGGGCATAGAGCGGGGTGGAAAATCGCGGCTCGAGTAATCAGCTGCGGGCAAGGGAGGGCCACGGGTTGCAAGCGTGCAGCTCGGTCCCAACTTAAACATAATCACTGCTCGGATTTTCCGTGAGGCATCCGTCGCCGCTTTGATCTCTGCCCGACTCCTTTCGCGAGTCGCTCGCCCTCCTCCCCCGACGGGGGACGATTCGCCGCGGGTGGTGGAAGGAAAAATCTGGTTCTCGGTTGCCAAAGACATCCCGGAGGGTCCATTAACCTTCCGCGGGGGCCAAGCGGGACGAGGGAAAAATAAACAGACGCAGCGAGAGAGTTTCCTCGGGGAAAAAGGGGGCACGGACCGCGACGGGGTTGGCGTGGAAGAGCGAGGGGATGAGAGGAGGTAGGGAAGCTAGAGGGAGGGGGGGGGGGGAGAGAGACAGAGGCAGACCAGGGTGGTGATGGCGTGTCTGGATATCGATCCTGGCTTCCGGGATGTTACCGTCGTGCCCCAGCTTTCTACCCCCTTTGCGTGTACGGCCCACTCTGAGGCGGCAGTGTGGGAGGCTCCGACTCGTGTGTAAATATACGGGCGGAAGGGGAGGGCAGAGGGTCCACAGGTGAACGAAAGAGGAGCACGCAGTGCAGGTGTGCGTGTGTCCGTGTGGGTTCGTGCTCATATCTCGCGAATATAGTGTACTCTTGAGTATGCATCTGTTGGCCAGAAGCCACGGTGCATATGCGTTCGCCGGGAAGAAGCCGTTGGATTTTGAGACTCCGAGGTGGAGCTTCGCGATGGTTATCTGTCTGGAAGTTTATTTCGAAATTTGATGGAATCTCGATATTTCATCTGGATCACCGATTCGTTTACTCTGCTGTATGTTGGATCACCAGGCGAGCAGAGACGTTCCATTTCCACTGCGAGACGGAGCCAGTGGCAAACAGACGGCTCGAGGGCGGCCATTCGTTAAGAAACCCTCGAGACGACCGAACAAATCGGGCTAATGCAGTCAATTGCCGTGTTAATGCCACGTGCATTCGACAATTTGTCGGACGCGGCTTAAGCACGAAAAACGAGCGTCCTCGAGCAGCGTGTTATCGTTAATCCGAGGGGGAAATTAGGAGGCAGAAGAACGCGATTAACAACGAAAGAATTTATCGTTGCGCAAAGGTACAGCGCTATCTGCACTCTTGCCGATTCTTCTCCGTCGCTACCGTGCACGATAGCAAATCCAGGAGCTGGATCGCGATTATTCGCGAAAAATCGTGGACAAGCCGATTCGTTAAATCTAATCAATGCTTGTGGGAGTCGTCGCAGATGTTTTCCAGAGGGACAGTGCATGATACGGTTTATTCCGCATTCCACATTGGTCGCGTTTCGCGCGCGCATGCACATTGTTTCCGTAGAATGCGTTGGCGAGCATGCAATCAGCGCACATTCGCGAGGACACACGCGTTCCAGCGTTATAAGCACGTGTTTTCTTGCATTCATGCTCGCGCCGAACACCCCCGACCAAATCCACCCTGTTGTCTGGCCCTCCCCGTGTACAACCAGGGGAGCAGAAATTTTATTTACGAGAAGGACCTCTGTTTCCTTTTTTCGTTCTGCGCGACGAAAGTTTGTTGGAGTCGGGTTTCCTCAAGGTTTAATTACGCATGCCACGCGGAGCCTCAGTTTTCGTTTAATCCCGAGGATTTTCTTCCTCCAGACACAGGTGAAACTGAATTTTCACCCTTTGCCGCGGTTAATTACTAGCCGACCTTTGATGCTGCGAAACAGTCGCATGCCTCAAGCGTGCTCCATTTTCAAGAGAGGGCGAGACGCGTCTTCCGCGGTTTCCGTTGCGATCGATACCCGATGCTTGAATGGAGCGAGGGTAACGGAGCTTTCCGTTCAGAAAATGCGATGGGATCGTGAACCCGAAGACTTTTGGACCTTTGGTCAGGCTTTCGAGAATCGATGGGAAGTTTTGTTACGGTGGAGTGTCAAAAAGATTTGAGTGAATTTTAGGGAATATACTTCCGGGCAGATTTAGTTTTAGTTTTAGCTTCGTTGTATTTTTTTTCCCTCTATCTTTTATATTCTAATAGCAACTGTAGCTGGGCCTCGCCTTTTCACCGTCCAATATACTACAATTGGGAAATAAAAATAAATGAAATATGACATCTAGATCGTTGCACTTGGAAAAATGTCATATGACAGGGAGATAGAGAGTTTTGTTATCTCTGTCAAGTTTATATGCATAAGAGTGAAGACTCCGCTGAATATACATGAAACGTCACTCTTGTGGTCGATATGAAAATCCTTCTAAAACAAAAGTGCTGTTTTGGAAAACTACTGGCGCGACAAGGACAGCGCGTTAACCAAACAACCTCGTCGATTCGCTGGAACCCGTTGAATAAGAAAATCTTGAAACTTCGCGAGGACGGCGCCCCGTAAAATCAGCAGCTGCGTGGCAGACGACGTAGCGGAAAAGTCCCAAGAAGAAATCACTCGGCAGAGACGATAGCCTCGGTTTTCATCGGCTTGGCCGACCGCCAAAGAAACTCGCTTTAATATCGCGTGATACCGGCCGCCTGTGCACGCGTATGCAAAGGAATTCGGAAGAAGAATAGAGGAATAGGTCAAGTTTTCGTTTCGACAGTGAGCTGAAATATCACTTCGCAACCTCTTCAATGAGCAATACACCTGAGCGCGCAGATTTGCGCGCGCAGGTTATTTGCTCGCTTAACCGGCAGAGTTCTATAAAAGAAAAAGGAGAATTACACTCGTATAATTGCAATCGCTGGCATAAATTTCGTGCCAATGGAAACCCAGTGCAATAAATTTCAACGACAACGTCTATTCTGCATTTAAATTTGTGCCAGCCGAACTCGCCGGGGGATTTCACTCCCTGGTCATTAAAAGTTAAATCACAGGAGGCGAGAGTTTCGATGCTTTGTATACCGTATTTAGCGTGTCATTTGATATAGATATCGTTTAGTTTCCAGAGCGCCGATTTGCTGAGATTTACCGCAGGAAAAAACGAATCACCGAAATGAGGATATTTCTGTCGACATGGCGTTCAATAATTCGCGATCGGTATCGTCGAATGCAACATGAAACACTCTAGAAACGAAGGGGCGCGTGGAGGTGGGCGCGAGTGACAGAGAGCGTTTCATTTCCCGAAATAAATCCCACGGTGCGCGGAATAAACGATAAGCCCGACGAATATTCCTATGAATATTTCATCGCGACGCATTATTGTTCCCGGCGAATCGGGAATTAACGATTTAGCGAGCAGCGAGGCACCATGGGCGTGCGGCGTTTATTCAGCAATTACGCGTCCGTTTAACCAGCTCGTTCGGTCGATTCGCGACCGATTCATCCCGATCCGGCGAACGTTCCTCGTTCGTTCGTCCCTTAGAATCGCGGGGCTGAAGTTGCGCGGTGTTGCCGGTGAATTTCCTAATTGCCAGCGGCGTTTAGGTGCGGCGCAATTATTCGATCGTGGGTGGTACCGTTGGGTCCCAATAATCAATCGACGACTCTGCTCCTGACGTTGTTCCCAACAACAGGCCAACAGGATTGGGTGGCATACGTTAGGGGGATAACAAGGGAATTAATTTCAAGCAGTTTCGATCGATCGTAGGGCTGTGGTAGCTCCTTGAACGCGCCGATCGAGCTTCGCGTCCGGTGCACAATTCTACTTCACTACTGCAATAACGAAACGTTGCAGGCTTCTGAGTAATCGTGGACGGGAGTGTGCAATTCGTTTCCCCGAAATGCGCGATAAACAGGGGAAGAATATTAAAAGAATATTCGAGCTTAGGCAGAGAAGCTATTTATGCAGGTGATAGTGCTAGTAGAGTTTCATGAGAAAGCAGGAGAGGAAAGGTGGGAATTGGGAGGCTGCTGGTGGTTCATCGCTCGTATCGGCTAGCGCAAAGGAGGAAAAGCCTTTTATCGCGAGGCACGCGTTCCGCGAATAAGCTTTAATCGGCTGCTGCCGCCGGCGGACATATCGAGGCCTGTCGGAGTTACGACGCCAATAAAAACGGCCATTACGTATCCGCCGTCAACGGGCCGCGATTAATGGCAGGCTCGGCGACCGTTGTCCACGGACAAAAGGAGAGCGTGCCCGTGCCATAAACATCGCTCAGAAGCCTATTACGAGGAACGAAGTCGGAGAAGAGGATCGACAAGGTCTTAATTTCGCGTCGCCGCGCGCCACCGAATTCCCCGACGCATCAACGAGGATGGATTTGAAGCTTTCAGTCTCCTATTTCATACATCAAAGAGGCGCGCGTTTATAGCTCCTGATCGTTATACGACCCGCGAAGCCCATCTAGCGAATTTCCTGTTCGTGATCACAGGCCTGGCGAGGCGCGTGCCGAGCGAGCTGACTGGGGCATTAGGGATTCCTGGAGGGTAGCGGAGGAACTTTTCTAGCGTCGGGACGTTTTCGCGTGACGGTCGCGTGGACAGAAGGAGCCCGAAACACGAAACGAACTCGAAGGGAAGTCGAAGGTCTTGGCGACCAGCCAGGTGAAGTTTTTTTTCCCCAGTTTATTCGAGGTCTCTCGATTAATCGATTCCACTTGGCGGAGAGGAGGATGTTCCTCGGTCAGGCCTCGAAGGTGGAAAATTGAAGAGCCCTCGGAGGAAGTGCACCGAGATTAGAGGCTGAGATAATGGGCTATTAGCGATCGGGCGGGGGGTTGCTGCAAGCTGAAGCCTAGCGCAGGGTGCAAGAGCCATCGGTAATCTTATTACACCGGTACTATCGCGATAAAACGGAGTCGAAAGTTGCGATCCGTGGAGAACGAGGCGACCACGGCGTCTGTCATCTCGCGAGAGAATAGCGCGGGCGTAATGGATGATCCTCGAACGATGCGAGGAAATGATGGATTAATCGAATTCGCGGCTGCTGGTTCGTTTCTCGCGGCTCGTCGCTGATTTTTCGCCGCGGGGAAAGAATATATTTCACTGCATCGGGAATTGTTCGGCGAGTTGGCTGAATTATAGAGACAAGCTTCTTCGTAACTCGAGCCATTCATCAATTTAATTGTACCTCCCGCCGAGACGCGCGGGCTTCTAAGAACCGGATTAATCGAGATGCAGCCGCAGAAAAAGTTCGCCGAAGAATGCATTCGCAAAGTGCAGTTTTACACTGCCATCTACGGTTCGATTAATTGTGAATTTTGGGATGGTGAAATGTTCATCGGTATCTGTCAGTCGAATTTATTGGGACGGTCAGTTACATTCGAATTAAATAAGACAGAAGAACCCTGGTAGTCTTCGCAGATCCAGCTTGAAATTGAATTATAGAATCGACAGGCAATAATTCTTAGATTATTGTGATCCGAGCGGAATGGTTTTGTAACTCGGTGAAAAGCAAGGTGGACAGATTGAAGAGGAATATCGCGGCGCGGACACGTTTGCCTCCAACTAAACACAGTGTCAAATTGCAATCAAATCCAACTCGTTTGTCATATGATGGACATAGTGACGGCAATTTAACGGCCAGATTGGCGAGCACGAACATTTCAGGCGTCCGCATCGCTCGATCCCGGGATTTCATCGAAACAGTCGAATGAATCTGTACCGCGTGTCTCGTAAATTGGAATGGTACTAATACGCGATATATTCGAGAGGGGAGCCGTTGAAAAGCGACACAGCTATAGCTAATCGACTTCTCGGACAATCCAAAAGTCTGAGGAACCGATTTCAGTCACAGTGTTCTAATACAATACTTGGAAAGTAGTATAGATCAGTACAATCTCGTACCATCACTCGAAGCAGTGAGAAACTTGAGAATTTCTCCTTTACTGCACGGAATACTTTCGCGAATTCGAGTAAGGAAATCGTTGCGATCCTCGCGATAAAATTCTAACCTTCCCCACCCGATTTACAAGTCAAAACAGTGGTCCAAGTGTCTCGTCCTGGATTCTCCTTGAAACGGTTGCCGCCTCTGTATTTTTATTGGCCGATGGCACGGGGCTGTTGCTTGAGGAAGTTCGCGGGGTTAATTTCACGGCGTGGCGAGCCGCGTGACACGGCGAAACGACGCGTGACCCAGTTAACTTGCTCGTTTCCCGGTGCATCGACCTGGGAAAGCACGCGTTTATTAAGGGTGGCGAAAGGGCGACAAGGGACCGCGCTAGGAGCGCCATCGTCGGAGGGTAAACGTCCCTTAATTAAGTTGTCTAGGCTCCTCGGGCCAGACCTATCCCCGACGAAGTTCTTTATCGGGGGGAGGACTGGCGGCTGATGCGAAATCGATGCCATCATACGCTGGGAAAACGTCCCCCAGCATCGAGGCAAGGCGGGGTTCAATAAAAATTCCTCGAGAGCCTCGGCTGGCAGGAAATGTCGCGGAGACGGTGCCTCCTCGATCGGCGAGGCGAGCGTAGACTTTGGAACCGTAGGAGAAATGGATCAGTCGAGAGAATGAAGGTATTTCGCGGATCTCTGGCCAGGGAGAACGTCTTTTTGAATTCCAAATATAATGGGCTTGCGTCTATTGTGAATCACGTTGTAATATGGATGGATGTTGCTCGGCTTTTCGTCAGCTACGTGGAAGGGTGGAGTTGGTATTAACAGCGTCCACGTTTCTTCTGCAAAAGAATTGTTCTTCGAAAAGTGTCACGCGGAATAGGTGTATGTAAGTATCAGCTTTCTTTCACGCCAGGCAGAAATTGTCTTCTTCTCCAATTACACCTTCGGAGCCATCGAGGAGCTCCTAGGTGAACCGGAGAACGCGACCTGGAGCTGGCTAGCCGACAGCCGGGTATAATTAAACAAACGGAGGAATGGAAATTATGCGGGCTGGGATCTGACTCGGCGGCGGACAGGCTGAGATGAGAATTCCGCGTTGCGAAGTAATTCGCGACGACTAGGAGGACCTTTCGATAAAAATTCCTGGGGAGCCGGCTGCGTCGAAGGCGATCCCATCGCCGACACCCTGGAATGTACCGCGATCGATTCGAGGAGCAGTGGGAGATCGTTCGCGCGACGAGCAGAAATAATTAAAAACGTCTGTCCACGAATCGTGGGCGTACCAGTTCGTCCTCAGAATCTCGTGTCTCCTCGCGCCTCGTCGCTGCTTCGAATTTCTATTTTCGAAGTCTCCAACATAAAACCGATGCTGCCTGTAGACGATTTCTGTGTACGTATCGAGCCCATTCGTCAGGGTGTTGGGCACTTTCAAGGCTGATTGCCTCGAAACTGTTACAGCCGGAAGGAACGGGGACGATTTGTACAGATTTTCGTTCACGGCCAGCATCTTTCAGCGTCCGAGGAATCCAGCTCGTTCCTTTCGCTTCTATTATCGCGGAAATAAACCGAGGGCTGGCTTTCCCTCCGGCGAAAAATCGTCGCGATAAATTCCCGCGACTCGTTTCGCCGACGTTATTTACGATGTCGGTCTCGCCTGCAAATATATCGGCCGCTGGTGTTTATAGTTGGCCATTTTTCCACCACCTCCGCCTTCAGCGACGCGTCCGACACTTTTAAGCCTAACAGGTGGCAGATTATTGGACGAGCTTCGCTCTCGAGAAACATATACGTCCACCGATCCGCCGTTCCTTTCATCTGTCTCTGACGCGAGTTTTCTATAAATTACAAGTAACATTCTACTCGCCCATGAAATCTTAGTTACGCGGGCCTGGTTGCTCTATTTTTTCGTTCCCAAGCTCTTCTCGCCACGAAACCATGCTATTCTCGCGTCGATATCAGAGAATCTTTTGCGCGCGTTGTTGTATCCCCCTTTCCATTATTCCACCCTCGATTACCATATTTTTTTACGACACAGTCAGTACACAAGCGAGCGTACTCGCGCGGCCAGGTTCCGCGCGGAAATGGAAATGCATGCACCACGCAGCTGTTTCGAATTCCAGATACGAACTAGGTGAATTTCATAGAGACCACCCTCTACCCCGTATTGTCCTCTTTCCATCCTTCGAAAATATCAATTCGTTCGGCCGCGTTTCGATTCGGTTAGGCGTCCCTCTCTCGCGTCGTCGAGCATATTTTTGCGACGGTTCGCTACCTCCTTTCGGCTGATAGGATTTTCGGATCGGGAACTGGAACAGGGATCTTTCTCCTGCTAGCCAAACACTCTGATACAGCCTTCCCCGGGGCCCAGGACAGGGGCGGAATTAGAAAGAAAACTTCAAGATTCTAATCAGTGCTCGCTTCATCTTCGGTCCAGAAAGTCCACGTATCTGCGAAGGATTTCGACAAAAGATGTCCGGAAGGATTTGAAATTCGAAATAGATAACGAGGGACGTCCGCGACACCTCTCCAGCGTCGTCGCCAGTTAAAACATCGAGTACATAGGTGTTCGCGGTTCGCATCTGTAAAATCGTTATCTCCTAAACGAAGGATCGAGAGGGATATCGAAGAACGCCGGAACCTCGAATACATTACGGCATCGCGTTAATGCCCAGGCTGCACGCGACGCTGTTCCGGCGTATAACACACTCGATTTAACTGCGTTTAGTTTTAAAGCCGTGCTCGGACCATTTCCCCCCACGGCGATACATCGAGTTCCACTTCCCGTTTCCACCTGGCGGAACATTAACACCCGGAGTCCACTAATGTGCGTTCTCTGTCATGGAAACCGGCTTAACCGACTTCCGACGATCAGTTCACCTCGCGTGCACCTCCACCGACGATCCTATCCCCCGGGTACACGGACTTTCCGCTGCCCTCGTATCTTTTCCTTCCTCGATCACGGCAATCCTCCGTGCAACCAGCAGATCTAATAATTACTCCCGCTGCCGCAATGAATCCTTCAGCCCTTCGTTATGGATTCTGGATTCTCTTCCTCTCAAGTTCGTGTCTCGCGTGAGTTAAACTTGTTCCTCTGTAAATTCCAGCGGACCATTGCGTTCCCCTTTGTGGGGGGCATCAGGGTTAACGGCACTTTTAATAGACCCACGCCAAAGTCGTTGTTCCCTAAAAGTGGAGAGCGTACTCGACACTCTTTCACCAGGCTTCGGGTTAATTAAATCTATCCG
Organism: Andrena marginata; assembly: GCA_963932335.1. Lineage (NCBI taxonomy): Eukaryota > Metazoa > Arthropoda > Insecta > Hymenoptera > Andrenidae > Andrena > Andrena marginata. The sequence continues at coordinate 11,299,670 of OZ010660.1, forward strand.
TCTGCTAAGTTGTTGCCCGCTGTTTTCCTCGGATTTTCCTGCAGAATTCCAGGCGGTGGCCGTCCGAGGGAAATTGCGCGCTGCTCTAAGCGTGACTGAATCATTATTCAGGGCGGTGATTAAGGCCAGATGGCAAAGTTTCGTCCCCGCGTAATATAATTCGGGATTCTCTTGTGCTGTTTCAGATTTCCGCCAGCCTCGTCCAGCCCGACTTTCGTTCCAGCTGTCAGGTGAGTGACGTTAATATCGCCGATGGAAAACGCGGGGCTTGGCCGCTTAAGGGATTACCGTCGCGCTCCAAAGGGCGTATGTCAGTGGAGAAAGGTCAACAAAGGGGCAGCCAATGAATGTTCTCCGGCGGCTGGTCAAGGCCGAAGCGTGTCGAGTAATCCTCGCTGTTTAAATCGAAATTTCGAAGTATTCCTCGCGGCTGCTGCGTCAGTTTTCTTACCCAGGCGAGCCAAAGGTAATCAGACAGAGAGCGGTCAAATATGCCGAGATTTTCGACGCGAGCTTATGCCGAAACTCGAGTAAACTCGGGACATTATTTGCTCGGTAAACCGCTTTCGGTTATTGCGTCCCTTAGGCGCGTGCAGTTCCGCGCAAACATGACTTCTTAATGTTATATTTATCTTTGCTGCGCGAACGCGAGGGGCGTTATTTTTCAAGTAGCCACCGTTTCTCGCGATGCTTCTGCTCGCAATAAAGTCCGACGACCTAAAAGATTTAATTAGACGTATAAAAACCTTCGCGTTCTTCATTTTATATGGGTTCTATTGGGCTTCAATGCTCGCTTAAACCAATAGTTTGAGAAGTACAAAAAGTATAAACCCAGAGAAACTCAGAGGCTCCATTTTGTTCTGCGAGAGTTCTATTGGAAAAATATTCGGCGGAGAGTTCCCTCTCCCTTAGGAAATTAGAATAGACGGCGAACTTCTTGATTTAAGTGGAAATGTTTATCAATAGCATCTCGTAGAACAGAACGCAAAGTCTCGGAGTTTTCGAAAGCGAAGCGCGGCTCGTTAGTTTGGCTGTTGAAAAAAAAATCGTCAGGGGGATCGTTTCCTGGGAGAAGAGCGAACCGACGGAGGACACTCCAGTGCAGGGAAAGAAAACGTGCAACCACTGTTGCTTTTCCAGAGACAAGGAGTTGCTAGGCACGTGTGTGTACGTGTGCGTCGTCGCGCCAGGACAGCAAGTGGAAAATATGGAAACAGGAAGGACGGCAGGAATGATTGCATCTGAAATTGGTGGGAAGAGTGACGAATAGCAACTCGAGGACGGTTCTGGTGAAAACACCCTCCCTCGGGTACACAATTTTTAACGTCGCGTCTGCTTCCTCCAACCCACCCGCGTTACCTGTTCTAAAACGCGACGTTCACCGGGATAATTTCATGCAGGGTGGCGAAAGTCCGCATATCAGGGAGAGAAGGATTCCTTGTAGAAAGCATTAGTTTCTTTCGTTGTTTTATGTACGATGATCTTCATATCTCGACACTGTATTTCTGTCGAAACATCGAAACTTTTCTCTCGAAACACTTGCCCTGGAACGATCGTTTGTTCTTTGCCGTGATCCGCGTCGATTCGTCAAGGTAACACGGGGGACAGCGACAGCTCGTGGAAAAACGGCCGCTTGTCGCAACGGAGGGGTGAACGTGACGGGCGTTATCGAGGGAAAGACGTCGTAGAAGAAATCACGGGACGGAGTACATACGCGTGCAGGGCCTTTTTCAGTGGAAAGCGCGTGGTGCACGTACGTGCACAGAGGGTTGTAGAGGGTGGATTGGCGAAAGAACGACGTGGAAAAAGGAAGGTGGGGGTGGGTGCGACGAAAAACGCGGGAAAGGAGGAAAGAACTGCGGCTGGCGACGAGTAAAGAATGCATTGAGTCAGACCGAATGGCCGACCACGTAACGTCGTACTTTTCGTTCTGCGATCAGCGCGTGCTTGCCATGGTAAAAAGGCGCGAGAAGGAAAAAGGGGGAAAAGGAGGAGAGAAATGGAGAGGGCGAATAAAGATGGAGGCCGGCCTGTGTGCGAGGCAGAGTTGAAAGAGGAATGCTTCTTTAGCGAAGGAAGAAAGGCGTGGAAGCGCGAGGAGGAGAGGCGTATGAAGGAGGGCGCGGGAAAGAGTGACAGAAGCGAAGCGGAGGAGTAAAGGAAGTCGAGGAAGTGGGAGGATACTTACTTGATGCATAAAGGAAAGAAGACCACTGGGAAATGAGGTTGCAAGAAAATAAATGGAGGTGGAAAGGGGAAGGAGATTTGAGGAGAAAGGTGATGATCGCGCTAATCGAAAGTTGCCTATGGAAAAGAGAAAACAGTTCGCGATGGACAGAAATATGTAATAAGAAACGCTGCGAGGGGTGAGGCAGCTAGGGAGAGGGAAGGAAGAGGTAGAAAGGGGTGGAGTGCGAGCAAGCAAAGGCAAGAACAGTCTGCATCACCTCGCATTCCACTTGACGGCACTTGTGCGTCGTCGCCTGGCTCCTTCTTTCTCCTTCCTTCCCCTTTCTCCCTCTTGCTCCTTCCGGTTGCGCGCGTTGCACGCGTTGCTCCCCTGACATCCTCTTTTTCAGCGTTTCGTGCCGTGCAGCCCCTCGCGTCGCGACGATGAATATCGAAGTGGAGGGTAGTCGTAGCGGGGCCGTAGAATCGACGCACGACCGTGCTGGTTTAAGCAGCCCGACTGCCACGCTTCGACGATCACGAAAAGAAGGCGACTCGGTGACGAATACACCCTTCGTTTTCGCACCCCACGGTGGACCTTGCGACAGCATCGTTCAACGTGCTTCCGCGGTCTAATCAACCGATTGCTGCCATTCTGGACGCCTCGGTACCTCGATTCTTCTAGTTTCCCGATCAGGCTAGTCCCGTCACTTATTCCTTCTCGATCCGCCGCCTTTTCATTCCCCCCGGCCTCTGCACGAGCGTGCTCGTCGAGGCGTTCTTCTGCCTCCGCGTACCGGCACTTACGAACGTCGTAAAATGAGCAGACAAAGCCGAATCGTCGCGTCTTCAGCGAGTATAGAATACGTTGTCGAGTGGCGGACGTGCATCCGAATGGCTGCAAGCTCGACGATTCTTGAGAGAGCTGTAATGCTCGCCCACGATGCACGCGAGCAAATCGTAACCAGCTTTACGAGGTAACCGAGACCGCCAACCATCGATCCGTTCTCAATGCATGAAATTAAGACGTTCCCCGGGCGTTATCAACGCACTCGGCTTATCGCTGGAGGGCCATACCATTGTTCAGCCATGACTAGGGAAATCTGCAATGCGGATTCCGTTTGCTTCCAGACGGGAGGTTCGCTCGAACGCGCCGGGAGCCGTGCAAAAATTACCGCTCGTCGGGGACTCGCCGCGACCAAACTTACTTTTCCACCGTGGCATAGGTACAGTAAACTTTGCCACGAAAAACGCGGGCAGTTTCGTTTCGCTTGTTCGGATCGCGGCTTTTCGCTCGAACACGTTCATGCTCTTTTCAAACTGATCTCTATTCAACGAGTTAACAGACCCTCGAAACTCGAATGTTTGTTACTTTCTCCCTTTTTCCAGTCGGAATGATTGCGCGCGCGAGCGTAGTTGGGCGGTTCATTGTCGGCGGTCAAAATTGGGGGAGCAACGTAACAATTTATCGAGGGCAATATTGCTTTCCGCTCTCTTCATTATCTCGCTCTCATTTTCGCGAGCAAGCAGTCCTGCGTGTGTGTGTGTGTGTGTGTGTGTGTGTGTGTGTGTGTGTGTGTGTGTGTGTGTGTGTGTGTGTACACGCCGCGTCACTGTCCACAGAGAGAAATTTTATGTCGAGTCCCCATTGTGCAACCCTGTCGCGAAGTGTATTGCACTGGGCGCGTCTCTGTTCCCGAGGCAAACTGTTTGCATAATAATTTCGTATGCAAGCTCGGTTATCTGCGGTCGAAAGGGAAGAACCACAGAGGGAGAGCAGGCGTCTTGAAGAGCACCGGGGACAACTTTACGAGCGAACTCGTTTGAGACTTTTTCATCACTCGGCGGATAGTCGTCCTATGCACCATAGAATTTTCGCCGGACTTTATGTGGGTGGATTTACTCTACCTTGGTCTGCGGCGTCGCGTTATTACCGCTCCGACTTATTAAAGCCGGGAAGATAAAGCCATTTCGGCGGTACATTAGAAGCTTCCAATAGATTTCGGGCTGAAGGAATTCTTCCATCGAACATTGTTGATAGATTGATCGTGAAGTAGAGGATACCAGGACTAGTTGATACGTTATTCAGTTTTCAATTTTTTTTTCATTTTTATTTGAATTAATTAATTAATAACAAATATGCTAAAATATACTTTGGTCCTTCCTCTTTAATATATAGTAAACGAAAGCTCGAGAAAATGCATACAAAATGAATGAAACAATGTTATTTGGACGAAGGCAAAATGTATTAATTTACCCCACTGCGGGAAAAGTTGATATTACTCTGGGGCATGTTGATACATCTGTAAAATATCCGTTTAATGAATAACTAATAAATTTGAAAAATATCATTTTAATCTAAATTCCAACGATATCGAATAAAAATGAACAAAGATTTATTCTAAAAACGAAACAGATTTTTGCACAAACATAGAAAAACATTTTTATTTTTAATTTCTTTTTTATGTCTGGAATAACCTACTTTAACATGAGGTGTCTTCTTCTTTTTGTTACTATATCATAATAAGCTCATTTTGTCAATATTGTATATTTTTGTGTTTTGATTTAATAATATTGAGTATTCTTCTATTGCGACACGCGCTTTTTCAAAAATATTTTAAGATATTTTGCACGATTTGTCTTTTTGATATAATTTTGAACCATTTTCCTAGAAATTAAAGGAAAAAGTTAAATTAAAAGTATTTGGGGAAAATCGATATACTGTGTCAAAATGCCACATAGAAAACGTATCGACTTACCCCACAGGAAATCATTATACCATAAAAAAATGTGGAGCATATAAACAAAATAACAAAACGTAATTACCTTACCTTCAAAATACTCTATGCTATGTGATGCCAAATTGATTCGGGTTACAAAATTCTCTATATCGTCTCAAGACGGATTGGAAAGTCAACACAACTATTTACTTTCTCTCAATATAAACGAAAACGGTTAAAACCGATTTGCTAACGTCAAGGTACACGCGCGTACGCTGGATCGCAGGAAAGAATTGAACAACAAGCTTCACATATCCCGTTCAACTGGAGCTACATATATACACTGTCGAGATAATTCGTCTGTATCAACCTGCTCCTGTATCAACTAGCCCCGGCCTCCCATACTTTTCGAGAAAAGTCCATATTCCATTTCTTCGAGGAATCCTTTGAGTCGTTACAATCCAACTAGTTTTTCCATCCAGATACCAGAAGCACGATGGGTTGAATTCTATACCAAAGAAATTTGTTTAAGTCATCGAAGCTTCTAGAGACAGCTTGTTTAAAAGTAAGGCAAAGCGCGTTACTAGTTTTTCCTTATCTTTCTCCTTCCGTCCTTGCATTAATGTAACAAGATTCATCGACAGACTGCCTCTGGACGCTTTAACGCGAAATTTCTCGGAGAAAAATCGACGATGCAAGCGTAACGATCCCCCACCTCCCCCGTCCCGTCGGCGAGCGGCAACTTTTCAACTCTTAAAAGTCGATAACAAGTTCGCTGTAGCTCGGCGCGCATCTGAGATAGATTGTTTCCTTCCACCACCTTCGACTGGCTTTCGAAAATTAATCGCCCTTTTAGGGATGCAATGCGACTCGGTCTCTGCAGCCTGCTTCCCGGGCTCGTTACTCAGGAACAATAATAATAGTCGGACCGCGACAGCGTGATTAATAGTCTAATTGCTAATTGACATGGCACAGAGGCGAACGAGCCTCTGTGTTAAGCAAACACGTACGTCGGGGCTTGTAAACGCGTGAACGCGACTGCCTTCGTATATACGAGTGTGCTTACGGAGTGCAATTCGAGCTTCCTTATGCAATTTCCAAGGGGTGTTTTGAAATTAATTGACCGAGGGTGTGCCACGTGCAGGTAGATTGTTCAAAGCCTGGGGATAAATTGAGACTAACTTCTTCTAAGCGTCCGGTGTGCCAACAGCGTAGATTCTTATAAACGTGGAGTACACAGAGCATAGATTCTTCTAAACGCGGGACACACGAAACGCAGAGTATTCAAGGCTTACAATGAGATGTCCTCAGAGACCATCCAGAAGGATCTCCTACAGCCTAGACAACATATGGGTACACCGTGCAGGAAGGCCACAGGCTGCACCCGTGTGCACGTCCAGCAGGATTAATGCTCGAATGTACGACCACACACGGAACTTATTAATTTCGTGAACCAGGACCCTCCACAGCCGCATCCAAACGGTTTCATCATGCTTCAGACCGATTATGCGACGGATTTGAATTAATTAACGTTGCTGCAGTCTGCGAGCATGCAACTTTGCACGCTTCCAATGACCACGGTCCGCCACAAAAGGAGGGAACAGAACCATAAGCAATCCGTAATACAATAATCCCATCCGCTTAATTAGCGAGGATATGCATCGAAAGTGTAATCCATGAATTAACTAACTTTCCGTTTTGCCCCTATCCTAAATACACAAGCACGAAGAATCCAGTTCAATATTACTCGTCGCTTTTCCATCGCTTTCTCGTTACATTTCTCTCCGAATTTCCATAATTTTTCCGCCGAGTTCCGCGACCCCTCCATCGAATATCCATATCGTTGGGCGGGCCACGTCGACGCATCGCAACCAGCCAGATCATCAACGACACGCTGCTGCATAATTTTCCCCGGGTCTCACCGACAATTATGCGCTATCATATTAATGAATCTCCGCTGTAGCCGGTAATCACGCGCAGCCTGGCTTGTTTACCCGGCGAAACGAGATCCGCAAACTGCCATTATAATTTCTCACATATCGGGGCTGCGTTAAATTAAATCGCGAGATTCTCGATTCGCAGGCCGCGATCACCGAACCATCCATCGCGGCCGTTTCGATTAGCCGAATAATAGAAATTCAAACGAAGCCTGGCTGCCGGTCGACGCCCCCGACACATTTCCTGATGGCCGCCGTTTAATGCCGGGCAAACGTTACGTCATTCCCGATAAAGCATGGCAAACTTCTCCAGCTCCCTTGTGGCCCCCGCCGCTTTTTCCTGTTTCCCACCATAATCGCCGGTAGACGGACAGGAAGAAGAAGCTTCGCTTCCGTCGTCGGACGAGAGGCGAGTGGTAATGGAAACGCGGTAGGACGGGGCTTGAAGTAAACGAAAGGTTTACTTATTCCCCCGATGTAAGTGCTGCAGCTACTTCCTGCGAGAGCCTCTCGGTGGCCGAGGAAGCTGCAATAACGTAAGAGACGTCTACGGGTGAAAAAGTGAGCGTTGCCTGGCGTAATCCCGCGCCGGGGAGCGGCAACTTTCCTGTGAACAGTCGCGTATTCCCCTTCTTTCGCTCGTCCCCGGGGTAGATCATCGATTTTTCCAGCTGGCGAAGGCACTCGCCGCTTCGCTTTTACGCGACCGAACGTAACGCCCACGAAATTAGAGGTGCTACAAGTGCCCTGGCTTCCACTCCGATCGTTCCCCGGCGATCAACGATCTACAAAGGAGGGAAGGAAGGGTGGAGGACTATTTAAATAGCCGGAGCGATCGCCCGGCCTCTCAGAAGCCTTCTATTTGTTCGGAGTTTCGGGTAAACTGCGGATCGGACTTTAAAGGGGAGATCAGCGATATTAACAGGCGGGCAAGGGGATTTGCAATAAACGGAGACGGAAATTGTTGCGGGGCGGAATTATCCCTGGGATATTAGTTAAACGGATCTCCGTTCTGGATTCCATCCACCGTTATTATTTATCTCTGCTCCGCGTGATATTAAAATTCGAGCGTAGCAGGCGGGGCCTTTCTCAGATTTTTATTGCGCGGCGTGCACGTCGATGCTGCTCCATTTCTTCGTTTTCCTTTTACGTTCGTTGCTTCATCGACGGGAAATCGAGCACGCGCGTAAATATTAATATTCGCCGCGCGTAGTCTGCAAATAGGTGCTTTTCGACTGTGCCCCGCAGTTGCGGGAGCGGTGTGTAGCACTCGCTTACCCTTTGACGGATACTGTATGGATAGTATGTAAGTTTAAAGCTGACTTCGTCGGTATCGATCGGAGTATTAAGTTGCCTACACAGCCAACCTACCGATACACACCACGCTCCCTTGGGAACGCGAGCACCGGCCAGTGCAAATAACACCGGATCCAGTGGCGAAATATTACTGGCCGTTTCTCCATCGCAAGTTGTTTTCCAGCGACGTCGAGCCATTTTTCTCGCCGCCCCGGGAAAAGAGCGTTGAATCGCCGAGAGTGGCGGCGTCGCGTTAAAGCACAAACGCCGACGTTGAAGTTCTGACGGATGAAAAATGAAGGAGATGGGGTAATAAGGGATAACAAGGGGAGACAGCCAGAGTGTTTGCAGAAAGAATCGCGGAAGATCCAGATAAGTACGAAGGGGGGAACCTAGTGTGATCGTTTTAAAATTCAAATATAACACGTTAGTCTGACGCGACGCTGGAAAATAAAATTCGTGATGTAACTAATGCCTGTTCACCTATTCGAATGGTAGCGGTTCGTGTAATGGCATGGCTTTTCCTAGCTTCACCACCTTAATAGACACTAGGATGCTAACGATAAATCGCCAAGTTATTTTAATATTTACTTAGAATTTGGCGGAGTCTTTGGTACATTTCCGTGAGGCAGAGGTGGGCAAAATTTTTATTTAAATAAAATTTCGAATATCGAGAAGAAGTTAAAAAATTGATTCGTCATGTGTCAAATAAAGTTGCCCTGGGTGTTAACTTTATTCGTTATTCGAAATTCTATCTAAATCAAAATTTTGCCCATCTCTGCGCGAGAGTATCGGTAGATCTGTTCAGTTTTCACGATGGGTGTGTGAAAATTCAGTTTCATCCAGGTCGAAGTTTGGGTCGTTGGGAAAATTTGGCTAGCGATCGACTTGTCTGATGATTTGCAATCGAATCGCGTTTCGGCGGAGGGGTCGCAGACGCTGAAAGCTTCCATGCGATTGGATCAGTCAAAAGCAGCAAACCGTGTGTTCAGCAGTAACCCAGGTCCGCCATTAACTTAATCAAACATCCGAATACAAGTTACAACGCAACGCGAACCAGAAATTGAATATTCTTCCCCCCGGTCTGTCGTCATTGCCGCTGAATCTCCTGTTCCCTGGTTTCTGGTCGAGCATTGTTTCAAGCGTGGAAAATCACTTGGAAATTCGCCCCGCGGCATATTTCCGCTAATTCACGGCGATAACGTCGAATTAATTTTACACGAACGGTAATTGCATAATAATTTTATTCAGTTATCGGTTATTCGTGTATTCCGTGTCCATTATGCCGCAGTTAAACGTTGTCCCGTCGATCGTAAATTCTGACTCATGTTAACGGCGCGATCGATATCGATGTCGAGGGTGCAACTGGGAGGAAACATTCTCTAATTCACTCTGCTCTGAATTAATGGGCAACAGGACAGCAAGTTTAACCGTTTGTATTTGAAACCGCGGAGTCTGCAAGGAATTTTCAGTCTTCGATAAGTCGATCGAGTTTTTCGAGTTTAACAGAGTCTCGAAAGCAACGTTTATTCCCTTTTGTTTTCCGTACAGCTGCACCACGAATTTCGAAGCATCTTGCGCAATTTGATACGCGGTACACAATTCCACATAAATAACTGAAGAGTACTTTGATTTGGCTGCATACTACCCTTCCGCCAGCCTGCATCGGTTTGAGGGTTAACCGCGAAAAGAGTCCAGAGAAGAGAAGACAGTGTAGCAACAGATGGAAGCGAATTGCGACACAGAATTGCCGGTGCCCTGTTCCCAAGCAGTTTCTCTGAGAACGCTCGAGCAATCGCATTAGCAGGGCAGACGGAAACGGAAGGAAGGAAGGAAGGCGAGGGCCAACTGAAAGGCAGCACCCTTGACTGCACTCGACGAAAATATTACGATCCTCCGCTATCCGTTAATCCTTGAACAATAACCCTTCCCTCTGCTGTTAAGGGCTGGCGTGTCCATTGTGCAGAGAGCGCGGTACAAAAGCTGGACAAATCAGAGGAACGATGGAATCTTGTGAAAATTGCGCTGGAGCCCCGACTATTGTACCACGGGGATGTTTAACGATCTAAGTAGTATCGAGAACGTCACGAAGTCACCGTTCTGCGTCACAGCTCTTCTTATTTAGTAGGTACGGACGAAGGGCGAAAGGCAACGAGTAACGTCGCAGTAATTCACTTGCATACCGGTGCACGAATTCTCGAAGGAAATTATTTGCAAGCTGCACTTCCGGGGCTACGGTTTGCGCAGCGGTGTCGCAGGAAGGCGAAATACAAAAATAACGCGGCCCCGGGACACAGGCGGAACATGAAACTTTCAAGGAACTCGTTTGCCGGTTCGATTTGAGATGTCGACTTGCATCGATGCACGCGCACGCACACAGACACATGCGGCTTGCACGTGCCCACACGCAGGAGGAGAAACGACTGCCATAGGGGTTTCCTCCTGATATAACTTCCGTGTTTGCGTCTCGTCCTGGGGAACAACCGAATCGCGAAACGACTTTTTCGCGGGAAATACTCGGGCCTGGAGTTTCTGCTAAGCGAGAACGATTTACGGCTAGCTGCTTTTTCAGCAAACTGCCTGCCGATGGAGGCTAGAACGAAAATATGGAAGGAATATCTTTGCTCGAGGAAGAGGAGTTGAAAGGAGTTTCGACATCGAGGCACTTTGGATAAACTTAACGAAGTTTTACTAATCATTGGTGGAGTCCGTTTGTGCAATCGCTTTCGCATTAAGGATCAGCGACGTCGATCGCTGGAATTGGCTATGAACTGATGGTTGCAGGAGATGATGACAGTGAGTCACGATTTAAGGGGGGAGCTCTATTTAGGACGCTGGGAATAAGGTGATTCTTGGGAATTTTTTGTAGAAACTGTTAAACAGATCTTTTCCAAACTTTCAGGGTATTTTAGTTCACATTCAAACAATAAAAATTAATATTTTCGTTGCAAAGTGTTCGGTAGAAAAGGAGGTATATGAACACGTTCGTGGGGACTCGCGCGCGGGAGTTGCAAATTTTGGATTATGCTGGAGACCTCAATTCTTCCCTGAAATAAAAAAGCCAAGGATTTTCTTATTTCTTGTATAATTATATTGTCGATGGACCTAAAACTTTCATAAATAAATTGAATTGAACAACTCTTTTTCCATAAATAGAACGAAATATCTTAGGACAGAATCGTAACTTTTTCTTTCAAGTCCCACCAATTTACCAACTGTTGACTTTTTTTTGTTTGTTAGGTTCGTGGACAATGTAATTATACTAGAAATAAGAAAATCCTTGGTTTGGAACGTGTTTATATATCCCCATTTGTACCGCCCACATTGTAACGAAGAAATTAATTTTTATTTTTTGAATGTGAACTAAAATACCCGGAAAGTTTGGAAAGGATCCGCTTAACATTTTCTTAGAAAAGAATTCCCAACAATCACCTTATTCTTAGTGTCTTAAATAGGGTTCCCCCCATAAGAAGAGAAGCCCGTATAAACGGCTTATTTTCCTATCAATTTTAGGGATTTTTTGCAAAGATACCAATCCGCTAATCCGTTCGTAACTTTAAGGGTACTTTATTTAACATTGTAACAAGTGAAAAAAATTTATAACAATAAAATTATAATAAATACAAAAGAAATAGAACAGTATCTGAAATAGGTTCTTTTTAGATGCAAAACGACGTCGGTTGTAGCGACTCTGGTAGTTATGTGAAACAGACCAATCTATTTTTTTTCAATTTATGTGCCAAATGTAAGAATACGTAAAAAATTGCATATTTTAAAAATGGCGGAACTTCAAACATTTTCGCCAAATCATCGCGTTTTAATTGTTTAAAAACAGTAGTTAAAATTAACAATTTGGTTAAACATCGTGGTTCGTATTCTGAGGAATATTATGATCTAAAAGTGTCCAAAATTTGAAGTTAATTGGCCACATAGTTTCAGTTATCCCCGGCGCCAATTTTCATAACGTGGTTTCGAGAAAAAGGCGTTTAAAATGAGTTTTAGGTAAGTATGCTCGGCGCTCGGAAGCGCACTGACTCACCACGGTATAGTATCGATACGAAGTTGAATTTCGACCTATAACATTGAGAATACATGTTTGGAATGTTTTAGAAGCGATTTATGGAAAAACTTTTGTTTCTATTTTGCGTTCATTTTATACGGTCTTCTTCCCTTAAGTAACACGCGCAAGCCGTTGCATCGAACGATGTTACTAAGAATTGTTTTGGAAAGAAAGCAATTTCTCTTTCGTATACCTATTCTCTTTGGAACAGTAATGTTTTCTGTGCTCTCTGCCCGGAAGCTTACGCAATCAATTGTTTAGTGTATGATTTGACAGGGACCCGCGTCGTTCCCCTGAAAATGGACGTGAAACGGCGCGCGCGATGTCCCAGACCACCATAAAGCATCCTCAGCCTCATTTATGACCAGGTCTAAAGCCTTGGGTTGAAAAATCGCGGCGTTGCGTCGCTAGCACGCAGTCGCTTCCTTCAATTTTCGTTGCCCATAAATCTCCACGTTTCTGCCAATGGAATTTCTACAGCAACCCTCCACTTTTAGTAAATCGCTGGTTGATGCCTCGCAGTTGATTGATATCCCTTTGCATAGTTGCCTCGAGCGACGAAAGATACGTTGATTTTCTGCACTCGCCAATGGAATATGTTAGTTCGTTCGCCTCTCCACGTTTAATTTAAATTCAAGGGAATTCTGAATCCTTTGATTCGATCCGGAGCGGATGTCTTCCTGTTGATGTTTATCGCAAACGGCGCACATTAATTGCCTGTAATTTCTCGCCACCGGCAACTCTGCTTCATTTACGAATTCATGGGAAATTGAGGTATATAAGCAGACGGCCAACATCTCCCTTTCGTGTCGCTCTAACGGGAATATTCCCGTGTTTGTCTGAATTGCCATTGCTTAAGTTTACGGGGATATCTGCTTGGGAAACTGTTCCTCGCTTTTACTAGAAGAAGATTTGAAATGTTTGAGTGGAGATTGGAGAGCACACTGATGCCTCTGATGACTAATCGTGCCAACACGGATTGTCGTAGGAAATTCTTCATTACCTCAGGGTGAATGAAAATTATTGCCGCCTACATTAATGGTTGTGGTCGTCATTAAAGTTCCAGAATCAAGCACCTGCTTCCAAGCGTATTTCACGGAACACTTGTGGATACAGTCCCGTCCCGTTCTTCGTTCTTCCGCGTCCAATTAGTCGATGCAACAATGCAGCGGGGATACACCGCCACCCCCGTCGTTATTCGCGAGGGTTGAAGCGGCAAGTTCGCGTGGGACTGCATTAGCAGTCGACAGAAGCGTCGTTAGGGATTCGCGCGAAGGCGGGATCGCGAGTTTGGCGTCTGATAATTGGCGACAGTGCAACGGAGATGCAGCTCGTCGCGAGCGTAGCCGTGAGATTCGAGTGTCGTCCCGAAGCGGAGCCTCGCGCCTGTCATTCGCGATTTCTCGATATTAGTGTCCCAATAGAAGAGGAAGAGTCTCTGGAAACAGCTACTCTGTAAGCTTGCCACTACTCGCGCAAATTTTTCAAAAAAATTCCCCCTCAAATTATAGTGCAACGAATGGAGATCTAATTAAGCAAAGTCCCACGATATCCAGGGATTGAAATATTCTAGAACTCGTGATGTAATCGTTCAGAGTCTTCTGCTTATTATAGGAATCGATTTCCGTTCGTAGCCGCAGCCTAGCGGCATCCTCTTCTTAAAATACACATAAGTCATTCCATCGTGGTGACCGTGGTTATTCCTGGCCGTCGGGTAAACGAAGGGAATTGTACGCTGGGGTGGTGACAAATGTACCAGAAATTACGGTCACGCGTGCACCACACCTTCTTGCAATAATAACTGGTCACTTTCCATCGCGGTTATTTCTATATTTATAGTAGTTTCCTCGATGGACGGCGGTAAATCGAACGGCAAAGCGTTGGGGTCAGCAATTAGTTTTAAAGATGATCTATCAGAAGTGTATCGTGAACGAACTTCACAGAGGGATCCGCGTGAACTATCGATTTCGACAATCCACTTTGCGTTTTATGACACTCGAAGAAATTCAAGAAAGGAGGAGTGACAGTGTCTACGAAAGTTCGTCGAGTTATTCGTGGAGGGTCTGGCAGCAATATAAAGTCAGCGAGCACCGTGACGGGGGAAAAGGAAGGAAAATAAAAATATACGCTAGTTTCCGGAAAGCAATTGCCAAGACGCGGTCTGGGATACCTTATCGACTCGAAAGTTTGCGTTCGAAGGCAGAGGCTTTCATTTTCCCCCGGTACTCGTGGTTGGAGCTTCGTCGTGGACGTTTTTGGAACGCCCGGCAGTACGGGGATGCATTTTCGTCGTCCCTCCGAGAAGGTAATCGAAGTGCCTGTACCCAAAATATCAGGAATATTTTCATTCGTCGAATTCTGGTGTCTTTCGAATGGGCAAAGAGAAATTCATTAGGGATTTTCGAATGAATTTCTAAGAAAATTCGATAAAGTCTGTGAGTCCAAGTTGAAGGAGAGCTCCAAGGGGGAAGACCCTTTTTCCTCCCTTTTTTTTTTCTGTCTGCCTTCGTTAATTTTCTCCGTTCGAACGTCACCAGCGATCGATGGGGGAAGAGGTGGCCTCGCGTTCAGCAAATATTGTTCGTGAGTCTCTTCCCAGACGAGCTTTCTCTCCTCGAGGAAATAAATCCGATCGCATTTTGCTAGGCGAAGTATTTTGCTAGCGGGAGCCGATAAGAAAACAGGAGGACTATGGTCCCTATTAAAATTGCCCTCGAAATGGGAGAGTAATCGTCTTCCAAGAAGCTGAGTCGAAAGAACGAGTGAACGAAAAATTCCAGCCGAGACTCTTAAGCGAAAAACTTTTCAAAGCGAATAAACGAAGAAAGTTTTGAGCCGCGGTGGTTACTTTCGTTAAGAATTTTAATAACAAGCATCCAATTCCTTAACCCTCTTCCTCTGTGTACGGGAAACATCTAATAACCAACTAATAATGCAAAGTAAAGACACTTTGAAACTTTCAAAGCACGAGATTATTGAAAATTACAAATAATTAATTTGAACGTAATGCTATATTTAGACCGTCCAAAGAATAAAAGAATTTTCGCGACCGAGAGGGTTGGAATTAAATCTCCTTTAATCCAGTTTCCCCAATCGCGCTAATCTTTCCTCTTACAAAAAAAGAGAAAGGAGAAATACTTACCCCTATTTACGGGAGCACATTTCACCCAACGAGGCGAGCTTTAATACGTTTCAATAAATCTATCCGGAACAAGCGCCCGACGTTCGCTCAATTTGCCATTAAAGAATAGGACACGAGTGGTCTTTTTCTCCAATGACACGAAAATTTCAATAAAAGCCACCGGTGAAGAGAATTAGTTAACTAAAAAAGCAATTTGTCGTTGGAACCCGCCGAATCAAAACTACACGTGACTGGCACGTCAGAATTTGGAGAAAATTGCAATGCTAACGAAGCATTATACGCAGAAGATACAAATGATATTTTCATCCTTCCATCGTTGCTTGCCTAGTTGCTTGCCAAGCGAAGAGGCAGTGCAGCGAAGCAGAAGGGAAAAGATATCATCCCTGGGTCGTTTAATTAAGCGTATCATTCATTCGCAATTTCTTCGAACGATTCCACCTCTGGAAAAATCCACAGGCTGGCAGGAAGAGGATCGAGACGCTCAATTAGCGGGGCCCGCGCGAATGTATCTCGCCGAGCAAACAGAATTTTCGATTTCTTTGTTTGATTTTCCCGGTAATCGTCGGCCGGCGCGCAAACGCCGCTGGATTTTTCAATTAGCGGCCCTTAATAGACCGGCTGTTTGAGCTGGTTTCCCAGTATCGCGGCGTAATTAACGAGAGATCGCGATTTACGCGCGTCTCCAGAGGCCCTCGAGGCGCACAGGGAATGAATCTGAAGCGCGCGAGCTGTTTCCTGTCCGAGTACCGCCTGCCTTACACGAGTGGGATGACCGTGGACTGTTGATAGACGAGTAATGACTCGAAGCTTTGAGGATTAAAAAGTGCACCTACGAGCACACGCGTGGAGGCTGCGATTATCGACACACGCGAACTTTTATCGGTGACAGAAAAGTTCCCTTTCCACTTTGAAAATCCTATTTCTTCCATTGCGAAAGTCTCAGTGCACCGTTAACTTAAACGATAACCGAGTACACAGGGCGGAGGGTGCACGGCCCATCGGATTTAATGCAATGCCCGTAGATTCGGTATCAGGTGGACGCTCAACCCCAAAACCAGTTTACCCAGTGGCCGGGCCGAGGATATTACGTGACCGCGGCCAAAAACTCCACAATGCAGCGGCGGTTATGCGTGCACGTGCCTGCGCCAGGGGCGCGGTTGTGTGGACGCCGGTGGAATCCTCGTGGACGTTAATCCGTGTACGCACGGGCCATTAATAGTGGCTGGCCGATAAATGGATTGCCGTCGATAGCGTGTAGCGCGAGTGCGAGGGGCAAGCGCCGTGGCCAAAGCCGCGGAAACGGTCTCCGCTTGCGAGTTCGCCGTTCTGACGTGCGGCGACGAGCGGCTGTTAACTTGTTTACCCTGGTCAGCCACCGTTATCGTCGAAACAGGGCTTTTTGGCAGTCAGCGTCATCGATTTTGGCGAATCGGCGCCCGGTTTCTGAAGAAATTTTACGGACGTGGATAGACGCGAGCCGTATCGCTAGGCTATTTTCCATGGGTGGGATGTTTGGCGAGCACCGTGGTTTTTGGCACGGTTCGTGACTCAGCCGCGTGCAATCTGGTCCGTGGCTATAAATTATGCATCGAGCAGCTGCGATCTTACATGACGCACTGCCGAAATATGACTCTGCTGCAGGTCCAAGGCGATTCGCGGCTCGACGCTGGAGATCCGCGAGTAGTGGCGCTCGGCGACTAGTCAGACGCGTGTCACGCGAAGCGTGCGCCTCCCCCGAGCCACTCGCCACTTCGTTTCAACTCGGTATCCCCCGTTTGTCCACGCACGTTCACCCCGAACCAGCGAATTAACAGCGCCGCGCTGTGTTCTCGCACCACCCCTTACCACCTTGTTCCTCTCGCCCCCAATTTATTACCGCCGTGAAAGAGGTCCTCCATCGGTCTCGTATGTATATATGTACGTATCGCCGCGGAATGGCACGGAAAATCGTGGGAAAAGAGAGGCTCGCGAATGGAAATTGGGGAAGGGAAACCTCCCCCCGCTGGAAAAAAGAAAGGAGGACAGACTGAACAGAGTGAACGTGGATAAAACGGTGGAGGAAAGCGAGAGAGGGGAGGATGGAAGGATAGGGAGAGAGAGAGAGGAAGAAGAGAGAAAGGGGGGCAGAGGAAAGAGGCAAAGCTTTGTCCACAGGCGTACTGTTCATTTGCCTCTGACAGAACGGATTAAAGGGATTCGTTCGTTTCGTGGGCACACCGTGACTCCTCTACCCCGCCCTCCTCTGGCAACCCCCTTGGACCGCGCCCTTTCTTTCTCCCTCTTTCTCTCGCGTCCCCTCCCTGTTCCTCGGCATTCAGCTGGCCGGATTGTTTGTGGGCATCGAGTACACCGAATAGAGAGGACTGTACGTGACGAAACGCGAGCAGAGGGGAGCGGGTAAATGGAACGAGCTTTTATACCGACGATACGTGCCCTCCCTCGCTCGATTCTTCTTTCAGCCACCCTCGCCCCACCCACCGCCGCGATGATTTCGCTCTTCCTTCCGTTGCTTTTACTCCAACCCCCCCCCCGGAAAGGTGCGTTCCCAGTATCTCGTCCTCGTTCAGCGCGAGGATTAACCTCGTTAAATCGCGCCTCGATTGGACAACGCGATTGCGTCTCTGTATAAACTCGAAATCGAATACCATCGGTGCTTGCGGGCGCAGGGGCGGCCAGGATCTCGCTACCTATATAATCACTTTAACGGCAATTGAATTCGAGCCGGGTATCTTTTGGCAACCTTATACCACGTTTTCACGGCTGATACCTCTGCCGTAGACCCGATTTAGCGAGACTTAAGATCGATGCAAGAGCGAGCTTAATAGGCAGCCTTAATTATTACGATATCGCGTTCCATTGGCAATCGAGCCATTCTCTGGGAACACGACGCGTATCGGTATCGACTCGGTTGCCAATAAATGCAATCTTGCTCGCGGCGTTCAGCGTTTCCTCGTGGATTGATGGAGACAGCGTTGCTAGAAAGATAATTAACTCTGGCCACACTGCTCCACTGCTTTCACAGCCGCGCCCGTTCCCCGTTCCCCTCGCGTACAGGCTTCGCTCGCGCCGCTGTCGCTTATATTCGATCGCGTTTTATTTTCCTACTGCATCGATAGTGTAATTATTGGAGCCCGGTGTGTATAGTTGAGGGAAATATTTCACATTCCTGCATCCGCATGCAGCGTAGCTTCAGGTAGAGCTGTGCAGTATACTGTCAAGTGATTTCACGCGAATGAATTTCGTTCCTTCCTCGGCGGCTACAGTCGACCTACTTGAAGCTCGTCATCGGTCGAGTTAATCGCTAAGTAGCGAAGTTAATTGCTGCTGTCTCATCGAAGCAGAAGACTCGGGGGTGCGCTCTTTGCGCAGTTGCATCGAACACAGTGCCTCGAAGTTGACGATACTTGAACGGATTCTTTGGGGCGTTTAGCTCGGGATACCTTAATCTCCTTTCCGTCGCTTTGACAGTGGAATAACTTCAGTTAAAGTGTTCTCGAGGGATCGACGATACCGATCCCAGCGACGCGAGCTTGCCCCCTTCGATACACTCGGGTTCACTCTGAAATATTCTGCCGCGAAAGCCCCTGAGCCGAGTCCCAAAAACGCGAGCCTCTCCTCGGTGCAGCCGATCTTACTACCCTACTTCCAGCTCGCAGAATCTCTCGCCTTGGTCAAGATAATTCTAATGTAAGGGGAAAAGAAGCCGGTTTAACGTGCCCCGGATATTATCACGGCCGGTTCTTGACACTTCCATTTCCTCTTTCCACGTCCACTCGCTGCTTCTTTAATCCCTCTCCGCCGTCTGGGATGGACTTAGGGCGAGAGCTCGATCGCGAGTTTCGAAAAAGAGCCGAGGGAAAGAGGCCGGATTGGATCCCGAGGATTTAGCCAACGAGAAGAACAAATGGCCCTGGATACGGGCGAACTCCAAGATATATCGGCTCCGTGAAAGACCAAGTTGTTCACCCCGTTTCCAACAGCCTCTCGTCGCTGCTCAATAGAAGTCTCTCTCCCACGGAGCTCGAAGAACCAGCGAGAAGTCTGATTCGAGTCTCTCGTTCCTCGCCCCGATAAGCGTAATTTTCGCCGGTGACTGTAGCGACGGGAGCAGCCGCGAGGAAGACGAATAGCTCGGAAACTTTGCCTCTTCCCGGGCTCCTCTATTTTTCCGCGTAAAGTGTTGGCAATTTATCGAAACGCTCCAATTTCCCTCGAATAAACTTGCGCCCGCTGTGGCCCGGGCGATAGGAACTTTGCCGATGGAGCAACTGCAAATTCTACGGCTCTATTTCTACCTCTCAGCCCCGCTCTGCCTCTTCCTATATTTTTCGGCAGAATTCCCGTTGCCCGTAGACGGAATTCGAGGTCGAGATGCTCCTGCCGCCTGGCCGGATACGCTAAGCTCGAACTTTCGTTTCGAGGAGAACGAATTCATCGGATACGGTTGCATAGTTTGCGCGAAGCGTACCGTGGATCCTGTCTGCAGGATGCTAACTCGTTACAGTGGCTGGCGAAGGCTCAAAGTGTTTGTCGGTATTCCAGCTCCCTCGAAGAAAACTGCGCTCGCCAATGAAATGGCCCTCGTAAAATGACCTATTGTGATCCTATTGTCGCAAGTGAACAATGATCTCACTCCGGGTGCTGTTGAGAATAGAATTTTTCAATAGACGAATCGAAAAGTGCGGTTCTAATATAAATGCAGAGTTTGCGTAAGAAGTTTGAAAGTTTCTGCTGAGACGTCACGGCGACAATTTGCTGTTGCAGCACACTGCAGGGAAACGAGTGTCATTAGGTAGGTTGTCGATTTCTAAATCGCAGAGGAAACGATCATGGAGAAAGTTCGGCGCGATGAGAATCATCGCGTTACATAAATCACGAACGGAGCGTCGCGTGCCGGTGGCATTGTTCTTTTGGAGTCGAGATAACGGAAGGATGGCTGGTCGTAAGGTGGACGAGCAACGTTATCTCTCTGTTCCGGCGGAAGGACAGTTCCTCGTGATTCCTCCAGGGAGTGCGTGCGTCCGTTGCCTCGAACCTGGCATTTTTCTTGAAACGCGTCCAGCGACGATTCTCCGGAATTACTCGTTGCGACCCGCCTCCCCCTGGCCTCTTTACTTTGTAGATTAAAAGAGCCTCGACTTTTTCTTGTAGCTCCGCTGTTGGGAACAAGCTTACGCCATGGACAATTTGCCGAAGCTACTGTGCAAAAAATGTTGCATCGTCGTTCCTTGTACCAACTGGAGCTTGACTTTAAAGGTTCCATTTATCTTGCACAGGGATATTAAATATTCGCGCGTATACGTGGCAGTGACAAGCCGCGTTAGGCAATCCGCTGCTGTTCAGCGATTTTGACATGCCGCGTCAAACCACCCCCCATCGATCTGACATTCAGCGCGAGGCGCGGGGCGAAAACGGCCGCCTTGTTTCAAGCATCGCCCACCCCCTTGTCCCCCGCCTCGCAGCCGAGGGTGGAAATGTCTCGAGCCTCTTCCTCCGGTTCCTCTCGCGTCGCCTCGAACATGCACGAGACATTTTTCTATCGCTCGGGACGCTGAAGGACCCGCGGGAGAACGAGGAGCCGGCAGGACAAAGGCGAAGATGACGGAGGACGACGCGCGGAGGAGGGAGGAACGCCCTCTCGGCCGTTTCTGGCCGCGCGAGACTTTCACGGGACAATGAATTCAGCCTCCTACGTGCCCGAACAGGCCTCCCTGCAAATAAAGTCTTGGGAGCCGCTCCCCCGTCGCGGCCCTTCACCGTGAATTCCTGCGGCGCTTAATTAACGGGGCGCACGCAATTAGACGAGGAAATCTTGTCTGGCCGCCCGGCTGATTGGTCAGCATCGTTGAAACGAAGCAGAAGGCCACCGATACTCGCAGCTCTTTCAATTCTACGTGGAACACGGAAGAATAATTCTGTGAGCGTGAAACATTCACGAGACTCGTCGCACGATCTCCAGTTTCTTGATACTTTCTAATCGAAGCATTAGTTCTACAAGTCCCACGTTAATTCTTCGTAGTGGGTACTACTTTGTGGCGAATTTCGAAAGGTGTTTGGAGAGGAGCAGAATTCGGAGAATAGGGAGGACACGGTTACGTGCGCGGAGAACGTTCGCGATTCTATGCAAACGAGGCGCGATGCACGTCCCGAATCCGCGTAATTTGCAGCCAGGAGCTAGCGGGCGCCCCGAAATTTATCTGAATAGATTGGGACAAGTTGGTTAAGTAGAATCAGACCGGCATAGTCGGACGGCGGGAGTCCGCTGGGAACGGGAGCTGATGTTGTTATTCGAACGCGATGTCGTGCGCGATACGGTGCCCGGGCAAGACCGCAGACACAGGCGTGTAACGAATTGCCGCGACGCGGGGTAACAGCCGACTACAGCGATCACCTGTCGTTGTCACTCCGCCCGTGGGACACGAAAGAAACCAAGAGGGAGAAACACGGAAAAGGGAATAGCGTTCCGCAGTTACAGAACGCTTGTCTTCGGTCATTCGCGTGGAAGGCATCCGTTCGCGTGATCGCTGGGGCTCCTTTTAACGACACAGATACGCGACGAGTGCACAAACGATACAGGGCCGTGAGAAAAATTGGATCTTCCGGTCGACCAGCCGCGTTGCAGCTACGGCTCGTCACCGGAACGATCGCCGGTATATTTGCGCAGCTATGAATAATCGATAACCGGGCGCAGGAAACGGTAAACAGATGTATGTCCCTTGACCCGCGGCGGGGACAAAGGACGGGATCGATTTATAGATCAGATCGGCTGGATTTTTCGGATCGTTTGCATGAATGCTCCGTCGGTCGTTCGGGCCGTCGCGGTATCGTCTCGTGAACCAGGTCGCGTTAGCTTTCATCCGAACGAATAGAAGTTCCTCTACTTGGAGTGTTTCGCTTGGAATTTGCAACTAGGATACTGTTCCAATGCTAAAAGCGAAGGCGATATAAAGGGCCGATGCAGGGACTGTGAAAGGAATGTTGCTGCTGGCGTTCCCATCAAAGTTCGAGGCGAGAAGTTGCTTCCACGGTTTTTATGAAGAATGCGGCAGGTCTTTAACCGCCCCGATGAAGTTGGCCGAGCCCTTTTTGTACGACACGGAGTGAAGTTACACACCTTCTTCGTCGCGGATGTAGGTCAGGGAGGACGGTCCGAGGGAGGAACTCGCCCGCATTCGGCCATTACGGCGTCGAACGTAAAACCGTTTACCACCGGGCACCCCTTTTGCATGCCTAACGACCACGCCGACTTCGATCCCTTTCCTCGCCGCGACGCATGGTGGGAAAAGGCGCGGACTCTCTGGGAAAAAGTTCCGAAGAAAGAGGCGTTCCTGGATTACCAGCAATCGTGGAATTCGAGGCCCACTTCTCAGAAGTTGAATCCCAGCCCCGCTTCGATACCACCTCTTTCTGCGCGGAGTTTTCGGGATGGTACTGCCTCCAGGTTCGAACTCGATCACCGAACTCAAAGCTCGCCCATATTTAATCTAAGTCTACTCCAAATCAATCTCAAGCCTAACTCGTATCTAACATGAACCGCATCCATCGGAACCTTGTAAAATACCGAGCCCGTGCATCTCCGACGCTTTCGAGTGCCGCCGTATCGATTAGACCCGGAGAGCACTAAACCACGAGAGTATTAGGCGATTGGGTAACAAAACTCCACGGCCCTGTGGGCGTGCACAAAGGATCGATTGTACCGGGAAACACGATGACAGCGCTTAATGACGCGAATTTTTCGAAAATTCGATCTGCAATCGAATTCGACGCGCGAGGGGCGAGAAGGGGTTGGTGGAGTGGGGCGGGGGAGGAGAGCTGGGCGATAGCGTTATTCGCCTTCCACGCAATTTCGCAGCGAGACGCAGCGTTGCGGAAGCTGTCAGCTGCGGGCGGGGGCAATAAAATTTTGTAATAAGCATTCCTTGCCGGTTGCGCGGAGTATTTCGAAAATACCTGAACCAGCGGTACCGCTTTTAACGGCGAATTTCGAATTACGATGCTGGGCTGGAATTCTCGGTGCCGCGGGTTTTATGGAGGATCGATTCTCTTTCCTCCCACTGCGAAACGTCGGCTATAACCTCGTTCACGATCAGGGCGATACAAGGAAAAGCGGCGTGAAAAGAAACTTCCGTGTTTTGAACTCACGCGTTTATTGCCGTGAGAATTCTTTATTGCGCGAAGAATGATCCATATGAAACTTTATAATCTGTCTTTTCAAGTAATAATATAATCACGAAGTCTGTCGAGGAGCAGTAGCATCGAGTATCTTCGTGCTATCTTGAAGAATTATTCCAGGAGACTTTCTTTCCCGCTGGCTCGTCACTCTAATCACAGTGCATCGACAATTTTTCAGGCATTAAGCCTCAGGCGGCGTATTCGATGCTCGTTTTTGCGCTTTCATCGGGTTTTACCCGCGGCTTTTCACGATGGTCGAAGTCGTTAAGCCAGCACGCGAGTCCCGCGATCCTCCATTCAACGCGCGCTTCCTCCCTGGCTCGTTAGGTCCTCGAAACAAGCGTGGTCCTTACGACTCCGCCGCGCTACGAGCGTAAAATATTTTTTCACTGGACGTCAAGCAACAGCGAGGCTCGACGAGGAGCTCCGTAATTTTCGTCCTCCCCGTAACGGGACCGCTTTTAATTCGCTCTTGTCGCGCCAACAGTCGCCAGATGAGAACTTAAAAAGCGGCACGGACCCTCGCGACCATTTTTCTCTCGTTTAATTTGCCTTCTTACCTTCGCGTCCGGAATTTAGCGCGCGCTCAGCTCCTCAATGTGTAAACGTTACTTTTGCACGGATGGAAATGAAGCTTTCCAAGTTCTTTCTTCTCCTTGGTCTGTTGTTCGTTAATTGCGACGTTCTTCTATCGCAAAGGGCAAGTGCGTTGTCAGGGAAAATTGTGACGTGGAAGTAACTGATGCTTTCGATTGTTTCATTCTTGCCCGTTGAGGTTCAACAAGAACATGGAGCCCGTTGACCGTGATGGAGAGCCTTAGTCGCGGTATCACGGCATCCATAGATAGATGCACCGTTAATTAACGCCCCTAAATTCGTGCTAATTGCAACGGTGCATTTGCATAGGCAGATCTCCGCTTGGCGCGCGCCAATACGAGTCGAGAGTGCTCTCGGTTCATTATGCCTCGGGATTATTGGAGTCCTGTTCGCGTTGACGGATCCGAAATCAGGGACAAACACTCGCCCTGGCAAGAGTATGTTTCTAGGCATCTTACTGTAATTAATTCAATCACACCAGTATCGAGTACCATGCTGAAACCAAGTATCATATTTTCGACATAAAGGGTAACCATATTCCGCTGCGGTTCGTGTCTCCCAGCAGAGAGAAACTGATGGCGTCCTCGATCAGCCGCCATCGAGCGCTGGTAAAATATATAAATCTGCCGCGGCGTCGCAAATTAATAACTCCACCGCTGATTACTTTTAATTAACGGAAGCCATCGGAATCGAGAGCGCCTGAAATTACTGAGTACTAATTGCAGCGAACGTTACCGCCACGGAATACCAGCTTACCGGCTGCTAGACATTTCGAGCGCTATCTGATCCGTGTACCAACTACAAACGAGTATGTTCGTTACGAGGTAATCGATAGCGCTGTGAAACGGTATTCTTCCACGAGCCGCGCGAACCACGCTCCACTGCAGTGCGTTGCAATTTCAAGTGTGCACTTTTCGTTCCTCTCATTATTACGTAAGACTTGATAATATGTACTTTATTAATCTTGGCCAGTAGACCAAAGCTCGAAGCAGTCGAGTTGAAAGAATTTCCTCCAGCCCAAATTGCCTGTTAAGTGGCAGCTACTTTAAGCACCCCTGCATGTGCAACATTTCAATGAAAGAAGCAAGGGTCTGGATATCTCGAGCCTCCCAGGGAAGTGATCGTTCCAAGGGGTTACTCCCGGTATTAGTCAGCCAACGGGGGGTAGTTGAGGCGTTGGCGCGGGCCAAATGGCTTTTCGGCCGTTTCTCTCATTATTGTCCGGCGTGACCGCGACGAAAAGGGGCCGCAGACCCTGGATAAAGTAGCCTGTGTGAAAAAGGGAGAAAAACGTAGACGCGGGGGCGGGCGTGCAATTGCGCCCCGTAGCGTCGTTCTCTGTCGCGCGGCTTCGCCTTTATTGCCTCCGATAAATGTGTTTCCACGGCCGAGGCGACTCGTTTCCCCTTTGTCCCGTTGTAACGCAGCCCGAAGCTGACCCGAGCGGATCCGGAAATCGTCGTGGAATCGAAACCGGATTCCGTGGCACGCTGGGCCGCGTCCTGCCAGAAGAATACCGCCGAGAGGATGGACGTCTCCCCTTTACGGCTCTTAGTTTCCACGCCCGTTCACCGAATCCTCCCCTGCGTCGAAGGTGAACGAGTCGGGCTGACGGAAATTGCTGGTGAACACGACTGTAATTGCTGGCTTCTGTTGCCTAACGATAATGCTTCTGATGTAGCATATCGAGGTGCACTGTCAAAGCTCTCGCAAGGGAAGCTTGCCTTTTTCCACGATTCTCGAGGCATCAATCGTTACTGCTCGCGTTAAAAACACGACGTTAAAAGGCACGGTCGCGCAATGTGGCATATTTAATTAAAGGGATTTGAAATGCGACGGGTCGCTTGGAGACGCAGATGTAAATCCAGGTCTGCTGGTTACGCGCGAGCCACGCTGACCCAGAAATATCAGATAATCCCGCTTCCTTTTTCCCCTTTCTCTTCTTTTCATTTCCCTCCCCGTCTTATCCCCCCGTCATCGAGGGTCGTTTCCCGGCTGAAAACTCGCAAACTTTTATCCCCTCGGCCCGCGCGCAACTCATGCATTTATTCAGCCTAATTACGACCCGCCGACCGATCAGGAATTCTTCATTCCCGCCGCGAAAAGAGAATCTGATTCCCTGTTCTCCACCGTTAGCCCCAAATGGAACGTCGACTCCGAAAGCCGACCGTCTCGCTCCGTCGACGCTCAAAAGGAATACGCGATACGTTTCGTAATTTCCTCCGCCCAGTTTCTTTCCACCGAATTGTATTTTATGCGACCATCTCGTGTTTCCCGAGGGCAGATTACGTCCCCGCGCTTCCGTGCTGTTCGCCTGATTAAAGGACAGATTTAGCCGCGCTGGGGACACAGGTTTTTGGAAGTCACTCTCAATTATAGTTTGATGGAGGCAACGTCTTGGTTAATCTTGCTACAGAGGGAATTTTAATAGATGCTTGCCTTGCCACGCGTCTGAATAATAGCTAGCACAACGAGGATGATTCTATGAAATTTTTAAATGGTAATCCATTAAGATTTCCATTTCACGGATTTCTATTCGTTCTCGAAGAAGCTCGACGGACTCACAGTAGAAATGTTCGCCCGAGGAAATCTCGCCTCTTCCCTCTATAGCTTCGTCTTCTCGGCGGAAGAAAGTATCGAGACTGAACACTGGAACCACTCCCACGACAAATGAAATTTTTCCTTGGCTGCTCGCATTAATCGCCCGCTTCAGACTTCGCGAGCGTTCGCCCCACGATGAGAGGTAAAACAGAAGTCGAAGGATGTTACATCGATGGAAGTTCTCTTCAGTTCTCCATTTACCAAGAAGACTCGTCCGATATTGGCCCATCGCAATCAATTTTTAAATTCCCTCTTGCGTTTAAATCAGATTCCTCTGCCACGCGAGAGCCATTCAAACATCCCTTGAATAGCTTGATAAAGGTGTCCCTATCATTAACGATTAATTACAGCGTAATCTCTCCCCGAGCAACCCATTCCGAGGAAAAGTTTGCGCAGGAAGTACCTAGCCTCGTTTCCTCCTACGTACGAAAAGAAATGCATCGCGGGGAGTCCTGTCCGGGAGTGTCCCTAGGGTCGCGACGTTTCCATGCAGATTTCGGAAAAGTTGCACGGGACGTCGTGGAAAGTTTTGCGGGACGGTAATTACCGGAGGGACGACCAATCAGGGATCCACCTGATCGCGGAAGGAGAAATTCGATTGGTTTGTTCGCGGCTCGGTTGGACGAGTTCCCAGTGGTCGACGAGGGTTACCGAATCGACCGAGGCCGCTGCGAAAGAAAGTTCGTAACGCGAAAACTTGGGACAGAAATATCGCTGATTGCCCACGAGGTAAATTTCCCCGTTGAATAATGGCTGGGGGCCGAAGTGGTTCTTATTAAGCTATTTAATCGGATGGAACAAACCTCACGTTCACCGAGGCTGAATGGAAAGTTCGCTGGTGGGTGTGTCGCGGTGTGAAATAATTTTCTGGGGCCAATCAAAATATCGTTGGACTTGGTTGCATCGATGTTAGCAAAGGTTCGACCACTGCAAGTTGTAGTCGAAGTCCATTCGGCGCTGTTTTACTTTGCTTTCGATTCGGTGACGGTGCTTTTATTTCGGGAGACCTCTGCTTCCGTTCGTTGGGTATTAATGAATTAGCATATATTTTTCGAGGGCCACATAAAGACTCTCGTCATCGAAGAAATTTACGATTCGTGCGTGTTTTTCCTGTTTTGATCGCATCAAATGCTTGGAGCGAAGGGCGTGAAGGGGATTGTGGCTGTCGGGGGTTAATTATCGCCCGTGCGAACCGTATAGCCGGCCACGTCGAAGCCAACAAAACGTTATCGCCGTTATTAATTCGAGGCGCGGCGCGCAAATGAATTGGCGGGACAATACGATTCCGTTACCCCGCGTGATATCGGGGGTAAGCGGGCGCAGGCTGCAGGATACGCGTGTCCCCTCGTAAATTCAACGCCGCGACCTACATTCGGAATAACGTCGACGCGGATAACCCAGTTAACCGGGGAATACCGGCGTGGGTCGCTATCGGGGCTCGCTTTCACGAGCAGCCCAACTTTCTGGCGGTATTGCGATCGCCGTTAACGTTAACGAAGCAACACGCCACCCTTCAACGTCGCTCCAGGGATGGGAGGAAACAGGCGTTGCCTCGCAAACATTGATTAAGAACGGCTCAAAGTGCGGCGGGACAGATGGAATCGCGCTCGATATGATATTTAGGATGATATTCGAATTACGGACCTTCCCCCGGGCTGCTTCTGGCGCGTCCCATAGCATTTCCATTCCAATTACGAGCAGCAAAATGTAAAATTAGAATACAATTCCCTTGAAGCTTCCCGCTGGAATGAATATTAATGGAATACTGATAGAAATCAACTGGCGCTAAAGGGTTAACAGCCAGCTCATCGCGCTCGATTCGAAAATTCCGGCAGAAGCTCGCGGAACGAATTCGATGAGATCGCAATCATGGCGACAAATCGATGGAACGGCAGCCACGGGCGGCCGTAAAATTGAAATTCTTCAATTACCGGGCCGGTCGACGAATTAAACAGGCCGTTGGCCATGTTATCTCCCGCGTCCCGTTAGCTGCTTCGTTCCCGGCCGCTGCATTATTTATCACCGCGTCTTCGTAATACGAAATTAGATGCGTCCCCGTTTATTATTCCCTTTGGCGCGTACCAATCAGCGAGAAATTTCGCGCGACCGGAATTCCATCTGGGAATCCCGGAGACACGCGGATGGCCGTCTCTGTGAATAACTGAAACTCCCTCTCCGGGGATACACTCGGAATTCGGTTAGCCGACTAACTAGACCAGCGATCGCACAAAATTTCTGTTTCACACGGATACAGAGAGTGCCCCGTAGCTAATTATTGAATGGCACTTCGTTGATCTTTGAGGATCGCCTTGCTTTTTCAATATCTCTCGCTGAATCCCGCGTTCAATGGATTGGTATGGTCAGAGAGAAGTTTTTTTTTAACAGACTCGAGCGGAACTCTGCGAAATTTACGTTGTTCGATCGAATTCCGAAACAACTATCGTTCAGCTTTAAAGTAAGGGTTCTAGAGACCAGAGAATGATAGCAGAGGCTGATCAAAAAGAACACGATGCAATCCCCCAGCGTTTCATGGTCCCCTGGGCGGAAAAGAGTATCCTCCACTGGAATGTCGGCAATTAAAGCGGCAATAACGAGGCGATAACGAAGTTGCTTTATGCAAACGATCCCTGTGATAGGATGCTTTACGGCCGCTTGTTTCCTGCGCGAGTTTCGAAGAGCGAGGAAAAAGGACGAGTAATCCGTTATCGGGCGAGGACTTTAGCTGGATCCTTCCTAAAGATCCTGCTGCCTCTTCAAAAGCAAGACCGTCGAACCAGGTCAGGATAGAGTGCGCGAGATTTCCTCGTATTTCGCTAAGAGAATACGAACGGTGGTTCTCGGCTCGAGGAGGATTTACTTTAACTCAGCCCTCAAAGAATCCTTTTACTCCTTCCGCGAGTTCCTCGATAAATAGGTCATTTTGTCATTGAAAGGGCTGAACGTCTTTGCTTCGAGAGTTTCGTTGGCCGGGCTCGGATATTTGATTGCTGATCAAGTAAAGAACGAAACACGTCAAAGGGTATAGAGGAGGAAGAAAGATCTACAAAAAAAATAAACGAAGGCAGAAAAATAATTTCCCAAACTTCAAAGATGTACCTATAGAAGATCGGCCTAAATGGCAGCAGGATTTCATGGCACGGAGGAGCCGAAGTCACCATACCGATCGTTGCAATCGACATTACCCCCAAAGAGTCATTCGGCTTTGGACGATCGGGCTTGAACGCGTTTCGAGGCCGTTTAAGATTAACCGTTCGGTTGTTCGCGCTTCAATCCGGCTGCAGAGTCGCGATAATGATTGGTGGCCGCGGCTTTGAAAGCCAATCGGCGGGCAACGACGCGGAAACACGGCAAACGGCGATCGAAGAACGCGAGGAGAGCGTCGAAGCTCGAGGATCGAAGCCACGCGATTCGCGAGCACCCGATCAACGGAATGGCGTCCTTTGCCGATTTTTAGGTCGCCAGGGTGATTCTTGTCGGATGGCTAATCTCGATATCGCCGCTGTAGAATCAAGCGTGCAAGGAGACGCAATAACAATGAAGCCCCTCTAACGATTACGAGGTAGCAGGGGTGCACTTCGTTATCACTTCCGGCCGATCGCGTACGCTATCGAGACACCACGATCGCTGATCGAGCTTCAAATAAAGTGGAAGCCTCGACGACGAGGACGCGCTCGTCGTGCTGCTGGCTTCTGCCGACTCAATCATCCAATGATACCTGCCGCGATCACGTAAATCCTCGCCGAAGCGGGTGCAACGATCTAAGCGGCATCAATTCAAACTCTACGACGTTCGAATTCGAGGTTCACACTTGTGAAGCGAGTGGAACGATCCGAGTACTGTCTGCAGGCTTCAGAACAATTCCATCCCTCTGCACCTCACCCCCAATTCATTGGGCATCGTTTAGGAAGAGGTGCGAGTGATTTTCGTGCAGATTTGGATTTATAGATTCCTCGTAGCCACCCTTGGGGGTCGTTTAGACGGAGCACAGAATCACGGGCGAGTAAAACTGCAGGGCAGTCGGGTGTCCAGGATCGTAGGGGGAATAAACTAGTCGCGAACGGAATTACGTTCTCCTCTTTTCGTGCCGGAGGCCCTTTTCTCATCGTGCCTCGAATGGCCGTTCCACGAGGATAATCCGTGGTACCATTAACTAGGACATTCGCGGCACGCGTATCCATTACCACGTACACAGAACCGACTGTACGAACGTAACAATGGACTCGGGACCCGCGCCAGACGGTACCTACGACAAACACGAGTGGCGTTGGAATGCACGGTCGGTTTGCCGAGTCAAATTTTTATCCCACCGCGAAATCAAATTTTCAATATTTGAATCGATGGGCAAATATTCGAGTCGATGACGCAGTATTGACTGGCAGTGAAAGATTGAAATTGTTTCGTCGATTTCCGTGGTAGGAGCGGTGGGATTCTGGGTGACAGAATGTTTTGCGGAATATACTCGCGATATTTGCACAAGGGTAGCATGTTTTGTCTGCTATTAATTCCCCTGTTGACTCCGCGCTCCTGCGTTTCTGTTACAATGGACTGAATGCACCTCTGTACCCTTCTACGTTCTTGCACTTTTCGTAATGTTTTTGGAGAAACTTGGAAGAGACGAAGGAACAGAGCTTGCGTCGAGATAATTGTGTCAGTCCTCTCTCATTGAAGCAGCTATCAGCCCCAAGTTTCGTGTCAGCCGCTGACACCCCAGTCAAACGGAACAAATTATTCTCTCCCCGTATCCGGTACCAAATACCACGACTGAATTTTTCAGACTGTTACCCGCAGAGTTTATCCCTCGCTTGCATAGCGTATCGCCGTTGCAACCAGGCTTATAAGCGACCCCATTATTCGGGACAACTGTAGTTCGTGTATCCATTACCGCGTACACGACCATTCGCGCACAGTTCAGCGATGTAATTACAGACGCAGCAGGTTGTATCGTGGCCCGGTGCACACGCCCGGAAGAAGAACATTCCCGTTTAACCCAAACCAGATACTTGGCAGCGATAGCTCTATTATCTTGAAATTTTCCAGCTTTCACCTGTGAGAGATCATTTCTCAGTGGTGGAAGATCACCAGAACGCAAATCGTATTAGGCAAACCTCAAGTAGATTTCGATTAACCAAGAGCCTACGAACAAGTGCTATCACAGATCGTGCTGTCATAAATCCTGTTCAATTGAAATCCTTTGAACGAGAAAATCCTAAAATCACAGTGGCTCCCGCAACAATTTCGTCCAAAAAGGTTCCCAATACAAACCTTGCTTTGCTCGTTAATTTCTGCAGGCATCAGGCTACGTCCATCGACAAACAGCCAGCATTCTCCATTCACCCTCCGATCCAATTACAGTCGGCGATCGCGTGAGGCTCGCACGATCGTTCCAGCCAGTTTCTGCAGCCGCAGCCAGTTGGATCACGCGTCCTCGTCAGAAATAAACCCCCCAATTTCCGGCGTGCGCTGGCGGCAGCCAGCTTCGCCCCCAATCGCGCTACACGCGGCCGCCGGTCGTTATCACGCGCGCGCCGCACCGATGCACTTTGGGGACCGCGTTAGATATTACCCGTGGATTTTATTATCGGCCCGTGGTGGCCTGCGCTGGGAATTGGATAAGACGAAAGACGGCTCGTAAGCGATACAGAAATACGAGGGGAACGTGAGACACCGTGGCCAAAGCCTGGAATGTTCCGTGTAACGACACAGGTCACGTAGCCGCCCGGTAGGTAAGCAATCGATTACCACAGGGAATAAAAGTAATTGCTTTATAGTTCTCGTGCTGGCTTCGCCGATGGCCGATCCCTCTCCCCACGTTGCATCCATGTGGCTCCGTGTTGGGCGCCTTCTGCAACCGCGACGCGACTTCCACGGCCACGATGAAGCTGTTCCTGGGTGCGTTGGCGCTTGGTAGGGGCATTTAATTGAACGTTTCTTGGGGCACAGCTCGGCGATTATTTCTGATTTCGCAGCTTCCATTAGGCGATCCTTCAAGAAAATAGGAAAACTTTCGAGGAGCTTTGTTTCGACATCTTAGCAACCGGCGATTGTAAACAGAATAACTGTATTGCGCGGTGGGAATTTTATGCCGTGCTAAGTCGAAGCTGCCCAAACAGTAGAGCAAGTCTCCAATTCAGACTTACCCCGCCGCGTATTTTCCACCCCTCTTTAATTAAACCTCCTTCGTTGCCCGCGCGCGATTCGTCCAATTCCCGTAACCGCGACACAATCCAAGACCTCTTATTCCTTTTTAATTTTCTTGGAAGAGAAGAACGTCCCCAAAGGTCGCTGCTTCGTGGAACGAAATTAACTTCCCCCGCAACAGCCACGCCACAAACCAAAGACCAAGAAGCCAAGAAGCAAGAGTACTACGACGACTGGCCCTCGACTCGATCGAAGGCTAGTCACTTGTTTCCAGCGGAATCAGATTCATCGACTGCTGAAGTAATTCGAGCCGCGTCCGGCAAGAACGTGGATTTTTACGCGGCTCTTCCTAAAAAGGATACACGCGGCCGTTGCCGCTCGAAAAGGTCTTAGCCGAGGGAACGATTTATTATTCGCTACCCGACCTCGATTCCAACGGCGCTTTTCACCCGGCCTTTTTTACCCCCCCCTTCGCCTTTCCCGTTTTATACTCGATGGCCGTCTCTGTTTCTCGTCGTTTTTCCCTGCGGGAGCGCGATCGGGAATTTTTCAGGCAAACTTTCTCGTCGCGGGGACTCGATTTAACGCGCCTTCGATCGACTCGTTGGCCGCGCCGCGCCGCAGCCGCATAATAGAATGAAGGGGGTAATTTGTTCACGGGCTGATGGATTCGATCGACGTCGCGGCAGTTCGCTTCTGCTCCTCTGTTTAAGTTACCGCGGTGCTAGTTTACTGCTGGGTAGTCGAGCTTGGCGATCTTATCCTGAAAAAGGTGCCGCTAGCTGCCGATGTCTCGAAGAAATGGCCAAAATCAATTTTCACGCGTGATTCTTTCGCTGTCGGAATATTGTTGATAGGGAGACGTAGGTAAAAGGAAGGGTTGCTGGTTTCCTCAGACGCGTTATTGAAGGTGTCGTGAAATTACGACTTTGGGGCGTCGCTGAGGAACAGTTTATTACGTTCGTCGAGTGACTCGCGAGATTTCCGCCACTTTCGCGGAAGAGTTTCCCGGCGAACGGTCCCCCGTCGACTTTCCTCGGGCCGCTGAAAAATAAAGGGAGGAAGCTTAAACGGGACCGAGTGGCTGGTCGGATCAACAGTAATTTAGAAATTTAATTCAAAACTTTTGCGGGATCTCTCGCTGCCGGGAAATGAGATCCTCGCATTGTCTCGCGGACGCCCATTATGACCTGGAAGGACGTGGGAAAACTCGAAGTAAAATGAGAATGCTCTCGGATGCTTCTGTGACGGTCAACTTCACCTCGGAACTAACCGAGCCGCCTGCCTTTAGTCTATCAAATCTGCATCCGCGAGATTGATAAGAAATAACATTCCTTTCGATTTTCTAGCACCCACACACCTCCACCCAGTCCAGTATCCCTCGAAGGAGGCGAAGGTAAACGACGTGGGTGGCCAGAAAATGAATTCGTCGGTTCTAATGAGCTTTCGTGCACGCGACGTTGCAATTTGACTCGCCGCGACACCCGTTCCTTCCCTCGAGGAGCGGGGGAACCTGAGTTCCTGAGGAAATTGCCGACACTGGCTCCCCAGTCTGGTACACGATCATCGGATTAGTCCATACGTGTCGATGCGTTTAATTCGGGCGACCGAACCGACTTCTGGCCGACAAGCTTTTCAATTTCAATCCTGGCCACGTCTTTCCCGCGCGCAGACATCGTCCTGTCCATTCCAATTACAAGCTGGTTCGCGCTTCGTGACTCTAGCCGTGATCAGACGGAGACCCGACATGTCGAGGCGACGTCGAAATCCTCCTGGAATTTATGGACCGATCCGTCCTCTGCGCCCACTACTCGATTCTAATCTTATTTCTGGAGCACGAGGGTAGTTTGGCGGATCTGTGCTCTCGACGACGTGATTACGTTGCGTGTAGGGCGACTTTAACAGGACACGATGAATCTGGGAATCTTGATAGGGGAAATTAGGACAAACACGGGTACCTGGGTAATACCGGGACGTGCTATTATTTTTAAAACGACCTTAAATTTTCCCACGTCATTGCAGCGCCCATATTGTCACGATGTGCATTTTTTCATCGACAAAAGACGATCGTCTTGCAATCGTGCATAGTAAGGTTACATCGTCTTGTGTGTTTTTGAAGGCTCTGATCTAATTTTCAATAGTTAAGAAACTTCAACACTTTTGACAGTGTTCAGATAAGTACTTTTTTGTGTGAATTATGTTAATTTTTGCATATTAAAGTGCAAATAACTAAGACAGTTTACTTGTACGTCGCCCTGGTATTGTTGATAATTCGCAATATTTACAAAATTCTATGTTGGGGCAAAACCCGGTTTTGAACAAAATGTGTTGAGCGTTAGCTTATAACCTGGCCACCAAGGCCGCACAAGGGTGTCTTGTGTCCTCGAATTTTCTTCTAGCAGACACGTAGTCTGTCAGTCCGCGCCTCAATGACCTGGGACCTTTGGGGACCCATAAATTTAGTTCGACCATAAACGAAAACGATTAGCCCAAGTGAAGACTTCGGGTCTGGGAACCGTCCGGAAAATAAACAGACAGCTTCGCGGCCATCGGCTCACCGACGCACCAACACCCTGATCAAGATTTCCCTTTCTCATAGTTTTTCCTTCATCCACTCCTAAACCATTTGTGACCAATAAGAGACACGATTTGTACCACTGCGTTAATGACTCCACCCCTAAACGAATATTTCGAGAAAGACGTAGTCCAGCGAACAGTGTCAAAAACCAAGACCCACACGGGTAACAGAGTCCGAATTTATACCTCGCACGAGTAACTTGGAAGGACTCATACACCACATTGTATACTCATTATTAATTGCCATATTCACCCTTGTTCAAGTTTACTCAGTTTAATACAGTTTCATTGTTATTGTTAATGTGCGGTGCCTCAGTTTATTCAAATACATCCTTCAATCACATCCTCTCCAGTGATCTCTTGTGGCCGTAAGACACCGCAGAGAAAGTGATGTTGTGCCGTCGGAGATTTACGCCCTCCAAAAACAGGCGATCCAATAGCTCACAACAAAATGTGTATAACAAAGAAACGAAAAAGAGGGACTTATCAACATTAAATTAAATCTTAATAAAGGACTACAACTAAAGAGAAAGAAAACCACAAGTTTAAACAAAATACGGAAGGATAATGATAACAGTGATGACGAAGACGGTGAAGACATTTACATTTATGTCCAAGAATCCTATGGTTCATCCAAATTGAATGAAGGTTGGGTGCAGTGTACAACTTGTAAGTGGGCTCGCGAAGGCTGCACTGGTTGAGGGGCTGAAGAACTGGACGAATTCCGTTGTTATGGGGTAAAACCGTAAAAACGGAGCATATTTTAAATCGTAATTTTTTGTATTAGTTATTGTATTAAAAAAAATGGATATATACTGTTATTTAATAAAGAGTTTATTCTAATGAATCCTAATTTCAATTTCTTTTTTACATTAATAATGTCAAAGTTATGAGCTTTTATCCTTAACGTCCCGGTTTTGCCCCTATTAGTTATTGTATTAAAAAAATGGATATATACTATTATTTAATAAAGAGTTTATTCTAATGAATCCTAATTTCAATTTCTTTTTTACATTAATAATGTCAAAGTTATGAGCTTGTATCCTTAACGTCCCGGTTTTGCCCCTACTTCCCCTACTTGAGAGCAGAAGGAAAGCGGGAAGGAAACTCGAAGCTGAGTGAATGGACTTTGGCGAGGAACGCAAGCGCCCTGCAGAAAATATTAACCGCATCCTGCATCAGAGCATAGGTCAATATAATATTTAGAATTAATTTCACTAGCCTTGACAACCCTTAAAATATTTAGCATACAGCAGGAAATATTTCCTCTGCCGATTTTCTAAAATCACAACCAACCCCGATCGTCGCGCAATTCCCCTTTCAACGCTCGTGCCTTTCTAATATTTCTTGTTATTATTATTTGTGACTATTTTCCCTCGATCAACCTCGTCCGTTGGAATTTCGTAGCCACCTCTGTTTCTCCCCGGCTCGATTTCCATTTTAAATCGAAGCGTTTCCCCGGAGCGGGCGCGGCCCGAAATTTCCCGGGGTATCGAGTTTTGAACGGGTTATCGGATACGCGCGAGCATTCGCTGGATGGAAATGCCGTATTTCGAATGACGCGACCGGAATCGAAACGATCGAGATTGCAGGGGGCACTGCGAAATTCCCCGGGTGTCGCGTTCTTCTCTGCACCCCCGAGTTTCTCTAAACGCGCGGCGCCGTTCGACGGTTCTGGGAATAGTGGCGGATCTACATGGGAATGGACGAACAAGAGACGGTTTTGTGGCGATAGAATTACGTGAACGCAGCGGAAAGTTTCGCAATGAACGAAAGAATAAATCGCCCCGCCGGCTAATGCAATTCCTCGCTGGTTCGAAGTTTGGTCGTTGGCGTGTCCCAGACTTACGATTCCGCGAAACTTTTCTACTGGAGATTCAGTTTCCCCGGGGCGTAAATAACGTTACTTGGCTCTCTCGATGCTGGGACCTCGAGCAGTGAACCTGTAGAGTCTGTGGGACGCGTATAGCGATACAGTGGGTGGTTTATTACTAGGGTGGACTCAGGAGGAAGTAACAGGTCTCTTCTTCTCAGCCCCTCTTGCACAACATCGGCCGACATCGTCCACTGATAACCTCCCACAAATTTTCTTATGTACCTACTTCACGCGAACGCTTAACCACGATCGCGGAACACTTCTACAGCAGCGTTGTTCTTTATGTTTCAGGTCGTTCCACGCCAAAACGCCACACCGTATACCCCACATTGTGAGTAGACCCTTTAGTCACACCTTTTAATTAACTCACCTTCGCCTGTCCCCCGCGTCACAGGCTTCCTCGAGAATTCGGCGGCAGCAGAAATAGAAGAGGTTTTCGTTTACCGTGGCGGTCCAACTCCACCCGAGTAATTTTTAATCTCCATCCTGCTTAATCCCACTTCATACGAAAACGAGCGTCAAAGGACGATCTCCCTCCGCCAGGTCGGATATCGATCCTCCGCGACGCAATTTTAATGTAATCTCTTTTGACTAAGGCGGAACAAAAGGCCTGATATCGGCCAGTCGCGAAAAGGGACGCGGGTGAAAATTATATTAGATCCCTCGCCGCGCCTTTTAATTCCAGCTTCCGCCGGGAGATTTCGGATAATGGGGATTATTCGGAGTTGGTTTTGAAATTAACCGCGGCGAAAGTTCCCTGGTTCGGAACGAGCACGAACTATGGACACAGTCGGCTGTAATTCTCGTTGGAGGAAGCTTGCTATTCAATGGAGATTGATTGTCAAAAGAATCGAATAATTCTTGGCGCTCGGTCCACGAATGCGCCGGATTAATTAGTAAAATCGTAGATCAAGGCCGTGCTTTCCGGGAAAGACAAATGAGGCAACAGAGTCACTCTCGCGCGATGCAGGGTGAATCATGGCGCCGACAGGTGTCCCAGCGATGTCGATAAATCCCCATTAATTGCATCGGTAATCCCGCGGTCGCCGAAGGACGGGAACGAACCAAAAACGTCAGATAGCAGCATCTGTGCGGCACGACAAATCCAGAGGCAAGAAAACTGGCTTAATCCTCTTACGTCCGTCGCACTGCCACGGAAAAATGGCGTTATTTGGGTGACCTTAAACCCGACAGGAACAGGAAAGGACTTACTTGACCCTCGACGAGCAAATTACGAGCTGATGGACGCTCTATTTCGCGACAGAAATCCAGAAAATCCATTAGAAATTTAGACTATTGCCCCTCTTATAGGTACTTAACAATGGAGGATAATTTGGAGAACTCATAGCAGATGGCTAAAGAGGAATAAGTTATGTGATCCATGTTTCCATTCGTTTCCTTAAATTCGAGGTAGGGTAAACTTGCCCACACCGTACCCATTAAGAACAAATGCTTATAACATGAAAAGGAATGAGGAAGAAAAATGAAACAAAATTAGTGGCAATCAACACCTTTATTACCAGAATAAACGGTTTAAGACACTTAAGCAACAAAAATAATCGACTTCTATTCATAAAAACGATTTATTTTTAATGTGGAAAAAGTATGATTTAGGGTTAATGTCTTTAATTTTTAGACCTTATTTTCGGAATCAGCGGCCCATTCATTTTACATAAGAAAGAAATAGTGGCATCTGCTGCGCAAAATGGCTGCAAACTAGTGTTATTGTCAATGGTTGCCGAGTATTTCAATTTAACGTTTGCATTTTAATTCTTCGCATTATTGATAACCATCATTTACATCTCAGTAGAAAAATATTTCTTAAAGTAGTTCCCGAATAATCTACTAAATTACAGAAGTCTTTCAAATTTGGTACGAAACTAATTTGGAATAGAAGAAACCCTTGTACAAAGTTTAAAATCGATTTACCATATAGTTATTAAGAAATTGTTAATTAAAGTTGATGCATTTTAACACAGTGGCATATGGCGAAGTAAAAAAAAAAGAGGATTATAGTTTCAGTTTTTCTTCTGAAACAGTAAAACCATATTTAAGAAATGTACCAAAATTGGCACAAAAGTACATCGAAATGTCAGGAAATGAATTGATTAATTTCTGCAAAACTGACCACACAGTTTCTTCGCAAATGCCCATAAAAAAATTGGTTTACGTGCAAATTTTTGAGAAATTACGTAAATCAGTGAACGTGGCAACGTCGCACAATCGATATGTTTAGACATTTAAATAGGGAAAGAAGATTCAGATCCATACGAACATTTTTTCTGATATTTTGGTTATAAAAAACGTTCCGAATGAATGCGACGTTGTCAGATTTGCTGCTCCAATATATAGTACGCTAACCAATTTAATATTCCATTATCGCATTACAATTATTTATATTAACATTGCACTTTTCAAAACATATATACATGATGTTAAAAATTATTATTATTATTTCCATAGTATCGTACTACTTTGTATTTATCGTTTATTGCCCAACTCTAATTTGATTAGCATAGTTGGTTAGGAACTACCTTAAAAAATTCGATACCGTTTGAAATATTTGACCTACTCAACATAGTCGCATTGCTCCAACCACACTCAAGGCGTACGGATTTTGCGAGCCACCCGAAACAATTCGAGCTAGCCCCTTCTTTCGGGCTATCCGGTTCTTCCGAGCGGCCCGAAACGATTCGGACTACCCGAATTTTTCAAGCCCGCCCGAAACAAATGCGAGCTACCCGGATTTTTCGGGCCGCCCGGATGTTACGGGCACCCGGGCTCGGCCCGGTCAGTCGAGCCGAGCCAGGCTCGGCTCGCTTTGTTCGAGTACCCGAACAGCTTTAATTATTACTTATTATTATACGGGACTAATGGTTGGTGCGAAACGAAAAAATAAATTTGAAAATAGCCATAGCTCCACACAGAAATCTGTTTGACTGATTCTCACAAGTAGGAATTATAATTGAAAAGTACCCAAAAAATTGACCTCTTTTGCATAGTGACACGACTTTTTAATGGCGTATGAGTAAGTGGTACGAATTAGGCAAGTTTACCCTATATAAATTTCTTCTTCGGTCGAGTGGTTGCCGGGAAAAGTCGGCTGGAATCCTCGCAAGCAGAACCCGAGATCGAAGCCAAGGGTATAAAGTGCAACGTGCTGTCTCGAGTAATTAATGCCAGGACGGTAGCCATTCGGAATTAGCTGCGACCTCGGGACCAGAAGTCTTCTTCGAGATTAGAGGACGTGGGTCGAAATCCAAACGGAGTCCGTCTGTTCGACGTCGTCGTTTCTCTTCACTGCCGTACGTTTCGCCGTTACTCGCTGCCCCGTATCGATTCGAGGAGCAAAAGCGAGCAGGGTGTTTCGGGTGCACGTCGTTACGTAATTACGAGTCGCCCGGGCGGCTTATAATTATGTCTTGTTTCCCGGAAGCCGATGTTGTAAGAAGATAATTGCCTGCTTCGTGTCGGATCGCCTGTTTAAGGCGAAGCTTCGTAGCAGGCTTTCTGGGGGATGAACGTCACAAAGGCCGCCGATGATAACTCGAACGTGGAAGGGTATATTGGCGCGGAGCAGCGTTCGCGAGGGGTTGATTCTCCGAGCTGTTTAATTCTAGCCTGACACTACTTAATTGCCGCTCTCGCTGCCGCGAAATTTCCTTCGAAATTGGGGACGAAGTTTGATGAAGATGAAGTTCGAGGGACTTGAGCTCCGCCTCGGTTCTCTATGCTTTAGGAAACTCTTGGGTTCTTCCTACTTCCATGCGAATGAAAGCTTGAAAAACTTGAGAGACCGTCTGGAAAAACTATAATCGAGATATAAAGACTATTGCTATTTTGCTAGAAAGTGTCCTTATTGTCGCGACGCTTGTACGAAGATAAGGACACTTTTTGCAGGGAAACGGTAAGTGAACAGCAGCCTCAGAGTTGCCCTCGATATGGTATTCTTCGTGGAAGAGAATCCTTAAAGTAGGTACAACGTTTTCGCGACTAAGAGGGCACCTAGCAAGCAAATACCTGCATTGCTGACAATAGTGCGAGAGGGGTTTGCAGTATCTTTCGTTCTCCGCAGGAGGTAAATTTCCTTGTTCAACGAAAGAGGTCCCTTGCGAAGGGTTCTTGCGTAGAAGATTCGCTGTTTCCACGGTTGAAAGTAGAATTTCAATTCTGAAACTTACTCCGCGTGTCGAACTCGCTTCATTTTCATTATGAGATCTCCGAAGCGCGTAAGACACGCCCTTTGCCATCTTTATTGCGTTTTCATAGCTCACGAAGCGCGTCTGAACTTTTCAAAGCGTATTCTACTTCGCCCTTTCTTTCCTCGTCAAGCTGCAACCGTACCGGCACAATGGCCTGGGCTTTCTCTCCCAAAACGCGGATAGACTCGAAAATCGTTGACAGTTTCACAGATCGTTCCTGCTCGTAGCAGCGGACAGCCTAAATCTTATCAGCAGCCAACAGTCCAGGGACCCTGAAATCGAAATTGAAAACGCGCACGTGGAATAGGTTGCCAGAGGGTCTCGCGAATGCGACGCCGCTCGTATGGGACGAAGCCATTTCGAGGGGGTGGGATTTCCTGCGAGAAAATCGTGCGATTGAATTAGAATCAGGGATATACGAGAGTGGCTCGACTGTAGAATATGGGAGGGGAGAGGGGCGGCGGTGGGAACCAGTGGGAAATGCGGGAAAAGTGCCCTTTGGAAATCATCCGCGAGC
Source organism: Andrena marginata (assembly GCA_963932335.1). Taxonomy (NCBI): domain Eukaryota; kingdom Metazoa; phylum Arthropoda; class Insecta; order Hymenoptera; family Andrenidae; genus Andrena; species Andrena marginata. The sequence continues at coordinate 11,341,674 of OZ010660.1, forward strand.
CCTCGCGACGGCGCGCATTAATAACGGATATGTTTTAATCTCGGCGGGCGTGTATCGAGGTGGAAACAGCGGAGAGCAATCTAATCTGCGGCTTCTCGGATTGGATAAGTTCCAGTAGATATTTTCGTAGTGAATTCGATGATTTAATAGAGAGGTGGATCGTTTAAAGCGTGTGGAGGGTAACGCAAGAATCGGACTGTACAGTAAAACCTCGGTAACAAAAGCTCGGAAGAAATTAGATCTACTACGCTGCGCCCCAGCGTGCAGGAAACCCGCGTCAGTGGATGATAACAGTTCTCCAGGCAAAAGGGAGTAGAAATGGCGCACGCCTGTTTTAAATTAATCCTGCCCGATTAAAAGAACGGGCGAAACAGACGGGCCTTTGCGCGTCTGCTAATTAAATCCGGGTAAATTAGCTCCATCTTACAGGAGGATGGAACGTCAGTCGCAGGGAACGCATAATAGCGTGGCTGCTTCCACGACGTCGCGGTGCTCTCCACCAACGAAAGAGAGATTTAGATCTCTGGATAGAGGTCTGACGAAGAGCTGGCCGCTCTCTCCTCCCCTATTTTCGGGGAGATTTTCCACGATGAAAAATAACGGGACTCGAGTGGGAAGCCGGGCGAAGAAAATGGGATCGTTTGAATACGAATTTCACGGTCTTTAATGTCGAAGAGATTTGAATTCATTGGACGAGGCCAGGCGAGAGCAATGTTCCCTGAATTCGCGAACACTTCTCCGCTCCCGGTTAATGGCCGGGCTCGCTCCTCGAAACAATTTTCGAGCGTTTCGCGCGACTTCGGCGCCGAAGTTAGATTGTACGGGAAGCGAGGTTTTTCGCCGGTGCAGCTGAAAGCGGATCAACAGGGCCTTTTATTCTCCGCCGGTTTCATTATGCCGCTTCTGGAGGCATCGGGATTACGAATAATTCGGGAGTATTTGCTTTTCCGCCATCGTGGCTGAATTAATAAGAAGCCTTGGAAATCACCGGTAGACGAGTGGTTTTTATTATGGCACGGCTTGAGACGGATAGATTAATTTGCGGGTTGCTTGGTACAGTTTATAATAAAGAAGAAGAATGGTCTTAGAAACTTGTATCTTATAATTACTTCTTACGAATTTCGAAGATGTTTTACCTCTCTTAATCAGTCCCTTGAAGATTTAAAGTGACGTCCATACGGTAAAATATAATGTTAGTTAACAAATGCTATAGGTTTTTGTAAAATTAAGGAGTTTTTATTTTAATAAGAAGGGGAATTTCGCGGTGTATCGTTCTACACGGTTATTTGAATTGGCGCGCAAAAGCGACCTGACTTATCGATATCGTGGGTCGCAGTATAGCGTTTGGCCGCCAGGTAGCGACGTCGGGGAAATTGAAATTCGCTCCCAAACAGTTTTCGAATAGTTTTGCATTGTTGATCGTGACCATGCGTACACCTAGACGTTTCGTGCCTTGTTCCTCCGAAATAACGCGCCAAGAAATGATTAGGAGCATACGTCTGAGGAATATTAGGATGGCTATATCGCTGAACTCCGAGTGGGAGCAGTTGAACTGTGAGATTTGGGTATGCCAGCGGTAAAATATGAATTTGTTGTGGTGAACATGCCTGGCGAAGGGAGACCGTAGTTTTCACTTGAGAATCTCTGGTGTTCTTGGAGGTTTTCTCGCGTTATATGAATGCTATTTCGTACTGCTTCTTGAATTTTCAACGCGTTTCAGGGCAAATGTATAAAGCATTCAGAAATTATTATCCAACAAATATTTTTATTAACGTATTTGGAATTAACGTTGGACTCGTACCGAGGGTTATCAGAGCCAGCATTCTTGACGAAATGTTTGTGATTGTCGGTCAAATTGTGTGATCGTTTGTTCGTTGGAAGATGTTCTTTGTAACGTAGTCGAATGTTGGGAAATGTTTCAAACGGTAGTTATATCAATTTCGAGTCTCACTTGCGATGTTTGAATCGCAAGTGTGAGTCGGTCGTTGCGTTAGTCGCGACACCAGGTGGCGCATGCAGGAAGACACGTGTCGCCACCAACCGCATGTATGAAAAGCAGATACGTTTCCCAGAGCAGTCTCCCTTCATCAAGAATTCCTGTAAAGTTGTCTTTAATGGATAAGGTAGTTTCCTAGCCTTGCATCAATTGCATCTTAATTTCTTTTTGTAAGGTGGTAATTTTTCGCAAGAACTACAAACTAGAGAAGATAGTAAAATATGTAAATATATATTTGAAAAAAGTTCCAGTAACTATAAGATGTTCCGAGGGAAACTTCCTTACCGATAGAACATTAGTAGAAATCCTGCAGTACCAACTTCAAGTTCCATGGATAATTACACTATTTATATTATGCATTTGAAAAAGGTGGGAGCAATCTCTCGCCAGCGTATTTTACAATTGTTAACCATTTACAAATGGATACTGTTCGCAAGTATATTACGATTGTAAAAAAGGTATCGATTACCCAGGGGACAAAGTAAACCGAGATATTTTCCGTAAATTACACGACCTTACAGATTTTTATCGATCGGTATCGGTTTCCTACTCGGATTAATACGATACTTTTATGCAACTCGTTACGTAACGTCTCGCTCATCGCGTAATAAGAAGGTCCATCGAGTAATTAAATGGAAGTAGATCGCAATAGGGAAGTCGCTTTAAATAGTCCCAAGAGCGTATTCACTCGTTTCAATGCAGCTTAAGCTTCCCTTTCTCAGGCATTCACATATTTTCATTTAAAACAATGCGGACTCCGACGGAAATATTAAGCGTCCGCGCGTCGAGTCAAAGTAGCTTTCCGAACACAGCGCCAGCATTTCAGACAAATGCAATTCCTAATTTAATCCAATCTCCCCTCCCTCGTATCGTTGCATCTCAAGTGTTATCGATAGAGATACCAACGGTGCTTTCGTTACGTTTCGAGAGGGAGGAACGCTATACAAGCCTGAAACAACCGATTCGCCAAACATACATCGCTGGTATATTTAGCTGGAAAATTGAATCGGTGCCAGGACACGGCCCTGTAATTCGATCCTCACGGCCGAAGGGGATGCTCCTCGGCTGCAAGAGGTCCCGCAGGATTGCGGTCTCGAAATAATCGCCGGTATCGAGGCACTCGAAAGAATTCCATCTGGTCGCCATTTCAAACGCTGTCCCCGCGTGAACGGGATCGCGTGCCGCGAAATATTCCGGGGAAAACACGATGCACGATAAGGGAAGGGGGAGAAGATTATAGATTTCCTGCTCCACTTTACCGTGTTTCCATTTTCCTCGGTAAAAAATCCAGGGGAGTCAAGGGAACTCTTCGTTGGACGCCCAAGATTACAAACTTGCTAAATAGGTACCGATATTTTCATCGAGGTATTCCCTGATCTTCAGCTGCAGTTATTCGATAGAAAGCAACGTTCAGTCGGGCTCTTCGTTACTTAGACACCCTTAATCATCATACAGGAGTCCCTAGGCATTCAAGCTTCCAACCAAACGATATCTACCAATTCAGAGTTCAAAAATAACCCACTAATTGACACAATGACCTTGTCTAATCTCGGCTAGCAGAGGTTATCGTTCTCGTTTTAAAGATCTCGCATTCATCTCGCAATGCCCCCCCTCGAAATCCGCTTATAATTTAGAACGTTCCCGGATGCTCCAAGGAATGTCCACGCTGTTCTCATTGATCGATCGAAACGGAACAGCCGGAGTCGCCGCAGCTTCCGGTCGTGTGTTTTCCTATGCAGTCGAGTTAACCCCTAGTCTGCTTCCTCGAGACACGCGTAGCTCCCGCAAACACAAAAGGAGGCGAGCATGGCGCTCGTAGTGGTTCTTGGAGCTTTGCTCTAATTGTAAGATCTGTTTGGCGATGGCGAGCGAAACCCCCGGACTGGGTGGAACGTTTAAACAGATTCGCCGATGTTTACGCTCGCGTGGATGGCCTGTGTGTATGCGCGTTCCCATGGACCGCGCTGCGCGCTCGTCGGAAGAGAAACATACAGACGTGGCCGCGATTTGTCAGTGACGGGAACCAGAAGCACCCGGCGTCGCGTAATATTTCTGCGCCGGGAGAGTCAGCTGGAATCGATGGGAGCAGCGCCGAAAACGGAACGCTTCCGGCGAACGGGTCGTCGCGTGCCCGTTGTTCGCCAGGTTACGTGATCCACCGTGCAGAATAAGATATTCCCGAAACACCCATCCAGAACGACGAATCGGGCTGCGACACGCATGGCTTTCGATTGTCAGGCATTCGCCATTGAATGGTTACCCAACGTCTCCAGTGGGACATCCCGAGCCCTCGAATTTTCATTCCAGAGCCGTTCTAGTTTCGATCCGAAGTTCCTAGACACTTTGTTCCGACGTGGATGTTCTCAATTACACACCTTCTAGTTTCCTCAGTGGGTGCGATCTCGTCCGAAAAGTTTCCTCAGATTCAGTTCCCGCGTAATGTTTAATCAGAATTATTAATTCCAATGAAATCTGAATGGGGATGTTCTAAATCTTCCGGGACTCGGCCAGTCGAAGCCAGCAGCGCTGCCTACAGAAGTATGTAATGGGAGAGAGCCGGCCGAAATTAGTGGAAGGTAATTTTAGTCGGCGTTTCTTATTTTCGTGATCGGCCCGCGATGCAGACTCCCGGGAATTCGCCGCGGCTCTTTTTATCCCCCGCTGGATTTTATTTTGAATGCCTCGAAACGCGGCCCCTGACCTTAGCGGGAGCCGATTCGCCATGGCGTTCGGCTGCTCGCGTTCATTCATTTTTAAAATAAAGAGGTGGTCGCCCTCTGTCTGTTGGGGGCGCCGCGTTTCTCTTCGTCGCGACGTGTCTTCATTAATCCCGCGTCCTCGCCATATCTCGTCGCTCTATCTATGCTTCTCTGCCCGTGCAGTTGCTCGGCGATCGTCTCAGCGAGCCACCTCTGAAGAAACACCAAAGTGCATTTACAAATTGGCGGAGCTCTGGACATTGTACAAACGTTCAGACGGATCCGGAGCTAAGCGAATAAGATTTGAAGACGCGCTTGAAAAGCTCCGACTCCATTCAACGTGCAGCAGGATGTCCGCCATAGTCATAAAAGTATCTGAGATCAGGCGAAGTAACGGTTCACAGGGTGCAGGAGGTTTTATCAGAAACTGTCCCCGCGGTAGATAAAATATTTGCCACGTTTTATTGACAATTTCCTGTGTACCCCCGGGGCCAGTGCCGAGTACAACGAGTTAAAATTGAAGGGATAAATTGGCTTCCAACGTAAAACTCCGAGGCGCGACGCGCCGCGGCGACTCCCGAGCCTTTTACGATCGTAATACCTCGTACCTATTAAACCCGACGCTCATTAAGGCGCTCGGGCTGCATTTTCGACGAATTTGCTTAAGTGCACTTCCAGCGACGCTCGAAAATTTCCACGACGGCGCGGCGGGAGCGGGTAACAATTATTTTCGGCCGTAAGTCGGGGACGGCCGACTTAAGTGGGCGGCAGTTTTTGCAACTGCTTCAACCAGCGCGGGTATAAATTCAAACGTTGGAACTTGTGCGTTTAATAGCTGGAAAAATTTGCATCCACCCTCCCTGCGAAGAATTTGATAAGAAAATGGGGTTTTCTCGCGAGGGGCTGTTACTCGGTCTTCTTCTGGCGCTGGTAACAACGAATTTTCGTGATTTGAATATTTCGCGGCGTTTGTCGTCGTTCGGCGTGGTCTCTGCGCGTGAAAGTTTCGCCAGAGGGCCTCGGTTAGCCACGGCTATCGCTGCGATTCTCTCTCTCTCTCTCTCTCTCTCTCTCTCTCGTAGTCGTCATGGAAACCCCTCTCTTCAGGGCTCCCCCTCGTCGGGAGTAGGCAGTTTCCAGAGGTTTAGGGTGTAACGTCGAGCTCCCGGGCGAACGACGTCGATCACGGCGAACCGTATTCCGCGGTGATAAATCTAAACGCTTCATCTTATCGCCCGCCGTTGCTCCGCGTCTCCTGTTAACGTCCACGCGCGTACCTGCCCCTCAAGGACAGCGAACCACGCGGACGTCAGACAGTTGCGCAACAGCCCGGGACAATTTCAATTTCCTCCCAACTTCCACAGCGGCATAAGCTAACGAAAGGATAAAGATAAGCGATCCCATTTCTTGGCTGCGAGGTTTTATTCAGAGTCCAGGCTTTATTCCCTTTTAACAAGCCCCATGCAAATGAAGAGCGACAATATCGCTGGCTTCAACGTACGACCCTCCCCGTTCCCCTGAAAAGTTCCCCGGCCCAAGCTCCTTCGTTAGCATCGCGGTTTTTTCACGAATATTTTACGAGTCAGCCGGCAGCGATCCTACTCAGCTCGATGGTATCCGTCACGATAAGCTGACAGCCGGGGATAAAATCCGAGGAATTGGCCTGATCCTTCGATAGCCCTTCGTTTTATCAAATTCGTCCCGTTCCACTCTTTTGTCTTCCCCCTTTTCGGGAGGGAACCACTTGCAGAACCGTACCTCCACCGAGGCGCATGACGTGGCTATTCCCGGCGCTATCGTAAAAAAACCGGCAAGATTCGGGAAAATCGAAGACGACCTATAAACCGAGATGTCACCCGTGAAGTTCGGACCATCACCCCCCGTCCTATCGTGCCAGCTTGCTCCCTGCCTTCGGGGAAAAGATCGCAGTGGAGATCGAACGACGAACCAGCCCGAGGATCCTCGCGATATCGAGGGAAAAATAAAATCCAGAAACGTATTCGAAATCCTGCTTCGTTGGTCCTAAAGTTTCCTCGAAAATCTGGCCAGGTTCGGACAGTCTGTCCCACTTCAGCTCCATGGGAATGTATCGGAAGAATTGTAAACGTCGCGCTGGATGCTGTTTTTTTTTTTTAATGAAACAAGAATGCATTGGGGGTTTGTATAAATTGTATGGACATTGGAAGATCCAATAAATTCGCCCTCGTGGCGGCTCCTGCTCGTGTTCTTCTGCCCCCACAGCGAGGTCAACCGTAAAACATTTATATGGTGCCGCGAGGACTTATGTGAAAACAGCGGGCGCATGTGCGCTCCAGCTGCAACGCACCTACGAACGCGCGTAGAGGGTTCTAAAAATACACGGCCACCCCGAGTGCACTTGAAACTGCACCAGCGGAGGCTGCACTGTGAAAAGAGGATAGCCGGCAAGTCGATAGGCAATTTCACGAGGCGACGCGACCCGCCCAAGCACCCCTCGCTCGTTATAGAATCGTATACACCGCTGTATTTTCGTCTGCCCCTTGCATCGCACGCTCCAGATCGGTATTTGAGGTACACGGTATTCTGTGCTGGACAAAGAGTAGGGATATAACGAGAGCGACTCTTGTGTCAATGGATATAGCCTTGCAGCATGAATTCATTACTACGTAGAATCGTGAGTGAATTGTCAAGTATAATATTTTGGATTACTAATTATTATTATTCGTCTTTATTACTTGGAACATACAAAGAACAGTAATTCCTGAAAAATAGCGATGTAAAAGGCGAGGCTGCAGTAGAATACTGTTAGAAGCCTAACCGTAACTAAATAACTAAAAGTTATAAATTTTATTCCGACCGTAATAATTAATATATGTGATTTCGGCGCACTAGTTCGGTCAATTAACACACTAAAAACAAGCTATTTTGCAATTTTAATTATATAAGCTTCCGACGTTTCGATCTTGGTTTAGATCATCTTCAGGAAAGTTTAGAACAAATATAAATTATTGCTTTTGCTATTAAAATTGAGTCACAGTGCTCTGGCACTATGTGTGACCTGCGAGTCGGTTGGAATAAGCACTGTGACTCAATTTTAATAGCAAAAGCAATCATTTATATTTGTTCTAAACTTTCCTGAAGATGATCTAAACCAAGATCGAAACGTCGGAAGCTTATATAATTAAAATTGCAAAATAGCTTAAATAACTAAAACTAAAACCAGGAAAGAAAAGTGAAAACAGAAAAATTAGGAGAAATTTTTTTAATTATTCTGGCGCATTAAGATAGAAAAGCATAAATGTAGATGGACGGACAGGGACGAAACAAAGAAAAGAAGGAATATAAAGGTGACTTAGGAATAGTATAGAAATATATATCGTCGAGCTTTGCATTTAAAATCAGGAAACGAATTTAGCTCTCGAATATCAGGTGGAAGGGAATTATAATTGTGAGCAGAAATATAGGCGAAGGAGAATTGAAATTTAAATGTCGAGTGTGTCGGCGTGGAAAGGAGATTTTGATGCCGAGTAGAAAGAGAATTAGGCCCATGGTAATAAAGATTGTTGCGGATAGATAATGTGGATATCCATTTTGCGCGAACGTGTCTCATTGTTCAAACCTCACGAACCCATCCCGTAGAATTATCCACGTGCTCAGATTCACCCGTTACATTTGGTAAGAGAAGTTAGCGACCCAGTATTCTTCAACTTCCCCGGGACGTTGAAGATTATTACGTAACGTCTGCTTCTCGCAGAAATACGGCGAGTCTAATCGGAGTAAAAGGATTTAATTCGGGACGAAGTGTTGCGGAGATGGCAGTCTCCGCACGAGCCGGCTCTCGCTGAATGATTTAACGTCTCCTGGTACAGGAATCGTGCATTCCCAGCCGTGCATTCGACTCAGCTGCTCTGTCGCAACAGTGCGATCGTATCGTTACGTTTTATCCCTGCCTGTTATCACGGAGTAATATCGCGGAGATCCATTTCCGTCGAGAAGGGCGTCGAGTCGCGTTATTCCAAGCACCACGGCTCTTGCACCCTCTCGCGTTCGTCCCTTCGTTTCTATGGTGATTCGAAGAGGGATAATATCCCCTGTAGATCGACCAGCCTCGCAGGTTGATTGTAGGTGCCGCGTACGCCTTGTTCCCTATAAACACAGGATGATCTGTCACGGGGATGCTGCTTCCACCAAAGGGAGCAGTCATTTGGCTAGGGATTATTCAAGTACCGCTCGGGATAACTTCGGCGATTAAGTTTTTCTGGGGATTTTCGTTAGGGCCCGATCTAGCTCTTCCGCCATTCTGGGAAAAAATTATTTTTGCCGCCCCTTTTTAGCTTTAGGTAATTATGAATAATTGTTCACAGAGGGGGAAATTTTCTGTAGGTATTTGCCGAATAACAAAAGCCTTTTGTTTGATAAAAAAAATTAGTATTCATAAAAAACAGTAACGACGTACAATCAAATATATATGTAGGAGGTAGGTACTTACCTATTTTTTAAATCTAAAAATAAACACAACTCTTATGAAATATTTTGGGAAATCAATAAAGGGACAACGTAAATACTTTGACTGATTTTAATTTTCTCTTCCCACTAATTCTGCCACCCCCAAATTTGCCACTCTGGGCACTTGCCAACTTGCGCCCCCTAGATCGGGCCCTGATTCTCTTCTCTTGCCTTGCTTGGTCCTCTCTAATGGCCTTCCTTTCGCGAATTTTCCATTCGCTCTGTGCCGCGGAGTGCCCCAGCAGGCACTTCCTCTCTCGCGTGTATTTACACTGCTTCTAAACGTCTATTCGACTTGTTTAGTGAGATCACATTCGCGCCGCGTACTGAAAATACAGCTGCACCCTGGAACGCTTATACTCCTGCCCAGTCTCCTTAGCGAAATGACCAGGATTCTTGGAGCTGGCGGCGCTTTCCCTCTCCCGATGCGACTTTAATCGCCCCGAAACATCGCTGCGTCCAGACTCGGAAAGTACAACGCTGTGCATTATCGACACTAACGAACGCGACGGACACCCTTGAGAATCGTGTTCTTCAACGTTTCCGCGAAATCTCCTTAACGCTCTCCTAGGTAATCGACCTTGTTGCAAGACAGAACCATCAAAGGAACGGCATTCAGGGTGCAAAAGATCCGTTTAGGGCGGTCGGTAGTTTTTACCGAGTCGCTTCCGAGCACAATCGCCCTTTGAACGCCAGGTCCAAGTCTAAATATCGGCGTTAATGATAGTAACCATGAATTCGTCGCTGCTGGCTGTAAAACTATTTTTGAAGGAACGTTTCACGGGGCCTTTGAAACTCCATTTAGTGTTTCACAGGCTTAGCATTGGTGTATCGAATTCATTCCCTGTTCTCACCTCAAGCTATCACGATTATGTGTGCACAGTAAGGCTGTTCGAGTACTCGGAAAAAGCGAGCCGAGCCAGGCTCGATGTTTCGAGCCGAGCCGAGTACCCGTAAAAACCGAGTAGCTCGAAAAAACCGAGCGGCTCGATAAAACCGAGTAGCTCGAAAAAACCGAGCGGCTCGATAAAACCGAGTAGCTCGAATTTTTCGAGCGGCTCGAAAGAACCGGGAAGATCGATTTTTTTCGAACGGCCAGAATATACTACGAGCAGGGCAAAATTTTCGAGCAGACCGGCTGTGTCGAGTAGCTTGGAGCATGAAGTTTGAACGTTTTGGGCAATATGAATGTTCCGAATATTTTAGGTTACGTTTACCTACTGGAATGTAAATAATGGTTCTCAATAAGTAATGTGAATAATTAAAATGTAAGCTGTAAATGGAAATATTCTGTAACTTTTGAAAATAAGTACTAAATTCCAATCTTTTTCTTTTTTTTTTTCATTTTTCGTGTATTTATGAGAATGAATTATTTATTATTTATTTATTTATTATTCTATAATTCAACTATGTAAAATACTGTAAATACTATATTTAAAATTTAATAATATATTCAATTCAACTATGTCAAATACTGTAAATACTATATATATATACATAGTTTAATTGAATATATTATTAAAACATAATTATTATATGCTTATTATCTGTCGTGATTTCAAATGTTCTTTTACAAATTTTTACCATCCACATTCAAGCAGATTGGTATTGCAATCTTGCATTAATTAAATAAAAAATGAGAAATTGAAAAATTAGTAATGCAAAGTTTACATATTCAAATGTTCACAAGTACTTCACGATTCTTTGTAATTACGTTTATTTATATTTACTTAATTATTTATTCATTTATTTATTTATGACCGGTTAACGCCCTGTGTTAAAATGGCATGACAGAAATAAAACCCATACCAAGAAGGCGAAAAAGTAGGAAAAAAAGAAAAAGTTAGAAGAAAAGAAAGATAACACAAAGAGAGGTGAATGAATACGTTCATAAATACACGAAAAAGATGAAAAAAAGGAAGATTTGAATTTAGTACCTATTTTCAAAAGTTACAGAATATTTCCATTTACAGCTTACATTTTAATTATTCACAGTACTTATCGGGAACCATTATCTACTTACATTCCAGTACAAACGTAATCTAAAGTATTCGAAATATTCGTATTACCCGAAACGTTCATGCTTCAAGCCTCAAGCTACTCGACACAGTCTGTATGCTCGAAAATTTCGATCTGCTTCAAGTATATTCCAGCCGCTTGAAAAAATTCGAGTTACTCTGTTTTTACGGGTACTCGGCTCGGCTCGGAAACTTAGTCGCGGCTCGGTCCGAACTTCAAGCTGCTCGAATATTCGAGTACTCGAACAGCCTCAGTGCACAGTTGTTACAACACTTGAACTGCGAAAACAATTGCGTCACTCGGTTCATAAGAATCACCTTGTACAGACACACCACCAAAACCAAACGCTACCCCCCCTCTCCCTCCTGATTAAATAAAACGGATCGCCATCGTGGTCCCTGGCTCGCACAGCCTCGCGATTTCCACCCAGCGCGCAGACTGTCGCGGTCTCCTGTTTGACATTTTTCGTTCCGCCGTTTCCCTGCGGCGGACAGACACAGCAGTCGGATCCTGGCGGTATTCCAGGGATATAAATTGTCGGGATTTCGTTGTCTCCGATACTTTGCTCTCTAGAACTTTTCCACCCTCGTCAGCCGTACCCACTCCTGTAGCTAGCCGCGCGACTCGGCTCTGGCGCAGCTGTGCGAAACAGTTGAACAAAACGTAGCCGGGGTTTCGCAACAATCCATCCTTCGATCCTCCCCGCGATCGCTTCGCAATTATCCGCGTTTCGATCGGTCTCCGGACCACGTGTTCCGCGGACAGAGCTTGCGCAACGATCGCGGATGGGATAGGCGTAATGGATATCGTGAAAGTTTCGACGGTGCACGTAGCTGGAGGTTTTTGCCGAAGGATGCGCAAGAAACTCGCCATCCTCCGCATAAATCAAAGGTTAGAGGCGGGGACAGGTGATTTACGCAGGATTTCCGCGAGCATCTCGATATGCACGCGTCGCGAAAATGTTCGCAGGCGCGAGGAAACGGTGCGCGGGTGGTAACGAGCGTCGGCGAGGCTTTGTTATTTGAATAATTAATGCCGGGCGTTAGGAGAGAGGCAGCAACCCTTTGCGCAGCGACGTGATATCCTTGGCACGTTTTCTGGGAGGGAATAAATGTGTTTTCCGGGAAGCTTCAGCGTGTCCACAGCATCCTCGATGGTCAGTAACATCCTAGCTTCTAGAAACTCGTGTTCGTTGTCATTCTGGAGTCATTGGGTTATAGGAACTCGAGTGCTTGGTACGCAACTCATTTGTCGCCCGTTAAATCTCCGGATTGCGCCCGCCTGTCGCTGGGGATTCCGATAGGACGGGTAGAGAAGTAATACCGTGTTCTGGGGAATAATAAAGTTTCCCCTGGATGGGGATTGCACTCGTAACGATAATTTCGCGACGGATCGCGGCGAGTAACCTCGGCACGAGCTTCCCTCCGAATCGAAATCCGTTCTGTACACTGCGATAATGGTTTCATTTCCTTGTGTCTCTCTGTTGCACGCTAATATATGCGTAATAACGGCGCGCCGCGGGCGCAATAACGAAGCTTCGATATTATACGCGGCAACGGGGCGCTCGAACTCGACTCATTCACGGACCACTAGTCGATTTTCGCGGTGCACCGCTGTTGCATTAAAAGAAATGGAATAAAAGGAAGCGTGGGTAATGTTATTCTATCCGCTGCCTTAATTATAGGAGCGGAGTCGAGAGTACGGATCGATACGTCAGGAGGTAGCTTCGTAACATAAACCGAGTAAAGAGTATTATACGAAGTTTCCTGCTGCAATGGGTTCTCTGGATTTCCGAGCAACCTAAAGATCAGAAAGGAATTGATTTATTTCCACGTGAAACAAGATACGCAGCTCGGGAACATGTGCAGGCTGCGCGCGAGGCTCTGGCATTTCGCAAGCGCGGACAGAAAAGGCAAACACCAATCGCGACACAAAGAGTTAGTCATGCGCTGCTATAAAAATGAGAAATATTCACCAGCAATACTTAATCATTGCGAATTTATATCTTTGCGCATATTCAAGGACAAAGAGAATACGTCAAGCTAAGAATAACAATGAAACGACAGAAGGAGGAATCGAAAAGCGATTTCGATTAAATTTCTGTTCGACGAACCCATTTTTGCTGCCCACCAAGCAAATAGTTACGAGTATAAAAAACGAGAGGGGAAAGGTAAATCGTTGGCATAAATCTTCTATCGTATTGCATCAAACTATCGCGGGGCTGGCATCAACGTTGCGCGGGTAATAAATGTAACGAACGGTTCGCGGGAAATGAAACGTTTTATATTTCCATAAATTTCGCGATTAAACGTAGGAGCCAAGGGACGATTAAGAACGAAGCAGAATGGCGGAACTTATCAAGTAAATTCTGACGTTGTGGTTTATATATTCATTTGGTTTTATTGGACTAAATATTTAACCAGCGATATGCGCGAATAAGCTTCCGTTTAAACGCGTTTCGTTCGACTAAATCCGGGCCAGAGTGACCGTAGAAACGTGCCACGCTATCAGCGAATAATAGTTGCGGGGAGTAAAAAATTTCATAAAAATGATTAGCCGTTATTTAGTAATCGTTATTCGATAACCCAAGCAGAATTCGCGAAATAAAATTGCGTCGCGAGGGAGGCATTGTCGCGTGTGCGCTTCGGTCGTTTGATTCCCGTAGTGCGAATGATGGCCGACGCGCGGCGCTGGCCGCGCAATGGCGGCGCGCGCCGATGGCGCCGGCTGGGAGCGGGACCGTCAGTGATCAGTCGCAGAGGGACCACGCACGGTGGCGGTCGTGAGTTTTTGCAAAAGAGAGAACGCGTGCGATAGGACGAAGTAGATAAAGAAAGACAGCCAGCTCGAGAGCGCGAGAGTGAGAAGAAGAGGGAGAAGTAGCAGGTAAAGGACAAAGGGAAAAACAGAAAGACATTCCGCGGGCCGTTCTTGTGGTCGCCGAGTACGCGGGGTCCCACTCGATCGTGTGCGCGCGTGAATAGAGTTTTCGAATAGCCATCGTCGTCGTTCGATTTGATCGGTGCGTCGTCTAGTCGCTCCGTTCAGTGCGTGTGTGTGTAGGCGCGCGCGCGCCCCCATCTCCGTGTGTGTTTGCGCGTGAAAAAACACCGCACGGGCCTCTCTACCGTTACACGCTTGTGTATTCCAGCGCGCGTGTGTGTGCATGCCACACATACGGTAACGTATACGTACGTAGCACGCGTATATACGTACATAGAAATAATACGTGCGACGAAGAGAAGCTTGCCGGGTACACGGGTCGCGTACAGTGCACGAAACCGAGAAAGAGAGAAGGGACAACACAGAGTGAGAGAAGGAGGAGGTGAGCAGCGGAGGAGGAGGAGGCGGTGGAGTGGCGGGCGTGGAGGGGGAGGAGGTACGGAGTGTTGGATTTGTTTTCTCGCACAACGGTGGAGCAAAACGGCCTCAAACTGTGGGGCTCTGGGGCGTTTTTTCTTCCTCCGCAAGGGATGTACTACCCCGTAAGTGAATCATACATTTTTCATGAATACCGTGCGTTCACCGGGAGTCTATACTCTGTATGCCAGGCTGGTGAGAGAGAGAGAGCGAGCGAGCGGGGGAGGCGTCTGTCTCCGTCGCTCTCTACCCTCTCCTGGCTGGAAACGTTCGAAGGCGTCGGTTCGATATGAGGCGCCAGGGTCCATGCTTACTTTCTATTTTCAACCCGTGCAAACGATTGAATCATTTCTATTTCGCGATTCGGAAACTCAAACATAACTCTCTCGATCGATTCTCATCGCGACGGAAAACGTGCCCAGAATAATAAAAGACGCACGCACAGTGTCTTGTCCCTGCGACGCGTCCTTTTGCTTGCCCGCTCGAAGGCGATCGCTTTCCTCGTATCTCTGACTGATAGAAGCTTTATCAATCATCCGCCTTTAGTTCTGAGGGGGGGGGGGGGGGGGTTAAACGATTTTAGAGGAACGTTTATCGCACATATTTCGTTCAACGCGGTCGCGTTTGAGGTTATGTCCGCCACCGCCGGGAGGCTGCTAGTGAGAGTGAGAGAACGCATAGCATTGGAAGCCGCAATTGTGCGATCATTTTAACGATATCAAGTGCCAGGGATCAGTCTTGATCGTCGAGATAGTAGCAAAACATGCATTTCGGGGGACCTTGTCCGATTATCTATCGCTTTAACAGACGCTGCCTCGAAAGTGAGGTTAGGATGCTCGGCGAGGAACACGGGCAGAGGGCACTTTCGAGTGAAAGTAAATACGTTGCCTAGCATATTTCTTTAGCGTGTTTATTATCTCGTTAAATCTTACATTCCCATGGTGCCCATAATGAACTAATGCTACGCCAATATAATTCGTAATTCTTTTCAGCAACATTTACTATCCACCGTTACGCTATATAGGGTGACTGTACCTAATATCGCCAGGCAAAAGTTAAATCGCTGTCAATTGAATAATAATTGATATTTTTGCATGCAGTTTGTTTCAAAGTAAAGAGAAATTATTCATCTTTCATGTAGTATAAGTTAGAATCGTTGAAACCTACAAATTTTTAATTAGGACTCAAAAAACGTGAGACATGCAAAAATCGGGTCCTGAAAAAAGTGTACCTAATATCGCCACCTCAAGAAATATTGATTAATTCATGTATATATGAGTATTTAAGTCATTTTCACACGTGCTTTTATTATTTCTTGCACTACAAATGTATTTTTATCCATCTTTGATTTTATTTTTATAAGAAAAATATAGAATTTAAAAATATAGAATTTAAAAATATAGAATATAAAAATATAGAATTTAAAAATATAGATGTTTAAAGTATTTTATTTAAAAATATAGATGTTTAAAGTATTTTATTTTTTACGTTCCGATGTACACATTCGACAAATAAAGTCATTTTCACATGGGCTTTTATTATTTTTGCTGTATAAATGTTTCTAACGGTAGGCGGTATTGGGAACACACATACTACTACAAGAAAAACGTTATTTTCATTATAAAAACTATTTGAATCGATTACAATCCTTAACTACATCATTAATTAGGTTTTTCTAGTAGATATTCTTGCATTTACGAAATTATTAGACTTACCTTCTCCGAATGGGATGTAAAATTGTGACAGTCCAATAAATTTTTACACTATTAAGATTCACTAAAATACTTCTCTTTCTGTAATTGTTGATCACATGACGCTGCAATTAACTGACTGCATAACCGATAAATTTTAGTGCTTACTTTGCGAGATATAGGGGGTGGCGATATTAGGAACACTGGCGATATTAGGTACAGTCACCCTATGTATGATACTACGCATTATTTTTTGGAACATAATATTCAGTGTTATTTTATCTAAATTCCATCGATGAGCGCTCGTTTAGATAACGTGGCAAAACAGCAGCGTAGTAATCGCGTTCGCTTTCATCCTCGTTTGTCCGCCTCGAATCGGAGCAGGTATCGCGCCCGCGTGCATTCTCTGGCCTAGGTAGGTAGTCATTCGAGCAAAGGGAACAGGGCTTTCCCGGCATGAACCGGCTCTCCTGTGATCCGAAATCCCGTTTCTTTGCAGCTGTGGGGCCCCGGGGGATTATATTTCGCTCACAATAAAAGCTGACCGTTTTCTTTCGTCCCCGGTGGGTCGGGGCGCACCGTTTTTGTTCCCTGGGTCCGCGGTTCTCCAAATCGGAGATCCAGCTTGCTTGATTTATTGCTCCTGTGATATTTCAGCTCGAATATTTTGGCCTTTAGGTACGTTTCGGTTCTAACGGGGAGGATATTGTTCGTCGACGCTCCAAACGGAGCTGCATTTGAACTTCAGCACCAACGTGGAATTACATGTTTTACGATCTTGATTATGGGATAGCATTGGGTTTCACTGACGAGTGAAGGCACGTGCCTTCTGGCGCGAAAACATCGCGTCTTGGTATTTTACGTTTCGCTGAGCTCGATTCTTTGGTCTAACTAATCGACATTAATGCGTATGTTGGATTATCTGCTACGTCACTATTTTTTCTTCGCCCCTTATATAAACATTTCAATCGTATCTGGAACACCTGAGTCGATTTTATCGCTCTTTTGGGCGTAACAGCTGTTCCCCAAATAAATTCTGCTAAATAAGCTGGGAATAATGTACCTATAAATGAACGTTAGAAAGTATTTTAGTAGCGACGCCCTGTATAGAAAATAGGGGAAGGGACGGTTGATCCTATCGGATCCACTGGAAATCCTCTATACACCGGAAAAGCGATTAAAGCGTGTAGTTATTGCGAAGAATACTACGCAGATTAACGAATAATGTACGTCGAAGTTTCGTACACGATATTCAGTATCGAAACTTCGCCTTTTTTTTCTGCTCAGACAAAAAACGCATCGACACCGCGGTGAACGTGATTTAAACTATCCCGAGCACAAAGAAACGTCGTTGAAAATCGAACAATTGCAATCGATTCCGCGACACAATGCATCCCCCGGTCCGCTCAGAGATCCCATCGACTCCCGGTTAATTTCCACGCTGGCTCAAAATGTTCCTCGTCCCGAAAGAAGAGGGGAATAGGGAAAATCGAGAGCCGGGAGCTTTTCGTCCGACAGGGGAACGAACGGTTAAAAAAGAAACTTCTCCACGCACGAGCACAGCGAGCGGGGGGTAGAAAGCATTTCAAAAGACCGCCACCGTCACGACCTCGCGGGATATTATTCGACGACGTTAATCCATCGGGGTATTACCGCTGCCAATTCCCCACGAGAATACATGAGCGAATAAAAACGGGCGAAAAAATGGTCGAATCGCGATTCGACCAGCCTTTCGCGAAGTAAAAGTCAAGCTTTTTGGGTCAAGCGCCTTAGCGCAAGTCGCGCACACCCCCTGTACAATCCACCCTTGCCGTTTCAATATTATTCCCCGCGCAGGCTGACGGTCAATGGAGCTCGAACAAGTCGAAGTGGACGATCTCGCGAGCACCAACGTCACCTCGAAGCACTTGTGTCGGCGTTGATTCGTCGCTAATTTTTTTTTTCCACCCCTCCGCACTCCGACGACGGATCTCCTGCCCCCTGGTCTCGCCTGCTCGGCGCAGTTTTGCCAACGACGACGCGTATATATCGAAATATAGGACGGTGGGGGCTATTTCCAGCTTCCGGCGTCGGTACTTTATTTCGAAGCGAGCTCCCCGGATCGATCGCTCCCATCGGCTGGCCCTTAAGCAGGGACATAGGGGGTTCGCTCTGTTCTCTCCCCCTCCCTTTGTCGCGGATGCAAATTCGCTCGGGGGGGATCGTATTCGGGCGTAATTGCGGCCGTGTCACCGAAACGACCGAGAATTTGGTCTTTTTGGGGGGAGTGGAATGGATGAAACACTGGGTGGATGTGTTGTGAGATGTTGGAGTATTGTCGCATTCGAGATGGGCTTGAGGGTGGTGTTTGATAGTCTTGTAAATTATTGTAGGGGGCGGAACGATCTTAAATTCGTGATTAAGTTTGGGTAGGTTCGAAGAAGCTTTCCCATAGATTTGAAACAAGAGATTTAATATTCTGTTATTTAAATATGAGCTCCTTTCCGCCATTCTACGGTCTTAGGTAAGGCAGCAATTTCAAGCAGTAATTTATTAAGTAGTTTCATAAATCCTTACCTTTATTGCACATAATTTAACTGCTGCTCGGGCAGCTATGGAAAAAGAAGAAAAGGGCGGGGAATTTTCCAAGTGGTGTTCTGGGAACGAAAAATGAAACGGTATTCTCAGTTGGAGGAATCCTCTTCGGTATTCTTCCGACGGTATCACCGTTGGTTTATTTCATCTATAATTGTCTCGCAGCTTTTAAACTTCTCCCCCGGTGTTGTTTCCCCGACTTTGCCACTCGGAAGTTTAGTCGACAGTCCCCCATTGAACCGATCTGTTTTCCTCTGATCTTAGGTAAATTGTCCTTGCACTGTCACCTTGCTATCGATACTCCTGTCCCGCGGTCGCTTAATCGATGCGTTTTTCCACGGCTAACCGCATCTTCGATATTATTATCGATAGGTAAGCATGGACACTTCCGTTCGCGTGTCTTGAATCCATTGCGACTCCGTTATCGTTAACATCTTGCTTCTAAATCTGATTGCCAGCCATACTCTCTTAGCTAAGGATTTTAATCTCGGAGAATTAAATAGCGCCCGATACCGGTTAGCAAATGAGATTCGAAACGTTGATTTCGAAAGAAGCTTCGAATTCAAGATTTGGCTTGACTTCAGCTTTCCAGTGGAATTGAAAGTTGCTTCTCCCGAAGCAATTCTGCTGATTGGTACAGACTAGAATCGAGAAGTTCGCGTAGCAGAAAACCGTTTTTCTTTCTGCAAAACAGCTATCAAGTGCGAGATCGTTTTAGCTGTATTGAAACCTGCGCCTGAAACCGTTAGAATAAATCTTGACGACTTTTCATCTACATTTCCGATTCGCAAAGTCCATTGACCTCTCCTGGATCGGGGTTGTTCGGTTGATTCCGATCGAATACAAGCTATTTTTATTATTCTCGGTTTTGAACCCTCGAACCGGGGGTCATGCACGCGAAATTACGTACGGTCGCGTGCTAACGCGAGTTCTAAAGATCACGCGTTCCCTTTTATAGCCTTTGGACAGTTTCACGACTTTCCCCGTTGCCTTACAGCGCACTGAATGCACGGCGCTGCATCCAGTGCAATTGAAATTGCAATTAGTCTAAAACTGAGCATAGCGAAATTGCTCTGCAATGAGCGAAGAAGTTCTTCGACCCTGTATTTTGGGTATTCAGGGCAGAATTGCAGTGGTTGAAATGAAAAGTCGTAAAGTCCATTCTTGGAGATATTGGCACATGCGTACTCAGTTCTTTCGCGAGAGAACGTGCAGAAATTTTCGCGAGATTCACGAGCCCTCTGAGGAGGAATACGTACGTGCAGGTGCCGCGTTCTGCTCCGTTCGATCGATCGAATGGTACCTCGAATCTCTCTCGGAAGCGCAGTTTCATTTACCTAAGACGAAGCCGTAGGGACAACGCAGCGCGACCAACTCGATTCCTCTCTTCGCCGATCGAATTTAGGAGTGTGTTTCCCTCGACTTACCCGGAGAATAGCTTAGATTCCACTGAACGTGAAATCGAGTACGTTGGTTCGATTGAAAGCTTAAACAGGAGATAATCGAATGCATGAATTCTTGGGATGACGTAGAGTCGCGTTAGACGTTACGAGAACTGTTTACTTTTGCATCCTCTGGGAAGGAAAATATCCTCCATTCTGTTGGAGGAAAGCCGGGTCGTCCAGGTAGCGAAGAAAGAGATTAATTGCGCGGCAGGTTCGGATATTAAGAGATATTTCACATGTCTCGCGTAAATCGAGGGAACAACGCGCGCGAAATGGGAGGAAGTATCACTTTAAGCTTTAAACTACGCTCGACGCCGTTAATTTGCTCGGTGAATACGTGTCAAGGCCTTTCCCGCATGCCCAGCTATTGTTTTTTCACCGTTGAATCGCTCCTGTTGCAAATTATCACTTATGAATACGCTTAACTCTCCGCTCGGGAGGAATTATTATTCTCAGTTCCTCTTCCCTTTGAAGAAACTCCTTCATTCTCGTTGCTCCCTCATTCTATCCCCGAAGTAATAACAGAGGGACGTATTATCTTGCAGAATAAAAAGGTGCGCAGCGATAGAAAATCGTATGGTCGGAAAGTTGACAGAAAATTATGAAACAGCTGGATTGTTTGATTAGAAAGCTCCCAGCGGGAAGAAACCTATCTGTTCTTTGTCTACTCTTTGCGATGCAGGATCGACGAATATGAGTTTGCGGTCTGTGCAAATGTTTGAGGGGGGGGCTCTCGCTTTCCAAATAGTCGCTGAAACTCGCTGCACTCGAGGCATTCGGGCAAGCAAGTCCGGGTCTTTTCGTTTACGAATGTAACTGGCTATTTGGGGAAGCTAAGAGATGTTATTAAAAGCTGCTTTGGAAGAAGAATTCAGAATGCGCCACAGTGAAATTGGTTGGTGTTTCAACGGGGAATATGAAATTTTCGTCATGGAATGCTAATAACGGTAATCCCTTCGTTTCCCAATTACCGTGCCCGGGAGAATGCAATATCGAGAACACCCTCTGGTTAGTGTCCATGCACTGATAAGGGAATTAACTTATAACATAGGCCCGGGATTAAGATTGACGATTAAATAGCGCAACGCATTAGCTATTGTCTCGCTAGGGACGATGCAACACGGTGCCATTATTCACGGTTAACAATAAGACTGGACGACACCGTGGATTGGCGTCATACATCCTGACATTTGACATGTAACTGGCCAGTTAATTTTGGACGGGTCAGCGCGTGGTTATTCGCAGAGGAAATTGATTGGGAAGAGAATCTTGCCGCGTACTTTTATTCGGTCGCTTTAAATCGGAACACGAATCAAATCCGTTTATCTCCGTCATCGACTTTTCCATTGGCCTGCGAGCTATCTTCGAGCGTACCATTTCGAACCCAGTCCCACCCAAGAAAAGAATCATTCTCCACCCTTGCAGCCCTGCTTGCGAGGATTATAAAAGGAAATTCGATAAATTATCAGACAGAATTGACAAGGAATCCCCATTCTTTATTTTCAATTGCTTATAGAGATTCGAGAAAAGAAGCGCATTTGTCCGAGGATCTGGATACTCGTTTTCCACCGCGATTCGGGCATTTTAACGTGCGCGGAGCTTTCTATCGCTGGGGGATGATTGAGTTGACAAAGTTGCGCGTACTGGACGCGCTCCATTTGCAGATTCCGGCCCTTCATTTATCCGCGTGGAGGTTTCACCTTCGCTCCGCTCGCGGAAACGAATAAATCGGTCCTCCCCGACGGGATCACTGGCTCTGTCCCCTTGGACAAGAGGGATATATTTATCCGTGGAAACGCGACAGGCCATTCGGTAACGAGACGGATTTAAACTCGCCTTGCCTTTGATACGTGCCAGCGGCGATTCGTCATTTTCGGTATTAATCTGCGTCGCTGATTTTGTTGCTCGCTCTCGTAGGTAAATCGCTTCTGAAACGCTAATTTTATATATAAGCTGCGCTCTCTGATATCATTTTTGATGATATTCATTTTATCACATGACTGTACTTTAATATTCATTGCACTTTAAGAATATCTTCGACTTTTCTTCCCCATGACCTCCGAGGTCGCCCGCCTCGCGTCCAGGCCTGGATTAAAGGGGGGGCTGCAGCCCCACCTTCAGGGGAGGGCCCCGTTCTAAGCGATTAGCTCACTACCACCCCCCACCTGCTGTTCAACCACGGGGGGCCTCGAAGCTTTGATAGCCCTGGGCCCCAAAAATCAACCACGGGGTGGCCTCGAAGGTTTGATAGCCCCGGGCCCCAAAAATCTTAATCCGCGCCTGCTCGCGTCACTCTGTTTAATTTCGTTTCGATTCCACGAGCAATCGCAATAGCTCGCGAATTCCCGTGTTCGGTAACGAGCGATAAATTGTTAGCCGAGAGAGAAACCGGCGCGATCGATTGTCCTACTCTCCCCTCCGCCCTCCCCCCAGTCGCCCGATAATCGACAGCGAATATTATTAACCGCGACGAACGCGACGGAGGCCAGCAACCCCAGAACCTCGAGGAGCAGCCTCGACCCTGCCACGACAACCGCGACAACCGTACATTTTCGAACGTGGCACCGAAATATACACACGTCCCAGTCGAATGCCAACTTCCACACGACCGTCTGCTTTTATCGATGCTCTAACGCCTGTCGTCGTGTCGCTTGTTTATTTCAAGACGAGTCTCGAGCGAGCTTCTTGATTGTGCGTTCGCTTGCTCAACCCCTTCGCTACTGGGGGTGGAATATAGCCGTCCGACGTAGAGCGGTCGCCGGGCGTTAATGAGGAGATTGCACGAGGGTGGCGTCACAGATTTGGCTCAAATTTTGCATATAATTATTGCATATTGTGTTGCAATAATGCGCGCGCGGCGCTGCTAAAAATTTCGCGAGGAAATGAAGCTGAGAGTTTTGCTGGATGAATTTATCGTGGCTTGTTTTGAACATTTGAATAACTGTACTCTGTTAGCAGTGTCTGTGGGCTTTGGTATTATTTTCTAAGGATTCGTAGAGATAGATAATTTACCTACTCATAAATTAATGAAGAATGGTGACTTGGGGGACTTGAAATATCGGTGTAGATGGTATCAGACTTGAGGACTGTGGGGCCTATGACGTCTATGACGAGTTCCCTAAATTTTCGGGTTTATCAGTGGCTGGGTACAGCTCGCGAGGATACGGGCCCGATTGATCTTGCTCGTTTTGATTAAACGACGTATCCGGCGTGCATTAGGTATAAAGATCTCGTGCGGGTACCAGTATGGGTGCAGAGCGAGGAAATAAAGTCCAGGCCATTTCGAGGAATATAATCGTACGTTCTCTGTGCCGGGAAGCGAGAAAATGTTGCCTATTAAGCGGAGCCATTATAATTTTATTAACTACCGGTTGCAGCGGCTGATATTCTTCTTGGCTTTATTAAATATTTCATTGGGCGCATGAATATACAGCTCTGCGCCCGAGTTTAAATTCGCCGGGACGGAATTGCATAAAAGTCTTTGAAACTTTTAACTTCGACGGTTGAAAGGATCCTGCGATCCTTGGACGCTTCTGTTTGGAGACTGGAAACGAAAATATTTGAGGACAAGGGAGAGGAAATGAAATTTCCTCCCTGCTTCTCTGCGCAATTCCTTTGAAAGGATAACTTGAACCGTTTTTCGACGATCCCTGTTTGAAAATTCGTCGCTCCCTTACGCTCGCAGTTAAACAAGTTCTACAAACTCTTTCAACATAATGTCCTCGTTACCTCGTCCGCTGAAAAATTGTGAAAACCAGTCTCGCTTGCCCGTCCTCCATGGAGAGCCGTGTTCAAACCAACCCCCTGTACGTCTCTCGCAAACAAGCCGAGGCTACCGCATTATTCCGCAAAAAATTCTCATATCCACGCATGGACGGACGGCGTGACATCCTGAAAATTTCCCCGGCTTCGGAAAATCCCGACGATCCTCCAACTGGAGCCCCCGCGTACAGCGCGAGGTCCGCAGCGGTTGGCAGCGATCCAATGAAATTTCGCATCCACTGCGCAAAAGCGCGCCTCTTTCGCCGTGGATCTCGCCAGCAGGCCGTGAGATAATTTCGGAAAAATCTATCCACCGAATTATTTCGACACGCCCCGCCTCGCAGGGTCTCCCTTCGGCAAAAGCAGGCGCGCGACAAATTTTCAGCGTGCCCGCGGATCGTTGCGAGCGTGCTTCGCGGCGCGCACACTTATTTATGTTAATTGGGGAGGGGAGGGCGTGTGCCGCGTTCGAAGGGTGAAATTGCGGGGATTTTTCGCGCTCGAGATTTTCATCGGGCGAAAGCTGGCTGCAATTAAACATTTTCGAGTGTCTCATTAAACGGCGCGCGTCGACGGGGGTGCTGGAGGAGGTGCGATTTTCAACCCTCGTCTGCCGCTTGGCTCTCATTATATATAAACCCTTCGTCATCGGTCCGGCGATTCACGTCTGAGCGTCGCGGGGATCTGCTTCTAGGTCGGGGGATCGCGGGAGTTTATAACTGGCCAGCATCCGCGGGACAGAGACGCCCGTGGATCGTGAAAATTGACCGTGAAATACGAGCAGAGATGATTTTCGATCTCGGCTGTCGGGGATGGAGGTAATATCGCGGTGGGAGCGGTGCGGGGATAATGTAGAGGGTAAATGCAGCATAGGAGTAATGTGGAGTAATGTGGAGATGAGAATGGGATAGCGATGGGAGTTGTATCGTGATAAAAGTGATAGAATGGGAGGAATAATTTGGTGGAGTGAGATGACAATGGGGATAATGTAGCGGTAGGTGAGATATCGGAGTAAAAGCGTAGTGGGGGAGGTGTATGGACGCTTTAAGGGTAAACACGAAAGCGAAAACAGTAGGTATAATTGTGGGAGGAGAGACGTTTTTTTAATCAATAGTAGTTATTCATTAAGAGTTATCGTATATGGAGCAGAAACGATTTTATTAAGGCAAGCGTGGTCAATATCGATACTATCCCTTCAACGAAACGTTTATTGCCCGATAATCCTCCTCAGAAATATCGCTCGTTGACCGTTCAGGGTAATTAGCAGGCTAATAAAGCGCGCCGGTGCGTGTTTCTTCCAACGATTTCAAGAATTCCCAACTGGAAACTCGTTTGGGTATTTAAAAAAAAAACCGCTGCATCGAATAGTTTACGGTCTCGCAAAGTTTCCCGCAGTTTACGAACAACGCGGGGTAATCTTCCGGCCGACATTATCGTCCTTTCAACTACCGCGATTAATTAATTTTAATTACTAGCCCCGTTATCGCGTACCCGTTGCAAAATAGAATTAATCGCGTATTCATCGTCGGACGTCGAAGCGGAAAGCCCGAATAATATCGAATCCAGGGGGATTAATCGACGCGATACTCGAGCTTTTCGAGAGACCGGTTGATCCCAATTTCGCTGGAAATTAATCAAAATCGGGCAGTTATCCCCCGAAAGTGTCGCTGACAAAACGATCCGGGGTTCGTTTGCGTTTCGAGTTTCCTCGCTGCGCCGCGATACTTTAAACCTTCCCCGCGGGCACTTTATCGATCATAAACGAACAGCTGTAAACACAGTGTTTCGCTCGGAGCGTCGTTTTAATTGCCGTTGTGACCGAGGAGGAATTAGTCAGGAGAAATGGTGGCGAGCATCGAAAATAGATTCATCGGGCGGGGCCTGGAGGGAGGAAAAAATGGCTTTAATCGTCGCGATTATCGCGAAAACGGCGCGGTATATTATACGGCGATGGCGCACAAGAGCTCCCCTTCTACGTGTTCGCGCCAGTTTAACTTTAGTTTAGCCGGTGTAACTCTGTCGGCGAGCTGCAGTCGATGAACACCGCGGCCTGTCTGCGAAAAAGTTTGCGCTTCGACTGCTACTTTGTACTTTGCGTCCCCCCACTGAAATTCCCTTTACTCGCCCACGAGAGAAATTTGTTGCTGGCAAACTTGCTCCTCTTCCCTTGCCGATTTCCCGGTCCTTTTTCTCGGCGCCGGTGCTCCGCCTTTAACCGTTAAAATCGCGGAATAACAAGAAGAAATTCGCTTCGTGTGAAACTTCTTTCTTGGGACAAAAGGCTTGGTCCCGCGGTCCTTCTGGCAGGAAAATTTACCGATCCGTTCTTTCTAGCCCCTTTCGGCCCCGTTAATTCTGTCCACCACAACGATTCTAGCGAGAACGACTCCCTTTAACTCAGCTCCTCCAGCCATTCTTCGTCGGTGGCGTCGAAGAATTCCAGAGAATTTCCTTCTCGATTGCGCAGCCAGGGTGAAGGAGACGATCGCGGCCGACTCAATATCCCCCCCCCCCCCCCGGACCACAACGAATTCTTTGTTGGCCCGACGGACGAACTTAATCTCCGTCGTGTACGAGGAACGTAATAAAACGAGCGCAGGTTCTATCGCGAGGACGAATCGTACTCCGTTCCCACGGGGCCCTGGGAGCGTATGATTCCGGCCTTGGTTCCTCTCCCCGCAGGAGAAACCCGAGGCGGAAAAGCCCCAGGACGTGTCGTCGCGGTGGCAGTGTCGGTGCGGATATCGATCGGTCCAGGGTAGTCGCAGCTTCTCTTTAAGTCATCCGGGGCCCAGGACCACCCACGCATCCGCCCCTGACTACCCTCCGACTCCCCTTCCTCCCACACGGTTCCATTCCACCCACGCAGCCTGCAGTTTCATCCACCGAGGGCACCCTCGTCTATCTATCCCTCTGTGTAGACCTCTTCTTCCCACTTCATCCCTCTCCATCCCCGGTCATCCCTCTTGCACCGCGTTTCTCTCTCGCCGCCTTCTATATTTTCGCTGCCGCTGGTTCGCTTCAAGGTTCCGTCGTATCGACGCGTTCATCCTTGGTTTCTCTCTACGCGGTTCTCGCGATCCTTGCACCCTGATCTTGAATCCTGCCCGCATCCTTCACCGCTGCGGCAGGGCAGTCCCTTTCCTTTCCCCTTTGCGGATCGATGATAAAGGTATTCATAGGCCGACCCTCCCTTTTCCGCGATCCAATTCCTCTCGCTTGATCGGTCAGTCGCCGTGGAATGCGTCAGTGATTCCAGAATGCACTGACTTCCTTTGTCGATGTCTTGTACAACGTCCCGGCGCGTAATCTGTTATTCATATTAGTTCCCCTCCTCGCCCGAGCAGCCGGCGCACAGCCCAGTCCAGTCGTCGTGTTTCCGTTACAGTTCGTTGAATCATCTTGGCCGCTCTTCTTCCCCAGCTGTGCGCTTTCCAGGCTCCGAGAACCGTCTTAGCTTTCCGGCTTTGTCCCTTCGGCCAGTTAAGTGCCACTTGCCGCGAGTATTTTCGATGTTCCGCCGGGAACTTGACACCGTTCTTGGGCTGCGCCTTTCCAATCCCCAGTTCCTCGTCGATTTTCCCCGGCCCTTTGTTTGGCTGCTGTTTGCGTAGGCATAATGTGCGTTCTTTGTGCCGATCCGCGCGACACATCTGCTTCGAGAGGATTTCCAAGAAAAATTGACCTTGTCTGCATTCATGTGTGTGTGTGAGAAAGAGATACAGTCCCTTGTAAAAAATCTCTTTTCTTAGTTCCTCCGCTTTCTACTCGGGTACTTCAAGCCAGCCAACCTCAGATTACTGCTATTCAAGCCTAATCCAAACCCTCAGACCTACCAGCAGCTCGGACGAGCTCTGTAGAACAATCTCGAGGAGGGTGTCTCCGTAGGAAAAATAGAAAACATTCTCGTTTTCAGCAGCCACTGTGGACATTCCAGATTTCCACGTTTCCAGAAGCTTTTCCCACCCCGTGTTCCTTGCAGGAAGCCTCGAGTATCGATCTCTCAGCCTCGTATACGAAATCTCTAACCCCCCTCTTTCTCTCTCTCGGCGTGCCCTGTTCATTATACTTTGTAAGGGAGAGAGAGAGAGAGAGAGATATGTCATGAAGGGAGAAGAAAGGGTGGAAGATTTGAGGACGCGAAATGGGAGCGGGGTGTGCGTGGGGTGAGGGGGTTACTACATTCGCCTCTAAATGTGGTTGCAGATAATGACTGGGGTCATCCTCGGGGCTATCTGTCTCCCGTCGCTACTCGATAGCTTTCCCGCTTGCCTCGCTGCGCCGCGAGTTTATTTATTTATATTTTATTACGAAGTGGTAAAGCTCTTGCTGCAAACTCGACAGACGAATGGTGATTAGCGGCGGCCTCTTCGAAATTAATTATACCTGCTAGGGTACCAAGTGTTGGCGGTAGAAAGAGGGAAGCGCTGGATGGACGTTAAGTGCGATTGAACTGAATTATGTATATGATTCGCGCTATGAATTCTCATTAGCACAAAGAATCACCCTCTCCCGTTCGCACCGCGAACTTTCTACTCTCCCTGCGCATGCAGGGCGCTCGCAAATATCCATTAGCTACAGCCTCCTAGCCACCGATAGGAGTGTCGCGCGCCATTTCGTCCAATGGCGAAGAGAAAGCTTGTAATTTCCTCGATCGGGTAAAGGAAATAAATAACCGCCCCCCCCCTCGCGAAACAGAGGAAATAACGTAAAAATTCATCGACCCCCTTTAACGTTATCGGCCCACGTGGTCCAGCGAGCGTGCGCAGCCTTAATTCAACAGATCCCGAGGACGGCACAGGACTCGGGTGCCGTTAGCACGATTTATGGCCGGACCGATATTAAAACGCGAGCGTAATTTACGAGCGGAGCGGCGCAGCTGCCGGCGACGCGGAGGCGTGCGCCGCTCTATCAATCGTTTTGCATGAGAAGGAGAGGATAAAGCGGCCATTCGCGGTTCCCACGTGGTCGACGGTCGGGAATCTCGATCGTCGGCAACGGGGTTACCGTGTCCGTCGAGTGTAACGAGCTTGCATTCGCCGAAACGCGACAAGAGAGTGTTTCGTACTCTAGTCCGGGGGGGGGGGGGAGGGAAATCGATCCTCTTGCGCCCCCTCGGTTCTGTTTTTAGTTTTGTTAATCCGTTGGCAACTGGTGCAAGTATCGCTTGAAACCTTTCATTTTATGAATCTGTTCGAAATAGGTTTCTATAGTGAGTTGGTGAAAGAGTATTCGGTGAACAAGGTCGTAAGGTATCAAGGGCGCTCGAGTTTCCCTTTGGAGTAATCATCTCACTTCACTCTTGCCTCGTCGAATTCAGTGGCTCGGGGAGAGTGGGGTAATTGCGAACACCTAAGCCAAAAAAGCAAACAAAACGGAAACTGTGTGAGAAATGAATTTGTTTGTTATTTACAAACTTCCTTAATACGTTCCGTGCCACGTGTACCATGGATGGTACATGTTAGACTCTCCATTCAGGTCACGTGTACCATCGATGGTACACGCTGAAATATGTAATTCGCGAAGCTCCGACGTGCCACCAAGAGCACCGCCGTTACGCAGCGCCCAAACATATCTGCCTTCAAAGGGCACCGCCAGCACGCAGTTCTCTGCCTATACCTCTGTTGTTAAATATTTTATTTCCCCCGTTTTTACGCAACAAATTCCAACACGTAATAACTACGCTAAACAAGCTAATTACTTATGAGTTGATGATGTAATGAAATATTGTGTGATAATATATTAATCTTTAGTCAAAACATTACATGGCCTGAATGAAAAGTCTAGCGAAATCGGCTCGGCTTTATCTATAAAGTACTGTGACGAATTTTTGAAAAATTATAATAAAATACAACGTTATAGTGAAAAAGCAAAACCCTTGGTGTTCGTGATTACTCGCCTGCCGTGGGGGGTAATCACGAACACAGTGCTAAATATCGCGAAAGTCGCACAGAGAGCGCGATTTCAATGGTCAACCCATTAAAAACGTTGATACAACCTACACCTAATGTATTTTTCAAATTCCTCTTCTCGCGCGATAGAAGAAAGTTGCAATTGGTCTGATTATCGAAAAAAATAGTAAAGGCCTTTTTTTAAAGTTTTCTTCTCAGCCTGTAATGAAAATTCAAAAATCTCTTTGTAGATTTAAATAAGTTTCATACATGCTGAAAATTTCATCAAAATCGGTTAACGTTGCTCCGAGCTACAAACGCTTAAATATCGGAGAATAAGGTCGAAAATGGCGAAATTCTCGAAATCAGCGATTTCAGAAACTTCCTTTACTATTATTTTCGGTATTCCAACCAAATGCAATTTTTTTCAAAACGCGGAAACATGTCACTTAGCAAACTAATCCTTCTAGCTTCTCAAAAAAACTCAAGTCGTTTGGACCAATTCTAAAAAAGTTAGGCGTTTTTAAAAGGTGTAAACTTTCTTTCCTCTGCTACCGTATCTATGGTACCTAGGGTGACCTGTCTAGTGAGTGAACACTTAAACTGCATGTCTCTTAAAATTAGTATTCAAAAGTCATTATTTAATCCCCTGAATATTATTTCTGTAAGCGAGCTGTTTTATTAATAAAGTCAGACATTCCGGAACATAATTCAAGCAATGTTTGATAGTTACAACTTTCATTCAAAGTCTGGCAGAAGATTAAATAAAAAATAGGCCAATGGCCAGTGAGTGAACATAAATTTCTAGGGAATGAACAGGGGTACCCCAGTGAGTGAACGGGATAATAACAGTGGTTAGGTTTACAATGTATTTCGATGATTTTTTGTGTAAATAATTTTTCATTCTCAAATTGCAATAATATTATTGATTTGATACTTTACTGGTCTTATAAGATCACAATTATGCATAGTTGAAATTTGATTTCTGGGGTGGGTTAACCTAACCTCCACACTGGCGGCGAAAGTGTTAAAAAAAAGAGACCGGGTAAGCTGTTCATTCATTGGTAAAGAAAGAACTGTCCAGTGAATGAACGGCCGTACAGTCATTGGTATTCACTGGTATCTCCCATCCAATGCATGAACACCGAAGAAACTCGACAAATTCTTAGAAATCCGTTATTTCATACAGTATTTTTCGTTAAAGGAACATATAACAATGTAATTATAACATCAAATTTATCATAGGACCATTAAATGCACCTGGAAATACAAATTGTACATATCACGTAACAAGCTTTACTTTGAAGTTGTGGGACGCCACGAGGACAACTGCTGAATAAACGGAATTAATACCGTATCGGTTATAATTAAACAGAAAAACGCTTTTGCGAAATATCTGTGGGTCTCCAGTCTATATAGTTGTCAGTGTCAGTTTCAAAGTGAAGTGGGCGTTAATTTTTCGTATTATATCAGCAACGTTCACTCACTGTGCAGGTCACCCTATACGTTGTTTTCGTTTTTCGTTCGTAATTTCCCGACATCTAAAACGATTAATTCAATATTAAAATTAAGCACAAAAAGAAAAAGGGTATTGGTGTTGACGAGGGATAAATCTCGAACGTTCGAGATTACCCTATTCGATTTGTTCGCCATTACCCCGCGACATCAAAAAATAAAAAAGAATTTATTTCAGTTGTTAGAATCATGATTCAAGCAACGCCTTGGTCACAAAATGTTGGTAAAAAAGTGCTTTATTTTAGCTTAAAAAATCCCAGTTGTATAGTTAATTCAACAGTAATTACATGCAATTGAAAATGGACAAAACATTACTTGAACCATGATGAAAATAATAAATTGTGTTTATCTTGAATAGCATGAGCGTTCTGTATTTATTACGTTCTGCCCGGTGTTGGATACGACTTAAACCATTAGCTAGTGAAGAGGAAACATCAGTTTTTATTTATTATAAAACGCGTCGTAACCATCGCGTTTTCGATTATCTCGCGTTCGTGATTACCCCACTCTCTCCTACTTCTAGCACCCATCAAGTCACAATTACACTTATTGATTAAGCCCTGTCCGAAGACCGAGAATTCTTGCTTGCATGGTGTATTGCATTTTCAATGCAATACTCAAATAGCGCGATTGTATTGCATTATGTAGGTACAACTTATTGGCATTCTTGGAAGTGATCTCTCTGCGCGGGGTGGTTGGATCTCGATCGACGCCGGTGCAATTCGCTCGGGCCGATCGCGTGATTCGTCCAGCAATTTCGCGAGGATACGCGCGGACCGGCCAAGGCATCCCGGGCTCGCGAGCGAGAAAGGGAGAGAGCGGACGGGGTCGATATCGATTTCCATCGCGCGGAAAAGCAGGCTCGCGTGCGCGAATGAAACTAATTTCCATTCCGCGTGCATGGAGCGCGGCCGGCCGACACGAGTGTTTATCCTATTATGTTTGCGAATTATCTGTCGCGATAGCGTCACGATTTTCGGGTCGCCGTGGAAGGCCCCCGGCATATACCGCCTTCCTCAGGGTTATCTTTATTTGTCGCGGTGAGCGGGCTGCTTTATCACGAATTCCGGCGATTCTATTTCTACAAGGACTCTTTTGCAATTCCCAATTAAGCTGATCGCGGGCGGGATAGCAGAACGCCTGCACCGCGACTTCCACTTACTTATGTTCCGTGTTTTTTTTCTGTTTCAGGTAAGTGTCCAGTCATCTTTGCTAGAGTATAGGTACCGAGGCGGATTCCGTGAGTGTACACCACCCATTTTCAGTGTGATTGATTAATCGTTAACGTCAGGAGTCGATTGATGGCTTCAGACACAGGTTTCTATATTGTTCCACTTATCCAATGATCAGACATGAGCTACATATTAAGCGCAAAACACTTGAGGATCAATCAATCGCACGATAAAACACGAAGGCGTGGAATCGTCATTAAGCACCGGGGAAACCATTCCACCCACCCGATTATCCGCCGAAATCCCCTTGTTCCCGAAAAACACTTCGGGAGATATCGATACTAGATAAGAGGAGCCCCGTAGCTATTTGTCAGCCAGGTCTGATCAGCCACGTATCGCAGACGTTGCTGTCCATATCGACGATCCAGTGAATATCTGTCCCAACAGTTTGCAAGCTTCGTCGTTCGCTCGTAAAAGCTCGCTTCTCTCCCCATTAAACTGGTTGAACGCTAATTTTCAAGCAAATGGCACTGAGTAGAGCTCGCAAACAACGGAAATTGATGGACTTTCATCGCGATATTTTTCATTTTTCCTCTCCCCGATGCTTCCCCGAGCGAAATGCAAATTCACTGGACGACGGAGTTTGCAGATTTTCGCGGGAAATTGAACGACTACTAAACAGATTGAATAATTCAGAAGCGTACGAGGCTTGTCAACTAAAGTGCAGGTCTTGAGCTTTATAATGC
This sequence comes from Andrena marginata, assembly GCA_963932335.1. Taxonomy (NCBI): domain Eukaryota; kingdom Metazoa; phylum Arthropoda; class Insecta; order Hymenoptera; family Andrenidae; genus Andrena; species Andrena marginata. The sequence continues at coordinate 11,375,029 of OZ010660.1, forward strand.
ATAAAGTTGCAACAAGTTGCATAGGTCGCATATTTTCCCGGCGATTGGTGATTCGATGGCCTCGAAATTCGAATTGTCACGGTTCAACGCGGTATTCCACGCACCTTGCAGCAATCTCGCGGCGGGGAATCGCAGCTCGCACGCGAATCGACCGAGACGAGGTGGAACGCCAATCCTTCTAACTATCTCCACTCTGTCTTAAAAGTGCAAGTTCTTGAACGCGAAAGCGCACGTTTCTGCGAAACATATTCCTCTAAAACTATTTTGCATCGAGCGAAAGGTGTTCGTCGAACTATCAATGGTTAATTCAATCCGCAGCGATCGATCATAATTCCAGCCAAGGACTGGGCTAATTAAAAATTTACTCGAGCAGCACCCAGCATTACGCCGGATCGGTTAATTGAGGGATACGTCGCGATAATTACGAGTTGGTTGCCAGATGCGTGGCGAGCTTCATCTTCCCTGCCCCTCCCACGTTCGCGTCTCGGCGATTATTAATTATACACCGTGCATTATTATTAGATTGCAGCCTGTGCAAGCTTCAAAGACGCACTTAGGGCGCGCTTGCACTTTCCGCGCGATATAGTCAAACGGAAACACTCGCCTAAGGTGCGGCGCACAAAGCTTGTGTGGCTGCTCGTGTCGCGGGCTCCGCTCGGAATGTCAATTACTCGCGAATGGAATTTCTGTCGTCGACAGATGCTCGCTGATTGCACGCGTATTTGGCCGCTGAAAGATGCGGGAAATTCGTCGAGCACCCTGTTTGCTGTCATCCCCCTTATTTCTTCATGAAATTGGCGGAGGAGGATGTTGCACACGGGATATTAATTCTCAGACTAGCACACGTGTTATTTAAATTCCAAGGTCTTCTACGATTCAGGCTTCTTCCATTATTACCACGCTTACGAGCTCTTTTACTGGTTAATACCCTCGCATCTTTCTCAAGGGACACCGATTACCTCCAATTCCATTTGAAAGAAAGCGCGACAAAGGGAAGCGATATCGCGCGAATGAATCCGGCGGCCAGTGTCTAACATAATGCTATCGATCGTTTGTTAACGCAGCACGAGCCGGAGCCTGTAAGTTTAATTAATTGACCTCGTTCAGGATGGGCTACGCGTATCGAGTGGCCGCGGATGAAACGATGCCTCGATCGATTTTAATTACCCCTCGCAATTATCTCGCTCTCTGTAACGCGATTGTTCGACGAGACCGTCGGGAAACGAGGAAGATTGCCGAAGGATAATCACCAGTCGCATTCAAATCTAGTAGAATCACTCAGCCCTCCCAAAAAACCTATCCTAATGTCCTGATTTAAGGAATCGTAAACTTTCCACGAGGAAAAGCAACGCCTGCTAAAATGAACAGTTATTTGGAAAGCTGATGCAGTTGCTGGAAATTCAGAGAAGCAATTACTCCGAGGTAAAGTGAAAGAACGCTACCATTAATCAGACGTGGAAAGGCGGCGAATTTTCAGGAAAATTAACAACCGCGTAGTTATATCCGTTGGTGGCCGTAATCGAGGCGCGAAGATTAAAATTCAACGGGTCCCGCGGGGAATATCGAAGAATTATGGGTAACGGGCTCGGTTTATGCCACTGATCCGGTTTGTTTAATATCCAGCCCCACCTCTTTTTCATCCCACGTCTCTCGGAGTTTTCCGTGGCCGCCGCGGTCCAGTTTCGGGATCGCGATTAAAGCACGACGATTAAGGGCGATTCGCGTTCAAGTGGCGGTAATGGAACGGTAACGCCTCCCGAGATGGAAACCAGTCCTGGCCGCGTTCCTTCGTCCATCGCCATCGTTATCATCCATTGTCATTACCGTGACGTTCTTCTACCGTGCCAGTCCGCGATCCCACGTGAGATTCATTATCCAATCTGCCCGTTGACACACTTTACGGTGTTTCTCTTCTCTCTATACCGTCCAAATTGCCTGGCCCCGCAATGACACTTCCGGCGCGGCCTCTTGCGTAATATTCCAAGCCTCGAGGCAACGGAAGAACGTCACAAGTGGGCTGGAAACATTCGCATTAGTAGTACAGCGTGTGTACGATCGATTGCGTCGCATTTTACTGTATCGCAATTCATTTGGGGTAGGTTACTAAACAGTTTGCAATTTGTTCCTAAGTGTTCTCCCAGAAAGAGTGAGGTAAGTCCAAGGGTAGGCTCCCAGAAGGGAGTAATAAACATAACGTTAGTCCACAGTGGCGCATAAAAAGGTTGCCAGAGATTAGGAAAGGACTCTGAGTAAATAATTGTTTTATCTGACGTTGGGGAGTCTGTTTAGCTTCATAGGGACACGTATTCATGGTGCAGAGAAACAAATAGGAGTGGGTATTTGGAAAAGGAGATGTTTAGGTTGGAAATGGGAGAGCGCTTGGGAAACTAAGCAACATGATAGGATGAATACTTCGTGGAAGGTTTACAACAAACTCGAATGTAATTTAACTTCTCATATTCGCTTATTATTGCGTGTCTCCGTTCCATTATACTTAATGCGTAAAACAACCTTGCACATCTTCGCTGTAATAATATTAATAAATACGCCCTGGAACGCGAAGAGAGGTAGTTCGGCACGCCGTCGCGTAAAAGTCGTGCTCAACGTGAGTTACAGACTTGGAAGCGGTCTATAGCGGGCCGGTTGATTTTGCTTCTACTGTACACCTTCGTAATCTCCTTCGCAGGCAAGTGTTCCCCGCGAAATCTGACCTGCGCTCCCTGAACGGGCCCGAGGTATTGCTGTGACCCTGGAATTAAGCGGTTCCTCGCGGAGAAACCCGTTCATCAGGACGTCCCTTTGGGCCAGGCCCTCTCTCTCTCTCTCTCTCTCTCTCTCTCTCTCTCGCTCGCTTTGTGAGAAAACGGTCGACCGACGATCCGCTCCAAGGAGCCTCGGCTCGACCCTCGAAATTCTTCGAACGCGAAACTTTCGCCCGTAGAAGCCGTGAACAGGCGAAGCCGCACCGCTTCCACCATCGTTCCTGATCGATACCGATTTACCGTTTCTGATTCAAGATTGAATTGTCAAAGGGCACGATCCAATTAATGGACGGAGCGCAATTAACGAGACAGATTGCGGGCCAATCAAGTTAATTAATATCCGCGACAGTGTCCTCTGTGGGAGCGGCGCGTGAACCTCGCGACTCGCCGATTCCGACGCGTGGAGCTTCCGTTTAGGTTCGTTTCGCGTTTGAAAGATTAATGGGGAGCTTCCTTTGTGCCAGAGGCGCGATCATCACGGACGATTATCCTCCAGGAATTGGATGATCGCGAGAAATTGCGGACGGAAAAGTGCATCACGCATGGAGCAACGAATCGCACTTGGATGTTTCGTGTTCATTGAAATTGCACGACGCTGGAGGGTATCAAATAGGAATTTCTGTGCAACATTACGCACAAATTCGCTGCTTATTACATAGACGCGTGTGTTACGTCTACCAGCTGGATACTGCAAGCTGGAATTCAAGGAACCTGCGGGAATGCGACGGGTGCCGTACATTTTCCATGCGCTGTCACGTTCGATATAACTTTCCGTCCTGCTTCTGTGCGCGGGAGCCCCGCCGCGGTGTCAGGTTCGAGAAAATGGAGATAAAAGGGGGGTGAAAAGCGAAACTCCCTTGCTCCGCCTCCTTCGTCTGCATTTATGCAGCTCCGATCGAATCAGCGGGAGCAAGAAATCATTTATTTCCGCGCACTCGCGCGGGCAAACATCCCCGCGGCATTTTTTGCGACGTTCCCTCAGAATGTTGCGCGATGTTCATCTTTATTGCACGCCTCTTGTTATAGCCGCGATGCCGCTGCGGCAGCAACGGTGCACCCTGTTTGTTGTTTTATCTTGTTTGCCGCCCTGCTCTTCTTTACGAACCACTCGCCCCGTGTTTGCGCCGACATGTTTGATTCGCTTTATCCGTAGATTCGTATTTACCGTCTTGGGCTGCAAGTAGTTGGTCGGGCGTGTTATTGAAAGATTGCAATCGCTCGGGAACATCTTCCACTGACTTTGTTCGTTTACGTTGGAAGGTATATAATGTGTTACAGTAGTTGCGGCAAAATTAGGTGATTGGTACGCGATTCATAACGGAGGAAAGTAGACTTCAGCGAACAATTGATTTTGCTTCGACCGTATACTCTGATTTCCCTTTGTCACGATGACCGAGCGGAATGGAATACATGAATGGTGGATTAGCTGTGATTTTCATAGTCACGAGCCTGGTACCCAGATTCGATACATCGTGATTGGATATCGGAGTTTCTGGTGTCTCTGTGTTAGCACAAGTATCGATAATATTCTGCAAGTGGAATCTATAATTGGACGAAGGCTAATAATTATTCAGAAATCTTCGCTGATAGCGTCGATTAATTTCCAGGAGCCGTACATAGTGTTCTTATCCGCACGAGAAAGAAATCATGCTCCGTTCGACTCGGAGCGATTCGCCATTGAACCAGTCCCATTGTGAGCGCCTCCAGTTCAGCCTTTTCGTTCCTCTGGCCGACCTACTATTATCCAGACCTCGATGCAGCGGGTTACAGGCCCGAAATAGTCCAGGCAGGTTCGCTAATAAATGGTATTCAGCCGGCCCGAGGAGAAACTCGAACAACTCGAGCTCGCTTCGCTCTGAAAATGATACGCCGCTTCTGCATTCCTCTCTCGCCGCCTCAATTTTAACCGTTCAATTAAATTCTCAAATATTCGCCAAGTGCAGCCTCAACGAAAACTGATGGACCCGAAGGAAACCGCTCTCCAGTTTCCATCACCTCTATTGAACAGGAAACGCCGCGTTTCCATTAATCATAGGAGGTCCACTTTCAGGATACTCGATACGATTTTCTCCCTTTTTTACCCTGTCTCGAAGCTGCCCGATTCTACGTTTCCCCGAGTAGAAATCCCATCTGCCCGACAGGCGTCGGGAACCACGTGAAACCAGTTGGGGCAGAGGCATCACGCGAGAGAAGAAATAACGGGGCGAGACTAACCGTGGCTCAGGAAAGGGGGACGAAAACGAGGCGGGGTCTATCGGGAGACCCTATCCTCCAGCTTGGTCCTGTTTCGAGGCCAACAATGAGACCGGAGAATCGAGTTTCTGGAGGATTCGCAAAGGTGTCTTGGAGCGATTCGCGTTTCGAGGGATCGCCACATTTCTCTGCTTTTCGCCGTGCCAGCGGAATGGACTCGGCTGTACAGTAGTTCTGAAGATTCCTCTGACATCTTGGGTCGAATTCCTACCATTTCGGCGTCGAAGGATCTCTCCGTGGTCGCTTAGCAGTGGTTCCATGAGTGGAGTGAGTTTTACTTTGGGGTGGAGGGAATTTTTGGTTCTGAGTGCGGCTTGTGTTGCCTTTCTATTTCCATTCAGTCCAAGTGTGTTGGATTCTTTCGTCTCTTTCCCGGTAGCTTAATTAACACTAGGAGGAGCTAAAGTGGACACTTGTAATTCTAGATGTCTAGTATCATAACTTCCACGTAATTATTGCATAAGAATCGAAATCGCGAACGTTTCGTTTAATTGTCTTAGCTTTTGCGTCAGTCGGGGCGCGGGAAATTAAACAGGGCAATTAACTTGCTTTGCTTCTCTGGCTGGAATAGAAAACAGGGTTCATAGAAGTGCTCGTTGCTTCTCGACTGAAAAAGATACACGCTGTGGCCATTTTCCGTAGCAAATTGGCGATCAAAGGTTGCTCGGTCGCTTACTCAACGTCACCCAATTCCGACCATTTCATTGCGCGTCTTCTTCGCGCGCACCGCTGCGATTCGCGTAATTCGTGGCTCCATAATTTGCAGCCGATTACTCGGCGGTTTCGAGATATTACGGGTCCGGCTCGTGCAGCACAGCCGAGAGGGGGGGATAAAATGTGGCAGGGTACCGTAATTCGAACGGGGAATATAAAACTAAGCGGGAAATAATTAATGCTTCGAGCAGGGGAACTCGCACGATGATACTTAAACCCGAAGTTAATCCTCGACGCATCTCGCTGGAACACAACGCGTACCAATTTCTCGCAGACGAATATAAAAGTTTATGAAATTCAAACTAAATTGAACGAATATCAGAGTCCCCAGAATATAACTTGGAATAGAAAGGGTAGAGGAATGCAAAATTTCCTCGCAATTTCCCCAGATAGCCAGTGTAGATCGTCACCCTGATACAGTTTCTCATAACCGTCGCGGACGCAAATACTCGCGCGCCCGGGTCCGTACGCACGAGGCTACCAGGATTACTAGAACTCGGCTGCCTGAAAGGTTCATTGATGAAACCGTGGCTTCGCAGCGCCGAGGTTTAACCATCGTGTCCTCTCCTCTTATCGAGGCGTACACTGGCACGTGGTCACGGACGAACACGGAGGACTTGAAATTGAAAGTTGCCAGTGCACTAAGTCGCCGCGCTGATAAGGGTATCGGTTCCGTGGCCCTGTGCCAAAAAACCACGTCCCTCGCGTGAGACATCGCGATGGGGCAGATACGAGGGAGAGAAGTTGCGCTTGCAAACGAGAATTCGATGGCCGCAGACGTTCCTTACACCATTCCTTGTGTTTCTTTATGCGAATGGTTTTGGGACCCTTTTCGAGCGAGACTTGGAGGTCGACAGTGGGCGCAGAACGTGGGGTTAGACCCGGCGAGCTGATTATATGATTCCGAGGGAACGTTCTAGGAATTATTCTATTAAAATAATAAGGAGAATTATCTGTGAAAGATCAGAGTCCAGCGCAGATCGCGCGAGTGAATTGGAAGGAAAGAACGGGCGCGGGGATGATATTTTTCCGTGTTTCTGATGTTGCGCTGTGGTGGAATGGAAAAAGGGGGTTGTTTCATGAGTGCGAGAACCCTTTGTGGCGCTCCGTCGAGGCTGCCTTCACACCATATTTCACCGTGCTCAGTTTTATTTTAATCCAGCCGCGGTATCGAGCGCGTGCGGCGCGTGCAATAAAAAGCACATTGCCACAGATTCGTTGCGGCACGCAGAAAAATACTCGGCCGTTCGACGTCAGTGTATTTACCCAGGATTTAATTCGGCCCGACGCGCCGCCAGTGACGCTGCCGCAAATTTCCGCGTTTCCATTGAAAAACATTTTACACAGCGATCCGCGGAGCGGCCGGATAATACAGCCCACTTGCTCCTACCTTCAACGGATAAACCAGATATCCATCAGCGGATCATAGCTCCGACGATTCGATTTAATCCCACGGTAATCCTGGGCCGACGCGTTAAATTAGGTTTAAGGATTTCCAGGCGAAAGCCCCTCGCGTGGCGTTAGCCCAACTGCCAGCCATTGAATTTTCATTAACGATCGTTTGCAACCTGAACTGGACCGTATTACTCTTTCGTTCCAAGCAGTTTATACGCCGATCCGCGGCAAATGACACACCCGCGTGACAGTAAAATATTCTATCTATAGGATCGTATCCGTTTTCTTACGAGGAGTCATGGTTCAGGGTGAACGCTGGAGGGAGGATGGTTTGAGACGCGCGGTGTTAGAAACAGTTGTCACCTGTTCAGCCACCATTGAAGATTTACAGTTCTACCGACCATTCGGAATGAATGACTAACCGCGCTTGCATCTCTATCTTAAGCATTTCGAGGAACCGCCTCGTTTCTAGGGGCTACCGAGTAAATGTAGAACGGTGAAGTGGAGAATAGCGTGGAAAGGCTTCCCTAGATCAAAGTAGATCTCACGGTAGATCTCCGCGGATCTCTGTGGATACAAGTAAATCCCCCCAGATCTCTCTAAATCAGTCATCCCAACAGACCTTTCCATTTTGCTGTCCTCGCAGTACTCGTGCATTTACCCACTACCTACAACTTACCAGTGTCATCTTTGCGCGCAGATAGCTAGATGCTTCGCCAACAAACGAGTATATAATACCAACCGGAAGTACCGCATGGACCGCACAGGATCTCGATGTATTCCGCAGCCGTCTCTGTTATTGTCGACCGATTTGTCGGCAGAAACAGTTGTTTACGGCCACCGAGCCGAGCGAACTGTTTTCGCCGTCGTCGAACGATGAATGTCCGCGTTCCGTTCGCGATATATCGAACGATATCTGGCGGAGCGTCCACCCGGGGTAAACACGGGAAGAAAAATGTCCTTCGATCTCGAGGGCGTCGCGGGGGCTCTTCCTCGGGGGAGGAACGCCGGGAATAGCTGGGCTATTCCCGGTCCCGGGGAAGCTTCGCTCGGGAAAGGGACTGGTCTTCGAAGCCGTTGGACCCGCGCCAAATTGAGTTTTCCAGCGGCGGCGCAGCGGGGAGCCCACGGATGGACGTGTGCACGATACCAGCCGGTCGCGGTTCATTAAGATCCTGATAATTAGGGTTATCGGCTGCGGCGGGTTATTCACTCGGCTGTCTTTCACCGCGATGCTAGAGTTTTCACGAGAACGCTCCCCTCGCTCGAGATTCCTCCGCTCCAGCACTTTCCTCCTGGCATTCTTCCGACGTCTGGCTTTTCGAGGGGAATTCGTACTCATTCGGCCATCGCTGCATACTTGGACCGGCGCGAATTCAACGCTCCAAGAGGACATACGAGCGCAGTTCTATGCAGGAACGCGAGGAGTGCGCGGAGACGAGAGCTGCCTCCGCGGAATGGATTTGACCAGGAGGAGCTGGGAAGACTGAGAATCTCTGGGATTGTTAATCGAATTTAAAGACGGTTGCGTCGGTGCGCGGTTCAAAGTCCAGCGAAGAGTCCGCGAATCAGGAGGACGCGTCTGTGGAATCGACTCGATACCGATGATCAATGGTAGTGGTGAGCTTGAGATAAAAAGCACGCTTATGACGCATTCGGGGGGGGGGGGGGGTATCAATCTTCCGCAGGAGGTCCGCGCGGGCGAGGCCTCCGCGTCACTGTGAAAATAATTGCGGGAACATGTGGCCGATAGCGCAAGTTTTCGGCTCGAAGTCCGGCAGCTGTGCTCGTCTGTCTCCCGGCTCCCCGAGTGCCTGTCCCACGAAGGGACGCCTCTCGCTTTTTATCTCCCTCGTCGACGCCGCCGCTCGACGTAACATCTGCCACGGACCTGTACCAATTTCGAACTTTCCCGCCGGAGCGTCTCCACTCCGCGAGATATTGTTTTCGAGGGTCGAGTACGTTTCCAGACTTTTTCATTCAGCCGCGTCAATGCTTCCCCGACAGCGATTCTGCTCGAGTTTCTGTCGCCATGCCCGCTCCTCCTGACTGTCATGGCCCAGTAGCGAGGCGCGCCTAGGTCATCGTTAGAAGCTTGCGTAACTGTAGGATGGAATCGACACGGAGAGCTGGAGGGTGAAGAAGGGACGTGTCTCTGGACTTCGTTGCGACGACGAAGGGTGGGGATTCTTCTAGAGTCGTGGGGAACCTAAACCGACGATTTGTAAACTCGCCGCGACGAGCATTTCCTCGCCGACTACTAACGCGCCCTTTTTGTCTCTCGTGCACGCTCGTTCCGTCACGCCACGTGCACGCCATAAGCGTTCCTTATTAGCCTGCCTGCCAGCACGCATGTGCGATGAGTCTCTCGGCCCGAAGACAGCCAATCGGAAGCGTCCTCGCCGCCGAGGATGAATTATTCAAAGTTGTGGCGGAGCTGCGCCGAACAAAGCTGGCAAGAAGAAACGGGAAAGCTGGGCGGCTAGAAATCAGGAGGACACCGAGGAATTTGCTTGTAGTCTTTGGGGATGCTGAAGGGGATACGTTGATAATTGAGGGGTTAATAGAGGGATGTGTTGGAGGTGGATGAAGAGGTCTGAGAGAAGAGAGGGTAGAGAGCATATTTTTGGGAGTTTTAGATGGGATGCTTTTAGTTTCCAGTTTTCTACTGCCTCGTGCTGCTCTATTTAATTTATAAGACACCGTACCTCACTCGAGGGAGATCTCACAGATTTCACAGACATCGCAGAGAGGAAAGTGAGTAGAAAGGGACCGAAATCTTGTATCGAAAGTCACTTGGTAGATGTTGGCGGCCCTCCTTCAAATTCCTACCCGTGCCATCGGATTTCCCAAGTTTTCCACTGTCCCAGGCGTTTCTGTGGAACTTTCAACTCACAATGCCTTAGAAAAGTGGAAGAGTGCGGGCACATGTGAAGCGGAAAACGGATCCAGGACGCAGAATTTAAAATTCAGAGTCCAGAACGGGGGCAGGAATGCTCCTCGATCAAACTTGGAGCATTGAACCAGTCCCTGCTGGATTTTCCTCAGAAACTCCGAGGAACTTGCCTGAGTTCGACTCTTGAACTCAAGAAGGATTCTCGTAGATGGTGATTTGGAGTTGTGTGTAGGTAATAATCGAGTGCCGACTCGTGGGAGAAAGGAACCCGCGAGGATTAGCGAGTCTTGTAGGAAGGAACTATGAAGCAGCCAGCTCCTTAAGGGTCTTCCATCTTCTTCCATCGTCTTTCTCCCTGTTAGCTTCGCTCTGCTACCTCGCCTCCGGGCTTCCGAGAAACAAATGGATTTAATTCATGCGTGGATGGCGAGGTTCGACCGAGATTGCCTCGATACAGGCCTCCTCGTGGCCAGAAACTCGTCGGGAGCTAGTTTCGTTCCCGTGGAATATTCCACTTGGACTTGAGGGGCCCTTTCTCTAATAGCCAGGCAAAATTTTGCCAGCCCTCTAATACCGAGTATCGCGTTTTACATGCATCTCCTTGTGCTTCACCGCTGGGAAGTAACACTCCCAAAGTTTTACGTTCGGGACATTCCACGCGAAATCGGACACTTTTCGGAGTAACATTTCGGATGTTGCTGAAATTTGAATATGTTGTAGTCTTTAGTGATATTTAAATGTACCTCAAAGGATTTTTCAAAATTTTGAAAAATGTCGATTTTACAGCTGTTTGAAGGTAAGTGCTAACATTTTTTCAGTAAATTATAGCTATGGAAGTAGTCAACGGATGGAGATGAGCTTTACGGTGCTTATAGAGAAGACATTGAGGTTTCAAGAAAAAATTATTTCAGTTTAAAAAATAATTTATTTTAACCATTTTTGTGCAATTATTTTAAACAAATGTGGTTTTTAAACATCGGGCGCGATTTTAAAAACCTGAAAAAATAGGGGAATATAGTTCTATCCTTCCCCTTGATGGACTAATTTTCAAAAATATGGACATTTTAAAATTGGCCTTGTGAAAATTGCCGAAATTTGGCGCTGCGTTAAATCACACCGGCTCGACTCGCTGAGCCGTGCGGTGCTCGCAGCGGCCAAGTGCTATTCTTATACAATTTTCTCGAATGTGGTAAGTATTTGTAAAAAACTGAAGAAGGAAAACTTTTACTGTTTTTTATACACAACATAATACGGTAACTCAATTTTTGTTATTTACAATATTTTTCTGTAAACGAAGGTAACTCATTTTTTTAAATGGAATGCTATATATTTGATTATCCAATATGAAAGCGACTGTCAAGACAAAATCATCCATATGGTATACTATGACCTTTCAAGGATACACATGGTCAGGATTGAAAGAAGAAATTCAATCTACTATAGATACTTCGATATATTTATTTCATTCCTAACCATGTGTATCCTTGGAGGTCATAGTATACCATATGGTTGAATTTGTCTTGACAGTGGCTTTCATATTGGATAATCAAATATATAGCATTCCATTTAAAAAACTGAGGGTCGCCTTCGTTTCAAGGAAAATATTGCGAACACCAAAAATTGAGTTACCGTATTGTGTTGTGTATAAAAAACAGTAAAAGCTTTCCTTCTTCAGTTTTTTACAAATACTTACCATATTTGAGAAAACTGTATAAGAATAGCACTTGGCCGCTGCGAGTACCGCACGGCTCAGCGAGTCGAGCCGGTGTGATTTGACGCAGCGCCAACTTTCGGCGATTTTTACAAGGTCAATTTTAAAATGTCCATATTTTTGAAAATTAGTCCATCAAGGGGAAGGATAGAACTATATTGTCCTATTTTTTCAGATTTTTAAAATCGCGCCCGATGTTAAAAAAACTGCATTTGTTTAAAATAATTGCACAAAAATGGTAAAACAAATTATTTTTTAAACTGAAATAATTTTTTCTTAAATCTTCCATGTCTTCTCTATAAGCACCGTAAAGCTCATCTCCATCCGTTTACTACTTCCATAGCTATAATTTACTGAAAAAATGTTAGCACTTACCTTCAAACAGTTGTAAAATCGACATTTTTCAAAATTTGGAAAAATCCTTTGAGGTACATTTAAATATCACTAAAGACTACAACATATTCACATTTCAGCAACATCCGAAATGTTACTCCGAAAAGTGTCCGATTTCGCGTGGAATGACCCGTTCCTGCGCTACAATCAGAAAGTACTGTTACCTAATTCCATTTCCCCGATGAAATTCCTTCTTTCTGCTACAATTACCAAGTCCTCCCCTTACATATTTCCACAAATCATTATTAAAAAATTCTGCTCTCGTGTGAAGATATCCAATCTGAAGTCGCTCCTTTCTACCGTGACTAGGTACCTAACCGTACTGCGTGACTTCTAACGCTGCTGCTAATCTAAAACGCCGCTTTGTCTGAAATTGAAACATTGCCTATTAATGTCCTCGGCGTAAAGACTCCTCCTCGTACTGATCGTTTGCAGCGTCGTGCGCGTTCGGCGTTAATTAGAGACGTTGCCAGGCAACAGTGATCCTTGATCCTCGACTTCTTCCTTCCCATCGTAATTAACGAAATGCTTAATTAAAACGCAGCGCTGTTTCGCGCCGCCGCGATCGCTCCTAACCTCCAATTAGGCAACGGCAAACCGTTAAATCGCGGTTTCGCTCGTGTTTTCGAAATCCCCGCGCAATTACCGAAGGCGCCGCGACGCCTGATCGGATTCGCGAGCGCCCGGCGGACGCGTCGAGGCGTGAATATTCAGCGGCGTCGAAGCCGGTCGCTAATTTTTCCGGGCGTTTCGAGCGTGGCTACGCTCGCGCGCCGGCTCCTCAAGGCCGTTAATGAAGCTAATTGGGTGTAACGACATTCTGTCGTAAGCTCCCCCAGACACCACCAGTCCGACGAAGCCCACCGCGCTCCTCCGCGTCCACACACAGAAGCTTTTTTCCATTGTCCGGGTGACCGACTCAATCGTCGCGTTAACCTCGGAAATTGGATGAGTCGCGGCTATTTTTTCCCCCCTTTTTCCACATCTTCCCTCGGTCTTCTGCTCTGCGAGCGCCGCAGGAAGTCGCCGACAGAATGGCAACAAGCGCTTCTCGCTGAAATTCCGCCAGCTGCACTTCGACTTGACGAACCAGGCTAATTTCCGTGGTAAATGCATCGATTCGGGAAGCCAGTTACCTGAAACTTCGAGGTGCCTGCGCGCGGACTGATTCTTCGCGAATAATATTATCGCCGAGGCAAAGATCGTCGCCTATCAATTACGCAGGCGGTTACTGGGCAGTTTAATAAACGGTTCGAGGAAGATAGAGTCGATCGATCCACCGGAAACAAGCTCGTTACGCCCCGCTGCCAAGTTCACTAACGCGGGAGTCATAATTTGTTGATACTCCAAGGCACCCCAGGGAATCGGGGCGTGTGTGTGCCTTTTGTTACCTACACCGGCTTCCCTTATCCTTGCGGGACACAGTGGCCGTTCCTTCGCTGCGGCAACCGGGAAATCCCGTGGATATCCCCTGCACGAATGTGCCCGCGGGCTGGGTTTTATATCGAGACCAATGCTCGTTACTTGCCCCTTCTCTCCCTCCTTTTCCTGGTTTCATTAACCGATGCTCTTCGTCGAGTCACGTTGCGCTGATCCGAAAGGGGGTATGCATTAACTGCATTACGAAATTTGATAGTCGATCAATTCGATAAATTCCCTGTCGATTCTGCAGAACCAAGTTTCTATCTTGCGATCCTCGCGGCAATGCTGTAACAGCGATTACTACCCACGTCGCAGCATTCGCGAAATACCATGTCCCATTCACCGAGAGCCCCGTCTAACGGACTCCTAATAGATCTATCATCGGGCAAAGGTACACATCAGCGTAAAGAGAAAGCACGAGCCTAGTAGCCAGATGGGCGAGGCTGAGCGCAAATCATCGTTCATAAAACCCGGCTATGCTCCATAATCCCTCGTCTACCCGTAATCCAACGATCAGCCGATCGGTCTGACGTGTAGGTGACATAATCTACTTATGCAGGCTCGCTCGGCGCGTCGAGCCGAGCCGGGCCGACCGGAGTCGCACTTCCAATCGAAACGGTAGCAATGGTCGTCGAGTTTTGTTCAATTAAAAAGACGGAAGGGTGGGGGGGGGAGGGGGCGACAAAGAGAGCCGTGATCGTCGTCGCTGGTCCGTGGTCGACGAGCCAGCCGCGCGCGTGTGAACGTCGCTTAACGTGCACGGGCACGGTCGCTGATCGTGGCCGTTGATGGTTTTTGATTGGCCGGAAGTGACGTCACGACACGCATCGCGGCTCACCGGGCTCACTAATCCCCCGCCTCTGCCGTATCTCGTCGTTGGACGAGCATCGTCGTCGGCTCGCGTGCGTGTTTACTCCCGCGACAGTTCGGCCGCGCTCCGCGTCGCTTTTCATCCCGACCAATCGCGCTTAATCCCGCGGATGGGATGCTGAAACGCGCTGCCCACCGGGATGAAAGGTATCTTCTAAGCAGCCCTTGTCCCCGCCGCTGTATTCAGGGGACTTTATGGATCAGGGTTCTTCAACCGCGGCCAAAGTCTCGGGGAAAGCTTTGGGTCGAGGCCCAGCGAGGCATTAGCTGGCCAATGGACGGGAGGAACCGTAATAGCTGGCCTACCGCGGTACCCATGGGCTCTTTCTGGTTATCGAATTGTTTCTCGAGGTTCGGGGACATTGACGAGATTGCTTCGTGGAGCAAGATTGAATTTGTACGTCCTCAGCTGTGCTCCTATCGGCTCGAGGCAAATATTTTCTAGTATTTGATGTTTTCTCGGCGTCGACGAAATACCGCGTCATTCTGATTCACCCAGTGGGAAATATATCCACGAACCTTGGCCCGCGTTATCAGCCGAGGTTGTGCTTGGAAAATCCTTGAACTGCGGCTAGATTGCTTAGATGGGTATTAAAGCTTATTCGACGGTGCATTCTTGTCTGATACACCGCGGCCTGGTACTACTTCCATTTCGTACAGATTTTCTTGGAGCAACGTACCTGTTCTTCGTCATTCTTCCGCTATATGTAACGAAGCATGGGCCAGAGCGTCGCGAGCAACGTGAAAGGCTGTGGCAAAGTCGAAGCGAACGACATTGCGCGACACAGTTTATAAATTACGGCAGGAAGCGCAGCGGTTAAGCTCTTGCTGATTTTATGCCCCTTCCGCCCGTGCGTTTTACGCTGCCGCCCGCACGGCACGCTCGTTACAGATCGCCACGCGTTACTTAGCCTCGATAGAACCGTATTATTTCGCGCGTCGTAAACGACGGCGTAAAAGGCTCCGTCGTATGCCAGGCTACTGTAAAGTTTTTAATCCGTGCCGTGGTTTTACGATCGCGCTGAGAGCGCGATCGTGTATCTCGGCGGGCGCCCTGGGAGATCGCCTTTCGCGGCCATCTTTGCTCGAGAATTTGATTAATCCTTTGTGGCGCACTCAGCGTGCCCTGCATCATCACCGAGAATTGCTTCTTCCACTTGTCTGGCTTCCAGATAGAAATGTGTCCGTTTGAAACTGCACTCGAGAACTTCTTCGTCCTTAGCTCCGAGAAGACCATTTTCTCCTACTTCACAACTGGATCCTCCGGGAACCATAGGTCGAGCGTTCGATTGGACCGCCGCAGCGTACTACACTCTTGGGTTAATTCTTCTTGTGCTCGGTGAAGGCTTAATTTCGATTTCTCTTCCTCTTTGATGTTTTACCGCCCGTGTTATCAGATTGGCCCGCCTTATGGCCAAACAGAACCCTCGATAGCTAACAGTCTTCGAAATATTTCGTAGCGTTCGCTATATTCTGGCATCTGCTTCTCCCTTCGTTCAACTTCTGTCCAGCTGCTCGGTCATTGACACTGCTCCTACCTTATTTTCTCTTTCGTCTGTGGAAAAGCAACGACGTGTCCCGTCGCATCGCGCCAGCTCCCTTTTTAAATTCCAACCCCGACAACGGTTTTACCGGCGTCCACCGACGACGGCGTCGCACAGAGAGCAACAATGGCCCGGATTACAGGGGTTTAAGGCGTATATACGAGCTCGTAAAACTGCAACCGCACAATGTCGCAGATGCACGAGGCGGCCGTGCAGAGATTTATGCACGCTGGCTTTCACTCGACGAATTTAATTACGGTGGATGCTTATTTTTAGCGTGAACGCCGGCAGATTCAATCTACCCGTCGACGATCATGAAGTCGTTCCTTCGTTTCTGCTTTAAGCACCCCCGTAAACACGAAACTGCTGCACTCGAGTCTAGATCCACTGGACGCTAAATTCAATCGATGATCGTCGCCGTTAAGGGGAAAAGCCCGCATAAACGGCTTATTTTTGTATCAATTTTTACGAATTTTCTGCAAATATACCAATGCGCTAATCCGTTCGTAACTTTAAGGGTACTTTATTTAACATTATGACAAGTAAAACCAATTTATAACAGTAAAATTATAATAAATGCAATGGAAATAGAGCAGTATCTGAAATAGGTTTTTTTTTCGAGATGCAAAACGACGCTGGTTTGTAGCGTCTCTGGTAGTTATGTGAAAGGGGCCAATAATTTTTTCTTCTCAATCTATGTGCCAATTGTAAGAATATGAACTACAAATTGTGTAAAAAATTGCATATTTTAAAAACGGCGGAACTTGTGTTTAAAAACAGCGGTTAGAATTTATAATTTGGTTAAACATTGTGGTTCATATTCTGAGGAATATTATAAACTAAACGTGCGCAACATTTGAAGTTGATTGGTCAAATAATTTTTTAGTTATCCACGGCGCCAATTTTGAAAACGTGGTTTCGAGAATAGCGCGATTAAAATGCGTTTTAGGTAGGTACTTATGCTTGGCGCTCCGAAGGCTACTCCCCAAGCTACAGCAGCGATACGGAGTTGAATTTCGACCTACAACTTCGCGAATATATTTTTGAAATGTTTTAGAAGCGATTTATGGAATTTTTTTGTCCATTTTTCGGTAGATTTATACTATTTATAGGATATTTTCCCCTTAAAGACATCTCCTTACAATTTCCACCGAGTTTCACCTGCAACATGGTAGGCAGTCAGTTTCATCGATCTTCTTCCACTATCGACAACCTTCTCACTGGTTTATTGCCATCCCTCTTGCGCGAAGGACGATTCAGGTCTCGATAAAAGAAATCTCTTTGCGTGCATTCCGAAATCAGCCAGTTTCATCGGTGACTTGAACTAACGAGAAAATCGTATCCCTTCATCGCGAAAAATGGGCGATTTTTCTGAACTTTGCACCTTCTGGACCGGAGTGTTGCAAACTCTGCAACAGACACTCCATCTTGGATAGAAGCAACCGACGAGTTTCGTCCCTCAGACACAGCGGTAGCCTAGAAACTGTGATTTGTTGGGGGGAAGGGGACGTTCAGCCCCTTTAGAAGCACCTTGAGACCCGTTAACATTTATCCCAGGTCGCAGGCTCGTGGCGCGATGGAACTTTCCCTGGCTGCGTCGTTCCGACGAGAGCTATGGCTGATTCCGGGCGGAAGGTAATGGAGTGGGCGCAGTCGGCGGGGCTCGTAAATCTGTCGTCCTTTGGCGAAAGAGGTCGGCTAATGATGAAGCCGAACGCAAGCCCGTAAATTGTCCGGGCAATCGCGTAATGCGATGCTAATTGAATTCCGTGCTACCTGAACGCTTACTCGTGGCCGTGCACGCGTTCCCCGTGCTCTCGAAACCATTCGACAGCCATCGAGGCGCGATCCCGAGAGGGCAGTTGCCAAAAGACGGCCCATTGATGAGACATTTCACTCGGATCGAGGTTCAAGATCGCTGGTATCATTTCGTGGCTCAAAGGAACGACGAACTCGACTCTTCGCTAAATCCCGCGTCACTCGCGCTATTTCGGCAGCTCAATTACGAGGCGCTGGTAGGTTTTCTGCGGTACAAGACGAAGCGCGAGCCGAGTGCCTTCCAGAATTGGGATTTCTATGGCGATGCCAGTCGTCGATACGAAAGATCGCATTGCCGTAAGAAACGAGGGCACGCAAGCGCCAAGGATAGCCAAAATCCGTCGCTGACGCAACACCCGGGTCTGGCCCGGAGGTTTTTGTTCCGCCGTGTAGTTGGGAGGTCCAGACCAGTCGATTTGGAGGTTACGGTCGCGATAGGACTGGTGTGGGTGGGTTAGCGTGGAAGAGAGTAAGAGAGAGGCAGGGAGGAGATCGGTCCGCGGCGGTCCAGCCTCTAGAACCCTCGTGATGGGTAGCTGAAGCCAGGCCTTTGTGCCGAGGATGGCGGCGTGCCAGATTCTCTTCGTCGATCTCTACTAGCGGACCTGCGAAAGCCAGCCCCGAAAGTCACGTTCCATTTATTGTCCGCGTAGAAAACGTACGACGCCGACGCCGAAATAATCGAAGGACGGCACTCGCCGGCGGAAAGGTCATGGATGCTTCTCTGGTCGGGCCGCTCGGCAGGGAAATCGTTTCTGATTTCCCTCTTGGGTCACTTCGGGGAAGCACCGCGGCGGTGCTTTTCGGCCCTGGAACGAGTTGCGAGCGGTATCGATTAGCCTGAGGCTTTCGAGTACTTTGGGGGGATTAGGCGTTGAACGTCGAGGCTGGGATGACGGAGCTCTTCTAGCATTTAGATGGTAAAATGAGTTGGGATATTAACGTGTCGGAGAACACTTCTTTCTCTTCCTTAACGAGGGCTCGCAGCTCGGTGATTGAATCTCGCGGTGATTATATTTCGCTGAAATTTCCCATCGCTCCTTCAGCTCCGCGGAGAAGCGTATAAAGCTCTCAACCGCAACGGAGAGTAGGTCATCCCTGCCGGAAAATGGTAAGTTCTCTCGTAGCGGAGCTTCAGATATCGAATCTCCCTGGATGAATACCGAAGCAGTTACAGAAAATTTCTTTATTATTTTTCTGACTCGTAGGCGGCGCGCTGGGAATGCTAAGGGGGCATTAGACATTCAGCTGGCGCGGAATAGGTCGTCCTTTTCGGGGAGATAAACTTATCTTTAGCTCGGCGATACTAACGCATCTTAATTATTGAGGTTCGTGCGGGGAATGCTGAAGCAGTTGCGGAGGAGATCGTTAATATCTCTCCTTGCAGCGTGCCAGTAAGGTATCGAGCTATCATTCGCCGCGTAGTAGGTCAGAGTCTAACAATCGTTATAAAGGGTGGATACAGATACGGTATATCTGCGATGAATGTGGCCGTGCTTCGACAACGCGGGATCTGCAATCCCGTGGATACTGTCGCTGAATAAAGAGGCTGAATTGCCCGCTGAACCTTGATATTACTCTGTAAACGTCGTTATCTTGTGGGAACAGAGAGAGCATGTTTCCCGCGGCGAGATATCATATCGATAAGAGGAATCTGGGGAGCATTAAAGAGAGGGGAGTGCTGGAAAGGTCATGGTTATCGAATGGGAAGTCGAGTGACGCAGTTGGGGAAGAAAATCTTTAGGCGAGCCTCTTGGAAAAACCATTGCGATTCGAGACTTCCAAATTTCTACGTCCTCCCTTCGCGGAACACGAAAAGCTTCTCATTTTAAAGATCAAAGAATTTCTCGGAGTCCAGGCTCGGCAAGTCGACTTGGCGAGGCCGATTCGGCGATCCATGACCGATCAGACGGCGCGTGGTTCGGCGATCTTTGCGCGTGAATCGCCGATCCACGAGCCGTCCGATCTCACCTTTACGCGGATTAATATCCTATCGTTAGACGCTGAACCTTTTATGCACCATAAACGCGAGCGCCGAGTTTCGGAGCCAACAGACAGCCCACCATTGTTTTGCGCGTGAATGCAGATAGGATATCCGAGCAAAGAAAGCCGACGATCGTAGCATGGCGGCCTCCCCTCGCATCTCGATATCGCGCGAACGAAATCTCGATCTCGTCCTCGGCTAACTTCCGATAAGATTTACATTTTGAACGGGGCAATAACAGGGGAGCTGCAGTAAAACACATGGACGACCCTTTTCTTCCACTCAAGTATCTCCTTCGTTCAAGATTTCCTTAGAAGCAGAAAAACTTGGGGATGTAAAAACTTACACGAATCTAGAGACACAAGAACTCGGTGGTACAGAAGCTCATCCCTAAAATATTTCTCATCAGCTATCTATAATACATGATGCACGATGATTACGTCTTTCGTCGAGGGGGGACCGTGCTTCGGACCGTTCCATCTTCTCTCTCCCCGTTTTACGCGGAAGATGGAATTTTTTGCGCGAGTTATACGAGGAGAGAACGCGTCTCATCGACGAAATTAGATCAGGATCGTCACCAGGAACGAAATTCTTTTCGCAAGCAATTCCCCCCCTCGCCCGAGGATCTTATTCGCCGAGAAAATTGCAGGTATAACCGATATTCCGTGGCGGCCCGGCACCATCATCGTCCCTGGAATCCCCTTTTATCGCGCTGGAACACTTTTATTCCCCCGATTTACGAATTTCCGTGGAGCGATAATTTCGTGTCGCCTCGCTCCCGAAACTCGCCCGGTTCCCGCGCATCCTTTCCCCTTGTTTTCGCGAGGGAATTACGCGCTGCGCCCGGTTTTCTAGCCGCTGCGAGTTCCCAGCAACGAGGGGCGAAACTTGCAAATCGGATAAGGAACTCGGAGGAGCGAGGAGGAGGCGTGTTCACCGCGTGATTACACCGCGAGATTTCTCTCCGTGGCAAATTCTATCTCGCCTCATCGTTTCACGGGGAAAATTCCGCCGATACCGTCGCCCCGCGGAACGATGTAACCATGTCTCGCGGAGTGAACGATCTCTCTCGAGTGTTTTTCCCTCCACGGAGCTTCGCGGAAACGAGGAGAAAATTTCTGGCTCTGCTCTAACCGTCTAACTTCTGCTGCTCGGCAGTTCGCGTTTGAATTATAAATAAGAGCCGGGGGAAGTTTCTAGCGAACGGAGAACGGCGCGGAGGAGTTGCCGCAGTGGAGGAACTACTTTCATCCTTCAAATGGCGTTAATGATTAAGGGGAAATCACCTTCAGAAATTGTCGGTTACCCGAGGTGAATATAATTCTCCAACGATCTTCCTTCTGCCTGAAACGAGCAATCGTACAAGAATTTTCTGACTCGCGAGGAGCCCCTGTGCACCAATTTCCCGAAACATTAAGTAATAACCGTCCATCGTCGTTCCGATCGCGACAGACCTTGACCAGCTTTCGTTTCGTCAGGTCGAAAAACTTCGGGGGGGATCGTTGTCGGGAATTTAGAACACCCTTGTCTGGGAAACAGCCGTCTCACCCCTAAGTGATTGGCCGATCCCAGACGTTCCATTAATTCGCCTGACAATCCATCCGAAATGAAACTACCGTTTCGGTGGGTCGGTATTTTTCGATCGATCACGAGCATCACGGTTCTCTCCGCTCCATATGTTCTCCGCTACGAAACGGTGCCCCCCGAGCCGGCCACGGCGAGGGGAGGCTTCGAAAAGGGTCCATTTTCAGGGGAGCTGGGCTTTTACACGCGAACGATAACGTATTCGAGGGAGCGCAGTGACTCTCAGTCGAGTTTTGCATAGCCTTCTGCGAGAAGTTGGTAAAATGCACCACTCTATAATATTATAATAAGGCGGGGCTTTATGGGCAGCCGGAGGGGATGGATTTATGAAACAGGCTCCTAAGTATGCACTTCCATCATCCTAAATTCCAGCAGCCTTACGTAACGTTACATATTTTTACGTTAAATCCGAGCCACTCTTCTACCTCGGTGACCAGAGACCGTTTAAGTAGTCCATGTCAGCAATATCCCAGGCATCTCCCTTGCAACGAGTCTCTCCGTTCGAATCGCTCGGCCGGAAGCGGGGCGATGTTTCCGTGCTTCGTATAAATCCTTAATCGACCGATTATGACTGTCTGTAGCGGGTTAGTCTTCCCCGGAATGGACACGAAGTCGTTTCGAGGTTACGCAAATCTTCCCTTAATGAAATGCAACGGCTCTCCGGCGGTGGAAGCTCGAACCCCCCTGTTAGTCAGGCCTCTTGTCATGGTAAGAGGGTCGTGCGCGCTCGCAGGATGCCATGGGGGGTTTAATTGTCCCCGCAGGCGAGCATTTTTATTTTCCGCCTCGAGGAGCCCGCGCGTCGAGGCTCCGTCGCCTGTAGCTTTTACGCGAGCCCACTCTTCCTCCAACACGCTGCAGAAAATGCTACGCGAAGGGAGTAATTTGAAAATCGTTTAGAAGCCACCGAAACTGAGAGCTGAAAGGGGGGGTTTAATTGAACCACCTATATACCTGCGAGCAGTTTTTTTCCCCCCTAAAAAGAAACTAGCGAGCAGAAGTCTTTAGAGGCATAGCTAATCTCGCTAGATAAGAATGAACATTTTCTAGCTATAAAAGGCGAGATGTTTGGAAAATTACAGCCACGGCGGAATCGTTTCCCCGCGCGAAGGTAACTGCTTTTTCCACGCGTTTCGCACGCATCGACGCGCGTTTTTCGCCTCCTGGTCGCGTGTCCGCTGTGAATTAACGCGCTCACCCTGTAGTCGCGCGCGCCCCGTCGAGGGTGGCGATATACCGGGTGTCGTGCGACACGCGATGCGTCGTTTAGCGATTCAAATCGAATGGGACGTTCTTCCCAAGATATCGCCGCCATTTATGCCATTTTATGCCGTTTATGAGCCATTCCATGTTAAGCTGCTCAAGAATTCGCGCCGCACTCGACTGTTTGTCATCGCCGTTCGGAACACAGTTAGGGTAGATGTACCATTTGTGGCCACTGTCTTATTTATTCCGATATATTAAGTATTCTTAGTTTACTTTCATTACAATGAATGAAGCTGTCTAAGGGTGGGTTATGTTGGCACCATGTCTACTACTTTCTACTATTTTGTTGTCCCGTTTTATTTAATAATCATACGTAAATGTGCAAATCTTTGATAACTTTCCACATCCTTGCAAATGGTGCTTAGCATACGACTGGTAAGAAAACAATTAGTTACTGTATTTAACAAGAGTATGGATGAAGTTTTATACATATTTATATTAAAAAACAAATATTTTTGAGATTTAAAAAAGAATTTCAACGATATACCCTAAACTCTACTGGAATTAGGCACTGACCAAAAATGGTACATCGAAAATGGAATTGTACCATTCGTGGCCACGTAATGGCCATAAACAGTCCACGGTACAACCAATTTTGGGTCAGTAGGCATTCTCATTAGCAACTTATCGTACAATACCTAATTATTGTAAAATTATTATACAATAGTTAGCGAAAAAATTCTTCTAAAGTTGAATTCAATTTTTTCTGAAAAATACCCATTACTTTTAGCTGCCATAGATAATAATAGGACGTAGAAAGAGAAATTCTACAAAAACAATTTCAATGAAGAAAATAAAAAAATTAAAGCCATAAAGTTAGAAGAAAGGAATAAGAAAAAAAACAGAAAAAGCAAAACCTGTCGCTACCAAAAGAAAAAGTAAAAAGGATATTGGCAGTTAATATTATTTTTGTGCAGCAAGTATTGTATTATTTGTTCAGTAATGAACATTTGTAATAAATTAAAAACTACAATTCTTACTGTGGGTCTTTCGTATTACCAATTCTATAAGTGGCCACAAATGGAAAGCCGGCTGGCCAAAAATGGTACTCTAGTGGCCACAAATGGTGCAAAACAGTCTGACACGATAATATAATGATTTTTTAAATAATTATGTTTAAAACATTGTTCAACGTAGAATATTTCAATTATCTGTATATTTTGGATTACACTTATGTATTCTTTTGTAAGTTATGTATCTGCGAATGGTACGGAAATCCTTAAAGTGGCCACAAATGGTACATCTACCCTATAACTTAAAGTTTCTTCCTCCGCGAACAGCTGCTTCGAGCTCATACCAGTTACGCAAATGTGCGCCCGCTTGATCTATCGACTCCAGCGCCAGAGAGCATCGAATAAAACGCGCGCAGCGCAGAGTTATCCCGGATCCCGTGTTTCAGGGATGTCGTACCCACTGTCTGTGTCGATGGGACTCGAAGCTAAATCACGAAACGACCATGTAAATCACCAACGATCCCCATATTTCAGAGGCAGGAAACACCGAGGCCGGTAAAAATTACACTAACGAACGATCCAGTCCAGCTCGCCTCCGGTTACCCCGAAGCGATAACCACTGCTCGCCCATGCCTGCGTCCGCGGTGATCGAACTTATCCCTGTGTTACGACGATAGGTAACAGCCACCGGCGCCCAGGTATCCGTTCGTTGGCTGGGTTTCAGCAATTCCTGCTGCCCTGACGAGCGACATCGTCCCGAGGAACATCCTCGTGGCGAGACGCGCCCTCGGGAATTTACGAGAAGCTAGCCCGGCGAACGTAAAACTGCAATAATTCTCCAACCGGTGGGATACACCCCGCGGAAGTCGTACGATCGACTGGCTAACCGGCGCGAAAATTATTGCCGCTTGCAAACTTTGAAAACCCCCTTGGCAATTCCATTGCTCCTCCGGCCTCGGTGCGCCGTTGGTCTCGCGATTATTATCGCTGGATTTTATACTCCACTGCGGTGCTGGCGACGGTGGCCATCTTGCCCTCTATATTAAATAGAATGTCTCTAAATGAGCGTCTGGTGAAATGCTGCCGAAGTTACTCATTGGCAGTAATGGACTAAGGGGAGCTGGAACGGGAGTGTTGGACGGTTTTTCTGCGTGGAACATGATCAGTATGGAAAGTAAATGAAAAGCAAAGGTATTCTGGACCGTCTGTTATCGGCTCCTTATTGGAAACTCTCTCCACTCGCCTGTTGCGAAGATTCCATTGGAGAATGCGTTCCGCGTTATCAGCGAGCCCAGAATACCGCGATGGCAACTATCGGGCTCTCGATAACGAAGTCGAAAGTTGCTCCGGAGTGGACGGTGTTTATTATGCCCGCACGGTGACGGGGAATATTTGACAAAGAGCGAAAGTTTTCTCGTTAACCCGTCGACGGAGGAAAGGTAACGGAAAGAAGAGTCGCGGGGACAAAGGGCGCGAAAGAGAAAGGGGCGGCCCGTCGAAAATTGCGCTCGCCTTGGATGCTGGTTGCTGGACCAGATAACGCAAACAAGTAATTAAAAGTTGCGCCTGGACGTTCGTTCGCGAGGAACGCTGCAACCAGTATCGTTAATCGAATTGGTTTCCCGGTGAAAATCCAGCTGAATGGAATACAGCATCGACTGGCATCGAAAGTATTTCGCTTTTCGGGGCTCCTTTTTTCTTCCCTTCTTTTGCACCCGCTCCTAAATCGTACCCCGCGCTCTCCGTTAAACTGTTCAATTGCTCGATCATCGTCCGACAAAGACGCGCTGTACCAACCTTTCTCTCATCGAAAGTAATTAAGTTTCTGGGTTGCTGCAATGGGATAGATAAAATTCGAAGAACGGAATATCTTTCGATCGATCGAGAGAACTTTGAAGGCTTCGGAGCTCATTTATTCTTCTATCAGTTACAAGCACTCACGCTACTCGTAATGAACAATTTTCAAGGGAACGAACGCTTCGGAATTGACCCACAAGCTACCTCCACTGAAAAGTCCCGCGCACGTGACAGCGATTACCACGTCAAGCTCGGACAAGGACACTCCACCTATCTCGATCGTCGAATCGCTCATCCGACGAAACGAGACATTCCCGCTTCGAATCCAGGTCCAGTAATCCGTGCAAATGATCGTTTCCCTGCCTCTCGGCGAATAGTGCAAGCCTCGACTTGCATTTATCAGGGGCAGCGCGAGGGGGGGACGCGAGATTAAGCTCCTCCAGGTCAACGAGCGCCGCTCCGTTCGTAAAATACTTGCGAGCCGTTCGAGACTTATCTTCGTTTGCCGGCTGATTCATCGCGCCGTAGTGCGAGCAACAAAAGATCCGTTGGCGACGGTGACCGACAATCTTTCGCCGTTCCTCGCGAACGGGGGAAGGAAGGTCGAGTCGTTCGATTGGGAGAGAAGTCTGGAAATTTTTTCCCATTTCCCGCCGTGTCGCGATCTCTCGTCGCCCTGTTTCATTCACGAAGATAGAGGGTCGCTCATTTCCTGGCCGTGCCCGTGGAAAGTCGTAGAGCTCGCCGTTTCGCGTCGATTTCATAGCGGGAGAGGCGGCTCGCACGGGAATCGATACGGGCGCCTAGGAGATAGGGACGTTTTTAGGAGCGCGCGTATATGATGCCTCCTCGGATGCGCCGCGGACGAATTGAATGGGCCTCCGCGACGCGGGAGACACAGCAGCAGCGACGCAAGATGGCTCGTGTGAATCGGCGAACGCGAGGGAGGCGGAAGGGAGATAGATAGAAGGGAGCTAGGGGTGAAAGAAAGTGGTGAATGGAACGCGGCGTATGAAAAGAGTTTTACTGCTTTTCAGATTCTCGCACTTATTAGAGTTTTCGTTTCTACGCGGTGGACCGGGTTGCCGAGTTCAAGTGTCCGCGAATTAGTGACTAGGGCTGGTAAAGAGTAAAGCGAGAGAGAAAAGATGATTGAGAGGAGTAGGAGGAGAGCAAGAGAATTTGGAGGGAGACCAGACAGAAGATTGATCGAAGGAGTGGGCAGCCATGCATACTAAGAAACGGATGGTGATATTATTTAGTCCGAGCTCTAATAGGAGCGGCAACCTGCTTCGATCGCGGGAGTAGCTCGTATATAGTTCGTAAGCAGCCCCCGTTAAGAAAAATTCCTCCTTGGCGCGGTAACGTTAATCCGTGAAACGAGCCGAAATAATTTCAGCTCTCCCAGTTCGTATTCCAGGATTATCGCCGCTCCGCGCGAGACTGTTATTGCCTCCACCCTAGCTTGGAAAATAGAAATAGCTGGAAACTGCCCCCGCGTCGCTGGTTACGGGCTCGATAAATGCTCGTAAGTTCGTTAGCGCGGCAATTCCTTCCGCGGTGTGGACGTTTTATTAATATTCACGGCGTAACCAAGTCGAGGCGTCCTAGAATTCAATGGATGATAGTTTTCTGAATTACACTACCGAAGCTGGGGATCGGTAGGTAGCTAGAGATTCTCCTACCCCTTCTCCCTGCCCTCGCAAGGTACATAATCCCAGTAGACGGCCCATCTGCAGCTGCTGAACTTTTTTAAACATTGGAATTCTTCTTTCAAAAGGATCCCCGCGAGATCACAGTTTTGGCTCATCGTACAGGCGCCTTTCTTTTCTTCAGCTCTCGTGTAATACTCGGACTATGTAATTAGTAGGGTATATAACCTCTTGTTACGAGATCCTCCCACTGTGAAACTAAAACGAACCTCGACTCGCCTCGCGGGAGGGCGGGGAACGCAAGTACACACGCAGACACGAGGTTTCCCGTCGCCCCTGTCAGGAGGAAACTTATTCGTGAACACACGGGAATGATTAATGCGGGTTATTTCCAACGCTAAGTCTCCGTGTGGCAGCCGCGTGGAAAGCGACGCGACGAGGGCGAGCTCGGGGATGGATATGCGGCCTCATAAATATACGATGCGCGTCTCATCGACGGATACGCAGCGCCGATTAAAAATAATCCCTCTGAATGGATCCGCCATGCGTTGAAAAGTCAGAGACCGCGTTAACGAATGCGAGAAACACGCGTCCGGGCTCCCTGTACGTGTTCAGACAGGCGATTAGAATTGGAAAATCGCCTTTAGCTTCTGGAATCATGCTCGGGCGAGGTTTCCTTCGTGCATCGTTCATTTATCTTTTATTCGAACGTCTTCTTTTTTTTTTTTCTTCGCGAAGACGGCTCGGGAACAGTGAACTTTCTTTCCCCGAAAGTCACGGAATCGATGGTCGGATTGGAATGACGATCACGGGCACGGAGTGGGCCAGGGAAGAGGCCTTCCTCCGACAGAAATAAAGTCACGTTCCAGGGGAGAAATACGAGCGACCCATGCTGAATTCGCTTGTCGTCGCCGCACACTCACACGGGCGCACGTAGCTGCTGGATGCCCACGCGTAGACGAGCCAATGGTTCGCGCCGCGATTCGAGTTTCTCGAACGAGCAATGGCCGCGGCTTTAAACGGCGGAAAGGCAGCTTAAGTCAACGGAGGCTATAAAATATCCAGCGAAGGAGGCCCACGTGCCAAATATTCCTCTTAATACCTCAGTTACTCGAACGCAGAAAAATAAACTTTCCCGTAGAAAATTCTGTTTTTCAGTGACCTTCGCCGCTGCTATTTAAAAGCGCGGCGCTTCCGCCACGCGATAGGTAGTCATCTGTAATTCGGTGTGATCGCGAGCCTACCAGGATTGATTCGGAGCGAGAATTGGGAGCGCAGCGTCGCTCGGCTTTCACGAAACCGCGTCTCGGAACTTAGAGTCCCACGTGTTTGCGGTCAATCCCATTCTGATCCCCCCTTTCTCCCTTCGGTCTCTGCGGAGGTATCGATCACCGTAGCCTCCCGCGTTAAATACAATTTTCCGCAGTCCCTGGAGATAACGGGAGAGCCGTGGCTCGGGAAGGGCACCGTTAAATCGAGAATCCGCTGGCCGGCGGAGGCGATCCCAGCGTGGCCAGGAACTGTCGATGGTGGAGGTCTGGCCAATTGGTGTGAACGTACTCTGTGAGTACGCGTCCATTCTGGCTCGCAGCTTGGGAAGAGCCCCTTTAGAAACGTTCCACTGGCAGCGGGCCATCCATTAATACGAATTAGAGTATTTAACTTGGGTGGGCGGGAAAGGGGGTTGGAGGGGGTTGGAGAGAGGAAACAGCGGCGGATAAAGGGGAATGGAACGAGAATGGAAACGGTCGAGTTGCGCGCACCGCACTCCGTGGAAACAAATTGGCTGAATTGCAACGAAACCGCCCGGCTGACTTCGAAACCATCGAAATTTTGTTCTGCCTCGATATTCCGGTTCGAGGATTATTCTTAATATGTTCCAACGTAGATACATATGTAGGTATATATTAGTATTTGCGATCCAGAGAGCGTGGATCTCACGGTGTTTAAAAAAAAAAAAAAAAAACAAGTGTCGAGCTAAGCGGAGGGGGAGACATTGTTAAACGATAACTGCGATTTAATCGCGCGCTTGAAAGGACTGTCGAGCTGCGTTCCCACAGTTTATAAACGGGATACGTCGAGGTGAATTCGTGCACGAGCACGATCCGGCGTATCGCGTTGAGTAATATGACAGAATTGCAGCTCGTTCCAATCATTAAGCTCTTCTCCCGGCGGCTGTAATTTATTTCCCTGTCTAATAAAAGTCACCCGTCGAGGAATCCTCGATAGGACTGCCGGCGATTCCGCTTATTCGTGACAGATCGAAGACCAGCCTCTTCCACTCGGTGTTGTTATTTTCGTGTCGCCTCTGCGATTAATGATCTCATACAATAATTCATGTGTACTCTCGTGTCACTGCTACTTTCAGCCATCACTCATCATTTAATAAGGTGCTGATCAGACTTGCTCTTTTCACTCGGACACCGTTGCATCTATTTTTGCTATCTAAAATTTCGGGACCTAGATACTTTGGAATTTGCGGGCCTAGGTATCGCGATGTCTAAATATTTTACAATTAATTACCTCGAGATCTGGAGCTTCACCTGCTCTACGCGGCAGATGTTTAAACATTACAGTAGGGGAGAATGGGGAATGGCGGTCACTTAAGCAATAAGTGTAATAAAATCAAGATATAAGGTGCCATATTCCTTGAAAATGAATTTTTTTGTAAACTTAAACTATCAACCTATTCGTAGGATACGAAAATAATTAATATTATATTGATTTATTCAATAAAATTACAAAATACAGAAAAGATGCGTTTAACCGCCAGGGTCCACACCTGCGGATAATAGCGGTCACGTTGCGGGCGATTAATTTAAAATTGTTCGTATATGTATCCAGCCGCCGAGTCCCATCCGCAATATTCAGAATGAGCCGAGAGGCCACGCGTGATGCATCGAACCCACATTTCATTATTATTGCAAATAATATACTTGTTCACTGCTTTTTCAAGCGTTTCGGAAGCCCAATTGGTTTTTCCAGTTGTTCGAGGGCGTATTTTTTGCCATCTACAGAATAAAATTCTTCTAATTAAGAAAGATATTTTTATTCTACACTGGGGAATAATGGTAATCACGTTGCGGGCGTTAACTGTCAAGCGACCATCATTGCCCGCACACGTTTTCATTGATAAAATTGAAGATTACATAAATAAATTAAATATATTTATATTAAATTTGATTCTAATCCTTTGCCTTGATAGTATATCCGTATTTACGTAAAGTTGAAATGTAAAAAAAGCTTCAAAATTAGTATTTATCTCTTACGTGGTGCGCATAAAATATAACATCAACGACGTTTCAAACACAAAAAGAGTTGTTTTTCTTGGTTGTTTAGCAACGGTTAAGACGAGGTTGTTCGACAATATAGCAAATGATGTCGTGGAACGTAAAGAAAACAAATTGCACATTTCGGACATGTCATTTTATAATAACAATACTGACCATCATTGGCCACTGACCGCGACTTCCTCATTCTCCCCTACCCAGATACACATTAACATTCACATCTCCGCTTAAGGTACGCTCTCCCCTACAGCATTGCGCTCATAATTGCGCACTCATTTTCGTCTGCAGACTCAGCGGCTCAGACAATAAGCAGCTTAGGTATCCTCCTATGATGCTTGTTCTATCTCTGCCCTCTCCTCCATCCCCATCGTGTCTCCACCCTCCGGCCACCCCTTTCGCTCTTGCTGCCTCTGTCTCTCCGGGGTCGTCCGCTATTGATTCCAGGTTTATTCTTGGCGACCCGGTCGCTTTATTGTCGTCAAAACACCCAAAGCACAGGAAAGGATATCACGTCCGAGACTTCGGCGCTCGGGGATAGTCGATTTCAAGGATAACTCAGCCTCGCTTCGACGATTACAAGCGGTCATCAAGTCCCGCACACCCGAAGACAAGCTGTAGCGCTTCAAACGCTAGGTTTCACCCGCGTGTCAGCTTTCGACCCCACGCTTTCCCACTTTCGACTAGTGTTTCACACGAATCTTAAGAATCCCCCCAAAGGGACAGATAGTGTTCAGGCATCTCAATCCCAGTTAGTTCAGGGGTTACGTTAAATTCGGGTCGCTAGTTGGAATCGGGGCCCGCGCGAACATACCGTAACCCACCGCGGATAGTAACGCGAATTTTCATGTATCGATAGTCGATCAGACGGACGAAGGTCCCCGTCGACGGAATAAATTCCCTCTCCGCGTAAACGGCCCGTACCGCGGCATTAATAAATTAGCATCGCAAGCACGCGCTAAATTTCCATGTAACGAGCAGCTTAACGAGACCAGTGACTTGTTACTTACACCATGTTCCAGCAATTAAACGTGCCGCGATAGAGCGTGATCCGCGGTGTATTGAATTCCGCCATATAGACGTTAAGCTCTTTTTTTCGTGGGACATCGATGTCGCTTTCCCCGGTCTACGATACCACACACTCGACACGGTGTAATTATCGCTTCCTCCTGGAATGCATTTTAAACCGACGCCGCTGCGCCCTGTAATTGCGATTTAAAGTGACGATTACTCGCCTCTCTTGTTCCCTCTGTCAGCGTGGTCTAGGAGGGAATGATAATCGAGCTGTTACGAGCCTGCCTATCTTTGCCACAAAGCTGGAAAAGAAGAGAATTAGTTACGATATTAATTATTCGATTCGTGTCGTAAAAGCGCTGGTACTTAAAATGTGACACGATTGTGACACGTGGACGTCGCTGTTGGGGACGAGAGTGGCCCTGATCTTCCAATGCAAACAGTCCTCAGGAATCCTTCATTACGCGGTGCTATATAACGCAATGAAATAAAAGGCCCCTTTGTTGGCACATGATATCGCAAGAGATTCGTTTTTACAACGCCAGCTTGGGCCCCTTTTGCGTTACCCGGTGCAAAGCACGCAAACAATGCACCCTCGAGCTCCAACGTCATCGGGATTCAGTGTCGTGTTGGTATTGCGTCACTGCAGCGTCAGCAATACGTCAATACTATGCCCACGTGAGTGCTTCTGCCCGTTTCCCATGGCGCTGTCGCGGAAGTCCGAATTGCCTTAACGTTCGCCAGTCCCTCCTGCGTTCATCTCGTCTACTGCCAGATCTCTGACCTCGGTTGATTCAAGCTCCATCGGTACGGTGTTTCTCTGCACTACCCTCGCCTCGGTCGATAATGCATCGCGCAGCGTACTAATGAAAAGGACGGGAGGGATTGGAAACTGAGGGTCTAATTGTAGGAACACTGAGATTCCAGAGACTCCTAGAGTCTTCCGACTATTATTCTAGATTCTAAAGGTTTTCTAGACAGGTTCACTGACCCCTTTGACAAGAAAGACTTTTCCGAAGGTCTGTCATATACAGCTCTGTTGCTGGTACTTTGGCGTTCGCCTCAATTACATCCCCTATAATCAGAAAGTCACGTCGGATATCCAATGTCTCGTAAACACTTTGCTCTGATTCCCCTGTTTCGCACGCAATAAACGTAAGGCCCAGGCAATAACGACGGCTACGGTCCACTGCTCTCGAAGGGGAAGCCTGCTCTGAATGGCCCCTTGTATATCCCTCACGGATAGTTTCGAACTGCCGCAAAAAGCTGGACGACGAGGAACAGTTGAAGCTCTTATTAGAGGGCCGGGGCAAGTTTCCTCGAGATACAGGGATTCTCGGGACGCTGACAGCGGCGCAACGGGGAAAAAGCGACAGCTCCGGCAACGAATACTAACAATCCCCAATTGCCAGCGTTCGCGCTGATAACGTTCAATGTGGATTTTCGTCGCGGCTCGTGAGAAATCGTCCTCCGACCTCCGCTTCGGAGAATGGAGCGTGATAAAAAGTTCCCTCTAACGGCCACTCCAGGAGACGACACCCCCGATAAAAAGTTGCTCCTTTATCGCCGCCGCGGATGGTGTAATTAAATCCAAGGACCCGCGATATTAAAATCACAGAGGCGCCAAATAGCCAGGTTCACGCGAGAAACCCGGCGAGCACCCCCAGGCCGCCATTATTCCTCCTGATGAACAATAAACGGTTCGCCGAGAAGTGGGTTAACCCAATGACATGCTCCGCCGGAGGCAATTAGGTCGCTGGATCGC
Source organism: Andrena marginata (assembly GCA_963932335.1). Taxonomy (NCBI): domain Eukaryota; kingdom Metazoa; phylum Arthropoda; class Insecta; order Hymenoptera; family Andrenidae; genus Andrena; species Andrena marginata. The sequence goes on from OZ010660.1 coordinate 11,408,109, forward strand.
CTCTATTCCCTTCGGCCCGTCTCCTTTGTTGATTAATCTACTGTTCCTTGAGATAAGACGCGAGGTAAGAATCACGATGATTCTTCGAGGTCACTCGATCCTCGTGTGTCCGCTCGCCGAGGCCTTTTCACAGCGGACTCTCCACAGCTTTTCATTCTCCGCGCGCCTTCGCGCCCTGACGAGGTAGTTCCCTTCACCCATTCTTTTCGTCCCTTTTTCCTCGCGCCCGCCATCCGCGCTCCTTTTATTTCCCTCGGTCCCGGCTCGTTAGACCCCTTTTCGTCGATCCCGAGTTGCCCTTCGCGACGGAAAGATCGTCAGGATCTGTCGCCTTCAGCTCGAAAAAGCAGTGAAGCAGGCGATCGTGGGATGCTAGCCCGCGAGCTTACGGTTCGCTGGTTTTCCACGGAGGAAAAAGGTTCGACGTCTTCTTCGAAGCTTGACAGTGAGTTCACTCGTGGAACTTCTATTAGAAACGATCTGCAGTATCGATTCCTATACAACAAACCGTCGGACGGCCAGCGTGGCCTGGCTAAATTGAGTTTTCAGAAAAATGGCGTGGCAAGGGGTAACAAATGGTTCTGGCGAACTTCGTTCCTACTCGAGCCAGGTATTTCGAAACAATCTCGAAAGACGAGCGCGCTGGACGAACCATCTGTAACCTGTCTCTCGGGAATTATGCTCGCAGTTGTTGTTTCTATTGCGGCCGCAGAGAAATCGGTTCCATTTGCTGGCCTTAGGGGAGTGGTTCGTTCGTAGTTGCGGCTCGATATGCTGTCCGTATTCGTAAGTATTCTTCCGCGTTTTCCGTGAGTCTGGAATCGACTAGGGATACATCAATCTTGCGTGAAAGGGATTGTCCTTGGAGTAAGACGATGATGGTGTGCATTCGTACGATTGTGTAACTGGTCGAGATTTGAAAGGGCTAGAGAGAAGTGGTTGGCGGAGCGATCTACTTGCAACGTGTAAATGCAAAGTGGGACGTGCAATAAGTAGATAGGAAGATATAAGGATTAATGAACGCCTTAATACATAATAAGAATATACATACTTGGTACCTTGGTATTGTGGCACTGTTGCCCCAATTGCAACTCTGGCGTTGAGTTCAGGCACTGGTACTTGAGCTCCTAGTATGTACTTAAATACCAGTACCCCAGTTGTTGACGATAATGGCTAGGTACCAAGTGTCGCTGTATTAACACATGGAGAGCTTAGGTGGTAGATATTCAGCTATCCGGATATCAGGTAATTCGTTCGAGTAATTCGAATCAGGCCGCAGATCGAACATCGTGAATCGATTCTCTGATCGTAGAAGCAAGCAGTTGCACTGATGCTACACGTATTTGCAAACGGGGACAAAACAGAGTACAATTTGCAGTCGTTTTCTTCGGACGCTTTTCTTCCCGTGTTTTTCATCGAAACGCAAATAGGCCGAGGAGAGATGACGGTCTCCTAGCATGTCGTTAATCGCTGCGCGTGCAACACGCAAAATGATTTGCGGCTTGTCCGCGGCTTCCACTTTTAATACTAGCTATCGAGCCTGTTGATAGCGGCGCTGCGAAGAATGCACGCAGACACAAATCATCGTCTCGTTCGCGCGTCGCATTTAAAATGCAAAAGTGATGTTTGCGACGGCGATGGAGTATTTATTTCAGCTTTAGTTACGCCAGTCCACCTTGGTCAGATCGATTCGGAGCGCGCTATACTCGGGCACTTCTATAAACCTCGGACACCGACTCACTTTGACGATATCTCGAGGCACTTCGACACCTAATGTGTTACGGTTGAAGAAAGCAGAGAGAAGTAGGGGCAAAACCCACCCTCGCCTTAAATACCTACTTAATGACCTTTTCACCCCTCGTTACCTGGCGATACAAGCTCGGAACATCTCGATGTGTCCAGGTGGTTCGTCCGCTGCAGTTCAAAAGCGTTTCAACTAACAAGGAAATTCTTTCTCTTTGCAGCACATGGTGCAGACAGGCATGGCTGCGCCCTACGGTGGGGGTGTCTTCCCCCCGCCGGTGAACGGCGTCGCGGGCGTCGTCGGGGCAGCTGGTGCAGCCGGTGAAGTGAAACCACCACCACCAGTGCCAGTGAAAGAAGACAACAGTGGTACACCACAACAGCCTCCGCCCAGTGGGCCTCAGGTACCACCACCGGCAGGCGCCCCACATCCAACCGCCCCTGGTGCCCCGACCGCGGCCAGCTTTAGTCCGCCCCCGCCTCCGAACGGAGTCGATCAACAGGCTATCGTAAGCTATCTTCCACTATTTCGTCCTTTCATTCTCTTCGAAGACCGAAATTGCTCGGGACACTACTCTCCGCGCTAAAGATAAACTAAGGTTTCTTGCGCTATTCATTGGTAGCCTCCTATGCCTTATGACTGATAATTTCCACCAAGGATAATCATAAGATAGCACACACCGTTCCGAACAGTACACCGATTGTGAGAACGATCGCATCGGAAGGCAACCGGGCCGAGGCGCCGCGAAAAGAAAGAACCTCGGAATGGGACTCGAAGGACAGCTCGCAATCGGACCGTCCCATAAAACGCTCGTTGACATTCTCGCTACACTTCACAAGTAGGGGAACGGCAGAGCGCGCGGAGATACCGTCTTCCGGCGGATGCAGCAGCGGAACACGACCCCGTGAAGCACGAGGTCACGCCACGTCGATTGGCCCCTCGATTCGGTCTACCGAAACCGCAAGCAGAAAGTCCTCGGTTCACGTGTCCTTGCCACCGCGGCGAGTGATGAAACTCTGCCGACCCATCCTCGCTGCCGGATTGCCTTCGGTCTCGCCGCGCTACACAGAATTTCTAACGAAAGGTGCCAGGCGCGATAGAAACAACACCGACGATCTTTACGAGGCGTCGTGATCCTCGGTGCCCCGTCACGTACGCGCGCGGTGTCGATGATTCCACGCACGTAGGGATCGAAAAACAGAGACGGCGGGGAGGTTGGAGCCGATGAACGCGATTACGAGAGCGTTGGATAGAGTTGCGAAAAGTTCTGCTGGGTTCGCGAGAGTCTGAAGCTTTAGGAATCGGTAAAGGGGAGTTATCGCTAGACGGCGTAATTGGCGCAGCTGTCTCTCTGAGCACTGAATTGTGGCATTGAAATTTTGTTACCCGCGGAGTTGATTCAAAATTCGCGATCTTTGGAAGTTCGCTAGTTGGGTACGTCTATACGAAGAAGCTATTTGGGAAAATCGTTGCAGAGGGATCAGGTGTTTCTATGCCGACGTAGTTTGTCGTATTCCTTTATACTCCACGTGAAATTGGACCAGATGCGTCGGTGTTCCTTTCAAATTGTATCGTCGATAAAATACATAACCCTCCGCTTCCGTCTTTTTCCGTCGCGCTCGAGCTAACTCAAACATCCTATTTCGCTCGCAAACAACTGGGATTTGTTTGAACTAGTTCGGGCTGATATAACAGCCACGATAACTCGTCGACGGTCTACGTCGCTGTAATTGGTGGGACTCATAAAGCCGCCTAATTAGCCGCACTAATTAAACTAATTCCGTTCGTTAATTCAATTTAGTGGACGGACGAATTCCGTGCCCCCGGTTTGTTAATTCCTGGCACCGCGTTGGTCGACATGGTGTACAGTGGGCTCTTCCAGTCTGAGGAGCCTGAGGATTTGTGGCGGAATCTTTGTTGGTTCGGTTCCAAAGAGCTCCACATCTAGAAGCTTCTACTTCTGCTCTCGCAATTTATATTCTACGCACCAGATTTCTAACATGCACTGTTCAAACATTTCTGATCGAATTCTCGTGGTGCCAGCTCTGAAACCTCAGTTCTTAGATATCACTTCTCAATTCTGAACTCTCAAGCTTCAATTCTCAGCACGTAAAACTCTCAAATAAGTTCGCCTTACTCTCTAATCCAATTACTCGACACTAAATTCTCAAGCGAATCACTGGTTGCAATCATTGGCCTCGGAAGACACAGTTTGAAGCGATTACGAGTCATCGCGATCGCAATTCGGACTGGGTACGATTCAGAGAACACTTTGCCAGGCGATCGTATCTAATTAACCCGGACAGGGGGGACTGTGCCGAGCATTTTGGACACGGTTGAACCGAGCGTGAAGAGTTCCGAACAATGTCGCTGTTCCGGGCGACGTGGTCCCTTTGTTCGTGGCTCGTCTGGTCAATTAACCAGTCCCGGTTAGTCAGCAGCTCGTAAAGCTGCAGGCGCAGTTCGTTCTCCTTGCTTTACACTCGGAAATTACCTCGAGCCTACGCGACTTTCCGCTACTAGCTGTCTGAAACGTCGATCGAGCGACATTTGCTTAGAAATACCCGATGGGACCATAGAAATTCACTGTGCAACACTTCTTTGAGACTCCAAGGCTTTGGAGATCCAACTCGGAAATTGGGGAGTTCTCGGAAATCTGCTGGAGAACGAGACACTTGTTTAGGAATGTACACTGCAAGCGGGATACTCTGCAGATTTATCTTCCAACCTGCAGAGTTCTTGAGAAACTTGAGACACCCAAAGGGACTTACTTTGAACGTCGGAAGTTAGAAAGCTATGTTAGTTAGAAACCGAAGCTGAGGTATCCTTGTGCGCCTAGCATGGAGAGTTGCATAAGGTTAGGAGCCTTGATCTGTAAAACTCATTCAAGTATCTCCAGAAAAGTTAGCGGAAAATCCTTTTTGCGAGCAACGACATTTTCTGATCGCCTCAAAGCGAATCGGGCGGTCAAGTTTCATCTCGCAGCGGCTCGAAAGAGAATCGGCAATCCTCGAACGGGCAAATTGAATTACTTGGAGCAGAAGCGCAAATTAAAAGTTCCTCCTCGAGCCTGGATACGCTGTGCCCCGCAAGCGCACGGCGAAAGGGTCGCCGCGGGGTTCTTTGACGACGAAAAGCCTCAGACAATCCAGTTTCATCGTGACTCGAGTGTGTTCGGCGACCGACGGGAAAGTTCGCCGACTCGTCTCGAAAATTTCCATTCGCGGCTCTGGGTTCTTTGCAGCCCAGCCTCGTTAGCCAATACAAAGTCGTGTCTCGAGAGGAGTTCGAGTGTTCCGCGGGATTTCCAGCCTGCGCGCACTGCCGCTGTTTTTTGCCGCCCCTCCGCCCGAAAATTTACCCTGGAAGCCTCGCAAGCTGCGTCGAAAGTTGCGATCAAATGAATTTTCCAGAGCGAGAAGTGGCTTCGCTCGCGTGTTAGTGGCTGCCACGTTTTGCCACCGAGAAGAGGAAAATTTCCCTCTTCTTTTACGCGATGATAGATGACCACCTTTCCACGTCTACCTTTCGCGAGATTCTTCCGGCGCCTTTTTGCCGCGGTTTTTTCAGGGGAATTGAAGAGGAAACAAATGACTGGGAGTTTAGGGGAACGATAAATCCCCGCCAGGAAAGAGAGAAATCCCTATTATTCGTGTCGGACGAAGAGCTTCTAAGAGATAACGAAGAGTCCGCGAATGTTTCTTCAAGGATACTTAATTTCGCTGGATATATTTCCTCTACTTTCGGCCTTTTTACAAGTTTCTCGTGCTGCAATAGCACCGCGGAGTTTCGCGATAATTTTCGTATCGACGAGACCCCTGTAAAGTGGAAGAAAAAGATACACAAGACAGTTTTCTGTGATGGTCTTTGGAGGAACTTCTTTGGAAAGATCGATGCTCGGAGCCCGTTGACGAGCAGAGGAATCAATTAATCTTCTTAAGGTCGAGGCAGACTAATTTGCGTCATTAAAATTCCGCTCGGCTGTACACCAAGGCGAATTGCTCGCGAAGAAGAGCGATGGCTTTGGGTTTGCACTGTGCAAAAGCTGGATCGATTCTCGTTTCATCGTTAGGTTTAGGATGGAAATATTCTGCCGCACTTCGCTTTCGCAATTTTCTTGCGAACACTTGCGAATATCGTAGGAATTTCTCCCTCCATTTTGGTAACGCCACATGTGCTCGGCGCTGCGAAATGTCGGATAGGCTGTTTGAAGGAGCTCGAAGCTAAACTAACGTTTATAACACGGCATAAACTAGCGTAAAGGTAAACCGGAGTGACAAGCGTTTCCGCGAAGCCTTTGAAGCGTCTGGAAGCTCTCAGAAATTCGATTCTTGAAGTTTGCTTCGCGGCAAACTCCGCAGACTTTGGAAATTGTTTTCGCGGAGAGCAACGCGGGGCTATTATTCGCGTGAAACTGCGATTATTTGCCTTGAAATGCAACAATAACTGTTCTCGATGACACAAAGGCGGCATTGAATTTAATTTAATGGCTTTCGATGGACTGGAAATGGATTGTGAAACGTAGCGCGGACACTTTCCTTCCAATTGCGACCACTTGCCCAGAAACACGGGGGAGTACGAAACGAAAACATTTAAATGCCGCATACATATCGGCCACGGAAATCCCCGCGGAGCGGAAAGCGAATCCACTGATCCTCGAATATCATTGGGCGTCTCGAAATATGATGAATTTCGAGGTGGACAGCGTATAATTCATCCGACGACAAGTTTCAGAGGCGCACCGTTCATCGCATCGCAATAATTTCGCCTAATTGGACCATTCGTTCGACGCTCGTGAAATTGTCCCGCGCGGACGGGTATTGCGAGCGAATAAAAAAAAGGAACAAGCAGAGCGCAATTTTGTTCGATTAAACGCCACGGGGATCGGCCTGGTATTGACGAGAAAGGCCAGGGGTACGCTGTGAATCACAAAGACTGCAGAGTTTCGTGTCCAACCCCTGTGTTTTTGTGTTTTTTACCTCTCTGTCGCTAGAAAGCGCGTGAAAATTGTTGCCCCTTTTAATTTTCGAAAATACAATACGAAGACGGATCGAAGGACAGAGCTTTGTCGCGTCACCTCGAGCTGCACCCTCGACAGCAAATCTCGGCGAATTTCATCCCTGAAATTTTCCATTTTCTTTGAACAATCTCGCACAGTGTAGCCAGGGTGGATTGCTAAAAGGACGGGGACGCAAGGAAATTTCAATGACACGCATCGTTTCCGGCAAAAAATTGTTAAAGAAGAGGACGCGCAGAGCGACGAGGGTGTACGCTGAAAGAATGGCGGAGGAGAGTGGCCGCCGGGAGGCTTTCTGTTTTCCACCCTGCTAGATTCCGTCGCCGTCAGCCAGCCAGGGTCTCCCGCCTCTTTTGTCCCCGCGGAAGCTCGAGGAAAAAGTTTTAATCTCCCGCGGAACAAGCTTCTCGCGTCGCAAAACGCGTCTGGGACGCGTATCGACGCCGTTCTTCGGCCCTTAAACTCTTCCGGTATCGCATGGACTGTCGATGAATAATTCCTCAGCCTCCTGCCGCGAGCCGTGGAGTCAGAGCTTCCCCCCAGACGCTGGCGCATCTAAATTTCATCACCTCCGCCGCTTTGTTGGGCAGGGGGATTAATTTCGGTCTCGGCGAATCGCGCCGTAACCCCTTGACAGTCGGGAACGTCACCCCTATCGGTGAATTTCAGGGATAGCCACTCGTGGACGTTGAGAACTGCTGCGAAAATTGCTGTCGAGATACGGGGATCGAAGCTTTAGCGAGGTTTTGAGCTCGCTGAATTAATTACACCGCCGCACGCTTTGCCCACCGCAGAGTTCTCCCGTCTATGGCGGAAGTTTAAACGTCTTCTCCGGCTAAGTGTTTATTAATAACACGCACAGCGTGGCTCGAATTGCTTTAGTTCCAGTACACGGTCGCCGGCGGTGCGAGCAAGCACAGAGACAGCTCGTGATAAAGTTCCCGTGTGCCAGTGCTCGGTAGCACGGCCAGAAATTCCATCGTGAGCCGCAGCTGCGTCTGGCTATGTGCGACGTGTGTTCACTAAGCTTCGTTAGTAGCGCGGGCGAGATAAGGTCCACTGACCACTTACGGGTTGCGCTACTTGCTGCGCTTACACACCTAGCGAATAATGTAAAAAGAATTTGCAACGTGCAACGTATGTGGGATCAGGAACCCCCACCATAAGAGAGGACACGGAATAGCGAAGATCGGGGGAAGTCGGCGGTAGCCGAGGTGGTTAAGGCGGCTGGGCCAGCGCGCAAATCTAGAGATCGCGGGTTCGAGTCCCGTTGAGGCGACTTCCTTTTTTCCCGTGATCCTACACGTAGAATTCACTTTCCCATACGACCAATCTCGCCTGAATAGAATCTGCCCCCGTTTTCCTGTTCGTTGAAACTAATATTCTGTGTTTGATTTCCGACCTCAGTCGGAGGTGTTTCAGGCAGCGGTGGCGGCCGCGGCAGCTGCAGCTGCAGGCGGCGCTGGTCAGCAACCAGCCCCTACACCCGCTGGAAACGAAACCAACCCGGAAGGTGCCGTCGAGGGCACCACCCTGGTGCCGGTCACCTCTGGTGCGACGACACCCGCCGCCGCGACACAGGGTACCGACCTGAAAGGTCAGCCAAAACGGCTTCACGTCAGCAATATACCTTTCCGTTTCCGGGACCCTGATCTCAGGGCAATGTTTGGGGTAAGTTGCGCCTTCTCTCTACCTGCTTCCTCGTTGACCGGCACAGTTCACCTGGAACGTTTCATTTAGTTCTTTACGAGCACCGTGTTGTAGCGGAAGTAAGCATATCCGTCGCCTATAACCTTAGTAAGCGTTCGATTAAATCGTTTGTTGCTCGAGCTTCTTACTCGCTCGCAGAGGCATTGATAACTTGTCGGACTCCCTGCAGTTTCTTACCCACCTCGGGGTAGGAAGCTCCGTAAAGATTTACACGGTCTTGAACACTTGAGAATATCTATTTTAGTGCGCAGGTGGTGAAATGTTCTCGAGACAAAGTTGCTTTTTGTTTTCCAGCAATTCGGGCCAATCCTCGACGTGGAAATCATATTTAACGAAAGGGGAAGCAAGGTAAGCCCACGTCGCCCTTAGGCTGCGAGCCACCCCTGTCAACCCACCCCCGAAAATACTGTTAGACTTAAGCCACGCAGCTGCGCCCAACGGAATCCTCGCCGCCAGGACGAATTCAGCTTCGCGCCCCCTGAAATCACCTTAATTTCGTCGCCCGACGTTAATCCGCCACCCTCGTCCGTGTCCCACGGAAGCTTGCGAAACGCCAGTGGCACGTAACTCCCATCGGGATTGGTCGGAAAAGCATGAAACAGCAATCTCCGCGGGGCTGAAAATTTCTTCCACCGATCGAGCAACTTTTTTTTCCGTCAGTCGCAACTTTCGCAATTTCCGTCGCGCCCTTGGTGCTCGTTCTTTCGATGTCTTCGCGACAGGGGCCCGCCTGTCCCTCGAACGCGACCCGATTTTTCTCCTTCGGACACGCGAATGACCCGCGCTCGCTTATTGGAAAAGTTGCCGCGAAGACGTCCTGGCCACGAGGAGGTCGCGAGGCCTTAATCATTTGTTGGAAGGGACGCAGCGCCACGAGGGGGTCCTTTCAACCCCCGCGGAGCTTGATTCTATATCGGCCGCGAAGCACACGGCAACCACGAGCCGAGAGCCGGGAGATCTGGGGGAACTGGGACGTGGCGCTACGTCCACTTCCGTTTACGTTCTTTTGCAGCGCGGTGGCAACGCCTCGCGGTACTTTTTCGTCCTAGAAATGGACTAAGTGTGACGTGAAAGAAGAATTCCCCGGTGCCATTGTCGAACGACCTTTAGTTGCGATTCTTCGAGCCCCTGGCCGCCAAGTTCTTTAGAACTATGGCAAGAATGCCTATGTACATTGCTTTCTCCTTCGTTTCGTCGCGTGTTTTTATCACGCGCTGTGTGAGTGTAAGGTTATATTGCCACTTCGACGTGAAATAGGAGATAGGACTATATCTCGCTTCTAATTCATGGAAAAGGAAAGGTCGGAGATATTGTCTGCTCTCTCCCTCTTTGAATTAGCTAGGAGTAAGTGCTACCGAAAACTATTCTTTAGATTTCTCTGCAGAAGAGAGGTGCTTTAGATCTGATATTCGAACTGGGGCCGGTGCTTTCATCGCGCACAATGCCAGTGTCCTTTGATTTATACGGATATTTCTCATACCCGATCGCTATAGAGAATCATATTGTAGGATCCGATGAAAAGAACTGATCTGGATTTAGAATTCGGGTTCATTCAATGGCTAAATTTTTCTCTCATTCAATCTTCGTCTTCTTAACTCTTCATACACTCGGCGACCCAAGGATTCGCTTCTTCACCCGATTTCCAACAGCAACGGAACCTCGTTCGTCTGCACATTCAACTTTCTTAACTTTTCGTCGCCAACTCGTCCGTCGGATCGAGACATATTTCCCCTGAAATTCAAGCCGAGGTATCACTCACGAGAAAGCACCGTCAATTATCAGCCGTTTGCGCACACATGAGACAGGAACGACGGATCTAGGGGAAAGAAAAAATAGTGGAGCCAGAGGAGAGGATTGGACGCGCGGCGGAGTTTGGAATGCAAATAGGTTTCAATATGGATGACAGAGGTCTGGATAAGATCCGCAGTAATACATCGTGCCGACAGCCTGCATCCGGTGAGCTTGCATATTCAGCGTCTTTGCGTCAAGTACAGTCAAGTGCACTTCATCAAGCTCCTACGGTACACCGGTAACCCAATACCATCGGCTGCTGACGACGTCACGCACGCTCGACCGTTGTCCACTCCGCAATGATCGAGCCCCCGTTCCTCGCGGCAAGATGGTTCTGACGTTCCCGTTAAATCACTTGGCCGAAGATTTCTCGAAACCCTCCATTCCGCCCGAGCAATTCAGAATATTGTTTGCTCCGATCCTTTGCCTCTCGGGGCCAGCTATTGTAATTACGAACGTCACTTGCTCATCGGGTGCAGTTTTCCAAGCGTCTCGACGTAAATGGAAACTTCGTTACGCTGACCCAGCTTGGATTCGACCCAGGTCAAAGAGCCCCCGATTGCATCGTGCCCCCTCGAAGTTGAAAGTCCTTTAGCTCGAGCAGCCTTCCGATTTAGAACGAGTTGGAAGTATCGGGAACTGATATTGGTCATCGAACTCGCGGTAATCCTAGTAGAAGTTTCCTGCCTCCGACAGAATTCCATATAGGTTCCCAGAGTACTCCGAAGGACCGTTTAAAAGGTAGTGCCGGGCGGTGGAAATATGTATCCCGGCAGCGATTATACGTAACAGGAGGAGCGCAGCGTTTCCCAAACGGTTAATTGGACTTCCCGGCCGGTCATTCTCTCCTTCTTCGCCTCGTTTTCTCGATAGAGTTCGGTAAAGTTGCCGCAGTCTATGATGTCGCGCGGAAAGTTGCCGGGAGCGATAAAAGGACGCGAAGGGTCTCGAATGAGAGCCCCGTTGACGGTGATTCGGTCGTCCAGGGCATCGTAATTAGATCAGAAATCCATTATTTCGAGCGACCCCCCTCCCGCATAATGATCCCGTGAAACGCTACCCCGCGGAGCTCGGGGACAGAAAAGTTTCGAGAACCTCGGTCGAGGAACGCCGCCCCGGTGCTTCGAGCTTGCATATTCAACGGGTCTTGTCTCGGGTTCTTCGCCGAACAGGGGCGGCACGTTACATCATTGTAACTGGAGGCGAGTAATCAGAAGCAATTTTGAAGTTTCCGCGTTTGGTTCGGATCTCGGCGGCACTCCAGGCGCGACTCAACGCCGGAGCATCGATTCTATCGCCAACTGAATTAACAACGTACTCCGTCGTACGACTTAATCGTCTCCGGTGCGCTTCGTCCAAGTCTCTGGCTGGATCTTCGTTCTCTGCTGCCGTCTATTTCGTCGGGGAGTTGGGAACTCGACTGATCAAGTGTCGACGATTATTTGTCTGCGACGGTCTAATTGAAATTGAATTAAAATGCCGATTCTGAGCACCCTGGTAACACGTTCGATCGACCAACCGAATCGCTGGTCGATCGCTGTAAAATCGAAAATCAAATAACGGGGGACGACGGGCGTCGGCCCGAGTCTATTAGCTAATAATGGCGGAGAGTGGTCTATGTCGATGGTTGGGGACAGTTCTGACAGGAAGTTCGCCAGGAGTCACATCCGTCGTCGCAACAGCCAATCCCAAGCGGCGTGTGTAGCATTTCCAGTTACAGCGACCTGGAAAGGGATTAATTAAACTCGCTGACGACGGTTATCGTCCCTGGTGATCGTCGTCGGGCATCCGTGGAGCGCGTTTTTCTTTTCTGTTTGCCCGGTGGCGTGCAATCGGCCCCTGATTGGTCGCGCCAAGTCGCTTTCGTTAAATACATGAAAAAGCAGCGGCGACGAGGGATCGCGCTCCAGTTAATTCGCCAAGTGGCTTCACAGGGAAATCGCTACTCGCGCTGTTTCACTCTCTGGGATTGCCTGCAGTTTCCCATCTTGGGGGATTACCAGTAGAAATTCGTCATTTCGAATGCCCCATCTTTGAGGGAACCATCGTTGTACCAAATCAGTGGACAGGCACTGAAAACCTTATCACCTAAAATATTTGCGGATTACTCAGGGAACTCGAAGGTTTAATTATCGCTCTAATAGTATCCTATTCTATAGTAATCCTAGAAGTGTGTCGATTAGCCAGGATACCAAGATCTTCTTACTCGATAAAAGCTCTCAGCCGGTGAACCGTATATTTATGAAAATTAGTAGTTATGTATAGGATTAGTCAAACACAGGGCTTCTGGTTGACTGTGACGCTAAAAGGAGTTCAGTCGCGGAATGGAAAGTTCCCCCGCATTAAAGGAGCTCGATAAATGGCGGAAAAACGGCCTCCGGTTAAACGCAGGTTGGCATTCGTCACGCGTCAGAGATTTAGCCGCGACAATGGCACCAGGGCAGCTTACCTTTTGCATTGCAAATGCTTTTCGCGACATTCCCGCGGAAATATGCGCGACCGTTGCCATCGTCCCTTAGCGTTTAAGAGAGCCAGGACGCGAGGGGATCTGGAATCGACGAAATCTACACGCGATTACCACGGATGGATTGCACGAGAGGCTATAATTCCAGGAAAATAGAAAGACTCCTGTCGTGGAGAGTTACAGTCGTCATGGATCCCCTCACCAGCCTGGGTAAACCGTGATTTCTCGCGCAGCTCTCGCGGAAACCACGTCCGCAAGCTCGATTTCCTCCATGCGACGACCACGTTGATCCTGTCGAGGAAAAGCGAAGCAGGGACTCGCGTTCTCGTGAGAGCAACGCGTTTTCTAGCCTGTAAGGCGTGAGAGAGAGAGAGAGAGAGAGAGAGAGAGAGAGAGAGAGAGAGAGAGAGAGAGAGAGAGAGAGAGAGAGAGAGAGAGAGAGAGAGAGAGAGAGTGACGATGATGGCGCGAGTCTGTGAGAGAGACCTTTTCTCGAAAGCTTCGTCAATGTAAATGGAATGTGGCATCCCTAATGAAGTGCAGCATTTTGGAGACGAGATACTTTGAGACCAGCGCGGAGGAGGGCGCCGATCGCGATTGCCGACCTTTTATTTTCTGATTCTCTCGAGTCTTTTCTGTTTTACAAGGGGTTGGAATCGAGCAGATTTCCAGATTTTTATCAGACTTGTTTGTTCGACGGGGGTGGAGTAACGGTGGGGAAAATTGTGTTTCGCGGGCAACCGGTCGGCGCGCTTTTCCAGCACTGAGTATGTGCCAGTGACACGTACATACATACCATAATATATAACCAATGGTGTTAGTTCTCGTAGTTGTTAGACGAGCTATTGCATTTTTACTAGCTAGCATTCCGCATTTTATCATTATTTAGCTCCCATTGGTTATAAGGCAGCTCGGTGCACCCTGCGTAACTGTGTTCGCGGCTGCTTTTGATGAACTGTGTACGAAAGTAACTAAACAATCCCCTTCCCCTCCACCACCCTCTCTGGACACCCGTTGTATACTATTGGAGAAAGTAACACCACCCTCGATTCTCTCTTCCTTTCACGATCTCACCGCCACGCTCTTGTACAGTTCTATCGAAGACTAGAAAAGAGAATTCCACCGCTCGCGATGTTCTCACGCAACCATCTCTCCCGCATCGGCGAGTAGTCGCGGACCGTCGCGAGTACGGTCCGTTCGAAGCTGGAGCGCAGCAGCGGACACACGGTGCGCCCGGTGGGCCGGCTGCCGCCACTTCCGGTCCAGGAGGAGACCCTCGGGAGATGCTGCCCATTTGATTTGATGAAACTTTGTCACACCTCGTTTTTATTTACTTCTCCAAAGCTACTTCTCTAACCAATGTACCTTCACTCTCTCTTGTCCTACTACTTTTTCTTGTTTCTCTGACGAGCCTCCCCAAGGCGTTTCAAGGCCAGCACACACACGTACACACGCGCGACTAGCAAACGATGCCTGATACAGAAACGAGGGTAACAGCTCGCTGGCTGCAAACCAGCGACCTGCCTGTTGCGTAATATCGAGATCCGATCATTCCCAAGCTCAGACCTGCGTTCAAACTGCCCGCGAGACGTCCGGTCTCGCTCTGCCCATCGTACACGTACACATACACGCGCGTATACACTTGGTTTCACGCAAACGCGATCAGTCTTATTACTAATCCACCTGCAGCGTATCGGCTTGCAGCGCGTGGGATGTCTGCCGTTCTTCCAATGGAACATGCTTTAATGGAACACCGCAGGTGATCGGGTCGTTCCGAATTTTAATTCCGTCACTCTGCCAAAAGTTTTCGGTTTCAGAGCATAGCGTTATCTTCGATTCTACCCTGACTCTCTTAGCCTTTTACGTTCCCTAATTCTTCTCGCTTTTGTTCCAGTAGACGCGTATTATATTTTTGAGAAATTTAACGAAGTCCAATGTGCAACTAAAGTATACGAATATGGCAGAGTTCCTTCAATTTTTCCATAGACAAATCCAAGGTAAAGACTGATTTATTTAAAGGGGTACAGGACTATTGGATATGTAAAATTGATGGTTTCTTTTGTGTTGCATTGCTTAGGTACCAAGTAATCGTTATACCCGTAATTTTCACATTTTATTGTGGACAAGTTTCCGAGTAATTACAAAGAAAAATGTCAGAATGTCCAAATTTGTTTACATTATTAAGCGCTAAAGATGGTCTTGCGTAGTGCGCGGATGTAGTGCGCAGACAGTAGGAGTAATTTCTACACCAAAATCTACAACATCAAATTTGACTGGCGAATGTAAACAAAAATTGTGAAAGTTACACACGAACCAATTTCTTTCTCACACTTTTACGGAAGGAAATCGTATTTAATCGTTTATAAAAATGTTTACAAACGTCCAATGTTTACGCGGAAATTCCATGTTATAGAGAAAGGAATTCTACACCTCCGGTTAAAATTTCGAGTCAAAATATTCATTCGTTCAAAAGTTATGATGTACACGGTCTTTAAAAATGTAGTTTCGGGATAAACGGCTTCCTCATGAAACTTTGTTGTAAATGTTCACAAGGGATCACACTTTCGGAATTAATACTAATAAAGAAATCGATTTTTCGAGAATTCAATAGTCCTATACCCCCTTAAGGGGTATAAACGAAAAAAAATCGATTTTTTTATTATTATTAATTCTAAAAGACTCACCCTTTGTGAACATTTGCAAGAAAGTTTCATGTGGAAATTCGAATAATTACGGAAATTACAGCGCTGAACGTAACTGAGTGTAACTCGTCGCAGAGCTGTATTGGCATAGGGCACTTAACTTTGAAGCCGGTTTTCTCGAAACACCATTTTCAAAAACGGTGTACATCATAACTCTTGAACCAATGAATATTTTCACTTAAAATTTTAACCGGAGCTGTAGAATTCCTTTCTCTATCGTGTGGAATTTGCGCATCAACATTGGATGTTTGTAAAACATTTTGTAACTAATTAAAGACGTTTTCTTCCGATAAAAATGTGGGGAAAAAATTGATTCGTTTGTAACATTTACAATTTTTGTTTAAATTCACCCAGCAAAATTTCACACGATAACTATTAGTGGAGAAATTACTCACCCCAAAGCATTTGCTTTTAGACGATTGGTTCACCTGGGACTATGTACACCGATTACAGCTGCGAGTTACGCGGGACCATCTTTAAGGGTCAAATAACTTGAATAATTTTCAACATTCTGACAATTGTTTTATTTTACATTACTTGTAAAAGCGTACATAAAAAACTGTGAAAAGTGCCGGTATGGTATCTAAACAATCCAACCGACAAGAAACCGTCGATTTTAGTCGTTCAATAGTCCTATACCCCCTTAAGCATACAAATCGATCTTGGATCTTAAACTTACCTATCCACCATAGGCTTATTTTTTTAGCGGACATTTCGCGCGCTGCGATCCAACGCAGAACAGCATGATACCGTACATATTTATATTTACCATTGCATCTTCCAAAAGTTTCTTAAGTATATATATATATATATATCTACATATAATGAATATACGTATATGTATATTGTCACGTACACGCATAGACACACACAGACTCACATATGTACACGCGTCTGTACATGTACGTACGTATCTCTATCTAATTGTTATATCATTATTATTATTATTATTATTATATGTAAATAGTAGTCGCACGCTTTTGTCTAGGCGAGTCGAAGGTATTAATGGAAAGGCCCATGCTTTCTACCTCTTTTATTACTCACGTATGTGTCTTAGGATAGAGAAATGCTGCTTTCGATCTCACCAACGTTTGTCCGACGTTAATACAGTCTCACGCGCCGTTTGCCTCTTCTCGTTGCAACAACATTATTCTCTCTATCTGCCTACTGAACATCCCCTACCCCTGGCATCCCCTGAAGTAAGCATTCACCCGTCCAACCCCTGGCACCATCCCCCAAAGATCCCCGTACAAAAGCTTGGACGCGCGGTCTGATCTTGAGAACGTTCCAAGGTAGAAAAGTGTACGCGGGGAAGATGCCGCAGCTTTGGGCCGGTTTCATTTCCTTTGCTTTCCGAATTAATTGGGGGAAGTTGGAACGAGCGGTATTCCAGGGGGGAGGGGGGGATTTCATTTCGACGAGGATCAATTCGCGCGGGGTTGCTACGTTACTTTTCGTTAGATTCCTGAGATAGCTGAGGGTAGCCCGTTTGTCGCGGAATAACGAAACGGTAACCTGGGGAAGCCTTGAAACTCCTTGGAGCTCCATTCGTCGAGCGCATTTACTAATGGTCCATCGCCACGTGCTCCACGTGACCACGTACGGAAGAGAGAAAGAGAAAGCGAGTGAGTGAGCGAAAGAAAGATTGAACGAGAAAGAGAAACACGTAGGAAAGGAATCGGTTCGATGGGAAGGGAGAGAAAGACATCTCTCGCGCCACTTTCATCGCATAACACACACGCACACACTCCTTGTCTCTTGACTCACCCACTCTCTCTATACGTATCTATCTATATATACAATACATATATATATATATATACATAGATGTATAATATCTTGAATCTCGTATTGTTTTGTGCGCTTTTATATCGCTGTTTGCCAGCTTCGGTCACAAACTTCAAGTATTCTTCAAGCCCCGCCCTCTATTCGTTAGCCTGAACTTCACGCAACCCTCTTCTCCCTTGTATCGCCCTCCTTCGATCCCTCGATATTCTGCACACACACATGTACGTGTAGATACAAGATCTGTCTGCACGATCATCTTCTTAATCACCTTATTATCAATTCAGACGTCTCGGAAGTGTGGGAGTGAATTTTCTATTTCATTTCTCGACTAATTTGCTTCTGGGGTTTAGAAGTAGCACTCCGAGTATCCTTTCGAGTTTTCTCCTAGCATTCTTCCAGGAAACGCGTCAGTATCGATTCTCAACGAAGCCATGCTCAATTGTTAAATTAATTCTAAGGAAATGCAGGAATTCCCGAGGAAAGTGTTGTGCTTTCGTACTCGAGCTTAATTGCTGTTTCTTCGTTTCTTTGCACGCCGAGTACCACTATTAATCACAGCCTGCCAGCCGATTAGTTATCCGGAGATCGTATCTGTCGCTCGGAACGTCTTACTTACACCGCGTAGCATCGATTCCAGTCGATCTCCAACCCATCATTAATGGTTATCCAGCCATTTTCCTCCTGCTGTACCCACATCTACGCGAACCGTGAGTCGTCTCGATGAATATTCATTATTCAATAGAACTAGTCGATTTAGAAGTTGAGCCCATTACACAGCCCTTCCGCTTGGAAACGTTTACCTTCCCGTCCGCGAAAATTCAGGATTAACTTTTGATTGCATTTCGTCGGGATTTTCCAGCGTTCCACGAGAAAGCACGTCAGTTTCATTGCCACTTGGCGTTAATCAACGCGCCCGTTAATTCCAATTGAGGGCACTCCAACCGCCCGCGGCATCTAAACAACATTAAGCCCCTCCGAGGGCGTTAATCGTTAAAGGTGTCGGGGAATAACGACTTCCAGATCCTCTCAGGCATCTAAATTTCCAATTGCCACGGTGTCTCGCCATTTCGATTACTCTTGGACGTCCCGTCGTCCCGCCCGCGAGCCGTGCCCGCGTTAAATACTTACATCGCTCGCGATAATTACGCTCCCCTTCGACTCAGCGCACGGAATATCATTGTTCCCGCATCTACGGCCTGGTTAGCAGCCTTGGGGGCCGCGATCTCATCGTAAGACAAGAGGGAAACGTGCTCGACACGAAAACACTTTGCCCGCGGAGACAGAGAGTAAATTTGCTCGATAAGGAACGCGCCTGTCATCCATTACGCTCGATTACGCGAGCCTGGTACGCGATCACGAATCGCTGCTCTTCGGGGATTACCGGTCTGCCACATTTTCGTACGCGGGAAAGAATTTCGCCCCGATCGCCAGCGGGGATAACCGGTCGACCATTATACACCCCTCCCGCGGCCGCAATTATGCATTTACCCGGCGAATCGTCCAGTCAACCGTCGCGTATAAACAGCGCGAAACAGCTCGCGTGTTTGCAGCGAAACCAGTAAACGAATTTCCGCGGCGAGAAGAAATTTTCCACCGCGAAACCCGTCCACGGGGTGGTTCACCCTCGTGCGACGAGCTTTCCCCGCGACTCGATGGCGAAAAACACGCTCGGAGGCGTGAAATTCGCGGCTGAATTCGTGTCTGCTCGCGCCCGATCCTCGTGGCGTGCGAGATGCAAATCTGCTCGGCCGCGGAAGGCATAATAATTACGGTCGGGCCGCGTATCGTTTCCGCGACGATTTCGAAATAGTAGGCTGCCCTTTGCCCGAGCAAATTCTCCCGCGGTTCTACCGTTAGAGGGTCTGATTAATGGCGAGACCCTTGCAATTTTACCGCGGTGCTCATAGCGTTACTCGGTATCGCCGGAGACCGCGATCACTCGCGATATCGCGGAAACTCAGTCCACGATAGCGAGCAAAATGAATCGCGACCACTTTGTTCCCTGTTCTCGTGCACGGGGTGCACTTTGCTTGGGATTTCTTTTTAATGCGCCGCAGATACTTGGGTGAAAGTTTCTTCTATTGGATAGATACAGGCCTCTGCTAATTTAGGGACCACGGATGTGAGTGATTTGTATTCTGTGTTTATATCTGTCGACCATTCTTTAGTTAGGAGACAGTTTCTTCAGTTCCAAGAATAGGTAATGTATCGTAGAAGTTCCTGTAGCGAGTTCCTCGAGTTAGATTATTTTGAGTGCTATTAATGTGTTGGGAAATTTGTGTTTATTTACTCCTTCATTTTCGTAAATGATCGTGAAATTTATAGTAGGAGCCGGGAAGATTAAGAAATGCAATCCGCGTGGTATTAGAAAGTTTGGCGGTGTTTAGCGGCGTGAAACGCGTTAAGGGAGGAAGCCACTGTACCGGTCGAAAATATAGGCTATTTTTAAGGCATTCTTCTTTTCTAATGAAATGTAACTTTTTACGAAAAATCTTTATTACAAACTGAAAATACACATATTTAACTAAAATTTTATGCTTCTAGATTGAAAATTTTTTGGGCAGTATTTTTTTTGGGCCTCCAAAAAAATTACAAAACGGGCGGTCGTGTAACTTTCCAATGTTTGCTCGGAATTGAAAACCTCGAACGTTTCCTTAAAATATATTTCAATAGTTTCAATTAAGAGTACAGATTTAAAAAAAATATGAATTTTTGAAGAAATGGCGAACTTTGAAAGAAAAGGTATCAAAATCCAACATGTTTTTCGATGTTACGGTTAAATGAATTATTCGATCAAAACACTTGTACGCTTAACTAAGGATAATTTTATTACGAATATTCCCTGAAAATTTCAAGTGAATCCGATAAAAATTGACTTAGTTATTGATCCGCCCGTTTGAAAAAATGCCGCTTCGAGATAATCACGTTTAAAGTTTTAACACAAATTATTTTCTGCAAGTCAATGATCGCAACTGTATACGGTCTCATCGAAGCCAATGATTCTCTACTTAGTTCTAAACAATATGTGGGTAGTTGCGCGATGTGTGTGGAAGGTATGGCGGAAGGAAGGAAAAGGAAATTGCGTTTCGTCCCGGGCGTATCTAGCAGGCCCTGCCTTAGACGCTGGGACGTTAGGAGTAGGACGAAACGGGTATATATATGAAGGAGTGGATGAGGGAGAACTTGCGAGAGAGTCGAGCGGTCGCGTGGCCCACTGGTGGCGATGGAGGCATCTCTGCAAATATATAAGCTCATAGTCCCTCTTATTAGATACATTTTGGATTCTTAGACATAAACTTTTCGGGCGATTAACACCAAGTTACCCATGCGTGCATTCTATACAAAACCTTCCGCAGCTCCCAGAATTTTTTGAGATCCACTTTGAAATTATGCAGGTATATTTTTGAAGCCCCGCATATTATGAAAATTCACAAAAAGAAAAATCGGGAACAAATTTCACAGTGGCTTCCCCCCTTGAAGGGAGGGTAACGAAGGGGCGTGACTAGGATTTCGTGTAACAGAATTAACGCGAATCCCGTTCTGAAAGATTTGCAAGACTGGCGTGGATTAATTTCCTGAAAGAAGAGAAAGAGGTTACCGCGGCATCGAGCGTCACGGCCTGCACGCCAACCTCAATTTTCCGAAAGCTGATAAGCCTTTAAAGAGGTTTTCGCCGAGATCCCGATCTCCCGTCACGAGAACGTAGCTTTGCCTGTGAAACGTCGCCCTTTAGACCGACGTCGAGGAAAATTACCGTGGAGAATATGTGTAAACACTCGAGCAGTGTAGTTTCCTTAAATTCTTCGTTTAGATGACTGAGGGAAATAAAGGGATGTTTGATGTTAGGTATTGTACTCTACCTGTTGCCATTTCTCGAGAACTCTTGTATTCGTCGCATTCGTCGTTCGTCCCGAAACAATGTTAAACAGTTGTGATTGAATATCGCGCTTCGAAATTGTGGAAAATTCGTCGAGGCTGAAATATGGTTGTTGAACGTGAAATAGTGGCGTTGCAGTGTGGGTGGAGAGCAGGTACTCGACGACACGTCCGATGTATGCACTCGATATGCAAATCAATTCAGCGACTATTGGATTCCCTTTACATTCTCGAACCGCCATATTGTCGGCCCAGCTTATCAACGTTATCGTGATTTCCCAGGTGAGTCGATTCTACGTGTGATTCCTCTCATCATCGAGGCGTTGCCTGAAATATTTACCCCTCACGCACAGCGCGACATCTTCTAAAAACGTATCCCTCGAATATGGTTGCACCTAAAATCTTTTCCTAAGCAGCTGCTGGAAGTGAAAGATCAACGCGACGGAAAATCACGAGTCAGAGCGAGTGGAGAAAATTCCCATCGACCCCTCGTAATTCCCAGCCGCTTTCTGCAATTACCCCCTCCCCCGTCGCCTGATTAATTAACGAAACGCAGAGAAATCGTGCCTCGATTATTCCGACGGAATTCTCGGCGGGCCAATTCAATTTCCCCCTCCCCCTCTCTCGATTCGATTATGGCCCCCCGGCGAAACGAGTTACGATGCTTCCTTGGAGGGGAAGCACCGAGGTTCCTCGACGCGCAGCACCTCGGGGCCACGGTAACTTTGCACTCTCTCCTCTTTCGTTCTTTCCGAGGATGCTGTATTTGATTTGGCTTTAACACGATTCCACGGCGGAGGCGCGACAGCCTCCCCCGATACGTAACCACTTCTGGCAGCGGGGTCTCGTCGAAACGGGGGGGGGGGGGGGCGAGTCGAGGGGAACTCGATTATCCGCGCCCCTTCTTACCCACCTCTGTCGCCTGCTTTCGCGGGAGACTCTGATTAATTCCTGCAGGAAAGAAATACGCCGCTGTAGGCTACGCGAGATGGAGATTAGGCCGGTCTAAAAGGATTGCCACGTTTTCCAGGGGATTTATCTCGTTCTGAAACGTCGGCCTTAGTTTTTGTTCGTCCCGACAGCCTCGTTGAGGGAAACGAGTCTCGCGTTCACGTTGGAGGGATTCAAGTGTAGCAGGATCCCAGGAAATTATGATGAATTCTTTACACTTTTCTTAGAGTCATCGAGCGATTTGGATGTTTTAAGTGTCCACAGCTTCGACTGTAGTAGTTTGTCGAGAAGATCGCACACGAATGTCTAAGACACATGTACACAGACACATGGCACCCGATTCTATCCCGACCCCCATCCCCACACCTTGTACCACAGTGTTCTAACCTCGTTCTCGTATTTTAATTTTTTTTTTCTCGTACACGCACCTCTCGGTACAAGCAAGAGTCTTTAATGATATGACGATGACCATGATGACATGACACGATATGATATGATATGATAATGAGATGATTAATGTGACCATGACCATGATTTCTTACCATGATTTTATATTTACTTATTTGTTGCACGTTGTTTGGTGCGTCTCCGTAAGCAGTATGACGCGCTCGCAGACCCACTGGCAAACCGACATTTCGGCGGCAAGGAATCGCGTGATTTTCATCGTCTACGTTTAATTGAAGCCTTGTTGGACTGTTTCATGCCCTTCGACAGCTCCTTGCGCCGCGAGGGCTCGTCTCAAATTGCCCAAACTTCGGATCGCACGCCTTTCCCTCGGGAAAACGGTTCCAATAGCTTTCACGCGTTTAAAGCTCATTGAAACGTGGGAGATTCGGGTCACAAAGCTCGGTACGCTTTCAATAAGAATCAGAGACACCGAGGAGAATTCGTCCGCGAGATTTATCGCTTCGTTTATCGCCGGTACGTCGCTCTCCGTCGCGGATGAGTCCCGCCCGCGTTATTGTTTCGCAGCCGACACCGTTCTTCCATTAAGAATCCGCCCGAAGGAGGATTTGCGCGAGTCGCTTCGAATTTCCACGGGCCGCGGAGAGGTCGCGGCGGGTCCCTCGGCCGTCGTCAGCCGCGGGGGGGATACGTCGAAAGAAAATCCACGGAGCTTCCGTCCCCCTTGGCCGCGTCTCGAGAGAATCTCGAGAATTAATTAGCGCGGCCGCTCGCAGACTGCCATTGTGCGTCCGGGAAATAAACGGAAGAATAGGTTTGCGAGCTGAAAGACGAAGAATGGGGTTTTTGAGAAGCGATAAGGCTGGGAGGAGCTGCGGCGAAGGGCAAGAATGAAAACAAAGAGACGGAAACGGCGAAAGAGCGCTGCGAAGGGTTGCTAATCCGCGACGGCCGCCGTTCGCTCGCGGAATCGTGAATGAAAATGTGTCCCGATCGACGCGAATCCGATTGGAGGGTGCAGGGGAAGGGTGCCCGGGCAAATTGCGCGCGGAGCACCCTCTCCCCTCACCACAAATGCCGCGTTCGTTGGCCTCCAGGCCGCTCGGAAGAGTCGAGTCGCGTGTCGCGCCTCCTTTCACCTTTCTTTCGATCTTCTTCGCTGCTTCCCTTTCCTCCTCCATTCTATTTCGTGACACGCGTGCGAATGCAAAGAACCGCGCGAAATGTCGGGTCGGCCAGTCGACCGTTTGCCGAGCGCTGGCAGTCTGTAAGTTGAGTTTAATGCATGTTGTTTTGTCTGTCCTTGCATGCAGGGATTCGGTTTTGTAACATTCGCAAATAGTGCTGACGCGGACCGGGCACGTGAGAGGCTACACGGCACCGTGGTTGAGGGCAGAAAGATTGAGGTGTGCATGAACATTCTTATACTTATATATATATATACATACATATATATATGTATACATCGCCATTAATTCATTTAAACACTATGTACTTATTTGCAGGGACGCGCGAGAGGCGCGCGCGAAATCGTTTAACGCTGGTCGCGCGCGCGCCTTCCGCCCAGATCAACAGGCGACCAACTGCCTGCTCCTGTCCTTTTTTCAACCACTAACATCATTAAAATGATTAAAACTTCACTTGGTAACATTCACGGAGCGTTGGTCGCCTATTTGGAACTGATCTATTTAGACGTTAAGCACCGCGACGAGTCGCGCTCGTAAAGGCCATTTTCCCTATCGATGTTGTAAGTCAGATTACGCAGATTGCTTAGATGTCGTTCGTGGGGATGCCAGGTATCCACGATTTACGAGCGCGAGCCTCGCGGCTAGTTTTAAGCGCAGAACGGTTCTGATCAACAGCTGGAGGACGGGGCTCGTGCCTCGTGGACAAAGCGTGCATCTTGATTCGCGTTTTGCAGCCACGAGGCATCGAATTCTCGAATTCTGACGGAGCCACGGTCCCTCCCCGAAGCGCGTCCATTATCTCGGTGCAATTAGTCCGGTGAATATTGCGGGCTGGAGACGAAAACGAGCCCAGGGAACGCGTGCTCTCGGCGTACTGGGTCGATCCGGCCGGACCACTCGAGATCTCGAGTGGAGCGGATCGATCGGCGCTCCGAGGATCGCTCGAGAGCCTCGAGTGATCCGCGATCCTGGCCTGCGGATGGACTTGCACACTCTGTTCTCGAAACGAGAACGGAAATATACCTTGCAACGTGAATCGCGTGATCCGATTTGGTGATCGTAACTGTCTCGCGACGATTTAAAGGAAGCCCCTTCGAGTACTTCGATTCTCCAGTTCTGCAATTCGATACGAATGATTCCAGGCAAGTTTGAAACACACAATGGACAAATGGCTCCGCCAGAATTAATCGCGGGACAGCAGATCGCGGCAATGGCGTTCGATAGTTCGCGCACGGATTGATCGAACGTGAAATTATGGAAAATTCTGAAGTGACGCTGATGCATCTGGCGATCTTTTATCGATCGACGCCTCCCGTTTTGCTCAGTGCCGATGCCCGGCGACGAATGGCTCGGTTTTGATCGAATAACGCGATTAATCGTCTGGCTACGACGTTGCCTCGGAATTTCGAGTTTGTCAATGAGCTGGAGGCATCTGGATAATCGAGCTCCCTTGCTTTTGGTATCTGGCTTTCCTTACGTTCCATTAACTGTCTTTCGGAATTGAAAATCGAAGCCGAACACTCCGAGTAGCAAAGCTCTCTCTATTAGATTCTCTGATTTCCCACTGACGATCAGTGAAGACTAACATTCGCCACGTATCTGCCAAGTACTCAACGCAACTGCAATTTTAATCGCATCTCTCCAAACACTTTCCCTAAACAGCATGTTAACGAGCCTTCCACTTGTCGATCGCCAGTCACGCGTATTCGATAGCTAGCGTCCGCACTTTCTACGAGAGGATCCCGGTTCGCCATTGCCGATCCGCGCCGCGACGCCTCCGCATAGACGCGAGCAGAGCCACTGACGCGGACGTACGTCGATTAAATCGAGAATGCCCGCTGTTCGGCCCAAGGGACAATCGGATTAACGCGTCCGCGTGGGTGGCGCGAGCCGCGTTGCAATCGACGAAGTTGAAGGGGTGGACGCGCTCGAAACTGCGAAAAAAAATTAACTTTGCAAAAAAAAGGAGAAAGAGAGGGAGAGAGAGAGAGAGAGAGAGGGAGAGAAAGAGTGGGAGGGAAAGAACGTGCATATACAGACGTACGTGCAAAAGAGAGAAAAAAAAAGAATACAAAAAGAGCCCAGCTTCATCAGCGAACTCGGCCAAAACCCATCGCTTTGGTCAGCGACGAGAGTAACGCAATAGAATGATACGATGAAAGACAGAAACGATGCGCACGCGTCGAGAGAAAACATATTGTGTCTGACGCGAGTCTCTTGTTGTCCCCTATAGAGTTCTTCTGCGCGCGAGATTTGGACAGAATCGCGGCAAAGATAAAGCGATAAGTAGATCGATAAAGTGAGAGAGAAATCGATTATCGAGAAAACTAATTAGACGAGAGAGAAATGACACGAAATCGTTGAGAGAGCGAGCGAGAGAGCAAGTAGAGAAATTGAGAAAGTAAACGGGCAAACGCTGAGCGAGGGACACTGAGGAGGCCAAGTCGAAAAACGATCCCCGAAGTGTCCGAAAAGGTAAGGATACCACGCGCCAAACGAGGAATTCGTTCGGACGACCAATTTGGAGTCGCGACGAGATACATCGCCTCGCACTGCCCGCTCTCTCACCCCGATACCACACGGGAATCGCACGATCGACATCACACGAACGCTTTTACTACCCCCCCTCCCCCTTCGATTGTTTTTTCACCGCGGAATGGAGCGCGGGCGAGCAAACACGTTCGATGTCTCGATTGCCTCTCGGGCGGCTGACCAACCGTCGGGCTGTACTACTTAAATTGATACACGACCGTACGGAGCGCCATAGCAAGCCTGCAGGCTTGGAAATATGAAGGTAGAGTCCTAGATGTTTCATTGTCTTTCCCCTTCACTTGCGGAAAGCTGAATGTCGCTTGTTATCGGTCAATTCATAACTCATCGGAATTAATTGGAATGAAACTCTTTTAGATGGCACGCGAATAAAGAGACTTTTAGGAAACGAGGTTCGCAGATATCGAACGGTTTGCCGCTTCAGGTCCAAGGAAACTTCTCGTCGCCGCAGATTCACGATTCGCGTAACTTCCCCCCCTCCCCCGCAATCGCGCCTCGAGTTCCCCGCGTTTCCGGTTCGATCTCCCACGCCGCGTTTCCGTAATGGTCCCGTATGCTTTTTCGCGCTGCTAGCGTTAAGTTTACACGTAAGCGAGGCGCTCGAGCGAGTACTTTCGCAGCTGGCCAATATAAACATTCGCGATCGCGGAGCTCTCCGGTCGCATTGTATGGAGTAATTCGACGGAGTCCGACCTGTTACTTTTTTATCGACCGGCGCCGTTGATCGAAACGGGTCGACGTCGAGGTGTCGCGAGCCTGATGAGGCTTTCATGGGCGTCGGGTTAAAATTAACAAAGCTTTAATGCCCAATTACGACGTTACACGTGCTGGGTCTGCTCGTATTTCTGTCGGGCGTAATAAGCCGCGTGGTAATTGAAATTTACTAGCGTGCTTTACGGGTTCGCGGATTTTTAGAGCCTTGAAAGATATGGCGGGGTCATTTGAACCGCCCGCTGTGGGGAATCAAGTTCGACGGCTCGATAGATGTCGGGCAAGTGTCTACCACCTATGTTCGTTCAGAGACACGGAGAATTATGTAACGAAGGTATTAATTCCGACTCCGCCTCTCTAGCTGGCGTTCACTTAGGGTCCCCGCGTCGCTAATCACTCGCATTCCAAGGTACTATTTGATGGTAATTTCGTTGGGCATGTCAAATATCTCACTTGGCACGCACACCTTTCTCTACATTCTTACGTACGTATATTCCACCCGTACGTGGCTCCTAGTGATGTCTCCCGCCTGAAACATTTTCCATCAAATATTTCTTCCCCTCAAATATTATCTCTCCATATTTGCCCGGTTATCTGATCGCTCCGCGTTTGTTCTGCGGGCACCAGCCCCTCGCCAGCCGGGAATTACCACTCGAACCCGTTCCAGTGGGTTAATTAACCCGGGGAGCCGGAGGAACAGGACGAGGAACGAGCCCCGTCAGCCAGGAAACTCCACGAATGGGTAGTCTTCCGTTTCACGAGGATTCGAATCGAAGGAATTACACTTATCCCCCGTTGAATAAACGGCAGTCGATGGGCGTCGCTGTGAAAAGGATTCGGGTCTCCTTGCCATCCCCTGGACGATATATCTCGACGGTGGGAAGCAGCCCTGGTTAGCGAGCTCTTTCAAGCCTTGCAACGAGTGCACACAATGCTCGACCGGGGACTACAAAGGGCGTTCGTTAAGATAATGGGCCTGCGAATGGGTGAGAGGGGAGTGTTGCGAATGGGGGTTTCATCCCCCTCGGTGAAAGGGTCCACGGGAAGTTTGAACTGGTTCAAGCACCGGTAGTAGTTAGAGGAAGGCTGATGTGGCCCGATACTCTTCGATTATCGAAGGTCGGTTGGCCTCGTTAGCACCTGAATTCTGCGTGGGAACATTGACGCTGAAGAAACGGACTTGAAGAGAAATTGGTACTGTCGCTAATTAGGGAGTAACGAGGCAGCCTTTCACTTCGAACGTCCTGGGAGCTAGCGGGGATTTTTGGACGAACCTCCTTCCGTAAGTGATGGATGAGTTCGGGGGATGGGCTTTGATGCGAACTGGAAGCAACCCAAAGTGAATGGGATATTATTTATAAAGGCGCAGAGAGCAACGCGAGAACGAAATGGGAAAAGCGTCTAAACAAGCCGAATGAATAAGCGATGAAGCGGATTGCAGGGAGGATCTAAAAACGTCCCGGATCGTACAACCCGACGTCGTGACAAATGATCGAGACCAGCAGGGCTTGGAATTACGTCGATCAGCCCAGGGAATGTAGATTAACGAGCAAGAAGTAACGGAGACACGTGGAGGTAAGAAGCTTCCTCGAGGACTCCGTGGGCGCATGGATTCCGGGTCACTGCGAACGAGGATGACACCGATGGTGCTGAAAAACTGTGGAAAATGGGAAATCCTGAAGGGAGGAATTAATCTTCGTCGGAAAGACTGAAAGAGGCTCTATAAAAATGGAGGGAATGAAAACAGCTGCAGGGCGGGCCAAAAGAATGTTCCTTGCTTCTAAGCGATCTAGAACGGGAGGAATACATAAGTTCATCAGTGCCAACTGAAACTCTTCCCTCCCCAAGATGTTCCTCTGCAAACCACGCGAGGAAAATGAATTAGCCACTGAATTGGACCACGATTCGAGTCCCTGTCCTATGTTCCAGTAGATGAAACTACCCTAACTAACCCATTTGTCTCAGTTTCCAAGAGGCTCCAACATCGGGGTAGCTATCGCCGGCACCTTCGAACGTATCGCCCTGTCTCGCGGTGGAATCGATTTTCCGCGCAAGCCGCCCAGGTGAAAAGGCCAGCAGAGCCCGAAGGTCGAAGCTGATTAACGAGCAACGACAAAAAGCTGCTCCACGGCAGCCGGAACCGCGGCATTCCGAGAAGACGGAAGTTCGCCGGGGGCTCCTCGACCTACTGGCGTCTTTGGTTGGCCGTAGCTCATGTACTCCACTCGGTGGCGTAACGACAGGTGGCGGTGGATCGAGTTTTCGGGCTTAGCAAGTCAAATTTATGCAGATACGGCCGGCTGCTGGGGAATCGAGCGAGGTTGCGCGAAATTTCCAAAGCTACGACCGACCACGCGACAACGCGACCCCCCAAACCTGCTGACTTGGATACAGCACAGCGAGGGTGAAAGATTTTGGCTGCGCGTGGGTTAAAATTTCGGCCTAAATGCCCCTCAATGAAACACGCTCTCGCTTCGGCGATAAATGACTCGCTTTCTTCGTTGGAAACCTCGCGATGGCGAATTCTTTGAATCAAGGAGCTCCTCTTCGATGGATTTACAGCAGGATCCATTCCCTTGGATTTCCAAGACGAATAAGGGAACCAAATTCGATAGCAGAGACCGTTGACAGGCCAGTTTGTTAACGAACCTACGAGCATTGTTAATATCAATTACGAGTGGAAAAGTTACGAATACAATGAGTCAGAACGTGAGACGATAAGATTGCTAATGAGGAAAGTTGCAGAGTGATCGCATCGACAACAGCGTAGCACGAATTCGTTCCCACGGTGACATATTTATTAAGAAGTTTATCCGCAGACACGTAGACGCCGCCCATTTTTTATCGCCGGCGGCATTCATCGGCCTTTCCTCCAGCCGTTTCGATTCGTTCCTCGACGATCTCTCGAGGGCGCGCGAATAAACACCGACGAGTAGCAATTCAATTAAACTCTGAGAGATTGAAGCAGCCCCGGCCGTCCGAAGTCGAAGGGCTGGCGTCTGAATAGCAGCTTATTATTTCTCCTTTCCGCTGCAACTTCGCCGCGATTCCCATCAGCGCGGACGTTATTTCGCACTTAGCTCGAAAAATCGATCCTCCAGTCGCGTTCCATGCCGCCTTAACGAGCCACGATTTACAGGGCGGGGAGGCGGAGAGGAGGGGGGGCAGTTAGATTTACTGGCTTCCTGCAATTCAATTCAGATCGCGCTGATACACCGGATTGGCCGGAAATCGTGGATCGTTCGTGTCAGGCCGCGTCACGAACCGGTCTCCGTGTTGCTAGCACGAGCCACGGCCACCCGGTATCACATTGTTGCAACGATATCTGGCTTCCTTTCGCTCCGTCGAGGCTCGTTTCTGCGATTCGCTAAACGTCGCCGACCTAATAGCGCGGAACGAGATCGGGAAGCGAGTCGATCGCGAACCCTATCAGGCACAGACAGCGAATTGATCGGCCCCGAATCGCTGGGTAACGGATCGACGTTATTGCGTCGGCGTCTATCCGCGCGAGGCAGATTGAATCTGAAAGTAGGATCCAGCTGACGGTTAGTGGAAGAGTGTTACGCAGCCACTGCGAACCAGCTGGAATCCAGGGGTTGCACCGTAATTTCCCTTGATCCAAGCCAACGTCATATTGCCCGTCGGTGAACGACGAGCGCGCGCGCCACGCTGACGGATTTATGCCCCTACCGTTCGCACGTGTAAATAGAGTTAAGCCGCGGCAAATCCAGCCGATGATTGTGATAATATTGTAGCAGCAGCTGCGTCTGACTGCGTCTGATAGGGAAATATGCGAGCGCGCAGTCGCCTATGGTGGTGGAGTCGGCGGGACGGGTTAGGATTTGCTAGGCTTGTTGATGATGTCCATTGCTCCGGCTAGTCTGTTTCGATGGGTTATTTACACTGCGGCAGAATGGACTGCGTGCGATGGGTGCTTAACCCGCTGTAAATGAATAGAAGCGGGTAGATGAGGGTGGAAGCTGGAGCTGCTTGTTTAGAAGTCTAAATATCCCACCAAGTAGTGTGAACTTTATTGTGTTCTCTAGTAATTCACACTTGCTCCAATACGTCGTATCTTCGCCCCCGTCAAGTGTTCAGAATTGCAATATTCTCGCGAGGGGATGGAAGACAGATAGCGTCACGAGCAGGGGAAGTCTTTCGCGAAGAATCTTATCCTCAAAGGGGGTATCCGATATCCAACAGAATTGTATCTGCATCTAACAAACAAGCAAACAAAGGGAGGATAGAGGAGCGAAACTATGATGTCAAAATAGATTGTGACAAACAATATACGCGCATATGAAGCACGGAATCTTTGTTTGCCATACGTGTGCGGCAACCTCCGCTCTCGACACGTGTAAATTCGTGCGGCGATTGTTTTGCAAATCACGGCACGGGCTTCACCACTCAATCCCCCTGGCCTTGGATCGATTTTGTTCTCTCTGCAAGTAAAATGCAATCCACGAACTTCCCGTATCTTCTATCGTTCTAACAGTCATAATTCCCCATCGCGGAGCTTAACGAACTGGAAATTTTCATGGAAATGGACTTTTGGGGTTTCGAGTTATCCCACGGGCAAATTCGCGGCATCGAAGTGCATTTGAATTTCGCGACTGTTCGCCGGTTGGTACGCGATTTCCCGCGTGGCAGTCGCAAATTGGCGAGATTAATTCCAGGGAATTTAATCGACGTCTCGAATGACTGCGGCTGTATTTACCTAGCGGGGGAAGGGGAAGGCGATGCCAGGTCCCCATGCAAATTTAAGTTCGCGACGCGATTGTTTTGCAAATTGGGGCGGCTGCGCGCTAACGACGCGCTATTGAGGGCTCTTCGATCTGCGCAGAACTTACTTCCATTGCTTATAGTTGTTAAAAGTGTTGCCCTGGTAGCCCGATTTCGCGTAAGAAGCAACGGACAACCAAGTGATATCGTTTCCATACGGTGAAACGAATCGAGAACCAGTAATTTACTGCAAAAGCGAACGACGATTTGGAAATTCTACAGGCTTCCAAAAGGCAGAATGAACATAGGTGGCAGAATTATGCAAAAATAGGCCCAAGGATCGTGTAAAATTCGAGAGGTAGTTGCAAGTGTATTCCTTCGCTTTGAGGAGATATTTTCCGCTCTCGCGAAACGGATGGAAAGCAGAGGGTGAACGGAGGCGATTTGGCGCAGGAGAAGGTGAAAAGCGAGGCGTACGGTAAGAGTAAACCGGCCTCGATAAAGAATATCGTCGGCCTGTCGAGAGATCGTCGGCCCTCTTTCGTTCAGCCAGCGACGAAAGTACTCGCGCGAAATTGAAGTAATCGGAAATCGACGGCAACAGTCTCTTAATTTTTTTTCTTTATTCCTGTTTCTTTTTTTTTCCGAATAGTCCAGGGAAGCGGAGCGTTGCGAGGAGGGTGTCGAATGCTTCCTCGCTTCTCATCTGACATATTCATTTCCTTCTCTTTTTATTTCTTTGTCGAGACAGTATTTTACGTTTAAATACTCGTAGTTCGAGATGATTACTCCCTGTGCTCTGCTTTCCTGGAGTTGAAGTTTGAATAGATTAAGGTCGATCGTTCTTGGTGTCCTGATGGATGAAAAGATTGCATTCTTCTCTGATGCAGTGGTTTCTTTTAATTCACGTGGGAGAAACGCGGTAATTTGAAAGATATTTGAGATGAATCTTACGTATTGGATAGTAATGATGCACGGATGGATTTGGTGAATAAAATATTGTATATTGAGGATACTAGAACGATCGATCAAGTATTTATATTCTTGGTACTGAAGACACAATTTCTAACAAGGAGGCTCATTTAATTGAATCAATTCAAATGCATTTCTTCGACATCGCCATTTATATTTCTTTTATTTTTCTTAACTTACTATATCGATTACCCTCACGTATCATCTTCAGAACCAAGAATTCGATCGAGCAAAATCTTCCAGGGGCACAAACAATCCCCTCGGATATTTCGCTCGCTCCTTTTCGATAAGTAACATTTAAAGCATTCCTTGAATTTAGACGAGATTTTAAAGCGGAGCGGGGGTCCCATCGATTCCAGCATTTGGCACAAAGCAAACCTCCAGAATTTTTCGACAGTTAACAGCGCGGGAACGCAATTCTTAACAAACTCTTTTAATGCCAAATGTAAAAAATCGGGGATCATTCGGTAGAGACACATACCTACCGAGGAATATCTGAATTCAAGCGAAACTTGCAGCTGAACGTCGTCCATAATTGCCTACAAAATGTCCAAGTTCTCGGGGGTAACTTTCCCCCTCGAATTGTCCTCCACTTTGCCAGTTGTTAACGTAGAAGCAACAAGGAACGACGCGCGGCTGCAGCAATTCTTTATGGGCGCGCGATCGTGATTCCCGCGAATCGAGATGAAAACCAGAATTCGAGGACCAGCACGAAATGGCAGATTCGCGAATCCGATCGTGCGTCCATGGACGCTCATCCGATCAGACGTGATTCGTGCGTGGCTCTTGGAATTGGACAAAATTGGCGTTGTTCGATTTTTACACGAATACCTGCGGTCCGACGGACACTCTCTTTCACAATTTTGCCATCCATAAAAAAAAAGAGAGAAAAAAAAACACTCCATCATCGCGACTCTGAGTTTTCTGGCGCAACTTCCACGGGATGGTTCGCGCAATTTTTCCACCGCCAGCCTCGTCGCCATTTCGTTTCCAAGTAGAGGTGCTCGATTTCAAAGTTGAGACGCAGGGGTTGTTTGCGCGTTTTAATCGATTAGCTTCTTGCGCTCTGAGGGGCGGTTTTCTATGGGAGAAGAGTGGAAGTTGTCGATGAAAACGTGGGTAGTCGCGATGGAGGAGTATTCCTGCCAGCACGAATCTCGGATGTGATCGATATAACTAATTGCCTGTGGGAGTAATTTGATGGTGTCTAACAGTCTGCTTTTGATTTGATAGGTGAACAACGCGACAGCGAGGGTGCAGACGAAAAAACCACCGACGGTACCCAACGGTAGGTGGCTGATATCTTTTTTTTCCTAGTTGTAAGCTTTACTTAAGAAGCAATGTGGGTATTTCTGATGTTCCTTTCGATGTACGAACAGCCGAATTGTAGGGTTAGATATGGAGATGAATTTGAATACAAATGTCTCGTGTTACTTAATTATTTTAACGCCTGGTAGAGGCGATTTATTCAACTGCAACAAACTGCTAAGTAACGAAGCTCGTTACCGTCTTTTCCTCTTCAGATCGCGTGAAACTTTTACGTGGAACAATGTCACGACGCTTCAACTGTTCAAGTTCGCTCCATCTCGTTCTCAGCGCAGCTTCCGCTGCCAAAGTAAATACCTCCCACACGTTTCAATTATTTCAACATCTCGGGACGCCCTTCCTTCGATCATCCACACTCTACAGAGTCATCAACGCTGGAACTCTTTGCTCTGCTACTTCTTTAATCCCACGAAACTTCGAACACCATCCATGCACTCAGGTTCTCTTCGCTCTGCTGCAGTAGTTATCTCGAATTATCATTCGCAGACATCGGTGTTCCGAGCTGCAAGTGGTTCTTCGTCGAGGGAACTCATTACAGTGCCTTGTTCCTCTTCAATCGTCCGGAGCGTGGATCCTGGACGCTCTCGAGGCAGCCTGAGCGTTCAGGTGTTCTTACATTCACGTTCTGTATACAGCTTCTGGCAGCAGCAGATAGCAGGGAGCCAATCGCGATCGTACGGTCCTGCCCTAATCCGATCGTCCGCGCAATTGGCTTTAATCTAAATCTAATCACGACTCCATTATGCGACCCCATTCAAATCGTGACTTAATTCGGATTAGCCGAACGAACGATTGCTAAATAGATAGTATGTACCGAGTTGTATTTGGCGGAAACTAACGGGGTCAGGCGAGCGTACAGAGGTTCTATCGGACAGCGTTCGCTGATCTCCCTTTTAAACTTCGACGATTTCTGTCGGAGGTAACGTAGAAAGGATTTAATCTTTCTCTATAATGTGGCGAATAGTTTCGAAGATGTTGCCGCGGATTTATTTTATACCCCGTTAAGCGTAACATACGCAGACCATTCCTATGCACTCGAGCAGATCCATGCATCGCGACTTTTCTCTACTCAAGCACGAGTCCCAGCACGGTTATAAATAATCGCCACTCGAGCAACAATGACGATCGCACGATGCCAAGTGTTTCCTAACTCGAGAACCGTTCGAATAACCTGGATCGAACACGACGACGGCCGACGAAAGCATTTCTAATTATAGGCGAATCGGTTAGCTCCTAATCGGTTAATTGACGCGTGTACGTTCGAATAGCACGGTAGAAGCTGGGGTCTCAGAGATAGAAAATGATCTGGGACTCGGTGGATATTAGTTACCAAATGTCACCGCACCCTCGGAAAGACTCTGTCTTACAAGGAGAGTATTTTAGGTGTCCGCCTCCGATCATTTTGATTTTTGGATATGTTATAGAGGACGGAAAAATAAGAAATACGTGTTTTTTTATTTTTCCCCGTTTTCATATTTGGGGGGTGAAAACTGCGTTCAAAGTTAGGGTTGAAAAATCATTTTTGTGGAATATCTCGAGAACTATTAGAGATAGGGGAATAGTGTCAATGGACGAATTTTGTGTATTTGAATGCGAAATATGACTGACTCACCAGATTTTCAAAAAGTCCATTTGTTTAAATAAATTTATTTCTTATTTTTCGGTCCTCTATAACATATCCAAAAATCAAAATGATCGGAGGCGGACACCTAAAATACTCTCCTTGTTAGTCGAAATCCCATTGGATGGATTAAAATGAAAAGCAAGGGTATTAGATTAGTGATTAGATCAACTGAGACATCCTCCAACATCAGACACTGTCAGGATCACGCCAGTGATAGGAACAGTTCCCCCACATCCATCAAACAACAAATACCGGTAGTTTCATCGATTCCCACCTGGTCGGCGCAATTCCTTGCCTGACCACATCACTCGGCGAAATTCAGTGCAGCATTCAGATCGCGCAATTATCTACGTACTGAAGCCCATGGCCACAGCCGCACGCGGCGAGATTAAGGTCGATTCAGACCGTTTGACGCGTAGCTGGTATGCATCGTGAGGATAACACCTTTTAATAGTTGGTTCGACAGATATTCCCACAGGTTTCCAGTGCGGAAACGCCACGCGTTCGCGGTCCCACTCGAATTCCAGCCCGACTAATATCGAACCAATTACATTTCGTTAATTGTGTCCAAAAATTATGGCACCTTCATCCTGCGATTTTAATATCGAGAACTATAAAGAATTCTCAGTCACCTAACGACCACTTTATACCAAAAAGGGGGGGCATTACGTTGAACGCAAGTGTTAATACCAGCGAACCCCGTTAATTAATTATAAGCCCCCGTATTTATTCGTTCCCTTTCTGTAGTATCTTTTCATTACAGTATAATAAAGACGCACATATCTCGAAAGGTATTACCATTCTTTCGCCCCCCGTCTGAGACGCCTTCTAAACGCTTGCGTCGCCTCTTCCTTTGTTTCTCGCGGGGACAAAGCGGCAAGCTAGACGGCAGCGTGAATATTCAGGCTGCCGGGAACGCGCGTATCGCGCGTCAGCATCTGGGAGAAAGGTTTCTTCGTTGCCGGAGATCTCGCCCTGGTCCCCGGCAGCTTTTACCATTAATTTTTCCACCCGCGTATCGACGCGTCGTCGACAAGGGACATCAGCATTTTGTGCGAGCCCCCACCGGAGGGAACGGCCGCGAAAATTTCATCGGAAATGGGATCGATGAATGCCTTTTAGTTCATCCGCGATATGGGGCCGTTCCATAATTCGTCGGTGTTGCGCGGCACAGGCAACCCCACCGATACTTTCCCCGTAAATTGTGCGGCCCTCGAACGGGAGGGTGATTATGGATTCCCGCGGCAGGGCTGGCTGGGAATAAAACGTAATCCGTTGATATGGAAATTACCGTGGGCAACGGGTAATGCCGATGAAATTGTGGCGGCCGCGTTATCTGTTATTACGGAGAAATTAGACGATGCCCGAATTAATTAAATTTTCCATTCCTCTGCACGCCGGAGATTCGTGCTTCGCAGTAAATGAAACGGCGACCGGGGCCGATTCCGCTGTACGCGGACCGTTCTCCTCATCTCGTTGCGGTGTAATTTGCCCGATTGTAATCGCGCTCGACCAGATTTCACACCGCTGTGTAATTTTCTTAAAAATAATTCGCGCTTAATATTCGCCCGGCCTTAGCGCGCAGCTTCCACGCCACGCTTCGACCCATTTCTGTCGTCGAGTGTTCCCTGGTTATTGGGCGAGGCAAATATCGGCTGCCTTCAGCGGAGTGCGAAGTAGTTGGGGGAGTCGCTGAATTTCTGGTGCTGTTTCTTTTCGACGTTACCGTCGCTGTGCCCTCGAACTTTCCAAGTGTCACGGGTCGTGATGACTTTTTCGGAATCGCGCGATGCCTTTTAATTCGCCTGCGGGCGACGGGTCAGAGTTTTGTTGGACAGCTCCCCCGGGGTCTTGGAAGGAGCTCGTCTAGTCCCTTTGCCAGCGTTTTCGCGCTTTCCTCGACGCGCCTGTCGCCTCGAAAGGGGACGTTTCCAAAGCGGATATTTCCGGATGACGGTCGCGCCACGGTTTCTCGAGTACTGCTCGATAATTCACGCGGTCCGTTCGGAAAGCGTAGGCCAGGTCGTGGAAGAATCGAAGAACCTATTCCCGAGGGTCAGGGATGTTATTCTAGAGTTAAGTGGAAGGCACAAGGTGCTCGATACCGGAAGGAAGAGAGTTTGCGAGGTCGAGAACTTTTGTAAAAGTTCAGGCTCTTAATCGAAGCGATCTAATCCACGACGGTGAATCATTCGCATGTGTGCCACTGGAACGTCCCACGGAGCGGCGTTTCGCCATGGAAGGCTGCATAACCGTTGTTTATCAACGCGGAGGAGAATTGAGATTTAAATTAGACGGAGATATGCAGGAGATTCCACCGACGCCAGATAGCGTGTCCAACTCTCGCTGGTCGTCCATGATACCGCTGACTGGCTGTGGGCGAGACCTAGGGAAATCGCCGAGGGGAGTTAAGATTGGACGAATAATTCGCCACCTTCCGTTTCATTACGGAGATACAGCCAGCCGGCACGCGATTTAACGATCAATCCTCCGAGCGACGTACGTCCGTCAAAGCTCGGCCATCCTAGAATCGCGACCGTCACGGCCATGTAAATCACTGTCCATTAATGTCGCGTTTCCTAGATCTTCCTAGACGCGAGACGCGAGCCTCTCTCGCCAGTGGAGGGAGGATGCATCAGAGACGATAACGTTGATTAGAGCAGGCGATTTTAGCTGATGAACTTTACACGCTCGCGGCTCGCCGAGCGATACTGCTGGGATCTGTACTGGCGTCACAAAATTCTAAAGGCTCATCGCCAGCTGGGCTCCTCGCGTTCAATCGTTTTTATTTGAAATTCCATTATCGGGAGCGCACCATCCGAATTACAAATGCCGATTGAAATTACCGAACGAAATACGGAGCCTCGCATAATTTATCCCCCGGGGTAGGGCCTCCGTTTCGACGTCGGCGATAAATCCCGATCGTTCCCGTATTCATGAAAAAGCCAACCGACGTATACATAGAAATTTACATTTATCCCGGTACTGTCTTTTTCCGGGGCCAGCTCGCGGACAGACAAATTTTCCTGCCGTATGGAGCCTATCGGTCCATTCGATGCTAGTCTATTTCGAGCTGTGCGTCAACGGCGATTGGCGGCTTTAAATTAATTCAGAAATGCGTTTTCGGTTCGATGGATTGGATGGGAGAATATGCAATAATGGTAAGGTTTTATAGCCGATAAATTGCGTTTTTACACTGTCGTGGATTTTACAATTCACTATCGATTCGTTCTTCTGGATTGGCTGGGCTGTCGAAATTGTGGAAAATAGCGGATAAAGTGTCAAAGGGTGAATCACATATTTCCCATGCTTTACACGTTCCACATGTCCCATATATTGCACACATATCGCGCGTCTGACATGTACCACACCCCAACTGATTCCATATATCCTACGTTTCCGCATATCTCGTGTATTTGGTAATGACACTTACGAACTAAATTGCTCCTAAGGATATGCTAGCCGGAAAGATTGGTTGATACGTTCCAAAGTGAGCTGAATGTTTTTAGAGTCAGTTTAGTAGTTCTTATACGTCAACGTTGTATGTTTATAGCGTGTATTTTGCGTAAATTAAAAAAACCGTGGACGTGGTGTTATAATTATGAGTCTAGAGTTTTCACAGTTCTTATACGTTTTTCATATTTCTAACAATCCTTTCATTCCCCAGATTGCCCATATATTTTATACAATATCTAATTTTCTCATGCAGTTTAATTCTCTTCGCAACAATATCTGTCACTATAGCTAACATATAATTGTGTTTTACAATGCGACCGCAATTTACTAGAAGGGAAACAATGTCACCATCTAGCGGTGTAACTTATTAAATAAACTGCCACTAGGCTATGCAACCTCTGGATGTTTGTAGCTTGTATATTTAGTTGCATATGCACAGGGGCAATTTCCTTTAATGCACTTATTAGTTTATAGTATTTTTAATTCATAAATTTAAAACGGGGGCACGCGAAATTACAGTCCTACGATTCCCACGATATTTTCACAATTCCATTACTCCCCTCAATATCTGCACATAGGAGACATAGTCAGATGGTATCAACAAAATGTCAGCATCATGAAGCAGTCTCAAAGTGTAAATGTTTATTAGAATATTAATTATATCAAAATCATACTATTCAAGAATTATCCACTTTATTGTTTCATTTATTAGAAGAACAATTATCAAGAAACCATTTTTCAAGTATGCATCATTTACAATTTACCTATTCAATAGTTACCTTCGTATGTTTTATACTTCTCTCTCACGCATTATAGCTATGCCCTTCCCACAATCTTCCAATAATGTTCCCACAATATTCCATGTTCTCTACAGTTTTCAAGATTGCACATAATCGTAAAAAGAGTAAACTCGGAATCCAGCAAAGTTGCAAACCGGATTTTCGAGCGTACTGAAATTCCAGCGTAGCTGCAAAATCAGATTTCAGATTCCCCACGTTTCTCAAACATGTCTCATACACTCGGCAGACTTTATATTTTTCAATCCCCTCTACGACCTACATAATTCCTAAATTTTCCCACATTTCCCACACTTTTCACGATATTCACAACTCTCACACTTATCACACCTTTGATACTTCCTACTTTTTTACCACATTTTCCACACGTTCCATGTCTTTCACATTTCTCACTTTCTTCACATATTTTCCACACTTCCAACGTTCCAACGTTACAGAACTTAAATATGGCGTCCCGCGAAAAGGTACAAAGAGACGTGAAGAGAGAGAGAGAGAGAGAGAGACGTGTAAGAGAAGCTAGCGCGACCAAAATTTGGCTTTTTGTGGGAAAAAAGTTGGTTTAATCGGAAAAATAAAGTTTGGTTTGGCTTTTGGGCTATTTAGAATTTGTGTGGAAAAGGAATCTTCGCGGGAAAAAGTCATCTTTGTGGTCAAAAGAGAGAGTTTAGCTTGGCTTGTGGACCGCTTAGAATTCTGAATTTGTGGGAAAAATAAGTTTTTGTGGGTTGCGCCGTGTGAGGAAATTTTCATTTTTGAAGATGCATCACGAAATTCTATCTCTCTTACAGGGATAGGGTTTTTTTGAAAGGCCGCACCTGTAAGAGAAGCAGATTTTCGCGCCGAACCTGCAAGAGAAATCGCGAGGCAAAATTTCGGGTTGTTGCAGATACAAGCCTTGCGTTATCGCTGGTCCCTATTACTTACCCGAATACTTAGCGCATTGTGCACGATCATAAGGCGACTTGTTCCCAATTTTAAAGCAGTGTGAATTATCTTAGTATCCATGAGACTGTCATATCATATTATGGGAAATAAATAGATGCATTTCATAGAGAATGGTTCCTTATTTTCACTAAAAAAAAATTCTTATTTTCTAATACACTGGCTTAAAGAGTACACTAATAATTAGAATAACAATACTTATACAAAACTTATATTATATTATATAAATTGCAGTAATAAATAACCCTGCTATTTTAATTGCTAATATTCGAACGAAAAAAAGAAAGTAAAGTAGGTAAGAGACGAATGTCTCGTCCACACCCACAATATATCTCAAGTATCGCGCTGATATCGACACGGGGATAATTTATTACACCAGGCGATATTTCTCTGGCGAAGGATTCCCGTCGTAGATGCCACATTCGTGGGAAAACACACTTGGTCGCTTACACAGGTCTGCTCCCACTCCCTTTTGAAATAAAAGGCAATCGATCAGCATCTCGCCACAAAGGGACAGAGCTCCTCTTGTTCTTTGTCCCCCTTTCCGCGCCATGGAAGCAGAAACTCTGCGAGCCTCGGCGACGTTCGTCTTCCAGAACGAGAATTTCCCAAGGAGATTCGTCCCTCCCCGACCAACCACGGCGTCCTTCCCATTCATTCGTTAAATCGACGGCCAATTAGGGCAAGATAATTGTAATCACCGCTCCTAGTAACAGCCGATTAATCGAGAACGACGGTGGACCGACAACCGTTGAAGCTTTCGACTATTATAATAGAGCATCGAAGGTGTTTCGGTAGAAGGGTAGTTTCTGTGGAGGCTTAAATATCTGTGGAACAATTAAATCTCGTTATCGCATGAGTTTATAAGCAACTAATATGAAAATATACAGGGTGAGACACCTAATAGCGTCCCTCCATTTCCCTTCCAATTCACGAATATGACAAAATATGACAAATAAAAAAAAATGCATTTCCTTTCCCTTAATACATTCGCTGTGCAGCACCAACGTCACACTCGAGTCAATAAAGCAAAGAAATTCAGATAACCCAGGGATCTCTGAGAACCCTTGGCCCTTTTATTACTTTTCAAGATCACTTTCTGCATCAGAGCTCCTAATTTATTTCCCTTCTCCCCTCAGACATTTCCCCCTGTCGCCAGGAAGGAATCGAGATTACGCTCACATAAAATGTAACTCACCCCGTAAATTTTCGCGTTTCGAGCGCCACCTTAAAACGACATCTTACCTTGAGAAGTATTAACGTGGACTCGACGGGTTTTGTGTTTCAGTATGCGTACAATGGCCAGAGGGTAGGTGCTTCCACGACGTTCCCGAGTCGGCACTGCTGAATCTCTACTTCGAGATCCGTGAGAATTGCCACGGGTTCTCCTGAAGGCGATGATCAGGCAAAGGCGGCGACACTGATGACGAGAGGGAGAGAGACAATCGATGGATCGACGCTTGTCTGCTCGCGGTACACGCGAGGGACACGCCGAGAAAAAGTTTAAATTTTAGTTTCTTTCTTCCCAACAGCCGCCAACACACCACGACCAAGCCAACAAAAAAAAAAACAGAAAGACAGCCACGAGCATAGAGAGTCGCGCGAATCGGTGCAGAGGGAACGGTCTCTCCTCCGATCCGCGGCTCCTCTTTCTTCTTCTCCTTTTTTTTATTTTTCTTTTTCACTTCTCTCGAATTCTGGCCCCGCCAGCGAGTTTTTCTCGAGGAAATTCGATTCAACGTACCGTGCCCGTCAGAGCTAAGTCGAGCCGCGTCGCGGCGCAGTAGAAAGGTCAACGATTCCCGCGCCCGGATCTTCAGATTTCTCGCTTCGTTCGGCATGCTCGCGAATTCTGGCGTCGAAGCTTACTCGATTTAGCTCGCGGGCACGTCTCGGCGTAGAAACGACACGGCTATCGTCTCGTTTCAAGGTCTAGCACTGACCCTTAGATGGTCCTCGCGACAAAAGGCACCGTTCTTCCCCATTACGCCCGCCACCCCCTTACGCCCCCGCCCAGCCTTTTCTTTTAGGGTTTTCGATGATTCCAGCTGAACCAAGGTGGGTGTACAGACTTTATTTACCTACAACTAATTGCTCGTCGTTGAACCAGCTCGCGAGTACTGTTCACTCTTCTCTCTTATTTTCGTTTCTTTCTTTCCATTTGTCTTCCTGGCCCCCCACGGCGAGGGTGTAACTCTCGCTCGCACCACGCCCCCAGATACCCACGTTTCTCACGCACACAGTGTTTCTTCCCCGTTCTTTTCCGCGGCGGGAAAGAGCAGCCCGTCGTTTATCGTGCCCTGGCACCGGTGAACGCTAGACAGATGGATCGTTGAAGCCGGAGGGAAAATTGCGCTCGGCGGAACGACGGGGGCACGCGTGAAATTGCCGCAGAACCTTTGGCAAACCTTTACGGGCCAGCAGTTGCTCAGAGCTTCGCGGTCTGCTTAGCGGAACGTCGGAGATTCTGGTATTCGT
The DNA here is from genome assembly GCA_963932335.1 of Andrena marginata. Taxonomy (NCBI): domain Eukaryota; kingdom Metazoa; phylum Arthropoda; class Insecta; order Hymenoptera; family Andrenidae; genus Andrena; species Andrena marginata. The sequence goes on from OZ010660.1 coordinate 11,451,322, forward strand.
TGTTCGGGCATCTTGGATTACACAGGGCACGGGGGGGGGGGGGAGGTGCAATTTTCCCCGATCGACGGAAAGAGGGGAAAGAAACTGGGAAAGTGTTCTGCGAATGATTTAGAGCCATTAGAAACGACCACGCGAGTAGTGTCTATCGGTCAGTGGTAGGTCGGCACGAGACAGAGCGAACCTCTAGTTCTTAGGTGAACGAATCGATGATTCCTAATCGCCACACGGCTGCACCGTGAAAGAAACTGCAGCGCGGAGCTCCCATTACCAGTCAGTAGAAAAAGGCACGTTTTCTTTGGCCTGGCGCGATCAATCTTCTTTGAGAACTATCGGGATCCGAGAGACAGTCGCGTCTACGAGGTCTACCTTCCCTCGAGCTCTCGCTGACGTTTCCACGCGTGCACCCGTGACACTTTAGATTGTAAAACTAGTGATAACGGAGTTACAGGGTACACGAAAGTATTTTAGCAACATATTCGCGTAGATCTAGATACTCATTTATAGTGACATTCCATGGAACGCTTTTGTTCCTTCGTACCGAACTTTACAAGCGTACAATTTCCATTACTTTTTTTTTTTTTTATATTACTTTTATTATTCCATTTCTCGCCGTGGCGTTATGTCACGCACTGATACAGGGTATTGTTTCTAGTGATTGTCAGAGAGTTACCTTCTAGGCGTAGACGGTGTAGCGTACACGAACGTCGAGAACTCCATTTACTGTGCCATTTTGTTCGTGATCCTGCAAATGGAGGATTTTGCGCGGTGTCTGGTAGCTCGCGAGTTTGATTGGTGGCCAGTCAAGCCTCCAGCAGAGACGCAATTTGCGGGATCACTGAATCGCTGCATCGAACGGTGCATAGAGCCAAAACTTAGAGAGTAACGGTATTATTCCGCGTGCGTGGATAAACTTGCACGTTTATAGACGCCTGATCAGGCGCGCATTCCAAACGCAACCGTTGGAAAGGCAAAGTGAAGCATCGCCGAAGAGCTCTCGGTTAAGTTTAATCGGCTCGGGGGCGAGTTAAATGTCTTCCCCCTCGGTGATCGGACAAGTGGACACGCGAGAGATGCGCCACTTTGCGTTTCTGGATGGTGGTTCGATTGAAAGAACGCCGGTATATGTGTGACGAGAATCGCGGCGCGACGTGGAAACTACTCCAATGGACTGTGGAGGAGACACAGGAAGAGACTGCACGTGAAAAGTGGAGAAGAATATATGTGAAGGGTATCGAGACGGAGGAAAGACTGCAGGACAAAGGGAAATTGCGACACGAGGTCGAAAGCAGACGGTGTCGTTTCGAGGAAGAGACTTGCGAGTTGAATAGAGCGGTGTGACGTTCCCGAGTCGTGAATCGTTTCAGTTCTCGAGGCTAACCTTCTATAAAATTCGTTGGATAACCGATGGCGTTCCTTATGCTTCGCGAGTGTAGATAAAAACGGTTGTTTTAGGCAGGACTCGACCTTTGTGAGGGAATGATTGAGACCTTGACACAGGGAACTGTTGAGAAATGTGCATTCAATCTAGATTTCAGATGTCAGAATGTTGAGAATAGTTTAGAATACTTTTCGATTTCGTTCTCTGTCCAGTGCCAATGTCTCAAAGAACAATCCACGTTCGCGTGCAACAGGGTATTGTCACTGTTCTTTAGAATTAGAAGAATCCTCGGCGATCCTGTGTGTTTTTGTTCGGGCAATAAAGAAGTCTTTTCTACTTTATCAAAACACGAAGAATTATCAATGCCCATCTCGCGGTTCAGCTACGTGGCATGCATCGTTAAAACTCCAGACTACCCTGCTTCATCTGTCTGACCAATTCGACTGATCTCCCCTTTCGTTTCTTTCTTTATCGAATCGCAAACGACATTTTGCTTCGGGTCAAAGGCGAAGGAAAGATCGAAGAACCAACAGAGACAGTGTTGCTTCTTGTTCCCTATCAATATTTCTTCTCAAACACATCGCTGCTGGGTCCTTTCGTTCTCTTCTCTCGGATTCTTCCCTACGTCTCGCAGAGACAATCTCGATTTTTCGTTCTTTCGTTCCACGATTCTCCGCGTTTGTTCCTTACCCTCCCCTCGAAACACCTGCGAGTCGTTCTCGCGCGGGATGAAGAAACGAAGGAAAGCTCGCAGCAACGCTTTACCGCAGCGCGGAGCTCGGATGATTCCGTCACGCTTTTTTGCACGCAGATCGAGAGGCGCGAGGCATCTCGCGTTCCGAAAACCGTGCCCGAGAACAATTCCCTTCGTTCGCAGCGACGGGAAGCCCCGCTAGGTCGCGGGACGAGAAACGATCCAACGGCGAATCACGCGATCATCGTCGGGCAGGGCGACACAGCTCCCACGATCGAACAAGTTCTTCGAAAGAGAAAGTGCATGCAGTAGGCTTTTTTTGGTCTTGATTAGTGGCGTTTAGCTTTCAGTGAATAACAGTGACAATAAGAGGCCCGGAAACGATTGTAACCCGGTAGACGCGGCCGCTTGACGTCGAGCAATGGACAATTCGCTAGCACGAACGAAAGCACAGAGTTTCAATTCTCTGTGGGACACGAAAGTTGGAGAAATTTCGAGGGCTCCGTGGCGCTTTTCCTGTGCCTCGCAGGCAGTTGATGTTGAACGAGAGCGCGTAAGATTTTCCAAATAAACGAGTAGATCGACGTTCAAAGTGACCGGGATTATCGAAACGCTGTTGCTCGACGGCAAAGGGTCCCCTTAAAGCTTGATTGACACGCTCGATAACGTATTTAGAAGACTTGTCACCGTTTGCATGCCACGTGTACTACCTTCTTCACGCGTAATGTGTTTTTTAAAGGCCGTTGCAAAAACGGTGTACTCTACCGTTGTTCTCACCGTTTTCTCTGTGTCGTTCTCCTGCTCTCTGTCGGCTCTTGTCATACACACCGCTGCTGTATAACAAGATCGTTGTAACCCTTCACGATACGTTGCTAGTCGATAGACATGCCCACGAAGAGCTCCGCGAGACGAGGATGCGGCGAGGTGTCTCGTTCTCCATAGACAGTTCCGTGGTTGGTACAAGCCCCCGGATATCCTGGCAAATTTTCAATGATAGAGACATAGTTCGAGCATCCTAACAAGGGAACAGCCTGGCCTAAGCTCTTGGTAGAATCGCATCGAAATAGTTGGACCGATACCTCCGCGCGTAACTCCAGTACCATTTTCAATTATGCCCAAAGCTTCTGGATACCTCTGCGAGATTCTAAATCGGTAGAATTCGACACGGTTTTCATTGGTATAGCCTCGCGGAATTCTCTTAACGATGTGTACGAATCAGCTGCCGCAAGAAAGTAGAGCAGCGAGAGGGTCGGTGTGCCGATGTCTCGGCCTTGCACGAAACTGTCGGCGAACGAGATACCTCGCCGCGCGGCATCATCCGCCAGAAAAGGTCAAGAACGCCGGAAGTGCGCGTGGAACGGACTCGAATCGGGGGAATCTCGCGGAAGACAAGGACGAGGGAAGAGGAGGATCATTATCAACCGGCAAGAATGTCCAAAGAGAAGCACGCGACCGGATGCACTCGGAAGAACAGCCGACTTTGCGCCTCCTCTGTACGGGAAGGGCGAGAAAGTGAAGGTACGGCCCTCTAGAACCAAACGAACAAAAACAAAACAGACAAACCGAAAAAAAAAAAGTACGAACAAAGAGGTCGTGGCATGAAAAGACGAGGAATCAAGGCGGATATAGAAACCCCCCGACGTTAATGGCACACGAATTAGAAACCCCCCCACAAAGTAAAATAAAATAAACAAAAAGACGTGATACACCGTAGAGCGCGTAGAACGAGGGACCGGATGTGCGAGGAGGCTAGGAGATACCGCGAGGATGATGATGGCCCGTGTGAGACGATCGACGACCAAGATCCTCTTTTTCTCCGGCGGCTTGGGCCTCGCCCTTCGACCGATGGAAATACCGGAACGGGGACCGAAGGGGACGCTGGCGAATGAAATGAAAGGAGAAAAGGATGGAGAAAGGTCGGGGGATTGTTTTAGTGTCGAATGCCAAAAAAAAAAAAAAACGAATCTCGCCTGTGCTAGCTTTTAGTATCTAGGGTTTCCTCTGTCCGGTGGTAAAAGCATGAGGTATTCTTCGTACGTAATAATTCCGTATGATTTGATTAATTTTTAGCGTAACGATTACTACCATTAACTCTCACCGCTCTCTGTGCCTTTTTCAAGTACCCCCTTCGTCACCATTTTTCTTTTCTCTTTTTTTTTAATTACTTTCTCACCCCCTTATCCCTGGACGATCCAGTCACGGCTGTCTCTCATCCCTGACCCTCGATTAATCGATTAATCCGGCCGGATGTCGCGACGCACACACTTGCTCGCAACTACACACAAGAATACACACACACACACATATACATGAGTCTCTAAAGCACTATCTATCTGGTTTGTCTCACACGTATCATCCTTCTTGTTCGATTAATTAACTGGCTGCTAGCAAATCTCCAAGTTAATCTTGAGACACTTGACTGGCGACAGTGCTGGGCACTTGAGGCGATTGTTTATTGTTTATTCGTGCTGATTGCTTTGGCGATAAGATGATCGTATACTTCGGATAAATCCTGCCATTGGATCCGTTACAAACGAGTGACTCACAGATTTACGTACGTTACGACAGGAACATTAGAGATGCTAATTTCACAATGAAAATGCAGTTACCAGAGACAATAAAGCGAGGCTAACAGTCATGTTTCTACCGCGATTGTAATAGCAGCACGTTTTATTAGCTTCCAGTTTGATACGTGCGGCGTAAGCGCAGCGAAACGATTCCCAAGTAGTACGAGTCAATAATTGGAAGGGCCACGCGCCAGTGGCTCCAGCGCACAGGCTTGGCGTATCGATCGTATGCTGAATCGAGTCACCAGTTCCGGAAAGATCGGCGTCTAAATTCTAACGAATTATTTGTGCTCGATGATCGAAAGAATTTCACCCAGCACTGTCCGCCATTTGTCGTCGAATCGAGACGGAGCAACTCGTCGATTCGTTTAACCGATTGCCCCACGATTAATACCGACCACTGTGGTTAAACAATAGTTGTATTAACGATCAGCCACCGACGGTGCTCGTTATTGGCACCCACACACGTATCATTAATCGATCCTCGATAATCCCCTGTCACGCGTTCCCGACACCTCTTCTCCTTCTTTTTTTCTCCCTCCTTCGCCACCCCCCGACCTTCTTTCCCCTCTAGCCACCCCCCATACTTTGATCCTGGTACCCTCGTTCATCATTCCCTTTAATACCTCATACGTATATATACATATATATATATACATACATATATACATACAATGTATAGATATTTTTTCGAATTGTTACTATTACATATTATATATATATAATAATCACGGTAATGCGCCACATATTCACTGGTTGATGACTGTCTCGTTGACAAAGGCCCGTACCTTGCCTGTGGTTGTGCTTGGTTGTGGTTGGAAAGCGGTTTTGGGAGAGAATTTTTTACTTGCTTCTTTTTTTAATAATTATTACCTTTTTTAATTTGCACGTCTCATGTCGTGGCCTTGGCTTGCCTTCATATGAGATTCACCTGTGAATACATATATATATATTATATATATATTACATACATACATATAATCTATATTGAATATGTAACGATGCACGTATGTATCCGTGCACGATTGATCTTGGCGTAACGAGGGACGAGCAAGTACTCGATGTAACGCGTATCCCTTATTTTATTTTAACGGAAAGCAGACAATTAGCCGCGAGATCGATCACGATGACGGATACATGCTGCATATACTATTATTATATTATAATTTCACGTGTTATGGTACGTCCGTCCTGGCAGTCGTACAGATTACTATATATTTACATTTTTGCACCTACGTACACGTACGAGAGCTGAAGTAGTGTGGATTGCCGGAAACGATCTTACGTTTCCTAGTGTATCTTACACGTACGTTTCCTCTTTTCGTTTCTCTTTTTTTTTCCTTCTCGCTGTCTCTCTTCTCTCCACCTCTCTTTGATTCTCGTTCCCTCGGTTCGGTCACTCCTCATTTTCGCCGCGGCCTGTTCCCTTTCTCGGCCCCCCGGTCCCTCTTTCGCCTCGCAACCTCTCTCGTACAGTTCTCTACGTTAATGGAGGAGAGAGGGAGAGGGGGTGGATAGAGGAAAGGGAAGAAAGGGCGAGCCGGTGGTACGCGATTTTTTGCCGGCTAATTGCTCGCGTTTTCAAAAGCATTCGCGCGAGAGAAAGCGTAATGAGGGAAGAAAGAAGCCCGCCTTCGACCAGAGAACGCTTCCTTTCATTTTGTTTTCTTGTTTCCTCCTTTCCGATTCGAACACGTAACGTTGTCGTTTTAATTAGCGCCTCCCGTTGCCTTCACTTCCGAGCCTATTCTAATTTCTTCTCCCCTTCTTTCTCGTTCGTTCGTTCGTTCTTCTTCTTCTTTTTTTTTTTTTTGGAACTGTTGTCATTGATTAATGTTATTGGAACGTGGCACGGTGTGTTAGTTGGCGAGAGACATGAGAATCAGTTTTTTGGCCGGGCGAAGGTTGCTGCATGCTCGACAAGTGCCGCCCTTTGATTTAGTGGTAACTAATTAATTCTCGTATCGCCTCGTTCGGCCGCCGATCGCGTCGGTCACGTCGCTCGCTATCGATTTTCCACTCGCCCTCGAGGAACATAGAATCGCCAGTGAAGCTTCCGAAATATCGCGAGCTTTTTTCAAGCGCAACGAGCGAGGGGTCAAATTTTTCAGAATACTACGCAGGGGCTTCGATTCTCCGAAATATCGGGCACGGGCAAAGCGAATCTTTCGGAATACCACTCACAGGGAATTCGAAGTTTACGAGGCACTACGCGCGAAGGATTCGAGGAACACCCAGGAACTCGAACGTCTTCGACCCGTGCGCGATGACCTCTATATCGAGACTGATAATGACGGACACTCTTGTTTGAAATAGCTTTCGTCCCCCCGTAAGTAGCATTCCGAATCGCCTGACCGCCGGAGAGCAATATTTCGGTGAAATTGGATCGCCGATTGACGCGCGCCGTTCGGCAAACTATACGTGCGCCGTCCGTAGTATTTTGAAAAAGGAAAAAACGTACACCCGGCCCCTCGCGTCAGCGTCGAAACGCTCGACCCCTTGCACGGTAAATATTTGAAAATCGAGAAACCCGCGAGCCTCGTCGCCGTCCACGTCGCCGTTTCAAACAGACACGAGTACATCCATACGTATACATAATAACGTTCACCTTTCTTACTGTTTGTTTAGCCTGGCATTCACTAATTAGTCTCAGTGCGTAGCCTTAATTAGTTACCGCTGAGCGTGCAAGCACCGCCAGCAATTAGTAGTCACCCCTCGAAAGGGTGCGCTTTTTCTTTTTTACTTGAAAGCTCGACTGATAATCCTTTCCTCCTTGGAGCGAGCAGAAAGGGAAAGAAACGGGCATACGCTGGCTCCTTCCCCCTTGTCTGTCGCTCTCCGGCTCTGTTTTTTGAACCGAGAAACGCCCCGCTGCTTTCAGCGCGCAACTGAATGATGTTAAAAAGAGGGAGCGCAACAAAATCGTCGTCGGTCGGGCGTCGTTGTTCCTCGACCACTTTTCACGGGTTTGTTACGTTAAATGGCCGCCACGAGGCCGAGTAAACATGTCGGAAGAACGCTCCTTCGGACTGTCTCGTGGGAGGGGGGATGAACGAATTGTTAGCCGCGACGGTGGTTCCCGACGGTTGCTCCAGGAAAAGTAGAGTCGTGATTAAAAGGATAGGCTCAAAGTGAAAGGGGGTGGTAGGTTCGTACTAATGGAGCCGTTTCTGTCGTCTCTGAGTTACGGGGGACTCGTGACGCGTTGAAACCGGGCAAAGGGGTGGGAGGTAACGTTAATTCGCGGGAGGGAGAATAGGTCTTCTTTCGGAATTAAAATAATAATCCTAAACGGGGAAGCTTAGATATGTGGAATTTATCGCTGTAGTTAGACACTTGGGAGCCACCGATGTTCCAAATTTTACACGAAAATTTACACCCGCGAGACTTAGAAACTCGCGTAAATTACAAGTTGATCCCTGTCGAAGGTACGCGCTAACCCAACGCGGGAGCTCGGATTGGGAAGGCTTCTCCGAATATCTGAAGCTCAGAGCAGAGCACAGCTGAGAATAGACGAAAGCACTGGAACTACAAACGGACGTAGTCGTCGTTTATATACCGCGTGGGCCGAAATAATCGACCAGGACTAAAGTGAAACACACTGTAGGCGAGTAAACCGACGTGACTGGACTGGAAAAACAGAAAACATAGCGCACCTCGCTCTGCCCGTACATCGTACACATACACCGCGCAGAACACAGCGTGTTTCGTCGGAATCGATATCGTGTACACGAGAAACGGATGTTCTACCCCGTGTATCGGCTCTGTAGCAACGTGTTTTACCGCAATCAATGACCGTTCATTAGGTAGCGTTTCTTTAGGCAGAGATGTGGGGGATGGAAAATGAAAGGAACAGTAGAACGGCTCACCAAGTTTTATGCTAATCTCTGCATCTACCTTTTTGCGTAATTACTTAACTCACACTGTATGGAGTACCACAGTACCTTTCTTGTTTTTGAATGGCTTTCGTACCATGGAACCATATGATACACACATATATATATATATATTATTATTATTAATGTTATTTATGGAACGAATCGTCTCTTAGTGCATGGACTATGATCGATTTGAACAGCTGTCGCGAAGTCAGAGCCGCAAAGAGGCGGCCCAATTTCTGTCCTGTCTGTGTAGCGAGATTATTGTACTCGTTAATTGTGAAGAATGCGTTTGTTGCTGCTTCAGGAGCAAGTTGTTCGTTCACGAAAGCCACGATCCCGCTGTTTTCCTGACAGTTCCGATGTTCCCAGAGATTATAGTCGAGGGGAACACGTGAAATCGCGCGAAGGGTTCTGTGGTTTCAAAGTCTTTCCCCCGTTAACAACTATCTTTATACCACGAAGCTCGACTGCCAATCCGAGATCACTGCGTCGGACTGTTTAATAATTTCCCAGAAGATTTAGAGATTTCCTTTCAACTTTCTACAGCCTCCGCCACGTGTTACGTTAAAGTGTTATTATACTCGCCGGGATTTTTGATTCAGTATTGCCCGAGACTCGCCTTTTAATTAACATCCATTCTGCTTTCTGAAAAGTTCCGTAACTCTATTAGCATGAGCCCGGGGATCTTAGCAAGTTCGCCTGGTGTGGCTGGAACGCGGTCGAGAATGACTGACAGTGATCAGAAGTTCAGTTTCCGACGTTAATTAACGCTGGACCTGGGCTCCGTTAATCTTCCTTGTAGGATTAAGAATTGTCGAATGATCGGGAGTGATAACAAGGAATTACTAAAGAATTAAGTAGTTAGAAGCCCAGCTTTCTCGGTATCAGATTAAAGAACTTATTATAGTAACTATCTATACCAGATGTAGCTCAATTCAATAAGTATTCTATCAAAGTATTAACAATTTTTTAACAAGACAAATTAACCATTTAGCCTTTTCCTTCTCAAACTACCTTCCGCGATCTGCTCCACCATGCATTCTCCTCGGAAAAGGAAAGAGCTGATCTCAGAGAACCTTTCGCGTGGATCCCTTTAAACAAGCATCGACAGAGCCCGAGCAGAATGTCGGAGAATTTAATTCCAGACTAGAAATGTTAATAGTTGGTTCAGGGTCGTTCCCCCTGTCCCGCACGTCCACCGTTCAATTCTGGTCGATGAGGGTCCGCCACCTTCCAAAGAGGGTGGCACCGGCCCTCTTAGAGCGACCAAAATTGCTGGACTGTCCGGCGATTACCATTAGCCCCGAGAACGTTGATGTTCCTCGCGTAATTGCCAAGAGGAAGTACGCAAATCCACCTACACACACACATACACACACAGCACACACACATACGTAATCGCTGTTGCTTTACTCGTGGGTCATGCGACTGTGGTTCTAGTGCATTTGACTTTGGTGCCCGCCGGGGCTGTGTTTCACCGTCTGTCGATGTATGCGCTCTGTTTTATCTTCACATCTCTCACCGCCCTCTCTCCGCCTGTCTGCCACCCCGCCAGCCCGCTGTCCTATCTCTCACCCACGGGGATTCATCCCTTTTCCGCGAGTCGACTCGTCGTCGTTGTCGCGATCCTTTCCAGCCACCTGAAAAGGAGGCGCCGCGAATGGGATCGAGATATCTCGCCCCCTGGAGAAGGAATTCCTGATCGCGAACCGAACATCAGCGATCACGTATTGCGAACAGGGTGGGTCGCCCTTTCAAAAGAGATTTCGCGGCGCGCGAGTCTTTCAGACGGTTCGCTGACGAGTTCCAGGAGGGACGGGCGCCGAAAACGCGAGAAGAGAAATTGTTTCTAAGCGCGTCTGGTGGCTCCCGATGGAGATTGCTTGGAATTCAAGACGCTTCGTCCCTTACAGGGAGTTATGGCGTGGCAAGGGGTTCCGAACGGCAAAGAGGGGGTCTCGGGATAGGAATAATGTTTTCCAATGTGTCTGGGGGATATCGAAGCAAATTGGTTTAAGTTTAAGGTGCTCCGGCCCTTTTATGAAGATGTTCGAAAGGGAAGCTGCATAGGGCTGTGGATAGTCGGTGGCAACGAGGGCGCAATACATACGGTGGCAAAGATGGAGGAGATCGGAACGAGGAATAGAAGAATGAGTTTAGAAAAACAGAGGCTACGGAAGGGTGGCCTGGAAAGGAGAGGAACAGAGGTTTTGATGGTAGAAGGGAGATGGATCGAGTGCCGCGGAAAGTGATGGAAGATATTAGAGCGGAAAATGGAGGGAAACCAATGGAGAAGAGTGACTGTACGAGGAGAAAGGAAAAGTAATCAAGAGATGGAACGTGTAGACAGATGTCGCGGAAAGCTACAGAAAACATTCGAATAAAAGAAATCCGATGGAACGAATACTCTGTAAAACAACGAATATTAGACAAGCACCAAAGTGTAAAGTATTTAAAACAAATGAAACCTCAATTACAAAAGCTAACAAACCGAAAGGAAATCGAGAGTAACTTAAAAATAGACTTGAATTGGCCACAGAGGAAGACCAGCTTCGGGAACAAAAGTCAGGCTCTCCCGAAAAGGAAAACTCTGCGAGAAAACCGGGGAGCCTGCAAAAAGAGAGTGAAATCCGACCCAGCGAAGGAGAGAAAGGAAAAGGGGAAGAGAGGAAACCACAAGTGATCAACCGACAGAAAAGGAGAACTCCAAGATGCGGGGCGAGACGCGAACCCTTTCTCGAGTGCTACGAAGAAGATAGAAAGGGAGGCGAAAGGGAGGCTTGGATAGAGAAGGCAGGGTGATAGAATTCGAAAGAAAGTGCACGGGAGGGAGAAAGAGCGAGGAGGAGGGTGATGGAGACGTGGATCCAGGGGTGGATGCTGGCAGCAGCGTTTATTGATCGCTCGCAGCAACCCTGCCAGCGCAGAGCCACCCCCTCTACACCCTCCGCGACCCCGTGGGATGGAGCCTCTCACCCTCCGTTTCCACCCTGCTTCTGCAGCCACAGCGCGAAAGCCTCAAAGCTGCGCGAACCGTCGAATAGAAATTCAATCGTATTAATTACTCGCAGCGCCCTGGACCGACGAGATGACTCTCGACGTACGCGAACCGATGTGCCAGACGTCATTGATTCCGAGGCATCATGGCGGAACCATTGCTTTTTCATCACTTCAAGGTTACGCGAGGCCCAGTCACCCTTTGCAACCACCCCTGCGCTCTGGCTGCGGTCGGATAATTTTACTCGGGCTAAATGAGACTCGCCAATTGTTCTGGGATGCTTGAAGAACAACCAGTATGAGATGTCACGACAGACGCATCTCTTGTTAACGAAAATCATTCGCCGATTCCTACACCGAAGGAAGAGCTTTATTTATTTACCACTAACGAGCCCTAGGTTTGGCGAGGCTAAATAATCTGCAAATTCGCGAGCGGAGCGAATTGTCCTTTGAATAAGTAATTTTGCAACCGGGAAGCCAACTTGACATGGTACTCGCTGAATGCGTGAAGAATTTATCGCGACACAGTTCGATTTTGTCCATTATGCAAGGGCCGTTGGTTTCGCTTTAAAAGCTGAATTTCCCACGAACAATTTTCCTTCGGTAATTCGACGACGGCCACAAAGGGAACTGCAACGGAATCCGTATGCCGCTTCCCCGTCGTTAATCGCTCCGCCCCTGGCTCCAAATAAATCTAATAACAAATTCAACGCGCCAGCTATTTGCATAATTAATTATGAGTCTATTCGAGCTTGTTAATCATTCAGCGTAATCGGGGATGACTGTCGACGTGCGCGAGGCAGGGGTAAAAATTTCATTGATTCCCTTGTGGGGTGGGGGCGTTCTATATTTATCTGTTTCACCGTTCGGGGGAGATGATCGCGTTTTTGGCTGATCGGCAAGCCACAGATAATTGAGGGATGGTTATTTTTGGAGGGAAGCTGCCATCGATGTTCGTCGGAACAAGAAACAACAAGATGATGATTTCAGACTTGAGAACAGAAATATTTATTCTACAACAGAGAATGATGATTTATGGTTACTATGGTACAATTTAACATATCTCCAGATTTACATTTGATGTATATAATTATAATGATAGCAAGTAAGGGTGAATCAGCCCCTGAGTGTTTCAACACATTGAATGCAGATGCATCGCGATGAGAGGGGAGAATCGTGTGCTGCGAGACACCAGCGGCACGCCTCTTCACCCTCCTATACGAGACCACCCTTAAATTCATTGACTCCCCAGCCGAATGAGCGACTCAATTATATTAATGACTCACAACAATATACCCTCTGGCGGCACTGGAGGTGTGGCTGCAGGAAAACCACTTGAGTGGATGGTTCTATCCCTTCTGAATTTATGGGGAATATGGGGGAGTTTGGGGGAGAAAGAAATGTTGGGGGCTCTAGCATACGAATAAACGCCACAGCAAGCCGGACAGACTACATCTGAGAGACTTGTAGAACATTTTAGGCGGAATGACGTCAAACTTTGCTCGGCGATTATTCACCATTACTAATTGGTAATTAAAAGAGGTACGAGAGTGTAACGATTGTTCCCCCGCAATAAAAAAGTGATATGAACGGTAGGGTGCGCAGGCTACTCGCGGTACGATAAATCGATAAATAAATACGGTCGTAATTAGCAGTTCGGCTCGTGTACGAGGGTGAATACGCATTGTTTCGCGAATAAATCAACGCCAGCAAGACTCGAGTCAATTAATAATGCATCTGTTCGCCGTCACGGGCGATCGCTGCGCAAGCATGGAATTTTAATGAGTAAAAGGAAGCTGCGGCGGTTGTAAACGTTGCGTTCACATAGAAATCCCATGGGGCTGCCACCAGAAAAGGACGGTAATGAGTTCCCCTCGAAATTGTCGAGGGTACCTCGGGAAAAATCGAGCGATCGATACACAATTGCAAATTGACCCAAAAACCCGGCGGGATGGAAGCCCGTGACGTAGTTGCAATTCGATTAATTCGGTCTGTCGAGTGTACCTATCTATCGAAGTTGATAGAATTAACGGAAATATGCCTACGGTCCACGGCGTGAAAGAGATGTTCTCGTAAAAAGGAAAAGGGTCGATCGACTGGATGGCGTGAAGGTTGAACATTCGTCTTAGTGATGATTCCTAAACGATATTTCCGTCTTCGTACTTATTTAACAATGCAACGATCACGAATGTCTCGCTCTGAAATATAGGCAATTATGAAATATGAAGCAGAACTTGTTAACGAAATTTCGAGGCGAAACTCTCGAATCGTGTTCCCTTGGACAGCTTCGTGGTTTCTGCTCGAAGATTTTCGCGACGTGGCGTTCGTCGGAAATTAATTGGGGAATGGGCGATGGAAAGCGATAGATATCGCGACAACGACCGACGACGATATTAGGTAATTAATCAGGGATACCCGAAATTTCATGAATCCGTATCGAAATGTTGTCCCTAACGAACCGTAAAGGCCGAATGTAGGGCGCAGACGTCCCCAGCCATACGCTAGGGCTTTGCATGAAATTTGAATACGCGATTTCGCGGCGGTGTGTTAATCCGTTTCGATATTCGGTTACGTTGTCTCTCGTGTTACTTCCAGTTCTGTAATTCGCGTATATGAATCGCAGAAACGGTGTCTGGTTGCTGATTTGTCCTTTGAATAGCCGCGATGACGATCCTCGGTGTTGATCATGCAATTTTCCCGATGAAACCAACCGATCAATGTTCGTGATTTGAAGATGACACTTTGCGATTCGGCAGGGGCTATTCCGATGAATTTCAGAATTCTATCGTCGTCATTTCTTCATTCATGGGTAACATTCGAAGGAGAAATATAAGAATTATAAAGGTCTCGAAGACTATTGGTGAATCTAGGTAGTTTTAAATATTCATTGAGAGGAAAGGAAGGTAAAGATGAGTGATTCGATTGAATCGAAGCTATGATAATACTTGGTAATTTAATTCTCCAGAGTATATTCGGGAATGTATACGAAGACAGAAAGCCTGAACTTAATTTTACACATTTTGGAAGCACTTTCCATTTAGAAGAAGAGCTCGCTAACTGACACCAAAAATGCCAAAGTGAAAACGATTCCAATACTAGTAAATCCATTAGTGACCGTGATTTTTTGTCTCCGACACAGTAGCAATTAAAAACGAGGTGCAACAATACCAATCAATTACCTCGGTTTGCTAATTGACAAATGGCAAGAATTCACGAGTCACTGAACCAGGTTCCTAAGCGACGAACTGCCATTGTCAACCCCTAATCAGTACCGTGGAGGCTAGTAATATTCCAAATTACCCACGCGACCTCACTAGACCTTTGTGAACAGATTTCTGAGTGATAGTAGCGCAAGGTCCAGACTATCCTCGGTAATATCACGGTAAAATTGGAGCCAATAACCCAAGGGTTGCCAACGCTTGCGAATACAAGGAAAATAATGATCCACGGTGGCTGATGAGGGGTTGTTCGGACGTGACGTAAACGATTATCCTGCTAGCAGCTAAACGATGCAACCAACTAACAGTTTCTGACAAAAACAGGATACAGGTTGCCGGCCATGCCGTGGAGCTGGCTGGGGGCGGCGGCGCCATCGGCAGCTGCAGCTGCAGCGGTCGCCGCGGCCGCGGTGACCCCATCCCCTGCAGCTGCACCGCTCGTCCTTGCACCCAGGGCGGCGGCGAGACGAAGGTACAGAGACTTCTAATAATCCGAGCCAGAAGTGACGCGAGATTGAACGAAACCACCAGCACGACACCCACCCCCCAATCACCTTCTACAACCCTTTCTTCCATGTTGCACAGATACCTTCCAACCCCTTCATTTCGCGGATACACGCGTTTCGAGGGAAATGTCTCTCACGTCTATTCTGTGATCCGATCTAGGATAAAATAACTTTCGTCGGGTATTTTTCTTCAAACGGGGAATCGGTCGGTGAAGACTTCAGATTGTACGAGGTGGAGCACGTGTCATGGATCGCTCAAGATAGTATCTTGTAGCGATTTCTTTTGAAAGTGAATTTTGATGCGTTTGATTGGATTCGAAGGTTAATCGGAGAAAGAGCATTTGCTGATATCTGTCATTGACTGCTCGGAAGTAAATTAGTCCATAGAATTCACTTTTGCAAGGAATGCCCGCTCAAGATATTTTACGTCACCGTACCACGTGGTGCATCCTCTAGAATCAGCTGCAATGGAGCTATTCAATCGTCGGATTCCTCCTTCGCGAGCCTAAGTTAGCTTAGGGCTTTCCACTTTTCCTCTGCACGCGAAAAAATCGACGTCCCCGATTGTAAGCGAGAGATTGCCTCTCCCAAGGGCCCAAAGTGGATCCCATTTCCCCTGCAACGGAACGCAGCTTTTGTCCTCTGGACTTGACTCGGCACGACTCCCGACTGTCTAGAGATTCCCTGGACGAGGCCATTGTCGTGAAAGTGTTCTCCACCGCGGATTAGTTACCATTACCCACCATCCACTTAATTACCGATCATCGGCCGATCACCAGGCGCGTGTTCGCCAACGTGAGAAATTGCCCCTCGTAATTGGAATGGATTAATTGAAAAGATACCCATTTTAATTGCGTAGCAACTCGTCGGACACCGGGGCCCCAACTAGAATTCTCAGATAATTGAAGCATCTTCGACTTCCAAGGTCTTTGAACCATGAGAGATACGGTTTCTATCTTCTTCCTCGATCTGATGAAACGACATGGCCCTGCTTCAGTTCGAAGCTTCAAAATTTTCTGCAAGAATACGTGGCTCGTGAAAAATAAAGAGGCAATCTCTTGACAAACGTATCCCTAACCATTCCTCCACTTCTTCTACTTCCTCTTCGAAGTTTCTTTCCAGTTTTACTACTCTAGTTTCTCCGCCCCTTCCCGACACGATTGTTACGTTTTGTTCACTGTTCGTTGTTACAACGTGGACGATGATAAACAGCATCGAAGGGATCGTCGGGTTTGCACGACCGGAACAGAATACATACACCGGAATCCCCTAGCAGACGCTAAAACATTGTTGCTAGCTCATCGAGCACAGTTTCTTTTGCTGTACACTGTACGTCTTTCACTGATCACCCCTTCAAACCTCCCCCTTTTCTCATTCTCTTCCTCTCTCTCCTCTCTCTCTCTTTCTCTCCTCTCTCTCTCTCTCTCTCTCTCTCTCTCTCTCTCTCTCTCTCTCTCTCTCTCTCTCTCTCTCTCTCTCTCTCTCTCTCTCTCTCTCTCTCTCTCTCTCTCTCTCTCTCTCTCTCTCTCTCTCTCTCTCTCTCTCTCTCTCTCTCTCTCTCTCTCTCTCTCTCTCTCTCTCTCTCTCTCTCTCTCTCTCTCTCTCTCTCTCTCTCTCTGAGACACGCATTATCGATGGTCCTTTCACGTAATTAGCCAATCCTAGACGCCATTTAGGGCGGCGTTCGCGCGACCGATTATCGATCTGTGGTCGAAGGCAAGCTCTTTCGTTCTTACGACACGCTCGTGCTCCGAATTTTTCTATTTTCTCTGATTCAGATTAAACGATACGAGTAAATGTTTGATAACAGGAGAATTATAATTATTTGATAGCCGTGGAGAAATTCTCCACGGTTATTATCTTTAGTTTAAATTTCTTTCACTGACCAGTTGCTTACGCGTGTAATTAATTACCGTTAATCGGGGAGGCGATAGATGCATCGACCACCATCGAAGTAAATTAGATGTAAAATTGGAAAAGGAGAGAGCGTTCTTGTAAAAGATAACTACTTAGACCTGAAAGAGCTCGACCACAGATCCAATGGTTGCGCTCGATCACGTTGTTTGATGATTTCTACACCACCCCTCGAGATCCTGTCTTTTGGAATGTGCCTGCTGTAAATGCATCACTGCTCTAGTCTTGCTCTTGACGCACCCAATTATTTCCACAGCCGGGAGTGAGTGACCGGCTCGATAACCGTCCGACCTCGACGATCGTTAAGTCTCGCTCGAGATTGCAGCTAACATCACTTCGTGCGACACTTGCACGGTAGTTAATCATCCCCCGTTGTTGTTGTTGTTGACTGTTGACTATTGATTGTTGATTGTTGTTGTAACTGTTGCTCGTTGTGCCCAGTTTTCTAGCCTAACCAGCAATGCTAGTTTGCCTTTCCTTCGTGACCAATCGCTGCGTCTGTTTCCTCAAGAGATTCGAGATATAAACTGTAATAGTTCTCGGTGCGTAGAATTACTTTTATAGAAAGATACGAAATTACAGTAAAGATCGAAGATGAAAATAGTAGAAGCGCGCCAAGACTGCTTGATCGCCAGTGAAACCGAATTGCAAAGGTAACTTTATGAGACAAGTCAGTGTCGGATGGACAGAGCTTACGTAAAATAACTGGTAGCACTTCGCTACCGTTTTTCGTTGTAATTCTCGGGGAGAGAGTTACGCGCGAGAGAAGATCGAACGAAGAAGCGCGCTGTTTAATCTCTCGGAGACAGACGTAGAGCGTGGAACGCAGAAACGCAAAATAGAACCAGCGACGTTAAATTGCTGAGCCAAACGAGGCGGCGGCGCAGACAAAAGGTAGGCAGAAAACCATCAGCTTTTTTATTGCTCCGTTCGTCGGGATCAAAGGATGGGAATCGGTCGATCGATCGAGGCTCCAACGCTCGGGCGCGTGGACCCGCTTCCGGGACCCGAAAGAGGCGTCTTCAAAGGTTCCATCAGAGGAACCACCGCGTTCGAGAGGCGATTTCTTCCTAATTGTTGCTCGAACAGTCCCTGGAAATTCCTCGCCGAGGCTCTCGAGCGTGGAAACCTCGCTCTTTTCACGAGGGACCATCCATGTCGGATTGGAAAAGCTCGATTTCACTGAGAACTCCAGATCTCGAGCACGTCTCATCAGACAGATTTGTCTCTCGATCTACTTCCCTTCGTGGAAACGTGAGATCGCTTAACTCCGCGATCGTGGCTTTATTCAAGATTGAAAACTCGAAGAAAATTCTAAAGAGCTGTAGATCCTTTGGACGCACGTTTCGTCCTTTCGAATGTAGAGACATGTACAGATTTAAATTCTGCAATTCAATTCAAGTTTCTGGATAGAGCAAAGAACGTTAAGAGATTGCTTCTTCCGTTTGACGTCTATCAGCAGAGATGCCTAAATTCCCAATTCCCTTTCATCCCTTTGTTTCTCATCAGAAATACTCAAGAATACTCAGAATTCTCGTAATCAGCTGTTCAGCCTGCCCCTAATCAACAATCTCTTCCTTGCTCAAACGATACAGATACCACAAGATCACATAGATCAAGAAACACGGCAACAGAATGCCAAAAACAACGCACGTGATCATCCTGCAACTAGGATTATCGCAGAATCGTTTGAACTTAGCCAAGTAGCTCAGCTCCTCCGGCTCCCTACGTCTTTCCCCAAGCTTCTCCGGCATCGCGAACGTAACCGTGGATACTTTAGGCTTCGTCGAAACGCTGCTTCTCATGATCGACCTGGGCTGCTGCACTTCGTTCGCAGATCGCGTGGCCGACGTCGAGGGAGCATCATACTGTTTCTCGTCGCCCCTAATGTGTTCCCCGATGCGTATGGGACGATCACTAGTAAGTGGAGTGGTCCCTTTGTGGGTAGACGTGGTCGGTTTACCCTCTATCTGCGGTTCGATCGTATCTCGAGGTGATTGGTGACGCTGCAGCCACTTCTCGATTATGCATTCTGCATTCCGGTCGCTCGATCGCCCCCGGTACCTCTTCCAAAGGAACATGTACCACTTTCTTCTCCTAGACACGGCTAGATCTGAATAGGTAGCCTCAGCCTCCATCTATCTTCTTGTGTCGCCCGTCTATTCTTCAACTCCTTTCTCCGATCCAAGCACACGTGACGTCGTCTCGGGCGTCTTTCCCTTTACTGTCCTACAGTCATCAGTTCCAAATTGGAGCAGGTGTCCTCTTGCGTGAACGGACACTGGTGTCTTCTTTGGCGCCTCGAAAAAGGATTCTGTTCGAAACGATGCCACTTTTTGGCAACAGCAAGACCACCCTTCCACTCGTTCAAATTCCCTGAAATTCGATCTGAGCGTCAGACCGCGTGCTTCTCGCTTCGTCTCGTCGCCTGCCATGGGGAGAAGCCAGAACCTGGACCAGCGAAACGGCCATGGCCGAATCGAAATTACCATGTACCAAAATGAGAAGGTAGGACTGCATCGGCATGTGCGTGTCTGTGTGTTGTTGCAGCCGCAGCGCTCAGAGGAGTCGCCATCCAACGAGGAAGAGTGAGCGCGGCCAGGGCGGCGTTCCCGACTAGTGCAGCCGCATTGGCCCTCGCGAGGAACCCAGGGCCGCTCGCAGCCGCAGCTGCGGCCACGGCCCTGCATCCCTTCGCACCTGCGTAAGTAGACGGCCACCGACCACCAACAACCACCGCGAGCAATCGCTGGTCGCCTCGTGCACCGATTGTCAAAGCTTTAACAAGTGTTTCTTCTATTCGACGGCGGGTAACTCGAGCGCGAACGCTGGCAACGATGCCTCTTCAAGGTGGACGAATGCGCTACGTGTAAAGAACAGAGATTAGATTAATTTTGGATACTAGTACAGTGTAATTTCTACACACCGTGTGGTTCACTGCTAAAATTCCTGACTTTCCAAAACAGATGTCCAGTTACGATGTCTAGTTCAGAGAAGATTTACGTTTCAATTGCCATCTGGGGCTGGCTAGTTGATTTTTATTCGACACGCGAACAAAAGTCTGCCGTTTTTCGTCCAGTTCCCACAAGATCATCGAGCGCTGTCGAAAGCCAGCACGTGTCGAGTTACCCGATGCAACCTGCACGCGTTTCGTTCTCGTTAGCATGCCTGTCGAAATCACTGCACCAGCATGCAAACGATCTAACCTATGCGCGACGAGCAGCGCCATTTTTCCTCAGAGAGAGAGAGAGAGAGAGAGTTACCCCGATTGCTAAGACCCTTTTGAATCAATGGGGACGGGCTTTTTTCAGCGATCACACGGTGCACTTCTTGTAAAACGCGACACGACGATCGAGTGAACGATTGATATGAAGGAGATTCGAAAAGGTGGTTGCCACAGGGTTGTAATGAAAGATCGTGACGTTTCTGACGTGGCTTCGATTGATACAGACTTTACAAATTACTGACATCTTTGGGGCTCTCGGCGAAATAGAATATCGTAATTTTTAGTTACTTCGTATTTTGCAAACGATTTTTTTTTTCATTTCTTCTCGTTCTAAGAGGATTTACAATTAGTGTAATTTTTATCGTGAATTCGAGGTAAAGTGCGTTTTAATGGCCACGAATAATTCTCATTAATTAAAGAATGAAGATGAAAGGGTAGCAAAATTGTCGAACCACCGGTCGATGCATCGTTGCGTTGTTTCGTCATCGATCAACCGCGGAAACTTTATTACTTACGGATAAAGGCAACGTTGCCAGGTATATAACTCACCGATGCAAGTTCAGTGACTCGTGACACGTCAGAATCGTCCATTTTGCATTCGATTTCCCCGACCTGTCGCCGATCGAGGTTCACCAATCATCGTGACGCGTTTTCAGACGAAGACCAGGGACACGACAGTCGTGATTTATGAATTTTTGTTGACTCTACTGGAAAGCCTGGATAACGAGTAACGAATAAAGTTAACGAGGGTTGACAATGATGGACGAGAAACTTTAAAAAACCGCCTGTGTAAGCAGTCGCGTCTTGGTCCTTGGTTCGATTTAAAGAAACTGGAAGCAAGATGCCGAGACACGAACGAGAGATATTTATTCGAATATCTGTAGAAAGAATCTGTGCTGAAAGTAGCCTTTGATCATCGATGTTCGGTGCAATGCAATTCTTACGCGGCGATCAAAGGAACAAGGTTGATCAACTCGCGGAAATAATGTTCCCGTAGGATGGGAAACTTAAATCGGACCCTTCGAAGCTGTGTTGTTGGTAATCGTACTCAAATCGAGTTTCTAGAAATCTAGAAAAGAAGAGGCGAGGATCGAATTCCATTGCGAATATCGCGAGAGCAATTGTTCCTTACATCTGACTTTCCTGACTTTTTCGTTCGGTGAAATCTCGATTCGATCTTCGCGCGACTGCAGAATCGACGAGAAAAATGGACGACCAGCTCCTTCTCGTCGATCGAACTTTCGGAACTATCCGGCAGACTTATTTTGTACGGAAATGAATTCGTAAGCTCGATCGACGTGCTCTCTGCAGGCATTCAAATCCCTAAGACACCAATTAATTTGCAATATTTATCCGCTTTAAATGCCTGCTTGACAAGCAGGAGCTGGCAATGAAAAAAGTTGAGAGGAAAAGACGCGAGTATTTAAGCCGGAGTGAAAGCTGCGGGCTAGAAGAATATCAAAGCGGAGGGGAATCGATGTGTAACTAAACCTGATGATTTTTGTTTTGCAGCGTTTATTACGACCCGTTCCTAGCAGCACACGCAGCGACGCAGGATCCCAACTACAGGCTGCAGGTGAGAGACGACGTTTCCTCCTTGATTTTCCCTCGGAAATTGTCCGCTGCTGCTCTGTTTCCGTTCCCGAGCGCCGACGAATGAGTTTTTAATTAAATCGAGCAACGCCATCCCCCGAGGCAGATTGAAACGTCAGCGGGGGTTAATCGATCACCTTTTCAGACGCTGCCGATAGATTATCGGGAATTAATTGGTAAACGAACTTACTTGATCACGAGCCTCCTGTCGGTTTCCCCGGATCACGGCTGAGGTGGAAATTAAACGCTCTCGGTGGCACCGAAACCTGAAATTTCGTGAAACTTTTATTAAGAAATTATGCTGCCTTCGTGGACTCAATATAGATTTACCTTTGGCGCGAGCTATTATATCGCATTGCATTAATTATTTATTATCAATTATTAATCGTGTAAGCATCCTATCGAACGATTATATCATTAGCAGAACATAATACTTGCTTCTCAGTTAAGAAATTTCAAATCAAAAGTGACCGATCGATAATTACTAAAACCTCGACCGTTTTGTTAAATTCAAAAGGGATCCAAGAGTCCAGTTCCGATTATTTTCCATTCAAACCGTTCGCCACGGGAATGTTTCTAACGAGGGCATATAAAACCTTGTTCCCCTGTGACAATGGGGGAACGGGAAACGGTTCTCGATGAAACGCGACGAAGATACCCCAACAAAAAAGTGCATTGTTCGCCCCTTAAAAGGCTGGCGTTGAATCGAGGCGTCGTTGATCGGCGCTCGCGGTACGCACAGAGAGGGAACAGAGCGCCGGGCGTTCGAAAGAAAGAAAAGAGAAAACGGAGCAGAGAAAAATATAAAAACACCCACTCACACTTACACACAGACACGGAGGAAAAGAAGGCACAGAAATATTGACTAAAGTCTGCAACTGTTCCGGACCCGTTTAGCTGGAATGGCCTCAAGCAACAGCTGACGTTAGTTGACACATTTCGCCAGGCTTGCACACACGTGAAACGCAGAGAAACCGATAACAATTACGCCATTCCTATCTCGTTTTCGCATTCTCTCGTCTGTCGTCGTTCTCGACCTTTCTCCCGCCTGCGTCTCTCTTCTCATTCATTCTCTCTCGTTTCCACGGCCACCGCCCTCGCACTTTCTCCGGCCGCGAGAGATCTCCGTGGAGCTTTCTGCGCGGGGATCGGAAGGAGCGACCGGGAAATGATTCGCTAAAAGAGATACGGTGGAAGCAATGTATAAAAAGGGCGCATAGGAAACGGGATGCCGACAGCTATCGTTTTCGAGGCTTGCTCGTCAACCCGTTCCCAGCTGCGCTCGATCCGCCGAGCGGAATGGAAATTAATTTCGAGCACGGCTGTGTTCATTTTGCGAGGCCGCTCTCTCGCTCTTGTTTCCGCGTCGAAAGAGCGGCGACACGATGCCAGATACGAAAATCCAGCCCGGTAGCGTGGAAATGAAATATACGCGGAAAATTTCACGCTGGATCTGGCGCCCTTCTTTCTTTTTTTATTTTGCGTTTCCGTGGGGCGCTGTTTGCGTGGCAGAGAGTTGTGTTCGCGAATGAACGTGGCTCCCTAGTAACTGGCGGTGAATAGAATTTTCCACGAGCTCCCTCGGTGTCTCGGTTAACACGTTCAAGCCTTCTAATCTTTTTTTAGTGGGATGGATTCAGTGGTGAAACTGTGAAGGAAGCTTGTCTGCTTTATCAAATGGGGTTGAACGTGTAGCGCGAGGACTGATATCGAATTCTTTGACAGATAAAAGTGCCACTTCGTGGTGTCGTATAAGAAGGGGCGTTTTCCAAGTCGAAGTGCAAAGAATACATCTGTTTCACTGTGGAAGTTGACTCCTTGGGGGATGAAAGTATTGAAAATTCCTGTCGGTGGATACAGTATCGCTTCTTAAAGTCAAGGGAAGGAATATTATTTACTAAAATTAAGGTACAGCCTCGCAAGTGCATAAATACAACAGATATTTAAACACTTCCACCCCATCGCTATAAATCTCCACTCGACAGAGGTGTATTTTTTACGCGTCCCTTTTATTCTACGCCTCCTATCGTCAAACCCATAAATTCGTCGAGATCACACTATCTGGAAAACGTACCGAACACTGCACCCTGTCGCGTCACAGAATCATGCAGCATCTTGTTGCATTTTGCCGCCTGATTTCTCTCCTTTCGTCATCTAGCTCCCTTTCTGTTTTTCTTTCATCGCCATACATCGTCAAACATTCTCACAGTCTCCACTCGACATCGAAACTGCATACGAAATCGATTTCCCGCGCGAAAACGCGACAGTTCCGTGGACAAACCAGTCGGCCACGATTTTTCGGTAGTGCGCCGCGAAACACCGAGCCTCGGCTCGCTCCTGGCCGAATTTCTTTTCAGGTTTGCCGTTTGTGTTTCAGGCTAAAGCGCCCGCCCTGGAGGTAGGAATTTTAAAGGTCCACCCGTGAACTTCGCCCGTTGTTTGTCTGTTTTTTATCAAACCCCTCTATTCTTTCTACCTCTCTCTGCTGTTTTTCGTTCTACCCTGACTTCACGTTTGGACGCTGGGTCAGGAGTGCTCACCGATCGTTGAAACCACCGTTCTCCCTCTGTTCTCTCAACTGTCTTTCACTCCCGCTTTTCTTTCTCCGTAGAACATAAATTGCTACTTAGTTCCAGACTTCAGAAACCACTTTATGGGTCGACTTTATATTACGTCGTTACAGCTCCTTCGCTTCTCACCGTTCTGCACCCCTTCTCGCCCCCTCGGTGTGTTTTGCTTTTTGAGACAATGTAATGCATGCAATTGGTAGCTAATCGAGTTTATTTTCTTGGTATCGTTGGAGAGTGTCCCTTTTTGTGAGTTGATCGCTTTTGTAGAGGTACGCGCGAGTGTACGACAGTCTAACTCCGGGGAAATTAAGGAGATATGAAAGACAAGATAGGAGCACTCCATCGATGTGGGCGAAAAGAAATTTCCCATCGATGATGCTGCGGTTTCGCGAATAGTAAATTGTAAATGGATGCCGTCCGCTTAATCGACAAATAATTCGCGGTTCTCTGCCTGGCACACTGCCAGCGTGCATCAATTCGATTCTGGATATACATATCATTTTCGCTCCTCTGTCTTTTCTGTCAGTACAAAAGGTCACGGTGAAAATGATGATTATTCCCACGTCGGTGTATTATAACTCGGTTCTGTTTCATTTTTAACGTGAAGACGAAAGGTTTTCAGTTGAATTGGAGATCGAAATCGGTGAGCACTCCGAGTATCTTAGAGTAAGTTCCTTAGCTTGTTTAGTATTGCTCCGAGTTCACCGACAGCGCTGAAACTTCTCCCCTCAGAATTAGCTCCCTGTCGTTAATCGGGAATCTACTAGCTCCCTTCTTAGTTCTCGCCCAGGGTGGTCCTCGCTTTTCAGTGACCGCTGGAATTCGAAATCTCGAGTGTCGGACACTCGGGGGAATGAATTCAAATCCCGGAGTCGATGCACGAAGCCTCTACTCTATCGATCTACTTCTAAACTAATCTTTCACATAATATTATAAATTAAAAAAGATCAATGATTAAAGTTTCACGTTTGCGAATGCTTCGAGCATCGACGTCCTTGCGGTTTTCCACCTCAGCAATTTTCCCTGACTAGTCTCACGTTACTTGTACGTAATACGTAGCTGTATAAACTGGTCGTCGACTTTAACGATACCGACAATTTCTTGAAAGTTTCATCCTCTCCTGTAGAATCGACGTAAAAATAGCTGTGTGTACATTGGAGGCATGGATTTTTCTCCTGAATACCAAAGTGTTCCCGAAACCGATAGAAATTGTAACACTATTCGAATCCTAATCAACCCCTTGCATACTGAGTCACTTATATTGCCCAAAGCAACAATGTTAACGCTATAATAATGTATTCGAACTAGCAGAGTCTAGTTTCCAACTTTAGTATGCAAGTGGTTGAGCTTAATAGCACTTAAATAATGACACTCGATATCAAACGATCCATCAGAGATCGTTCCCCGAGATCGCTAGAAATACCCGGATGAAAAGCAAATGGAGCACGAACGATGGAAGCCGCCTCTGGCAGACGAGGTGCGGGCGAAAAATCCGATGCTCGTAAATTTGCTTGGGTCGCACGTGCGTGGAATCAGGGCCCCCCTCGGATTTTTCGCGATCATTTTCCGCGGTATCGCGCCAAGAATTCGATCTCCTTCCACTCGGGGGGTGCACCTTCGTGTCTTGACCCGCCGCGGAAACCGGCCACGAGCATCTTTCTGCTCGCTGAGAGGATTTACGAGCTTCCAAGCGAGCAGGCGGCTACCTTGCGAAACCGCAGACATCCGCGTGCCTTCATAAATCATCGTCGCGTCATTTCGCGCGTCCGACAGCTTCATTCCGTGGGAGGATCGGGTCGACGACGTTCTTCGTTAACGATTTCATCCCTCCTGACACGGGTCGTGGGTTTGGAATATATAATAATTTGCATTTGCATCGCGTTCTCGCGCAGTTCCCAATTCTTTATAACCTTTTGAAACCGTACTTGAAGCTAATTGATTCTCGAGAAATTGTAGTAAGACGCCCTGTAGATACGCTTTTAATTACCTTTGCATACAATTTCGTTCGTGGAAGTGGCAATCTTAGTCGCTCAGTCAGTTAGATATCTACGATATTTCCCCTCGATTCCCGTCTTTTACGCGGAAATGCGTCACCGTGGGGAAGGGCGAAAGGCAGCAATTAACGAGGAGCATTTTTGAGGCTGCCGCGAGGGAACGTTACGTCGAAAGGGAGAGATCGTTAACGTAACATCTGGCCCGTGAAGGGAAGCAGCGTAAACGCGGCGTCTCGTTGAGGTAGCGGCGGAAACGCCGCGGAAAATGGGGGAACAATCATGGGGAGGAAGCGACGCGAGCGTAATCGAGGTTTCCGTCAGTGGTTCGCTTAAAAAAATTAACCGAGGTTTCATCGACACGACGTTGAAGCTAGTTTCCACCGCCACTCCAATTAGCTGTATCGAGTACGAATGATTTTCGCGTCGGATCGCTTCGGGCATGCTCGACGGGGAGAACTTTTGCCCGCGAAAATTAATTTCATTGTCGAGCACGGCTCCCGGCCAGAACCGTCGAACTTTCCCTTCGAAATAATGAATTTGGATGGTCGAGTATAATGCAAGTGTTCTTAATATTAGCCGAGCAACGTTGCTGGAGGATCTACTGCGCAAATATTAATCCTCTCACTGTTGGAAGAGAGTTCTATGGATACTAGGAAATTATATACCCCCGAGTTCCTTGAGTTACGTAGAATGGCTGTTTTATTAGGAAGCGAACTCTTCGTCCTGATCGTTTTACGATATTCCACGTCCGTAAAATATATAAGGGTTGGAGGGGAGGCATCGAAAAGTCACTTACCAGTTTGCAATCTGGGGCTTTGCTTTTAAGGCGGAGGCTGTTGAAGTTTAAAGAGTCCAACTTCCGGCTCGTGCTATGTGAATGACACTAGCAGATGCACTCAGGCAAGGGAAGCCTGCGCATACGTGTGTATTTTTACGACACGTCGCACAAACGCCGATTTTCACATCGATGTAGGAAGAAAGAATATCAATTAACAAAACTTTTGTCGCTATCGTGAACCAAATAATACCGAATGCTCAAAGGCGCGCCGAGGTTATCAGTGTTTACTTCGAAATTCAGATAGGAAAATTGTGGCGCGAGAATCGACGAATGGTAGAAGTAGTAACACGATAACACGTTCATTCGACTGCGTCCTTTGTTTAAATTTAGTGTGTATGAAATTTGCCAGGGTTTGCTGTATCGATCAAAGTGCCTATCGTTCGCTTTTTACCATCTCCATGTTTCCTTTTCTCGAAATAAAAAAGATACGCAAATCACTCTACATTTTCTATGTATTCTAGACTTCGAGACCCCCTCGAGAAGTGTTTAGCAATCTAAATATTCACCCCTTTGGATCTACATAATTCTTGCTGGACCATTTTCCCCCACAGAAGCAAAAACCAAGGGTCAGATATGCTCGGCAGTTAAAGCCCTCGATAAATTCTTCGGTTCCTCCCACCTGCAGACGAGAAAATTGACTCAGAGAGAAGTTTCCTCCAATTTCCGTTCCCGATAGACGAGGGGCATATACCAGGCCCGCTCTGGTATCAGAAAATTCGGTTCAGCACGGTGGTTCTCGACACAAAGCCACGGGGCAATAAGTCACCGGGAAAATGCCTCGTTCTCTGGAAACGTTAAATAATTTCCACGCGAAGCCAAACAGCCCGACCGCTCATGAGAGAGTCACTTGACCCACATTCTCCTCCGCGCGAAATATCTGGCCAAAATCGCGGGACGAAGACGCGACTCGCATTTGGAAATCAACCGCGACCCAGAAACTCCGGCCCCTCGATCCAAACCCCCCCCCCCCCCCCTCGTGTTTTCCCGTATTCACCGACGAAATTATCCTCCAGCCGTCATCCCCCCCGCCCCCTACGACCCCCACGTGTCTGCTCGTCCTCCGCTTTCGTTCATGGCAGGTCGAACGACCACCGTCCTGGACGCCAGAACTTTCTGGCGCCGACGATCTCGTGTTTTCCGCCTGCACTCTCGTTATTTGCAGCCACGTCGAAAATTATTATTGGAAGTTTCGCGCCACCGGAGACCCACCCCCTCCGAGACGTACTCCGAGGGTCTCTCGGCTGTCGATAGCTTGGAGAATGTGCGAACGGGGATGCAAGCGGAGTTTTACGATTCCACTTCGCGATTCTTTGGGATTGACTCCTATTTTGGAAGCCGGATGGATGTCGAGTGAATCGATAGAGTACTCAGGGACGTTGAGAAGCTTGTCGCGTGGAAGCTTCTGGGGGGGTTGGCATATACTTGCTCGGTGAATGTGTGGTAATTAGGAGGAATTATCTTTCAGCAGTTTTAAGAGCTTCAATTTCTGAAGATGTTCAAGATTCCTTTAAGGGAATACAGGAAGGTTTCTTTGGAGACTCGTAGGGATGCTCGAGGTTTCTGTAGCGACAAATAGGAGGATCTCGTTCGGAGGGGAGCTGAAATCCGCGGAGGCTTTCTTTCGGTACCGTCGACAGTAACGTGATTTCGGGATTACCCGTCGCGGCGCAGGAAGGAGTTTCATAAAATGGAGCGAAAGTAAGAGCGGGATTTAATTTCGGTGTACTTAAGTGCACTCCGAGAGACGGCGGGTACAGAGTCGAGCTCCCAGCTTCGATCGGTCCAATGGTAATGCCATGGAAATCGCGTAGGAGCCGGGGGAGCGTGTTGCGTCGCCGCCGTGGAACAGAATTGCAGGCTTTCGAAACGAAAATATGAAAATGAAAGGAGTTATTTCGGGATACGGTGCCGCGGATTGGTGCGGTGGGAAGAATCATTTGGGATTTAGAAGCGATTGGCGCTAATGAAAGTTTCAAATGTAGTTTTCGAGCAGATACTTTCTGTACACCACGTGCACACTTGCAGTCTAAACTGTGTGCACGTAGATCTCGCGTTTCCGCGGCGATAAATGGGGCGCTCCGCGGATATATCTTAATCGCGACGCGAACATCGATAACCACCGCCTACGGAAACTACCTCGAACTGTACAAACGATATTTTACGAAACACACGACCGCAAAAGAGACGCGAGTCTACTAAATCGCTCTACTTCTGCCTCTGCATGAATTATCTCGCAACTCTCACTTATATTCAACCGAATTGGCTAAATGTTTTCCCCTACAATTGTCCCCCATGCGTCGTTCATTTAGTCAGCCCTTCGAGAAGAAACGTTTATTAAAAAGTTATAATAGACAGAAGATAATAAATCGATTTCGTAGAGCAGATAATACGATCATTTCCGCGATCATTTCACCATCATATGTACATAAGACACTCCTGATGCTTTGCCCAATGGAGAGCAGTAGCTTCGACAACCACATATAGCAGAGTGCTCGGGATATTTGACAAATTGCCCCATCGCACGTCGCTGAAACAGCGAGCATCGTTTATGCAAATTCTGTCAGGGGCACGAAGAATCGCTGTTTCATCGACGCGCTGCCAGAACGCAGCTGAAAGGCTCCTTGCATCGAACGTATTACCAAAACAATTTCACAATTCTAACCACCACCGTACTTTCCAAATTCTCCCATTTCCCATTGTATCCCTAAATCCCCAGACCATGTATACTCCCAGTTGAAAGTCAGCCCGCGTGCGTGTAATCCCAACTGTAACCCACGCCAAGTAATCCCAAAAGATACTCGTGTTACCCAGAGTATTCCCACTTATACCGCAAACCAAGCCTCCTTCAATTTAATCTGTACCAAGTAATCCTAAGTGGAATCCCAACCCAAGTATTCCCAAACGTGAAGACAACTTTCCGCGTCCCATCTTCTGGCACCCGATAGAGAACTGTGAGATCCTACTAGAAGAGGCGAATCCTCTGCGTAATATTCTGTGCAAGGAGCATTTCGAGGTGGCAAGGGAACGCGTTAGTGCCGTTTCTCCGCTAGGACACCCTCTCTGTCCGATCTGTCTTGGAGCTTGCTTGAGCCTTGCATGGCGGGTCATGGTTCCTGTTTCAGGCCGCGGCAGCAGCGGCTGCAGCCTCACCATTGCTGAAGACGCCCCTCTCGACGGCGCAGCAGGCCACCTACGCAGCTGCAGCGACCTACACGGCAGTGGCTGCGCGCGCATACGGCGCAGCTGCAGCTGCGGCACAACCGGTCGCAGGATATGCCGCAGTCGCGGGGTAAGCGATCACCCCTTCTCACCGAAACTCTCCCTTATGCCCTTTATCCCCCGGGCTCCACTGTTTGCTGGTCAAACTGCCTCTCTCCGGCCTCTTCGTCCTTTCAACCCCCTTGACGGTCCGCGATCCACATCCCCCCCCCCCCCCGTCCGAGGATCGATTCCATCGTTCGGAGAATTTGTCGTCTCCTATATCGCCGAGTATGAGAAAGTAATGGGGGATTCACGGGGAGAGTTACGATCTAGGTAAGGGGTTGAAACTTTGGGGAAAGATACTGTGATTCCTGATAGGCGGTTGCGTAATAGTATCGCAGTGGGGGTTCCTTAGAAATTGCGGGATAAACTTCGTTAGTAAACTCTGGTGGGTACTCTTACTTTAAGTACCCCGAGCACCCTTTCAATATAGTTTTATATGAGATAGTTTATAGAAAGTTAATGCGAGCTGGATTGGACCGCAAGGGGGCGAAGGAAGCTGGCTCGCGAGAGTGCTACGGTCTAACGATAATTCTATGACGCTCTATGGTTTCAAGTTGTTGATGTTATGGTTCAAGTTTATGTAAAGGATACTATGAAAGGAAATGAAGATGTGCATCAGAAGTCCGTTCCTTTCAGGCGTACGCGTAATCGTGGTCGTGCTCTTCGGAGTCGCAGATACTTGGAAAGCCTGACCAGATCCGATAGTCACCCCGAACACCCTGATAGTCCTGTCGAAAACCTCTAAAGTATATTGCACGTCCCACGTTTGTATCTCCTTTCGTCACTTTATCCTCCGCTACGCATCTAAAACGATTAAAGAAAATGAAATAGCATTCCGTAGACGAACGAGAAGAAATATTCAAAGGGAAGCGTGGACTGTTAATGACCTTTTACGTTGATGTTCCAGTTATGGACGTGAATACGCCGATCCCTACCTTGGGCATGGTATTGGACCCGTAGCTGGTTACGGAGTAAGTGGAATTTTCACTTTTCTTTGTTAAATCCTTCGCGCAAAGTTCGAGAGGCAAATTAAAGATAGAGTGGACTAAGTTTCAAATAGATGACCAAATTATTTAGTCCACTCTGTCTTATTTCGTATACTTCCACTCCACTTTATTGCTCTCCAGCTTTCGACTGGTGTTAAAATCTGGAAAATCTGTTCACAGGCGACCGTGTACAGGGGTGGCTACAACAGGTTCACGCCATACTAAGGACCGAGAGACAGCGAAGCGCAAGCCTTCCAAGTACACCGTTATACTCAGCAGAACATGACCAGAAGTCGACACAATCATCGTCATCATCGTCATCCTCCATCGATCACCCCACGAAGCGATGCCTGTACCCTACGCGCGTGCTGACCCCAGCCTCTCGAAGCTGAGAGGGCAGAGTTCAGCTCCCGTCAACGGGGAACGAAGTCACTCATCACCAGCAAACGTCTGACCACTGTGGACGTTCTCCAATCTGCCACGAAGAACCTCCTCGACAGCGCCAAAACGAACAAAATAGTCTTCTACCTAAAAAGGAATCGAAAAGGCAGAGAGAAAGGGAGGAAGATCGAAAGAGCGAAAGGTTCAAAGCAAATTGGACGACGAAGAAGAGAATGGAGTCGGAGGTGGAAGACAGTGGAATTCAGAGACCACATCGAGTTTCAGATTCGACCTCGGAGCTCGCTTTGAATTTAAGAGTCCGCGACAGGGGTTGCAAATGGTCGACTAGCTCCATGGACAAAGGTCCATCAGACGCGTCGTCGAACTTTCAAACTCTGTCTGATCGATGGGAACTCTGTCTGGCCAGAGGAGGTACGAGGAAATTGGCAAACTGAATTAGCAGACAAAGAGGACTTCGGCAAATTGAGTTCCCTACGAAACGTACCGAACC
This sequence comes from Andrena marginata, assembly GCA_963932335.1. Taxonomy (NCBI): domain Eukaryota; kingdom Metazoa; phylum Arthropoda; class Insecta; order Hymenoptera; family Andrenidae; genus Andrena; species Andrena marginata. Next base: position 11,483,840 of record OZ010660.1, read on the forward strand.
ATCGAGTACGTTTCATCAGTTGGCAAGGGCAAACAGGAAGTTGAAGGGAGGCTGGAGAAGCAAGTAGAAACTCGACGGTAACGCTATGAAAAATTGCTAGACTCGTCTGGTAGGTCGCAGGAGGAGCAATCGTCGTATACATTGCCCAGATATTCGCGAAAAGGAACGTGGCATCGCGTCGTCCAACATGTCCGTTCGTCTCGAGTTCGGTACCGGCAGCCATTCCGACTCTTCGCGGACGAAGATGGGGGTTCACAGAATCATTGATATAGTGTACGGTGTATATATACGTGTGTATATACATATATATATAGATCATTGATCTCTCTCTCTAGAAAATCGATTGTAATTATGCAATTCGTTGCTCGTTGCACGTTTCAATCGTCGTGGTGTTTTAGAGCGCGTTGCAAGGCTTCTCTCTCTCTCTCTCTCTTTCTCTCTCCTTTTTATCGCGAGAACGGGACATTTTATTGCATTCAAGCGTTGTACAAATATACTTTCGCGGGAGTTCAAAAATCGTTCGAAGACCGACAAGGAATTTTGTACATATAATTCATTGATTTTTCATAGCTTCGTGCGTGCAAGCTAGAAACCTTAGGAAGCAGGGAACGATCGCTTCCGAACGACAGGTACTTCGCGATCGTGGAATCAGCTTTCCGTGTCTCTAATTTTTCGTTTCCGAGACTGCTCTTTTCTTTTCTTGTGTTTGTAACTGCAATTTCGCTCGCGTCGAATCGTCTTCAGATACCAATTATTAATAGAAGTGCGCCCGGTTTGTCAAGGGAGCTCTCGCAAAATGGCTGCCGGAAAGGAACTCTTCCTTCGTGCCGACGAGGTGACGCGAGTCCCGTCAGACACTGGTCGACACGCTCGGCGATCCGAATGAGCAGGAAAGGGATGGGGAGCAAAAAATAAGAATCGCGAGACCCTTGGGTAGCTAGCCAACGGGAAGAGAGCGTCGAGGCGATTGCGCGTGATCGATAGAGGGTTTCTATGCCAAATATGTGTGTGTTTAATAGCGCTGGCGGGCGAGCGTGTGTGTGCGTAGACTTCGCGAATCGGAAGCGTGTCTGTAGGCACGGTGCAGTAGATCTTCGAGCAGTTAGAAGTGTACCTGTTCTGGAAAACCTCTGGCACAGCGCAGCCATGGTTCCTGCAAAAGACTATGGCGAACAAGCGCAGCTTCCCTCGAATACTTGCAGCCTCGGTGAAGCTCCAACGAAACACTTTGTCTCGAACCATTTGCAAAAGACACGATACGCTCTGGAAAACTTGCGTTGGAGCTCGTACAAACGAGGCTTTTCCGCTCTCTTATTTTTTTCGCACACTTATGGGAACGGAATCGGAGATGACGTCGATTCATCTGCAGCCCAGCTCTTGCTGTTTTATAAAATCGTGACGGAGAATGAAGCTCCTCACTGAGACAATGATAAATTCTGTTAAAAGTGGAGATATTAGTCTACCGATAGCTGAGTCTTGGAATACTCTTTGGTTATATAGTTAGATAAGTACGAATCTCTGAATAGAGGCTTTAGTTACACAGAATCCCGAGGAAGGATCACTAGCAACTAAATCTCGCAGCGTTATTGTCTCTTTAGTCGATTAAGGATGAATCTCTACATTTTCACGCATCAGACTGCCTCGATCAGCTGCACACAGACTCGAAATCATGAAAGAGACTCATGCATCCGCGACATATCTGCCGAAAATGCCAACTTCTTGCTAAAAAAACACAGTTGGTCCTGCAAATGCAAGTGAAAAGAGTCATCCCGATTCCTTGACCATCAGAGTGCCCCATGCACGCTACGAAACGATCTTCTTTGCCACGAACGACGCCAGGTTTCGCTCACACTCGAATTCGGTGATGGAGAACGTCCCGAACTCCGCCAGAGACTGACATCCTGAACTCTGCAACACAGTCTTTCAATTTACTCTCTCTAGGAATAGTCCCAAGTTCCTCGAAGCACCGACATGTTCGATCGCACTGTCGCGTTTAATTTACACCTACCACCGAGGCATGTCACTCCACCTTCAGACTCGTCTGTTCACTCTTCTCTTTTTCGTATTTTCTTTAGATGGTGTTTTTAATTTTATTTAAGTTCCTCGGTTCCTCGACCCGCGTTCTCGATCACCGAATTGCTCGGTATATAAGCATACTCATCGACTACATTTTTAAAAGAGAACCGCAGAAAGACTCGAAATGGAGCACGCACACAGAACACACACACACACATACACATACATAGTACTCCGCGCGCGGGGTAAACGCGATAGGGAAAATGGTACGCACATTGAGCCGAGTGAGTGATAATCCCTGTTGAATTCTAGTTAAGCGAAGATTTATCGTAATAAATGAATAAAATATATATATATACATAAATATATATACATACTAGGTAAGCCCAGTGTTGCGTGACTCAACGTGTAAGCGTGTAAGTGAGGAGGGATGCGAGTGAATGAACATTTTCGAGGGAGAAAGCGAGCGAAATGGAGAGAGGCGAGTCTAGACGAACGGGAACCGAAAATAAAAAAAAAGCAGAGGAAACGCGATGAAAAAAATGGGGAATACACAACACAAAGAGTCGTGTGAAATAGCCAAATATGACAAAGATATTCTTTTCTTTTCTCTTTAATTTTTTCGTTTTCTCTCTTCTTCTTCTTCTACATCTTCTTTTTTTTTTACGTAGAAAGCCACGCGGCAGGTAGCTACTTGGTCGCGTGTGGAAGCGTGTTTTGAAACAGAAAAAAACGTCTTAAAATCTCTATCGATAGGATAGACTAGGGAGTAAGTCGGCAGGGGTACGCAGGTAATTGCCCGGTAAATTCTCGTTTTCGTTTCGCGTGTACATAAAATGATCTAATAGGAGTAGTCAGTTAGGGACGGGAGGGGGTTAGGGATGGGGGGAGGGGGTCGACCGTAACGATCGATCGTATCGTCGAGCACAAAAGATCACTTAGGGGGCTAACGACTCAGAGAACAAACTCAGTACATACTCATGATCCTTTGTAATGGTTAATGGGGGGGGGGGGGGGGGGCAAAAGAGGAGCCGTAGATTTTAAAGGAGTCGGAAAGGAGGACGGTGAAATGCTAGTGATACGATTGCCGAGTGAAACGTATTTGCGTGCCCTGGCGCGAGAAGGGTGGCCGTTGAGAGTGTCAGCGATGGCCCGGGCGGCGTTTCGACGCGAGAAACTGCTCCTCTGATCGGAGGGAGGGGCCATTTTTCTCCTTCTGACGCGATCCCTCCGAAAACAGACGTTCCCTCTCACGTTAGGGTCTCGAGGACCTGCGCGTCTCGAAGAAGATCGATATCAGAGAGGGACAGCCTCGGCGGTCCGCGGTGGAGGGACGCGCGTCAGGGTGTCGGCCGGGGCCGTCTATCCCTGTACATTGTTGTACACTGTAATTACAATTTATACTTAATCGTAATCGATACCTTTATCGGTAGGCTATTAACTACTAGCGGCTAGCGTAAGTCAAGCTCAAATCTAGGCGAGAGACCCATCGTCTTCGCGTCTTATTCTTCGTCACGAGTGCACAACTACCACCCAACCCCCTTCCCTCTATGATTCCTCTTCTTGTTCCGATCGCTGTCGTTTTTCGTGCCCTTATCTCTCCCTGATCGAGTACACAGGCCTATCGTGCGCGGTTACCGATGGATTCACGATGACAGTGGCCATCGGGCTCCACGGAGCCCTCCGTTTCTGGTGCCCTTCCCGTCTCGTGCTTGTCACCTTCAGTTTTCATAGAGAAATGCTTTCGAGGGATCTCGAGGGACTGCTTTTGCCACGTCGAAGCGATTTGGGGAAAGAATTCTGGAATTTTAGGACACTGTTCTAATTATTTAATGTTTGTACGGAGCTCCGCTATAGAGGGCGTGTTTAGTAAGCGAGGTCAGTGCAAGGATACGATCCATGGAATCTGTGTGAATATTTCTAACAAACGACTTTATTGCAGTCGTATTTATGGCTTAGTTGAAATTAGTTAGCGTTGAATAGAAACTTTAACAATGTGATACTCACTTTGTAATTCAAGAATCTTCAGGTAGTAAACGTATGTATATTTGATCAAATCCTTGTCATGATTTCACTAAAGTATATCTGTCTAACTGCAAAGTATTCGCCAGAATAGATAGTAATTAAAGAATCGTTGCGCAAAAGGAGTCTTATAAAGTAGAAATATCCAAAAACTGGGCAGACTAAGGTAACATCTGTTTCTCATTAGGAAACGCTGAAAATGTCTGCAAACTGTACAAATATTCATGCATATTCACTTGCTCCATCAATTTAGTGAACTTCTTCGTAACCCTTTCAATACTAAGTCTCTTTTGCGTTGCGAGAACAATCTTCCATGGCACGACTAGGTGGCTAATTGCAATCGCTTCGACGCGCCTTTTCTCTCCTCGAGGTCCCTCGCTTTGTCGGAACAAGAGATCGAAGAGGAAGCCCGAAAGAACGATTCCCAACCACCGATCTTAACCGCCGTCTTGGTTCTACCGTACGCTCGACTCCAGCAGCTCTAGTGTAAAATAATCCAAACTACGATGATACGCACCGTAACGTTATACATATATAGATATATAAATATATTGATATGGTAATATAATTATGATTAAACAAGTACCGTAAAGAGAGAGGGATTTTTAAAGCGACAACAAAAGAAGAAGAAACAAAAAAAAGATGCGTGGATCTAGACGACACTTGTATTGACTACGTAACGACACATCTTACGAGCAACATATCCTAGCGTACTAGGCGAGGGCGACGAAGAGCGCGCTCGATCGTCTCGCCATCCCCCGACGGCGAAATTTCACAACTGGCTGCGCGTTCGCTCCCGCGCGAGAACGCACACTTCCACCCTCGAGCCGTGGGAGAACGAGAATTGGCGCGCAGGAGTTCCGGTAGCGAGACAGCGTACACCGGCCAACGAGATCCGGGGGATCGAGCCCGCCCTTCGACCCTGATCTTTTTTCGAATTATCGCAAGGTGGTGAAGCGTTGAGAAAAGTGGTGAAAAAGGCGAAAAAAAGAGCGAGCGAAGTGTAACGAGGGACGTGAGATTAACGGATGTTCCATGACATTAGGGCGTTACGATGATTAAATAAGTCTAGGTTGTAGTGGGTGCGTGCGCGTGACCGGAAGTCCGATTGAATGTGAGCGAGATAGAAGCACCCTGGTCGTCCTCGAATCGGGCGCGATCTTGACGACGCCAGGATCCGGGCGTCGAGAGGGTCCTGGCGATCGAGCGGAGCGAAGATCGAGGAACAGCCGCGCGCGGTTCGCTGCGAGGCCGCGTCGAACGAGGGGAAGGGAAAAAATGAGGAATGATATGATATAGTAATAACGATACAAAATGGAAAAATGGGAATTAATAACCACAAAAAAAAAAGAAAAATAGAAGGTCGTAAAGGGAAAGCTAAAACGCCACCTGTTTTTCGCTTCTCTCGCAGTGTGAAAACCAAGGGGAGGGATTCGCAACGGGAGGGTCGCGGTGAACGCCTTGGCTTCCGGTTGCGAGTCGCCTTCCGTTGAAAGGAAAGCTAGAAGCCGGGCGTGAAAGGGAGTTTCGACGCCGAAGTAGCAGGAGACACCTTGCAACGTACACACTCATGACATATGTACGCGAAAGGGAAATGGCTGGTGTGAAAAGGAAAGGTGAAAGGAAGAAATGAAAAATAGATGAAAGGACATGTAGAGATATACGTGTACGAGAGAACAAGGATACGATCAACTTGAACTTTAGTTGCAAAATACTGATATAGGAGTATACACATACACACACAACCACACACACACACATATACGAGGGTGTCATACGGAACACCTTTATCATTGTCTGATTTGATGATATTTTGTAAGTCTGGACCAGTTGTTAGGTTCTTATTACTCCCATAGCGACTTCTTATGGCGTATTTTCTCTGTATATTGTCAATGTTTATTATTAAATATTTTTCAAATAAACCGTCCCTCGTCGCCTTTTATTTTCATACCTATTCGGAAACATGAACCCTTTCGGGCAGCAGAAAAGATACCGATGATTGCGTTTGGTGAATGCTGACGAGATTCTTTTGCAAACCGATGGTATAAGAATTACAGATCGGTGATTGTTTGGGAAATGGTTTAGTTCTAGTGATAGGACTGATACCGTATCGATACCCGTTACGCGCTACAATCGTGAGGGATTAAGAGTCTCCATCAGCACCGTAATCGGCCGAAGGCCATACGTAGTAAACCCAGGTTGATTGTGGATAGCTCGGGAAGACTCGTGGAGACTCCATGGAGGAGTCAATCATAACTATATTCCGGTCAAATCACGGTGTCCTCCGGAGATGAGGACGGTATACAGAACTGTACAGACTCACAGTTATATGGTTACACTCACTATTCTTGTTGTTATATATTAATGGTTATCGTTATTCAATATATTCAATTCACTGGTATTCCATTACATGTAGTCTCAATTTATTCACCCTTTACCATGCTAAACCGTCGTAGAGGGTACCGCGTAATTCTCGGTGTCGGTCAACCCCCGTTGACCCGCATTCAGTTAAATCGGGTCTCATCGAGGTTGCGCGCGAAACAATACCCTTCTACAAATTTCAATCTGGCATTGACACATATAAAAATCAATGGTATCAAAAGGAATCGATGCTTCTTTGATACTTACATATGCGAATGTATCGATACCTGTTTGATACCTACACAAAAGTATCGGTACCTATTTGATACCTATTCGAGAATATCGATACCTGTTTGATACCTACACCAATTTCTACACGTTAAGGGGGTAGTGGACTATATCAGCTTCAGAAAATCGATTACTTTTTTTTACTGATTTTGAAAGTCTTATCTTTTATGAAAATTTTAAACAAAATTTCATGAAGCAATTCAAATAATTGTCGAAGTTATAGCAGCGAACGTAATTAAGTGCCCCATCGAGTAATGGCCTCGCAGAGCGGTATTGACGTAGGGCACTTAACTTCGAAGCCGGTTGTCTCGAAACACTATTTTCAGAAACGGTGTATATCATAACTCTTGAACGAATGAATATTTTCACTTAAAATTTTAACTGGAACTGTAGAATTTCATTCTCTATCGTGTAGAAATTCCGCATCAACATTGAATGCTTGTAAAACATTTTATAACTGATTATCGTCGATTTTTTCCCGTAAAAATGTGGGGAAAAAATTGATTCGTGTGTAACTTCCACAATTTTTGTTCAAACTCATCGGCAAGTTTCCACATTGTAGATATTTGTATATAGAATAATTACCTCAAAATATTTTGCTTTCAAATGATTGGTTCAGTTGAATCGATGTGTACCACCTGCAGCGGCGCGCCGCACAGGACTATTTTTAACGATTAATAACATCGAAAATTTTATACATTCCGACGATTTTTTTTGTAAATACTCGCAACCGCGCCCACAATAGATTGTTCAAAGCACGACTATAACGATTGTATGGTATCAAAGTAATTTCGCGTCAAAGAAATTAACGATTTTAGGTATCTAATAGTCCACTACCCCCTTAGGGAATAATGTATATGTACATCATTTATTAATAAAAAATCAATTATATAGGTAGTTGACGATATTGATTCCTACTCCTACTCCATTAATTATATTATCAAATCATGATTGATAAGTGAAGTACTAAATTGCAAATCTAAACCGATACTTTCGTACAACCATGCAGCAGATATTATATATATTTTCAAGTAGATATCAAATAGATATACTAACAGGTTTGCCATCTGATCGCAGAATTATCAAATAAATAACGATAATTTCGTACAGTATCAAACAAGTATCGATAATTTCGTAAGGTATCAAACAAGTATCGATAATTTCGTAACGTATCAAACGAATATTGATAGTTTCGTAAAGTATGCATATTCTGTTTTGATTCGGTATAGTATTGATATGGTATCGGTTGAAGAAGAATCGGTATCGATAATTGTACCTAAAATTTCAATGCGTATCGATATTTCCTATTGAGTACCTACTTTGGTACCGAATTGATTGAATATCATCAATAGTATTGGTATCAGTGCAATCACTATTTATTTATGTTGCTTTAATCATTTCCATTATGTTACAATGAGCGATTACGAAATATTCGTGGTTACTAATGATAGGAGAGTTGCAGGGTCAGTACCGAATAGAATGTGCCTCGCGTACAAACATTCACTTCAATTTCGTGATGAAAGGGCAATAAGAGCACCGGTGCTGTGAATTAGTTTTAGATACGTAAAAACACCGACTTTACAATCGCATCGCGCGTGATTACAAAAGCATTGCATGTGTTTAAATATTTCTTAGCAGTGGAGAGCTGCGATACGACCCGAGGAAAGTGTTTCCCAAAAAGTATTTCAAATACTGAATGTATTGCAGTAGAGATCTTGATAAACGTCTTCCCATATGGTGCAGCAACCGATTAAATTGGTGCACAAATAGAGAAATTACCAAATAAAATGCATCGTAACAATCGCGCACCCTAATTGTTTCGGTTGGTGTCAATCCAATTTCCTGGGTTTGTTGAAAGCCATTCAAAGGTTTCTTGTTCTACAAAAGTCAGGACGTATTGTTGTCCTTTTACAACTGATCTCTTCGATGATTACTTCATGATTTGTTCTATTTCATGCATTTTGCCGATGGTTTAGCACGATATATTTTATTTTATGTATTTATTCGATAGTTTTGCATGATTTATTCTATTGCTCTTCAATCGTTTTGGGTTATCTCGATTGGCACCAACCGAATAAGTCTTCGGTCTTTAGTTTCCTCCCAAGCCCACCATACCATTATTTACATAATACGTTTAATTGTTTCAGCTTTTCAGGTTCACTCTTTTGCGGGGAAGGGAGTTAATAAAATACATTTAACAGTGGTAGTGAAAGAAGTCATTTAATGAAGCCTAGGCTAAGTTATTATAGTATGAAGTATTTCAGGCGCCATGTAAAATTGTCAAGTAGTCACTAAATCATTAGCTTTGTTGCTCGTTTGTTGGTTCCTCATCCCTGATGGGGAGGTCACCGCTGCTTCCGTTTTCGGAAGCAAATGACTGAGCATGGAAGTGGTATGGTTAGATCAGTTTCATCCCCTGGTGTTCTTGTCCAAAGGGAAAAGTTTCGGGAGTAGGGGGTCCATCTTTTGGTACACTGTCTGCGTAAGTCACCCGGTTCGTTTGTCCAATCTCCGCGTTAGTCGGCTTAAATCAGGTCACACCTAAGGTCGGTATCAAATATATTGGCCGGTGAGATTCGTGAGGGGTATTCTCCCACCATACCGCTTGCCTGCCTCGGTGCTCATTTTCTCAACGTTTTCTGAGTTACTCTCGTTTCCATCACGGCGGATTTACGATGCAGAACGCAAACTTACCCACCTCGGAGCAACAGGAATCGCCTGGGTGGCGCCGAGCGCTTTTCCTTTTTGACTCGGACAGCAGAGTGGTAGGAACTGCCAATACTCATTTCATGCTTACCTCTCGTCTTTCCTTCTTTTCTGAATTTATTTTAATCGAATGACTGCTTAGCAGTTTCCTAAATTCTATATCTAAACCGAAAAGGTCGATGGAACTTTATTTCCATCTATTCTATTCCATGGAACTTTGTTCCCATCTATTCTATTCGATGGAACTTTGTTTCCATCTATCTCTCTACGGGTCGATGGCTGCGATTGTCAAATATTTTAGTTAGATATAAGAGTTTCTTTAACTCGCAATACGTTGAAAGAATGTAAGAATGAATGAGTCTTAAAATGTTTAAATAAATCCTTCCTTCCCTTCCTTCTACATATGTAGGGGAAGGTGGGGCAAGACGGGGTAGTTAAGGTTTGATGATGAATAAAACACAGATTTTCATAATCAACTAATCAATTTTATGTCTGAACCATTATTTGGTAATAAGTATTTCAGTTTAACTGTGAATCAACCTAAGTTTTACAGATTCCAATAGAATAAATAAAAAAATTCAGAAAAAGTCGTTTCCCCTTTCTGCCCCACGGGTGGGGTAAGATGGGGTACCAATTAAAAAACAATATAAATAAAGTATATATATACAAAGTAATTATTTATTGGGTTGACAGAGGAGACACACATGTATGGCTTCGTCGTCCTCATCTCCTACATCAACACAGGAGAAATGAGCCCATTTGCCACATATTTGACAGTTTATCCACCTTTCCACAAGGGAATCAGTTCGTTTGGATTAATTAATAGAAAAGAAGTATCATTTTCCTCGGTTCATCTTCCGTCTGTAGTTTCTAAACAGCCTGGAACAATGAGAAACTTTGATTTTTATTTTTAGGTTTGTGAGGGGCATGATGGGGTTCCTCTCATTTTCATTACCCCATCATGCCCCTTCGCGTCTCACGACAATCATATGAACACTGCTCGAAACATAATTTACAAAAATATAAAATAACACGCGTACCTTATAGCCAGCTAAGGCCCGGTTCAGACGAGCGGTTTGCGGCAGTTTGCCGCCGCGGCAATCTGCCGCGCGCGTTTTAGCAGATCATAGATTTATATGAAGCAGTTCACACGGGACGCAAATTTGAGCGGCTACTAGGCGGCATGTTTGCGTTCGTTTTGACGAACGCACGTCCCGCTTCGCCGCAACTGAACGCTGCCGCAAAGCGGCGAAGCAGTACATTGTTTTATATACAAGCAATTCACACGAGCGTTTTGCGTTTATTTAACGCAAGAAAATGTCCGAAATAGATGTGGAAATATTTATCAGCGAAATAAAAAAATTTCGAGCCATATGGGATTCTAGTACCGAAGAATACCATAACAAAAATAAGAAGGAGGATGCGTGGGTAGAAGTGTGCACCTCAATAAATCCAGATTTTGAAAATTTGCCCGCAAAAGATAAAACAAATTTTGGTAATTATAAATTCCACATATTTTTTATATTATACATACTGTAATATTATTATACATACGGAGAACTACATTAAATAATTATTTTAACACATGAACACATTACAATTTTAATAATAAGATTATACTAAACAATTAAACCATGTTATCTTGCCATGATACTTTCCCAATATCACTTACAAAATAGTATGTGAATTCTTGTCGGATTTGGTTTAATTGTCGACCTCCTTGAACAATTACTGGCTCATGTTCTAATTCATAGAACCCTTCAATGGAATAAGTATCTTCTTCCTGGTAACCATCACGGTCTCGAACACAGTTGTGTAGTACACAACAACATTTGACAATATCTATTGCAAACTGTAACTTAACATTTATTGCTTTATGAAAAATACGCAATTTATTCGACAAAATGCCAAACGTGGACTCTACATATCTTCTAGCACGACTGAGTCGATAATTGAAAATTCTTTTCTCATGGGACAAAAATTTTCCACTGTAAGGCCTTAATATATGATTGGATAGCGAAAAAGCTTCATCTCCAACAAACATATAGGGCATAGTTGGACCATTTGTTCCGGGTAATGGTTTTCCAGGAGGAATACAGAAAGAATTATTCTCTAATTTCTAATCAAATATAGAATTTTCAAATATGGTACTGTCCCCTTTCTTGCCTGGAGAACCAATATCGACATAGAGAAACCTATAGTTGGCATCAGCTATAGCAAACAGAACTATTGAAAAGAAATTTTTGTAATTGTAGTACGTAGAGCCACTCATCGTAGGTTTCGTAATACGTATATGTTTTCCATCAAGGGCTCCTAAACAGTTAGGAAAATTTGTACGGTGTTCAAAATGTTTGGCTACTTCAAGCCACATATTATATTCATTAAATTTTGGTATACATTCCTCTTTCATAATTGTCCAAATTGTTGAGCAGACCTTTCTTGTGATCAAACATAACGTTGATCGTCCAATTCTGAATGAATAGTGCAAATCAATTAGGTAGCATCCACTTCCTAAGTACCTATACAAAAACTTTAAAATTACATTTTGTTTCAGGTTCACTTTTAATGAAAAAATGGAAAACTTGAAAGATAATTACGCGAAAAATGGTAAAAAACAATTCAAATCTGGGCGTGCTGCCAACGGGAGAAAATATATTTATGCACAGCAATTAACATTTTTAAATTCAGCACAAAGTTCAGTAACAACAGAAAATAGTATAACGGAAGAAAATGAGAACGAAGAACAAATAGAAATTTCGAACCCAATCATTCAAATTCAAGAAGACCGTGCATCAAATGAAGAAATTCAAATTCCAAAATCATCGACAAAACGTAAAAGATGTATAGAAGAAGCGATGCTAAAATATATGCGTAATTCCGAAATTCCAAACGATAATAACGATGATACGTCATTTTTTCAATCATTAATTCCCATTTTAAAAGATTTTAGCAAAGATCAAAAAATAGAATTCAGGACTGAAGTTTTACACATCCTAAACCAAATTCGAAAAAAAACATGCCTTCTGTTAGTTACCATCAACAACCCCTTCATCCTACAACTAGTAATTTTTATGAACCTTCTTATCAACAATTTGGAACTTATCCACAGTATCAATCCACAACATACAATATGAATGAACATCACGTATTTCCTTCAACATCATCATCAACTACATCAACAGCATCCGAAAGTATTTATCATTTATAAGTTATAAAGTTGTTAATAAATTATTTATTGTTTTATTGTTTACTAGTACAATGTCATTGTTTGTTGGTTAGTTTATTTTGTTTGTTTCGTTTAATTGCTAATTTCATCATCTCTTCTATAAATCATTTACAATTCGTTGTTTGGAATTTTGTCACAGAACTTTTCTTAAAACACTCTTGAAAATTGTATTACACTATTTTTAACAAATAAATGTCCTTCTTACCTCAATGTAACAGCAATCATTTCAAGTGGCGGAATAGCAAGTCTCATGACAGTGTTTTGAGACTTCAAACTTTCAGAAATTTTTGCACTTAATTCATCAAAAGATGTTATGCTCATACGGAAATAATTAAAAAATTTGTTCTCATTCTCTCTCAAATCTATAAACATGGAACTAAATGCTCCTTTGAGGTCTTGCACTAATGAAGGGATGTACCCAATATCTTATTTTCCTAGTACATCGATATAATATTAAATAACTTGCAAAAAGAAAATGAATTCTTTCCCTCTGTTGGTTACGTGTCAGCTCCATAGTTAAATGCAAAATCGTCTTGCCCCCGTCTTGCCCCACCTTCCCCTATATGAAATAAATATATGTGAAATTATCAAGTGGTGTCGATTATTCCTACCCCACAATAAGAGTACCTATGTGTTAAGAGAGATTGCGTTAAATAAACTGAAACAGAACATCAATTTTAAAAGGCGAGTGTGTTTTCATTTTATCGTGATTCTTCCTTCTCTCTCATGTGACAGAACACGTTCGAAAGACAATCTTTAAATTATTACTCTAACAAAAATATTTGCAAATCGCGAATTTCGAATGACTTAATTTTAACCGCGTTGCGATTCCGACCACGCGTAGCGTTACGATATATTTCAAGGCTTTACCGGTTGCGTTGCATGTAACACTAAAATTGTAAGGTGCACCACTTATCCGCCATTAGTTACTTAACCTACCCTCGATGATAAAAAAGCTTCCGATCTTAGCAGCAAGACTCCCAACAGTTTCACCCGTTCGCTGCCAGGTGACATCGACCTAGCTTCCCACGACTTTCGCGCACAATTTGAACGAACAAACAAATGAAAAAAATAAACGAATTCAAACACGATAGGATGAAATCGATAATAACTTCATAAAACTATTCCCATTGAGTTGAATTAAAACCAAGTTCATCTGAAATATCCTTCGCAAATCACGCGTACATCCGGCGCAGAGAAAACGAATGAAACTCCTGCAGGATAGAAACGGCGAGGAGGAGATACGGTATCAGAGCTATCAGTAACTTAGCATTCACAGAAAATACAGCCATTTCCCACGGTATCAGCGTGCTGCGCGAGGAAACGTGTAGACCTGTCCGCTTGGCCGTATGCCATCGCGGCTGAATACCAGCGACGTTATAGCGTGTTCCAGAGAGAAATGAAGCGAAAAGCGGATAGCGAAAGAGCGACGGGGAAAAAGGACGGGATAGAGAGGAATAGGGAAAGGGAAGTGGAAAAAAAAAAGAAGGAAACGGGATACACAGTAGCCGAGTACCGAGCTGCGGATTAATGCGAGTTTCCACTCGGCGTATCCCTGGCCCCGCGTTTACACGAACATCAGTTCCTGACCCCGTTCCGTGTTTCGTTTAAATTTCTCTCATCGCGGCGGGTCGTATCGGGAATCGAAGAATGCGCCAGCTGTAACGACGCATCATCGACTTCCCCCCCGCCCCTTGGTCCAGGAATTTTTCATTCCCGGTTCGTACGATCCGCTCGATGATACCAATGGCTGCACTGTTGCAACACATTCACCTTTTTTTTTTCAATTCTGAAAACGAGAAAATTTTGGGGAAACATCTCACTTGGATATCGATGTGCAGGAAAAAGGTGACGTTTTTCCCTAGCTTTCTAATCAAGTTTTAGTGAAGGATGTAATTGAAACCCTTACTTAAAATCCTCTCGCAATTATGTCCATGTATCCTAGAAGCTACCTACTTTAAAATCGCCTAAGCTGAATCATTGTACCACGCGGTGGCACTTTTACACAACAATTAAAAGGAGCCTGTTTTCCCAAGAGTACAGTGCCCAATCCTTCAAAGTGGACGAGCTGTGAAGGAAATTTCATCGTTCCCGATTGGTACCGCGTTCTGGTCGCAAGTGATTCCGTTACCGAGAACTCAGTGGGTGATAACGAGAGATCTACGGTCTGTTGCTCGAGCAGATCGATGGCGGATCGCGGGGGACACGTGGCGAGCTTAAGTCACGCCAACAGCCCTGTCTCGCTCCCTCTGCCTCCGTCTCCTTCGGCTTAAAGGCAGACTTTCCCCGAATTCATCGGCGATTCCCTGAAAGCCCCGGATTATATTGGTCCAGTGCATCTGCGATTCGCGGTAGACGCGTGCAAAGGACGATCTTCTTCTACGAATTCGACCTGCACGACATCTCGTACGAATCGTCCCGGCTGTCCATTATTCATCGCGGTCGTTGCAACCACGCACGCACGTTTCGTGATGCCATTTCTCTTTTCCTCGTCCTCTGGTCAAACCTTTTGTCGGCACGGGCGTGTACCCGTTGGAGAAAGTATCGAGCTCGTTGCATCGGACGAAAATGGAGTACGCTTCACGGTGGGGAGATAATTATAGCGTAGAACGCGTCGATCCCATAAAGTGTCCCTTTGCAAACCTGGACTTTCGTTTACCGGCAGTCCAGGCTCCAGGTGGATCTCATTCTCGTCTTAAGATATAAAAAGAGTTGAAAGCGGTCTACTACCTTTCTTCTTTTCTATTAACACACACATCCGAAGGAATATTGAGGGCCGCAGCAAGTTCAAAGCCCCCCAGCTTCTCGCCAGAGCATCCGATTAATAAACTCGTTTCGTTACCAGGACGCCTGCCCCTGGCGTGATCGCCGGAAACAGAGGCGCGCCACGCGTGCAGGTCCCAGCGATACGAACGGAAATCGCCGCGCGACACTCGAAACTGCTGCCCGCTGTGCGCGAGCGTAATGAGCTTCTTGCGTCCCGGAGCAGGGGCAATAATCGCGCGGGGGTTACGAAAGAAGACGGCGAAGAAGAGGAGGAAGAAGAGGGGGAGGCGCCGCAGTGTCGCGAGCGCATCGATCACAAAGAATCGCCTAGGTGCCCGTGATTCAGAGTACCGGCCACCCACCGCCCCCCTTCGGCCTGTAAGTGCCTGTACGTGGCCGTGCCTCTAGTTCGAGCACGAGGAAGCACGAGGAAGCCTCATGAAACATGGATCGAGAGTCGCCCCTGGAAGAAGCTGCGGGAAAGAAGCCGACCGCCCGCCGTGCCCTCGCCGATCATCACCGATAGTGATGGGACCAATACCCTCGCGCGCCACACCGATGCGCTTCTGCCCCCAGAACCCCGGTCCTTCCGCGGGCCTCGTCCAAACTCCCGTTAACCATTCGCCCCGTGACCGATGGATCCCATCGCCCTTACCCACGGAGGAGCACCCCCTGCCCGAAATATTCCACGTAACAGCGCTGCGCGAGGCGGACAGGGGGATCCGGAAGCGAAGGACCGTCAGAGTCCGTCAGATCCAGCGGGCCCGTTGAGCGCTGAAATTCGAATCAGAGGAGTGCTCGCGCGCGGAATTACCGAGGGCACAAGCAGCGGGACAGGGAATATGGAGATTCGGGGACACCGAGAAATTTAGGTATTCCCGAGTAACGCAGGCACGGGGATGCTGGGGTTAGGAGGGCGTGTTAGTCAGAGGGGAGGGAGACAGGGGTGCTGGAGATTGGATAGGGGGAAATGGAATATTGGGGCATGGGTCGTTAGATGTATGGAGATGTCGGGGGCTGGATCGTTGCAGTGGAAATGCCGCTTTTAAGGTGAACGACGCTGGGGGATTAAGGGACACCGGGGACGGCGTACGTGACGAGGTGGTGGACGATTCACCGATCGGTCCCATCACTAATCAACAATGTGACTACACGGTCGTTCCGTTCGAGCGGTAGCGAGTTTATACCGGCGCAAGAAAAGCTTCCTGGCGCTGTTCGATTCACGGAAATTAGTGCCACCGCGATGCGTGCCCGGAGCATTACTCCGCGCGCCGAGATGCATTATGCAAAACCGAGAACTACCGCGTCGTAATTGTATCGTTTTTGATAAGCAAGCTCGCGCGAGAGCCACGCTCCCCCTTGCCCCTTGGTCGTGCCACCGTTTCTTCTTTTCTTACAATCATCCCCCTCCACGGTCTTCCTTTACCGTTTACGATACTCGATATTATTTATTTATTCCCGGCTATTAGCCAGCCAACTGTCGTTATTACGAATTTTTCTGTTGAATTTTAATATTGTAATCTGTTATATACGAGGAAATAAAGTATTTGTGGAGTATCTTTATGTATATTTACTGTTCCCCCACGCTATAGCACTCGTTGATAAGCTGTTGATAAGGTACAATGGATTCGCTGAGAGTTTGAATCGATTGAGGTAAACGATACAGTTATTGGCCAGCCGCAGAAGTGGAACATTTCAAATTTCTGCGCCATAGTCTAACGAACCTGCGTGTTTCTGCATCAATGTTGTAGTTTGATCACAAAAGACAATCCTACCTTTCGTTTTAACCAACAAACGATTATTGCAGAACAAGCGTTCCGCCGTGAAATGGTCGGAAAGAAAAATGCGTAATGTCAACTCTCAAAGAAGGTAAGAGCTTAGCGGGCATCTTTAGAGTGGCGTGTTCTTTAATGACTGTATTATCATCGTTGAATTTCGTTTGCCGTGAATGCCATTGATCTAAATAGGTGACAAGGGCCCAATTTTAAGATCCGTCATACATCCAGTCATGTCGAACGTGTTTGTGTTGCGTTTGGGGGGGGGTGTCCAATAACTGGTTCGGCGAATGCACAGTAAAGGCCGGACCGTGTGGATGCCCCGGCCTGCATAGTGCGGCCTGTGCCGGCCGGACGCCGCACAGTGGTCGGTATAGGAATAGTTAGTGAAATTCGTGTTGTATAACTTTTAAACTATACAAGATATCGGAATGGCGCCAAAAAACATAAAATAAAAAAATTATTTCATTCTAATGATTTATATTTGAATATGTTGTACGTTCATTTAATGTATTTTTTCAATTTTTTCAACTTAATTGTTTTAAAAAAATTTGAAAACTGTTTATTTAGTAGTTTATTTAATGCTTTTTAAGCGTTTAAATTTCTTGTGGGGGAAAGTTTTAGTTCCCGATTATAAGGAAAAACCAAATAGTACTATCAGAAATTGTGACGAAATCTACAGTTTAGTTAAACATTATTATTCGTTTATTTTTAATTTATTCAACGGATTTATTCATTTCAGCGTATTAAGAAATTCTTTATTCGTTATTGTATCCATATGGTTGTGATACCGATGTTTTTCCTATGAAAATCATAGAAAATTTCATGTAAATCGGACTATTTTTAACAAATTCAGCTTGAAATTATATAATTCGATTTTTCATGGAATTTCCTTCATTATGGTCCGAATTATGTCGTGGTGTTACTTTCATCAGAAATCCTGGACATGTCTGAGTTTTTAATGGTATTCCAACCCATTCGAAGGTGGAGAGCCATCAAATTCGGTGAGGCATTGGGGGGTCCTGTCCTTGCGACAGGGTACCAGGCGGCATCTCTTTGACAGGTGTCGCTGGAGAATCACCCTATAGTATACATTCAGTAGATTTCGGTAGGAGAAAGTTTATTTTTCCTGCGCAATCCGGACTGTGCAGGCCGGCCGGAGCAAATTGGAAAAACGATTCGGTCGGCCTGAAGGTGAGATCAGACGGCGCGTGGTTCGGCGATCTTTGCGCGTGAATCGCCGATCCACGCCAAGCCGACCTGCCGAGCCTGGACGAGCCGAGCAAGCTCGCCGATTCACGCGCCGTCTGATCTCACCTTGAGGCCGCGGCCAGATCTGAACCGAACGCCACTTGAGACTCGCTATTCTCCCTAATACCAAGTTCTTAAGGTGAGATCAGACGGCGCGTGAATCGGCGAACTTGCTCGGCTCGTGAAGTCGGTTTGGCGAGCCCCATTCGGCGATCCATGACCGATCAGACGGCGCGTGAATCGCCGATTCACGCGAAAAGTTCGCCGATTCACGCGCCGTCTGATCTCACCTTTACGTGTGGAACGTATATTTCTAGCGATCGTCGCCAGTTTAAACAGAGACTCTTGGCTCGGAACAGCTAAAGATTAAAGGACAGAGAGTGTTTAGAGTAGTGGAGACCAAAGGTTTGCCTGCCATATGATACCGAGGAAGGGACCTTGGGACCCTCGACCAAAGGAAAGTCAGAAAAATTTTTCACTTCCGCATTTCTCATCAGATCTTCGTGAAAACGAGGCCAATTGATTCCTTATGTTGCGCCGATGAAAGTGACACCAACAACGACGTATTTCGGAAAATAATGGAGGATATTTCATAAAAAATTCATTCCCATAACCTGAAGCTACTTTCGTTAATAATAGTCCGATTTACATGAAATTTGATATGATTTTCATCGGAAAAACATAAGGAATCCATCTGCATCACTTCCATATCGATGCGATAAAGAATAGATAATTATTTTTTTCTGAAACGCCCGGAGCGCGTGGATGCACCATCCGGCCAGCCTGTCAAACCGGGCGGAGCGTGTGGAGGCACTACGGGCGTCCGGCCGGGTGGTTCGGCCTGCGCAGGCCAAACTGACAGGCCGGCCGGACCGTGCGTGGCCGCCTTAATACAGTTATTGACCACTCGTAATTTCCGTGCTGAAAGACCGCGATGAAAATTGATTTAGATCTTTGGAGGCACGGGGCAATGACCTGATTTTAAATGGGTTCGAGTACGGTTAATTGGGGGAACATTGGTGGTACGAATGAGATAACATTGGTATTTGCTAAACATTTATTAAAAAGGAAAACAAAAAATTTTTATGCATTTTCACTCTTGTAGTACAATCACAAACGATGCAATGTTATGATAGGATAGTTGAAGTAAATGTAAAAATGTTAATTTTGATATTATCTAGCAAAGTGTTTCAAAAACGTGCTAATTTTCCCCCAATTTATGGTATGCGCCTCTGATGACTTCTGATTTTTCATTGATCCGAAGGTGGGTACGATAATTCGGAGATGAAAGGCGCTTAACGAAAGAAAAAAAAGAAAAGAAAAAAGCAGAAGAAGAAAAGGAAGAGGCAAACAGATGCAAAGAGAAGAAGAAGAAGAAGAAAAGAAAGAGCAGATGAGAGAGAAATCTAAGAAGTAAAAAAAACGAACGAGAAGCCAATGAGACCGCGACGAAGTGCACG
Source organism: Andrena marginata (assembly GCA_963932335.1). Classification (NCBI taxonomy): domain Eukaryota; kingdom Metazoa; phylum Arthropoda; class Insecta; order Hymenoptera; family Andrenidae; genus Andrena; species Andrena marginata. Next base: position 11,503,711 of record OZ010660.1, read on the forward strand.
GCATACGTCGGGCGTTGTAAAGGGTGCACATGAAACTCACCCTGCCCCAAGACAATATATCTTTGATTTTGATATGGTGACACATGTTAATACAAGTGATTTTAAAGTAAAAAAAAAAGCCATTTTCTTTTATATTCAGCAAGTGGTCAATAACTGTACCTAGACTGGTCAACAACTATGCTACGACCGGTCAATAACTACAATTTTGAGTTTTGTTTCTTTATAATAGCATAACGTCGAAACTACTGATTTTTGAAAGTTTCTTTGGTGCTATAATCATCTTCGATACTTCTCTTTCCGCCTGGTATTACCAAACTTTATTTATAAAATTCAAGTTACTTATTCCATAACGTTTACTTAAGCTGTCGCTCTTAGGTGGTCAACTACTTGTATCGTTTACCCTATATCGAACTTCTTCATCGGTGCAATTGGAGTTCCAACAGCCAGGGTCAATTGCGTGATGCAGACTGGGGCGCTCTCTGCATCCAGAGTGCATTAGGATCGAATGGCGCAAAAGGCTTAATTGGATTTATTAACCGGGAGGTATAACAGCGATAATCGCGGGTGTATTTGGTGACTGGGTGTTAGGGAACGCGTTTATGAACGAACGATCGAAGATTACTGTAGCGCGATTATTTTGTCGCATTAACTCTTCGTGTATAGCTGGATCCGGCATTACTCGGTTTGTCCGTGGCTCTGTGTTTACCCAGTGAATTGTTGTTCTTTCATTTGGTCCCCTGAATGGAGGGAAACGAGGATATTTCGATGCAGGAGGGCACCTCGAAATCCATAGTCGGGCTTAACATATGCAGAGAGCTTGCACCATGTAAATGTAGGATTTCTAGATGATTATAGGTAAATCCTTTTGTTCTTTATTGAAAATTCTGAGCTGACCGATGCTGCCGTTCGCGGAGAGTAGTGAAATTATAACTACAAGTTAATCCGCTTGTCCGATGGGGCAGAACATTTCCATCGCCGGCAGAACAGCCATATTGATGCGATCTTTAAGAGGAAATGAAAAATGAAACAAGAATTCTGCAGTGCCTCAAAGAATTCTTAGCTTCGCATGAAGAAGAAGCTTAAGTATCCCCGACTCTTGCAGGAACTATCTAAAAAGTAACAAATTCAACCATCTTCTTAGAGTCTCCGCCACGGTCTGTACGATATAGACAACCCTCCTCCACCTACTTCCTCGCATTTCCTATTAAAATAATCCCCCGCCCCGAGCAAAAACGAAGAGACCAACAGTCCGCCAGCAAACAGGAAGCATTTCGAATGTCGTATTTCCGGCTGCGCTCGCATCCATCGCCGAGGAAAATATTTGTCACGGATGGCTTCTGCGGACAGCAATCAGAATCAAACGGAGAGGGCTCGCTATTTCGAGGAGCAAACGGAAGGCGTTCCGCTCGATCGTGCTTATCGCGGGAGGGGATGTTTGCCCGTGGATGAAATATGTGGACCGAAATTAGCGGCGGACGACACTGTTTGCGGAAGCAGACGGGGGACGGTTTAAAGAATCTATCAGTCGTAATTGCATCGACGAACAAGCGACGGCTGGGGAACGTTCAAAAAAGCTCGCCGCCCGATAAAATATTTGTCGCCTCGGCCCGCGAGTCACTACTTGTTTCGTCGCGGTTCTTGCCGAAGATAATCACGTTGAAAGCCCCAACGAAGACTGTCAACGTGTCCCGCGGAAACTAATTGAACGCGCGCGCGCGCGCGTTCAGTGTGCCGCGCGGACGGAAGCTGCATTAGGAAATTAAACGGGGAGGGCTGTCGCGGAAACGAGCGGGATCCTTTGGTATTCGAAAAACCTGTAATTCATGGCGACGTGTAATGTCGATTAAGGAGGCTGGCTGGTACTTGGTGACCTGTGATATTTACGAGTAACGGAAGCGCGCGAAGTGCACCCCCTGGGCCCGTGTCGAAGGAAGAGGGGGTTGAATGGTGAGTGCAGATATAATAACCAAGTTGATCTACGATTGCCCTAACTTCTACTGGAAATCTTGAATTTTCTTGAATTAACGAGCACGGAGGAACCTTTTGACATTTAGAATTCTTAATACTTTCAGGGTCCCACGACGAACCTCTAATTCCCCTTTATCATCACCCTCGAGAAGGGGCTCTCGCATAAAATACCACCACTTCAAACTTCTCAACCTACCATATCTCCAAGCTCCCACCAACAACCCAAAAATTCATCCCCTCCCTGCATCGGCGCCTCTTCGTCTTCATCCCTCCCGTGCCGATGCAAAAGGATTCCCCGGAACCACTCAAGTTGTCATCGGTAAGCGATAATCTCCGTTTCGGAGTCTATCTTCCCGGGACTCTGGATTGCTCGAGAAGATCATCGATCATCCCCATTCAGGGATCCGGAGTTGGCGCGAACGCACGGGAGACATTGATAATCGCGGCCACGCGAGAGGAAGGGGCGGAGGTGGAGAAAAAGGTAGCGGATGGGAGAAATTGATCCAGCGGCCGTGGATGTTAGTCCTCTCGTTACAAAATACTCGATACTCACGGGAGGTCGCCGTTCGTACGAAACGGCTCTATCCGTTCATGCGAAGCCAGGGTGGCCAGGTGGCTGCGCGGCCGTAAATGGCTGATGTACGATGTAACGATCTCTTCGCCTCTCTCGCCCCGACGTCACAATTAGCCATCTACGTAGCCAACGGCGAACGAACTAACAAACCGACTGGTCCAACTGTCGTCGGGGATGTGCGTCCACGGGCAACAGCCGACGCGGTTCGTTCAATTAACCACGGCACTCGATTAACCGTATTCCCCGTTCGACGGCCGCGGAACGGCGCGAATATAAATTAGCGGCGTCGATCGATTGCTTGCTACGTGGGTGGAACGAAGAAAGTAGCAGAGGGATGGATGGCTGTTTCGAAGGGTTGGGCGTCTTCCGGGGGGCTGGGATGCATTCAGGTCTGCATGGTTTTTATTTCTGAATCGAGGGTGCCTGATGGTCTTCCATTTTAGGCTCACGGTTCCAAGTCTTAAGAGATATCCTGTCTCCAGAATTAATAGCTCAGGGTATTCAATGAGATGAAGAAATCTTCATTTTCTTTAGACACTGTCCTATCTTCCTCGAGCTACTCTCTCATTCCTCGCGTGTCTCCACGCACAGAGATAGTTTAAAAAAAAAAGGAGAGAGAAACGTATGGCATCTAGTGGTCACCGGTGAATTTCTCTCCGGGTCGATGTACGGGAGGATGATTTTTTGATCGAGCCCCGAATCGGATCAGGATGTTTGTAATTGGACGGGGGAAAAGAGAGCTGGGAAGAGCGGAAAAATAGGAGGGAATAAAAGCCATTCTCGCGTTCGACGGGCTGAAATTTCGAGTAACGCCAGCGTGCTTTCGGGGTCCCTGCACTTTTGACATTTTCACGAGGCTTTTCAGCGGCGCTGCAGCGATTTTCAATGGGATTGTCCTGCGGGAAGAGGGCGACTTCAAAGGGAGCAGCGTTCGCAAATCGAGCGAACTCCCTCAATGAATATTTTTTCATAGCCCGGCGAACGCGGAAATTCGACGCACGACCGACGATAAAAAAAAACGAGAGGGATCCAGTGTTCCCGGTATCGGTGCTGGTTCGATCGCGATCGAATCTCGTTTGCTACGCCCGTCATTGATAACCACCGAGCTTTTCCTCTTCTTCCGTTACTCGAATACTTAATACTCGCACCGAGCTGAGTACCGCCGTGCATTATCTAGAAATGTAGATAAAGATGAAAGCAGAGAAAAACGGAGTATTCCAAGGCTGCTTTTGTCTCCGAAGTGCCACGAAGTCGCTAACTTTCAGGAATTAAAAACCCTCGAGCTTCGAGCTTCCAATATTCGATTAAGCATCCGAAACCTCCGAGTGAACCCACGGGAAATGGCGAGTAAATCCATATCGCAGCCAGCAACCGTCCATGGAAAGGTGCGCCTGGTATTCCAGTCAAATGGAATCTGCCCCGAAAAGCTACACGTATGTACGTCGAAGCTTTTTACTCGGAGGCAGGCATTTACAAAGAGATCCATCAGCGTGGCAGTCGAGCGTCGTATAAAAATGAAAGGATTGTTCTGGGATGCCGTTTGATCGTCCCAGCGTCTCGAGACTTCATTTCTCCTCCTCGCTTTCCTTTTTCATCCTCTCCCTTGGCCCTCCGCTCTTACCGTAGGCCCCCAGAGAAGAGGCTACCCCCCCGCGCTCCCCAGGTACCCCAGATTTCTCAGCTAGACCGATAGACTTGTCCCCAGCGCACTTTTCTCGTCGTTCCTTATTGCCCGCCCCGTGTAACTATCGCCGTCACGTTCGTCCTCAGCTTTACTATTTCGCTCCCTCCGCAGACGAGCAACGCTGGCGCTCGGGAGCCTGCCACCAATTTCTCCATCCCTCGGGTTCGCACGGTACGCGTTCACAAATCGAAAGTGCGTCGGGGCTTTCAACGATTGCCCTGTGGTTTTCCCATCCGGCGAGGAGGGGACAAGCAAGAGCAAGTTTTTAGCCCTCACCTTCCGTTCTACGAAACGGAAGGCTCGCTGGAAGATTGAATTATTTACCGAGCCGATCGCGTCGCTTCCGTTCGGATCAGTTTCGTTGGGCAGAGAAACAGGGAACCGCCGAGAGGCGTTCTCATCTCGATACCAGCGGTTATCGAGGATCTCCCAAGTACTTCCGATTGAAGTAATCGAGGAAAGCGTGGAATCTTGGAAAGAGTAGTGGTGCAATAGTATTATTATTACTCTACCATTATTTCTGAACGACATACAGATAGAATTGCCCCCAATTTTACAAGAAAAAGCTTCGAAGAAAAGAAAGTTCGATACCGTTTGTTCGAAAAGAATGCGCCAACGATCAATACCCCGATGAAAGATTAGCCCCCTCCTGGATCACAAAGTTGTCTGAGGGCACGGTGCCTTCGGCAGCCGTTGTTAAACTCCACTTTCGGTTTATCATGTCACGAACGAGGCACGACGACAACGAGAATCAACGTTGATCCCCGACTTCGAGCCCTGGGCGATGGGCCACCGATGCCAGCGGCTGCGTAAGAAAATTTCAGGCAACCGCGCGATGCACCTGATAACTGGGATTGCATAATAGAGATCATCTGGCAAGAGCTGGTCGAGATTGAACTTGGAGAGAGGATAGAACGAAGCAAACTTTTTTAGAATCCAATGTGCCAGTGATAGCAAAGAAATTGTCGTGTCCAATGGAGATTAAAAGTGATTAGCTTCTATGAATTTTGACAAGTTACAGAACAGTTGGGAAATATTGGAAAAAATCGACAGTCAGTGTTAAGTATCGAAGACAGCGATTCTTTTCATCGATCCCTTACAGTGCAGAGTCAATACAATTAATAAACCAGCTCATTTATCCCATTGCAACTCGAGTCAAAAATTTGCCCACGCCTTTCGTCCAAGATAATCGATATACACCTGAATGGTATTTCTTATTTGCCTATAAAATTTTACATGCAATCCCAAACAAACTACTTAGGTAGTCATATCAATTTTAATCCTAATAGTTCTTACATTTACTAAAACTTACCGTATAATATCAAGAAAATTCTACAATTCAATTTTTATTTTGAAAATTTCTTTCAATATTAATTTCATTAACTTTAACTGGAGGAAAACATATTGAATTCCTTTATAAAGAATTAAGTCAAATTTGTACAACCTTATATTTCTCTCACTTTCTAATTAACCCTAATCTAAACAAATATTGAGAGACACTAATCTACAAAATCTAGTTGATGAGTCTGATTAGACATATATTTTGAATATATAAAATGGAATTAATACTTTCTATTAACTTTAAATAACTAATTGATAAAATGACTTCGATCCAAAAGTAAAAACTAAATAAATTAAAGCGTAAGAAAGAAATTTTTTCAACACACATATGTATATATATTAATTCATCATACCGGATAGGGTGACTGTACCTAATACCGCCAGGCAAAAGTTAAATCGCTGTCAATTGAATAATAATTGCTATTTTGCATGCAGTTTGTTTCAAAGAAAAGAGAAATTATTCATCTTTCGTGTAGTATAAGTTAGAATCGTTGAAACCTATAAATTTTTAATTAGGACTCAAAAAACGTGAGACATGCAAAAATCGGGTCCTGAAAAAAGTGTACCTAATATCGCCACCTCAAGAAATATTGATTAATTCATGTATATATGAGTTTTTTAAGTCATTTTCACACGTGCTTCTATTATTTCTTGCACTACAAATGTATTTTTATCCATCTTTGATCTTATTTTTATAAGAAAAATATAGAATTTAAAAATATAGAATTTAAAAATATAGATGTTTAAAGTATTTTATTTTTTACGTTCCGATGTACATATTCGACAAATAAAGTCATTTACACATGGGCTTTTATTATTTTTGCTGTATAAATGTTTCTAACGGTAGGCGGTATTGGGAACACACATACTTGTTAGCGTCACCAAATTTAAGGGTGTCGTCGAGGTAACTCCGATTTAATAACTACTGGTCCTTTATTGTTATGACTGGTACAATTTATAAGTTTTTACAGATTTTGTTCGGAACGGCGCTGTGACTTGACTAGTCTTAGGTCTACGACTGTATTGTCCCTTGGTTTGGGACCGGTATTTAACTTGGTTGCGAAAAAGGGTGGGAGGTGAGCTAGGCGGGCAGCCTAAGGAATTTGGGGGGGAAAAGGGGGTGTTGGGAAAAGGCGATATCAGGAGGAGCCATCTTGATGACTCTTGGAATTTGGAAAAAGGGGTGTTTGGGAAATCTGATATCGGAAGGAGGCATTTTGGCGACAATCGGAATTTGGAGAAAAGGGACTGCTCTGGAAATCAGGATGTTGCTAAAAGGGATCTGTTGTCCGGAGGGATAATTATCTTGGCGACACTTGGAATGTGTCGCCCCTTACTGAATGGTCGAATTTCCGACCGGACCCATCTCGTTGGGTCCGTACAAGGGAAACCCATTCGTCTAATGGAGGAAAAGGGGATGGTCGATTGGCGACTATCGCGATAAGGGTGAGGTCAAAGCGGATAGCCCCATGCTGGCTTGCCTTTAAGGATTTATGGCAGGGACTCAGCCTGCGCGCGGTATCGTTTGAGGGTACGTGAGACTAAACAGACCTGGCGACGGGCGATGGCTGATGACCGCGTTGGGTCTCGTAGCCATCGGGTGTCGAAGGATTGGTTGTTTAGAGAAGATAAAGACTATGGGAATGGCAATCGGCCCGACGCCGTATTGCCAAAGAATAGGGACTCTGTTCCTGGAGGATCTGGCCACGGAGTGGGGAAGGTTTTGCCTTCTGGTAAGAGGACTGTGATGAACCACACGGCACTTACCCCAGAACTGTCCTGGAGTGTGCTTCCTTAGCATCTTTTCTACCTTCAAGGCTAATTTTTCTAACATACTACTACAAGAAAAACGTTATTTTCATTATAAAAACTATTTGAATCGATTACAGTCCTTAACTACATCATTAATTAGGTTTTTCTAGTAGATATTCTTGCATTTACGGAATTATTAGACTTACCTTCTCCGAATGGGATGTAAAATTGTGACAGTCCAATAAATTTTTACACTATTAAGATTCACTAAAATACTTCTCTTTCTGTAATTGTTGAACACATGACGCTGCAATTACAGTATGTCTTCCTGCATATGGTTAGGTTCTAATTGAGTGCATAACCGATAAATTTTAGTGCTTACTTTGCGAGATATAGGGGGTGGCGATATTAGGAACACTGGCGATATTAGGTACAGTCACCCTACATGGTATAACCCCACGGATCCAAACAATAATTTCACGTGCCCCGTGCCAGTAACTGTAAAAGATTATCAGTAAAAGCAGGCATCTCCGCCGCGACCACCCTTATTCCGCTGTTTTTATTCAGCCCCCTCCGTCGTCGACGATTCGTGTACAAGGAAACATCTGAAAAGATGAGCTTCGTCTCGCGGTGTCCCATCCTATGCAAACATTCCCCGTTATTTGCACGGTATTCCGCATCTGAATGGAAACGTTATCCGGTTCCGAAATCATTTCACTTGGTAATACGATTTTCTGTTTGCCTCCATTTTCTTTTCCCTCCCCGTTGGCGAAATTGCGCGTGAAATCCGTTCGTGGAACGCGCCCCCTACGAGTCCCCCCACTCCCTCGTGAAACGCTTCTGAACGATTAAGTAATCGGTCCACCGTCGATCGTCGACCCCAAAACGCGACCTGCTCGTTGCCTTTACAAATTACTAGGACGTTAAATTATCCTCCCTTTAGCTCGATGACGCCCAGATCCATCGTTTCACATTTCGCGGTCGAGGCAATTAGGGGAATAACTTCTGCTCTGGGGTTTTTAAGTCGCCCCATGACCAACGGGACGTATTGCTCGCTGTGGAACGGGCAACTGGTGGTTGATAAAAAATGAAGTCACGAACGATCTAAGCACTAGCTGCGGAAACTATTTCCCTGCTGGAAATTTCATGCCTCTGCTGCATCGAACAAGTGCCCCTCTTGACATTCCCTACTCGGTCCCTGTCGATCCTTTCAAGTTTCTAAGTGAAGTCGCTAAGTCTGCGGGTGGTTTAAGGGGGCTTTCGAGGTGGAAGATTTTGTGGAAGCAGAGTGTCAAGGTTCTTCTAGCAGCACACTGTTTCAAAATTCAAGGTACACTTAACCCTTGAAATTAATTGAAGAGAATGCAGCTGATAGTAAAGTTTCCAACATATCGTTACGAAAGAATCACCGGACCTGCAGGAAAAATTACAGAGCCCGGAGGAGATCTAGAGAATGGAAGAAGTTGCGAAGTCCAAGCACGCAACGAGCCCACCTCGCGGCGCGTAGATTCTCAAAGCTCCTCGAGAAGTCGTCTTGAAGTACACATCCTTGCGGTGAGAGTGGAGGGATCCGTGGATCTTTGCGCTCGGTGGATCAGCGTCGTTGCGCAGCCTACGCGGAGGTGGCTGCGGATAAGGGAAGAGAAGGGAGGCACGCGAGAGAAAGGAGGAGAGGAAGAGGGAACAAGGTGGAGAAAAACGAAGAGCAGAAGCGCAAAGGTAACGCGGCGAGAGGAGAAGGAGAAAGGCCAGGAAGAGTGTTTAAGCGTGGCTCGGTGCGAGCAAGAGGATGCACAGGCGGATGATAAGAGATAGAGGAGACGGTGAACAAAAGCAGAGGCGCGCGATGAGCAAGTGCGCCGGGCGGGGCTACGAGTGAAGAAATGGGAGAAAGGGCGGACAAGGGGACGCGATAAATTCAGCTGGGACACTCGCGATACAGAGGAAGCAGCTAAAGGGGAAATGAAGGTGATCCTGGGGCTGTTGGGAAGACACAGTGGGAACAACTGGAAAAGAAGCAACAGGGAAGGCCGAGGAAGACGAAGGCAGGGGCGAGCAGAAGAAGAAAATCACACGCTCGCGAGAGGAAGGGGCAAGGAGAACGTGTGCTTAAGTATACCTCAAACGGAAGAAGCGAATGTGTATCCTAATAAAAAGTCGAGGAAAAGCAGAGAAGACTGTACCATAGCCGAGAAGGAGTACTGCTTATAGGAAACGTGCAACGAAGATAAGGAAAGAGGCGTACGAGTAAGAATATACGCAAGAAGAAGAAGAAAAAGGGTGAGAAGGGGGCAGAGAGATCGGGGAAGGAAGTAGAGGTATAACAGAAGAGCTGATCGAGAGTACCCTTGACGCAGAGGAGGAGGAAGAAAGAGGAGGCCGAGGGCAAGGCGCGACGAGGAAGAAGACGGTACCAATAGGACCAAGAGGACGAAGAGGACGAAGAGGACGAAGAGGAAGACGAGAAAGAAGGGAGCCAAGGTGAAAGGGAGAGAGGAGGCGACGGGGACCAGGTCTCGGTTGGGTAAGGTGAGGGCTCCTACGGGTGAGTACCACTCACTTCATTGACTCGTGCGTACGCCCGCACGTCTGTCAGTCCATCCTCACTCACTCGATCCTCGCCTGGTCACGTAGCCACTCTCCACGGAGCTCGATCCTCGTCGTCGTGGTGCACGGCCACATCTCGAGTCGAGGTCGATTAAACGCCGCGAGACATAGTAGCTTGGTTATCGTTCCTACGCTCTCAACACCCGTGCTTCGCGATATAGTTTCCGTTTGGAAACGATCCACAAGACTGGGACCAACCAACGGGACCCAACAACATGACTCTGGGCACCCTGGGAAGGACCCTCGTGGTCCTGACGCTGCTGCTCCTCGACACGTCCTCCACGAGGGGCAAGCCTCAGCAGATCAAGCCAGGTGAGCGTCAATCTCTTCTTTTTCCGTTGGCTAAGGGTAGGTTGAGGATTTAAGGACGATAAGCAAATTGTACGAACGAGAAGTCACGTGTTCTAGGAGAACACTTTTGCTTATATTTGAAAATTCTCTGTGGATGTTATATCGGTACTAGGTGGAAGATTGCTTAGATTGAAAACGTTGAAAAGATGGATTCTATAGTACCCCGATTAGATACACCTATTATCTTGTCAGAAAGTACCGAAGTAACCCCGAGGAAACACGACGAACGTGATAGAACTTCAAACTTGAGATCCTTCAGCTCCCCTGCCGTCAACCCGTGACTCACGATGAAGGATAATAGTGCCCTAGATCTCTCTCTATCGATCGCTATGTTTACCACATCGTCAGGCGAATATTTAAACCGCCGTGTACGTACAATTTCTAAGGTCCATGAATCTAGGAACCTTTAAAGAATAATTCCCACACTCTCCGGCCTAAAGAAGATCGTAATTCCAAGCCAGAGATAAAACACAAGAGGCTGTCTAAAACTGTCCTAGATCTCCACTATCGATCAACGCCTCTCCCCATGTCACCCAAAAGAAAACGGCTCGATTCCGATCTAATATAAAAAGAACAACAGGACCAGAACTCAATCGTTTGCCATTGTTTCCCGCATTGTTCCTCTTCAGCGTGTGACGACGGAGAGACGATTATCCTCCGTAACGAGGGAAGCTTCCTCGTTCCCTCGCTCATTACGATACAAATTGTTTATCGGCGATCTGGCCTGACGAAAAACGCCGCGCCATTGTCAGCCAAGTATCGATGTTCCTCCGAAGAAAGTTCAGGAGTCGGGTAGACGGCACGTCGGAAACGGAACCGTTTTTCCCACATTGTCGCCGTGGGAGCATCCGAAAGCCATTGTCCTCCGCCTGTGCGGGCCCAGGGGATCCTCTTCGTTGCGTAATTCCTCTGGATCGGGGTGAACGCACCGCCAGTGGCGCGCAGATCATGATTATCATCGATCAGAACCTCCTGACCGTTGACAGGATTTCTTCCCTCCGTGTTCGTCTGACAGGAAAGCGTTTTTTAAAGCTCGAAAACTGCTGCGATGAATTGGAGTATATGCAGCGAGATTTTTATCGAGTTTTCCTGCGTTTCCTCTTGTTACTGTTATAGATGACGATTCTAGGAGCTGCGCCAAGTTGTAGCCCCATCCTCTGTGCAGATAGTGGAAAGCTAGACCCTTTAATGAATTCGGAATGCATGGGTCTTAAAGGGAACCAATTTTCTCCATCTCCACTTAGGAAACAGCTGTAGTAAAGACGCGTTATTATTACCATTACGAGGAAAGTAGAGCGATTCGCGTGGCAGAAAGCAAATTGCAGATTCTTCTTCTTCCTTTTCAAGAAGCGTCACGCCCTGCGACCGTGTTCTTCCATTTACCAAAGCTGAACCGCATCGCGAGTGTCTCGCCGCGCAGTTTCGATTCTCCTTTAACGATGTGCCCGCAGTTGAATCGTCATTTAAACGCTCCTCTAAGGACACCGTGTGCAGTTAAGCGCTACACGGACACCGTCCAAGAATAGTTGCCGCAACGATAGGGGCGAATGGTCGCGAAGTTCGCGGGCCCTAAGTGCAGCGCGCGCTTTCGGCCCTGCAAATGTCGAAGAACTTCGGCTGTTCCGGTTAAAGCACGTTTATCCCTCTCCCCCGATGCGAAATTATTGTCCTGGCCGACGCTAGCCGAGATCCAGTATCAAACTTCCTCGCCGTGGAGTATTTCGAATTTCCACTCGCTGCGTGCGGTCCAGCTGGCCGCAATCCTTCGAGGTATATAATATACCATGCCCGCGATGCACCGTCGGAAACGTCAATCGAGGCAAGCAACCGTGGCTCTCGTTTATGGCGGCGAATTTAGATACTCTAGTAGACAAGTTTAGATACTCTCCGGGCTTTTATACGACAATGGATCCTCGAGGTAGACGAGACTTTGAGGTTTCGCAGAGATTTCAATATACAAATCACTGTATAGATCGACAGAGGATCTCAGCGTTCCGTCAGTTCCCAGCATCCTAAATCCCAGAACACCTACACACTTTTTGCGGCGCCCCTTATGTCATACGAAATTCGACGTCACCTCGCAGCCTTTCCCTGTCCGACTTCCTCGGTGGATCGTCCGGGGAATTCGCCGGTTTTTCCCCGCGGAGCATCCCCGCATTATCTCCCACGTCAGCCTCGCGATCCACCCCCGCCCTCCCCCTTATCGAATTCGATCCCCCCGCTCGGGCTAAGTGATTCCTTCTGCTGCCACCGGTTGCCCGACTCGTGGGGAATGAATCTTACATGGTACGTCCGAGCCAGGCCAGCTCTATACATCACTCCTGCCTGGAAAACTGTACCCGATCGCCTTGGTGTGTCCCTCCCGCCTCCGCCGACCAATTCGCTGTGCCAACTGCCGGGATCCCTCGGTCCGGCGATATGGAACGATTCTGGATTATTGGAGCTGGCATATGCACCCAAACATCTGGCTCAGCGGAGAAATATCGTCGGCGCAACGGTTCGAAGGGACACCAAGTTCATTTCCCAAAGGGATTTCCACGGCGATTCCGAGACGTTTCGCGCTCGTTACCCGTTACGGGAGCGCCGATTCGTTTCCGCGGTAGACGTAGCAGGGATTCGTTGTGAATTAACAGGTGCACCGCGGAGAAATTGGGTCGACGAGCGTCCTATTGGTCGCTGTCGCCTTCGAAGTTTCAGGTGTTTGGTTCACTCGATGGGGCAGGATGGTTCGGAGCTATTTTTCTTGGGACTTTTAGCGGTTCTCGATGCTTCGATGGGTGACGGTTGCTTGTACGTGTTTGAGATAGTGGGACTATGTTGCTGTTCCGCGAGTCTATTTCTGGAGCTGTTTGTCAGTTAGCCAGGCTACTCGCGGGAGTTTTAATCGCAGGGCGATGGAAGACCTTGGCCACTCAAAGGAAGCGATTAATGGGGCTTAATACCCCGAGCGATATTCGTTTCACTTTCCGCGGCCGTGCTCACCAGTTCTGTGACACCGAGATATCAGGGCGAGAGGATTGGAAGCGTTCATTTTCATAAAAGAAAAGTGGCAAGGCCGGTTCTGCAGGTGTGTGACGCAAATATTGAATCGACGGCCACCTGGCCGGCCCATTCCATTCATAGCAGATTAAGTTTTAATCGGGCACACAACCTGCCCGCCGATCCGTCCATGGTCCATCGTCCAATCGCCGGCTATGGAAAGAATTTTCCACGGTCGCTTCATTGAAATTGGTTCTTGAAACTTTCACGCCAGCCAGGGTAAACAATTTCTTGCTCGGGATGGGAGATATCTCGATTCAGCGCCAGCGTTAGCGTGTGACTCTAAGGGACGCGCAAAATGTGCGATAGTGTAAGGGGATTAAGCAGAGAGCTTCGTTCACTGCGAACTGCTTAGGTTTGGAAAAAATATTGACATCCACGTGAAATCAAAAATCTTCGACGACTCGCACACCTTGTTTACACACCTTTCTTGTGTAATCATCAGCTCTTGGTCGGTTAGCTGTCGAAATCAAATCTCCGCTGAGATACTCACAGCTGAATCGAATGGAAATTCCTTTGTATACGTGCTTCTGCACACCTTCTTCCTCCCCGATGTTGAAATTCCTTCAATTTTTCATCCCAAAGGCACCCTGTCGACCTGCTCAACTCTAGCAAAATTATCATCTCGTGGAGCAAGGGAACAGGTGCATGGGTATCCGCGACCACCGCGAAAGAAAGAAGGAAGCAAGGTAATAGCTGGTGTAGCGGTAGGTCGGCGATTTCCTGATTACGCCGCGGACACCCGGTATGTGGCTGGCTAGCTAATTACCCGTACCGAGAACACATAATAATGCCAGGCTAGCCGAGGGTACGGGCTTGAAAAACTAGTACAAAGTATCCGTCGTGTCTCTGTGTCCAGCGTTGGGCCTCTTCCACGTCGGAGTCGTGAATGAGCTCGGTTCTTGTCCTCGTCTGACTAAATGCCAGCCCATGCCGACGATGGCATAGGCGTCGATCCACTCGCATTGTTTACCTCCGGACCCCCTTTCGCGATCTGCTCCAAGAATCTTGGCGGATCTTCTTGCGGAGAGCAATGGAAATCCTGTGATCTTTGTTTCTTCGAGTACCGCAGGAAACTCGTCGCTTGTGTTCGGGGGTATAGGGAACTTGGGGTATAGCTGACTCGGGGTATAAGTAACTTGGGGTATAGATGGCTTGAGGTATTGGTAATTTGGAGTATAGGTAACTTGGGATATAACTAATTGGAGGTATTGGTAAATTGGGGTATAGATAACTTGGGAAATTGTGAACATGGTAAATTTGTAATTTAAGGTATAGGTAACTCGAGGACTTGGAAATTTGTAGTTCGGATGACTTGGGGTGCAGATAACTTTGGGCATAGGAGCTTTAATTTCTGCAATTTTAAGTTCTCCTGTCCTGCGATTTTTTCTCAGAGTGAGAATGCCGAAATTTGCACGTACAATTACATTCTATACCTCTTTACAATTGGAATGTTGAAGTGACGAGCTCGACTCACTCGTGGTACATTTGTATCCCGCAGGACGCCTCGAGTTCAGCGATTCATAAAGCTTTGATCATGATAATTGCCCACGATCGAACGACCCTCGGCGGTGTTCAGCCATAATGGTGCCGTGACGTTAGGTGTTTCATTGCTTGAAAATTAATTCAAACACGACCCGATTGCACACCACCGCCCACGAATGTATTTAACTATTAATTAGCCAGGTCGGTGTCCGGCGTTACGCAATGATAATTAATATAATAATTACCATTCGAGGCATGTTACATATTCTGTGGATCGTATAACTGAATAATAGCGCGAGCGTGATCCTCGAGGCCCAAGCAATTTCCATTTGGCAACTATCGGTGCCTATCATAGACAACTTTGTTACCGCTGACCGATATTGAAAATTGGATTTCCAATTTGCAATCCTCCTATTAAAACTTTTTCGATCTACAATCCCGCAATTCCCCGTTGTCGTTCGTCCTGGTTTACAATTTTTCCCTCGCGCTTTTTTCCGCACAATCTTTCCAGTTCCTTTTCAACGATCTCATTCACAAATTCTTGTAATTATCTAATAAAGATATATTACAAAAGTTCCAGTCAATTCTGAACATGGATTCACCGATTATTCATGAACGTTTCTAAAGAACACACGATGAATGAAACTGGTAGCAGCTCGGCGAGTCTGAATAAAACCTACTTAGACTATTCCTGGATTATCATAAAACAAATGAAAGAAGTATAGAACACCCTAGCGTCACCCCCATCGCGCCACCACTTGAAAGGTCGCCCAGTGTCTTCCACGCAACAGTTCAAGCCGAATAAAACGCTGCGCGATACGTGGAATTCTTCTGCAGCAGATCCCAGACACCCGATAGCACGGAATCAGTACAACTCTCGCCGATGGCATGCAAATGAGAGATGCGTGGCGCGCGTGGCGAACGTTAAATCGCCCAGACCTGTCTGGACTGTCGATGGAATCGTTTCCCCTGACCCGACGACGCTCGTCTCTTCGTGATCCGCGTGTATCCCGCTCGCCCTCGTCCAATATAGTTCACCAGGCCGAACCAATTAGTCTGCCGCGCGGCAGAAAACCAAGCCAGCTCGTTTACATTCGACCAGAGATTTGGGAGAATCGAGGGCGAACTATTTATAAGTCAGCCCGCGATTAACATTCGATCCGAACGTCCCCAACCACCATCTAACGAGTCGATTAAATGCAACCACCTAGCCTCAAGACGGCGTTCAGTGACGATGCTCAGCGATGATCAAACGAGGAAATATTCTTACTCAGCTTCTATTAACGATGCAGAAGAACGTTCCACGACGATCCCATCGGCTCCCAAGCCGAAGAGAGCTTTCTTTCGAGCTGTCGAAGGAGAATCGAGAGAAATTGGGTCGACACGATGGTCATCGAGCGTCCTCTGTCCCGCAGCTTTCTTCGGAAGGGGAGAACTTGTTCGTGGTCGTTAGAGGGACTTTGTTCGGGAGCGTGGAGCGTTTAGAAGAGGATTTATGTCACGTTTGATCGCCAGTGACGCATCCAGGCACCAAAGCGAGAGACCTGTTTGGACGATTCGTCGGAAACGTCCAACAGTGGCTGTTAGTTGATTGGATAGGGGTTTGATGCTTGGAGAAGTTCCGCACGCTGTGTTTATTTACGTGGCAAGTTTTCGAAGACGTCCAGCAGTGGGAATCCGACTCCAAGGGCCTTTTCGTATGAGATACTTTCATATTCATACGTTTCCCGTCTTTGATCACTCGAGGCGAAGCTTCCATCCTCCAGTAACTTCCAAAAGACTTTTCGAGGGTAAAATGAAACTCGTGATCGTTGCATTTAACCAGAAATCGCACGCACGCGGACCTGTAGCCCAAGCGTAACGAGCGAACGACTTTGTTCGTCGGAAGTTAACTAGGCGTTAATTCGGTATTTCTAAAGCGCTACTTAGGAAACACGCTTCGGCATGAAGGATCCCTGTAATCCTTTCCACCCACGCAGGAAAAATTTCAAGCTTCCTCGTTGAAATTGCTGATACACGCAGAGTAATTCGACTCGCTACGTTCGTAAGTCACTCAGCCGGGGCCAGGCGAAAAAAAACCTGGGGTACATTATTACGTAACCTTTGAGCCCATCGAACGATCAAGCGTTTGCTGGTGCGTGGAATCCTGCTCCGCGATGGGCCTCACCCACACACGCACACCCGGCGAATAGTCACGAGATGTCAGTCGTATAATTTCAAAGACCTTAAGGCTGACCTGAGTCAACAAGACCGGCTGAAGAGGAACGTGGGAAGCGGAGTGGCGTGTGGACAGAGAAGCTGCGAGTACACGCTTGAGATATTTCGCGAATAGGTCCATCGCTTCTTACTCTCTCCCACCCAATTTTGCGCTATTTTCTACTTCATAAATTGTTAGCAACTTTGGTATCCATTTCGTCGAGAATAGGCACGCGATCGATGTCCGTGCCGTCGAATGTTTATCTGCAGACTGCCCGAAACGTTTTTTCCTGGAATCCAACCCCTTCGGTAATCCTTCGATAATCCTACATTTACCACGGCGATTAAAGCGCGGAGGAAAAGCAGGGTGGCTGTTCGACCCAAGTCGAAGAAAAACGCTGGAAGCTCGACGGAACAGTCTCGATCGACGATCGTTCGTTACAGTGGGCCGGCGAGGGAGGAAGTTCAGCCTCGCGAGTCCCATCCAGCAGCCCCGAAAGTTACGGCCACCTTCCATTGTGGTAATTCAAAAGATGCCGGTGATTTGTTGTCCGAGAGAAATCGTTGCGCTCGAACTTTAATCTATGGCGGGGCCGTTGCAGTTAAGGAGAATTAAAGCTCTGGGGCTTTAACAGGAGCGAAATAAAGCGGAGGAAAACGGCTGAGAATGGCCTGTCGTCCCTCCTGGAGTCGTTCCCGCACCGATACCGAATTAATTTCGCGTACCATTCGCGATCTTCCTGCCCCTGGACAGAGCGAATAAAACGGGGGCTCGCATTCGGCAGCGTGTAAACGAGGCTATTGGAATTCATTAAAGGGGGTAATTAGAAGAAAAATATTTCCACGGACGGAAGGGAATCCGGCTACCCCTCTTTCCCCAAGTTTCTCCAGTCTTAATGACCGAGCCAGAAAAGTTGCTGCAACGTTCGCGCCTCTTTTTCGCGCTGGGGCGATTTTATTGCAGTGTTCGAGATTTAATGTAATCTTCTGGTCGATTTAACTCCGATCTTTAGATTCATTACTGGGGCTCGGGTCGCGAAGAATGTTTCTAAAGTATGGCGAGTGATTTTCTTTGTTTAATATGAAATAACTGTAGGGAGGAGACGATTGTTTTTCTACGTTTCACCTATATTGTGGACCTCGCTGACGAATTCCAGCGACGTATGGAGCCAAGAGAAATCATTCGCGTTCGCCAGACAATTGCCACGCGAATTTGAATCGCGCTAGCAGTCGCGTCGGGCATAAAACGCCTAATTATTCCTGTCATGAATAATTCAGTTTACAAATCAGTCAACTACCTGCCTAGTGATGGCTTCGACGCGCTTCCAGCCGCGTTACAAGTTCCCCGAAATTCCGACTTAGACGACTGTTTCCGAACTTCTAAATGACTAAAGCGTCCCGATAAATCGCGCGGGTGTTCTGCGCGAAATTATCCCACGAAGAATTTCGCGGTGAATTTAAATATTGATGCTTGCAGTGCTTCTTCAACGGATTTATAACAGATTTTCGAAACCCTCTTGATGCTTTGACACCCTGAAGTCTTTTAAAAAATCATGGAATCAAATTATGGAATATGTAAAGATTCAAAGTCGTCGAAGTTGAAGCTTCCAATCACCGAGCCGTTCGAAAATTTGCGAAGCAGAGAAAATCGAACGGCCATCGCTAGCCGAAGGCCGTCCAGATGAGAAGAAAGCCGTCGTTCGCAGGCCCGTTACGCCAGCTCCGCTAAAATTAACGCGCGCTTTCTGCCTCTTTCGGTCTTTCTTCTCGATATTCCTACCCTTCCTCCCACCTCGTTCTTTCCTTTTTTTTTTCTTTCAATAAACGAACACGAACCCGCGTGGAACCTGTCCGCCTGGTAGACGCGCACGTCGTAAAATCGTGGATAAAAATATATCGCGTTAAAGCAACGAGGCGCGCTGACAAGTTTCACGAAAACGGTGAGAATATTGCGGGAGGCGGTATCGATCCTGTATGCGGCATAAAAATTCACCAATTAAGGGTACTGTTAAAAGAAAATGAGTAAAATAGAGGGGAACTGTCAGCATAGGTAACTACTCAGAAAAAGTGGAAGTACAAAATTTGTATGATTTCTTTTAGAGATAGAAAACCGGTAATGTACGACGGGACCATTAACTTTCCGCGTAAAGATTCTCTTATGAGGATTATTTCCACAAGGAGTAGTGTAAACGACTCGAGACTCTTCGCATTATTCGCAATATTAGCGATAAAGTATGCATAGTCGTGGAACGACAGAGGTTTCCCACAGTTGCGGCGATCGTTTCCGCGTCCGTTTCGCGGAAACGATTCCCGTAAACGATTATTTGATCGATTAATTTACATGGATGTTCGTTGGAGCGGAGGAGCCCATTCAGCGATGCGTTAACGTGGACACGCACGCGTGTGCACGAGCGTCGGTCGAGGCTCTCGTCCAGGTGTGCAGGTGAAGCCAAGATGCCGCGGGGTCACTCATTTATCATTGCATAAGATTCAGAACCTGTTCCGGTCCATTCATCGCCGGCTGCTCGTATATACCCTCGAAAGTTACTCGTGGGTCGGGCTACGAAAGGTGTAGCCGCGTACGTGCTCATTGGCGTAGAAGCTACATGCCGAAAACACCAGCTTTCGAGAGCTGCTTCAATAATTTAGGAATATGCCTTGTGTTCTTCGTGGGTCCAATGAACTGTTAAGATTTCCAATGGCAAATGTTGGAATTTCGATGGTGGAGAGTGGGTGACGAAAAATTTTGAGTATTGGAAACTTGGGGCATAGCTAATTTCGGTTATAGGTAATTTCGTGTACAGGTAACTTGGGGCATAGGGAATTTGAGGTATAAGTAATCTCGGGTATACGTAATCTCGGGTATACGTAATTATGGGTATAGGTTGCTTATTCTTAGTGTGTAGGTATCCCAAGAATTTCACAATTTGGAGAAAGAGAAAACGAAAAACACCATGAAACCAAAGTGATCGATCCCCTTTATTTCTTAACAGACCTACTAGCACAGCTCAATAGCACCGTGTAAAGAAACCGATACCCCATCCATACTGCCGTTTCCATCGTTCGTCGTAATCGCGGTGGCGGTGTGCAACCGCAGAAAATATTTCGCAATACGCTATTCGTGCATTAGTTTAAGGCGAAACTATGGTAATCCCCTGTTTGAGCTGCAATTACACGACGAGGGGATCTCCAACCGCGAAACCGATACTTTTAGATGGCCAACGATCCGTGGCCAGTGGATCGGTTCGAATTAACGCCTGTTCAACGACCAAGATTCCTATATCGCTCGCGAATCCCTGCGAAATTCGCATCTATCGACCCTGTTTAGAGTTTCGCGGTGGAACGAACCACTCCACGAAATTTTTAGTAGATATTGATAGAATTCTAGTGTCCGTGTGAATTTTAAATCTGAAATATATCGAACGCCCAATTTTCTTCTCTTTCAAGGAATTATAAAACGAACCACGACTGCATAGCCGCTGAAATTCGCGCGAAATCGACGATACCGTCTTACACACGCGGATAATCTCGATTCGAGCTGCGCCGATCGTTTCTCCCGTCCCCTTGGGCGGAATAAAAAGGGAGATATCGGGATGAATCTTGGGTCCTGCGGAACAAAGGCACCGTTTCAATGGCCTCTACTACTCGCCTCGCAATTTTAGTAACCGAACGGGAGACGAAAACCCTTTAAAATCCTTCCGCAGCCCGTGGTCAAACCCCTATACCCATTGTCACCGAAAACAGAATAGATCAACGATCAGAAAATAGATCCCAACTTCAAAAATCTTCCCACGATATATCTCTGCAATCCTGCAACCTTAATTTTCAGAAGAAAATACATTCTTCGAATCTAATTAACTTGTCTTTCTAAATTTAATGCCAAAATACTTCTTCCATCGATCATTAATTTCTTCTTTCTTGTGCCTTATTCTATAAAACATTTTCCACAATTTCCCCTTCAGTTCCTTCGCGCTCCACTGAATTTCCGCTTAATCCCAGCTTGGATTCAGTTTCGAGGCTTCGCCACGAATCAATCGTGCCATTTCCCCGCTGGGGCGTTTTCGCAGTTTCATCGGAATTAATAATCCCCCCCACTGCCCCCCAAGGAGCGGTTCTTTTAATAGGTTCCATCCAGACAGAATACATAAATCCTCCGTATCCCCGTGATCTACGCCTCCGCCGACGCTTATTCTTTTAATGGGGAATAGCATCGATCGCAGGCGCAGCGACATTACCGAACAATCACCGCGCTCTTCCATTTAACTCGCGATCGATAGCGTCCCTGGATTTGCCTTAATTCGCGCGACACGATCGTCAGCCGTCGCCACGGCATCGCTGGAAAATTCTGTACCACGGAAAATCCAGCGGGATCGTCCACCCTTTTCCACCGTTTTGGTCGCCTTTCAACGCCGCCCGATAAATTTCTCGGATGTATTCGGCTAATAAAAGGAGCGCAAGTGTGGCTCACTCGTCATAGAGATACGTTTATGGTAATTCTCTGTCGTGTGTTATCGTGATCTCTGTTTTTCGTTCGCTTTTTATCAGCACTTTGCACTAGCCATTAATAAATGTTTGGTCCGTTTATCCACGTGCCCATTAAAAGAGCACGTTTCCCGTTTGCGCTTTGCAAGCAGAATTTCGCGACGCTTGATCGGGGGGTTCCGTGGAAAAATGTTGATTAGCCCAGCGTAACTAATGCTTCATTTTAACTGCGCCCACTGAAATCTCGTTCCTTTATTTTTTTAACCGAAAGTCCTGTTAGAACTTGCGATCTATTATAAAAACGGATAGTATCGTCTGGCAGAACGAAACTCGGTTTCCACCCCTATTAAATTTTCATCGACTCCCAGGAATTTATCAGGGACATCCTTCGTCCAACAGGAAGCAGTCCCGTTATCCTCGCTGCCCCACGACTCTCGCATTTATCCTTGTTGATTAAAGACGCGTCATCTTTGCCACAGCGTGCAGCGATTTGTCAATGGCGCTGGGCCGCTGGATTCTCGCGTTTTCGGTCGCAGTGTCCGATGGCACTTTGGCCAGGATCGATCCTACGGACCGGAAAGGTGCATCGATTCCCTTTTTATCTCGCCCGTTACCCAACAGCCCCCACTGGTTACGTCACGCTGGAGTCTACCCGAAGGAGAGAGACACCAGGCTTGCCTTCCTCGATCATTGTTTTTTACCCGGACCCAGTCCCCCCTCTCCCGCCGCGATCACGATTACATTTCTAGTAATAGGATCACGCCGTTGGAATTCTCGAATCTTTTTATCGGGCTGTGGCAGCCAGTCGGGGCTTTCTTCGGGCGTTTTCAGAGGGCTTTTTGCAACCCCTTCCTTGATCCAACGACGATGCTTGATATTCTTATTGTACGGTGGAAAGCGGATTTTTCCTGTTCCTGCGGCGGGACCGCCGGAGAAATTGTTAAGGGGAGGCCTGGGGATGTTCGGCTGAGCTTTGGCGGAGTGTTCTACTGATTCTGTTTGATGAGCCGGTTGTGGTAGTTTCGGGGAGTGTTGTTCGCGCGTTTGAAACTTGGGGAGTTGGTAATTTTGGGCATTGATATGTTGGGGAATGGTAACCTGGGGTGTTAGTAACTTGAGGATTAGGAGTTTGGGGAATTGAAAGCTTAAGAGATTGATAATTTAGGGGATTGAGAACTTGAGGCGTTGAAGCCTTGAGGAACTGAGAACTTGAGGAATTGAAAACTTGAAGGACTAAAAATTGGAGCGATTGAAAATTCGAAGAATTGGTACCTCGAAGAACGCGCAACTTGGAAAATCGGTTGCGTTAAGAATAAAGTAATCGCCCAGGGCGCGTAAATTGCGTTTCCACTTTGTCCGCGATCCGAGCCCCGACGAATCATCGAGCGGGGGATTAAATAAATCATTCCCGTGTGAAATTACATCACTCTCGGGGGCTCCAACGAGCTACCCAACCCCCGCCGGCGAAACGTTAATAAATAACGAGGTTGGTTAAACGTTTCCGCCGGATTATCTGCTCTCGTCGAAACGTTTTCTCGCGCGCTTATGCATGCATGCATGCTGGACCTGTGTACCTCGATAAGTGGTTTACACCGCGAGCACTTGATTCCACGCGTGAAAATAATAAAAAATATTAACACTGTAATCATCTACTTAATTCAACCCCTTCCCTAAATTACAACCACCCTTCCATCCTACTTTAAAAATATATTTTTCCAAGAAATACCCAACAATTTATCTTCCAATCACTCGATCAATAATTACCAAATATCCCTAATTGCCCAGAGACAGTTCACAGATCCTCGATTCGACTAATTCACTCGAGCAAATAGAATCCTCCACTGTTTCGACCGTGGAAGCATGTTAGTGCTAGAAGGTCCCCGCGAGGCGGCCGCTTTTAATTAAAACATGGCGCTCGAAGAAACCAGGATCGGCTGGTTATTAATCGGACACGATCACGCGATATTTCCTCGCGATACGTCCGCCAGCCGGCACGAATTTATCGTCGCGCCACGGCTGATTTATCAGCCAGGATCCGATTTATCAGCGCGTCGCAGCCGCGCGAGAGATCCTCACGATCCTGGAGGCCGATTGGTCAATCTCGTCCACCCAGCCACGTCCTTTTTTCCTCCGCCCAACTGGGTTGCTTTATTTTCCGAAATCGAGATAGCACGAGGCCCGTCCAATTTCTGGGGACTGTTGAAACCGTTCCTTTACTCTTCTCCGATCGACTTTACCCGATCTCGGGTTGATGATGATTGAAACTCCAACTGATCGTGGCTACGTGACAATTGGAAGTTAGAAATATGTACGGTGCTACTCGAAGATCGCACCGACTCGCATAGGATAACTTTGTTATGTAAATGATGAAAGGTTCCGACAGCCGGGAGTGGTCTCTTCAAGCTTAACGCAATAAAGGTTTGCCATCGAGTTTACCGATATCCTGTCCTTTGACGGAGGCCTTCAAAGCGACCCCGTCTACAGGGACTCCTTTCAGGGAAAGAAAACAGCTTTTCTTAGGGAAAAAACACCCCTTCCTCAAAAGAGAGATAGACTTTCCACGCAGAGGATGTCCTTGTTGGAAGAGGATGAGTATTTTGTACAGGACAGTAATTTCTTGCTCTACCTTCCTCTAAGTAACGGTACGCTTATTAGTTCCCAAAAGATCGGGAAAAGAAACAGGAAGAACGAAATTGCTCGTTGTCTTAATGGACCGCTATTACTTCCTTCATCATGCTTCATTTAAAACCAAAGCGTACCTAGATCGTCATCCATTTGACGATAATTGGTTTCCTTTGTTCCCATCATGCGTAGGTACTCCTATGTAATAAAAGACCTATATTAAGAAAGAACGACTATAGAACTCCAAAATGCCAGTGGAACTGTACTAGAGTGGTCACCGCGACTTAAAATCTTAAAAGCAGCAGACAAAATTACAAAAGTGAGTGTCAAACTCACGAAACGACACGCAGGCACGTTCAAACGCCCTGATCCTGCCACCAGCATCGCTTCCACTCTCGGAAGCGACCTTGAGCGTCAAAAATCCTTCGCCCCGACTGTACTAGCCCTCGTCCTCGCCCACGCCTCGCGATCCCCAACTCGCTTGTGTGCAATGTTACGTTATACGCGACGTTGTTCCGCCGCCGGGGCAAGGTTGAGACCTGGCCGAGTGGGAGGCGCGGTTCGTGGAAGGAGAAAGGCTGAACTGAACGGGGAATCGGGCAGAGAACGCGAGGAAGATCGTGGCCAGCCCGAGGAGCAGGCAACCAGCAAGCAAGAGGGAAAGGGGAAAGGGCGAGGGCAGAGTTCGCTCCCATTCATACCTCCGTATGCACGTTTCCCTCGAACGCACGCGTGCATCGATGCACCGTGCAGCTTGTGCATCGCGATACCAAACGACCAGTGACTCTCAAGGGCGGCCTCGAGAGTCAACGTGAGACAGGACGCCCCCCCTTTCTAATTGGTGGCCCCAGCCAAGGCTTTTGTCGCGTCTGGTCTGCTTTGCGGCTTCCATTCCAAGTTGAAATTCACGGGCTAGCGAACCGCTATTGACGATCCGCGGGGCTGAATTCCCCCTTTGTGTCGAGGGTGGTGCGTCAATTGACGCGATCGTGGTCGGGGAAGTTGTTTCGCCGAGACCCGGTCCGAGGACTCGATTTACTTGCACAAGGCTGAATGACTGATAGGGTTAGACTATGCTGGGTCCCTTTTTTTTGGTAGCTTCTTTCGTGGGATTCTTTTATGGGAACTGTTATCCTCGTGGAATGGCTGTGATGTATCGCGCGAGATGGGGAAAAGTTCCAGGGGATCAGGCTTGGTTTTAGGGAAATTGTGTCGGAGAGGTTCACTTTAGCGGTTACACACGTAGTGGTTACAAATCTACGAGAATTAGCGCATAGATCTGCCAAGCTCCGCAAGAATACGTAATCTGGGGAGTGCTGTGCTTTGCTGTATGTTAATGGGCTCTGTTTCTCGAAGATACGATATAAGTTTCCGCTTCGAACGGTTGGTAGCCCGGTGTGCGAGTCAGAATAGACTATCGACTCGCTGCTCCACTTTTCGAAGGCTTTAACGACCAGGATGACGCCGCCAAGGCCACCGCCACAGCTTCCCGACAAACTTTTCGCTCAACCTGCTCCACTTCGGCCCTCAGGATTAAAATCTTTTTCACCATCCTCCTCCATTCCCCCCCTGGAATCGTCCGGTTTTGCACCATTAAGCTAAGTTGGCCAGCTTCTCGTATGACCGTCTTTGGCCAACAATGGAGTACCTTTTCCACTGCGAGGCTCCAAATAGCGCTACACTCGCGCCCCCTCGACTAATGACAGTCTAATTTCCTACTTTGCCCTTCTGTCAAGTACGCGTCCGTGCTCAAGGATGTCAAACACGCTGGCAGACCTACGAGCACTCATTATTTTTCAACGTTAATTCAGTGGTACTAGGGGTTTCGTTTGCAGCTGCTTCTACAGCGCGAGTGTCGTTTACTTTTTTATCAGGGACGTGCGTCGCATGCTGCTCCAATTAATTCGGGGATCACCTACTTGTTGCTAAACGACTTTGTGGATGAATATAATAGTCGATACGCGACGATACAAGTGGTGGAATATTCTGAGATAACTATGAGTGTGCGCACTTCGAAAGATCAATCAAGTTTCTTTCAACTAAAATAATGGAATACGTAAGTTTCCAAAGAGTGGCTTCGTGCCTCCTACAATTAGCATGATCCCGACTTTGAAAGTGAGACGGACGACTTGCGGGAGCATAGAACGAATTGGGCTGCGAAGTAGAAACGGTCGACCACGGACAGACAACAGGCGCATCAGCACTGACAAATCTACTTACACTACTTGGACGCTAATGGTTCATTTGTGTTGCGAATATTAAAAAATTTCCAGGCAGACCACTGAAACCTACGTTGCACATATATGTACGAGCTAAAGTATGAAACAGTTGCTTCGCATTTCACCCTCAAACGTTTCATTATTCTGCGCCAAAAATTCAATTCTAAACTGAAAGTTTCCTTATCCCGTGCAACTCATCAACCTACTCCGCCAGTGGCCCCTTTCATCCCACCCGAATATCGCGCATTTTACGTTACTTTCCACAATGTATTCCCTAATCTCATCTTCATAAACACAGGGGCGGCCCGCCAGTCTCGCAATAAATACTTATTTCCCTCTTCCTTCTCCCCTTTAAATCCCACTTCCCCCCATTACCTAGATCCCCTGGCCTCAGCAATTTTCCCCCTGTTGCGACGCAAACTAGGCGCGCGGGATTCTCGGCGCCTCGAAAATTAGTTTATTACAGTGATAAGCTCGTAAACTGGGATTCCTCGACGCTGCCGCGTCTGCTTTTGTCTGACCAGGGACCACCTAATCCCCCTGGCCGTCACGCTCCAACTTCCAAGGACCACGTGATAATTTTCTTCGAGCGGAGTGGACAATTCCCGGCCGACGACAAACTTCTCGACATTGTTTCGCAGTACACCCGGAAAACAACCCTCAAACACCCGTGCCAGCGAATTTCTAGACGTCCGTCTACCGACCACCGTTTTCGTAGTTAAACACCGCGTGGCCACCGAGCCGTGCAACGAAACCAGGAGAAACAAAGGGGGAAGGAACGAGGCAGAGGAAGAACCGCCGGTGGTCCGTTTCGTTCGAGTTTTCCCGCGGCATTCTCCCATCGCTTTTCTGCCACTCGATGCAGCCACTGGTTTCCCTTCAGCAGTTCCTTTTGCTCGCTAAATAGCTGCCCTCCTGTTTTTTCCTTCCTCGGAGAGGCTTCCCACCGGCGTGTTAAACTGTCTATTTTTCGCGTCGATTCACGCAAGCCTGGCTGATGCTGGCGGTAAGTTAACGTTAGCTTCGGATCACGGAGGCTGAGGATTTCAAAGGATTCCCTTGTTTCTCTTAGGGGCGGCATTAATTTCCGCTACGAAGAATGCTTTAGGAAAAACATTTTCACGGTGCAACTTGTTCGATTTAAATATCTATAAAGTCTAGTTTTAGAATATTACATATTCCTCTGTGGTAATGTGTTTTGTGTAAGGGATTGTCCATTGTCAGAATTTCAATTGGGATTTGTGTTTTGGATGTTTAAATGAATTTACTGGGAACTCGGTTGCAGGATGCAGATACGAGGGACGCAGGTACCAGGAGGGCGCTTCTGTGGTCACGTCCGAGCCCTGCCTGCAGTGCAGGTGCATCCAGGGTGCGCTGAGATGTCGACTTCGAGTTTGTCCACGACTACCGAGCCCACCGCCATCAGGGTGTCGCGTACGCGCGCCTGGAGAGAACGTGTGCTGCGCGGAACTAGTTTGTGCCGAGACACGTGAGTACCATTATGAAAAACGACCACCCTCGCCACCGAGTTCCGTCACGAAGCTGCTACGAGCATTACAGAATGCTCTAGGTATCCCCTCTGGAAACGTGGTAACATCTAAATGTTCTATCAACCGATTGCAACCCTAGAAAGTCTTGGAATTCCAACTACTAGCTCAGTATTGCTACTAATTCAGCTTCGATTCTCAGTAATTCGAAGTTCTAATTGCGATTCAACTTAGTTCTAATCCTATTTCAATTTGCAATGATTAGCTATCTAGCCGGCACGATTAACCCAGTGACTAAATTCAGATGAAATTCTCAGGTGACTACGTGAATACGTTAAGGAGATCGAACGTTCGTGACGAGGAGGAAGGGCAGACGAAGGATCATCAGGCTTCTCGCGTACAAGGTAACGTGTACCGCCGATCGCAGAAGGGAAAGGTCTATCGTTTAAGGGCGTTCACGGTTAAAATATTCAGCTAGTCTGAAGGGTGTTGCGTTAACGACCAGGTTGCCTGCACGAGGGCGTGAGATACGGGCCAGGCTCAGCGATGATGGGCTCACGCAGATGCGAGTACTGCTACTGCATCTCCGGCGCGAGAAGATGCATCAGACCAAAGTGCCTGTTGCCCCTGCCCGGATGCAACCCGCTCTATGCGCCACATTCCTGCTGCCCCGTTGCCTACAATTGCACCCGTGAGTGTACTTTCCCGTCGCACGCCACCGCCTCTAGCTCTCGCAACTCCGAATAACACCTACCATTTCTTCTTTCAAGACACGCACTCGTCCACTCTGGCGCCGATCACGGGAAACGGTGAGTCCCCCCCATCACGATCTTTATATCCGCCAATCAAGAATTATCCTAACCTTCTCCCCTAATTGCAACCAGATTGCTCTTCGACAGGCGATAAAAGCTTTAGAAATAAAATCCTGACTTGCTCGAGCCCGAAATTCAGCGGGAGATACGTGAATCCTCAAAGGAAGGGAACGAGGGCAGAATCTAGCTACAAAGGGATTGCATAAAGTAGGTTACCGTTTGCCCTTCGTTTTCCCCTGCGAACTGCTTTGAAGGATCGAGCCTCCGACCCTTCGCCCCGGAATCTTGGGTCGCCGACCACCCTCTGTTTATCCTCAATGAGAGCTTTTAATCACTGCCAGCCACGCGAGCAGCCAGTGCCCGTGCTGCTTGAAAAGCCTTCCCCCCTAGACACCGTCTCTGTCCGGCGGAAAGTTGCGACGAGAAGTTTAACGCGATAAAAAGGAAAGTTCGCCTGTTGGCTCGCTATATCAACCGCTTTGGAAGAAGCCGCGCTACCGGCCGGACGAGTTTAAATTTAAGCTCAGCTTATGAGGAAAAATCGCATCCGGGTACAAAATCAGGCTGCCGTGCTGTATGGCCAACTTTAATCCCTTTAAATTACGTCGGATTTCATCGCGCGCCCGAGTACCATCTAATTATCGTTAAGTTCTTTTAAGGATCTCCCGCCCCGCCCCCCCCTCCTCCTTCCTTTTCGTTTTGTTTCACATTTCTGCAAGGGAACTTCTGCTTGCTCTTCGGAGAGCATACACACAGCCACGCGATGAGAAGTTCGAGGGAAACGTTTAGCGCAATAAAGCACGGTTACACGTCGACGTTACTTTTATCCCGTGACGCCCGGCTTCGGAAAGATTTCCCGTCGTCGTTTCTCTGCTCGTTCACTTAAAGCCCGGTTTCATTCAATTTTACGACGCGCCACCCCTTCCCTAGGCGACTGGAAATCACGTCCCGTGGCAAATCTGACGGGTGAAGAGACAGCGGAGGCTTTCCGTTCTGTAGGCTTTGTTTGCCCCGCGCTATGCGTTCCCTGTTATCGAATTTTTATTTCTAATTTCCGTCCAGGCACTGCTGCTTCCTTTCTGATATTCCGCTCTTTAAATCTACTGTCTTCGCTCCAAGGAATTCGCTGTGTCACAAGTTTCAACTCTGAAGTTTCAACTTTCAACCTACGTTCCTAGCAATTCCCTTCAAGTTCTCAACCTCCACTTTCTAATTCTGAATAAGTTCCTACCCCTTCGTAAAGCATTTTCTACCCATCTTTGGAATCCATGTTCCACAGAAAGGAGAAATTTCTAACACCCCGCTGTGGTATACAACCCCTAATCCACCAATAGGCAAGCAAGTGTTGCACGCGTTTAGCTTCTTCCCCGTTTCGACCGCAAAGACTACCAGCACCAACTTGCCTGAGAAAAGCTCCGTTTTCAGACCCCGCAGCTTCCCGTACATTTAACGGCCAGTTTCGCGCGGCTGCTTAAAACTTAAACCGACCTCTAAAGCCTCGTTTCCACCCCATTATGCGGCTCGTCTCGACGACCCCGAAACCATTCGCCGTTTGGCGACTTAAGGCCAAACAGCCCCCGATGAAACTACCCCTTGAAACGAGGGCGGCACGCCGCGGTGGCGGTGGAACCGGCCAACAATCGAACGGGGCTTTGGTTGTTTCGTTCCTAAGCGGAGAACCGAGATACCCTCGCGGAATGATCCTCGAAAGCCATGATAACGCCTGAGGGTGACGTTTCCGCGATGGAACATCCAAGGAAACGGATCGGTACAAAGATATTGCCCTCCATTGGCCCTCGCCCTCTTTACCCTCCGGGCAAGGGAGGAAGGAGATTGGCTCCGGATGCTTTATGAAGTGCTGTATCACCTTCGATTGAACGGATTCCGCGAGATTATCCATCGCAGGCGCGTCGTTTCGTTGTTCTACGCTCGGGTTCGCCTCGATTCCAAAGTTGAATTGCAGGATTTGCCGTGCTTTGATTATCGCGCGCAACTTTTCCGATGATCCCGGGCTAAATAACGATACGTCGAACGGGGGGAGCTCGAGGGTTATCGTGAGATACGATATCACCGCGCGCTCGGTTTAACGTCCTGTCGCGATTTTTCGCCGGGCGCCGCTGCGAGGGTGCGAACCGTTGAATCCGAAATGGATGGATTTTTGTAATCGGGTGCGATAGAAGGGAACCGTTGCGAACGATGTGATATCTGTCGATGGTCGATTAGTTAGCTCGATGAAAGTTCCGGGGCAAAGTATCGTTCTATATGCCTGACGAATAGCTGCAGGTGGCGGTAAAGGAAACTGAAGTTCAGTGCAATCTGACGAACGAAAGTTCGACAAACTACTGGAATCTCTGCGGAAGTTTACGATCTCATTTTTCAGTACCCCGTAACACCTAACAAAAACTTCCAACTGGGTCTTCATCAGTCTTTCATTTATCTTATTTACGTGCTCGTACTTCCCTTCTATCTCGTGGGAGTTACTGTCTACACGGAATCCTGCGGACGTTTCAGTACATTTATACTTTAAACTAAAGTAGGAGCCAGATGAACAAGAATTTTTCTTTCAGCCTCAAAAGTCTGCTTATCTGGGAAGATTCCTATCATCAATTTCTCACAACCCTCCTTTCCGTTCCTCTTAAAATACCACGTTTCTCATCAAATTCTTTCGAAAACTCCCTCTAAAGCTATTGAAACACCATTTTTTCGTTCCACAGGGTGTCGAGTGGGCTCGCGTGTCTATGACGAAGGCGAAATGGTCAGGGACATCGAGTGGAAGGCCGCCTGCGACAATTGTTTCTGCGCTATGGGCGCGGTGCGCTGCGTGCCCCTCGCCTGCGCGCCACCCCTTCAGGGTTGCAGCCCCATAGTGCGCGATGGACACTGCTGCCCGTCCACATACAACTGCAGTGAGTCGCGATAACTTTGCATCAGGGTTGCCGCGATTTCGCCCCGCCCGAATCACCCACCCGGCTTGTGTTTTGCAAATCGTCCAAAGGGGTTCAAATCCACCGGGAATCCAAATCTTTGCGGATTCTCCATTGTTTTAGACGCGTAAAATTTCAATACCGAGTAAATATGAATTGCAGAGAGATGCAAAGGGTGGAGAGAATTTGGTCGAATAGAGAAATCGTGTAGGGAAGAAGTAATCGTAGGGAAAATCATTAAATTTAAATGCTCCGCTGAGTATTCACGTTCGGGTGAAAAACCAACGCTATTCAGGTCGACTTTGCGGCTTTCTGGTAGATTGGAAATTTAATCCTGGGGAGGTGCAGATATCGAGGGGTGTAAAGGGTTGCATTAAAAGATCGTCTGGCGAACAAACTGCGGGGAGAATTAGGGAACGATTTCATTGGCGAAGTATTTAACGAGGGGCATAGTTTCGGTTGAAATTGAATCGAGGGGAAGAATGGCGTGCGAGTAGAGGTCGGGAAAGGGGAAATCAGGAAATTTGAACGCATTGTCGAGCGCTCGTGCTCCGCGGGAGCACTGTTGACAGAAATAGCTATATTGTTGACGAGACGGAAGTTCTCCATTTCCGTTGATTCGTTCGAGGGTGTCGCACTTGATCCACTGCAAGGGTGAGATCGAATAGAGCGGGCGCGTTTCTAAGCTAACAAATGGAAATGATCCAACGGACCGTGATGTTTGTCTTAAAAACGAACAGCGTGCACAGGTTGGCAGGAACGCGTCTCGCGTAATTTCCCTCTAGTATTCTGTCGTTTGTTTGAAAAATATACAGTTCGAGTGGTGGAATCCACGTCCAAGATTCTCATGAAAAGGAACCACGGTAAAGTGAATTCCAGATAGACCACCAGTTGGTAGTATCCAATGTATTCAGTTTCAGTTAATTCTAAATGTTTTTTGTGCGATTTATCGAATTCTTTGGAGTGATCGCGAAGAATGCCGGAAACAGAAGCCGGGCACGGGCGCGCCGCAAAAACCCTGTGCACTCTCACAACCCTGATTACCACCTAGGTGTTCTAGCCCGAATGCCATAAGAAACTGACAGATTAAACGTTCAAGGCGGTAGCATCGAGGTTAAGGCCACCCAGAACTACGCCTCGTACGCGTTCATCAGCAAGGACTACGCCAAGTTCCGCAAGGAGACCAATTTCTTTGTACGTCTGCGCCCGTTTCTTTCTCCCTTTGTCTAACTTACGCATCGATCTGTGTATCCGGTCATCTATCTGGCTATCCGTCCATCTACTCATCCCATATATTATCCAGCTAACTATCCGTCCATTCAGCTCGCAATCTCTCCATTCATCTGACCATCCCACAAGCTACTTATCTCTCTGTCCATCGACCTATCTATATATCTATTCACCTATTTGCCTGTTAATATGACTGTCCAATGGTCCCGTCTATATTTATACACAATATGGAAGCATATATCCCATCTCTTTAACGAGGGGATCGATTTAAGCCTGCTCGAGACAATCGGGACACGCGAACGATCGTGAATACACGTGATATATGTACGTTGAATCGCGTGTCCACTGCTGATTACAGCTTCCAGAGCGTTGAATACTTCGACCCAGCGACAAAACCGCTTGAATAAATGATCCTATAATTGTTTCGAGCAGTGTAACGGTGACAGTTACGTATACGACTGTCCGATCGAGGGGCGGGGGGGGGGGGGGGGGAGAGAGGGGGAATGAATCCTCTGGACGAGGAATGCTTCACATCGCGTTCCCTGGATTAACTAAGTTAAATGTCTAACCGGCGCACCGTCCGTCCTACTAGGATTGCATTAATTAAATTCCATCCAGGCGGTTGTAAATCACGTAGCCTGCTCGGCAACTTGCACACGTATCGATGGCTATACTAGTGGGATTGAAGGGAGATCTTTCGCCTCTATACAGTAATCTTACTAATGCTGCTACTGGTAATGCTGTCAAAGTGGCTAAAGATATTAATTATTGATGAGCATCATCATAAGGTAATACAGCCTTTGTTGGTATTAACTTGGTCGCTAGTAACGTTAAACCCTTCCATACTAATACCCAGGTAGGTTTGCTCTGATATTCAAGTTGCAATATAGTTCTGACTCGCGAGTGAAACGAAAGGAATGGACGGTTATTTAACTATTCCAGAGGGATTCTTCTTTCGTACAGTAGAGAAGATAGCTTGGAACGAACGGTGTGTTTTATTTGATGCGATATGCAAACGTTCCCACAGAATTATCAGTTATAACCAGATTTCTTAAATACCAGTGTAGCAAAAGTTACCAACGTTAACTTGTAAAACATCAGATTAGTAGTACTGTGTAAAATTTACTAATTGGACACAGTGGGGATCAAACGCGAAGCAACTGGAAACTCAATTTTCCTCGAGTAGTAACAGTTCGTAGAAACGAGGATGCGCAGCGCGCGTGAAGTAGCACAGAGAAGCGCAGCGCGAATCAAGTAGTACAAGCCAGCGTGTGTCAGCCTAAGTAGTACAAGGGAACCCACGACACCTCACACGCGTCAATTAGATCTTACCACTTCGACAGACGCAACTCGAGACTGAAACCCACGTCGGAGGTGACTCTCCCCTTCGAACTCACAGATTCAGGCGTCCCAATCGTGTTTACTGTAGTGGGATATGGAAAGTTTTATTGCTCCGTACTCCTGGCTTGCCTGGATCGCTACGCATGTTTGCCTTTTGCCTCTAATAATGTTTGCATCGCTTATCTCGTTCTCGTACAATATACTATGCTAGAAAATCCAACACATTTTCTGGTGTAATATTCTTTGAAGCTCTTCCATTATAATTTTATAACATTTTTTACGCATTTTTTGCTACCCAGTTTCACCCACGTAGCATGCAAAATTATCACGTCGAGGAATATTTAATGGCTGTGGGTGAATGTGTCTTTTTCAGAAGATTGATAACTAATTATCATCGCTGCACTGATTATTCTTATTTAGAGTTATGATTATTGATGGTATTGGATGATCAAGAAATGCATACGTAGCTAAATTTTTGAGATTCTCGACCAGGTCACTGTGTACAGAGTAAATTTTGTACACAGCCGGCAGTGGACCAAATAACGAACCCCCCAGTGGAGGGACGAGGTCATCGAGTGGTGGAGGAGCGAGGGATCGATTCCAGTACGACGGACCTGCAGGAGGAATCCTCGATCGCGACCGATTCCACGTCCTGGCCGTCCACCTTCGAGACCGACATCATGGACAACGAGATCCTGGTGGAGACGGTGGATTACTTGAAATCCAGCCCGGAAATCGCCACCACGACCCTGGCCACGCCGGATGAGGTAATCCTCACGGTGGAATTTCGTGAATCGTGTACCAAGTCGAAGCCACCGCGTTAGAAGGGAATCCTAGAGGAAATACTGAAGTATCGACTTGATAGATGAAATATGGAAGACACAATTCTTCTGGGGAATGTTGCAAAGGTTGCCTCGCCTCTGTTAAAGGATATAGGTACTCAAAAATGGTACACCCGAAGGAAGATCGATAACTACGGCACAGTTTCTGTGTCAGAAAGATTTTCTAAAGAAAATATTGACTGGACACATTGACTTGCGATAGGGAATAATGGAGTACACAAATTCTTGGTCGGCAGTGCATAAAGTGTACAGAAGTGGAGTCATTGTGTTCTTTAAACCGAATTCTTTACGATTTATCTTCTAGTTGACGACCAACGTCGAATCGACGACTCTGGAGTCCACTTCGTCGATCAAAGACGAAGATCCCCCAAATGATTCGTCGACGACTTTCTCGACGAGCACCATCGAGGAATCGACGATCGCCCCGGTCGTGGAACTGTCTTCCATCGACGACGTGACGACGGAATCGACATCCCTGTTACCAGAGATGACCGGAAACGACGCTGTGACGCGGGAGGAGATGCAAATGAACGCGACTCTAAGGAACAAGGACACAGTCCCCCCCAACTTGACAAATGCAGCTTTCAAGGAGGACTTGGAGCACGTGAACTCGACAGTAAGTCTGTAAATATATCGACGAAGATCTACGAATAGTAAATCACAAATTTTTACAATATTTATACTTGCAAAAAATACCAGTTACTCCCTAGTATATCTCCGCGACAGTACAATATACTCGACTACCATCACCTTTTATTGGTTACAAAGAAACCCTTTAATCTTGCACTGGTTCCTCGGTATAGAGGCGCGATATTAGGAATTGAAGAATTGAAATTCAAATGCACCAGCGAAAGGGACTATGCGTTGCTTCTAGTACCAGAGAAAGCTTTACAGTTTCCAAGGCAATATCCTACGACCCTATCCCTGCGGAATCGATTAGTTAAGTTCGTGATTAAACAGACACGAACGCGAAGGTGGTTATTGGAGGCTGATAACGGGACCTGTTGCGATTAGGTGGAATCAGCCGAGACAACAGAGTCCATGACTAAAGGGACCGTCAGCAAACCGTCATCCACTGTGCTAATGCCGGATGACATGCTGGTGATGAACGTCACTGTGAAAACGAACGTCTCGGTGGGCCATATTCAGGGTGTCACGATAAACCCGATTAGGTCGATTCCACCGGACGTCGAGGCTATCCTGAACATCACTCACCGGGAGAAGGGCGAGGACTACGACTACGATTACAGCGAGCCGACGCTGCCACCCTCGCTACCGAATGTCAGGTAAGGTAAATACCGACACCCTTGCAGGCATCAAGATCGATCAAAGATTAATGATGTACAAATATGGGAAGATTGACAGAGGCACCGCTGTCAGATGGGATGAAATATGGATTTTGGGATGGAATGCTCTGTTGTTTGCTATTCTACGGGGTTTCTCAAAGGAGTTGAGAGAATGAAAGGTCGAGGAAAGTTGTTGAAGTTGTTCTGTATATAAATACGTGTAAGGATATAGAAGCTTTTAAAGGTGAGAATCAGTCTCCCTTTCGCCACCATTTTCATTATCCCAGAACCATATCGCAATTAAGAATCATTGAGGGAACAATAACAAGAAACACTTCTAATTCCATTCCGTCATATTGATCGTACTGCTCGAAGGGAACGAGGACACAGTGTCTCATAAAACCAGGAAATGAAACTTCCTTCTGCCATCGTGTACCAACTGCTCCTCGTGATCATTAAAAAAGCAATAACAGGGACGCCTTTAATTTTTCGCTGCCCCATTTCCTTCGTTCTAAAGACGACGTACGATCTCCACCGTGCTTCTCGGCGATACTAAGGAAAATTGTACATGCTCTCCTTCCGCAGCATCTTTAACATGTGAAATTTCTTTACGCCCTTCTTCCACGAACCAAAGATTGCCAAATTCACGTTCTGTCACGAGTTTCCGCCCGATTCTCAGCTTCCCAAGCACAGCATCCCCGTAACTTTCCATCGCCCACCGTTAAATCAGCTCCTTGCACGTAAATAAAATCGGGGGAAACTTGAACGTGGAGAGCTCCGAGAGTCTCGCTCGACTGAGATCTCCGATGGGGAATGGAATAAGATGTTGGTTTGCCACGTCTCGCCGTAGGATAATTCCGTTCGTGGCGGCGGACGCGCTGGTGAAAGACAAGACGATTCCGTCGCCTGTCACAGGATATCCTTCTGGATCGGTGGCCGTACCCCCGGAACTGCGTCCGACTGACACTTCTGGATTTTACGATATCGCCACTCAGGAAAACAGATTCAGCCCGCCCGTGGAGACCGAAGGTGGGTCGTATTTTAAGCGTCCCGAATGCTTCTCGCCTCGTCGTTCGCGCTTTTACGGGGTAGGGCGCGTAAATTTTTAGATTCCTCGCGACCCCGCACACCCACCGCCACCCTCGTGCTCCTTACTCTCCACGCGCGACGAAGATCAAGACTGCGTTCACAAGTTATCCCCCATTTCTGCTATCGATTTCTTTTCTATAAGGTGGATTCGTGCCGAGGGAACCACCCTATTTCGACGCACCCTATCATTCCACCGACTTGAATCTGGAAATTGGGACCGGCGTCACTGTTGTACCCGCGCCGATCACGAATCCTCGCCGTAAAAACGATGGTGAGCTCCCTCGCGGAGGTATTTCTGCCGGTAAGCGTCGATAGGCGACTGCTCTCCATGCTTCATTCTCTGTTTCGTGTTTCCGTTGGGCGAACTCCAGCCAGCAGCTGCCTGCTCGAGAATATAGAGTACCGCCACGGGGAGATTCTGCCGAGCAGCAATATCTGCGTGATTTGCATGTGCTACTACGGCGAGGTGGCCTGCTCCACGGAGAAGTGCCCGCCGCTGAAGATCGGCTGTCGAAGGATCAACACCGAGGAAGCTTGCTGCGGGAATATTGTTTGCGGTATGGGAATTGTTCGAGGTTTTATGCCGACTCTTGCGAAACCGGGCACTTGGGACGCGTCCCTTTTTAATTAAAGTCACCGAGGAGTATAATCTTCATTTGCATTCCTTTAATTCGTACAGTCGAAGCGGACGAGTCGCCGACGGTGGTGTTGGACCGTGCAGACGCCACAGCACCCTCTCTTCATCAGCCGATAGTGTCGCCAGATCCATTCCGCGACGTGATCAAGACAGAGCCGGCCCCGGACCTGCCATCCCTCATCGAGGACATGATCCCCTACCTGGTGGAGCACGGGATCACCACGCCTAGGTCCACCAGCACGACGACCTTGAAGCCCCTGCAGGCACAGGGATCCAATCACCCGCAGCACCCGCCCAATTTCGATTACATGGACAAGTTACCCCTGATGCGTCCGCCGTACGACTACCGACCCGAAGAAACCCCGGACAGACTCGTCTCAAAGAACAAGTACAGTGTCAATCAGGACAGCCACTCAAAGGAAGCGGTTCCACCGAATTACAGCTCCAAGGACACCGAGCAGACCCTGAACCACGCCTCAGAGACCATCCCCCAGGTTGGAGCTTTCGATTACGAGGGAATCAGCTCCCCGATACTGGAGCAGACTACCAAGAAACTCGAGGATCGTTCCTACCCTCCTAACAACGCCACAGACCCAGCCCCCACTAAGCTGAACAGCTCGAGGACCGATGACACTTCGATTGGATCGAGAACCGAGGCTCCGCAGTCGAACAGTGGTGATTCCAAGGTGTCCTCGACGACCAGCAAACCTTCCGGCGACCTGGACGAATCTATATTTTCTTTGGACAGTGTCCTGGACTTGCTGTTCTCCAAGGACACGGTGAACAGTGAGAGCAGCAGCGAGGATTCGAGGACGACGGAGGTATCCACGACAGTCAGCCCCGCGGAGGGGCCGAGGAGCTCAACAGACTCAATGGAGAGCGCAGGGGAGCTCGCCATGGAAACTGCAACCCCATCCAAGGTTCTGGACAACGAGATACCCGTGTCGGTGGCTAGCTTGCTAAAGTTGGCGGGCTGCAATATTTACGGCAGGATGTACCGTGTCGGGAGGATCATTACGGAGTTGTCGGGCCCTTGTCTGGAGTGCAGGTGCACGGAAACCGGCGTGCAGTGCAAGCAGCTCGAGTGTTGATGGGAGCTTGGTCGTCGAGAGGGTTGTGTTTCTTTCGCGTGGGTGGCGCTGAGATTAGGGTCGGCTGGATTGATGTATCCATTGCTCGGGGGTAGCTTTGATCTGCTGATCGACGAAGGAGAGGTCGCTTGGCGTCGATTGTAGGTGGATGAATTAATTCACTAGAGTCCGACAAAGCTGCTGTTTCAGGTCAAAATCCATCACAGAAGTCCACCACATGGATATCGTGAAATTCCACTAACTCCGCGAACCTCCCCTATAATGTAGACCAAATTCCGTTCGAGCAATTATCCACATACAACGTCAGACTTCTAATCATGCTCCCACTCTGCCTCTTGTATTCTTTCGAGGCTTTCAATTACCCCTGGACCGTCTTCCCTATGGAAAAGCGGGCTTCCACCCTTTATTCCGTCGACGTCGTTGACCAGCCCATAAACGCTCCTCGGGAAGGATCTACGGCCCCCGGGAAGATCGATCAGGATGTAATTGTGAGGAATAGTCCTTCCGTGCTCCGCAAGGATAAGTGGATAAAGACGGAAGTTAGCGCCTCGAACCCTCCTACCCCCGACCCCCCTCACTTTAATGGGAATTATCCTGGTATATAGGCGGCCGGTGTTCCATTTTGATTTATCTGTGCAATTTATCTCCCCCGCCAGTTAAATGCAAAAGATACGAACGCGAGGGGTGGCCGGGGGATTGGTGGAAGCGGATCAACGTTGTTGGTTGAGCTTGCTTCCTCGATCTTTGCATCGCGAGCGGAGAAACAAAACTCGCGACCGAGCGTCGGGATAAGGGACGACCAATTGGGGGTGGATTCTCAACTGTGAAATTTCATTTCTATCTGCTCGTTGGATTAGCAAGGAATATACCTTTCGGGATTCTTAAGCTCGTTTTAAAGGAATTTCGGGAGTCTCCAGGGATTCGTCCCTAGCATTCTTTTTAGAGACATTGCGTTTGTTTGTCACTCGGAAGGCTGCCAGTTGTTTCTCCCCTCCTAGATAGAAGAAGCTTGGTTCGCATTTTTGCAATAGGATTTTAAGACATCGCGAAATTCGTGGTGTGTCATAGACAGCGTTATCGTAGATCGTAAGGGTAGCCAGTAATCGACGTGTAATCGATAAAGACTAGCGACAAGATTATAATCGACGTATATAGAACATACATGGACAAACGATTCTTCGCGATAGACTCGTTCGATCTTCCCCTCTCACGTTTCTGCTCTCGTTCTGTGGTCAAGTATTAAGGCTACGCTTGAGAGTCATTGAAAGGACGGCGGAAAAATGCGCCAGGCGTCCCTTTATCGCGTGGCGAGGCCGTAAATTCACTCTGAATGCCGCACAGAGGCTTGTACTATACGTTTTATGTTTGTCGTAATAAACGTTTACGGAACACTCAGTCGTTATGCATTTTTCCCCCTCTGCTATCGCCCATTCCCTTTTCATTCGCACAGAAAAAGAGAAGCGGACGAAAGAAAGGGAGCGGGTGTTAAATTTGGAGAACTTTCAGGAAAACGAATGCAAGTCTCCATTCTCCTCACTCAACCGAGTCCCATTCTGTCCCGAACGTGTGTGAAGAATTCGGAATTCTCGAAAATTCGTGGATTCAAGTCACTCGCACCGGCATCGATCCTAGAGAGCAAAAGATTCTACAAAACTACACACAGCTAGCGCTACAGACACTCACAGAATCCGAGAAAAGCTTGCAAAGTACTTACGTTTTACTTCTTTCTTCTTCCAGAACGTTTAATCATCCTGATCAAATTAATTCAGCAGGTACCTTTGAGGAAACTCATTCCTCCTTCGTACGAACTTCCTTCTTACTTTTTTTTTAGAAAAAAAGAGTGAAGTAAAAGAGGGAGCAGGGTATGTTTTAAACAGCGAAATGATCGATTTACCATCCTGTCGATCGTCGTTACAAGGATAATATCCTTTAGAATCAGTGAAAAATTGTTCCACGGCCAGGATCATCGTTTCCTACCTTCGACTGTCCGTGATACATTGCTAAAAGCGCAATTGTTCAAAGGACAATCGATTATCTCGCGAGCAACGCCGGCGATTGTTCGTAACGCGAGATTAACGATCAAATTAAACGAATGAATGGCATTTGTCAAGGTAAAAGGCAACGGGATTACGGGAACCGCGGTACGATCTCGACTTTATTGCAGCCAATCGATTGTTTCGATACACCATTTTATGGGGGAGGGGGGGGGGTTGACGGCTCCACGTTTAATACGCCCCGTGACCGAATCACAGTGTATATAATCATATTTATATTCAATAGTCAGTTATATTTACAGGTCGTATTATCGTTATCGTTAACCGTGCCCGACGTGGTCGGTAACACTAACATAATCACAGCCAGTTCGCCTCATGTGTATAATATCGGTAAACAAGTAGGTACAACGATCCACTAAACTGCCAGGGAGAACATCTCCCTTGCTCGGAATCCCCACCAATTCACCACGAGATTGAATCGAAAACGGGTAGAAATATGCCTTCGAAAAAATTGGAAATACAATTGAAATACATTAGACGAATCCTTCCTCGTGGCAACAGAGTATCTTGTGTTTTGTTTTTTAATTACTCAGTCCTCGAGGATAATTCGAAAACATTTTTCGTAGTCATTTACCGTGGGAATTCGTGGGCACTTCGAGCACGCTTCGGCCCTACATTCCTCTATCAAATAGTTTCTACGCACAATTATAAAGGTATCCTTATCCTTTGGGCAGCATCGTTAGTGCCGCGTCGCGACAGGACCTGGGTGAACATCTCCCAGGGAACCCTGGATTCCTTTATCATCATTTAATTTTTCCTATTTGCCGTCGAACGTGAAACGAAGTTCTCTCAAGACCTCCAAGCGGAGCAGCGAAAATCTGGAAGATCCCCGACGAAAACGACCGATTTTCCCCATTCACGATCTCCGATTCCTTTGACCCGATTGCGGCTGACTCGCTTCGAGATTCTTTCGCCTGGATTTTCCCGTTTCAGAGTCGGGAAACCGGGGCTCTTGAAAATCCGTGTCGCGGCCTTTGAAGTCTCGCGAAAGGAATCCAGGGGAAAGTGATCCCCCGACAGCATTTCTCAACCCTTAACAAGCTTCGACCTGTACACCGGGGAAACGACCAGTTTCCTCCACCATATTCATCGCTTCTGCTGACTGGAAAGTGCTGCGCGATAATGGTTTAACCATAAGACTTTGGGGAGACTGTCAGCGGAGAGGGGTGAATTCTGTGTTTTTAATCCAGCCGATAGCTTTGCGAACGTGAGAAATCTGTGGTCGTTTTGCCAGATTTTTCTTCGTGGATCGGTGAAGATATTCGTCGTGGGTCCTTTGGCTGAGAATTGCTGACGAGTCGATAGAAAAGGTACTCCTAGCTTAGAGTTAAGGGTGCGGCGTAGTAAATACGAGGGTGCGGGGGGAGGCAGAATGTCCGTTTTCCGTTGAAAGGGCGAGGGAAAGGGCCGACGAAAGATGCACACGATTAGAGGGTTCGGAAAATGTACTAAGGTTCTGATAAAAATTCCAGACGCGTCCGTGTACACGCGAACACTTCGCGCGCCGTTTATGGCAGTCTTGGCAATTTCCTCCGCTCGTTTACCTTTATTAAATTCCCTCTGTTTCTCCATCTGCCGTTGAGCTTAAGCCCGTGGACGATGCGTGGAATAAAATATAATTTTACCGGCGGAAGAAATGCGCGGGCAAGTTCGGAAATTAAACTGCAGCAACTATTATCGGTCAACCGTTTACGCGCCAGGAATATAAAATAATATTCCCAAAGCGCAGTGCATATTTTCAGTGTAATAAATGCAGCAGGAAGAAGATCGGTGGCGATCAAAAATTTGTATAAAAAAGAATATAAAGGTATATTAGAAATATCTATTTAAAATTGTTGTATAAAAATGAAATTAGAAGGAATTAAAATGCAAAGGGCTGACCCAGGAACCCATAAAAGGCTCAGAAAAACTTCACAGCGATCAACCACGTATCCAAATACGTCCTCTCCAGAAACAAATGGAAATCACTCAAAATTGACAATGTGTCGTCGAAAGACAGAAAATTGAAATGCACAACGGTCGACCCAGAAATGCAGACGTGAAAATCGACGAACATCCACGGTCCGATTCCATCTGGAGTCGAGATGGAAGTCAGGTCGAGCGGAAAACGCGGCGATATCTTCGATAACAAACGCACTCGGCTCAACGATCATCCGCCTTAAGGCGAAAACGCATCGCAGCGTACAATCGGCCGCGCAGATACGCGGACAATAGATCGTGATCCGAGCCAGATCTCTCGAGATACGCAATTTCCTCGGCTCCCGGATCTACGGAGCAAGAGGAGTGGCTGGGCCGCGCTTTCCAAGGAATTCTTCGTTCGCGGCAGGCTTAAATACCGAACGTACTTAGGCTACTTTTTTTTTATCTTCTCTTATCCATAATTAATAGCGAAGAATGACTCGAAACACCCTTATCGATTAACGTCTCTATGGGACTGCGTGCAGAGTGACGAAGAATGGAGGGAAACAATCGATTCCCTTACCATTACGAAGGACTTTCTTTTTCTGCGCTCGCGTAATTCGTTTGGAGACGCTTCTGTGCCTTCAGGTATGATTGCCTAGATATCTGAAAGATACTTTATTTCGGTGGCGAAAGCTCCAGAGAAATGAAAGCCTTCGAGGTGTCACTAAGCTAGACTTCGCCAATCTGCGCGCAGAGTTCAACAACGACCTACCTATACTTCATATATCAACGGATTTGTCGCTTACTGTTAGTCGATTGTACAGTCGTTCGATATTCGTCGAATAATCGTAGTCCTCCCTTCGCACGTCATCTGTAACGTCGAACAGTACCCGTCACTAGATTCCAATAACACAATCTCAATCCCGTTTAGCAAGTACCATTTTTCTAATTTATCCCTAGACTTTTGTTTAACAAGAAACATCCTCCATTGACTCTAATTCCTCAGTCGTTTCTTCACCAGCGATCCTCGATCAGCTCCTTCGATCCACAAAGTTTGCGGGACACCACCGGTGATCCCTTTGCTCCGAGTCTTAGATACTCGAATTACACCGAAGAGTTATTTAACATCGTTAAGCGATTTATGGTACAGAGGTGTCCATCCGACTAAGAGATTAATTTCGCCGGCCACAAGGTCACCGTGACGTAGTCCCGCTAATTTTTAATTAAAAGGTGAAACTCTGTTGGTGGGTTGCTAGTAATCGAAGACACCCGCCACAGTTTGATTAACAGCGATTCTTCCTGAGGCGCGGAAGGGACGCCGAAGGGTAGCTGAAAGGG
Source organism: Andrena marginata (assembly GCA_963932335.1). Lineage (NCBI taxonomy): Eukaryota > Metazoa > Arthropoda > Insecta > Hymenoptera > Andrenidae > Andrena > Andrena marginata. The sequence continues at coordinate 11,548,064 of OZ010660.1, forward strand.
ATTTTCCATCCCTCCTGCCGATACATTCGAGCCACGATTAAACCGAGCGTAACTCCCGCAGCTGCTTTTCTTTGGCTAAGTTCCTCGGTTATCCTTGGTAATCTCCTTCATCTGTCTTTCCATTAAGCGCGTTTCGTCTTCGCCTTCTTCCCTGATCGATCGGTTGATCTTGTCTTAAAGTTTCAGTGATCAGGAAACGCTCGTTCCCGGGGTTGGAGCAGAGGGAAGCTGCGGCGGCAGTCATGGCAGAGATAAACGATGATATTTCCATCGAAGTCGCGCGTCCACTACGGGAAAATCGCTGAATGCGATGTGGGACTTTGGCAGTCCATTTAATTATTCAGATTCTTCTAATTTTTCTACGTTCCAATTCTCCATGGAACTCTTCCTTCTAGATTCATAATACTTCGCCTCTCAATCGTTCCAACACGAGATACTACTTGAACACATGCCCATTCCTTCCTTCCTTTCAGACTTGAAAGGAATCAACAACGACCCCAACAGCAATTCCTCTACAGAACACATTCCCAACACTCTTGTTCCTCCTTCTAAATTAACTAACAGCCTCAGGAGTGTCTCAACCACCACCAGTCACAAGAGATAACTTTCAACCACGTCCAAAGCACCATCCACTTCCTCCGCATTCTCGAAGTACCATGTTCGACAGTCACGATCTTTCCAAACCGAAATCCATCGTTCAATTCAACAAAATTCCCACATCTCGCATGCTTTGGCCATACCCCAACTCCAGCCAGAACGATCATCTTCCGTCGAGGGACCAGCGTCGCGAAAATCCCCATTTCCTCGAGACGTCATCTTGGATCTACTCGAAAACGCTCTCAGCGGCCTCCCGTATCTTGACGATGAGGAAGGACCGTCTGCAGAGCTTGACGAGCAGCTCGATCCTCTGTCAGGATGGCTTCCTCAGCTGGGGCAGCGCGATCAGATAGATGTTCCCGAGGATGGCGCCCACCGCCAGCAGCATCACGCTCACCGCTGACAGAAGTCTCACGAACCTGACGAATCTCCGTCCCCTGGCATCCTTCTTGCTCTGGTTGGGGAACACGGCCAAGCCTAGCAGAGGGCCTGCCAGCGCACCTGCCACATGGGCTGCCCAGCCGATCCTGCCACAGCCTAGGAGAGCTGGAATTGGAAGGGAAGCGACGTCCGCGCTGGCCAACAGCAACACGGCGCCTAGACGCCAGCCAGCGTAGCGCAGCTCCCCGTGACACTGCAACCGATAACGGGCCAGGTGGTCCACGAGATTAGGCTAAACATCTGGTGCGGTGATACGAGTCCACTTGTGGATGGTTTCAGTTGAGGAAGAGGGTAATTGGAAGCGAGGCTGAGATAGATGAAGTCCGAGGTGAGCAGTTAGAGTGGATTGCGTTCTTGTGTATAGGATATTACAGGCGATAGGAGATAATAGTTGGGCACAGAAAGGAGTCGGTTGACACTGTGAGTGAGAATAGTCTTCCGAGGAACCCTAAATGGCGCTACCCTTCCAAGATTGAATGCTGCACGCGACAGAGATTTGAACCACCCAGTTTAGCGAGTAGGAGATCCGTGGATGTCCCAGAGAGATCGATTACGAAGGGATTAATCCAAATTCTAGTCGCTAAACCGATCAGTCAATTGACCAATTCGTAGACCAAGTTCGAAGTTACCCGCGAGCAAATCCCTGCTTTGAGGAAGACTATTTTCCACCCACGAATTTCCATCGAGAGCCCGCCGATGCCCGAACAACAAGGAACAATCGAAGTAACCCCCCCCCCCCCAACAATTGCAACTTCGTCCAAACTCCCTCTGGAACGTACCTTCGGAAAAATATCGAGAAACAATCGCGAAGAAGTCAGAGCAGATTCGAGAACTCCGCGATCTTCTTTAATCCCCGGCACTTCCTACTTCTTCGACCCTCCCCATCTTTGCTCCTAGGAAGTGCCTCCCTTTCGCAGTTGCCTCGCCCCAATGTCGATTCACGTCGCTGATTTTATTATTCCCGATTTAATGAGATTTAGCGGGCAGGAATGGGTGCGGAGACGCCGGAGGAGGAAGCGGAGGGTGGAAAGTTGGCCGAGCGTGTTTCACCTACTTTTTCTCCCCCCGTGGAGCGTCACGGGAAAGTTCGAGCCGCCCTCTCGATAGAGATCGACCGACTTTCGACTTACCAAGTAAAGATGCGCGAGATGGCTGGTGAGCAGTGCGTAAACACCTGCAGAGGCGCCCACCAGGAACAGGCTCGGTTGCAGCAGGGACGCTCCCAGGGCCCCGCACACACCACCCCCCAGATAGATGGTCGCCACCCCTATTCGACCCTGCTCCACCTGTGAGCATCCAGTTTCCTGCGTCCGATCATCTCCAGGCACACAAGGTCCAATCAAGGACCGAGCCACTCAACAACTTAAATCCCAAAGATACTTCAGAGAAATTAACATCTAACTATCGCCCACTAATGATCCTCCGATTTCAAAATGTAATTCACGATCGCCGCGAAAATTAGATAGCGCCGAGCGTGACACTGTTTCTACAGAAAATTCTCCAGGGGTGGATGTCTCCCCCCAGTGATTTCCGGCTGATTCAACCGTTTCAGACGGCGCGATCGATCGGCCACGAAAGATTCGCATTGGACGGGCGGAAAAAGGGTGGCTCGCGACAGCCAGGCAATTAGTCTGATTAACTCACCTCGAGCGGGGTAGCCAGCACCAGTTGGATGACCACGTTGAGCGCAAGGTGAAGCGCGTTCGAGTGCAGGAGCATGTACGAGGCGAACCTCCATCCCTGGACCCTCTGACGGGGGTCGTAGACCAGCCACCTGCGCAAGGTCGCTTCGTCCCCCAGGCAGTGGACGGCTATCTATCGTCATCGAGAATGCGTTTCAATGTTCCTGCGTCACCAGTGGATGGGATCGAGAAATGGAGCACGAGGCGAGGCTCGAAACCAACTGGACCGATCTTTGGGTCAGGAGTGAATCATGCAAGTAATTTATTCGGGGTATTCTTAAAAGTAACTCTCTGCCACTGTGCGGAGTGTAAGAGGAGAGATAGTTTGGGTTGTGGATGAATTTATGTATCTAAATGAGATGGGGGTTGGAATTTCCGTGGATGAAGTTTAAATTCCGAGGGTGAGTGCTTTTTTAGGTTTCAAATATCCTCCCTAATGAGAATTACTTATGATTTTTGCGAATAATTTGAGATTGAATCCCGTGTTATCTGTCAGAGATCTAAGATTATATTTCGCGGATTAGAGTTTTAAGCGATTTCCCTTCCACAATGATTATCCGACGATTTATCAAGGGACGAACATCATCGGCAGGAATAATTTGGTTGGTAATTAAATTTATTCGCTTAATATACGGGTATTAATACGATATTGATAAATTAGAGCGACAGGCGGGCTCAATTATTTGCGCAAATATTCGCGCGAGCCTTCGATGAAAGCAGTAATTCATACATCGTGGAGTTTTGTACGCATAGTTCCGTTAGAATCTATAATTACCTCGGCAATGGAGTAAACTCAAACAAAGAAATCCAGCGGTACGTTACGCCCATCAATAGCGGAAAAATTCAAACGCGCCCGTTAATAACGTACAAGAGATCTAGCGAATAATTAATTCCAAACGCATATGGAAATTCTACCGTGGCAAAATGGTAATTAATCCAAGCTGCTTATTTAATGCAGCACAAAACCGCCGTCATTATCAGCCTTTAAATAACGAACGGTCCGAATATGTGCGGGTATTAATATGAATGATAATCGACAGCATACAGAGGCGGCAAGAAAAGACGCGTCATTATGCGTTATCGCAGAACTGGCTACATAATTCTTTCATTTTCGTTACTAAACGAATTGAATAAGCTGGAATTACTGTGTCTCCAATTGGACCATCAAAAATAAATCGTTTCCGGCGGCCACTATATGTAATTCAATAATTGAGCCTCCAATGAAAATGTGTTGCATTGAAACTTCAACAATTGGCAATGTTATTCACGAAATTCATTCCTGAATACTTATAAATGTCACATAATCAGATTTTCCTGCGTCCTGAGACGAAAAGCAATTTTCTGCAATTGAATTTTAAGTGAAACTAAAACTTTAGGGCAACCAAAAAGAAACGCAAAATCTATGGACCAGTCAATCAGTTACTTAGTTAATAAAAGTATCTTTTCTTCGATCCATCCTTCGAAAACAAAGTTTGCCCATCCTTACGATTCAAAATAATAAGAACAACAATAATAACGATTTCTTTACACCACAAAATACAACGTTATGCGATGAATGGGCGCGATTCAACACATTCCTGCAATCACGCAAACCACCCCCGAATTCCTGGTGAAATTTTCAATCCACACGTTTACACAATGATTCACCCGAAAGTTACGATGGGAAAAAAGGGACAGTTGGGGGATGGGGGGCCACAAATCGTGCAAATTCTTGTATCCCCACGGGCGATCCTTTCCCGATATCCTCTTTTTACGTTTCGCGGATGTTCGCGCCCCGACCGCGACGTTTCTCTCTGTAAATCATCCGACGCCCACGGATACACGGGTACTTTTGGGCCACGGGGGTGGCTGCCTCCACGGCCATTCATTTTTACGTCACAGCTTTTACGAGGCTTGCGAGGGGCTTCAGTCTCCCTCGCTCGCGGTTAATGCGCTTTTATGTTTGCCATCTTGGAGAACGTCGGGACCCTCGAAAATTCAGGCCACGGCTGGCAATAAAGAATTTTCATATCGCACTCGCGTTCAACCCCTGTTCGCCCCCCTTTTGTTTCTCATCCCCCCGCGTCGCCCATCCGGAGGAACGTTCGCAGAGCGAGTGGCCTGATTCCATGCATTGATCTCTGATTTGTTTCGTTCGATCGATCATCCGTGTCTCTATGCTATTTAGATCGCACCTGGACCCATTCAAACCAACCACTTTAGTGTTCTAAATTCTGGTCCCCATCCAGTGGATTCTGGGTGTTCTAATTCGTTGTGAAAATGTTTTTAACTTGATTCTCGTTTGCGAGAGTAGTTGCTTTAAGTGAAATAAAAAACAGGGGACCGAGGAACCTTAACCATCTCCGTTGAAACTATTTAATTACAATAGCTACCCCGAATGATTATCTATAGCCTCCCAGAATCTCGAAACGAAAATTGTCACGCTTCGACTATAATAAAGCGCTCTTTCAGTTATTTCACTAGGTGGAATCGGTTTGAGGCGAGCTTCCTTGATGCGATCGGGGATGGAGGGTAACGAAATTATCCGTGTATCGGGTTCCAGGTATTTGCGGGAGGACGAGGAACAAATCTGCCGCCAGAGGAGCCACGGCATCGGGGATCGACAGCAGAAACGTCAAAACATCGACGGGCCATCAATTTTTTCCAGCCGGCCGCAAATTGTTGTCGGTGCAAATAGTTGTCAGCCGGACAAGCTGTCGTTATCGTACGATTTTTCTCGCGCGATCAACGCTGATCGCGTCCCGTCCAAGGGTTTATCTCGCGTCTCTCGAAATCCTAAGTCACGCATCCAGCACAAGTGGAATCGTTATTTTACACTCGATAAAATCATAGAAAATAAATAGGTATTAGGTTTAAAGAAACTGAAGCTTCCTATGAGAAATAATAACGCTTATTTCCAAAAGTGGAATGCGCGGTTTCAATGACGCCCGTGAGCCACGTCCTGAAATTGTTTCGATTAAACGAGGGAAGATGAACGACGGTGGGCGATCGTTATAAAAGGATGGAAAGGATCGAGCTTCCGGCGACGTCTACGTGGTCGCGGGACCGTCAGGGCGTATCTCGACGTTTCATTAGCCCCGGGAACGTTCGTTGTCGTTTTACCATCCTCGTTACATTTTCCCGCGATTTTAAGTTCCGCCATTCTAGATTGGACGCATTCTTCGGTGGCACGGCTCCGCCATAACGACCCCGGAACTTCCAAGCAATTATCTTCGATAGGGACGACCTCGGTGGGTGGTGATTCTCGCGATCTTCGAACCCATGGATTTCTCTTCGAATTTCGAGTTCCAAATGACAAAAGGCAAAGCTTTCGCAAGGGGCTGAAGTTAATCTCGCGATAACAATAAGCTGGGATGAAATTTACGAATAAACACCAACATCGGCTATACTAATACAGCAATTGGTGCCGATTCTCCGCTCTAAATCGCCCGCTGGAAACTTTGCCCGTGATTTATTAGCGAATTCCCCCTAACGAGCCATATTTACGGTGGCGCCTTTACTTCTGATTTATCGCGTTCGTTATCCTATCTCTCACGATATTACGGAAGAACACGGGAACTCGACCGATTATTACAGCCACGAAGCCAAGGGTGGAGGCGGACTTTTCGGTGGGGGTGCCACGTAACCGGATATCGCCGTTTCCGCTATCTCAGCGTTTCATTAAACCCCGGGAAAAGCATTATCATTCGTTTCATCGCGCGAAACTGGACCGGGAGTACAGACGGCCGATTAGATTCCCTCTTTCGACGATCGTCGGGCGTAAATGGGAGAGGGAGAGTCGGTTCGGTACGTAGCCAATTCGCGAGGAAAAAAAGTCCCTATTACGGCTCATCTAATGGAACTGAATTCCGCGACTATAGAAGGGCAAGTCGCGGATAGAGCGTGGTCAGGTTGGCGCTCAATAACTGACGAGAATAAGATTAATTGAGCTTTATTATGAAACGGTCTCGCACGGGACGGTTCCTCCAGAAAACGTCTTTCGTCGGTCGCCAACAGAGAACTACTTCGAAAACAGTTGAACTTCTTCTCAACGGCCCCATGGCTCACCACCATTCCGTCGCCAATGCGCCATCGGCGGTCGCTTGTTTATGGTGCGGCCTCCTGTAACCGTACCCTTAAACTAATAATCGTTCGGGACAGTCGGGCGACGATCGGGCGACGATCGGCCGACTGCCTGGCTAATCTCTACCTCGGTCATCAAAATGCCTACAGTTCGTCCATCCTGACATTTTTGCCGTCCCGGCTAAACCTTGACACAATCAAGTAATACATACAATAAAATAGGTACCGACACACAGCAAACAATATATAATAAAAGACTCCAGCGACAAAATATAACGCAACACACAAATGTGACTTATTACTACAAACATAAAATTATTACCGATATTAAAATATAATCTTTATAATTACATAATAACTTAAATTACGATACAATATAAGGTGTCATATTATAAGGCACTACTACCCCATTGTAAGGTATTTACCGATAAGGTAGATACCGATCGCAATCAAGAACTTTTTTAACTCGATACGGACCTTTAAATTTGGGCAATAATTTCTTATTAACACCTGCAGATGTATCTATGTTCCGAATCATTACATAATCACCCTCGCTATACACAGATGCACCCTTTCGCTTTTCGTTATATTGTTTTTCATTAAATAACTGATTCTTCTCAACGTTCTTTGACGCGTTTTCCCGCAGTGCTTCTAAAATCCTTTCTTTATTCGAATCACGCTCGAAAAACAGTCGCATACAATCATTCACTTCCCCGAATTGGTTTATCCCAAATAATAATTTGCCGTTCGGCAAACCGTATTGTTAAGGGCAAATTCCACTTGTTCGAGCACTCGATCCCATTTTTGTGAAGTTTCACATAGTTTCGCAATCATGGGTGTTATTGTTCGATTGTAACGCTCGACCTGCCCGTTAGCGCGAGGAGTACCAACTGCAATTAAAATCTGTTCAATTTTTCCCGCTTCCAAAAAATCTTTAAATGCATTGGAAGTAAACGCAGTTCCTCCATCCATAATCATCCGCTTTGGTTTACTATAGGCTCTAAAATATTCCTTCAAATGCTTAATCGATTCCTCGGATTTAGTCGATTTACATGGAAACAGTCTCAAAAACTTGTTTATAACCCTTTCCCGTTTTTTCAAGAGGTCCTAGATGATCTATATAAACAGTATGAAACGGTAACCCTTATTTTGGGATCCTGGGTAAATAGCCCTCTTGCTTTCCATTAAGTGGAGAAAATTCGATGCAACGCAAACAATTTGCAATATATTCCTTCACTTTTTCTCGCAATTTCGGAAACCAGTAAATTTTTGTCACATTATTAATAACCTTATCCAGACCAACATGACGCAAGTCGTCATGGCATGTACGAATCACATTATCCTCCATTGAACGTGGTACATAAAACAACATTTTTTTCATTTTATCCTTCCGATACACGGAACCGTCGCGCAATTCGAAAAACTTCATCTCCGTCCTCTCTAATTTCTCGCTATTTTACAGATCTCCTCATCCCGATCCTGGCACATCGAAAGGGTTTGTTCGAAACTATTACCTTCAATCACTAATACCCCATGACATCTACTGAGCGCGTCGACATGGCTCATTCTTTTCCCCGGCCGATGTTGTATCTCGTAATCATAGTCCTGCAGAATTATCGCTCACCGCGAAATTCGAGGGTTTACATCTTTTTTTATTTAATATCAAACGAAAACTGTCACAATCAGTGATTACCCTGAATGACATCCCGCCTAAGTAAATATGAAAACGTTTTATCGCGTTTACCACTGCGAGGCACTCAAGTTCGAAACTATGATATTTCGATTCCGCGGGCGACGTGCGCTGACTAAAATATGATATTGGCTTAAGCCCATCTACTTGCTTCTGCAAAAGAATAGCCCCAAACCCTGATGCGCTTGCATCACAATGCAATTCTGTCTCTAATGTAGGTGAATAAATTGCCAAAATGGGTTTCTCCGACAAGTGCCTCTTGAAAGTCTCAAATGCTTCGTTTTCAATCGCCCCAAAGGTAAATTTAGCGTCTTTCTTGACTAAGCCATACAATAGTTTTGCAATTATTCAAAATTCTGGGACGAAGCGACGAAAGTAACTCGCGAGAGACACAAACCGTAGTACCTCCTTCGCATTACGCGGAACCGGATAATTAATTACCGCCGCAATATTACCTACTGTCGCTTGGCCGAATGCCCTCTGCACTAACACGATACCCCAAATAATCAACCTGGGTCTGAGCGAAAAAACATTTGTCCAGTCGGAAGATTAAACGATATTGCCCCGCTACCCGGAAAACTTCGCCCAAAATTTCCAAATGTGCTTCCAAAGTCTCTGTTCCTAATGAAAAAATCATCAAAAAATGGCAACATTTTCCCTTCTTTAATTGAAACTGCAAAAACTTTCTGAACAAACCTATGAAATACTTTTGGCGCATTAGTCAGACCAAAAGGACAGTACAAAAATTCAAATTGCCCTAGAGGAGTTACGAATGACGTGTACTTGATCGAATCCTGAGCCATTTTCACGTTATAGTATCCGTCTTTCAGATCAAGCGTCGTGAAGAATTTCTTGTTTTTTAATCGATCAATATTATCATCTATTAGCTGACTCGAGAAGTTGTCTTTTACCGTTATTTTGTTCAACTCGCGATAGTCTATGCAAAGTCGTCTCTCCCCGTTCTTTTTGATTACTAGAACTATTCGGCTGGCATAAGGTGACTCACTCGCTCGAATAATCTTTCTCTCTAGTAAATGATCCAAAATTACCTGCAATTTTTCTTTATCCGCGAAAGAAAGTCGCCTCGGTCAAAAACTAATCAGCTGTTCATGCTGCAATACAATTTTCATTTCAAAATCAGTTTCAAACACACTCGATTCCTTAACTTTCGTATAATCCAGATCGTACAAATCTTTAATCTTTTCAATTACTTCGGTATCGAGTTCCGGATTTATCTGTAAATTTTCCCGCGCCGTATTCGGGTCATTAATGCACTCAATGCTCATTATTTGGTTTATCGCACAATCCACTTCGGTCGCCGGTGGTTTTTGTACTCTTTTAGTAACTACGCGGTTTTCATTCAGCGTTACTTCGACCAACGGATGAGATGAAAAATCTCTTCCAAGTATAGCCTTAAATGCCATCGCATCATCAGGTACAATATAAAATTTCAAGTTAACTGGAATACCTTCAATTTCAACCTCGCGATAAAAATTGCCTAGAATTTGTAACCGCGAACCATTGATCCCGCAAAAGTCTTGTTCGGTTCCCTTGACCGGTGTTCGTGCATCAAGCGGTACAAAACTATTTTTAATTAAACTAATCGGTGATCCGGAGTCCAACATTGCGTTTATTGTATACTTGCAACTCCAGTTAGTAAAAAAAGTATTTGTACATTTTTTAAAATCGCATAACTTTCGTAGAATTGGTCAAAACGACGTGAGTTTTTTTTTGAGAAGCTAGAGGGATTAGTTTGATAAATGATGTGATTCGTCGTTTTGAAAAAATGTACTTGGTCGGAATAGCAAAAAAAAAATAGTGAAGATCGTTTTTTAAACTTTTGTTTGTGAGCCTGTAATGAAAATTAAAAAAAAACCGTTTGTAGATTTAAGTAAGTTATATACGTGCCTAAAATTTCATCAAAATCGGTTAACGTTGCTCTGAGCTATGAACGCTTAAAGATCGCAGAATAAGGTCGAAAATCGCTGATTTCGGGAATTTCCGCGATTTTCTTAGAGCGCACTGAGAGCCTCCGGTTGCACCGGTTCGTGGACGCCGTTGTGCTGGGCTCCTTCGCCGTGCTGCTTTCTCCTCGCCGATTCGATGTTCGTTGTGGACAATCAGCTATGCGATGCGATGTTGACCCACACTCGAAGCAGGCTCCTCGTTTCCTCTTCGGTTTTGGGCATTTTGTAGAAACGTGTCCGGCTGCCTGGCAGTCGAAACATTTCACCGGTTTCTTCGGCGGCAGCGAAGAGCTTTTTTCCTTTTCCTTGCCGCTACTGCCCTTCATCTCTTTTTTCTCCTTCGTATCCCGATCGGCCGATTTTCGCGTTTCCAGCGAAATCTTCTCAAGTGCTCCCAACAGCTCCCCCGCCGTCTTGAAACACATCATACGAGCCTGATCTCGCAGCGGAATGTCTGGCACTCCGTCTATTAAATAGACAACCACTTCGGCGCTCGGTATCGGCACTCGGTTTGCCAGAATTAACTTGTCGTGGTAATAATCCACGAATTTTTCCCCAGATTTCCACTTCCTATCCTGAAATTCCTGGTGAAGCGCCATTTGACTGGGTCGATGATCAAACATAATTTTCATTTCCCCCAGCAAGTCATCAACTCTTAGGGTGACGTGTTCTGCTATCGAATGGAACCAACTCGCGGCGCGGCCCTTCAGTTTTGAGCTGATCAGCACCCGCGATGCATTCTCGTCCAATTGGTATGACGTACGCAAAAGACCCACTTGCTGTTCCCATTTCTAGAAAGTATTATCGTTACCGTCGAACTCACTCAGAAGGTCACCGATTGCCCGTATGCTTAAATTAACAGTTGCCGTCCTCCGACAGTCCATACTTCCAGCACTTTCCGTCCTAGTCGAATCCGTGGATAGATTTCGCAGTCCTGCAGACTCTCGCCGGAAAAGTTCCACTTCCCTTTGCAAGACATCCCTTTCTCTTTCCACTGCTTCATTGACATAGAGGTGGTTGTCATCATTTCGAAGAGTCGTCGATTCTTCCGCTATCATTCTGCGTCGCGCTTCTTCGTCGCGAGTAATTTGCTCGGTTGTCCGCGCATTTTCCTCCGCTGTAGTTTGCCAGATATTCGCATCATGCTGCTCTAGCCTACTAATCAACTCGGCTTTAGTACCCGTCGTTACTAGCTTACGCATACGCAAGAACTCTTTCAATTCCGCCGCAGTATTGGGAAACCAAGTGGAGGCGTGGCTTAGATTTCAGCGCTGTGGTGGTAAGTTGGCGAACTATTGCAAGTAGGCCCGGATCCCACCAAACATTGCGAATAAGTATTTATTAATCGAAGAAGTCAAAATTTAGTGTTCAAAAAAATTTAAAGACACTCGTTTTTCACAACATGTCTATATAAATACTGATAATCGTATGGACTTCGACGGACTTCGGCCTACTCACAGTAGTTTAATTTTCCGTCACTAGTTGGCGTATCGAAATTCTTGGTTTCCCAATAACTGCTGGACATGTTGCTCGGGAAACAAAATACGACCGTGAACCAGAGTCAAATTATCCTCTGTCACAATTCACGTCGATCACGACACGAACCCGAAATGATTTTCCCAACAATACAGCCACAACACAATAGACAGTTCAACCCGTTCTCTTAGGCAGAAAGTTCACAATACCGCCTCCCGTGATCACAATCTTTTCTCGGTACTTTATCCCACTTCTGAAGTATAGAAGGGCAAGTCGCGGACAGAGCGTGATTAATGAAGATTATTTGAGCTTTATTACGAAACGGTCTCGCACGGGACGGTTCCTCCAGCCAACGTCTTTCGTCGGTCGCCAACAGAGAACTACTTCGAAAACAGTTGAACTTCTTCTCAACGGCCCCGTGACTCACCACCATTCCGTCGCCAATGCGCCATCGGCGGTCGCTTGTTTATGGTGCGGCCTCCTGTAACCGTACCCTTAAACTAACAATCGTTCGGGACAGTCGGGCGACGATCGGCCGATCTCTACCTCGGTCATCAAAATGCCTACACGACGAAACGGGGATGAAGAATTGAAGCTCTGCAAGGTTTCGAGCGCATAAGATTCCGAGGCATTGAGACTTCAGGCTGCCTCCATACTTCAAAATCATCGGAGCCTCGGTACCCGTTCATTTCTGAGTTTAAAAGTTTCTCGTATTGCAGAGCGAATATTCTCCCTCCCATTCGTTTTCAAATGAGGAGCACCCAAAGCGCACCAATTGAACGCTCCCCCAGAACGAGCGCGTTTCATCGCGATCATCCTGCCTCGGAGCGAGCTGAATTCGATTTCGACTACGCAACGACTACGGGAATCGTCCCGCTGGCACGCCCGGCCTGCCGCCCCAATCTCGGCGTTTCATTAACTCGCGGGCGGCGTTAACATCTGCTTTATTGCGCGAGACTGCAGGAAAGAAGGGTGCATTTAACTTCGCGGCTTTAACTTGGCGCATTTTATACGGCACGCTGGCTGCTCGTACCGACGAGTTTCCGGAAGCGCTCGAATAAGCTCTCTGGAATTATTATCGAGCGGGCGGAGGATCCACGAGCCGCGTAGGAGGGAGAGATGGTGGAACCGGGGGTGTCTCGTCCCTTTTCCCTCTGTTCTCGTTCGTTCCTCCTTTTTTTTTTCTCCCTTTTTTCGACTTCTTCCCCGAGCACGAGTTTCTTGAAATACCGGTACGATGTTCGTTCGTGAACTCGTGCGAATAATTGAGAGAGATTCCCATCGGCCTTTCCATCCCTCTTCCACCGCCCCGCCGTCCCGCGACGCATTAGCTCTACTAATGGGAAATCTTTCGAGCTCGGGCGACTCGTGTACCATCCCCGACTCATTGAGAAATATATGTATACCAGGTTTTTGGTGTATCGCGCTCCCTTCTGGGGAATGTCCGGGAACGTTTTGTTTCCGATAGTCTCGGATATACCTCGCTATGGCTGGGTTGCTTGCGACTACCCAGGGGATGTAAAGGAACTGATGCTAGTGGATCCCTTAAGTATCAACGTGGACGAATCAAGAACGTCAGTAACAAGGTTCAATTTTTAATATATATTTCTGGATACTTTGGAAACGCAATAGTAAAATAGAACTAAAGTACAACTTCTAATGAATACCTCATTGCTGTAAAGGTCCACCATTTGGACTTCCATGTAACTTGTAATGTCTCTGATTTGTCCACCACTGAAGATCACGGGGAGGATACTAAATATGATAAAAGTGCTCGTTTTAAAAGACTCACCTCGATGATACTGATGCAGATCATAAGGTAGGGTGGTCGTATCCGGAAGTTGGGCTTCCTGGGCGGCAATGGGTGCCTGGGTGTCGGCCTAGGAGTGACCTCGTCATCCTTTGCCTTCTTGTAGGAGGACGTGACGATGATCGGCGATTCGGGGGAGTAGGGCGAGCCAGGGCCAGAGTAGGTCGTGTCCGTGCAGTCCGACGAGATGGTCGAGAGTGTCGGAGAGTTCTCCAGGAGGGCTGCCTCGACGTCCATCTTGGCCTACCTGCGAAAAAACAACGGGGCCTCGTTAGCGACGCCACTCTGCATAATCTGCGCGTTAACGGTCACTGTTCGAGGAGGGGTGATTATGAAACAATTCGTCAAGCTCGAGTACCGTTGGGCCCCTTGGGGACTTCGATAATGAAACAGTCGTTGGCGTGGGCAATATAAGAAAATGGTATTTGCAGGAGGTCCATGAAGGAGGTGTCACGAAGAGGAAATGTCGAGATAGCGAGGAGTTCCTTCAGGTTACCGTCTTCTCACCCGAACTTTCATGAGACTCAAGTTTCTCCACCCCAAGTTTTTTAAACGCACGTTTCACCAGGTCAGGGATTTCTTAGCGCTGAAGTTTTACAGCTCGGAGTATCATTGTTAAAGATTCTACTTATAACACCGGTAGCGACGAGGAGACGGAGGGGGAGAATGTAGATCAGCTGGGAAACAGCGGCGCCGTTTCAGTGACTAAATCACGCCGCGATCACCGTCCACTTATCGCGATAAGCTCGCCGCGGACACGCGACTAATCGTAATTCATGGACCGTAACGGGCCGAGCTTTCAGGATTTCCTCGTTCCTCGTCGCCGCGGAGATTACAGTAAAATACCTCCTCCGAAAATGGAGGCACAGAGGGGAAGAATAAGTAAAAGTGGGAAGAGTAATCTTGGCTGAAAATGGTGAGAAGGGGCGCGCGTAGAAGTCGAGGAACGTTCCGTTCCGCGAAACGGCGAGGGTGAAGCTGGAGAATCGACGTTCGCGGCTAACGGTGAGGAATATTAATTAAACGGCCCTCTTTCGCTCGCTGAAACGAGCGATTAAAAAGGAAGCAGAAAAGAGGAGGGCCGTGGAGGAGAAGCAATGGAACGGAATCCATAATTAGCGCGAAGAGCTTTCGCCGGGCTGTTACACACGTATGGCTGCCTAAACTCACTTTGCCCGCACTTTACTGCCCGCCAACCAGTAGGCATTAATTTGCATGCGGTTTAAAGTACACGCTGGCTGCAGCACGGCGCGCTAAACAGGGTCATTTCGTTGTTCCTTGCTCCAACGCCTTCGGTAAATCCGCGAATTCTTCGCAAAACCGATCGCGAATACTTCACCGCGCCTGCCGTGACCCATCCACTCTACCCGTCCAAAAGTTCACCCGTCGATTCTTCCTTCTCACGCGGTGCAAGCTCAACCTGCTTGTACCTGGAAATTCGTTTCGCTTCGGTTGGAAATTTCAGGGCACGAAGATTGCGCGAAGTGTAGGGTAACTTGGAAATTGTTTCGAACAGGTTATACGTGTAGTCTGAAAGGATAACGGATACTGATTTCTTGAAACACCTGCAGACCTGAGGTGGGTCTGAAGTCAGGGGAAGTTCGAATCCAAATTCGCAGAGTATGGATGCAAAGAGGAGACAGATCTGAAGACTCTTTAGGGGAGTCCCGTGCCCATCAGCCCCGAGGCGAGCCAGCGATCGAGCCTCTTCCAAAGACTCTTACCGCCCCACTACCCCTGCGGTCCATCGTCCACGAGGCTCTTTAATCTAAATACGTCTAGGTGCATGCATTCATTTACGTGCAGTCTAAAGTACAGGGATGCAGTTGCGCGTCTGCCACGTGTGCACGTAGCAGAGACGGGGCAAAGCTGTAGCCTACAAGGGCTGGTAGAAAGGGACAGAGGGATCCAAGAGCAGAGGGAAGACCTGGACGAACGGCGGAGAGAGAGAGGCGAGGGGAACTTTCGGATAGGGTCAATCCTGGTGACCCCTTTGTCCGTCCCAGCAGCGGTCTTTGTTCACTGTCGGTGTTTTCGTGCCACCATAGAATTTGCCTGTGAATTATTGGGGCTCGTCGAGTTCGGGGAACGGGTCTCTCCACGCTGCCACGAAACCGAGGACACCCACGAAACCAGGCGATTTCCCTCGTCTGCCACCTCGTCCACCCCATCCCCGTGAGTCGACGTCGTTCCACGACCACGGAGAATCGATTTCGAACAGGGGGAGGGAATCTCCAGACCGACGGCCGAGATTTCCAGGGATCGTCCAAGTGAATCGAGAAATATGGAAGACGGTGACGCGCACTTTTCGCATGCAAAACGCTAGGCGGAGGGCTGAAATTGAAAGGATTCCGATTGTGCCCCGATTCACGGCGATCAGTCGCGTGAAATTAGTTGCGCGTTTCGATTATTCGAGCCTCAGCTTCTGAAGAGCGTCTCCTTCTTTTAAAAAAGATTATTCCAGGGGCGTTGGTAATCCAAGATTTCTCAGGCGAAGGTGTCGAATTCACTTGATTAATTATTATCGTCAGCACTAGGCAAGTGTTGAAATGCGAAACGATTCAGGCAGGGTGATTCCCACCCCGGACAGAACAATGATGCCCGAGGCTCGCGAAACGATCATCGGCAGCCACTTTAAACGCACGGGGGACGGAAACGGAAACGGTACACCTTCGACCGCAGGTAAATCAACGTCCGTCTCTCTCTCTCTCTCTCTCTCTCTCTCTCTCTCTCTCTCTCTCTCTCCTCTGCGCGCAGTAAGCCTGAATTTTCCACGGATGCGACGCGACACCGCGTTTGATGTTCATTATTGTAACGGGTGTCCGTCCCGTTCCGATGATAAACGATCGGCCCGCGGTCGAGGATGCTCCTCCTGCCTCTGACGCGAGTAAATGAATTTCGCTGGCAGACAGGACCATTCGTCTTTCTTTTTCACATTAATTGCACGACTTTCGTCTCGTTTCGGGCAAATGGGAAACGGGCTTTTATAAAATTCAGTATCTCTGAATATTAATTCGCGATTACTACCCCCGTGCACCCGTGTTCGCTGGGGCTTTTTCAATTCTCTATACCCGCGCTTTGTTAACACAACGGGCGTGCTGCGCTAGCGTGAATAGAGTATAGTTAAAAATATCGAAAGGCAAGCATGACAAACACGACGTTGTTTTACGAAGGTAATTGGAATCTTCCTATTTTGCTAAGTACTCGAGGAGATTCCTGTGTCTTAGTAGCATTCTGATAGCTCCAATAGCAGAGCTAACAACAGATCTACTCGCAATCTGTCCATTTCAAGTTTTCACCCCTTTAGACCAAATTCCACAAAACAAACGCCATTGGCCCCTCCGCTTCTTACACTTAAAACGAATCGCTGCCCGAGCGTTCCCTTAGTAAATTTCGAACGAAATTCAAGGGTGAAAGTAGTGGAAACTCCCGTGTCCGAATGGAAGATCGAAGAGTGATCGGAGCGACATGGGGTTGCCGCGAGTCAGCGAGGAAAGTTCGGCGAACGTGCAGCCGCTGGTCGCTGCCCCGCTGCTTAATGAAGCATTGACGTGTCCGGCAAAAGCGTGTACCTGTCCGCGCGTAATTAACGTAACGGCCGTCTGGCTGCCGCCCACGCAAATCAAACGTACGAGGAGCGGCGTAATTAAGGCCTCTCCCAGGCTGCGCGAAGAACAATGCTCCGGCTGCACCCGTGCAGATCGATGACCGCGATCGTACTCGATGACGAGAGTGATCACTGCCTTTCCACGCGTCGCTACCTCGCCCCGAGAATTCTTCTTGGCCTCGCGGAACTATTCTAAACGTTTCTTGAAGTATGAACCGTCTGCAAGATTTCATTTAGGTCACCGAGAATTCGAGCACCCAGTATATGGGTTTCTAATGGCGCTAAATCTTGCGAGATACCTTAACCTGAAGGTATTACTTCGAGTAATACGGTGCTTCGAGTTGTTAGCAGATTTCTTGCAACAGGCATGCATTCATCCACGAAAAACGACACTCGAGTTATTACGCAACGTTGCCTACTTCGCTTCGAGCATCCAGAGTAGACAATAGCACTGCAAAGCCTGCGAGAAGACTCGAAGAACTTCAACGCCAGGAGCGTTGAACGTTACCTCTCAAAATACAGCGCGGCAGATGTGTCTTTGATAGTCGAGCCAAGAGGAACACTCGAGGGGATCTTAAACAATGAGAGTCGAAAAGAAAATCTTCTCAATGTACCTCGCATAGTAACTTCCTCGAAATGGGATCAAGATTCTCCTGGAACATCGATAAGAACCACCGAAACTACGAGGGTATAGCGGCCCGTAAGAAATTCCGCAAGTTTTCACCCCCCCCCCGGTGTATCGAGCACTGTCCGGCCAGCCAAAAATCTGGCGAATTTCCAATTTCGCCCCTCTTGCTTCCAGAGACGAGATTCCCAGAAATCCAGCCCCGTCCGATGGGACTCGAAGAACTACAAATACGCGATCATTAATTATTCCGGCGGCTTGACTAGCGGGGCTACACACGATTGGCTCATTAATTTTCACGGACGTTCTATCGACTTTCTGTCATGAGCCCTTGCCACGCCGAAATCCCGACCCGGGGTGGGGGGCGACGACCACAAATCAAAATTGCAACCGTACACACGCCTAAATAATTTCCAAGTTTACCGGGGCTGGTTGAAACGCGCCACGGTAGCTCGCGCGCCGCTTCCATCCCTCTGTCCCCGTGTGCCATTTTTCCGCCCCGTGTTTTTGTTTTCGCTGCCGGGGCGGATGGAGCGCGTCACGAGGTCGGCGGTGATTTATGCAGGGGCAAATTGATACCTCGCGGAACCACGATTACCGAACGGGCGAATGCTGATGCTACGGAGAGAAAGTTCGAGCCGACCTGGTTCCGCGGGCAGCTTTAGGGGTTGTTTGATTTAGGAACTTCCTGGGGCCGGAAATATTGCAAATACCTAGCCGCTGGATATTTTCCGCGCGCCCAGAGAGGCCAGCCACTCGATGCCGGCCTGACATCTTTACGCTCGGAAGCTTCCACGGCGTGGAAATACGAAAAATCTCGCGATTTTTTGGCGAGCGAAGGTTCCGGCGCGGCTTTAAGAAGTTACAAAGTACGGTGAATTTGGAAATTCTCCGCGGCAAACGGGGCCTCGTGTGTCGGGGAACTGCTCCGCTCTATCTAGAGATTGGTAAACTTCTGGGCGTGGGAATTTTTTAATTTAGAAGCCTCTGGTGTCTGCAAGTTCCGTCGAGTTAAGAAGTTTGTTTAGAATTTTAGTTCGTACATGGCTGTTGTTAGAAGGACCGAGAGTGCTCGGATGGGAAGCTGTATCTGTTGGTACGCCCGATTTTCCACGGCGGACGGGGATCGTTGCCGCGAGATAACAAGCGTTAATGATTAATCACGGTGGACGATAATCGATAGCACGAGTAAGCGACTGAATAAACGGGCGAGCCCGCTCGGCGAAAAAAACCTCATCTCCGGCAATTTCCACTCAACGTGGTTCGATTTGTATCGCGTTCACGGTTCGTTGGCTCGCCTCTCGATTAATCCTTGCGTTCTTCCGTTCTATCTACGCACTCGATCTTTCATATTGAATGACACGTTTCGAGAGGATACTCGCTACGCTACGGAGCCCTCACGAGTGGAAACATTCGAAAGGATATTTCACGTTTGACGTTGATGGAAACGCAGAATTGAACGGTGTAGAGACTCCCTGCGAATCTACAGCTTAATACCGCGGTATTTACTTCAATCAGACCCATTCAAACTTGATCAATCCCCCATTTGCAGCTGCATTCTTATTGCCCGCTTTTCCACAACTCCAAAATACATATACCCTGGATCGTTTTACCACCCTGCGCCCATCTTTCATTCAACCAACTCCAAACGTTGCTTCGAAAATCCTTAGCAACCCGCCGATCGATCACAGCCACCAGATTACCTTATCTTCGCACCTATCCTCTTATTTTATAATGTCCGCTGGAGCTCTCCAACACCTGGCACAGTCACGCGAGCGGGAAACGAAACGCGGATCGATCGATCGTGTCGCAGCTCCGGTATCCTTTCACAGTCCGCCAGTAAACAACCGACCGCATCGTCGGCGTTTAGCAACGAAACTGACGGCCGGGAAACTGGAGCGGCGTTACGTAAAACGGAAGCACGCGAGCATCGTGCATAGACGGTGCCTCGAAGCGGTGGCCAGCTGGCGAATCGGAGCGTATGCAAAATCCCGTTGCCACTTCGGGTCACCGCGGGGACAATCGAGAGGCGTCCGGATCGATTGCAAATCGACGTCCCGTCAATCGGCTAAGAAGCAAGATGGCGGGCGAGTCGGTGCGGTGAGCGCGATGTCTTTGCATGAATTATGTAACCGCGAGTCAAGGTTGCCGTGGAAATAGTCAGCGTGCTGGCTCCGTGCCGCGATCAATCGGGGTCCCCACACGCCTCCCTGGATCTAGATTCTAGAATGTCAACTTGACCCGACCGCGGCGCGGAATCGAGTCCAGGTCGACGGGGGAACTCGTTAAAAGGAAATTAAACGCGGGCGGGCCGACCGGAAGTACGCCGCGGTCCCCGAGTCCCGTTTCAATTCGTTCCTGGCCACCGTTCGCGGCCGCCACTCCTGAGGATTGGGAATTTTCAGAGTCCTGGGGATCTATAGCCACGGCTGGGGATGAATGCTGCGCGGAGGAGTGTGCCGGAATAGGGCGGCAAAGGTTTAAGAAAATGGTGCGATGTAAGTGTAGGATAATTTCTTGTGAAAACCACTCTCAGACTGAGCAGCTCAGAACTATCTGAGAAGGAACGGTTTCAAGCTACGTGGACCGATGTAGTTGAATTCGCTGATGAAATTTCTGCAGCGATTAATTGAATTTGCAATGCGTTCCGGCTAGCGGCAACGGCACACAACCGAGCTCCGAAATCAAACAGAAGTAATACCACCAGCTGTCCCTTCCGAACTTTCGGCGAACAAAATTTTTTCCGAATCCCTCTTTTCGATACTGGACACACGCGGGCGCAGTTTGATCTGTTAATCCCGACACACACCGTGTACTTTTTGTAACCGAACGAAAACACGCGTGAACCATCTACGTATTTCCGATAAAAAACAAAGAGTTCACAGCCGCTTCAACGTACAAGCGTTTGCGAAACGCTATTTTTCCAAGTGCCGCGGAAGCTCGTTGCAAATATTTGACCCAGTAAACATTTGTCACATAGGTAAATGGAGCACATTAATAGTTCGCCGGTTACTGCAGCTGTCAGGAACTTTTTTGAACCGACCTGTACGCTACTTTTCCTTCGTCCCCATTGAGAGAACCGCCTGGAGGTACTGGAGTACCCGCGACTGTGAATAGCGATCGCGTGGGATTAGAGCGACATTACGTCTTTATTAAATCATTCCGTCTCGGCAGCAATCAGAGCAGCGATCGCGTTTCTTGCCGCGAAACATTGTTTCCTGAAAGTAACGAGAGGTTTCGTGAACGCCTCGAAGCGGGGGTCAGGTCGAGCTTTCCACCGAAGCTCGGATATTTTCTATTCCCTGTACCGAGAAATCCCCGAAATCTAGGAGCTGTCGTTGCGACAGAATTGCCGGAACATTGAAATTTTTCTCACCCACCGGAAGTTTCCGGGTGCGGAGAATTTGAAACTGAAAGCAGTCACAGATGTCCGAGCGTGTATGTACTCGCAACTGCCCCGCCCTGAAGGAATTCAGCGAACCTCGAACGCAATATCCCGGCGCACGAGACATCGCAATCATCTTGCCGAAGCGCTCGCGGAAGTCCCCCCTCGGCCAGCATATTTACATAGCTTCTTTCACGGTCGAGAGTCACTCGATCGAGTTTTTGTTCGCGGAACGGTAGACGGACGCTGTCGCTATCCCCAAGAGCGAAATGAATTCGAAAGTTTCGCGATCGATCGATCGACCCGGCTCCCGGCCGACGCTCCGCGCCGCCGTCGCGCGTTTCCCCAATTTCCTGGGGCATTACGTCACGAAATAAGCGAAACACCGCGACGAGGAGGAGCGGCTTTTACGTTTACCTTTTACGTTTAACGTACGAGCGCTGGGACGGCCGGGTAATGGAGCTCGGCCGCCGAGACACAGGGGCCAGCCACTCGTTAACTTTCGACGTTTTATCGCGAATATCCTGCCGCAACGTTCCCTGCCCGGGGTCCGGAGCAACTTTACCCGGAGACGTCACGTAACTCTGGATTCTCCAACTCTTTGAAAGCTCTCGGCGACCTCGATAGCTCGCCGTCCAGGCTCCAACGAACGGGGCTTAATCTTCCATTCCTCGACGTCTTTTTACCCGCCCCCTCCCCGTCCCTCGCTTTTTGTTTACCAGTTTGAAGGTGCGCGACCATTTTCTGGGTGCTTAAAAGCTTGTCGTCGCGGAATATCGATGACCGCAGATATATTTAATCAAGCCAGGGAAAATATTCCTGTTCTAATAATCGTACGTATTATTTGTTTAATAGTGAATTTTTCGGGACACTACCTCCTGTGCCTGCAGAGGGACGGCAGAGAGGGGAAGGGGGGGATTGACACAAAAATTTCATTCGTTAATTATTACACGCTGCGGGTACGGGGCTGATTCGATGGAGGTCTTTGTTATCCACCGTGCGTTTTCGTTCCATTCGCCGGCATGGTCGCTGGCTAAATATTGTAGATTTTTAAATCCCCGCCTCCCAGGGACGTGTCCCCGGCCGCGTCCCGGCAAGAAAGGGACAAACGCGTAATTACGCATGTAATTTACAACTCGCTAATGAGAGGCACAGTTGCGCGTTACAGCCGGGATTCCGTTGTTTGCACAATGCCTGCCGGAGCTCGTTGTGTTTGCGGATTCCTTTCCGCCGAGCTATGCAACGGCGGCCGACCGCCGTTCGCAAACACGCGGGCTGGCAACGTTTGTTTCTGCTCCTTGCCGGTCATCGATCATGCCGCGCAGCTTCTCGGCTATTCCTTCGGAGGCTGCAGGGCTTTCACCGTTATTACGCTTTCTTGTGCAACGCGTGCAACTGGAAGCATTCGACAAGGAGGCGAGCTGCAGAAGCGAGCTGGCCCAGACATGTCTAAATAATTAGGGGTGGGTATTTTAATTTTTAACACTGCCCTTAATTCGTCCACTTTCATTATTACCCTACGATTTTCGCTGATCTTTGCGCGAAAACCTTATCCTCCCTCAGAGAACCACCCCGTATAACACCGAAAGAAGCAAAGTTGCTTCCGCCCACCACTGTTACCTACTCCTCCAACCGTTCACGAGCGACACGAATCGACTGTCACGGTAAATCCACCCCTCGACGACACCCCCCGTCCCCCGATTCTCCGCCAATACTCGTGATCCGCGCCACCAGCCCCCGATCCCTCCCTCGTTACATTAAACCCGAGGCGACGGAGGGTGGAGGCGGCGTCGTAAATAAATAAGGGAACCGGGGCCCTCTCCCGGTATTAAAAATGCACTTTGCCCGATGAATCTTGCCATGGCGTGAGCAGGAGACAGGGAACAAACCGTCGCCTGCTGTGCAAACTCGGGCGGAGCGTGGGCGGAGTTGCACGCAACCGTCGTTTCGACGTCTGTAAACAGCCGGCCAGCCGCTGGTCGATGGTGTAAACGTTCTGAGAAAACATCGGCGGAGGGCGGAAGCTCGCCTCGCGCCCGCAAGCCCCGCGAGGAGCCAACCACGGGGGCAAGAACAAGGGCGCAAACATGCAAATCAAGCGGGAGCCACTGCATCCACACGATCTCTATGGAGCCCGGTGCTCAGCCGCCAACGAATTCCGCTGGATTCTGTCTGGCTCCCTTTGAACTTTCGGCCAGGTGCGAGTGTACATTAATCCTTGGAGGGTGGAGAGTGGAAACGCTCGGTGGGGGGTCGAAATCGTCTGGTATTATGAATTTGTTACGCGTACTGGATGGACGTAACGTGTTCGCGTGGGGTAGAATTTTGGGAGCAGCGAGTAGCCGGTGGAGGAAAGTTCGAATCTGTGACACTGGGGAGGGTAAGTGGAGTGGCTCGAGAATTTTTCAGACGGGAAACGATTGTGGTGACTTGGGAATTGTGTGTATCATGGTAGGAGTGATTTTAGTTGAGGGATTCTTGGCGGAAGGTTCAATTCCCTAGTTGGTAGTTACTCGTTTTCAGTGGAATTGAAATTTCAGAGAGGTATAATAGATTCTGTGCGACATTAATTCCTTGGCTCGGCTAGTTGGAGTTAGAAGGTGTACAGTATCTCGCGGGGTATCGGCTATTCGGCGGCTGAAATTCGAAACTAGTGGCTCGATTCGATTCAAAGTTTCAATGAGTTGCGGTGTTCGATTAAGAAACTGGGGAGAGTCTTCGGTTTCACCTATCTCCGTTTATCCGTACCTCGATCCAACACTGAAAAATCTAGAATGAAACTGAATCCGATTGATTCGGTTCGATTGGAGTCCAGGCACGACATGCTCTTCCTCGAAAGTCGATGAATTACTTAGAGTGTTCTATCTATCTCTGTAAGAGCTCCGATTTTAAACGACACCAAAATCCCATCGAACATTCCCCTTACTTAAATGCACGAGCTTGAGAAATCGTCAAATTGAATTCCTCCAAACTTACGCTGGATTCCAGCCAGAATTCGGTTCTATCAATCCAAAGGAACGCAATTACTACGAATCCAGTCTCCGTGAAACACGCGACGACGCGTTTTGGATGAATCCAATTCCCGTCGAACACCAGCAACCCTACTCGTAATTACAGCCCCAGATAACGCCATTATCTTGCTGCTCGCGCCTTCCCAGCTGGAATATTCGAGCGTCAAGGATGTGTATCATTAACATGCAAATGTTACAATTCGGAACGAGCCGTGTACGAGCGCTTTTCGCGGCCGCAACACCAACAACAACAACGCGCGACGCGCGACGCCAGAGGAATGGCCGAAACGCTGACTGTAGTTGGTGCCACGAAGGGAGGGGGATGCACGGTGCATGTCCGCCCGTGAATTACGAATCTGTCAAGGGTTCACACTTCGCGGGACAACGTCACATAATTTACCAGAGGCCAGGCCCCCGTTCTCCACGCGAGGCACGTACCGTGTCCTCCGGCAACTTTCCACCAACGCTTAGAAACGGTCCTCGAGTTTGACCCAACTGGATAACGGAGCCGTCGCGCACAGGGTGCACGTAATTCTTAATTACACCGCGATTAGGGGGGATGGACAGCGAGGCTGCGGTGTAAAAGGAGAAACAAAGCGCATTCCTCGAATCCTGAGATTCTGAGGCGTCACGTCTCATTTCAATCCGATATGCTCTTAGCACCAGAATTTCTCTTCTACTGTTCAGAGCAGTGTGTAACTTGAAATGCGAGAGATCAACTCCAGATTACACTGCCACCCAAACATCAACCTTCATCCCTTCGCAAACCGAAGATCCAAACGAGATATGCACAATAAAACAGTGAAGCTAGAAGGGAGACCGGGGCTGGTTGTGTCAAGAGGTAGGTTGACAAATTGTTAATAACCGTGCACCGACATATGCTCTACTGCGGAAAAATTCACTGTAGAAAGAAGTCACTTCTACTATACCATGCATTTATGCCTGATCCTGCGATCGCACGTTTTTAACAGTTATCAGTGTTTGTCGAAAAATTGACTACGTGAGTAAATATTTTTTCTTATAGATTTTATTTTTTCACGCTCTGTATAGTTACAATTGAATAAATGTTAAGGGACTATTTTAAAGTTTGTTTATTACACGATCTGTTGACATAGTACTTTTGTTTGTACATAAATAATTGAAGGTTATACAGATTATTGAAGTCAAAATGATCGGTCGGGGCTGGTTGACTAATAAGGTTTAAATTGTTATTTTGTTATTCATAAAGCGATTTTTATTTTTTGTTTAAAAGGTTTAGCTAGGTAAGCATAGGAAAAACGGCCCCAGCACCAATTTTAGTATTTTGTGTACCAAATAATGCTCTTTGCCTAAAAACAATTAAGAGAAATTTCAGATCTCTAACCCCTTTCGTTAGGGGGGTAGGGGGATAACAACTCTAAACTTTACACTATATTATAAATATATTATAATTAATGTTCAAGTTGAAAGAATTTTCAGCTTATTATTAAAATACGAAAGAAAAAAATGAATATTTTATAATGAAACAACTCTTGTGACATTGTGTTATTTTATTACCACTGAGATAAGTTAGTAATAACATTTTCTTAACTGATTGTACCTACATATAGTCAACCTACCCCATACCGAAACTCAACCAACCCCGATCATGGGGCTGATTGACCAACATGCAAGGTGTTAGGAAAACATTAAAATACCTTAATTATTGTGGCATTGAGTCAACATTAATAATTTAATGAGATAGTAAAATGTATGCCCTATCAAATAGGGTAAGTCCGGGAGAGTTCGACCACCGGGAGAGTCCGGCCAGTGTTGATATTTCAAGACTGACGCAAGACAGGGCACTATGTGTCATTGACACAAAAGAAATGAAGGCACTTGTGGTTTATCTTACATTGGCCATTGTCACAAATCCATATTTGAATTATAAGATACAGTTAAGACTTTATGCAAGGCTGAAAGTTTTTAGACCAAGTTACAGTGGTGGTGATATTTGAAAAACAGGTAAGCTCATTTACACTCTTTCGATATTGGGGATATAATATGCATATAACTACAGTGTAACACCAACACTACGTATGTATTCGTTTTTAATTGTTTTTGACAAGGTGCAGTGCCAACGTTTTTCGTTGAAAATGAAAATAAATATTTGAAATTATCGCACACAATAATTTATATATACTCTAAATTGCTTGGGCTTTGCTTTAATGTGCATAAAACGACAAAAATGTGAAAGACAATGATGCTACAATTTATTTTCCAAAAAGTCGTCTAACTCTCCCGGACTTACAATATACTAACCAGTTTAATGATATTTCGCCCACATAATTGATTAAAAATCAAAAACTGAAAAACTGGCCTACCAGCCCTGGTCTCCCCTACGTTCCCCAAAATTGCGAATGTACCGGCACTGTATCGTTTCTCTGGTTCCACGTGATTTTAGAGGCAAGACCCAGACGACCCCCTGTGGCGTGACACTTTTTCCCCCCTTTCACGCTAAAGTGTCCCCCGGTTTTGTCGCCGCGCCACGTCGGGTCGGTTGAAACGCGAAATGGTCGGCTAAAAGCTGTCGGACATCATGGGAGGACGGGGTCGCGTGGTCGAGGGCAAAGGCGCGGACGTTTAATGCGAGTCGCGTTCACGGGGAGGGGGGGGGGGAGGTCGACCGCGACAGTCAGCGAAAATAATCACCGCGGCCAGCCGGAATGCCATTTGCTGGCGTCACCTATGGGATTCTGGGCCGTTTTTAACGCGAGGCTACGCGGTGAGACCGCGAATATCGGCTCCGACCGTGGAAAATGGAAAATAAAAGCGATCGGAGATGAACGGGGACGGCGGATACGAAATTTGCCTGGGAACGTTTGCGGTAATAGCGCGGCAAACCTGCGTAGAATGTAAGCCCCGATATCGCGCGGATGTCTTCAATTCTCCAACAGTTTTCACAGGAGATGGAAAACGGGGTTTCCAGAAACAGAAAGTTCGTCGGCTGGCAAAAGAGGTTCAAATATTCGAGGTATACACAAGCGGAGAATAGGGGTTGGGCTGGAGAGGGTTACACGTGATACGAGGGTGGGTAAAATCGCTGCCCTTCCGGGATGAGTTTCAGCGCTACTTGATTGCGATGTCGACAGAGTATTGAACGATATCAGTGGAAATAATAGAGCCTCCCAGTGATTCGTGGATGCAGGACGCTTCGTGAAAGCGATGCACTGTTTCAACCGTTTGATAATTATGTGCGTTATAGCTGCACGTACGCGGTCGGTGAATGGAACAGAGGCTACTGTTCGAGTTATAGAGATCCCTTAGTTAAGAGACTAACCATTTCGCTGTCAAAAATGCGACGCATGAAATAGAAGACACGAGATTCCGAGGTCCGGAGTTCGAAGTTCAAGTAGTCAAGCGTTTAAAAGTTGGAGCATTTGAATATTCATGGGCTTCAGAGTTCAAGCATCGGTGTACTTAAATATTCAAACCTTCGAACGCGAAATTTTCATATCCCTCACTCGGCAATTCTCAAACTCCCCTTCTCCTCCCTTTGCCTCTTAAGTCCCTGATGCGTTGCATTTTCGAAAGTGCAACCCTTCAATTCAATTGAAAACGGATAGATCCGCGATTTGAATGCAGGCGAGGAAAAAGTTGCAGGTTCATCGATACCGAAATGATCTCGCAATGCGTGGGGGCCAGTCCCCGTTTGATGAACCAGCGGTTTGGATTATGCGCGTTCCTCGCACACAGGGCGTTACGCGTGTTACGCGATTTTTCCGCGTAGCCCAGCCGAGGCGTGCAGCCCAGCACCGAAGATATGCATCTAAGATTTTGATTTATCCCGGAATCTGAATAACATGAGGGCAATGCCTCTGCACGGCGTCCCAAGCTCCCACGTTGTATCGTTTCCTAGGTACATTTACATTTCCACTTTCAACCCTCCTACCTCCTCCACGATTTTAATTGGTGATTTTCTTTCCTATCCACGGAACGTTTCTTCCATTCGCTCTTCCCCCCTCCCGCTGTCCCTCCTCGAGGAAGAACGTTTAAATAAAGGCTGAACAAACGATCCAAGTTTCGCACGTTCCCTTAAGATACCTCCAGCCTCGATAAAAAGGTCTCGAAACTTTCTATCCGCGTAAAATTACTTTGTTTAAACAAAAATTGAATTAATCCCCTTTAAAGTCCCTCTATCCTCGAGATCTTCCTTTAAAGGGTCCACGGTGAGGAATATCCCCCTTACATTCATGGGAGGAAATGGATGTAACTTGAGAAGGAGCGTTACGAGAATTTTCTTATTTCACGTTCCCGGCGAATCCGCTTGGAAGTTCTAATTGACATTTTTAATGAATGCTACTCCCTCCCCGGCGCAGCCAAAGTCGAGGTGGAATTGTCGTCGTTCCGTTCGCTCGATAAAAGTATGCGGTAACCGGGGAAGTTTATTGATAAGTCGAAAAGTTTGGAAGTTTTGAGGAGTCGACGGATAAAAGTAACGATTATAACAAGGGTGGGACGCGAAGCGTAATTAGAGGGTCGTTTAAGGGACGATCTGCCGGATCGATGTCTAAATAGGCTGGCGTGAGTTACGATTAAAGTATTTGGGAATTTCAACGGCGTTATAATTCCTCCGGCCGTAAAGAATGCACGGAGAAAAAGGGGTGAAGTTAAAGTTTCAGGGGGTGGCAGACCTCGCCAAGGCAAACAAGAATCTCGTTGCTACAGACTCTTAATTCTCAGCTTTAGAAAACTCTGCCACATTATCTGAGCTTAAATATCGCGCCAAGTTCCCGTGAATTTCCAAACTTCCGTCTACGTGGTCTTTGTTTTCTACTTTTACCGGGAGGCGCTGGGATTCTCATGGATTTTTTTGCACGAGGTGCCGTCTTGGGGATTAACCAGATGCGCGCACTGTGTTTCTTCCACAGAATGCGAGATTGGCTCATTAATGAAATAACGAAAGTACCGAATTTCATTGAAAGTGTACACACCAAACAGAACTGTCTGCGTCCAATTAATAGATCGTCGATTTTAAGAAACTTTAACCCTCAGGGGAAACCTTCATTTCTAATAACAAAGGCAGACCAAAGCTCAGAAATTATACGAGAAATCTCAGTTTCACACCAACAGTAAAACCGTCGTGCTGTTTAATTTCGTCGAATGAATTTCATACGTTCCCCCGGAAAGGGAGTTTCAATGGACCCTCCTCGAGGTATCCTTTTCCAGGGTGGCGCGTTTATCGACGAGACCAGCAAGGTCTCGACCGATCTCGAGGCGAATATCGGAATTACGAGTACCATTAGGGGTCGCCCAGGAAAATGCTCACGTCGAGGCCCGTTTACGAGCCGACGTAGACCACCCTGCTGACGGAAGGGAATCGACCTCAAGTGTCTCCAACCCTCTAGTTCGAGGGAACTTTCGCCGCGACTCTCCTGTGCCTCCCTAAAAAGAGAAAAATCCATAACGCGTGACATTACGGTCCGGCAGAACTGACCTCCTTCCTCGAGCATGGTACTGTTTTCCCCCTTTGTTTGTTCAACCCACTCCCCACCGCATCTATATCTATTACCCCCCGGGGATGGAAAGTTGATTGGATCCCCGTGAAGTTTTTAATATCGCCCGATCGTCAGCTGCTCGCGCGTTATTTGTTTAACGATACTCGTTTAGCCGCAATACAGATGAAATTTCCCTCGATACATGTATACGCGTACTTCTTTCCGCGAATAGTGGCAATCTCTGGCAATCGCTCCATCAGCTTCATCCCAGCGTGTTGAATTCAGATTTAAAAGGGTCCGTCGTGCAACGTAATTATCGCGATCGGTTGCTCTATCGCGCCCGATGAGGGCGGTTGGGGGGGGGGGGCGGTCGAAAATATTCAATGCGAAGCCGGATATCGAAAACGGCCCTGGACATTTTAGCTGACTGCGTTCGACAAATATCGAATTTGATAAGTGTTTATGACGCGTGATAACGTTTCGCGACGCGCTGCGATATTAAACCGCGGTCAATAAATTAATCCGCCGCATGGGCAGCGTTGTGCGCGCGCTTTTTTCCAGATTGCACGAAACAGACGAGCAGGAAAAATGTAACAGCGTTTCGGGGGCGATGGCTCCGCTGATTCCGACGAGCTGCATTACTTTTAGCTGTTTATTCCTGTTTTGACGAATTTAATGAAAACAGGTGGTAGGGGAAAGTGGGGTAAAACGGAACGGGTGGGTAAAACGGAACATCAATATTTCTTTTAGATAAGAGTTGCGAATGAGTTGGTATCGCGTGACATGAGACAAAAGGGTCCTCAAAGCATTTTGTGACAGACCATAGACCCGAGCATACGTTATTTTTCAGTTAAAAGAGTTGGAAAAATTTCCGCTATCGACGTTTCAATATTGTGTTGTACTTTCGACCACTTTTCGACACTTGAATTTCGAAAATTATTAACGGCGAATACATCGTTAGATTCTGTAGTTCTTACGCTACATTCTGACGTATTAAAAAGTTCTTTACCTCGCGCTGAAGTGTAAATATTAAATGTTTACTAAATGACTGCATGTGGGGCAAAACGGAACACTTTTCGTGGGGTAAAACGGAACACCTATTTAATCCAATTCCACCAATCCAATTGTCTTGAAACTTCGCAGGGGTGCGTAGTTATTATGGCAATACAAAATTATGAAAGAAAAAAAAGGGAGGGGTGAAAAAATTACGTAGTCATCAATAAATATAACCCATAATTACAAATCCAAACGACTTGAAATCAGCCTATAACCACAAATCAAATAAATTCAATTGATATGCAATCGCATATAACCACAAATCAAAAGACACTAAAAAGTAAATAATAAAAAATATGAAATTTTTTTTTTAAAAAAAATTTCATATTTTTTTAAGTTAAACAATTTTATTTAAAATGCACTAAAAACTGAAAAATTCTCCATGCACGTGTTGATATTCGTTATTCATGTAAAAATCCATATGTATTCGGTTATATTCAGTAATTTTTATGTTATCTGGTAAATAATTTTTCCTATGTGTATAATATATATTTTTGTTATATTTTATATGTAATAATTATACCTAAAACATATATTTATAGTTTTTAATATAAATGAATACATTTTAAATCATAAAAATAAAGATGTTGTACGTTTACATGGTGTTCAAGTGGGTGTTCCGTTTTACCCCACCACTTGAGTGAGGCGAAGATTTCAATACTCCCGGTAAATTTAATTTTCCGTCGATCCCAAAGATTTTTCTTAACAATAACTTTGACTTTCTTATAGTCTAAGGTCTACTGAAGAATCCCGTTGAAGTTCCGTGTCTTTTTCTCTTTCCGATTTTATGTTATCACCCTCCAAAGTTAAGCGTTCCGTTTTACCCCACTTTCCCCTACTCCAGTGTGGCTGAATATTCGTCGCATCGTTTCGTGTCAAGGTGCGTTACACAAAATTGCGAGGAGAAGCTTCGCATTACCGATGCAGCCACAAAATATTGGGCACGATGTGACTCAGACCCAACTACCCTGAATTGAAACCCTCGCTACTCGAATACTGACTTCGTTCTGGTGGACCTAAACCCCCTCCACCCTCCCGTTGTAAAGAAAAACGAGAGGAGGAGAATATAAAACGCGGAAGTTAGACCCGAGCTGGCAAAGAGACCGCGAGTGGATGGCCAGCCATTCGATCGGCGCGTATTTACGTCTTTTTACATTTCAATCCGTCGCATAAAGTCGAATAAACGTAGCCAGCGGTTCGATGGGGGCCGCGAGACGCATTCTGGGCGCTCCATAAACAAATAAATAGCGAGTTAACGGGTGGCTGTAAATCCATGGAATCGACGCGGCGCCTCGCGTCGAATTTACGACGCCTGACAAATTCCCTCCACGAAGAAAGAGACTCCGGCTGCGAAGGGGTTGCTGGGGGGTGCTCGATAGCACGCTCGGCCAATGTGCTCGATTCCAGTTTTCCAACGTCTGGCCTCGCAACTTCCGAGGGCCCCGTCGCTTGTCGCACTTTGTCACCAGCGCCCCCTCCACGATCCCAGCGACGCGGATTTTCATCGTTTCTTTTCAGGAAAACGGCGAAAGCGCGGTCCCCGTGACGGTAAACAATCCCCTCGGCCCCCTTGCCGGTTCGCCCTCTGTTTCCGTTCCACTCGCCCTTCGACGCGCCCCGAGGCAAGAATAATCGAATTAAGAGTGATTCGATTAACTGCCATCTCCATCTTCCTTTTAATAAAAGCGGAGAACTGCAGAAAATTCAATTAAACATCGCCAGAAATAGTTGACGCAGGACTCGTCGTGCTGTGCCCCGTTGATGAGGAAACAAGAAAAAGAGTAAGGGGCAATAACGACGGTGGGCGGGTTTCGATTGTCGCGAAATTGAATCCAGGAGTAAACAGGAAGCATCCAAGAGCACGGGAAGAAAGGGGACAAGAATGGGGGCCGAAGTAACGAGGGGACAGAGGGGAAGCGTTTGCAATAACTATGATACGGCGAAACGAGGGCGGCGCAGTTCAGCCGCGTTTCCGCCGCGGTATGGGACAAAACGGAAAGCGTACGAAGTTCCAGCTTGCAGGGAAATTAACGGAGTGCGGCGGAGAGGCGAGGTGGGCGACGTCGAACCGAAAGTAGAGTAAATTAATAAGTTTGGGCTTGTGCCAAGCGGAGGGGTGCAGGGGTGTGCGGAATCACGCGTCGCCAGACGGGAGAAGCTGTTCTTACGGGAGGAACTTAAGCGACGATCCGCTTTGGTCGTACGGCCAGAAACGACTGGCAATTCGGGACATCCACGGAGCCAGCAACGATAAGCGTTCTCGCGGCGAAATTCCGCGAAAAACGCCCGGCTGATCGCGATACGACACGCGCCCGAATCGCATTCGTTTCCTTTATCTAACCGAGGCGGAAACGCCGTCGGCCGCGGGGCAACGTACCGCGTGAGGGATGCGCGGACGCTCTGCCCCGAATTTTCATTTTCCGCGATGGATATCTCCGCACGATGGATAAATAAACGTCGTACGTTCCGCATTAGGAGCCTCCTCGGGCGCGGACCGAGCTGAATGGGGTTTGAATGTTAAGACGTCACCTGTTACGAAAGCGAGAACATGAGATTCTTGCTGTAAGAATTCTGTGGAATTCTACGTGCAGCGTATGTGCATGCCTGACTGCTTAAACGCGAGGAATGTAACGGAGATTCCGAGTGCGAGGGTGTAAAATCGAGGCAATGTTTGAGGGTGGAATACAGAGGAAGAGGAAAGCTACGAATGTACTCTTCAGAATTTCATTCCTCGCAGACTGTATACTTCCACCGAGACACTTGTACCTGGGTACCGAGAGAAACCTCCCGAGCCTTTCTTAAACTTCCCCAATCATACCCAGCTCCATCGAGATTCCCAGAGAAATCTGCGAGGAATTACCAGGAAGGGGCAGACCGGTGGGACAGTTAGCTTTCTCGAGTATAAAACGCCCGATGAATCTCAGAAATCCCAGTCCCTCGGTGTATCCTCCGCAGAGATCTCGGGTCGCGCTGGTTTCGGAAGAGCTACTGTCCTCGGAAGGTCCGTGGCGAGGCGATCCGTGGCGGGAAGGGGGTGTTAATAGGGTGGCGCATGGGGATGAGGGACAGCATCCCCTTCGAGCCTGTTCATGGGTCGGTGAAACGCAGGGGCCACTGGCATGTGGTCATTAGCACGTAGGGCCGAGCCGAAATCTATGGCCGTTTGGCCACGGCGGAATATCGCTGGGGAACCTCCTGCTCTCATCTTCACGCCTTACGCATATTTGCGTTAATTACCTTAACCGAGGCTCCGCTGTTCACGTGGACGCCTCGAACATCGCCGGCGGCCAGTGGAGGCCGGACAATGGGGCAAATAATAGGAGAAGGACGTGTGGAAGTGGCTGAAATTGAGGGAGGAAATTTGGAATGGGGCTTTGAGGATTGAGTTTCGAAGCGGGAGGATGGAAATGGGAACAAGTGGCTCTGAAATACGACGAGGAGGGCGAGAAAATTAGATAAGATGGCCGTTGAAAATGAAGCCTGTAGCTCAAATTGGATCAAAGGCTGATGAACGCTGAGAATAGTGGAACCCAAGATGAGTTGAGAAATTTTTTAAAAGTCCCTGATGTTACTAAGTTAATATTTAACTCGAAGAAATCAGAATGATGGGACGGTGTAATGAGATTGTGGTGAAGCCTGAGAGTTAGATAGAGTTAGCTTACTCCAACTCTATTTTACGTTTCAGAAAGAATATAAAGAAAGGGAGATATGAAGGGTGGAGAATTGTTGCAGAGAAATACCATGGGAAGGCACAGTGGTAGTCTCCCCGGCCGGTTTAATTACCCTCCTTTAATCGCGCTTCATTAAAACTGCGGCATTTAATTTACTCGCTACCACTGCTCCGCGCCAGCGAAACAGGTAATTAGGATTCCTAATTTCGCCTGTTATCGCTCGATTGTCTGCACCGGAGTCCGTACCAGCCAGGGGTACTCTAAATCGACACCTCGAGACGAACGATACAAGTCTCGACAATAAGTCACGCGTATAATAACGCCGTGATTACCGAGATTGAAACGCAACATCGATCTCCACCGAACTAATCGTTCTCTATTCAGAAGCCAATTGCTCGGCGGGGGTCCCTGGTACGCAAATACTCGAGAAATCCGTCAAATTGTATCGGACTCAATGGAAATTCCTAAGGTCGCCTGAATTTCTCCTTGCAAATTGTCTCTGAAGAATTCATAACCTAGAAAGAGGGTATAAAACGACCAATGCAGATGTCCCACCTATTATTATTACGTCTTTATTGCGTCTACATATGTACATGCGCATAGCTTATATTTACAGGCAGGTACTGTATCCACAGTACCGATATAGTTACAACCGTGCAAAAGGCGAGGTTCAGCGTGAACGCTGCTGTATACCTAACCATTAACATAAAACTAGAGTATAGATTGAAATTAAAGCTAAGAATATTGATGAAGAATGAAAGTTGTGGCAGCACATTTAAAGGAATATTGATTAATTCATGTATATATGAGTTTTTTAAGTCATTTTCACACGTGCTTTTATTATTTCTTGCACTACAAATGTATTTTTATCCATCTTTGATTTTATTTTTATAAGAAAAATATAGAATTTAAAAATATAGATGTTTAAAGTATTTTATTTTTTACGTTCCGATGTACACATTCGACAAATAAAGTCATTTTTACATGGGTTTTTATTATTTTTGCTGTATAAATGTTTCTAACGGTAGGCGGTATTGGGAACACACATACTGCTACAAGAAAAACGTTATTTTCATTATAAAAACTATTTGAATCGATTACAGTCCTTAACTACATCATTAATTAGGTTGTTCTAGTAGATATTCTTGCATTTACGGAATTATTAGACTTCTCCGAATGGGATGTAAAATTGTGACAGTCCAATAAATTTTTACACTATTAAGATTCAGTAAAATACTTCTCTTTCTGTAATTGTTGATCACATGACGCTGCAATTACAGTATGTCTTCCTGCATATGGTTAGGTTCTAATTGAGTGCATAACCGATAAATTTTAGTGCTTACTTTGCGAGATATAGGGGGTGGCGATATTAGGAACACTGGCGATATTAGGTACACTCACCCTACAGCTGGAAAGGATTTTATGAACAAGACAACACAAATGGCGCATATTGAGCCAGCCGTAATCAACAAATAGCGGGGATACATGATCCATGATCATTCATCTCTTGTACAGATACTATGCTGGATCATTCATGGATCTATTGTTGGCATCGGCCAGCTGACTATCAAGCTCTACATTCCCCTCCCTATTCTCCAAAACCAGAAGAACCTCCCTAGATTAAACGCCCATCAATGCAGAACTGAAGCTCCAATCTCGGTATCCAAATACCAATTCCAAGTCACCAAAGATCCACATGCCCCCGATTAAGGTCAAACTCCCTTAAGAGCCTCCAACACCCAAGCACCTGCACATCAAACGCAACATTTGCTGCCTCTAACTGATCCCAGGCGAGTCCAGTTTTTCTTTCTACTCCACACGCACTCTAAATTCCCACACGACCCTCGCTGAGATGTTCAGGCCCCAGCCAAGAGACAGCAGCATCGCGGCGAGTTGTCGAGGGAGCAACGGGGATATTGAGCGCTGCACAGGCTGCCTACCAAGAGGATCCGGGCTCCCGGGGCATGCAATCGCTTTGGCCCACCCGATCGAGCCTTCTCACCTCCGCCATAATCATGTTAATTAATTGGTCGCTGGTTCACCTTGCTGGCTGTGGTCCGCGCGGGGATACGTTGCGGTCAGCCAGGCCGGTTGCCAACCTTGTCTCCAGTTTCGAAGTGGCCGCATCAAGGACGCGATTGTTGTCCCAGCGCCAGGATCATCTCGCTCTCTCCCAACGGGTGGAAGAGGAATTACGCGTCATTGTACCCTGATTGTACCCGCCGTCCCCCGTAATTTTCTCTGGGAACGGGAACTCGTGTCGCGTAACCTCGCGAAACACCCCTCTACGGAGGGTGACTCGAGACTGCTCCACTGCCGATGCTTCTGTTACGAGATTCTGAAGTTTGAGGCGAGGTGTGGGTTCTATTTCGATTGTTTTAATTACTTAGAGGAAGTGGGGGATTAGGATATCCTGTGGAATATGGACTCTGGGAGTTAAGGATGAAATTCTTGGACGTCGAAGACTCCACGCCCGTCGATATACACATTTCTCCACCCCCAACTGTTACTCCAACCCTCTTCATTTCCATTAAAAGGAAAGACGCACGTTTCACCATAGAGCTCGCTTCGTCGAACAGGTCCCTCCGATTCGATAAAAAGTTTCCACCCCCGTCGAACGCGGGCCGTCCTCGCCATTTATTTTTAACTTCCGCCCGAACACTTAAGACGGGGCTTTCAGAAGTTTGTTCGAGCGTTTCTGAAAGCGCAAACTCCCCTGTACAAGACGCCGACAATGTTGTCTTTGGCGGACCGGAATCATCATCGATCGGCGGAAACCACGTCGACGTACACCGAGTGTCAACTTTGACTCCCAGCTGCAGGCCGGGGGTGTCGCAGTTCAAAGCGTGCCGGTCGTCCCTGTTAAATCAATACCCCTATTGGCGGAACGGGATACTACGGGCGGACATCTAACACCGTTATCGGGCAGGAATAAAGCGACAAAAATGCCTCGATAACACTGACACTATAATCCATATTAATTTATCCCGCGGAAGCCTGAGGCACGGGACTGGGGCAGGCCCCGGCAATCGCGCCGCTCCAAAGGAAAACTAATAAACCGTCGTCGCTGATTTCCTCGGTATACCGTGCAATATCGAGGACGATCTATCGAAACGGGCGAAACGAGGGGCAATTCGTTTAATTGATACGGCTGGTCGCAACGAGTCGCGAGTAATTGTATGGAAACGAGAGTCGGTTAATCGAAGTTGATCATTCTGGTGCGATTAATACTAGATTAGCCTCTGAGTTCTGACGCGACACTTCTAGCGCGACGCGATAACGATTCATTGGATGACTTCGTTCATTTTTATTGTTTCCTATCACGCTTTGGCTGTTTTGTGAAATAGAGAGTGTACGATTTATTAGTAGCTTAATTCCGGTCACCGGGAAGGGGTTTGCCGATGAATATTGATTTAAGGGATGGTTCGTATCGTGCTACGGAGCAGAGGCATCCAAAGCGGTTCATCAGCATCCGTTTCCTTGCTTAAACCCTCCCTCTGTCCTGCACTAAACTGGCCGGATTCTCCCGATAAGTAGCGATCGTCCAGTGAATGAACGAGGCTGGACCACAGCAGGGGTTCAGGGTTAGACGAATCGCCAGTGGATCGTGTGTTGCGTTTAACCTTCGACATCCTAGACAGCCCAGAGACGGGAAACGGCAACCGATACTGCTTCCATCTCACTGTATTCGGTTTCCACGCTGATCCGATACTTTCGCGTACCGCTGGTCTGAAAATCTGAGTAATTCCGGTTCAAGTTTCATCCTGCAGCGCTGAACACCGCTCGAGTGGCGCACAAGAGCAGTCGATCCCAACAATACTGCGCTGTCATTACTTCAAGGGGACTTTGGAGGCATCAGAGGATTTAAAACCTGCGGAACCTCCTCGTGGAGGGTATTCGAGAGATCTAGTGCACTCTACGATACGGTGAAACCGTATTCGATAGACTCGGAGCAGCGAGCACAAAAAGGAATCGCGTAATCCGAGCCGAGGAAGGAATGTCTGATAGATAGCAACACCTTTATCATCCCCTAGCGGGTGAACATTCTCCCCTAATTTTCCAAGCCCCGTCCAGCTTTGAGAAATTCCATTTTCCACGGGAACCCCCCTGTCGTCGCTCCGAGTATCGCGTTTCCCCAGGCCCAAACACGTAGTCCATTCTTCTGACGCGTCCCATTACGTGTCCCGGCCACTTTTATCAGTTTCCCATCGATCCGCCTTTTACGACGTGCACCCCTTTTCACGGCGTCGCGTCGAGTGAATGCGCTGCTCTGTTCCATCCTATTTATTGGCGCGCAAAAAGAGGGAGAAAGGGAGGGGGGGGGGGGAGGGATGGAGATGTATCGGGCAACGATAGAACGTCGCTGGCTGTCAATCACCTCCCGTGGAAGCGCGGAATTTACGTTCCATCTGCCCGAGTGCTTTCACCCGTGCACGCGTTTCATTATCGAAGCCGAGATTCCGGCTCCAATTGGAAAGGATAGCTATCCTCGTTGTCGCTGAGCAACTACCACGTTAACGGAGCAAGGATTTTACGTCTGTTTTTGCTTTCCACCGGAGCTTCAACGCGAACAGACTATGGAGACGCTAATTAGTTGTCCATCCACCTGGTGGATGGAAATTGTACTGATGTTGATTTGTGTGCGTGGTTTGTACCGTCCGAGGGATTTCCTGAAATATCTACTCTTTGTATAAAACTACCCCCCAGTTTTTGCGTTACAAGGTTTAAATGAACTTTACTTGGCGATGTTTATCTGTGAAGCAACCGCAGCATACCCTTTCCTAGTTTCATTTTTGGTATATGTTTCTTGAATGAAAAGATATCGCTTTGTGGAGTAGCAGAACGAGGGTGAATTATCCAGTGGCGTGGAGTCTGTCCTTTACCCGACGACAGCTTGACAAACACTGATTACGGAGTGGTCGCGCCGAGATAAAGCACAGCAGCGTCCATTTCCTTTATCAGCCTAAATTGCCCTCGTTGTCGGAAGGTATTCCAGGTCAGCTCGTTACCGCTTATTTCTAGCTGACCATTCTCACGCTCCCCGCGAAACGGCCACCGCTGCCGATGGGCGTTCGTCATGAGAAATTCATTTCCACTGATCCACATCCACGGTAATCCCGTTTACCCTCCCCACGTCCACCGTTCTCCACGGACGAAAGAGCCTGGATATTCCTGAATTCCGTTAATTATTCGCGGCTTGACAAGGAATCCCCGATATAACCGCCGATTCAGTATCGATGCGAATTGGCACTACGATGGATGAGATTTTTCTTCACCGATATAGTGGATGATAAATCCAGAGAAGTGTCTTTAAATTTCCACCTAAACTATCCGAACGATACGAAACGTAGCCAAATCTTTCTACACTATACGTA
Source organism: Andrena marginata (assembly GCA_963932335.1). Classification (NCBI taxonomy): domain Eukaryota; kingdom Metazoa; phylum Arthropoda; class Insecta; order Hymenoptera; family Andrenidae; genus Andrena; species Andrena marginata. Next base: position 11,587,975 of record OZ010660.1, read on the forward strand.
AAACGACTGACGCGCAAATAACCAATCACAAACAGAAGATTAACGAAGATTAACGAAGATTAACGAAGATTAACGAAGATTAACGAAGATTAACGTCACCGAGGGGCGTACACCCCCACCCCTAGCAGGTTTCCCGTTGAACGAGCGACCCGACGCCGCCGGTTCGATGGGCGAAAACACGTAGAGGGTGGCTTCTTTCGCCAGAGAAGCTCCACCGTAGTCTGTATTCGCTAATTGGAGCTGGAGGTCCGACGATTAGCCGTGTCGAGCGTGTAATCGTAAGGGAGGACTCGCGGTAGCTAACGTTAATTTAATTAAACAGCACCTCTCTTGCCCCGCTGGCGCCCATCGCCAGAGAATATTCTTGGCTCGGGCGAGTCCCTCTCTCGCACCTGCTCGCCTCGAGACCCTCCTAGACGATTAATCAAATTAAACATCCGATTTCCGACTCGAGTTCCCTCTCGCGTTAACGACTACCTCTTTCTCCGACTCGTTTCTGTTTTTCCTCGCTTCCCCCCTGCGCTTAAGCCCCCCTTTTTCCTTTCAGCGATGGAACTCGACGAGCAACATCCGAATCGTTGATTCAGCTTTAGGCGCGCACCCGGGATACTCGTTTAATGTAAACAAGTGTTTTCGGTTTTCCTTCCACTCCCCCGCGTGTTAGGGCGTAATTGGACACGGTCGCGAGCGGGGATTGATGCCAGGGACGCTTCAAGTTATCGGGCAACAGCCCCGCGACGGTGGTACAAGAACTTTTTCTAGGGGAATTAGCGCAGCCTGCTGCACCGAGGGTAATTTGTTGTAGCTGGATTTGGCGCATTGAATGTGGCTAATGACGAGACAACACTGTGCTGCGCTGATGTTCAATATTATTCTGTGGATTGTCTATAAGTCTGTAGATAGCTGAGCACTTTGAATATTCTTTGAATACCGGGGGTTATTAAGACTCTCAGATTCCCGGAAAATATCAAAGAGCGGGGTAATATTAAGAAGAAAGCGGCACGTAATGTCGAATATTAGAATAAAAACACTGAAAAATGCTGCGAAGGAATATTGACCATTCCCATCTACCCGTTCTCGAACTTCCCTCCACGAGCGCAACCCCCGGAGAGCCCAATAATTACAATTCTTTTCACCGTTCCCACCCCCTTTGTTCGCGGAAGAGAGAGGCGGCGATCGACTTCCACGGGAGCACGACGGCTTCGACCAAGTTCAAACAATAATTAGCCCCGCGAGCTGGTAATTTCCCCGTCTCCCTGACCGCCGAATCTCATCGACCATGCGGAAGACAAAGGCTCGGCGGTATTTTTCTGGACGCGAGAAGCGGATCGGTTGGTTGGAAACGCACACGAGCCGGTCGAGCAGGCAAAGAATTACGCAAAGAAGTGAAAAAAAAAACATGCCGGTGATTCGACATTTAGCGGGGTGGATGCGAGGGGGTCGTTTTATTACAAACGCGAATATTCGTGGCTTTCTTTCCAACGTTTAAATATTCGAGCAGATTAATTAACTTTTTGCCGGGGGGATCGCGTGCTGCGCGAACGTTCGCGAAGGATCCCGCGTAATTGCGCGGATTCGCGGGACTTCCGCGTGCCGTAAATCCGGGGAAATGAAGTAGCCGCGGAAGAACCGCCTGGAAAAACTTTCGGGGTATCCGTCGCCGGCGAGCGAATCCCTGGAAAAAGCCTGGATGCAAAGTTAACAGCGTAGTCGCGTGCTTCGCGATAAAACGACCGAGAAGGAAAATAAGCTTCGGGAGGGAAGCTTCAATTTCGGGGGAGAAGCGTGGAACGATTGCTGTTAGCGTACTTTTCAAAATGAAAGCAAATGACACCGTGTTCTATTTTGAGTTTGAAATTTTAAGAGAGCAAGGGAGAATCCAGACTCGACAAGTAATTTGGGTTAACAGTTCTCAAACCTCCGCGCATTTAAGCTGATTTGAATTAAAAAGCGACTTTGTCCTCGAGATGTTTCTCCCTGAATGATTCATGACTATGTTCACCCCCAATTTTTTATTTCCACAGCGTCATTCCTGCGCCATCTGCCTTGCACACTTCAACAGACTCGACAGACTTATTGTAATCCGTCTAAGAACAGCGAGAAGCCTATCAACGGAAATTTACTTTCCCAAAACCAATTACTCCCCCAGGGCTGTAATTCCTGCAAGGTTCTCCATGAAACGAGCGGTACACGCACGGGGAGCAAACGAACCCCGAAACGAGCCAAACTACGCGCATCCATCCCCCGTCGGTTCCCAAACAAGCGATTAGCATCCGGCAGGAAACTTCCCGGGGCCTGGTCGTTCGTAATTGATACTCCAACTTTCCGCGTATTTCAAAAGTTCACTTCGGGGGAATGATCCCTCCCTGATCGCGGCGGAGGCTGGAGAGGGGGCGAAAGAGTGCAGGAAACATCGAAACAGGAGCGGCTGGGCTTCGACTGAACGGGGAAAGGAAAGGGCGTGGAGAGGCAGCCCGAAAATGATAACAAAGTCGATAAGAGTAAAAGGCAGCCCAAAGGGGAAACCGTGCGGAGAGGATTCGCAGCTACTATTGGCATCCAATAAAGGGAACTGGAGAGCAGCTGGAATTGGCCCGATGGTTTATATTTATAGATTGAAATTCTCTTTTCCCTCTTCCCTTGACGTCCGCGGCCTTTGCTTTTGTCTATACTCGAAATCCTGCCGTGTGAATAAAAAAATCCACGGGTTTGAGGATGCTCAATCAAATTCCTCTACTGCAGCGAATCATATAAATCATATTTTCTTTGAATAATAATAAATGAAATCCAACCCCGGGAAGACCATTAACATTTCATCTCTGCAAGCGTATTCAGAACAACGTTTTCTTTTTTTTATTATTTGGTTATTTGATAAGTCTCCCTCCTCCGAGCCTATCGTCTCACTTTTCCACCCTCCGCAACGTCACCATTTCCCTCAGCCCCGTGCTTCGTGCCCCTTGCGCAGAGTCCTATCCGTGTGCAAACACGCCTGCACAATCGTGTACGTCTATCTACGCTATCAGACCGATGGAGGAAGGCGGCGGAAGAAAGGGTGAGAGTCGTGCCATCCATTCCGTTTGATCTCGCGACCGTGATATTTTTCCAGATTCCTCCCTTTCTGCCGGGGCTCCATAATCCATCCGGCTTGAACAAAAAGCTCTGACACACGTTCGTGCAGGGCTTTCCTTGCGATTGTATCGCGGCCAGGACGATCCTGCATCCGACTTATCCCCGAGAGTCGATACCTCCGAGGCTCGGGTCTGGAGCCAGAGAACGTGCGAACTGCCGTTTCCTACCCCTTTCCCGGAGCTATCGAGCACTTTCTCAGCTGCCTCATACTGCTGGAAAGTTGTGCGATCGTTGTTAATTATCTATCGAGTGCAGAGGTTCATCTGCGACAAGCTTAAATAACTTATAACCGAGACTCAAGTGTTACCCCTGTTGTGCCAGCACCGGGAAAATCTACTGCAAGTAGTGCGGCTCAATCACGAGCCGCGACGGAGGCCAATACCAACGACTAATCGCGACGCGACGCGACTACCACAAACGCAACCCGATCTCCCGCAAATCTCAACGACGCCCGTGCAATTTAATTCAATCCCGGCATAATTTCGCGCACAAGCGCGAAGCGGGGGCGGCCATTTGAATCCGCGACGAGAGAAAGGAGCGCCGTCGAACTGGCTGCGTTCGATCCGAGGCGAAATTAAAGGGGGTGGGGAGGGAGCAAATGGTACAGAGAATCCGGCCTCGAATAATACAGGATATACCAGAGGGGCTCTGGTATCGCAGAAATGGAGGAGCAAGGGGAGGAGGATAAGAGAGAGTACGCTGCGCGTCGTCTGTGAAAGCTGAGCTTTAAAGCGAGGGGTCGAACGAAACGTCGGGCTCGCGATAACTGGTTCACTGAACGCTTCCTGCCTCCCCACCCATTTTGTTGATATCGAAAGGGAGCCAGCCACCCCTTCAACACCCCCCCCCCCCCTCGCGAGCCAACGGAGCAAATGATAAATGCGATTACACCGACTAAATTTTATTGACGTTCGAAAACGTAGTCGTGACCTACAATTTTTATCTGGGCCCAGCCGAGCATCTCCTGGGGGAAACGCGCTTCTTGCTCCCCTTCCGTCTCCCTCCTCGACGCAGGGAGAGGGCTCGGGGCAAACGAAATTCCCCCGACCGATAAAAGGGCTCCGGGTGATTCTTACTCGAAAAATGCCACGGGAAAACGAGCAAGCCGAGCGCGGAAACTCTGCGGCGCTACTCTATGGAACGTTGTAAACAGTTTGAAGCGACGCGAGCGCGAGAATTTCAATTCCAATTTATTGTTTCCTCGAGGAAATTACGGCGCACGGGGCGCCGGGGAGGGAGCTGCGGTAGGAAAATGGACAGATCGGGTCGATTCTTCGTTAAAAAACCAGTCGAAATTGAGGGGCGAACGGGTTCGTCCTGCAGCTTTTCAGGGAAATGGGCTTGAAATTGCGCCCCCAGCGGCTTCAAACTCGATTCACTTGAAAACCGCCACTGGCGCGGAAAAATTCTATTGCGCGTTTTTGGCGTGGCTTTTTCTGAAAAGTCGACAACCTCCATTTTGCGTAGGGTCTGCCGGAGGGTGAAGATGGAGCTTGTTTTTCGAGGTGTACGCGGGGGGGGGCCGGCCAAGAAGAAAGGGAGGAATAATATCGAGGCAGGAGTGACACGCAATAACCGTGAGCAATTAACTCGATTACGGTTGAAAGTAAAAATAACGTGGACGCCGTGAGCGCAGCTGTTGTAATTATCGACGACAAATGGGGGGAAAAGTTACGGAGGCGGCGGCTTCTAGGAGGCCGGGCTCCGTCGTTGCAATTTGTCGCCGAGTGAATATCGACAGATTAAAAAAAGGGCCATCGGCTCTCTTTATTTCATTTCTCCGGCGTCCGAAACGAGCGCGCTATTTGCTCCGCGCCGCTTCCAGTTCAACGGTTTCGAGGAGCGACAGTCAATTGGGAAATATTCGAAACAACGGGGACGTTTTTTTAATTGCCGGCAGAATGGTAGTTGTTCGGCGGTGCTTTAATGCGCAGGTTATTGTTCCCGTCTGAGTAGATTGCGATATCATTCACCGCCACGACGCGTTTCTCTGGGAACAACGCGTTTTAAATGCCTCAGTTTGTGTATCTCGTTTGCCCCCATTAAAAGTCGGTTAAAACTCACCCCTGTATGTATTATGCAGCCACTAGCGCGGTTTACTCTTTATTTATCGGAGCTGCAGTTTATAATTGCCAGATGAAAAATCCCCCGTTTTCCACATTATGGATTCGTTTACGTTGAACGCGAAGTAAATCTCCTTCGTAACGAACGTATACAAATGATTTTCCGCTTTTTTTCCCACCAAACGCATTATTTTCGCAATTACAAACGCAAAGGGTGCTCCCGCTCCCCTCCGCAGTATGTTTATTCGTCGCTTAATGAACGCGCGATCGCCGCCTGGAACAAAGCTTCTTTCGCTGTGCGCCCACTGGCCCGCCGTTTATTTATCCACCACTTATTGTTCCCGAGCGAGCCAAGCAGAGGGAAGTAAAGTAGAAATCGCTCTCCCCCGTTTATTACTCGGCCCCTGCGTGCTTAAATTCACCGTTACAGTGGCAGCGGAGCGAGGACTTCTTTCGTCTCGTCCGTTATTGCGATTTTATTTACTCGATGCTCGTTGAACATGCAATTACGAACAGCGAGGAAAGACGTCTCCAGTCGGTGCTCTATTTGTCGCTGTCTGATTCAATGTTCATTAGGTACCCTGCACAGTAATCGCGATATAAAAGTCTTGTCTCTGCTCCAACTTGTTCCTCTACTTATTTTAGCAGCTTCTACTCTGTCTTTTGCACGCGAAATGAACAGCGAGTAGTACTACGCCAGTTTCTATCCTTTTTCATTAATCTTACACCTCTCCATATACCATCCTTCGACTCGTACAGCTTTTTCCACGTAACTGAAGAAATCCACCCCTCCTAGTTTTACCAAACCCCTCCTAATTTATTCATTCTTATCGATACACCATTTGCCCGCCACTCGTCGAAACTCTCACGACCAACGGGAAACAAGAGAAGCTCATCCGCCTCTAATCGCGTCCTTTGTTTATTAACTAATTGGTAGAACAAAAGCTTCCCGCGAGCCAGCTTGTATCCTCATCCCTCGCCTTTCCCTATTTGTCGCAGCCACTATTCATGGCCCGGACCAATTGTTTCAACTTTTGTGGAAATTACACGGCTCGGGGAACAACAGTTCCATCGGATACCGGCTGAAATTGGGGCAGAAGAGCGATTCCATGGCGGGGGTGGATGGAAATCTGGAAAACGGGCCACCAGGGGCTCGGATCGCCTAGCACCGACGATGATATCCTCATCCTCCCTCATCCTGCGCTAATTTGCATTCGATCATTCGCCGTAATCAAATCGATCGCGGCCGTTCGCCAGCTGCCGTCGCAACCCGCGCAGCGTTTCACGTTTTTTTTTCTTCCAGAAGTGGTTGGCGGATGAAGGTAATAACGATTTCGAAGTCCTTGTCGAGAAAAGCTCCTCAGTTTCCAGAAAATAAATCGCGACGACACGAATCAAAGGACGTTCTACGAAGATAAATTGGGGAACGTAATGAGAGCAACAACGTGGAAATTGAAACTGCTGCAGCGTATGATATTTCGTGCCGGGCTGCTGCGGATCATCCATTTTCTTTCTCTGCTGGATGTATTTAATAAAGTCCACCTTGCCGTGATGTGTTTCGAGAAATGTGGAAAAGAATGATTTCGGTTGTTCGATAAAGTTTACTTGGAGGAATACACTTTGAAAGAATTAGAATTAAGAAGTTAAAATTGTACTCGAAAGAATAGGTCCCCTTAAAACAATTTCCGAAATGTCATGTGCAACGAAAATTAAAAACTGCAGGGAGAAGCAGTGCACGTCTCGCAGGGGGCAACGCATGCCTGACTACATAGTGACCGCCACTACTTGCGCATCCCCCGGGGCTTCGCTCTACACTTACCACACTCCTTTAAAACTATTAATGCGTACATTATTTCAGAAACTGTTCCAAGTAACACCACCCACTATCTAATTATCCCAACTGACTCAAAATTATAAAATTAATTTACTTCCGAACGATCACAGAGTGCTTCCTCAAAACAGAACCAACAATTCTATCGCCAGACGAAGCAACAGTTGTCACGGAAATAATGCCAATCTATCGCGCACAATGGAGGGCAACTATACGCAGCTGATACCCCATTAAACACCCATTAGAAAGAGAATATTTTGCTGGGAAGGAAAAGTTTCATAGCCTCACAGGAAAGCGAAGGTCCAAGGAGCACATTGTGGCGCAGATATTTCCAAGTATCACAGGATTATGCGCCCCGGCGAAATTGACTTGCCCGATAAGTCTGCCCGTGGCCAGCACGATATATGTGCTAATACGAAAGTAATTTGCGAGAGCAGCCGGGAAAGGGTTGTCTGATTGATTTATGCATGGTCGGGCGGGATATTCCATTACCCGATTCCCCGGCGATGTGGGTCGCTACAGGCGTCCTTTAGATACTCGTCCCCGATGAACGGGAAAATAAGAAGGAAACCGTCTTCCCGTCCACGATCCCGGCTGACGAAAATTGATGAATATTGGAGCACCGCGTGACGTCAATAATTCTAAGATTAAGACGATCCTTCTAGCGAGAACCGAGGTGTATCTAGGCCCGACTCGCAACAGCCTCCAAGTAGACCTCGAGAGCGGACGTGCCGCGGAAATCTCGTAGATCAGACACGAAACGCATCGCGAACCTGCCCACAGAAATAGAAAATGGGTCAGCAGCGTCAAAATGCAATCGAAGAGAGATAATCCTAACTATTCCAGAACGAAATATCTAAGTGGCGCCCAAAGTCACGTTTAACTTGCAGCTCTAGGATGCTTCAAGATAAATACGAGTGTATAGATCCTCCGTGAAAAGGTTCGAAATAAAAATCAGGAGATAAAGTAGAAGACTGAAGCGACTCGACTACACCAGGTACACAGAGGCAGCTCGAAATATGTCTGACTACGTGCGATCTGCAACCACTTCACTTCCTCGACGCTCCATTATCCAATTACGTAACCAGACGTTCTTGTGCTCGAGATGGGAGGAGTATCGTCGGGATAAACGAGCGGACGCTTCGCTGTCGATTTATACAGGTGACTCGCTCTGTGCGCGATCGTTCCATAAGAATTCCTCGAAAAAGGAATTGTGGAGTTCGCCGGGAACGGAAGCGTCAGAGCCACCGTTCGATTTTTAAGCAACAATTAGAAAGATGTACGTTGCCGATTTATCGAAGTGACTCGTTCTGCGCTCGATAATTCCAAGCGTTTCGTAAGAATTTCTCGAAAAGGGGATCGCGCAGGTTGGACGGGTGTGGAGGCGCCAGAGTCATCGTTCGATTTTTAAGCAATAATAAGAAAGGCGTATTCGTTGAATCACAATTCGCCTGTTCCCCCGGGAGCCAAACTTTACGAGCCACTATTACTCGCTACGACCTACCTCACTTTTATATCCGATCGCCCCCGGAGGAAAGGGGCGCGACACACATTCGAGACTACCCTCCTTCGTCCCTCTACGAAGACCGCCTTCCCTTCGCCGTTCGCCTTTCTGCGAAAACTTTATCGAATCTCGCTCGAAAGTGTTTGCGACAGCTGCAGGTGCAGGTGCACGTGTTCCACGACGCGACGATACGAATCTGGTGAATGCAGCGCGCAGGGGGAGCAATGGGCTCGAAGGGCGGGAGGACACCACCCCCTCGCTGTTATCGAAACGTGAACTATTCCCAAGTTTCCCTGTCCTCGTTAATAAAAACGAACAAGACCTTTGGAATTCCGTAGCACGGTGGAGAAGTAAGGGAGGCTCCATACCGACGATGTTATGAATCAAAATATTGCCGAGATAGGCTACAATTTATCCAGCTGTAAGGATTCAGCCTCCGCCTAAAGGAAGGGTGAAGTTATAGCGAGGGTGAGGGGAAAAAAGGTCGAAAATTCCATCGTTCCGAACGTGCGAACGGTCCACCAGGCAGTTGCCAAAAAGGAGTATGATGTGCAAACTTCACGGTCCGCGGCGATTGCCAAATCCTATAAATGAATCAACAAGTTGGGCGTTCGATAGAAATTCGGGGGCTCGAAATCGCGCAATCAGCGAGACGCAACAGCCGGGGTGAAAATAAACGATCGGGCGATCGATGGAAAATTGACGCCCAGTCGGGACGTTTCGCGGAGCGTCTTCGTAACGATTTTGAAGCTGACCGCTCGCTGCCGCGCTATTTCGCCCAATTAGACATAATTAGCTATTTATTCTATACCCTTGGGATGCTTGTTTCTTTTTAAGCACTGCTAACCGGTGAAACGAACCATTCAACCGTCAATTATAGCTTCCCCGTTGATGCATGAGTGCTCGGCCAATCTTACACGAGAAAAATAGTGGAACTGTGTGTTGTGGGAAACGGAGAGTAAAGGTAGCCAATTATCCTCATTATCCCCTTCTTCCGTGTTCTTCCTGTCACATTTTTTAGATCCGATGCCCGTGGGATTCCCGATATTATTTCCAAGATTAATCCTTTGCAACACTGGCAATCCGATTTCAGAAATGTCGAGCTCGAGCTGCAAAAATCAAAAAGGGAATTTTAATTGAACCGCGACTCCAATGGAGGAGTAAAAAAATGAAGAACGTGGGAAAACAAATTAACATATCCGTGGATTCCAAACAGACGCACAGAGGGAGAGCGTGGCGCGGCTGGAACGCAATAAATTCGCGGGGAAATTAAAATTCGCGACGCGGGGGCGCGTGCCAGGGCAGGGATTTTTTTTCTCCCAATGGAAACGGCCGGCCGCACGTGCGGGCAGGTGAGAATATTCATAACGAGGCCGAAAGAACGTATGGCACTAATGGCCGCGGGACGGATTTAAACGTTTCCGGGCGTCGGGGAAAATTGCAATCCCGTGAAAATTACGAGGTCTCAGCCGTCCGATGATTCGCGAATAAAAGACGAACAATTTCCCCGCTGGACATGGTGGGATCTACGCTTCAGGCAAAATGCTAGGTGCCTGGGGAATCGGAAAAGGATTTTTCTCGAGTCTCAGAGAAAACTGTCTGGAAGACTTATTAAATAAAATTGTAGCATCTTACGTGACTGGTTTTTAAAACCGAACATATATGTTGCCATAAGAAAATTCAATTTCTGAAGTAATTCAATTTTTTCCTCTCAATTGGATGAATCGTCTCGCACAAACGAAAGTGGCGAGGCCCCGCGAGAGATTAGTGCGTACGTACATTGAATCGAACGATAATGATCAAAGTTACTTCGGAAAATCTGTCGAGCAGCCGAATTATGCGCAGCTTCGTGTAAACGGCGTTTTCTATCGTCGGTATTGTTCCCCGTTTAATTACAGGAAGTTACCGACGATATTTAATAATCCTCACAGCCTATGCGCCAGTCAATGACATTCGTTGCAGGCACGCGACCACGAAGTGTTAGTCGCAGCCGAATGATTGACAATAATCCGCGAGCAATTAATTGAAAAGCAGCGTTGTATCGGCAGCACCGGCCTCGGACGCCATTTAATCGTCGACAGGGTTACCACTTTTTCGACGGATAGGAAGCGCATAATTATCGGGGAAACGACTTCCGTTAATTCGGGCCCGGACTGGGGGCGAGCTCGACGGGACATGAATATAATATTTATAACGTAATCGGATTATCGGTGAATAAATCTTGGCGGGACGCGCGATATTATTGATAAAGCCGGTGGACAGGGCGCAAATTAACGGTACGCCGCCGGGCAACAGATAAAATTGCAAAGTAACGTTACCCAGCCACCCCCTGGTCGTTACAAATTACCGTTATCGGGGCGCGCTGCGCGCGGAACGCGTAGCAACCGTCCCCGAAAAACCCGCTGACTCGATTCCCGTCACGGAATAGCTGGGAATCGATGGATCGCGCAAATGACACGAGCCGTCCAGGCTCCGATTTCGCAAAACAAAGGGAAAAACCAAGGGAAATATTGAAAAAAAAGAAGGAAGTTCCGGGGAAAATGTCGAAACACGAGTCGCGGCGCCGAAATTCAATTACATCGTGAAAATGTAATACAAATACAAAGGTCGGGGGCGACGGACGGACGAATATGGCGCGCGATGGGAATTCTTCGAAATTGAACGGAGAAACAAATACGAATGGGATAAAATAAAAAACAGGGTAGACGCGGTTCGGGGATCGGTTGTTTTTCTCGGTGGCAACGGCGGAGGAACACGGACGGTATTTATGGGGCTAATATTTCCAGGTGTGTTCTGGTTTCGGTGCGAAAACGCTGCGTCGCGTCGCCTGGGGATTGAAAGGGGCTAAAAGACGCTAGAAATTCGAGTGAATTCGTAATAATCGCGAGGGAGAATTTCAACCACGGGCGAGGCTTGCTCGGGTGGAGGGTGAAGGGCGGGCAAACGAGAGGACAAAGGGCTGGGCTCTCGTGCCTGACCGCGAAAGAGGGAAAAGGGTGACGCTTATGTCCCCGTTTATTGACTCTGGACGCGCGCACCAGCCCCCGGCCGACGGGACAGGGCCGCTCTTAATTAATTAACCGATCGAATTTCGCCGCGCACTCTGCAGCCGCGGAAACGCCAATTAGCGTCCCCTCGTTCCGACGATTTCAGCGAATCGAGATCGCTCGTTGATCCATTGTTATCGGTTCGAATTGTTTTCGGGGGAAATGCGCTCGGGGATGATGCGACCGTGGGGGTTGCTACCACTGCCGGATACGATGGGCGCGCTGTGCCCCTTTCGAGCCTACTTCCGACATTTTCATAACGTTGAAGATAACTTCGTGGGGAGTCGGATGACAGGATGATGAATTATATATAACCTTTCTTGCAAACGGGATTCTTCTTTTGGTACAAGCTTCTTTACCCCGTTCTCCCAGATTTTCAAGCATTTAATCCCGATGAAATCCTGGCCGCAGAGCTAAAAAATTTCATCGAAATGGGACGAAAAAGGCGGGAGGGAAAGGGGGTGGCGTAATTTCGATTGCAGCGAGCCACTACGTTGGAGGATGAAAAAACGCGTGGTTCTGTCTGCAGCCGCGGGGGACCGGTGGCGATCGCGAGTTTTTCCGATTTTCTCGGGCATAAATCCTGCGAGGGTCCTTCTTTTTGTCCACTTTTTCTTTCCTTTAGCTTTTTTTCTCCGACCTCGCGCTTTTTAATAAAAGCATTCGCCTGGCGGTCCTCCTAATGAAATATCGTACCTACTGCACGTTTCTACGTACACCGGTCCCTGTTCTTCCGTATATCCTCCAACGTGCAACCGAACCTACCCACATCTGTACCGAGTGTCGTCAGAATGGCCACTCTTGGTAATTTTACTGTACGCCGTTAACTAAAAACCTGGCGATCAATTATCATTTATTTACACTAGGTACAAAGCAGTGTAACTGAGGCATTTGATGAAAAATGGCACATACGCCAAAATGCCATTTCACGAAAATCGGTTTCTAACTTTCCATTATAGAATAACTTAATAAAAAGTAATGCAATTAAATCCATTTTTTGGGGTGTAGTTACCGTGTCCTTCAAACGTTCTGAAAACAGAAGTCATGATTTAAAAATTATATGTACCTTTATTTATAAGTTTTAAACAAGTGGTTTATGTGCCCTTTTTCCGTAAATGGGTATGGTAAATTCGTAACAAAATTGCTACTCTGTTTAGTTATTTAAATATAATTTTGTTTACATACTTCGTTGCACATTTTGTATACATTGCTTAAATAAAAAATACAAAATACAGCACAAAAATAAACAAAAAACGTTATGTTTTACGTAAGTATTAGTTTCTTCGATTTTTTACAGCAAATCTATTTTTTCTTTCCTAAATTAGCTTCATTCCTTACGGATTCGATACTCGCCTCTCTTTCCATATTTCCTCGCTTACAGAAAATCCTCTATGAAACAAAAGTACTGTTCGCGCATAGCCACGATGAGACTCGACCTCTGAGTGTCGAGTCAACGGAGGTCGTAAATCTCCGTTATGATTTTTATCGACACCGGAATTACGCGGATCCCTACTCGTTTCACTGAAGTAGGGCTATTAGTAAGTTGAATGCAAATGTAAGGAAAAACAGTGAACTAATATATATTTAAGGCAATAAACAAGCATAACAGGTTAAAACGGTGAATTGTGAATAACAACCGACCACTTTTTGGAAAAGAAATTGTAGCATCGTTGTTTTTCACATTTTTGTCGTTTTGTGCAAATTAAAGCAAAGCCCAAGCAATTTAGGGTATACATCAATTATAGTGCGCGAAAATTTCAAATATTTATTTTCATTTTCAACCAAAAACATTGGCACTGCAACTGGTTGGTCTCATCCGCATGTCCGAGTTAGACCGTCCACCCACTATGGGTGAGACGAACCTTGAAAAATAACAAAAAGTATAACACACGAAGAAGTTAATGGATATGTTATTTCTTCTTCAGTTTTCCATGTAGAGTAAATCCGGGAGACGCGGTCGGGTCGGATAGTTGGTCGAGCCGCTATATTTCAGACTCTGTACGTAAAAATGCGTTAAAGTGCAGACCAATTCCTTCTCTGGAATCCAAACAGTTGAATGAATACCGTAATTTCGCTTCCTCCTGTGTTTTTCTGGATTTATAGGCTTTAAAATGTAAATTGGGGTTACATTTAACCTCTTTTGTCAAACAGCGGTTGTACAGAATCGTATTTAAAATATACTTCTGTAGTAGGCATACTGGCATTTAGGCAACGGCCTAGTGTGTGTGCTACACCCTTAGTTGTTTAGTTAGTAGCAGCACCTAGGTGGCGTCCATTTTTGCGACAGTTGTAACAACGCAGTGGCTTCTTTGGTTTCGTTCCTTCTTCTGCGGAGTCTTGTTTGGACGGATGAGCCTCCTTCTCCTTCTCCTTCGTGGTCACGTCTCGTCTGGTGGTAGTCTTCTCTCCAGGCAGAGACAGCTTCTTGAATGCCTCTATCAATAAAGTGATGCTGGCAAAACTCTGCATCCTCGCCTGATTCTGCAGTTGCGTGTCCTCGATGCCATCGATAACATAGTCCACCAATTCGTCGTCGAGCACCGATGTTTTGCTCGCCAACAGCAGTTTCTCGTGTGCATAATCCGAAAAGGTTTCGCCCTTTTTCCACTTTCGCTGTTCGAAGGTTCTCCTTAGTTGTAACTTACTCGGTCGGTGATCGTACATTTTCTTCAACTCTTGCAGGATTTGCTCGACACTGAGTTGCAGATGCTCAGGTTTGGCTTGAAACCACGCTGCGGCCTTGCCCTTCAGCTTGCTTGCGATTAGGATTTTAGTCTGTCACTCGTCGAGCGTGTACGAGTCGCGCACCAGCTTAATTTGTTGCTCCCATTGTAAAAACGTTCCCTCGGAGCCCTCGAAATCAGCCACTAAGTCTCCGATGGTTTTAATGTTCACGTTCGATCGCGGGCCATGCGTCGAGTTGTCCGACCGCGGAGAGTTGCTTAAAATTTCATTCTCTCTCCGCGCTAATTGCAATTCGCGACCTGTCAAATCGTTCTCACGTCTTAAAAGTTGCATCTCCCTCATCAGGAGGTCTCGTTCCGACGGTGAAACCGATGCACTTCCACCGGCGTCCGCATCATCCTCGTCGGCAACGCGCTGCTCGTCCTGTACTGGTTCAGGGATAATTCCATCCGGGAAAACGGTCAGTAGTCTAGCAGCCAACTCTGCTTTTGCACCTGACGTGTTCAGACCAGCTCGTCGAAGCTCTTCCTTCAGCGCGTTCACTGATAATTCACTCACATTTTTCATGGTGATACGTCAACGTAATGCACTTCCCGACAAAGCACTGTCAATAACCAGTGACACCAGGCACGTAAATGGTTCACTAGGTCACCAACAACGTAAATGCGCAAATCTGCACCAATGTCGCTCAGTACCCGATCCGAATCCGCACTAGTTTCGCGACGTAATAATGCGGCGCACGAGGTCTCCTACACGTGTGCTACTGACTGCACAGCGTCACCCAAAATGCGATGCAACTACGAAAATGATCAAATGCAGCGTAACGCAATAAGATCGGCGGAATACGGCACGTAACAATACAGGCACTGAACCGCTAACCACAGGATAGGGCACTTTATCCCACTTCTGAGATTGTAAGGGAATCGGGAAAGGTTAATGCAAATGGAAGAGTGTAGTTCGTTCGGCTGGTTAGCAACAACTATTTATTCGACGAGTCGGCTGCGGATCGAGGCCTACGTCGATCGTCCTTTGTTTTTCCAGCCAGACGCTCCACGAGGAACGCCATGTCGCTTGGCGCGTTTTGCAAATAATTCTGTTCTTACAATTCTAAGTTTATTTTCGTTTAATGATTGGGATTATTAGATAGTAGAGATATTGAGGGACAATGCAGCCAAAGTATTTGGGCATATTAACTCTTCCTCTCAAAGCTAACGAGAAGACCATCTCTCGCTGCAGAAAGGACGGATGGTGGAGTTATGATTTTTTTATTAGATTTGTTTATTTTTTATTATTATTTTATTATTATTTTCGTCTATTTAGTTTATTTATTCACTTTTGTATTCATTTGCCTTGCTAATCGCCAGTAGGTAGTTCACTTTTTCTTTGATGTGTCCTTTACTTGTTTAGCGTAAACAAATTAAATATCAATGAATCTGTAGTTGTATTCA
Organism: Andrena marginata; assembly: GCA_963932335.1. Classification (NCBI taxonomy): domain Eukaryota; kingdom Metazoa; phylum Arthropoda; class Insecta; order Hymenoptera; family Andrenidae; genus Andrena; species Andrena marginata. Next base: position 11,603,682 of record OZ010660.1, read on the forward strand.
CTCATAAATAATTTTGCTTTATCCTTGATTAATTTTCCATGAATAATTATTTCAGTGGTCTCTGCCAACGACGAAAACCGTTTCTCCCGACACCTCGGGAGAGGTGGTCAGATTTCATGACTTCAGTTTTCAACCCGATTTACAGTAAATATTGTCTTAAAGCAAATATCGACTAGTTTTTCTGAATCAGCATAAAATTCTGAATATACGGGTTTGTTTTGATAAAATAAGTAATGTCTATATTAGTTTTAATAGCCATTTTATATTAGGTCGACCGCGTCACCCGGGTTTACCCTAAATCGCAAACATTATTATACGTGGAGCATCTAGTATCATGAAACCAACGGCTTCCTTAAATCCAATCGTCGCTTTTCGAGATTTTGAAATAGTTTTCTCCGCATCTCACGCATTCGTATTCGTCCCAGTCTTTTAACGACATATTGCTATCTTGTAGAATGGAATTTTCGCTCCCTGAATCTGAAGGTGGGTTTACAGTAAGAAAAACACAGCTGGTCGGACTATCCCATAATCAAGGGAGTGATCGACTACCTTCTCAAAATAAATTAAAAACGAATACATACGTATTGTTGGGGTAACACTGTAGTTTTATGCATATTATATCCCCCAATATCGGAATAGTGTAAATAAACTTACCTGTCTTTCAAACATCACCAGCACTGTAACTTGGTCTAAAAACTTTCAAACTCGCATAAAGTCTTAAGTGTTTCCTATAATTTAAATATGGATTTGGGACAATGGTCGATGCAAGATCAACAACAAGCGCATTCATTTCTTTTGTATTACACAGTGCCCTATCTTGCGTCAGTCTTAAAATATCAACACTGGCCGGACTCTCCCGGTGGTCGAACTCTCCCAGACTTACCCTACCTAAGTTGGTTCAAACGATTTAAGAAGATAGGCCTATGTGTCTTTTTTCCATCAAATGCCTCAATTGTAAAGACATCACTGAAAAATAAGAAAGAAAGGTGACTAATCCTGTTTTCTGCCAACTTTCCTACCTTTTTTTCGAAGAAATTCCAACCACGATCTCCGACTACATTTCTGCCGCTACGTGCTCGCGTATTCCAGCGAATTCCTCTCGCGAAATATCGCGCTCCTCTCCGCCGGATGACGTAAACATACCCACCGAGGGTGAAGCATTACCCCTGCATTGTTGCAAACGCGGTTTGCAACGGAAAGGGTGCGCAAAAATTACTGTTGCAAATTAATTCGGTTCGCTTATTATTCCAGGCGTTAATATTTTCTTCAGCTAATACGAGCGTTTCAGCGTGGATCGCCTTAATTGCGGGGTGCTGGGATTGCTCCACCTTTTGTCTCACCTTTTGTCAGATTGCTAGTGGAGCTGCGAAGCAAAGATTCACGGATCTACATATCTGGAATTCTTGATAATCCGTAGAGGTGGTATTTCAAAACTGTTTTTATTCAATTCTTTATTTAACACCTTGGAATTAGAATCTTTGAAGCTTGTCGTTCGTTTGGGGATCTCATTCTTTTCTAGTGGAATACATTCGAAAGTTTCCTCATCTAAACTCAGGAAAACTAATTGTAAAAGCTACTGTTCCCTCGATACACTAATCTCCAATTCCCAAATCCAACTACTATCTTAACTCCCACAGATTAGAAGGTCTCTCGAACAAACAAACTTCCAAGTCCTTCCAATCGATGGACACCAAACACACCATTTCTACCAACATAATTTATCTTTTTCGTAAACTCCGTATCCATATTACATTCGCTCGAAACAGTCAGGAAGCGCCTGCACGCATCTACCCCTCTCATAACACGCTGCGGCTGAAGCAGTCGGCCAAGGGTTGGAGAACAGGGTTTGTTGTTCATTCGTTCGTTCACGTCTCATTCAACATTTACGAGAGATCCCCGGTCGAGGATATTTTTCTCCATACAGGCAGCGGGACATCAGTAATTCCATGGAACACGGTTGCCTCAGCTGGGAGCTTTACTTTCCTCGTGAATTCCTCCCTGGAGAACTTTGCACGCGCGGTTCTTCCTGCTCCTTTGTTTCCAAGTGTTAGCAGAGCGCTCGAGAAAGGGATGGAAAGTTTCCCATGGACGATGCTTACCCCGTTCACCGTGAAAATTCATCCCGATCAATTTATTAATGTACAGAGCACCTAATAAGCTTCCACCTGAATCGCTGGAAATTTCCCTCGACCCCTTTGCTTTACTAAGTACGTTTGCTGTACTACTTTCACACCGGAAACATGTTTAAGTGCTTATCTAACCTCCAGCTAGCAGAGGTAAAGAAAAAAGTTCAATCTGCCTGAGGGTATTCAAGTGCCCGGGGGTGGACGTGTTAAAGGGCTGGCTGGTTGAGCCAAGATTAGAAAGGAAACGCGATCCTTTACGCTTCCGTGGAGTTTACGTGAAAATCGTAACGAAACCCACCACGCGAGACAACCCCAAGGGATCCCACGAGCACGGAAAACGCCTGACGCTCCAATTTGTAACCGGAGAGGGAAACTAAATCGGCAGGAACAGTCGGCGACCGCTCGTTACACGGGGTTATCGACGTTCGTGACCCAACTTTCGATCGGGAAACGATGGCGGCTGCTTGTGGCGTTGTTAGGGCGACTGGGATGACAAAGAGGATACAGGGTAGTTGGTGTCAGTTGTGAGTTTCGGTAGCAGTGGTCACGGAACGGATAGATGACGTGGAACAACTTGTCCCCTTCTCCCAACTAGATTCCTCTTCAATTTCTCAAATGATGTGGGATGGCGAGTGATAACAACCGAGCGATATAATCCTTCATATAGCACAGAAACAACCAAAGTATATACCCCTGCATCCAGAGCCTTAATACCAGAGAAAACACGTCGACATCCAGGAACGTCGCCCTCGTCGCAAGCTGCAACCCCTTCCCGGGGGTGGAATAATCGAGGAGCAGAAGGAAAGAGCACCGAGCTTTCAGTCGAAAGGTTTACCCAAAGCGAAACAAAACCACCCCAGACGCGTCCCTCGCCTCGGGCTACTTGTTCCCGACTTTTTCCCCCCTATCGTCTCTCGCCCCGGCAGCCTTCGCTGGTGGAAATTAAATTTTACATCTCGGTCGTGTCTGCCGCTCCCCGCCCCCTCGCCGAGGTAAAAACAGACTAACCCCCGTCGAGGGGGCGAGGCGTTAAGGGAGAAACGAATCTCGAGCATCCCAGATGGGGAACCCCTGTCGAGCAACTTCAAGACGCCGCCGTACCTTGCCCCTATCCCGCCACCCCCCCTTTTCTTCGCGCCTCCGTTCGCGGTGCTTTTGTTTCCCTGGGAATTTTTCCGTCGGGATGAACTCGACGAGCTTTTCAGCCCGCGGCGAAACATTGAATTATGTATACGGAATAAGTAAAGCTCCGGCTGCGCGAAATTGCACGTAGCTCGTGCGGCGCTTAAGGCCCGCGGCCAATTTGAATTTTAGCGGCTACGAACGAGCCCCCAGGAACTTATTGAATACTTTTCCTGGTCACGGGCGAGCACTGGCAACTTGTGCTGCGCTGAAGGTGCGAATAGGGGGCGAGGTGTGTGTTATAATTGTGGTTTCTGGGAGGGAAGAGAGGAATCAAGCGACACGGCTGATTCCTTCATGCTCGATTGAAAGCTTATCGCGAGTTCGACGCGTGTGCGTCTATTGCCGTCGAAAGCGTTAACACTGAAAATACGCTTATTGCAATATGTATCGATTAACCTCGGCGGATCGAGCACGCGGTGATAACCGGTTATTGGAGCTGGTCGGGGTGCTGAATTTTCAATAAACATGCATATACATATTACATGCGTGTGTTTGCGAGGAACGAAGGCAGGCGTAGAGTGTACATGTTCGCGTTTCGTTTAAAAAATAATATGCTCGATTGGACACGGATATGAGAAAAAAAAATTTTATATCGTCGATAACGTTATCATTGCGTTATTGAGTTGAAAATACGCGGACTATTGACAGAGTACAGGTGGGATTATTTGAATTTGCCCGGCGAATCGAAATTGTTTGATTTGAAAATACTGAGCGCGATATTTACGGCATCGAAGGCTGAGAAATTACTGGGTTACAGAATTTGTCGGCTTATCGACAGTTCGATTAAAAAATTTATGATTTCCCGCTCGGCGTACTGACCAGCTTTATTCATGCTTGATGTTTCGGGATTATGGAAGGTTTTCAAATGCGCTTTTCAGGATTATTTGTCAAATGGGATTTACAAACACGGTGCACCGTTTGGTTTATGTAATTCTATAATTGATTTGGAAATGTCTGCTGGTAATATTTCCCACCTCCGCATGTTCTAGATACGAAATATTAATTCTTTAAAACAATTATGTCCAGAGAACACAGTAGCGCCCAGGTCCACGCTCGGCCACAGAAATATCTCAAAGCGTTTCGCACTTGACTTCCAACTGAGAAAAATCGCCCAACAAACGGCAACCCCGTCCCCGCGCCGATGCCCTCGTTGATCTCCCCGCCCTCCATCGATACAATCGCAGACAATTTGCACCCATCCGGAAAACAGTTCGATGCCCAAATTACTCTAATTGCCGCGACGCAGCAGGATTAATAAAACACCTGCCCCCTCCCCCCCCCCCAGGCTCGTCCACTCTCGCGCCGCTGAATTTCCGATATTTTCACGAAATCGCGAGCCATGCGAGGAACTTGCAGGCTACTGTGTACGAAGCGATAAAATGATTTTTCCAGTCCATTAAAAATCGCGAGTCGCTGGTTCCCCGTTTGCCAAGCCTCTCCCATCCTCGTCGGTCCACCTTCGCGGAAATGGCCGCCCATTCACGCTGTCCAAGTATTAAGCGATTTATCGCCGGCCAATTATCATAATTGATTTACCGTCGCGTGCGACGAGAGAGCCGCCGGATTTTGGCGTCCACCGTTCGCTCGTTAATGCTCCGTTAATGTAAAGGCTAAATCACGCGGCAAAGCGGCCCGCGGGATATCGCGCCGGCTTGTTAAGGGAGTCGTTTGTCATTAGCAGGAAAAGTATCATCCCTTGGTTCGCATCTGTGTCGCTGGTTACCGGCGGATCCCCAGCGATACGTCATCGTCGGTGACGGGGAAAAAATGAGATCGCGCTGATTTCAGGAGGGACTCCTCTGGCTGGTCCTTTCTGGGGTAAATTGGGTACAGCAAAGTGGCTCGGTGTTAGATTTAGGAAAGGGGGTGGAAGTGGCGAAATTGAAGGTGCTTCATGAATTCAGGTTGGAAGATTAGATTTTAAGATAGGCCCTCGGGGCTATCTTTTTTCGGTTGACGAAGATTCGTGTTGGGGTGTGTAGTTTGGGGTAAGTTTTGTTTCCCAGGGTGCCGGAAGCTGGAGGACACTTTAGAGGGTGGAAGAGTGAATTGAGATCCATAAGATATTTTAAGTCCGGAGGGTTCGATGACTTTTTGGAAAAAATATTGTAGCATCGTTATTTTTCACATTCTTGTCGTTTTATGCACATTAAAGCAAAGCCCAAACAATTTAGAGTATTTATAAATTATAGTGTGCGATAATTTCAAATATTTATTTTCATTTTCAACGAAAAACAGTGGCACTGCAACTGGTCGGTCCCACCCGTATGTCGGGTAATCAAGGGAGCGATCGACCACCTTATCAAAAAGAAAAAAATTAAAAACGAATAGATACGTATTGTTGGTGTTGCACTGTAGTTATATGCATATTATATCCCCAATATCGGAAGAGTGTAAATAAACTTACCTGTTTTTCAAATATCACCACCACTGTAACTTGGTCTAAAAACTTTCAGTCTCGCACAAGGTCTTAACTGTATCCTATAATTCAAATATGGATTTGTGACAATGGTCAAAATAAAATAAACAACAAGCGCCTTCGTTCCTTTTGTGTCAATGGCACACACTGGTGGGCTCCATATCAAAACTACACAGTACAAAACTACACATGCAATTTAGGACACATCAGAACAGTGCACAGAAAGTAGTGCACATGCAATTTAAAGCACATTAAAATTACAGTGTACATACAATTTAGGACACATGCAATTTAGGACTAGGTCCGGCGGAACCCATTATGCAGGTAATGCAAGGCATAAGGGCGCCAGTCGAAGGGGGCGCTAAAAACTATATCGCAGACTTAATAATAAAGAAATCCAACTCTCATATAAACAAAATGTAAACGTAATTCTTTTTTAATTGTACATACCTCGTAAAGGCAAAACATATTAAATAGAAAGCAGGAGCAAAAATTTTCTTGCATAAAGGCGCCAACCATCCTCGTGCCGGGCCTGTGTACAGCAAAACAGCATACACACAAAATTCGAAACACATTTAAATGTTACAAACGATGATCACAGTTTGGTAATAAACAATTTGGAAAGTAGCAACATGGAAAAGGAGCAATATGAATTAAACGCATTTATTTAATAAATTATGACACGACGAGCGTGTGAACAGGTTCAACTTTCCGCTATAGATTCGCAAGCATAGTCTAGCGCTGTTCCTGACCCTGGTGGCCATAGGGTGGTCATAAATTGGTTAGTCGCATTTTTACATTGATTGGTTTCGCACGCAATACCATGGAATAATCCACCTTTAGCACTAACCATTTATTAACTAATATTCGTCATTTTTGCTTTGAAGCAACAGTTTAATATTAATATTGTTGCTATATATATGACTCGCTAATGATATGCAATTCATTTATTTTTTATAAAATGTAGATGTATCAACGTGTGGAGTCCTCTAAGCGCGGGGCTCGGAACAAGTGGATATCCTATCCGGTGCCAAGGGCGGTACTGATTATTAATTATTATAATTTTATGCCATACTAAAATATGATTGATATAAGATCTTTGGATTCTTAGTGGAAGGAGATCAGTTTCCCTGATGGAATAGTTAGATGTAGCATGTTCTAAAAATTCTCACGGCCCATCGGTACCTTAACATTTCGTAATAATGTTCAGTTTGTCTTCACTATAGTTATTCGGTGCCGTCGCTGAAGGTTAAAACGATGTATTGCACATGGTTGTACAGATCGCGTATTATAATTTTGCCTCCCAGCGGCCACTGTGCAGGCCGTGCGTGCATACATTGTAGTACCATACAAAGTAAGAAGATAGCGTGATTCTCGAGTCCAACCGTTGGCGTTCTTTTAATTCGTTTCGAAAATCATTTCGGTAGCAATGGTAGGTAGTATTACGCATAAATGCGTCGCGTTACAATAAAAATTCGATTCGAAAATCGTACATAATTAGAAAAAATTTTACCTCCGAATAACTACGTAGTTATTCGGTGGTAAAATTTGTGCGAAATACTATGTAACTTGCTACCGAAATATAGCAACATTATTAATATTAAACTGTTGCTTCAAAGCAAAAATGACGAATATTAGTTAATAAATGATTAGTGCTTAAGGTGTATTATTCCATGGTATTGCGTGCAAAACCAATCAATGTAAAAATGCGACTAACCAATTTATGACCACCCTATGACCACCAGGGTCAGGAACAGCGCTAGACTATGCTTGCGAATCTATAGCGGAAAGTTGAAACTGTTCACACGCTCGTCGTGTCATAATTTATTAAATAAATGCGTTTAATTCATATTGCTCCTTTTTCATGTTGCTACTTTTCGAATTGTTTATTACCAAACTGTGATCATCGTTTGTAACATTTAAGTGTGTTTCGAATTTTGTGTGTATGCTGTTTTGCTGTACACAGGCCTGGCACGAGGATGGTTGGCGCCTTTATGCAAGAAAATTTTTGATGCTCTCAAATTTTTGCTCCTGTTTTATATTTCATATGTTTTGCCTTTAAGTGGTATGTACAATTAAAAAAGAATTACGTTTACATTTTGTTTATATGAGAGTTGGATTCCTTTATTATTAAGTCTGCGATTTAGTTTTTAACGCCCCCTTCGACTGGCGCCCTTATGCATTGTATTACCTCCATAATGGGTTCCGCCGGACCTAGTCCTAAATCGCATGTGTCCTAAATTGTATGTGCACTATAAATCGCATGGGCGTAGTCTTCACTTGCCTCCTGATCGGAAAAAAATAATTTAAACGTTCATCCAAAATTAAATTAGTTTATTATAAAATAGAAATAAATTCAATTGTGACCTAATTCCGCATTACACGACCCCGGTTATATTGGTTCCTACATAAGTACATAAATTAAAAATTCAGTGCACAAATGGCCGAATTGGAAGCCGAAGGAGTCTTTTATCCCCCCCCCCCCCCCCCAAATGAGAGGGGCTTTAGGCCCCCCTCCCCGAATGCAATCCTAGCTATGCCCATGATAAATCGCATGTGTTCTGAATTGTATGTGTCCTAAATTGTATGTGTCCTAAGTTGTATGTGTCCTAAATCGCATGTGTTCTAAATTGTATGTGCACTGCAAATCGCATGTGTTTTAAATCGCATGTGTCCTAAATGGCATGTGTCCTAAAATGTATGTGTCCTAAATTGTATGTATCCTAAATCGCATGTGTACTAAATTGTATGTGTCCTAAATTGCATGTGTCCTAAATTGTATGTACACTGTAATTTTAATGTGCTTTAAATTGCATGTGCACTACTTTCTGTGCACTGTTCTGATGTGTCCTAAATTGCATATGTAGTTTTGTACTGTGTAGTTTTGATATGGAGCCCACTGGTGTCTGTGAAGTTGGCACGGCCTTCTATTAATAAATAAAAAATAATTGCAGTTCTGATAGCACTTTTAAGAGTTCTAGAGTTCCTGATACAAATTAGAAATAGTTCCGCACTCTGAGTGCGGAATTTTTTTTAAAAAAAAAAGTCCGTGCTATCTTCACGTTCCAGCACGGACTTTTTTCCTCTAAAGTACCAATATTTATCCAAAAATTCAATGTTTTTGGGAGTTCCCGACTGTTCTCGATTAATAATGGGACAATACAAATTTTCAAGTCGATATCTTAAAAAATACTCTGTAAAAAAGTGTGCATTATTGGTTGCATATTTGATCTTAATTGGAGTACTGTAATCTTACCTTTATCATATTTATAAATTAAATGTTTTTAATAATAAACATGCAGAAATGTTTGCAAAAGAATCTTTTGTCTTTAAATTTTTTTAGTTTTGAAATGTTTGCCACTACTGACAGAATCAGTAGAATGCTACTATTTTATTATTCGAAGTATGTAGCTGGCGGCGCCGAGAAGCAATTGTTTTACAATTGCAACAACCAATTGATTGCACCTTGGTGCAATATATAATGCATAAATATGATAAAGGTAAGATTACAGTACTCCAATTAAGATCAAATATGCAACCAATAATGCACACTTTTTTACAGAGTATTTTTTAAGATATCGACTTGAAAATTTGTATTGTCCCATTATTAATCGAGAACAGTCGGGAACTCCCAAAAAACATTGAATTTTTGGATAAATATTGGTACTTTAGAGGAGAAAGGTCCGTGCTGGCCATCGAGAAAAATTGTTTAAAAACAGGCTATTTTTTAAGATATCGACTTGAAAATTTGTATTGTCCCATTATTAATCGAGAACTGTCGGGAACTCCCAAAAAACATTGAATTTTTGGATAAATATTGGTACTTTAGAGGAGAAAGGTCCGTGCTGGCCGACGAAGAGAAATTGTTTAAAAACAGCGTATTTTTTAAGATATCGATTTGAAAATTTGTATTGCCCCATTATTAATCGAGAACTGTCGGGAACTCCCAAAAAACATTGAATTTTTGGATAAATATTGGTACTTTAGAGGAGAAAGGTCCGTGCTGGAACGTGAAGTTAGCACGGACTTTTTTTTTTTAAAAAAATTCCGCACTCAGAGTGCGGAACTATTTTTAATTTGTATCAGGAACTCTAGAACTCTTAAAAGTGCTATCAGAACTGCAATTATTTTTTATTTATTAATAGAAGGCCGTGCCAACTTCACAGACACCACACACTGCCCTATCTTGCGTCAGTCTTAAAATATCAACACTGGCCGGACTCTCCCGGACTTACCCTATTAAATGCCTATAGTTGCTTCGATTCTTCTGCCTGGTGCATCAGACAAAATTTCGCTAACTTTCCCTCGTATTCGACAAACGATTCCTCCACGTGCAATGAACGTAAAATATTCTCTCCGCCGCAATATCGACGCAGGTGAACTAACGATTCCGTTGAATTTCAATTCGTCCGAAATTGACCCCCGTGAACCAGCGTCCACTTGGTCCCACGCCGTGGGCCCAATAAAAAGCGTCGTTTCCAGCGGCGGGGGTCGCAAAGCGTCCCCAGGGACGGGACGAAAATTTAATAATCGGCCGTTCGTAAGGATAGTATAACGGGCGTCGTAAACGCGATGGCGGAGGACGGTATATAAGAAGGTATCATCTAGAAGGAAGAGGACGACGATCCTGCAGGGGCACGTATCCTTGCTCCCAGCGACAGGAGCGACGGATCCAGGCGTCGAAGATTAGAGCCATTTTCGTCGACGCTTTCGTCAATGTAACTCGAGCACCCACGGTGGTGTTATCGTTCAAATTCAACCGAGAAAGGGGAAAACGGGAAATTGGATTCCGTGGAAGCTACTAGGTGCAAAGTTTGGGCAAGATTCTCGACCACTGTGCTACCGAATGTGTACAGAAATGGCGGAATATCCTCTCCAACGATGAGTTACGAGTTGATTCAAGATTATAATGAAAATAGAAGAAGCCAGCTATCCATGAACACCAAGAACAAGCTGCCCCTGTTCCTATTTCTCCTCCCTTCTCGCAACACTCCGCGGTGCACGTTCCCAGCGTATCGACCAAAGGAGATCTTAAAAGCGGACGATTTTCTTCCAAGCGTAGCCGTCCTGGAAGAGGCAAGGACAACTAAACGCAGTTCCCAGAAGCTTGACCAAACGTTTTGAAGAAAGCTTGTACACAAGCTGCCTGGGAGTCGGAGGGTAGTAAGCAAATAATCCAATCAGGGCTGCATCGTCCGCGGGGAAGCTTCTACGCCCTTTCTACGCCTCCCCTTGTCTAGAGAATTCTTTCGCCGGGCGAAAAGACGGTGACCAAGCAGACGGGGTAGAGAGAAACGGGAGATGCGAGCCGATTTTGTGGCACCGGGGAAGGGCTCGCGGAGGACCTCGTGTTTTTCCGCCATTCCGGCTTTCTATGGACTTCCTCGTGGATTCTTCTGTGTATACAGCCGTTCCTTCCTTTCCTCCCGCCATTTCCGCCGTTTTCTCTCTTTGTTTCCGATTGCGAGGCGAGCTTCCACCTCCGTTCTCTCGTTCGGTCGCCGTTAAATCGCGAGAGCGTAATTTCCCGTGATTAATAATCCTCTTTCGTCGCTTCCCTCGTTTCCCCAGCTTCCTAGGGGAGGGTTTGAGGGGGGTTGGGGAACGGTGGGTGGGCTCGAACGAGCCACCAAGGAATTACGATGCACCGTGGCTCGATCGCCATCGATACGTTCGATCATCCGTGAAGAAACGTCGCCCGCCCCTTTTTGTAATGCAATTTTCCAACGCCCGGGAGAAATATGGCCCACCGGCGCGACGGATGGGCGATATTTCAGCATCCACGCTATTTATTACGTCGAATTTAATTGGGGCCGGACATCCGGCCGACGATAATCACGAAATTCATATTTCAACGGACGTGACGGTGGCTGGGGCCGTGAATCTGAGAGACCTCGCGATACCGAGCGACAGGGGAGGATTTCCAGGATTGTACGCCGTTGTTTCGGGGGTGAGGGCTGAAATTAAGTGGAGCTGAAGAATGGTAATGATCGTGGACTGGGAATATTAATACTCGCGTCGAATTCAAGGGGATGTTGCTTGCCCCATCAGAATTTTGAGGTATTAATCGATAATGAATTTGAATTCACGATTTCTGAATGGTTCCTTTGCTGTTCAGTAAAAAATTGTGAGGCTGATAAACGATAAAGACGGAAGCTCGACGAGTCAGCGTTCTTCGAGCAATCGACTCCCCCAGAGCAGCTAAGTGACATAATTCCGCGAAAGCAGGTTCCACTTAATTACACGTCCGCTAAATTAACAAAACCCTGTGCTTTACCTCCCGCGCTTCGCCTCCAACGGCTTCCCTCTAAGAAGGCCCCTTTGAAACACCCTTAATCCAGATACCGTTTTCGTTACACACTTCGTGCGCGCTTTACAACGGTCCTTTGCGAATAAACGTGTCTGACGAGGAGAGACTCGCGTCTTGAAACCTCATTGCCGCGAGCACGGCTTTCATCCTTCCACCCATTCTCAGTTTCCATTTAAATCGACGTTTACGAAAACTCCTTTCCCACAGAGCCAAGCGACAGAAACAGGAAAAAGGGTTAATTTCCCAAGAATCTTTCACCAAGAACCTCTTCCACCATCCGCAACCTCGAACTAGGTACACTCAGCTCAAACGATTGTGGCCGATCGAGATTCGATTGTGGAACAGCTTACCACGGTTGGCTTTTTTCATCGCTAACATTCTACAGTATTTCATGAACATGGTGAGGGCACTGCCAAACCACAGGTTCCCGTCCAGAACACTTCTAATTCATGTTGAAACACCACTGTGGCACCATCTGCCTATGATTGTCATAATTATATAAATCTTTGTGATCGGCTCTGTTCGCGATGCTGTAGCGTAAATGACACCAAGAATAAATGTCAAATGACTTTTATTGCAATGAACCTCAAGAAAAATCATAATTTAATTGACACTATAAACGATAAACTTGTAATGGCCAAATTAAATAAATCAACGGATTTATAATGGAAATAAATAAAGCGGAACGGTGGGGTAATAAGGAAAAGAAGGGAAACGAATGTTATGTATTTCGTAGAGATGGCAAGGGTTAGGAAACCAGAATACTGAGATGAATAAAGTCTTGTGCTATTTTATTCGTAGCAGTCTTCATAGATTAAAATTTAAGACGCTCATTATTAGTGGAAATGTGTAGAGCAAAGAAATACGCATTTATTTCAAAATCTACTATCCGTTATTTTATGTTAACAACGGGAAAATAACAACTTCATAAAAAAACTTTAAAAAAGTAAAAAAATTACACCAAGTACATGAAATGAAATAAATCACAAAAAATAGAAGATGATAATAATTACAAAATAAAAAAAAGATGTGAAATCAAAATGAGCTGCAAGTACATAAAGGCAGGGACTTAATACCGGTATAACGCTCATACCGGTATTTCGGCAATACAGCTATACCGAAACCGATATCATACCGAAACAGATAAATACCGAAACCGATATTGTACCGAAACAGATAAATACCGAAAACAATAGGTTACCGAAAACCGAAATAAATACCGGTATTTTTTCGGTATTCTGTTCGGTAACACGATAGGTTTCAATATTTTTCGGTAATACTTTCGTAACCCTTATAGAATTGGAACTATTATATCAAAATACCGGTATAACATTATTTTTTATTACCGGAAAATATTGAAACCTATCATGTTACCGAAAAAATACCGGTATTTATTTCGGTTTTCGGTAACCTATTGTTTTCGGTATTTATCTGTTTCGGTGTGATATCGGTTTCGGTATAGCTGTACTGCCGAAATACCGGTATGAGCGTTATACCGGTATTAAGTCTCAGACGAAGATACAACCGAAAAATACCGGTATAATACCGGTATTTTACGTACCGGTAGGAGTCCCTGCATAAAGGTGCTTTCCAACTGCGCTTAAGTTGACACAACTGCATATACACAGCTAAAATGCTGTGTTCATACATTCCATTACTCATAGCGCGGATATTTTAATACTGTGAAGATAAAATGTAACATCTAGACATTTGCCTAGATGTCCGTGGCCTGGAAGTCAAAAACTTGGCGTGGCCAGGCAAGGTATTCGCAGACCATCAATACCCATACCTTCCCTCTAGCAGGCTTCCAAATAATTTGTCAATTTAAAACTCTGACAATATGTATACATTTTCATTATATTGCGTTTTAAAATACTTCTAAGATCATTCATCGACACCGATACCTTTTCTCTCGCAAGTTCTCAAATAATTTGTCAATTTAAAATTCTGTCAATATGAATACACTTTCATTACTTTGCGTTTTTAAATAATTCTTATTCATCGACACCGATACCTTTCCTCTCGCAAGCTTTCAGATAATTTGTCAATTTAAAACTCTGTCAATATGAAAACACTTTCATTATTCTGCGTTTTTAAATAATTCTTATTCATCGACACCTTGACTTCCAGACCACGCACATCTAGGCAAATGTCTAGATGTTACATTTTATCTTCACATTATTAAAATGTCCGCGATATGAGTAATGGAATGTATGAACACAGCATTTTAGCTGTGTATATATAGTTGTGTCATCTTAAGTGCAGTTGGAAAGCACCTTTATGTACTTGCAGCTCATTTTGATTTCACATCTTTTTTTTATTTTCTAATTATTATTATCTTCGATTTTTTGTGATTTATATGATTTCATGTACTTGACGTAATTTTTTTACTTTTTTAAAGTTTTTTTATGGAGATCTCACTTCTTTTTACAAAGATAATTTGCATAGGAAATGACTTCAGATCATTTTTAATTTGATCCGATTTATTTGATTTATATTGGTCCATAAAGAATGAGGAAATACAGTTTGTTTATTCAATCATTAATATTCGAGTTCTGATTTTGACAACTTACCTTATTTCACACTCGCCAGGTTATGATCTGACTGTAAGCTGTCAAAATTTGGAGTCGGAACATGTAATTAGTTCGTTTTGGCTGAAGGTGTGCGTGTAACGGGTAGTATGCGTATTATGTTGACGAAAATTTTTTTGGAGAAGAAGAAGGAGAAGAAGAAAATTTTACCGTTTACGACAAATACATGAGACGATACTACGATATCTCTGTCATGCGTGGACCGATTTTATTGAATTTGGTCTTTTTCGAAAGCTTATATGCGGTTTACATTAGAAAAATCCCTTTAAATTTAGGAAATATTGGAGGCGTGATGAGATATTAATGAAATAATTTTCAGATAAGGTTGGATTAGCCGGGCGACGAGTAAATGATAGCGGTAGCGACAGTCGACATATACAGGGTGTCGAAACATGTACTTGGTGTCGAGACGCTACAGCGTCTCTAGATAACCGAAGCAACGTAAATTAAATTTTGTGACAGGACTACGTGAACGTGTCTCATATTAGATGGCGTCACAGTAATGTTTCCCTCACGAAATAGAAGTGTTCTAGACAGGAACCTGTGGCTTGGCAGTGCCCTCACCATTTTAATGAAATACTATGGAATGTTCGCGGTGAAAAAAAGCCAACCCTGGTAAGCCCGAATACAATCGAATCTCGATCGGCCACAATCGTTTGAGCTGAGTGTAAACAAAAATTGGAGAACAGAACAAGACAACCCGCACCCTATATCGAAAACTCAAACACCACCCTTTTTTCTACCCCCACAACGACCAGCCACCCTCCAACGCTGCTGGTGCGGGTGGATCGCGTAAATTTTTGGATCACGTAAAGCGATATAATACGTGCCAGAAATATCGATAGCCCAGCGCACGTCGTTAGGGCGGCGGGGGTGGCGGGCGCTATCAGTTTTCAGCGCGCAGCCGATTATGCAAATGAGGTCGTCGACAATTATTCCGAATTAAATCGAATTCTTAATCGTGACCAGAATTCCCCGGCCACGCCGAAAGTATTGCCGCGCGATCGGAATGCCCGCGCGAGCGCACCGCTTAATCCACTCTGCCGCCCATTGTTATATTGTTTCCGAGTGGCGAACAATGCCAGCCTCGCCTCGTAATCGCTAGCTACGCGCGACGCGGGCCCGTTCGCACTCGCGCGCATTTATTACCGCGCGGAAGCGAACTTTAGCGCGGATTATACACGCTCACGCCCCCCCCCCCCCCACGGATCCTCGCAGTTAGGTGAATTCCAAGTCGTATATTCGATAACGCCCGTGACGCGTTACGGTGCGGCGCAGCTGTTATTAGCTGGTAACGTGCACGCCGCCATTATGCAAAATCGAGGATGGTTACGCGGAATTGATTTGGATGGCGAACGGGTGTAGGAGGGCGATGGATCGGGGTGTATAGTTGTTGGGGAAGAGTAAGGGTTGTTGGCGTAGAAGACAGGGTGAACGTGCTCATCCTTGCTATCGAGGCGGGATGATGGTTCCACGAGGAACTGATATCGTTAGGGCGAAATCAATTGGCTGTACAACTACCCCTTCAAGTTACAGTCACCTTACAAGTGGGGGAGACTTGACATCGTCCCTTATACCAACCGAAGCCAACTGAAGCTGCACCACTTCAAATCCCTCGATGCGACGCAAGAATACAGGCATCTGAATCCCCTGACGCGGCGTCTAAACCCTCCCAGCTCTGGATAGACAAGCTCAACGCATCCAAAGTCCCCGGAGCAACCGATCCGCCGCGATTTCAATCCACACCGATTGGAACCACATCAGAGCCGCGCACCAGGGTATGGCCGGTGGAGACTGTGCCCCCTGTCCAGCGAGGAGGACACGCGGTCCGTCGAGGGCCACTTAACGGGGCTCAACTGGATCGGCTTTAAACGATGCGCCGTGAAAGCGGTGCCCGCAATAATTGGCCGTTCCCAGCGTGCACGTAAGTGCGTGGGACCGCCATCGCCAGCGGGTTATGTAAATGCCAGGGATCATACGCGGCGATACAGGAGAATTAACGTGCACGTGGCGGACCCCGGCAGACGGCCGATGTAATGGCTTAAGCCGTTTACACGTCGTTCAACCCACCAAGCGTCCATCTCTGGCCGCGATATTTGTGCGCCATCGTCGTTGGGCCGCTCGTTCCGACGGGAGCTGGGGTATACAGTACCCGCGGAAACGAGCCATCGAGAATGCTCGTCGGCCGGCGATTTGCATTTTCCATGCGCGCTCGCCCCTACGCGTGGCAATTTCCGCGGATAAAGAGGAGGATCCTCCGGGCATCGAGTGGCTTGGATTTGCCTGTAAACGCGCCCCTAACGTTGGCAATCGATGCCATCAGATATCTTGGACAGAATTTCTACGGAACAATGGGACTGGTCGGCGCGAGAGTGATTTGAGATCTATGATCTAATTAGATGGAAGGGCAGCGATGGGCGAGTTAACAGCGAGAAGTTTGCGAGTCAATTGGGGGTGGAGGGAAAGCGACGCTTCTCCTAGGAGGTGAGAAGATTGTCTTAATAATCTTAAATTCCCTTTCACTTAATTTCAAGAAATTACGACGAGTAGAAGTGCTGCGAGGAGAAAAAAGTGAAGCGTCCAGTAGTAGAAGTCAACCGTTGATCGGCCAAAGGATTTCACCAATGAAATTCTTAGTTTAATAGAAACTCCCTGTGGTTTTCTATTAGTAAAACTGTTTCTATGGTGTATCTGTGAGCATACGTTCCAAAGAATCCGTTTTGCACGAAATTTGACACCGGAAGTCTGTGCGGCCCGAGTATTCCCCCATTATTTTATCCGCAGAGATTAAGTTTCACGTAACGTTACACGATATCGCATATTCCGCATTCGAAATTATTATTCCACCGTTTATGATGTAACCGGAAACGGGACTGCCGCGGTATACGAGCAATCGAGGGCATTCAGTAGCGCAATCTACCCTCCGCATGCATACAGAAGTTGTCATGAAATCCTGCAGGGATGGAGATCTAAGTTTCGTCAGGCTGCGCCGCGAGTTTCTAGATAACATTGTCATCAGAGGAATAATCACCGCAATCCCAGCGTGCCGTGTTATCCAAATCTCCTCATTAAGAAGATTAATATCCACGTCGCGCGACAATTTTTCATTAATTTCTCACGAAACCCTGTCAAAACCGTTCAGCACAAAGCAAAAGAATCGAAACAGGAAATATCATTACCGGAGACATTTCGTCATCGAGATTCTCCACCATCTCCCATTACGTCGAAATGCTCGGTTTTGAACAAACTCATCCACGATTTCGTGAATCGCGCGAACTTCTCGCGGAACGTGATTCGCGTCATCCAGAGTGGTATCGTTACAGTTGACTCTAGAGTTGTATTAAATACGCGATTCCTAACTCTTCCACAGAAATCGCACAGCAGTCAGAGTCCACCGTGCACGAAGGAACGAGGATATTCAATATTACACAATTTGCAATTCGGTCGCATGCACACAGCTCTCGTCACAAAATTCCGGGGAGAGATGGGTGTAGCTTTCGTCGAACTACCCCTGTCGAAGGGGAGGAGAGGAGAGGGAAGTTTGAAACGAGCTCGGAACTGTACTCCCTCAGCAATAATTATTATAATTCCTCGTGTTTCTGCTGCTCAACTGCGGCAGCAGCACGACGCTCGCTATAATTCATTTTTCGCTCGGCTAAACAATACACCCCCATGGCTCTTGAATCTCGTCGTCCCCTCAGATTTCCAACGTAACGTTCGAGAAGTAACGAAATGCCTGACCACGAACCCCGGGACGTGTAGCCTTGGATCTCGTTTTTGATATAATGCCTCCAGTAGCGAACAATAACGGTATCTCTGTTACGTGCGCAACTGGAAAGTTAAAATCCAACCGAGCGAGAATTATAGCGAGGATCGCGTCAATTAGCCGCAGAGAGCCAGTGAACCAAGCCACCCTGGACATTCTATCCCCCCAATAATTAGAGCAAGGACGGATACTCTTGCAGGACAAGACGCAAATTAGCGTGGCCCGGTTAAAACGCAAATTGTCCACAAATTGCGCGAGCGGATCGATACGCCTTCCCCCCTGGCGGGCGATAAATAAGATCAGAAAGGGGTTGTTAGTTGCCTGCACGCTATCGGATGCACGTGAATCGAGGATGCCCGGGCTATTGAATAGCACGAGTCGCGATTTGCATGCATACACGGGGGGTAGTGGGACGAACAGGAGAGGGGGAGGTGGCGCTGTTACGAAATTCTATGAAGCTAAAGGGGTGTAGGTTTCGTACAACTAAGGCCAGACAACCCGATGAAGATCTATACAGAGGATCGACGCCGGAGACGATCAACATGGCAGGGAAACTCGTTTCGTCGAGTGAAATTGCAGTCGAACAGACCCCCTCTGCAGCTCGTCGAAACTTCTTGACAGAAAAATATCGAGTTCCCAACTGTCTACGCGGCTGTGCTCCGTGGACACACCATGTGCAACGTATATAATCGTCTGCACGATAAGGCGATGCCTAGCGTCAACGGGATTGCAAGTTTTTCGGGGGACCGAGCCCCGATTACGCTTGGACACTGTGTTCCATGTATTTCAGAGGGTTGCTGAACGTATAGGTATCAATCGACGCCTTCCGCCTCGAAATTTGATGACGCAAGTGTCCTTCGTTGTGGGGCTAAATTGGTGTGCACAGATACGGTGGAAAATGAAGAATGGCGGATGTTAAGAGAGAACGATTGATCTTGAATCCAAGATCCTTGAGTCTTATTTGAACCAAAATTCGAAAAAAACACTCCAAAGAAGCGCTCCAGTGGACAGAGATCGTCTACGACAGTCCAGAATGCTTTTGAAAAAGATAGGGAAGGAGGATAGTATGGCCAGTGGCTGGCGATTTATATTATTTCGAATCGACGAGTCTAGGAAAATCCATTTCGGACTGCAGTCTTTCCGAGCGATTTCGGGGACCTCCTCGGTTCTCGGGTACGATGCCGCTCCCCCTCCCCTGTCGATCTGACGAATGGCGTCGATAGATCGAGTCTGCCAGGCGAATTCCTAAACCCGTCGGCTTCCCCGTGAAACGAATCTCCATGAACAGGAAGGATGAAAAAAAGAGCGAAAACGGACGTGGGGAAGAAGAGGCGGGGACAGGGGAGGCAAGTTGGGGAACGACGAGCGAAAAGTCGAGCTGTCGATCCCGACGAATGGAGGGTGCTAAGGGGGAGTGGGTGGCAAATTCCGTATCTGAGAAATAAATGGGGACAGTAGCATAATCTCGTTCTCGTACATCAGCCAGATTTCCTGGCAGCCCCCGCGAAGTATCGGACTTTTTTTGCTAGGCCCTCTCCACTTGCTGCAGTATTTGTCTCGAGACGGTGTCTCCTCGGGTCGCAGGGAACTCAATGGTAGTTTAAGCACGAAGAAGGGGTGAGAAAATTTGACGCTTTTGGGGGTCACACTTTGCTTCGGGGAAGCAGGAAAGTTTGAAAGATTTCGGACCATATTGTATAGATTCCTCCTTACAAGAAATTTTACAACAGTCTCGAATCTATCAAGCGTGGACTGACGGACCAAGTACATATCCGCAGGACACCTCTACGGGTTCTGGAGTTTTATGAGGGAGCTTTCTCCCCTCAACAGGAAGTATTGTTTTTCATTGCTGTGTACAAGGTGATTCTAGAATGTCTAATAAGATAAAGAAAGACGAGTTGAAGTAAATCGAGAGTTTCTTCTTTTCAAACAACAACGATGCACCAGCGATATGAAGATGGTATTCTTCGAGCATCCCGTACTGTGCGTCCTGCCATCTCTACCGCACTCCAGGAGTGTCACGGTTCCCCTAACTCCACGAGTTTATCAGGAGCAATCGGAATGCCAAGAAACGGGTAGGAAAAGCGACATGGTGGGATCAGGAAACTTCGCAACACCCGCAGCCCAACAGAGAAAAGGGATCAAAGGGCTGATAATCCCTCGAAGGGGATTATCTGAAACTTATCCTTACCGCGCTGGCACTGGCGGGCCGAACTTTCCACAGGAATTCACCGAAGACGCCATAAAGGATTCATGAGCGACGATGGGGCGAACTCCTCGAGGATTGTTGACCCTCGTGGACGTGGACGGGTTGTTGGACACCGAACGTCAAACACATCAGGGTCACGTCCAAAGTTGAAACACCCCCGCCGAAACCACGAAATCTCGCAATCCTTAGACCTTCTATGTGCTCACCTACCTGTAACACGCGAAAAAGAGCTGTGAAGCTAAATAACAAAAGAAGACTCGATATTTCCTCGTGGGATCTTGGAATCAACCCCCTCGAAGTTTCAATATACAGAAACTAGGTGCGGAAACAAACCGATAACCATCGTTGCTTCGTGAAATTCATCAATTCTGGTTGCAAGGGCCTCGCGAAGCGCCAGCCTCGTTGTTCCCTAGAAAAATGACGCCCGTCGAGAGCGGCCGCCTCAATTTGGAGCAAGTTAACGAGGAAGGCAGCGTTCGCGTCGGGGTCAGCGTGGAATCATAAATTCTAACCGCTCTTTCGACGCGACCAGGGGACGAAGCCAGACGAAACGAAGCGCACGGCCAGCGGAAAAAGAGAATGGGAGAGGAAAGGAGAGACAGAGACGCGCCTATCCGCCGCGTAGCGCGGGCAAAGCTATCTGGTAAAGGAACAGCGCCCGGGGCGATGACGCCAATAAAATCCTCGCCGCGAAATCACGAATGAAGTGGGCTCGTTTAGTTTCCACTCGATGGGGAGAGGATCGCCCGGAGCTGGGTCAACAAGCGACCCAGGGCAACCGGCAAAGAGTCGACGAACGCCAAGGAAATGAAATCCAGCCTGGGATTCCGAGGGAGGGAAGCGCGCGATCCGGCCTCTGCTCGCCGCCGAAAGGAGCCGAAAAAATAGGCAACGCTCGGGGAACGTCTGCTGCCTCTCTTTGTGCGACTCGCAGATGCAACGGGATGCGCGTTTTCGCCGGGCCAAGTCGGTGAATTCCGCTCGAGGAACTGGAACTAATCGTCGAGCGGAATTTTAGAATTTTAGAATTTTGGAACGAACGGACAAGTTTTTTGTAGATCAAGCTACGCGGGGGTTGGATCTTTGCCGTGGAATGAAGTTTATCGAGGTGAACTGGAATTTCTACAACTCCCTCGTACATGCAGAAAATTCTGCCTCTCTGTTTGGTACGCGAACACCTGACCATCGAGAGATCCACATGAACACACCGAGGGATGAAATTCGATCAGTAAATCTGGTAAAGTATCCTCTTTCCTCAAAGAACATATAAGAATGCGGAAGGAAATATCGATTGGAGCGAGTCTACCTAGCGAAAGAACCTCCCCCCGTGTTTCCACGGTTTTCATCGAGCAGAAGGGTGGAGGACGGCCCTGAACAGCGTAAACACCGAGGAAAAGAGGGAAACAGAGGGCGATCACAAGGATGGGTAAGTCGAAAATTAACTGGAAAAGACCACGGGGTGCAGGCTGGTACATGTACAAGCGACTTCCGCGCGGCTTTAAGGCACGAGTGAGTACAAGAGGGTCAACGAGGTATTGAGGTTCGACCATGGTACCGCGTTCTCCCCGTTTCCAGAGTAGCCTCTGGGCGAATGAAATTAAATCACAGATAGGAGGAAAGAAAGCAAATGAAGTCGCAATCCCAATAGGATACCTCCAACTTCTGGATGAAAGCTTACGGGTTTCTGTATGTTTAATTAACAAGATGACTGGTACGAAAAGGAATCTGGTCTTCTCTTCGCCCGAACAATGTTTGCCATCAAGTGATCGCGCTCACTGACACCCTCGCAGCACCCAAATCAAGCTAACAAAGCCCAGTGACATCCGCTCCCAACGAAATAACCGCACTCCCAACGCTCCCAACGAAATAACCGCACTCTCAACGAAATAACCGCACTCCCAACGAAATAACCGCACTCCCAACGAATTGTATTTAGCGCCCCCTCCTCAAGATCACATCGTAGTACCCCTACTCTATGCCAGTATCGTCACATTTTTAACATAAAATACAACACGCATGCGGCGTCGGCCGCGATCCTCATTCTCTTTCTTTGTGCCGAAAGAGTCACACGTGATTACACGCAATAGATAGGAAGGGGTCAGGACGCCGTGAGTTGTCCTCGGACGAAGAAAAGAAGCCGGCGAAACGCCTTGAGGAATTGGTGAAGGAGCTGACAAATATGAAGAAAAGGAGGAAGCCGCGTCGTCGCAGGCGATCGGCTTCCGACTCATCACGGAGTTTTTCTTCAAGTAGCAGTGAGAGAAATCTCCCCGGCTGTTCGTTACCAAACTCCTTTGCGGGAAAAGATTTACATACGGATGTACGTAAATATCTACAGGCTATAACCTGTATTGAAGTACTCACCAGACCTATTCTGCGAGAGCGAGTACGGGCTTTAACCTGTACTCGAACTTCCGAAAAACGCAAGCTGATATCGCCCAACAGATCTAATTTGCGTGAGCGAGGACGGGCCCTAACCTGTACCGAATTTCCGTCAAGCTGATGTCGCTCACCAGATCTAATTTCCGTGAGTACAGAATAAGAAGCATAAGTAGGTAGGCTCACCGGATCTATTCTGTGTGAGCAAATACAGGCGCTAACCTGTCTAAGAAATTACTATACGATAGTCTCTGCGACACCAGGCCCTAACCTGCTTGCCAGATTTTATTGCCATAGGGTAAATCCGGGAAACGCAGTCCGGCTGGATACAATGGGTCCGGGGACAGTGTGGCCAATGAGCCGGCAGCCGCCATTTTCAGTTTCAGCCAGGTCAAGCGCGCGCGATATTTGAAAAGCGTGGAATCATGCCTTATATAGTGACGTGTATGTTGAACAAAAGTAACATGTACATTCCATTCTCATCTATACTCGTGTTCAGACTTGGGGTTATGGTGACTTGACAAAAGGTCACTAGAATCGGGTATATGCTATTGGTGGATTATCCACTGGTCTGGTATACCGTGTTTCCTCTCTATATATTTGTATATATATGCTCTCTATCCATCCGCTACTGTAACCCACGAGGAAAAACACATATGTACCGTTTACTTAATAAAGTACTAAAGTTATAACCGAAGCTCCATTAAGTTTATCTTCGTGATATTAACTATCCAGCACATTCTGACAGTGTATGTATAAACTTAATATTTAATTTTATTAATGAAAGAGCATAAAATAAAATTAAATAGAAACGTAGTTTTAATTATCAAGGTGTAGATCAAAATTGGATGTTATTTTAAAGTAATACTATAATTTATTGTTATACTCAGCAAAATAATTATATTTACTTTTGAGGTTAATTTTTACTCCGCTTTAATAGCCTTATAACAAGTTATTTAACTACTATTAATAATAACTACTGTTAATAATATTAATCCATATTACCAGTATGATACATGGTATTACAATAATAGTCCATCTCCTATTGATTTCCGTATTTTGTTGTGACGTTATTGCACTTATAGCGTACAACCTGTACAACTCTGAAGCCAATTTGAGAATGTGTAAGTATATATGTATACTGATCTATACATAACAGCTGCCGGAAGTTGCCTGAAAATGGCGACACGAATCAGCGGCGAGGAACACATTGGCCACACTGTCCCTGGACCCACTGTAGGGCTGGAGAGTTGATCGAATGGCTATATTCAGACTCTACATCTGTGTATATGTAAAAGTGTGTTAAGGTTTAAAACAATTAATTTTCTAAGAATCAACTGTTTCGACCCACTCTCCAGCCCGACTGCGTCTCCCGGATTTACCCTATGGTTCATTTTCATTTTAAGGAAAGTGAAATAACAAAATAAGGTCTATTTCATTGACAGTAGGTCGATCCGTATCGTGAAGTGAGCGCCGAGATCGAGCCTGTCGAAAATTTAGAGCATATACTATGGAGGTCTCATTGAAAGCTTGAAATTGTCGCCAACATCACGCGAGAGAGAAAGACATGTGCGAGCGAGAGAAGTATAGAGGTCCCTCTCGACCGATATGCGCATGCGCCGATATGGCCGTCGACGTTCCGCGGTTACTATGAATATCGTTGTTTACGCTCGTACTTACCTTTTGAAAAAACGGTTATATGTATCGAGTTGATATATACCTCTATACTTCTCTCTCTCTCGCACCAGTTCGCACATGTCTTTCTCTCTCGCGTGATGTTGGCGACAGTTTCGAAGCAGTCACTCTTAGGCAATGATACCTCCATTTATATTGCGTGGCTGGCTGGTTCCTCTGGATCCTTCGTAGGGAATTCGGCGGGGAACGATGCCCGTGGAGTGCTAAGGCACTCTGCTCCTTGGACGCGGATTATTTGAGTGCTAAGTATAATGAAACAAATAACAAGAACTGAATAAAACGATTGAAACACAATAAACTTATAAATTTATTGAAAGAAATAAACAGTTTTGAACACAATATCGTTTTTGAAGAACTTTTTAATAATGCGACTGCTCGTTACTGCTTTCGAGGCTCGAGTGACGCTTCCAGAAGGTCCTTCGCTTTTCCTCTTGTTAATTACAAAAATGGCTTAGTTACCAAGAGCCAATCGCAAATTTACTAATTAGCTAGCTAAATTCCTATTCGTTGATCCGATTCCTTTCGGTTATCAATTTTTACAAAATCAAGCGTTTAACAACATTGCGCTGGAATTACACACCTAGGAGAAGGGAGAAACGAGAAGTTCATTTATTCAAACATCCGTTTCCAAGAGGGTATCGATTAGTTTATAATCTTGAAGTCCCCTCATTAAAAGAATCTCTAACTATTTTCAAACACCTCGGACTTGTGCGAACTTCACTTTTTCTCCCCTTCCTATTACAGTCGTGCGGTCCGATTCAAACTTCGCGTTTCTGAAGTTTATATTACACGCCGCTAGACGGGAGTCGGAACAATATATGCTCTAAGGTCGAAAACCGGTGGCACGCCGTTTGCACCGTCACCGCTACCGCTGCTGCTGGCGCCACCGTCAGGCGACCAATCACAAATATCGCCGTCATCCATGACGGCCCACAGGGGAGAGCGGGAAAGAAAGGCCGCGGAAACTGAAAAAGACCCAGCGATGTTCTAAACGTCATTAGACAGCGTCTGGCAAAGGAGCGGATCTTAGCGTCCCCTGTCCATTCAAGCTTTGCCGTTCGCTGTGCAGAAATTTTAAAAATGGGACTCCCCATTCTTAATGGGGTAGAAAAAATATCCACCTCCCAACAATTCCCTGTTTCTCGACTTTCTCAAGCTTAAGGCGGAGGTCGAACGGTCAATAAATTATGGGCTTGCAATTCGGGAGTTGGAAAAGCAACATCTCCTCTTTTATTAGGAGAATCCGCGGGCGATAGCGGTGATCGGATGTTTAAGCAATGTCTGTTGGTTATTCACCGATTCGGTACACGAGGAGATGGTTATTCGCAAAAGTCGTTTATTCGTCTATATTAATACAATGAGAGGGATGTTAAGTCCGATGGCGGTTGAAGATTCATTTTTTGTCAAAAACTTGTCAGAGAATCTAAAAATAGCAAAACTTTTACAGCAATCCGCCGCAGACCTTAAGGTATCAAAACCTCCAGTTTGAAGAGTTCAACATAGTCGAAAGGCCCGCCGCTTCGTCCACAGAAGAAGACTTATTTGACGGGTTCAGGCAAGCAAAAGCGAATAGCGACGTCCGCGTACCGGACCCAGGAATCTCGCCATGCGGAGCAGCCACAGCGAACGCATCAAAGCGCATACAGGAGTTCGCAAAGGGAAAACTACTCAAAGAGGCGATAAACGGTCCTGTAAGCTGTACTGTTGGTCGTTTAAAATTATTTTATAATAATTCGAGGGTTCTAACCTCAGACCTAAGGATTTTGTCGTGGATCGAGAATTATAAGATACCGTTCAAGTCAGCTCCGCGTCGATCTAAGCCACTGTTAAACACAAAATTATCCGGGACGGATAAGGCAGATGTAGCTAATTTAATTACGCAACTCATTACAAAAGGCGCGGTTGTTGCATGCAAACCGAGAAAAGATTAATTCCTCTCAAATATTGTTCTAGTCCCCAAACCGAATAAGTCTTTCAGACTAATTTTAAATCTTAAGTATCCAAACGAGTTTGTGGACACAGAGCACTTCAAACTGAAAGGTTATAGAATTGTTATAAGTCGATTATCGATTTGAAGGACGCGTATTATTCAATATCAACTGACGAGTCACACAGGAAATTTTTAAGATTTGATTTTTTGTAGAAAATACTGCAAATTCATCTATTTACCATTTGGATTAAGCTCAGCCCTTATGGGTTTCACAAAATTAATGTAAACTCTAGTAGGTTGGTTAAGGCAATTGGTCTTAAGTTCTGTTTTGTATTTACACTATTTGTTACTGCTTAAAGACACTTCTTCGAGGTGTACAAGCAATTTAAAGAGTCGCATTTTATTAGAAAACTTAGAGTTTATAGTAAACTATGAAAAGAGCTAAATGGTACCTGCGAAGAGTTGTAGATTCTTAGGATTTACCTTTGACTCGTTCTTTATAACCCTGAAACTGCACGGGGAAAAGAGGATAGCGATCAAGAACGCTTTCGTAAATCATCTAAATGCAGATTAGAGACTTCGCGCCAGTTATTCGCACGATTGTGGCTTGCTACCCAGTTATTAAATACAGCAGGGCTTATGCGGAAGAATTTGAGTATCAAAAGTTCTTAGCTCTTGCAAACAGCAACGGCGATTAAAATAGCTAAGGACGAATGTTGTAGATTTTACATAATGAGAGACACATGTTATGTCTGGGATTAATACAATCAACAACTTAGAACTTTATATGGAGATCTATTCAGACGCGTCGCTCACAGGATAGGGAGCTGTATGTAAAACACAAAGATGTAATGAGTTTTGAAGTACAGTTGAACACCAATATCATAAATTATTGGGAGTTAAAAGCAGCATGCTTTGGTCTTGAATGTTTTGCCAAAGGCTTGCAGAACTGTAGCATTTTACTCAGAATTGACACACCACAGCAATATCATTTATCAATAAAATGAGCAAAATTCAATTTGAGAATTTAAATAAGATTACAAAGAAAATTGGCAGTGGTGTGCGAACCGAGACATTTGGATTTTTACTTCATATATTAGCTCTCGCAAGAATTTCTAGGCAGGCGCCGAAACGCGTAGATTAGAGCCCGAAACAGAATACGAATTGTCGAGGACTATTTTTAAAGAAATAATTCGTACTCTAGGTTGATTGGACATAGACTTATTTGCGAACAGTTGAACCATAAATGGAATCGCTATGTATTTTAGAAGAAAGATTCTGGGTCTGTGGCAGTTGATGCTTTCACACTACCTTGGAAAGACTTATATTTTTTCGCCCTCCCTCCGATAAGTACAATTCTGAGGACCCTTCGTGAAATTAAGAAGGAGGAAGCGGAGGGAAGAGTAATGGTACCGGACTGGCCTGCTTAGCCACGATACCCACTCTTTCAGTTAATGTTAGAGGCAGTGTCAGTCAAGTTTAAACCCAATATAAATCTATTATCTTCTTGTAACAGGGATTCGCATCCACTTTGAAAGCGTCTTACCCAGGTAGCAGGAAGATTATCTGACAAACACTATCTGCGGAAGGAATTCCAGGACCATCATTAGCTATTATGATGTCATCGATTAGCGAATTTACGCTAAAAAATTACGATATGGGCCTAAAAAGATGGTGGCTCTTTTCAGCAGAAGGTCCTAGCGTTCTTTACACGGTTACACGAAGAAGAACTGTCCCACAGCACCATAAATTGTGTTCGATCAGCGATCTCACTAATAGCTGTAACTGAAGTTGCACAAGACTTTAGAAGTCAATGTTTCTTGAAAGGTATCTGTAACTTAAGACCTTTAAGGCCCAAGTGCGACTTTACTTGGAATCTGAAGATTGCCCTAAAATATTTTATAAAACAGCCGGCGAACGGAGAGGTAAATTTGAGTACGATATCCAATAAAACTAATTACTATTCTCGTGCTAATACTGGTCACCGGATGCAGACGTTCTCTCTGATTGAGTTAGAAAACATTTGGACATCCGCGGATAAAATAGAGATAACGATTCCTGCGCGTATTAAGACGTCGAAGAAGAACGCAATACAACCGCTGTTAACCATGCCATTTTTTTACAACAAGAAAATATGTGCAGCTTCAACCTTATTGTGTTATTTAGATAAGTACAACAGAGATTTGTAATTCGGTGAAAAGGCTCTTTATATCTACTAATAAGCCAGTTAAGGTGGTTTCTGCGCAGTCTCTGAGCCGCTGGGTGAATGGGATTCTAACTAAGGTCGAAGTCAAATATATTGGCCGGTGAATTCATTTTCGCGAGCAGCGATAGAGGAGAAATTAGCCACCACGATCTGACGCAGGGTATGGTGGGGTAACGAGAACGCTGCTCGGCTCCGCCTGAACGTAGCCGTATGGCTGTTATTTATTCTTAGCGTAATAGTTGTGTGCGTTACGAAGCTATGCGTAGACCAATATGAGATGAAGCTATCGAGAAAGAATCAATCTGCTGACCAATAAAACTCCTGATTTTTTCAGAGCCAACGCACACCTATTCTGATGTGCGTACTTCTACGCTGACAGCTCAGTTTGGCCTACACGCTAGAAGCTTGGCACCATCCCCACCATTTCTGGCTCACTCTTGTTCTGCGAAAGCGAGAGCGGGATGGAACGAGAGCGAGTCAGAAAACGTTGAGAAAAGGAGCACCGAGGCAGGCAAACTGTGTGGTGGGAGAATACCCCTCACGAAACTCACTGGCCAATATATCTGGCTTCGACCTTAGTAGCGTAGATGCGTGTTCTCAGCGCATAGTACGCGTCGCGCATCTACCTCAGCGGTAAGAAGCCTGGCCGTTGATCAAGACCTTATCAGAAAGACAGCTGGCTGGAATAAAGAGTCGAAAACATTTTCAAAATTTTAGGATAGAAATGGTAGATCGGATAAGCAACAATTTGCCTTATCCATACTGAAAAGTTAATATGTGTAATTTGCAACAAAAAATTGCTCAGACTAACTCTTTAGTTAGTATTTCCAGTTGGATCGCCGTAATAAGACTTTAAACATCTATGATGTGATCTTGAGGAGGAGGCGCTAAATACAATTGTATAATTGAACGAACTTACCAAGTGAAGTTCGATTCTAATTGTATAACCGCCTCCTCCGAAAAGATCAAACCCACCCTTTCTTCTTTTTCAGGAAGACCCATTATCTATTAAATTAGATAAACCCAATCTATTACGGCAGCACTTTGAAATAATGAGCAGTACGTCATCCTCGAGGAAGACACGGTTAAAGTTCCTGCTGGGTTATCGAATAAAACAACCTGCCGCGCACAATGGGGAAGATGACGCAAAGCTCGGCGCAGATGGCGCCACTAGCGCATGTACTGTGGATGTGCCTGATTGCGTATATGTGAATTACTTGCGCGCGAATTTTTCATTTGTCGAATGTATAAATGTGAATGTGTGCTGGTGGCGTCACGGGTGGGAAAAAGTTGCAGTCATCTTCCTCATTGTTGAGAATATAAGAATACTTGTTTATTAAAATAAAGATGATGAGCAGAAAATACTATACATTAAATCCTCGTTATTGCCCCGCTTTTACCATGCCTAGTACGCCCGGTGACTATCCCCATAATTTCTTGGAATCCTTCGGTCAACAGTGAGAGAACGAAAGAGTCGACGGCAATTTCGTGTCAACTGTTTCGTTCCCTCTCGCTCGCTCTTCGGTTTTCTCACTCGCGGCATCGGCCGCACGGAATAGTGTCCGCATCGCGTCGTACGCCTGCCGCCAGCTCCGTTCGTCGGGTTTAATACGAGGATTTACTGTAATTAAGATTCACGCGTGGCACGCCGTGACGCCACGAGCAAAAGGAATGTGAAGACTGCCACGTTAAAAGAAAAAAAAAGAATGACGGCGACAACGCCTTGGCCAAAAACAAACGTGCATCGACTCCTGTTGCTGACTACACTACTTGGCAAAGCCAAATACACCGGGTGTAACATTTCGAACAGTTCCACGTAGACCAAGTCGACGCGAACGGGTCTGGAGGCAACGAACCCAAGGTTCGCAAACTGGCGGGATCAAGGACACGTTTCCAGCCTTTCATCGACGAGACGTGCCGCCCAAGGACGGTTTAAGCGGCAATCTATGGAAACGGGAACGTGACAGAGGGGCGAAAAGTGGCAGGGAAGAGATAAGGAAGGGTGGTGGACGAGGGGGTGGGCGCCGCGAAGTGGGGAAGTTGAAAATAAACTGGAAAAGGGACGATATGAGAGCCGGGGCAAGTGGTACTGAGTTTCTCCCTCTCAGCCTCTGCCGTGTACTTTTCTGGGCCACAGAGAAGAGGCCGCTGATAAGATATCGAGGCTCCCGAGGTGGCTTCCGGTGGTGGCTCATCGGAGACGGAAGACGACAACGCCGACCGATTGAAAAGGAGAAAAGGGGGATCGTGAATGGGTCGCGGTCGCCACCTTTGCCAGACCTGGCGTCAGTCAGATACCAACCAGATTAGGATATATGGCTACGAATTCAATAATCCTCGGGGAACTCTCGGGCATAAAGGAAGGGGAGGTTGGGGAAAGGAAAACTACAAGGGGCGTTCTTTAAGGCGCCTCCGAGATGAGCTCACTGGTGCAGGGATCTATTCCGACTGATTCGATCTCACTTTCCCAGGGGAATATTTTATTCATCCCGGCTACTCGAGGGGTAGATTTCTGGCTGCCGTAAGGGATCTCTGCGAGGAATTGAGCTTCAGATGATTCGTCTGGAGCCTATTCTTCAAATAGGCCTATTCCTCACTAATCTCGACTCCCATTCATCGCAGTGAATTTTCTCAAAAACACTTTAAAAACGGGATGTTACTGGTCCTCCACAAAGGAAAGTACAAACTCTGAACATGAAAAATTTGCCACCATTCCCTGGTACTAATTCACCAACAAATGCCCAGGCAAGATGCATAGAACACTCGGAAGAGGAACGAACGGTGCAAAAGGGTGGAAACGGTGAACAATTTGATTCAATGCTCAGCCGTGTATCGATGCCACGAAATATGTGCACTTCTGCAGCCGCGCGTATCCGCTACAGGCTACAGCTGAAGTAGGAGGTATCAAAGACTAGCGAGCCACGAGGAACGAGACAGATAAGAGGTTAGAACGACGCGCATCGTGCAGCCGAGTTGAAAATAAACTGGAAAGGACCAGGACACGATAAACGGTGAGTGCAGCTCAGTCTACGCGGGGGAGACTTTTCGGCTGGTTTTATGGAGGGGGATGGAAGTAGACCAGCCATCAAGGACTGAAGGCAGCCCCCTTGTCGCGCTATTCGCGGCTCGTGGGTAGAACGGACGGAGTGGAATTAAACAGCGAATTGCGACCGACAGAAAACTGACCGTATCTACCTAGTAGTGCTTGAGGGAGAAAGGCAACGGAGAAAAGTGACGGTGGAGTTGACTGATGGCTGAAAAATTATAATACCTATCTAACGAGAGGATTATGCTTCTTCGGGGTATACTCGTTGAATAATTTTGCATAAAACAGGGAAATATTAATCGTATTAACGTGTATCGTGCTCGTCGTTGAAAACCGCACGTGTTGCATTTCGGTGCTGTACTTATTGACATCTGTGGAAGCTAAAGTTGATGGCACAGTGAGAATTCTTTTTATTGGAGGCGGAGGTCCTCGTACCTAACTGTGCGAGGAAATATGAAATCTCCGAGAATGGATGGAACATAGAAAAATTAAAAGGGAAGGTATCTTAGCATCGCGCAGCTTTTGTTAGATGTTCAGTCTGCAGTGTATTGATTACTCCATTAAGGTGCACGATCCTCTGTTTCCAGCAGAGAATTCCCCTACTTTTTCCAATTACCCTACTTCCCATGCTGCAGGGACAATTTAACCATTCGGTTAATTAACACTTTCGCGGGCTTTAATGGACACGATTAATCGTTGCTCTTGAAAACAATGGCCATTTAAGGAGCTTCGCCGGGCGGAATCTGCGCGCCGGCGATAAGGCGAGGCGCGATTACGCGAGTGGAAAATCTTTTCCGCCGTTGGTAGATTGCTTAATCAATTTCGGCGCTCGATAAACTCGATTAATCGGCGAAAGCGGGCCGCCGTCGAGAAGCCTGGGAAATTACAGTAAAGTGCGCGAAATCAAAGTGGGATACTCAATCGAAATATAGTGTGCGTGTACGTTAGGGATATACACATACAATGCACAATGACTGGCTGAGTTGGCCCGCGCTCTAGAATTAATTCCCCGACTCATTAAAGTAATTAAAACCGGCGGGGAAGCGCGGCGGAGAAAGACAACAGGCAAAGAGAGATCAGAAACTATAATAAAGGCAGGAGCAGAGTAGACTGGAGTGAAAAACTGAAAGGG
The DNA here is from genome assembly GCA_963932335.1 of Andrena marginata. Lineage (NCBI taxonomy): Eukaryota > Metazoa > Arthropoda > Insecta > Hymenoptera > Andrenidae > Andrena > Andrena marginata. The sequence goes on from OZ010660.1 coordinate 11,636,676, forward strand.
GAGCAATTCAAACGGAGACGAGCACACCTGAGACACCATCGATTAATTCCGACGCCAGGAGGAAAAATAATACGGGAAAGGCGTCTCGAGATCTGCTAGCAGTTAATCGTGCGTAATTAAACGTCCTGGTACGTGAGTAATGATTTATAAGAAATTCAGAGCGACTCGGATGAGACTGGAACCAGAACGTAGAATCTTAGAATACCTTATCCAGCTGTTATACCGAATGTTAAGCTGTTAATTTGGAATATTCGTCTAAACCGTTATGTTCGTTCTATTTTCCAACTCTTAGAATATTTTACTATATTACAGCCTTAAAATACTTCAGAATACTTTTTCAGACCCAAGTACCCAGCCCCGAGTCAGAAAGGTGACAGACCCTCGAGTACTCGATGCCACGAGCTGTATTGGTCCATGAAGAGCCAAAGGGGAGTGGTACACCCCAAGGCGCTGGCGTCTTAATAGCCCCCGTCGGCTCTTTTGTTCGACGACGAAGGAAACTGGGTCGCGAACCTTAGGCCGAGTTAATAACGCGGAAGAGACGCACGAGGGGGTGGACGGACAGCAGCGTGGGATTGCGGGCATTGGCTGGTCCTCGGAATTTGCATACTGCATTATGTACCGGCTGCGCATATATGCATAGATAGATGCACATGCGCTGGAAAATAGCCGGGCTCGAGGGCTACTGTCAAAGCGCAACTTTTTCTTTACGATTTCCAGCGGCTGCTGATTCGTCCCAGCGAGTCACCGCACCGAATTCCACCCAGGCAGACATTTCCCCCTGGAATATTCAATTAATTGGCCCGCCAAGCTCCTCGTGGACCAACGAATATACTAGCGCGCAGAATACCCGTGTAATTCCCGGAACGAGATGTCAGGGCGATTCATCGACCCAGCAGCGTCTAAAACGCCGAGAACATGGTGTCTCAAACTTGTGTGACTTGAATCAGTTAAATAGACTCGGGTGCCCTGGAATCTTTTATGATCAAGCTCAGATCTGTGGCTATAGAATAATGGAATGGATAGTTGCTGAGAGGTTAGCCTTAGACTTGAACTTGTAGGCTTAATATCAGACTTGGGGATCTGATTTATACGTGAATTAGTCAAGCTAGCAAGGCCTCTACTCGATCCCAATCAAGAATACCAGCACTGATAGAAGAGTTCCCCTAGAAGCCGCTGAAGAACAGCGAGGAACTGAAACTCCACGGGGAAACTACCCCCCAAAAATCCGAAGATATCCTACCTAACGATCAAGCGTGCAAAGCGACATTCCCAATTCCCTGAGCGCGTAATCGGAATTAGATCGGACAAAAGCGGGCCAGAAGGGGGTAGCACGGGGCCAAGGAAGCAGAAGAGGCTCGCGGAAAATGCGGCGAGCCGGGTGCTCGCGGAAGATTCTCGTAGACGTTGCCGCTAATATATTGCAGTCATCTCCATGCGCTTGGCAAAAGATACCAGACGGTTTTCCGCGACAATTTTCCAAGCATCTGGGATTACCATATACTTCCCGCGAACCACTGGTATGTACACTCGACATTACTGCCACTGTCGCTGATGCTAGCCATTTTTTTCTCGCGTCCACCATCCTTATTACCCGCGAACTTCGCCGAGAGGAAAGGAGAGCTCGTTCCAGGAGGGGGGCAATGAATTACACGGTAAACAACGGTGTCCCGTGCATCAGAAAAATTACGGCCAACTGGGAGGGTTGTTTAGGGGGGTTAAATTTACTTGGACGACTTCTTTACGCTCTGGCCAACAGCTTTGGCTCGCGTTGTTTGCAATGGGACGTCTGGTGTGAGGGAACGCTAAATGCGGGAGGATTATAGCTGTCACACAAGTGCAGTATGATTTCTAGGAGAATTATATGGCTAGATATATTTCCCTTATTAGTTAAACACCTCCGAGTTTAATGTTTGGCCGTACCAGAAAGAAAAAGCAATCGTGCAGTTTCAAATGTCGGAGCATCGCAAGTATTTTTCGAAAGCTTTCGCCACTCAGAGTGTTAAAATCTTCTTAACACTCGTCCCTCAAGTAACATCATTTTCACACCCCAAACTTTTACAAGGTCCCTCATAAAGTTTCTCAGCTTCGATAGGAGAGTGGAGGAAGTATTTCATCGACCAGAGTAAGGTGAGAACCCCGCATAAAATCGAATACGATAACAGGCAGAATTACGTACACGTGCACTCGGGCTATCAGCGGGAATCAGTGGCTATCAGTCTCGTTACAAGGGACAAACGGCAGGTTTCGCATTTTAGACGAGGAGGCCGCGTTTATCAGTCGCCTTCGGCACTGTAGATTACCCAGGGTTCGGCAGTTTCGAAGATAGATAGCCCCGATGAGGCCGTGGACTGGGAATGAGGCATCACGCGCGTGCTACGTGGCAATCTACCGCGGGAAACCGTCTCGCCTTGCGAATCCTTCAGTTTAATGTGCTTTTTAACATTTTCCGTGGGGACTTTATGGACTGAATATAGTTACTAGGATGAATCAGGGAGGCGCGGTCGGGTCGGATAGTTGGTCGAGCCGCTATATTTCAGACTCTGTACGTAAAAATGCGTTAAAGTGCAGACCAATTCCTTCTCTGGAATCCAAACAGTTGAATGAATACCGTAATTTCGCTTCCTTCTGTGTTTTTCTGGATTTATAGACTTTAAAAGGTAAATTGAGGTTACCTTTAACCTCTTTTGTCAAACAGCGGTTGTACAGAATCGTATTTAAAATATACTTCTAAATTTATTTTCGTTTAATGTTTGAGATAATTAGATAGTAGAGATATTGAGGGACAATGCAGCCAAAGTATTTGGCCATATTAACTCTTCCTCTCAAAGCTAACGAAAAGAACGTCTCTCGCTGCAGAAAGGAGAGGTGATCGAGTTATGATTTTTTTATATTTTTTGTTTATTTCTTATTATTATCTTATTATTATTCTTGTTTATTTAGTTTATTTATTCACTTTTGTACTAATTTGTCTTGCTAATCGCCAGTAGGTAGTTCACTTTTTCTTTGATGTCTTCTGTATTTGTTTAGCGTAAACGAATTAAATATCAATGAATCTCTAGTTATATTCACTCATAAATAATTTTGCTTTATCCTTTGTTAATTTTCTTTGTTAATGACTTCAGTTTTCAACCCAATTTACAGTAAATATTGTCTTAAAGCAAATATCGATCAGTTTTTCTGAATCAGGATAAAATTCTGAACATATACGCTTGTTCTGATAAAATAAGTAATTTCTATATTAGTTTTAATAGCCATTTTATATTCGGTCGACCGCGTCTCCCGGATTTACCCTAACATTTATTCCCATCGCTTCACTACGTAGAGTGGAATTTCCGATTCTGAAGCTCTTCGAATTGTAAGCGTTACTTTCTTTGGCTATTCTTCCTCTCTATTTTCATCCAGATTTCTCATCCGAGGAATTGTATGTACATTTCATTCAGTTTCAAACGCTGCACTTTCTGGTTATTTTTTAGCACTATGCCGTGGAATAGAGAATCGCAAGGAACTTCGACGGCAGTTCCTTTTGAAATCAGAATAGGAACGCCCCCTATGATAAATAAGCCGTCGGTAGAACAAGGATAAGAAACGGAATCCCTGGAACGCCCCCGTCACGTTCGCAACTCATTGGATGCAACCGTGGTTCGATAACGAGAAAGATTTCCTTTCGAGCAGAAGAACGGTTTCCTCGCTGGCACGGGGGATGGTCACTCCCTGGCCACGAATTTCCGATGTCGAAGCCCGTTGCTCGTTTATTCGAGCCTCGTTTACTCACCATATCGACTGCCAAGCTTCCTTGAACCGATTCCGAGGAAATACCGCGAGCTGTGTGATAAAGGACCATCCCCCGTTCTCAGACGATAATATATACCTACGTTCACCTTTCCCCACGAAACTTCTCCAACAGAGTCGAGTCTCGGCAAAAGTCCCTCGATTCGAAATGTTTGGTGGTGTCAGTGAACCAGATTTCTGTTCATATGTCTGTAGAATTGGGCTTTAGGAAGACAGTGTAAGGGGTGGAGACGAATCTTTGAGGCGCGGGAAGTTTATCCCCCACACGTTCCCCGTGACGTTGACAAAGTCGATTCGTTGGGGACGTGGCTGGTCCCAGTAACAGGATAAAAGACGAGAACGTACCCCGTTTTGGCACTGGAGGCGTCGTGTCAGTTAGGGAAGAAGAGCTTCTTTTACCAAATTCCGTTTCCCGCGACGAACCAAAGCTCGGCGGTTCTTCTCAATTTCCATCCCCCTCTGATTCGGGGAAATCGACTATTGGCGGTCTTCCAGGTCCACCCTTATCCGGGATACGTCGTTAAAAGGATTCACGAGTCCTTGGCCTGACAATAACAAGTTGCAGTGATAGGGCGAGAAGCGTGATAATATGAAAGGGAGCCGTGCTAGTTGAGGGTGGACTGGTCCAGATTGTATGCCGGTGGTTGTGGTCGAGTATTTGTCGCGAGGTGGCTGACTGTGCGAGTCAATTGGAATGATGGTATGGAGGAGCAGTGCGTATTAGTAAGGAGACGTGATGGTACAGGAAGGGTGATTTGGGGGGCTTAGGGACTTCTGAGATTAGGAGTGTAAGGTTTAGGTATCGGGGGTGTCCAGAAATCTAGGGTCTTGAAAATCTGAAGGTTTGGAGGTCTAGAGCTTTGGAGATCTAGGGATTTGGGGACCTGGAGGTCTAGAGGTCTGAGGGATTTACAATTCTGGAAGTTTAGGGGTCTAGGGGATCAAAGGGCCGAGGGTACACAGGTCTCTAGAGGTTCAGAGGTCGAAGGATACACAGGGTAGAGCCTCATAGGTTCAAGGGTCTAAGGGTCCCCAAGTTTATAGGTCCAAGGGTCTAAGGGTCCACAAGTTCAGAGGTCCAAGGGTCTAAGGGTGTAGAGACCTAGAGGTCTAGGAGTCTAGGCATTCAAAGGTCCAGAAATTTGAGAATCTCGACGACAGGGAGTAAAATATCTAAAGGTGAGGTCAGATGGCGCGTGGCTCGCCGATCTGGCTCAGCTCGTCTAGCTCGGCAAGTCGGCTTAGCGAGACCGATTCGGCGAACCATGACCGATCAGACGATGCGTGGATCGGCGATTCATGTGCAAAGTTCGCCGAGCCACGCAACGTCTGATCTCACCTTAAGGCTAAGGGCAATTATCTTATACTCCAGCTACCCTATGATTTAGTAATCCAGAATCCCTAGTACTCAGCACCTCCGACAACTCTATCCGCTTTTCCCACCAGCATATCGCTGAAGAAAATAGTAGAATAAGTCAACCGTACGCCAGGCATTAAATATTTCATGCTCGGTCAGCATCCACCTCCTCTTTGCCTCGCGGATTTCCACCGAGCAACTTCATTATTGTCCGATTTAAACAAATTTTTCTCGCATATCGCACATCCCAATTGTATTCCAAATTCAATTACCTCGCGAGCTCGCGGCAACGTAATTTGATTCCCCGAAACCGTGATCATATTTGTAACTGAGCGAATTAATTCAATTACTTTTTTCAACTTTCCCGTTAACGACCGCCTTGCCGGTAGAGGTTGCCCGCGTTTAAATCGTTCCACCGGGAAATTACCCAAGTACTCACATCCCCGGTAAAAATGCCAGCACATCAATTTCATTAAAATTCACGAGCGTAAATTAATATCCTACCAAAACTGAAAAATTCATACATTACGAAATTCTAGACGCAGAATATTCATCAGCCCGAAAACAGAGAGGAGCGCAAAAATATAAACAACCCTCGATCCGCGAATCCTTTTCGCGGGAACCAGACTAAAACGTAGCAGCATCCGGATAATAGTGCAAAAATTCATGTTCGACGCCGAGCTTGCGCGATAAACAATGCTCAGAAGATAAGTATAAATCCGAGGATATCCGTGCCGTGAATTTTACAATCGTCTCGAAGGAATCTCGAGCAATGGGCCAGAACGAACGAGGAGGCGAACGCGCGGCACGATAAGAAGCTCCAATACAATTTTCCATGAGCGGAAGATGAGCTTCGCGAAACTTTTGAATCTTGTTCTTGCTTCCGTTGAAAAACTTCCTGCCACCCCCTTGTATCGGGGGCTTGGCCCCCTTTCGTGCGCCTTCCTCTCTGTATACGCCTGTGCAGAGTAAGATTTCTGTCCCGAGTAACGAAGCTCTCCTCGCGAATCTTCAGACCGATGGAAGGGAATCAGGGGCTGGCGACGCGCCAGAAATATCTTATCTGGCCACACTCTGGTCGAGAGCCTCGGCAGACGATCCCGAAGGTACTGGCAATTACGAGGGAAGAAGAGGGGAGTCGCCACCCCCAAGCTCCGACGAAGGCGTTAACTCCCAGAACCGAAACTTTCCATCTCGCAGAGTACAGATCGACTTCGATCGGTCGTAGGTTCCGGGGAAGCTACTCGCTGGTCCGAGGGGGATGGGGGATGATGAAAAGTAGTACCAGAGATCGTAATCTTTGGCGGAGGTATTATTCTTTCCTTTATTGTAAAGGGAGGGGTTTCTGGGGCGAGTGGAACATATTTACGCGAAATGATAAATCTTCTGCCGCCCCTGAGGGAAGCATTGAATTTGAAAGTAGCTGATGATATCAATTTCCTTTTGCTTTAGATTCAAGGGAACCGGGGGTTAGGCTCCGCGCCACGCGGTATTTCGAATCGAGCAGCGAGGCAGGAGGCACCAAGAGATGCACTTTGAAAAGTGGCCAAAGCCCACGAAAGATTTCCAAGGAGATCTGAAAAGCCCTGGCAATCACGAAGTCCAAGTGGATCAGGGGTGTCGTTTTCACCCTCGTCTCTCTTCGAGGTGCTAACTTTAGAAGCGGGTCCTCCCTATATCGAGTGACTTCGATGAAGCCAGATTAGTTCCTCCGTGGCGCGAGAATTCGAGGGGATGCTCGAAGCCAGGGGGAAAGAAGGTCTCAGACGGCGGCCTTCTCTTTCAAGCCCTTCACGGTTCGACGCCTGATAACCCGAAGTGAAAAAGATAACGGGAAGTCCGGTGAAATATGCTCGACGAACTTCGTGCCTGCTAATTAACTTCGTTTCATAATTTTTCACCCTCGAAGTCGACGCTCCCTAAGGAGGGGTAATCAAGTGGAAGTTCGTGAAAGGGGGAGTTACACCTCGGAGAACCGTGATAAGCTTTGAACGTCAGCAGAGAGTCAAATCCGCGAAACTATCCGAAGTCTCGACTGTTGGCTTCTGAGTTTCAAGAAGATTAGGTTCACACGAGGGAAGGCATCCGTTTGCGAGCGGAATGATAGCTGAGAATTCGATATAAGGTTCAGTGAAGCCCTGACAACAAATGTATACCGTAACGATAACGATGTGTTACCAAGATTTAGGTCCAATTCTGCAGAATATTTGATGAATTTCAGTAGAAACAGGCTCGTACAATCCTAATAGTAGCTGAGAATTCAATCTAACGTTCTCGGAAATCTTCAAAACGATGCAAACTCTACCACCACCCACCCCTTCTAAAAGTTCGAATTCGAGGGTTCACTTTCTACCTACTCTTTCACTCTGGAAGCACCAAATATACCGTCACCACTGTCGAGTGAATACTTCTCGCAGGTGAAGAGGACAGTGGACGAAAACTGCAACTGATTCCTCTGATTTACGCGGCTAATATACCCATTAGAAAAGATTTATCGCGGCGGAACGCTGGTGGCAAACGTATAATATTTACGTTCCCGCGGTGGCCACAGCTCAGGGCGCACACATACCTACGCACCGGGGGTCAAGTGTGGAAAATGAAGGTAGGGAGGGTAGAAAGGTAAGAAAAATAAACGGACGGTGAAAAAGAAGGCCGACGAGTGGCGAGGGTGCCTGCGGCCGTGCGCACTTTTTTCCTTGCTGTCCTCTGGTCCGATATGAAAGAGAAAGTGAGGGGAAAAAAGACGCAGGAAAAGGGGGTCGGACATCCTTTGTGCCGGCGGATGAAGAACGACGCTCCAGGCGATCGTTAATTCGCCAGGTTTCCGTGGTCGATCGAAGAATTGGACCGCGCTGAACCGCGGGCTCTTCGATCGCGTTACTTTTGCATCAGCTGGAAATTCTATTAGAAATTCTATTGTAAATTCCATTCCCTCGGAGCGTTTCCCCAGTGTCAATAAGTTTGCAAGCCTCCGCGAGCAGTGAAACGTGGACTGCTTGATCTTTCATTGATAACTCCGGGGTACAACTCGTTCCATGCATTCTGCTCGTTTTAAGTAGTACGTATCAAGCATTCTTCCTCCGCGATCTCAGGCATCGTTTCGTTCCCATTACGTGCGATCTGTACAGCTTCCAAGGTGTGCTCTCCCCCCAAGGCAGAGCTTTCGTAACTTCCATCGACCCCCACTGTCCATCTTGGAGCAACGAAGCTCCCAAAGCGTACAACTTTCACGAGCGTCGATTCCATCGCAATCAACTGGATTCAATTACACCGGCCAGCCGTTTGCTTTCCCCGTCTGCCTTTTCTTTTTTTCCATTTGTTTCTCCCCTCCTCCGCCATCTCCCAACTCGTTACTAGACCCGCTCTCCGGCGGTGATTAATTTCGACCGAGATACGTAGCACGCGTTTAAACGCCGCTTAACGAATCCTTTCCTTTCACGGACCCTCCCGCCGACGTTTGCAAATTACGAACGCCCAATTGCACGCATACCAGCCAGGCGCACCCCCCCCCCCGCTCCTTATAAATAATAATAACAACAATAATAATAATTCGACTTTATTCACCACAAATTACATAAATTATGTGATAACAGGGCGAGGTTCAGCATACCTGCTACTTTACAACCTAACCCCAATTATCTAACAGAAATAAAGCTAGCGAAACAACAGAAGAGCAAGAGAGAGAACCAAAAGACAAAGGAGTTACGGATAGTGGACGAGAATAAAAGAAGGGGCAGCACATTTAACAGCGGGGATAGAGGTCAGAGAAGAAATTTCCAAAGGAAGAGAATTATAGTAAAAGCAGGATAAATAAGAGAAAGATGCCGTAAATTTGACCGTACGATGAACAGGCACAGCCAGATCAGCACCACGCCTAGTAGATGGTGCGTAAACAGAGTGCATAGAAGAGTTACTGCATAGTAATTCACTCGGATAGATAGGAGTCTCAGATTCCGGAGCCTTGTATACGATGCAGCATAGGTGGAGGATCCGCCGCTGTCTGACATTGAGCCAGCCGCAGCGAAGAAAAAATGGCGAAATATGGTGAAACTTACGGACATTATAGGAATAACGAAGACACGAATTCTGGATACGTTGGACTATAGACGAAAGACGAGTAGAGAGATAAGGACCATACACAACACCGGCGTAGTCAAACAGAGAAATCAAGAGACACGGCAGTGTCTCGCGTCAAGTATATATAGATATATGCGCAGCGCGAGACACCGAGTGTCTATATTACGCCACGACTCGCTATCAAGGACCCTAAGATTTCCGAATCTCAATAACGGCTGATCCGATTAGATTTTGAATGGTCTTAATGGATAGCCTGGGTTTGATTTACATAAGAAAAGTGTCTTCGTTTTGTTCCTACGGACCTTATGAGCTGAGATATTTCGATGTAAAGTGACAATTTCCCGAATTTCATGTTCGTAAAATTAAGATCGTCATCGTCATCGTCCTACACTTCTAGGCAAGAGGGGAGTATGAAAGGGTGAGGAAATGTCTCTCAGGCACGTCGCTCATTGGATGTGGGTTTCGGCCAATCGCGTAACAAGTTGTTGTAATCTGACAGCTAGACAGAGATATTATAAATAACCTACCAAGTGCTAAGTGTCAAATAAAGTAAGTTGTCCGAATTTGAAATGTCACGAGTTTTTACACTAAATAGGAGACTGAATTATTGTTTTAATGAACAAGGTAAGTCGTCAAAATTTTTTAAATCGATTTCGTATGTAAAGTCGCAGACTTGGAAGTTGTCTGGAGAAGGTTCGACAGAGAAGCATCTTCTTTCGCACAAGTTTCCACAAATTAATATATTGTTTTTATACCAGCAAACAATTTTTACACAGGCTCGAATAAAAATGAAGGGGACGCCCAGGCTTGGATAGAAATGAAGGGGACGCACAAGCTTGGATAGAAATGAAGGGGATGCACAGGCTTGGAGGTTGTCCAGAGAAGGTTAGACAGACAGAAAAACATCTTGTTTCGCACAAGTTTCTGGAAAGTTGTCAAATAAGGTAAATCGACAAAATTTGTCAAAGTAGCGTAGCATTAAGAATTAAGAAAATTATAGCGTACTGCTTGCAACGTTGAGCAAGTCACATTAGTGAAGAAAGTACGCTGAAAACGTATCTCCCTTGATACTTTTCAATCTCTTTTGGAAAGGTATTCCTAATACTTTATTAAAATCCACAGTAGTTCCTACGCTATTCATTAATTTTATTAGTTTCCCATTAACAATATTTCAATTCAAAAATATAAACATACTAAATTAATTTTATTCCAATACCAATACATTGTACGTTAAAAATATTGAATCTCTTCGTTCATTTTTGCTGAATTACCATTAGCATTTAAATTTCCTGCAACAAGACATTCTGCCATACGCTCTCACCTCCTTCGGACACATTTTGTAGTCTGTACACTTAAAATAGCAAAGGGCCAATCTATTTTTATATGTTCTACGTTAAGTCATAACTAAAATGTGGAATTTTGTATATTTACAGATAATCGAAGCAGAAGCGATAGAGAAAGTAACCCTGCTGCAAATGAGAAAAATAAGCACATTTTCATGTATAATTTTATTCTAGAGTTTTAAGAAATATGTATATACAATTAATATTGAGTTTTATTATGAATGTGGAAAACTGTATAATTCAGACAACAAAAATAAATCGGACATAGTATTATATTAATTAAACGATTTTATTCAGCTTCGATTCTATGTTTGCTTCTTGTATGTTTGCTTCATATCTGAAAACTCAACTTTAAACCAATTCGACCAATCCAATTGTCTTGTAGCTTTGCAAGCGTGCGGAGTTTGGATAACGATATAATATATTGTTGAAAAAATAACCCCGAGGTGGTGAAAAAGTTATCCAGTCATCAATAAACACTACAAAATGTGTGAAATCCCCACAAAATTACCTTTTTTAAAAAAGGTACAAAAAAGAGCGCCAAGTATATAATTCCATCATAAAGAATTCCATTTAAAAACATTGTCGTAAATTAATATAAATTTCTTAATATGCTATATTTAACTTTACAAAAGTGATGAGATACAACAATTGCGCCAATTATCACAATGGCTATTTATACAAAGAAAAAAATGTACTCAATAATATTAAGCCGACATATTTTTATACAAATCACTATTTTAATACGAATAAATATTTTATTCAAAATACTTGGCGCTGCTCTCTGAATTGGTGTTGCTAAACTGAATAAATATGCATAAATTGCATTAAAATCTTTTTCTTTCTTTCTTGTCTCTGTGGTGTCTTGTCTTGTTTTATTTATTAACGAAGACAATTAACATTTTTTCAGAGAGCAGCGCCAAGTATTTTGAATAAAATATTTATTCGTATTAAAATATTGATTTGTATAAAAATATGTCGGCTTAATATTATTGAGTACATTTTTTTCTTTGTATAAATAGCCATTGTGATAATTGGCGCAATTGTTGTATCTCATCACTTTTGTAAAGTTAAATATAGCATATGAAGAAATTTATATTAATTTACGACAATGTTTTTAAATGGAATTCTTTATGATGGAATTATATACTTGGCGCTCTTTTTTGTACCTTTTTTAAAAAAGGTAATTTTGTGGGGATAATAAGTGACTGGCATAGCGAGAGCTTGGTGTGGGTTGACAGAATACCACGGGAAGGATACAGGAACCGTAGACGAGCAACAGCAGAACGACACAAGACAGCTACATGATGGCCAAAGCACCACTGAGGATCTATGATAACACCGAGGATGTTTAGAGAAGGTTGCATAGAAAGAGCCCTAGGAAATAACAAAAGAAGACAGCTGTTGACGTAGAGCGGACGAGCCCACTACTAATAAAGACGATTTAGCGGGATTTAACCGCATTCGCCGTTCGCGTCTAAGGGGGCCCGCCAAAACCAGCCGCTCGCACCATGAATTTTTCAAAGTTGCCCGATGAACCGAGCTGCATTCCGAGCTGTCACGGGAGGATCGAGGGAAATGCAGCGCGCGACGCAGTTCCATTTCGCGCTCTAATTTCGAAGCGCTCGGCTAAATTCCCCGTGAAAGCTCCGAGCACGAACGGCAGAGGCTACCGAGGAACCTCCGCCCTCTTCCACCCCCCCCCCTGTCACCACCCCCGCGCCATCCCTTTATTCGCCATGTCGGTGGGTAATCCCAACGCCTCGACGGTTCTTAAGGGTCGGTTATATTCCGCTTCGGACAAGTTCGTTTGGCCTGTCGCGATTACTATCCCCCGGGATTACTCGCCGAATTTTCCGCGACTCGAAGATTCCTATTGTTTCTGGCACCTCTGGTCTGTCGAGTTCTTTAAATAGTTTGTTATTGGGTGTCGACGGGGTGGAAGTTGAAGTGAATTGAAGTGCACCAAGGAGGACTAAATTGGCCATTTCACTCTTCGATTAAATGTGAATTAATGTTTCTTGAATTTTTGGAGTGGAATTTCGCTTAGTTGGGGCTGCATGTCCGTCCTCAGAAATATTTTAAGTTGAGAGTTTCTCACCGCACGGAGCGGTGCATATACGCACGTCTATTAGTATTCTCGACAATTCTGCGGCTCCTTGATGGAAATTCGTGCGCCGTCTGCCATCTGAATACTCGACGGTCGATTAAAAAGCCGGTGGCAGCCGTTGGAGCATCCCTTTCAACAAGAACCGTAGCAAAATGGCGGCGAAAAAGGTGTACGCGCGAGACGCAGGCTTGGAAGCTGGAGAATCCCATTCCATCATCCCTTTCAGGATAACTAAGTCTTCCTTTCACCTTTCAGACAGCCTTCCCCGTGCTCCTCTCTGTTCTCCGCCTCATCTACTTCCGTCGTGGCAACTCCAGCGTGCGTTTCGTTGTAAATAATCGGACCACGCGTCAAGGGAGGGAGGAAGGGTGACGAAAAACGGAATCCATTCGGCCCCATCTCCATTCGTGGAATCTGGTCGGAACTCTAGAAGAATCAACCCCTACGCAGGCTTGCAAAGGGAGGATGCGATCATCGATACGGGGTATCGAGGGGGTGAGCGTTTCTTGGATAAATAAACGTTATATTGCAATCGAGACGCGCCTCGTTTTTAGTAACTCGTTACCGTTAGACGGGAATGTTTTTAACTGAGATTTCTTCGACAATATTGGAATTCTCGGTTATTACTCGCCGATATTCTGTAATTAGAATCAACTCAAGTTCAAAGCAGCGTAGGTAGGTATTACTTTTCGTTCGTCAAATATATCTAGAATTCCAGCGAATTTTTCCTCGTTTCCAGGGGAAATAGTTCCTCTTGAAAGGAAATCATTAATTACGCATTCACGTTGTAAAGCTCAGAGACCCAGTCAGACTCCATTAATACTCTTTCCCCGCGCGATATTTATTTTCGTCTTCCTTATTACCGTTAATGATTTTAATGGAACGGTTAAGTGCTGTGGACGCGAGGGATCGCCAAATAAAAAGATTTCCACGACGAAAAATCTGACTGGCGGACCAATGTGGATGGGTGGAGGGAAAAAATTCTCTCCATAAAATAAGAGTGACCCTGTCATACTGCAGGTAATGGAAAACACTCGACAAGCCATTGGGCTCATTACACACGGTTTCTCATTTCCGTCCTGATGCGAAATAAATTAACCCGTTGCCCCGGGTAGGTAACATGCTGCCAATTAATTAATTTTAATTAGACAAAGAAGCAGCGTCCCCTGGCGAAAATCCCAGTGATCTTTAATTACTCTATAACGCATGGGAAGATGGATCACTGCAGTGTTACAATAGAATACCTTCTATAGCATAGAACAGTAGCACAAACATGAACGCAGGGAAAACTCTAGAAACTCTTCTGCGAATAGAAACTAAGGCCTCAGGCATCTCAAATTAATGAACCTACAATCCCATCCCCTTTCGTTCTTTATCAATTATCAGGCATGCACGCATACCATACAGAAACTTACTCTCACCCTTGAACAAGCTCCAAACTACCCCTTACACAGTCGCAATAATAATTTCTCACAGCCCTGAACCTATTCTGAATTTTTTACTCATCGTTTCCCTCCTCTACCGTTAATTCCGCTGGAGCACCAAGCACGCAACGCCCCTGAGCCAGATGCAAATCACGTGGCCATTGAAAAACGCTTTTTCATTGATTCCTCCACCCCACCCCCGGTGAACTATGCACGACGCGCCTCCGTTGGGCCCGTCGTTACTATTTAATCGTTAATTTTATTCGACTCGTAAACACACGCGTCACGTGCCGCGAATAATGGCCTCGCCGGGACACGATTTGCCCGCGATTTTTCCTCGCCAGGGAGAATCAACGACGCGATGACTCGCCGTTATACCGGCGCGGCCCGGGTTTTTTCATTACGCACACCCCCAGGGGAAATATCGTTAATTTTTAACGACACCCCCGATGGGCGTTCGTCACGGCTCAACGAGCCGGGGACGACACTCGGATTTCCTGGGGAATTTTTTCACGCTCGCGGGGACACGGTCGATTTCGATTCTCTGCGGCTAGGAGAGAAGGGGGATTTAAATTTTCGAGACGAATGGGACATTGGCTGAAAGCTTTTGATTATTAGGAATTTTTAAGAACAAAAGTATCAGATAAAGTTTCTGAGTCTTTTTAGAATGATTTACAATGGGTGCTCAGAAGCTTGGGGGGGGGTGAATAGCAGTTGACAATTTAAGTCGCTTTCGCCTTCGCCTTCGGAATAATGTTCCCATCAAAGGGATCTGCCTGGGAGATTCCATCCGTCATACATTTTTCTCCCTCCCTCCCGTGAAATATTCTTCCCACTGTCGCAACAGAGGGGCGCGGTGCAAAAACCGCTGAAGTTGCCAGGTTCGCGCAGAAACGCTCGTTCCCAGAGCTTAGCGACTTATCGTCATTAGCTGACACTTCAACCATGGTGGTGACTCTGCTTTTTCATCGCGACACCCCCGAGGGTCCTGTCGGGGAGTGGGTTGGGGCAGGCTGGTAGCGACAGAAAGGGTTAGAAAATCGTCGCGACTTACCCTCCCTTCGCCGTTAATTCCGGCGAGTCGGGGCTCCGCGTTCGAAAAATGTGATTACGACAGTTGCCGAAGAAGCTTCCGTTCTTTCGCCCCTTTTTCCCCCCTCGGCTGCGAAATGTAGGCCGTGGAGCGCAGCCAGGGTGAACCAGGGACCTGCTTTAATCCCAGAGGAAATCGTTGAAATCCCACGACCGTTCGTCCGTGGAATTTCTGAAACGCGGCCTGCTGCGCGAGGAAAAAATTTATACGATACAGCCCGCAGCCGTTTTTACGCCCCGTTCCCTAATTGACCGTCTTTCTTCTCTAGTTCGACTCGAGGACTGAGTAAATGGCCCAGTTACCGTACGCGTTAACGCGTAATCTTTCGAAAATGAGCACGTTTCACTGACGCACGTGGAATATTACACGTGCGACGAATTATTACGAATCTAAACACAGATCTTTAAATTCAAAACCAAAAGTGTAAATTAAAAAATGAGGTGTTGGCGGCTGTAAGATAATTGGGTAGCAAGCCGAGGTCTCTTAGAAAGTCTGCTGTAGAACATCGAGTGCATTTTCAATGTAAAGAGGCCAATCTGCTGGATCATTCATGCCTCGTGTCCAGTTCTCTCATGTATCAGTGGAGTCGTTTACCTTGCTCCAGAGTTTTAATCGTGCCATCGATCTTTTCGCACAAGCCGCGAGTTAAACGTCTCCACGTTAAAGCTGAAGCTGGGGCACTAGGTACATACCTTGAAACGCGTATTAACCTTTTACTACCGTGTAACGCATTGCTTCGCGTTCTTGTTCTAGTTGAACGGTTGATGTTGGACATTTCTGGCTATTGAACATTTCTCTCGAGCTAACGATGCCCGCGAACCAAATGTGGCAGCCAAATTTCCTTAAACTTTCAATCAATGATCACCGAGGTCCATAGAATAAAACCTACTCGTCATTGGAACTTTCCAGACTCCAGTTGCATCCCCCTTTCGCTGCGCAGTTTCAAAGCTTTCGCAGTGTATAGAGAAATCGAGGGACGGTTGGTCCAGCTGAACCACCAGACAGACCGAACGTGACACTCTAAACGCGCAACAATTTCCTTCCCCTTTCTCTTCACCCTCAGCTTTCCTGGAGCTTCTTTGTCCCGCGGCTGGCAAGCCGCGGACGGAGGCCGCAAAGACAAAAGGCGGCGCAAGTTTTTCGCAAATTTTCATTCCGCCACGGTCGCCGGCGAAATCGACCCACTTTCCTCGTTACCGAGGCCTCAAAGGCGCAAAGAGCGACAGAGGAACGCGGAACCGAGTCGTCAAAGCATTGTATATTCCACGTTCGTTCCAGCGAGTCGAGGCCCGAAGACTCGGCGGGGGTGGCGCCCACCGGGTCGTCTCGAAAAATGATATTATACACTCGGGCTACGGTGGTGGGAAACCGCCGTCGGTGGGCGCAGTTCCGCGTTACTTTCGCGGTAATTGAAGAAGACTTTGCCTTTTGCTCGGTATTTTTAGCGGGGCTCAAAGGGAGCCCTTGTTTCCAGCGGACGCTTGGAAACTTATAATTAAGGAATTGTGGAACGCTCAAGGCCGGCGCTGGGGGATCCTTTTGGCCGCGCAGGTACGTCTGGGAAGAAGTCTGTCTAATATGTGGACATTTAGCCCGCAAACTAGCCCGTAATCGCATCCCCCGCGGAGATTCTCGTGCCACAAGTATAATTCAACTACTCCCAGTGATCGCTGGCTTGGAAAACAGAAACGTGATCGTTACTTTCCAAGTCTCTACCAGCTCCTGGCGACATGCCTTGAATGGGAGCAAAGGAAAGCACAGCCACCGAAACGCTGCAATTTTATACGCCCTTCCATCTGGCCGCATGAATACGCGCAAACGAAACGTCACGCGAACCACCCCCCGGGAGGGATAGGGGCAATACGCAATTGCCATTCGCAGGCGAACAGGAAATTTTATTTGTCAGCCATAACTGGAAGCACAGCGTGCGCGCGATGGCATAAACCGTCAGCCATTCTCTCTCCCATATCGCTTACTTTTCCCCGTCAAGCCACACGCGCCAACGAAACCGTTCCCCGACCGCTGGAAAAGCCGCGCGGGAATTCAACAACGCCGGCGAAATTCCACGGAAAATCGTCGACTCCGTCGTTACGTCATTAGCGTCGTCAGCTCGTTTGCGATACCGTTCGACCCTCCCCCCCCCCCCCCACCCGTTACTACCAATCGTTGGCAACTTTAAAAACTGACCCACATTTCCAGCCGTCCATTCCCCCTTCTTTTTTCGTACTAACCGTGAAATCCTTTGATTTGTCTCGCGCCACTTCGTTTGCCCCGACAGTTTCAGATTTTTCTCGCGCGACGGTGAAACAGTGAGCCCCCCGATGACTTGCGGGACGAAGCATACCTACTCTGCTGAATCTTTGGATTAATTAGAAGTTTCGAACGATTGGGCTTTCTGCTATATCAACCATGATATATAAGAACGAACGTTACGTATGGACTCGGAGGCCCCCGAAGGCCAACCTCGCGCTGGATCCTCGTGGGGAGCACAAAAGCCAGCTAGTTCGATGTCGGAGCTCAATTATGAAACATCACACCGGAAGCATCCCCTTCGCGTGGAGGACCGGCGCGGCGAGTGGTGGGTGTAGGCGTGTCGTCGGCGTCGTCGCGGAGCTCTGCGACGGTCGGAAGGGCCGTCTAAAGAGGCAATCGTGGTAAATTTAGGGAAAATCCGAGGTCGTCGAGCTGGCATCCCCCTCGTCGCCGTCGATTCTCTCGTTACGTCATTAACGTCGCCGACACAATGTGTCCCGAGTTCGTTACCGCGAGAGTGCGATCGCTCGCGACACTCTCCTGCCCTCTCCTGCGACCTCGTTACGCTGCTGCACTCCCATTAGAGGAAAATTGATAGTGACTATCTACCCGCCCCCGGTCCCGACCGACCTCCCCCGCGTCGCCATCCCTCACCCTATCTCCTCGGCCCCGCACCTCGCCCCGCTGCTCGTTGCTCAGCCTCCTCCCTCCACCCTCCGCTTTACGTCTCTATCTCCTTTCCTTTTGTCCCCCGTATCTCTTTCCCTCTACATCACGACTGCTTATCCCTCTGCTCCTTATCTCCTCCCCGCGTATTCCTCTTATCCCACTGTCTTCCTTTTTACCCCCTGTTTTCATCGCGTCCCGCAAGTCTCTTTGTCCACGTTTATAGCGCGCTTCTGTTTCGTTTCCCCGTACCAGGATGGGCGGGGGTGGCTCCCAGCTACGCCGCCTCCTTTTTGCCTCTTCAGGGCAATCCGATTGTAGTTAGCCGCTAATTTCCCTCGTATTTTCGCTTCTTCCGCCTCCTTTTTTCCTACCCCGCTACTCGGAGCACCGTGTTCGCGTCTTCCTGCCCGCTCCTTCTTTATTCTTCGCTGTTGCGGGTAGTGTTCTGTGTTTCTTCTTCCGCCCCGTTTTAACCAGTGCTCTGTTTCTTATTGTCACGAGTCTTCTTGGATGACATGTCCTCGCGGAACTTACCAAAAGTTACCAAGCGATAGCTCCGTGGAAAAGGAAGACGTGCAAGGGGAACTGTGCTCGACGGAAAACTAGAGCTTGCGGAATGTTCGGGACAGTTCTCAGTGGAGACTACCGTCAGTGAACTTTCAACGCAAAGTTTAGCATCGCGATCTTTTTCTGATTCGACTGTCATTTTGCTCCAGCAGGGCTTCTCTAGTCACATCGATTCGAGTGCACGTCAAATTTGCCTGCCTCGAGGCAACAAACGCATGGAATCTCGAGAGGAATCGGGCAGACCGCGGCAGCCGTGGAATTAATTGCGTTTCGAACGATCGGACCGCTATTAGGGCAGAGTGTCGAGTGACCCGGGTCCCGCGACAGGAAGGAAATGGCGCTCTTTCAACGGGCGCGTAACGTTAGTCGGGGAATTTCGGCCGGCGCTGCCCGGATAAATCGGTCGAACGGTATAATTTATGAGTGGCTAGGAGTTATCGCCGTCGGGGAATACCTCGCCGAGTGTTTACCCCGTGCTCGGGGCGTTTGCTAAATCTTCCGCGATCAATTGCACGGTTTTTTGCGCCGTCGTCAGTGAATTACACCCGCGGCGCTGCACTCCCTAAGTAATTTATTTCTCCCGTCGAACGTACTCTTTCCGCCGGGGCTTTTCATCGATTCCTGATGAACTTTTAATGATGGTTTTTTCCCCCACCTTCTTCCACCCGCGGTCGACAGTCCTCGCGAGTGGAGCGCCGCGGTATATTCGCGGCTGATGAATCTTCGAGGATCCGACGAGGGGGCTTTATAGTCGAGGGACAGAGTCGCTCGTGTTTCGGGAAGAATATACGAGACGCTGGGGCAGGTGATCTTCCGGAATCCGCTGTATCCGTGGATGAAACTTCAGGGTAATTAAATTACTCAGCTTTATGGTTTGCGCGGGGGGGCGATCGATTCGCCGAAGGATTAACGAGATCGGGGGAACGATGTATTAACGATCGAGACGATTATTGGAACTGAATTATGTCGCGAGCGATTTAAGTGCCATTAGGGAACGCCGCGCGGCATAAACCTAGCTGGAAAGAAAACGGAACGGCTCTCGAAGGATACGATTTGCCTGAGGAAATTTGTGGGGGATGGTCGAGTGGAGGGTGCCCAGGGACTGGTTTCGTTCCGGCGAAGAATCCAGGCTAAATGAATTAAAGGGAAAATAAAAGATGCATCGGGAGGAGAGATCGCTTTGTCCAGTAGAGTAACTGCAAATAGTGGGAGGGGAGGCAATATCCGATTATTAGGGGAGGGGAAATCGTTGGAAATGAATCCTCTGAACCACTCCCAGGGATGCGAGTCGACAGGTGAGTTGATAGCTTTATACTCCGCTAGCCAACTATTAGGAGAACAATACCTGCGGTCCTGAACAAAGTTACCAGCTTGCAAATTACTGGTACACGTCTGTATAGTCAGCTGAAAGTTCCTAGCCACGAGATTTCCTGCCCCCTCATCACGAATCTCTGGGAGCATGTAAAATTCAGGGGTTGGTCCGCTCGTACTGAATGGAGCGGAACATTTCGCGTTTCTTTCTCGTGTAAAGCCCGCTGACAGGAGCAGTGCTCAAAGTAGTATCGTTGAACACTTCCGGAAACTTTTCCAACCTGACTATAAGTGGCCACAATCCAACTTTCCAACTACATAATGACACATCTATTTCAACGGAGAATAGGGCCACCGAATTCTACTTTGAATGGTCACTACATGCCCGACTGCGCCGTGACTATAAGTGACTATATGCGATTATACGTGACTATAACCTGTTCTCCAGCAGAAAGTCAGTGGGCTCGTTGAGCCGTCTCCCCGGCAGTGACTACAAGCGACTATAAAGCATTTTCCCCCGAGACCAAGGTTCGAAAAGCCAGCGTCTCTCGCGAGACACTTCTTCGTCGCGGCGGCAGTAAATAATTACACCGCAATCATATCTCGTTAGCGTCCCCGAGGGCGCGGAAGAAGAAAGAGGCGAGGAAGTAGCTCATTTCGCATGCACCTGGCGATAGAAGGGGCTCACGTAGCTTCGAGCTCATTCAGCCGGAGCGACGTAAAGATGGCCATAAAAAGGAACTACTCGTCGCGAACGAGAGACCGGAAATTAATGTCCTTTCCGACGTTTCTCTCACTCACGACGCCTAGAAGAAGGATCCCTCGGTCGTTGGCAGAATTCCGCAACCACGTCACGCGATACGGCCCTCGGGCGACGAATGCGTGAAGGGGTGCAGTCGCGCGTCGTATGGCTTCGTCCACCGACCCCCATATACCGACTAAAATCTCAATGAAGCATGCATCCTTCTTACTATGACCAGAGAACCGTGAAGGTGAAGGTTGAATGTGCTTTTTCTTTTTAGAAGATTGTAAGTTTCGCGAGGGAAATATGTTTGTCCTCGTTTAGACGTACCTAGGCGATGGGAGATAGTCGTTTATTGAATTGTGACACGATGTTTCAGCCACCTAGCGTTAATGCAATCCCGAATCTCCATAATCCCCCGCGTATCTCGTTTCGCAAAGTGAAACTGCGTTAATTGTTATTCAAATGGTAGGATTCTTGGCCTCGAGCTGCACGAGAACTTGGCGGGAAATGAAAAATGTACTTCCCTGACCCTTCTGCGCCCTTCTTTTCCACCTTCTTCCCTCGTTTCGCTCGACAATTAAAAACCCCCGGCCGAAGCGGAGCGATTTATCAAAGGCGTCCGCGCGGCGACAATTCGTAATCTTCAATAACGCGTAGTCGCGTTAATTGCCGCTTTAATTGCGAGCTCCAGCCTCTCGAGTCTTTTCGCCAAGATTCTATTTAAAGAAGCGCCCGGATCCGCCGATTTTTCTCCTCTGCACCAGGGCTCTTCAACCCCCACGCCCCTCCCTCACGGCGTTTAATCTCGGAACAAGTCATCCCGTAATCATTGTACCCCTTTGCCTCCTCTGTCGCGACCCAGGGCTTAATTACATTAATTATCAACGCGGCGAAACAGTATCGTGGCCGTGTTTGCAAAAGATTTTCGATTTTCCACGCTGCGGCGGATGAATCCAGGCAAGCGCTGCGCGTGGTGATTGAATATAAGAACCGTTCAATCTAGGGATAGAATCTGAATTTTCCATTACATTTCTATTACATAACAATGACGATACTAGAGTTAATATTCTGTTTGATTGGACCACGCCCTTTTATACAAATCAAATGGAAATGTAATACATGGAAGTAGCGCATAGACTTCATTTGTTTTTCCGTGAAGAACCCACCTGCCTCACTGGTTCCATCGTGATTTACTCGACACCTTGTGCTCAATGGAACGAAAGCAGTTCGGGGCTAACTCGACTACCGACTGGGATACGATCTTGGACGACTAATTACAACGCTGCCACGACAATTCGAGACAGAACGGGGGAGAGGGCGAATAAATTCAAACTTGCGCTTGTCCAGTCACTCCCACCTGACCAGTTAATCTGCCAGTGCTCGACTTCCCGGCCGAAGAATCGCCCTCTGTCGCGGGGCTGGCTGTCCACCGAGAGGAGAGTTCGAAAGTTGTCCCTCGTCGGGGGAAATTTATGTTTTCGAAACGTTCGCGGCGCTGAATGACGAATAGTCTGGTCGGTGGCAGGCTGTGGGAAGTGGGTTGAGGACTGGGGGGTGGACGGAAAAGCGAAACGAGAGAGAGAGAGAGAGAGAGAGGGGTGAGCATGGGAGAGAAAAGGGGCAGATTTAAATAAAAATAGAAAATCCACGCGAAGGGTGGAAGGAAAAACGACGAAAACACGCACAGGGACACAAAGTCGCGATCGAGAGTCGAAAAGAACAGGCAATTGAAGGAAAATAGAAAGTAACAAGATACAGGCAGAGGGGTGAATGTAGAATACAAAGAGGGATGAGAAATACAAGAGCAAAGTAGAAGGGAAAATACGGAAACGGAACGGAAAGATAGAAGAAGGGGAAGAAGCCAAGCAGAGTGCAGTGGCAGAAAATGGATCAAATAGAAGAAACACAGAAAGCTGGAGGAAGATTGGGGGAAAGGGGATGGTAACAATGGAGCCAGAGAAGAGCAAAGGGGTGGCAGGAGGGTGGGGTACGATTCCGTTAAAAGTTCGGACGATTAATTAATGCCACGGCACCGAGATCCACCCTCTGTCTCCCACCTCCCCATCCCACCCTCAAGAGGCCAGGGGCGTAAATTCGGTCCTCGTTACTTCGTTGAAACTCGCGCGGCCGAGAAACCGAGGTCCTGGCCAAGACGGACGTTTAGGTCCCCGTTCATTTACTTGCAAATCTGGCGGTTTGTCGTCGAATGCGTGCCGAGGATGAGGAGGGGCCGAAGTTTTCTCGGGGTTGAAACGACGAAATTGCTTGTTTCGTAACATTTATCGCCGGCGCGGGAAAGCGGCCGCGCGACGAGCAGGGAGGGGAAAATTTATGCCAGCTAAGATATGACAACTTTTCGACGGGGATTCACCCTGGCGACCACCCCTCGGCCTCTTCGCCTTCCTCTTCGAGCAACTTTCGGGTAAACAGCCCGAGCGGAGGGCGGGCCAAAGCGACTCGTTTAGCAAAAATTACATCGCGTTCTGCCAGCCACAGACAACGAAATTTCTATTTTATTCCACGCATCCAGTTGCTTCGTGGGATCATTCGCCGGGACGATTCTACCTCGACCCAGACTAGCGGCTAGCTCGCTGGATGAGGAGGATCGTGGAATTACGGTTCTCGAGATGTTAGGGGGGAAATGGATCTCGATGCTTGAACTTTCTTCGGGAAGAGAGAAGAGGAGGGAGGAGAAGAGGCACGGCTGTAGTCTTTGATAAATTTCTGTGGAAAGTCGTTTAAGTACGGTCCATTCGCGCGACATATTTTTGTCCCGACGTTTAAGTGTCTCTTTTAGCGTCGCGGAGAATGGGAGTAGAGATAGATCGCCGTGATATCTTCTATTGTGGACGGTGAGTCTTTGAACTTACGCTTTCTATGATTCGAGGGTAATTAAGGGTGAAGTATACTCCTTGTTCTGTTTAATCTGGGTTTAAGAAGATGATTTCAAAGTGACCGTGTTTTAACGTGTAACCAATGAATTTTATTCTCTACCATCGAATATACATAATTTCCTGCTACAAAACCCTCGTCTATTTAAAGAAAAATGAAAAAGCACCGCTGAAACGAACAATCGTCCAATTCCCCATTCCCCGAAGCATAATCGCTTGCATCCAGCAAACGCGCAACGTCACAATGCAGCAATTGCTTAATCAATTTCGTAATTCAGGGCAAAACTCGGAAGCACGGGGCGCGATAAGCGTTAACGAGGCTCGGAATAACGCTGCACAGGAGCAGAAGTTAAACTTGTTCGAGTCTGTTGGTCCCCGGGGCCATCAAGCCAGAACCCTACGAAATCATTCGCTTAACGAATCGCGTAGTTCCCCATTGAAACGCTTCCACGCTAGTCTTCGAGCTGTGCAACGATCAAGAGGTTTGCTCGACAGTTCCCCGGCCGATTCGAAAAATATCCAGGGCCAAGCTTCCCCCTAAAGTCTAAACTTCCCTCGAGCAACTTCCGCCAACTCCTGACTAGCAGACGATCGCTCCAACGAACCTCGACGTTCAATATTCTTAACAAGTTCTCTAGGCTTTTATTTCGCGTACCGAAAAATTTACTTCCTCCTCCACCCCCTCCCTTCGCTTCATCCCCTTTCCACCTTCCCCCTCGCGCATTCTCCCGTCGGAAAAACACCGAAGTCACGAGATGCTTTGTTCGCTGCGATCTTCGTTTCTAGTTCAAGCCGGAATACTCCGGAGACTATTCTTCAGACTTCAAAGTGTTCCTCGATATAATTTACCCTTTACCTCGTTATCTTCGAGACGCAAATATCCAGCAACGTACTAGGAAGAATCCTTGCGCCTTCTCGGGTACAAGGGACGCACCGCCACGTCGAAATTCACTTTCAACCTCGGGAATATCGATTGATAACGTTCGCCACGCGTTCTTCTTCTTGTTGCACTAAGCTGCGCGCGGAGTCGCGACATGAAAGCATTTCCCCCGCGAGGTGTTAAGAAGAGTAAGTTCCACGAATACAAACGACAAGAATTACTCCGTAACGATGTCTATCGAATTCTGGAGAATTCAAATTTCCTCCAGATGAACGTATCAGATGACTCGACCCCCGAAAAATGAAGTCTGAGAACTTTGCGTCGGGGAACGTTTCAAGAGCCCTTTTAAAACTGCCCCGAGGAGTGGTGACCGGACCAGGCAGTTCCAGCACCGCAGCGCAAACAACAACGACCCGTTGCAGCATCAAGGAACGAGATCCACCGCTTAATTCTCCAGCCGTTTAATTAACCGCCCTTTCAATTCCCGCCTCCCCCTTCATGGCGCATAATCGAAAACGATAAATCCCTGGGAATCGCTTCGCCCATCCCCCGCGAGCAAACCCTCCGCTGCGGCGCTCCCTCTCGGCGAGTCAATTTCCCAGCGTTAACCAGTCGCGGCGGCATCCGAAACTTTATTTTTATAATCTCGTGACGGGACGACGTCGTAGTCGCCGTAGCGGTGAATTTCGCGGAGATACCAGTGCCGAGCAAAACGACCTCCCCTCCCTGCATCCCTCTGTCTCCCGAATACCATAACACCGTGCGCGGAGGATCTTTTATCTCGTGGAAAAGAGCGGTGCTCGATGGCCCAGGCTCTTGCAGGCGTTCCCGCCGTGTCGTCGGCTAGGAACGAGCGCCTTAAGGTAGCCGGAAATTCGACGTGTCTAAGGTTAGCTGTCTAGCCCCGGAGGGGTGCAATAGGGTGGTTGGAGGGAAATGGTAGGAGGAAAGAAAAGTGCCGTGGAACAGCTCGCGTTTCCTCACCAGCAGTTTCTTGTGCACCGGGTCTCATGGCCAGGGGCGCGCCAAAAAGGGGTAGGGGGGATGTTTATTGCCGCGGTGCAAAAGCAGTTAGCCTGTTGGTCGTCTCTTTCCCCACCTACGAGGCTGTCCTCGTTCTGATATTTACGCACTTCTACGCCGAGGATACTGTTTCTCTGTGTAGGGTAAGTCCGTGTGAGATGGTCATAGTTTCGTTTAGAGTCTGCTACAGTCAACCCATTTGAAATAAAACAACGAAAACGATGTAGAACAAAACTTCAATCCTTTGTCTACATGTCCGTTAATATCAATAAACGAAAAATTATTATTTAATATACAAATTGTACAAATGAAAAAAGTGTCATGGCCCATATCTCCCTTAATGTCCGGGAAAGATGGTCATATGTACGTTTCAGACTAACAAGGTTATCTCAGATTCTTTCTAGTTTTCGTCCACCTTCGTTTTGCCCGCTCAAAACTTCTTTGGGCTCTTACTGTGAGTCTTCTAATCCGCATGTATGACACGCACTGTCTAACTCTGTGCAATTTTCATGGGCCCAATAACCACATGACTTACATCTTAGCCAATCTTGTTTTTTTTGGTTTCGAAATAATTTTCTCCGAATTTCAGCAAAATATCGGAAATTACATCAAATACAGCTATGGCCAGCTCTCCTGGACAGCAATTGACCATCTTTCCCTTAAAGCCCTGGTAAGATAGCCATTCCCCTTTCGCTTAGACTAACAAACGTAACTCCGAATACTTTAAGGTTAAAAACACTGGAAACAATGCACTATCGAAAATACATCTTGAAAATTAAAAATATTCAGCATAAATAACAAAGACAAGATGACCAAAATATTGATCAAACATTTTGAAGCACTAGCTTAAATTTCACAGTGTATTTACAAACCTTTAAAAACGTTCTATTCCAACACTTTCAAGTAAGAATGTTAGTTTTCTATGACACTTTGTACCCACGTCGAGGCAGCGCAATCAGGCGTTTCCTTCTAAAAAATACTGTCACTGCCCATCTCTTCCGTATGACCATCTCACCCTGACTTAACCTATAAATTGTTTTTTAAAGGGAGGATTCTTTTGGCTGTATGAGGGGCTAGTTTACGATTGGTTAACCTGGCTGGGGGATGGTTTCATTTGGAAACCTTTAGTGTATTACGTTCGTGTTCAAAAGGATGGGAAAATTCTTTTATTTAAATTGGAGGCTTTTGTGAAGATACATAGACGAATATACGAAAATATTTTTCATATCGATTGCAGCGGTCAGAGATGAGCTGGGCGTGTGATTAGAACGATCGCTGTTATTACACGTGTAATTACCCGGCTGTCTTATTAATACGCTGATCGATTGTTTGCACCAACTTCGTCGATGGATATCGAACGTCGCTCGCCACACCCCGCAGATGAAGCAACCGCGGCGGGTAAGGTTGATCTTGTTGCGTCAACGGGAATATAAATACGCGTTTTGCTAATTAATGGGAGTTGAATCGCGAGCGTTGGAGCCGATGCAAATATTGGGGCGGTTCATGGCCCACGGATAAACGGTGAAACTCGGCCAACGGATGTAATCGAACTGCCCCAATTGTTACTAATAATATTTGTCTGTTTATGATTGCCTGGCTGGTAAACAGGGCTTGGTTGCAAAGCCTCGGCCATCATTCGGCGGACAATAACAACGGGAACGGTCTATTAAACCGATCGTCAGGCCCAAAGAATTAATTCGTTCTCTATTGCTACGATCCGACTCGAATTGCGCTCGAACCACCACTGCGAATCATGCACGCGATTACGGACGCGAGGGTGGGAGATGTTTGGACGTTATCGTCGGTGTACTATTTGAAATTATAGCGAGGGATCTGTGCAAAGGTGTAAAGTGAATCCCAGTGGATGAATTTTACGAGACTTTTAATTAAACGAGAATTTGTATTAAAGAATAATCTATACTTAGTGTTCGAAATATCAATTTCGCGCTCCTCAGTGGCAGAAGAAGGAAGAAGGGTGAAAGAAGGGAAAGAAAGGGTTAACCCTTTTCAGGGTTGAAGAACACTCAGAATTTATAAGGATTTGAATTTAGGTATATGGAGTATAGAGATTTCTAGAGTATCATTTAAGATTGCAAAGAGTGTGTTCTACGCTACTCGCACTCCCCTAATATTTTCGCATGACAAACCCTATACCATCTTTACACCCCACTGCGTCAACGCTTCTAAGCGGCTCTGTCGCGAATCAGGACGAGTAATTTCGTGAGTAACCAAGGGGATGCCAGTGGAAAAACAATTCCTCGAGTAACTTTTAATAGAAAGCTGGCCCTCCCACCCTCTGCCCCTAAGTTCCCGCCGCTGACACGTCATTAAAGAAAGAACATTTCTCTCCCACCTAAGGGGGGATGGTGGACGGCGAAGGGAAAATGGGAGGCAGCGTCGCGTTCGCGAAAATTATGCCGCCCACCTTCGACTCTAACGCGATCTCGTTTTCTGCGCGAATGGAAAGCCAGGCGGGGTTCGGGAAAGGGGGGAAAAACGGTAGGAAAGAGCTTGTCGTGTCGCGAATCGCCTCCCCGCGGAGGAGACGAGCCCAATGAACCGAGGGCAGCGGCGAAACAGCTGGAAAATTATGTTTCTTTTCGGGGGTAATCTTGTTTTCGCGCGGTGGAGGGAATCGTAAAAGTAAAGGAGGGAAGAAAGAGTAAAGTATTCCGGGAAATTAGATTCGAATACATTGTTGAACGCATAGGTTCACCTATTGTAGGTGTTTCGATTTCGACCGCGGTGCTGTGGGTGTTTGTTTTTTGATCTTACGGAATGTGATGTGGGACGTGAGTAGGTAGTGAAGATGTTGCTTCTTCGTGATTAATATAGCACTTACTAAGAGTAAAAGAAAAATTAAAGAAGCCTCCAAAACCTTAATAATAAGCTACTCACTGCGCCATAATCATCCTAGTATCTCTTAATAACTTTCTAGATAAAGCCACACCATCCACAAAAATTGATCGAGCCCAAGGAAAATGAAGAATTCAAGGATCCAGAAATCCATTCGCAAGAGTGCGCGAAGAAACGTTCCCTCGACGAAGGAGCCCGCGAAAATTCACCTGTCCTCGAGAGCTTGGCGTATTTTCCCGAGTCGCGAGGAGCCGGACGAAAAGAAACACCGAGTTCGAACAAAAAGGCTCGCGAGACAATGGCTTTCCGCGAGGTCTCCTTATCAATGCATCAAGCAGGGCTGGCAACGGAATTACTTGAACTTTTTTAGACTTTTCTTCGCGGTGGCCAGCGGACAATAGGGCTGCCAGCGACGGTACACGTGAATGCTAAATTTAAAAAGTAAGCTCCTGCCGTGGCCGGGGGAGGGGGAGGAGCAAATTTATGGCCAGGCCGAGTACAAGTTTACAATTACACGGAAGAACGGGGACGGGGAATCCGCGTCTTAATCCCCTTTTTATCTCTCCACCCACCCCCACACACCCCTCCCCGTGACCCGCTGCTCTGGTATCTACGACCCTTCGGGGGAAATCTAGGCGCCCCGGCAGATATACGTAGATACGAAACGAGCAACGATCGCAGATACGAAAATCGGGTCCCGAGATTAGGGGAAGATGCATCTTCCGTTGCATGGAAATTTATCCAGCAAGCTTTGTCGATTTTTGGAGACGACGAGGAACACTGGAGACGTGAAACCTATATAATCTACACTCTGTAGGTATTTTAGGTGAGTAACGTGTGGCAAGTGGATCTGTATCGTCGTAAGACTTGTGGGGAATGTACAAAGGAGATCAACACTACCGATTTCTAGAAGAACAGAATCTTACATGAGCAACGGGAGAAACAGAGTAAGAAAATAAATTCTTGCCTAAGATGGCAGCTTAAAAGTAATACCACGGTAGGACGAATGGTTAACAGGTGCCAGAACGCGCTACATGCTCCTTTCGGATCCCGAAGATAAGGAAACTCGAATGCAGCCGAGGGAATTCGGTCGAGGATTACAGGACACGTTCTCGCTTCAACGTGGATAGAGGGAGACCGTGAAAAACGAGGGGACTGTAATTCCGCGATCTATCGCGAACACTTGGCAATCACAATTTCAAAGTTATCAAGCGTCCAAAGTGATCCATACGATAGGAAATCCCAATATTTATACCTACGTGACAAGCGCGGCGGAAGCACAGATAGAAAGCCCCCCGCGCCCGTCCACCGATCGCGACCCCTTTCCATCAGCCTCGAAATTCCAAGTTTATAGTGTACGTCGTCATTCGGCAACATCTGCGGGGACGCACGTGCCGTCGCTCCAAATTTACTCGAGCGGCCAGCATCCTTCGAATTACTGTCCTACCGTGCCAGATAACTTTATTACAATTGAAATTAGCGGGTTGCCGAGTGAGTGAGACCCAGCCCCCCTCTCCTCCCCCCGGATGGTCAGAGAGGGCTTTAAATAATTAACACAAAGCTTTGAATATCGCGCACCGTCGACCCCGAGCCAGTTAACACGCTTCCGCGAGGAAAAAGTCTAACAAGCTTGGCGAGCAACGAATCACGCGTCCAACGTTAATCTTCAGCGCTGACGCCCTGTCGGCTCGCGACTGAAACGGCGGTGGAAGATCGAAAGTGGATGTTTAATCGAGAAGTTTCCGCTCCGCTTTTAAACGACCCATTATTTAACGGCGCCGTGGGCGAGGCAAGGCTAGGCTCGATATTTAAAAAAAAAGCATCCGAACGTGACCGGACTGATAAAAGCGGGAATTAACGCGGAATGGAAAACTTCCAGCCGCTTTAATTACGTTTCGCGAGTTAAGCTGGTCCTTCGCGGTTAGGTCCCACCCCCTCCTTCTTAGGGGTATCCCAACGGGGCCACTTCGGTAACGGCGACTAATTGCTGGGAAAGAGGAGCTCGGATCGCGATATCTCGCGGCTGATAAGAATTCATGGCGTTTCGAGACCACCCTGGGCGAGAACAATTTATGGAATTAATTACCGAGGGCTATTACTCTCGGCGAAATTGAATGTAATTCATTCGTCCCCTGTTTCCATTATTTTTCCAAGAATTTATACGGGGTTGAAGGTTGTGCTTTACAATTTTCAATGGCTTTTAAACGACCGAACAACCTGAGTAGCTACACGATTCGGTAGACCGCGGCATGGACTGCTATGTGTGCCGAGTAAGTTCCAGCCGATATTATCTACTATGAGGGTAAATTCATGTTAATCGGCTTCTCCAGCCGGATGAAAAGGTATATGGACGGGGCACATGGAGTTTTAAGCGGTGCCGCGGAATCGTGGGCGTATAGCCTCTCCGAGGGGATAATATTGCGAGTGCAGTGGATGGGTGAACAAAAATCAGGCGGGGTAAATCAAAAGCACGGCTGAAAAACTCGTATCGGTTTATTAAACCGCCCCGGGACATTTTCGCGTACTGATTACACGCCAATGGGATTATTCACGACCTCCGTTTCCTTTTTTCCCCCGAACCCTCCGCCCCGGAACAGCCCCACACAAGCGGAACGGTGAAACGTGTACGGGGCCACGATCGACGCGAAATTGGTCCGATGCCAGATCGAGCTTAAAGCTTTTCTACTGTCCGCTGCAAATAATACGCCAGCAACTGCGCTGGCTGCCGGGACACTTGGTCAGATATGTATTTGAAAAATCGCTAACGCCCGATACGTAAGAAGATATTCACCGTTATTCTACCCCTGGGTGGTTCTGCGCTTCTCCATTTACCGAGGCTTATAGTGGACGCGAGAAATGGACGGACCACCAGCCTGGTCGAGAAACTGATATCCACTGAGCTGATTATGGGAGATGGTAATTGGTCTGATAAGGCGTGGAAAGTTGGTATGCTTGAGTAATAATCAGCTAACAGTTATTTATAAGTGTAATTTCGACCGGAATTATTAATAGTAGGTATATGGTTTCGGCGCAATGGTTCGGTCACTTTAAAAACATTGACAATCAAAAAGCTATTTTGCAATTAATTCAATGATTTATATAAATTTCCAACGTTTCGGTCTTAATCTAGACCATTATCAAGGAAAGCTTCATGTAAAGACGCGAAAACTCCGAGAGCTATTGAAAATAATAAATCGTAACGCTTGAAAACGAACGTGCGACACTCGAGTCGGTTGGAAGATGACTGACAAGGGGACCTTCAGGCTTGGCAATTTCAGAAAATGTTGATACTTAGTGTACGTGAAGGTCTTTACTCGGACATTAATTTCCCAAAGCACTAAGACGCGCTTTTCAGCCAAATTCGAGGAAATCGACTTTGAAAAATTGTGAGTTCCCTCGAGCTCGAGGGGCACGCGCCTACGATGCACGCGTATTTAGATGAAATTCAAAGTCCATTTTCTCGAAAACGAAGTCTTTACCGCAATTTTGTCACTTTTGAATTTCGTCTTATTGTTGCATGTATAGTCGGACCCCTAGAGTATTGACTATAGGTAAAGGAACACCCTATATATAAGGGAATTCAGAATTTTTCAAAGTTGATTTTCTCGAATTTGGCTGAGAAGCGCGTCTTACAGCTTTGAGAAATTAAGGTAAATGTCCCAATGGCGAAACACTTAAGGAAGCAGTTGAGATGATTGCAATTTCTTTTATATTTAAATAGTATAAAATTATAACTAAATATAATTATTCAAAAGCGTAAAATTTCTACTTTCACATAACGTAACAAGAATCTACATTTGTTAAAGCAAAAGTTTTAAATTAATTAAAACATGAAACTGTTCATATGGCCCAGTAATTAAATGAAATTCATAGCCTGTCCCAGTCATTAATTAACAGTCTCCCAATGATTGAATATGTATTTAATTTAACTATTTCTATCAGTTAATGAAAATAAATCAATATGGTAATATTTTGGGGTAATAAAAACATTTTATTTATAATAAATTTGTGTTAAATTTTCGGCATGAAAAAATGATTAAAAGTATATTATAAAATTTTAGGTTATGTTAATATTGTGACGAGGTTAAGATTAATTATCCTAATAATTCTTAAACTGTATTATATTTTTGTTTAGTTATTATTAACGTAAACATATAGGATACAAAAAAATACTTTGGTACAATAAATGTTAATAATTTTAAAACTTCACTGAATACTGGCGTCCGTATCAGTGTTTACATAACCATTAAACACGCGTTTAATAACTGGTCCGTGTCATGGTATCGTGTACTAGTGGATAAACGCAACAATTTCAATATTAAAAACCAAAAATTATTAAAAGATCCAATTAATTTTCAATTCTTGAATGTATAATAAATCCAAAACAACTGTATAATTTCAAAAATTATAATATAATAATTAATTACAACCTTAACAAAAATATTCTCTCGCTTGCTTGAGCCCATTAGGTAAGACGCGAGATTGAGACTGTTGAAGCTTTAATGTACAATAGTATTTTTGTATGATATAATTATTCAGTTATGTAAGCTTATAATTGTATCTATATAAAGCTAATAGATTTAGCATTTATATTTCGAACAGTTTAAACGTTGCAAATTAGTAAAACTGTTATTATTAATAAAATTTCTTCTCAATTTTTAATTATTGGGCCATGTTTAAGGACTGGGACATTTACCTTAATGTCCGCGTGAAGACCTTCACGTACACTAAATATCGACATTTTCTGAAATTGCCAAACCTGAAGGTCCCCTTGTGAGGTAAATAGTAGGCAACCCCGAAACATCTAGAAGGTGAACAGAGGTATGGCTAGAACAATGTACAGAATTGAGAATTGGCTTTGATGTAGGAAACACTGAAAGTGTATACTTGGAAAAATAAGTAATGATGAGTAATGAATTGGAAATTAAGTAGAACGAGTCTGATTTGGAATAGGAAGCTGCGGTGAAATTTTAGACTCTCCTGGAGCAGAAATGATGGCGATAGAGTGGGATTAGAAAATTGTTTTTCCGTGGCATAGTCGTTGCGAAGAGAAATGTTTAACTGTGGTAGCTATCTGGTCCATTGCGCGCTGCTAGAGGAAAGAAGGGTAGAAGGCTCTCTCGTTAAGAAGACAGAAACCGTAGAAAAGTGTATTTTTCTTTTGGATTCGTTTGTCGTAACCGCGGAACGGAATGATATCGTAATTCTTCGGGAGATCGCGAAAAAATAATCCCACGGTTTCCTATCTGGCATCGCGAGATAAAACCGCGGTCTGGGATTGGAGCCGATCCAAATCTTCGTATAAATATTACCGTTTCCCGTTGATCATATCGCGGAATGTTAATTTGCGGGGAGGGTAAAAATGGACGGCTGTCGAACCCCGTTCCTCCGTTTTCGCCCGCCGAGGAATAGATGCTGGGTACTGATAAGGCTTCAACGAGTGCTCCGAGTCTGAATTGCTTCTAGTAAAAATCTCTCTGTGTGTCATCTGTGTGCTCGAATCAACCACCTCTGCTTATTTCCCTCTAACTACTTTCAGTTCTACGTACTGCGACTGAGATAATTATCCTTACAATAGGATGAAAAAATGGGTAACTCAAGGAAACGCTGGCCCTCGAGCGATTTAAATATTTCGAAGTTCTTTCGTGAAACTAGTGGACCTCCAAGTAGGGAATACAGAAAGCACACTTCAATTGAACGAATTTCGTTTCGAAATCCCAATTCTACTTAGAAACGGAGGAAACCATTTAGGGGACAATGATATCCTAAAGGAACTGAGGTGAAATTCTAATGAAATATCGTTCATCGATATCGCAATCAACACGTAACAAATTCGTGCAGTCGATGGATGAAAGAAACGAAAGCGACCACGAAGATCATCGTCGGCCAGACGATGCACACTGGTACATAATGACATTTTTTGTTCAAATCACCCTACAGATCGTAAATTTTCAGTAAACTTGACGATTATTTTCTTAATTCTTCGCAATTAAATTCTCTATCGACCTGTCTGGTAGAAATTTTAAATTTCGTTGCTAAATTTTTTATATTTAGCGAAATATAGAGCACTTGTAGGAGATCAGTATCTGTAACCTTTTTTTGCCACCGGTTCCGAATTTAAAGTCAGATTTTCGAAATTGAAGAGAGCGAATCCATTATGTCGAATATAGTTGACTTTTCTGATTCAATATTGATTAGCAAGATTTTTAATGTTTCATATTTTTAGACACGTATACAAATATAAAATCAAAGACTTGCTTCCAGAAGCACAAATCTTGCTCCTGAAACAAAATTGTACATAATAAAATCGGATTTCTAAAGGCAATTAGGATAAAAGATTAAGTACATCAGGTCTTCTAAAGATATCAAACATTAAAAATCTTGCTCATGAATATTGAATGAGAAAAGTCAACACTAAGAAGGGGTACGAACACAAACGAACACGCTTAAATATGCAAAATCACGTACACATTTATGAGATGCCTAAAAATTTAGAAAAAGACGAATGTCGATCTGCCATTTCAAATTTTACAATTTGATCTACAGTATTAGATTTATGGTACAAATTAAAATATTGATGTATATAATAATTACCTCATGTACGTACTCAGCGTCTCCGAATATTTATACGCACTAAGTTTTTTCCGAATAAGCCCATTTTCTAAAATTTCGCTTCAACATATTTGGATTCGCAATCTTGAATTTCGAAAATCTGGCTTTAAATTAGGCACCGGCCGCCAGAAAAGCCCACAGATACTAATCTTCTAAAACAGCTGCATATTTAGCTAAATATACAAAAATCGGCAACGAAATTTAAAATTCCGATCGGACAAATCGATAGAGAATTTAATTATGAAGAATTTAAAAAACAATCGTCGAGTTCGCTAAAAAATTACGACCTGTAGGGTGATTTGAATAAAAAATGTCATTTTGTACCACTGTGCGATGGCCACAATGCTAACGGGGGTTTCAACGAAGCGAGCATTTTCAACGGGGGCGAATCGCATTTCTGCCCGACGTATTTGCGACTTTCTTTTCCACCCCCCCCCCCCCCGTATGTCTCTGGTGACAATGGACGGGGACAACGAACAAAGGATCCTACGGGGGTGAAAAAGCAGTCCGTCTCTCACTGGTAACAAGACGCTCGCCCCTTTGACCCCCCTCCATTATGGGAGACAAAACAACTTTTGGTGCTTCAGTATCAATTGGAAATCGATGGGAGCCAGCGAGTCCTTTCATTTCTCTAATTTCGAGCTCTACGTGGCGTCCCGTGCTTCCTACGCGAGGAGGCTAGTCTTTGCCCTCGCGCACACGAAGGGAAAATAAGTCCTGGGTCCAGAGAAATTTAATTAGCGTGTGCCTCTTTGCTGCAAAGAGGTTGCGAGAGGGAGAGCTTTAGGAGGAGCAACTTATTCTCAGATGAATTGAAAAGAATACTATTGGTAGTTGAAAACACTCCAAGTCCTTGGATCTTTTTATAGGTTAATGGGAATAATTGATGGAAACATTACAAGGTTTTATAGAGTAGAAAAGTTATGGAGGGGGTGTAAAGGCAAATTACACAAACACCCCGCAATTCGCGAAATGTTGGAAAATTTCATGGAAAATTCTTGCGCAGCCATTCATACTACAATTTTCAAAGTTCAGGGGGAACTTTTTAATCGTTCACGAACCGCCTGTTTTCGATAGGATACTGTGTATCGCGATATTATAAAATCGCGATGCAATTCGCCCGGCGTGAAATCGTTTAATAAACGACGTCAACCCTCTGGGTATTGATGAATTTCGGGGGCGGACATCGTTCGCAATTTTTCACCCCCCCCCCCCCCCCAAACCGGGGCGACACGCGAATGTTTCGCATACTGCGAATCCACGCTCCGTTTCGTAAACACGCGAAATTTATCGGTCAGTTTTTTTCGCCGGCGTTTGTGCATCCATGCGGAACCTTACTCTATCCAGTTCAATATTAAATGTGCCCCTCTAGGAGCATATATTCCCCGAAACGATCCTCTCACCACCCTGCTCACGCTTGTCCCCACTCCCCCCCCCCCTGAATCGTCCAATGAATTACGAATTTCTAAAACTTCTATCCTAATGCACCCTGCTTCTACCCCAAAGTACTCCAGAATACGTGGAAGAGTCGTGGATGAAATACGCGAATATTCGACCGGTTTCTTCGGCGCCTCCGTGTTTGAGCAACGGATCCCTTTGAACGGGCGGATGGAAAACAAAGGCGAGGCTAGCACGGAAGCACGGCACGGCTATTCCAAAGGGAAATATTTAGACTGGCGCGTGTCTTCGCGGTGGCAACCTTGAAACGGGGACGCTCAAACACGCGGAAGTCGACCGTGTCCGGGAGCTATCGTTGGACTGGTATTTAGGAAGATGCTTTGGATAGGCGACGTAAAAATATACGTTACGAAAACGCGCGTTTACGTGGCTGTAGTGCTACCAGTGGCGGTCGAATTATATATTCTGCTCTCGAAATAATTAGACGGGCAGTTGCTCGAATCAGTTTACTGCTCGATAAGCTACCAAATAACGCGATATTAGCTGGAGTTTTGTAGATAGTTTGGTAGATAGAGGATAATTGCAATTACTATGAGATTTTTATAGCAGCAAATTGGCTGAATTCTGGCCCATTACATCTCCTGGTATAATTAGGCTCGTGGCACTCTATCACTTTTCTTATTTTTTGTTAATTGCATGCAAAGGGGAATGTAATAAAGATTTATTATTATAACACTGGTACATTTTAAATAGATACTATTTAGTTGATAGCAATGGATATTAAAAGTTAAAAAGAATTGATAAAATACTACATGTAATACTGAGTAGTTTGTACTAGCTAGGTTTCAATAAATCCTTTAATTAAAGGGTCTCCTTACTTTGACGGTCTGAAAAGGAGCGCAATATTTGGGATTTTTTTACGAGACACCCTCAAATTATATTAATTAAAAACTTTATGCCTGTATTTATACATATTTAGGGAATGTTTTAAAAGAAATTTAATTTAAACAAAAACGGAACCTAAAACATTAAACGCGTTTTTCTCAAAACGATGTTTTTTGAATTGGTTAGCATGATATCTCAAAAACCAATCACCCGATTTACTAGATGTCCAACTCCCGTTGTTACTAAACCTAAATCGGTTTTCGAAAAATTAGACTTTTGCAACTTAAAAAACCAACGAATTTTTTGCAGAAATCGATGTCTGTTTCAGACGCTCTTTCAAATTTTCTATTTCAGACAGCTACAACCGCTGATTAAATGCTAACAATGCACATATGGTTTTTGTAAGGCGCTCTATTTGAAGCACTATGACTCCGGATATAACCACTATTTTTTTTCGTATTGCGCAAAGATTGGCAAATGAAGCCACAAAGTTGGAAGTAAATATATTTAATGGTTTTGTTTTAAAAAATTCCCCAAGTTCGCATCATTTTTCGTCCGTGAAGTTAGGAAGACTCTTCAATCCAAATTAAAATACTGCAGGACTGCTAATAATATAGAAATCCTGCAAAATTCGGATGAAATGAAACTACAGAATTTGCCTAGAAAGGGTAGAACATCGAGTTTAAAACCATTTTTGCTCGTATTACAAGAAATTAGCCGCGGGATTTTCATTGACGGGAAATATCGAACAAAAAACGCTGCCGTGAAAAGCGCGATTTGAAAGAGACGAGATTCGACGAAAGAGCTTTTAATCTAACCGAAAATCGGGCCAAAAAATCGCGAGAGTGCATTCGGCTCGAAGATAACGACCGCTTTCATCGTAACTTGATAAACGGCGCACTCTGCCGCCGTGCCCCCCACCCCCCCTAACCCGATCTTGGAAAAGTAAAAGCAGAGCGAACCACTTGACCGATGGTTGACACAGCTGCACCACTTGAGAAACATTCGTTTCCATTAGTGCCCGGTGCACCGCGACGCCGGTTAAAGGCGACAGACTCGCATTAAAATCATCAAGAAGCATCTAATCAACGATATTGCTCGTCCAGCCCATTTAGGAGGGAAGTTCAAACTGCGGCCATGCGTCTTTTTTTTGGCGCCTTTGGCGTCCCTTTGCATACCTTTGAGTGGGTACCCATCCCTCGATCTATCAGTATATCTGACAATAGTAATAATAAACGACATCGCCTGTCAAAAACGAACATTTCCGAAGGGCACAGCATTCTCAGTACACGATCTACTTACGAGCTGTATCCTGTCAATTTTACCGCTACTGGGGCCACTCGCTAGCCAACAACCTTCGCGGCCAACGATCGCGCGCGTACCCTTCCCACGCTTCGTTGCAACAGTCGTTGACGCTGGCGAATTGATGAAATCGCGGGAATTGGCACGTACGGAGGAGGATAAATAATACGCTGCGATCTTACCTTGTTTGTCCAGTCGGCGATCAGTCACTCCATAGTCCCTCGAACGGCGGCGGGTTCTGGCCACTCGGATCCTGCTGGTGTCCACCGGTCTGGATCCTCGGATTCGGCGTCCACGGGTCTTCCGGGCGCAGAACACAAGCACTGTATTTTAAACTCGTACTGTAGAAGACGCGGGGACGAGTGATACGCGACGAGGCATTCGCGATGGAACTTGCTGCTTGACGTCCGCGCGTGCACTGACTTCTGTTCACTCGCGCCAGCTCGCAGTCCATCCACCTTGGAGGAGCGTAGACTCGTCGCGCCGCCGTTACCATGACGACGGGTCAACAGCACGCGCTGCGCGCGCAGCGAAGACACCGTCACCTTGGAACTTCGCGGCGTGCGCGCGACGAGGATACCGAGAACCGAGAGTGCTCTCTCTTTCTACGCCAGGCGAGTTAAGTCGCGAAATTGTTACACAGCCGCCTGAAAAATTAATAACAACGCCTGTTAACGCGAGGCAAACGATCACTTGGCGGAACGTTTACTTGGCGCAACAGCGGCTTTATCACCGGCACGAAGGCAAAAATGAAGCGTCGAGCGGCAAGAATTTTCGACACTACGTAGACACAGCTACTGAGCTGGTCCGGTGATGATATGACAACAAAATAGTGTTATTGACTTGACCGGAAGGTGGAGCCCATCGCACTTGCCGCCAGAAGCTTCGTTGCATCGACGCGAACGCTCCCTGAAGGCACGCGAGTGACGTCACGTTTAAATTTTGTGTGCGTACATCGGTGGCATTAGTCGAAAGTGAGTGGCGGGGCCGGTACCCGCAGTCGGTGTGCCAGAAGTGGCGGGGCGCCGATAGTTTTCTCGCGGATTCCTGATTTCCGTACCCTAGTTACGTTATTACCGCGACAGTGCCGAGTGTTAATAACGATTGTGGTGCGAAAGGAGCGTCGAACACCTTCGGGATCCAGCGAATAAGCTGATGCTGCAGAATGGTATCCGTGAATACGTAAGCTTCCCGCCAAAGCGACAGATTCTCCTGCGATCAGCGTGTTCCAGGGACGACGTTCCCTAACCTCTCATCCGGCGGATCCTCAAGCAAGGCCAGCACGCCCCGGATAAATTATAAGGTAAGAGACGAAGTTTGCACGTTGGAAATTTAATCTTAACGGGAATGGGATTCCCGCGACGATGTGACCAGACTAATGACACACTGTTACTAGTCCATTCGGTAGTATTAGTAACTTTCCTGAGAAACGCGAAACATAAATATGAATTGACAGACATATCTGCATCTAATGATTTAGGTTAGAGGTTACGGTGGGAGATGTAGCTTCGTACGTCTGGTCACGTGATCTACAGTAGCGGTAAAAAGAAAATTCAAATAAATAATAAATTTTTACCTACCATGCTGGGATTATTAGTTTGTTCGGAGGAAACATGTTTCTACGCAATGTAAATGGAGATACTATTATTTCTTCTCAAATTCTAGTACATTTCTTATCGTTCACTGTTTAAACTTTCGTTTGGCCATCATTGTATTATATATTTAGCTCCTTTTCAAATTCAACACGACGAGCTTGCCGTTCGAATTATGAATGCAGACTTTTAGGAGAGTGAAACGACTTTCCCATAGTGTCACTGATCTTATTAATTATTAACGCTGAATCGTGGCTGTCACGTTGGCCGAAATTGAAACGCCCCCGTTGCAATATTGAATAAAGTGGGAGCCATTTCGCGCGCCGCAATTAACCGATGATGAAGTAACTTCACCCTAGGAGGTGTGCATTTATATTTATTATCCCCCAGAGGGGAGTTAAGCGTCCGAGTGCAAGTTGCGCCGTGTCTGCTCTTCCTACTGACCCTGCCTCCTCTGAAATTAACATTTCTACGGGCACATGGTGTCTTCCGGGCGCAGATGAAACCTGGATATGGTATTAATTAAATCTCGTTATTAGCGTTTACCAGCGCGGCGTACGGCTGTCTTTAACCCACTACAAATCCGTGGGAAATGAAAAGTTACGTTTATTGGATTCACTACTGGAGCTTTTACGGCAAAAGCTTACATTTAGATTGCTTTAGAAACGTTTGAAAACCTTCCTTCGTTTATTAAAATTCATCATTTCGCAGATAGTACTAAAGCTAGCTTATGAGGAGAGTTTTAGCGGGAATTTTTACATTAAGGGCTTGAAATCGCGAAGGGGCAACTTTTTTTTCAATCGCATTGCTAAAAGCATGAAATATACTGCGGATTTCATTATTTGTAACCCACATTTTCATGTTCCCTTCAATTTTCTTTGCCGCGTCAGCTATTTTCCAAAGCTATCGTACTTTTCGAAATATATCCCTGCTCGGATGAAAACGGTCGACGAGAATACGAGAGACGCGGGCAAAAGTGTCCCTTTTTTGTTCCTTTTACTTCGTCCCCCGATTCGAAATGAGTCGTGCTTAATTCTGACGTTAATTAATCTTCGGAGCGAAGCTCCCTTGGATTCAGGGAGAATCCCTACTTTTTTCGACAGGATAACTCAGTCCCCTTTAAATAATTCGAGCCAGGGGAAATAATCAAGTTTCGTGGAAAAAGCACCAGGCCCTGGAGGCCTGTTTATTAAAGGTAGCACACGTACATTTATATTTTTTAAACAACAGAGAGCTTAATGCGCTCTTTATCTTTAATGCCCATTATAGACTGATGTGCACATAAAGGTTTTAATATTTATCAAAGCTGAATGGGCATTCACTTTAATGTAACAACATACAATAACGTGATGGAGGTGCTATGTTACCGATATTTAATATCCCCTCTTCTTTGCGGTGCATTATACGGCAATCCCATTTCTCGGGACGTTTTGTTCATTTTTCGACAAGGCCGTCATTAATTATTTATGACACTCTGAACAGAGAAAACAAGGTGTTTCGGCAATATTAATAAATAGTATATAATTAGTCGGATTATCTCCTGTTAGCTCGTCGGAAATGGATTATTTGACGTTACCCTCCACGAATTTACAGCGGTTTCGTGTTTAACTTATATCTTTGACAGCACTCCAAATACTCGATTATTTAAAATTGAATTGAAATAAATTCACATTCGCGCGTATGCAACGTGCAACTCAGAACACAATCGAAACACCTTTCTGCATTTGGAAGCACAGCGTAAATCTCCACACGCCGAGGCAATCCCGTCTGCTAGAATATCCCAATTGCCTCCTTCAGTTCCAAAGTAATAAACCCTAATCCTAGCCATTCGAAGTAGCCAGCTGTTCTAAAAGTTTGAATTCTCTTTTAGTAGCCCCAAATAGTAAACCCGCTTCAATTTCTCCTAATTCTCGAATAGTTCCTCGTGTGCATCCCAATTTACCATTCCCAAAAGCACTGCACGAAGCTTTCGAAAAAAAAGAGGACACCAGCCAAAGGCCGAGCAGCCTGGAATATAGCGCGACACAGGCATAATCGAACGCCAACACGAACAAAAGGCGAAAGCGCGGGATTTTTTACGAGCCCCGTCGAAAAAATGCACTCCGGCCACGGCGTATCGCGGCGACGACGACGTGAAAAGTGGCCGAAACATTTTACTGATTTTCACGGGCCGCGTAACGCGTCGCCCTTCTCTTTTTTCATCCCTTTCCGTTCGGAAAATACATATGTCGTACATATACGCGCGAAGAGGGATCGTGCATTTTACAGGGGCGAGCCGCTCGCTCGATGGACACGTGACCCCGGCCCCCTAATCAAATGAAAATTACTTTTCATCGCGTAACCGGCTTCATCGCGGGAAATTCAACGAATTAAAGGCAGATCACGCTGGGAATTACACGCGGCCGCGTATCAGCCAGTATCAAGTTTCAATAGCCCGGATGGAATCGTGAATTCTCTGATCGGGACCCGCTCGATAATCGCCAGACTCCGAAACCGACCGATTGCCAGGCGGAAAATTGCGAAATATACTGACGAGGAACCGTTAAATGTAGGAAAACCAAGGGTTGTTTACAATTTTCGAATTGGATTTGTTACCAGTTGCTAGCGGAGCGACTCGATGGCATTAGGCAGAATTAAAACTGTACCTCGTTGGATATTCCACGCGTTTTAATCGAGTCCCGTTAAATGCATCCGAG
Source organism: Andrena marginata (assembly GCA_963932335.1). Classification (NCBI taxonomy): domain Eukaryota; kingdom Metazoa; phylum Arthropoda; class Insecta; order Hymenoptera; family Andrenidae; genus Andrena; species Andrena marginata. The sequence continues at coordinate 11,679,552 of OZ010660.1, forward strand.
TTTTTCGTTTAACAAACCACAGATTGGGGGGAATTTCGATGGGACTTTAAGGGATGCAGGTAGCGAACTGTCTCTCGACTTTTATCCAGAAGAATATAGTAGACATTTGCTCTTATTTTTCTGAACCCATTTTGTAGTGCGATTTTAATTAAAAATTTAAAACCGAAATTTAAAAATATTCACTTTTTGGGGATCAGTTTTTAAAAGTAAGCGATTTTTTTCTCAAAAGCGGAACTGCCCCTGTCGCCCCCACCCTCTTCCGGACGCCCATGGCTAAAAGTTTCAAACTCTAGTATTAGGTATATGATCCACGCTTTGAATACGATAAGTCAAATCCTCGGTAGGTACATCCGGACGACCGAAAACTGGGCCCTGATACTCGTGAATTAATCGTACCGTAAGTTTTTGCCAACGCGGCGACTACTCGAACCTGCCCCAGAAGCAAATTAAACGAGCTTTCGAACTGCCAGTTTGTATTCAACGGTCTGAAAAGTTGGAGGATTCGCGAGGCCGGGGAAGAAAACGGTTTCGGCTGGTATTTTGAGCTGGCAATGGTACCGGTATAATTAATTTTGCGGTGGAATTGCGCGACGGGGTTGAAAGGAAGGCAAGAAGAGGAGCGAGGAAGTAACAAGCGCGAGGAAAATAAGAGAATCGCCCGTTGAATATTTTTTCCGCCTATTTTCCCGCCGCGGGAAAGTCTCTCGAAGAAGAGGAGCTGCGGCAGCTTGAGCTCCCCGGAAATGCGCGCAAAAGGGGCGAACGGGGAACGGAAGTTGGGCTGGGGAGGGACTCCGGGGCGGAATACGCCGCTGAATTATACGCGTCGTGGAAATTAATAAGAGAAACGAAGTAAACACGTGCCACTGTAATATGCTGAAGAGGCATAATTAATTCAAGACTCTACTCCGTGGATGCTGCTTGTTCGTGGATCATCGGATTGGAGATGAGAGCCACGTGGCTGGGAATTTTCAGTGACTTAGGGACCTTCCATTATGAATTTTGGAGAAATAAATGGGAGCTTCTGAATATATGCAAAATTTTTAAGTACTTTGGGCGATTTTGTGCACAGCAGGTGGGAATGTTGGGAATATTCGCCAGCGTGGCTTAAATTTTTAGGAAATTTTGAAGGAAATTTGAGCCGAAGCTTCTGGGAACACTTTGAGCCATGTTGAGTTTATGAAATACGGAATTTTCAAGGGATTAAAAGTGGACCTTACATTTTCGTCACTTTTCCAGATTTTTTGATGTTATGAATAATATTATTATCATTATTATTATTATTCTCAAGTCTTTATTACTTGGAGCATACGAAGAATAGTAATATATGAAGAATAGCGAAGTAAAAGGCGAGGCTGCAGTACAATACTGTTAGAAGCCTAACCGTAAATAAATAACTAAATCTAAAACTAAGGAAGAAAAGTAAATACAGAAAAATTAGGAGAAAATGTATTAAGAGAAATTTTTTATTATTATTCTGGCGCATTAAGATAGAAAATCATAAACGTAGATGGACAGACAGGGACGAGACAAGGAAAAGAAGAAATATAAAGGTAACTTAGAAACAGTCTAGGAATATATATCGTCGAGCGTTGCATTTAAAATCAGGAAACGAATTTAGCCCTCGAATATCAGCTTGAAGGGAATTATAATAGTGAGCAGGAATATAGGCGAAAGAGGATTCAAATTTAGATGTCAAGTGTGCCAGTATGAAAAGGAGATTTTGATGCCGAGTAGAAAGAGAAGTAGGCCCATGGTAAGAAAGGTATTGGACGACATTGAAACAGCACGATAAATTAGCGCATGGTAATGATACATTTTCATGGGAGGCTTCAGTTTTTTTAAACGGCATCCTTTTTTCCCAAGGATGCTTATATCTTTTTATCCGGTGTATCGATGTGATATATACGAGGGAACGGGGTCGCATAAATCTAGTTAAATCCGCGGCTGAATCGTGTGCCCGGCGAGCTATGAAAACACATATTTGCGTCGCGATGCAAGTACATTCGGGGTTTATCGAAATCCGAGCAACAGAAATGTGTAACACAAAACCTATTCAGAAACCACGGCCTTTTATGTAGTCGCGCGTCATTTGCATACACGCTTTTGCAAGCTTCGGCCTTTCTGCGGATACCAACGATGCCTCCTTTACGGGGCAAAGAAAGCGAAGGGCACGTATTAAATCCGATACAAATGCAGAATGTAACGTTGACAAATAACGATACGAATACGCGGAGGCTGATGCTATTTGGCAAAAAAAGTCTGTGCAAAAATAATGAGATGGGGATCGTTACTAAGGTAAATGTCCCAATGGCGAAACAGTTAAGGAAGCAGTTGAGATGATTGCAATTTCTTTTATATTTAAATAGTATAAAATTATAACTAAATATAATTATTCAAAAGCGTAAAATTTCTACTTTCACATAACGTAACAAGAATCTACATTTGTTAAAGCAAAAGTTTTAAATTAATTAAAACATGAAACTGTTCATATGGCCCAGTAATTAAATGAAATTCATAGCCTGTCCCAGTCATTAATTAACAGTCTCCCAATGATTGAATATGTATTTAATTTAACTATTTCTATCAGTTAATGAAAATAAATCAATATGGTAATATTTTGGGGTAATAAAAACATTTTATTTATAATAAATTTGTGTTAAATTTTCGGCATGAAAAAATGATTAAAAGTATATTATAAAATTTTAGGTTATGTTAATATTGTGACGAGGTTAAGATTAATTATCCTAATAATTCTTAAACTGTATTATATTTTTGTTTAGTTATTATTAACGTAAACATATAGGATACAAAAAAATACTTTGGTACAATAAATGTTAATAATTTTAAAACTTCACTGAATACTGGCGTCCGTATCAGTGTTTACATAACCATTAAACACGCGTTTAATAACTGGTCCGTGTCATGGTATCGTGTACTAGTGGATAAACGCAATAATTTCAATATTAAAAACCAAAAATTATTAAAAGATCCAATTAATTTTCAATTCTTCAATGTATAATAAATCCAAAACAACTGTATAATTTCAAAAATTATAATATAATAATTAATTACAACCTTAACAAAAATATTCTCTCGCTTGCTTGAGCCCATTAGGTAAGACGCGAGATTGAGACTGTTGAAGCTTTAATGTACAATAGTATTTTTGTATGATATAATTATTCAGTTATGTAAGCTTATAATTGTATCTATATAAAGCTAATAGATTTAGCATTTATATTTCGAACAGTTTAAACGTTGCAAATTAGTAAAACTGTTATTATTAATAAAATTTCTTCTCAATTTTTAATTATTGGGCCATGTTTAAGGACTGGGACATTTACCTTAAATCGTTAGAAACATGTAGGGGAGAGGTTTTGTTTAGCGTCCATTTGTGACAATATCACTATAGGTATTTAAAAAACAAGTACATCACAAGAAAGCGTGTTTATTTCCCTTCGATAAAAGTATATTACAAACTCATAAATTGTAATAGAAAATAACAAAATCTTCGATTTTCAAATAAGTGGGAAATGTCCCTTTTACGACTAGGTGGTTTTAAATGGGACAGTATAAGTCACGAAAGGGACACTTTAATAAAAATAAACTTATTAAGTATTACAATTATAGTTGTAAATCTTAATGATACAAAATAATGGAATCTATGAAAAAATTAACTCTTTGTACTATAAACCATTAATATTTTTTACTATCTTTATAGAGTGTGACTTATGGTTAATGCTTTAACAAATTTTTTAGTTATAAAGTAACAGTTTTTATCAAATTTATATCTTACAAACTAAGTTCAACATAGGAATACCCACGAGTGGTAAATATAAGTACGTATATAAAAAACATTTAAATAATAAAATAGTTTAAAATTAAATCCTACTTGAACAGTCAGAGAAAACAATTTGAATACACGAAATTTACATACAACTGTAGCAAATTTATAACTTATAACAAGGGCTAATTTATTGCCACACATTTTTTTAACGATAAAGTTTGTCGCTTTGAATAGTCACTTCACTAATTCCTAAATTTGAAACAAGACGTCATCAACTAATAAATGAGAATTTAAAACTATGTCATCTATGACATTGAAAGATGATACACTAATATCTTTACAGGAAAGTAAAATACATATAGTGTCCAGCAGTATATGTGTATGGGAGGGACAGCCATGAAACGGTTGTCCCATTTAAGACTTGTTATGCTGTCCCTTTTAAGACTATAAGTGAGTTTAATATAATATAACCTCGAAACAAAGAAAACAATCAGTTAAGCTTACCTATTAAGTATTTTCGTTTCAGTTGAATACAGGATATTTTAATGATATAACACTTTAACACTTTCTATATATCTTGTTCTCAGAAAACGACACAGAAAATCAACGAAAATTTTACTTTTATTGCTGAAAAACATCAACCGCGAATTACTACTCTGTTGCAAGTGAGACCGCAGTGAAGTTTACGTCAAATGACTGGACACTAGTGTTGTCATAAACAGGAAAATCACTTGCATGTGCAATGCGTTTAGAATTTTGGCAATTCAATTTGTCCCATTTAAGACCTGTCCCTTTTATAGCACCTCTCCCCTACATTCACGTGTACTGCGTGCATTATAGGATCCCCACTACCTATAATATAACCATAAACAGAGCAGCGATCAAAATGATGTAAGTACATTTTATTTGTTCACTAAGAATCTTCCTCTTCTTCAAGCTTCCACAACAAAAGGCCAAGGACTCTAAAAATAAAGGGATTTATTCATCAACAGATACCATCTGAAATCGTCCTCGAACGCCTAACGAAACTCATCTCCATTCTCTCATTCGCAAAAAGCCGGATCGTCTGTTATCCTGAAATTTCTAGCGCCGCACGTGTCGCAGCCAATGAAACGCGTTGATTTTACAAATTCACTTGGAGTGGCGGGCACGCCAGCCCCGTGTGCCATTAATTTCAACCCGATCCCCGCGTGAAACGAAATTACACGCTCGCGGAATAAGCGACGAGAAAGGAACGGGGATCACGCGCGACAAACACCAGCCTGATTGATACCTGACGCGACAGCGACGCGAACCCGCGTTTACACGATTACGACCGCGGGCCCGGACACGTCCCGTGAAATTGCCGCGGCATTAAGGTTGCAAATAAAATTATAAAATCGGCATATTACGCGGGGAAGCGCGTCGAAGGCAGGAGGGGTTGGGGGGGGGGGTGGAATTTCGCGCGACAGGAGGACGTCCGGTGAGGAATCCAATTCTCCCCCCGCGGGGGAGGATTTCTCCTCGAAAAATGCAAATATTTCGCCGGGCGATTTGTCTGCCGATTTCCCGTCGAACGTCCGCCAATCCGCTCGCGGAAATCCGCGCGGGAACACGCGAAGATGGATACGGAGGTTGTCGGAATGGAGGCAACCGCCAAAGGGGGGATTTCGCAGGATCGAAACGAAGTTTCGCGCAATTTAACGGCCTCGCGAATATCGACAGCTCCTTTGCGGGGGGTTGACGTAAATCAGCGAGGACAAAGGACAATGGGAGGGTGGGGGGGTGGAAGGTTGCGTCGCCTGTGAGTACAGGCTTGATGCTTGGGCTCCTGGATCCTGTGGTTATTAAAAAAGTCCTGGGTTTAAAAACAGATGTATCCTTTGACACACCCCACGATAGAAATATATCACGTCCCTGGAAACACTCGTCGAATCATCTCGCTTCTGTCCGCCGGAGTGAACGGCATTTCCATCTTGAATCCTACCTTGCGTGCAACTGAATGCATAAATTCGTCTTCCACTGCAGTTCCATACATATCTCCATTAAAAATCTGCAATAACCCCCAGAGAAGCACAATTCTTAGGCATCCTTTGGATTCAATTAAATCCGCAGAACAATCGCAAACTCCAATTTTCAATCGCACCTCAGCGCACAGACTTTGAAAAATTGGAGAAAGGGGCGCGGGGGGAAAGGCAGGCAATGGCGTAAGCGCAGACGGCAGGCTGTTTAATCAAGCGGGCATTATGCCAGATTAGACGCGTCTCGAAAATTAATACCCAACGCCAGGCGACGCGACGGCCTAGTTAGTGCCCGATGATACCCCAATCTCGTGTAAACAGCCACGAAGAACCCGTGGAATCCGGGCTCCCACGGTTTCCCGTTGCGTTACCGTGCTGACATTCGTACCGGCAGGTACAGTACCACACCACCCATGTGGGTACCTGCGGATCGCGGTATTTGCCACCGCGATTCCGTGAATTTCGGCGGCTAGGGGTTTAGGCGGGCGGAGAGACCAAGGGATGGAAATGAGTCTGAGGACGCAGGACGCTACGGGATCTCAGGCGTTCCTGCAGGGTTGGTACAGCAGCGACTATTCGGCGATTATCGTTCGCCAGTGGATAAGTAGCTTCGAGATAGCTCAAATTGCTTTGAACGATATGCAGGTCTGGTCGTTTCGAATGATATTGGAAACTCGAGAATTTTCACATTTTGTGGGAAGCACGCCACGGACTTCATCCCCTCGTAGTCGTTAGTGAATGTTATTTCACATATTAGGGAACGTAAGATTTTTTATTTGCGTGTTAAAAGCCTTCATGGATCTATCGTAAACTTTGAGGAGGCTGCTTGTGCATTTATTGCATCGTTATGCGTGGTACACAATTACTGAATGGAAAGTTTGAACGAAATCGGTGATCCAAATCTAGCCGGCTCCCAAGCAGGGCTACGAACTCGTTTCATCCTGTAACTTCCACTCCTTTCACCGACAACAAATGACGAAAACTATTCAGCATCGAGTAACTGACACTGTCAGGCATACGATACGGATCCAGTGCACGCTCGAACGCGTGCACGAGCAACGAATCCAGGAGGCAAATGCGAAACAGGAGATGAAGTTGGGAAGGGATGAAAAGCTAGCTTCACAGCGGGGCATTCTATCATGTGAAACGAAACTTTATTGACGCGTGCCGTGGATGCACAAGTGCCGTGACAACTAGCTACACTGCGTTACCGACGCTTCCTGGGATAATTGAAACGGAAATCAGTAGTTATTCTTCGGAGAATGGAATTCTTCGCAATGGTCGTAATTAAAAGGACCACGTGACTTATCGAAAAGTGCCTGCTCAGATTCCACGAAACACGTCGATAGAAGGAGAATATACTGCTCAATGCTGCTGGAAAAAAGGGCGAGGATAATGTTTAAAAACTGCCGCGCGAAACGGCGTCGGTCAGCCAGCGCTGAAAAATCACGGGCCAAGGAAAACGTTAATTTTTCCCTTACTGTCTCATTCCGTGGACATTATCTCGCTATTTATCTACCCCCGGCGGACGGTCTTCCGTCTGGGGGTGCAAGTGGGACGCACACCCCCGGCCAGATGAGAAATTGCGCGATTTAATAAAGCGGTTGGACCCTTTTTCGTGAAAATAATTGCTGAAACGAGAGCGCGTCCTTTCCTCCTCCCTGGCAATTATTTCTTCTCCTCCTTTATTTTTTGTTCAGCCCAAAGCTTGCACGGGTCTTTCAATTTCAGTCTGTCCACGGAAACCTTTCGTTTGCTTTATACCCGATTTTTCGTTCGATTGGAAACCCTCCTTCCCCTATACAGCTGGCTAGAGAATTTTTCAATTTTGTAATCTCCCGAAAAACGTTAATTGATGTTCTTACTCCTCCTGATTTCTCTTCTCGAATGAATCATTTTGTACAAATCGAACTGTTTTAAATTCTACGTCGGCCCTTTCTCGCCCGATATTAAAAGGAAAGTCCTTCGTGAGTCATCGATGGCCCACGGGGGCACGCAATGTGCGAATATCTACCCTGTATCCAACCTACGTTACCTTAAAGCATCCTGTAAATTTATAACTCCAGCAAGGAATTGCCAAGAAACTTCGCCCGCGTTTCCTCGAAAATCCTCAAATTTCCTCTGGGACGTTCACGGGCCCCTGCTCGAAATTCACCGACCGTCTGACCGCGAAAAGCTCGAAACAGAACGAAAGTCGCGGTGAAAATAGAAATCGCTCGTTTCACGCGCTTCGAGTTGTTCCGTGCAGGACACGACCCCTTGACCAACAAAGCCCGCGATCTTTCTTCTCGCAAGATTTACGGAATCCTCTAAACATGGAGTTCCACGTAATCCTGTTGTAAAGCTGTCTTCTCCTACACGCAGGCTAGATGCTAGTACCTTTAACATCGTATTACACTAAAATGAAAGCTCGGAATGAAGCTTAGAGAGACTTCAGAGTACTACTTAGTAACGCCCGTGCCACGGGTCAAGAGTTCTGGAAGTTGTCCATAAGCAAACGAACTACCATTTATTTCCTGAAAGTATGGTTAGCTTGCTACCAGTGCCTGACCAGCGACAGACCTCGACTACTAGCCTCTATCGTTCGCTGCCCGGTGCTGTTCCATTCGAATGGCAGCCCTTTTTGCGCGGCTGTTTCGCGTAAGAGCGGTAACGGAACACGATTTACAGGTCGAAAATAGAGCCGCGAGTGAAAAGCTTTTAGTCCTTCGTACGTCGGCAAATATGTGACTAACCCGGAGCTTCGGGGTGCACGCGGGTCAGACCCGCTTTCATCCACCTGTGTAATCGTTCCCTCACCCTCCCCGCCCACTTTGCCACCATCATCCCGCCCCTGTCTGACCAAAATCGCACCCCTTTAGTCATCCCTCTCTATCCGCTGCCATTGCCTTACCCTGTTGGACACTTTTGAACTTCAGAAAGCAGCCTCGTGTATCGCAACATGTATCCGATAGTTGAGGTTCAATGAAGAATCGGAGAGACTTCAGGACAGAGGGATATTTTAGAATCGGCTGCGAAGACAGTTGGTTTTGCGATTCGTGGGTTTTAATAAAATCGAGAACGAATGGGAATTTTCCAAGTTTCAGCCAAGGATAGAGCGGCTAGGAAGTTTCCGTGTATCTTACGGTTCACGATCCAGACGGCTGAAGATTCCCCATTATATTTGTGACGCGGCCCTTCGAACCAGGCTACCAGAAACTTTCTGTTTGTCCGAGGGAAGAAGCTTTGGACTAACGACTCGAGATGCAAACAGTCGGTATTTAAAGGGAGGATGGGACGCTTAGAGATTAAGAGTGACCGATTTCCTTTTCGATCTTGGATCGAGTTTCTTTCCGAAAATTCTGCGCCGAAATTGAGTTCCAGGGATCGTTAACAGACGGGGCTTCTTCTTCCCCCAAAAGGGCAATTAATAAGCTCCCAACCCCACTTTGCTAATGAATTCTACAAGCCACCTTGCTCTAAGCTAGTTTGCAATCAGAAAGGGAGGTATCGTACGTTGTTGCCGCTTTATCCATTCTCTTTGGCAGAGAACGACGCTCATTGTCCTAGAGAATAATAAAATCTGCCTTGATCCTCTGTTTCGGATCGTCCATCCAGTTAGACCGTATAGAGTAAAGGCAGGTAATATGGAACGGCACGTAATATGGAACTTCGTAAAATTTCGATAAAGAAATAACAAGCTCTTCAGGCAATGGTGTATACTAGATCCCTAAACACAATAGACGATAATACTGACAATTGAGCATCAGTTGGACATGTATCATTGAAAGAGAAACATTTATATTTTTCGTCGGGTGTAAAAGTTTCTGAAAAGTGTATCAAACAGTTAAATATTGCAGTAAAGGAATGTTAAAAATTATTATTTTGATATAATATATCATTAAATAAGTGTGTTCTCGATTATTCAAAAATAGTTTACCAATAAAGTTACTTTCTGTTTAGTATAATTCTTAATTTCTTGTTGGAACATGTGTGTACGTAATATGGAACATACCAAGTAACATAGATGAAGTTAATAATGACGATGGCGACGATGATGCGGAATACTTATTTTGTGATGGTAATTATAAAAATAATGACAATCAAAAATAGACCCAATGTATTCATTGCATTCAGTGGGCACACGAAGAATGTGCGGCTTCCAACGTATTATTAACGTGCCCAACGTGTAGGAGACGCAGAAAGCACGAATAAATTCCAAAAATGATACATATTTATTTATTTGTATCTCCTACTTAATAAATCTTCATTTTTAGTAAAAAAAGAGTAAAGATTTTTGAGTTTTCTTAACAAATTTCCTAGGTGTTCCATATTAGGACCCATTTTTGCGAATGGCCGATTTTCACTCTTTTCAGTTTTTTTACTATAAATGCAAAACAATTGGATTTTTTACATTTGACTATGTAAATATGATTATGCATTAGTTCCTTCGTCCCCTCATGCCAGTTTTATTAAAAGAAAACAAATTCCCCTACTTTTGACAAGCTTGTGAAATTATATGTTCCATATTACCTGCCTTTACCCTACCACCTCGCAAATATTAATCTCGGGCGTGTAAAAGAGAGGTTCGACTCGTGTCTCCTCGAACCTTCAGGCCACGGATGATAGAGAGCAATAGGGTGTGCGAAAATTAAGGGCCGAGTATTCCGAAGCTGCTTCCAACCTCTAATTAATCCTTCGCGAATAATATCGTGAAAATCTCCCTCGTTAATGACATAATTCATGCTTCACGTCTAGTACCAAAAAAGAGCACTGAATCCCCTCGTTTATTTCTTAAAAGCATAAGTAAGTAGCACTAACGATTGCACTTCGACACTGCTGGCGAAACGACAGTTTAAAACTCATGCATATTTTTACATATCTCCATAGCAAGCTTAATACTAAGCTTTACAAATTACGTTGACGTCGCTGGCCCATTCTATCCAATTCCCCAATTTATAGGATATCAATTTTGAGGCATAATTCTCTCTAATGGGACAATCTTGTTTCTGTTGTCATTCACAGTTCAAACTTCCCTTTTACTACTACAAGTATCAAGCACAAAGGCTGTGATTTAACGATTAATCATTGCAATGCCAGTATTAATTCGACAAAACATAAGATCCGTTAAATATATTACACAGAATAGATTATACTGCCAGTGAAAATAAACAGTCGTTCGAGCGTAAGGGATCGTCGTAACGCTCGATCCCGCTTGCGAGAGCAAGCGGAACAGGAAAACCGTCAGCCCCCGTCAAATTTATTAATTGATTTATTTCAATCTCCCTCTGCAATCCGGTTTATTCCTGGCGTATACACTCGCGCGCGCTTGCGTGCGTGTATTGCCCCGTTTTTTTTATCTATCCATATCCTCGTTACACCGGTGGCCGGCTGAAACGGTATTCCGTCCGGGGACCTTTCAATCGGGCTCGTTTCCATGCTCGATTTCCGCGCCGCTGTCGAAATCGCGGATTACTCCGTAACGCAGCGGCGAGGAGGGGAGCGACGGGGAAGACTCCAAAAACTGGGATAAAAAAGAGAACGAAGGATGGGGGCGGAAAATAAACGGGAAGAAAAAAAGATGGGGAAGAATCGCAAAAAAGTGGGGAAAATTTAAAAGATACCGGCCAAAGGACAGGGATAAAAAAGTACAGGGAAGCGTGTAAAAGACGATAAAAGGGTTGAAACCGGGGGGGGGGGGGAGACTGAACGAGAGTGGCGAAGGGGCGATTGTTGCAGTGAACGTGGGAAAGAGAGAAATAGAGGGATGAAAGATACAGAAACAAAAAATGTGTTCCTTTCGCGCAGCGAATGATCTCGACGATTTTCCCTGCACGAGTCAAACGAGGATCGAGGATCGCAATGGGAAAGTATGGAAATGTGTGACTCGTTTACAGACTCGTTTTCGAGTATCAAATTCCCTGCCGGGTCAATTCGTCGACTAGCAGGCTGTTATTTCCATTCCGAAGCGATCGTGAAACACGTGTTGCCGAGGAAAATGGAATCATCGATGCGACCTGCGCGCATGTCGCGTGCAGTCTGCTGAATAGTGTCGGTGCTCTCTCGATCATTCAATGGCGAAGACCTTTTTCGAGTTCCTTGGGAGCTGAAATAGCTGAGGCAACGCTGCGCGTGATAATAGATTCTGTGGCCGTTGAGAAAATTCCAGGGGATATTATACAGAAATTTTCCAAAAATTCTGTAAACTGAAACTCCGTGGACGTCTTCCACTATTGTTCCCCAAACTGAGCGTCGAAAGGTTTGATTTTCTAGTTACGATCCGCGATCAAGGGAAGTTTTTCACAGCCCCTTTCGAGTACTGTCCTATCGCCCTGCTTTTCAGCGGGGAGGCAGAGAGAAAATAAAGGGTGGGTCGGGCGGGGGCGAAAAGTGGAGAAACTTTCAGCCCCTGTTGGTCGGCGTGCTCCAAGGAAAATTATGACGTTTGTTCGCGGAGGAGGGTCGGTTTACCCACTGATCCTTTCGCGGTCGCCTATTGTGCCTGGACGAGGACGTTCCCCGATCTCGCACGCCTCCTCCGACACGTTGATCACTTTCTGCACCCCCTTTGCCCGCCACCCCTTCCGGTAGGATAATCTGTACAGCGGAGGGGAGTTCTGGCCACGAACTCCACGGAACTCGTCCGGATCGAGTGGAAGTCGTTCGACGGCCGCATTATCTACGACGAAACTTTCTTTATGGCTCGTTTCTCCGCTCGACGATTTGCCACCTCGACGGAAGGCTCCCTTCGAACTAAGTTCGAACGATCCCTGTCGAGTCCCTGGCCGGGTCGTTCGGGGCGCTCAGAAGTCGATTCCGTTCCTCCTCGATCTTCGGCATCGTTCGTTTTTGGGCTCTTGGAGTTTCGTGCATAATGTTGTTTCTCGGTTTAGGTTCGGTGGCTAGTTTCGTTTAAGGGCACTAGTGCGAGGGTGTGTACAGGTTTCTCAGAGGCTTTTGAGTGTAAAGTGAGCATTGGATATCGTGGAAACGAATATGCTGCTTGTAGGATAGGCATGATTTTCGGGAGATAAGAGTGGAATGCAGGTGGTTTTTGAGTTAAAGAAAAGTTCCGGTCTATACCTAGCCCATAAAAATAGGTGATCTTTAGGAATTAATTAAGGGAAAACTACTATGTATAATTTAATGGGACTTTTTGCATTGTATTAAGGATGTCTTAAATTATAGAAATATATTTTTTGTTTTATAATTAATCATTGCAGACGGCACTGGAGAGTGGTTAAAGTCGAAGCGTCAAAAAATTCATCCAAATCGGTGGTACCTGTATCTCCAGAAGTTATTATCCGATTCGTCTGACACCTTTTGTATTTTGAAGAATATACTTCTGGCGGGGGGGGGGGGCATGAGGCAGAAAAAATACAAAAATGACATTTTTTTAAATAACGACACTTGAAATTTTAAATCACTTTTTTTTCCTATATTTTTCGACCTTTCAAAGCCTCTAAGAATTATAAATTTTTAATTTCAAATTTTTAAATTTTACTGGTTTCGCCCCTAGCCAGAATTATATTCTTCAAAATAAAAAAGTTTCAGTCATATCGGGTAATAGCTTTTGGAGATACAGATCCCATCGTTTTTGTGAACACTGTTTCGAGAAAAACGCGTTTAAAGTTTTACGTGACTGCCGGGTGTTAACCATGCATTTGCCGCTATTCAAATGCCTATAACTTCGGGAATTTTACGAATTTCAACAAATCCCTTTAAACACGTATTCCTAAAAGGTTCGACATTCGAAAAATGAAATAAAAAAACAATTTTTAGACCGGAACCTCCCCTTAAGGGGTTATACATCTAGTATTTAGTCAGACAGCCGAAAAGAGGCGAATGTTTGTAATTTTTTGGGGAAAAAGCGAAAGCATATATTTTTACAGAACTTTTTCCACTAAAAGAGCAAGATTTAAAGAAAATTGTCTAATTTTTTCGTAGAAAAATATTTACGTTTATAATAAAGTAACAACCGACATCTAAGCCTTTTTAAAAATTTGGAATTGCGGCGTGCAATGCTATTCGGAACCAGATTATCTAAAATCAAAAAAACAAAAAAGAATTCGTTATTATATTAATGTATCCTCTGATTAACACAGGGAATTTTCGAAATATTAGTTTAAATTAAAATGGCGTCTATTGAAATTTGAAAACTAGGATTTCAACTTTAAATAGACGCCATTTTGTTTTAAATTAATATTTCGAAAATCCCCTCCGTTAATCAGACGATATATGTATTAATATACTAATGGAATCTTTTTTGTTTTTTTGATTTTAGATAATCTGGTTCCGAATAGCACTGCTCGCCAGAAAACCAAATTTTTAATAGGGTTCTTGGGCGTCGTTTGTTACTTTATTATAAACGCAAATATTTTTCTACGAAAAAATTACCAAATTTTATGTGCAAGAAGTTCTGTAAAAATACATGCTTACGTTTTTTCTTTAAATTCACAAACATTCGCCTCTTTTCGGCCGCCTGACTAGGTATAACCCCTTAAGTGAAGCAACGATGATGTTAATTAATAAAGAGAGTTTCTTGAGTGAAAGTGGGGTGCGGTAATGCTTAAGTAGTTTTCGTTGATCATCGGGTAGAATGCGTGGATAATATCGACACCCTGACTCGTCAAAAAGAAATACCATGAATCTCCAGTAGCACGGGTCAATAATAATCGCTCTCCCTAACGTGAGACATAACTGCGAGGCTTTCAAGTAGAACAGGTCAATAATAACAGATTCCTCGAATCGTGGAATGAAATTCTGACGGTTCTCGAGTCAACGGAGTCAATAACGGTAATTCCTGAGTTCTGGAGTACAGTTAAGGCGATGCCCAAGTAGAATAAGTCAATACTAACCCAGCCTATAATCTGGGGACCAAGTGATGACTTCAAAGCTGAATTATTTGGCAACTCAAAATACCTCGTATTAAATACCGGGAATTAGATCGTGGAACTTTTGACAAATAACATTGTAGTGACGGCTCGAAACAACTCTCGAACAGACCAAGTTGATGATGACTCTGAATCATGAAATCTATTGAATTTCCGAAAATTTGAACCCTTTTGGACGCCTACACTCTCCTCTATGTGCGCTCATAGTAATGAACAAGTTGCACTGTACTGAAGTTGATCTAAATCCAATCTCCCAACCTGGTCAATACCTCCTGTACCAAAGCGAGGATAGCAATTACGAAAATCATTTTAGCCAAACCAAATACCAGCTATATTTCTGGCCCCGAAATCAATCAATTCCGTTTAGACCAGCCACCGGTTATTATCGTAAATTGCAGCCAGGGATGATTCGTTTCGCCGTGTATGCGGCGATGTTAAGCACAATAATTTTCAATTAATTAGCGTAGGCGCCGCAATATGAAGTAATAACTACGATCAGTGTTTAACCGGTGGGGCGGTATAATCTTCATAAAGCAACGTAACGGCGTGCCTTTGCGCAAGAATTAGCGAAATTAACGTGCCATATGTTAAATTAATTTGGACGGGACGGGTCGCGGCAAAATATCATTACTATGTTACAATTATCCTTCGGAAAGTTGTGGCAAGTGGTGGGGCACCGCCTGGCGCAGTTCTAGAAAATGTAATTAAAATCCAACTCGAAATATTTCTACATTATAACCGTTGATACCATCGATATTCCAGCTCTCCTTTTCCTTTAGAATAACGTTTCAAGTACAAGGTTCTAGAATCGCAATTTTCTTGCTACTCATCCCCATTTATTCCACTTTTCACGAATACGACGGTTGCAAGTGGATTCTGAATCTGAAATTAAATCGAGGGTATTATAGCCCAATAGGTCTTTTCATACGTAAATTACTCGTTTCTGCAGGTATATAACTGCATCAATATCGATCATCGTTCGTCAGTATTTGGAAGAAGAGGGCTTTAATGGTTGTTGTATACAATATGCTAATGAGCAGGATTACTTCTAGAGAATTACACGAGGTTCATACGGTTCCCCCATCTTTTATCCTCGTAATCGTTTTCGGATAACGTGAAATGTCTGTAAGAGTTTCTCCAGAGGCATTTGCATGCCCCTTGGGATCCACCCCCACGCATAAACATGCCCATGGCCCCTTTCTTTCGATCAGTAAATACCTCGACGTGAATTGCACCTAGGGGGACCAGAAGCCCATCGTAACGGAGGATCCTCAATTCTCTTACTCCTTCGACGTCCCCACTGCCACCGCATTTGATGGATATATAAATCGAACTATCAGAATTTGTTAATAATTTGATGCCACTGGAACGAAATGCCACTATTTCTGAAATAATGCAATTCGATTTTTAACTCTGTGCGCAGCTGACCGAGCGCCTCACACAAATAATATTAAATAAATAAATCAATGTCACTATCACCTTTGCTTTGATCAGCTTGGTGAAATTGTAATAGGGAGCTGGTGGATGCACTCCAAAATTGGAAACAGCTTTCACCGATGCTCCAGAGAAATCTTCGATCTTTGCCCGTTGTAAACGCTTTTCCTTTCACAAAGATTTAACGCCCATCCGCAATTTCAGAAATGCTCGAGCTTCTTTGAAATTCCCACCCCCGTGTCACCCATCCTTCCCAGCTTTGTCGCTTGACGCCAAGTCGTACGCGTCTGCGTTACACCCTCCCAAGATTGAAAGCTCTCTTGGCGCGTCTACCAGAGTGAAGGGAAATGTTATGGGAAAAAAACAACCGATGGAGTGAAAAAAAAATAGAAGAAGAACGCAGAGGGGTGCGAGATTGTAGGGAGGACGTTCTAAAAGCTGTGCATCGTCGCGCGCGATATATCTCGTCGCTCGATCGATGGACACGATAGGTGTAAAATATCTCGTGGAATAAAAAAGAAATACAAGTATAGAATTGTAATCTTGCAGATTACGATTACAGATCGTTCAATTGCCACAGTGTGCGAAACGTTTAAATGGGTGAGAAAGTTTTCCACCCCCCGATGGATCTATATTTCAACAGGGGTGCGCGCTTTGTTTAATACAATTCGTCGCCAAGGCGAGAGCTCGTGAAAGCCCGCGGTAACTGTCGAAACGAGCGGGTCCGAGCAGTTACTTGGAAGAGGTTTAATGGCCACTTGAATCGAGTTTGCGGCCTCCTCGCCTCTTCCGAGCTTCTTGAAAAAAAGGAAGAAGGGAGGGAAGCAGTCGTGAAACGAAAGATCCAATTTACTCGTAATCGCGTCACCGCTTTCGGCTCGATTAATCTCTCGTTCCTCCTTTTACCCCTTATCTGTTCGTTCCCAGGGAACGATATCGCGTTATGCTCCTCCTCTTTCGCCGGCGTACACCGAACAGGCTTCCGAGGCGGTTTTTGTCCTGGTTTCGATTGAAATCGAATCGATATCGATGAGCAGCAGTCTGGCGAACGAAATCCTTTGCGAAACGCGAGAATCATTCTACTCAATTTTCAGCGTATGACTCGTTCCAAGTGGAACGTTAACTACATACGTGACTCGAGTTCGAGTGACGGGAGTCGGCGGTCCTGACACGAAGATACGGAAATTTTTATGATACACATTTCAATATAAAGATTTATTCCACTTCAGATAATCCACAGTTTAAAGAAACTACCCTGCTATCTCTCAAAACCATGTCTGACCAAGGCCTGACATTTCTACTTACAACATCCTACGATCCTGTAATCCTTTGAATAATCACTAAAAATTCGACGTTTCTTTATTCATAGATGAGTAAGTCATGAAATTAATGGTGGTTTAAAGGAACATGGTATACCATTGCCTCTACCTTTGACCACGGCTCAGTTGTTTATCTACTTGCGTCGGATTCCAGCTGGGGCTTCTTTGAAGCGACCTCAATGGACCATGGAAAATCTTTTACTCGCCAATGTCCGACCTCCTTTTCATTCGACCACTGCCCGATCCCCCGTGAAAGTAGCTTCGTCATCTACTGAATCGAACCATGCCATCCTTCTTTCCCGCCACTCCACGTATCGCCCTTTCATCCTTATTTCTCTCCGTCCCTCCGCGCGCCGTCGCTTTATCCCTTTTGTTTTTCTCGCGCCCTTCTTGTTCCCGCGGCCGACCTTTATGCCGTCGTCCCTTTCAATTTCCCCGCCTGTTGTCCGCAGCTTGCACGCTTCCCGAGCATTCTTCCACTAATTTCATGATTCTGTTTCCACTCGTTGCCCCAACTTCTTTATTCCGCGTCCCCGCCGTGTCGTTGCCGAGCAAATTGTTTCCCACTGCTCTAGCTAGGTGCACCCATTCCCTATTCCCCTTGCAATCCCCATTTCCGTCTTCTTAGATTCCAACGGGCCCTAATTTACGCTCGGGAACTGAAAGAGGAGCTTTCATCTCTTCCCTGGTCTCCACAGTTCTCTAGACGCACTTTCTCGATCATCGAATGGATAATATTTACATACACATGTTCTAGGAGACTTTCCCTTCGTTCTTGGATCTCAGTAGGTGTCAGCCATCTGTTTGCCTCGTCCTAGATTGATTAACGTAATGTTCGATACGGCAAATGGAAGATCTCTGCAGATATCTGTGGATACGTTTGGGTGGAGGGAATTCAATCAATCCTGCGGCAACTCAATCAACTTTCACGGCAGAAAATGAAGCCACTGAATTGCTTGATACGTCGTACGTGCTCGTATCGATGCCTAGAATAATACGGGGGATGGTGGAGTAGATTTAAACCGACTAGCCGACCGGTAAAGGGTCGAAACGTATTTTAACGGTTATTTTGGCTAGAGGAAAAAAACTGGAACAAAGGCTTGAATGGAACGAACGGTGAAAAGGTCCGTTATTGGCGCCGAACAGTGGAACAATAGGAAATTCAGCGAAAATCTTTATTATCTGGCATCCACGCCCCGAAGATTGGAAAAGAATCGCAAATGGCAAAACGAATCGAGCGGAAAAGAAGATCCGCGAAACTGAGGAATATAGCAACTCATGATTTCGCAGGCAATCCACGGTTACTTCTGATCGCTGTAAAATCCGCCAAGTTTTTAGAAACCAACCCCTATTTTGAAGATCGTTAGATCCCACCTTCGATCCAGTCTTCGGACATTTAATTGATCGTAAGTCAGCGGCGGCGAGCTGAATCAGTTCCGCGGCAAACACTCTATTTGTTCCAGCGAATTCTCCTCACTTTGGTCGCAAAATTCATGAACCCCCAAGGAGACAGGGGAGCGGGGTGCGTGGAAAGGCTGTAACTTCCGAAATAACGACGTCAGCTCGAGTGGAACTAGTTCGGAACTAGTTTCAGTGGATCGTCGATCGATTAGACGCCCCGAAAAAGGTACAAAGGGCCCCGGCGCACACGTATCGGGGGCCGCAACTTTCGCCACGTATGAGTAGATGCGTGGCTGCTCGTGAAGCTGTGAAATCGCCGCGATTCGAGGACGCCTCGCTGGTAGATTACACATGGGGACGTGTAATCACGGAATTCCATGAAATTAGTCGAACTCTGTGAAAATATCCGACTGGTAGAATCGATCCCTCCGACACGGTGGGACTTTCCGCTTGTTAACGCACCCCGTCACGCGGACACAGTCGAAGAACTCGAAATAAAGTTCGACGGTTGTCGTGTGATGGGCGGAAGGGCGCGTTGGTGGTGGCCGAGGAGTTTCTTTAATAACCGGGAAGCTAATTAAAATCTCCGAGTAAATGGACGTGTCCAAGTGCATCGCGGAACAAACGCGAGTATCTTCCTTCGTCCGGGGAGAACCGGGTAAACAAGATTGCCGACGGAAGCGACTTCTTTTCCCAGGCACAATGGGGGCGTTGGAAGATCCTCATCGAGATGAAAATGTGCATTGTATCTACTGTCGACCCTTAGTAAATGCGGAACCAGAGGGGACAGGGATGGAAGGTTAATTAAGGCGAGGTTTGATGAGAATGGGTGGAAGGATGCCGTCTCCTTTCTGTACTACTACTTCCGCTGAGTATTTAGCAAACCTTCTTCCACCCCACCTCTGTACCATTCACCTACACGTAATATCGTATCGCCTATCATATTTAAAGGCTCACCCCTTTCAAAATCCGCCCCTCTTATTCCACCATCTAAAATCCCCCAGTAGCTACCCCAACGAAAGGGCCACGGCGAAAGGAACCAGGGGAAATGTGTGGAAACGCGAAACCTTTCACAGCAGTGTCTCTGTTACCTTCCTCGGCGACGCGTAACCGCAGCAATTTCCGTCGACTGTTAGCAAGGCGGACGAGGCGGCGAGGTGGTAAAGGGATGCGCACAGCCGAGCCTCTCGTCGGCGTTAATTAAGAGGCATTAAGAGACTCCAGGAGACGCTGCTCCTCCCTGGGCCTTTAATATCTGTCGGTCGGCGACCAAGCCGTAACTGGCGATTTTCCACCCACCAGGTGACCCACATTTCCCCTGGCTTCGCTATTCATAAGGGCGCGTCGCTGCCGCCCCCATTTTCACCACGGTGCCCCATCTATTCGGCCATCCCCTGGTCCTCCCTTGTCACAGTGCATCGTAGCGGTTTGAATATACGTTTCTGAGGATGTCCCTCGACGTCCGCCGAGCTAGAGGGATGATGAACGATCGTTTAAGATGGCTCTAAAGAAAATTTTGTTAACATTCGGTGGGAAGAGCGATGCGCCTTGGATCGAGGAGGTGGTATTATGTTCTGCAATTTTTAAAAGTTGGAGGACGTCGAGGCTTTGTTAAGGGAAAATGCAGAATTCTTGGTAGAGGGTTGAAGGTCTATTGTGAGTTTCAAGGGAAAAGGGACTGAAAGAATTTGAGGACCTCTGGGGCAGTATTGTTGGTCGTGCTAGTAAGAGTTTTAGTAAACTAAAGCCGAGGACTTCCGATGTGACAGTGCATCTTCTCATGAAAGAAAAAGTAGGTTGTTTCAACGTACCGCGTCCTTTTATGACATAGTCGAGGACATTCAACTTCACACTGTGACTTCCTCCGTATTTCTTGAATTTAGTCAGTTTCTAAAGGAGGAGACTGTGAAACTATGTACAGTCTTTAATCCGCGGTACGTCACGTTAATCACAAACGCTGCGGATTTTGCTACACTCTGACGTATTCTGAAGAATTTCAACTTTAACTCTGTCACACTCCTTATTTCCGATGGAAGCTGTTGATTAGATATTAGATATTCCGCCTCGAATTTCGCGCGGAGCGCCTCTAACGTATCCACGATAAACTGCAAATGAAAGAGGAATTTCATCGGGGGGATATTAAACATTCACGTATAGCGATATCTGGATATTGAGCAACATTCTTCCTTTATGGGAAAGAGATTGCCGTCACAAAGCGTTGTCGCTACTTCAATCCGCCCCGCCGTGCAATTAGTATCGATATTATGTTCGTCTCTGCACTCCACTGAACTCGCATACCTCTGCAGTCGATCTCGTTAGCGAGCAGCGACTAATTAGCGAAGCAATCGCTGCAAAATGAGCATCTTGCTGAAAGCAAATCACCAGCCACCCCAAGTCCAGGCTTCCTGATCAAAGTCAGACGTCGGGAGGGAGGAAACGTAATTAATTTTTTCAAATGAAATAACTTCCAGCTGCTTGCCGGGAAACGGCTTCCCAGATCGTCCCATCGAAATCCCGCGGCAACGGGGAGTTTCTCCAGTCATCGCGGAACGTCTGGTTCGACGTTAATTCTGTCGAAGCGTGATCGCTGGCCGCGAAAGTCGAAGGGGGATGAAAGGGTGAAGAAGGAACAAAGCTTCTAGGAAAATGACCCCACGAAAGTGGGTGCGAAGGGTGCAAGGAGGTGGAAAAACAGCCACGTGCCCCGCAAGCCCGATTCCCACGGAATGCGAACGGCAGGAATTCACATTCCTGCTTGATCGTTGGACGCTCGCACCGTTTAAGGTTTAAGCTCTCCCGAACAATCGGCAAGGAAATTTCTACGCGACTTGCCCGGTATACGTTTTTCCGGGGCCTCGTAAATTGGCGGTTTGTAGTTCAACAAATTCGCCGAGGGCCCCCGCGACGGACTCCTTTCTCGACGCTTTTAGCGAGCTGCACTTCGCCGCGGAAATTGTCCCTGGTGCTTGGCCAAAACACCGTGAATATTAACTGGCTCGATATCTCGCCCGTTTTGCTGACTGGTCGTGCCGCGATATCCGCTGGCCGCGCAGTCAGCTGCGTTTTACCCATCGGCCACACTCAGAGAATTTTCCACCGTGCCCAAGGTAGAGCAACACCAGCTATCGAGCGCTAAGTGGGGATAAATCTGGATCCCACGGTTGTTAACCAGTCCGTGGAACTTGCCGTAAGATGCTCGACTCGGGGCCACGGTCAAAGCTCCACCCCTAAATGGCTGTCGATACTGTCCGTCTCGCCGGAACCGTTGAAAAATTCTCCGGCATCCGTCTGCAAAGTGGATTCCGATGAAGACGTCTTTCACCCCGTTCCACGGTGGCCTGCGGAACGTCGAATGGATTGTCTCGAGTCAAACGTCCCTCTGCAGCCCTCTAATCCGGGGCCAGAACGTCTGCCCCTCTAAATGGCCATCCACTCGGCTGTAACAGGATTTCACGATCCTCGCGGGGAACAGGCCAGGTTTCAGGGTGGTGTACCATGACGTCCCGTATTACACACCCGCAGCCACCCTCGAATCGATCCCGGTACACTTTCCGTGGCATTTACTTAACCGTCGCGCTGGCTACAACCGACTGGGGCACCTAACGATGTAAATTACAGGGCCTCTGTGTGGCTTCTCCATCCCCCCCACAACCCTTTCCTGGCCCGTCCACGCGCGTACGGGAATTAACGTGGACGAAAGGGATGATCTTCGTGAAGCATAACCGCGTGCAACACGAGGATCCCTTTCGACCTCTTTGCTCCCCTTATTTTGATGGAGTTATCCTCTAAATGCGTCTAGTTATCCCCTCTGTAGATGGGGTAATAGTTAATCCTGGGTACAAGGTATCCCTTCGTTTGTTCGGTTACTTGTGAATGGATGAGGCTGCGCGGTGATGTATGGCGCCCCTGGCAGGGATCTGAGCGAATCTGCTCGCGGGACACGCTCAAGTCTATTCGATGACAATAATCGGTTAGCAGGTGGGTGTGCGGGGCTGTAGATGTAACCAGTGGCCACGAATCGACAGGGGCTGATGGATTACGGCGGGACGAGTATGATATGCGCAATTAACGGTAACGCCGCGCGCGAAATTACGCGGCTAAGTTGGCCCCGGTTTAATAATGTAAATCGGGGAAGGCGGTGTACAAGCCGAACTTGCCCGACCCGCGGAATCAATTTCACCGAAAGCCCTACAGTGTCAAATTGCTTGAACAAACTTGGAATCACGCTGCGATGACGCTGATAACGGTGCTTGAGCGATTCATATCGAACGTGCCGAATCGAGCAGGCTCTGGCGGAGCAGCCACTGCAACTCATTGTCAGTTGCAATTGCTGGAACTACAGTGTGCTCCGTGGTTTTGTCGTGAAATAAAATTATACGAATGAGATGGATAATAACATACAGTGGTGGTCAAAAGAATTATGATTCTACTTCTATCGCCATTCGCAGTTAAACTTTCTTTCCACCGCTAGGCACTGTGAATATTTTGGACCACTTTTTTATTTTTATCTCCTACACGGACATAACACATTGCAAAAATCAAACAGAAACGGGAAGAAGATCTAAATTTTATGTAGATTGTATCATGTATTTAGTGTGTAGATAAAATATGTGATGAAAATAATATCTCGAAAAAACTAAACTAATGACTTCGGTCCATTCCAGGCAACCGGTTTCGTAATTTGGACCACCGGTTTCCTACGTTGGACCGTTCCTAAAAATCAATGAATTTAAATATACAATCTAAAAAATACTGATCAGGGCATTGAATAAAAAATAGAAACAGGAAACAACAAGTATCTTACGGTGCACGTAGTGCAATAGTACGTTGTTTTGGTGTTTTTTTTATTTTTGTCCCCGCATAACTCCCCAGCATATGGGCCGATTTTGATGATCTTTTTTTTATTCGAAAAAGGGTGATGCCTCGGTAGTCCCATCCTACACTGTATCAACATTGGCGCAATATTTTACCAATTCTGGTTAATAATAAAAGCTTTTGTCACCTAATTATTATTATTTTATGTAGGGGAGAGCGGGGACAAACGTAACGGCGTCATGAAAGTAACACGCCTTCTCCCGCCATCCACAAACGTTTACAAAACGTTTGCTTTACATAGTTACGCGTGCTTAGTGTTTCTTTTCTTTCACGGAGTGACGCTGAGCGATACAACGATTCGTATATACCGTGGGCAAGCTGATTTCGTTATTTCGATCACTCAGGTAAGCGTCTCCTCTGATGGTTTTTTTGTTAATATTCATAGTTAAACTATAGACATTGATCGAATTATTTATTAGAGCGTTCTTAGATAATGTCTTTATAAGTTCCTGTATTTGATTTCAATAAGTCTTGTATAGTTTGTACGTTGTAACAGTTCTATGATGAAAAACATGGCTAGGGACAAAAGTAACAACGTCACTACGGGGAGCAGTTGAAACCAATATTAACAATAGTTTTTGAAAAAAAAAAATCATAAATATTAGTTACTCTTGGGGCCGTTACACGAGATTCCATATTAAATCAAATACACAGTATCAAAGAAATGTTTGAAGCTGGTTATACTTTTTTATCCTTAGCTACTTAAAATATGTTTATTTAAATGTTTGTTTCCATCGTTTTTGATAATAAAAAATCCTATTTTGCTTGGGAAGAAGTGTTTTTACTTAATTCTCCTGAAAATAATTAGTATTACTTTCGTCCCCATGGTATGTTACTTTCGTCCTACCCCTGCAGGACAAAAGTAACAATGACAGTCACTGCGGAAAATTGTCATAACTCTTTGACTACTTATCATGGAAGGCTGAATTTCTGGTCAAATGATAGACCAAGAAACACACTATCTTAAGGCATAATTTTCGTTTTTATATCTGTAAGAGGTAATTGGTAGCTAAGCCAAATGTAAAAAGTGTTACGTTTGTCCCCGCTCTCCCCTACCTACGCGCAGATCTCCTCAGCATGTTGTGTCAATATATATAAAACTAAGAAGTTAAAACTAAAAAAAATTTAAAAAAATTAAAACCGACTACAGAAAAATAAAATTGCAATAAAAAGTAAAAAATAATTTTTTCCCTTATTTAATCTACGGTAGTCTCATATTATTTAAGTCGGTGCCTCATTATTTGCACTGTGTAAATCTGGCGCCGACTTAAAAAATATGTGAGTTGTAGATTCAATAAGGGAAAAAATTATTTTTTACTGTTTAGTGCAATTTTATTTTCTGCAGTCCGTTTTAATTTTTTCTTTTAATTTTTTTAGTATGCTTTTAACTATTCGCTACCATAACATAGATTGTATTCTAGAATGGATCGGTCCAATTCAAGCAACTAGTCATGGTTCAATATTTGGCAACTTGTAGATTACATCAAAAAGATATGTTTTCATTGTTATACTTATACGAATATGGGAAAGTAACGTCATGAAATTGTAGCTAAGACAGCACACTTTACACTAGTATCGTTTAAAATTATGGTACTTACAAGTTGTAGAAAGAAATTCACTTGAAATAGCACGAAAAATAATGATCGCGCACCACGTGTTTCTATATTTCGACGACGGTGAACGACAAACTAATGAATAACCATCTCGCTGTTCTCGCACGTACCATCTCCACTTCCTAAATCAGTGCAGCCAAAAGAACCACTGCAAATATATTTGTTTATTAAGATACACAAATGGTACAATCTAGGTGCCGGTCCAATAAAGGCAACTCTGCCCTAATACCATTTATTTTAATATAAGCCAATCTATTTTACCAATGATCCATTTATTCCGAACATTACAGCTGGGCCATCCTGTAATTTACACTAGAATTTCTAGCAGTATTTAAAAGTCACCCCTCGAAACCGTAACCTGCCCCTCCTGTCACTCCGCCGGAGTGACGTATCCAGCGTTACACAGAGAATTTTGAAAAAGAACCTCCAGCAAACGTTTGTGACGCGAACTCCCTGCGGTGTTTATTTGCTCATGTACGGCCATGTAACAGCCTGCAACTGGTTGGCTTATTCTGCTGGCGCCAGAGACGGGAGCAGTATCGGCGGAGCTCGTTCCGAGCAAACGAAAATTTCCCAGGCTAACGTGCACGGAGAATATTATTCGAATTTTATTTCGTCTCGAAGATAAAACGCGGGGGGGGGGGGGCAGAGGGCGAAACGTATCGGCTTGTTGCTGCAAAGGAAACACAATGATATCGGCATTCAGGGAAAAATCCCGCGATCACGGAGGAAATTGGACGGTGAATAACAGCGAAAGCTCTTTCCGCGCTATGCATACGCCGTACAGCGAGAAAAACAATTACAGGAAACAATTTCCCATCCAAATTCACGTTGGCCGTTCACGCGCGTCCATTTAGCAATTGCAACCTCCACAAACGCATAGAATGATCAGAAATCGGTAACTACTTATTGGTGGTGAGAAACTTCTCCTAACTAACAGCTTCCAAGAAATCTGTCAAATATGTCCAACTCCATCTTCCCATTTTCCACGCCAATTTCAACAAGTAGAGAATCAAAGAAGCCCTGAATTAGCCGTTGCCTAGCGCACATCCACGTCGCCCTAGTCGCGACTTTTTCCCACGACTTACGCTCGCGTTTGGGTGGCAGAGGGGCGGTGGCTCAGCGACAGGAAGCGAACATCACAGGAGGAACGGTAATACGCTCGTTAACATGGCCATCTAAATGCAAAAGTGTCTCGGGTAACGATACTCTCCTTGTAACTCGCAGCAATTTTAATTTCATTCCCCGTTCGCAGAAGTTCCGCGGAGGAAAAATGGTGGCCGTGCCCGCCTGCAGAATTTTCATCCGGCGAGAGGGAAATTTTCGTTCTTAATCCGTCCGGTTAAACGCTAATTAACTTCCGAAAGGAGCTTAAAGTTCCCAGCAACGAGATCCGACTATCTTCCCGGCCGACGCGTGATCCACTCCCTCGTGATTTTTATTCGCCTCGCCCCCGATGGATCGATGCTCGATACAATCGTTGAATTAAACCAACCCCTCGACGATAGTCGATCCTCCGATCCTTGATTGACTATCCCGTATCGGTAGCCGTGATTCAGGAGCGATGCATCAATTAACGCGCGCCAATGGAAATGATTCGCGTGATTGCTCCACGAGACCATCGCGCGACGCTAAACAAAAACCTATTTAAACGGGTCGGCGATATTTGAATATCGACTTACCGATTAATTCAACTGCAACGATTATCAGCGGCTGCATGTCGCGCGGTAATAATCGCGCGTAATGTGCGTAGATCAAACACGATGTCGACGCGGTATCACGGCGTGCTGAATAACAAATGCACACCGTGTAATTTCGTGGCAACGGGGCGGTCGAAGATGTCTGAGCAACAGCTGAATTATGGGCAGAGGCTGGATCGTTAATTGGAAAATGAATTCAAGCCTGCATTTATTTAGATTAACTTTGATTAGGAATTACGAGATGTTAAGTGGATCGTGACTTGAAGAACTGAAAGAATCGAAGGACTCAAAGGAAGCGAAAAAGGAATAGAAGTTTCTGGGTAAGCTCCCTGAAGCTCCGGCCAGTAAGCTTCGTCCTGTTTTGCTCCACGCGATGCGTCAAAGAGACTGAGCCCCCGAGCGATTCGCAAAGGAGAACCCGCGGACTAACGCTAATTAGAGCCGCTGCAGCTGGCCACTCCACCTACTAGACAATAATTATCGCGAGAAATGCCGCGGTGACGCGGCCGGCGGAACGCTGCCGTTTTCAGACCGCGGATTGTGGCGGCGCAACGGATGCTGACAACGTTTCAACAGCGGCCGCTTAAAATCGGGGACGTTTCCCTTTTGCATCGTTCTCAGACCCGCGGCATAACGCCGTCGCTAATTGCATCCAGTTTTTCGATTCTCCAGCGGGAAACGGTCTATCGAAATACGGAGTGTCCTCTGTGAAACATTTCCAAACACTCGAGACCAATTGTGTTTCAATTTCAACGTTGGAAACTTGGGCATTACTGCTGTTAAATGGACGTTTTTAAAAATTGTCGTTTTCTCTTTCCTCCGTCGACTGAAGCTACAAGACCGTGATGTCGCATCGCCCGTTCTCGAAATCCGACGTCGAATAGAATCGACTTAGTTCCACGTTGTCACCTGCTCGAGCGAACGCTTTATATTTTCAGCCGACGAAAGGGACGCGTGCTCGATAGGAAAAGGGAACAAACAGCGGCAGACGTTCAAGGGGCAGTAATCGCTACTTGAAAACAGACGAACCATCGCGATGGGCGTGCCGGAGAATTTTGGAAACGATAACACACAAACAACGGGCTCGGTGGTTCCACGAGCAGACGCTCCCGCGAGCCTGGTCCAGTTTCGTCGAAACGACGATCCGGAAACCGAGCCGTGCGACTGCGCGGCCAATTGCCTGGAAAATGAGAAACGCCGGCTCACGCTAATTAGGGTCGGTGGTCCCGACCTTCGACCCTCTGATATACATAACAATTACCACGAGAAATCCTCTTTAACAGCGCGGAATACGAGGACGCGGCGCGACAGATAATCTCCGAATCTAGGAACGAATCGACAGCTTCCCGATTTAGAAAACTTTCACCTTGCATTTCAAGAAAATTGATTTAAACCAAATCAGACTTCGACGAAGATTGATGAAGATGGTGATGTTCCGAGCCGCAGAATTCCTCTGCAGAAGTGTCGCGTAGTAGAAGCTTCCCTCGAAAATTGAAAATGTCGATTTAAAAGGGGGCAGATGAAAAGTTTGATCGCGAGTCGTCGAATTGCCGCGCAAATAGGAAACGCCCGAGGACGTTAATTACTAGCATCAGACACGCGACCCCGCGAGTAACACCCTTTCCGCCACATGGAATACTACGCCCACCCCCCGACGAGTTACATCGATTCTCTCGGTTTTAAACCGAGCTTCGTTAAAACTTCCCCCGTGCCGGCAACATTTATAATATCCAGCATTGATTGGACGAGCAACGCGCGCGGGCGAAACGAGCCAAGTACCTAATTAACAATTAGCGCGAGGCTGGCAGGCGAAAAAAAGAAGGGGGACGTTCGTTCGAAGGGGAACGATCGAACGATAACCTTGCAGCGGGGTCGGGGTGGAAAAAAAACTTTTTTAATCAAGCAACCTCTTTGATTCCTCTTTTCTTCCACTTTCTCGCTTCGTCCACCGGTCTACCTACCCCCCTCCCCTCCTCCCTTTCCTCGCCAATTGCCTGTCGACTGTTTTCACGTGGGGATCCAGAGGATTTCCAAACAGCTTGTACAAAAGCGCGTTGGTAGCCGACAAAATGTTCTTCGTGCAGGGCGTTTCTCTTTCTTGCTTTTTTTCCCCCCTGCCGACGAAACGGGCGAGTTAAAGCCAGCCAGACGATGGGTCGTTAAAATGCAAAGCGAGGATCAAAGGACGGGATTGGATCTGCCGCGGCGCGGCGCGTCGGGCCGCACCGAAACTTTGCCCGTGCGCGCGCGAATCGAAATCGAACGCGCTAGGTGACGTTACAGCTTAGCCCGTCAGGCTTCCTCCTCCCTCCCCCCCCCCCCCCAACCCATGGAGAATCGATTTTCGTCGGCGCTCCTTTTTTTCCCACCCTGCACCCCGTAATTTCGCGAGCCTGCCGTCGTGGCGCGTGCTGAGCTCCGCCGCGAGATATTTCAATTTTCGGGACGTCAACGGGGCCGCTCGACCTCCCGTCGTAATGATCGCCGTTGAATCCCAGCGTGCAAGTTTGCTCAACATTTTTCCAGGCAATGGAGAAAATTGCTGGGAGAGAAGGTCGAGTTGCTCCGGGGAAGCTTTCTCCCTAATGGTGGAAAAGTTCGGGGGAGTTGACGTCCGTTTTTACGAATTCCAGACGTTTCTTTCTTGAATCTGGCAAATTGTTGGGAGAGCAGAAACAGGGCGCTATGGAAGAATCAGGTGTGACGAGTCCTTAATTACTTCGCGTTCCCATTTGTGTGGTGTCCCCGTCGCGGCGGAACCGTTAAGGAGCGTCGACGGTTCGACGGGGCTCGAAAATCGCCGTGGGGAATTTCGTTCCGGTCGCGAAAGCGACGACGTCCTTTTTCCACGTGCCCGGTCCCTCGGATATTCCCCCGGGGGCGGAGGTGGGCGGTAGACAAACCGACGCACACGTACAAACACACCAGCCACCCCCGAGGGGAATAGACACACCGGGATGGAGTGACAGGAAGTGGAAGGATATTAGCCTGGATGTCACTCGACGTAATAGGAAGAGGTGAGCAGCCCCTCCACCCCCTCTCCCCATTCCTCCCTTGCGACCATTCTCTATACGTCCCGAGGGTTCGGGACACCCTGGAGTAGGGAAGAGGGGTCTGTTCGGTAACGACAGCTCGCCGCTTCCACGCTTTCCACCGGATGGATTTTCCACCCGATATCGATAGCTTCTTTCCTCCAGCGCCCGACTTTATTTCGTCCTCTAATGGCACCACGGTTTCTGCTGAATTTCACCCACCTCCGTCGACACCGTCCCAAGAAGAGTCAGAGTGTCTTCGCGTATAGGGTGTTCTGGCTACGCCGTTGGCTTTTCCTGCTGCATTCCGTAGGTTAATGTTAAACGCTGGGTCCCATCTGCTTGGTTCGTCGAATGAAGCACTCGGTGCTAAGAGTCTAGGGGCGATAAAATTGTAATTATGACCCTCGAAGGGAACGAGTTTCGGGGAACTAGTTAGGATACTTATAATTGAATATAAACCAAGGTGATGGCGCTTCCGCGAAATTGCCGGCTTTCGATGATTGACGAAAATATACAGAAGCGCTAAAAAAGAGGGAAAGAAAAGTTAGTAGCGTATCAACAACCATCCCCGCCGCTATCCTTTCAATTATAAATTTCGCCAACGGATACCGACGAAACAAGCTGCACATTCAAATGTAAAATACGCTTCTGCCCGGTCGGAATTCGACCGGGGAACAGAGATAACGTAGGAATACCATCGCGGATGCCGGGTCAATATCCGGATTTTCGGTGCTAAAACTATTGTACGGTCGATCGTGTGCGACTGTTGGGGGGAAAAAATCGCTCGTAAAAATAGAACCAACACGGATGTAGGGGATTTTTATTGAAAATCCTCTTAGTCGAAGCTGGTATCGGTTTATTAATGAATTTTGCAAATTGTGCGTTAGATCCGATAGCCGATGCCCGGGAAACACGCGAAAGAGGTGGAAAAAAAACACGCGCACCCTCGACTTGGAAGCGTTTGATGTTTTTTTTCCCGTTTTTTTTATCCTCCGCTTTGCTTGCTCGCAGGGTGATCGACGGGGAGGCAGGCTCGCGCGACACCGTCGTCGTTATCATCCTGTATCTAATTGACGCGGGGGCGCGGTCGTGATCCAATCTCGAACCGTAACATCGATAATCCGTTAATGTATCGCTCAACCAGAAATCTCATTTCGCCGCGCGTCGTAACCGCCGACGACGACTGCGCTTCGGTTGCACGGTTAATTCGCAAAACGTCGACGGCCTGTGATTTCGCTCGCAGCTACGCCGCGAATATTCTCGGCGCGCACTTCCTGCCCGACCCGGAAGTTTGAACGTGTCCCGGCCGAAAACTTGCGACTAACGAGATAATAATTTTGACACGCGCGGGACCGGGGAGATAGACGAAGTTACGGGGGAAGTTGCACGCGTATGTACACGGGGCGAAATTTCGCTGAGTGTAATTGCGTCCCAACCTCCGAGCGCAAAAACGAGAGTGTGCTGCGGCGATAGTATTCGGTGTCCTATTACGCTAGTCACACGAACGTCCTGTTAACGCTTCGGGCTGCGGAAGCTTTTGAAAAAAAAAGGCCGTTCGAATCGGGCTTGTCGGAACAATCGAAGTTCTGCTAATATTTGAACGGGTTACTTTCGATTCTTTAAAAAAAAATATCCAACCAAAGCCGTGGGAAAAGAACGGGGAAACGCCACAAAAATTACAACGAATCTGGGAGTTTGCTAACGAAGCAGTTCGTCGCTTGTATGGTAGGCTTGTTCACCTTTTCCCAGGCCCTTGTACCGATGATAACGCGGCTGTACGACCACCATACCATCGTGAAAAATGATTTCCAGCAGCACGGCGGGTGTGGGCCCTTTTGAGCTCGTCGCGCGAACATCCTGCGGTAAATTGGAAAGCGGGCCGCGGTTTTCAGAGCTTTGTTGAACGGAGCGACTCCCCCGCGGATCAAAGTCTAACGAGAGAGAGTTTCGTTGCTGCGCGACGGGTTGTCGGCCTCGCGGCGCGGTCGAGAGTTCTTTTCCCTCATTTTGAAAATTGCAAGAACCTGGGACGCCGCCGAATACGTATTGTACTCGTGTACTTGAAGCCGACGCTGCTCGTATCGATTCGAATAGGCTATTCTGTTACGAATAAACATAGTGGCGCCTGTTTCGAAAGAAGAGCATCGGTGCGATTCCTTTCCCGCTTTTATTATCATCGCCCGCAACGATTACCAACCATAATCCCCCTCGTTAACAAACTTTCCTCACCCGAGGCGGCTAATTATTACCCCAGCGAGTTCCGAAAGAAGCTGCGGGGAGGGCAAGAAAATCCCCAAACTTCGCCGCTAATGATTGACCTTGTTAAAGATGAATTTTTTATCGACGCGGAACTGAATCCTCCGCGTAAACTCTACGCCATGCTTGCGAGATGGTCTTTCGAGTACGCGTTTCTTGGTGTAGAAAAAAATTCCACGGGTTGTCGAAGTTCGGGAGCGTATCGGCGGAACGGTGCGCACTCCCCGTGTGCCCGTAGTTTTGATCGAACGTCTATTTCCACGGGCGAAGCGCTCGGAAGCGAATAAAAGTGGAAGATCAAACTCGCGCGCCGGGGCAACTTTTTCCTTAGAACAAACTGCCAGGGAAAGGAGAAGTCCAAGGGGATTATCAGCGTCGAGTTTCGGTATTCGCTCTTTCATTGCCGTTTAGAGTTCTTTTCGCTTCGATCCACGACTCCGTTCCGTCGGTTTTTCCTCCAGAGAAGTGGCGATCGTCGATTCGCGCTGTCGCGACGGGCTCACCTAACGCCGGGAAAGTTTCCCGGAGGGAATCCCACGCGGCACCGTCCTCCGTGGAAAAATATCGCGGCTAATTTGCACTTCTCTACGGGCAAGTTCAAGGTCTCTGTCTCGACAGACCGAGGTACAGATTAGAGTGACGTAAACGTTCCACTAAATTCACTGCGACAAATTGGGGCACGGCTACTGGATATCCTTGGCGATCAACAGCGGACAATGTCCGCGCGAACCAACTTCTAGATATCCACGGCCATTAGCTCTGCTCCCGTCAAGCAGGAAATTGTCAGGAGGAAACGTTTTGCCACGGTCCCTTGAGTAGTCGAAATCGATTTTCACGCTCGGCGGAGCAATCGACGAACGATTCGCGACCGAGACAAGCTAATTCGAGTGGATCCAGTGGCTGCCCGACTACTTACGTCCTCCATTATCGAATTCCATCCAACCGCCAGAGACCATCCCGATTCATGACACTCGAAAATAAACGAGACGCAAAGCTCTTCGCCCAGCAGACGACGTAAAAGTTTGGAACGTTGCCGTGGAATAAAAGCGACACCCGGGAAGACTGGTTTCGAAGGAGGTCGCTGACAAAGGTGCGCCCCCGACGGTGCTGGATGGCTGATCGATAGCTCGAGGAGCCCCCGTGTACAAAGCGGAATCCAACGCTGATCGGTTAACGCGCTGCTTTAACATCAGCCCTGTGGTGCACGCGTGCACTCAGCCTGACCGCGCGCTCGCGTGCTCCCGCGCCCACGCCCGCGTCGTCTGTGTTTATCCACGTGCTGGTGAGCGCACGATATTTGCCATAGGAAACCGCACAATGGTCCGTCACACCGCAGCCCGACCATACCAGACGTGCCGTACCTACGGCAATGCGGAATACACCGCTCGGTGTACCTGGATTCGAGTGGCGATACCGTTGGAGCCGCGACACACAAAAGCCCTTCTTCCCTTTCATCCCCCTGACGAGAAATGAGGATGTTAACCGGCCGCCATCCTCCGCGCTCCACTCTTTTGTACGCCAGCCGCGCGTTATCCGAGAAAACGATTACCACTTTGATTTGTTGGCGGGGTCGGCATCGACTCGAGGGGCCCGTCATCTTTTATAATCGACCCCGAGGCGGAGGAATCTCCTGGTGCACCCCAAGAGGAGGGAAATGGAGAGAAGGCGGTTGTCCGTATGCTCGCGGTTGATAATGGGAGTGCTGATGGTGGCGAGGGAGGAATTCTTTGAGGCTGGAAGACGGTGCTCGATGGAGGAGGATTTTTAAAATCTTCAGGGACATAGAAATGTATTTGCGGTGGGAATTAATCGAGAGCGCTCTAATGAACTTATCTTTTCAAGCACACGCGGGTGATTCGGTTGATTCCACCGTGGTATCGTCGCTTTTTACGGCTCGTCGTTCGTTTTTAAACAGAGCGGATAATCCAAATCAGGATTACGCGGGGCTCGTTATAAAATCATCGGAGTTTCCGCGTGCCCGGCCTCGTGAACCCGTTTGTTCGAAACTGCTGCTAAGCGACCTAATCCGTCGCATCGAATGCGTAAAACGGTTTGAAATGAGAAGATTAATCGGCTTTTTTGCTCCCTGTCGGCCCTTGTAAGTACTCGGCGGGGATTAGAGCGGGCGTAGAGGGGCAAAGAACGCGAAATCCTGCAGGAGTGGAATTTCGACTTCCATCTAACGAAAGGAACCTCGATACGTTGTCTCCTTGGTTACTTGCCTCTGCAATCACGGCGTCACTTCAAGGCTTACTACTTTCTTCAATGCTTCGTCACTTCATTGCCAACTTTTATGGACACTAACATTTCGCATGATTCGTACGCAATTTCATGTCCTACTTCCACAAGAGCACTATGGCGCACTTCGTTAAAATATCTCGTGGTCTGAGTTTCCGCACTCCCCACTACTTGTTTTAAGGAGCACAGTGCTGTTTATTTTTTCGGAGAAGTAACACAACTACGGTACGCCGCGTGTGTTATACATCTGTTTTAAAAATACAACACCACACGATCCACCTTTATTCCACGCTCCATTCTCGACCTTACGCACAAATAATGGATTGTTAGCCACGTCTCCCTAGAACGGGCGCAATCGATGCACCCATGCCGCATCCGAATGCCGACACACGGGGGAGGGGGCACAAAAGCCACACAAGTCCCCAGCTCTCAGTGCACACCCCTCGAGATCAGAAAATTAATTCACGTCCCTGTGCCGTGCGTCTGGTACAGGTTTCACGAAGCCAGCCAGTAATTGTGCAAGCCTCGCGAAATCCGCTGGCGAGGCTCGATGACAAGAGCTTTAATGAGACCTCTCCAGTTCCCCCTGTTTTTTGAAAGAGAGGATCTCGCAGCAACGGAGGACCCACCGCAGCCTTTTGTACCAGGGGGCTTCTCCGGGAGTCATTGAGGCCGAAGGAAACGTTCGTGATAATTCAGAGAAGCTAGGGATCCCTCGGACGCCGGGAAGATAAAGTTTCGCTTAATTAGAAGGTGACGTCCGCGGCGAATCTCCGCCCCCGTGGAAGGAAGGGTGGCTAGCGTCGATACTCGGAAACTGGGGGATGTTTGAATATCGAGGGAACGGAGTGGACGTTTTAAATAGCCACTGATAAACTTCGAAAATGGGGTGTCCAGGGCTGGACGGTGGTTTGTAGAGAGCGGTGTGTTCTCATAGAATTGTCGACGGTGGGATTCCGCGGAGATACTTTCGATTTAGATATCACGTGGCTGGTGTAAATCCAAAGTTTCGACCGGTGGCTGGAATTGCCAGGCTGCCCCGTTCCGTCCTGGATGCATGCTCGCTAGGAAATGGAACTGTTGCCCACAAATACCTATCTGCGGGCCTTAGTTTATGATGGCAGATTCTACAAGGCTGGGTAATATAGGTACGGGAAGCTGGATAGTTGCAGCGGCCCGTGCAGCCGAAATTCGATAGCGCAATTCGATGCATTGACCCACCAAAGCTTTCGGGTAACTACGTATACACTCAGAAGCAAATACTGTCTCGCGTACAAAGACAAGAGATCGGTCGATTCCGGTCCACCTCCGCACCTCTGCCTCGCCGCCCTTCCCGGGTCGCAGGGCGAGCCGCGGCTCTATCAATCGACCTAGTAATTAATTCTGGCCAACGATAAACCAAGCCAAAAATTCCTCTCCCCACTGTCCATGCATAGATGGAATTATTTCTTATTCCTTTACGTTACGGTTTTGCGGTTCCTCCCTTCCCGGGACTCATTGCATCTACATATCTATTGATTGAGTCCATGGAAGGGATTTTGGGAATGATGCAAATGCATCTTGTCTCGTCATACTTGACTCCTTAAGGGGGGAGCCTGGTGTAACTAGCTGAAAATCAACGCATTCTTCGGGAATTTTTTTTAAAGAAAGTATTCAATGAATCTTTCTGAAACTTGCAGGATATTGTATTATCAGATTAAGGCAGATAAAGCAATGTTATTAAAAAAGAGTAACAAATAACAGAGTTACAGAGATAACAGAGTTTATACTGTATTCATCTAAATTCAAAAATCGAACAATTTTTGTTTAATTTATGACTGCACGCATAAATTCATAACTTAAAAGATGCAAAATTGAACAAATGGCGGCCCCTTGAAAAAAAATTCGCTTTTTCCAACGAAATTTTCCCTTAAATGTGTAAAAAAAGTTATTTATTTAAACAATATCATTATGCCAACAACTAAGCTCTGTGTAGAAAATGTTCACAAATTTCCATGCACAAGGTCAAGTCCGCAAATTGTAACACTGTCGTTTCGAGAAAAACACATCTCAAGTTTTCTGCTAACCTGGTAACCTCGTGCTCCGTAGCAAAACCGGCGATATCCGCTTTAATTTTTCGAATTTCGTGTTGCAGCTTCGGGAACATATTATCGTGATGTTCAACGATTGATTTATGCAACAAAAAAAATCGGTTTTTCGCCTCGTTACACCAGGCTCTCTCCTTAACACTTTCACTGGCCTTAGCGTGTTCTCACGTCGATATTTTCTTGCGAAGCATAGAAGTTTTTGCCAGGGGATACTCTGAATGTTTACTTTGAAGACAAACTGAAACTTTCGCGCCAAAAGTGGTCGCTATGACAAACCTGCCTCGACTTGAAGGCTTAGAGCATGTATATATGCTCTAAGCTTGAAAAAGTATTTTTTAGATATTATAACGTTTTCTGATAAGAGAGATCGCTGGAGGTAGGAGATTGAATTTCGTGGACCAAAGGAGGTCTTCCGGGATACTATTTATGGAACCATAACGTTTGTCTTTCTTTAATGGCCAACAGGAAGAGGATGCAAATTCCGGGAGCAACGAGTTTTCCGCTGGCAGCCTGGTTTGCAAACTTCCTCGGTGACAACCACTTCTTCCAAGGGGGTTGTGTATGATACCCCCGCGAGCTTTACACCGCCGGCCTCACCCCTCGCTATCCAAGAACGTCTTTCAATCGTATGCCGCGTTTCGTACTCGCGGCACGAAAGCCTCCTTACTCTTAATCCTTAATTAACCCCAATTCGAACCGATTCCCGGGGCAAGTAGTTCCAGTTCAATTCGAACTTTAATCTCGACCCGACGGCCGTTTCGAATAACCAGCCTGGAAAGGTGGGGCGGTGTTTTCCCTCTTGGAGCGCCGCGGAATACCGTACGAAACAATAATTCCGAACTTTCCAGCACCGGAAAAATATGGAGTCCGCGGGCTTCCTCAGTAGACAGCGCCGGGGGCTCTCTTTCGCGGACCTTTTAGAACAAGAACCTGGAAATTTCTCAAATATCTGACCCTTTCATTGAATACTTTCATTGAACTCGCACGATGTAGAAGTGTAGAAGAACTAGGAACCTTGGATTGAAATTAAGGTATTACTGACTTCGAC
Organism: Andrena marginata; assembly: GCA_963932335.1. Taxonomy (NCBI): domain Eukaryota; kingdom Metazoa; phylum Arthropoda; class Insecta; order Hymenoptera; family Andrenidae; genus Andrena; species Andrena marginata. The sequence continues at coordinate 11,717,218 of OZ010660.1, forward strand.
TTAAAATAACTTAGGGGCCCAGTGTTTCAAAGGGAATTCCTCCTCCGTGTTCATCGTTGCAGTGAGAACTTTCGAACGGAGGGGAGGAGGGGCGGTGAGGCACATTCAGAAAAATAATCACGCCCGTTGTTCGCCGTAACAGTGGCAGGAACTGTGCCACTGGAAGCCTCTTCTTTTCTCCTCGGCCACCCGGAAGCCCTCGAATCGTTTCATCGGATTCGAATGCGTAACGCGATGTTGCGCAACGGCTCCGTGGCTCCTTCGGTGGCGTTGCATTTTCATTTGGGCCACGCTGCCCCGACGTTCGCATTGAGAAACTCGCCCCGGCACAATACATGCTAATTACGATTCTGCAATTACCAGACAGAGTCACATCGCTGTTCCCTCGGTTTCTCCCCCGGATGTTAGACGAGCTCGGAGCGCATATATCCCCGGACGAAAGTTGCGGAGCGGTCCGAGAAAACTTTCTTCGAGTGTAACAACCGGGGTAGTTTAAAAAGGGAACAGAAGTCGTAAAATCGCGCGACTTCCGGGCTAGAGGAGCGAACACGATGGAAGAATTACAGGGATAAGGGGTGGAAAGGAGGACGGAAGTGTGTCGTTTGAAAAATTGGAAGGGCACGGGATGGCGATGCAGTTAAGGCTGCTTCGAATTTATTGCTTACCCTTGGTCGATAAGTCTGTTGCAGTTATACTTCCGTTATGCTCCCTTTACGGCTCAGCTTATGGAGATTTCTTTTTTTTTTAAGAGACGGGGCGGTAAGGGTTGATTTATACTGTAACTTCCAGTGGGGAAGTGATATCCCTTAAGTTTTAAGATCCGGTATAGTGAGATTGAATGTTGTATGGCGGTTTCTAAGGAATTTTAGCGTAGATATGTAGGGGAAGCCTGTCCAAAACCGTATACTTACTGTTCTACGTCCATAACTTTTTAAATTATAAAAGAAATTGGGTAATGAAAACAGTATTTATTAAATGTCTTCATAAACAACACAAAATAACCAAAATATAATTGAAACCTCCAAATGGGTTACTTAGGTAACTTAACCATAAAACAAAACCTGTTCTTTTTCCGATTTTGCCCCATAGGGTGGGCAAAACCGCATGCACTTTACCAGTTTACTCCGATCTAAAGTGACAACAATAGTATGAAGTTCTATTCGCGACGTTATGAGTCCCTCGAAACCAAATAACTTTTGTCGCAAACATTTCTTCCTATCTAAAAAATTATAGAAGTTATTCAGGGGACTTGTCTTAAGCCGGGTCCAGACCTGAATGCGTATACGCTGAGCAGGCTGAGCGCGCACGAATGACGCATGCGCAGGGGTCGAAAGTGCCATTGTGTCTTTCTTCACCAACTTCTGTGCTCAACTTAGCCCACTCCGCAGTCGTAAAGATCGTGTGATACCTTTTCTCACAGCGCATATGTCAGTGCGTCCTTTTGTTTTTGATATTGTAGCGCGTGTTTATACTGAAGAGATAAGAGATCAGTCTCCAATTCGAAGGGAAGACGTCACAGGCGGGATCACGCGCACTCAGCGGACACCTCATTTTCTACCTGCATACCTCCACGAGGCGTATTGCTGCCCCCCGCGAGTAATCTCGTGTGATTTTTTAACACAACAGCGAGTCGGCCAGGCTGTATGAATTAAGAACAATGCACGGTGTAGTGAAGAAAAGAAAGACAAATTATTCAGCAAAATAGAGCTTTAAAGTCTATCATATGGTAATTGCATTATTATTATTCAAAATGTAATTTGTAAATTTTTCATTATCTGTTTATGAAAATATTAGCCATGGATTAAATTTATTCACATAGATCTATCCTTCGCGATTAAAAAAAAAGACGCAAGTCTATACCTTCAATAATTTAGGTCATTAAAATTAATTTCTGTAGGCGGGTTTCGTAAAACTCACAGAAAGCAGGGAACTCTGAAGATTCGTATTTTTTAAACAACTTCGAATCTGCAAAAATGAGGACTTAACCCTCCCTAATTTCATATGGACTACCATATATGTATTTCAATATCATGAAAATCCGAGACATCGAGGATTATAGAAAAGTATTCTTCCACGCTGAACGCAATGCACTCCAAACTCCCTTTGATGTGTGGAAGAAAACCGACAACGGTCGGCTCAGGCCATGTGCCTTCGCCGACATTCGCGAGTCGGGTCTCCATGCGCCGAGTCACCACGAATGGCACGTCCACACTAGCATACGCGTTCACGCTCGCCCTAGGGCTCGAGCCCTGGGCGCCAATGCCAGTGGACGCAAAAAAGCCGAAAGAAATAATGTTTGTTGAATAAATTTATTTGGATGATTAATGTTAGTAGTTTACGCTTCTTATTAATATGCTTCGCGTGTCTCTTTACAGAAGCTTCGAAAAAAACTTGCTGCACTTTTCGGCTTCATTTGCCTCCAACTTTCGTCTCTTCCGCCCTTCAGCTCCACTTTCTTTAAAAGGAGTATTCTAAATTATAAATAAAATGTTTTGTGTGATGAACACTTTTAACAAAGAAGTACAACAGAAAAGATTGAATTGGAATGATATGCATGGGGAGAGTGGTTGGGGGGAGGGGAGCGCGAATTCTACGCTTGCCCTAGGCACTGTTTACACTAAATACACCACTGTTCGTCTTCTCGTTGCTTGAAATAACGGGGTACGGTTTTACCCCGTACAGTTGTGCCCCAAGACGTAAACACCTACACTTGTGGTTACAGCTAAATATGCAAATGACAACAATCGTCCACAATCTTCAAAATATAATAGAAACAGATACTGTTAATAGTTATCTTCATGTAACTTACATTCTAATTACCAAAACACTATATAATCCATTTAAAGTCAGTCGAAAATAAGGTTAGAGCACTTAGAAACAATGAATTTGAGGCATTTGATTTCAAAGTTTTCATTATAGTATCACTTAATAAAAAGTAATGCAATTGAATCCATTTTTTTTAAAAATGTAGTTACCGTGTGATTCAAAAGTTCTGCAAACAGAAGTCATAATTTGAAAATGATATGCGTCTTTATTTATATGTTTCAAGCAAGCAGTTTATGTGCCCTTTTTCCGTAAATGTGGTAAATTCGCAACAAAATTGCCTCTTTGTTTACTTATTTATATATAATTTTGTTTACTTACTTCGTTATGCATTTTTTATGCATTGCTTAAATAAAAAATACAAAATGAAGCACAAAACTAAACAAAAATGTAATGTTTTAAGTAAGTATTAGTTTCTTCGATTTTTTGCAGCAAGCTGTCTTACAAATCGATTTTTTCTTTTCTAAGTTAGCCTTTTTCCTTGCGGAAAAGTCGATTTAAACGATTTAAGGAAAAAGGCTTATGTGCCCTTTTTTCCTCAAATGCCTCATTCAATAATCCGCTAAAGTGTACGTATTTCGTCACGAATCTCTGTTGACTAACAGTTCGATATGGCGGAAAACAATTGCCAAACGCGCCTGGGCTTCTTTCATTTATTTTCCGGAATAAGTATGGTACAGTAAAACCTGTTTTTGTGCGGTCCTTTTTTATACGATTTTCTTTTTGTGCGATTAGTTTTGTGCGATTTTGTTTTTGTGCGATTAGTTTTGTGCGATTTATTTTTATGCGGTATATGAATCTTAGCGGCGTTAGCACCAGTATAATGTTTCCTATCAATGTACATATACATGTGTGGACGAACTCTGATTACGTAGTTTCCTTGACAACGATGTATCTGGACTTCGGGATGCTCTCTTCATTTATTTCAAACAATCTACTGACAAGACAGAGTCAGTTACGTACATATTGTCGTTCGACGCGCGAACAGTATACGCTTCGTATGATCACTGACTTCATGGTACCAAAAAACAAATCAATTGAAATCCTATCTTCAAGCGACGAAAGCGATTTTCAACCAATTCTATTTAGGACCAAGCTATTTAATGTATAATTTGAAAACTTCTCCATGTATATGTACAATGAAGAATTAAATATTTTTACAATTTCTTTAAGTCTAATTTAATTATTTAATTTAATTGAAAGCATTCTCTCATCTATTTCATAAGTCATTGATGTATTTTCTAAGTCCGACTTTTTTTATGCGGTCCCTATCCACCGCATAAAAAAAATTTTAGGTAGTATATCGTACAAAGTTGTTTATTATATGTAAGAATTTATAAAATTTCCGAATATTTTTTTGTACGATTTCTTTTATGCGGTCCCTATCCACCGCACAAAAACAGGTTTTACTGTATACGGTTTTGTACAGGTTTCACCTATCATATGAATCTCTCAAGTTGGGGGTTGATAGTTGACATCTCAAGTCACAAACCACCACTACCAGACCCCTCAATTAGAAATCGTTCAGTGCCCCATATCTCCAGTTTAATCATCCCCTCTTCCCTAATCTATTCTACTGAATTTCCACCCTTGCTCTCCCTCACCTACGACCCACCACTCCACGTCGCTCTATCACAGAAGATGGCAGCCAGCGTTTTAACTCTGTCCAACACCCTTCATTATTCTCGGCTGGCCATCACGCTCCCCACCGCGCCCAGTTTATTTTCCCTCGCACTTCAGTCGACTTTCCTCGCGGAGAACTACCCGCATGATCTCCAAGCCCACACATACGCGCACGTATGCAACGCGATACCGTGGACGCAGGGAGGAAACGTGAACCCCTCACCCCCTCGCGTACAGACCGCGGGCGAAGACGCGCGTGTGCGCACGCCAGAGAATACTAGAAGGGATTTAGCAAAGTCCGGCCATAAAGAGTAAATTACGATGTCGGTCTCGCTTCACAGTTTTACGCGGCGCTGCGCCCCCGTTGTCGTCGCCGACGTTCTCCGCAGCCACCCCCTCGGTATTGTGAACCTGCCGGCAATTTCTGACGCCGCCGTCCGCCAAATAAACTGAGGCCGGCTCGCTATACTGCCCTAAACCCGAAAAGGAACGCAATAACTCCTCCATTCGTATAATCGAATCCGACAGTCTCCCTCTCCTCGTTCCAATAAACTAGAATTTCGGATAGATGGGAATTGAAAGAGAACCGCCCAGCGTTAATGAGCGCGTCACTGCTTGATGTTCATAAAGATCTGTACGTTTTAATGAACGAAATGGACCGGGGCAGTTTTTCCGCCGCATGCGAGAATACGGGGCGAATGAACGTTTGTAACTTAAAATTAATTCTCTGCCAACCGCTGTGCCTCAAAAATTCCACCTCAAAATTTGCCTTAAAATTTGCACCTCATTGAACGTCTTTTATAGTAGCAGTCAAGCGACGCCAATTTAGGGCGTCGAATGACGTCGCGTGTCTATTCAGAGGGCTCGTCTCGCCCCGTGAATCCGAGGCGTTTCTAGACCGCAAGGGTGAAACATTGTGAAACACTCTCTGTCGTCCAGCATTTTCAACGAACGCCACCCCTCCCTCCCCCGTTGCGCTCTGTTCCGCGGAACAATCGGTCTGGCGGATTGAAAATCGTCGTCACGCGGAATGATTAAATGCGCTTCGCGATCGAATCATTCCGCGTGCCGTGGGGAGCGCGAGCGTTGAAATCATGGGCGGCTGTAATGCGCCCCAGTGAACTCGGCTGCCGGTAGATCGAACGGTTTTTAATTGAAAGCCGGAGACAAAGCAAACGAACGGGCGACATTTTCCGAGGCGGAAGTCTTCTCCAGAAAGGGGGGCGCGGGGCGTGCTCCATCCACGGGAATAACGGTTCGATGATATTCCGAAAGCAATTAAGACGCGATTTACAATTTGCCGTTGCACCGCGACGGTCCCCTGCATTATTCAAGAATAATCGAGAGTAATTCTTTGTGGGCTTTACGCAACACGCGTCACTCTTCCCGCGACTGGTCCCGACCCGGCTGAAATTTCAACAATTTCACATTTTCCGCTCGCACGTGTGCTCGGCGCGTGCGTGTGTATTCTTTTTTTTTTGTTTTCTCGTTTCCCCTAGGGAAATGTCGCGACTCCATGGACGGGTATCGCTTTCGCGAAGCCCGCCGTATCGCGTGGCTTGAATGGAGTGAGTTACTGAGTGCCTTTTATAAACCGTACGCGCTCAACTAAAACTGAAAGCGGGGACAGTAGAAAAAAAAAGTAAAAAAGATGGGATGCAGGCACATTTGCATAGCTGCGCAGCTTGCCGGGCGTCGAAGCAGTCGGGTGTGACCCACTTCTTTGCTGACACTTCGTTAAACGCCGCGCGAGTCGCTTTTCTTCCAGCGCGGTTCGCGGAATTGAGGCTCTAATTGCGATATTGTGAAAGGATTACCTGATAGTCATTGAACTGTGGAGTTTCGTGGAGCTATGTAAGGTAAGCGCGGGTTATAAGGCCCACTTAAAGATCTATAACTTTTTTTAAAAAAACTTGTACGTATTCTTGAAAACTTTTTTTTAGAAATCTGTGAACGCTAAACTATAGACTGTAATATTTGTAACAGTGAGGGGTGCAAAGGAAATCACACTTGATTAAAACACCACACTCCTTTAATATTAACAAGAAAGTGATACAATGCGATGATTGAAATAGAAAACACTAAAAATGGCGGTTTAACACGGAAGCGCGAGACGTTGCCTCTACAGGCAGTTCCAGGTGAGTGAGGGTGCGCGTCACCTCTGGAGGCTATTTATACAACCCTCTCAGAGTGACGCGTCCCACAAGCGACGCCGAAAACGCGCGGCAAATTTTGGCGCGAAAACGCGCGTCCGTACGCTGGAAAAACCCTGACCTAGGCGAGCCTGGCTGCCAGATGTGTACGTGGCCATAGCCTGGCTCACCAAGGCCCACGAGGGAAAAACCCAAACGTACAGACACTACCAGAAAAGTCGCGTTTCAAATATGGAGGCGAAGTAGCGATCAAGCCGCTACAACAGTATATGAAGACAACAAATACGAAAATTATTTAATATGTTTTTAAAAACCTTGTAAACGGGCTTTGTTCCGTGTAGTGCAGATAATAAGGCCCACCTATTTAGTATGTATAATTCGGGTAAACAAAGACATCTTCCTCAGGTGTGAGCCCAACGCAATCCTCGTGTATCCAGGTGAGACACATTACACATTGTCGCACATCACTCTTGATTGCAGTTCTACATAATTTGCAAAACCAATTGTCCGCAGACTTGCCGTCCGCGTTTTCTCTGGAGGTGGATGGCATGGGCTTTTGTTCAGACGATCTTGTCTTTTTTCTTCCAGTTGAAGTGACGCATACTTTGGAGCTCTTCTCAATATCGTTCCTGCTTTGGAAGGGGTCTCTGGTTACTTCCTGAACCTTAAAGCCCACTTAATATTTTTCCGAGGTTATATGTTAAGCGTGCACTTTACAAAATCATCAATTTTCTGTGAATATGTTGCCAACATATGTACTTATACATACCTATAGTTGTACAGTAATTGGATAATGAGTACTCCCAATACAAACCCAAGAAACCGACGTAATTCTTATAATTGTAGCAACGCTAGTTGCCGGCGACACATTTCTTGACATTTCGTATGTAATTATAGCAATAAATGACACTACCAGTATTGTAGATTGACCTACCAAGGAGAAATGACAAGTGGGCCTTATTACCCGCACTTACCTTGCAAATGAATTTGAAATGTGATTCGACTTTGGCGGGAACAAGAGATCTGTGGCTGTAAGCGGGACTGACTATTAAAGCTGATTATTATTAACTATATGTGACTGGAGAAGATTGGAGGCTCCTCAGTCCACGAAGCGCGGGGGATTTACTCCGAATATTTGGAATAAACACGTTGTAACGAACCATAGGTGATTGTTTTAATATTGTTAGAATGTAATGTTTATTTATTAAAGAAACAAATAGAAAATACACAGTCGAACGTCAGTATAATAATAATAAGACTGTATAAACTTAAACTAAAGTAATAGAAAGAATACTGTCTTTATCGCGATACAAGTTGTCTGTTCAGAGGGTTTTCTCGGACTGAGAAGCGCAGGGGTCGAGATGACCGTTTTCCCCTCTTTTGGGTCTCCCGTAGCGTGTGAAAAAAAAACACATAAATTACCGAGTCCTTAAAGTCCCTGACACTCTAACTCCAGAAACAGTCTATCGTTGTACATATTCCAACAAATATAGTTACATTATTATTTACTATAATATAATATAATTTGAAGGGTATCAAGGATCGAGGAACAGAGGGAACTTTGTGCCACGAATAATTACAGGAAATGAGCGTGTTCGTTCCCCTGCAGCACGATACAATAGCCTCCTCGTTGCTATTGTTTAGTCCCCATTAAAATGGAACTAAAAACGCTCGATAGTCGAACGGATAATGATCGTTCCCGGACGAAGGGCTGATCGAGGCGGAGACCGGTATTACCTCGTGGAAATAAGCGATAACAACGGGGAACTGTTCGCGCTTCAGTACGAAGCAGCAGAACGAATTAGGAGAAAGCAGCCGCGATGCTGCATTTGCATATCTGCCACGGTGTTTTCTGTCGCCCCTACGATCCAGAAGAACTCGCGGCTTCCGCCTCCTTGCACACCCGGCTTGCTGGCTTATCTTGCCTGGGTGGCAAAGAAAAAACTCTCCGAACGTCTCTCGATTCCAGGAATCAAGAATTTCCTGGGGGAAAAGCGAAATATCGGTGGAAATCTCACTCGACCCTTCTTTAAATTTCATTTCTCCGCGGAAAGCTGTACCCGTGGAATAATTCTTTTTTTAAGCTGAATATAAAGGTGCCTCGGCACAGAAGGCGGGGGGGGGAGAGGCTTTGAAGTCAAGATTGAACAGTTAAATTTGGAAAGGAATTGAGAAATTGTCTTTATCTTTGGTTAGTCGATAAACTTGGTAAGTTTCGATGATCCTTTAGTTAGAATGAAATCTATTTTCTGTAAAGTTACACGTTACTTCGACACAAATAAATTGTCAAACGTTAAACAACGGAGAGAACAGATTGAACAACTTCTGAGTCGCCGCTGCTACCGAACCGCCCGTTTTTTCATTTCCACTCGGAGATTGACTATGAAAGTTTCAGTTCCTTAAAAAAAGTATATCTTACAGCTCTTTGAGCTTCGTCAGCTCGTGCTTCGCGGAACGCTGCTGCTTCCTCAGAATTTAACGAACCACTTGGAGAAGCTGGTTGAAAATATCTGAGAGGTTTCCCCTGGACGTGGCGCGTTTTTCAGACCCAAAATTGAATAAGGGAGCTTCATTTTCCCTCGAAAGGATATCCAGATATCGCGCAGCTCCTCCCACCCGCTGCTAACAAGATGTAGATTCAAAGAAACGGAATCTTAAGTGCCCCATCCCAGCCGCGACATCTTCAGCCCCTATTACTCCGAAATTAAAGGACCTATTTATCTATGCACCCTTCGTGCACTCGCAAAGCCTCGGGGAAACGAAAAAACTTCGTTCTTCATCGCCGCCCATTCGAGAACGTAGAAGTTTCGCGCTAATTTGGAGATCATCCAGAAGCAGCTCAGAAGGAAGCGGAAATTGTAAGCACTCGCTACTCCGTCCGCCCAGCTTTTGCGCTTGTCAGCTATTTTTTTCCCTCACCCCCCCCCCCCCACGCCAACGTTCCTTCCTGCTCAGAGCTGAACGAGGTGGAGGATAATTTAATTTCTCGCCAGTCGTTTCGGATTGTCGGGGAAAAATTGTTTACCACTGGCCTGCCGCTGGTCCACCGACCCCTTCTCGCCCCCGGAATTAATTCCCCGTGTTTCCGCCGCGAAAAGCTCGTCCCTTCGCGATATCGTTTAGCGAGCCGCGAAAAGGAAGGGCCCCCCGAATCGTTTAAACACTTTAAACGGTCGTTCCAGCAACTGTTTTCTTCGCGCGCGCCCCGGCGAATCGCTTTTCATAAACTATTCCGAAACGCGGCCGGCGTACGTATTCACTTCGCTCGTTGTACATCATGCCTGCGGATAAAAGTTTCCGTTGTTTATTGCTGAAAAATACAGCCGGTCGGTGGGCCACAGGGTGAAAAAAGAATTAGTGAGACCCGGTTATAGTTGGGGGATTTTCACGATGCGCGTGAAACATTGTACTTCCCAGACGGCCGCCGCATTATTCATCGCTTTCCTGCCACTTCCCTGTTCTGCTGCGGTATTTTCGACTGGTTCAGGCTGTTCCGTCTCCTACGAGCGTGGAATCTCTAATTAGACTCGCCGAGAACAATTAGGCCTACTTACGCAGAAAGCTACCAAGCCTCAATGATCGGAAACTGAATAAATTTATTTTGAACATTTTAATTGTTAAAAGAAAGTAGCTTTATTTCTATTGGGTACATTTTATTTCTTATTACGGTTTTACAATGTTTCTTAATGAGATATTTAGCAGCGAATAGTATAATTAATATTATTTAATATTATTTATACAGCTTTTTTTTCTTAAACCTAAAATGTAACGATGGCTCGGTAGTTTTAATAATTGTATAATGTTATCCTGTAGGTTAGTAATTTTTTTCAAAATGAAAATTCACAAAATTATAGTATCCATACTACGTTTAACTAATTTTTTATCATTTTGAGGGTAGGTAGCTTTCTGCATAAATAGGCCCAATTATTCTTATCGTTTCATCGACACTTGGACGTTACCCTAGGAGCATTCAATCCTAACCGTTTCCCTGATATATTCGGTGTCCGACGATCTAATTTTCCTGTATGTTCTTCGTTATAACGCTGAAGATTAGCGGAAAGCGTGTACGTGATTGTAACGTGGAGTGCTGGCTCGTGTCTGACCATATGCGGGCTAGCCCTACTTGCTGACGCCCCTCAGATCACACAACTGTCTTCGCTTGTAAGCCGAGTGTCTGCTAACGTATACAATAAGTGGAAAGGAAAGGCTTATTCTCTGCACAAGCTTTCCTTTGATATTACCGTGTGTCATCTCGGGAAAATCGAACGGCTGACTGTTCCCGAACCCACCGGTACCTTCGAAATTACTCTCGCACCCGCGACGACGGGCGTCCCGACGCCAATGTCGGTGTATTTGAAATTCATGAATCCATCGGGAACGGAACGCGCCGGTTTAAAATTCCAATCATATTCAAAATAAATAATCAAATATGCATTTTATTGATGTGCAGCGTCGGCGTGCACGCCTGCCCGTGTTTATATTACATTTATGTAAGCTTAATTGGGAATGGTGTCCGATGCATAGTCAGCGATTTGTTTCCAATATTAATAGCCCCGGCGAATTTTGACGTGTCCAGGCTTTTACAGGTATTATTTATACGACTTTTACGCCGCTTGTTTTTTTAACACTGAATAATTCTCCCCAACGCGCACAGTACTCTACGCCCATCGAATACATATTGACATTCATTCTCCCATTTTAACTCCAACCGCTTTATCTTCATCATCACCGACCCCTAAATTCAACGTTCCTGAAATCACCCCTTCAAAATAGGTACATTGGGTAAGTCCGGGAGAGTCCGACCACCGGGAGAGTCCGGCCAGTGTTGATATTTTAAGACTGACGCAAGATGTATCATTGCACACTGTGTATCATTTACACAAAAGAAATGAAGGCGCTTGTGGTTTATCTCACATTGACAATTGTCACAAATCCATATTTAAATTGTAGGAAACACTTAAGACTTTATGCGAGGCTGAAAGTTTTTAGACCAAGTTACAGTGGTGGTGATATTTGAAAAACAGGTAAGTTTATTTACACTCTTCCGATATTGGGAATATAATATGCATATAACTACAGTGTGACAGCAACAATACGTATCTATTCGTTTTTAATTTTTTATTTTTATAAGATGGGCGATCGCTCCCTTGATTACCCGTAGTGAGTGGACGGTCTAACCCCGACATGCGGATGAGACCGATCAATTGCAGTGCCAATGTTTTTCGTTGAAAATGAAAATAAATATTTGAAATTATCGCACACTATAATTTATATATACTCTAAATTGCTTGGGCTTTGCTTTAATGTGCATAAAACGACAAAAATGTGAAAAGCAACAATGTTACAATTTCTTTTCCAAAAAGTGGTCGAACTCTCCCGGACATACAATATATCTAACCGATGTGTTTCCAAACACTTTCAAAAGTCGTTCACATCTGTCTCGCGCGTTGAGCCCAAAATTCTTCAAAGGGAAATTCAATTTTCCACGGGGAAAAATTATTTCGCTCCCCTTTCAACGTCGTCTCTCGAAGCCCCTCAGCAAACAACCCCCCTCCTCCGCATCGAACAATCGCGCCCCATCAAGCCGCAAACGCGAAAAAGCGCGACACTTGAGGTGCTGATAATGGAGGGTAGTGCGGGGATGGTGGGGAGGCTCGTTAAGCTGGAAATTATCAGATAATTAATATGCAACTCGTCGGCGGCGCCCCCCTTCCCCATCCCTTTCGTCCCTTACGTGAACCTTCCCGTTCGCTCCGGTAAACCAAGTCAATACATAACGCAATTACCTGACAAGTGGATGGAGGATGCCTGTGCATCAACGCAGGCGTTAACGCACCCTCCTCTGCAACCGCGTGCATCATCGTGCAGCTGCACACACAGAGCGCCGCTCGTAATTATTCCAACGACACTGTACACGCCGGGGGAAACTGGGGGCTGTACTCTTCGCATGGAACGGCGAACTTCATTGATTTTTATTGTCTCTCGCTGGCATTCTTGACGACGGCAGCAGGCGGAGGATCGTCAAGGGGTGGTGGGGAAGTCTCAATTTGATATTCATGGTGATAAAATGATGCACGATTGCAGTCTACAGGAATAGGCACGCATGTGTCGATCTCTACTGATAATGGAATCGTGTGAACTTTAAATAAATTCACTTCCCGATTTATATCGTTTACAAGAAAGAGGGTGTTAGAATGTGCGCCGGGTTTTTGAGAGGTTAATGTAGGTATTAATTAGATCGCTGCAGCGAGGCTGGCGCGCACGTCGCCGGAGTAATTATGAGCGATACTGTACAGCTAGCTGCACGCAGACCTGTGAAACTCGATCGAGGGCCCTGTTCCCCGAAAGGTGGTAAACAGAGGGCTCCAGTCGATGATCCCCCGCAATCCGTTCGAGGATTTAATGAAGAATCGCTCGCCGTCTGCTCGTCGACGAGGACTCGGTTCTTTTTTTAAGCACGCAATTAGAGTAATTGAGGGTTCTCGTTGTTTCCATTCCGCGGAACTTTGGATACCTCCGACGAGTAGGAGGAGCTGTTTGAATTCAGTTGAATCGAAGGAAGGTGGTGTCTTTCGTCTCGACGAAATTTTGAGACCCTCCTTTGCAAGGGAAGCGCCCTGACTCCCTAAAACTTGCAATCGCGGAGTCGACGGTTTAGTTGGGAACGAGTTAAGCGGACTCTCTGCATTCGTCGCGAAAAACAGAGCTCGTTCTTCGTAGATACTAAAATCACTGAAGTCATGTAATTACTGGTAGGATCGTGTTAATTCCCCGAGGTTCAGTTGGACTCGTTCAGGGTTTGTTAATTTTACAACTGAGTGCCGACTAGGAAGGACCACCCTTAAATAGGGACAATGTTCAATCGATTTTCAAAACTGTTTATTTAACACAAACTTAACTTAAACAAGGTTAACAACGTGATTCCGAAGGAACTATGGAGTTCGTCTGAAACAATTTAAATTTACTCGTTCGTACGAAAATGGCCTAAGGTAAATGTCCCCATTAGCGACCGCTTAAGAGTGTGACTGATTCGAAATAGTAATTTCTTTACTAATATACGACAATGTTTGAGTAAAGTATGGATCATTGTATTTTTTGAAGTATCTAGTTTCTTAATCAAATTAGTTTTAGAGTGATATTTGACTATATACACAAAAATTATGGTGAAAATTATATTGGACCTGATGTCCCCTTCATTGACCAACTTGTACCATTTTCAATTTTTTGCTACAATAATGAAAGCTAATGAATATTTTCTTTTTATTTTATAATTCTGTATATATTTCTAGTTAATTTGAGTAAGTTACCGCATGGATCCATGTATTTTTATTGTAAAATTTGCGAGTTTAATGATATCTGTAGTATAACCTCGCGTTATTAGAATCTGTCAACTTTCGTGTCAATGACCAACTCCTAATTTACATGTGAATTTACTTAACGATGAAACAATAAATTACATAGGCTTTAATTATAATTTCTGAACTTTCTGGTTGATATTTCGCATTCTGTATTGCAATAAACAATAATAAATGAATAATTGGTCACTAATGGGGACGCGGTCGCTAATGGGGACATTTACCTTATGTGCCCACGAGATCTGTCTAGTTCTAATGAGATCCAATTGTGTTCTGACGAGTTCTGTTGCGATCTGCTCGTCGCCGAGTTATCTCCAAATCTCTCAGCCCTCCTTCCCGGTCTGGAAAATGGGCCTTGCCCAATCAGCTTCCCACGGCGTCGCAACACCCTTCCATTGCGCCCTTCGCGCATCTTCCTGGAGTGGGATGCGTTGGCACTGGCTTCCTTCGCTTGGTAATATCAGCTTGGTAACGCGTGAGAAAAACCCCGGGACTTGACGCCAGCGGCGGCCCACTAACTGGCAAAAACCGTTGAACGGTCGGACCCATGGTGTGCCCTTAAGAGCTCGATCCTCGTGGTCTATGATGTGTTAAAACTCGGCGTTCCAAGGACGAAAGCGCGAGTTAAGGACTCTTTAGTCTATAAAGGTTTATGTTTCCGCCTCTCTCTTGGAGTTGCGGATGGGAACGAACTTTCCCTAAACAAATGACACGACCAAGGTGGTCTGGCTAATGTACGACTAAACAGATCGTAATCGACTGATCTTTCGCCACACCTTCTCTTTGCATTACTCTCCCCCTCCCATTTAGAAGCAAGAATCTTACTCGCTGTGCTTCACAAAGAGTTAGCACAGGTTACTCGAACCTTCGACACAGATCACACAACCACGAAACCATTCTGCAACCATCCAACCCCATCAAACCTCATCTTCGAAGCTGGGGCTCACTGGATATCAATCAATCGACCCGAAAACGCTCGTTTATAGGGGCGCGGGCGGGCCGAGCCGAGGTGCAGCCTGCCGATAGAAAAACTGTGAGCTCGTAAAACAAATAAATGGGTGGACAGCCATTGGGAGCGTGCCGATATGCTGATACGGTTAACTTTAGCCGGCCGTGTAAGCTATATCGCCGCGGCTGATGCACAAGGCCGAGCCGCCGCGGCCGATATCGCGTTGTACAATGTGCCGGATGATAGATGCGCGTATTTAAACGGGAGAATACGGAAACGTATGCCTGGCCCGAGTAAGATACCTTTTTATGGGGGCGATCATTGATTCCGCGGGATACGGTATCGAAAGCCCATAAAAACGGATTTACGGCCGGCCGACGATATAATGCCGCGGGAACACCGGGGCCGAGGTTAAATCGGGCGTCCCTGCACATCCAGCAAAAAAAGAACCCCAGACAGCCGCAAACCTCGTTGATCATCCCTGGACAGGAACGTTACGTGCCCGTGACTCGGAATCCCGTGAAAACTTGCGTTTCCTAGGGTGACACTGGTAGTGGCGTTATTTTTCACGGGATGAGGGTAGAACAGGGTTTAAGGATCGCTGGGATTTGTTTATCTGATTACTTGGGGCAGAGTTCTGTAGGCATGGTGTTTAGGGGTCATTGGTGTAAGTTGGATGATTTGGATGTGTTCCGATTAGAGCTGTAGCGAACATTCGAATACCAGAGAATTCAAATTTCATATTCGAGTATGTATCTACGAACCTTATAATTATAAAAATACTCAAATGAAAAAAAGAGTGATCCGATGCGCTCCAAATAACGTGATCCGATTAGCCTCGTATAGAAGTATTTCAAAAGTTGTAGATTTCATAAACATATTATGATATAATAGTCTAAAATACATCAACTACTAAACTCTGACACCGTGCAAAGTAATAACAATAAACACATTTGAATTTTCAAGCTTACTTTTTATTTTAAAGACGAAATTGCGGATTACGTAGGTTAGATTTGGACCAAAATCGTAACGTTCGCACGCGTCTATCTCACTGAGACCGTATGCCAGGTCTAAACAATGACTTAAAACAATTGACTGGCTATTGCGGTAGATGCGGGGGAGAGGGACGAGGTATTACGAACGATCGGAATGCTCATTTCTCTCGCGAAGTAAGAAATACGGACTAAATTCTAATTTTGGTCCGATTCGCCCCGGTCTACCCTATTAACCGTTTGTGATCACACTTCTGTAAAGTTACGCGGTGGTCACACTGGGTCCAATGTACCCGACCGATTTTTAAACAGCTACCGTACGAACTGTATCAGTCCAATCGAGTTCCAAAGATTATAACACACACTTTGAACATTGTAGAATATAGAATTGTCGCGTTTTAGTAAGAAATGAAATGACAACATGTACCAAACACATCGGAAATGTGTAAAATCCTGAAAAGCGAGTTATTTTACTAAAACAATGATACCTTTTTTATTTTTCAACTAACTTTCATACAGATTGTGGCTGATACTAATAACGTATAGTCCTTTTAGAAAATATACAGTTTCATCTTGCGCGTTGTAAAAAAGGTATTCATTTTGAGATCTGAAGATGGTCAGTTGTGTAGTGAAAAACCACGTTTAATTTAGAGAAATAACTAATTATTATTATTATAATGATTCTTATTATTATCAAATGATTATTATTATTTTTTGTATTCATAAGAAAGTAATTTAACAATGAAAATAATTGAATCTAGTCTTCTGCACATTCTGTGTTCGTAGGTAACGGAGAATGGGGTAATTACGAACACCTAAGCAAATAAAACGAAAACTATGTGAGAAACGAATTTGTTTATTATTTACAAACATACTTAAACTATTCGTCTATAAAGTACTGTGACGAATTTTTGAAAAATTATAATAAAAATCAACTTTATAGTGAAAAAGCAAAACCCTTGGTGTTCGTGATTACTCGACTGCCGTGAGGTAATCACGAACAGAGTACTAAATATCGCAGAAATCACTCAGAAAGCGCGACTTCAATGATCAACTCATAAAAAATTTTGCTACAACCTATACCTAATGTATTTTTCAAAGTCGTCTTCTTGTGCGTTAGAAAAAAATTGCAATTAGTAGGAATATCGAAAAAAGTAGTAAAGGTCGTTTTTTAAACTTTTTTCTGCGCCTGTAATGAAAATTCAAAAATCCCTTTTGTAGATTTAAGTAAGTTTTATACACGCTGAAAATTTCATCAAAATCGGTTAACGTTGCTAATCCCGAAGGTTCGAGATTACCTCATCCGATTTGTTCGTCAATACCCCACGACATCAAAAAATAAAAAAGAATTTATTTCAGAGGTTAGAATCATGATTCAAGCAATGCCTTGGCCACAAAATGTTGGTAAAAAAGTGCTTTATTTCAACTTCAAAAAAAAACAATTATATCATTAATTTAACAGTAATTACATGCAATTGAAAATGAACAAAATATTACTTTAAACATGATGAAAATAATAAATTGTGTTTATCTTGAATAACAGGAGCGCTCTGTATTTATTCCTTTCTGCCCGGCGTTCGATACGACCTGAACTATTAGCTAGTCGAGAGGGAACACCGTTTTTATTTATTAAAACGCCGTAACCATCGCATTCGCAATTACCACACATTCGTGTTTACCCCACTCTCCCTTACTCATTATACACACACATAACTTGAGGGGAAACAAATATTGTCACAGCCATACACATTACATTTTATTGATGTAAATTTCTCGAGTTAGGGTAGAAAAAAGAATTTTCACTTTTTCGATAAAATTGACGCGTTGATTACATATCGGTCCGATGTACCTAAGCTCAAAACCGATGTTTTTGTAACGGCTGCCACTCATCAACGAACTTTCTGATTAAAAAACTGTCGGTCTCTACCGGAAGAGGAAACCTGAAATTTCCGTAAAATGTCAGGTTAACACGTTGACTGCCCACGAAATCTGGAGGTGCTATACTCGACGCCGAAAATTTTTTGTTTACGAGCCCGTACACGCTCCGATCGCTCCGATCGGTGTAGTCGGCGTCGGTCACAGAACAAAAAACACGCCGATCGGTGTAGTCGGCAGTCGACGTGTTAATACCATTTCAAAGACAGGAACTTACCGGTATCAAGTTCCAAACTAAAAAAGCGTGTCCATTGGATCCAGTGTGACCAGGAAGAGTTAAGGGTTGCAGTTCTTGCTTTAAGTTCTGATTCTTTATCTGCCTGCAATTTGGCATGTGTCTTTAGATTCTCGTGTCGAAGCATCTTGACTTGTAGCGATGAAGATTTGAACTTGAAACTGCAGTTGTTTAGGGAGAAGGTACAGCTCCATGTTCGTCTTTGAGATTATTCCGTGGAGTTTCGTGGAGCAGGGAGAAGGAACTACAGTCTCCAGTATCTGTTATGGGTTACCTGGCCCGAGGATTACTGAAACGAGACAGCCGTTTGGGGCACGTTCGATCGAGACAGGATCCCTATAAGCTGACGCGCGACCATGCGTAAACGTCATCCCAAGTGTGTCCTGAGGAGCGTGTTTAACTCCGTTGAGCCGTGTAACCGCATTGACTCCGATGCACGTGCGATGCATTATGAATCTAAGGAGTCGATAGCGAGCGTCTCGAGCTGGCGGGAGGCGTTTTGGCGTACGCAAATTCACTGCCAGCCCCGAGCAAACTTCCCCGTCCCTTATTGGATCGTGCAATGGCGCTCGTAATTATTCAGGCGACTGTGCAGCTGGAAAAATCTATCCGACCCAATGTAAACTGAAACAGGAAAGGTCACGGAGAAAATTGCACGTCATTCTGAGGTTCCCCCACCTTTTTCAGTCCACTAAGCTTCCGCTGATATTTTCCAGTGGAAGACAAAACATTCCACGGAGGCGGGGTACCTCCTGCAACGAGATACCGCGCGAAATTAAAAATTCTCCAACGACAAACTAGCGTGTTTAATAAAAAAGCAAATATCGCTCGTTTTTAATAACAAACGAAGGGCGTTCGTTAACACGGCGACGGAGAATTTACGTCGAAAATCGACGCGCGTCGGAGGATTGGATTTTTCAAGCCCGCAGCGGGATGGTGTTAACAGAGGGGATTTTGTTGGTACACCCGGTGTAACAACGCGAAAATTTCCGATAAACAAAACAGAACACGGTGGCCAACGAGAGGGGGTCGAAGCGTGCGGGGAAGATCGTTTATACATATGCGCCGCATTAACCGAAAAATCGATGTCGCGGCTAGTGGTCTGAATAATGGTGGACTTGTACCACTGCGACGCGCGGAGAGATCGTCTCGGGGAAGTTGGAAACGTTCGCGCTGGGCTTCGCGTCAGATATCTCGGTGCCCGTTTCGAGAACAAGACGCTCCTCCCTTCAGGACTCTAATTATCTTGTTCGAAACGTTGACGAAGGATCCATGGCGGTTCAGAAAGACCCCAGACCAGAGAAGGGCATTATCTAGATAAAAAATTATTTAAATAACGTGTCGAATAAAAGATACTTTTTTCTTTATTCGTTATTCGAATCTTCGAATAACACGGTTTATCTCGTTTATCACGGTGATCTTGCTTCGAGCATCGGCTGGAGAGCCATACATTGTTGCTTGCGGTGGATTATACTTATATTAATAGGATGTATGTAAAACTTGCATATTTTCTATCGTATCGGCATGAACTTTTCGGTAACATACTCTTGAGATTTTTTAGATGAAAATGAATTTAAACACGATATAAATCGGATTATTTTTAGCATTATTACATTATAAATGTTACTTTCATATTTAATTATCTATAGTTCTGGAAATAATCCAATTTATACTGTGTTTGAAGTCATTTCAATCGAATGAATCTCGCAACTTTATTAACAATCCATAATTAATGAGGGCTAGGGTGCAATAAGGGGACTAGCGCTCGAAAATGTGAAAAATTATTGTCCAAATGAGTTCAAACACGGTATAAATTGGATTATTTCCAGAACTATGGATAATTAAATATGAAAGTAACATTTATAATGTAATAATGCTAAAAATAATCCGATTTATATTGTGTTTAAATTCATTTTCATCTAAAAAATATCAAGAGTATGTTACCGAAACGTTCATGCCGATACGATAGAAAATATGCAAGTTTTACATATATCAAGCAAGATCACAAGGCGCCGCCGAACAGCCCAAGTCCTCAGCTCGTGGCGAGATCGCGCGTCGAAAGTTATTCGAAGCCGTCGAATAAAAGTCGAGTAAACTACGGATGAAGATAAAAACCTTATTCGACGGTTCGAATAAAAGTTCCTCGAATCAAGAAATTATCTTTCGACTAAATTCACTTGGAATAAAAAAATTATCTTCCGCTGTCGAATAAATTCGCTTCGAATAAATTTATTTATCCGTGATGTTTCGAATAAAGAAAAAACCGTGTTATTCGAAGCTCCGAATAACGAATAAAGGTAAAGTATCTTTTATTCGAGTTTATCTAGATATTATCTTTGCCCATCTCTGCCCCAGACGGACAAGGAACCCCGGGGCAAACGGAAAAATGCAAGGCAGATAGAAATGGGGAAAGTTCGTTTAATTAGAAACGAGACTGCGTGGAAAATGCAATGTACACGGATGAAAGTATGCCGGCTGTGTAATTAAGTCGTGTTGCAACTTCAAAGTGTCCTGGCTCGTCGTTGATGAAGTTGGACTACTAATAGTCAGGAAGGCTCGTGTACGGAATGACAACGTCACGGCTGGTCGGGACACCGTGACGGGAATTTGAAGGGAAAATGGCGCACGATGTGACGACGAGGGATGGGAGAATAGAGGGATAACTGTTCAAAGGAATTCGATGGTGCAGCTTGACGAATGGAGGAGAAAAGGGGGAGATACTTTGAGGACGAAGTGGAAGAGGAATTCAGGAATAAAATAGTGGAGCAATGTGAGATGTTAACAATTTGGGAGACAGTGGATGAGAAAGTTAATCGATGGAAGAAAATTCGGAGGAAGCCATCCCTTGGGGGTGTGACGAGACGTTTCTGGATAATTGCTGGGATATTTCTGGAGGCAGGCTGTCGTCCATACATCTCAATCAGATTCGTCAGGCAAGTGAGAAGCGAGCATCGCCATGAATATTACCGACAAAGAGGGGGTGCATTGTTGTACAGTTGCCGCGTCATTCTGGACACACGGATGCAATATAATGCAGGCTGGCGCGACTATGCTCGGCACACTCGCTTCTAAACGCGTGGGAGCCTGTCTTCCATTCTATCGCCAAGCTCGGCGCATGGCAGGGATCTTCAACCACTGTTAAAGCTAAACTATCGAAGCCTGAAAGCTCGCCGATATCCTCAAAGCAATATCGCAGAAATCATTCAATTTTTAGACTGGTCAGCCTAGGACCACCACGTTTTTTGCTCTATTTCTCGTGTAAAACTAGGGACCATGTATAGTGTGAGTCGAAAGTGGAAAGAATGACCGTTTTAATTGTAGGTAAGGCAAGTCGTAGGCTTACAGAAGATAGGACCTCAGCTTATAGTACCACCTATATAAGTCACTTTACAGGGAATTTGGTAAAACTAGCTTTAAAAGAAAGAGGAAGAGTTTTCGTATTGAAATTTGGAGCAGCAGTTCCGTTCACCTGGACTTCTTATTTCTCGTTCGATCGGCAAAGTTGAAGACCCCTGGTCAGACGCAGATCAGCGCTTTATTCCACAGAAACTGTCTCGATCCCTGGTGTACGTAACAGCCCTGGTCGAGGGGGAAGTTTATAGAGGGTTCGAGCGTTGAAAAGGGTTCGTACGACGTGTCACGGCCGCCTTCGGCGATGCTCGCTCGTTCAGGAGCCCCAACTCATCGGGGCGCTTTGTTAATGGAGCGGCGCGAGATCATTAAAGTGATTGCTGCCGCGAAAATCACGGGCAGATCCCGGCAACTGCGTTTTCACGGCGTGCACGCCTTACCCGCGGTTAGATAGACTCGGATGCCTTGGAAATAATTAAACGTAACAGCATAAGCTGAATCGCGTGGCGTTGGGTTTAATTCGTTTAGGAAAGACGTTGAAGATTCTCTACTGTCAGCGAGAGAAACTCTAATCTTCAACTCAAAGCCTTCCGAATGATAGAGAATCTCTGTAATCCATCATGATTCATGGATTTCATGATGAAAGGATACCAAGGTACAGAATCCCATTCTAGCATTCGCAGCACCCTCCTTCGATCAGCTCGCGTCGCGCGGCCAGGCGCGTACCGCGGAATCAGCCTGAATATTTATGAGCATACAGGAGCGGTGCGTGTCCGCGACACATTGGACGGTTTTACGAGTGCTAGGTGTCGTAAAAAGCGAGCAAGAGGATCCTCCGTGACGCGAAGGGCTCTAATGTAGAACTCGCGTCACGCTTTGGTACGCGGCAGCGGAGCAACGTCGAACATTAAACTGCAGCATGCCCCCGGCAGTTCATCCTGCCCGGGTGGTTTATCGTCGCAGGATTTCCTCCTTTCGTCGTTTGCCTGCCGCGGCCTAATGGGCGCATTTACACCGGAGGACTAAACCGCTTTCCAGCCGACGTTGAAGCATCGCCCGGCAGAAAATCGGCGCCTCCGCGTGGGCACGCTTGGTGTCGTCGCCCCTTCCTCTCCGATACTCGGGCTTCCAGTGCGTGCCGTTTAGTCGGCAAATAAGAAACGGTCGAACGGTTCTTTTCACGGTGACCACGCGGAGAGGAGGACGACTGGCCGGATGACGGCTGGTGGAACGATGCCACGGCGAATCCGAGCGGGCAGATGGAAACGACGGCTCTGAATTTTATATACTCCGCGGATACGCCGGCTAGGGGCTCCGGGGGAGGAGAGGGACGGCAGGAAAAACGCCGTCGGGCTTCCGCGGCAGCCCCGGGATTATAATAATTCGCGTCACTGCGTCCAATTTCAATTTACCTCTGGCCGGGCGGAACGCGCCGCCAGGGAACCGGAGACGACTACTTCGTTAACCGGGCCGTCGTGTCTCGGATCAACGTTTTTCCACCTATAAGTAGCTCGTGTTGATCGAGTCCCTTGAAAGGGGAAACGGAGGCGAACGCCTGGGGAATATCGAGTTCGAATTACGCATGCCCCCCCCCCCCCCAACCCCACCCTGCGCACATTTCGGGTGCCTCCGCGGGATCGCTGGGGGTGCGACTTCTTGCAGCCATCTTGTGTAGCAGTTGCGAGGCTGATGCTGTGGATTACAAGATATCTTCCCTTGTAACGGCCCGAAATGCGATCCCGTGCGGGAAGTTGGCGTTTTACTTGGCGAACTCGCGGGTTGCTCCCCCTCCGATCGTATTTAGAAGATAGCGAGACACAGTGGATATTTCCCTGCGAGGAACTTGGACATGCTCTCCTGGAGGCGACGTCGGATTTCACTGGCTAAGAAATCCACCCCTGACTCAGCAGACCCTGCCGAATTTCATTCCCCACGATGGTTGCCGGTTAAACGAGAATGTCGCGCGTTTGCGGCTGAATTTTCGAAAGATCGCACCCGAACGTGACTTCAATCTTCCCTCGCCGCCTGGAGGGCAGTTTGGACCAGCGTCTAGCGCCGATATATCGGACGTTTCTCCGCCGTATATTCTGTATTTATATCGCCCCTTCTTGTCGTTCCAGATTCGGTCCTAGTTCCTGCAAAAGCTCCACTGCATTTACAATTACAATGCCTGCTAAGAAAATTGCGATCGTGGTACATCGCGTCCTCTTGTTTGCGATCCACGTGGTCTGACCAGAAAGCCTCATCCCGCTAGAGTATATTCCGGCTTTAAAGTCTGTGGATGAAAATTCCTCTTCCCATTCCGCGGTTCACGCTCCTCCACCCGTTCGACACGACCACCCAGCAGCACAATATCCGCCGTAGGAAATATTAAAAGAGCCATTTCCTCGATCCCTCGGTCCCCCGATCCGGCCGCGTGACAAGGCGATTAATAGCGGGAATAATATCCGACCTCGATTTATAACGCCACTTCGAAAATAGCAAGAAACCGTGGAATGGACAAAAACGAGCGGCGAATGGAGAATGGCACGAGTGTCGGAGGGGGGGGGGGGGAAGGATTAGAGGGAAAGATGAAAAGACGAAGGGGTCGAGGAGCAGGTTGGAAGCGAGCAAGAAGGGAAATGAGGACGCGCGTGTGTACAAAGGAGACGGTGAAATTCCATCGTAAAGCAACGCGGAGGCAGTGATTTGCGACTGGTCCTCCGGGCATTTCCGTGGCTCCGATAAAATAAATTGTTGTTTCCTCTCGAGGATCCGAGGAGGACGAACCTGGTGGCCGCGAACGCCCCGAACAATATCGTTAGTACCTTGGAGGGTTAAAAGAGGGTGTGCTACTTCCAGCCATCCCTTTCCTACGCCTATTCCTCTCCATTCGAAAGCTTCTCTCTCGAGCCCCCTCTCGCTTTACCTTGGACCGTTCAAGCAGCGAAATTTATGATACGTCGCGCATTTATATTCCCACACGTTCCATAAATTTTACTTTACGCGCATGTAAGTGGCTCCACTTTTGTTCATAGATTCCGACGGCCGTGGGATTTATGCGCGCGTACGTGCCGGGATTCGATGCCCGAGACACGATAGAGGCGGGCATCGGGAACGGAAGTATACTCTCCTGCTATCCGAGTGATAAAACCAAGTCTGGCGGGGTTTTCATTATTTCTCGCGGGTCTCCGTTATTTCGAAATTCAAAGGGGACGCGTATCGATAACGTATCGTCGTTAGATCGATGATTCTAAACGTACGATATCGACGGTCGATCACCTCGATCGATCTACGCCACCGTAACCTAACCTTAATTGAAACGTTACGTTTCCTTCGAAACTCGCGCGCTCGGATGTTTCCGCGTACCTTAACCACTTTAAGTAATACAATCAGATTTTTCGGCACAAGGGATTTCATAAAGCGTAGCGAACGGAAGGAAAAGACGGCGCGAGGTGAAAGACCCTTTCCGAATAGAATTCCAATCCTTAACCTGCTTGCTCACCCTGGAAACCCCATTTGATAAACCCGCGAACTAATCCCGCCCGTCTCCACCCTAGGTAGATCCCTCTGGAAAAAAGGAGGAATAGATCGATCCCGCTGGATCGAATCGAGTCCGGTGGAAAAAAGTTTCGCCGGGCCGTTACTCTATATTACATCGCCGGGCGATGATCGATTTACGGGAAATCGTCGGGTCCTCCGTCGTCAGGCCGTTTATCCTCGTAAAAAGGTAGGAACCAATCCGTTGGTAACGGACAGCATGCCAGGAGGATGGGGAAGGGTGAAACCTTTTTCCTTAAGAGGAAGCTAAACTTCCCAAGTTTTTCCCGTTTTTTCCTTTCCTTTTTCTCGTTGCTTCGTGTTTCGCGACCGGTCGGTATTATTAAAGCCGCGCCCTCGATTTCCATGGATCCTAACATCGACTGATAAGGGAATGAGATCATCGTAGGTTCTGTCACACTCTGTAGCCGTTTCACACGTGTGCCGATAATTGTATTTTACTTGGACCGATTCTGTTTTACAATGGAGTTCATATTCCTCGTTCTTGATTGAATATTCCATTAAACAAAACTATATTTGTTGGTGAATTTGGTTTGGGGTCAACTGAATCGATAAAATAGATGTTCTGTTTATCTGCTTCATGTAATAGAGATTACTGAACTATCGACCGTCGGTTGTAGTAGATTCAGGGACATTTAAAATGAAATGTTATCGGAACATTTAAAATTTAAAACGGTTTGAATATTACGACATTGAATAAATGTCTACAAGTGTCCAGAAGTGCCCCCTGGGACACCTTGCGTGAAAAGTAGCGACGATTGCGCCGTGGGTAGCTGTATGCAAAGGTTCGATCTCGTTACCAACGTGGGATAACGTGATTCAAATTAGGCGGGCCGACAATTGTAACGAATTCGCGTCACGTGTTCCGGCCAGCTACCATTCAAGTAGCTTGTGCATGTTACCAGGACCAATTTTGCAGCAGCCGTGATCTCTGGACACGGTTCCAAGTCGAGCCCGGGACACGGGGCCTCGACGAAGAAATCTGAAAACGGAGAATCACGGACACGGCGAGAAGAGATCGAGGGCGCGACAGAGGGAATTAATTGCGGAACTGCGAAGAACGCAGCGAGGAGGGATACCCCGCGCTCCGGGGGTGTCGCACGCCTCAACCCTTGTCAACCCTGACATTGTCGGGACCCTCGGGGCACACTGCGGGGGGGGGGGGGGGCACGCCCAGAGTATGAAGGCTCCCAAAGCCAGAACCTGAAAGACCAGGCCCGGGCCGAGGGTCTTCAGCGATGTCCCAGTGGACGGCACCGGCGTCCTCGCGAGTCTCCGGGGCGAGCTGAAGAGATGGGGATCCGGGATTCAGCTGGCGGTGAGGCGATCTCCCAAGAAATACCCGGTGGCGTCCACCCGAGCGTCGCTGGCACCGGATCCCAGCGCTGCAGGTCTCGGGGTGGGGGATCTCTCTGGGTCTCTGTCGAGGGTCCTGGCGGCGGGGGACACGACGCACGAGTGGCTCAGCGGCGTTGACGAGCTACCCGGGCTCGATTCGGCGCTGACCAGGGACTTGACGGCGCGTTGCAGCAGCCCCTTGGAGGCTGGGGAGAGCCCTGCCCTGGAGTCGGGCACGAGGCCATCGAAAGTCGCTGGTGTCGTGAAGCCGCCGGCGGCCGCGGGCCTCTCGTCGACCGCGCGAGGCGGCCCGCTATCGGGGCAGCATGCGAGTGATGTGCGCGGGGTCGCAGTGGGGGGATGTTCGACGTGATCGCCACCGTCACGGTGAAACGGATAGAGGCGCTGGAGAGAAACGTCGAGTCGAGGTTCCTTGCGCTGGGCAAAATCATCGCCGGGCCTGGTGCGCTGCCTGCTGTTCGGTCGATTCCAGCTGCTGCGGGGGGGATCAAGACCGGAGGATCCCCTGCGCCCGGAGAATCGACCAAAGGTGGGACGGGGGAGCGGGATAGTGAGTAAGGCCGCGATACACACAAAACCGGCGAAACCCGGAAAACGGAGAGGGGCGGCCCCGGCGGGGGGTTCGCGCCCGCCGATGTCGCGGCCGCGTGGGGGGAAACACCACCCACACCGGTGGCGACGCCTCGGGGGCGTCTCGCGGCGAAATCGGCGGCGGCGATCGCGCCGGCGAGGTCCACGTTATCAGGTACGAAAGGGGGACCGGACGACACTCCGGACGTCCTGGTTTCAGCCCCGATGAGTTGGGCGCGGGTCGTAGGGCGCAAGAGCGGTATCGGCAGGATGCCGACCGCGACTTCGGGAAGGGAGAAGGTTGTCCCCCAGCAGCAACTGCAGTGGCGGCGAACCGCTCCCGGAACTGGAAAGGCGGCCCTGGGAGCCGGAAAGAAGGGCGGCGGCGGGGGACCGAGGGCCTCTGCTACCGCGGGGGCCTCTCTCCCGCGCCCCCTCCCCCCACCCCCAGATCAGCGGCGATCGCGATCACCGTCCCCGCTGGACAGGAACAGGAATTCGGAAGGCAAATGGCTGCGGTCATGGCCTCCGTCGAGGTGACGGGCTTGGGAATAACGGTGATGAGGCCGCACCGAGCCGTCGCCGGGGGCCTTGTTGTAGAGCTCCCTGGTGCCGAGAACGCGGCGAAGGCCGCGGCCTTGAAGACGAGGTTAGAGGAGGCCTTCGCCGGCTCCGGGGTGCGCGTGCACTGCCCCCAACGCCGAGCGGAGCTAAGAGTCGTCGGCCTAACGAAGATGGCATCGGAGGAATGCGTGCGGAAGGCCATAGCCGCCCAGGGCGCGTGCGAAACGGTGGGCGTTGCCACCGGGGTGCTCCGCTGCGACGCGTCGGGACTATTTTCGATGTGGGTGCGACGCCCCCTGGCCGCGGCGAGCCGACTGGCTGGGACTGGTCGCATGTGCGTGAACGGCATGCAGGCCCGAGTGCGGGCTCTGGCACAGCGGCGGCTGCAATGCTACCGGTGCTTGGAGCCGGGCCATGTGCGTGCAAAGTGCACAAGCGCGGTGGACCGGACCCAACTGTGCTACCGATGTCGTTCGACAGGTCATAGGCGCGCGACTGTGCTGCGTCCCCCCGTTGCCCGCTCTGCGCGGACGAGGACGGACCCGCTGACCGCAGAGTGGGCAGCGCTGCTTGCCACCCCCCTGCATGGGGTGGAAAGCGGGCTAGTTCCGGGTGGGAGTCACAGTCGCAGGGGAGGTCCACAGTCGCCCCGGCCGCTAAGGCCGATGCGTCTGGGCCGAGTGGACCCGGCGAGAGTGACGCGACCGTCGAGTCTACCTCGGCGGAAATGGAGGTGGAGGTGGTGGAAAGCGCGGAGAAGAAGAGGCCTCCTCGCAAAACAAAGACGCAGCGGCGCGAAGAGAGAAGAAAACGGAACCACGGCGGATCTCCGAACGGGTCTCCGAAGACTTCTCATGTAAGGGGAAACGAGGAATCTACCATTCCGGGAACGTCGCCGAACTCGAGAAGGAAGATCTTCTTAAAAGCATTTGGGCACGGGCCCAAGGAGGAAAAGCGATTAACACCGGAGAGCTCGCTCCCTACCCCCCCCCTGAAGAGACCACCGTATCTAGGGAGGCACCCAGATCGAGCCAGGGCACCGACGAGAACGTGTAGTCCGGCTCCTCGGAGGGAGTCACAGCGCGGCTTTTGGGGATAGACCAGGAGGAGGTCACGCATCGGTTCTGCAATGCCGCGCGGACTAAGGATCCTCCAGGGTAACCTGAACCACTGCAGCGCAGCACAGAACCTGTTCGAACACACGCGCGCGGAGTGGGAAATTGGTTTCGCGATCACCGCGGAACGGCCTTGTGGCCATCACCTGGTGGCAGGAAAGAGGCGCCTCATCGAGCCGCGTCTCCGGGCACGGGCACGGGTGGGTAACAGTTGAATGGGGGGGAATATACAGATAGTGTCAGCTTTTGAAGGTCCGACAGACGCGCTGCGCCTCAGAGTTTCCTCTATAGCAGCAATTTAAGCTTAGCAAGATGTTGTTAGCGAGAAGTACTTTCTAACGGCCATTGCCAGGGGAGACGGCGTGCCGAGATGGTTTGGCACGCGACTTGGAAAAACCCTGCCCTCATCCGTTAGGAGTCATTGGACAAGTTGGATCTACCCCCGTGGGGGAAGCGGCTCGTTTAGTCAGCGCTCCGCGTCGCAGAGCGACGGGGAGCGCTGTCCAGTGGGGACCACGGGGAGGTAGAGCCGCCAGCTTTCGCTCGATCCCAGCAGGTTGGTTCCAGCAGATGCCTTCACCGTTGAACCTTGCAGCCACAATGCCGGAGCATTGCCTGCACGGGCTGCTAAGGTTTATACTTTCCTGTGATTATTGAGTGTTCCGTGCCTGGGCGCGAGTTAGGGCGCGGGTTTGCCGTCTACCCTCTGTGTTGTTCCGTGGTTGGTGGTCCGGTGGTTGTGAGTGCTCTGGGCGGGGGGTTTGTTCCCATGCCAGTTCTTTTTTGCGAAGTACGAGCCTTGCCGTCTTGGAGAATTCTGGGAAACAGTCTTCTTCTGTCAGGCGTTTGATTGTGGGTGGCCATTGGATTCCTAGCTCCGAGGTTCGGTTTCGGAGCTGGAGACGCTCTTCGATGAATAGTTTGCAGTGTAGTAATATATGCTGCGGTGTTTCGGCTGTTATTGTAGGGGGGGGGGGGAATATACAGTGGTTTAATGCTACGCTCCCCCCCCCCCTCCTTGGACCTTCGGGATTTCAAGGTGATCCTAGACCAAGTGGCGGCCTCAGTCGCCACGGCCAGGAACCGCCCGGTCCTTGTCCTGGGGGACTTTAATGCCCACGCCACTGAGTGGGTCCCCCCAAGACGGGTCCAAGGGGCGAGGTA
Source organism: Andrena marginata (assembly GCA_963932335.1). Lineage (NCBI taxonomy): Eukaryota > Metazoa > Arthropoda > Insecta > Hymenoptera > Andrenidae > Andrena > Andrena marginata. Next base: position 11,746,946 of record OZ010660.1, read on the forward strand.
CTGTCGGAGTGGGCGGCGAGCCTGGGGCTCTCGTTTCTCAACGAACCCGGGATTACGACATATCGCGGCGCGCGCGAGGAATCGACGATCGACACCTCCTGCACGAACTCCGCCGCCGCGAATCGCGTGACGGGATGGCGGGTGGCGGAGGAGGTGGAGACGCTCTCAGACCACCTCTACATCTTTATCGAGACATCCGTCACCCTCGCTCGGCCGACCTCCCTGGGACGCCCGGCACCGCGTTGGAGACTCGGGAGCTTGCCGCCGTCGTCGCGTGGCCGGAACTGCCTGTCGGTACCCTCGATGACTCGGAGGTCGGGACGGAATGGTTTCGCAAGGTCTTGCAAAAGATCTGCGACGCCACAATGCCTCGGAGCGGTGCCAGAGGTGAGGGTCGGAGCAGCGTGCATTGGTGGTGCGCCGAGATCGCCGACCTGCGTAATACCAGCGTAAGGGCGCGTCGCCGGTACACGAATGCTCGCCGCCGAACGGGGGCGGATGGCGGAAGAACAACTCCAGGAACTGCGCCCCGCGTTCTCACACGCGCGCTTGGAGGTGCGACGGGCTATCGCGACGGCCAAATCCTAATCCCGGGAGGAGTTCCTCGCGATCCTCGAAGAGAATCCCTGGGGGCGTCCCTACAGAGTCACCGCGTCCAAGATGGGGCCCTGGACGCCCCCGGTCACCGAAGGCCTGCCTCCCCAATTCCTCGGCGAGATTATGGCGGCGCTTTTCCCCCCTCCTCCACAAGAGGGGGGAGATGACGGCGCCCTTGCCGGAGATCCATGGTTGGGCCGGCCAACGGCGTGGTCGAGCGACTTGGAGATCGGGAACGAGGAGTTCACCTCCGCAGTCGCGCGATGCCGCGCCAAACGAGGGGCCCCGAAGCCTGACGGTCTTGGTACACGCGCTGAGCGCCCTGGGCAACGGCCTCATCCGGTTATTCAACGCCGTGCTGAGGACCGGAAGATTCCCCTCTGCGTGGAAGGAGGCGAAGTTGATCCTGTTGCGCAAGCCCGGCAAGCCCCCAAAGTCGCCGTCGGCTTACAGACCGATCTGCCTCCTGGATGAGACGGGCAAGCTTCTCGAAAGAATCCTTGCCGCTCGCTTGGTTGAGCACTTGGAGTCCGGTGCTGGCCCGGACCTGTCGAGTCACCAGTACGGCTTCAGGTGACAGCGCTCCACCATGGACGCGATCCACAAGGCCAGGGAGCTATCTGAAGTGGCGACGGAAAGGGGCGGTATCTGCGTCGCGGTGTCGCTAGACATCGTGAACGCGTTTAACTCCGTCTCGTGGGCGGCGATCGGGAGGGCATTGCAATATCACGCAATCCCTCTCTATCTCCGCCGGCTGATCCGAGATTATCTGCGCGGGCGGATGGTGCGATATACCAGCCGTGAGGGGGGCGGGGAGGCCCCGGTGCACCGCGGGGTTCCGCAGAGATCGGTTCTGGGACCCTTACTGTGGAACCTTGCTTTCGATGCGGTGCTGCGGGTAGCGATGCCCTTGCCGGAGGTGTCAATGGTCTGCTACGCGGACGACACGCTGGCGGTGGCTGCCGGGCCGCACTGGAGGACGGCGATCTGCCTCGCAGGGGAGGCACTGCGGCGGATATTGGCCGAGATAAGGACGCTCGGGTTAAGGGATCCATCGGCAAGACAGAGGCCGTCTGGCTGTCGAGCCAGACGGGCCGTGGTATCCCCAGGCGCGCCACCCTTTTCGTCGGCAGGGCCTGCGTCCTGGTCTCGCGATCCATGCGCTATCTCGGCCTCGAGCTGGACAGCTACTGGAGCTGAACGCGCCACTTTAGGGCCCTGGGTCCTCGGTTGGAGAAACAGATAGGTCGACTCGCGACCATCATGCCCAACCTGGGGGGCCCATCGGACAGGGCTCGGCAAAAAGATCTCCTCGCGAGGGTACATAGGAGGGTCGTCCTCAGGACCGTGCGACCGTACATACTACACGGTTGCGTATGCCGAGCTGTCCGCCTTAGGTAGATCCCCTCCTTTCCGTCTTCTCGCGGAGATGGACGCGGAAGTTTATTCTGCGATCCGTGAGCTCCGCGAGGCCGGTGACTGCCCGGTGGACGGACCGGCTATGGCGCGCCTCCGGGCCCGGCAACGAATGCAGGATCGGTGGCTGGAGTGGCTGACGGGGCCCGAGCACATCAGCTGCCGCGTGATAGAGCTCTGCAATGGGCGGGTTTGGCCCGCCCGGTCCACGACTGTATCTCGGTGTACCCGACCCACCCGCACTCGAATCGTTACTAGCCCGAAGAACCCGCGGCTGTCCAGCCCGTCCATGCCCGCCCGAAACGCCCGATCCGTCCGTGCCCGCTCTTTACCGAGACATTTCTTGCGCTTCACTCGATTTTCACTCTGACTTATTGGGCCCCTTGAATGGAGAGTCAAACCTTGACAACTTATTTATTATTATTGTGTATTATACTTATCAACTGTATTCTAAATTTATTATACCTATTTTATTAAAATAGGTTTAGTTTATGAATTCTTTACCTTTAGGAATCGAAAATACAAATAGTCTTCATCCGTTTCCTCTTAAGGGGAGGTTCAGATTTACGCGGCCGAAAAATGGGCCTTCAAAATTTATGACATCTCATAAACTCATAAAGGTATTCTCCTGAAAGTCATAAAGTGAAAGTCATGTCTTGCCTAAATAGAAAGAAGTTTTACCGCGCATATGGTAGAAATTGAGGAACTGCAAGGCATTAATCAAAACATAAAAAAGATACAGATGTTGTAGAGGATCGGCTACAGAGTTATGAATTCCAGTTACGCGTCAAGGAGACCCCGATGAATAGAGGAAAGGCACAAATACGGACACAGACAGGTCAGATACGTCGCACGGCTGGCAACAGTTTCGGGCTTGACGGGCGGGTAGAAATGAACCACTAACCCGTCTTGCCCGACGCGGGCCGGGCGAGTCGGGTGAGTCGAAAAATTATCGGGTAACGGGCGAGTTGACCCGCGGTATACCCGCCCGCTGCAGCTCTACCGCGTGATCGAGGCGCTCTATCCCATTTTCGACCGTTGGGTGCGGCGCAGCCACGGGAGGCTCTCCTTCCATCTGACGCAGTTCTTGACCGGAGACGGATGCTTCGGCGAGTATCTGTTCTGGATCGGTCGGGAGGCATTACCGCGATGCCACTGCGACTTTGGAGATGTGGACTCGGCTGACCATACGATGGAGGATTGCCCGGAGTGAGACGCGGAGCGCCGAGTCCTCAGGTCTCACGTGGGTCCTGACCTCGGCATATCTGTCTTAGTTCAGCGTATGCTCAGGGATCGGGAGGTTTGGACCGTCGTACCCTCCTTCGTGGAGGTAATTATGTCCGTGAAAGAGAAGGCTGAACGGGTGAGGGAGCGGAAGGGACACCCTGGTAGGCTGGGTGCACGCGGAAGGGTGGGCGGCAGAGGTGCCCGTGGAGGGCTTGGGAGAGCAGCTCCGGGCAGATACAGTGCCCCCCCCCCTGCGCGCACCTCAGACCATAGCTTGGGAACTCCGGGTACAGAGATCGCGGAGCGTGCATCGGGGGATGGCGGTCCAGCGACCGAGTGGCAGGCTTTCGGTTTTATTGCAGCTTATAGGCCTGTGGAACCGCGAAGGCCCGATGAGCGGGGGCTCGCCAGCCTCTAACAGCAGCGGTTCGAGCGAGGGGTGGCGCGATGTGTGCTTCCATCACGCCACCCCATCATAACTCAGAAAGAGTTTATCTGGAGGGGGTTCTTGCACCCCTTCCAGGACGAGCCCTCCCCCCTATTGCGGGGGGCTTGGCAGGAGAGGTACCAGTGCACCGGGGGGGGGGGAGGTGGCGAACGTATCGTTCTGTTTGAATCTCGCCTAAGTCCTCCCTCCCCCCTCCATGCGGACCTCCCCAGTCAGGAGATCACCCTGGAGTTTTTAGTGGGTGCAATCCCCACATAACCCTGTCCTCCCCCCAGGGGTCGGGTATCCGTTAAGGATTTTCTCCATGTGAAAAAAAGGGTCAGTTTTGCAAAATCTATCAACTTTACCAATCGGCAAGTGATAGATTAATGCAATTTCATAAATATATTTTAGTTTAAACAATGATTTTATGTTAGAGTTCATAGTTCGTCGATTATCGATCAGTTTGTTCGCGAAACTCTGTAGTGAAGTGTATTGAAACCCCGCGGATTCTGGGTAGAGAATAAGAGAACGTAAATCACAAAATATATATGTACATACAGATATAGGGTTACACAAAGCAACGTATTTGTTCAATTTGTCCGTAAGGGGCGTAAATACATATCGTTTTTTTTTGTTTTTTTTTATTTTATCTCTATTTATAGTTACATTTTGCCCATCTGGCATTAGAAATTAGTTGTACCTTTAAGGTGCCTTCACACATTTACAGTCTCTCTCTCATCCATCCACACTGATTACACTCACCACACACTTCATATTACTACGTTGTAAGATATAAAAATATAATTAAGATATACTATTCTAAGCATAAATATAAAAATAAAAGTCTTTGGTTAAAAATAAATGTCTTTGGTTGGATTACGCCTTAACATTAGTAGGTTGATCATAGCATTGCACTACTGAGCTTGCATGGTTGTATACTCGAGCTCATTTAAGAAGGAACTTAATTCGCGCATGTAGAATGCGATCATTGGCTCCGAGGGAGCATTTGTTTGTGGTATAGCCAATAGTAACTTGTTTCGTCGCCAACATGTGCAGAACCGATCTAAACTCGTCGGTCGGCAAGTTCCTTCTTAAATGAGCTTGAGTATAGTGAGGTCCACTGGATGTTTTCTCTTGAGTCTGCGGTTGATGAGCATGTAGCAGTCGGTTACTGTTGTATTAATGTGGTTTTCAATTTTATTTCTGTGTTTTAGGCTGTATTTTTGCACTTCACTCGTGACAGTGTTGATATTTAAAGATCTTCCGATGTCATCGTTTCTGACATACCAAGAGGCTTCTCTAATTAATCTTAGAATCTTTGCCTGTTCAATTTCTATTTTCTTAACGTTGGATTTTGATGCTGTAGCTCATAGTGGTATACCGTATGTCCACAGCGGTTTAATTAATGAGATGTACATTTGCCGTTTAAGATCAACCTTCAGTCTTGAACTTCTCCTTATTAACCAGTAGAAGGTTTTTGTTACCGGTTTCATTTTATTTTTAGTTTCCTTTATGTGCTTACTCCAGGTAAGCTTTTTATCCAGTATTAGCCCTAAATACTTCACTTCAGCCTTTTGTAGTATTATTGCATTGTCGATTTTTATTTCTGGAATATCCTTTCTGTTCAGTGTGAAACATATATTGCTGCATCTATCTGTATTGACTTTGATGAGTTTCTTGTCCATCCAGGTCTTGAGCTTGATGAAGTTTTCTTCCAATTTGTTGGTTGTTTGTTCTTCCCGCTTTCCATTATAACTGTATCATCTGCAATTTACCTTCGCCAATTTCTGAAGCGTCTGCTGTGATACATATCGTTTGCAAACGAAATTACATCACGTACGCCCCACACCATCCGCGGTCGGATTCGATTCATTTTTTACAGCCCCTCCCCCACCGTTAATCAGGTGCACGAACGGAACGATTCGAATTAACCATTACATTATACCATCCCTGGTGTTAAGCAATATTCACTTAACTCTCTATTTATTGCTCCATTGAAGGCTGAAAACGGCCGGAACAGACTTTACGCTCGCGATTTTTATGCCATTTCCGATAAGAACCATTTCAGTCATTCTCTTTAATTCCCAACACGATTCCCTACATAATGTGTGAGATTGTATTTCACAGGCAAAAAGTTCGTTTCCTCTGTCGTTAGTAATGCGTTTATTGCATTTCGTTAATACAAAAATATTTGCATGATGTATTACAATTTAGGAAGTCTTGACTAAAGATTTGTTTCTTCACTGTAATCTTCTAACAGTTATTCACTTCCCCCTACGAAACACATAGCATCGAACTGGCACTCGTCTTCGTGATCGGGGTAGAGCGCCTTCATAATTGATAATGGACATGGCTTGTCTAAAGGACAACCTGATAGATAGAGCGGTCTTTCTTGATGCATGAATAGAATACTGGGTTTTCCAGGTGAACAACTGAAACAATGTCATGGGTGTTTGAGATAGAACAGACCGTAACTGTCTTTTGTATAGAAAATAACTTATAGTTACTTGTACAAAACAAATGCGATGTTAGATGCAAATGTATCGATGATACTAGTCCTCCAGGCTCTGTCATTAGCGTACAGTGGGAAGAGATCGTGCATTAAATGCTGATCGTCTCTAGCTACTCCCAATGATGCTAACAACTTCAAAATGGTGCCTGAATGAGTGAAGTAGACCGATACCAATGGTCCTTCGTCTGACCTGTAAATTAGAGGTTTATAATTTTAGTTTCATAATATCTAACATACGGGGATACTGAAGAAACATATGTGCACTTACGCAAAGAAGTCAAACATGTCTAGTAAAATCGGACATGCTTGTTCGTAACTCAGCTTGTGACCATATCCGTCTATCCAGTATTTCTTTAAATCCTCTGCATACTCGAGTATCTAAAACAGATTAACTAGGCCTATGGATTTTTAAGATCAGCCACGACATTCTAGAAACTCACCTTAAACTCGTCTAAGGAAAACATTCTACACCAAGGAGACTCTGTATCTATGTGCCACGCTGTTTCAAATCCGCATATCGTGTACATCATGTTTGCAGTCTCTGAAATGCAAATTTCCAGCCATCGAACGCATCCTTCTGTAAATTCTAATCATAATATACTAACCACTATCAATCCGATGGCCAATACGTTTAGAAACATCTTCTAACATCTTAGCGTAGGTTTCACTCTTCAAGAATTTCTCCTCCTCTATTCTTGCATCTGGATTCTTGTCCACTTCACGACGCCAACGAGGGCAACGTTTGTAAAACTAGAAACTTGAAATGATACGCTTAAGTAACAGTAAATCAATTGTCTGTGGAGGTAGATGGTTGTAAATTACTCTTAACACAGGATCCCTGTATACTGCTTCTGGATATTGAACTCGATGGCTACTGTATCTGCCAAACAAACCAGTGGCAAAGTTTCTTGCGCTCTCTTCCGTGCGCTGGGTGGCGGTGTACTTGAACTGAAATTTAACGTCATCGTTCGGTAGGCATGGTAAAAGGGTTCGCAGAAGTAAAAGGCACATCTACGCTTACCCTGTATGTCCGATTGTCATAAACTTCCGGCATAAGAGAGGGAAACCTAGATTGATATCTTTCAGCGAGATCAATCATTTCGTTTTCACCTTCTTCTGCTAATTTCATGATATCATCTTCCGTGAACGTGATTCTCCAAGCTGCCAATACAGCCGCATCTTCGGCTGTAAGGTCTGTGCTATTTCTTTTATAATTGTCTAGAATAATTGCTTGTAATTTCGGCAACTGTTCGATCATGGACTGTACATACTTTTTACCTGGACGCCTTGTACCATGTCTTAAGACTAACCATATCTTTTTGGGGACGCAACCTGCAAGGAATTTTAATATAAACCAAGTGCACCATTATTTAAAACTATATTACTTTATTAACAGTAACAGTTGTAGTTACTTTGTATACCTGAACATTCAATAGGAGAATCATTATAACCAGCTATAAATCTGTATGGTGTTTTTGTTCCCAATCTACACTTATAATTTTTGCCCTGCAAAAAGCAATTGTGCACAGAGGAACTTATTACACTCAGACTCAGAATTAGAAATACTTGAATACAGAATATCTGCTGCATCCTCTTATCAATTCTCATATACGTATCTAAAATACCTAAAATATAATATATTAGACTATAATTTCTATTAGTTGAAACTGGTAGTTGTTCTATATTCATTCACGAAGTACAGCTTCATTCTTACAAAACAAGGCTCCACTTGCAGGAATCTACATAAAATTAATTAAACTTATTTAACCTTTGCTACAGATAATATATATACATTATACATATTCTTTGACGATTTTTATAACATCCAGTAAGTCATAGATTAGTGAAACTTATCACCACTCACCAGAGGCATTGGCTAAATAAGTACTTCAATGCATTCCTAATTTCATGTATAAAAAATTTCTTCCCACAGATAAATAATTGATTGAATTTATAAACAGCATAAAGGAAAATCGATTTGAAAAATTAAAACGCCAAAATGTATCAATGAATATCTTTAAAAATTGAATCCTCCAATGGTAAACTATATACTGTGTCTTTGACACACTGATCTTTGATAAGAATCGGCGCGTGTCAGCGCGTGTTATTGAACGTACAAAGCACTCCGAAATTTATCCTCTGCCTAATGATCGCTTCGTTACCCAAATAAGGTCACTTAATTCGCGCGAACAAGTTGAAAACAAACGGAAAATACGATTAAAGATCATTTCGTTTTCTTTGTTGTTAAACTACTGTAAAATTAAGCTACGTTTCATGCCTTAACCTTAGCACTTTTGATTTCATGGCAGTAAGATCTGTTAATAAATAAATGATTATTAATTTACCATGCTGTATATTTTGTACCGATATTTTTGTATGATTTTAGTGTCTAGCGAAAAAGTTTATTTATCAACTGTGTGCTTCGATGCATGAATGAGATAAGCTTGTTCGCCAAAAGGTACGTTTATAGTAATTTGTAGTTAACATGCCGTATGAATTTAAAAAATGATTGATCAAATTGTATAATGTAATAGGTACAATGATTATCTTGTTTTATAACTTAGATGGGAAAGAAACGAAGCATCCAACCAACGCCCACACCAGTTCCGGGGCATGTTAAAATAGAAATAAAAGATGAAATAGGTAACGCGAATTGTTTCACTTATATTCACTGACTTTAATAATTATTCCATAGATCTACTGAAATTAAGATAAATCTTTTTGTAGGGGACAGCGATGTACTTGTTGCTAGAGATCGTTTAAAAGGAGCACTCAGAGAACTGTTGCAGCATAGCGATACGGGGTCATCGGCGGAGTCGAGCGAAGAAAGTTCCGCCCAAGATTACAAGAATCAAACAAAAAAACTGTAATATCCTAGAAATAAGTTAAATTATCTATCTTTTATATTATATAATGGATCTCTTTGTTTTTAGCGACAACATGTACAGATCAAAATCGTTAGGTTTCCAACAGCCACGAAAAGTACGGCGCCGTAGGCAAGTGCAAATGGACACAGCGTTCCACCACACTTACGTAATGAAATTGTTTGATCGGAGCGTTGATTTAGCACAGTTCCAGGAAGACACGCCTCTTTATCCGATATGTAGAGCTTGGATGGCTAATCAGCCGAGGAATCCTAATCTTGTTCCAAAGTGAGTAAAACAGAACGTATAAAAGTTAAGAAGCGATTTAACGTGTAATTGCCTTTAGAGTACGCAGTCCAAGTCCAGAGATAGTAAACGAAATTAATGTAAGTAACAATATTTTGGACGCGAATGGAGAAGTTCGTGACGTTCATTACTTGCCACCTCCGTTACCCTGTGAAGAGGCTATCCCGAAAAATCGTATACCTTCACCGATACCAAGGGATAAGGAAGAGTTGAATTTAGATTATGTAAGAAGATGTTTATTCAAATAAATTCACATGCTTTTATTTTCTTAATGTGACATTACAATCATTAATCGTGTCATAATAAATACAAATTCTGCGTAAAATACTGTAGGACGGACAGCCTCTGAAATCACGAGAAACATTGCTGAGGGAACATAGAGTACATTGGAATGCAGTACGTAAGAAATGGCATCAGCAAGCCCATAAGAATGAACAACGCTTCGTGCACAGTGCAAATATGTTGAATACCATATTCAAAAGGTTTGTACGAAAGATATTGATCGGAGTAAGTCTTGTCTTCCATTGGAATTCTGTAAAAATACTTGTCAGGCTAAATTTTATGTTGCGCAATATAATTTTTATTAGAAAAACGTTATTTCTGTTTTAGGGCACAATCAGAATTCGAGTAACCGAGTAATTTGTGGCAGTATCGATACTGTTTGCTATCGATAAGAAAAATCTGTGCTCGGTGGTCGTGTAATTTTGTCATATTTTGCTACGCACATTTTATTTTATACACGTAATTATACCTGCTGTATGCTACTTGTAGAAATATACCCTTTTATTACAATGTAATTTATATGTCGTAATTATAGTTTGTTACGAGTGATTATCTGCAATAGTAAAGGAATCGCATGACGATAGAAATTTTTACAGGACAGTGATATGTAGTACAATTGTTTGATTCTTAATACAAATTTTGGTACACTATAACAAGTTAATTAATAATTCCTTATTCCGTAGACATAATCTTTAATAAATATATCAACGAAATTATTCACCTATAATGGATAAACTATCAGGTATAAATAACAAACGTCCGTTACGTTAATACTGCTCTTAATAAATTGAACCGCTACTTACGATTATTTTATCACCGCTACGAAAAGGAACTTGGAATAGCTTTCAATTGCCCGAACGCTAGGAGAGGCAGTTTTTAGCGTATTGTACCATAGAACACGATAAATATTATTAGATTTTGGTGACACAAACTCCTGGAGACGAAAATCTAATGCTAGGAGAAAGGACAAAACGAAGGGACTGTCGAAGGCTTGAGAATTACAAGCTTTTTATTTTAAATATTGACAGGTTGTAAATTACAGTACGAACTTTCAACAAGACGATTTCATACGCGGTTTCAGTGATATTCAAGTTGATCATGGATTTCAGACTGAAAGAAAAATGTTCCGACTTGTCGCCAAAGCAATTGTAATTTTCAAGACTTCTGAAAGTTACGTACCATAAGATCCTCATACCACTAAATCATTGTTCCATATAAAATGTAGCTAAGAAATAAATAATATAATTTAAATCATTTACTTTCATAGTTAATCCTATACGATTTTCTTCGCTCGACTTGTATTCTGTAACTATGTATACCGTAATAACAAATGTCTGTCGCCCAAGCAAAAATGTTGCTCCTCAATGTACTTTATGGGTCATAGGAAATAATTTCTTATTTGATAGTCTTGTGATCGCGCGGCCGGAAGATTTCTCGTAGTCGTGGAAGAGTAACTCGATCGAATTCCTTTAATGACTATTGCACACTTCAAAGTTCACTTGTCTGTAAGAGACAGCTCCAACACTTGCTGAAACGTTTCTTCTTCCAGCAAACGGCGCTGCTCCTCTTCCAATTGCTCCTGCTCCGAAAGCCTCAACGCCAGTCGGAGCTGCTCTGCCGTGTCCTCGAGAGCATCAGGATCCTCCATGTCGTCTGTCCTGTCCGCGTTACTTCGACCGCTCGCACATGCAGCAGTAATTTCCTGAATAGCTCTGCATTAAACGAAAAGGTAACAATTTATCGCTCCATAAAAATATCGCGCTCGTCACTGTTATTACATGTACGCCTGACGTGTACAACCACTAGGTTAAGCGCGTGAATAATGAGACTTCTAACAAGATTAAAACAGCTATATTTCCGCCAAAACATCGTTCCATTCCTTGCATTTGATGCAAGAAGCTGTACATGTTTCTTAACTAAAGGAGAAAGTACATCTTAAAGTGATGTCTTTGCTTGATCATCATGAAACCAATGCCCGTAACAAGTAGTAAACATCCATCACCCACCTTCCTGACCATTAATTGTCGAGCAAGAACACGTGCAAAATAAATCATTTAGAACTTTTAAAACAAAAGCAAGACATCTGAAACGGCATTTCTATATGCATTTTACTTCCATACCTTTGAAGTTCCCTTTCTTCTACCGAGGAGAGCTCTAGCGTTGTTGGTCGAGGCGGTTTCTGGGCCGCCAAAGCTTCCCATATGTCAACCTTAATGATTCGGATAGATACGCAGCGTTAGAATTCAGTTAAATTGTGATCTTTTAAACGTATGCACGCGCAATGAACATCTTAAGCATACCTCGTCACGTTCACTTCCAGCTTCTAGTAAACTTTGCTGGATAGCAAACTGTAACAAGTCATCTTCTTCCTCGATACTGAACTGCGTTCGAACTTCGGCACCTTTACAGAAATTAGATATAGCACGTCCTTTAATCAGCTACACTTTTACAGTAGTATTTTAAGCTCACCTAGTTTTACATATCCCATTGGTGCTTCGAAGCAAGTATCGTCAATTAAACAAGTCATTCTATTAGTTTCTTGCAAATGCCCCACATGAGGTACTTCTTGATCCATTCCGAAAATATTTCCAAATGTTATTCTCGCATTCAATATATGAAGTAGGGGAATTTCTGTAGAAAAAAAGAAACAGCCCAATGCTGATCATTGCTGAACCAAAGGTATTCTTCGTTGTGATAAAATAAGAATTGGATGTTTTACCGATCTTAACAGGAAACCCGGCTGGCAATTGCATTTGAATGAAGTCTTTTAATTTTGCAAAATGTGAACTAGATATTGCCATGAGATCGATAATTGGCATAATTTGCTCTTGAAGACTTAAGGGATAGTCTTCGCTAAGCCACAATGTTGCCTGCAAGTACATTTGATCGGTGCATTTCATTTTATATACTTCGATTACATATCACTTCGGTATAAATTTCTTTAAAATACCTTGAATTTCTGAATTTTCGTATTAACTTCTTTTGGTACGCCTATATCTCTTCCATTTAAATCAACATCTGGATCGAAATACTCTTCGGCCGTGACGTTAGAATAATTTCCAACATTGTTATATTCTTCCTGAAGCAAATAATTTCATAAATTAATTCTGAAGCAATTGTGCATCGGATCTCACAAAATATGTAAAAGAAAAAGGGGGGAGGAAATTACGCTGGTAGTTGCACTAAGGTAGTTCTCTAGCTGCTGTTCTGCTATGCCAAGAAATGACTGCAGGGGTGTACGAGGAGCACGAGCTCTTAGTTTATCTGGTTCTGACAGATGTTCTAGTCGAGTTTTCGTTATTAATTCTACGTTACTCGCACTAAACACCTTGCAGATGTGCCCGTTTATCATTTCGCTCTTATCCGAACGCCACCCCCATAAACCAGCTTTATTCCTAATCAAGTAGAAGTAATCTTGTAAAGAATAACATGTTAAAGTGAACAGGAGTAAAGTAATAAGTATAATCACCGTTCGAAACTAATTTTGTCCGTGTCTATATACGTAGTAACTATGGGATTCCTAAAACGAGCTAATACACCTTTTTTCGAGGGTTCCATTAATTGTATATTATCGACGTCTATCAGTTTCATATGCTCGACGTACACTTTCCTCGTTTCATGGTCTACTTCCATCATCGTTGCTCCGTCATCTGCGTGAATAAAAGTTCCGCTTTTATATCGATAAGATCAGAGTTTCATTTTACTGGAATAATTACTGAAATGCAACTTGCGAATTGCTCTACAATGTGAAACGCAAACTAATTCGATTCATTTAACTACTTACTTGTACGAACACGAACACATATCGAAGCTGTTATTTTTATTACTTTTATAGCGCTATAAACATTATCGTAACACCCATGACTACGTAGTGTATACACTTACCACATAAAATGTCAGTTTATTACATTATCTTTTCCATACATAATAAAAATTACAGAGAAATAATAATGGATACAAACAAGGACGGATAATGTAATATTAATGAACCTATCGGGGGAAAAAATTTTTTCTACTTCATGGAAGTATATATTCTCTAAGGGCTTGTACACCAAATTAATTGTAAAAGTAATTCTGTCACCTGACTCTTGTCCCACCATACTGAACACATAACTCCGTTCACATCTAATTGCCACAGGTACATTTGATGCAGCTTGCATTTAATAATTTATACAATTAAAGAACAAATGAAAACATTCTACTATGAATATAAAAGGAAAAGTGCTCAAGAGACCTGAAGATTAAGAATAAAGTTTTACGAATGTCAACATGCAGAATAACAGTCCTACATTACTCACTTTGTCCTTTAAAAACATAACTGCGATTTCCACGCTGCCAGTTCGCGTGGTCGAACCCCAATAGTGTTGTGTCGATTCGCACGTTACTGCCTTGCTTGTATACTTTGTAAGTGTCGCTAGGACACATTCTAGAGACAAGAGGAACTAACAATAGATGGAACATTAGTCTAATGCTCATAACCAATAATAAAATTATAAATATTTCTAGTTACCCCAACTAGTGAATTCCCATTTCATTTCTACATAGAAATCAGGAGCCTAAAAATACCATTTCATTTTTGTTTACGCTTGTTAAAATATTGCCGCGCTTACAGTTTCTTTCAAACGACACCCACCTGTTTAAGCTTGTGAAGTAATTCTGGTATGCCGGCTACCCGATTGCAATATCTTTGATAATCCCTATGAGCTAGCACCATCTGCAATATGGTAGGATTTCTTCTGCTAACTGCCTCTTGAACCACTACAACCACGAACAAAATTCCTATTTCTATACAAGTCTGTACAAGAATTCAGTGAACAAAAGTATTACCAGTCCATCCTTGAGTATTCTCTGTGTTGACGTTAGCTTCGTGTTGCAACAACACTTCGACACAAGCGATATGGCCCAGAGTTACAGCTAACATCAATGGTGTTCGTCCCCTATTATCACGTTTTTCAATATCATGCTATAAAATGATTTTGCATTATTTCATTATTAAATACAAATCTTTACATCTATATTAGTACATCGCAAATTATTGTCTGCCCGCTTATGTGTTAATTTATGTACGTGCGCTCCGAAGGAATCAAACACTATTAAACATTCTAACATAATACACAGTGACGGCTACCAGAGAGTAATAGCCATTGCTCTAATCTTTTTATAAGCTTTATCGGATTAGATAAAGTGCCATCCTATATTAAACCCACGGTTTAAATACAAAATCAGATTTATATGTATGCTTGAGCTACCGCGACGTTATAGAAAGGATACTACGTAATGCAATTGTGTTACAAGCCTTCAGATCGATCAATAATATATTTCAAGCATATTATCAAAAGTTACGAGTCGTGAACATTTATGGTTTCCCACGCGTGTAAGGCTTCACTCATAAGGCTCTCTGACAGCGTACCAAATGACATGCTCGAATCAATATCATCGTGTATAATTAATTTCGACGGGTTAAAATTAATCCCACGATGCCTATACGAACTAATATAAATCAACACATGGAGAGGAACATCGAATCGCTGTTTCATGACAGCACTCTCGTTCGTACACAACATTATACAGACACAATATGGCATGAAAGCTACAATTTACATTGCAAATTAATATAAATTAATTTGCCAATGCGGTCAGAAGTGTTTCGGGTCTACTGTGTCTCTGCAATTGGCAGAGCTTCAATGCAACGACAGGAAAACGCGATGACAAGAGAGATTGTCATATGTCACATTCATTTCGTAAAGAAAAAGAGACAGCAATCAGTGAACATCTGATTCTCGAGTCATTATCGTCACATCTGTGTAACAACAGATACTTAACGATCGAATAACATTCTTTCTATTTTCCCTTTCTTTCTCCTTTTTGTACAAACCATCCTCGAAGATAATTCATCTTCGAGTTCTTCATAGTAGTCATTCCATACGAGCCAGTGTAGCGGAAAATTCTTTTGTATCGTCTCTGTATTCACCATTTCTATCGAGTCTTTTTGAAGTTGACATACAACACCAGTGATTATTGCAAGTCCCGCGATTTGAAAACACGACACAGAATTTTGTCAGATGAATACATGACACTGACCGAGACGTGTTAGTGGCGAGTAAATGATGATCATTACTCATCGACCGGATAAAGATTACTAGATAAGAAACTCCTAATCTCGTGCTGAATGCATACATAAAATGACGGAAGGGAATAATGCAAGTGGCGCTTATATAGAACTTCCCGGGCGGATCGACGTTCCTAAAGCTATGCGATTACAGCTTTTGCTGGAAACAGCCTTAATATTTCTTTGCGATGCTTTGAAGTAAAACCAAAGAGAACCTTTGAAGTCCTTGCTTGACCTTGGCATTTAAATTGGTTGTCTATTCGAGCGGGATATTCAAATCGACTAAATGTACCTTACAGCAGTTGGCTGATTATTGTCGAAATTTACCGATCATTGCCGAATGGGGCCGAATGGGCATTTAAATTGGTTGTCTACTGATTTCCCTAGCTTTTTCTGTCCTTGTCGAGTAACGCCTCTTATTATACCTACTCTTTGGTATACTGCGTTCCACATTAGAGCATACTGGTTTCGCGCAGGGATACACTGTTGATTGGTAGTTAACCGGCAGGGAAACTGCTACGACCAATCGCAAAAGTGCTACGACCAATCGCGTGTGTCAGATCCATGGGAGCTGCGCAGATCGGTCGCAAATCGGTAGGGCCGTCGGTATGCTCTTATATGGAATTGCGTATAGAACGAAGTTGAGCTTCCCACCCAGATAGCACAACGTCTGGTAAAGTCTTAAAGACGGCTTAAAGTCGTCTTAAAGACGTCTGGTTACAAATCAAGACGTTCAGACGTAAAATGGACGTTTTTAAAACGTCCAGGGCGGACGTTCGGGACGTTTTAAAAACGTCCAGAAAAGGTCCAGAAAAGGTCCTAGAAACGTCCATTTTCACAAACCAGAACGTTTTCTGGACGTTTTTAAAACGTTTTCAGGACCTTTTCTGGACGTTTTTAAAACGTTTTTAAAACGTTTTCTGGACGTTTTTTAAAACGTTTTCAGGACCTTTTCTTAACGTTTTTAAAACGTTTTTAAAACGTCTTCAGGACCTTTTCTGGACGTTTTTAAAACGCTTTCTGGACGTTGTTAAAACGTTTTTAAAACGTCTTCAGGACCTTTTCTGGACGTTTCTAAAACGTTTTCTGGACGTTTTTAAAACGTTTTGGTTAGGTCTGAAATAGTAGTTTTTAGGACGTTCGTCGGTACTGGTTCGATTGAATAAAAATTTAAGGATGTAAATGGTTTTCAAAATAATATCAAATTTAATTTCAGTTTACTTAATTTCAATTAAATTTATTGATGCGGAATATATATGCAGTTGAGGGCGAATGTACAGAATTCCAAGAAGGAGTTAAGCACCGTTTATTCTGCGTCGTAGCAGTTCTGGAATATGTGCGCAAGTGGGCGATAGTCACCAATATTTCTCAAAATTGAGTCTATGGAAGTCCCGTCGGTCTCGCTTAGGTAAAGCAATGGAGAACGTAAAATTACCATGACTAGTATCATACGCCAGAGGTGTAAGCAGAGGTGTAAGATGCGAAGATTTCCGACTGCAGCGCCGCCTGCGGTGGAGTAAGGAATCTCAGCTTGTGATATCTCCGCTCTATATTCTTTGGTAGTTTCGTGCTATGCAAGATGCGAAGAATTGAAGATTTTCTACTTCAGCGCTCCGCTTGTACATTGTTGGTACTACATTATGCGGGCTTTTTTGGCGGGATACCGTAACGGACATGCGCGAACGTAGAGTAACCGTAATTCGTAGTGCTGTGTCCAGTGCGTGTGGTTGCTTATAAATATTTAATATTTCAGCTGGTGATCATCCATCTTTTGAAGGCATCAACTAAGCAGGTAAGTATTTTTTTTCATTAATTTATATACTTTCCTCTTCTTTTTTTTATTTATCTTTTTCCTCTGTCTGTTTTTCTGGTTTTTATCATGAATTCTCCTACAGCGAAACGCAAATATAGTCCGAGAACTTTTCTTCGACAATGGTTGTTAAGTAGAATTATTGAAAGTGCTCGACATCATAAATTTTCTATATTTGTTGACGAAAGCACAGATATTTCAAACGTAAAATGGCTCACTTTTTTAATTAAATACGTAAATTCGGAAACTTTTGCAGCTTTTACAGAATTATTAGAATTATTAAAATTAGACTCCACAGATTGCTCTGCAGAAGGTTTATTTTCAGCATTTGAGAAAGCATTGCACAAAAAGCAAATTCCTGTGCAGAATGTAATTGGACTCACATGTGACAATGCATCAGTGATGATCGGGCGCTTTTCCTCATTTTGTTCAAAACTTAAAACGAGGTGTCCTTCATTAATAACAGTCAATTGTATTTGCCATTCCGCGGCATTAGTATCTAGTAAAGCATGTTCAGAAATCCCAAGTTATATTGAAAAATTTATTCAAAATTTAACAGTTTATATTAATATTAGCGCCAAACGGTCGGCGAATTTTGCTAATTTTCAAGAATTTGTTAATAATAAGTAAAAAAAAATTTTAAAATTGTGCGATACGCGTTGGCTAGCCATGCACGCTTGCGTAGCACGCATTCTGGAATGTTGGGATTCGTTAAATCTTTTTTTAATTTCGGAAGTATTTGAAAATCAAAAAAACGAGACGGCTGATAATCTACTTTGTGATATAAAAAAAATAGAAACAAAAGCTTATCTTTTGTTTCTTAAATATATTTTAAATTATTTCAATTCCTTCAACGCGTTTTTTCAAACTCGCAGGACAGCCGTTCATTTATTATATTCTAAATCTAGACTTTTGTTTCAAGATTTGTGCGGACATATTTTAAAACCAGAATATTCAACAATAAACGACTCGATGTTTCACATTGATTTTTTTTCCGGTAACAATTTGTTAGACTTGAAGGACATTTGCCTCGGTTTTGAGTGTGAACATTATTTGAAGGATCATGTCGATGATAGTACTTTGCCCCAGGAAACGTTTCTTGAAATTAAAAAATTTTGCTTAGCTTTTTACATTAGAGCCATTACCGAGATAATAAAACGTTTCCCTTTAAAAGATACATTTTTAGGCAGTTTGCAAGTTTTCGATGTGAAATTAACACTTTTTGATAGTAATAGAGACTATACCTTGAAAAATTTAATTTACGTTGCACAAAAATTAGGATCTTTTGACCACTTAAAATTAAAAGAAGAATGGAATAAGTTGTATTATACTTTCGACAAAGTGCAATGTCAAGAATTGTCACAGCTGTGCTTTGATGACATGTAGGTTCAAATTAATTCTGCGAGGGATAAAGATAAAAATCTTCTGTTCCCAGTCTTGAAACAACTCGTGAATGTTGTAAGGAGTCTTCCTCACTCAAATGCAGAAGCAGAAAGAATTTTCTCTATTCTAACCGATGTCAAAACTTGTAAAAGAAGTAAACTTAGTCATGATTCTGTAAATTCCATTGCCGTGATTAAAACAGCTTTTAAAGCCCGCGGAGAAACTAGTTCTACAATTTCGATTGGCCCAAATCATTTTACATTAATGTCAAGTAATAATTTATATTCGTAGCCATTAGTTTCGTTTTTATTCAAATTTTTAATAATATTTTGGAATTAAATTTGTGTTTGTGGTTTATATTTGCAATCGTTTCGCTTTCTATCTAAACGTTATCTTTTTTTCATTCTTGCTTGATATCTATTCATTTAATATTTCTCAACCGATTTTTTCCTCTTTTCAAAGGTGTGGCATGCTTAATCACTTAGGGACAAGTTTTTCATCTTTATAATGTTTAATTTTGTTTGCCTTTAGATATCTTAAAAGTTCCTTCAATAAAATGTCTTTAATATATTATTCAAGTAAAATTCGTAAACTCTTCTCAGAATCTTATATATGTATAAATACTGTTTCTATATGTTCATTACTTCTCATATTTTTGCATTCCTTAATTTTTTGAATATTATTTCATTTCATTTCTTCTCATACCTTATGAACTCTTTTTAAATTCAAGATATTACTTTTAGTCATTCTTTTTGATTTCTCCCCAAGTACATGGAATTTTATATGAATGTTTTTAAAATTGTGTCCCAACTATTGATGCTGCGTGAACTTTTCCTTCCTCCCTACTGTGATATTGTGGACAAAGCATGTGACACCATTTTTTCCCTCCCTATGCGTCTCTACCTTGTCGTGGTGGGTAGGCTTACGGTACGCCTTATATTTTCCATATTACTTTATAATTTTTGGTAATGTTGTGTGATGCATCATGGGCATGCAATGACTCTCTCAGAGATGTTTTATTCAAGTTATTGCAGTTAGATATGTATTTTGTGAAATGCATGGACGTACTTAACTAAAAGATGACGCTCGCTTGCAATTATTTTAACAGTATGTACAAGTATTACATATTATATTAGATTATATTGTAATAATTTTTTTTAGTTACGAAATAGTCCTGGTATGGCTGACATCCACAACAGCAGTAGCAGAACAAAAACCGAGCACAATAAATGGTTACGAAAATGCAATGGAAAAGCATATTGTACAATTTGTAAAAGTAATTTTAAACTTAATAACATTCTGCGGCACTCAAAATCCAAAAATCATATGCGTAAATTATTGAATATTGGAAAAGTGAATTTGCATTTACCTGATTACATATCAAAATGTACCGAAGACAAAAATTTGAAAAAATCACTCAATCGTATAAAAAAAAAGTTCAGCAGATTGTTGATAGTGAAACCTCAAGAGTTTGATATATTGGATGCAAATAGCATTAAAAATATGTATGGAATAGTTTTATACGACAAATTATTTGAACTGATTAGAAATAATTACTTTCATATAACTATACAACGTATTTGCAATGACGTCCATAAAACAAAATATTTTATCAATGCTACAACTCTTTCATTACATTCATTTGTTAGGTACGAAATCGTAATTGGTATTTGTGATATAAACGACGATTGCATGTCGAACGATACATTGCAACAAATTTTGAAATGTTTATATGGACATAATCTTTTATGGGAAAACGTTGTTGGGTTATTAGTACTAAATAATACGTGTATGTCAGAACAGTTGCGTACAATATACCCGAATCATCTAACGAACATAATGAACATTTGTTTCCAAAAGTCTTGTAAATTACACCACAATGCAGATACTTCTGATTTATTTATTGCACTAAGCGTTGAAAAAGTTTTATATGAAACAGATAGAAAATGTGGATATCCAATTCTTGAATTTGCTTCTAATTTTAAAAAAATTAATTTGAGCTTGCTCGAAATTGAATGGCGACAACTGTATTCTTATTTCGATGAAAATCAAAAAGCGAAATATAAGCGTTTACATTGCGATAAAATGTGGAAAGAAATGTGTTCAAAGAAGAACACAAACAATGATTACGAATTCCCTACATTAAGACAAGTATTACAGAGCGTTTTCTGCTTTCCTCAATGCACAAGCTGTTAAAAAAGTAATGGTCATCGCTTATAGGGATGAAACTAGACCTTTGGATCGGTGCCATCAGTGAACATTTGTAAAAAAAGCGGGCCGCAAAATTGTTTACAAAATTGAAAATTAACGTTAATTTTTTTTTTCATCAACGTATTCTACTCGACGCGTAGAGAAAAAGTCTGATAGAAACCATATGCCGGAAATGTACCGTTTCGGAGCTATTAAATTTAGTGTTGTAAAAATGAGCTTCGAGCCATGAGCTTCAAGAGCTCGAGTCGCGGTTCAAGCCCTAAAGGCTCGAACTCTTAAGGCTCGAACCTTGTAGCCGTGAGAGCTCGAGCCTTTAAAGCTCGAGTCTTCAAGCTCGAAGGCTCGAGTTGTATAAATTGTATGTAGTGAAGTGATGTACAACGCTCGAATTTTGGAAGCCTTAAAACTTAATGTCAAAGTTCTAACTAAGTCTTACACTCTAATGTTATATGAAAGTCAAGTTTTTAAAGCTTAAAGGCAGAATAATATAGTTAAGTCAAGAAAAGTGTGTTTTTTGTGAATTATTTCTGTGTCACTCAAACTTCGTTAAACTGTTACTGATCGAATGATCAAATATATGTATATATTTTAAGCAATGTTTGAAACTTTCCTTTATTACAAAATACATACAGATATTTAAGCAAAATATAGAAGTCACTTTAGAGCAGGCCTGTCCCATCGGGTGCAAATACCTCCTGAATTTCTGGGACTCGGGCATCAGCCAAGCGCGGTCATTAACCTTGCAAAAACAAAGTATACTGAATTTTCAAGCCCTCTGTCAAATAATTTTCGAAATATTTAATGTTAAAGTTTTAATAATTGAATAAAATCGGCTGACACGTCATCACTTAAACTGCAGTATCTCGGTCACTTTTAAAGATAATGCCTCGATTACTGTCAAGTTTATTACCAATAAACAAAATATTCTATATACGGGTTGTGAAAGCATTCCTTTAGCTTTAAAATGAACCCAAGACGGAGACATTATCTTTAAAAATGACCGAGATATTACAGTTTAAGTGATGATGCGTCAGCCGATTTTGTTCAATTTTTAAAATTTTAACATAAAATATTTCGAAAACTATTTGACATAGGCATATTTTTGCAAGGTTATCGACAAATGCTGTAATTTTGAAGAGAATCGATGAAACTAAATTTTCCCTCTATGCGTTTTGACGTGGAATAACTCAATAGTGGTTGCACAAAATAAGATATAATATCAAGGACTTGGAGTTAACTTCATTACTATTAAACATAAAAGCCTGCAGCTTCGAGTCTTGATCCTCGAAGCTTGAATCGAGTTTTGAAAGCTCGAGCTTCATATAATATTAGCCTTAAAGGCTGGGCCTTTAAGGTTAAGGTTTAAAGCTTTGAAGACTCGAGCTTTATACAACACTAATTAAATTGTTAACATCTCGGTAAATTGAGTGTGTTGTCGCACTCACACCACGTTGCGGTGCGTGAAAAACAAAGTGAACTGTGAAAGACGTTTCGCTTTCTCACTCATTCCCGTTTCCTCTAACTCGCGTTCACGTCTTTCCCTAAAAAATAGATATAGTACATATGTATGTTATAAATGTGATATGTAAAACTAAACCTTCACTTCATAAGCCCTATCGCTTCATCCTATCATACTGTTATTTACTTTTGCATCATATATTGTATATAACTATACATATAGATACATACATATATAATACATCAAAAAAATTATTGTCAAGCTGATTATCCCATGATTAAACATAATTTATACAAATGACATTACAAAATAATTTAAGAGTATACATACTGTACGTATAAATTTAATAACTTTTAACGTACCTTTATATGTACAGATTTATTGATTTTTTTGTCTTCTATAGATGTTTAATAAATATAGAAAGGAAATAAAAAACAACACAAATGTGCATTAATTATTAATTATGTCAATTATTTTATACGAAAATTATAAGAAAATAAATTTTATTCAATTTTAATAAATTGTTCTCTGTAATAATTGTAACTGTACAAGTAAGTATCGGTGCCCATAGCGTAAGCTAAAGCGTCTATCGTCAATGTCAACGGTTTATTGCAATTCGGATATTGCAAAATCCTACGTGTATCGTGAACGAAAATCCTTTATGAGCGAAAATAGGGAAAAAATTTATTTAACTTTTTTACATAGTATTTAATTCCCTGTGAGATTCGTTTAGAGAATCTTTTTAATTTTTATGAATAACGAATATTTATATTAAATAATACGAAAAATTATAGAACTATAAAAGGTAACTATCATTATTCATGAACCGATTGGGTTAAAAAATTAACCAGATTTTAAGACGAAAAGACGAAATCTAAATATAAAGTTTTATTAAAATTTATTGAGCCATTTAAACGCAATTGTGTTAACAAACATTCGAGATTTTGAAAAAATCTATTTTTTTAATAGTCTCAGTGTGATCAGGAGATCGTAAAACGTGTATTTCCGCAATAAAAATTTTTTCGAAATTTTTTTTCGTTACAAGAATATCTGTGTCGGAAAGTGAAAATATCCGGGAAACCAAAATCGCATTACGGTGGCTCGTGCCGCTTGCCAGCGACCAGGGTTGCCGTTTACCGTCCGAGGCCTGTAAGAGTGAAGGAGTCCGTGATACGTACAGCATGAGTAAGTAAGACGAAAGATCCCCGAACGGCAACCTTGCCGGTACACACGGCTCAAACGATTGTGGCCGATCGAGTTTCGATTGCATTCGAGCTCACTAGGGCTGGCTTTTTTACATCGCTACGATTCTACAGTATTTCGTGAATATGGTGGGGGCAGTGCCAAGCCACAGGTTCCCGTCTAGAACACTTCCAATTCATGTTGAAACACCACTGTGGCACCATCTGCCTATGATTGTCATAATCGTTTAATGCGAGACACGTTTGCGCAGTCCTGTCACAAAATTTAATTTTCGGTTATGTTTATTTTCCCGTTGTTAACATAAAATAACAGATAGTAGATTTTGAAATAAATGCGTATTTCTTTGGTCTACACTATCCCGCTTTATTTATTTGTGTCTTCCATTATAAATCCGTTGATCTATTTACTTTGGACAAGACTTTCATCTGAGTTTATGGTGGCAAAATTATTATGATTTTTTTTTAGGTTCATTGCAATAAAAGCATCGATAAAAGTCATTTGACACATATCCTTTGTGTCATTTTCGCTACAGCATGGCGAACAGAACCGATCGCGCGGATTTATATAATTATGAAAATCATAGGCAGATGGTGCCACAGTGGTGTTTCAACATGAATTGGAAGTGTTCTAGACGGGAACCTGTGGCTTGGCACTGCCCCCACCATATTCACGAAATACTGTAGAATCGTAGCGACATAAATAAGCCAGCCCTAGTGAGCTCGAATGCAATCGAAACTCGATCGGCCACAATCGTTTGAGCCGTGCTAGAATCTCACCGTTTCAAGAGCAAGAGAGAAAGGCTCATATTCACCGTCCCTCTCAACTCCCGAAATTGTCCGAAGTCATCCGAAGCGCTGGGCTCACGTATGCGCGGATCATGGAGTTGTCATACTTGCATGTGCATGGTGGGGGAAATTCTCGAAACTCCGGCCATTAACTTTAGCATCACTGAATAGAGTACGGACCGAATGAAAACTATCAAAACTTCCTCACTCTACCGCAAGCGGCGCTGCAGTCGGAAATCTTCGCATCTTACACCTCTGTCATACGCATCATGTTCCAGCGCGATTTTTTTGTTCGCCTTGTTGCGCTTCCAGTGGTACAAAATCGGGATATTGCATTCATTCTGCAGCAGACCCCTCATTGGTCGCAGTAAGTAAAGGCTTGCGGGGCGACATAGCCAATAGCAGCAATCTGACGTTTAAAGACTTCGTCCCGCTGCTTGGAGGAGGACTTCTTAAATCACGACGTTGTCAATGCTCGGGGGAGCCCGCTAAAATAGTCACGGGTTAGGCGAAGGGTGAATAAATCAATCCTAGGGGGATCCCTCCCCGCTGTCTCATAGATAGTTTGATTCCGTACATAGTGCTGCCAGTCCGAATATTGGGAGAGCGGTATAATCCGAGGCAGGCCCTGAGGCATGCACGTTCGAGGCACCTGAGCTATGAGAATTGGACCCTTTTTTTTATAATTTTTTTTTATTCAGGTACAATTGGTTACAATATCACAATGCACATATATAGTGAATAAACTACTGTATGTTTTATAAATGTATGATTGGCTAATCGTATAAACGACGCTCGCAATCCGATATTTCATAATATTTTTAATCAAAAATAAGATTTTCGTAATTATAAATTACTCCAACGCATGTAGTATGACAGTCTTTTGTTATATTTATTTCTGGGAAACGAACGAGACCGTTCGGCAAAAAACCAGAAGACTATTTGAAGGCTTATCTAATTATGCCAATTTCATAAAAACTAAGGTACTCTAAAATAACTAGAACATTCATACTCACATACTCGAATACGCACACATTCATCCAACGCCGCCGTTAAGTCTTATTTCTAACTATATACAAAACTATTAACATATTTACAATACCGAAGTATAAACGCACTTTTAAAAATACGCCGTCTCCACAAATATTATAAAGGTGAGTGCTCGATGTTTCTTGTTATAATTTCTTCACGCCACCAGTATTTCTTGGTGTCTACATAGTAATTATTTATTATGTCCACCTTAGGTAGGTCCAAGATATATACTTTGTCCAACTCTGTATTTAAGCCATCTTATATTTGGATCGTAGGTAATCCTTTTGTCCGAGGATCTTCTCTTTATGTGGTATATAATTGGTATGTTATTCATATCTGTTATTCATTCTACCAGTTTTGTCTAGGAACGTGAATGCTTCGGGGGGGATGTGGCCCGTTAGAAGGGCGTTTTTATAATATTCGTCGTTCGGGTATATGGCTCCCCTAATGAGATCAGAATTGGACCCTGCCTTAGACAGGCTGGGTATCAGGACCGGGACGGAACTCGTATATATAATAACTGGAGGGTCCACGATCACCGGTGAGAAACTCTCGAACCGCGTGGCCCTCTGGTGGAGCTAAAGGTATTACACACCCCGCTTCGGAATCCTTACAACCAAAGTTCGTGTCACGCCACCTATCTCTATTCTCGTCGCACACAATCGATCTCTCTCGGAGCTTGGTGCAACCTCCAACCACCTTCATGTATTCCCTTTAACTTTAGCGAATTTCCTGCAGTGGTGGGTCGGTATTTTACGCCGCGTCGTAAATGCATTTACGACGCGTCGCAAATGTATGTATAATATGCCGTTTTTAAGCCCATTTTATACATGTCATTTGTCGCAAATGTCGTAAATAGAAATATTCATTATTTTAAGGTTTCAACAATTAAAGTGTTGGAGAAATATAGTTCTTTCTGACTCACTTGTTGGTTGCATGCGAATACTATATAATACTGTAGAATACGTCGGTTACGTCGAAAACTATCATAATCGCCACTTTCCTAACCCCAAAAAAGTATTTAAAAGCGTTGTGTTAATTATTGTTTTGTACTTGTATAGATAATAAATAATAAAAAGTAAATCGTGAAAGGTAAAGTAATTAGAAATAAATGTACAATAATCATATGGACTTCGCCGGATTTTGATCCACTCTCAGTAGTTCAATTTTCTGTCCATAGTTGGCGCATCGAAATTCTTGGTTTCCCAATGCATTTCTTTTACTAACCTTTCTATATCCATTTTTCGTCAATGTAACTTAGGGCGCGTTCCGATTCACGCATAATGCAGCATAATGTGCATGAAGTGCATAGGGTACGTGACATATCCTATGCAGTCTATGCGCAGTATGCGTGAATCGGAACACAGCCATCATTTAATTTAATTTTTTTCATCAGAATTATAATTATTAATAAATTGGCACTTCTTCATAAACTATACGAAAAATGTATTATAGGATAGTTGTTTTTATTTCAGATATACGACATTTACGATACATTTACGTCATTTGCGACGTTTACGACATTTACGACATTTAAGACACATGTCGTGTATAAAATAGAAAATTCGTGTCTTTACCCACCACTGCTGCCCACCACTGATTTCCTGGTCCAAAACGTACGCGACGCTTAATTCACACATTCACCACTAGGTGGTGTAGTGTTTGTCAATTTATAATACGTGCAAGTGTTGCAAGTTTGATGAGTATTAGCAGTAAATTAAGAACATTATTGCGTGCAATACTTTTGTGATAGACCTAAATGCACCGCAAGAATCATCGGACGAATAAATAAATAAGTAAATAACTTTTCTACATACATTGGAGGGACAGTTCTATAGTTTCGCTGCTTCTGTATGGCTATCATGTTTCTAGGCTATGACGAAGCAAGAGGAGTATAAGAAATTATAATTGTTTAACAGAAATATTTATAGCGAAACTTTACTGTACTCTACTCTACTTCCGTTTACACGATTTACAGCTAAAAGTTGTTAGAGATCTGTAAATGCATAGCTTCTAGGATTATCGACAGAAGACAGTTGCTGTTTGTCTGATGTTATGGAAACAATCACTGTAGATATTCGAAGCTTTCTGTTTCTTCGACTGTAAAAGCGTAATATTTCATTTGAATAGTGTCAGGGTATACGTACCTGCTCGTACAGATTTTGTGTAAAGTATTACATTCCAATGACAGAGAGATTTGGATATTTAAGTACATGCTGTTTAAAGTAAACACAGAATTAATGTTAAATGCTATAAATGATTTCAGATTTATTTCATACGTACATATTATATTGTACTTGCAACACGGACTTATATAATGGCTACAGTTCCGCTGGAGAAAGTAGAATTACAAACTGATGTGTACATGGTGTGCCTACAACATGCCTTGTCGACAGAAAGTTTCGAAGTAATGGGTCTATTGATCGGGGACGTACGTTCATAAGTTACATTTTTAATACTCGATATGATTTTATGCCTGTCTCTATGTGTACATAAAAAACATGTATCGCTTCATCGCTAACTTATGCTAGACTGTACACGGAGTCGCGAACATCGTAGCTGTCACTATTTTACGACGTTTGGATAAAAAGAAAGACAGAGTAGAGATTTCGTCTGAACAATTGTGCAAAGCGGTGGTCGAAACGGATCGATTGACGGCGGAATTGAAGCATCCTGTGCGTGTTCTCGGGTGGTATCACTCACATCCACATATCACAGTTTGCCCATCACATATTGGTAAGAGTATAGATCGCGTTTATCTTCACTGCGATTGGAACGAGGTAAAAATTCATTCGAGAACAGTATTCTGACAGTGAGCGTACGCTTTTAGATGTTAGGACTCAAGCAACCTATCAGACGATGGACCATGGCTTTGTCGGTTTAATATTCTCAGTATTCTCGGAAAGCAAAGAGTCCAAGGTGACTATCGAGCTAAAGTTAACGGTTGCGGTGCTCGTTGTATTAGTTTTGGTAATAATATGCTTTTGTAGGAGCAAGAAATCTCTTTAACTTGTTTCCAATCACACAAAGGAGAAGCAACGGAAATACCATTAGAAATTGTTCACGCACCAGTAATATCGGATAGTTGTTTGAAGGTAAACTTTTGTTTTTACACTATATTTGTACTAAATAGACATCTAATATCTATACGTTTCTAGACGATGACCACTGTGCCAAAAATTTTGCTCCAAGAAGAAGAAGAAATGGCGGAGACGTGTAAAGATCATCAAGATATTCTTGTCAGTATACATAATAATGCTGGTTAGTATGTTTCCGATCCTCGACGATTTAAATTGTTACAAACAGAAGATCAGTTTAAGTTATTATGTACAGTGAGAACGCGGACGCTGGTTCACATAACGGATATAATCACTAAGCCTTTGGTACTGACGTTCGAGAAAAGGATAGCTTTAAATAAATTACGCGCTGCGTACCTCCGAAGGCAGTTACAAGAATTACGGAATGTGTGCAATGGATGAGAGCCCTTATCACGATATTCCTTCTTTTTATTGCGTGTTATAAACAAACAAGTATATTAAATTCAGTATTCCTTTAATTTTCTAACGATAAAGTTTCGAAACGATTAGTTTCTTACTATTTACTGTGCAAGGCATAAGAATATTATTCCGCGTACAAAATGTAGTTACTTAGATAACAAGATATTGCTAATTCCTTCTTTTTTTTCATACGTTCCGATTATAATCTCTATTCTTCTTAATTAAAATAACAGACAAAATGAATCTTTCAATGATTACTTTTTATTTTACCTTCCACGAACAAAGATCTTTGCAATAATTGCGCAGCTCTATATTTACACTACGGAGAACAACAGTGTATTTAAATAGACTTAAATGTATTCAAAACACGGATTCTGCAGAACGAGAAAGATGTATAGGATGAGAAGGACTACGCGCTAACCTTTTGCGAGGCAGCTTTTCCAGAGTAGTTAACAATTTCGCGAAGTCGGGTCGATTTTCCGCGTGGTACGACCAGCAAAGCATTAAGATATCCTATAAATATATTTAACAGAGATCAATATTAAGAAATTATGAAAACGTAAAATCTTCGCCAAACTCTGGGTCTAACTTTAACTTTTCGGTAAGACGTATTATTGTTCATTTACCTTTACATCACGCGAGGCTTGTAAATTAGCTAAAGTTTGCTTCATTCCTTTACCAACTTGCCAAATGATTGCTTCGGGCGGCTGTCCTTTAAATGGCCATTCTCCGCATAAAAGCTCATACCACACAGTCCTATGATAGGACACTTCTTTTTAGATACATAACACAAAAATACTTTGAATACTTTGTTACAGTAAGCTTAATTTTTACGTTACGTCGAGGTGTTGCATGTTGAAAACCAAATGCTAAAAAGTTTCGTCATAGTAGAAAAAAAAAATATAAATATGTATAAATTAACGTATGTTTAAGAATAAAATTATGTGCAAATAACCCACCCGGAGGTGGAGGATCATTTAATTGATCTCGATACTATGCGAAGTTGATACGTACCGAAGAAAAGGCTTACTCAGAACAAAAGAATTTTAAAGAGCGTTCAATATTTCATGTAATGCTTATAAAGGGAAGTTATAATTTATACCAATTCATATCTACTAACCCAAATGCATAAACGTCCGATGCTTCTGTAAAAGGTAATTCCTCCTGATCCCGGTTTTGCTGCGGTCTCAGTCGTCGAACAATTTCAGGTGCTAAATAACATAACCACCCAGGTGGTATACTCAGTGCATTTCCCTTCCTGTTTGCAAATAGCGAACACAAGATTAATGCCGCAACTTATGCCGGATACAATTATAAAGTATAAAAGTTCACCTGTTCCCGTAGCAAAGTTTCGTAACGCTGAACAAGCCAAAATCAGTTATTACAACTTTTCCAGTTTCTAAAAATATGTTCTTGCTCTTGAGATCTTTGTGAATTATTCCACGAGCATGAAGATATCCCATTCCCTGAATTATAAGAAATCGTTGTCTTTAACAGTTCCTTCTTAGTTTAGGCTAATAAGTTACGCACGAAACGGTAATTACATTAGATTGTCTGCGTAATGGTCTTTACGTGCATATACCTGAGAAATCTGTTGAGCGATGATAGTAGTTTTATTCATATCAAATTTATCTTTACGCAGGTGAATGTGAGTGTAAAGAGTCATGCCTTTGCTCATACTAGTCACTATCGCCAAGCGAGGAGGCTTCATGCAAGCTCCCATAAATAAAACTAGATTTTCGTGTCTAGTCTTTCGGAATGTAGCCACCTATAAATTTCAACAGAGAATGTCATAGGATTACGTTCGATTCGAACGAAGCATTTGCATTTACTGATAAACAATTGCGTGCGATTTCTATTATCTTAATGGAAACAGTGCTATTTATACTGTCAATTATTCAGTCACATTAATCAATTCATTATTTCGTGTTTATTACGACCCTTCATAAACAATAGTGTAAGCATTAGGGCAAACTACTCCCAGCAGAAGAGCATTTCTTTCATAACGCGAATTGAATTAGTAAAAGCATTTTAATTTTTAAGAGCGGTGTAATCGTCGTACCTCTAACTTGAATGCTTCTAACGTTTTATCATCGTCTAAATAATAGTCCATGTTCAAGACTTTAATCGCAACGTTACCGTGCCAATAGCCTCTATACACTGTGCCAAATCTTCCAGTTCCTATAGGTTCACCGATTTTCAATTCATCGTAAGGAATGTCCCACTCTCGCATTGATAACTGTAATAATCGATTCGTTTAAATAGTATAACAACACATGGAGTTCGAATGAGACTTGACATACACTATTCTGTCGTGGCCAACGGCTGTCTCCCGGCTCTCCATCGGAGACTTGGGAATCCTGAGAATCGACCCTAACCGGGGTTCGTTCAGAATCCGTGCTAACGCTGCCAGACCCAGAAACGCTCACTGTTCTTTCGCTGTCGCTGGACATGTTTGTACCTTCGAGTCGATGTGTCTCTAACGTAACACCTTTTTCATTGAGCACAACATCTGCAAGTAATTCTCACGACATTATCCTTATTTGTCGTAACGAGACGCACCGCACGACAAGTTAGGTACCTGGAAAATGAAACTGCTGTTTGGCAGGTGCCTGTGGAGTTTGGCTTGTATTGGCAGGTAGCAAAGCTGGACTAGAAGGCGTTGAGCTGTTACAGCTCGAGGTATTTGAACTAGATTCCGCGCCCTAGACAGTATGAATTTGTTAAACGCAGGCACTACCATGAGCAACCGATTAATTTACCGAATAGAATATATAAAGAGGATACGAATTCATGTTTGACACACCTGGAAAGGTATATTCATAGAAGAATGTGGATGCGATCGTTTCCGATCCCTTCGGTTCAAAGAGCTCAATAGATTTGAATTGTGGTGATTGGGAGAAGTGATACTCGGCTTGCTTAATATCGGAGAGACATTTACCATACCTGGAAAATGAACTTTTAATCGAAGCTCCGCGAAAGGTGAATGAATCTTTGTATACATTCTACGTACCGTCACCTTGTACAGTTCTTTTGAACTCGTCGAAGAGTTCCTGAGGTAGGCCACAAGACGGCGGTACTTTGGGTTCGCAATCTCGGTGACATTTGTATTTACACTCTTTGCATTTTAAACCAGTGCCTATAAACATTTGCTTATCGCAGTAATCGCATGTCGTCATCATTTTAAAAGTTTTGGTAAAGCGGTGAGCAATTATATGGCCCATCCCCCAGGTTACAGTCGGAGTACGTGGTGACTTTGGCACTTGGAGACTTGTTACTACGGCGAAATTAAAGAATCGACGTCCTCTTAATACGTTCGTAAACGTGGATTTTAATGGAACAACGAAATGTACTTACCTGTTCCCTTAAAACTGTTATCATCGCTCTCTGCACTAGAGTAAGGTGGTGACTTAACAGGACTATTACTATTCAGCAACAGGCTTTCCCCTGTAATGTCTGCATTACTACTGCAAGATCCGGATTCCGTAGGCAGACGGTTCCTTCTTCCTACAGAGCCGACAGGATCGTTTCCACAACTATAGAGATGAAAAGAGAGTATTAAATACTTATTTTTCAGCTTTATAGAACCATATCTATGAAATAAATCATCACCTTGAAGCTGTATCTCCATTTTCAAGACGGTTCGCTAACTGGGATTCGTGAGATTTTGACTTAGTTAATGGAAACACTTCTGGTTGCGATATTGTATTCTGTAAACCTATTTGATGCTTTTTACAAGGAGGAGGAGTCGTTGGAAATTTTATTCCTGCATTTAGAAGAGAAAGAACATGTAAATCTGTCATATCGCGAAGCGAATTATCCTAAGATGTAGTAGGAAAGGCTGGTGCTTGACACTTACCACGTATTGTCCTTTGTAAAAGAGGAGTAGAAGGAGGACTAGTCGATGATAAAGATGTAACGGAAGAAGCTTGTGCTAATATATCACTGTTAAGATTATTGTTGTTATTATGATATGGAATGCTGTCTTCTGAAGGAACAGAGCATCTTGTTGTACGGGATCGTGTTGGCCTAGGAGATGCTCCAGAACGTAAGTGGTGTCTATCCCAAGAGTCCCAATACAAATTCATATCGCTGTTATCCATATCTCCTTTTAAGAGGACATCTATACGGAATATTATTATATCGTTATTACGAGTAATACGCTTGAAGACAATTGCAAAGACATTTAATACTATAAAGTTTATAAAATTAAAAAAGTCCTTACCCATATACCGACGAAGATTATGCAATGCCCTACAAAGTCTACGAAGTTCTTCTTCGTGTCTAACATTATTCTCCCCTAACATGCTACCCAACTCATGCTCAGATTTTTCTTTTAGAGCTTCGAGTGAGCTGGCTTTCGAACAGACCATCTGAAATTCATTACCATAACACGTATCTGTCAAACTCTCGATAATACTTGAATATGGGTGATGACAGAATATTTGTGAAAGATTATTCATACCCGTATAGACTCTTGCGTAAGTCCCACTACACGTAGCCATTGCTGCAAAGATGGGTAATGTCTCATCTCAGCAGGCAACGATTCTACAGCCAGTTTGGCTTTGGTTACTAGTTGCTTTGCATACAATTTGATAAGCTTCCCCTAAAACACATTCCAATCCTGATTTTAACAAAGGCAAATAACAACTGCGAGCTCGAAAAACAAATATCTTTTCCATCATTGCGATCAGTTATTTCTGGCCAAGTATCGTTAAAAGTTACAGAATTACATTCGGCGGTAAGTCCCCCTGTAAATCCTGGCCCGAAACTCCACACGCTTGATACCTTCTCCGAGTTCTCTAGATTCTCTGCCCATTCTCATTATGAATGTATAGTAAAATAATAACAATAGTAACGACGATGAACGATCGTAAATGCGGGACGAACGGTAGCGAAACATTTGCAAGTATATATTCGCGGCGCGCGTGAAAATGCGAGCTCAGAGTCGATGAAAGAACGCATTTGCAACTTGTTGACAACTGCAACGAAGAGCAGCTCTTCATCACGAGGTCAAGGCGACGGTGGCTCGAAGGTAACACGAAGGGAGGAGCGTAAGTAAGAATAATCGAAGGAGTCGCCGATCCCCGGCAGTACCTCGAGCGTTCGAATTTCTTGCTGCGTGAGTTCCGCGCTGGTGGAGCATTGGGTCCTCAAGCCCTCGAGCCGATCAGCGGAGATGTCAATCATGGATTGACCGACATCCAAGGTTCGACGGATCTCTTGTTCCGCATCCTCGCCGTCCGCCATCCCGCGCCACGACGACGGCCCCCCTTGTTTCGTTGTCTGGCAAGCACGGGCCCCTATTTCACAGGCATAATTCCAGTCGCGCGGGGGCCCCTATCGGTCACGGCTTTATCACTGGCTCTCCGTACAACCAAACCACTTATCAACATTGACAACCATCTTGGCCGCCTATCGGTGACGTCAATCGGTCAATCGGTGCCTGACAATCCGGGAGCTCAGCGCGTTTATTCGAGCAACTCTATCGCGTTCGTAAAAACGTCCTCCGAAATCATCGCCGACACTTCGGTTCGCTCCCTTAGGGCGCGTTTACATTACCGCAGTGTACAGTTGCGGAACACATGCGCGAAAATAGCGCGCACCATTTGAATGACCTTTTCGTCGGACACCCGATCACTTCATTGGTTCGAAGAATTATTAATTGGATGAACGGGTAGCGCAAAGGGAATTAAACACGCCACTGCAAATTACTTTCCCAGAAAATAAATTTTATGCTACTTTATGCGCTAGTTCAGGCATGGAACTAAAGTGAGCGCCTCAGGCCCGTACCTTATGAACCGCGCGTGGCGCATTGGGGCGACATTGTATCAATAGGTTTCCACATCGACCCAGAGAGCACGATTGTCGATGCGTTTTTGTTTTGTCAATGCGCCACGCGCGGTTCATATGGTACGGGTCTGTGGCGCTCGAAGCTCCTTGGCCCGCCGCGGGGGTAAAGACGCGCGGCGGGAGAAAGGAGGCGTTGCCTCCGAAAAACGGCCGCTGCGTTCACTTTAGTTCCATGCCTGCGCTAGTTCAATTATTAATGCGCAAGTAGATGAGAAGTGTGTAATAAAATTTGCATGGATCGTCACGAAATAAATTACACGTTATTATCTACTGACGAGTTAATTCTGTATTTGTAGCTTTGGAACATCCTGTATGTAATGTTTCTCTTGAGGGTATCGTATAAGGTAGAAGAGTAAAACTGTCAGTTCCTTAATATTTTAGGGTGTTCGTTATTATTCTTTCTTCTTAGTCATATAATTAACAAAAATACAGTTGATACAAGTACCATTTTGGTATTACAACTTAGGTGCCGATATTCCAAAACGTACGTATTACCCTTATCTTATGATGTACCATTTCGGCGGTGCTATGTGTATAATGAGATTTGAAAATGTATTTACTCCTCTATTTCCATTAAGGTAGATTTGTGGCCTGGGAGATTGATAATGCGTACACCAGGCAAAGAATTGACCTTGTTTATAACAAACTGAGGGTCTTCCTCCCACATTTCTTGAAGGAGCATCTTCAACTCTCTATATACTCTGTCTAAACGTTGGTCATCTTTCCTTTTGTTATTGTTCCTGTCTATCATTGACCTGGAGGTCCTCATATTTCCTACAAACAGAACAGTGGGTTTAGATTGTTGTACTTGTTCGCTAATTTCTGTTTTCACATTCTCCATTGGGAAAGTATTGACTTAATTATAAAAGGAAACGGGGATCTAACATCGATCGTTCATTAATTCTTTAATGCATGCAGATTTGCATCATTCTGTAAACATATCCTCCATTTTGGAACATAGTGAATTTACAAGTAACCTAAACGACGTAGCGCGCGCAATACGACAAATGTTCGAAGAGATTTTGATAAAAAAAACGCATAAGGGGATCCGGTGTTGCGCTCTCACCTTGTGTCGCACGATCCACTATGAATATAATCAATAAATACCCGTGTAAACAAAGGAGGTGATTGGACGCATCTGAGTGCCCGTCCCGCGAGTATAGAATTTATATAGGGTGTCCCAGAAACGAATCAACAAACTTCGGCATTCTAGATCTTATGATACATTAGACTACGCTTTTTCGAAATTGCAGTAGATAATTGAACCAAAGCAAATGAAAAAGCCCCTATATGGATATCAAATCAAATATGCAAACTCGTATAAACGGTTATTTATAACCAATATGATTTTACTAGAAATCATCAAAGAAGTATGTAAACTGACAGAATGAATGAAACCACAGTAAACAGTATAGACAATTCTATTCAAACCCTAAAATAGGGGACTGTGTCCCTATTCCTGTGTCTGACGTAAATTTAAATTTCAAACGCCGACGCTCGGACCCCCCACCCCTAATCGACAACCCCATCGTCAGAACGGGCATTAAACCTTGCAAGTAAAAAAGAAACAGAAATTTTTCAGAGGGAAAACGTTACATCTGCTGCTTTTGAACTTAAAAACTTTCGATTACTATTAATATGTATTTAACAATAGTAGAAAACATTTTGATAGAAGAAATCAAAGATCACTGTTTAAACTACAGTTTTCACCTCTAGAATGATTTATATATAATTAACGTTGTTCTTAACTCTCCGTTTAAATGATATGTAAATATATTTCTGTGGGTAAAGCGAAACAATTCCCACCCAGATAGCACAACGTCTGGTAAAGTCTTAAAGACGTCTGGTTACAAATCAAGACGTTCAGACGTAAAATGGACGTAAAATGGACGTTTTTAAAACGTCCTGTGCTATCTGGCATGTTTTTAAGCCATCTGTGTGTTATTTTAGAGATTAGTTAAAGGAAACCAGGGATTGTAACTGCTGTCTAAATAACCCATACCATCCACGAAGTATGGATAGATCGAACACGTAAAGCCTAATTAGATCTCCATACAAACAAATGTTTATGAATGCTTCCAGAACAATGGAAAACAAAAAACAGATGCATTTGTTTAAATGTTTTTGACCGAATGTTTGCAAGCAGATTTTATACAGTTTTTATATTGTTTTCATTTAGTTTTTATACAGCTTTCATAATGTTTTTGTATATCTAGTATATGTAGTTCTAGGTTAGGGTTTAAGGGGGTTTGTGTCTCGAGCGAAACTGTGTTAACGACCTGCAATTTGAGAACTGAATTTAGCGTCCTCTACTCATGAACAGCGTCTAACTCATGAACTACTCTAAAGTGTGTGAAATGTTGCATGCGTGCTGCACCCGTTATACTATTAGTGTTTTTAGAAGCGAGCCAAGTACTTAGTATTTATATATCCGGTTATGGATCTCATTCTGTTTCCAAAAAATTAAATTGTAATATCTGTAAGTTATTGATTGTAGAGAATAAATGAAGCACTGTAGGAAATGTATAGTTTGATAATTTATTTTTGTTACGTTTTTATTTCATTTTATTATGTGGGATGATAGGGCTATTGGCGAACCACCCACTTTATAATTCAAACGGTAACGCGTTGATGGTAATACCCCTGAGGTGGTGAGGGAATTTACCGAACAACAAAAAATTGTAGTATTTATATATTATTTGGTATGTAATTATTAAAAATGTCGTATATTTGTATCAATTTTTCTAAAAAAAGCGTTAATCAACGTCTATCAACAAAGTCCGCCGCAGGACTTGCCAGGCTCCCAAAATTCAAGAGTCGGACTCGGTCGGACTCCCGATTCTTACATGACTGGTGTTGCCACGTTGTTCAGCACGGCTAGTATTAAAGACGGCTGTGGCTGGACCCACCAAAAATCTCCAACTCGCAAACCTGAAATATAAAAATTATTTAACATTACCAAATGAACTATAATTTCGTTTGTTAGCCGCATGATGTAAGGACATAAGGTGTGCTCTTGCGCAAGCATTCCAGATTAGCCAATAACGTGCCCTTCCCAAGATCCTCCATATTGGATCTCAACCAATAGAATAGAATGAATTTGTCAACATTTCAATAACGCGTCCGCAAACATACATATGCATGCATATCCATATATATTTTAATATGGCGGAAATTGGGAATGCGCAGTAGAAGACGAAAATGAGCTGCCGGTCGAGCACACCTTATGTCCTTACATCATGGTAAGCCGAAAACGAATTTTGAAAAATGTTTGAAACTTTACATATAGGAAATGAACATAGATGGTATTTTACTTACTCAGTCTTCAAATTCCGCTACATTTTGTAAAATGGCCTCGAAATTTGTATAATTTGTGCGCCACCATGGTTGCTAAATTTTTGACTTTTTGAGTTTCCACTGCGAGAGCTATTATTAAATGGGCTTATGTCACAAGCATTTCAAAATATTTTTCTTTTCGCTGCTACAACTAGACAGTTGTGCGTCTACATTTTCTGCAAAATATTTATTACATTTTATATTTTTTTACTTTAACACAATACGCATACTATATCTTTATACAAATAATATTTATTAATTTACCAATAACAATGTCTTCCTTCCTTAAACTTGTATCCCCCTACCCTGCTGGCTGTTTTGTTCGCTATTACTGGTTGTTTGTAATTGTTCCGGGTTAGGTCTGCTGGAATATACTAAATATTGTCTGAAAAAATAATATTTTCTGTAAAAAATGAGTATAACAAAAATAATTAAATAGCTCCAGATGTTATAATTTTTACCTAATGTTGAGTTACTCGTGGTAACTTCTAATTTTCAGAGGCGTGGGCAAAGAAAATTCGTCTAGCAATTGGTAGCTGGTTGCTTGAAAATGTTTTCCCTATCCTTTTACGCTTATTGGAAAACTCTGTTTCGAATTGTAAATCGCTTCTTCTATTTTCTCATAGCTTCCGTATATAGTCATCTGGAATTAATTACACATATTAGTGTAGCATGCAGAAAAGGAAGCTACAGGAAAAGACGACCAGCGAGAAGTGTACCGAATAAAATTGTGGGCCACCCTTTAGCAGAAACGTGTGGTGCGGAACTGCGGATCGCAAAGTTAGTATGTATGATGAGCTGCAACTATAAACTATAACTGTATCAGAAAGCGGTGAGATTACGAAGAGAAGATAAGCAAATTGAAGTAATACCCAAGTACTTGTGAAACAACATATTCTACATTACAACCAGCAAAACTCGAAACCTAAATAATTAATATTCTCAGAATATCTCACTTCATGTAACACGATTATCTTATTAAAATTAAAATTGCAATGAGATGTTAAGGACAGCGACGCGTTCTGTTTGAGATAACTAAATAATTGCTCGCTGTACATTTCATTAGGAACAGTCTACTCTTGGCCAATAACACTTTTTGTATAATAATCAAATTTATAAATGTCAGTTTGCTTTACTTATTTTGATTTTGATTACTTACAGTTTCCACTTACATGGAATAAGTGTCATTGCTCGATGGAAACCACGGGAAGGTGGTAGACTTCTTCCATCAGGAGAGGATAAGGATGTGTCAAGAAGGATAAAATGGATAGGATGATTATATGCAAATATATTATTTTATACTAGTGAAAATTTATGTAAGGAAAAGTAAAACAAGCATCAGTTATTGTTAGGCGTCGGAGGATGCATGGTGGGAGAAGAGGCTGGTCACATGTAAAAAGCAGCAGAGATATTTTATGTGGTATGCAAAGCTATAGAGCCCACCCTGTATGTGTGCAGTGTTGTGTTTCGCCATGAACGCTGGAAAATGAGTGAGATTAGGTACTGACATTGTTGGTTTGCGAGAAGTAAATGGAGTTACGACTTGCCGTTACAGTAGAAAAATGTTGTATATAATGTAGAAAGCTTTAATAATATAGAAAGATTTATTATACTTGTGAAAAGTCAGTGCAGTGAAGTAATGGAAAAATAATAATTTTTTGGTCAATTTCTAATTTTACACATTTGTAGGCAATGTCTTTAACGTCAAAAGTTTGAAAAGAACTTAAATGACATGCTTGTACTTGAAAAATTCTTATTTTAGATGACTTAAATGGTTTTTTATAAAAATCTGTGACAACCGTAAATTTTTTACCGACTACTTTCGGTTCATTAGCATGAAATATTAAATTTTTTACGACGATAATACTGCCATCATGAAGACAACAACAGTTATCAGGATCACTGATTTTCAAGATAAAATTTTTAAAAACAATAGATCTGAACTGCTTAGAAGCTGCAATATCCCTCATTAGCGGACCCTCAAAATGTTCAGTTTTAAAAAAAGGAAATACAATATTAGGACGCTTATTATTGCTAACAAAATTGGATTTCTCACTGTGTCGTTTTACTATTTGCTGTAACGGTTTGTCATTCTTCCTAACGGACTGTAAGATACTTTGTAAAAAATTTTCAAAGGGAAAGCAGCTGAAATTATCGAGTGGTCCATGATTTCTAACATCCTGCGGGATATGTAAAAGATTGTGAATATTTTGCGATACCTTTTCTGAACCATATAACATTTTAAATGTGTCAATAAATTTTTTTAACAATTCTGATGCGGCATCAATACGACTAAAATGTCTGGAATTTGATAAAATAACTGAAGCTACATGTAACGCCATAAAATTCAAATATCTATCGTCGCTTATATTCTTTAACAAAGCTACTGGACCAGTGTAGAATAAGAATTGTCGATATTCCGTTGCCTTCCATCTACTTGCATCGTCTAGACTTCGGGGCTTTCTGTTAAACTCGACTGGAATACATCTTGCCAGATGTTTCAATGACTGAGATATGCCTGAGCGTTTCTCAGGCTTTAATTTTGTCCACGGTTTCCCACAACACCACAGATTGTAAACCAATTTCTTTACTACGCCGAGACAAATTAAATGCATATAATCGAGAGGGAAGGAGTCAATCATATTAACACCAGGAATAGTCTCTAAAATTGACGTGTCGTTATGATGATGGCCTACCTTTTTGCGCCTGAATTCAGAATCTGTCTGTAAACAGATATTATCAATATCAGGAAAACACGTTATACCGTTCCTAGACTCTCCTCGGATATAGCATTTGGTACAGGAAAAATATCCTGCGTGTCCTTTCATGTATTTGATGTATGCCTTTGCAGGTACATCGCAAAAAAAAGATTTTACTTCTACATAATATAACTGCCCATTAATTGAAATTCCATTATTAATAATGTCCACTGCCTCCTTTGCAAAATCATGTAAGAAACAGTTTGCATCTTTCGGTTTCTGATAACCATGGTAGATGCCAACCATATTGTTACGAGCCGGGGCTGCGGCAACGCGAGAGGCCGGCGAGGAGGGTATTTCCCAAGGAATACGGTTTATGAGGTTGTTAGTTAGGGGCGCGGACGAACCTGATGCGAAATCAGGGAGCCGCTAGGATTATTGACGGCGAGGACGAACCTGATGCGAAATCAGGGAGCCTCTAGGAATGGAGTCACACGCGGACGAACCTGATGCGAAATCAGGGAGCCGCAGGAAGGTGAAACGTCGTGAACGAACCCGATGCGAAATCGGGGAGTCACTAGGATGAAGTTCACAGACGAACCTGGTGCGAAACCAGGGAGCTGTTAGGAGGTTGGATTATTCACAGACGAACCTGGTGCGAAACCAGGGAGCTGTTCGGAAGTTGGTAGATTTACAGACGAACCTGATGCGAAATCAGGGAGCTGTAGGACACGGACGAACCTGATGCGAAATCAGGGAGCCGTAGGAGGGTGAGGTTTCGTGGACGAACCCGATGCGAAATCGGGGAGCCACTGGGTTGGAGAAGATTCCTTGTTGTGGATGAAAGGTTGCGAACGAACCTGATGCGAAATCAGGGAGTCGCGGGAAATGTTAGTAATGCCTCGTAACTCTTAATTAATATTTGATACAACTCGAGCGGTAAAGTTGTATCAGTGGGTGAGTGCTACTAATATTATAAGGATCGCTGGGTAAGAGATGGGTTTAACGAATCTACTCGATTTACACGTGAACACCATTCGTATATTCAATAATTAGTTATTGTACAAATGTAAGTGTCGCGATTAAATAATAAATAAAAGTGTGTAGGTTACCACTAGTTGCACGGTGTTGACGCACTGGCGATGCGGGGCGTACGAGTGGCTATTTCAAAGTGCCAAATAGGATATAAACCGGACTCGCGGATCCTATGAGGTTAACTATGATTCTGACAGGGACTTTAGCCCGATCTTACCAACTCTGTACGAGCGTGACACGACGTGACTTTACGCGTGACTCTATAGTTTTTAACCGA
Source organism: Andrena marginata (assembly GCA_963932335.1). Taxonomy (NCBI): domain Eukaryota; kingdom Metazoa; phylum Arthropoda; class Insecta; order Hymenoptera; family Andrenidae; genus Andrena; species Andrena marginata. The sequence continues at coordinate 11,789,269 of OZ010660.1, forward strand.
CGAGGGATGAAACCAAAGGGTTTATATAGTCCCAAAAATGAGTGGGGATGCATTAGGAATTTCCATATACGGAAATCCTTCGGGGTCGTCGTCGTGTCACTCCCGTTCCCATGGTCGTGATCCAGATGGTCGAGATCATGACCTTAGTGGTATGTGATAAACAAAAAGGCTTTTAGGGCGTTTTCCCTTCGCAGACGCGAGCTCGAAAAATGGTTGAGAGCGGCGTATGGGAAAATTCCACATACGTAACATCTCCCCCCTAAGACAAAACATCGCGATTCTCGTGATGCTTTTCAAAAGAAGGGAAAACGCCCCACAAATCCTTTTATAAGAAAAAGTGTAAAAGAGAATTGTCGGGTGTAGTGTGGTGTAATTAGTGTACTTATCGCTAGGTATTGCCGGGTGTAAGAGTTTAGTCGTCGCTGGGTACCGCGTAGCCAAGCTGCAACCAGTATTCTATGACGTCTAGTGGTGGTTGTCCGGGTAGCCGGTCGATCACCACGTGGCTGTGCGGCCATCCTTCTGTTCCCCAATCAGCATCTCCGTGCTGGTTGTAGTTTGCAGGGGCGGCGATTGGAAGGGATTGGTTGCCCCTCAGGTAGACTCTCGCTGCTTGTCAGGGTATGTTTCGGGAGCAAGGTGATCAGGATCATATTTGGACAGATGGTCGGCTTATCGTGTTGCCGTGTACGGAAAATTGGCGTGTTTTAATTTGTTCTGATTCTTTGTATAGATTATCTGAGGCTATATTCCGAATTCGAGTCATGTGTGTTATTAATTCTACTAAATAGTCTCCAAATGACTTTAATTTTTTGCCAGTTGGAAAAGAGCTTGGTTCCCGAGCTGGCTTTCCAAAGATTAATTCGTATGGGGTGAAATTTGTTGCTTCGTGAACGGATGTGTTGTAAGAGAACATTGCGAATGGTATTAATAAATCCCAGTCTTCATAATTATCCATGTAATGCTTGAGGTATTCGGTGAGGACGATGTGACTTCGTTCTAAAGATCCGTTGGTTTGTGGTCTATATCCCGAGGTTGTGATTTGTTTGATTTTAAATATTTCAGAGTGATTGGTCATAAGTGTTCCGATGAAGCTAGTTCCCTTGTCTGTTAGTATTGCGCGAGGTGTACCGTAAATTGCGATGAAGTGTCTAGCGAAGGCATCTGCAATTGTAGCAGCTCGAATGTTAGGTATTGCTACGGCTACGCAATATTTTGTTAAGTTATCTTGAATGGTGATAATATGCCTGTTCCCACGGGGTGTAATTGGTAAAGGTCATACTGTATCCAAGGAAATTTTGTCGAAGGCTCCTATAGGTGTGTCGGTGATTAACATCGGCTGACGAGTTTTCGCACGGACTAATTTCTGTTCTTGGCAACTTTGGCATCTTCGAATGTAGTCTTGAATGTCGTTGCGCATTTGTGGCCAATGGAATTTTGATCGGATGCGTTTGTATGTTTTCGTTACTCCTTTATGTCCTCCAATTAAACTATCGCGAGCTTCACGGATGATGTGCTGTCTGTCTTCTTCGGATGGTGTTGTGATGGTACAATTGCATAGAATAATCTGCAGGCCTGTTCCTACGAAAACGTCTTCTAATATCTTGACGAATTCGTTGGATGGTATTTTGTGAAGGTCCCCCGTAGCAGAAATTCGAAATGATTTAATCTGATTTTGATCCAAGGTGTGTCGAAGAATTTTCAAGCCGTTGAGCACATCTACTCTTTTAATATTATCGAAGAAATTGTTTGAGATTATTATACTGAAGGTTTTAAATAATCCATTGTCCGTAGTTATCACGTTTCCCTTTTTTGGTTGTTCTGCTAGAAGGTTTGGTTTATTGATTAATTCAGTGTCTAACAGTAATTTTCCAACGGGGTTTACTAAATTGCAGTCGGCAGAAATGAAGTGTACGTAATGTCCTTCTTCAGCGGTAAAAGTATTTGAAGAAACAATAATTTTATGCGGTTGATCTAATGGGGTCTCTTCCAGATCGTCAAGGTCGTTTGAATCCTCGGTTTCAGTAGTGAAGAAAGGGTAGGAGTCAAGTGTGCGGTCAGAGACCCTAGGTTCGGTTAACCTGCTGTCAGGTGGTTGTCCTACACTTGTTTTGGGCATAGTTCCTGCAGGTAGCTGGTTTATTGAGGGTTGTAGAGGTTCTTCCATGACTTCCGATGATTCTTGCGGGGTACCGAGTAAATCTAGTTGAATGTTTCTTGCATTTTCTATTACAGTATTTTCGAGCGGCTCCTCAAACGATATTAAATTGTCTAATACGGTCTGGTCCTTATCTGAAGGGACGATTTGAGTGGAATTTGCTGCGGGCGAAAAACTGTTTATGGTTTCCTGGCGTTCATCTGGCATGGTTACCTCTTGAGATAAGCTGGGAAAAGATCGGTTCTTGTGTATTATTGGAGAATGTTGAACGTTCCCACGTGCGGTTTCTTCTGTTTCATCTGAACTGCTGCTTGTCTCTCGATACTTGGGTCGATTTTCCCTATCTCTTCGTAACTGTCGTATGCGGTGTCCGATTGTTTCAATATTGGCGTCTGTTTTCGGTATCTGGGCTTTGAAGTCGGGGTCCTGGAGCTCTCGTGGAATAAGTGGTAGGCAGGCAGACGTGGGGTTGCGCGATAATGCGTCTGCGTTCTTATTCGTCTTTCCGGATTTATGGACAACCTGGTACTCGTATTCTAAAAGACGGAGCTTCCATTTCATAAGTCTAGAAGTTGGGTCCTTGACAGAATGTAACCAGACGAGTGGTCTGTGATCTGTAACGAGGGTGAATGGGGTTCCGTAGATGTAGGGCCTGAAGTATCTTACGGCGTAAACCATGGCCAAACATTCCTTTTCCGTAGCCGAATAATTCTTCTCAGGTTTATTTAGGCTGCGAGAGGCGTAAGCAATCGGCAGGTCGTTTCCTATCTCCCCTTGGCTAAGTACAGCTCCAATAGCGTAATCGGATGCATCTGTGGTTACAATGAAAGGTTTACTGAAATCAGGGTATTGCAATATGGGCTGCTGACAAAGTTCGTTACGTAATTGCTTAAAACTCTGGTCTTGTTCTTCTGTCCATTTGAATTTGATGCCTTTTCCTAATAAGTTAATTAATGGTTTTGCTTTTGTGGTGAAATTAGGTACGAATCTTCGGTAATATCTAACAAGTCCCAAGAATTGTTGAATGTTCTTTTGCGATGTGGGTGTTGGAAAATCTTGAACAGCTTTTAATTTCCTAGGGTCAGGTCTTACTCCTTCCTTTGAAATAATGTGTCCAAGGTATGCGACTTCCTTTCGCAGGAATTGGCACTTGTTGGTCTGGAGGGTTAATCCATGTTCTCGAAGGCGGTTTAACAATTTCTTGACTTTGATATTATGTTCCTGTAACGATGATGCATAGATCACTATGTCGTCCAAGTACACAAAGAGGTCTGTTCCTTGAAGTCCAGTGAGTGCTTGATCCATCAGGCGTTGAAAGGTGGGTGGTGCATTCTTTAATCCGAAAGGCATTCGAGAAAATTCGTAATGTCCATTTGGAGTAGTGAATGCTGTTTTTGCTTTATCCTTTGGATCCATCTCTATTTGATGAAATCCACTTGCCAGATCAAAGACTGAGAAATATTTAGCTCCTCCTAATCGATCTAAGATCTCTGTGATTTGAGGTAACGGATACTTATCAGAAATTGTTATTTCATTGAGGCCGCGAAAATCTATTACTAGACGCCAACGTTTCACTCCGTTTTCGTCTTCTTTCTTCGGGACGATCCACAAAGGTGAATTATATGGAGATTTTGAAGGTGTAATTATACCATTTGATAATAGCGCGCTGATTTGCTTTTGAATTTCCTTTTGATGTATGAGAGGATAACGATATTGTCTTGTGTTGATTGGAATATCATTGGATGTATGGATTGAATGTTTAAAGTCGCGGGCCTTCCCGAGTTTATCTCCAGGAAGATAGAATCGGTCGGGAAAATCTTTAACCAAATTGGTAACGAAATCTAGTTCCTCCTTGTTCAAATGTTTAGTGTTTAGGGCTTCTAAGATTTTTTGCATTCTATCTTCATTGGGTCTGAATTTTGACGGGTGTTCTACAGCTGGGTAAAAATCTTCGTCTGATGACCCGAAGATATCGAATGGCTCTAATGTTTGTGGCTCTATCTCTACGTCTAAGGGTACATCGCTGGTATTTGTTGCCATAACGTAGCACTTCCCTTTATTGTTACTCACAACTGCTTCCCCTATGTAAAGATGTTCAAGGGTCTTGATACGTGGTAAATATCCTTCCTTAATCCTCGAGTTTGTTATTGTTATAGCAATCTGTTGAGACGTCCTAGGTTCGATACGGTGTTTGGTCGATGTCAGTAGTTCTTTCATTTGAGGTAGGTCTTGATAGTTTGAAAAACGTAGAGGTCGGGTTGGTTTGTTCTTTAACACCAACGTCCCATGATAATAGGAAATTTCGGCCTATCCTGTTTTAGAAATGGGCTTCCTATAAGTCCGTCTGCTTCTATTGCAAGTTCTTTTACTACATAGAAAAGTGCAGGAGCTTCGTGGATATGAAGAATTGTTGTTCCTAAAGTATGAATTGGATTAGTAGTAGTTCCGGTTAATTCGATTTCTTCCCGAGAGTTTATCGCGGCTTTTTCTCCCAGGGCGTTAATGACTACTAAATTAACGGATGCTCCACCGTCGATTAAGAATTCTCCCGTTCCTGACTCCAGTTCTGGAACCTTGATTTTGATGCGTGGGGCAGGTGCTTCCCTGATGAGGGTTCCTCTTCGAAGCGGACTGTCCTTTGGCGAGCTTCTTTGTTTCCGCTCATCGTGTCGCCTATACGTTGAGCGCGATCGAAGTTTAAAGACTTGTTTGATTCGACGGACGAATCTCGCGAGTCTCGTTGATATCTCGGGCTACGCGGATGTTTCCTACAAGATTTTCCGTCATGTCCAGTTATACCGCAATGCCAACAATATAAACTCGGCTTGCGATCTTTATCGCGATTTTTTAAAATAGAATAATGTTTTTCTCTATCATCTGCGTACGGTGAGTCGGAGCGATAAGAAGGGGATTCCGAGGGGCTCCGGTGACGCAAGGTCCAGGCCGTCGTGCGTGTCCGTCCTTCTCGTTCCTCTTCAAAACCAGATGTTCTAAGAGACCGATCCCTGTTCTGGTCGTATCTACTCGGAGAAAGTGGGTACGACACTTCGCGGTCGTGGCGACGAGAATCTTCGGCGTAATGGTCTCGGCGAGACCACCTGGAGGGCGATTCATTGCGAGGCGACTGTCGTCGATTCCTTAATTTTCTATCTATCTGTAGCACGGCGTCGTAAGCTTGTACAAGTGTTTTAATGTCTTGAATCTGAGCCGACACTTTCCAGGAAATTCGATCCGGTAAACCATCGATGAAGTTTTCTTTAACGTCTTTGTCCATTTCTTTGACGAAGTCTTCAGCGTGATCCAGATACCTTTCCCGAATAGCTCCGCGCGCACAATAAACGAGATGGCTAGTCCTGTCGACATACTGTCGCAGACTTTCTCCTTCGCGAATGCTTAGTTTCGCGATTTCGACTTGAAAATATGACAAACTTCTTCCCGGCGCGAATCTCTTTTTCAAATGTTGAACTAATTTCTTAACAGAGTCGAATTTATGCTCTAACGTGCACCTGCGTGCCGGACCGATCAGTTTCGTTAATATTATAGCAAGATACTCGGCTTCCGTACCCTCAGGAATCAAAGTTAACCCGTCTTCCACATTTTGTGCAAAGCGCGTCAAGGGTGGACTTTCACCGTCGAAGGTTGGAATTGACATAGTAATATTCTGTATACATGTCCGTTGCGTCAAAAGCGACATTGAGTTTGCAATTGAAACTGTCAGGTTCATAATATCGTTAGAAGAGACGTTCGCCTGTGCGGTTGCCATTTTAAAATTACTAAGTGACTTGACTAGAGAAAACTAGTATATCGTCGGTAATAAATTACGAGTGATTTTAACGTATTTAAAAACCCAAATTTTATGGCGATTCTAATGCAGTAGCATCCCACCGCTGTCACCAGTTCTGTTACGAGCCGGGGCTGCGGCAACGCGAGAGGCCGGCGAGGAGGGTATTTCCCAAGGAATACGGTTTATGAGGTTGTTAGTTAGGGGCGCGGACGAACCTGATGCGAAATCAGGGAGCCGCTAGGATTATTGACGGCGAGGACGAACCTGATGCGAAATCAGGGAGCCTCTAGGAATGGAGTCACACGCGGACGAACCTGATGCGAAATCAGGGAGCCGCAGGAAGGTGAAACGTCGTGAACGAACCCGATGCGAAATCGGGGAGTCACTAGGATGAAGTTCACAGACGAACCTGGTGCGAAACCAGGGAGCTGTTAGGAGGTTGGATTATTCACAGACGAACCTGGTGCGAAACCAGGGAGCTGTTCGGAAGTTGGTAGATTTACAGACGAACCTGATGCGAAATCAGGGAGCTGTAGGACACGGACGAACCTGATGCGAAATCAGGGAGCCGTAGGAGGGTGAGGTTTCGTGGACGAACCCGATGCGAAATCGGGGAGCCACTGGGTTGGAGAAGATTCCTTGTTGTGGATGAAAGGTTGCGAACGAACCTGATGCGAAATCAGGGAGTCGCGGGAAATGTTAGTAATGCCTCGTAACTCTTAATTAATATTTGATACAACTCGAGCGGTAAAGTTGTATCAGTGGGTGAGTGCTACTAATATTATAAGGATCGCTGGGTAAGAGATGGGTTTAACGAATCTACTCGATTTACACGTGAACACCATTCGTATATTCAATAATTAGTTATTGTACAAATGTAAGTGTCGCGATTAAATAATAAATAAAAGTGTGTAGGTTACCACTAGTTGCACGGTGTTGACGCACTGGCGATGCGGGGCGTACGAGTGGCTATTTCAAAGTGCCAAATAGGATATAAACCGGACTCGCGGATCCTATGAGGTTAACTATGATTCTGACAGGGACTTTAGCCCGATCTTACCAACTCTGTACGAGCGTGACACGACGTGACTTTACGCGTGACTCTATAGTTTTTAACCGACGAGGGATGAAACCAAAGGGTTTATATAGTCCCAAAAATGAGTGGGGATGCATTAGGAATTTCCATATAAGGAAATCCTTCGGGGTCGTCGTCGTGTCACTCCCGTTCCCATGGTCGTGATCCAGATGGTCGAGATCATGACCCCCTTAGTGGTATGTGATAAACAAAAAGGCTTTTAGGGCGTTTTCCCTTCGCAGACGCGAGCTCGAAAAATGGTTGAGAGCGGCGTATGGGAAAATTCCACATACGTAACAATATCAACATCTTGAAACTCTGCTAGACTACATAATATGGGATAAACTTGACTACCGCTACTGTTAGCCAGTGTTAAACCATCAACATTTATACTAATTGAAATTTTGTTATTTTTAAAAAGGGACATATCTACAAATTTAACGAGCTTCACAATGCTATTTTTTTTATCCGAAATGGAAGTAACGACCTGGTTCGACGATTCTACATTCGACTTTTCTAACTGTTTTCAAAAGGGTTCTGGCATCTGATGGTAAATTATTATTCGGAACTGTTTCCTTGAAAATAGGGATCAAATCATTAATTGCGGAATGTGTAATATTATGTTTCAAAGCACACTGTGCCAGCAAGGAAGACAAATCTGGATGATTCGTTTCATCTGTAAAGTCTTCAGTGTCATTATTAATAGTGGAATTATGTTCATCTGAATTGTGTGTAACGTTAAAATTTTCTACATAAAGGGTATCTTCAAGTTCTTCTAGATGAATGGAAGGTTCTATATTGTTTTCACTGATATTGACACAACAATGGGAGCTGATATCATCACTCTCTGAAAACCTAACACCTGATGATGTTGAGGCTTCTTGATGCACATAATTTTCAGACGCAAACATACGTGCGGATTTACTAGCACGCTTATAATATTTATGTAATTTAAGTTTTCCAGTCATTTTGAAAAAGGGAAACAAGATGTATGAAGTTAATTATCAAAGTAGAATCCACTTACCTGTTGAAAATATGTACTAGATGGAAATAGAAACTACACTGAAATTACACTGTAATAATCTACACTGAAATTAAAAATAAAACTGTAAAATATATGCCACGATGGAAAAGAAAATATATATACGTTTTCAATACAAAATATGGTCTTTCCGATCCTTTAAGAGCTTTGAACTACGTTCTCTTCAGCGGTGCTAAAGTAACTGCTGTCCTTGTTAACCCTGGCCCACTCCGTGGCCAGTAGTGATGCCCAGAATCGTGGGACGCGGGCACTGATATATAACACGGGATGCGACATCGCCTCCTACAGCGTCTGAAGCCAAAAAGGGGGCAGCCATGTTTGAGAACGCACTACAGGCGCCGCCTGAATGGCGTCTCAAGTACTACGCGGCTTTCCGAAGGCGTCCTTGTTCGAGACGTAGTATCGTGCACCAAGCACGGTATCATTTATACAGATTGAATATTCTCGTGAGTTCTCTATTGGGTTTTATTTGTCAAAATATAGCAAAATGGGTAGATGTATCATTTGCAAAACGATGAAGCCTGCGAGTGGAGTATCCTTTCACAAGTGAGTATCAGTTAATATCTCCTTACCTCCACGTACCCTTAAAATGCCTAAAACTGTACTTTGATGCACGCGTATTTTGCTAAAATTGAAAGTCAATTTTGTTGAAAATGAAGCGCGATACCCAAAAATTTTATTGTACATTTTCATTTTATCCTTAAAAGGATGACCATCAGTAGCCGAGCACCCTTGTATTTTTGTATAGGTTAAGTATTGTAACTGAACAGTGCATTGTTCCTTATCAGTATTTGTGGAACTGATTTATAGCTAACGCTTTGTATCTCCTAAGTATAAGAAATATTTTTACGTCTACGAAGTATGTAAAAAAGTAACATCCATTGAATCCAGAAACGTAGAACTTGAGACGCCATTCAGGCGGCGCCTGTAGTGCGTTCTCAAACATGGCTGCCCCCTTCTTGGCTTCAGACCATGAAGTAAGAGTAAGGAGACTCATCTCTATATCCCAAACAGAAAAAAAGTGGTCATGAAAAATGTTCCGTATAACGGGATGTTCGCCAAATGGAAGAACTTGGACTTTGTCGTCGCCATCTTGCATATTAGTCTCATAATATACGTTATGTGCAGTGTGGTACAGTATGTTCTTTCTAACCAAGCACGCAAACAAAAATGATGATAGTGAACGAGAAAAAATAAAAGAAAAAAGAAAAAGTTCAAAATTAGTTACAATAAATGAGCCACATATTACAAATGTGAATCCTCAAGTTAATGAAATAAATGCAGTTGAAACTGTTATACAAATGAAACTAAAGAGAAAAAGGATACCGGCTAAAAAGACTAAAAGCAAGTAAAAACAACTTGGTTATTATTTCATATTTTTTATATTTTGTTGTACTTATTAAAAATATTCATTTTATAAAATAAAAAATATAATTTTACTTTTTGATACAATATATGTCGTCTTCATTTCAATTTCTGCCTTTATATAATAATACAACAATTCATATACTGCATTCAATTGAAGGGCGCTCGTAGACTTTTTTTCAGGAGGGGGCAACTTTGGGGTAACAGTGATGAAAAATATAGTAATGAAAAACTAGTAGCCCGCTTGCTTTTTTGAACTCATTTAATTAAAAATTAAAAAGAAATTTAAAAATATAGACTTTTAGTATGAACTTAATAAAGATCAATTTAAAAAAAAAACGGTTTATAAAGCCAGGGAGCTTTTGCACCCCCCTCCAGTCATCCATGATCCAATTATATAATAAAAATCCACACATTTATATACACACTCAAATATATATACATAATTCATAATTGATTAGCCTGATATCTCATATGGTACTGTTTATATCGCATAAATAACAATAAGATTTTAAAATATTATATGAATTAAAGTATCAAAATATCTATTACATATTACAATCAAATTTAAACTGCCCTCGCTTAATAAATATCTCATGATTTTTAGAATTCATCAAGAATTTTTAAAAATTCATTTAATTCCTCGATATTAACGGTTACAAGAAATTTTGAAAAAGGATGAATTTTATCATCTATATAAATATTAACCTGTCCATTTTGCAAAAAAGCAATTCTTTTTCTTACACTATAATCACTTTCTACTTTTTGAAAAGCAAAAAAACATTTCATTTCCTTTTGAATAACTCCATTCGGCAGAAGGAAGTGTACACAACTTTAAATTTTCTTGCAAGTATTTAAAATTATCGTGTCCCATAATTTTTAGTTACTGATTTTTTGGGGGGTTACTTAGTTCTTTTGTAACTCTGCGATACACAAAAAAATATATATTATTATACCTTTCAATATTGTTACTTTTTCTCTGCAACAATGTATATATTCATTTCCATTTTAATTTTGTTGAATATTGATTATATGCCTCTATAGATATGCATTCAAAAATATTTTTTTCCAGTGTTCTTCTCTCTGTAATATATTTAATTATATTAACTTTAATTAATGTAAACGTAGTTGTTACTATAAAATTTATTTCTTTTAAATTTACTTTATATATATATACGTTTTCTTTTACTTATATAATGATTTTTTTACTTGCACTGTAGGTTACGAAATTTTTTCTTTTAAAAAATTATATTATCACTTTCCTTTCACTTTTTCAAATTCACACGTCCTACTGTAACTAAGCAATAGTAGTATTTATTGCACCATCCGTACAGTATTTTATGTTTTTCGGATATGTGTGTATGCACATCTCCTGTAATGTAACCATGTATTCCTAACCTTTTTGTCTCATCACCTGTCATTTACAATTTCAAGATGGCGACGACAAAGTCCAAGTTATTCCATTTGGCGAACATCACGCTATACGGAACATTTTTTGTGACCACTTTCAATCTAGGCAGATGAGTCTCCTTACTCTTACTTCATGATTAGAACCAAGCGACGCCGAAAACACGCAGAAAAAACGGGCCCGAAACATCATCTGAAAAAAAGTGACCGTATCCACGCGCGAAAATACTTACCTCTGGGAGTCTGGTTGCCAGATGTGTAGCTTGGCTTATAGCCCGACTCACCGAGGACCTCGGGGGAAAACCCGACGTTATGCCGAAAATCATAAAGTCCTTTTACCTGAGAACCGAGGCACGATAGCGGCGAAAGTCGAAATCCCTGAAAAACGGCACGGTGTCCATTGCCCCTTATCGACATATCGGGTAGGCAAATGTTTCCGAACGAACGCTTCGAGAACAAGCGATTGCCTAGTCCCAAAGAAACGAAGAAATTTCGCTTCATAAATACCAAATTTCCAACCGTAAATCGCCTGCACCGCCAGGACTGTGCAGCTTACGCACCCCCTTTCGAAGCCAGATACATACAGCGTGAATCTCCACCGTAAAACCGTCGAACGTAGAACAGCATGGGCCCATCCGCCCTTGACTATACTTATACCTATTAAAAATCACGTTGACTGGAATAGTTTGTACATAATACTAATATGCAGAGTTGTGCAGAATTACAATTGAATTACTCCATGAATTATAATTACAAAATAATTCAATTACATCGTATTCGATTACATTGTAATTCGTAGTTCAGATCTCGCATTCAATTAAAATACATCGTAACTCGTAATTGCAATGTATTTGCAATTGTAATTGCATAGTACGATGTAATTGAATTATAAACTTGAATTAAAACAAACAATTGAAACAGAAAAGAAACAATTGTTGCGTGCAGTCGCGCGATGCTTGTAACTGCAGTCTCCTTGTTAGCAGTTTCATAGAAGGACTAGTGAGAAAACATTTTATGTAAGACATGAAGTCTTTTACTGAATTTGTACGCGAAATAAATTCGGAAGAAAAATGTATAGATTATCTAATCGAAAAGAACATTTTTCAAAATGTTATTCAGTACCCTAAATGTGACAAGGCAATAAAACTTAATCGCGAAACATTGTTCTTTCACTGTCTTGCCACATCGTACGAAGCAAAAAATAAAACAAAGAGGAAAAGGGTTCGATGTAGTTATTTGAAATCCATTAGAACCGACACGTGGTTTGAAAACGTTCATTTACAGTTATTAACAGCTGTAACATTTATTGCCGAATGGCTATGGTATCCACCGCCACGTTTCGGGGTAATTACCAATGACCTACATATTGGATCACACACCTTCGTCGATTGGAGTAGTTTTTGCAGAGAGGTAAGATTTTATGTATGGTCTTAAATTCATTATATTCTGAACAACTTTTCTCTATACATACATGCACCCGTTGCTCGACTTTAGTTTCGGGGAGTTTCAACGTCATTGAAATCGGTGAAGTCATCTGCTTTGTAAATAATTATCAAAACATTGTTAGAAATGAATTTGAAATGAAAACGAGTCTGTGCTATTTAATATACCTACTGCGTTTCTTTAAACATTGAATTTTAAATTCACACTACTGTTTAAACAAAAATTATACTGTTATTATTCAACTAGTGTGGTAGGTGTGCTTAAAGTGGTCTGAAGATAATTGTACACAGCTAGGAGGTCCCAATATGTATTGAAAGGAAAATGGGCGTTCGGAGGATATGAACGCGAGTCTAAAAAAATTTTCATTGTTGCTGTAAATGACCGGAGTGCTGAAACACTTTTAAATGTTATTCACGAGTGGATTCTTCCTGGGACAACAATAATGTCCGATTGTTGGAAGGCGTACAACTGCCTTAACAGCGAGGGCTATGTACATTTAACTGTCAACCACTCTTACAACTTCGTCGATCCCGATACTAGTAATTCATTTTAGCCGCATCACATCTACATTTTTTTAAAAGTACGCCATATATTCCTCAATTGCTTTCACGTAGATGCCGACACACAGTCAATCGAGAGAACATGGAGAGACATCCGAGAAAATATTTCCAGAAATGGAAATAAAGAGGAAGATCTGTCATCGTACCTCGGGGAATATCTGTTTAAGAGAAGATACAGCCTTCCCGAAAGAATTGACACATTTTTTTACGAAGTTGCCAAATTTCAGCGTCAATTACATAATATCGATGACTAAAAATATATGTATATTAAATATGTAAAATATATGAAATACAATGTGAACGCATTTTAGCAAAAAAATTATTCCAAACTTTTTCCTATACATTTGATCGGTTATCGGCCTTACTTTCTAAGATATATGCACAAAACCTTGGTAAACTTTTTCTCATGGATTTGAAGAGAAATTTTTTTAATCACCTTAGCCCGATCGCCTCTCTGTATAGTACTTGACTATAGTAGTAGTTGACTTATTCCGACACAACGCATTCCACTTTCCAATTTGTCCCGGGAATTAGTGTTGGTTTGGGTTAGATGAGGGCGGGGGGGCGCGCGCCCGCTTGCGGGTGCGTAAAGCATGGTAGCGAACCGATGTGAGTTTAACTAAAACATAATTTTTTCGTTAGAAAGAGGGTGCTTTCAAGAACAACTGTTGGACACCCCGACTATGCTCGCCGGCGCCGGCGCCGCTGGATATTAGGATGACTTTGATTCTAAAACGTAATTTTTTGCAGTCTCATTTTTAGCATCCCCAAACTCACATCGGTTCGCCACCACGCTGGTGGTTCGCCACCACACGTCGGCCGACCGACGGTTACATGTATAGGAATTTTCACCAATTTTCACACGGATTAATAAGTAATTGTTGAAGATATGCCGATATACATACAGAATCTCGCGCGGCACCAGCAGTCAACGCGAGTGCTAAATCTGCTATGTAGCGCATTAGACGCGGCTGTTGACTGTTGGTGGCGCGCGAGATTGATATATATATCGACATATTTTCTACAATTCTTTATTAATCAGTGTGAAAATTGGTGAAAATCTTCTTTGTATATTAAGGAAAAACTTTGTCGCTGCACGTTATATGCACTTCAAAATTGCCCCGATACTTTTTAACGGCGAACGTTGAGAAACATGGGTTATGTCCAGCATTCCTTTTTAATTAAATATTATTACTTTTTCTACCATAACGGTTTTGTGCATACATTTTACGGCTTCGCTAGATTTTTCTGAAGGTATGTTTTAAGTCTCATAACGATCCCTTAATATTTACTCAAGTTATCGCAATTTATGTTTAAAGAAATAATGGTTTTTGACGATGAAAAATTCCTTGTTTATTATTTTTCAGCTCGAATGGTAATGATTCGATAAACAAACTGTAAATAGAAAAAATGTGTGTCGTGTCGAGCTTTACAACAACATATTTTTTAAAATTCAGTTTAATAACATTTAATTTTCCAATCTTTCTTAGCGTTTGGACAATAATTATTCTCATTTTCCAGCGCTAGTCCCCTTATTGCATCCGACCCTTCAATTAACAATTACTTCCGCGATACAGTCCACAGTGTATTTGAATGCTAAACGTAGTGGACAGTTTAAACTTTTGCCAACAAAAAAAAACGGGTTTTCAGCCCACTGTGCGCTGTACGCGAAAACGCCTAGATCTGACCTGTGATTTTTCCAATATTAGCGGGCTCGCGCCGCCGACGACCCTCACGATTTCCTGTCTCTGCTTATTGTACCCCCCGTGACTCTGGTCGTTGCCAACACGTGCAACGCAGATTTGCGGAAAAGACGGTCGGTTACTGCGAGGTGAAAGTTTTAAGATTCAACCCCCTGAAATACAAACTCCCCTTAATTTCACGTGAACAACGTCATATCCGATTTTGAACAGAATCCCAGACATCGAGTTAAAAGAGTGATAAATTTGACACGGCATTAGGCACTCTAAAGGCTGCCATACACGCTCCCTCTTGTCCGTTCGATTTACGGACTTGCATGAAGTCAAAAGTTGTAATGCAACACGGAGCACGTGTGTCAATTGTCTAGCATGAACGCAATCACCGCGAGGTTGATTTTTCTGGGTTCAGATTTGCCGCAAATCAAAATCAACGGGAAGTGTGGGCCTCCGGCAGACAGATTTAAAATTATTGACACGTGTAATTTGCTGAGAGCATTTATCGAATCGTACAAAGACGATCAATGCATTTGGAAAATTAAATCTAAAGTTTACTTGGACAAAAATAAAAAAAAGCTGGTTATAGGGTCATTCCACGCGAAGTCGGACACTTTTCGGAGTAACATTTCGGATTTTGGCGCAACTTGGATATGTTGTAGTCTTTAGGGGTATATAAACATATATCAAAGGATTTTTCGAAATGTCAAAAATTGTGGATGTTACAGCTCTTTGAAATATAGTGTTTACTATTTTTCCAAAACTTATAACTCTGGAACTAATAAACTGACAAAAATGACCTTTTGGGTGCTTACAGTGAAGATATAAGAGTACCTAATAAAAATTATTTCACTTAATAAAAACGAATATTTGACCATTTATTTAGCAATTGTTCTTAACAAATGCAATTTTATAGGTGAAGGCAAACTTTTAAAAATTTGGAAAAATTATGAGGATAAAGCCCTGTTTTTCCTCTTTACGGACACGTTTCGAAAATCGTGGACGTTTTAAAATTGGCCAAATGAAAATTAATTGAATGTAACGCTGCGTCAAATCACACCGGCTCGACTGGTCGTTCGGGCCGTGCGGTACTCGCAGCGGCCAAGCGGCTATACCTGCTACTTTTATATAGGGTATTAATGAGGACCGCTGCAAGGTTTAATACCGTTAATAATTACTGGAAACTCACTCTCTGTCGATGGCACTTATTGTTTGAAACATTTAAGTTGCCATTGTTCAATGGAAACCACGAGAAGCTGGTGAGTATTCTTCCATCGGGAGAGGATGGGATGTGATGGGATTATGTTAAAGGATAAATATTTTATCGTATTTTTAAGCGTCTTTTGGAATAAATGACCGGTTATGTAATTACTTATTTGATAATTGCTACAACTTTTGATTTGTCACTATATGAATATACTTTAGCTTTTAAATGAGATACTGTATCCGTTGGTATAAATGAATGAAAGTTTCGCGTTCCAGAAATTGTTTTTGCAAGTCCACGTCTCTCTAGTAATAATCGTGAATGTTTTTGATATTGTTCTATTGAGCTGAATTGAAAATGAATGTTTTGAATGTTGGCAGTCGCCCAATCAAACAATTTTTGTGGTGTCGTTATTTGTTCTTCTAGCGGTCTTTGTAAACTGGCTCGAGCTGCAAGACGTTTTAATGACCCCCCAATACCATCGCATGCATTTTTGCCATGTGATGTTGCAAAAAAATGCCACTCGGCGTTAATTCCGAAATCTTCAAAATGGAAGCTGAGATTCAGTAAATTGTATTTATTTTTATATTGTGATGAAGCCCCATCGGAGAAATATTTGATTTTATTAATAGCAGTGCCGTGTGTTTGTTTCAAAAATTTAATCAGCTTTATTTGGAATAAATGAACCGCGATACTGTCATGCTCTTTACAATCTGAAATAATGACAAAGTTGTCATAAAATGTTTCAAACAATAAGTGCCATTGACGGAGGGTGAGTTTCCAGTAATTATTAACGGTATAAAACCTTTCAGCGGTCCTCATTAATACCCTATATAAAAGTAGCAGGTATAGCCGCTTGGCCGCTGCGAGTACCGCACGGCCCGAACGACCAGTCGAGCCGGTGTGATTTGACGCAGCGTTACATTCAATTAATTTTCATTTGGCCAATTTTAAAACGTCCACGATTTTCGAAACGTGTCCGTAAAGAGGAAAAACAGGGCTTTTCCTACCTAAACCTTCACTTCATAAGCCCTATCGCTTCATCCTATCATACTGTTATTTACTTTTGCATCACATATTGTATACAACTATACATATAGTTACATACATATATAATACATAAAAAAAATTATTGTCAAGCTGATTATCCCATGATTAAACATAATTTATACAAATGACATTACAAAATAATTTAAGAGTATACATACTGTACGTATAAATTTAATAACTTTTAACGTACCTTTATATGTACATATTTATTGATTTTTTTGTCTTCTATAGATGTTTAATAAATATAGAAAGGAAATAAAAAACAACACAAATGTGCATTAATTATTAATTATGTCAATTATTTTATACGAAAATTATAAGAAAATAAATTTTATTAAATTTTAATAAATTGTTCTCTGTAATAATTGTAACTGTACAAGTAAGTATCGGTGCCCATAGCGTAAGCTAAAGCGTCTATCGTCAATGTCAACGGTTTATTGCAATTCGGATATTGCAAAATCCTACGTGTATCGTGAACGAAAATCCTTTATGAGCGAAAATAGGGAAAAAATTTATTTAACTTTTTTACGTAGTATTTAATTCCCTGTGAGATTCGTTTAGAGAATCTTTTTAATTTTTATGAATAACGAATATTTATATTAAATAATACGAAAAATTATAGAACTATAAGAGGTAACTATCATTATTCATGAACCGATTGGGTTAAAAAATTAACCAGATTTTAAGACGAAAAGACGAAATCTAAATATAAAGTTTTATTAAAATCTATTGAGCCATTTAAACGCAATTGTGTTAACAAACATTCGAGATTTTGAAAAAATCTATTTTTTTAATAGTCTCAGTGTGATCAGGAGATCCTAAAACGTGTATTTCCGCAATAAAAATTTTTTCGAAATTTTTTTTCGTTACAAGAATATCTGTGTCGGAAAGTGAAAATATCCGGGAAACCAAAATCGCATTACGGTGGCTCGTGCCGCTTGCCAGCGACCAGGGTTGCCGTTTACCGTCCGAGGCCTGTAAGAGTGAAGGAGTCCGTGATACGTACAGCATGAGTAAGTAAGATGAAAGATCCCCGAACGGCAACCTTGCCGGTACTAGAATCTCAACGTTTCAAGAGCAAGAGAGAAAGGCTCATATTCACCGTCCCTCTCAACTCCCGAAATTGTCCGAAGTCATCCGAAGCGCTGGGCTCACGTATGCGCGGATCATGGAGTTGTCATACTTGTCATGTGCATGGTGGGGGAAATTCTCGATACTCCGGCCATTAACTTTAGCATCACTGAATAGAGTACGGACCGAATGAAAACTATCAAAACTTCCTCACTCTACCGCAAGCGGCGCTGCAGTCGGAAATCTTCGCATCTTACACCTCTGCAATACGTCGGTTACGTCGAAAACTATCATAATCGCCACTTTCCTAACCCCAAAAAAGTATTTAAAAGCGTGGTGTTAATTATTGTTTTGTACTTGTATAGATAATAAATAATAAAAAGTAAATCGTGAAAGGTAAAGTAATTAGAAATAAATGTACAATAATCATATGGACTTCGCCGGATTTTGATCCACTCTCAGTAGTTCAATTTTCTGTCCATAGTTGGCGCATCGAAATTCCTGGTTTCCCAATGCATTTCTTTTACTAACCTTTCTATATCCATTTTTCGTCAATGTAACTTAATTTAATTTAATTTTTTTCATCAGAATTATAATTATTAATAAATTGGCACTTCTTCATAAACTATACGAAAAATGTATTATAGGATTGTTACGCTATCGCTTGAACGTGGCTGACAGTGGCTGGGGGATTGTATGTAATCGATATGTGGAGTATGTAGGAGCGAAATTTGAAACGGAGGACGAGGAGTTCATTGTCAGGATTCATAAATACGTAGAGCGCGTTGCGTTTCTCGAAGGTTTTTCCCTTAATAATTTCTGTACGTGTCCTTACAATGCTAGCAGCTGCATGCAATAGCTTTTGAATTATAGTTAGGCCAGGCGAGGATAGTAAATAGCTTAATTTTTTCTTGCACATCTGCGTGCCAAGTTTCTTCGAGCGGGCAGCTGTCCGTCTCGTAAAAGCATTTAGTATTCAGTTTTACCTTTTTATAATTGCCGATGTCCTGTAGGGGTGGAAACTCCGGTCGGGGGAGGTTGAAAGTCATAAACTCATAAACTTCGTTCGGGCGACGTCACCTTGACCCTGAGGGTCGCGCTTACCTGTAAATATGTATATACTGTATGTAGCCTAAGTAAACTATGTACTCGGAAAGCGTGCCTCCACTACCAGCCGAGAGTGGAGGAAAGTGTGAAGGAAGGGGGCAAGGACGGAGAGATGGTCAAGGACAACCCACTGACGAAGCTTGAGGGATGTCATCGTCCTGATTGGACAACAAGGGTCTCTGTGGGAGGACTAAGGGAGTCTTGTCAGCGACTTCGTCGACGAGCTCGGAGCTCTTCCTTCTACACCTCATTCATTCCGTCACTAACCAGCTTCTTGAGCAGTTTAAATATACTTTGAAGTTTAACTTGAAATAGTTCCGTGTACTTTGTTTTATTTCGAATTACCCGCACTTCATCGAGCAGAGCGGTTCTGCGCTCCACGGGCACCAACCCGCGTTCGGATTGAAATTCACCGCGGAAAAACGTAACAAATTTGGTGACAGCGGTGGGATATTTCAAAATATTTCGCGAAAAATTTACAAAGTGACTTTGCCGGCTCGTGAGTGCGAATTGAAATAATTCTATGGGAATCACTATAAACTTTTATTAAAATAATTTTCTTTTGATCGTGCAATTGGACACAAATATCATAAGTTATTAAGTGCAGCCTCTCTCTCTTGGGTTTTGCGCGGTTTTCCCAAGAGCAAGGGTGAATACCGGAGACGGGTGATTTCAGTGGGCCGTGTGAATAATCACCTGGAATCACATGCACTCGGTCATTATCCGCACCATTTGCTGAGATAATTGTAAAACTTCCCGGACGATTAAGAAAAGGACTCGAGGACTTGGACATTCGGAGGATTCCTTTACGGGGTTGAAGTCAACTGGATCATTGAAGTACACCGGATCAACAAAGTCATCGCTGGACGTAGCTGGGACATCCATATAAGGACTGGAGTACTGGACGGAGTGACGATTCACAAGCGACTTTATTCCTGAACTGTTCGTATATATAATAGTAATTGTAAGTCTCGTTTATAAGCAGCTAGTTTAATATAAACGGTCGTATTATTCATTAGAGGTACTCGCTTATTACCTATAAAAATGCCGCCGTTTATAAAAAAATACAAGCTGTCCAAAGACGGGCAGGTCTCTAGTCTGAGTGGTGGTAACATCTTTGAGATAGAGGAGTTAATAGTAGGAACAACTAGTGTGTCAGCGCCCATTTCTGAACTTCAATCCGACGAGTTACACTTGATGCCGGCACTATCTACTCCTTTTCCAAGATTTGATATGTCTCTTCCGGATAATAGATCCATTCCATCCAGTAGTACGATGGTGACAGATGGGTCAGGGTCATTTTCCGGGGCTCTTAAAACTAGATTGCGGATGTCGTATAATTTCATTGCAAACTTCATTCCACATTTTGACGGGAAACCAAGTTCTGTAAATAATTTTATTAGTCAGTGTAAGCTCGCTGATTCATTGATTGGACCTGAGGATAAATTGTATTTATTGGCCTTAATACGCAATAAAATGCAGAAACGTGATTATAGCAGAATAATCAATGGGCAGGAACCTAAGACCGTAGAGGAGTTGATTAGTTTAATAAAAGCCGCGTATGAGCAAAGTTTTAATATTAAAACCGCACGAAATGAGTTAAAAATTTTACAGCAGAAAGAACAGGAAACTATTGAAGAGTTCGGAACTCGGGTATATGAAGTTTTGGATCAGGGGGTGGAAGCTGGGCGGCAAAAATGTAACGCTGAGGAACTTGAAGTAATGAAAGGTTTACTTATAGACGAAGCAATAGATGGGTTTCTAAATGGATTACAAAATGACACCATTATGCTGCTACTTTCTAAGGATGACATAGGTAGTTTAACAACAGCTATTAAGCTAGCCTCTAAATTGGAGCATAAATTACAACATAAAAAATGAGCCCATAGATTCAGAAATTTCCGCGAGTATAATGATTCCTATTCACAACCTATATTGATAGACACGAATTCCCATCCTGATTCGAGGGACCTGGAAAGGGTACTTATCTGCGCAGATAAGACATCAATTGTAGGTTCCGAAGTGGACAGGATGGATGATGAAGTCTTATGTTTTGAAATGAGAGAATTGTGGCATCTGTTTTCCTAGCGCGCGGGAAAGCAGCAGCCGAGTGCAATGAGGTCACAAATAGTTTACGAGTAAATTCAGATTTATTAGCATCACATTTGCTTGTGGGAAATGGAAATTTTAAAAGGATCACCTCAGTCGGGCACGATGCATCGACTCGGTCGCCTGTTGACATACGGTAATTCTCCATCCCGGGAACCCGCTTCAGGAGCCGTGAGAAGTATTCTGTGCTCGGCAAGGGTGCCTGCGCTCTGTTCGGCCCTTGAGGGAATATCGCAGGGCTCGCAGTATCTTGGCTCGTTGCAGAGGTGTGGGAAGCCTATTAAGGTTGCGACTCATGTCGTGGGAGAGGCTGACGAGCCCAATGTTGTGACGCCTGGTGTTATGGCGGAGGCGGTAAAGCCTGGTTTTGCGACCAAGACTGCACGAGGGATCCTCAATAAAATGACTTAAATAGAATTTGTGAATGATTAAGAAACTTTAGTAGAGTCTCCATGTTTGATGCGATCAGGTCAGAATCATGAAGTGTACTTCCCATGAATAGAGAGGGGTGAATGATCATGTGGACTCGCGTGAGTGTTTTCATGGCGCCGTGTGTCGTTTATTACGACCGCCCATGTGCACCGCTCCTTTGATTACACAGCCTCTTCGAATTAGTGGTTGTACCTTCACGTTCCACACCAGATATGTGTGTGCGTGTGCATATGTGTGCCCATCTATCGTCATTCACGTAGCCCCAGGGATTCTAAGAGAGTCGTCGTTAACAGTGATGTCATTGGCACATCGAGGCACTACGTTCTTCAAAACGCTGAAGATCCAAGGATACGTTGCGCTGTGCGGGATGATAAGTATTATGCATACAGAATCGGGTTGATGTATTCCCCGTCGTTGCAAGTCCTCGCTAGCCATCTTTCTATGGCCACGTTCCGTCGAATTGAAATGTGCAAACAGCCGATGAGATGCTCATACTTTTAACGTTCTTGTACTCAAATCCTCGTTGGCGTGGCTGTTTCGAAACTATCGAATTGAAAGGCACTGATGTCACGAATGGAAACTCTTCTAAGGTGTAGGAAGGTGTTTGATCATCTCATATCTTTGTTGAATAATCAAGTTCAGAAGATTGTAAGACCTAATGAAAGTAGTTTTTTAATTATTAACGTAAATGCTGACAGATAGATAACTTACCATTTTCCATTTCCTACTAAGGTTTGTGTAAAAGACAATTTTGTATACGTTGGAATAATTTCGTTCATGTTCTGCCACATAGTTGTGATGCTAGGGCATTCCTTAATGACAAGTGCTTCATATCCAGGTTTTGGTCATGTGAAATCTTTGAAATCCCTTACAGTTCTTGTTAGGTCCCTGAATGTTAATATTGTTTGCATTTCAAGGGGTTTGGAAAGTCATGATATTTTCGAATGAATTTTGTGCAGTATTTGGATGAGTTATTTACTAAAGTTACCACCACACAAGCTAAAGCGGCAGAAAATCTCGATAAGGCTAAGGAGAGAAGTAAAATGTATTATGATAGAAATCGTAACCCTCGTGGATTTAAGGTAGATGACGATGTTTATTTACTTAAAGAAATGAAAACTCCCAAGTTTGATTGTAACTGGTTAGGCCCTTATAAGATTAGTCGAGTGTTTGATGATTTAAATGTAGAATTAATAATAGGAATCAATAAGTATAAAATAGTACATACCAATAAGCTAAAATTAGCGTGTATAAGACCAGATATTTCTGTTTCGTAGAGCTAATGTAAGCAGTTATTATATAATATTGTATTCATCCTATGTTTGGTTTGTTTTATGTGTATGTCATTTAAAATTTTCATTGTATAAGTGTGATTATTAGGTTATGACTTATGACTATTTTATATCGAATAAGGATATTAGCTTTTTTGAGTGAAATATTTAGACAAGTTTAGTTAAGGTATTCAATTACTACTAGATATTAGTTATGCGTTGCACTATAATCAACTTAATATTGGTTAGTAATAGAGTAATGATATTTTACTACTATAAAATGTTGTGATATAACTATCATTCTTCAACTCGTGTTTCCTGCGGGACAATGGGTGGACCGAGTAGCTCATTTACCGCGGGGCTGGCGCGGGAAGAGGAAGCGTAGTTATAATCATTATTATTAATTATGTACTGAAAAGCTGTTTCATGGAAACACCTTTTTGTATAAGGGGGAAGGTGTTACGCTATCGCTTGAACGTGGCTGACAGTGGCTGGGGGATTGTATGTAATCGATATGTGGAGTATGTAGGAGCGAAATTTGAAACGGAGGACGAGGAGTTCATTGTCAGGATTCATAAATACGTAGAGCGCGTTGCGTTTCTCGAAGGTTTTTCCCTTAATAATTTCTGTACGTGTCCTTACAATGCTAGCAGCTGCATGCAATAGCTTTTGAATTATAGTTAGGCCAGGCGAGGATAGTAAATAGCTTAATTTTTTCTTGCACATCTGCGTGCCAAGTTTCTTCGAGCGGGCAGCTGTCCGTCTCGTAAAAGCATTTAGTATTCAGTTTTACCTTTTTATAATTGCCGATGTCCTGTAGGGGTGGAAACTCCGGTCGGGGGAGGTTGAAAGTCATAAACTCATAAACTTCGTTCGGGCGACGTCACCTTGACCCTGAGGGTCGCGCTTACCTGTAAATATGTATATACTGTATGTAGCCTAAGTAAACTATGTACTCGGAAAGCGTGCCTCCACTACCAGCCGAGAGTGGAGGAAAGTGTGAAGGAAGGGGGCAAGGACGGAGAGATGGTCAAGGACAACCCACTGACGAAGCTTGAGGGATGTCATCGTCCTGATTGGACAACAAGGGTCTCTGTGGGAGGACTAAGGGAGTCTTGTCAGCGACTTCGTCGACGAGCTCGGAGCTCTTCCTTCTACACCTCATTCATTCCGTCACTAACCAGCTTCTTGAGCAGTTTAAATATACTTTGAAGTTTAACTTGAAATAGTTCCGTGTACTTTGTTTTATTTCGAATTACCCGCACTTCATCGAGCAGAGCGGTTCTGCGCTCCACGGGCACCAACCCGCGTTCGGATTGAAATTCACCGCGGAAAAACGTAACAGGATAGTTGTTTTTATTTCAGATATACGACATTTACGACACATTTACGTCATTTGCGACGTTTACGACATTTACGACATTTAAGACACATGTCGTGTATAAAATGGAAAATTCGTGTCTTTACCCACCACTGGTCGAGAGTCAGATTCCCTACATGGTTATACAAGCCTGATACTTTTCAACTCCTAGTAGCAAGAGCGCATGACTGAAGGAGGTATAGTTTAGAACGAGAGGGAGTGCTGTTTAGAAAAAGGTGAAGATATGCAGAACGCACGGTTTACTCTGAATTACAGATATCGCTGCCAAATAGTCATGGCGCTGCCTGGACCATAAGCTAAACAAGTATATATCAAATTGTACATGTAGGAAGGTAGTCAGGAGTCTCTATCATACGATAAAACCACAGCCGACTCTACTACTATACTGCGTTCCACATTAGAGCATACTGGTTTCGCGCAGGGATACACTGTTGATTGGTAGTTAACCGGCAGGGAAACTGCTACGACCAATCGCAAAAGTGCTACGACCAATCGCGTGTGTCAGATCCATGGGAGCTGCGCAGATCGGTCGCAAATCGGTAGGGCCGTCGGTATGCTCTTATATGGAATTGCGTATAGCCGTGCTATACAACGTGGCAACACCGCTCATGTGCGGATCGGGAGTCCTATTTTCAATAGTGGAGTTTCGTAGTCAGCATTACAATTATCGTTATTTTGCGATATAAAATTATACTAATATACAGTATTTTTGATTAATTATGTATAAGGAATACATAAATATCATAACTATAGTAAGTAGATATAATACAGGAGTGTATTAATATTCATAAATGTGGTATATGTTATGTGTACTCTCGGAATAGTTTCGTGTTGTGATGCATTATATTTGAAATATTTACAGAGATTTGAAGAAAATAGGAGTGTGAAACAAGTTAAAACCATCTTTGAACCACATTGAAGGATTTACAAATTGATAAAGGTGTGTATAAGTTAATAGAGACGTGAAATATGTGTAGACAAAATTATTGGTACGAAGCCAAACAGGTTAAGTGCCCGTAGAAAAGAGGTTAACATAATTAGCTATTGAAAGGAACAATTATGCAGTTAAATATAAAATCGTGTTAGAGGGCAGTATTATAATTGTGGAAAATTTTCTCACCACCCTATGGGTATTTACCATGGCACGTTACCTTTTTTTTTATTATAATGGGTTAACTTATATAAAATATGTTTATGATTTTTAGATTGCAAATGTTGAGATTCCAAATTACCATGATCTCTTATAGCTTACATTATTGCATATACTTGAATAAATGAGGTTCTGACTTCTTCAGTGGGAACAGAAAGGACCCCTTTTTGTAAGTGATTAAAATATACATCGCCTATAGTTTTACCGTTATCATCCACAATTAATAATCGACATATATTGCAATTTAATTTTTTAGCAACAAAATGGGACCCATAACTGGATATGTAAATTTAAATGGAACCATCTACAACCGGAAGAATATTTTCTTGCTGTCCAATTTGTACAAGGTATAGCAACCATTTATTTTTTCGGTAATTCCTCATCTTTGAGGAATAAAAATATAGAATTATAATTATCTTTTAAAGTACCCTTATAATTTCTCTTGCAATTCTTGGCAGGAAGACATGAATTCAGTATGGTAGAAGAAAAGGAAGAAAGCCTAAAAATAAGCGACGCAGAGGAATGTCAACTATGCAACATGAGAAGAAGGGAGACTCTAAAGCATGTTCTGTTTGTATGTCCCCAATATCAACAAAGGCATGCACAAAAAGTTAGGGAAAAAGAGTTCCCTGAAGTATTAAATATTAGGAACATCGAGGAAGCAAAGAATATGTTTTATTTTGTATAGACAGTAAAAAAAAAGTAAACTAGCACTAATTGAAATGTAATAAGAGTATAAATAATATATAAAGTATAGATATTAGGCTTAAGTATAATGTAACACAGATAAAAGTAAGGATGTAGATAAATGTAGAGAACCAAACAACTTCCTTTGTAATAGGCTATGAGCCTGTAGAACAAATAAACATTATTATTATTATTATTATTAATTTCCCTTAATGAATACGTGAAATTTGTAAAAAAATTTATGTAAAACAAAATGTCCAAAAATGCTACAGATTGTATTAAATAAATGTGCTACACACAAAAATAAAGATGTGTAGGGTTAATATAAATAAATAAATCACCTGGATCATTGCTCCGCTTCTGATATTTAGAGGATTTCAGTGTTATATTAATATAAACATCTCTATATTTAAAAGATAAACGGGAAACCGAAAGGCCGGTAGAGGGAGACTGCGTAGCCGGGAGGCCGGTGGGTAGTGAGAGGCTGATACGTAGTGTATATATATATATATCAAAGCCGGACTCTCGCGGTGTTGCCATTTTGCCTTCAGCACGGCTAGTACTAGAGTCGGCTGTGATAAAACAGTAAAAGTCCATAAATTATTTCTAGAAAATCCGTAAGTTATTGAATAAAATGAGTTCTCTAAAGACTCGCCACGTTCATTGTCACCGTGTCGAGGAACTGCCAATAATTAATTAATTATGAACAAAATCGTCACAAATATCATATAGGAAGGTAGTCAAATGTCTGCACTTGAAGGCGCAGCCTCAAAAGTGTGTGAATTAAGGGGGTAGACACGGGTAATGCAGCGCGCTGTATACCGACACAATCTGGCCCAAAACATGGGTTTGGGAAATTACGTTGTTTGTCCTTATATGAGCAAATTTTGGGCTGGGCGAGGTCTCATTCGAAAGAGGAAGGTTCAATGCAGCCCGCTCTGGTCATGGCTCAACGAGATTGTGTTGATATCTGATAATATGAGTGTCCAAAGTAGAGAAAAAATTGACAAAATACACTCGCAGATTCCAAGTATTTGTAGGTCACTAAAAGAGTTTTATGACTCAAACTATGACCAGAGCGGGCTGCATTGAACCTTCCTCTTTCGAATGAGACCTCGCCCAGCCCAAAATTTGCTCATATAAGGACAAACAACGTAATTTCCCAAACCCATGTTTTGGGCCAGATTGTGTCGGTATGCAGCGTGCTGCATTACCCGTGTCACGTGGGGTGTTTACCTCCTTAAGTATTTTTAGGTCACTAAAAGAGTTTTGTGACTCAGACGGTGAGCAGAGCGCTCCGCATTGAATCTTGCTCTTTCGAATGAGATCTCGCCCAGCCCAAAATCTGCTCATATAAGGACGAAAAACGAAAAATCAAAAACCCATGTTTTAGGTTAGATTGTCGGTATTACAGCGCGCTGCATTACCCGTGTCTATCCGTGTCACGTGACGTGTCTACCCCCTTAAGTAGTTGTGGGAAATTAATAATTCATTAATTTACCGTGATAGTACCTACCAGAGAGAAAAAGTATCAGGCATACATAAGCGAAGTTAGTGGCACGCCATTTATTTCTACCCTTGTCCCACACACTTCCTCTCTCTCTCTCTCTCTTTCTTTCTCTCTCTCCCGCTCCCGCTCTCTCGCTGTAACTTCATCCTTGGTAACCTCCACGTCTTCGTAGGATCCTGTTAACTTGGGAGTTTTACCGATTTGGAACGCGAGAAAAAGTAATTGGTTCTTTTCAATATTATGATCTGCGAAGTACGTAAATTAGAAGCAGAAAGTTGATAAATTACCTATGTGAGAATAAAGTAAACTCCAATAGTAACAACATTTTATTAAAAATGCACTACAAATTAAAGAATAATTCTTTTCTTGTATTGCAATTTTGATGGTGTTTTTCACTTTAAATAAAATCGTGGAGCAGGATAACTTACAACAAATTCATTTCGACGCTTGAGTTATGAAATATCCTGCTCCACGATTTTATTTAAAGTGAAAAAACACCATCGAAATTGTAGTACAAGAAAAGAATTATTTTTTAATCTTTAGTACATTTTTAATAAAATCGTTTAACATGAATTTTCTTTAGTTTATGGATTTACATTTCGCAGCTCAGACTTCATTACAAATATTTTTTATTTAATTTCAAATCGCGATGCGACTAGCGACCCGTACTCACAAGGAAACATATCGAACCCGAAAATTCTGATTTTAATGAAACTCCGTACGATTGTAGAGCATGTCAGATTATGTAAGAAACGATTTTTTTTCTGCGGAAAAACACTCTGAGGGGGTGAAATCAGCCCCCGAAATTTTCAGCGATTTTTCGTTTTTCGAGTATAACTTTGTAACGGTGCGAGGTAGAAGAAAACCGTAAATGGACGAAATGTTCAGTGTTTGATGCCGTATAACGCGCTGCAAAAGAAATGTTTGTACGTCCACAATTTATAAATAAATTAAAATTTTCGTTATTTTACAAACATTTCTTTTGCAGCGCGTTATACGGCATCAAACACTGAACATTTGGTCCATTTACGGTTTTCTTCTACCTCGCACCATTACAAAGTTATACTCGAAAAACGAAAAATCGCTGAAAATTTCGGGGGCTGATTTCACCCCCTCAGAGTGTTTTTCCGCAGAAAAAAAAATCGTTTCTTACATACTCCGCCATGCTCTACAATCGTACGGAGTTTCATTAAAATCAGAATTTTCGGGTACGATATGTTTACTTGTCAGCGTATTTTTGTCGTTTTCCTAAAGAACGCGAGTGGCTGATTTCAAGTGTTTTGAATTAGTGGTTATGGATTAGATCTATTGATGACTGGGTAACTTATTCACACCCTCGGGTTATTATTTTTTTTTAAATATTGTACTGCCATCCAAAGTACACACGCCTGCAAAATTTTAAGACAATTGGATTGTTGGAAGTGAGTTAAATTTGAGTTGCCAGATTTGAACCATACATACAAACAGCATACAAACATATAAACAAACAGAGGATCGAAGCTGAATAAAATCGTTTAAAAATAATCATCTGTTTATTAAAATTTTCTTTTGTTATACAATAAAATATAAGTTACTCTGTTAATGATGGAAATAGAGGCTTTATAATAAACAACAATGTTTTAAACAATCTTAAAAGGCTCGGAGAGTTCTCCAAAACATCATCTATAAATTCTTCAATATTGTCGCAATTTGGCCGAAGGCTATTATACAGATTGTATAATAACGTACCATTGAACATGTTAGCAACCTTAGTCTGTGGATAAGGGTTTCCTAAAAGTGCATTCAAATGCATACCAAGGTCCAAACAATTCTGAAATTCTGCAAACCCATGAACGATAGATCTGTTAAAGCTCTCTGGCTTTGCGTAGAGTCTGTCATGTACCTCAAAGTGACGCATAAAAAATGGCACTGCCAATAAACAGTCGCCAAAAGTAATTTCATTACGAGCTTCAGAAATCGTAACAGTTGATGAATAGTCTGATTCATTATTGTTTGTGTCTTTTTTTAATTTGATAGCCTCGATCACTTCACCATATATCTTTTGAAAACTACTTTGAATTCTGTGCTTTCCAATCTTAGAATCTATTACATTGAACAACATAGAAACAAGTAAAGAATATATGTAGCATTTATTATATTTATATAACTCTCGCTGTTCTAGCCAGTATTTAATACAAGCAACGTATAACATCCATTCTGGCAAAAGTTCATTTATACATGACTCGTTTGCAACCCCCAAAGCGTCATTTAAAATCTCTTTTCGAACACTCAGCGGAATCTCTCTAAGCTTTGAAAGAGATACCGTGTCGGTGCCTTCTAATTCAAGACACGTAATTCCTATATTCTGATTTCTCATTACGTACTTTAAAGTAGCTGTTTTGTCATTCATCTGGGACTTTAGAAGTCCAAATATAACACTAAGGATTTTTAAACTAATTGTATTACTCGAAGGATATTGATCATCCTCTACTTGTACTGGACAAACATATAAACGTTGAACTAACAAACTTATAAAATATCCCGAATATTTTCCCTCAAAGAAATCATTTAGGAACCATTCGGGCATAGTATTAACTATCGCTTCATTGAAAACTAGTTCTGACTTTCTAAATATATGCATTGTTCCAGTTTCCTTCTCTTCCACATTCAGCTCACTCGTTTTCAAATTCTTTACTTTATGTATGAAACTGTTAATGCCCATACCGGACTTAAAGCTTTTCTTTGCGGACGATACACTTGCCTGACCGATGTATTCGTTTGAGAAGCCCAATTGGAACATGGTCATTTCCCCAGATATATTAGTATAACTGTCCACATTGGTTTCTATTACATTTAACAACTCTTGCTGCTTGTACTCAGGCACAGTGCTTAGAATTTCAACAACAGCTTTGTCCAGAGTGTATTTGCCCAACCAACTGAAAATTGCTTCTATGCAGTACTGCCTGTTTTGCTTTCCTTGTGGTCTACTGGGTAATTTCAAGCAATGAAAAAAATTGTTTAACGTACAGCCATTCGTATAGTCATTCCCTAATAATACTGCAGCCAAGGGTAACATAGACTGATGCAACCCTTTAAATGAATTCAATAAATATTCAATTTGATAGATTTTACAACGTTTCATGCGAATGTTCCCAGTTCTGCTTTTGAAAACACATTTCTCTAATGTCTTAAACGGTATGTACGGCGTTCCATAGATGTAGAAGTCTGAATCATAACTGAGAACAGGGCAATCCAGTGCCTTAGCTACCGCGGCTATTGCGTTATCAGCTTCAAATAAAGATTGCGTATACCGAATATTCTTGTCATTCATAACGTCTGTAAAAACCTTAGTTAACATCAAAGGAAAAATATTCTTTCTCAGTTGATTGGCGGGACAGCATTGCGACGCCAGGTGAACTTTACTCTTGATCCTTTGTAGAATCGTCCCCAGCTTCTTCTTCTCGTAACTACCATCTATCACAACTAATGGTGTTACATTGCACATTAACAGCTCGTCGAAGAAATCAGCCACACATTGCGCGTATTTGTCATAATCGCCCCCGAACGCACAATTACCATTTTTGCACGAAATATACAGTTGGCAAATGATGTTGTCACCGTCTATGACTAAGTATGTATCGCGTAATTCATAATGTTTCAAATAACAGTCCGAATGATCGTTTATGTAAGTTGTCAGGCCCAAAATACCCATCTTAGAATCTTCTTTTTTCTATATATTTCCCTTTATATTGACCAACAACGACTTTCGTTCAACTATTAAACTCGATACACGCATTCAAACGCTAAGCCAACTACGTTTCCGAACATGCGTGAATATACTGCAGATCAAAACAGATGTATCCGGCGATCGTGAAAAACTGTCCTCCATCACCAAATTGAACACTGTACAATACATTATCGAACAATGGAATACTGAATAATGGAGATAGTCACGCCGATAAATCTGTACAAAAATATACAATTTAATCGTTGTACCATCCGTTATCACTACGCGCGCATCGAATCGTCGGGATTCAATTTATTTCTTATCAGATTAAAGAATTTTCTAATACACTGAGAAGTAAACAATAGTGTAAAAAATAGTGTGTACAATAGTAGAGTGTTAAATTAACAACCTTTTATTTTTATATGTACATATATAAAAATAATCACAGAAAATATGGCCAACTAGGCTTGCTAATATATTTACAATAAAACTCGAAATAAATATTATACATTATAAAGAATGTAAAGCTTTTTGTGTCTGCATTGTACGTAAACAAGTATAGTGGAATGGTTTGCATTTTTCATTCTCCCAACCCCCGTCATATATTCCCTTTGGATTACTCATAATTTTGCTGATAAAGAGAAAACGAAAGGTTTCGTTAAAAGGATTTCTTCGCATAAATAGCCGGGAATGTATGTTTTAAATAAAATGTAATTCACAAAATTAATTATTGCGCATAAATTATGATTAATCAAATAAAATCTATTATCATTTCCTTAAAACAGCCCTATAAAATTACGATTTACGTTTCGAAAAACAGAACAAACCAAGTAGAAAAAGGATAAATATTTGAATTCTATGAATCTGACTAGATCGCTACATCCTCATCAATATTGTGAAACTACTAAAAGATTTAGAATACCATACAGGTATTACCTGCTCCAGAATAATTATTAGACTCCTGTTTATGTGAAACTGCTTTATCCCTTTCGTCCCATATTGTTAGGCCGTCGCAAGCACAAATCTTTTTTGTATTTTGAAACAAACCGGATGAACGAGCAATAATGCCGCAAGCCAGTCTACGGAAATATAATATAAATTTTAAATACCACAAAATCATTGTAATTGTCATATTATTAATAGAAATCCACTAGACATTACCTATTTCCACTATTTCCATTTATTTTAGATTCCATACTGTCTCCTTTTCCGAGATCATCCGAACTTTCCGTTACGACAAGAGATCTTCCAATAATATCTGGTATTTTTATAAGTTTATCTACTTTCCTGAAAGTAGCTCTACCAGAATCATTTACCATTATGTTCCCAAGGTCGCCTACATGCTATAATCAATTGGAATTTAGTATACTTAAACGGCGCGTATTAATATTAGCATGAACTTTACTACTTACCCGCTTAAGCGGATCATCCTCGGGTCCACCGTGTACTGTATTATTTGGGTTGAAATGTTCTCCGACGCTGAAAGTAGGATACGAACGACATGAGACGAAATGAAATTGTAAAAAGTAGAAGAGATGTGGCCAGGTATATATTTACTTATCACAGCCTTCAGAAATATCACCGCACTCGTGTATGTGCATACCGTGTTCTCCCGGAGTTAATCCATCGACTGTTCCATCTATGATACATCCGTCGGGAGTCTGCGCGAATCTTATTACACCCATTATATTGTTACTCACGCTGTAGCCTGAATTTCCCCCTAACATTGCGACGGCGCTAGAATTATCTGTAACGCAAACCGTTGTACAATTCTGCGTCATAAAAAAGCACTATCGCATTTCCCATATTCTTACCTCCGTAACCTTTCAAAACAGCTTTCTTCCCGGATTCTTCGATCTTCTCTTGTATCACAGAATATGGCAAGCTTGTTTCCACCACGACGTTTCCCTTCTCTAATGATATATCGACATTCTTGATACCGCTCAAATCAGTGAAACTATTACGCACAGCGTCGACGCATTTCTGACAAGTCATGTCTACTGCAAATTCTATCTAGAATATTATGAAACACGCACATTATTACAACTCACTTAAATATTGTTGCACAGTTCATTACAGCAACACACCTTTGCTGAAGTCATTTTGGTGTCTCAAGTTACTCCAAAGCACACGATAATAAATTACTCTTTCTGCCTCGTGAAATAACTTCGATCTATTGCTCTTTATTCCAAGTTACATTGCCTATGATATGATAAGATAGTAAACAGCCTTCAAATCGGATGGTTCTTCTGAAAAATATCTCTAATAAAATACAACTTTAGAAAGTGAAATAATATGCAATTCGTACAACGTTTTAACGAACTCTCGAGCAATAACTGAGCTTAATGATTCTAATTAACTCAGATTAAATTCAAGCGTATCCAATCTTTTGCACAGCATTTCGATGAG
This sequence comes from Andrena marginata, assembly GCA_963932335.1. NCBI lineage: Eukaryota > Metazoa > Arthropoda > Insecta > Hymenoptera > Andrenidae > Andrena > Andrena marginata. The sequence continues at coordinate 11,822,884 of OZ010660.1, forward strand.
ACAGCATTTTTCTGTTAAAAAAGAAACAACACATGCGTAAGACATAAAACAGGATGACACCCTTTATTCAAGATGATTGGACATTTTACCATGCACAATCTATTGTCATCGTTCTTGAATCAGATTTTCGTTCAATTGATTCTTTTATACGAGTTCAGATCGTTGGTAATACCGGCGATATAAATAACGGATTTTGGGTTTTTACCGGTTTTTACTGCATTGCCATCGTGAAGTTTTGCGTGAGATAGTTGGCGCGTTTGCCACTCAGCGCTCTCTTTTCCGAAGCTTTTGTAGGGGTTAAAGAGGAAAAAGGAGTAAGTGCGGTTTCGTCCTCCTGGGTCCTGGATAGTGGACTCCCGAGGAAGGCATATCCAGGCATATTTAACAGACCCTGGCTTAGGCCATCTCAGACCTTGAAGACGTTTGAAGGAAAGACGAGATTTAATTAATTGTTATACGAGAAATCGTGACGAGAACTTGCGAGAACAGGATCAATCGGGATTCCCTCTAGCGGTGTGTCCGGAGGTACCCTGCACTTTCTATTTTAGAAATGGACGGGCCACCATTTCTTATTTGTAAAACTACGAATTTTGCGAAGGGATCGCTGTCGGCGATTCACTATATTTAGAGTTTCCCTGAGAAAAGAGCCGCCGAACTAATATATCTTCTAACCTTTGTTATCTCGGAGAAGAATCCGCGTTAAATTGGCTGCAGTGGATGGTTAGAAGCACGGTGCAGCAATGTGGACAACCGATACCTTGGCGGAGTTCTAAAGCTTCGAATGTGTGCTACGATTCCGAGGAAGAGATCAAAGAGTCGCGCAATATACTGGGGAAGTCTTTAAGGAGAAGTAAATTCCGTGCGTTACGAACATTTAACAATATATAAGTTAGCTGAGAAACATGTCCGTGACTTTTGCTCAACGCGGCAGGCCGCCGCCGAATCCTGCCCAAATACAGAAGGTAAAGAATGTTGGACACTGTTGTTGATATTGTATTGTATTGTTTGATATTGCACGAGTACTTGTTGTATAAGCTACTATAGTCCAAGTCATTTTATAAGGAACTTATTCGCGCATGTAGAATTAGCTCATTGGCTCCGAGGAAGCGTTTGTTTGGGGTGTAGCCAATAGTAACTTGTTTCGGCACCAATGAGCGTCAACATGCGCAGAACCGGTCTAAACTCGTCGGTCGGCAAGTTCCTTCTAAACTGACTTGGAGTATAGTAGCTAGCAAACTGATATCGGATAAAAGAAATTACGGCTTCGACATCGGTGATTCACCGTTCAAAGATGTAGTTGGTAGAAACAATCAGATTGTTTGATGATAGAGATAAACGAGTGATTTATATGAGTGAATTTACTTGCGTAGATGTTGGATGAAAACAGTCAGCTTATACAGACGATACAGGAGTATCAGAATAAAGGAAAACCGCAAGAATGTATACAGTGAGTTTGAAGTTCAATTTTGAATATTTATGAAACATTTATAAAATGTTATTATATTAATGCGTGTGCTATGCGATTTCAGATACCAACAGTTGTTACATCGCAACTTAGTGTATCTGGCGTCAATTGCCGATGCGAATCAAAATATACAAGCATTATTGCCGGTGAGGAATATTTTGTAAATAAGCTGTATCGTGTGTCTGACGAGTTGGAAATAAAATACTCACCTTTGCTTCTGTGATAAGCCTCCGCAAGGAATTCCTAATGGACCTCAACATGGTATGATGAATCCACAAGGCCTTCCAAACGCTTCTGCGGGTTCTGCTGGACCTGTGGGAGAGATGCCGCCGAACAATCAACCGACATTACCAATGTCGAGCTTTAATCAAGGGCAACCAATGACACAGGGTGGATATCGTGGCCCCGTGATGCCTGGACAAGGGCCAGCAATAAATAGTATGTTACACTTTATCCAATGATTTCTAAATCGCATGGTTCAGCTTTAATTACACGTGAAACATATTCAAAGGACCACCTACTGCGCCTGGACCGCAGCAATACAGGGGGCCTCAAGGTTATCCTCAACAACCTTCTCAACAAGGTTACCCGGCGCAATACACCAATCAGAATCCAGGCTCTAATTATCAAGGGCCACAAGGATCGGCATACACTCCGGGACAACCGAACCAGTATGGACCGCCAAATGCTTCTCAACAACAGGCATATAGCACATCTACGCAGCCAAATTATGGTCCCCCAACTACCGTGAACAGTTACGGACCTCAGCCAGGTGGATACCCACCGCCAGGAACTACTCAACCTCCCACGGGATATGGCCCGCCACCGCCAAACCAACAAGGCTATCCTCCTACTAATCCTTCTCAACAGAACTTCCCTTCGAGTAACCAACAGCAACAGCCGGGGCAGTACGGCAGTCCCAGCCCACAACCAAATTATCAGCCACCCCCGTCTCAAGCTCCACCTCAAAATGCCTACGGAGGTGGTCAGCCTGGAAGTTATCCGCCTCCTTCTTCCCAAGCATACGCAAACAACGTTCCACCTCAGAATTACCCAACCCCTCCCACGTCGAGCACTGCTCAGCCTCCGCAACCTGGATCTCAACAGAACACCGGGCCCCAACCGAATTACGGTAATCAACCAAGCCCCGGGCCTGGTGGGACACAGTACGGCCCAGCCTCCACGTCCCCTCCATTCAGCACTGCCTCTGCGACCGGGGTCAACACTTACGCCCAAAGTAGCCAGCCGACAAGTACACCATCCGCGTCGACCCAGACTTATCCACCGAGCAGCGGTCCACCGCCTACTTCTCAAGGCGGAAGTTACGCTCCCTCCGTTCCTGCTCCATCCGGGTATCCCGTCCACCAAACGCCGCACCCAACGTCTCATCCAACGTCCCATCCACCGCATCAATCGCCTCATCAACCACCGCATGCTCCTCACCAGCCGTCTCATCAGTCGACGCATCAACCTCCCGCACACCAGCCACCGCATCAGCCGCAACAATCTCAACAGCAATCTCAAACACCGCCGCAGTCGCAACAACAGCAATCTCAGAGTCCTGCTCCAAGCGGATTTCAGCCGCCATCAGGGCCACCGCAAGGTCCCGCGCCACCGCCAGGTCCGCAACCGCAACCTGGATATGGCCCAGCCACTACACAGACGTATGTGCCACCAACACCTGGTGGACAGCCACAGGTATTACTTTAAGACTAAAGAGCAATCCTTGAGTCATTATAAGTTTTACACTTCAGCGTGATAAATAATGTGGCATAACTAGCAAAATACTCCGCGCTTCACTTCGGACCAAAAAGATATTAAGGACTCCATGAAAACAGATTTCACCCCTTTTCACCACCCCCTTAGGAGTTGATTTGGGCAAAATACTGAAATTGGTTTTTGGGTATTTATGTAGGTAACCTTTCAAAGCAAAAACCAAGTGATATCTAATCGGACCTAAGAGATATTAGAGAGTCCGATAAAATACATTTTACCCCTCTTCACCCACTTGGGGATGGAATTTCCAAAAATCCTTCCTGAGTGGGTGCAAACATCATGAAAACAATGTATCTTTCAAATTTCACGTTCCTAGGTTAAACGGTTTGAGCTGGGCGTTGATGAGTCAGTCAGTCAGGACTTCTTTTACATATATAGGTAGATTGTGTACCATGACAGATGGTAAAAGATCGTTTAATATTGGTGAATAAGGGGTTACTAATTTGTATACCTTCAATATCAATATTATGATTTTTTTTGTTCAACTAATCTAGCCTCACCTGTTTCTTTAAACTTGTTGGGGGAGATTTTATTGATAATAAGATTAGTTGTCTGAATAAAGTTTGTTTTTATATTTTTAATTTTTTTATGGATTTTTTACTTTTGTTTATTCACTTTATATATACAGTTATGTTTGTCATGGTAGTTCAAATTTATTATTAACAATTGGTGGTGGGCTTATGGTTAATTATTTTATTTTACTTATTCATTGAATTCCTTTGAATTTTTATTTTTGAATTTGGTTATGTTTTATTATTTAAATAGTTCAATTAAAAATTTTGACTTGTGGAGTTAAGGATGTATTTATTACTTTGAATAATTTTGTATACGTTTCAGGTGTATACCCCTCATCCACCACAAGGTGGTCAACACTACGGACATCCGCAGTATCCTCCACAGAGTTATCCACCACCACCAGCAGGGCAAGGATATCCACAATATCCACCGCGACCACCCGGGGGTCACATGCCTCCTCCACCTGGCCCTCAGGGACCTCCTCCACCAAACCAATACGGTGGCTACGCGTATCAACCGCCTCCGCAATAGAGTACATTAATGTAAATTGGTATATAGTATTCACTTCAACTTAAATGGTTTAATTGCAACTTTCGGAATATAAAGTTTTAATTTAATTCTTCATAGCATATCGTCCAGTGTTACGTAACGAGGCAAATAATAGAGAGTTCTATATATAAATAAGGAAAGGTGCTGCTGGAACGTCATTATACTTGCAGGAACTAAATGCTTCGGAATTTCATTCTATTTTCTTTCGAATACTACGTGTGCTTTCTGGATGATGAGATATGCGGATTTAAAAGTTACCAAAAGTACTTTGATACGAGATTCACGCGCACGAGAAACTTCGTAAACTGAACGTTAAAGATCTCGTTGTGTCTAACAGCAGTCTATTAGAAACGAATCTCGTTGGAATATGATTTTAAAGCCACTTGATTATAATTTCAATTTCATCGTCGCTTTTATGCATCCATATTACACTTTCGTACGTAAAAGAGACTGTAAATCTTTGCTGTTTAATTTTTGGCAGGCACTAGCTTATGTGGCACTCAACAACGTGCATTAATTGCTTTGATATCGGTGTACATGATACAGCATAAATATATCTATTACACCGAGATAAAAATGTATGGAACAAGGTACATTATGTACTTTCTATTTACAGCTTCCGGTATACACGTTTGCCTTAGAGTTAATTTTATATTTACTTATCTAATTTTATATTCTCTTGATTATCATTAAAAGATTCGTGAATTTAAAAATTGATTCTTATCTTTTCTTTCGGAAATTCTGTAGGATATCATCGTATACATGTAAATAAATGTTTTATCTCGTAATCATGATTTTTTTTGCCCGATTCGGCGAGAACTTTGCTCATCTGATCTTTACTTAATATGTATCTTCTTTCATTTGATTCTTATTTATATAATTATTACTTAGGTATTAACGGCATATAAAGGCATAGGTTCGACGGTCAATCACTGTTTACAATGTTTACTATAAATAAGTACCATAAATAGGAAAGGATCTCATAAAGATATATTTTGAAATTGTAGAACCTAAAGTGGAGTTTGTTAATGTTGGAATAACTTTGAAATATTCTTGAAGCTCATTTCTCTTCTAATACTCACCGGAGAACAAATAAAAATGCCGTTTGCAGGAGGTATACAAAATTTAAACCGATATGTATTATTTTTACATACAAAGTGTAATATAAAGAAGTAAATTGTGTATTGCTAAGATTTTTATAAAACTGCAGATATTAGAGCTCCTCTTTAAGTTTTGCATCCTCATTGTAACATTCACAGGAATGTTTAGCTTGCAGCACTTCTTCCATGTTATCCAGTACCTTAACTTTACTCTTTAAGCGTTTACTCCATTCCTAAAATGTAAAAAAAGCATGTTATTCTATGACATATATTTAGAAAGAATAAATGAAGTTGAATCTGTCTAATTTTTACTGAAAATTCTTACGTGGAACAGAACTACGTGATAACATAACACATCGCGTGGTAACAAGTTGTCCCTCGCGAATTGTCTAGCGGATTTGGCAATTCGTAGCGCTTCTGCGTCGTGCTCTTTAGCCCACGTGAGTTTCTCAACAAGGTCCGATAAGTCGCTCTTCACGGATACATAGTGCTCTCCAGGTACAAGATTATTATAAAAGAATTCGTAGTACTTCGATTTCTGTTTCAGAACTAAAGAATCACCGGCAAGCAAGTAGGGAAATCGATACGCAGCCACTGTACCATCGATATTCAACTGGTACTTGTACTGTACAAATAGCAATAATGATCGACTTTTAATTTCTTCTGGAATAAATGTTTCGCCGTCTATACATTTATATTTATTACCTTGAAGAATTGGAAAACAGATATGTGACTTTGCCCAGGGCCATATTTCTCTATCTCATCTTTAAAAAAGAAGAAATTAGTAATCGAGACGTTAAACAAATCAGGATAGATTCTTGAAATATCGATCAGATCGAGTCGTTCCCTCCGAGAGTCACGTCCACGCCAAAATAATTTCTCCACCTTTTCCTCCCATGGTGTGTCTGTGTTACCTTGTACAGATAGCATGTCTAACATTACCCTGTTTGTTGTGTAACATCACATTATGCTTAGAATGTTCTCTATGTTTTCTATCTAATTATTTGACGTGTAATGAAGAATATGTACCTCCCCATCGCCTCTAAAGATGATTCGGTAATATCATAGGTGGGCAGAACAATGTCCTTTGTGTCGAAAGAACCGCACCAGGAGAAGATCGGATAGTTCTTACCCCATTTTCCAACTAGCGGCCAATCACCCAAGTTCATGAAAAATTCAATATCTGGCAAACTAACTTTGCGAGCGATTGACAACAGAACCGAGTCCATGAATATTTTGAAGCCCACGTGTCGGCCATAGCATTCCCTGAAGATCTTATTTCATCTAGTTTAATTTGAATACAGTTTGAACCGAATCAAGGAACAGGGAGTAGTAATACTTACTTTATTAGATTTAACTACATAGTGACAAAGACTGACGCTCCCTGGTCTATCATATGCTTTTATGATATCCTGACGCAATTCGTCGAAATCTACATCTGGGAATGCAGCAAGATCGTGATGTATTTGTGTATAATTTTTGGAGCATTCTAAATCTTCCAACCAGTTATGAATGGAAGGATTTGGGCAATAGCATTCTTCCTCGTAAATGGGACCTAAAATGTTCGCGTTAGGTAAAGAATAAATAAGAAGTTTGTAGAATAATTTTAAGTAGCTTTGCCGTACCTTTAGATTCTACCAATAAAACAGGTAAATCATATTCCTTTATTTGCACTTTCAATTGCAAATTGAAACATGTATTATGCAATTTGTATCTAACAATAAAACTTCCATCCTTGCTGTCCAGAACTTGGGTCCACACATGGCATGCATGACCCCTCGAGGTTTCACCTTGTATGTGAGCAGCGACCAGATCTTTCCCAGGCGATTTTGTTAGGCTTAAAAATATTTCAAGCAACTTATTAAAATGGGTAAAATACACAAAATGTGATGCCAGATTTTTAATCTTAATATCCAACTGCAATTTGAATCATTTCATTCATCTTGTTTACATTTTGCTACGATATATTTAAGTAATAAAAATAAGGCATACTTTTTCCCTTCCAAATCTATCAGTTGTAGAAAGACATATCTTGCTCTCATAGTTATTTTATCTGGTTTCAAACCTGGGCCCCAGATTATTGTCTTCGATGGGTCTATTTCAACATTCGTCCCTTCTTGGCAAATAAGCAACAATAGAAACGGTATAAACATCCTCTTTAACAATCGCTATCACCTGTAAAGTATCATGTATAAACAAAGCGTCGATACTTAATTAAATACAATTTTTTCGATCATAAAAATGTGTTTGCGCTTTCAAATTCATTTAAGATAAAGTACTTTTTCGAATATTATTCTCCCCTAAGATCCATTTTTAAACTCTACCAGCCGTTCGATGTTAGTTACCAAATTATTTTCAAATGAATTTGATCCAGCTAGGTAGTCGATGAACGTCCATGAACACGGTCCAAAGGCGAACAAAAAATAATGGTAGAAACTCCCTTGAAGTTGATTACAAAATGAAGTTTCATTAGCAGATGAATATTTCTTTTTTGTGTAGAGATAATTACAAAATTAAATCGTTATGAAATGGGAGAAAGCAGTGATACGAAATTGCCAAGTTTTCTAAACGATACAAACCGTTCGAGATTTTTGCGATCACTATTAATCCCGCGTGATGGGAGGCAGCGCATAGATATATGCCTTTAGGATTGTTTCGCAGTTTGGTTAGTTTCTCGTATTAGGTTATCTTTGTTTATATGGGCCGTAATAATTCTTTGTGCCGCTTATGTTTTATGGGATAGTCGACTAAAATGCGCGTGGTGAATACAAATATCTATTGCGCGCATGCGTGCCAGGAAAATGCCAGATTCGCTGCACAGAGTGTTCTTTTGGATTGTCGGGATCGATACAGTGTTCCGATATGGGGCGGGTTTTTTCGCGCATGCGCGGCGATTTTAGCATCAGTGCAGTACAAGTTTCGATAAAATGGGGTACCTTGATCACCCAACAATAATTTTTCACAAATTGTTATGATATGCCCCTTTTTGGGGGGGGGGAGGTACCGTGAAGGGAGAAGTACTTAAATAACCGTAAGCCAAATACATAATAAAAAAATAAAATATTTTATTTGGCAGAATCAATTAAATACCAGCATTTGCTACTAGGATAAGGAAAACGGCCAAAACCCATTACCACTATCCCCTGTAGGTGTGTCCCCCTCCATCAATGTAAGCCCCGTCTAGATCCCTGCACGCGTTACTTGCCCCCTCAACATAGATACGGTACTGCAAACGCCGCGCATGCGCAAGAAAACCCGCCCCATATCGGAACACTGGATCGATAGAAAGTGATGCCCACAGAGAAACATAACTCTCGATCGCTGATGATAATAGCAGTGTTTCTTTGAAAATTCAGATATTAAGAGTAGTGTGGCGCTTTGATAGTGGAACGCTTCCGACGTATGTTCGATGTAAAATGGAGTGTAAAATCGATGATTTGCCAGACGTTTTGTTAGAGTATATTTTGAGTCTGATCCCGCCTTACAAGAACCTCCAGGAATGTAAGCTTGTGTCCAAAAAATGGTTCCACATTACCAAGAGTACGTAGATTTTTGTGGAGTCTGAATGAATCGAATCTTCGCAATGTCGGGGCTAATAAAATCTTTACTCCTGCGATAGATGTGATACAGCTTAACAGGAAACACTTCCATAAATCTGTGGCTCATGGATTGTTGCTGTGGAGTACGTGGCCGTCTACGCACTGGATGCCTACTATAGGAAAACGACACTCGCATTCTGCTTGCACCTACAAAAATTCCATGTACGTCTTCGGAGGATGTACGGCCACGTGCACAGCGTTTAACGATTTGTGGCGATTAGACTTGGATACGAGAACTTGGGTCAGACTTATTACCATGGGGAGTTATCCATCCCCGAAGGCTTGCGCGACTATGTTGCATTATAAGAAGAGTTTCATTTTATTCGGCGGATGGTCTTTTCCAGCGCCTTATCCTTTACTCCAGGTACGTGTGATTAAAATTAGTAGTAACAGGATCAAAAACAAATTGCAGAGTTAAGAAAGCTATTACATTATGCATCATATGTTTCTAGCAATGGAAATTGTACAATGAATTGCATGTATACTCTATAGAATCCAATAAATGGGTTGCTATAAATACATTAGAATCACCGCCACCGACGTCGGCACATTCTGCGTCGATCCACAAGAATTATATGGTCGTTTTCGGCGGTATGTGCAGTGGATATAGGTAATATATTTTAAGATATCGGAGGTTGCCTTCTGGTCATTTTGTTTAATAACAACAGCATCGTGTTACTTTGCGACAGATCCAATAACGTATGGTGCTTAAATTTGGATTCGTATAATTGGCACAAACAAGCTACATCGAATTTAAAACCAGAGCCACGTTATGGTCAGTCTCAAATCGAGCTTGGGGATAATCATCTTCTTGTGCTTGGTAAGAACTTTGGATATTGTCTCCATTACATTAAGCGTACTGTAATAACGATATTATTATTGATGATCGAATTGAATTTCTTTCCTATTTCAAAAACTTGTAGGGGGTTGTACCGGGCCTAATGTTGCTATGACCGATGCTTGGTTATTAAAAATGGAAGGCACCGCTTGGACGTGGAGGAAAGTAAATATGCACAATACAGAATGGGCACCAACGCGCCTTTGGAGTCACCAAGCTTGTAAAGTAATAATTTGAAATATTCTCGACTATAGTTCGCGATATTCCACCTTACTTATTATTTACAATCATTAACAGGTGGGGAATTATATTATTGTGCTTAGTGGAAATAAGTATCAGAGGAAACCCAGTGATGCGAATATATCATTGAAAAAGGTCACCTGCCAAAGAACAACTCCGTCGAGAAAATACGATCCATTTCATTTACACGAAAGGTTGGGATAATTAAATTGTTAATGCTAGCTAGAAAATTTACATAAATTATGTAACTGTAGTTCTACTATTCTTTAGACAGGGGAACGTGTCTCAGAATGAGAGAGAAGTAAACGTTAACGGCCGACACGGATCTTTTTCCAGAGCTACGCAGAATACACATCCCTTGTCTCACGCTCCTAGTTTAACGAAAAGCATAACGTTATGCAATGATAATTTTTTCAGCATGGCTGCTTTCCGCGATCAACAAATTCGTAACGGCTCAAATAGCAATCGACAACGTCAATTAGAATCCATCCGGAGAATGGAGGAGAGAATCAAAACAATCGAACAATCGAACATGGCGAAGAAATCTGGAAGTACATTGTCTATATTTGTGTTGGATATCACGAACGTTCTGTGCGACGAATGCACAGCCTCGTGGATCCCCTCGAAGCACAATAACCACTCAGGGCCCGATCAAAGAATACTTTATTCGCTTGTAGCAGGACGTGGTGAACTTATTGTATTCGGAGGTATTCGGAAAGAAGGACTAACATCCGTGGTGAATCACCCCGACATGGATGACTCCAAAGTCTACAACGATCTTCATTTTATAAGTCCGCCAAGGTACATTATTTAATTTCCAGTACTAATCAATTCCCCCGTTCGATACAGCAGGCTTGGGAATTAAGTGAACTTCGTGACCGACTTTTAGAGGCAACGTCTCTTTTCTCCCGCCGCGTGCCTTGGCCCCCGCGGCGGCCCAGCAGCTTGGAGCGCCTCAGGCCCGTGCTACGTGAACCGCGCGTGGCGTATTAGGGTGACATTGTATCGATAGATTTTCACTTAGAGCATATAAACATGGAGGAAGTATGCAATAGGCGAAAATGTAGACGACGATAGAAAGAGAAAGATATACATGGGTGACACCTCCTCTCTTTCTAGCGTCAGCGTTTTTATTTTATGTTAGAAAGAGAGAGGGCGTCCCTCATGTACATTTTTTTCTTTCTACCGCCGTCTACATTTTCGCCCATTGCATGCTTCCTCCATGTTTATATGCTCTAAGGGTTTTCACATCATCCCAGAGAGCACGATTGTCAATGTATTTTTGTTTTGTCAACGCGCCATGCGCGGTTCATATGGTACGGGCCTGAAAGTAGGATTTCCTGGACGCGATTCGCCGCGGCGGCCAAATCCTGAGCACCGCTCTTATAGAGAAGCATGCATCTGTTTTCTTAGACGCGTTTTCTGATCGCTGTGTCAGTGCGTCTGCCTCGGCAGCTACCTAGGCTACTAGAGACACAACACAATGCGATGATGCCAAAAGCTTGACTCCTCCAAACTGAGTCTAGCGGCGACCGCCGCGCGAAACATCGCCACAATAGGACAGAATCCCAAGAAATAGGGAAACTAGTCGATATCCAAAAGTTATGGGATTATATTTTCTTTATATATTTCTTGTAAATTAATAATATGAGCTCCTAAAAGGGGGAAAATATCATGGCCGCTACTTCTGATCTACGTGTAAACACGTGTCAAAGTTTGTATGTTTTTATTTTGTGCAAAATTTTAAATCGAGTCTTTCAAATTTCGGTAATATAAAAACTCTACTTTTTCGCTATTTTTATTAATAATTCTATTCTGGAGGGTGGACAAACGAAAACTTTGGGTGAACAAACGTGAACTAATCGTGGGCAATCATTTCCCACTGACAAATCATTAAAAAGTTTTCGTGGGGGTGCTGGTGATTTTTTGCTTTATTTCTTAATAACTTTTTTTGATTGGTGGACGAACCAAAATTTTTGTTGCACAAACGCGGACAAACGAATGCCATCGATTTTTTCCAAAAATTCGCATTTGAGGGTGCCAACTGTATAAACCTGATGCCGCCTGGTACCTCGAAGCGGTTGGACATCATTATAATACCCAGTAAGAAGTGAGAAATGCTCAAGTTCCACATTTCTCATCAAATCTTTGTAAAAACGACGGTAATCGATTCCATGTGTTGCTCCGATAAAAAAAAACACCAAGAACGACGCAATTCGCACCATAATGAAGGAAATAAGAAGAAAAATTGATTTACATGATTTCAAACTAACTTCGTTAAAAATAACCCGATTTACATGATATTAGGTATGATTTTCATTGGAAAAACGTATGGAAGCCATTACTTCCATATCGATAGGATAAAGAATAAACACTCTGGTTTTTCTGAAATAAGTATGCCGACCATTATAATAGACCCTTTCAAGTGCTCGAACCGAACTAGATCCCTTAAAGGTCCAAACACACATATCCGTTCCGGCGTGCCAGTGGTAAGAAGAAGAGACCCTCTACGCCTCTCTTTTTCTTACCACTGGCACGCCGGAACGGAACTGATATGTGTGCGCAGACCTTAAAGCTCCAAACACACATATCCGTTCCGTGTCAGTTCCGTTCCGGCGTGCCAGTGGTAAGAAGAGACCCTCTACGCCCCTCTTCTTCTTACCGCTGGTGTACGCAGACCTTAACGCGGTACCTGGGGCCCGCTCGCCGCGACGGCGGATCGCATCTAAGAAATCCTACCTTGAGGCGTTTCGAAGCTGCTTGGCCGCCGCGGTGGCCAAAACGCGCGACGGGAGAAAGAAGGCGTTGCCTCTGAAAATCGGCTGCGAAGTCCACTTAATTCCCAAGCCTGCGATAGAGAATGATTCCGTTTCCTCAAGGTTGCAATTCTACTTCAGTTAAAAGTAAATGCTATGTAGTCGGGTAATGAATTTTTATAAGCATCTTGTGATAAATATTTAACTTTTAAAAATATTCATTTATTTCTCTTTAGAAGAAACAGTCTCGTATAAAATCTAACTCTTTTCTTTCGTGAAACATGGACAAGGATCTACGAGTGTTAGCTTCATAAATGATCTATATATAATTACAAATCTTAGATCTTCATTACGAAACCGTTTATTTACACATTTCGCACACGTTGTAATTTATACGCGGTTTAATCGTCCTCGCCTTCGGCTGATTTTAAACTACCGAATACCTGCGACGGTATAGTTTGTTTCTCGATGGGTATATCTGAAAGTAAGCGCAGAAGTTAGAAGAACAGAACGTGAATGATATATGTTGCTATGAAATATATCCAAAACTATTTATAAAAGCATTATATGTGATGAAATGTAATAAAAAAAACGTAAGTGTGTGTTATTATAGACTGTGTGTTACCTTCTTCTACATCTGCTTCGGTGTCATTCACATCATCCATATCGATATCTATTTCGTCCGGATTGTTCACCTGCGATTCTGGTCTTCCATCTTTCTCAGTTACACCACGGACAAATTTAATACTATCCTTGTACGCGGCAACGTTCTCTATAGAATCATTGAAACGGTAAGATTTAATACTACAGCCTAATGATTCGTTTTCAACCTATTTCTCAACGAATTACCTGTCCCTGGTGTTTTGCTATCTAAAAGTCTCATTGCATCCACTGATACATCGGACGGTGGGTTCGATGCGTTATTCAACATCTGAGCAGACATCATATTCACTTGAGTATTGTACATAGCTTGCACGCTTCGTTTTATTCGAAGCATTTCGCGCATAGTGTCTTCGTTGCCGTGTCTCACTTCGAATTCTTTCCATATTTGCCAGAAATTTGATGTCACCTAAACAAGGCGTAAAAGTTTATACATCGCGAGACTTCGATATTATACCTGGACTATTGTATCCATTAACGTGTCGTACCCTTGGATCGCAAATTTGACTGCAATGCGCGTATATAGCCCGGGCTCTGTCAACTTCTCCCAATTTCGTCTCCATTTCTGCGAATCGCAAACACATCTCCCTTGTATTTTCCTCGTTCAGTACCTCTATAGCTTTCTCGTATATCTGCCGCGTCTTCGGAACGCCGTATATGTCTGCTGCTTTCTTTATGTATATATTGAACATCTGTAAAGTCACAGGTATTAACATTCTGCTTTCGATATTATTTTATGATATAAAAATCGAGAATCATACTTCGAATCTTTCTTCGGGAAGAACGGCGCCAGTTGCTCGTTCATATACGGACATCGCATGTCTAGCTAAGCCGTGGTCTTCTTCTAATTTTGCGTATAGTAAATACAAAGCTGCAATAAAGCAAGGGGATAAATATTCTAAACAATTTCACTGGTAACAGCAGGTACTATGAAGTAATACCTTTGGCATATTTCGGTGGACAGTGTTCCAAGCACTGTTCAAATAAGTCTCTCGTTCGTTCCAACTTAGTGCCACCGTAACGTGTTAAGAATTTTGTAAGATACGTATTCCATATGTCGTAAACATTCGGCCACTTGAAGAGTGCAATTCCTTTTTCGTAAGCCTGTTGAAAATATTTAAGCGTCGCTTAAAAACAACATCCATTGCATATGATGTGAATATAAAATAATATTATACGCACCCTGAAAGCTTCTTCGAAATACTTGTTTTCTTCTAAGAAGAGTCCATAATTAATAATGATCTGGGGCGTTGCAATTTTTAAATCTATAATTTTATCATACACGGCTTTGCACGTCTGTATTAAAATAAAATGTAAATTATGAAATTACAAAGGGCGAAGGGCAAGAACTATGTATCGTTCTGCATATGGTTTACCTTAAATGTGCCAAAACTCTCTTCCAAATCTGCATACATCGACCAGACTTTCAAAGATTTATACACTCGCATTTGAACAGTTTCCGTTTCGTCGTGATAAGCCACTTTTCGGAATGGCATGGCAGTAGCGCGGTGCATAAGCTTCAAAGCGTCTTTGTAATTTCTGTATGAATGAAATAGCAGAAAACGCGTTTATAAATAATATAATTCTGATCACAAATGAGTACGTTAGAAAGATGGAATACCCGTGTCTGATCTCCATTTCTGCCCATTCACACCATACGGAAGCAAGATCGTCGACTTTGGTATAGGGAACATGAGTCGCTTTTTCAAAAACGACTCTGGCATCCTCTATCTGACCATTTTCTTCGTAAAATTTGCCAAATGCAACCCATAGAGTGTGCAGTTTACCTACTGCCAAATGTGGTTGTACAGTCTGCACAGCTTCGGTATATGTATTGATAATCTGAAAAAGAAAATTAATGATCGAATTAAAAAACCGTGTCCTTCGGATTTCCGGGAAATATTCTTCTCGTGAAATTGATTAAAAACTCTGCGTACTTCGTGCGGTTGTCCTTCATAAAGCATAACTCTTTTGTGCCACTCTTGCACGTTGTGAGGATTTTGCCTGAGCAATACGGAATTCAGTAATAGTAATCGTCTTTCCATCAGATGTTCGAATCGTGCTAATCTCAACTCCAAATCAATGTCATCTGTAAATAGAACATTAGAAAATAAGATATAGGTTTCATGGGGCCTTCGTTCACATCTATATAGTTATCCATACCATCCTCGGTAGGATTCTTTGCTGCATCTTCCATACGCTTACTGAGGCTGAGTTCTTCGAATTGCGCGTAGGCATCAAACACTTGTGTGAAATCTCTAACAGTGGTCACTGTTTGTATTGCTTCTTCGTAAATATCCCTCGCCTATCGAGAGTAAGAACGTAAATGTTATTTCACTTAGATGTATAATCATTTATACTTTGGGGCGAGAAGAAATATTTCAATACCCTTTCGAACAAACCACTGCGAACATAGTAATCTGCCAAAGAATTCCAAAGGGGACCCAACTGATCTGTGTAACGTCTCAGACCACCTCTAATGATGGCATCTACGTTAAGAGATTTTATTTTCGAGGGATTCTTCGATATCAAGTCGCACAATTCGTTCCATAGCTGATGGTTCGATTTCCCATGCTTGGACACAAAATCATCTTGATTAACAATTTGCGCAAGCTTCAGAGCCGCCTCGTCGAGCCTTTCAATCGATATCAGGTACTCTATATATTCTTCCGTATCTTCCGGAGCCAGCTTAAGGTATCTCCTGAAAACTCTGACAGCTGTCTCGTATACATTATGCTTCTTCAAAAATTCAATGTACAGCGGCCACACTCTATGATGCTGCGTAATGGGAAGAGCCCTGAGCGCCCGATCGAAAACTTGACGGGTACGTGTAATATAACATTGCTCTGTCATTAACGTACAATAATCCATCCAAATTCGAGGCATTTTATGCATGAAGACCAGAGCACGCTCGAATGCATTATTCACATCTTCGAAAAGCGCATCCGTTATGCATCTCCCATTCAGTTGATTTACACGTTGACGAAGGTAGTTGTACCATAATTTGTAACTAATAAGAGCAAAAGCATTAGCGTCCCACAATAGTTTCTCTCAAAAAAGAAAGAAAGGAAGAGCAGATACTCACCTTCCAGGAAGCTCCTTCAATGCTCGTTCATAAACAATGTTTAAATTACTACTTTTTGTACTTTTCAAATGATCTATGTAACGTTGCCAATGTTTTACAGAATACGGATTCCTTAGAATCTCCTCTTCGTAAGGTAAATCCTCTTCGTTCTGTGCAAGAAGGAAACATAAAAGAAGAAGACTGTAGATAGAGACGAAAAAGGAGGTTAGCCACAGCAAGTGTACTTACAAAAACGTACAGGTTCCCTTCGGGGTCTTTGCGTTCCAACATCATTGGTAGTATTATTAAGTCCGACACGATTTATTCAACTCAACCACGGCAACAGATCTATGACATTCCGCATTTAAAACTAATTTTAAACGTGATAGGTTAAGTCTCGCTGTTATGATGCAGTTGCATGCAATTCGTTCGAGCCGCGCTACGTCAAGGCGGTATTTCATTGATCGTGCGCTTAACGTGGAATATACTTCGCTTGGATCTAAATAGGGAATGTATTTATTCGCTAATAGAGTCACTTAGAAATACGCTAATAAGATCGTTAAAAGAAATCGCGGCGTAAGTAGACAAATGTCTGATATATTTAGATTATGTTTAAATCGAAGATTTTCGAGGAAAAAGGAACGACTGTTTTAAATATGTTCTAAGGTTAAAAGGATAGAAACTGCGGGAAAATTGTTTGGTTTGGAAGAACCTCGAGATACGGTTTGCTGAGGTGAAAATCAAGTTGCACAACCTGTTTACCTCGTTTTTTAGAGGAGACACTGAACTGTGACAGCTGTCATATCCTGTCATTTCGAGATATCCTGATTGATATCTGTTAATGTAAACAATTTGATCGATGCGCGCATCGCCCGTCCGAAGCATCAACTGGCTGCGTTTAACGAACAAATTGTACGCGAATTGATTGCATTGGAACTGTCCTTGTAAATAAACACTGTAAAGGATGACAATGGGCGATGAGACTCCAGTTACATCACTGGTCCTTCCTGTCATTTTAAGACCGATATTGATGAAGGTACTTGTCGTAAACAAAGAAGGCCTGTGTTTCTATATATTCATTTGATCCGTTATCCGTGCAGTTAGAGAGGCAAAATGTATTGGCTGCTCAGAATTTACGTACGGCTCTTCTAAAAGCCGAGAGCTCTCATCCAGGAATTACGCACGATTTAATTCTCGGCATAATACGGCGAGCAGAACTGAATCTCGACATGAACGAAAGTGTTCTGAGATTACAAGGAGCAGCTTCCGACTACGATGGTACATCTATGTTATATTTGAATGAAATGTTAGCAATTAGTCGATAGTTAACTTTTGTTTCCATTTCTTCTTTCACGATAACAGTCGTGGAATATAGATCAACCCGCTCCGAAGACGCCTTTCAAGAACTGAATCGTAAATCAACATCGTTGAAAAGAATACTTAGCCGAATCCCTGATGAAATAACGGATCGTAAAACTTTCCTTGAAACCATTAAGTATTCGATCTTATACACTTGATTTATGTATGTTAAAATCCTCTGTTGTTTATCCATTGTACAGTGTAATACGTTTGCTTCAGGGAAATTGCGAGTGCGATAAAGAAACTCTTGGATGCGGTGAATGAAGTTACGACATTTATACGTGGCTCTGCAGGAAAGCAGGCATTGGATCAAAGGAAAAGAGAGTTTGTGAAGTATAGTAAAAGATTTAGCAATACGTTAAAAGAATACTTTAAAGAAGGACAGTAAGTATTTCTTTTACAAGCATATTGCAGCGTCAATTTTAAATGCGAAACCTTTATACGGGTTTGTAACTTTTACAGAGCCAAAGCGGTATTCGTAAGTGCGCTATATCTAATACACCAAACAAATATGATAATGCTCACAGTGAAAGAGAAATGTGAGTAATGAAAACTCACGTATGCGCGATACTTTCGCGACAACGTGGTTACTCACAATTACCATGAAACATGTAACATTCTAGTTCTATTCATTTCGTTATGTATTTGATAACAGAATTTAAATGTCATTTAATATAAAGTAAATAGTCCCATTATTTTATATGTATTAAATTGTTATAGTATTGCACAGATGAATTCATAGATACATAAAAGTAAGATTCTAATAAAAGATATAAATGTTATCCCCGGTAAGCTATAACTGTTATTTCGTGCGCAGAATAAAGGTGATTATTTAACGAGCGCCGCGAAGGAGGCGAAACATTTATTTCCAAGGAAGAGCTGAATGGCGAAATGAGAGCCACTTCTCCGAATGTATAAGAAATAAAAATTACTTTATTGATAACAAATGTACACAAATGTGTTGGATTTTCCTCGTGGAAAATTGAATGGCTTGGCTATCTACATCCTCATCGTGTTAACAATGACAATGAGTAACAGTAAGGGTTAATGGTAATTCTTGTAATGAACATTACTGGAAAATGTACAAATCTTCAAGCACGCTTGCTATCTGAAAAGGCTCGTACGATACTGGCGATGCCGCAGATATTGTACACCTTCTCGTGCCAAGCTAATAAATGACTACTGCTACCTTCCGTCGGAATCTCGAATCCACGATAAATATATTTCATTAGAACATCCATTAAGTCTCGATCTAATTGTGCTAAGCTGTCGTCTATTTGATTGGGTTTTATACTTAGTAGAACCTTCAGCGTTAAATTCCTCGCATTGTCCTGCAACATTTAAGGAATCTTTATTTCTGCAACATTAAATATCTTAATATAAATTAATACGAGGAGTTCATAATACATGATTTGAAGATGACAGATTTGTACCAAGCATGTCACTCTTAAATTATTATAAAATAGTAAGCAATTTTTATGATGAATGTAAAAGAATGAAATATCATTGCATAACAAAGTGACATTTTATATCCTCCAAATAAAGATTTTATAAGATAGCTAAAGGGTGTGTTATTGAGGTTACCTTTACTTGTTGATTTTTACACCCGAGCGGTGCCGATTTTAATACTAATATCAAAGCCTCCGTATTCTTAGCCTTAAAGAAATGTTAA
The DNA here is from genome assembly GCA_963932335.1 of Andrena marginata. Lineage (NCBI taxonomy): Eukaryota > Metazoa > Arthropoda > Insecta > Hymenoptera > Andrenidae > Andrena > Andrena marginata. The sequence continues at coordinate 11,842,478 of OZ010660.1, forward strand.
GGAAAATACGATAAGTATAAGAAATTCACTACAGCACTATTATATGTAAATACAAGTCGTGAAAAGGATATTGGGTAAGAAGTGTCAAAACTTCGCTCTCATCTGGCCCAGTTGGTCCTACTAATCCTCCGTCAGCGTCTTCCTCTTTGAAATTATTATCGCTGTATTGGTCGACGTCGAGTTTTCGAAATGCAGACGCCGATAAGTCCTTTTTCCCGTCGTTCTTTGACATTTTGATTACGTCCTTGACGTTTCACCGTGTTCACGCCCGGCTTATCAACTAACGCTTCATTCAGAACGGATCTTCATTGGCCTTCAAACACATCTATATAAGATCTTATTCACCGTACTGATATCAGGGAAGAGCAATAGCAATACAATAACAATATGATTAAGGGTTTCTACTAATTAACACATCCAGCCTTTCGTAATTAAAGTATTTCTCTACCAATACACAACGCGAAATTGTAGTAATTGAAAAAAATTGCACAAAATGCAAGAACTTTAGCTCTGACCAGGGGTAGGGAATCGAAATTATTCCCAGTAAACAGTTATAATGATCAATTATTCATTTATTCGCAATCTGACGTTCAAGACTTCGTGCGGAAATTTTGTAACAAATAATATACCAGGTTCAGTAATAAAATTGTTTATTCATTTCGCTGAAAAGCATTGAAAGCATTTCAAGTGTTATCCAATACATTTGCGTTTTTCATAGCAGTTTTCACTATATTTAATTTCAATTCTAACCACTAGTAGGATCGCGATCGAATTCCACTGGGAATCGATAATGTTGCATGCGACCCGAAAATGATAAAAAGAGGGATTCTAAAGCGAAACAATTACATTGGAAGTAAAGTCTATTCCTATTGGGAAACCAAGTGGAGGCGTGGCTTAGATTTCAGCGCTGTGGTGGTAAGTTGGCGAACTATTGAAAGTAGGCCCGGAACCCACGAAACATTCCGAATAAGTATTTAGTAATCAAAGAAGATAGAATTTAGTTTTGAAAAAAATTTAAAAACACTTGTTTTTCACAACATGTCTATATAAACACTGATAATCGTATGGACTTGGACGGATTTCGGCCTACTCACAGTAGTTTAATTTTCTGTCACTAGTTGGCGTATCGAAATTCTTGGTTTCCCAATACTTTGTCAATGGTGCTACCTCCACTACGTTCATGTACTTCTCTTAACTTTAGCGAATTTCCTGATCCGAACCAGTGATGCCAGATCGAGGACGGGTTCCCTCGAGAATTTCCCCCACCTCGCGCACACTACGTCGGAGCAGCGTGTCCGTGAGCTCGGCGCTTCGGAGTCCAACTCACGGACACGCTGCTCCGCCATAGTGTGCGCGAGGTGGGGGAAATTTTCGAGGGAACCCGTCCTCGATCTGGTATCACTGATCCGAACATATCTGACGCTTTAGTTCAACGTTCGACCGTTGGGGGGTTATAGCGTTAGCCGTCGGAAAATTAGTCCTTAATACGCTTTATTTAAGTTAATAATTATGCTATATATTTTAAACAAATCGCTTAGAAAAGCTTAGCCAAAGATTCATATTATTAGTTGTGACAGTAATCCGTAGTTGTTCGAACAGCTGCGAATTTAGTTTTAGAGGATAGGCGTAACATCTCTGTGATACTTTTATATAGAGCAAATGTGTTTCCAGTATTAGGAGCTTTAATTAAATTATGAGCTATCCAAAACTCATTAGCAAATTATACTCCCCGAAAGTCCTGTGGGGCCAAAACGATGTTACAGTCGTTCTCCGTATTCTACTTCACGACGTCCACGAGTATTACCTTCGAATTGAATGTGATCATCTATTATTTAGGTATTTTGCAAAATCACGCGCGAAAAGAAATGTAGAATACAATGTAGACGGTGTATAAATACACGTTCGTTTTTAGCACTACATTAAATGAAAAGAACTATTGTATTTGCTTGCAACTTTTTGGGACTGTAGTGGCAGAGAAGACGACCCACGTGAATTTAGGAAGGGAGATCAAAATTACACTTTTCAAGGCACACAAATGTAAAATGATTACACACTCGCCATCGCTTATTTCTTTTACTTATTGATTTACGTAAGCTTTATTAAATTTGGTAGGGACGGCATGGTTGAGATTGCAGATTGAGAATGAAAAGAATCCTTTAATAACATCAGACCCAGACTATTTGTGTAAAGATAAATGGCTTCCGTCTTTGAAAATAGGTAATTATATTACGGTATAAATTGAACTGGATTAATAAACTGGTTGCGTTATTTCCTCCTACATATATATCTATAGCTTTGACGGAGAAATATTATTTGCCAATGATATACTGTACAAATTGTGACCAGGTGATACACGATCTAACAGAAATTATGTTTTATCACAGAAGGGGAAAGTTTTACAGAATACAAACGTAGAAATAACATAACTAATATAATGCCAGACGTACCATCTACTGACGGAGAAGAGTCTGACGACAGCATGATGGACATGTCGCTGTGGTGATTTATATATGGACGTAATGTTCGTTCGTGACTGATTTACGCTGTATGTGTACCACTTATATATGAAGTACATTTTTCAAATAGCCTGTATTATCTAAACCAAATCCATTTTATTAAATCATTTACAAATCAGTTTCGTACATGTACATATGATTTACAACGAGCTTCACGCTCACATAAATAATACAAAATAAAACATATGACAACACATGGTCTATACATAGGAATTTGGCTTCGAATAGATTAAAATTGTACAAAAAATCTTGCATACAGATACGAAAAGAGAAGACAGAAAACAGACAGTACACACAGTACTCTTTTTTTTTTTTATATACAAGTTTTGTCAAACAAAGGTAGTAAACAAATGTTGTAAAGGAGGTGCTTAAAAAAAAAATGTTATTCGTGCATTTACATAAACAGGTACTATGTCACAAACGTATTGTTTTCGTACAAACAATATGAGTGGCGACACTGAACAAAGATAAGCGAGTGATTTTTAGGTGTGGGTTTGAAGCTAATTTTTAAATTCCCGAAACTCAAATTCGAAATTTTGCGAGGCTTTGAAACTCTCGAAACTTGAAGTGCTGGTTCTGTTTTGTAAATGGAATATCTTGCTTTAAATCTCTGCATAAATCTTTAAAAGAAAATGCGAACAAGAATATAACAATATAGAAATTCTGAAGGCACGCTGCGAATGATTCTTTATTCAATGATTTTATACTTTTTCTTATTTGGCTTTCGAGAGTTTCGAGTCACGAAAGAAGTGCAAAGTTTCGGATTCTCGGAACTCAAGGCTTTTTTGGGCTTCAAGGTTTCGACCCCATCTCCAGTAATTTTTCTACTACGTATTCCCATGTATATAAAATTTGCTGCATCTGTAAATCGCACAATTGGAATGTTTTTATACTGTCTTTGTAACGTAAAACGCGAGGTAAAAAGAATCGAAAGAACGTGGAACTAATAACAATATACAATATGCATACACTAGTCACAGTTCTTCGGTAGTAATGTTGCTTCTATCTTTGGCAATATACGATTCGATTTTTAATCAACGTTTTTACGCGATATTTCCATAGAATGCTATAACATAGATATTCTCTATACGTTTCATTAATACATGCAATGCAAATTCCAGAAACAAGCGACTGAAAATTGTTCTAGAGTGTAATACGAAATTATCAAGTATCTTCGAGTGTTAGAAGTCTCTAAAACGTTTGCATATGTTCAAGCGGCTGATCGGTAAATAACGCAGCGCAGTTAGTGCCGTGATATTATTGCACAATACTGTATTGCAAAGTACACAAGGAACTAGGACAGCTCTGTTATTCGCTACCGTTAAATGCTACGAATCACAACTCGATTACGCGTATACCTGCTATATAATTATTTTGTTTCGGCACCGAAATAATGATGGTACAATAAAATATCCATTCTGATAACAAAACAATTATATTTAAACATCTTGCGTGAGTGTTTGTACTAAAAATTGTAGACGCTGATGTGAGGTACGGGCGAAATGCAACGAGTAATGGGAATCTATCTACTTACAAGTATAACAACAGTTTTACGTCGATAGTCTCCACCGATTTGTATATATCAAATGCTTCTGGGCAGTACCTATTTCCTCGTGTATGATTAGCAGCCTTCCAGGGAAAGCCTTTGATTTATGTTCTCCACCCTTATCTTCATTTCCCTGAGAATATCTTCAGCGAGATGGTCGACGGTGGTGTATCTCACTTTGAAGAAATTAAATATATCTACGAGGTACTCAACGACTTGATCCCTAAAGTAATGGCAAGTGGAACGTAGGCTGCCCTCCGGACCTAAAAAGCCCCACACGAGCACCGGAGAGATTTGCTCGGAGATGGAGTAGAAGTGTGCCAGAAACCCTTTGTCATACTTCAGCATTTGCTTTTTACCAACCAGCACGGACCAAACCGCAGTTCCAATCGCCTTCAACACAATACAAACCAATTACCAGATAAAAAAGGAAGTAACGCTTTACGAGACAACCATCGACACACTTACAGTTTCACGGAAACTAGCAGATATCCATCTATTCTGTAAAATGGCCTTGATCGACGAGGGCGGTTTCTCAACTTCCTCGAACGCGTCCAACAGAATAAAGTCTATAAGAACGTCGTAGAAATTCATGCACTTGACGCCTCTCGCGGTTAATTCCTCCTCCATGACGCTGTGATTGCTCGGCTGTTGCAAAAACTCCATCATTCGTTCGTAGTGTATCAAATAATCTTTGGGGTCCTAGCGCCGGGAATCGTTCGATTAGTAATCTTACAGTTCGAGACACCATACCGTATCTCCTCGCCGATAGTAAATGATGTATGTTGTGTATACCCTGTCTGCATACATGATCAAATCACTGATAACTTGTCGGCCAATGTCCGCGATCCACACATTCGCGGACGGAATGGTGAACAACTTTGTGTAAGCTTGCCTCAAGCAATACAGCTTCGCCAGATATTCCACGTCCGAGCCGCATTTCACCAGCTCCGTGTGCAGTCTCCTGCGCGCGAAATCGCAGTGTTGATTAAGCTCATGAAACTTGGAAGATATCTTACAGAACGCGGAACGAGGAGTGAAGAAGTTCGACGGTATCTTTACCTGGAAGGAATACCTTTGTCCTCGTGTTGCTTGAGGGCAGCATGGTAGAGCTTTTGCTTCTCGAAGTGCGGGAAGAATTCGGAGAATTCCTCGAACTCCCGTAAATCTGCAACCTGCGTGAACGGGAGCGTGGGGTTTAAAATTTATCAGGAGCTGTATTAAATAAATGTTGGTTAACTTACGCCGTCGCGCGCGGACTCGAAGGACTCCGGCGAAGAAGCAGCGTCAGCTTTATCCTTACTCGACACTCGTGTGGCAATATTCGACGGTTTGTGGCTGTCCAGACTCTCCTCGCTTTCGTTACGGAACAATACTGAATGCTGCGAATAAACGAAGTTATTTGTCCACTGTACATGAGAATTGAATTGAACCGTAAGAGAATTTGAATTGAAACGCGATACCAGCGGTTTCGATTTTCAATTAAACGATCGGTAACGGGATGCCATCTGTGGAAAGAAAAATAAATTTCTTTCTTCGCCGCTATCGGCGCATTCTGCACGTTTAGATTTGAACGTCACCAGTGTCGCGAACTTCCTATCTAATAATCCCTCCTTGCGTTAGGTCAAGTGACTCATTTCGCTAATTACTCCGGCCAGTTATCATTTAAATTGGATTAATTCCCGTTCTTTTTTCTCGTGCAACGCGAAAAATGTAATTGATGAGTGCAGCGGGATGGAATGGCAGCGAATGACACAGGCAAGATTACACGCAACGTATATACGTGTAGAAAAGATACAAAGAAAGCAACTATTTAGCGAGTAATTGAGCTGAGTTTAGCCGAGACTAGAACCGTTAACGATCAACCCACTTTCCGCGTAATCTTTCTGTAACTAATCGTCGATAACGTAGTTCGAAAAAAGAAGAGAAGGGGGGGCATCGTAACGGTCGAGTGTCTGAAAAGTATTCCGCAGGCAAACACGCCCCTCAAGCGTCGATATAATAATTCAAGGAATAACGGAGATCCGCTTCAGCAGATGAGAAAAGGAAGGGTGAAAAAGCAGATGGAAGGTGAACCGATATGCCTACCTGGTCGATAAAGAGGAGTTCCGCGTGGCTCTGGATTTGATAACCCATGTCAAGGAGCTCCTGGACGTCGTGCGTGAACGCCGCATCCGCCTTAGACGGTAATGCAAGCGTGTCGTTGCTGAGCGAGGAGCTGAACGCGGTAAGAGCATCCTCCCAGCAATAGAGAGCCTTCTCCAGCGCCTCCAGTCCTACAGCATTCATTTACACGGCCGTTTTACGTTTGTCAATTTTCATTTCTCCTGGGTGCGCGTCCAGCATATATTGCGAGCGAATTCGGTGCTCGTTTAATTGATTCCGAGAAACGCGCTCGTCCGACGACAGGAAAGAGTCCCACACGTGAGCCCAGTGGCTATCGTCGCAAGGATCAGGCTCCTCCACCGGAGAACCTCACTTTATCCGAAGATCGTGAAACTCTTTCGAGTGATTGTATTTTATTAGCGTTCTGAAGGCTACGTTCGTTAATGGTTCCATTACTATTGGGAAAAAAGCGACACGCTCGGGCAAAGTATTAATACCTTAGTACCTACTCCTCGGAGAAATTAGCCGATTAGTTCGACCGCTAGGCTGTTACGATTCCGAGCGCTGCTTCGCCTTGAAAAGCTACGAACACTGCTTTCTCGGTTTACTGCTGTCGTCAACGTAATATCTGCGCGCTCGATCTGGGACGTGTGCACAGACACGACGTCTCTGATTTTTATTACAACATCCCGCCCCTTCTTGGGTTCCCTGTTATTATCAAACGCAGGCATTGTTACAGCAGCGGGCGGCTTGTTTAAAAAGATTACGCGGAGGAGCTGAGTGTTATATTTTAAAGAACTCTATACACCACTCGAACGTTAAAGCAGCTTTATCGGAAATACCTACGGCGTGTTAAGGCTCGCTGCGGGGTCTTTTATAGAAGCCGTGAAAACAGCGCGTGACTCATGGGTAATGTTAAACTGTATTCCCTTCGTCAGTAGCGTAAATAATATTTATGAACGTCGGCAGAACAGTACCTGAGGTAGCATTGTTATTTAAAAGGAAGTCTCTTGATTCGTATCTCCCTAGTTGAACGCAACGTACCTCCTCCATTCGTGGGCATACTCATATCGCAGGGTCTAATGCTCACGGCAAGGCTACGGAGCCGAACAACGTAGAAAGGGACCGACAGATCTAACACTTTCACTTCCTTCTCTCAGTTTAGGCATCGCTCGAAGCGTGGCTCCCGTGGTCTTCGTTTTTCGTTTACACTGCAACCAAGCGGCCAACACAGAACTTTCTATGGAATAACTGTTTTTTCCCCCGTAACTGGCTGCATCCTCCGCGCGATTTCCACGCGCGTTCGGTCAAGCACGGGAGATATCGATTTCGTAACGATCCGACATCCCGAAACCGGAATTTTGGCCTTCTCTCTCGAAGAACAAACACGCTCGCGCGCCGGAACGTACCTACGTATATAGCCATTACGAAGAAAGACTACAGAAATGCAATCTCTTTAAGAAGCTAAAGGTACACGAGGGATTTATAAGAAGCGCGGCGATTGAACGTTATCGTGGCAATTGTAATTTTAAGCTTTCAGAATAATTAGAGATAGGCGCGTGTTTTTGAAGGCAAGCTGGGAAACGCCTAGACGGGAAGAAGAAGCTCGAGTCAGACGGCGTCGCGACTCCCAGCACTTGGCACTCGCACAAGTGGCGAAGGTAGTAAGTTCAACGACTGATTTTGCAACGGCAGAAGATTTACAAATGAGAGACTCTGTTGGCCGGGGCGATGTCAGCTTAGTCAGCAGAGAGCAAGGGGTTGAGAGCACCTACTTAACGTTGTCACTGTCGCAGGATTTAAATTCCGAGTCGGTGACGACACTCGACGTATCCAGCCGTTTCGGTCACTCTGCGAGCCGCGCAGACGGAAGCCGTCGGCAACGGAAGCCGAGCGCGGCCGTGTCAATTACGAAGGAGCACGGCTCGTAAATACGCGCCGATTATTCTGGATCGGCGATCGGGAGCACGGCTCGCCGCCGCTACCTACGTCAATGGTTGCCCATGAAGTGCATTATCCACTCTATGAGCATAAACATGCATAGATCCACCGTCGGCATCGGGTGCAGATACACGTTCTCGTGAATGTGCGCGACACCGGAGTGCGTAAGGACGACACACAATGTAGGGTAGGAAGGGTGAGGATGAATGTACCCCCGTTTCCCTTCGATCGGAATTTCGGATTTTTATTTAAGGTCGCTTTAACTGTCACGGCCTGGAAGGGGGATGCATCGAGAGGAAAAAAAATATGCGCAACAGAGGGAACAAAGTTGGGGTGTTTCCCAGTGACGTACCTACACGCGCGCAGATTTAACCAATCGGGCGTAAAATCGGGAAAACCACTCTCGTCGCTGTTGCGATTAAATTGACAGATCCACGGGGTGGTTTCTCTCGGTAAATTTTAATTTACCCCAAAACTTACAGGTACGTCTGGCTACAGAGATTATTTATAAAAGAGAATCCACAAGCTTCTATTGAACAGCGTTAAAGGTTTCGTTCAATCGAATACAAACGCCCTTCATTTATCATGAAAAGAGAACGATCTTCTCAAGCTTACAGGATATTCATTCCACTTTCAATAACGATCGAGAACCAGAGCATTCGATCCTTCCTCCTGCAGCCATTCTAATTGGCCATTCAGACCCAATTCAACCTACAAAGAAGACGCATCTTTATCCCCTTGGCTCGATCGATCCCGTCCGCTAATTACCCGCATCAAAGGCGTTCGATACAAATTGGAATCTCGAAGGGAGGATGCCTGCCTGTAAGGCGCCGCGGAACGCACCACCTCGCGTTGCGTGCACGTGGCTTTTTATTTAGCGCGGAAGAGGATTGCACGCCGAGGAGAGCGTTCCGAGGGCTCTCCGCGGAGGGTTGCTCTCGAGAATTCTCGCATCCCCCGTTAAGGAAGGAAAGACACCCGAAAGTGTCCAGCACTGCGATGCTGCCGCCGGATGGTTGGCGTCAATAATACCGAAGTGACGTAATCCTTTTGGAGGTTCGTTATTGGAGGATGTGTCATCCAATGGGGAGGGGTCAATACGGCAGCTGGGAGGCGCGCGCGGTCTCAAAGTGTGCTCCAGGCACGCGTTGCGGTATCGCGCGGCTAGCCGCGCTAGTAGTGCGCCCCTGGAACCCCGATCGGCCAGGTCCGACAGCGACGAGGGAGCGAAAGAGAGCGAGAGCATACGAGAGCGTTTGGTGGGGGGTGACAAGGCCCGAGAGCGACGGCAGAGAGAGAGGGGAGAGCGGCGCAGAAGAACGGAGGGTGGAACACATCCTCGCGCTGGCGTCAGTTATTCGGCTTGCCGCTTACTTGCCGGGTGTATTGTGCTTGTACCTTCTTAGAGCCGTTGACACGCGAGATTCACGAACGAACTACGCCGGGGACACTCATCTAAACGTTCCTCGGTCAGAATAAAAGACCACACGGAACCGACACCCAGTGCCACGCCGCGTAATCCTGTCTGTCCCCGTTGATGCCAGTAGTCGGGACCCTGCATTATTTGGATTAAGATAATGCAATAGTAAGTATACGATTGTTTCCTTCTCTCTACGGTTTTATCGAGCGCTCCGGTGTCCGCGGCCGGTTCGATTAGAAACGCGTCGATAAAGCAGCGAGATATTTTTCGAATACAGCTTTCTGTTGCATCGTCTACGAGGTCGAGCGTTGACAGTTGCGTGCCGTGGGATAATTTACGTTGGATGTTTAGGACATTTGGGCAAGTTAGGGTTTAATGGTAATGCGGTAATGAATTATGTCGAGGGGCGAGAAGCGGCGAAGGTTCTATCGTTTCTTGCGGAAGGGGAATTGATTGAGGTACAGGGAAGTTAGGGTGCGTTTCGAATTTCAAGATGTAATTATTTTTGACAATCGATCGGGCCATTGGGGAATGGTGTCGAACGGCGGAGGGAAGGATGTCGAAATGGTAGATTTGAAAATATTGCGTAATTCGAGAATGAGCTAGGCGTGAAGAGACCGTCGAAGCGTACAGTGTCGCAGATTCCACGAAATTCGTGCGTTTCTGGGGCTGCTAGGGATCCAGGTACACCTTCCGTATAGGTCAAGTTCAGGGGTCAATACCTCGTAGCCGTTGAATCTCGAATAAAAGTGAATGCCGTAAATGTAGCAATAGCACCGCACCGGCAGATCGATGGAGGTGCCTGGTGCGCTGGTGAACTTGGAAATTTCCCTAGCACACGCGCACTTCCTGCGCCGTTTATATACCGTGCCCTATAGAGCATCGTTTACATTTTTCACTAAAACGCGCCGCTTTCGATACAAAATCGAAGGACGTTGTATTTGCTCGCGAGAAAGAAATGCGCAATTACAGTTCCAAGATACATCGTGCGTCTGTGAAATGCGAACGATCTCGAAGGCTCCTTGGCACTTCCGCGACGATGGAGTCCAGAGTTTCTTTTAACGGTTAAATACAAGAGGACAGAGAGTAGAGTGGAAGCGGAGGATATTTTAGCTTGCCGGTGACAGAGTTGTTGATTTACAGTCCGTTGCATCATGCGAGATCAGCAAATGTAAATTAAACTTACCAAGGATTTCCTTGTTAATGGTACTTCTTTTTTGCGCTAATATGGATAGGTGATATTTTAAATGTCATCACCGTGTTGGATAACCATATTGCAGAGTTATATAGGAAGGGACATAAAACGGAAGAAATATTTCATATACATTTAATTGAAATTAACAATTCTCGAATACTTTCTCATTTACCATCACGTTGGTACTATTTTGTAAATACACTCCCCTATCAAGCTGTTTGCCCGATCCTCCCACGTCCAGTAACAACATCTCACTTTTCACCGCGAAAGCTTGATAATAATCCCGAACAAGCAACACCGCCCGTAAAGAAGAGCGACACGCGTGCATAATTAAGGCGCACTTTCGTTCGATTAGCTTAATGAAGATGCACAACGTCGAACGAAATGGAAGCGTGCTTGCGTTCGATGCACGAGACGGGGCTAATGAATAATATCGTAATTACACGGGCGCGACAGCGATACGCTATCTCGAAGGAAATTCCAAGTTCTCGCATCTTTGAGTTACAACCGCGCTATTAGACCCTCAGAAAATGAATAAACGGCAGAAGTTTATTAATAGGCCGCGTAGGGCGGGACCTTTAAAATCGATCACGCGAACGGACAGCCCCAGCTGCACGCGGACGACCTGTCGATGGATGCAAATTCCACGGGTAACAAGATACGCGATAGGATCGTGTCGGTTATTAGGTAATAGTGGATCCCCCTGTCGAGGATGCTACGACCCTGATGAGGCTAATAAAAGTGACATCATTATCGCTCGCCGCAACGAGCTTTTAACCTACGTGGCTCGCTCTGATTTTCATAATCTGGTTCACATCGTATAACGCGCTCTCCACCTTCCCCCATTCACTTTGAAGCTAATGTGCATATCTCTCTCTCTCTCTCTCTCTCTCTCTCTCTTTCTCTTTCTTTCTTTCTTTCTCTCTTTCTGCACTAGGAAATTACGAGGGACGCGGTCATCCGAATCGTCCGCTTTCCTTTAAACCGCGAAAGAGCCTCTCGAGGCCCCTCGCAATCGTATTATTACTCTTGCCTATCCTTGGATGAGGTAAGCACTTAGAGAGCATATACCCGTGGAAAGAACAGGAAAGAACAGGGAAGAGGGTAAAAGGTGCACCTAGCCCCCACCCCAACGGTTCGCCTTCGTAAAGTAGACCGGCGGAGGTCGCACTATACGAGCCACGTCAGCTGGAAAGATCCTCTGTATCTCGATAAAGTCCCAGACCCGACGCCCGACACTGCTCCTCTTCCTGCTCCGCGAGAGACTCCTTCAAACATCTCACCGTATCCTGTTGAATCATTTCCTTCAACCGGCCGCTTTAAACTCCAGAGTAGGTATTGTGAATTTCCACCTGGCGCTCCTTTATCCGTGAAAACCTTCGGGCTGAAAGATATTCTCTATCCTGAGAAATCTGCGCGGTAAAATTTTGCTTTTCTTCCCATCGCATTCGCAGCAGCTCAAAGCCTTTGCACCTTTCTACCTGAATCCACGTTACTCCACTTTTCCTCGAAAACGAAGCGCGATATCGAAAATTTTTATTCCTTCTCCTCGGCTTGTTTACTTGTTACAAGTCGAAAGGAAAGAGTAACTTTTTCTGATATCGCGCTTCATCTTCGGGAAAATCGACTTTGAATTTCTCGACGCTGCGCTCTGGCGCGTATAGGAAAACGTAGATACCTTTAGAGCACTTAGGTTCGATAACCCAAGAGGAGTCGCCTAAGCTCACTTTTCAGTCATTAAACTCGCCGGCTTGAGGAGACATTTGCATTCATTGAGCGTCGTCAAGGTACATGCTAGAACTATTTGGACGGCGCGTGGGCGCGCGGCTCTTTCGCAATTCGAAACAATTCCCGGCCGAGGGGCAATGACGAATTGTATTCGAGTACTTGGAAACTGCTCGCTGGAAAGTGGCGTAAGGTCGACGTGCAAGTACGGGGATATACGAGGCAGCGACGTTGTAATTATTCATAGAGCCGCGTGTATTCTGCGACGGCTGATCTTCCCCATTGATCCCGCGGCGGAGATTACGGTCGCGCGCGGTTTTATCCGCCTGGCCCGATCGGGGCCGATTAGAGCGCTCGTCGACGGGCCCCGGAGCCATGGGAAATGGTGACGATGGAGGAAACCATCGAGACCGCCGTCTTGCAGGCCTAGCGGTTTTGTTTTTCAAACCGACATTGTTTTTAGCCGCGGATGAATCATCGCTCTGGGGAATCGTGAGACGATCCGCGAAGGAATGCTGCCGGATAAGCGATAGAGAAAGCGGGATCGGGGATAGGAATCCCTTCCACGGGCGATACCGCCTCCTGAATTACAGAAATTTCTCAATTAACGCGATCTTTCATTGCCAGCAATCCTTCCGCAACTGTTATTCGTTCCTTTCGGCTCGGCTTGGAAGCTACTGCATCGGCCAGGCTGGAGAAGCAAGTAGAATCGCTACCGTAAACTGGGGGAACATTGGCAGCTACTTAAGGGAACTAGGCAGTGGATAAATCGATTTTTAATTGCATTCTCCAAAAGTACTATCTTTTCTCAATAAAATGGCGTTTGGTTTAAGTTAAAATTCACTTTGGCCTGAAACTTTAAACGCGTTTGCCTCGAATCTTTTTTCCTCTTGGTTTTGCCGTATTTGCGAATGAACGGAGGTTTAGATCGACTTGAAAAAATTACAGGATGTATAAAACATGTGCCATTTCCCGCGCAACCTATTATATGGTTTGTAAAAATTCGAGATTCTCATAAAAAAAAATTAAAAAGTTGCAGATTTTTAGTAAGCCACAAACACGATCGAGTTTTTCTTGAAATAATCGCCGTTTCTCGGCCATCAATTTAACGATTCTGTTTTAAGTTTAGTTATTATTGGTTGGGCGGGAAACTATGGATGTAACCAACAAGAATCACACCTTGAAATTGCAAAACCACAGAAGAACGTTAAAATGTTTAACAGTCAACACCGCCATTTCTAAAGCACGTGTATATTTCATACTAACTTTTTTTTTAATCTCTATGATAATAATAAACATTGGGTGAAAGGACACATGTGGATTTGCTTCCATTTCTTTACAAGTACATTAAAAAGAAAGTGTTCCCTTTGTGGAAAACGACTGCCTAGTCGCCTTAAGTAACGTGTATTAATGAAGCAGAAGGACTAAAATGCATTTCGACACTTGTAGTAGATTCACAGAAGACGCAATGTTATGATAGGATACGTAAAGCAAATTTGAAAATGTTAATTTTTATATTATAGAGCAAAATGTTCCAAAAACCTGCAAATGTTGCCCCCCAATTTACGGTAAGTCTTGGAATGAGTGAAGTGGTAGTGGAAAACTAAGCCTTCGACGAAGGAGAAATAGATTGCAGATGATTCGGTTCGTTTCTGAACGAAGAGCACGTAGCAGTTGGATTCTACCGAGAAAGCAGCACGACACTGTGCGCAGTTGTAAGGAAACGTTACTAAGTAGTTCTATCTCGCTCCTAATAGTTTAGAGTAGAGTCTTCCTCCGCGTGCATCAGAGAGTGATCCTCGTTGACACGATGAAACAATAGGGGCTGTTGTCGGGCTGCGGTTAAATTTTCAATGCACTCACGGGCAATCGAGCGACGGAAATGAGTTTAACAATGACTGCGGAGACGGTCCGGTTGCATAGGTGGCCTTGACAGTGATAAATAGATACCGCAGTTAGCGTTGCCTGTCGCCTGGATACCCACAAGGAAACTCAAACTCGCGAGCTTCTCCTTTCATGCTACATTAACCGTTCCGATCGCGTTGCTGCGGTGTGATCTAGTTGAACAGCTCTCGCGACGACACACGGACCTTCGGCTCCTCTGTATACTCCTCTCCCGAGCAATTAGATGGAATTAGCGGCCGTTCCGCCATAGCTTTATCCCGAAAGCTTCATCTAAATTGCGCTCGCTGCGGTTGAACTTGCTAATAGAAATCGCGATTGCTTGATCGCGTCTAACCGCGGAGCACTCGTTTCTTTTTGGGGTCAAGGAAGCTTCCGCGGAATCGGTATACGAAACCACCGACGATGACTTCAGATACTTCTCGTAACTCGTCCTCGGGGCGTTAAGAGCACTGGGGATCATCGGCGATAAAATATTCCCGGCCCGTGACGCAACGCTTTTGAAACTCGGAAATCGTGTTTGCTCGCGCAGGAGCATTGAAAAGAAGAACCGGTGTCACGAGTGTACCACGGAATATCCTGCCTCTTCCTTCCCAGCCCAAGCGTTTCGTTAGCCAGACCCCGGTAATAGCTTCCTCGAGGCGAATCATTCCCCCTCGGACGCGTTTACACGCACCTCGACGTCGAAGGTTACACCCCCTCGCGAATTTTAACCCAAAGCCCACTGCACCCAATGAATCACGTTCCCAGGGACCGCGTTATCGATTACACGGTTGGCAGGGATTTCCGTCGGCCCTGCTCTGACATCCCTTCTAAGTCTTCGAGATCGCAGGACCCGGTTCCAGAGAGTTAAGCGGTGTCATCGATGCCTAATGCTCTTCCCAGAGCTGTCGCCCAATAGAGCTCGATATTATTGTCGCTTTTATGGGACTGTTCATTGCGCTGCTCGACCGAAGGTAAAGGAATAAAAGGGACGCTGCAGGCGGAGAGCTTTGTTCCATTGTTCAACTACCAGCGCACACATGCACGCACACCGGTCGACAAACGCTAGCCCGAGGTGTCTCTCGTTCCGCGAGACATCGCGTTCCCCTGGCCTCTCTCCTTCTTCCTCGTTATTACCACGGTCTGAAGGGCCCCGGTCGCGCCTTTTTTTCGTTTCGGCCTCCGCGCCTAGAGTGGCCCCGCGGACGCGCGCTCCGCGCACGTGGCTAAGTGACCGCCAACCGTAAAGAAGTGCCCCCTCGACTCCCTTCGAATTGGCCCCCGCGGGCGCGCGGGGGTGTTATCATGGTAACGCTGATAGCAGCGGCCGCGGAAAGTCGATACTCGCCTCATTTCGAATTCAGCGGCAAGGGCATGCCCTATCTAACGGTGATGCGAGTCCCGCAGTGTTTACCCTCCCGCCTCGACGGCATGGCGGGGCCTCGATATCGCGCAGGAAACGGCGCGTTATCAAACCGCTGCAATTGCAATAAGTAGCCCCGATTACTTGTGTACCGGAAAATTCGCGGCAATTTTTCTATCAGACACGCTCCGACCAGCGATTCTCTCACGCCGCGGGATATTATTTAATCTCACACACAGATTATGTGAATTCGAGAGGCGGCCGGGGCCCGTTCCGTGACCGCGAGATATTTCGCGAGACAGATATTCTCGTCGCGTGTAATAAACCACATAAACGTAGATCCACTCTGCAGAATCATCTGAAATCTAATGGAAGATCTACTCTCGAGGTACATTTGCTTGAAAACTCATTTCGTACCACCCCGCTTCGGGATAAATGGCCAAACGCTTCCCTGGAAAAAGTTCCGTTCCACGCTTTCGATGCATGTTTCATCCCACCTTGATTCCTCAGCTCGCACGCGGCTGCAGCGTAAACTTGTCGGGCGGTTGGTTTTACTGCGACAGTATCATTTCCCGCGGCCGATCGGGGGCCCAGTAATCTATTTATCGGTGCATGTGTGTACCCTCGGAGAGTGGCCCCTTTCATGCGCAATCGAGCAAGCCCGCCACCTTTTACGATACACGCGAGAGAGAGAGAGAGAGAGAGAGAGAGAGAGAGAGAGAGAGAGAGAGAGAGAGAGAGAGAGAGAGAGAGAGAAGGGGGGTTTCGAATATCCCCATCGGAGAGCAGCTTTTACCGGTCGTCTAAAACCTCCGACCTTCGGCGCGCGAGTCGTGTTCGCCGGTGCGATTACGAGCCAGCGCGGGGACAAGCGTTTCTGGGCGCCCGGAGTCGTCCCGTCGCGCGTCACAGCCAAGGATAACGGCGAGGAGGCACCAGTAATTCTAATAAAACGTGCACGCTTCGAGATGACGTTCCCACGCCGCGATAACGGCGACGAACCTTGAATGCACTGCACAATTGGAGCCACGAGCTGATGTTTACCGACTCGCGCGATCGTAATAACCTGGGGGCGTAAGCTAACACTGTAGGTAATGACGAACCGTCGGACCCGAATCTCCGAATTGTAACGTAACGTCGTAATCTCTCGCCCCGAATGGAAGTGGAGCCTTAAAGCCGTGCCGATTCCCTGGCTCTTCCAACGTGACGCGCTATTTCTACCAGAAAACCAAGACACTTTCTCTTAAATTGCTAGCTTCCGAAGATTGGAGCATTCCGGAGCTAATTCCCCGTGAAAGTCAATCATCTAATTTCGTCGGTAACGTTTCGCCCGATACCTGCGCGTGACTCTCTTCTCGGTGTGCTGGCTCTATCGGGGGCTGCTTAGGTGCGCGCCACGGGCAGGGCCAATTAGACGCGAACGCGATACAGTCTCTGAAATTATAGATAATCAGGGGATCGCTCGAACTTGTTTCCTGCCGGGCACACCACCTTCCACCAAAAAACTTGGGGACCTTTCTCGGTCTACCTCTCGGTGGAGATTGTATCTGGCGTTGTTAGGCCATTTAGAAAGCTGCGGCGGTGGAACGAAAGGCTTGGTTTCAGTTATTTAATTGATTATACAGTCTCGTTGGCCGAATGGTGGAAATAGTGTTGTTACCTCTGTGGGAATAAATTTCTCAGCAGATTAAAAAGGGATACAGTTATGTCTTCGTTATAGGATAATATCGATGGCTTAGTTGTGCACAATATTGTATGCCCACTTTTAGTGTGTTTTGGAAGAACAGTAAGAGAGAGTTTTGGGAAATTGCGAACGCGGGATAAATTGCTGTCCTCCTGCGATATTGTTACATTATGTAATTAGCTATATTTAGTATTAAGGAAACTGTCGCGACGGTAGGCTGTGCGCGCAACCGCGAAGCTAATGGTCGTGAAATGTTTTCGTATATTTTCTTATAATTTTACGCTCGAGTATTTTGAGTTTATACCTAGTGTATTAAACCTATACTACCAAAAAAAGCATAATTTTTTCGTAGTTCCGTAACTTAATTCTAAATAATGTATATATATACATGTTCGTATTTGTTTTATTTGAAACTTCTTAACTGTTCGTTTGGGGTAATTATGAACAGCAATTTATTACGGACGATGGCATTTACCATTTTCTCTTAACATTTCGAAGTTTTTATGTATCCAATACCCCGGAATTATATTAGAAAGAATATACGTGCATATTCGTTGAAAGATCTTGAGATACCCTTGAAAGAGGTTAAAGATTAAAGACTTTCCATCCGTCAGGCAGCAAATAAATATTCAGTCCCACGAACAACTAAAATTCGATCAAACAAGAAGAACGACTGTGTCAGACCCAGAGTGTGGAAAAAGCCAGTGGTTAGTAGAGATTAAGATCTTTAAGCAGCCGTTCGTATTTACCCCGCTAGATACGAGTAATTCTGGACAGAAAGAGTTTTGTCTTTCTTTAAAAAAATTAGTTGTTTATTATAGTATCTATAATTCTTTGTGGTGCCTTTGTAGATAAATAAGCAGAGTTCAATTATCTATGAAGTAAATCTGATTAGAGCCAATACTTTTGTTTCAATTTAACGTTTCCCTGAAGTGTTCGTAATCCCCCTACTCTCCCCTACACGAGATTTAGGGACATTCGGTGAAGAAAAAGTGTTATTTTTGACAAATTCATGAATTAGATATAAATGTGATTTTTATACAGCATAAAGAAACAGTCGCGGACTATTATGCCGTATTAATTCGAAAGGGCGTATCCAGATTTAATATTTAACCTTATCCGATTTACATATACATATAGCATACAAATTGGCATAGCACAGAATACTAAAAGTCATTTATCTCAGAGCCACCTTTTTTCCAGATACGTCCTTTCTAATTAACACGGCAGTCCTAGTTGCACATAAAAGCTCATATTTCAGAAAAAGTGGACATACAATATTTGTATACTAAGCCATCGATATGGGCATCCCTAAAGCCGGGGTTTCACCTGGAAGCTAAGCTAAGTTATGCTATGCTATGTCTGGTTGTGCTATAAACCATTAAACACATAGCACAGCTTAGCTTACCTTTTGGTGGAAACGATTCCATAAGGATGTATTAAAGCTAATTTTTTTAAAACTTAGCATAGCTTAGCTCTCAGGTGGGTTCCCGGCTTTAGTACCTTGGAATCCTCATCAGAACTTCAATTTCTGTACACCAGAAGTGGCCTTCAATCTCGATCAGTCTTTCCTCCTTTGATTATTCCCACCATTAATAGTCTTTATCGCACGAATGACAGATCGATCCCCGAGGGGTCTCAGCAGCCCACGTATATACATACATAATTACGTCGAGCGAAGTGTAGTAAACAGTGATATCAGTCGTCTGATGACCGTCACAGGGGCATACGAGTTGAGTTTCATCCAGGCTCGCAGAGATAATCACGGGCGCTCTATCCTGCGTCTCTTTTCATGCATACCTTGCGGTACGATCTCAATTAAATGAACTCGCTGGTATGCCCGAGGCATATAAAACTCCTCTGTACAGTTAAGGGTCAGTAGGTCGGCGTCGTATCAAATGAAATATACCGAATCCAGTCTGACCGAATTACACGAAGGACGCGAGTAGTCGCGTTAATAATGCATGCGGCATACATAGCGTATCACTGTATATCTTGTCAACTGCGCGTCCGATGCATCCGTGACCAGGGCGCGCACAGCTTTGCCTCCCTCATTTTTTCTCTCCCCCTCCCCAATTACGCTGTCTGGCGTGCGGTATTCGATTGCCTCGATCTGCCCGGTGGTATTGAATTCCGGCGACCAATCTATCACGGAGGGAATCGCGCCGGGTCGATACTCTTTTTCGAAAATAATCGAGCCCCCGATTGCCTCGTATCAAGCCTTCCGACATTCCCGCGAACTTCCAAATGACGGTTTCGTGGAAATTAAATTGCCCGGGGACGGGAACAAGAAAATGATAGACGACCCTGGAAGGGGTACGCTTTGATCATACTGATGGATTCAATTAACCCATCTCTGACCGATGTCACCGAAGCTGTCCAGGCGGAAGGATCACAGAATTCTCCCCATTTTCCAGACTATTGGTCGCTTTTAAATGCAATTTGTAGCCTCGGGTTTAAAGGCGATCTGTGATTCGATTCGCTGAGTTGTGTGGTGCCGCGTGGAAGGCGAGGGTCGGGGGAATTATGTAATGCGAATTCTCAGGCGGTCGGTTTTGAGTCGTGCCGGAGGAAAGTGGGGAATTCTTGTAGCGATTCATCTCTCTGTGCACGTAGGATTCCAGGCGCGAAACGAAAACAAGCGGGGATATTCATCTCCTGGAATATAAATTCCCCCTACTCGGGCCCGATGAGAACGAGGCGCAAAAACACGAGGCGCCTTTTAACTCGTGCCTAAGGCATTATCGCAGGCGCTCGGCGTATCGAGGAACCGGTTGCAATCGACGTCGCTGGTAGCCCGTTGACAGCCCACCTACTACGGGCAACGTGGTTCGCTCTTCATCCCCCATTATATACGATCGAATAGCGATAAACTTGATCGACAGATGCGACGATACCTTTCACTGTCACGGTCAAAACGTTTAACCCGTGGAGCTAGCTTTTCTAGTAACGGGGGGGGGGGGGGGGCTCGTGGGTGTCGGGGATAGTGAATCGATCAAAGTTTGCCCCTAAAAGTTGAAGTAGTAGTGCAACTAGAGGTTTAGAATTCTAGGGCACAGAAAAAGTAATTCTGAGACAAAGGTATTATAGAACAGTGGTGAGCAACCTTTGGTCCAAAGTGGGCTACACGTGGAAACCTACTACTCTACGCAGGCTGCAATATTAAATACATAAATATACTAATCAATGAATTTTAATTTATGGGCTGAAATTGTTTTATTTCTGACATTGATTTACAATAAAATGTTTCTTTTTTAAATTTGATTGACTATTTATTAGTAATATATACACAGTAATGTATACCCGCATATTCTAATATAAACAGGTATATGCACGTATATTTTTCTAAACAAATGAAATTAAATAACTGTTGAAACTTACTTAATG
Source organism: Andrena marginata (assembly GCA_963932335.1). NCBI lineage: Eukaryota > Metazoa > Arthropoda > Insecta > Hymenoptera > Andrenidae > Andrena > Andrena marginata. Next base: position 11,863,245 of record OZ010660.1, read on the forward strand.
AGATACTCGCTTCTGTTTCTCATAAACGAGCTTGTCAATATTAGGTGCGATATTCGAAACTGCTACTCTAATACAATTATATAATCGTTCATCAGCGAGTCGATTACGACGATGACTTTTTAAAATTTTCATTCTCGAGAATAGTTGCTCACACACAAATTATTATTATACAACCCTAGATGGGGATAATTTTATCATATTTTTTGGCGCAAAATTCATTCTGATATCTTTTACAGTTTAAAAGATATACGCAAATGTTCATGCAGGCCGCAGGTCAGTGGCTGGCGGGCCAAATGCGGCCCGTGGGTTGCGCATCACTGTTATATGTACATAGAAGAGGCAATTGAGGAACGTGCAGAGAGAGAACGGTGCAACTCCATTTTTCACCGTTTTAAGTTATTACGTGTAATATACAGTGAGTAACGAAAATATTCAGACACTTTTTTAAAATTAATCCAAACGACTTGAGCGTTTTTAAGAAGTTAGAAGGATTAGTGTGCTAAGTGACCCGTTTCGTCGTTTTGAAACAAAAATGCACTTAAGATATCACAAAAAAAGGTTTAAAAAAACGACCTTTACTATTTTTTTTTTGGGCTATTCCGACCAAGTGTATTTTTTCGAAACAACAAAACACGTCACTTAGCAAACTAATTCTTCTAGCTTCTCAAAAAACAAAAAAAATCCAGTCGTTTGGATTGATTTTGAAAAAGTTATGCGATTTTGAAAAGTGTCTGAATATTTTCGTTACTCACTGTATGTAAAATAATATTCTATAATGCTTGGTGCGCGTTTGATGCAAATCCGATAAGGAAGGAACGATTTGTTGCAAATAAATAAAACTAGAAAATTTTTTATTATTGAATATTTTTTCGCGAAAAATAGAAATAAAAACTTATCGACTCAATAACTACTACTTACTGTGTGAAAATATATATTTTTCAATTACTCCTCTCTTTTTAATGTTAAGTCAAAGCAATAATCGTATAAACGTTTTTTTTCTAATTTACTCAAACTTGGTAAATATGGAGCTGCACCCCTCTTGCTGCAAGGTTCTCAACTAAATGAAGCCAAAGGAGATCCAACAGAGAAATCGAATACTTCATCTCTGACACACTGAATTAAAAAGTCTCAGGTTTGAAGGTCTCCGGAGTGACGTGTCTGTTGTATCGATAGCAAGAATTATTGGAATTCAAAGTGTTCCATTCTGTTCCCTCGGTGTGCAGATATTATGAAAAGCAGTGATCACTTTCCTGCATAAACTCTGATATTTTAATCGTTTAATTTGCCATAGCTATGTTACCTTTCACAGCCAAAATCTCTTTCCTGCTTCTATGCAAAAGCAAACGGGGCTAGGGGGAGGGATTTTATTGTCAGTCATTCAGCGTGCCCAACCGACCATCGCCGGTTCTAGCGTTTCGCGTAGAGCGAACAATGAGATATCTACCGGCATCGAACCCTTTTTCTCGTGGCCGTTCGATCGGTGGTGGAACAATACCGGTTTCTGTGGAAACTACGCGCCAGAACGGAAACGTTTCGTCAGCTATGTCCACTAGAACGACCGGAGCCGAGGCCGCGTCGTGAAATTTTCCGTCTGAAACTGCTGCGCCGCTCGAAACAGCTCTATCAGAGGCATCACCTTTCACGGCTGAAAAAGCGAGCTGGAAAGAGTTGGGTGAAAACAGCCCACGCTCTTTTCTTCCCGAAGTCACATTCCACTGGCTATATAGAACTGAAAATAATTAGGGGAACGCGTTTCTGAGCGGGTCAGGAGAGTGAATCGAACGCGCACGGAGATGAAAGATTGCATACTTTAGTCAGACTAGCACGCTGCGAGCGGATGATTAACGCGCACTAATTTTAACGAGGCCTTGGAATTCGTAAATTTAATTTCTCCCGTGAAACTGATCCGGATTGTACCCCAGAATCGTTCGAAATGGAAAATAAAACACAGGCGCTCTTTTATCCCTTTGAAAGTGACGCTTTTGTTCGGCCTTTTACGCAACAGGATAAAGAGGGGCCCCACTTCTTTGCGACCTTTAATCTCTTTCACTCGGCAAAGTGGATTAGGTGCAGGAGCTTCGCGATTGTCAATGTACTTCCAAAATTAGTCACCTATGTTTTAAGAATTCTAAGCACACTTAATGATTTTTTGAAGATTACATGTTTTTTAAAATTTAACTGGGTCTTTCAATGCTTCGAATTTTTCAGGCATATCTTTTTGAGTATTCGAAGCATCTGAATGTTCCAAAGATTCTGTATAAGCCACGCGCGTGTTCAGAGCTTTGTATTGACTCTGACGATCAGATAGAAATTCTTAAACGAAGAGGAAGGGGCGAGCACAGTGGGCCAGATAGCGTTATAAAATAAGTGTATTATCACGTAAACGGATACGCCACGGACCCGTTACGGTAACTTGTATTGAAGATACGTACCGGGTGCACCTTAAGCTAACTGGTGCATTCACCGTTTACCTGGGCCCAACGATTCCGCGACATAACACTTACATCGGTACGAAAATAAATCTCAGCGAGCCGAATTAATCGTTAATCTCTCCCAAATGCTAAGAATCGGGGGGCACGCGACTCGATTCGTAGAGAAATAGGACAGAGGATGACTCTTCGTACATTTCTCGTATCAAAGTAACTTTGTTACACAGTTTCGAGTAGGGTATCCTTTTCGGCGAAGTCGAGCTGCGTTTCAGCGATAAGCTACGCCGAAATCCATCGTTAAGGGAATGAGATCCCTCTTCCGCGTCGGGGATTCAATGATATCAAATGTATTCGACCGTGAATACGATATATAGAAGTGACCCTCGCGCGTTCCCGCGTATTTACAAGTTGTTTCATTTCTCCTCGGCATTAACCGAAGCGAAAACACGGGGCAGGAGCGCGAGGCGGAGCGCGCGCGAGATCCAGTTATGCTCGGGCTGTGTTAAAGACACGCTCTGTAAGCAAGAAACATAATCACAAAGAGAGCCAGGGGTACTACTGTTACAAAAGTAAAGGTCGCTGGAACACGGCACAACTGAAATATTACATAACGCGTCGGCACTTATCCTCGAACAGGATCCAGGAGCATTTCAATGGGAAAGAGCGCGGCGCGAGTTGGATCTTTCGGCGAACTGTGTGGCTTAAAAAATGAATAAACAATTGGTGTTTACACTTTGGGCGGCGAAGGTATCACGAAACAGACATTCTAATTCTAAGACGTTTGTTTTCAAAGTAAACATTCTGGTAATCTTGGATAATACTTTCGATGTACGTAAATATTCTAGAGAACATCGACGCGAGAAGATTTCTCAGCGTGTTTCCGCGCCGACGTTGGTGAAAGTGTGTTTCCATTAAGGATGAATTTCAGTAACAAACTTAGACAGAAGTTAATGAATTTCCAAGATATTCATCAATTGTCCGAAATTCTTGTGACAATTTAGTTCAGTGCTTGATCTTTCTGGACACAAGATTTCAAAAACTTTGGCCTAGTATTTCAATCTTAATTTTGCAGTTATATTTCTCAATATTGCATTTTCCCATAATAATACACGTTAAATTAAAAGTTAAATAATTTAAAAACTACGGTATCAATGTTTCTAAAATTTTGCGGGAGATTTTACTATTGCAGAAATATTCATCCCTCTAACTTTCAAAGATTTTCGCTTATTTCTACTGTTATTGACGTTCATCCTTAACTGTATTTCCAAGGCGAGACGCAAAAGGCAAGGTGTGAAGCTGTTGATAGTTCTTCTCGCCTGGGTAGCAGAGCCTGTCTCGGGTTACATCTGTGAATTGCCTAGCACGTGTTGCAACGACAATCTCGTTAGAGTTCGGCCTCTCCGTTTACCGAGTTTCGACCCTTGAGGTGTTACGACGCGAAGACTTGCGCGCCGGGCATGGTCGGGCGGGGCCATTATCTGACAAAGTGGCTCCTCGCAAATTGCAGATGTCTTGGCCGAGGGTTCATCTTGCTCTGGGGCTGTTGGGCGCCCTCCTGGTCCTCACCGCCGCGGACAACGGCGTGCACATTCTGTTCAAGAACCACCAATTGGTCACCTCGACTACTCTCAACTGGCTGCCGCGCGCGCACTATGATCACTCCAGGGACATAGTCATCGGCGGCTTCGATATGGAAGAAACGGAAGGTGGGTTCGACTTGGATGGGCGTAAGCTCTGTCCCTTTGGGAAATCACATCTGCCGCATTCTGGGCGGGGAGGCTTAACCAGTGGAAGCGTGATGGGGCCGGGGTGTACCGAAAGATGCCAATAATAGAAACTGCGAAAGTCTCATTTTTCTAATCGGTCGACCGAGTCGTAATTCCTAAAGAACACAACTTACATCTGGGATCCTCTAGCACCTTAGCTACAGGAACCTAAATCACCAATCTATAAATTCAAGGCTTCAGATTTTCCATGTAAGAATCCCCTTTCATTCGACTTTGATACCATCTCCGTTGATGTCTTAGCACTATCTTAAATAGATTAAATTTCAGCCTATAACTTTCAGAATATATTTTTGAAATATTTTAGAAGCCATTTGTGAATTTTTCTTTCCGATTCTTCGGTCGATTTAGAGTCTGCTACCCGTAAGAGACAAAGAGTTGGAGACCGAATCCTCCTTCCCACCCACGAAGCAGAGGCTCGTCTCCTCCCCAGCCCGACGAAAGCACGAAAATCCACTTGTTCCGTTCCTCCGACCCCCAGACGCGTACCCCTCCCCCTGTTTCGCGCCGGCGATTGTCAACGATGCATTTTCCAGACAACTCGTACAACAACCAGGCGGAGAAGTCCGAGAGACAGAAGCCCCTGTACGTATGCAGAGTGCTGCACACCACCGTCTGGGTGGCTGGCACTCAAAAAGGTGACGAGCAACGGTGCACGGTGACGATCCACGGGAGCGTGCAGTCGTACGACAAATACGAGCTGCTGGAGAACGTGGACAATGCGGCCCGCGTCAACTGGCAGCACTGGGACAAATACAAGCCGACTCCCATCGGAGCGGTAGCCACGGAGAACATGTTCATCGCGCGACACGCCGCTCACGGCGACAAAGGCTCGCCGGGTGCGACGCCTAGGTACACCTATTATATCGGCACGCTGAATTCGGACAATCTGGGGAGCATCAGCTATGTGAAAGACGTAAGTAATTGCTCGGGCGCCAGCGGATGGGAAACCGTGCTTAAGTTAGCCGAGGGATTAATGGTGGGCGAGCTTTTACCCGTGCGAGGTGCATGGAGATTAACCGCAGACTCGCGGGGCGAGGTGGGAAACGCCCATTAGGGTTTTTTTTTCATATCTGATTGGATATGACAATTGAGCCTGGTTACGTAGAAAGCTACCAACCCTCGACATGACAAAAAATTAGTTAAACGTTGTATAGACCCCATAACTTTGTGATCTTTGCAAAAAAATCACCAACCTATAGAACAGTTACAGAAAATTAAAATAATATTAATTATAGACTATTAAATAACCCATTAGGAAACGTAAAACAGTAACAAGAAATAAAACATACCCAATAGAAATAAAGCTACTTCTCTTAACGATTAAAATCTTCAAACTGAACTTACCCAGTTTCAGATCATTGGGGTTGGTAGCAGTGGCGGATTTAAGAAAAAAGCGACAGGTGGCAAACGTTTTGAAGGGCCCATTTCTTCGGGAAAATGAAGAGGTAGTTTACTAAAAACGGGACAAGTGTAGTAGTACGAAAAGAATGTACTGTTTGGATATCTCTACCTAATCATAATTTTCTTTGGAGATGGGGCCCTGGAGGGCCTTCTGGACAGGGGCCCAGGCGGCACCTGCTCATCAGCCGCCCTGTTAAATCCGCCACTGGTTGTGTTTGCCTTTCTGCATAACTAGGCCCAATTCTCTGCTTGTCTATTGGATACTACTATTATATAGTAGAGATGTAATGTCAGGTTGCTATAGAAGTTGCGATCAACGGAATACATTGGGGATGTAAACTGGGAATCTTATTGCTTCAGGGTTGCGCGTGAAACATGTTATTTCTGCACTAGGATGGCACCGAAGGAACCGCAAAGTCGGGTGACGTTCTCGTGGAGACGGAGCCGATATACTACAATCTGACGAGGGTTAAATTAAACTGGTCTAAAAAGCGCGTGATCAAGCATACATCCCGTAGGCTGGGCAACGCGACGATTGCTAATAATGGGCCGGAAGCTGCGAACATGGCACAGGCGTTCGGTTACTCGTACAAGTACTCGGTGTACTGGGGGCAAGGGCATGCCATCTTGAAGGGCCTAAACACGACAATCACGCTGATCAACGGCACCACCCTGCCGAAAGTCATGTGGGGTACGATGGAGACGAACAATCGCACAGACGTGTACACGTGAGTATAAAGCCAGGACTGCGACTCAGAGGGAACTTAACTATCGGGCTTTTCTTTCTCACCGTTTTCAATTCCATCCCCGTGAACAGGGTGGAGATATTCCTGGAGCCTGGCACAGGGATAAATGTTACTCTGTGGGGTAATCACACGGACATGGAGGTGCCCTATTCCGGAACTTTAATCTCCCACTACGAGGACGTCGAGACCAAGTCCCGGGCGATCAGCGGCATACGCAGAGAGGAGACTATGTTCGATGTGAAACCGGATTTCGGGCCTATCTACTTCCTTAGTAATCATAGCTTAGTTCCTACCACCACTGTACCGCCCACCACGGAAGCCAGCACCACTGCGGTCCCGCAGGAGGTGATCAAAGACACCCACGAGCAGGACACCGACGGCGAGGATCACGACGAGAATATGATAATACCGCCGAAGAAGTCCGACATGTCTAACATGCAGAGCGACGACGGCGGACCGCTGTCGCTGAAGAACAAGGTAGAGGTCTCGCATTCGGGGACATGTTTACACAGATTAAACATGATACTTATACCTCTATTAATCATGATCGTCCATAGAATCACGTGAAAATATACGATTCAGAAGTTCTAAATCCTAAGTTGCATAGTAATATATTCGTAGAACAGTATCGATTGAGAGATAACGGCAGAAAAGAAAAAAATGAAAATGAAAAAGACAGACGAAAAATGAAATGAAAAATGTTGCTGTAATTTCGTACATAGCGATTATGGCACGAAATAAAGCTCCTTGGTTAAATTGCTAACTGTCAGGCCGAGGTATCGGCGCTGACATATGCTTGCCTTTCGAAAAAAAACTTGATATTTAATATATATATATATATATGTATACATAAAAAAAAATATATATATATATACACATTTAGGATAGCGAAGAAATACCTTAATAATGAGCTAGTCTCATGACAATGTTAAGTACAAGCGATTGCAGCCAATGCGGATGTTAACACGATGATTGTTAACATTGCCCTTTATTGTTGAATAACTGGATGTAACTATGACATTCCGTCTTTACTAATAATCCCGCTGTGAATCGACTTTCCAGCTAAACTACTTTTATGCCTTCGCAAAGTAAAAATTCTAGATATCTTCTAGGAGGCTTGGAAAAAGCTTGGGAGCGAGGATCTTCTTTGAGAGTCGTGTTCAAGGGGAGTTATAATTACTACAGGTATTATATCTCGGGCAACTAGCTTGTAATGAAACGATTAAAATGGAAACGAGAAGCGAGGGATAAAGATGCGCGAGTTAATGCAGCTATGATATATTTTTGAGATTGCAGTATAATTTTAGAAAAATTGTAAGATTTATAAAGGTGTAGCAATTAAGAGTATGTAGAGTACAGGTGGATGGGTACGGAGTATTTTTTCAAAACTATTTTAATATCGTTTACGTGACTGAATGTAAATTTTTCATAAGATTTACCCAGGTAGTAATAATAGCGGAGGAGCGAAGCTGTGCAATCTCAAGAAGGTAGCCGATACTTGCCGATGCGAAGGATTCCGAATAAAATAGAACGAGGGGTGGAATCAGTGGAGCGTTGATTTCTGTAACATTTTCTGTAACTTTCGTCTCGAATTCGATACAGACTATATACAGTATCTTGTGTACCCATCTGTCTCCTATGTAAAGTGATAGGGCTTGGAGAATTCCTAGATGATTATTATTAACGGAAATTGTGCCGACGGGAGGAACGCAGTATCTTAATTTGTATAGATATGTTAATACTTTGTAAGATACGTTTCTTTGATAAGCAAAAGAGAAATATGGACTTATTTAATTTCCAGGTTTAATTTAACTGTCTTTAGTTGAACACATAAGGGAGAAAGTAATATTTTCGATATTTTTACTTGATATTGGTATGTATATAACATTTCTACATTCTTGCTAGGTGTAATCGTTCTAAACTTATTTAACCAATTACAGTTTATCCCGATACTCGTAAACACACATTACGTATAATTATCGTATTTTACTGTATTGTAGTGTCAATAGAAGTAACGCCTGAACATTCGTTTCGAACGCGAACAGATGCCCATAGGTTTTTCACAAGCATTTATCGAAGTAAGCCTAATCACAGCCTGGTGATATTCAGTAAAGTTTTACATAGATGTAAAGGAATGCAACATATTCTGTTGAATAATTCGTTAATTATCATAGAAAGCAATAATTTGTTGCGAGATTGGGACATGCGAGTTTTTAGAGTACTGTGCGTTCAAACGCAACAGGAGAGAGAGAGAGAGAGAGAGAGAGAGAGAGAGAGAGAGATGCAAGATATTATAATGTTTAATATTGTGAGCAATATTTTCTCACTGTGAATAAAGTAACGTAATGGACGTGGCCCAAAGTAATCGAATAGCACGTTGTCAGGATACAATTAACGAAAGAAATGACAGAACAATCTATATTTGGAAGAAAAGAATTACTGCTTATTTTTTAGTTGCTTCTTCAAATGTCTGTACGCCTTTCAGAAGATATTAATAAAAACTGCAATGTGAACAACTGAATTTAGCAAATGCCGACGACTGTCCTTAGTTTCTACAACTGTCTGCATTCAACAGACATATTATCTGTTAATTATGCTGTACATTATCATGTAAATATAAATGCTATATACACATGTAAAAATGTTTTCAACCTTCAATAATTTATGAACGCACCCATGACGTGGGACTTTTTATGTTAAACGACGCGCACCACATTATTGTGTCATCTTTTCCTTCTTTTTTTTTTTTTAATAAAATTTCTTGATCGCATCCCTCACACATGTGTAAGAAACAAATGCTAAACTTTGCAACGATCAAAAAACAACTTCTTTATCACAGTAGAGTTAGAAAAATAATGGAACACTGTTATTTTTCCATCAATCTCACCTTTAATGCAAAAGGGGAATATACTATTGAGAATACAATAGAGTAAAATAATAAGGCGTTCTCTAAATGCATAGGAAATGTAGTAAATGCATATTTACCGTAGACAGTAAATGTACATTTACAGATACAAAAGGCTAACTTACCAAGAACGCCATACTGTTGCGGAGTAAGTCGTATGTCACCATCCGGACCGCCTGGAACGGAGGATATAAGCGACGCCCGATCGCTTATGTGGCTCCTACTGCTGGCCTCGCTCTTCCTGGCCCATGATACTTGTGACAATGCATCTACACAAACGAGTGAAGACATTACACGTCGGATCATCTATTTCGCTCTAAATACTATTTCGAATTATCGTGCTTCGAGCCTTGACAAATTACCAAAGTTAGAACTCTTTGCGTTTGTGAATCTCTGCTTCAAGTCCCTGTGCGGTCTTCTTGAAGGAGGGAGGGGATGCCTTCTGCGTCTCTTTAAAAACTGCGCTAAGCCTCCCAGCAGTAGCGATCCGCCAGTGAGGCAGATAATGAAAATCTAGAAGAGAGAGCGTGGAGTATTAAACAATCGTCCATCACTGACTTGGAGCAAGTACCACGCATAGTTTGCACGAACTGCTTCTCGGTTTACGAATAGAATTGTCATAGATCGAAGAAACTTGTGGTATCACTTTAGAATATTATGTAATATTGGAATTATCGGATGTAAATACATTCTATTCTAACCTCCGAAAGAAATACTTGCTTTTTGTGTTCTGGATAAGTGTATGGACGGCAGTGTATTTATGTAACGTTTGTAGAACGCGCCCAAAAACTGCCGCGCGTTAAAAACGGACATAGTAAATATCTTTATTAGAAATAATACAAACGGGATTCGTCGCACGTTCCTCGCCGACAAACGAACATTAGTTTTGAAAGGAACACTGAGATGTTATATACAGGATTTCTTGCCGCGGCAAATATTCAAATGTTCAAACTATGTTTCGCTGCTAGCTTCACGGGGGGTCGAGGATCACGAGGGCTGAGCCTGTCGCACATTTATTAGTTCACCGTTAAAATATTATTATTTGTCCATGGTCGTCTGAGTTACAGCGTAAAGCACAACTGACACAACAGAATCAACAAATTTTCATATCTATTGCAGTGCACTTGAAATTTCCATTTAAAAGCTGATAAACCAATAGATTACTTGAGCTCCGAAGACCTCTGGTTTCTACTTTCCACAGTTTGCTATGTACAAAGTAGAATATAGTAATGGACGATAGCATTATCTCGATTAGAGTAGCGGAATTTATAGCTGTATTTTATTTTCTTCTGTTATTAATCCGAGACCAAAGGTAGTAGCAAAATATCATTCTTTATTATCAGTAACAGTTGCAACGCTTCTAGAAAGTATTTAAGAACTGCAAAAATACACACTTTCGCCTTATAAAGTATTAATCTATTTCACACAATATCGCCGGCATGTTGCAAATAAGTCTTCATTCCTTGTCGTCCCATTCACAAAAATCGAAATCGTCCTCGCCGAACGCCAGTAGCTCTTTGAATTCCTCAGCCATTGCTGAAGAACTGCTTTCTGGCAATACGTCTTGCACTCCATTTTCATTACTTTGTACTATCGTTTCATCAGTCTCTTGTTTACTGCGTGTAAACGAGTCCAGTGTCTTCTGTCTCGCGTCTAACGCTTGTTTCGCAATACTTATATCTTTAAGAGAAAAATCTTGATCGAGCCCAGCTTCGTTCAAGACGCTCATTTTCTTCTGAATCAAAGGCCACAAGTAGTCGTCCGCTGTATGCTTCGCCACTAGGTACTGAATAACAACATTGCCGTTTTGGCCGATCCTATGAACTCTGTCCTCGGCTTGACACAACACCTACAATCATTTCATGAATATAGTTGAGAGTCAAAGAATTATCATTTTAAACTGTAATGTACAGCATTAGTACCCCAGGATTCCAAAACAGCTCTGCAAATATTACGAGTTGCGCGGCCGTTAGTGTAATTCCCACGTTTGCCGCTGTGATAGATAGAACTGCTGCCACACAGTCGTCGTAGTTTTGGAACTGATCAACTAGATCCTTTCTACGCTCGGGATTTGTTTTTCCATCGATTCTGATGTGTCTGAAACGTATAAACGGGTTGTGGATAAACAGCATAGTTTCCAGTTATGGACACCATATGTAGGAAAAATAGAATTACTTTATATTCTCGGATAATGCGGTTGCGCAAATGGCATCTAGGACATTAGCATGGTGGGCAAATACAAGACACTTTTGTCTCGTTTTAAATATTTTGGAAACATAATCACTGGAACATTATTAATTTCAATTAATTTCTATTAGCCAACTGATGACAATTTGCAATTTTAAATTGAAACGTGGCATACCATACAGCCTTCTGCTTCGCTGAACCAGACTGATTGTAATATTGAAAAAGAGTATTATGCCTTTCTGTACCATTTAAAGTTTTTCGTTTCAATGTCTCAGATATCTCTATCATTTCTTTTGTACCTGCTTTTATTAAGCCTGGATCCAATATAATGACTTCTCTGAAATTTAAAAGATAGAGAAATATTGATACTTAGGTGGATTAAAATAAGAAGTCGGTATACGTATTCTTATCGCCTACCTCCTTTTTGATGGTAATTCGTTCAGTACATCGCTTTTTAATCTCCGAATTACACAAGTACGCTTTAGTAACAATTGCAATTCCTGCATATTCGACGACCCTTGAAAATTCCATCCATACAAAGTTTTCTCTCCTGCACAGTATCGAACACCATAATCCTGAAATCTGTGTAAAAATGATTTTTAAACACTTCGCGTTTACATACATATATTATACTCTATAAGCATTTTACGTTACCCCATAAACTTTGGAATTATAAGATTTATCTGAGAATATAACTCTATGGGTCTCGATAAAACTGGCGTTCCGGAAAGTAAAATAACGTGGCATGCTTGCGAAGCTATGCGGTGTGCAGCCTTATATCTCGCAGTTTTTTCGCTCTTTACATTATGGGACTCATCCTTTAAATAAATTCAATTAGTTTACTAAAACATGCCATTTAAAGCAACGAGAAATTTTATTCAAAAGTGATAAATTGTATTATGATACGTACCAGAATGACAAAACCAAAAGTTCGACGTTCAAACACGTCTATAGCTCGTGCTAAGAGATCATAGGATGTGATAACAATCTTGCCGTCATCGATAATGTCTTTGCCATTTGTAAAATGATTAACGTAATGTGCAGGCACGGATGGCAAGAATTTGTATATTGCATCTGACCATTGGTATCTAAATTAATAAAATAAATTTATACATCCATTTGCAACTATTATCACAGCAAGAAGTATGCAGTTTTTACTAAACCTGACTGAGGATTGTACAACGATAAGGAGAGGCCAATCGTTTTTGAAGTAATGCGCGATGCCTAAAGCTTGAATAGTTTTCCCTAAACCCATATCATCGGCAATCATGCAACGACCATTCTTAGATATTCCATAGCTAAAAGGGCAAAGATATATGTGTTTTGAACTACGAACAGATGATTTAAAAATGGCTAAACAAATGAATGAACAATGGAATTCACCATATTCCCTTGCGTTGAAAGGGCATTAAATTTTCCACTAACTTAGGATCAATATTTAAGAAATCAGTATTTGTAACAGCATTGTTCGTGGTATCATTTTTCCTAAATATCTAAAAAAAGACACTTCTGGATATTAAAATTTATCAATAATGACTTCTGGTCACATTGAATTATAATACCTGAAGAACTTTTATTGGCAACCCTGCTACTTGTATATCAGCCTTGAAATTTATAAGCTTCTCCATTAAATTTTCATAATCTTTTAAATGGAAATTCCATGTTTTAGTTTTCATATCTGAAAGAAGAAAAATAACATGTATATTATCATCATTACTGAATGCTTGCCAACATTAAATGTTAACACTTTACCGTAAGATTTGCTTGGAATCGTTTTTAATGTTTCAATAAGAGGAGCGAAATATGATGACGTTTCCAAGGCGAATCTTTCGTCGCTTATCATGTAACATTTGCCTGTTACACGTGACTTCTGCCCGAAGAAGCTTGTTGCCTCGATGGGATTGAAACGTTCTGTTTGCTTATTGAATTTTGTGTTACTTTTGAAGGAATTATTTCCAGACTTTGACTTATGCTCATTATAATTATTTCCTCTGTACCCAAAGGATTTAGTTGCGTTATACGGCTTATTTTCATTAGATGAAATACTACTATTTGCAGAAGCATTGAGAACATTGCTTTCAATCTTCGGGTAGTTGGATGAGCTTTGTTGTACGTGAGCTTGTTGCTTACGTCGCACAGCGGACAGGCGCTTCTGCTCTATTTCTTCTCTAGAATAACTCATGCCTGCAACCGAGAAAAGCAGAATGTAGAAACATATAGCGATGCCCTCTAAAATATACATCTTACTGTAGTAATTACAAACCTGATTTATATAAATGCTAGCTTTTCACAAAGTACTATAGACCTGATATAATATTAAGAATGGAAGATAATAGTGACAATTTTTCCATCGCCTACAGTTTCTTCTTAGATAATTCAAATTATTTTATGCGAAGTAGTAGACAGGAGAATTGCAATAAAACCTGTATGTAAGTAGTAGCACTACCCATTTCTCAAAGACGAAGTATACAAAGATAATTTGAAAATCAACTTTGGGTCACGTTGTGAGGAAGTATCACAACACAACACTTGCAAACACCTGCATGAACTTGTAAACACCATTGAGCTGTTACGCTATCGCTTGAACGTAGCTGGGGAAATGTATATAATCGATAGGTAAATCAGGAGCGAAGTTTGAAAGTAGATGTTTGCGTATGATTAAGAAGTATTATAAAGGATGAGCAATGCGGGTGGCATTCGTGGGAAGGATCTTGAGCAGAGCTCGAAAGCAGGAAGAGGATACCTATTAACGGACCCCGAAACGAATCGCGAGTTTCTTCTAAGTCACGTAATCTCTTGAGAAGGCCTTGTCCTTTGTTAGTCTTTAGGAGTGTTGATTGAATCCAGAAGTGTTGGCGACGCTAAGGCAGTCATAGATTTCCTTCAAGGGTTGTTTACTCGATCCTCGTAGCCGAGCCAACTTTCTCTTCCCACGTGTGCACCCCGCTGTGTAACGGAAAAGCGCGCTTCCACCGAGTTTCCACCACCACCCGAAGACGGAGGGAAAGATGGACGTCGATTCGCGGGGGCGGACGGACATCCGCGGGACAGCCTACCCTTTGAATCCGGCTCATCCCTCATCCTGATTGGCTAAAGGTCTGGGAGGACGCGCAGAGATGGAAGGGGCACCACGTTCGAGGAGGGAAGGAGCAACGACGGAGGACACCGAGAAGGCAGAACGATTTTGACGCTTGAATGTACAAGTCTTGTTCTCACATAAAAAAGCAATTGTTTTTTTATTATTAAGAATATACATACAAGTTTTACCAGAACAAATAGCTTCACTTTATTCATAACACCCGTGCACTCTGACGAGCAGAGCGGTTTAGCGCTCCACGGGCACCAACCCGCGTTCGTAACGGAATCTCCCCGCGGAAATACGTAACAGAGCTATACTATATAGCTAAATGATAAACACAACCACAGCCGACTCTACTATTAGCCGTGCTGAAAGCAAAATAGCAACACCGCGGGAGTCCGGTTTCGACATAGGATATATATCTATATATATAGATATATATCCCTATATATATAGATATATCCCTATGTCGAAACCGGACTCCCACAGTGTTGCCATTTTGGCTTCAGCATGGCTAGTAGTAGAGTCGGCTGTGACACAACGGTTTAATATCAGGGGTGTGCACTTTCCATATATTTCTGTTAGCAAAATCAGCACCCTCTGGTGGATTGTGCCGCCCACTAAATCACGAAAAGCGCCAAAATGGAATCCTGGAATTATGGTACATTCAGGGTTTTGTTCCAATTCACGAATTATGCGCATAGACCGCAGCGCAGACACTGTGCGCATGAACCACGTTCCGTTTCCAGCAGCGCATGAACCGCACTAACGAAACGGAACGGGTTTCGATGCGTCTGATACTCGTGAGGTTACGCGGGAATGTTCAAACTTACTTACAAATAGCTATGCAGTTGGATGGATTACGGTTAATTTAATTCGAGACTTTTGGACGGTGGTCGAAGCACGCTTTCTAACTACATCGGTTACTTCGTCCTAAGGATCGGGGACCGACTCCTAACGAAATTTGATGGCTTTATTGCTGGATTTTCTCAACCCGAGTTTTTCTATGCTTATCGAACAGCGATAATTATTGAAAGCGAAGAACATATTTTATGAGTTTTACAGGACGAATTGCTGCTTACCCAGCGTAATTTGGTAAACAGATGTGTAAAGGAAAAATGAAGTTATTTATTATCCGCGTCCGGGGTAAATTCAAGGTTTTGAAGGCTATTGAATAGAACCGCAGGCTCTCGTACGTCTTCTGGTTTAGAGTATAGCTGTAAAGTTAGCATTATAAGAGCACGTTCGAAAAACTTAGCAGTAAAAGCCTTTAAGAAATAAAAATGCGCGCTACGTATTTGCTTCCTTCCTCATCTTTCGGTTCGAACCTGCCTAAAACCTTCTAGGGATGTGTTGTTCGCTTCGAAATTGAGTCCGTTACGTTGGTTGCAATTCATACAGCGAGTGCAGAGAGTACCAATTTCGTAGAATTCTCTAGAATCCTTCAACTTCTAGCTCATAATGCGTGCAGCAAGTGCAGAAAATAAAAGCATGGGCAGTCAACGCGCATATTACGCGCATGCGTATTGTCGCTTCACGTGTGTTTCTGTATTCTATTTTTTTTATACCTATGAATTGATAGTTTGAAGTGTCTAGTTTTTATTAGTATGACCGAGAAAGCATAAATTTACGTTATAACAAAGTTGGAAGCAATAACACAAAAATGTTCATTTGACTGGAATTACAGAATTAACGTGGGGTAATTCCGGCCATGATTAATTAATAATTAATTTATTAAAACACATTTTAAAACTTTAAATACTTTTGTTTATTTTTGTTATCCAAAATATAATTATAGACATTTCAATTGGAAGCTAAATCGCACGTAGATATGTAAGCAGAAAATAGACAATTTTCGCTGAGCAGAAATAGACATTTTATACTTCATATTAAATTGAGTCTTATTATTAGGTTAAAATGTTTTTAAAAATACTTCTTGTTTATTTTATATGTAAAGGGAAGGTTAAATATTACGTCTAATAAGTTTTTTTGTCAATTGTTGCATAAATAAATAATAAAAATCGATTTTTACGATAGCAAAACTCTTACATGATTAGAAATAGGGACATTGACCTTATACCCGATTCCATAAAGCTATACCGTTGCGGCGTAAGAATAATATTTTGGAATGATGTTAAGTTATAAAAAATTGACAAATGTAGCGTAAAAGAACGAAATATCCAATAAACATTTATTGTCATGTAGCATATCTACAAGTTATATGTTCTGTCCTTTCGAGGAGGAGACCACATAATTTCGACGCGCGTTACGAAGAGTAGCACGTTTCATTTTTTTCTTACGGATAACTGCATGTAGAAAAAATGAAACGTGCTACTTTTCGTAACGTGCGTCGATTTGGTGAATGTTTTTCAAAGCGTACGTAAAGAGACAAATACGCATGCACGCATGAACTGCACGCTTCATGCGCTAGAGGTGGCAGAATTCTAGGGAATCGTATACGCCACCAACGCAATTGTTACGTATTTTAGCGGTGATTTTAAGAACAGAACGCGGGTTGGTGCCCGTGGAGCGCTGAACCGCTCTGCTCGTCAGAGTGCGCGGGTGTTATAAATAAAATGAAACTTTATTCTGGTAAAACTTGTAAATATATTCTTAATAAATTTTAAGCTGTAGCTTTTTGTGAGAACAAGTCTGGTACAGTTAAGCGTCAAGATCGTTCTAACTTCTCGGTGTCCTCCGTCGTTGCTCCTTCCTTCCTCGAACGTGGTCCCCCTTCCATCCCTGCGCGTCCTCCCAGTCCTTTAGCCAATCAGGATGAGGGATGAGCCGGATTCAAAGGGTAGGCTGTCCCGTGGATGTCCGTCCGCCCCCGCGAATCGACGTCCATCTTTTCCTCCGTCTTCGGGTGGTGGTGGAAACTCAGTGGAAGCGCGCTTTTCCGTTACACAGCGGGGTGCACACGTGGGAAGAGAAAGTTGGCTCGGCTACGAGGATCAAGTAAACAACCCTTGAATGGAAATTTATGACTGCCTTAGCGTCGCCAACACTTCTGGACTCAATCAACACTCCTAAAGACTAACAAAGGACAAGGCCTTCTCAAGAGATTACGTGACTTAGAAGAAACTCGCGATTCGTTTCGGGGTCTGTTAATAGGTATCCTCTTCCTGCTTTCGAGCTCTGCTCAAGATCCTTCCCACGAATGCCACCCGCATTTCTCTCTCTTTATAATACTTCTTAATCATACGCAAACATCTACTTTCAAACTTCGCTCCTGATTTACCTATCGATGATATACATTTCCCCAGCTACGTTCAAGCGATAGCGTAACACAATCAATGCACGCATAGACTGAAACCATGAAGTAAGAGTAAGGAGACTCATCTCTATATCCCAAACAGAAAAAAAGTGGTCATGAAAAATGTTCCGTATAACGGGATGTTCGCCAAATGGAAGAACTTGGACTTTGTCGTCGCCATCTTGCATATTAGTCTCATAATATACGTTATGTGCAGTGTGGTACAGTATGTTCTTTCTAACCAAGCAGGCAAACAAAAATGATGATAGTGAACGAGAAAAAATAAAAGAAAAAAGAAAAAGTTCAAAATTAGTTACAATAAATGAGCCACATATTACAAATGTGAATCCTCAAGTTAATGAAATAAATGCAGTTGAAACTGTTATACAAATGAAACTAAAGAGAAAAAGGATACCGGCTAAAAAGACTAAAAGCAAGTAAAAACAACTTGGTTATTATTTCATATTGTTTATATTTTGTTGTACTTATTAAAAATATTCATTTTATAAAATAAAAAATATAATTTTACTTTTTGATACAATATATGTCGTCTTCATTTCAATTTCTGCCTTTATATAATAATGTTACGTTTTCGCGTTGGCATAATATAAGTTTAATGTGTAATAACAGAACGTGAACATTAACAAGGATAATAGTAATTAAATAACAGTAATTAATCAGGTAGAGGTGTTCGGGACTACGTCTGCTCGCAATGGCGTCTGTATCTCAAGTGACAGCTTGACAGGCGATCGATCAGATCGCCTTCTTCTCGCTGTCCCTTGTCTTCGTCGCGAGCACCAGCGGGCCATGGATTCCATCCATAGGGTGCTCGCAACACTGCTCCCCCCTCTCGAGAAGCGGTCGTCCCGACCGCTGTAGCTTCTCCGCTGTCTGCAGCCGTACCCTGGTTCGAAAGAGTGGACTAAGTGCTGTGTGGCCTCTTCCGACCGTCGCCTCGGCATTCGCCTTCACGCCCAAGGGAAAACCACCCAAAAACCTTGGGCAAGGCGTGGGTACGTGGTTCCCCGTGTCTCTACCCTCCACTTGCGTCTTCGAACTTGCGCACTTCTTTCTTGGACTTCATCTTCTGTGATGGCGCATCCTCTTCCTGGGTAGAGACGGGTACGGGGTCTTGTCATCTCAGGGTCGGGGTTCGCGTGTCTGTCCTGGATTTTGGGGTTTCTGGATGCAGCTTCAAAATTTCTTCTTGTTCGACGACGACATCCCCTGCGTGGGTCCCCGGGCTGTCCGGTCTTGGGATCTGGCCGTCTCCACGTCCTGCGTCTGGATCGCTGTCCCGCTCGCTAAGTTCGCCTGCTGTTGCTGTCGCTCCGGTTTCCCTTGCAGAAATACAAAGCGCTTTAGGGTTCGGTCGTGTCTGTAAAGAAACCGTTGGGGCCGCCCGAGCCGGAAAGCCAACGAGGAAGGCCGAGCACGCGAGCAGGGAATTGCAGCTAGTCACAAGTATGCAAGCGGCCCAGCCCCCACGGCAGGCGCCGGACTCGTCCACCCTGATGATGATTTTCTTCTAATCTCCTCCAGCCCTTGGCTTCGTGATGGCCCCATTCCTCTTCTTGGCTTCTGGTGTTGTCTCAGGGGACCGTCCTGTGCGTCCGGTTAGCGCTCCCGTTTCCGCGACATCCCCTCCAGCCGATCCAAGCAGCGCTTGTCCGTCTGGTGATTGGGGATGCCATTTCCCTCCTGCTGTCCACCCTCTCTCCTTCTTTTTCCTGGGTACCCTGCGAGATCCTCCATCCCGGCCGTGCCAGGGGCTCGCAGGGTCTCCTCCAGGGGGCTAGCGGGGCGCTTTCACGTATGTCCGCACCCCGCTGCGGACTGCCACGCTATTGTGGCACATTCGGGGAATTCGGGAGCGCGTATCCCGACCGCGGTGGTAGTCCCCCGACACCTTGTCCCTCGTCGTGGGGTATCGTGTGCCTGTAACAAACTCAAGAGCGGGGGCCGGGCTACGAAGGCAACCTCCGTAGCCCAGTCCACCTGATTAGCTTAGACTAATCTTCTTTCTTGAGTCTTCCGAGTCCTCGCGTCCTTCCATCTTGAGATTCTGAGTGTTGGTGCTTGACTCTTCACTCTTCTAGGAACCGTCCTTCGTATTTCGCTAGGCGTCGAACATGGACCACCTTGCACTTCTTCCGGGGTGTACGCTGGATCCTGTAGACGACGTCGTTGATCTTGTTCACCACTGTGTAGGGTCCTTCCCAGTCGTTCTGCAGTTTTGGGCACTTCCCTTTCACTCTTCGTGGTTGGAATAACCACACTCGTTCCCCGGGCTGGAACTCCACCGTGTTGATGCGCTTGTCGTACCACGACTTCATTTTCGAACTGTAGATGTCCAGACGGCGTCGAACGAATTCGTGGATCTTCTTCATTTTTCCTCGGATCCATTCGGAGTATCCTCGTTCAACGTCCTCGTCGTCTTCCACCTCTGGGGGTAGTCCTCTCCATAATTGTAGAGGTAAACGCAGTTCCTGGCCATATAGGATCATCGCTGGCGTTAGTTGTGTAGCTTCATGTCGTGCTGACCTGTATGCGAGGAGGAACATGGGAATCCATTCGTCCCAATCTCGTTGATGTTCTGAAACAAACATTGCAAGATATTGGAGCAATGTTCTGTTCAAACGTTCTACTAGACCGTCGGATTGAGGATGCAGAGGAGTTGTTCGTGTTTTCCTGATTCCTAGCAGTTTCAGCAATTCCTTGAACACGGAGGATTCGAAGTTCCTTCCTTGGTCCGTGTGTATCTCTAACGGTACACCATGACGACACACTACGTTGTGCAAAAGAGCTCTTGCCACTGTGACAGCTCGCTGGTCTGGCATCGCGATTACTTCCGGC
Source organism: Andrena marginata (assembly GCA_963932335.1). Classification (NCBI taxonomy): domain Eukaryota; kingdom Metazoa; phylum Arthropoda; class Insecta; order Hymenoptera; family Andrenidae; genus Andrena; species Andrena marginata. The sequence goes on from OZ010660.1 coordinate 11,883,891, forward strand.
CACCGGGTAAAGTAGTCCGCCACGACCAGCATAAACCTGTTGCCGGCCTGAGACCTCGGGAGCGGACCCACAACGTCCAGGGCAAGTCTCTCGAACGGAGCTCCCACGTTGTATACTCTCAGGTTCCCTGCTCCCCTTTGACGTGGTCCCTTCTTTGCCGCACAGGTGTCACACCGCCGGCACCACTCTTGAACGTCCTGTCGACACGTAGACCAGAAGAACTGTTGGCGGATCTTTGCCAAGGTCTTGTTTACTCCGAAGTGTCCAGCTGCTGGCGCATCATGGAACTCCTTCAGGACTCCTGCAACCTTTTCGTGCGGTACCACCAAAAGCCACGAGGTCGTTGTACCATCGTGGGACTCCCATTTCCTGAAAAGTAAACCTTCGTGAACTTCCAGCGAGTCCCAGATTGACCAGTAATATTTCATTTGCGGGGAGAAACGAGCAACATCTTGCCAATCGGGCTTCTCCCCTTCTCCTTTCTTTTTAAGGATGAAGCCGATCGTTTCATCCTTCTCTTGACTTCGTTTCCACTCGTTCTTGTCTTCTTCACAAAATATCCTGTGAATCTTCTTCGTGGTCTGTACTTCTCCTTCTGCTTCTTTCTTCTCCAGTCGATTGCAGTTCTTACAATTTTCTTCGATACACGGTCTTCTGGAGAGTCCATCGGCGTTTCCGTGGGCTTTTCCTTCCCTGTGACGAATTTCGAAGTCGTATTCTTGTAGTCGTTCGATCCAACGGGCTACCTGTCCTTCAGGGTGTTTGAAGGTCAGCAGCCAACGAAGCGCTGCATGATCTGTCCTTATTAGAAATCTTCGTCCGTAGAGGTAGTGATGGAAGTGTTCGATGGATTTCACTACTTTTCCTGTCCTTCGTGTTCCTGTGAGAGGACGCCGCCTATGGCGAAATTAGAGGCGTCCGTGTCCAGGATGAAGTCCTTGTTTATCACTGGGTATGCTAGTATCGGGGTTTCGGTTAATTTCTTCTTCAGCTCTTCGAAAACTCTTTGGCATTCGTCGGTCCATTGGTAGTCTTGTTTGGTCTCGGTGAGGCGATGCAGGGGTTTGGCGATCCTGGAGAAATCCTTTACAAATTTTCGGTAGTACGTGCATAATCCTAGGAAACTTCTTAATTCCGTGATGTTCTTTGGCTGTGGCCATTCCGAAATGGCTTTAATTTTCTCCGGATCTGTCTTAACTCCACTCTCTGTTACGATATGGCCCAGATATTTTACTTCTCGGCAGAAGAAAGAGCATTTCTTGGGGCTCATCAATAGTTTAGCTTCACGTAAACGAGAAAACACTGACCGTAGGCGTTCGAGCTCCTGTTCAAAGTCATTCCCGTAGATGATTATATCGTCCAAGTAGACCAAGCAGATTTTCCAGGTCAGACCTTGAAGCACGTTTTCCATCAGTCGCTCGAATGTGGCAGGGGCGTTGCAGAGTCCAAAGGGCATCACTTTGAACTGCCACAGTCCCGTTCCCACAGAAAACGCAGTTTTCTCTCGATCTTCTTCATCCATAGAGATCTGCCAATATCCGCTCTGCAGATCCACGGTTGAGAACCAGGAAGATCCAGTGAGGGCGTCCAGGGTATCCTCTATACGAGGTAGAGGGTACGAATCCTTTTTGGTAACCTCATTCAGACGACGGAAATCCACGCAGAACCGTATACTTCCATCCTTCTTCTTCACGAGGACGATCGGGGAAGACCACGGGCTCTGCGATTCCTCGATCACGCCCTGAGCTAACATCTTCCTGAGTAACTCTTCTACTTCTGCTCGACGGTGTAGAGGCAACCTCCGTGGTGCCTGCTTTATGGGCTGGCAGTCTCCGGTGTCAACTGTGTGTTTCACCCGGTCGCAGTTCCCAATCTGACTCGAATCCGTGGCGAAAACGTCCTGAAATTCGTACAATAATTCAGCAAATAGTTTCTTTTGTCCTTCTGACAAACCTGATGAGCAACGTGTGTACAGCTCTTCTAAATGCTGTGGGACGACCGTTTCCCCTTCTTCTTCTGATTTCTTCTTCTCGGCAATTGGCTCACCAAAGCGTATCTCCGTTTTGCCGGGAAGGCACAGCACATTCCGGGAAAGGTCGATGTTGCAACGGTGTTTCCTCAGAAACGTCGCTCCCAAGATGCATTTTTCCACCATTTCCACGACGTAGAAGTCTTCTACACTCGACAGCTCTCTAACGTTGACTTCCATGCTCGTTTTACCGAACACTTTCATTTTCTCTCCCGTAGTGGAGCGAATGTCGGTTTCTGTCTTTTGGAAGTCTTTCCTCGGGCACAATTCTTTTTCCAGAAGGTTGATCGGAGAACCTGTATCTAGGATAAGTTTACACGATTTTCCGTTAATTTTTCCACATACGTAAATCTCGTCGGCCGGATTCCCCTGACGCTCAGTCGCCTCCTGCATCGCCACACTCTTGACGACCGGGGGACTGTTCTTTACGGTCCGGCGTCTCCCCCTTACGCCGTCCTCTTCCCGTTTCCCTCGGGTTTCTTCGTAGGAGCGGCTCTTGGCTGGTCGTTCTTGGCCTTGAAACAATCCTTTTGTAGATGGCCCAACTTTCCGCAGAGCCAGCACTTCGGTGTTTTTTCGGTGCATTTTGGGTCCTCCGTTCGTTCCTCGGGTTTTGCAAATCTCCGCTGCTTCGCCGGGCACCTTTCAAAATTGTTGGAGGATTTAGCTTTCCGTTTTTCCGCGTATCGTTCTCGCGATTCGGCCGTGGGGTGGCGAGACATCGTCTCGACGGCCTCGATCTCGAGAGCTCTGGTCACGGCGGCTCTTAAAGACGTAAACCCGCCGAGTCGCAGTTCCCGCTGCATAACCGAGCTCGACAATGCCGTTACGAATTGGGACGCGGCTAACTTGTCGCGGGTTTCCACCGGGCATTCGGCGAAAGCGGACCGTGCTAATCGCTCTATTTTTGTGGCGAGCGAGGAGATGCTCTCATCTCTTCGCTGTCTATGGCTTTGGAAGAGTACATAGTTCAAATTCGACAGGTTTTTCGCCCCGTAGCGGAATTCCAGCGCGGAAACCAATTCTGCGAAGTTCTCGCATTGAGCTGCGGAGAGCGTCGTAAGGACGCTCCTTGCCGTGCCCCCGAGGGCAGCAATCAAGGCTGTAGCCTTTTTTTGGTCATTCCAACCATTCGCGCGCGCGATCGTGTCAAATTGTACCCTGTACTCTTCCCACGAATTATTCCCATCAAAAATTGTCGGTTTCACCGCGTACCCCAAGCTGAGTACGTGTGGTTCCGACACGGGGGTAGCGACGGGCGCACCGACGGGCGTGGGGATATGCGTCGGCGGAACACTATTTACAAGTGCATTCTCCCCACTCCGAAGGCTCGCGCTGCCACTAACCGAACTATGGCTGTTATGAAACGAAGCGGTTACGACCTGAATTCGTTCCTCCACGTTCGATAGGCGCGCCTCTAAGGCCGCCTGTGTTCGCTGGATCTCTGTGTCTCTCTCTACCCTGCGACGGTCTTCCCTCTGCCAGCGGGCTTCGTCCTCCCTCCTCTGTTCCCTCATCTGGCCCACGATGCTTAACTGCAGGGAGGTGAAGAGTTCCTGGATAGAGGCATCCCCCGTCGCTGTAGGAGAAGGGTTCGTGGAGGCCGCGGATGCGCGAGTGGGCACCCCACTTCGAGTGGGCATCCCACTTCTGACACCAATGTTACGTTTTCGCGTTGGCATAATATAAGTTTAATGTGTAATAACAGAACGTGAACATTAACAAGGATAATAGTAATTAAATAACAGTAATTAATCAGGTAGAGGTGTTCGGGACTACGTCTGCTCGCAATGGCGTCTGTATCTCAAGTGACAGCTTGACAGGCGATCGATCAGATCGCCTTCTTCTCGCTGTCCCTTGTCTTCGTCGCGAGCACCAGTGGGCCATGGATTCCATCCATAGGGTGCTCGCAACAATAATACAACAATTCATATACTGCATTCAATTGAAGGGCGCTCGTAGACTTTTTTCAGGAGGGGGCAACTTTGGGGTAACAGTGATGAAAAATATAGTAATGAAAAACTAGTAGCCCGCTTGCTTTTTTGAACTCATTTAATTAAAAATTAAAAAGAAATTTAAAAATATAGACTTTTAGTATGAACTTAATAAAGATCAATTTAAAAAAAAAACGGTTTATAAAGCCAGGGAGCTTTTGCACCCCCCTCCAGTCATCCATGATCCAATTATATAATAAAAATCCACACATTTATATACACACTCAAATATATATACATAATTCATAATTGATTAGCCTGATATCTCATATGGTACTGTTTATATCGCATAAATAACAATAAGATTTTAAAATATTATATGAATTAAAGTATCAAAATATCTATTACATATTACAATCAAATTTAAACTGCCCTCGCTTAATAAATATCTCATGATTTTTAGAATTCATCAAGAATTTTTAAAAATTCATTTAATTCCTCGATATTAACGGTTACAAGAAATTTTGAAAAAGGATGAATTTTATCATCTATATAAATATTAACCTGTCCATTTTGCAAAAAAGCAATTCTTTTTCTTACACTATAATCACTTTCTACTTTTTGAAAAGCAAAAAAACATTTCATTTCCTTTTGAATAACTCCATTCGGCAGAAGGAAGTGTACACAACTTTAAATTTTCTTGCAAGTATTTAAAATTATCGTGTCCCATAATTTTTAGTTACTGATTTTTTTGGGGGTTACTTAGTTCTTTTGTAACTCTGCGATACACAAAAAAATATATATTATTATACCTTTCAATATTGTTACTTTTTCTCTGCAACAATGTATATATTCATTTCCATTTTAATTTTGTTGAATATTGATTATATGCCTCTATAGATATGCATTCAAAAATATTTTTTTCCAGTGTTCTTCTCTCTGTAATATATTTAATTATATTAACTTTAATTAATGTAAACGTAGTTGTTACTATAAAATTTATTTCTTTTAAATTTACTTTATATATATATACACGTTTTCTTTTACTTATATAATGATTTTTTTACTTGCACTGTAGGTTACGAAATTTTTTCTTTTAAAAAATTATATTATCACTTTCCTTTCACTTTTTCAAATTCACACGTCCTACTGTAACTAAGCAATAGTAGTATTTATTGCACCATCCGTACAGTATTTTATGTTTTTCGGATATGTGTGTATGCACATCTCCTGTAATGTAACCATGTATTCCTAACCTTTTTGTCTCATCACCTGTCATTTACAATTTCAAGATGGCGACGACAAAGTCCAAGTTATTCCATTTGGCGAACATCACGCTATACGGAACATTTTTTGTGACCACTTTCAATCTAGGCAGATGAGTCTCCTTACTCTTACTTCATGACTGAAACGGAACGGTTTTCTCTGCAGTCTATGCGCATAATGCGTGAATTGGAACACAGCCTATATCGCCTCTTTGCTTCGATGACGAATGCAAACTAGACGTAGACCCTTGACCAATCACGAGTTTCGGCACTATGGCGCAGCCAATCCGAGCGTAGCCATTATACCACATTTGGTGATCCTCTACCGTGGTCAGTGGTGGGCAGTGGTGGGTAAAGACACGAATTTTCTATTTTATACACGACATGTGTCTTAAATGTCGTAAATGTCGTAAACGTCGCAAATGACGTAAATGTATCGTAAATGTCGTATATCTGAAATAAAAACAACTATCCTATAATACATTTTTCGTATAGTTTATGAAGAAGTGCCAATTTATTAATAATTATAATTTTGATGAAAAAAATTAAATTAAATTAAGTTACATTGACGAAAAATGGATATTGAAAGGTTAGTAAAAGAAATGCATTGGGAAACCAAGAATTTCGATACGCCAACTATGGACAGAAAATTGAACTACTGAGAGTGGATCAAAATCCGGCGAAGTCCATATGATTATTGTACATTTATTTCTAATTACTTTACCTTTCACGATTTACTTTTTATTATTTATTATCTATACAAGTACAAAACAATAATTAACACCACGCTTTTAAATACTTTTTTGGGGTTAGGAAAGTGGCGATTATCATAGTTTTCGACGTAACCGACGTATTCTACAGTATTCTATAGTATTCGCATGCAACCAACAAGTGAGTCAGAAAGAACTATATTTCTCCAACACTTTAATTGTTGAAACCTTAAAATAATGAATATTTCTATTTACGACATTTGCGACAAATGACATGTATAAAATGGACTTAAAAACGGCATATTATACATACATTTGCGACGCGTCGTAAATGCATTTACGACGCGGCGTAAAATACCGACCCACCACTGGTGGTGGGCAGTGGTGGGTAAAGACACGAATTTTCTATTTTATACACGACACGTGTCTTAAATGTCGTAAATGTCGTAAATGTGTCATAAATGTCGTATATCTGGAATGAACATAACTAACCTATTAAACATTTTTCGTATAGGTTATGAAGAAGTGCCAATTTATTAATAATTATAATTCTGATTAAAAAAATTAAATTAAATTAAGTTACACTGACGAAAAATGGATATTGAAAGGTTAGTAAAAGAAATGCATTGGGAAACCAAGAATTTTGATACGCCAACTAGTGACAGAAAATTGAACTACTGAGAGTCGATCGAAATCCGGCGAAGGCCATATGATTATCAGTGTTTAAATAGACATGTTGTGAAAAACAAGTGTTTTTGTTTGAACACTAAACTTTGACTTCTTCGGTTAATAAATAATTGTTCGTAATGTTTGGTGGAATCCGGACCTATTTTCAATAGTTTGCCAACTTACCACCAGAGGGCTGAAATGTAAGCGACGTCTCTACTAAGTTTCCCAATATAGAATAATAAATATAATTTGTTTAAATTAAAAATTATGTTAATAAAAAGAAATTTGATACTAATTTAACAATTTCATTTGTTCTGAAACAGATATTTTTATTTACATAATTTTCAATTTAAATAAATTTTATTTATTATCGTACATTTATTTCTAATTACTTTACCTTTCACGATTCATTTTTTATTATTTATTATCTAAACAAGTACAAAACAATAATTTACACCACGCTTTTGAATACTTTTTTGGGGTTAGGAAAGTGGCGATTATACGTAGTTTTCGACGTAACCGACGTATTCTACAGTATTCTATAGTATTCGCATGCAACCAACAAGTGAGTCAGAAAGAACTATATTTTTCCAACATTTTAATTGTTGAAACCTTAAAATAATGAATATTTCTATTTACGACATTTGCGATAAGTGACACGTATGAAATGGACTTAAAAACGACATATTATACATACATTTGCGACATGTCGTAAATGCATTTGCGACGCGGCGTACATACAATACCGACCCACCAGTGACCGTGGTACATCTACCAGGTATGTAAATATGAAACCGGAATTTTTATACAGAAAATACACGTTTATTGTATGAAAATGATACAAAATATTTTATTCGAAGTATTGCCCATAGGTAGCTACACATTTTTCCCATCTCTCTGACAAGTTGTGGATGCCACGCCAAAGAAACTGTTCCTCTTTTGAGGCAAACCAGTCATCGAGCCATTTTCATACATTTTTGTAAGATGTAAAGAGTTGCTCAGCAAGTGCGTGTCCGATCGATGCAAATAAGTAATAATCGAATGGAGCTAAGTCTGGTGAGTAAGCCGCATGCGAAAGTATTTCTCAACTAAATGCGTCAATCATTTCCTTGGCCGTTTTAGCTCTGTGTGATGGTGTATTATCATGAAGCAAAATCACTTTATGTTCCCTTTTTTAATGTTCCGGTCGTTTTTCACGCAAAGCTTGATTCAAATCGATCATTTGTTGTCGGTAGCGTTCAGCATTAACGGTTTCGCCAGGTTTTAGTAGCTCATAATAGATCACACCCTTCTGATCCCACCAAACACAGAGCATTCTCTTCCGTCCATAGCGATTTGGCCTTGCAGTCGATGGTGATGGTTCGCCTGGTGGTACCCATGATCTTTTACGCTTAGGATTCTCAAAATATATCCACTTCTCATCGCCAATCACAATTCGATGGAGAAATGACTTTCGTTTGTACATGGCGAGCAGCATTTCGCAAGTGGTTTTTCGGTTTTCCTGCTGTCTTTCATTTAGTTCATGTAGAACCCATTTTCCTATCTTCTGGATCTTTCTCATGGCTTTCAAACGTATGGAGACGGCTTCTCGTGTTACATTTAATTGATCCGCGAGTTGTTGTTGCGTTTGAGCGTCATCCTCATCCAACAATGCTTGCAATTCGCTGGCTTGAAACTTTTTCGGTGGTCTTCCACGTTCTTCGTTTCTCACGTCAAAATCGCCACTTTTGAATTTTTTAAACCACTCAAAGCACTGTGATTTACTAAGAGCATGCTCACCGTAAGCTTCGACGATCATTTTATGCGATTCTGCAGCAGTTTTCTTCAAATGGTAACAGAAAATCAATGCTGTCCGCAAATCGTAGTTTTCAGGCACAAAATTCGACATGTTCAACGCTATTAAAAACTATGCTGTTGTATGAAACTTGTATGGTTGCGAGTTGAAAATCTTTATCAGATTTCAAAACAAGAGAATGGCGTCAATGACGCGGTTTGACGGTAACTACATTGACAGCTAGCGCCACGTATGGGCAAATTCCGGTTTCATATTTACAGACCTGGTACGTACCTACATACCTTTTGTTCAAAGTGGTATCCGTTCGGTTTGAAGATGTGCGCTCGAAGAATATTCCAAGTAATTTCAAACATCAATATCCAGACAAACCATCTCGACGTACTCGAAAGGTAAACGTAATTATGGAATTGAATAATTTATAATTATCTACGTCACGCAACTCGAGGTTCACATTATCTGCAAGACAGAAAAGTATGGTTATGCTGGAAGTGCGAATATTTGGCGTCTTGTTTAGTAGATTATAATTTAACACATGTTTTCTTATAAATGTTAATGTTCGCAGGAGCATGCATGATCGCCTAGACTGTGTACTGTGTGGAGATGTAGCTGAAGTAAGTATCGCATGTATCCTATTTATTCTTACGTTACATTTAATTTTATACTAATATTGTGTTTGTTTTCAGCGCTAACACAACAGGAAACATGATGCTGCTACACAAAAAAAAGTTGAAAATATTGAATGAAATTTTCTGATATCGGCCCTACAATGTACACTAAGGGACAGAATCGGCTTCCCTTCGGAAATTTGGCAACGCTGCATGCCGGGTCCCCCTGTGTCGAAGAACCACTGAGTTATGCCTAGTGACAATGGTGACAATTTTACAAGTTATTATTTAATTTGCTAAAATGAATTTTGCTTGATAAAACATTACACGTAAGAGGATGATGGGCTCGATTCCTCATCTATTTGGCAAAGAAGTAGCATGTATCGAAGGTAGAAAGTTTTTAGTCTGCCAAGCCGAAGTCTAGGTAAACGCACGAAATCCCCATATCGGTGTTCCAGCCTGGGAAGGCATAGGAAGGCGTTCTGTCCGCCGCCACCCCAAGGTAGCCGCTGTCCGCATAAGACCCTCTCACTTGCACATAAAGCCCTGTCCTTGTTTAGCACCATCCCTGTCTGCCGCATGCTCTCCGTCACTCCTGTGCACCGAATTGGCGCTAAGAGGCTAGTTATTTCTTACGAAGGAGCAATATTGATGGTCCTCAATATCGGTAGCTTATTTTCACTCTTGATAGTTATCGGTATTGAAAATCGCGGGTTGATGTCCGTGCAATTCTGATCGCATTCCTTAAGAACTGCTGCTAAAGCTGATAAAGCGAGAAACGAACACTCGGAATCAACAACAATGGGTACTGGACAAATTATTGAAGGGTTGAGAACGTCAGACACCAAACGGCTCTTTTCAGGGCCACAATCAAATCAAACAGAGGAATAACTCGGTTCGCTTTAAAGAACATTTTAAGATAAAACGGCTCTTTTCAGAGCCACAATCAAATCAAACAGAGGAATAACTCGGTTCGCTTTAAAGAACATTTTAAGATAAAACGACTCTTTTCAGAGCCATACTCACTCGTTGAAGAAAAAGAATTAAATATCAAACCTATTCGACGATCAATATTGCTCCTTCGTAAGAAATAACTAGCCTCTTAGCGCCCATTCGCTGCACAGGAGTGACGGAGAGCATGCGGTAGACAGGGATGGTGCTAAACAAGGACAGGGCTTTATGTGCAAGTGAGAGGGTCTTATGCGGACAGCGGCTACCTTGGGGTGGCGGCGGACAGAACGCCTTCCCTTGCCTTCCCAGGCTGGAACACCGATATGGGAATTTCGTGCGTTTACCTAGACTTCGGCTTGGCAGACTAAAAACTTTCTACCTTCGATACATGCTACTTCTTTGCCAAATAGATGAGGAATCGAGCCCAACATCCTCTTACGTGTAATGTTTTATCAAGCAAAATTCATTTTAGCAAATTAAATAATAACTTGTAAAATTGCCACCATTGTCACTAGGCATAACTCAGTGGTTCTTCGACACAGGGGGACCCGACATGCAACGTTGCCAAATTTCCGAAGGGAAGCCGATTCTGTCCCTTAGTGTACCAGTAGTTACAGGACGTGGATTTGTAATTGTAAATGTTAGAAGTCCCTCTTTGGATTTATATGCGCTACTTATATTATTTTGTCAAAATTATAATCACCGATCCTGTACATTATTAAAGAATAACTTTTTTAAATAAGTAGAATTAATTATTTAATAAACGGCAGAGTCTGCTTGATAGTTATGTAGGGGTAGGGATACACCTGTAGGGACGGACGTGTGACGTTACGCGTAGGGAATTGTTTGCCAATTCTGACCCTCAGATAGTGCTGTTATACGTGTCAGTATAGGCATTCCGTAGCGGGGTGTGTAATACCTCTAGCTCCATCAGAGGGTCACGCGGTTGGAGAGTTTCTCGTCGGTGATCGTGGACCTTCCAGTTAGTATATATACGAGTTCCGTCTCAGTCCTGATACCCAGCGTATCTAAGGCAGAGTCCCGCCAGGTAGTGTGGGGAGGCGCGGGGTTAGAGCGTCGTGGGAAGATTGGTCGCGGGACCGTTCTAGAAGCACAAAAAAGCACAGTATTATCAAAGTGTAAAACACAATACAGTAGTAATTGTTTAACGCATGATAGCGTCAGAAAATAGTGATACATTTACAAATTCGCTGAGGCCGCCCCCCCCCCCCTGATCACAGAAACCTCAAAACCCCCATGCGGTCAAATAGGAGGTGTTATAGAAATGACAAATTCCGACAATAATCAACTCGTGGAGTTCATAAAGCAAAGAAAGAACATCGGTTCCACAAATGTGGACATACAAACACAGCTGGAAAAGAAAAGTACCTACCTGCGGGCCAAGAACAAAATAAAAAAGGTAAATCTTATACCCAACTAAATAAGGTTGGTAGAGGAAGCCTATGGCCAAACAGTAGGTATAATAAGAGGCGTCACTCGACAAGGACAGAAGAAGCTAGGGAAATCAATAGACAACCAATTTAAATGCCCATTCGGCAATGATCGGTAAACTTCGACAATAATCAGCCAACTGCGGTAAGGTACATTTAGTCGATTTGAATATCCCGCTCGAATAGACAACCAATTTAAATGCCAAGGTCAAGCAAGGACTTCAAAGGTTCCGCCCGGAGTGACGCCTCTTATTATACCTACTCTTTGCTATGGCTGAAAACAAAATTTATTTATTATCGGCCAAAATGAAGCCAAAAGGAGGAACGACATCAAAAACAAGCAAGAATAAACATAACATAGCAAACGAGGCAACGCATAAGGAACTGCTGAGCACAATAAATGACCTGAATAGAACTATCCTAGACCTGTCAGCACAGCTAGAGGAGGAAAGAGCTAAAAATAGGGCAAGAAGACCAAACATAGAAAAGCAACCAGAAGTCGATAAACATGGAGAAGAAAGGGACGCAGGAACAAGTGAGCATGTTCGCACCATAAACCAAAGGGTAGAGCCAATCGAAGGAAAGAAGGAAGATGCAACGCACAAAAGACCACGTCAGAACCAACCAACTCCTTACCATCAGGGGACAGAGGGGTCCAGCAACGAAGACAACAGGGACACATTAACCAGACAGAGTCAGGATATGGACTGGGAAGTTCAACGAAATCAGTGGTTCGAACAAGCAAATAGTCAAAGTGAAGACGAGATCCTTTAAGAAATTCCAAACATATTGACAAAGACAAATATGGTCCAGCCGCCCATCATAAACATTGTACAAACATCACAACAGGTATCCTATACAGGGTCATCGTTTAATCCTGCAAGCTGCGCGCGCGCGAACTTGTAAAATGGCAACACCGCCTCACGGACGCATTCCACTACAACCATGCACCGGCCCGGCGTTCGGAGAGCTGCTAGCGACCGCTGGATAGCAGTGATGCCCGAGCTTCGAGAATTTTGGGCTGGTCTTTTTCAAATTAACGTTGCAAAGAACTATTCAGAATTTTTCAGCCCGGGTTGAAAAATTTGGGGCCTCTTTCGTATAACTTTTGAACTATAAGAGATATCGGAATGCAATTTGCGCTGCAAAATGAGGAAAAATTATTCCCTTTTAATGATGGATAATTAAACATATTTTACGTTTACTTACTTTTTCTTTTAGCAATTTTTTAATCATAATTGTTTAAAAAGCTTTTGGAAACTGTTTATTTGATAATGTATTTAATGCTGTTTTTAAAATTCGGGGTGTTGATAAACAATAGGCTAGTTGTTTCTGTATCATTACTTTTATAAATTGAGATATTAAATTTTTATTCAATTGTGTGTTAGTTCTGCAGACCTCAAAATTTATTGTTCTGGTTTTCTTTTTTATGATTTTATCCTTAATGCGGTGCATACCTAGATCAGACGTAAGGGGTAACTAATAGGACGTGTCTTTGATTGTAGCGGGGTTTGAATTTTTTTTCTAGAATTTTTGTGTTTGAATGTTTTAGCTAGTCAACACCACGCCTATACCGGCTTCCGTTAATGCCATTTTTTGGAACGATGTGCCATTATTGTGGCTTTTACAAGCAGGTGGCGGAAAATCTCGCCATACAAGGGTATAGCGCCGCGGTCAACACTGTTGTTACGTATGTGGAATCTTCCTATACGCCGCTCTCAGCCGTTTTTCGAGCTCGCGTCTACGAAGGGAAAACGCCCTAAAATCCTTTTGCTTATCACACACCACTAAGGGGAGTCATGATCTTAGCCAGGTGGATCTCGACCATGGCAACGGGAGTGGCACGACGACGACGACCATACGGACTTCCTTATATGGAGATTTCTAATGAATCCCCACTCATTTTTGGACTATATAAACCCTTTGATTTCAACCCTCGTGGGTTAAAAGCTATAGAGTCACGCGTAGAGTAACGTCGTGTCACGCTCGTACAGAGTTGGTTATATTCAGTAAGATCGGGCTAAAGTCCCTGTCAGAATCATAGTTAACCTCATAGGATCCGCGAGTCCGGTTTATATTCTATTTGGCAGTTTGAAATAGCCACTCGTACGCCCCGCATCGTCAGTGCGTCAACACCGTGCAACTAGTGGTAACTTACACCCATTATTTAATTAACTAATCGCGACAGTTACATTTGTACAATAACTATAATTATTGAATATACGAATGGTGTTCACGTGTAAATCGAGTAGATTCGTTAAACCCATCTCTTACCCAGCGATCCTTATAATATTAGTAGCACTCACCCACTGATACAACTTTACCGCTCGAGTTGTATCAAATATTAATTAAGAGTTACGAGGCATTACTAACATTTCCCGCGACTCCCCGATTTCGCATCAGGTTCGTTCGCAACCTTTCATCCAAAACAAGGAATCTTTTCCAACCCAGTGGCTACCCGATTTTGCATCAGGTTCGTCCACGAAACCTCACCTTCCTGCGGCTCCCTGATTTCGCATCAGGTTCGTCCGCGTGTGATTCCATTCCTAGAGGCTCCCTGATTTCGCATCAGGTTCGTCCTCACCGTCAATAATCCTACCGGCTCCCTGATTTCGCATCAGGTTCGTCCGCGCCCCTAACTAACAAACTCATAAACCGTAGTCTTTGGGAAATACCCTTCTCGCCGGCCTCTCGCGTTGCCGCAGCTCCGGCTCGTAACACTGTCGTAGTTAAAATTTTTGAAATTGGGACGGGTACAAGATTAGTTGACATTATTTAAACCTCATTACTGTAATCTGGGGTGCGAGTGGCAAACCGATCATAAAAGCGGAGCGCGTCGCTCGATTACCTGGGCCGGGAAATTCCCAATACCTAGCTCTTTGCGACGCTAAAATTTTCGAAGCTCGGGCATCACTCTTGTCCAGCGGCGGCTGGCAGCTCTTCGCTGGGCCGGTGCATGGTTGTAGTGGAATTCGTCCGTGAGGCGGTGTTGCCATTTTACAAGTTCGCGCGTGCACGGGTTGCAGGATTAAACGATGACCCTGTAGATTACTTAAAGAGTCATTAGGTTTAAGGGGGTAGACACGGGTAATGCAGCGCGCTGTATACCGACACAATCTGGCCCGAAACATGGGTTCGGGATTTTTCGTTTTTCGTCCTTTTATGAGCATATTTTGGGCTGGGCGAGGTCTCATTCGAAAGAGGAAGGTTCAACGCGGAGCGCTCTGCTCATGGTTCAACGAAATTGTGTTAATATGTAATAATATGAGTGTCCAAAGTAGAGCAAAAGTCGACAAAATACACCAGCAGAATCTAAGCATTGTTAGGTCACTAAAAGAGATTTGTGACTCAAACGGTGAGCAGAGCGGGCTGTACTGAACCTTCCTCTTTCGAATGAGACCTCACCCAGCCCAAAATATGCTCATATAAGGACGAAAAACGAAAAATCGTGACTGCATTCCCAAATACGAATTCCGCCATATTGGCGATAATACAGAGCAAGTCACGGGACAAATTTAGTCGAGCTAGTGGATACGAGATGGTGCCTACTCGGGAGGACTGCCAACGTGGAATCATAGCAAAACTGAGGCGTTAGCTGGATACACGAGCCACAGTAAAAGCGTGATGCAGTCAATGTATGCATTTTCGGACGATTGTAGGTTAGGTTATATGCATTTTAGGCATACATTGATTAGGAACTGCTGGGAATGAATACATTTACTAAAGCTTTTACCGTAACGCGTACATCACTTGAAATCGCTGTCGTATTTATGTTATAGTAATTGAGACAGTTAGAGCAACAACGGAATAACCTGCAAATAAATTTTTCCTATTGTACATTGATGGCTTAGCGCACACATATTGTATGTCCACTTTTAGCGTGTTTTGAGAAAAACAGGTTCAAACATTCAATGGTACTTTATAATTAAATAAATACTTTTTGCATTATTGTATTATTATATATATGTAATATAGGTATCACTGAAAATATGTAATTAGTAGTATAAGTTAGAATCTGCAAAATTATAATAATAATTCCATAACAAACTTCGAAGATGGACATGCTATATGTAACCAAGTACAGAGGAGGACATAGTATACTGAATGATAATGTATAAAAATGAACGAAAGGAATAATAACTGGAAATAATCTCACTTCAATATTATATTTATTTTGAAAGTAACAGGAATAAAAAAGTAATTATTCCCTTTCATTTTCGCAGTTGTCATTTTCCTAGTTTTCATTTTTGTCAATGTCCATGGGTGTTGGAATTACATTACGTTGTGATTTTGCTAATGGTATGCTATTCCCTGATAACCAGATCTGAAGCGCAGAGCCTGACGTCAGATCCGTAGTCATCTGTGTCCGCATTAGGCTGCGGTCTGAGGTACAGAGCCTGACATCAGGACCTGACGTCAGATTGGCAGCAGATTCACATCAGATCCTGCCGTTCGCCTGACACGTGTAACAGCGCCATCTGTGGGCCAGAATTTTCAATCCATTCGCTATCCGTGACGTCACATGCCCGTCCCTTCCCTTACATAACCATCAAGCAGATTCCTATATTAAATAATTAATTCTACTTATTTAACAAAGTATTTATTTTTTATTAATATACAGGATCGATGATTGATACAATTTTTACAAAATAAGTTGCGCATATAAATACAAAGAGGGACTTTATACATTTAAATTTGAAAATCCACGTCCCGTAACCACTGGTACCTAGTAGGGGCGATATTAGAAAATTCCATTGAATATTTTGCATGTCCTTTTGTGGAAAAGCATCATATTTCCTGTTGTGTTAGCGCTGAAAACAAACACAATATTAGTATAAAATTAAACTTAACGTATGAATAAACAGGATACATGCGATACTTACATCAGCTCCATCTCCACACAGTACACATCCTAGGCGATCATGCATGCTCCTGCGAACATTAACATCTATAAGAAAACATATGTTAAATTATTATCTACTAAACAAGACGCTAAACATTCGCACTTCGCACATAACCATACTTTTCTGTCTTGCAGATAATGTGAATGTCGATTTCCGCGACGTAGATAATTGGAAATTATTCAATTTCATGATTACCTTTGCCTTCTGGATACGTCGAGATGATTTTTCTGGATATTGATGCATAGAATCGCGTGAAATATCCTTCAATTTTGCTGGCACTGATTGCCACTACCAGTGACTGCCATCTCAAACCTCGAAAACGAACGCAAACTGGTCGTAGAGCCTTGACCAATCACGAGTTTCGGCACTATGGTGCAGCCAATCCGAGCGTAGAACATTATACCACATTTAGTGATCCTCTACCGTGGTACATCTACCTACCTACCTACCTACATACCCTTTGTTCAAAGTGGTATCCGTTCTGCTTGAAGATGTACGTTCGAAGAATATTCCAAGTAATTTCAAACAACAATATCCAGACAAATCATCTCGACTTATCCAGAAGGCGAAGGTAATCATGAAATTGAATAATTTCCCATTATCTACGTCGCGGAAATCGAAATTCACATCATCTGCAAGACAGAAAAGTATGGTTATGTGCGAAGCGCGAATGTTTAGCGTCTTGTTTAGTAGATAATAATTTAACATATGTTTTCTTATAGATGTTAATGTTCGCAGGAGCATGCATGATCGCCTAGGATGTGTACTGTGTGGAGATGGAGCTGATGTAAGTATCGCATGTATCCTGTTTATTCATACGTTACGTTTAATTTTATACTAATATTGTGTTTGTTTTCAGCGCTAACACAACAGGAAATATGATGCTTTTCCACAAAAGGACATGCAAAATATTCAATGGAATTTTCTAATATCGCCCCTACTAGGTACCAGTGGTTACGGGACGTGGATTTTCAAATTTAAATGTATAAAGTCCCTCTTTGTATTTATATGCGCAACTTATTTTGTAAAAATTGTATCAATCATCGATCCTGTATATTAATAAAAAATAAATACTTTGTTAAATAAGTAGAATTAATTATTTAATATAGGAATCTGCTTGATGGTTATGTAAGGGAAGGGACGGGCATGTGACGTCACGGATAGCGAATGGATTGAAAATTCTGGCCCACAGATGGCGCTGTTACACGTGTCAGGCGAACGGCAGGATCTGATGTGAATCTGCTGCCAATCTGACGTCAGGCCCTGATGTCAGGCTCTGTACCTCAGACCGCAGCCTAATGCGGACACAGATGACTACGGATCTGACGTCAGGCTCTGCGCTCTCATGGCAGACCCTGCTGCCAATCTGACGTCAGATTGGTAACAGATGGTTATCAGGGTTGATAAATGCCTTGTAGTATCGAGGAATAATTCCGTTGGAAGATACAGAAGATCTTTTTTCTTCGCGATAGATATAGGAAGACTTTTTTAAAAAAATTTATTTATTGTCACATTTTCCAAGAATATTTTCGTCCTCTGGCATGGACATACAATAAACAAAAATATTATTTTTGATAAATTTATAGAAAATATAAAAATGTGATTTTTATACAGCATAAAGAAACAGTCAAGCACTATTTGTTGCATATAAAAACTCAAATTTCATAAAAAGTGGACATACAATATGTGTGTACTAAGCCATCGATATGATTAGTAGAGCCTATTGGAATACGTTATTGCTACTAACTCAATTTCGAAAAGAATGTGGGTTAGTCCGTCGTTATTCTCACTCCCTCAATTATATGGCAAAATACCAAAGATGGGCAATACTTAAATAACCCGAGCCAATTTTTATTTAAAGCGCTATTATTGAATTAATTTAATCATGGGGAATTCAATTGTTGAGCGGCTATTTCGTTCTTTAGCGCTACATTTGTGAACTTTTTATCATCTTTCCAAAACATTATTATTACGCCGCAACGATATCTTTAGGAAATCGGGTATTACGTATAGGTTATATTTTCTGTCACTTCGAGGACAGAAAATCCGCTCCTCCAAATGACAGAAAATATAACCTATAAGCCATACCCGATTTCCTAAAGATACCGTTGCGGCGCAATAATAATGTTGCGGAAGGATGATGAAAAGTTCACAAATGTAGCGTAATAGAACGAAATAGCCGCTAAACATTTATTGTCATATATCATATACATAGGTTATATTTTCTGTCACTTCGAGGAGGGGCCACATAATAATCACGCGTTGGATTCAACATCAAACACAATTTTATATATGTTTGTTCATAACAGTTTTCTGCATAGGATGTGTATTTCATGTTCTGTTTCAGTGTTTTGCTAATTAAAAAATTTTCTGGGGACATGCCCTCATGTATTTTTCCTTTTCACTTATAATTCCTTACTGCCAACGTAGAATATTGTAGCATAAGCACATTTCAAGCAAATGTACAATGAATTTTCTACGTTCACAGTACCAGCAGACTTTCTGTTTAAAAAGTACAACGCAACAGCTGGGAATTTCTTTCCACATTCAAAATAAAATATGGGAATAGCAAACAGCTCCCTCTCGCGTGCACAGGCAGCCGCGTATCTATGGGTATTACCATTTCTGTGCAGAAAAAATCTGCTGTAATACTGACCGGCCTCGGCGGCCAGACCACGTGACGTGTCTACTCCCTTAAGGAACTTTAAAATCAAACGTCTAAATAGTAATAAGCACTACGTACAACTAGATAACCTAAGAGATTATAAGACTGGCTTAGAAGCGTTAACCCTAAGGGGAATTAAGTATTATACATATACACCTAAGTCGTTAAAGCCATAAACTTTAGTTTTGAATTTCAAAAATCGGTTAATAGACATTGGGAAAACAAAATTAAAAAAATTCCCATAAATTCATCACATATGTTCCCTCAAATCAACGCAATATTCAGACCAAAAGAAAAGATTTCGTTGCCAAACTTAACAATAAATAAGAATCTCACAAGTGTAGCGGACCGTCGAACTCGAGAAAGATTTACAAAAAGTAAAAAAATTACGCCAAGTACATGAAAAATCAAATATATCACAAAAAATAGAAGGTAATAATAAAATCACAAAAAAATAGAAGACAATATACAATCCCCCAAAAAATAGAACAAAATATATAATCACAAAAATAGAAGATAATACACAAAAAAAATAGAACAAAATATACAATCACAAAAAAATAGAAGATTATAATAATTACAAAATAAAAAAAAGGTGTGAAATCAAAATGAGCTGCAAGTACATAAAGGTACTTTCCAACTGCGCTTAAGATGACACAACTACATATACACAGCTAAAATGCTGTGATCATACATTCCATTACTCACATCGCGGACATTTTTTAATTAATCCGTCAAAAAAAATCCCATTTAAAAAAAATTGTCGTAAATTAATAACTTTACAAAATTAATAATATACCAAAATTACGCCAATTATAAGAATGGCTATTATACAAAGACAAAATTGTATTAAATAATATTAAGCAGACATATTTTTATACAAGTAAATATTTTAATACGAATAAATATTTTATTCAAAATACTTGGCGCTGCACTCCGAATTGGAGTTGCTAAACTGAAATAAATATATATAAATTGCATTAATCTTTTTCTTTCTTTCTTGTGCGTGCTTTCGTGAATGTGTGTATGTGTGCGGGTGCATATGCTACGTATGATATTAGAGTTAAATATATGTAGAATAGATATCACAAAAAATAGAAGGTAATAATAAAATCACAAAAAAATAGAAGACAATATACAATCCCCCAAAAAATAGAACAAAATATATAATCACAAAAATAGAAGATAATACACAAAAAAATAGAACAAAATATACAATCACAAAAAAATAGAAGATTATAATAATTACAAAATAAAAAAAAGGTGTGAAATCAAAATGAGCTGCAAGTACATAAAGGTACTTTCCAACTGCGCTTAAGATGACACAACTACATATACACAGCTAAAATGCTGTGATCATACATTCCATTACTCATATCGCGGACATTTTTTAATTAATCCGTCAAAAAGAATCCCATTTAAAAAAAATTGTCGTAAATTAATAACTTTACAAAATTAATAATATACCAAAATTACGCCAATTATAAGAATGGCTATTATACAAAGACAAAATTGTATTAAATAATATTAAGCAGACATATTTTTATACAAGTAAATATTTTAATACGAATAAATATTTTATTCAAAATACTTGGCGCTGCACTCCGAATTGGAGTTGCTAAACTGAAATAAATATATATAAATTGCATTAATCTTTTTCTTTCTTTCTTGTGCGTGCTTTCGTGAATGTGTGTATGTGTGCGGGTGCATATGCTACGTATGATATTAGAGTTAAATATATGTAGAATATATCTGACTGCGTTTCTAATATGTATATGTATATATATGTTTATGTATTTTAGATTGTAAGGGAGTTATTATAAATTATTATTACTACTAAAACAATTAACATTTTTTCGGTTCCGCAGCGCCAAGTATTTTGAATAAAATATTTATTCGTATTAAAATATTTACTTGTATAAAAATATGTCTGCTTAATATTATTTAATACAATTTTGTCTTTGTATAATAGCCATTCTTATAATTGGCGTAATTTTGGTATATTATTAATTTTGTAAAGTTATTAATTTACGACAATTTTTTTTAAATGGGATTCTTTTTGACGGATTAATTAAAAAATGTCCGCGATATGAGTAATGGAATGTATGATCACAGCATTTTAGCTGTGTATATGTAGTTGTGTCATCTTAAGCGCAGTTGGAAAGTACCTTTATGTACTTGCAGCTCATTTTGATTTCACACCTTTTTTTTATTTTGTAATTATTATAATCTTCTATTTTTTTGTGATTGTATATTTTGTTCTATTTTTTTGTGTATTATCTTCTATTTTTGTGATTATATATTTTGTTCTATTTTTTGGGGGATTGTATATTGTCTTCTATTTTTTTGTGATTTTATTATTACCTTCTATTTTTTGTGATATATTTGATCTTTCATGTACTTGGCGTAATTTTTTTACTTTTTGAAGTTTTTTATGGGGATCTCACTTCTTTTTACAAAGATAATTGGCATAGTAGGGGCAGACTTTAGATAATTTTTATTGGGGGAAAAAAAAGTGGAAAATTTGAAATCGACCGGAAGACGGGAAACCGGGTCTCATCGCATTTGAATTTTTTTTGTAATCGTTTTTCTCCATTGTAGTATATCGTTAATATACATGTTTATATATGGTTGAATTTGTCTTTTTACACTCTGTAATAATATAGAATCAAAGTATAAGATTACTTGAAAAATTATGACCTTGAAATCTCGTAAATTTACCGTAAAAAAACATCTTTCGTTGTAATTATTTTTACCATGTCAAACAGTACAACTTTTGTCTAAGGAATTTTTTTCATATATATATAAATAAAAGATTTCAAAATTTTAATGAAATAACCGATACTTTCGTTAAGAATACACTGTTCCAACAGATTTTATAAATATGGATTCTCTAGAATGGAAAAGTGATCCCAATTATAATATTGGATTAAATATAGTAAATAATTTAGCAGTAAACGATTCGGCCGAACGAGCAGTCAAACTCATGCAAAAGTTCAATTGTAACTATTCAACAGCCATCTGGACTTGTAACATTCAATACACGTTTCTTATAAATTTTCGTACGCTGAATACGAATTCGCAAACCGTTTTTCGCCAACATCCTCCGTTTTCGAAAAATTAGTTTATTTAAAAAAAAAAATGCAAATTTTCAACTTGAACGTCTTGCGTATCGAAATACCCTAGTAGCACAAAATATTGGTTAAATATTTTTTCCAAATATTAAAAAAATATTTTTTTAGCCACACTTTTTAATATGAAAAAAATGTTGATTCCAAATATTATATACACATACTGAAAATGTGAAATAAAGGTTTAGAAAATAAAATATTCGGAAAAAAATGTTTTTGTTTCTACCATTCTAAAAATATTTACTTTATATTTGAAAAAGAATGTTTTTTTCATAATATAAAGTGAATATATCCCGAACATTCGGAAAAGATGTTTTGTTTCAAACAGTAAATAAATATTTACTTTATATTTGAAAAAAGAATATTTTTTTCATCATATAAAATGAATATTTCCAGCATATTTGGAAAATATATTTGCTTCTTAATCTAGAATAAATATTGTATGTATGTTTAAATATCAAAAAGATATTGAACCTCTTTTTAATATTGGATGTATGTGCATTCAATATTTTGTGCTACTAGGGTAGTAATAGTTATTCGGTTGCTTGTTCCGTCAAAATTATTTTATAAACCTTCGGGAACACAACGATATAAGTTATTATTGCATTATTACTATTTAAATATATTTAAACCACGATCAAAGAAAAAATGCACCCGAAACGCAACAATTTTTGCAGATATCTGTCAATTTATTTTAAAATCTAAGAGTCTAGAAGAAAATCTGACTACTCCACGCGATGCAGCAGACATTTTTCCTTCGGAAAACATTAACAAAAGTGGTAGGTCACATTTCGTTTTCAATAACTGAGCGAAATAGTTTGGCAAAACGTATGGCGCCGACAGTGGTAGTCGCGCGCGTGTAAGCGATTCTGTCAGTGAGCGGCAATGGATACCTACGCCCGCCGCTGTTGCCTTCTGTATTGAAAACAAACCGTGACTTACCACTTTTGTTGGTGTTTTCCGGGGGGGAAATGTCTGTTGCATCACGTGCAATGGTGAATTTTCTTCTAGAGCCCTAGTTTTTAAAATAAATTGAAAAATATCTGCAAAAATTGGTGCATTTCGGATGTAGTTTTCCCTTTAATCAGTTATTTATAATTATCCAAAAAAAATTTTAGACGAAAATTATACTGTTTGACAACATAAATATAATGCCAACGAAAAAAGTATTTTTTGATGGTTCATTTTTTGAGATTTCAAGGTCATGATTTTTTTGTGTAATCTTATACTTTGATTCTATATTATTACAGAGCGTAAAAAGATAACGATATATAAAAATGTATATTAACGATATACTACAACGAAGAAAAACGAGTTACGAAAATAAAAAATTTCAAATGCGATGAGGCACAGTTTCTCGTTCCCCGATCAATTTCAAATTTTGCACACATTATTTTTTCTCCCAGTGGCATAATCCTTGGGGGGTGACCCCGTCAAAAATCTCAAAATTATATTTCGACAAGAGTAACAAAGGTCCACCCTAATAAACAGTCTTATGACGGGATAGAATTAAAGATAAATTCTACATAATAGAAACTATGCACACCTGCAATGCTTCAAGATGATGATTGAATTGGTGGAATTGGTTTAAATTTGAGTTTTCTGATATGAACCAAACTTACAAGAAGCAAATAGAGGATTGCAGCTGAATAAAATCGTTTAATAAAATCGTTTAATTAATATAATTAATATAATACTATTTCATAATAAATTTTTTTCTCTGACGTAGATCACACTGCATCATCTTCCGCTTTGATTATCTGTAAATATATATAAAATCCACATTTTAGTTATTTTAGTTACAACTTAACGTAGAACTTATTATATATAGAAATAGAGTGGCCTTTTGCTTTAGTGAGTGTAGAGACTAAATAATGTGTCCGAAGGAGGTGCGAGCGTATGGCAGAAAGTCTTGTTGCAGGAAATTTAAATGCTAATGGTAATAATTCAGCGAAATGAACGCGGAGATCCAATATTTTTAACGCACAATGTATTGGTGTTGGAATGAAACTAATTTATTTAGTATGTTTATTGGTGATTTTAAATAATGGGAATCTAAAAAATTAATGAATTAATGAATAGCGTGACAACTACTTTGGATTTTATTAATTAAAGTATTACGAATGTCTTTCACAAAAGATTGAAAAGCATTAACGGAGATGTGTTTTCAGTGTACTTTCTTCACTAATGTGACTTGCTTTACATTGCAAGCAGACCACCATAATCTATTTTCTTAATAATTCTTAATGCTATGTCTTTAAACAAATTTTGTCGATTTACCTTATTTGACAAAGTTCCAGAAACTTGTGCGAAACAAGATGCTCTGTCTATCTATTTAATCTTCTCCGGACAACCTCCACGCCTGTGCATTCCCTTCATTTCTATCCATCCAAGCCTGTGCGTCCCCTTCAATTGTACTATCCAAGCCTGTGCGTCTCCTTCATTTTTATCGAAGTCCTGTACGTCCCCTTCATTTCTATAATATAATAACCTTTACATAAAATAAAAACTCTAAATTGCTGGTATACAAATACAAATATCTGGCAATTTAAATTCAATGCAATTTTTTACTACAATATATTATTTTGTACAAGCATGGTACAAATTTCTAGAAACTTATGCGAAAGAAGGTGCTTCTCTGTCGAACCTTCTCCGGACAACTTCCAAGTCTGCGACTCTACATAAAAAATCTATTAAATAAATTTGGCGACTTACCTTGTTAATTGAGACAATAATTCCGTCTCCTATTTAGTGTAAAAACTCCTGACATCTCAAATTTGGACAACTTACATTATTTGACACTTGGAGGTTAAGATTGGTAGGTTATAAAGTTCAATGTATTTAAAAAATAGTTTGTACAATGACGGACGACGATCCCTGCCGAATAATCCCGAGAGTCGACGAACGAAGAACGAAACATGTGTTGCCTGAAGGTGTGTGTGTAACGCGTAATATACGTATTATACTGACGAAAAATTCCTTGAACAAGAAGAATCAGAAGAAAAATCTTAAAACTTAAAATTTTCGACTGATCCATGAGACGATATTATGATATCTCTGTCATACGTGGACCGATTTTATTGAAATTGGTCCTATTCGAAAGCTTATATGCGGTTTACATAAGAAAAATGCCTTTAAATTTTGGAAATATTGCAGGCGTGAGGAGATATTAATGAAATAAGTTTCAGGTTAGGTTGGATTAGCCGGGCGACGAGTAAATGATGATAAGCAGTAGCGACAGTCGCCATATATAGGGTGTCTTTTTCTTTCCTGTACTTTCTTTCCTGTACTTGGCGTCGAGACGCTACCGCGTCTCTAGATCTGACTGCGTTTCTAAAGCCGGGGCCACACCTGAATGCGTATACGCTGAGCAGGCTGAGCGCGCATGAATGACGCATGCGGAGGGGTCGAAAGTGCCATTGTATCTTTCTTCACCGACTTCTGTGCTTAACTTAGCCCACTCCGCAGTCGTAAAGATGGTGTGATACATAGTTAGCTAAATAAACATACAGCTCAACCCTCCGAGTCATCCCGTTTACCAATACAGAGTGATTGTCCACCGACGCGTGTCAAAGAGTTGCCACCTGGTACCCCGTGGCTAGGACAACCCCCTGCAGTACCTCACCGAATTTGATGGGTTTCGATCCTTCAAACGGTTGGAATACCATTAAAAATTCAGAAATGTTCAAGAGTTCCGCATTTCTCATCACATCTTTGCGAAAACGACGTCAATTTATTCCTTATGTTTCGCCGATGAAACTGACACCAAGAACAATGTAATTCAGACCATAATGAAGGAAATTTCAGGAAAAATTGTTTTATATCATTTCAAGCTGAATTCGTTAAAAATAGTCGGATTTATATGAAATTTGGAATGATTTTCATCGGAAAAATATAAGGAATCCATCGGCATCCCTTCCACATCCCGTAGGCGTAGGTACATTGGAAAGGTCTGTGGGACACTCTTCGTTTATTACCACCTTGTCTTGCTTCTTTAAACTACTTGACACCCCCAATTGTAAGGACGACAACAAGTCATGGTGGTGTGACGGACAGGGATGCACCACTACAGTTGTTTACCCCATGTGGGTGAGCCATTCCTTTGATGGTCTGGGATTTCACCAACATCGGCTGTGAAGAGCCCGAACATCGCGGCGAGCCTGACCTTCCTTTGGTCGAGGGTCCCGAGGTCCCTTCCTCGGTGTTATATGGCAGGCAATCCTTTCGTCTGCACTACTCCAAACACTCTCTGTCCTTCAATCTTTAGCTGTCGCGAACCACGAGACTCTGTCGAAACTGGCGAAGAAGATCGCTAGAAATATACGTTCCACACGTAGGAACGGGGGCATTAGGGAGTTTCAAGTGGCGTTCGGTTCGGGGTTCTATTCAGATTTGGACGCGGCCGAAAAGGAGGCTAATATTTCCACTATCTTTAGGTGGAATCAGACGGGTCGGAGCTCCGCGAGCCGGCACGCCTCGTCTAGTTCGTCAATTTTTCTGGGCGAGCCGAGCCGATCAGTCTCCAATTCGAAGGGAAGACGTCACAGGCGGGATCACGCGCAGTGCAGCGGACACCTCATTTTCTATCTGCGTCCCTCCACGAGGCGTATTGCTGCCCCCGCGAGTAATCTCGTGTGATTTTTTAACACAACAGCGAGTCGGCCTGGCTATATGAATTAAGAACAATGCAGGGTGTAGTGAAGAAAAGAAAGACAAATTATTCAGTACAATAGAGCTTTAAAGTCTATCATATGTTAATTGCATTATTATTATTATTCAAAATGTAATTTTTAAATTTTTGATTATCTGTTTATGTCAATATTAGCAATGGATTAAATTTATTTAGTCTATGCCTTCAATAATTTAAGACATTAAAATTAATTTCTGTAGGCGTTTCGTAAAAATCACCGAAAGCAGGAAACTTTGAAGATTTGTATTTTTTAAACAATTTCGAATCTGCAAAAATGAGGACTTAACCCTCCCTAATTTCATATGGGCTACCATATGTGTATTTCAATATCATGAAAATCCGAGATATCGAGGATTTTAGAAAAGTATCACATTCTGCCTCTATCTTCCACGCTGAACGCAATGCACTCCAAACTCCCTTTGATGTGCGGAAGAAAACCGACAACGGTCGGCTCAGGCCATGTGCCTTCGCCGGCATCCCCGAGTCGGGTCGAATGAGCCGAGTCACCACGAATGACCCGTCCACACTAGCATATGCGTTCACGCTCAGCCTTTCTGACGTAGAAGCATGCGGCCCTAGCTACCGTTTCACCCGTCCACATCAGAATATTCGTGCGCCGCTCAGCCTGCTCAGCGTATACTCATTCAGGTCTGTCCCCGGCTTAATATGTATATGTATATATATGTTTATGTATTTTAGATTGTAAGGGAGTTATTATAAATTATTATTACTACTAAAACAATTAACATTTTTTTCGGTTCCGCAGCGCCAAGTATTTTGAATAAAATATTTATTCGTATTAAAATATTTACTTGTATAAAAATATGTCTGCTTAATATTATTTAATACAATTTTGTCTTTGTATAATAGCCATTCTTATAATTGGCGTAATTTTGGTATATTATTAATTTTGTAAAGTTATTAATTTACGACAATTTTTTTTAAATGGGATTTTTTTTGACGGATTAATTAAAAAATGTCCGCGATATGAGTAATGGAATGTATGATCACAGCATTTTAGCTGTGTATATGTAGTTGTGTCATCTTAAGCGCAGTTGGAAAGTACCTTTATGTACTTGCAGCTCATTTTGATTTCACACCTTTTTTTTTATTTTGTAATTATTATAATCTTCTATTTTTTTGTGATTGTATATTTTGTTCTATTTTTTTTGTGTATTATCTTCTATTTTTGTGATTATATATTTTGTTCTATTTTTTTGGGGATTGTATATTGTCTTCTATTTTTTTGTGATTTTATTATTACCTTCTATTTTTTGTGATATATTTGATTTTTCATGTACTTGGCGTAATTTTTTTACTTTTTGAAGTTTTTTTATGGGGATCTCACTTCTTTTTACAAAGATAATTGGCATAGTAGGGACAGACTTTAGATAATTTTTATTGGGGGAAAAAAAAGTGGAAAATTTGAAATCGACCGGAAGACGGGAAACCGGGTCTCATCGCATTTGAATTTTTTTTTGTAATCGTTTTTCTCCATTGTAGTATATCGTTAATATACATGTTTATATATGGTTGAATTTGTCTTTTTACACTCTGTAATAATATAGAATCAAAGTATAAGATTACTTGAAAAATTATGACCTTGAAATCTCGTAAATTTACCGTAAAAAAACATCTTACGTTGTAATTATTTTTACCATGTCAAACAGTACAACTTTTGTCTAAGGAATTTTTTTCATATATATATATAAATAATAGATTTCAAAATTTTAATGAAATAACCGATACTTTCGTTAAGAATACACTGTTCCAACAGATTTTATAAATATGGATTTTCTAGAATGGAAAAGTGATCCCAATTATAATATTGGATTAAATATAGTAAATAATTTAGCAGTAAACGATTCGGCCGAACGAGCAGTCAAACTCATGCAAAAGTTCAATTGTAACTATTCAACAGCCATCTGGACTTGTAACATTCAATACACGTTTCTTATAAATTTTCGTACGCTGAATACGAATTCGCAAACCGTTTTTCGCCAACATCCTCCGTTTTCGAAAAATTAGTTTATTTAAAAAAAAAATGCAAATTTTCAACTTGAACGTCTTGCGTATCGAAATAGTAATAGTTATTCGGTTGCTTGTTCCGTCAAAATTATTTTATAAACCTTCGGGAACACAACGATATAAGTTATTATTGCATTATTACTACTTAAATATATTTAAACCGCGATCAAAGAAAAAATGCACCCGAAACGCAACAATTTTTGCAGATATCTGTCAATTTATTTTAAAAACTAAGAGTCTAGAAGAAAATCTGACTACTCCACGCGATGCAGCAGACATTTTTCCTTCGGAAAACATTAACAAAAGTGGTAGGTCACATTTCGTTTTCAATAACTGAGCGAAATAGTTTGGCAAAACGTATGGCGCCGACAGTGGTAGTCGCGCGCGTGTAAGCGATTCTGTCGGTGAGCGGCAATGGATACGCCCGCCGCTGTTGCCTTCTGTATTGAAAACAAACCGTGACTTACCACTTTTGTTGGTGTTTGCCGGGAGGAAAATGTCTGTTGCATCACGTGCAATGGTGAATTTTCTTCTAGAGCCCTAGTTTTTAAAATAAATTGAAAAATATCTGCAAAAATTGGTGCATTTCGGATGTAGTTTTCCCTTTAATCAGTTATTTATAATTATCCAAAAAAAATTTTAGACGAAAATTATACTGTTTGACAACATAAATATAATGCCAACGAAAAAAGTATTTTTTGATGGTTCATTTTTTGAGATTTCAAGGTCATGATTTTTTTGTGTAATCTTATACTTTGATTCTATATTATTACAGAGCGTAAAAAGATAACGATATATAAAAATGTATATTAACGATATACTACAACGAAGAAAAACGAGTTACGAAAATAAAAAATTTCAAATGCGATGAGGCACAGTTTCTCGTTCTCCGATCAATTTCAAATTTTGCACACATTATTTTTTCTCCCAGTGGCATAATCCTTGGGGAGTGACCCCGTCAAAAATCTCAAAATTATATTTCGACAAGAGTAACTAAGGTCCACCCTAATAAACAGTCTTATGACGGGATAGAATTAAAGATAAATTCTACATAATAGAAACTATGCACACCTGCAATGCTTCAAGATGATGATTGAATTGGTGGAATTGGTTTAAATTTGAGTTTTCTGATATGAACCAAACTTACAAGAAGCAAATAGAGGATTGCAGCTGAATAAAATCGTTTAATAAAATCGTTTAATTAATATAATTAATATAATACTATGTCACAATAAATTTTTTTCTCTGCCGTAGATCATACTGCATCATCTTCCGCTTTGATTATCTGTAAATATATATAAAATCCACATTTTAGTTATTTTAGTTACAACTTAACGTAGAACTTATTATATATAGAAATAGAGTGGCCTTTTGCTTTAGTGAGTGTAGAGACTAAATAATGTGTCCGAAGGAGGTGCGAGCGTATGGCAGAAAGTCTTGTTGCAGGAAATTTAAATGCTAATGGTAATAATTCAGCGAAATGAACGCGGAGATCCAATATTTTTAACGCACAATGTATTGGTGTTGGAATGAAACTAATTTATTTAGTATGTTTATTGGTGATTTTAAATAATGGGAATCTAAAAAATTAATGAATTAATGAATAGCGTGACAACTACTTTGGATTTTATTAATTAAAGTATTACGAATGTCTTTCACAAAAGATTGAAAAGCATTAACGGAGATGTGTTTTCAGTGTACTTTCTTCACTAATGTGACTTGCTTTACATTGCAAGCAGTCCACCATAATCTATTTTCTTAATAATTCTTAATGCTATGTCTTTAAACAAATTTTGTCGATTTACCTTATTTGACAAAGTTCCAGAAACTTGTGCGAAACAAGATGCTCTGTCTATCTATTTAATCTTCTCCGGACAACCTCCACGCCTGTGCATTCCCTTCATTTCTATCCATCCAAGCCTGTGCGTCCCCCTCAATTGTACTATCCAAGCCTGTGCGTCTCCTTCATTTTTATCGAAGTCCTGTACGTCCCCTTCATTTCTATAATATAATAACCTTTACATAAAATAAAAACTCTAAATTGCTGGTATACAAATACAAATATCTGGCAATTTAAATTCAATGCAATTTTTTACTACAATATATTATTTTGTACAAGCATGGTACAAATTTCTAGAAACTTATGCGAAAGAAGGTGCTTCTCTGTCGAACCTTCTCCGGACAACTTCCAAGTCTGCGACTCTACATAAAAAATCTATTAAATAAATTTGGCGACTTACCTTGTTAATTGAGACAATAATTCCGTCTCCTATTTAGTGTAAAAACTCCTGACATCTCAAATTTGGACAACTTACATTATTTGACACTTGGAGGTTAAGATTGGTAGGTTATAAAGTTCAATGTATTTAAAAAATAGTTTGTACAATGACGGACGACGATCCCTGCCGAATAATCCCGAGAGTCGACGAACGAAGAACGAAACATGTGTTGCCTGAAGGTGTGTGTGTAACGCGTAATATACGTATTATACTGACGAAAAATTCCTTGAACAAGAAGAATCAGAAGAAAAATCTTAAAACTTAAAATTTTCGACTGATCCATGAGACGATATTATGATATCTCTGTCATACGTGGACCGATTTTATTGAAATTGGTCCTATTCGAAAGCTTATATGCGGTTTACATAAAAAAAATGCCTTTAAATTTTGGAAATATTGCAGGCGTGAGGAGATATTAATGAAATAAGTTTCAGGTTAGGTTGGATTAGCCGGGCGACGAGTAAATGATAAGCAGTAGCGACAGTCGCCATATATAGGGTGTCTTTTTCTTTCCTGTACTTTCTTTCCTGTACTTGGCGTCGAGACGCTACCGCGTCTCTAGATTTCCTCAGGGTTAGGCGGTCCCTCACTCAAGTGCGTACCGCGGGTAACCGGGTCGATGCGTAGGCAATAAAAATGACGATTGCCAGAGACTCGGTTCGGTCGCGACAGCCTTGACAACCTTCTTGAAGGTATCGTGGGAAAAGGACTTTCCCTTAAAATAGTTTTGGGGATTTTTCACCCACTCTCTGCCTTCGGGACGACCGTTGGGCGTCCGTGGAAATCGGCAGAAGACAACTGGCCGTCGAGCGGGACGCGTCGCTTAAACGGTTCTACACCACAGTTTGTGTGATTTTGTTATTAATCATTTCTTTGTAAATAAATAGTCATTATTATTGTTAATCGTGAATAGTAATATTCACCCTCACGGTCCACTCCTATACAAGTCTACTAACAAATGCAAATCTAGATTCCCAACAGCTACAATTAGATAAACATGGTAATTACATCATTTGTAAAGAAAACGACAAATATAATGTAATTGTGGCCAATTTCGCAACAGTTTATTCACAAAACAAAAACTTGGGTAAACCCAGATTGTCTGAGATAATTGAGAGAAAGTATGATGACATTGCTGGTGGACTTCCGTTTCCGGTCGCGTTGGGTGAGAGGTGTGCTGGAAGCGAGTGGTGTTTGGTGGTGTAGGGAAAGTGTGGAGAGAAGGTGAAAAGGGGAGTAGAGTGTGAGTGTAGAGGTGAAGGGAGAGGTGTGGAAAGGATAGGGATAAGAGGGAAAGGGTTAGGAGTGAGGGTGACGGGGATATAGAAGGGAGAAGGGAAGGTTGGGAGGTTAGGTGACAGTGGTAAGAGAAGTGTGGCGGGAAAGTATAAGGAGAGGTGCAAGGGCTGACACCTGGTGGAGAAGAAAGGAGGTAGAGGTGCTGGCAGAGAAGGCGGGAATTTTTGAACGGGGGAAAGTATAGGAAAGATAGAAAAGAATGTTTAAAGGGAAGATCGGTGGGATTGGGGTCGGAGGAACTGGGGGAGAAGGACAGTTGGGAGGAGAGGGGAGGAAAGGGGGGGGAAGGACAAGGGGAGTGAAACGATAAAGGAGAAGAATAGGAAGGACAGTGGCAGTAGTGTGGGGAGCAGTATGGGGAGCGTGGAGAGTGGTTGGGGAAAAAAGAGAGAGAGAGGAGGAGGTGGAGACGTGGGAAAGAGAGGGGAGGGGAGTGTTTAAGAAAAGCGGGAAAACGGAAAGGTCACCAACAAAAGGGGGAAAGGAATATGAGGAGCAGGGGGGAGGGGGAATAGAAGGAATGATGATGGAGTTAGTAAGGGAAATAAGGGAGATGAAAGAGGAGATGAGGAAAGAAAGGGAGGAAAGAAGAAGGGTGAAGGATGAATGGAGAGGGGAAGGAAGGAAGTGGGAAGAGTGGATGAAGGAAGAGAAGGCGAGGAGGGAAGGAATAGAAGAAAAGTTAGAAAAGTTGGAAGGAAGAGACAGAAGGATGTTGGAAGTGATTGAGAAGGTAGAGAGCTGGGAGAAAGAAGGAAGACAGGGTAAGGAAGGGGTGGAGGAGGGGCAGGTGGAGGAATTGAAAATGAGGTTGAGAAGGCTAGAGGTAAAGCAGGATAGAAAGGATAGAGAGGGAAGGAGGAACAACGTAGTAATAAGGGGGTTGGGGGGGGGAGGAGGGAAGGTGGAGGAGGGGGTGAAGAAGCTTTGGGAGAGGATGGGGCTGGAGGAGGTGGGTATGAAGGAAGTGGCAAGGATAGGAAGAGCGGGAGAGGATGGACGAGGAATGGTACTCGTGAAGTTGGCGGGAAGGGAGGAAAAAAGGAAAGTTATGGAGGCGAGGAGGAAGTTAAAGGTCGGGAAGGAGAGGATTGAGGACGACCTCACGGAGGAGGAGAGAAGAAGAAAGTGGAAGATAGAAAGAGAGGCAGAGGAGGAGAGGAGGAGGGGGATGCATGTGCAGGTGGGGTACATGAAAATGTGGGTGAATGGGAGGATGAGAAGGTGGGATGAAGTAGGCGAGAAGTGGATGGAGGAACAGGGAAACGAAAAGGGGGGAAAGGAGGGGGAGAAAGAGGTTAAGGGAGGGAGGGGATGCGGTGGGGGAAGGAAGATATAAGGTGGCTTTCTGGAACGTGGCAGGAGTGAAGAATAAGGATGTAGAGTTCTGGAAGGGTTTGGAGGAATGGGAGGTGATGGTGTTGTGCGAGACGTGGATAGAGGAAAGAGACTGGGAGAAGATGAGATGTAAGTTACCAAAGGGGTATGTGTGGGAGAAGCAGTGGGCAAAAAGGGAGAGTAAGAGAGGGAGGGCAAAAGGTGGAATGATAAAGGGGGTCAGGAAGGGGTTGGAAACAAAGGAAGGGGACGGGGGGAGAAGGAGGGGATAATGATGAAGAAGGTGAAGATGGGTGGGGAGTGGTGGAGGGTGGTAGGGGTGTACCTGAATAAGGGTCTACAGAGGAAGCTGGAGGAGCTGAAG
Source organism: Andrena marginata (assembly GCA_963932335.1). Taxonomy (NCBI): domain Eukaryota; kingdom Metazoa; phylum Arthropoda; class Insecta; order Hymenoptera; family Andrenidae; genus Andrena; species Andrena marginata. Next base: position 11,917,998 of record OZ010660.1, read on the forward strand.
GAGTGGATGGAGGGGAGAGAGGAGGGAGTGAGAGTGGTGATAGGGGGAGATTTTAACGCTAGGACGGGGTGAGGGGGGGGGGAGATATGGGGGGGGGAGATGAGGAAGAGAAGGGACTGGAAAATAGGAGATCGAAGGACAGAGATGTGAATAGTGAGGGGAGGAGGTTGTGTAGTGTATTAGGGGAGAGGGGGTGGGGGATACTGAACGGAAACGTAGAAGGGGATGAGGAGGGGGAGTGGACATACACAGGAGGAAGAGGGAATACAGTCATAGATTATGTGCTGGGGAATGAGGATACGAGGGAGAGAGTGGAGAGAATGGAAGTGGCGGAAAGGGTGGAATCAGACCATCACCCAGTGGTAGTATGGTTGAAGGGGGAAAGCAGGGAGGGGCTGGGAGGTGGAAAAAGGGGGGAGGGAAGAGGGGTAGCAAGGGGGAACTGGACGGAGAAGGGGAGAGAGGAGTTCATAAGGATATTTGGTAAGAGGGAGGGAGGGGGAAGAGGAATTCAGGAAGAATGGAGGGAGCTGAGGGACAGGATAAAAAGGGTGATAAAGAAGGTGGGCAAAGGAGGGGAGAGGGTAGGACAGAGAGGGTGGTGGGATAAGGAATGTAAGGAGGAGAAAAGTAAGGTAAGAAGGGAGCTGAGGAGATGGAGGAGGGAGGGTGGAGATGGGAAAGAGTATAGGAAAAAGAAAAAGGAATATAAAATTATGTGTGAGGGGAAAAAGAGGAAAGAGGTAGAAAGGTGGGAGAAGGAGGTAGAGGGGGTGAAGACAGAAGGGCAGGTGTGGAGAATAGTGAATAGTGAGAGGGGGAGAAGAAGGAGGATAGAGGAGGGGATTAAAATGGAGGAGTGGGAGGACTATTTTAGGGGACTGTTAGGAGGAGTGGAGTGGAGGGTGAGAAAAGGGGGGGAAAGAGGGAGGGGCAGGACGAGGAGGGAGAGTTAAGTAAGGAGGAAGTGAGGAGGGTGGTGAGGAGCCTGAAGGATAGGAAGGCAGGAGGGGGGGATGGTATAGCGAACGAGGTCTGGAAGTATGGGGGGGTAGAGGTGAAGGATTGGTTATGGGATATTTGTAATAGGGTATGGAAGGGGGAAGGATGGGTGGAAGAATGGAGGGAAGGGGTAGTGGTGCCCGTGGTTAAGAAAGGGGCCGGAAAGAGGGTAGAAGACTATAGAGGGGTCACGCTAACACAGACGGCGTACAAAGTGTACGTGTCTGTGTTGGCGGAAAGGTTGAGAGAGGAGGTGGAGGGGAAGAAGTTGCTGCCACCGAGTCAGGCCGGCTTTAGGAGAGGAATGGGGTGTATAGACAACATTTATGTGTTGAATTTTCTGATAAATAGGCAGGTGACGAGAAAGGAAAGAAAGATGGTGGTGTTCTTCATTAACCTAAAGGCGGCTTTTGACTCGGTGGACAGGGAGGTGTTAGTGAAGGCGATGAGGAGGAGAGGAGTGAGGGAGGGGCTGGTGGAAAGATGCGGGGAGGTGCTGAAGGAAACGGTGTGTAAGGTGAGGGTGGGAGACGAGATGGGGAGGGTTTTTTGGACAACTAGGGGAGTAAGGCAGGGCTGCCCACTAAGTCCGAGCCTGTTCACCTTGCTTTTGGCGGATCTAGATGAGGAGTTAGAAAAGGGTGGGTGGGGAGGGGTGAGGCTGGGGGTAAGAATGTTTACACCCTAGCATATGCAGATGATGTGGCGATGGTGGCGAAAGATGAGGAAGGAATGAAGGGTATGATGGCGAGGCTAGAAAGGTATTTGGATGAGAAGGGGCTCCAACTGAATGTGGGGAAATCAAAAGTAATGAGGTGTAGGAAGGGGGGAGGGAGGTGGAAGAAGGTGGTATGGAGATGGAAGGGGAAGGAGGTGGAGGAGGTGAGGGAGTTTCAATATTTGGGATATACCATGATGGCGAATGGGGGGGCAGGAGGCCCATGTGAGGGATAGGGTGAGAAAAGCGGCGGCGGTGATGGGGCAGGTATGGGGTATTGGGAAGAGGAAGTTTGGGAAGGATTGGGGGAAAAGGGTGTGGTTATTCGATAGATTGGTGTGGGCCATGATGGGATATGGAGTGGAGATATGGGGATGGAAGGAGAGGAACAGGGTGGAGGGGTTACAGGAGAGGTACATGAGATGGATGCTGGGGGTGGATTGGTGCACACCGGGGTATATGGTGAGGGAAGAGTTGCAGCGGGACATGTTGAAGGGAAGGGCGGGGATGAGAGCGTGGACATATGAGAGAAAGTTGGAGGAGGGGCAGGGGGGGAATTGGCGAGGGCATGTTGGGAAGAGTTAAAAGGGAGGGCGAGACGAGGAAAGGTGTTAGGGGGATGGGAGGAAGAAAGAAAGGGGTTTTTTGAGGAGAGAGGGTGGACAGTGGAAGGAGTGGAATTGATGAGGGGAAAGGGAGAATTCAGGGGGGAGGAGTTGGTTTGTAGGGGAAGGAGGCTAGAGGAGGTGGAAAGATGGGAAAGGATTAGGGAATCCACATATAACAGGTGGTATGGAATGGTAAAAGGGGTGGGGGTGCCAGGTTATTTGAAGAGGGGGTGGGGTGAAAATAGGTGGAGGCGGGTGGCAAGGTTCAGGCTGGGGAATGAGATGAGAGGAGGGAGGTATTGGGGAGAGGAGGAGGAGAGGAAATGTAGGGTGTGTGGATGGGGGGAGGAAACGTGGGAGCACGTGTGGGAGGTGTGTACGGACTGGGGGGAAGAGAAGGGGTGGCAGGAAGTGGTGAGAGAGGTGTTGTGTGACGAGGGAGGTGGAGAGGAGTGGATGAGGAGAGTGGAAGAAATGAGGGGGGGGAGCAGTGGAAGAATGGAAGAGTAAGGATTGAGAGTGAAAAGAGGCGGGCGGAAGCGGGGGACAGAGGATAGGGAAAGGAGGGGGAGGAAAGGAATGCGTGGCGGGGGAAAGCGAGAGAGCGGGCGAGCGGGCGAGCGGGGGAGCGGGCGAATAGAGTTTAAGTAGTTGATAAGAGCGAGTAGTATGTAAGGTTTTAGATGTAAGGGAAGTTTGTATAGACAAGAATTGTAAACCCCGAGGGGAAACAATAAAGTATTACATAAGACATTGCTGGTGGGTTGGATGCCTTCACCTCCGAGGACGTGACCCTGGTTCAATTTTCCGACAGGAACGCAGCCAGCGATCCCCACTGGGAAACGGACATGGAATTTCCACACACCCCTAGAGACACTAAAAGTTTTTAGATCTATCAGTAACAGAAAATCTGCGGGTGCGGATGGTATACCTAACATAGTGTTGAAACACCTACCCTTCAAAACCATTCTAGACTATAATATCTTATTCAACAATTGTCTCAACAATTGTTACTTCCTAGAAGCATGGAAAATCGCAAAAGTGGTCCCAATAAGGAAAAAGGGAAAGGATCCTTCCGAACCCACCAGTTACAGGCCCATGAGTCTCCTCCCAAATATTTCAAAAATTTTTGACGTTATACTCAAAAAAGCACTAGAAAAATTCTTTGCAGAAAAAGAAATAATTTCCGGCAACCAATTTGGATTTAGACATAAACTTAGTACAGTGCATGCCCTAAACAAATTAACGTCGGATACACACTTTGCGCTCGCTAGGAAGGAGAGCGTGGCCGCGTGCCTTATAGACCTGGAGAAGGCTTTTGATACAGTCTGGAGCAAGGGACTAATTTTTAAACTACACAATAAAGGATGCCCTCCGCACCTACTACAAATTTTAGTAAACATGTTAAGGAATAAGAAATTCTTCATATCAAGCAACAAGGCAAATACTAACCGCATATTTGAACTCGAAGAAAATGTCAAAAATTTGCAGAAATAATTGCAAGACATTTATAAAAAAATTAATGACTATTATTCCACATGGAAACTTAAAATAAATCCCACTAAATGTGAAACAATATTACTCAGAGACATACTCCTGAATAAAAGCAAAACCTTCCGTAAAACTTAGAAAACATTTAGAATCAAATCAAATGACACAGAAATCCCCACCAGAAAATGGTTAAATACCTGGGCATCCACTTGGATGAACGGATATTGCTGAATAATCACATTGACATTCAACTGGAAAAGGCGAGGAAGGCTTTTCGCACCAATAGTAGGATATTCTACTCTGATTACTTGAAACAAAAAATTAAAATCGTTTGTTATATGCTCCTGATTCGCCCAATTCTCACTTACGGCTGCCCGGTTTGGTATAACATCAGCCCACATATGATGGAAAAATACCGAAAATTCGAAAGAAAATGCTTAAGGGCGTGCATCAGAGTTTATAGAAGCGATAGATCAAATTTTAAACACTACGAAAAATGCAGGAATTTATACAACATAGCGGTGATCTCCAGGATAGACTGCAACAACGTCAAACTGGTTAGGGATTACTTCGGAAACATCTCCACTATCAACAACAACGATCTCATCAGGGGCGCCGTATACCCTAACGATGAATACTATAAGAGCGCCCTATTATCAGGTAATATCCTCCCCGAAGCGTTTACTTACTTGGATAGAACAAACAGAATTACTGACAGGAACAATATTCCAACGATTTACCACATAAAAAGAAGGTCCTCTGACAAAAGAATAATGTATGATCCAGACATACACTGCTTAAATACAGACATTGACAAGGTCTATATAATGGACATACGCAAAGTTGACACGATAGATAAATATCACCTCAACACAGATAAATACTGGTGGAAGGAAGTTAACCCCACACACTACGATTATTACACCACTACAGACCCAATTAATGCGGTATGATAGAGTCCTCATTGGACGACTTATTGAGTTAAGTCAAAAAGGCGTTGTAAATATGTATATAGTCTGTATATAATTAGCTTTAAGGCGCAACTAATGCGCCGGGTGAATGTGCGTGTGTTGCGTGAGTGTGAAAGTTCATTTTAGATGTAAGTACACAGCCCTTACAAAAGAGGCTAGAAAAATAATGCCCCGGTTTTTGCGGAACGATCTCGTTCCTTTTCCGGATGCTGCTCCCAAACACGTTATCCATCCTACATAAGGGAAAATGGGTGAGGAGAAGAGTGAAATTAATAATAATAATAGATATTAAAGATCTTATATTGATTGCGAGCGTCGTTTATGCGATCTGTTAATCATAAACACAATATTTTTGGACAAGTAGATTATTCACTACATTGTACAAGTTGTTATTGTTAACTCTGTACTAAAATGAATAAAATAAAAAAAAAAGGGAGGCGCGGCCCCAACTCGCGTCCTCCGTGGTCGCCTAGCCGCCTATGCCGGGCGACGTGCTGGACGACCCCGTTACCGGTGCGCTCTGGTTCCGCAAGGCATTGCAGTCGATCTGCGAATGCAACAATGCCGCGGACCGGGCCGCCGACCGGGGGTCGGAGGCTGTGTGCTGGTGGTCCACTGAGATCGCAGACCTCCGAGCGGCGAGCATCGTCGTTCGCCGTCGGTACACCAAGGCCCGCCGACAAGATCGTCAGCGGGTGCCGGAGGACCAGCTCCAGGAGCTTCGCTCGGTAGGAGCGCTCGACAGCCGAGAAACACGGGGTCATAATATACATAGATAGCACAAGCCATTAAGAACGGAAAAATGTGAAATCAGATCCTTCATTGAATCTGCACGAAAGTGATATTAATCGTCTCCTTGTGTTTTCTCGACGAAAATGATACCAAACCTGACATAATTTGAACTTTAATTAACGATATTAGGCATAAAATTAATTTGCAAGATTGAAAGCCCGTTTCGTTAAAAGTAGTGCGATTTAAATAATTTTTTTGTCAATTGAATCGGGAGAATGCAAGGAATCCATTGGTGTCACTTTCATATTGATACGACGAGAAATAAAGAAATTCCGTTTCTGTATAATCGATGACACATCGCCGAGCAACTCCGCGCTGCAGTGTATATCGGTGAACGATACAATGTCGCTCGGCTCGAGAAGCCGGCGGCTTCGATCAAAGGCTCTCGAGGCTCGCCCAAAGTTATTTTAACTTCGAATAACTTTTGAAATAAAAGACGCCTGAAACGGAGAAAATCATTTCAAGCTTAATATGAATTCCCGTCGAATAAAAAAATCATGCGTAGCCGTCGAATGAATCTCGTCGTAGAAAAAAGTTATTTCAGTTATTTTTATTCAACGACTAATAGAAATAAAGTCTCTTTTATTTGATACGTTATTTAAATAACGTTTCATTTAAATGATGCCCATCTCTGATTGCATGGTGCGACACTTCACTCACGACTTCGTCACGTAAAGTCGCGTTCTATATACAGTTCGACTCTGGAACATGCGTCCTTAGTCTTGTGCAATACATTGTATTATTCTGTCCACGTATCTGTTACACGCGTTCTGCGCTTGTGCGCATTATCCGACGTGATTAACGTCTGACTTCAACACGCCCTAGATCTCCTCCGGAGACTCTGGCGTGATCTGCAAATATATATATATTATTCATTTCTTATCTAACGAGTGGCCGTAAAGAGGGATTCCTACTACACCCGTTATACCGAACCCTACATCAGGCGAACGGCAGGATCTGCTGCCCATCTGACGTCAGGGTCCTGATATCAGGCTCTGTACATTCAACTCAAACGATTGTGGCCGTTCGAGATTCGATTGTATTGGAGTTTACCAGGGTCCGCTTTTTCACATCGCTAACATTCTACAGTATTTCATGAACATGTTGAGGGCACTGCCATCCACAGGTTCCCGTTTAGAACACTTTTAATTCATGATGAAACACCACTGTGGCGGCATCTGCCAATGATTGTCATAATTATATAAATCTGCGTGATCGGCTCTGTTCACGATGCTGTAGCGTAAATGACTAGAACCATGTACGATACTTGGATAGCTCGATTTGGAACCCTAAAAATAGTGACTACCGATCAGGGCTCACAATTTGAGAGCCAGTTTTTTAATGCCTTATTGTCCTTCATTGGTTGCTGCCGAATTAGAACGATGGCGTATCGTCCAGCCTCAAACGGGTTAGTAGAGCGCTGGCACGCGCTCTTTGAGATCCGTCAAAGCAGCAATTATGTGTCATACCGACAGCGGTGCGTGGACGCGAATTCTGTTTACGGTATTACTGGGTTTGCGTACCCAAGTGCGTCTTGACACTAACGTGGATCTGTTTGATTATGTATACGGTACAACGTTGCGAATACCGGGGGAATTTTTTTTGCCCGATGTCTGCGAGGCAAAAACGAACCCGTTCCTACAGGACTTCCGTGAGTTCATGCGGCAAGTTCGCCCTGTGTCGGTCGCACATAAATATAAAAAGCGCGCGTTCTTTTATAAGGATCTTGCGTCATGTACGCATGTGTTTTTGTGTACGGGAGCGGTGAGGAAACCGCTTGAGCGTCCATATACTGGTCCGCACAAAGTGCTTAAGCGTGAGTTCGCGCGTGTTTACTAAATAGAAATAAACGGGGCTACGCGCAATGTGTCAACGGAACACCTGAAACCGGCGTATTCCGTTCTGGAAGAGTTTGTTAATTTTCCAAGTACCAGTGATGGTACGTCCGTCCAACGTCCTGCGGTCAGGACCAACGCACGCAAGCGTGCCCACCGTAATCGCAATTTATCTCTAAATAAGTTTATTAAAGTTACCAAAGATGTACCAAGCGATACTTATGTACAAACTAGAACTAAGTTATTATAATAGACTGTAAGATATCGTTAACACTTGGAGGGAGTGGGGGGTGGGGGTGGGGGGTGGGGAGTGAGAATGAGACCTCACCCAGTCCAAAATCTGCTCATATAAGGACAAACAACGTATGCCCGTGATTGCATTCCCATATCAGAATTCCGCCATATTGGCGATAATACAGAGCAAGTCAAGTGACAAATTTAGTTCAGCTAGTGCACACGAGATGGCGCCTACTCAGGAAGACTGCCAACGTGGAATCGGATATGGAAAAGTGAAGAATTTGAATTTATTGTAAAGATATTTCATTAATAAAAATATTAGCAAAGCAAACAGTAGTGAGTTACAGTAGGATTTAAGAAAGTCAAGAAAATAGAAATATACGAGCTGATATAAGGAGCAACTCGGTAGTAACATCTCATGAGCTCAATGGAGGTTATGGAGGTTATGGAGGTTATGGATGAGACGCGTGATCATCCATACGCTAATTGTACTAGTACAGTAAGAAGCCAAGGGATAGACGGAGACTCTCTTAAAAGGAAAAAGATAGAGGAGACCATTGGAACTGAGGATGGAGACGGTGTGTCCTCAAAAATCTCAAAAACAGGTACATTGATTGAAGGGCCAACTAAGGTCCTAAATAAAGGTAATTCTCTAGTACGACTGTATCCGGAGTGTCATAAAGGTCCTGCCATCGTAGAAGTAGTTTTAAAAATGGAATACAAAAAGAAAAAAAAATCCAGAACATGCTGGAAATAGCCAGATACATCTCTAAACTAAATTGTGGTGCCTCTGAATTACAATTAAGAGGGCACAGTAATGCAGAAATCTCCTTCGCGAATAGGGAGGGAGCCAATGCCTTCATTATTAAAAATAATATAGGGCACTCAATCCTGGAAGCCTACGTTCCCAGGTATAAAGTAGAAAGAAAAGGCATCATTTCAAGTTTTCCCATAGAATACGATGTAGAGGAGTTGGTGAATTGCTCTAAGGCCCCGTGCACAATTTTGGGAGCAGTACGACTTAACAAAAGATCAGAGTGTAGAGAGAGTCAATCCGTCAGCTGGATCCCAAGCGAGACAGTTCTTGTAACGTTTGAGGGGGAAGTTTTGCCTGATAGTATACAAGCGTATGGTCTGTTCAGTATGAGGGTAGAACCATACATTGATCGTGTTAGAACTTGTTTCAACTGCTTCTCGTATGGACATACCAAGGCAGGGTGCAAAAATACTCCTAGGTGCATGCACTGTGGGGAGAATAGCCACCCGCAAGAGGAATGTCCTAGTGATAATAAAGGAAAATGTAAACACTGCAAAGGGGATCACTTGGCATTTAACATCAAGTGTCCCGAATTCCTTATCAATCAAGAAATTCAAAGATATATAGCTTACAATAATGTAAGTCCATATCAGGCCAGGGAAGGTGTTCAAAAAAAGAATAAAATATGGGAAGCTCCAGATCCTAATAACAAAAAAGTAGACAATGTGGTCACATTAACCAAAGAACAGTTTCCGCCATTGAAGAGCCCTAGTGTAAAAAGTACTCTTGAACTAAAAAGAATAGGTGGGTCAACAGACCCGGGTAATTGGAAGGGTAGTTCATGGGGCAAAGCCAGCCTTAAAACATACAGCAATTTTAACCGGCCAAACATGGCAACCAAATTGACCCCAACGAGCGAAACCGACAAGGACCAACCTAGTGATAAGAATAATAAGTTGATTGACATGAATACGATCAGCATGGAATGTACAATACAAAATAACAAGATTGACAAGTAAGTAAAGAAGCAACAAAAGGGCACCAGCCGAAAAAGTAACAAGGGGGTGCTAAAAGTCAGTAAAGAAAATAGACTCGACACCCTACCAGCCACAAGCACGTCAAATTATGTGCAAAAGATGGTGAGGATGGATTATGATCCACCCCAGTATGTAATTCTTACCCATCGCAAGGATGCGAAGGATAATAGTTATAGTAATAAGAACGCTTCAGCTACAGACACAGATATTGTTAATATTAATAAAGAAGATGCCCTGAGTGGACTACTGGATGGACAAAAAATGAACAATCTAAACAAAGGCGCAAATAGGATCTGCACTCAATCTATTGGTATAGTACACTGGAACTGCAGAAGCATACTAACGAAGAAAGAAGAGCTACTACAATTAGCAAACGAAACAGATGTAATTGTCTGCGTAGAAACATGGCTTAAACCAAATAAAAATCTGTAAATTCCAGGCTTCAATGTTGTTCGAAAGGACAGAATGAATCAAAGAGGAGGAGGAATTGCAGTTTTTATTGCTAAACATTTAAGCTATAAAATACTTGAGAATATTGTAATAGCAGACCAAAATGTGGAGACTTGCAGTATCCAAATACGGAATCTGAAGGAGAAAATTGCGATTGCAGCATGTTACAGAACCCCGGGACATGTCTTCAATTCTGCTGCGTGGGAAGCATTCTTCACGCAAGTAAGACAGCTGGGATCATTTGTGATGGTAGGGGACTTTAACTCCCATCAAATTGCATGGAATTGTAATTATTCTGACGGTAATGGAGATAAACTGCTAGACATAATAGAAGAAAATCAACTAGATATCCTTAACTTTAATACTCAGTCGCACCTGAATGTGAGAAACAACAATCATAGTAATCTGGACCTTGTCATCACACCACCACAACTCACAGGCCTAGCTCTGGTTAAGCAATGGGCAGAACCATTAGGCTCAGATCACTATCTTCTTCACATTACAGATAACATCGAGAAGCACATTTACAGGAAAAGAAGTAATAGACTATCATCCGTAAGAACAGACTGGGATGCCTATCAGTCTAGGGTGGACGATCAGTACAGCCTCATGTTGACTCACTCGGGACACACCATAATAGAAAAATATAACCTCCTCATAGATACAATGAAAGAAGCAATAATACAGTGTACTCCTAAAAAAACCAATGTCTCTGATTATGTTCACAGGAATCCAGTGGCATGGTGGGATGCGGAATGTAACAGGGCCACAAGGCTCAGAAAGACTGCCTTTAAAAAGTGGAAACACAGAGGCATACTTGGCGATTGGGTCGAGTACAAAAATCAAGTAGCTTGTACCAAAAAAGTGCTCAGGAAAAAGAAAAAGGAGTATTTTAGACAATTGGCCTCCTCTTTGAATTACAGGACATCAACGACGTTCTTTTGGAATAAAATCAAAATAATGAAAGCCAGATGGACTAAGGTAGGAGATAGCATATGTGTGGATCCAGATAAGAGGGATATGGGTACCAATAAAGCTATTGATAAAATATGCCCGCCTTGGGTACCGGTAAATCCGGTGCGGGACCTTGAGATCTCCCAGAATGAATTCCTGGATGCTCCCTTCAGTCTGAGTGAGATGCTCTATGCTCTAGAAAAAGCCAGAAAGGACTCGGCCCCAGGACTGGACCAAATCGATTATGGGATGATCAAGCATCTCTCTTTAAGATGTATATTGCTTTTGTTGGATTTGTATAATGAAATCTTTAGTAGTCATTTAGTACCGGAGGACTGGACCAGGAGTCAGATCATCCTGATCAAGAAATCAGATGGATGCAGCTTCAGACCCCTCTCTCTTACGTCATGCGTCTGTAAGCTTTTTGAAAGGTTAATCAACATGAGGCTACAATGGTGGTGTGAATATCACAGCATCATTCCCAACAGTCAAGCGGGTTTCAGGGTTGGCCGCTCATGTGTTGACAATGTGATGAACTTGACCATGTACGCGGAGAGAGGATTCATTCGTAGTCAATATACGGTCGCCGCCTTCCTGGATGTTAGCGCGGCATTTGACAATGTGGAGAGTGGGATATTGTTGGAAAAACTGGCGAAGTTGGGCGTTCCAATTGGTGTGATAAGTTGCATTGCCAACTTGACATATTGCAGGTCGGCTAGCTTTGTAACGGGTCATAAAGAAAAACTAATGTATAAAGGGGTACCACAAGGTGGTGTATTGAGCCCTATTCTCTTCAATATATATGTCTCTAACATAATGGATGGGATCTCTGAGGGGGTACGGGTTTCGCAGTATGCTGATGACATCGTGGTCTATACAAGGGATACATCCATAGAGAGAGCTAGAAACCAAATTGAACAAGCTGTCTCCACTATTAGCAAAAATTTGTTTCAAATAGGGCTAGAGCTAACACCGGAAAAAACTGACATAATGGTCTTTAACAAAAGGAATCTTCAACCTGGCAAAGTAGCGATTCAGATAGGGCAGCACACGAGATACAATACAGATAGAGTCAAGTTTTTGGGTATATGCTTCGATCCCAGACTTACTTTCGGCCCGCACATAGATGTGGTACGTAAACAGTGTCTAAAGACCTTAAACATAATTAAATATCTCAGAGGGGTGTGGTGGGGCTGCGATCCCAAAACGCTCGTAGCTATATATAAATCCTTGATAAGGTCCAAAATTGACTATGGATGCTTTGCCTACCTCCCAAACAAAGATCACCTAATCGATAAAATTGAATCCATACAAAACCGTGCACTAAAGCTTGCTCTAGGATTGAGAATGAGCACCCCGGACAACGTGGTCTTGTCTGAGGCAGGGATACCTAATATCAAGGAAAGAACCATCTTCCTAGGGAAAAGTTACTTGAGCAAGATTATTTCAAATAGTAGCCATGATACCAATAGGCAACTCAGAGAGTTTACACAGGACATTGATAGCCCGGCAGGAATGGTGAAGAAATGTGATAAACTGGTCATCAGATGTGTAAGGGACATCAACAACTTAGCTGATATGCACATCCAGGATCAAAACTATGCTTGCAATACAGTTGATTACAAGGCAGTCATGGCTGATATTGAATGCAACACCACCTATGGGATGCGAATGAAGGACTCACCAGCGACCAATCAAGAGTTTAATGAACTCGTTGAATTAAATTATAAGGACTTCATTTGCATTTATACTGATGGATCCAAGAGAGAGGATGGGCTCTCTACGGGGTGTGGAATCTACGTTCCTGAGATGGACACATCACACACAATAAGCATGTACAGCTACGCTTCAGTCTACACAGCTGAATGTGTGGCTATATCCAAAGCTCTAGATATAGCACTCTCCGACTGTGATAGATCGTACCTGATTTGCTCAGACTCACTGAGTGCAATCACTAGTATAAATAATATAAGGCCTTCAGTCAAAATAAATATATATATACTAGATATAAGAAGCAAAGTTGATCTCTTTAGACAAACTAGTTCGCAAAGTAACAAAATTGTATTTATGTGGATTCCCTCACATAAAGGAATTCATGGGAACGAGAGGGCAGACCAATTAGCAGGAGATGCCACACTCACTGAATGTATGGACACCTACAAAGTGCCTTATACAGACTTTAAAGGAACGCACAAAAATAGGATGTGAGAAGAGTTCCACAATAGTACAAGACTAAAATTCAGAACTAAAGGTACTCACTACTATGATAATTTTTACGAAGAAAGAAAGAAACCTTGGTTTCATAAAATGGGACTCTCAACCGAATTTATCACAAGATTTGGAAGGATCAGAACAAATCATTATAATTCTGCAGCCTCGCTGGCTAGATTGGGTTTCATCCAGAGTCCCGCCTGCGAATGCTCCTTTCCCTCGCAGGATATTCAACATATTCTATGGGACTGCCCTAATTATGAGACGGATAGGCCCAATATGCTACTACAGTTAAGGAAACGCAATCTGAAGCCTCCGTATGATATTAACAAATTTCTATCAAGCCCAAATATAAGGGCTCTTATTATAATTAATGACTTTTGTAACAAATGTGATATTAAGTTGTAATTACTGTAGCAACATATTATATAAGATAACCAAAGGCTGATTCCAAGAAACGGTGATGCAAGTATAGTAGGTAGGTAGTGCCGATTCTGGGACTGCGGGGTGAGGGGGTGAGGCGGGGCGGGGGGTACCGCGCTCTTCCACCAGATGGGCGAGGGGGTGAGGCGGGGCGGGGGTACCGAGTTCGTAGGTGAGGGGGATGACGTCACAGGGGAGGGGTTTTTCAAAATGGCGTCGATCTAGTTCGTGGGTGATGGGGTGACGTCACAGGGGAGGGTGATTTTCAAAATTTTCAAAATGGCGTCGCGCGCGCAGGTCGAGTTCGTGGGCGAGGGGGCTGACGTTACAGGGGAGGGGGTGGATTTTCAAAATTTCAAAATGGAGTCCGCCGCCGCGCAATCTCCGTACGCGTGCGGGGATCGGTGCGCAGGCGCGAAAGATAAGGCGCGAAAGGATGTAACGCGGATGCTGTAATTCGACACCCTCTGACACAGCGCGAAGCGATAACTATTCGAGATTTATTAATTAAATAGCGCAGCTGCCCCATGATCATCATGAAAGAATGTGGCGTTGCGTTCGCCCCGATATTGCATCCGCAAAAACAGCGTCAAAGTTAATCTGTTCGGCATTGACGCTGTTTCGCCAGACCACGGTCTCTGGAGCACCCTCGCGATTCCGCTAATATCTATTAGGACTTAGATATGAAAAAAATTCTTAAAACGTTTCTCGCGGTAACGTATGTCTTGACCACTGCAGTAGCATTTGAGAGAACTGATTTTAAGGTGGCTGCTCCATGATCACGCATACGGAAGTTTAGCGCGATAATTATTCAGGCATCGGCCAAGGTATTTTAAACATCGAGACCACCGTGACGGGTGTAAACACACTTATCACGGGCGCGTGAATTTGATACGCGTGGTAAGGCATCGAGCAAACGTGACATCACGTCACTTGATTGAGGCGTTGAGGGTGATCGAAGGAGAAAGAGTGCTAGAAAGAGTGCGAAGAAAAGAATTTGGAGCGATAATGACTCATGAATTTCGACTAGGGTAGGTGGTTAGTATATGCAATCAGAACCGCGCAGTCGTTCGGTAATGATCTTCGCGACCACACTCGTCACACCTCATTCTTCCCCTGAGTTTTCGATATTCGGATCAGAACCGTATCACGTGGAAGAGTCGCATCAACCACTCGTGACTGATCGTACGTGCCTTTTAATTGGATATTGAAGAAGGAGGAGAAAACATGGAGGTATTCATGAACACGTTCAAGGTTCTATCCCAAATGGCGGCGCTTTTACGCAGTGTTGCTGAATTCAGGGACTGGACCGATCGGTGCGACGCATGCTTGCGACTCATCGTCGAATATCAGTGCGGCGAAGGGGTGTCTATGGCATCGAAGCAGCGTCTGGCATCGCTAATCGCGCGTACGAAGACATTACGTACGATCGTGCGGGTACGGTTTTCGCGAGTAGGGCTCGGGGTTTCGGGTAGATTGTCGACACCTAAAGTCGTATGGGAGGATGTGGAAACCGCGTTTCGGAATCGTATTTCGACTGGTGTTGTAATTAACGTGGGTTACATCGATCCGCGTCAATTTTTGGAGGGGGCCCGATGAATGGTGCTATCGCGCGTGACAGACGCTATCAGGGAACATTCTGGTGTGGCCGTGAATACGATTCTGAACGCAGACTTTACGTTAAACGAGGATACAGACATGAAAAGTTTCGGGACGCGAAATCGCGTACTGTTCAGGACATCGAGCGTGCGCGAGTGGTATTCGAAGTGCGTGGTCGCTCCCACGTTAGTGTCGATCGAGGAGTTCCAAGATCGCGATAGTGGATGGACCCTGAGGGCTGTGCTAAATCTCATAATAAACATTAATAAGCATAACCCTCTTCGAGCCGGTTGCGACGTACCGCTTCCGCGCGCCGTCGTCCTGAAAAAAGCGGTGGTGAACGTAAAGAGCAGAGACAATGCAAGCTTCTTATGGGCCGTCGTCGCCAGTTTGTACCCTGCTGCTACTTCTACGAACGTGAGTAGGGACTCATCGTACCATCACTACTCGGAGATGCTTCGCACGGGCGATATGACGCTTCCCGTGACGTTGGACCAGCTGGCGAAGTTCGAGAGAATGAACGACGTGTCGGTGAACGTGTACACGTGGACCGACGGAAGCTGCGCGCCTCTTCGTTTGACCGACGACAAACGAGAGGGACACGCGAACTTGCTACTGGTGCAGGACCTCCAGGAGCCCCAACGTTATCATTTCGTGTGTATTCGCAGCATGTCGAGGCTGATATCGAAGCAGCTCGGCAATCACGGACATCAAGTTTTCGTTTGCGAAAGGTGAGTAAAATATGGAATATTTCGATCGATGTATTTATTTATTCTCATGTTTTATTCGTATTATTAATGCTATTATCGTTGCAGATGTCTCAGCTTCTTTCATTCGTCCGAGCGATTGACCAAGCATAACGTGGACTGTCAACGCATGAACGAGTGCGCCGTCGAATTGCCGTCCGCGAAGGATAAATAGCTGCAGTTCAAGAACTTTAAAAATAAGGAACGAGCGCCATTCATCGTTTACGCGGACTTCGAATGCATGCTGGAGGACGTCGAGCCTGCAGCGCGGAGTCGTACGTACACGTACCAGCACCACAGGGCGTACAGCGTGGGATATTACATTCATTGTGCCACCGACGCGTCTCTGTGTCGTTATCGCACGCGTCGTCACGAAACCGAGTGCGTGAAATGGCTCGTGCAGGAACTTCGAGACTTTGCTGACACTGCGTATTCATGGCTGAGGAACGCGAAACCGATAAACTCGTTGACGAATCAACAGTGGCGTAGTTTTAACGACACGAGCGTGTGTCACGTGTGCGGGCAACTTTTCGTCGACACGGACAAAAAAGTACGCGACCATTGCCACTCGACGGGCGAGTACCGAGGCGCGGCCCACGTATCGTGTAACTTGCAGTTCCAACGATCGTACACGATACCGGTAGTATTCCATAATCTGTCCGGATACGACGCGCATTTCATAATTAAGGAGTTGGCGTCCGCGTTCGAGGGACAGATCGACCTGCTACCGGTGACGAAGGAGCGGTACATATCATTCACGAAACACGTCAAGGGAATCGACGCCGAGAGCAACGATTGGCAGAGGGGGTTGAAGTTTCGATTCATCGGTTCGTTGAAGTTCTTGGCCGCTAGTCTGGAGAAACTCGCTTCGGATCTCGGCAAAGAACGACTCGCGATTCTACGACGCGAGTTTCAATCCCTGTCGGACGATCAGTTCAATCTCCTGACCAGGAAGGGCGTCTTCCCGTACGACTACGTGACGTCATACACCAAGCTTAACGATACGCGTTTACCGTCCCGTGAAGCATTCTTCAATCGGTTGAACGATAGCGTCGCGTCGGAGTCTGATTACGCGCACGCCGTGAACGTGTGGAACACTTTTCGCGTACAGACATTGGGCGAGTACAGTGATTTGTACTTGAAAACGGATGTGCTGTTACTCGCCGACGTATTCGAGAGTTTCCGCACAGACTGTATCGCGAGTTACGATCTGGATTCCGCGCATTATTTTACACTCCCAAGTTTTACGTGGGACGCGATGCTCAAGTACACCGGCGTACGATTAGAGCTTTTGACGGACGTGGACATGTTACTGTTCGTGGAGCGTGGCATACGTGGTGGTCTGAGTCAGTGCTCGCACAGGTACGCGCGTGCCAACAACAAGTACCTGCCTGCAGGGATGTACGACGAGTCGAAGGCGTCGACGTATCTGATGTACTTCGACGTCAACAACTTGTACGGATGGGCGATGTCTCAGGCTATGCCGAAAGGAGGGTTTCAATGGCTGGACGATGAGGCAATGGCCGCGCTCGACGTATCATCCCTACCCGACGGTGAGGGACCCGAAGATGAGGAAACTGAGGGATACCTGTTGGAGGTGGACATCGAATATCCCAAGGATATTCACGACGCCCACGCCGACCTTCCATTCTGCCCGGTGCGCGAGCACGCGCCCCACGGTAAACAGACAAAGCTGCTTGCCACGCTCGACGATAAGGAGCGATACGTCATCCACTATCGCTACCTGAAACAGTGCGTGCGACACGGTTTACGCGTGACGCGAATTCACCGGGTGTGGAAGGCCGTCGGGGACAAGAAGAAGATTCGGGTGGTCTTCAACGCCTCTTGCCCCTCGGCGTTCGGTCGCTCGCTCAACGATGAACTGCTGCCCGGGCCGAAACTGCAGTCCGAGCTCTGGATCCTTCTGTCCCGATGGCGCCTCTTCCAGTTCGCATTTTCTACGGACATTGTGAAGATGTTCCGTCAGATAGGAGTCCGCGCCGAGGATCAGGACTGGCAACGGATCCTGTGGAGACCGGAGCCTAGCGCCGAAGTTCGTGAGTACCGGCTCACCTCAGTTACCTACGGCACCGCGTCGGCCCCGTACCTCGCTTTGAGGGTACTTCGACAGTTAACCGAGGACGAAAAGGATCGTTTTCCGCTGGGTTTGCAAGCCATACGGGACCACTCCTATGTCGATGACATTTTGACCGGCGGGGGGGGGGGGGGGGGGGGACACCCTCCAGCAAACCTGGGAAGTCCGACATCAGTTGGAGGAGATCCTGCTTTCCGGAGGCTTCCCGTTGGACCGTTGGACGAGTAACATTCCCAACTTCGGGGATGACGCTGCTCGTGAAACTTCCTTATTTCAGGAATCCGAAGTTCACGGCGCGTTGGGTCTTCAGTGGGACACCAGGACGGACTCGCTGACGATGAAGGGCCCTCGATGTAGGCCCCCCGTCAACTACGACCATTGGACGAACAGGTCCGCTCTCTCTATGGTCGCTAGCCTGTTTCATCCCTTGGGGTGGATGGCGCCAGTGCTGATCCAAGCGAGGGTTATTCTTCAGGACTTATGGCTGGCGGGACCAGACTGGGACGATCCGATCCCCTCTGAAATAACTGCACGTTGGTCGGTGTTCATGAGCGAAGTAGACTCTCTCACCGGTATGGTTGTACCGCGCTGGGTCGGGTTTACCAGCGTGGGCACCGTCGTGGAGATCCATGGATTTTCCGACGCCTCGGAACGAGCGTATTCGGCGGCCGTTTACCTTCGGGTGATCCACCCCTCTCAGTCAGCGAAGCTCAGCCTCCTTGACGCCAGGACGAAGGTTGCACCGACGAAGCTGCAGAGTATTCCACGGCTAGATCACTGCGGGGCGCTGCTGCTGGCACGTCTGCAGTCCACGCTACAAAATTCATTGAGCTTAGGACGGGTCAAAGCCCACTCTTGGACGGACGCGTCTGTGGCTCTGGCGTGGATTAGAGTACATCCATCAAAATGGAAACCCTTCGTGGCGCACAGGGTAGCCGAAATCCAACGGTTGCTGCCAGACACGACCTGGAGGCACATCCGCACGATGGACAACCCAGCAGACCTCGCAACCAGAGGAATCTCGTCGGCAGAGTTGCGGACTTCGAGTCTTTGGTGAAATGGCCCGACCTGGCTGAACGACGCTTCGACGGAATGGCCATCCCCTCCCACTTCTTTGGATCACGGGACTATAACGGATCAACGATCGGGAACCGTCGTTGCCGTCCACCAAGTCGCGCCGTCGAACGAGTACATCTCCAATTTTTCAAAGTGGTCCCGACTCGATCGGGTGTCCGCGTATATTCGTCGATTCGCTCGAAACGCACGAGAACCTGCCGGACGGACGATAGGCCCACTAAGTGCGAGTGACCACCATCGAGCCGAGACCACCATTTTTCGGCTGAGTCAACTCGAGGGATATCCTCTCGAGATCGAGGCGCTTACGCGAGGTAAGCCGTTGCGAGTTTCGTCCCCACTAATAAGCCTCGCTCCTTTTATAGACTCAAATGGAGTGATGAGAGTCGGCGGCCGTATCCAGGACGCCCCGGTGCCGTACGCGCAACGTCACCCAATTATTCTTTCACGCCACACGCATGTGGCCGCATTAATTATCGAAGCAGCGCACCTATGCACTCTTCACGGCGGTGTGGACCTCACAAGGACCTCATTGCTTCAGCGCTTCTGGATTCCACGTAGTCGCCCTCTCGTGAATAAGCTGCTCCGTCGCTGTCTTCGATGCACCCGCTTCAAGGCTGCAACCGGCCAACTGCAGATGGGCAATCTTCCTGGCGTCCGTCTCCAACCTTCGAAGCCGTTCGAACACGCAGGTGTTGATTATGCTGGGCCAATTCAAATCAGAACCTCGTAGGGTCGAGGGCAGAAAGCCTATAAAGGTTATATGGTCGTGTTTGTTTGTCTTTGTACAAAGGCCGTCCATTTGGACGCGGTGACGGATCTAACGTCGACTACCTTTATAGCGGCCTTCCAACGCTTCATTTCGCGACGAGGTCGATGTGCTCAGCTGTGGAGCGATAATTCCACAACATTCCGCGGAGCGGACGCGGAATTGCGACGTATGTTTCAGGGCACCTCGGAGTTCCGTCGCACTGCCTCCCAGGAACTTGCGGCGAAAGGCACGGAATGGCGGTTCATTCCCCCTTATTATTATTATTATTATTATTATTATTATTAAATGTCTTTATTGCACCATTTCAATTAAATTAAATGAAATTACAATGGCGAGTAGGCGAGGTTCAGCATTAACTGCTGCTCTACATCCTAACCTAAAAAGCCGTTGGGAGGTAAGAAAAATGAAAGAAAGAAAAGAAAAGGACAAGAAAGGAAAGAAAACAAAATAAAATAAAATACAATAGGAAATTACATAGGAAACTACATAGGAAACCGCGAGAGGATGAAAGAACGAGCACTAAGTTTAAATGAAGCAAACGATGATAGGGAACGTATATTAGGAGGAATGGAGTTATAATAATAGGAAGATAAGTAGGAGAAGGACGCAGTGAATTTACAAGAGCGATGATGAGGTACAGACAAATCAAAACAGTGTCTCGTTGTCATAGAGCCGCTAGAGTGCATCGACAAATTGGAGCGAAGCAGTTCATGCAGGTACCTCGGCGTACCTGTTGCTAGTATTTTATAGACAAGACAGCAGATATGGAAAATCCATCTCTGCTTCATCTTTAGCTAGCCAGAACGTTGGAAAGAAGGCGTAATGTGGTCCTATTTACGAACATTATAAGAGAAACGGAGACACGAGTTCTGCACACGTTGGACAACAGACAAAAGTGAGGAGGAGAGACACGGACCATACACTACATCCGCATAATCAAAGATAGAGATGATTAAGGCTTGACACAACAAAAGCTTCGTGTTAGTAGACAATATGCGACATGAAGGGTAAAGGGAGCGCATGTGAGAGAAAGCAGAACGACACAACACAGCAACATGACGGTCAAAACACCAATAGGGATCAAAGGTCACACCTAAGTTTTTTAATACAGGTTGGACACCAAGGACAGAAGAGCCAAAGGAAATGTCGAAAGAGGAGAGGTTACTGAGGAAAATATGAGAACCAGCAACTAAGACGGTAGTTTTGGTAGGATTTAACTGGAGACCGTGAGAATTGGACCAGTGTATAAGTCGACGTAGATCAGCCTCAATTTCTGCTTTGGCTAGAACAGCACAGCTTGGATCAAAAACCTTGATAAGCTGGGTGTCATCCGCATACATATAAACTTGACAATGATTACAGACTGTCGGCAAATCGTACACATAGATACTGAACAGAAGCGGACCCAGTACAGAGCCTTGCGGAACTCCACGAGAAGTCTGTCTAATAGACGAAGTTAGAGGTAAAGAGCGTTTGAGCACAACCTGCTCAGTGCGCGGTGAAAAATAGGATTTAAGAAATGACAAGGCACTAGGCGACAGTCCAAGATAACCTAACTTGGCACACAGCAAGTTGTGATCAATTGTATCAAACGCCTTTGAAACATCCAGAGAAGTAATACAAGTTAAGCGACGCGACTCGAACGCACGAAGTACAGTGTCCGAGATGTGAAGCAAAGCAGTGCTCGTACTATAACCTCTACGAAAGCCCGATTGAAAAGGCGGAATAGTGCTGCAAGAGTCAAAGTGCCTCAGCAGTTGTGCAAAACAAAGTTTTTCAAGAACCTTGGACAGGAAAGGCGTAAGAGAGATAGGACGAAGAGAATCAAGGGTGGTGGGATTAGCCGTCTTAGGAATAGGATAGACAAAAGAATGCTTCCAAGCAGCGGGGAAGGACCCGGATAGGACAGCAGAATTGAAGATATGTAGGAGAGGATCAAGACAGTAAGGAACACAGTTAAATATCATGATGCCAGAAATATCATAGGGGTTGGAGGTGGTAGGCTTTATGCCTTTGAAAACAGAGAAGAGATCGCCAAGCGAAAAAGGTGTAAAAGTAAAGCTAGAAGAAGTAGAGGACTCGTGCGCCTGGGATAAATAATAGGAAATGAGCTCGGGAGACGCAGAGGTAGAACGCAGAGAATCAAGGAAGTGATTGTTAATTGCAGAGGGATCCGGAAAGGAATCAGGGACAGAGGAGGAATGTGATGGTTTGTGAAACCCAGCAGCAGAAAGAAAATGCCAGAAGCTCTTAGAGGAGCCGAAGCGGGAGAGATTCTTGAAATATAGCCGCTTTTCCGTACGAATAGAGGAATTGGCGAGGTTCCGAAGCAATTTGTAATAGTCCCAAGCAGCTGCCGTTCCAGATCTCCTATACTTCGTCAATGCACGATTACGGAGGTTCATAAATTTTTTGACAGTAGGTGTGAGCCAAGGCATAGGAAACTTCGAGACACGCGTTAGACGTACAGGCGCGAACTGATCAAATAAAGTAGTAATTATCGAAGTAAACGCTTCAACTTTAGTGTCCACAGTATCCAAGTTATGGATAGACTCCCAATTGACCTGCTCAGCAGCGATACGGAAGCGCTCAACAGGAATACCTAATAGGTCTCGACTCAAAACGTAACGCTGTCGCATACGTGACTTAGGAATATCAAAGAGCCCATAAATAAGGCGATGAATTATGTCGTATACCCCCGAAGAGACCACATCCACATCCCTGCTGACCAGGATCAGGTCCAGCAAGGTCGATGAAGTTTGCGTGATCCGCGTTGGCTCAGTAATGATTTGCTTTAAGGAAAGAATAGACATTAAACTATGAATATAATGTAAATCAGAATCACTAGTGTTATTGAGGTTGACATTAAAATCGCCTAGGCAAACTATGCGATCGACGTAGCAAGAAACATCAGTGAGAAATAGTTCCAAATTCTTTAAAGACGTGATCGAACAGCTAGGCGGACGATAAACAGAAAGTATTGCCAGACGACTGTGATTAATACATATAAGGACACCAGATACATCAAGTAAGCTGTTGGAAGAAAGGTCGCCGGAAAACGTATTAAAGATACTAGAGCAATGAAAGCTAGATTTAATATATAGAGCCGTACCTCCTCCACGAGAGAGGGAATCAGAGCACCGGTCAGAACGAATGAGTACATATCCAGGTATAGCCACAGACACAGAGTTATCCGTGGTACGCAGCCAGGTTTCACTAAGCGCAATAACATCAAAATTGTGATCATGCAAAAGGTCAGTTAAGCCACAGAAGTGAGAAGTCAGGGAACGAGCATTTATATGCGCAACAGAGAGAGAATTAGAATTAGCACGTAGAATATCCGAGAGCGTAGTGGAGACAGTAGAGTTGATCATAGACGCAGCGGCAAGTGACGAGTTCTCCGCCGATGAAGAAGAAGAGAAGATAGATGCCGTAGACCCCATAGAAGATAAGCTACGTAGATCACCGGAAGAGAGACCAGAAGAAGGTCCAGTAGGCTGACGGTTTTGGCGATACAGCAGTCATTTCTCCTTGTTGGGATCCAATGGCGACGAGAAACGGGTGGTCTTGGAGGCGTCATCTTTTTTTATGTAAGTGATTCCCCGCCTCATCCAAACATATTTAAAGTTATGCTCCTTCGCTAACTTCTTCGCCTCCTTAAGAGTATTGCGCTCACTGGCCGTGGATCGTTCATTAATATATACCAACGTACTCGGCCAGGAAGGGATAATTTCCCCAGCCCGCAAATCCTTCTTAATACGCTTTTTCGAAATCCAGTCATCGCGTACAAGTGTAGAGGTAAACTGAATAATAAGTGTCTTGAAGGCGGCATTGGAGCTCCTGAGCCATATTGTAGACGAGACATCTGACGGTGTAAAAGGCACCTTTATAGCTTCTGCAATTCTCGAGATCACATTGATTGGACCGTCGTTAGCATTACTGGGAATACCAGAAATGACTAGCTCATGATCTCTATTGGACCGCTCAATACGATCTATTCTCCTGGTCACATCCACAAAAGGCGCAGGGGGAGAGCCAGAAGCAACAGCCCCCAATGAAGTGGCAGTAGATTGCGATTGCTCGATAGCCGTAAGACGTCGATCAAGAAGGTGTTGATCACTAGTTAGATTATCGACGCGCGCAGCGATGTCAGAAACTGAAGAGCGCAAGGTATTCACCGAGTTGGTACAAACATTCACCCGGGCAACTAGGTCATCAAGAGTGTTCAATTTAGCCTTTATTTCCTGCAGACAGGTATGAATATCCTTCAGATCCGGAGACAGAGGCAGCTGAGAGGGTTGAGTGGGCGAGACTAGCGACTGTCCAGGAAGGGAATTAGAGCCCCGCGTGTTGACCGGCGAACTGCCACTACTGGGCTGCGTAGATATTGCATCATGGACTGATGCATACTGCGGTGAGGTACAATCAGGCACCTTCCCACTATTGACGTTACATCGACAGCCTGTGCAGATACCCGACTTCGGCAAAAATTTAGAACACATGGGACAGCGAGCCATACCGGTAAGGTCGGTTATCAACGATAGTTTGTTGACAGAGACAATAGATGTCACTAATTACAGACAGCTGACTCCTTGTCCGTAACCGCGAAGCACCAGAAAAAACGTCACACAAACAGTAACGGCAATTCACAGAGTCCGCCGAGGAAGGCGACGATGAACAAGAAGTGCGATAATGCAGAGATTTACGGCACAGCGCAGCAGACACTAATAGATATACACCGGATCCACACGAGCACAGGACACCGTAGCGCAAGACTCGAGCGAAACTCACTTAAAAGACCGAAAAATACAGAGCAAGATAAGAACGCAACCGGTTATCAACACGACCTCTCGCGGATTCCATTCGCGGATTCTTATGCTCCCCACTTCGGTGGCCTTTGGGAAGCAGCGGTCAAATCGGCGAAATACCACATTAAGCGGACCATAGGGGACCAAAAATTAACTTACGAGGAGTTGAGTACGCTCCTGTGCCAAGTCGAGGCCTGCCTCAATTCTCGTCCGCTCATGCCGATCACCGAAGACGCCAAAGATTTGCACCACCTCACTCCGGGACATTTCTTGATTGGGGAGCCTGTCACATGACTCGAAACTTCCGCTGACGTCAATTTCGACGTTACGGGTCTGAAACGTTGGAGGCTCTTTAATAACCTTCGTAATCATTTCTGGCGCAGGTGGCAACAGGAGTATCTCCACCTCCTTCAACAACGGCCAAAATGGAGGACTCGCGTCAAGAACTTGAGGGAAGAATCGCTGGTGCTTATCCGGAACGAACTGTCCCCTCCGACGTAGTGGCCGCTCGCACGTGTCTTCAAGGTTCACACCGGACAGGACAGTCTCGTGGCGACGCGTCAAACCGCCACGAAAACTTGCACGAGACCGCTTACCAAAATTGTGCCACTCCCGGTACAAACCACCGATGCCGATTCGAACGACACGCCGCAGTAACCGGTCGCGACGTTTCATTTCCTTGCTCGCGGTCACGGTCGTTTACGGCGGGCGGCGCGTGCGTTCGGAAAACATTCGTCGCGTCCGTGCCCGTCCGTGTCCCGCCAACGTACTAACCTATTGACTTGCGCATCGATCGGTGATTTCGCCGCAGAGCGTCTGCCGGCGAGGCGGGCGGCATGTTCTGGAAACGGATAGTAGCGGGTGTTGCGTTGCAAGGTAGAAGGTGGTTGAGACCCACTGACCAGAGGTTTATACCTCTCCATCGAACGCGCCGAAAAGCGCAGGCAATTTTTGTAACCCTCTGTTTGGCCAGTCAGTCTGTGACGTCACACGCGGTTCCGGCCTTCCTGGGAAAAACCCACGGTTTTGGCTAAGGCGCGTTCCCGCGTTTTCTGCGAAACGCGCGGGAAGTTCCCGCTGTCTTGACCAATCTCGAGCGTTAGAAGGCCACACCCCCATCCTTCTTACTTCCGCTTCCTGACCGACCAGCGCATCCATTTTTTCAGTTACGAGCACTTACTCACAGAACATCGAACCGTCAACACTATATTATTTTTTCTCTCTTGTATTACTCACCATCACTCATAACCATAGTATCATTCAAATAAAGTAAACTCAGAATTAAAGTGCAGTTTTACTCAAAGTAAGTCACATAACGCGGCCTTATTTCATTAATTTGAAATAAGGAAAGGCAAGTGGCAGGCGGATTTACAACCCGCCAGCTTAACGACGCTTCAACATTTTGGTCCTTCGAGCCGGATAGACGCGAGGAGAACCTTGGTCCATCCATATTAAGCGAAGATTTTGCTGTCGATAAAAGCGCAGCATCTTCCGAATCAACTACGAAGCAGTGCACGCTTCCAAGGAAGCGCAGCGTCCACATCATCAAGGGAGGACTTCGTTGCCGATAAAGCGCAACCGCCTCCATCTTTACTGAAATTCTCCGCTGCCAAGGAAGCGCAGCATTCACGTCATCAAGCGAGGATCCAGATGCAGGAAGAGTGCAGCATCCTCCAGTAATCCAGACGGAAGGCCTCACGGCTAGAAACCCCTGTAGTGCAAGGGCACTGCAGTCGGAAGCAACGACTTCGACGGCGTCAGGAACGAGTCAGTCGCCGAAGCATCAACGGCGGACATCTTGGGATCCAGCTACGGTGTCACCAGGTTACGTAAAAGTGAGCCAGATACTATCATACCGCCATCCTGTTTTTCAACAATCCTTTCGCTCCTTTAATCGGTCACAATTTCAATTGTTCGGCATTCGCGATGTCTAATGAAGATAGAGAGCAGCGTGAACGCGATTTAGTTAGGAAACGCGGTACTGTGAAATCTAAGTTAACCACGTTCATAAAATTCGTAGATTTGTGCGAAGAATCAGAGAAGCCCAGTTTAAAACAGCTTCAGATAAGAATCGCGAGAATAGAAAAGGATACAGAAGAGTTCGAATTAATTCAGAGTGAATTAGAAAAAATAGCTTCGGATGCAATTATAGAAACGAGACTTGAAGAAAGAAGTGCGTTTGAGGACGCGTATTGCGAAAATCTTGCGCGAGCGCAAGAGTTGGCAGAAGCACTGGAAAGGCAAAATTCGGTGCATTCGGGTCAGACACTTCCTCCACCGCCAATCGCGACTACGTCTACGAGCAACGTAATTAGGAATGAAGTAGGAGTTGTACCATCCACGGTCGCGACAGATGATGTAGTTCAAGCGCGTGTCCCGATGGCTGTAGACGCGGAATTTCAAATAAAGCTCTCGAAATTGGATTTACCGCGTTTTGACGGGTTATATGAGGCATGGCCAGGGTTTTGCGAATCGTTTAAATCGTCCGTGGACAATAACCCGAAGCTTCGTGAAGGACAAAAATTAACATATTTGCGTTCATGCCTAACCGGAAAGGCACTTGAAAAGATCGAGTCGCTAGAAATCACTGCAGCAAATTATTTAGTTGCGTGGGAGCTATTGAATGATCATTATGACGAACCCAACATCGTTATAAATAAGCGAATCCAGATGTTTTTTGAATTGCCGCTTTGCACGCGCTCCGGAGTAATTCCTTTGGGCGAGCTAGTTGACCAGGCCACGAAGCATTATCGGGCGTTGCAGGCACTAAACAAGCCATTGTTAGAAGCATTTCCGATGTACGCTATAACATCAAAATTAGACGAGCAAACGCGTTTTAAATGGAAAGAGAGCATACAAGGGAAGGCGTCGCCGTCAATGGACGAGCTGTTACAATTCTTGCGCCAGCGACGCAAGGTATTAGAATCTGCAGCGTTAGAAAAACCAAGCAAGCCTTCACCTACTCAGCACCCCAAGCGCGATCAGGTATCGGCAAATCGTCCCGCGCGTGTTTATTCGGCGTTGAACGTTACCTGTTACCTATGCAAGGATAAACATATAACTCCGGCGTGCCCAAAGCTCACAGGTAGTAGCGTTATACAGCGAATTGGAATGGTGAAATCGTCGGGTCTATGCAATAATTGTCTACGCCCGAATCACATTGCCAAAGATTGTTATGCTAGTACATGCAAAAAATGTAAAGGAAAGCATCATACGTTGCTGCATCAGGAGAAAGCTGCCGATCAGCAACCGGTAACTCAGGCCAATTTGGCAGTGTTGAGCGAACGTATAAGGTCCGAAGTTCTATTATATACGGTAGTTGTGAACATTTTGGACAATCAAGGACGACCACATCGATGTCGTATTATATT
Source organism: Andrena marginata (assembly GCA_963932335.1). Classification (NCBI taxonomy): domain Eukaryota; kingdom Metazoa; phylum Arthropoda; class Insecta; order Hymenoptera; family Andrenidae; genus Andrena; species Andrena marginata. The sequence goes on from OZ010660.1 coordinate 11,945,949, forward strand.
AGACACGGGATCGCAGGCGCATTTTTTGACCGAACGAATAGTAGAAAGATTAGGTCTACCGCGCCAAGCAACGAAGGTTCCGGTAGTGGGATTCGATCGCGAGGTCACGGATATCACGAGCATGACCGGAGCTCAAATACAATCGCGCATATACAATTTTCAAGTCAAAGCTGACTTTTTAATAATACCAGCCGTCATCGACGCTGTACCATCGCGACCGTTCTCAAGGGCGGAAATCGAAATCCCGCGAAAGTTGCCTTTGGCAGATCCTAATTTCAATGTTCCATCAATCATCGACGGAATTCTTGGGGCAGAAGTTTTCGTGCGATTACTGTGCGTTGGGCAAATTTCAATAGCAAGCGATACCATTGTTTTGCAAAAAACTAAGTTTGGATGGGTTCCATCGGGTAGAATTCCAATCGAGTCTGCGCCTCATAAGATTCACTGTAAGCTTGCCGCAACATCGTTAGAAAGACAGGTTGCGAGGTTTTGGGAAATAGAAGAACCTCCACGGACGAAGTCACTGTCGCCCGAAGAACGTACGTGTGAGGAGCATTACCGTTTGAACACAACTCGCGATGCCGTTTCAGGCAAATATATTACGAAACTTCCTTTTAATTCCAATATATATTCATTAGGCGGCTCATACAACGCTGCTCTTAAGCGATTCCACTCGTTGGAAGGGAAATTAGTAAAAAATCCAGAATTAAAATCCAGATATATTGATTTCTTAAAGGAATACAGCTCGTTAGGTCATATAACAAGATTAAATTCATGTAACACCGATGAGGGTTACTATTTACCCCATCATGCAATAGTAAAGGAGAATAGCATCACAACAAAACTCCGAGTAGTATTTGACGCATCCGCAAAAACGTCTAGTGGAATCTCGTTAAACGATACTCTTTTGACCGGTCCAACCATTCAAGACGATTTATATTCACTTCTTATCCGTTTTAGAGTACACACTTACGTAATTACCGCAGACATTACGAAAATGTACCGACAGATATTGATACATCCTGACCATCGCAAATATCAAAAGATTCTATGGCGCGCAGATCCCCGACAACCTATAGACACGTACACCTTAAATACGGTAACCTATGGGACGTCAGCAGCCCCATTTATGGCCATCCGCTCGTTGCACCAGTTAGCGACGGATGAGGCAACATCCTTTCCTAGAGCGTCAATAGTATTGTATTGTATTGTATTTATTCACCTTCCCCACAACTGGGATACGGGCTCATCATCTCCTCCTCTTCCACATCTTACATTCCCTTACAACTCCTAGTCTACTTACATCTAGCTTACCACTAACTTATTCTACCTTATTCTAAACTTATTTTAAACTTAATCTAAGCGTATCGTACACCGCCACACTTTCGCACGCCGCTCGCCGCCACGCTCTCGCACGCCGTTCGCCGCCACGCTCTCGCACGCCGTTCGCCAGCCCTCTCTCGCCAAACCTCTCTTAAACCCGCTTCATGCCAGCGCACGCTCGCTCGATCACGTCACTCCTCCGCTACCTCCTCCACTCCCACCTCCCCCCCACCCACCTCCTCCCTCACTCTCTCAACCCCCTCCCCTCCCCTCTGCACCTTTCCTCTTTCCAGCGCTTCGCTTCTTTCTCTGTCCAGTTTCCGCATCCAATACTCCGAACCCTTCTTCCCCCAGAATTTACCTAATTCTTTCCCTCCCCCCTCCTCCTTCCCCCTCATTACACCTCTCCATCACGTGCTCCCAACTCTCTCGTTCCCAGCCACAGATCCTACATCTGTTTGCATCCTCTCCCATCCAATACCTTTCCCCCCTCATCTCATTTCCTAATCTGTACCTTGCTACTCTTATCTTTTTCTCCTCTTTCCCTTTATTCTCAATGTACCTAGGCAGTCCTCCCATTCGCACCTCTTTAAACCACCCGTTGTACCTCCCTCCCCTGATTCTACCCTCTATTTCCTGATCTTGTATTTCCTTGTCCCTTCGCTCCAGCTCCGCCCTCATCTCCCAGCCTCCCTCCACCCTTCTCTCCACTTCCTCTGGCGCGTACCCCCTTTCCTCGAAGAATTTTCTCCTTTCCTCCACCCATTCTATTTTACACCCTCTCTCCTTCCTTTTTATCTCCCCCAAACACCTCCTCGCAATCCCCCCCGCCTTCCCACTTCTCGCCCTCTCCTCCATTCCTAAGGCCCTCCTCCCTGCCCCTGTCCTCATCTTTCCTCTCTTTGTTTCTTCTCTTACCATGTACCCAGGCGTGTACCGTTCCAACACTAGCACCCATCTTAAATACCTTTCCTGGACTCTTTCTACCTCCTCCCTTTCGCACCACCCCCACACTTCCGCTCCGTACAGCAGCACTGTTCCCACCAGCTTGTCGAACAGGCACATCCGTCTCCTCCAGTCTCCCCCGAACCACCTTTTCCCAATCCCCCATGCTTCTCTCATCACCACCATCGCCTTCCTCACCCTGTCCTTCACATGTGCTCCTTGCCTTCCAATTCCTCTCTAACTTATACCCCAAATATACAAATTCTTTCACTTCCTCCACTTTCATTCCTTTCCAGCCCCATACTATTTTCTTCCAGCGCCCTCCTCCTGCCCTAAACCTCATCACCTTAGTCTTATCCACATTCACACTCAGCATTTTCTCATCCATATACCTCTCTAGCACTCTCATCATTATTTTCATCCCTGTTACATCCTCAGCCATCAACACTATATCATCCGCATACGCCAATTCATACACTTTCTCTCCCCCCCACTTTTACCCCTCCCCAACCTTCCTCTCTCAATCTCTCCTCCAGATCTGCCATACACACGTTAAACACCAAGGGGCTTAGCGGGCACCCCTGCCTCACTCCTCTTTCTGTCCAAAAACTCTCGCTCACACTCTCTCCCACTCTCACACAACACTTCGTCTCTCCATAAGCCTCCATTATCCTTTCTCTCAGCCATCCGTTCACTCCTCTTTCCCTCATCGCCTCCTCCAGCTTTTCCCTCTCTACCATGTCGAAGGCTGCCTTCAGGTCTACAAAGAGCGCTACCATCGTCTTTTTTCCCTCCCCTATCTGCCTCCCTATAATATAATTCAGGCTGTATATTTGCTCTATAACCCCTCTCCCCTTCCTGAAGCCTGCCTGATTATCGGGTACTATTCCCTTCTCCTCTCTCTCTCTCTCTCCAGCTTCTTCGCCAGTATCTTCATATACACCTTGTATAGCGAAGGCATTAGGGTTATTCCCCTGTGGTCCCCGACTGCCTCCCCTTTACCCTTCTTCGCAATGGGTACAATCACTCCTTCCTTCCACTGTTCCGGCCATCCTTCCCCCATCCATACTCCATTACAAATCCTCCACACTGCTCTCACTACATTCTCCCCTCCATACATCCATGCTTCATTCGGCATCCCATCCACCCTCACAGCCTTCCCTTTCTTCAGCTCCTTTAAACTCTCTCTCACCTCCTCCATCCCAATCTCTTCCACTCGTTCCCTATCCCTCGTTTCTTTTCCCCACTCTCTTCCGACCCTCTCCTCTCTCCCCCCTAAGACCTCCATGAAGTGTCTCTTCCACTCCTCCATTTGAATATTCCCGTTTACCTTTTCCCCCCTCCCCCGTTCCCTCCTTATAATCTCCCACACTTTCCGTTCCCCATCTACTTTCTCTATCTCCTCTACAAACCTCTTCCTCTCTTGCTCCCTTTTCTCTTCGCATACCCTCCTGTACTCCCCCTTCATTTTCCTGTACTCCTCCCCTGAACCTTCCCCCCTCCTCCATCTCCTCAGCGCCTCCTTTACCTCTTTCTTCCGACTTCTGCACTCCCCATCCCACCACCTCTTCCCTTCCCGTTTCCTTCCTACTTTCCTCCACTTTGCCTTTTTCTTTACCGCTTCCTTCAGTCCCCGCAGCACCTCTTCAACCGTCTCTCCTTTTATTTCCTCCCCCTCTATTTCCCTCCTGTATTCTTCTCTATTTTCCTCTGACCAGTCCATCACCCACCTTTCTTCTTTCTTTACTACCTCCTGCCCCTCCATTCTTTCTGATCCCAACCTCACAATAAGTGGGTGATGATCCGACTCCGTGTTGTCCCCTACTGTTAACTCCTCTACCGCATCCCACGTCTTACTGTCACCGATCACGTAGTCAATAACTGACTCTCCTCTTCCCCCCATATACGTGTATTCACCTTCTTCATCCCCTTCCTTAATTCCATTCATAATTCCCCACCCTTCCCCCTCCAACATTTCTATCAGCTTCCTTCCCTCCCTATTTATCACCCTGTCCTTCGATCTTCTTTTACTCTCCTCCTCCTCTTCTTCCCCTCCAACCCTCAGCGCCCCTTCCTCCCCTGTCCTTGCATTAAAATCCCCTCCTATCAGGATATTTTCCACCCTTCCCCTTGTCTCGGCTCTCTCCTTTAACTTCTCTAGCTTCTCTTCTAAGTCCTTATTCACGTAAACTGAAATTATCCTCCACATCTCTCCACTCCATCTAACCCTCCTTTCCATTACCCCTTCTATCTCCTGCTCCCTCTCCCACTCCACTTCCTCTATCTCTGCTTTCACTCCCATCACCATCCCCCCAATCCCTCTCCCCTTTTCTTTATTCCTTTTTGCGCTCTGTCTACTCCACCTGTAACCCGCCGGCAACCTTCCTCTCACCTTTTCCCAATCTTTCTCCTCCACCCATGTCTCCGTCAGACCTACCACGTCCCAACTTTGTAACTCCTTCCATACGTCCTCATCCTTGCTTTTTAGTCCTGCCACATTCCAAAAGCCCACTTTCAACTCCTTCTTTCCCTTCTCCCTCTCTTTATCCCCTCCCACTTTCTTTCTCCTTTTCCTCCTCCCCTCACCTCCCTCTTCCTTCTTTTCCTCCCCCTTCCCCCTTCCCCTACTCGTTCCCCTTCTTCCCTTCCTGCAACTCTTCCCCCGCCCCTTCTGCCCTCAAACCCACTCTCCTCTCCCCTCCCACCCCTCCTTTCCCCTTTATCGCTTGCTCCTGTTCGTCCCATTCCCACCATTCCTTCTCGATCCACAATCCCCTATAACTCACCCTGACCCTCTTTCCTTTCTGCCGTTCCTGTTCTGCTACCCTCCTTATCTTCCACTGCGTTCTCCTTTCTTCGAACGTCAGATCGTCCTCTATTCTTTCTCTCCTGCCTCTTAATTTGCTCTTCTTCATCATTAACTCTTTTTTCCCCGCCCCCTCCTTCATCCTTACTAGCGCCATTCCTTCTCCCTCAACCTTCCTCTTTCCCAACTCTCTTATCCATTCCACTTCTCCCTTCACCCCTAACTCCTCCAGCAGCTTTACCACTGTCTTTTCTATCTCCTTCCCCTCCAACTTGATCCCTCTAATGACTGCGTTCCTTCTTCTCTCCTCCCTTTCTTTCCTCTCCCATTTCCCTTCTATTTCTCTCATTCTTTCCTCCATATCTCTTCCCTCCTTTCTTCCCTCCTTCACACTCTCCCCTTCTCTACCCACCTTCTGCTTCTCCAATTCATCTACCCTTTCTCTATACCTCCCAAACCTTTCTTTATTTCTCTCAATTCTCCTACCCGCTTCTCCATCCCGTCCATCCTTCTCTCCACCCCTTCCCACCTCTTCCGCAACCCTTCATCTCTCTCTTTAATTTCCTTTTTTAACTCCTCCATCTCCTTCCTGATTTCCTTCCCTCTGTCGTTGACTTCTGCCAACCCTATAATCAATTCCTCCCTCATCATCCTCAACAGCTCCTCCATTCCGGCCATCCTATTCTCCGTTCGTGGCGACCTCCCTATCTTCCTGCTTTTGGAGAACGCCCATTCCGTTCCTTCGTCCTCTCGTACCTGTATCCTATCTCCCTCCTCCTCCTCCTCCTCTCTTCCCCTTTTTAGGTATTCTTCAATCCCTTTCTTGCTTCCCCTGTTTGCCCCCTCCCCGCGAGCCTCATCTCCTCCCCATTCTCCTTTCCCCTTCCTCACCGCTCCCTCTTTTTTACTTCCCATGCTCCCTCTTTCTCTCTTTTCTTATCCCTTGCCTTCGAAATTCCCGCCTCTTCTAATCCTACTGCGCCTCTCCCTAATCCCTCTAGATGCCGCCTCTCCACTCTCGGCCGCGCGCCTTTTCTTCTGCAAACTTCCTAACCTCACTCTTTCTAGCTCCCTCCTTCTTTCACCCACCTACTCTGTCCCGTGCTCCTCTATCCTCTCTCGCCTCCGCTTTTCCTCTTTTCCCCCGATCTTCCCTCCACTGCACCTTTTCACTCTCCCGTTTTCTCTCCTTCCGTCAACTCCTTTCTAACCTCAACTTTCCCTTCTCTTTTCTTCCGCACACACTTCCTCTATTCTTGCCCCTCTGAGCCTCAATAGTACTTCAGGAAGATTTCTATGTAGACGAGTTACTGACAGGTGCGAAAACATTCGAGGAAGTTATCACTATTAGGGACGAGTTGATCAACCTTTGCGAAAAGGGAGGTTTTAAATTGCGGCAATGGGCAGCAAATGACGAAAGGCTGATCCAAGATTTAGAAGACAAGACGAACGAGACGCACTTACGGCTTGAGTTAGACGACACCATCAAGACTCTTGGCATATGTTGGCATGCAAAACAAGACGCGATTATGTACACGTTAACAGAATTTCCTCCAATCGACCGCGTAACCAAGCGAAACATTTTGTCAAGGGTTGCAACCTTATTTGATCCATTAGGGTTGCTTGGCCCAATCATTATACGCGCAAAAATTCTAATGCAGGAGTTATGGAAACTCCAACTCCACTGGGATGAATCCGTACCTCTTGAATTACAGACGAGATGGCACTCGTATTGTCAAGAAATGAACTTGCTGCGCTGCTTAAAAATACAACGACAGATAGCGATTAGGAGTTACGTAGATATCCAACTGCACGGGTTTTGCGACGCGAGCGAACGAGCTTATGGGGCGTGTCTATACCTGCGTTCCGTGGATAACCGCGGCAAGGTATTGACGCAATTAATTTCATCGAAATCTCGAGTACCCCCCTAAAAATAATAACGTTACCGCGACTAGAACTTTGCGCAGCACATTTGTTAAGCAATCTATACAAGGCAACCACTCAAGCACTGCGCAAATTAAATTTAGGAAAGGTGATGTTTTGGTCTGATTCAACGATTGCACTACATTGGATCAAGACATCTCCCCATACGCTGAAAACCTTTGTAGCGCATCGAGTTACTGATATACAGACTGCGACAGGTACGCACGAATGGCGGCATGTGCGGTCCGAAGAAAATCCCGCAGATATGATATCGCGGGGCGTCGCGGTGCAAGAATTCATACGCAGCGAACTTTGGCAACATGGTCCTTCTTGGCTACAAACCCGCGAAGACCAATGGCCATTTTTACCGTTAGAATCCATACAAGTTCCCGAAACGCGGCCTCTTATTATACTAACGGCCCAGGTATCAACAACAGATATCTGGGGGAAGTTTTCCTCTTTCGCGAAGCTGAAGCGAGTTATCGCGTACATCTTAAGCCGGGGCCAGACCTGAATGAGTATACGCTGAGCAGGCTGAGCGGCGCACGAATATTCTGATGTGGACGGGTGAAACGGTAGCTAGGGCCGCATGCTTCTACGTCAGGAAGGCTGAGCGTGAACGCATATGCTAGTGTGGACGGGTCATTCGTGGTGACTCGGCTCATTCGACCCGACTCGGGGATGCCGGCGAAGGCACATGGCCTGAGCCGACCGTTGTCGGTTGTCTTCCGCACATCAAAGGGAGTTTGGAGTGCATTGCGTTCAGCGTGGAAGATAGAGGCAGAATGTGATACTTTTCTAAAATCCTCGATATCTCGGATTTTCATGATATTGAAATACACATATGGTAGCCCATATGAAATTAGGGAGGGTTAAGTCCTCATTTTTGCAGATTCGAAATTGTTTAAAAAATACAAATCTTCAAAGTTTCCTGCTTTCGGTGATTTTTACGAAACGCCTAAAGAAATTAATTTTAATGTCTTAAATTATTGAAGGCATAGACTAAATAAATTTAATCCATTGCTAATATTGACATAAACAGATAATCAAAAATTTAAAATTTACATTTTGAATAATAATAATAATGCAATTAACACATGATAGACTTTAAAGCTCTATTGTACTGAATAATTTGTCTTTCTTTTCTTCACTACACCCTGCATTGTTCTTAATTCATACAGGGTGTCCCAAAAATGCTGCGGGTCCTTAAAGGGGGTGATTCGGGGGGTGATAACAAACAACTTTTTCCTTTGCGAAAATGTTCTCCGAGGTTTCGTTAACGAGATATTAACAAAAAGCACCGACCAATCAGAGCCCGAGATTGGCGGCCGAGTTCCCGCGGTAGCGTGGCCGCGCGCCGCGCTGCGACTGCGAACAAGCAACTCGGCATGCATCGAAGGAAATTGCACAGAATGGCAAATGAAAAAGACGTACCAAATAAAATCGAACATGTTGTCATGGTTTGTTCGTCATTTAAAGTGAATAATGAATAAAGGATAAATGGATGAAAATCGCGTGCAACGTAAAAAGACGAATACGCAGTTTTTTTTAGAAGATTCGAAAATAATAATTATTTGAAGTGGGAGGATAAGGAATACGTAAATTTTCTTGTGTGAATAACGTAGCCACGAAAAGGTAATGTAACAGGAAATTAACGAAAAATAATAGTAGTTCGTTATTGTGATAAAAATCCGTAATTCAATAACGGCCAGCACTGTTGGTGATAACGAATAAGTCTGTTTAAAAAGCCCGAATAAATATTTTCGTACGGGAATTTGGAGAATTATCGCCGGAAATAAGCCATCGTTTGCGTTAAATTTAAAAATGAATGATCACCAATAAAGTAACTAAAACTCACCCTTGTTGGAAATTCACCTGCAGCTTGAAAATCTGTGTCACAGGGTCACTGAACCGATCCTGGTCATCGATGGACGAGCTCAGTGCACAGCTGGTCCCAGGTATACGACACTACCGAAAGTTAAGGGTCGCAATGTCAGGTGCGTCCAGGTCAACGTACCGAATAGTCACTTCACTGCACGGCTACTAACACTGATCACTTAATTTATTTTTCATGGAACGTGTTGTTCCTACGTTATAAAAATTGGTGGAAATGAATTTTTACTTGGCGTTCGGAGCCGTGGGTATTTCCGCGCAAATTCTCACGCTGCAACACTTGCGTCCTCGTTGTTCGGGGGTGCAACCAGAACATCGCGTAATACTCTTGCTCAGAGAACATTTCTGCGCCGTGATTGCTTGCTGACTGACAAGATTTTTACGAAGCGACTTCTTCTACCCTCAAATAGTTTCTCTCGTTCCATTATGAGTTGACCCCCCACCAGACCAAGAGGCTTCAGGCAGAAAGAAGCCAGCACATTTTCGAAACACACGTGCTTCGCAGAAGTGCAACGAACGGACTATCGTGCACTTTTACAAAACTCCGCGTTCCGTCCTTTTACTGCTAATGTACCCATTGCTTCGAGGTAGGCAGCAGACACCACGTGCATCTCTCCCAAACGGCCACTGTCCTAAAGAGGTCCTCTTCACAGCAGTATCTCCTCCCCAAGGCTTCACTCGCACGGAATTCGTCGACGCAGAGCATTTCGCTAGGGTCGCGGTTTATGACCGTACTGTCCCACTAGTCGACGGTAGACAACGGTTTCCTACAGTTTTGGGTAATTTATGGCTTAGTTGGTTCCGCCTCGTAGCAGACGTGAACTCAGAGTATCGGAAAATGGAAACTGGAAACAGGATTTTTTTCTTTATAGCAACTCGAAGACTTTCTGTTTCTCTTCTCTTCCGTCCCTTTCGAACCGAAACACGTGGTGTCTGCTGCCTACCTCGAAGCAATGGGTACATTAGCAGTAAAAGGACGGAACGCGGAGTTTTGTAAAAGTGCACGATAGTCCGTTCGTTGCACTTCTGCGAAGCACGTGTGTTTCGAAAATGTGCTGGCTTCTTTCTACCTGAAGCCTCTTGGTCTGGTGGGGGGTCAACTCATAATGGAACGAGAGAAACTATTTGAGGGTAGAAGAAGTCGCTTCGTAAAAATCTTGTCAGTCAGCAAGCAATCACGTCGCAGAAATGTTCTCTGCTCAAGAGTATTACGCGATGTTCTGGTTGCACCCCCCGAACAACGAGGACGCAAGTGCTGCAGCGTGAGAATTTGCGCGGAAATACCCACGGCTCCGAACGCCAAGTAAAAATTCATTTCCACCAATTTTTATAACGTAGGAACAACACGTTCCATGAAAAATAATTTAAGTGATCAGTGTTAGTAGCCGTGCAGTGAACTGAATATTCGGTACATTAACCCGGACGCATTTGACGTTTCGACCTTTAACTTTGGATGGCGACGTGTACCTGAGATCAGCTGTGCATTCGGCGCGTCTGTCGATGACCAGGATCGGTTCAGTGACCTAGTGACACAGATTTTCAAGCTGCAGGTGAATTTCCGAAAGGGTGAGTTTTAGGTACATTATTGGCGACTATTATTTTTTAAATTTAACGCAGGTTATGGCTAATTTCCGGTGATAATTCTCCAAATTTCCGTACGTAAATTTTTTTCGCAGTTTTTAAACGGAGTTATTCATTATCAACAACAGTGTTGGACGTTATTGAACTATGGATTTTTAGCACAATAACGAACTACGATCACTTTTCGCTCGTTCCCTGTTGCATTACCTTTTCGTTTGTACGTTATTAAAAAAGGAAATTTACGTGTTCCTTATCCTCTCACTCCAAGTAATTATTATTTTCGATTCTTCTAAAAAAAACCTTTGTATTTGTCTTTTTACGTTACGCATGTTTTTCATCCATTTATCCTTTATTCATTTTTCACTTTAAATGACAAACAAACCATGACAAAATGTTCGATTTTATTTGTTACGTCTTTTTCATTTGCCATTCTCTGCAATTTCCTTCGATGCATGCCGATTTGCTTGTTCGTAGTCGCAGCGCGGCGCGCGGCCACGCTACCGCGGGAACTCGGCCTCCAATCTCGGGCTCTGATTGGTCGGTGCTTTTTGTTAATATCTCGTTAACGAAACCTCGGAGAACATTTTCGCAAAGGAAAAAGTTGTTTCCAATCACCCCCTGAATCACCCCCTTCAAGGAACCGCAGCATTTTTGGGACACCCTGTATAGCCAGGCCGACTCGCTGTTGTGTTAAAAAATCACACGAGATTACTCGCGGGGGCAGCAATACGCCTCGTGGAGGGACGCAGGTAGAAAATGAGGTGTCCGCTGCACTGCGCGTGATTCCGCCTGTGACGTCTTCCCTTCGAATTGGAGACTGATCGACTCGGCTCGCCCAGAAAAATTGACGAGCTAGACGAGGCGTGCCGGCTCGCGGAGCTACGACCCGTCTGATTCCACCTAAAGATAGTGGAAATATTAGCCTCCTTTTCGGCCGCGTCCAGATCTGAATAGAACCCCGTACCGAACGCCACTTGAAACTCCCTAATGCCCCCGTTCCTACGTGTGGAACGTATATTTCTAGCGATCTTCTTCGCCAGTTTCGACAGAGTCTCGTGGTTCGCGACAGCTAAATATTGAAGGACAGAGAGTGTTTGGAGTAGTGCAGACGAAAGGATTGCCTGCCATATAACACCGAGGAAGGGACCTCGGGACCCTCGACCAAAGGAAGGTCAGGCTCGCCGCGATGTTCGGGCTCTTCACAGCCGATGATGGTGAAATCCCAGACCATCAAAGGAATGGCTCACCCACATGGGGTAAACGACTGTAGTGGTGCATCCCTGTCCCTCACACTACCATGACTTGTTGTCGTCCTTACAATTGGGGTTGTCAAGTAGTTTAAAGAAGCAAGACAAGGTGGTAATAAACGAAAAGTGTCCCACAGACCTTTCCAATGTACCTACGCCTACGGGATATGGAAGGGATGCCGATGGATTCCTTATATTTTTCCGATGAAAATCATTCCAAATTTCATATAAATCCGACTATTTTTAACGAATTCAGCTTGAAATGATATAAAACAATTTTTCTTGAAATTTCCTTCATTATGGTCTGAATTACATTGTTCTTGGTGTCAGTTTCATCGGCGAAACATAAGGAATAAATTGACGTCATTTTCGCAAAGATGTGATGAGAAATGCGGAACTCTTGAACATTTCTGAATTTTTAATGGTATTCCAACCGTTTGAAGGATCGAAACCCATCAAATTCGGTGAGGCACTGCAGGGGGTTGTCCTAGCCACGGGGTACCAGGTGGCAACTCTTTGACACGCGTCGGTGGACAATCACTCTGTATTGGTAAACGGGATGACTCGGAGGGTTGAGCTGTATGTTTATTTAGCTAACTATGTATCACACCATCTTTACGACTGCGGAGTGGGCTAAGTTAAGCACAGAAGTTGGTGAAGAAAGATACAATGGCATTTTCGACCCCTCCGCATGCGTCATTCATGCGCGCTCAGCCTGCTCAGCGTATACGCATTCAGGTCTGGCCCCGGCTTTACGACTTCATTTCAATAGCTCGCGCAAGGAAAACCATAGGGGACCGCTCTTGACGAGCGATCTTCAGAGAGCGCAACAGTACATTATAAAAGGTATTCAACAAACAGCATTTGAGTCTGAGATTCGTGCTTTAAAGGCTTCGGGTCCAATTGCAAAATATTCATTCATAGATTTCATTCATAGATTCTGATGGTATCTTACGTGTCGGAGGGCGTTTGGCCAGAGCGAACGTAAGATATAACACAAAACACCCAATATTATTGCCAAAGAATCATAGTGTAACCGAGTCAATTATACGAGAATATCACGTTAAATACTTTCATGCAGGCATTCAGTCTGTTCTCAACGCAGTTCGTCTCAATTTTTGGATTCCAAATGGAAAAAATGCAGTACGTAAAATGGTACACGCATGCGTAACTTGCTACCGAGCGAAGCCGCCAGCAGTAAATTACAAGATGGGTGATCTGCCAGCTCCTCGCGTGACATTTTCGAGACCGTTTTTACAATCGGGCGTAGACTTTTGCGGTCCAATATGGATCAAGGAGAAAACACAACGAAATCGAGGGAAGGTTAAGGTGTATATCGCAATATTCGTTTGCTTTGCCACCAAAGCGGTACATATCGAGGTAGTAGGCGACTTAACCACAGAAGCTTTTTTAGCTGCGTTACGACGATTCTTCGCACGACGAGGCCAATGCTCTGATATATATTCAGACAACGGGACGAATTTCGTAGGCGCAAAAAGAGAAACTAAGGAACTGTTCGCCTTATTAAATTCAGAAAGCCATAATAAAACAACAGTAGCCACCTTGGCCAACGAAGGCATAAGGTGGCATTTCATTCCACCTCGAGCACCGCACTTTGGCGGGCTGTGGGAAGCAGCAGTTCGATCATTCAAACACCATCTAACTCGAGTGATAGGAGATACATTACTCTCATATGAAGCTTTAGTTACATATGTAACACAGATAGAGGGGATTTTAAATTCTCGTCCCATAACTCCTGTATCTTCTGATCCTAACGATTTGACCGCACTCACCCCAGCCCATTTCCTCATTGGCGATAGTTTGATAAGTATTCCAGACCCTGATTTTACGGACGTACCATCTGGGAGACTTTCATCGTGGCAGCATGTCCAAAAGATGAGGGCACACTTCTGGAAAAGATGGTACAAGGACTATTTACAAGATCAAACCGTTCGTAAAAAATGGCATACCGGGCACAACCGAGATATTCCAATAGGCACCATAGTTATTCTTAGGGAGGATAACGCACCACCTATGACCTGGCCGCTCGGAAGAATCGTGGCTGTGCATCCTGGGGACGATGGCGTGGTTCGCGATGTTACTGTAAAAACTTTAAACGGCGAATACAAGCGTTGCGTGAAGCGCATTGCTCCGTTGCCCATCGAATACGACGGCTAATCACGCTCAATGTAAATAGTTGTAACAGAATTATTTCGATCTATCACATGTAAATACTGTAGCCTCTAATTATCCTAAAGGGACTTTAGCGATATGTCATATTTATAGCGACGAAGTTAATGCACTTCAGTATACTATATGTAAGCGTATCTTCTTAGTCATAATCATTTTGAATAGTTTATTCATTGTCTAAACTCTAAGAACTTAATTGACGATAAGGTACCATTAGTTACAAGTGTAAGACATCTTGACTTGCTTGGCGTGAATCATACCCACTCGAGTTTGAGATTTATCGCTGGACATCCTATACAAGTGGTCCACATTATAAGATCCTACGACATTGTCGGTTGGTGTGCTATACCGCCTTGTCTATCATTATCTGTGTACACCCAATTATTGAACAAAATCATTCAAAGGGGGCGGCATGTTGCGTTGCAAGGTAGAAGGTAGTTGAGACCCACTGACCAGAGGTTTATACCTCTCCATCGAACGCGCCGAAAAGCGCAGGCAATTTTTGTAACCCTCTGTTTGGCCAGTCAGTCTGTGACGTCACACGCGGTTCCGGCCTTCCTGGGAAAAACCCACGGTTTTGGCTAAGGCGCGTTCCCGCGTTTTCTGCGAAACGCGCGGGAAGTTCCCGCTGTCTTGACCAATCTCGAGCGTTAGAAGGCCACACCCCCATCCTTCTTACTTCCGCTTCCTGACCGACCAGCGCATCCATTTTTTCAGTTACGAGCACTTACTCACAGAACATCGAACCGTCAACACTATATTATTTTTTCTCTCTTGTATTACTCACCATCACTCATAACCATAGTATCATTCAAATAAAGTAGACTCAGAATTAAAGTGCAGTTTTACTCAAAGTAAGTCACATAACGCGGCCTTATTTCATTAATTTGAAATAAGGAAAGGCAAGTGTCAGGCGGATTTACAACCCGCCAGCTTAACGACGCTTCAACAGCGGGAGTTTTTTAAAGACTGTCTCGAGGCATGAGAGGCTTTCTTGCCTCTTTGTTTCTTTATTTTTATGCTATTCTTACACTATGCTTATTCTATCTTATACTATGCTCATTCTATCTTATACTATGCTTATTCTATCTTATACTAAGCTTATTCTATCTCAGCAATGCCCAGGTGGGCGGTCCGGTATGACGAGCATTCATCGCGTTTTCCAAAGCTCGCGTGGAAGGGGGTACTCGAAACCAATGACGTTCGGGCATATCACGGATGGGGCAAACTCTAGTAGTGTGCTTGTAGGCTCGTACCCGTAGGCTTATGTAACCGGTGGCTCTTGGAGCCTCAGTTTTCATGGAATGTATGAACATAACATTTTAGCTGTGTGTATGTAGTTGTGCCATCTTAAGCGCAGTTGAAAAGCACCTTTATGTACTGGCAGCTCATTTTGATTTCACATCTTTTTTTGTATTGTATACTTTTTCTATTTTTTGTGATTTATATTACCTTCTATTTTTTATGATTTATTTGATTTTCGTGTACTTGGCGTAATTTTTTTACTTTTTTAAAGTTTTTTATGGGGATCTCACTTCTTTTTACAAAGATAATTTGCATAGGGAATGACTTCACATACTTTTTAATATTATTTTATAATTTATATAATTTTCTTTAATGTCAAAATCAAAATAAGAATTAAATAGAATTTTAAAAATTATTTAAGATTAATATCGACCGTATTGATTAAATTATTATGATTTCGGCGCAAAGTTCGGTCACTTTATACAAATTCAAAAAGTCGTTTTGCAACTATTCACTATTCTATAAAATATAGAGTTTCCGACGTTTCGGTCCAGATTTGGACCTTTATCAAGGAAAGATATAGGTATAAGAATATTGCATGAAAAATTGAATTTATTAGTCGGCACGTTCAAATAGTAACGCCCGACCCTTGAGTCGGATGGAAGATGACTAAAGTAAATACCAGGCAACACAACAAGCATCAGAAGGCGAAAACAAAAACAAGGCTAAAACGAACCGTTGAATAATATGTGTGAACGTTCACCAGAATTAGAATCATTAATAAAATATTGAATTACACCAGCAATTTAACCAAACCTTTTTCTATGCTATTGTCTGAAGCTGAAATTAATGAAACTAGACAGTTTTTTAAAAGAAATAACAACTTATTGGTTTTAAAGTCAGATAAAGGTAACACTACAGTAGTAGTAGATAAACAATTTTATAACTCTGAAGTACTCAAATTCAGTGATGCCAGAACGGTGGGTTTTCGCCCACGGCTGCTACCACCACTCCACGACCAAGCGTACCCCCTCCTAGCGCCCGTACCCTACCACACAAACATACCCGTCCCTCCATCCGTGTGCCGTACGCGCTGCCTGGCCGGCGCTCTCCGGCGAGAATTCGTTTTCCCGACATCGAAGCGCTTGGGTCGCAAGCAACGAATCAAGAGTTCAAATCTCGGTCCGGATATTCTACTTTTTTTTTTTAATTTATTCTCTAATTTCTCTTTCTATATTCTCAGGAAACTAAAGGCTTGAAAACTTTTAATTTACAAAGCATTTTCAAAGCTTGAATTGCTGCTAAAGATGCGATCCCCTTCTGACTTGTACCGCACCACTACAAGCGTACCCTAACTTCTGTCCGTGTGCCGTACGCGCTGCCTGGCCGGCGCTCTCCGCCGAGAATTCATTTCACCGAAGTTCAAACCTCAATGCGAAGATTCTACTTTTTCCATTAATTATTTTCTAACTTCTCTTTCTATATTCTCAGTAGAATAGAAACTTGAAAACTGTTAATTTACAAAGCATTTTCGCAGCTGGCTAATATACGATGTTGGTCTTCTGCCTTTTGTATACATAAACAGAAGTAATTCCTTGAAATGCTACTTACAAAATAAGCTCCTTTCTAGGATGGACTTTTCAAAATTCACGTCACAATGAACAGTTACAGAATCGGTGATTTCCGTTTCAGGTAAGCGAGCCGTTCGCTCCGCTATCACGGTCGGCTTATTACTCGCACCCCGGATTACTGTAATGAGGTTTGAAAACAATATCGACTGGTCTCGTACCCGTCGCAATGATGTCATTTATACCTACAGAAGAGTTTTACTAACCCACTCTTGGCCAACGACACTCTTTTCGTATTAATCAGGTTTATACGTATCTGCTTATTTGCTTGTTGATTATTTACGAAAATAGTGTCATTGCTCAATGGAAACCACGAGAAGGTGGTGGGCTTCTTCCATCAGGAGAGGATAAGGATAGATCGAGATGGATACAATGGATAGGATCGGTGTGAATGATGGACGTAGCGGGCGAAACCTCTACTCCAAAGATAGAAAGGTTCGGGAAAGTGAGATACGCGTAGAAGCTGTGATAGCACCACTACAATACTATTGTAACTGTTTCCAAAATTATGTATGTACACGCTAAGGTAGGTGATACTGTACAAGAAAGAGGTCGGTAAAATGTGACGATGAAGCTGTCGGAGCTATATGTTCCAAAATGCGTGGAGGGTGAGTTGCTTAAATTGTTGGGGATTGGACAAATTTTTATACAAATGATCTCCCGACATAAGAGCGAGATGCCTATCGTCGACAGTCATAGTACGACTCGTCTCATTTCTGGCGTTTAGGGCTGTGCGCACCACACAGATAGAATTGACAAGTTCGCTACCCAGTTTATTACGCTTCTTCGTTTTCGTATCGGGCAAAATTGAGAAAAGCCTTTCGGCCTCGGCGTTGGAATGAGGTAAACATCTGATTATACCCAGCAAATGTGCGAGGGATGGAAAAACTGGAGCCTTATGGGGATCTTGTACTGTGCAGATATTCATCCACATTTCGTCAAAAGTCATTTTGCTCCAGCTATCCCTTTGCTTTCGGGAAATACCAAAATACAAAAATTCCCATTCTTTTCGCAAGGCTTCGGCATTGAAATTGCCGAGCCTACGAGCGACAGCTGAAACATCTTCAAACGTCTCCTGTCTGTCGCAATGGAATAGGGCAGTGTCTGATTTGAAAATCGACAACTGTTTAAGTAAAATATCGTCGTGGGGAAGACGATTCTTAATTTCATTGCTTACGGTAATATAAAACTGTAAGCAATTTTCGCGGAAGGAGGAGACTTCAACTTCTGTCATTCCCTTGCTTGTCGCATCTTCTAGGAATTCCTCACACTGAGGGCCTAGATCAACTTGAGCCAGGGGAAGTTGATTTGGTTTAGCAGATAAATCTATCAACTCGATACATTTAAAATGCTGTACCAGAAAAATTGGAGCATTATGGTGGTTTTCCCAAAGTCGTTCGGCCATAAACCAGGCTTTGCGGAACGAGCGCGACGTGGCTGCGCGCTGAGGATTAGGATGCCATGATGAATATTGTTTTATTACTTTTAGGGAAATAAACCGTGACACCCTTTCTCACTCTAAAGTGTAGCTGGCCAATCAGTGAACCAGATTGTATTTAAAGAAGGAAAAATTTCTGACCAGGCTAGTTGCAATAGAACATTCGAAGCGAACAGACATCAGCATTTTTCAGTGAAGTAGACAGTCGTTTTGTCAACTCGTGAGCTTTTGTGTGAAATTCGAATTCATTGCGCATCGAGATAAGTGGAGAACTGTCCTGTGTTAGTAGTGCTGCGATACGGAATTGTAACTGTTTTCGTGATGGATTGTGTACCCGCCAAGAGATACAAGAAAAGGTTCCAACATCATTGGTATGATGTTGACGCTTCGTTTAAGGTGTGGTTGCAAAACGTTTCTTCGGACGAGTCCAAATGCTTCTGCAAAGCCTGCAACAAAATCTTCGAGTGTGGGCTTTCAGAAATAAGCAGGCACTCGTCCACACAAACGCATGTCAGAAACATTCAGAAAATGCTTCAGAATGAAAATGTTGGGGATAATGTCTCAGGCGAAAGTTCTGCACCTTCCCTTAATGATAAAATCAAAACCGCAGAGATTAAATTCGCAGCTTTCTTCGCCGAAAAGAATATCCCTCTTTCAATGGCACCTGATCTGCTTGCACTTATGCAGCATATAGGCAAGGAACCTGAAGTTTTGCAAGGTATGAAAGTTGGCCGCACCAAATGCGGTCAAATCATTACCAATGTTTTGTGCGTGCATGAAACAGAACGCATTATCAACAATGTTCGCCATTGTAAATTTTCAATTTACGAGGATGAAACCTCAGATTCAACAAACGATAAGTGGCTGTCCTTGATGGTTCGATATGTTGAGCCATCTCATTTATCCATTAGAGCAGAGCTGTTGCAACTCATCCATTTGGATGCCAGCGATTGTTCAGCGGAAAAGATTTTCGAATCTTTCGAAAATCAATTGCTGAAAATGCAAATTCCGTTAACAAACATCGCTGGTCTTAGTTGTGACAATGCTGCAGTCATGACGGGTAGGAATTCCTCTTTCAAGACAAAGCTTCTCCAAAAAAATCCCAACTTACTTACGCTACCGTGCGTTTGTCATTCTGTAGCGTTGGCGGCAAGTGCTGCCTGCGCTACGATTCCAAAAGAATGTAACGAACTGCTTCGGGGCGTATCAAAGTTCGTAAATAATAGTCCTAAACGTTCAACAATTTTTAGGCAATTTCAGGAGAGTTTTTATAACTCTCCTTTAAAAGTTTTAAAATTATCGGATACTCGCTGGCTCGCGAGGCACCAGTGTATTATTAGATTTCTGCATATCTGGGAGGATTTGCAGAGATATTTTACCGAGGATGCATTAACCCAAAAATCAGAAGCTTCTCAAACTTTTTTGTCATTACTTAACAGGCATGACATTAAAGGCTATTTCCATTTCCTTGAGTTTGTCCTTAATGCATTAAACAAGTTTAATGCTCAATTTCAAGGACGGAAAACGATGATTCAGGAGTTACAGCCTCGTTCCAGTAATCTGCTTCGGTTTTTCGTCCAAAAATTTTTAAAACCCCTTCTGGTACAGCATTTTAAATGTATCGAGTTGATAGATTTATCTGCTAAACCAAATCAACTTCCCCTGGCTCAAGTTGATCTAGGCCCTCAGTGTGAGGAATTCCTAGAAGATGCGACAAGCAAGGGAATGACAGAAGTTGAAGTCTCCTCCTTCCGCGAAAATTGCTTACAGTTTTATATTACCGTAAGCAATGAAATTAAGAATCGTCTTCCCCACGACGATATTTTACTTAAACAGTTGTCGATTTTCAAATCAGACACTGCCCTATTCCATTGCGACAGACAGGAGACGTTTGAAGATGTTTCAGCTGTCGCTCGTAGGCTCGGCAATTTCAATGCCGAAGCCTTGCGAAAAGAATGGGAATTTTTGTATTTTGGTATTTCCCGAAAGCAAAGGGATAGCTGGAGCAAAATGACTTTTGACGAAATGTGGATGAATATCTGCACAGTACAAGATCCCCATAAGGCTCCAGTTTTTCCATCCCTCGCACATTTGCTGGGTATAATCAGATGTTTACCTCATTCCAACGCCGAGGCCGAAAGGCTTTTCTCAATTTTGCCCGATACGAAAACGAAGAAGCGTAATAAACTGGGTAGCGAACTTGTCAATTCTATCTGTGTGGTGCGCACAGCCCTAAACGCCAGAAATGAGACGAGTCGTACTATGACTGTCGACGATAGGCATCTCGCTCTTATGTCGGGAGATCATTTGTATAAAAATTTGTCCAATCCCCAACAATTTAAGCAACTCACCCTCCACGCATTTTGGAACATATAGCTCCGACAGCTTCATCGTCACATTTTACCGACCTCTTTCTTGTACAGTATCACCTACCTTAGCGTGTACATACATAATTTTGGAAACAGTTACAATAGTATTGTAGTGGTGCTATCACAGCTTCTACGCGTATCTCACTTTCCCGAACCTTTCTATCTTTGGAGTAGAGGTTTCGCCCGCTACGTCCATCATTCACACCGATCCTATCCATTGTATCCATCTCGATCTATCCTTATCCTCTCCTGATGGAAGAAGCCCACCACCTTCTCGTGGTTTCCATTGAGCAATGACACTATTTTCGTAAATAATCAACAAGCAAATAAGCAGATACGTATAAACCTGATTAATACGAAAAGAGTGTCGTTGGCCAAGAGTGGGTTAGTAAAACTCTTCTGTAGGTATAAATGACATCATTGCGACGGGTACGAGACCAGTCGATATTGTTTTCAAACCTCATTACAGTAATCCGGGGTGCGAGTAATAAGCCGACCGTGATAGCGGAGCGAACGGCTCGCTTACCTGAAACGGAAATCACCGATTCTGTAACTGTTCATTGTGACGTGAATTTTGAAAAGTCCATCCTAGAAAGGAGCTTATTTTGTAAGTAGCATTTCAAGGAATTACTTCTGTTTATGTATACAAAAGGCAGAAGACCAACATCGTACATTAGCCAGCTGCGAAAATGCTTTGTAAATTAACAGTTTTCAAGTTTCTATTCTACTGAGAATATAGAAAGAGAAGTTAGAAAATAATTAATGGAAAAAGTAGAATCTTCGCATTGAGGTTTGAACTTCGGTGAAATGAATTCTCGGCGGAGAGCGCCGGCCAGGCAGCGCGTACGGCACACGGACAGAAGTTAGGGTACGCTTGTAGTGGTGCGGTACAAGTCAGAAGGGGATCGCATCTTTAGCAGCAATTCAAGCTTTGAAAATGCTTTGTAAATTAAAAGTTTTCAAGCCTTTAGTTTCCTGAGAATATAGAAAGAGAAATTAGAGAATAAATTAAAAAAAAAAGTAGAATATCCGGACCGAGATTTGAACTCTTGATTCGTTGCTTGCGACCCAAGCGCTTCGATGTCGGGAAAACGAATTCTCGCCGGAGAGCGCCGGCCAGGCAGCGCGTACGGCACACGGATGGAGGGACGGGTATGTTTGTGTGGTAGGGTACGGGCGCTAGGAGGGGGTACGCTTGGTCGTGGAGTGGTGGTAGCAGCCGTGGGCGAAAACCCACCGTTCTGGCATCACTGCTCAAATTGTTGAATGACACTACCACATACATTGTTAGCAAATACGAATATACTTGTACGTTTGAGAGGGAAGCGAATTCAATTATTTCCAACTTATGTAAAAAGAAGCAATTAAGTGAAACATTAGGTAAACACCTAAAGACCTATAATGCAGTTGTTCCTAGAGCTTATGCATTGCCTAAAACACATAAAGAGAATCTGTCTTGGAGGATTATTGTTTCTTCCATTAATGGTCCCACATACAAATTATCAAGTTTTTTAGCAAATATTCTTTCTAATATAGTAGGAAAATCTCCCTACCATACAATTGACAGCTGGCAATTCTGTAAGGAAATTAGAAATGTTCATGTTAATGACGAATCGCTAAGATTGGTATCTTTAGACGTTGTGTCTCTTTTTACTAATATTCCTACTGACCTAGCCTTACAGGTATTACATCATCGTTGGGATGAAATTAAGATACACACCAATATCTGTCAAAACGAATTTCTCCAAGCCGTGAAGTTTGTATTGGATTCTAATGTCTTCTCTTTTAATGGAGTTTACTATAAACAAGTGTTTGGAACAGCTATGGGGTCCCCTATTTCCCCGGTAATTGCTAACATTGTAATGGAGAGATTGGAGTCCGTTTCCCTTTCAAAGGTACCTTTTCAACTTATTTTTTATAAAAGATACGTTGATGATATCATTACTTGTCTTAGGCCGGAGAATTTACAAACACTACTGGATGCATTTAACAGTTTTCATGATAGACTTCAATTCACTCATGAAATTGAAAATGATCCTTGTCTCAGCTTTCTAGATACAATAGTTATCAGATCAAACAATAAACTTATTACAAACTGGTACCATAAACCTAGTTGGTCGGGAAGATACATTAATTTCCACTCTTCTCATCCCATGCAACATAAAATAGGTTTGATTAAAGGATTAGTAGATCGGGCTGTTTTGCTTTCTGAACCGGAATTCCGACCAAATAATTTGCTCCTTCTGAAAAATACGTTAAAACGTAACGGATACCCTTTAGACCTGATTTCTGCAATTATTAAAGAACGGATTTTTGAAGTTTACCATCCAGTATTGGTGGAAAAACAGAAGGAAGAAAGAAACAAAGAATTAGGTTCTATCAGTTGGAAAAACACTGTCGTTTTACCTTTTTGTAATAACATTTCAAACGACATAAAAAGAATATTCAGAAAGGTCGGAATACACACTATTTTTAAAATACCTTTCTATACTAAGCACTTATTTCCTTCAATCAAAGACAAATTACCTATGTCAAAAGCTTCAAACGTTATTTATTCAATTCCGTGCATGGGATGCAATCAGGTATATATCGGTCAAACCTCAAGACATTTAGAAAGGCGAATTTGTGAACATAAGAGAAATATATTTTTGTCTCCCTTACAACATACCGCTCTAACCAAGCACTCATTGGAGTATGATCATAGATTCGATTTTGAAAATGCAAAAATTATAGATAAAGAAATCAATCTAAATCAGAGAATTATTCTAGAGACACTACATAGGATTAAACAACCTAGCGTTAACCTTAGGTATGAAACACCTAAAATACAAGAATATTACGCAACATTACTAAAAAAGTAATGACTATGATGTAGTTCTCTATTAATTCTGCAATTATGATCATACTTATGTCTTACATATCTTAAAAGTTATGTAAAATTACATTGCTATTTAACATCAAATGTTATTACATATGACATATTATCAACAAAGTGATTCGTTATATAAACGATATTGTTTTCGAAATTTGAACGTTCACACATATTATTCAACGGTTCGTTTTAGCCTTGTTTTTGTTTTCGCCTTCTGATGCTTGTTGTGTTGCCTGGTATTTACTTTAGTCATCTTCCATCCGACTCAAGGGTCGGGCGTTACTATTTGAACGTGCCGACTAATAAATTCAATTTTTCATGCAATATTCTTATACCTATATCTTTCCTTGATAAAGGTCCAAATCTGGACCGAAACGTCGGAAACTCTATATTTTATAGAACAGTGAATAGTTGCAAAACGACTTTTTGAATTTGTATAAAGTGACCGAACTTTGCGCCGAAATCATAATAATTAAATAGAATTTTATACACATTGAACTTACGGTTCATGGTTCCTAATTTTCAGAGCACGATGCTTCTGAATAATTTAATTCCAATTGGATTTATAAATGGTAGAATATTTTAATTAATAAGAAACTTAATCTTCTAATTTACATTAATATTCGTGGCATTTCTCAGAAATGCTTAATGTCGTGTACGTAATATGTTCCAACGTATCCTATTGTATTTCAGATAATAATAATATTAAACATTGTAATAGTACTTACTTATTATATAGCATACATATAATTTTATTCATGAATCTACATATAATAGTGTCTGTAATTATTTAATTATTAGGTATTCTGCTGTGACATCGACACATGGTATTTAAATTTTGTGAAACTTTTTATCAAACGTATTTAAACAGAGTTTCGCATACATATATACAAATAAATTTGTAAACTCATGGAATCTTCATATGAAATAAAATTACTTGGAATGTAAGTCTCTTATAATTAGTTGTCGATCTATGAATGCGAGACGTAAAAGGCAAAAGAATGATTTTCTGCCGACGTTAAACTTATAATGATATAAATTAAAAATAGTTTGCTGGAATAAAAACATATGCTTAATTACAATATATTATTTTTGTACATGCATGGTACAAATTTCCAGAAACTTGTGTGAAAGAAGATGCTTCTCTGTCGAACCTTCTCCGGACAACTTCCAAGTCTGTGCGTCCCCTTCAATTCTATCTATAAGAATACATAAAAAAATCTATTAAAACATTTTCGTGACTTACCTTGTTAATTGAGACAATAATCAGTGTCCTATGTGGTGTAACAACTCGTGACATTTCAAATTTTAACAACTTACCTTATTTAACATTTGCCAGGTTATATAATAATTGATTGACACTTGGTAGGTTATAACACTTGATATATATATGTACAAAGACGGACGACGATCCCTGCCGAATGATCCCGAGAGTCGACGAACAGTACTTGTGTTATTAGTGAAGGTGTGCGTGTAACGCGTATACGTATTATGTCGACAAAAATTTTGACTGGAGAAGAAGAATCAGAAGGAAAAGAAGAATTTCTTTCTTACCGTTTTTCGACTGACCATGAGACGATATTACGATATCTCTGATATGCGTGAACCGATTTTATTGAATTTGGTCGCATTCGAAAGCTTATATGCGGTTTACATAAGAAAAATGCCTTTAAATGTATTATATCTATATATATATATATAGAGTGTTTTTCATGTACTTGGCGTCGAGACGCTACCGCGTCTCTAGATAAGTCCCCTTATTGCATCTGAGCCTTCAGTTACAGATATTGTGAAACTTGATAACCTCATAATTACAAATTTTGGAAATGTCTGATTTGCAACGCTTTCGAACTTCGAAATTTCAGCATTTAGAAATCTGAAGATTCTCCTCCTGCGCTAAATCTTGGCTAAAGGAAGCCTAGGGTTGTGTTCCTATTCACGCGTTATGCGCATAGACCGCAGCGTCTGCGCTGCGCGCATGAACCGCGTTCCGTTTCCAGCAGCGCATGAACCGCAGTAACGAAACGGAACGGGTTTCGATGCGTCTGATAGTCGTGAGGTTACGCGGGAATGTTCAAACTTACTTACAAATAGCTATGCAGTTGGATGGATTACGGTTAATTTAATTCGAGACTTTTGGACGGTGATCGAAGCACGCTTCCTAACTACATCGGTTACTTCGTCCTAAGGATCGGGGACCGACTCCTAACGAAATTTGATGGCTTTATTGCTGGATTTTCTCAACCCGAGTTTTTCTATTCTTATCGAACAGCGATGGTTATTGAAAGCGAAGAACATATTTTATGAGTTTTACAGGACGAATTGCTGCTTACCCAGCGTAATTTGGTAAACAGATGTGTAAAGGAAAAATGAAGTGATTTATTATCCGCGTCCGGGGTAAATTCAAGGGTTTGAAGGCTATTGAATAGAACCGCAGGCTCTCGTACGTCTTCTGGTTTAGAGTATAGCTGTAAAGTTAGCATTATAAGAGCACGTTCGAAAAACTTAGAAGTAAAAGCCTTTAAGAAATAAAAATGCGCGCTACGTATTTGCTTCCCTCCTCATCTTTCGGTTCGAACCTGCCTAAAACCTTCTAGGGATGTGTTGTTCGCTTCGAAATTGAGTCCGTTACGTTGGTTACAATTCATACAGCGAGTGCAGAGATGGCAGTACCAATTTCATAGAATTCCCTAGAATCCTCCAACTTCTAGCTCATAATGCGTGCAGCAAGTGCAGAAAATAAAAGCATGGGCAGTCAATGCGCATATTACGCGCATGCGTATTGTCGCTTCACGTGTGAGTAGTATAGCTAAGCGGGTTCTAACCCTGGTCCTCTGAGGGGAGCGCGGGGGCGGGGGGGAAGTGAAGGCGCGCGGGGGAGCGCGGCGGAGGGAAACATGGGCGCGGGGCCTGCGGGGAGAGGAAGACAGGTTGCGCGCGCACGAGCCGCGGAGTGGGGGAAGCCGCGATGATGGAGGGGATCACTCCGGGCCGAGCCGCCGCGGAGACCTGGCCCACGGTCGGAAACTTTTCAGAGGGGGAATGACCCCCGAAAAATCTCTTTCAGCCCAACCCAAATATTTTTTCAAACCCCCACCCACCCCGAATTTTCCCCCAACACAGAGAAATAATAATTTATTTTTATTGGAAATTGTTTCGGAAGATCTCGGGAAAGATCGACGTTTTACGAACCGCGTCTTCGGAGGAGGGAAAGAGACAGAGCATCACTTTTAAAGCTAAAATTCAGAGGAGGGAAAGAGACAACACTACATAGTGGCAGAATCGCATGCATTCTAAAAATTTTCAAAATGATTTTCAATCGCAGCGTCTCGCGCGATTGTATGTAATATGAGTCCTCCTCTGGAGCGGCCGTGCAAGGTGACGTCATTTGGCAGCGCGAAGAACGAAATAGAATTATGCAGCATCAGCAGAATGTTTTGTCCCCAACGCAGAGAAATAATAATTTTTTTGAAATGTTGAATCTTAAAATTAGGTGGTGAGGAGAGAAGGGGAGAAGGAACACGGGTGAATGAAATTGACTAATAATATGTGTTTAAGAAATTTATTTAAAATTAAAAAAAAATATAATTTAACATTTTTTCCTACGAGCATCAGCTAGAATATCATTGATGGCACATGCTACTAGTTCACAATCTACATGATAATCCTCACAGTAATATTCGCTATCACGTATTATTTTAGCAGCACGACGCGCATCTAATATTTCACAGGCAACATCGCTCTGTTGCAACACGTTAACAAAAGTTTCAAATTTCATCTGCACATCTCTTACATTTTGATGCAGTCGTAGATATACATAGTCTAAACATGGTTCAAGATTTAATAAAAATGTTACTGTATCCGGTTTGAAATACAGCGACTTATTATGTAGTGTCATCCTTACAATCGGAGAATTATAGATTTCACAAAAATCCACCGTTAATTTATCCATTTGCATCGAAGGTGATCCAGGTGATCGTGAACGTTCTTCAATGGTCATACGACTGCTACATAGCGAACCCCATGTATCCCATGGTAACGTGAGAAACATCCCACGATTGTCGCCGAGAACCATTTCCACATCAATCGTAGGCCGTACTCTGATCCCAATTTCCAAGTATTTGCTGCCCATGGATGTTAATGTGTATCTTCTGAACATGATCCGCGATGTTCGACGCGGGCTAAGGGAACAATCAAAGCTATGAAATTGCTCACTCGTATTAGGAATAAACATAAAAATTTTGAGATGTGAAAATTAAGCCTTACCAAACAACTGTATCCTCCCCGCATTGAGCCACGCCATCATCTCGCACGATCGGAACGTAATAATTCATGCGTTCAACGTTTGCTTCGGCACTGGTACTGTACATTTTGTTTTCAGAGCAGTATTTGTTCCGTCAAAAGTCACTGAGGCTACTGAGCGATTGATGGAATAGCGTTCGGGAGGCGTCTTAAATAGAGGTGCAATTGCTTCCCCCACCACACCATTTTTTATTCTAAACCCAAAAATTTTTCCATAATGTGTTTCAATCTTAACGTCGCAGTATGTAATTTGAGCCCCATCCTCAAGGATAAAAGTCTCGACACGTGTTGAACGTCGAATCTTAGAATTTTGCGGAATCAGCAGAAACTGTGTCGGATGATCTTGCGCGCCAATTAGTCATACGAATGAATCATGGATCGTCGTTTTTTGTATTCGAGGGAGGGGGTACGCTGACGGAGATAGCAAATTGCAGTCTAGGTATAAGTATGCGCTCCAAACTGCACAAAGCCTCAAATCGTTGCAACGTGTTGCGAGGAAAAGACATTTACATTGCATTTACGACCATGGGAGAATTCACGCAAGTAACCCGCCAATTGCTGGATCAATCCGCACGATTGACTTCCCGGGAGGAGTACCTCGCGTGGGAAGAACGGTGCAACGAGTGCATCGAATCTTTGGAAGAACAGAGCCGTGTGAAACGCCCGCGATTATCGATCGGTGTTCGGCAATCGTTGGTTGCTCGAATCGCGCAGCTCGAAGGACTGAAACATTCGTTGCGTGGCCGTTTCGTGCGTGAAGGTGCCGGACATTCGAGCACAGGACTTTTGTGGCGCGAAATAGACGCTGCTTTCGATACCCGGGTATTAACTGGTGCCGTGTTAAATTCGAATTACATCGAGCCGCACAACTTCCTCCAGGATGCGGGGACCATTGTGCTGGAGCATGTGCGGGGTGCTTTGAGGAAACATCAACACCTCAAAGTGAACACTGTGTTTAACGGCGAATTTGTGGCGGGTGACAAGCATGCTTGTAAAAGCATCAACACCCGGAACTGTGAACTCTTCGGCACATCCGATCTGCAGGTGTGGTACCAGAGATGCGTCATCGAACCCACCCTGGCATCGCTGGAAGAGTTCCAGGAACGCGACAGCGGATGGGCATTGGCGAGAATCATGAATCTGACCGTCAATGTTAATAAGTATAATCCGCTGCGCGCGGGATGCCACTTCAAGTTGCCGCGGGAATTGTCTTTGAAGAAAGCCACGATCAGTGTACAATCCCCGGACAATGCCTGTTTCGCGTGGGCAGTGGTCGCCGCTCTCCATCCTGCGGAAAGAAATGCTGATCGCCCAAGTTCGTACCCGCACTATGCTTCCGTGCTAAATCTCCAGGGCATTGAGTTCCCAATGTCCCTGGCGCAAATTGGGAAGTTTGGGCGGCAGAACAGCGTCTCCGTCAACGTGTACAGCTTCGAGGCGGAGAAGACGAAGACGGTCTTTCCCTTGCGCCTCACCAGCCAAAAGAGGGATCGACACGTAAACTTACTCTACACGCCGAATCAAGAGCACGGCGATGTAGGACATTTTGTATGGATCAAGAACTTGTCTCGGCTGGTGAGCGCACAGCTGAGCAAAAACAAAGCAAAGAAATTCATCTGTGATCGGTACGTATAGAAAACTTGTGAAATATTGAAATGTCTTGCGAAACAATTAAATAAAAAATTTTTGTGTTTTTACAGATGTATGCACTACTTTAGCTCTACCGAGAAGTTGGAGGCGCATGCAGTGGACTGTGGGCAGATGAACGACTGTGCCATCGTGCTGCCCAGCGAAGGCAAAAATTTCCTCAGCTTCGAGAACCACTGTAGGAAGGAGCGGCTCCCCTTCGTGATGTACGCAGATCTGGAGTGCATCATCGCAAAAACAGGGGCTAACCACCAAACGGGTGAGGCGGACAACAAATTGCGCGCATATCAACATCATAAAGTTCA
This sequence comes from Andrena marginata, assembly GCA_963932335.1. Classification (NCBI taxonomy): domain Eukaryota; kingdom Metazoa; phylum Arthropoda; class Insecta; order Hymenoptera; family Andrenidae; genus Andrena; species Andrena marginata. The sequence continues at coordinate 11,975,663 of OZ010660.1, forward strand.
CAGTATTGCATATTATATGCATTGTTCGTACGATACATCGCTATCGACGTATCGATGTCGCCGCGACGCGGATTGTGTTTCATAGTTCATAGACGAACTGAAAAAATTTGCAAACTTCGCCAAACCCATCCTGACCAGTAATGTTCCCATGCATGATTTAACCACCGAACAGTGGACGACATTTCGCGATGCAACACACTGTCACATTTGCGAAGAACCATTCGAGGTTGATGATGTACGAGTTCGTGATCATTGTCATCTCTCCGGACGGTTTAGAGGTCCAGCACATTCGGAGTGCAATTTAAATTATAAAAATGCGTTTTACATCCCCATAATTTTTCATAATTTATCCGGCTATGATTCGCATTTCATTATCGAGGAAATAGCTACCGCTTTCGACGGTCACGTTGATGTATTACCCATAACTAAAGAAAGGTATATTTCGTTCACAAAAAATGTCGAAGATACGACCGATTCAGACTCGCGAAATTGTATTAAATTGCGATTCATCGATTCGTACAAATTTCTCAACACCAGTCTCGACAAATTAGCATCTTTTCTTAGCACAAATCAATTAAAAATTTTACGATCCCAATTTGAAACATTATCCGTTGAGGATTTCAATTTATTGACGCGAAAGGGTGTATTCCCATATGAATATCTTGATTGCGCGAACAAGCTGCAGGACCCGTGCTTACCGCCGCGCGAGTCATTCCACAGTTCGTTAACAGGTGAGACTGTATCCGAGAGCGATTACGCACACGCTGAGACTGTCTGGCAGCGTTTCGGGATTGAAACCTTGGGCGAATACAGCGACTTGTATTTGAAAACAGATGTCTTGTTATTGGCAGATATTTTTGAAAAATTTCGCGAAAGTTGTATCAAGAGTTACGGATTAGATTCAGCACATTATTATACTCTACCTGGTTTCACGTGGGATGCTATGCTAAAACACACCAAAATTACGTTCGAATTGCTCACGGACGTCGATATGGTTATGTTTATCGAACGTGGTATACATGGGGGTTTAAGCCAATGTTCCGGAAGATATGCACATGCTAATAACAAGTACATGTCATCTTACGACGCATCGGAAGAGTCATCGTACTTGATGTACTTTGATGTGAACAATTTGTATGGGTGGGCAATGTGTCAGCCCCTGCCATACGCTAAATTTCGATGGGTCAAAGATGCTGCAAATTTTGACGTGTCTTCAATCCCGGTCGATTCGCCCAAGGGGTACATTCTCGAGGTAGATTTGGAATATCCGCAACGTCTGCATGACACTCATGCCGATCTACCGTTCTGCCTGACGCGTGCCAAACCACCTGGCAGCAGGCAGGACAAGTTACTCGCGACGGTATACGATAAGCAGCGTTACGTCATCCATTACCGCAACCTGCAGCAGTGCACGCGTCACGGTCTTCGTATTACAAAAATACACCGCGTCCTGCAATTCTCTCAATCTCCCTGGCTCCGCGATTACATCGAACTCAATACACGGTTTAGAACAGACGCGACAAACGACTTTGAAAAAAAATTGTACAAATTGATGAACAACGCGGTATTCGGCAAAACTATGGAAAATGTACGAAACCATGTGGATGTAAAACTTTTAACACATTGGGAAGGGCAATATGGCGCGGAGGCAATGATCGCGAAACCGAATTTCCACAGCAGAAGTGTTTTTTCGGAAAATTTAATAGCTGTTGAATTGCGGAAACTCGAGGTGAAATTCAATAAACCGATATACGTGGGTATGTGTATTCTGGACATATCAAAAATTTGTTTGTATGAATTTCACCACGAGTACATGTCTCCCCAGCATGGATCAAATTGTAAAATTCTATACACCGACACAGACAGTCTCATTTATTACATTCAATTGCGACGATATCTACGAGTCCATGAAACACAATATCGATAGATTCGACACAAGCGATTATCCTACTGACAATGTATATAATATGCCGCGCGTAACTAAGAAGGTTCCGGGGCTGATGAAGGATGAAAATAACGGTGCGATAATGACCGAATTCGTAGGTCTTAGGGCGAAAATGTATGCACTTCGCGTAGACGGCAAAAAAGATACGAAAAAGGCGAAAGGCGTCAAGACCAACGTCATAGCCAGAACGATAACTTTCGACGACTACGCGCAGTGTTTGCAAAGGGAGATCGAAATGGTTTGCAGACAATCATGCATACGGTCTAAATTGCATAAAGTGTACACCATTTCGGAATCTAAAATCGCTCTAAGCCCACACGACAACAAGCGGTATATCGTACCCGATTCGACCGACACTCTGCCCTGGGGCCATTACCAAATTCCATTGTAAAAATATCATTATAAAAAGAAATTTGAACTTGATGCTGCTCTCTCTCTTCATGTGAACGAAGCCTCTGACTTCGTCCTCAGTCTATGAGAACTATCATAACGCTCACAAAATTTGAAAACTTCGTATCAACGTGATGTATAGTTTCATAAAGAGCGATGGTGAAAAGGAGACAATTAAAAAAAAATAGGAATATGGAATATTCATGTCTCTGATAATCCAATTATATCATGCTGTTCTATAAATTCCCAGAATTAATGAAGAATTATGTATCTTTATTTGCTATCCATGGGCTGGTAAATAAAAGATACATAATTCTTCATTAATTCTGGGAATTTATAGAACAACTCAATATGATTGGATTAACAGAGACAAGAATATTCCACGATATTTTTTTTTATTGTTTGCTTTTCGCCATCGCTCTTTATTAACTTGTTTCTTATAAATCAGGCATGGAACTAAAGTGAACGCAGCGGCCGTTTTTCGGAGGCAACGCCTCCTTTCTCCCGCCGCGCGTCTTTGCCCCCGCGGCGGGCCCAGGAGCTTCGAGCGCCTCAGACCCGTACCATATGAACCGCGCGTGGCGCATTGACAAAACAAAAACGCATCGACAATCGTGCTCTCTGGGTCGATGTGGAAACCTATTGATACAATGTCGCCCCAATGCGCCACGCGCGGTTCATAAGGTACGGGCCTGAGGCGCTCCACGAACCTAGGCCCGCCGCGGGGGCGAAGACGCGCGGCGGGAGAAAGGAGGCGTTGCCTCCGAAAAACGGCCGCTGTGTTCACTTTAGTTCCATGCCTGTTATAAATAGTAGAATTATTGTTTCCAAATGTATAGAAATTATGGTAATTATGCAGAACAGGTGTTTCCTCACCGATTTCAATTATTTTTGGATATGTTGTTGGGGACATGATTCTGAACAACTTTTTCCTATACATGTTACCGCCGCTCGACCTTCGTTGCCTATATATTTGCCAAAAACTATCAGTTGCATTCTGCCCATACCTACATACATTGTATGTACTTGTATGCAAATGACGAAGCTGGCCTTTGTTTCTGAGATATTTGTATAAAACTTCGGTCGATTTATTTCGACGCAACGCATTCCAGTTTCCAACTTGTCCCGGGTATTAGTTTGGTTTAGGTTAGATTGGGGCGGGGGGGGGGGGGGGCGCGCCCGCTCGCGGGCGCGTAAAGCATGGTAGCGAACCGATCTGAGTTTAGAGATTTGAACCAGAAACTTGTGGATGCCTGTCAACACCCCGACTCACATCGGTTCGCCACCATGCTTTACGCGCCCGCGAGCGGGCGCGCGCCCCCCCCCCCCGCCCTAATCTAACCCAAACCAAACTAATACCCGGGACAAGTTGGAAACTGGAATGCGTTGCGCCGAAATAAATCAACCGAAGTTTTACACAAATATCTCGGAAACAAAGGCCAACTTCGTCATTTGCTTTAGTCCGATGCTGGCGCATACGCTGCCACGGACGCGTACTGTAGATAGGTATACGGCAGAATACATTGTAGTTGTAGCAGCAGTTTTTCGCGAATATCTCGGAAACGAAGGTCGAGCGGCGGTAACATGTATAGGAAAAAGTTGTTCAGAATCATGTCCCCGACAACATATCCAAAAATAATTGAAATCGGTGAGGAAACACCTGTTCTGCATAATTACCGAAATTATTATAAATAGCGAAATTATTGCATAAAAATTGTTCATACATGTATAGAAATTATAAATGGCGGAATTAATGTGTAAAAAAAAAATGTTCACACATGTATATGTATCATTGTATTTATTGAACCATGTATTATTATTTTTACAATACATTATTTTTATTTATCCAAGAATTGTGTGATTTATCAAACCCCAGCCACTTGACGTACACCTTATCCCCCTTTCTACGCAACACTTTTTCCACTAGATACACATCAGGATCGGTGACACGTTGCAGCTCGTGTTCATAGAATCCTCCGGCAACGGGTTTTCCACAGGAATCGTCCAGCATATACGTCGCGGGATTAGTTGTCTGTACTTTGGCTATCTTGAACACCTCCGTTGTCCAGTTCGGCGTATAGCCTTTATCGAAGATGATTTTAAATTTGCTCACGCGCACAAACTCGCCCAATTTGAATCTCGCTGCTGCAGCGATCTTTATGTTGCTGTATACGGTGGCTAGCAGCGTGTCGGCGATCGCAGGGGTAACATCGCAAGGACGCATTCCGATGGTTCTATGTTTTCGTGCGTTATACTCTGCAAGTAGACTTGGTAGCGCATCGGTCCATCTATAGGTTCCATTCAGCGTAAACAGTTTCCACATATTGTTCTTCAAAGTTCGATTGAAACGTTCTACGACAGAGGCCTTCATCACCGAATACGTCGAATAATGATTAATGTCGTGCTTTGTCAAGAGTTTCTGCACATCGGTGTTGTAAAATTCTTTTCCTTGATCGGTTTGCAAATTTTTCGGATATCGATCTCTAAATATCTTTGCAAACGCTTTAGTCACTTCAGCACCACTTTTAGTCTTGAGTGGCAACGCCCATGCATACTTGCTCAACACATCGATGACGGTGAGTATGTAGTGGTGACCCTGGTTGAATCGCGAGTATGGACGCATTTCTACAATGTCAGCTTGCCACAGATCATCGTATCCATGCACGATGACGCGCCTCCGCGGAAAATGTCTTCGAGCTGGAGCGTGCAATTCCTCAACGAGTTGTAGCTTCTTGTGGCCATGGTTTTCTTTACTCTTGGATTTCGATAATGGCTGCATGTTTGATCGCAGAGGTGTCTTGGATACGAATGATGCGATAATTATCAGGTACGTGCATTAAGTGCTTCCCGTTGGGCCGAGAAAATTCTGGACAAGTTGCTGCTCCGCAGCAAAAGCGGTTATAGCCTCATTAACTTTACGAATTTCATTGTCCGGCTGCGGGATAGAATTCGACACTTGCGATATCTTTTGAACACTGTTTTGCAACGTCAGCATATCTCTTTGAAACACGACCAGCTTCCTCTCTAATTCTTCCTGCTGCTCTCTCAAAAGTTTAATGCTCTTTTCCACGTATAGTTTATTGACGGCATCGGTGTCGGCCACCGGCTCAGCTACGCGTCGTATCTTGTGTGATTTTGCATCAAAGTCTGCACCGGTTACGCAAAGAGCGTTATCTCGCATGTAATTTCGAAGCAAACCGCTCCATTTGTAATAGTCCATTCTAGCTGCTCCACTCTTCTCGAGCGATACCCCAAATTTGTTGATTGGCATCTCGATGCATACTGCGCACATCATCGGCGCGCGGTTTTATATAATGAGGCCTACCTCGCGGAGTTCCTCGATAATCGATAGAATTTCAGGATCGTGAGAGTTGTTACCCGCCTGACGCGACGCTTCGAGCTGTTACATGGGCCCTTCAGGTCCATCCCGTGCTTGCTGTCCTCGCGTCGTTTTCTTTCGGGAAGGCGATTCAGCGGAATCGCCTCACGTGTAAAAATCACGTTGTGCTGAGCCCGTAGCAACAGCGGTAGGGACAACGCCAGCGCTCGGCCCGGGCCCCGATTATTTCGCAATAATCGATGAATTAGCGAACCAAGCAACAGCTGCCGACGGGGCAGTTTTCCCCCATTCCTGGGGACTGTCCGAGGTTCGGCCCGCGATTGAGAGCCGCGGAAGAGAGATTCTGATTCGGGAGCTCGAGCTAGGAAGTTGCGACGGGCCAGAGGGCCGTCTAGATACCGCGACCACGTCTCCGCGTAGATTCCGCGAAGTACGAACGGCCGATAGTAATTCGTACAAGGGTAACTCCGTCCGATATACCGAGAACGGCCTAGCCGGGAGTGCCCTTGCGCGTCAATCGTGACCGACGTAGGAGCGCGTAGAAGAACGACGTTTAGAGATAGTGAGGTACAACGGACCCCAGGTCACCAACTTCCGAGTGCCATCCGAGAGCACAGCGAGCGACCACGACCTACTCTAGGTTGAGCGACCTAAACAGCGAGCGAAACGCTAGACGGCAAGCGTGCCGTGCGATATTCGACCGACACCCGAGCGCACAGCGATTACAGGGACGGAGCGCCGTCCCTAGGGTATGTTCTAACCATTACTTTAATATTTACGTCAAGAATATATTTTAATCTATTGTTTCTCCCTTGAATTCCGTGTAACCATTGATTCAACCCCCTTTACTTCCTATCCTTCATGGTAAGTATAGTCAAGGCGTGCTTTAGCACCTCGACAGAGCAACGAACCCCGTGGATCATCCTAGCCGCTCAGGGCGATTCACAAAAGTCCCTTCAGGACGTAACAGAGCAAACGGAATCGATCCACCAGCTCGTTGGGATCGTCCCAGTGTACGTAATCGATTTTGTTATCGTTTACCACCATGACTCGTGGCACTGTTAGACCTTTCCCTGTGCTACTAGCTGATGCACGGGGAATTAGCGGTGCAATTACATGTTTGTACTTGTATCCCTTGTTGCCCAATATGGGATTTTTAGCACCATGACCGCGTCTGTGGGCATTCGTTGTCAGCAGTATACTTTTGTATTTTTGTTTATCGGCATCGGTGTATACAGTATCGTCGGGAATTCTCATAAAAAATCAATTCGTAAAGGCCGGGTGTTCCTCTGTATTTTACACCATCTATGATTATATTATCATCCTTGTCTATATCGAAAGCCTTATCCCCAAGCATCGTTCTACTATTGTCAAAGTATACACCGTACACATAGTCCATTGCTGTATCCTTATCACTACTTAGGATTGCACTCATTTTTTTTTGCTCCAGCGGGCCGAAATGACTGCGGATCGTTTTTTGTCCCTCGGATGTTTGGAATTGCTGTCTAATAGATGTTACAAACGACTCATCGGGACTAGTTTCAAAAACGTCGTCATCAACGGATGAGAGCGATTGCACATTGGGAAATGTATTTATTGGTGTGGGAGGAGCCGGAGAATCGTTTGATGTAGCATTTTCTCGTTTCCGCTTCGATTGAACTGGTGTCGAGGTTATGGGTGCATATTCCAATGGCCCGTGTTGTTTCCTCTTTGCCTTGCGCGATGTGTTCCCTTTCGGATGGATTTTTTTAGGCGTTAATGTTTCATTCCCTTCAACGTCTGTACTCATCAGCGGTGATGTATCAGCTTCTGCTGTTGTGGTATTTTCCACAATATGTTTCAAGGGTTCGACGATAGGTTTAAAGTATCTCTCCAACGCGATATCTTCCTCCATCTTGCCAGACTTCAAAGCCTGATGTTTCCGGCGAATGGAATCGCTGGTTTTTGCAATTTCCTTCGCTATTCTCTCGCGATCCTTAATCTCCAGAGTATCGATATCAATCATCGGTTGTGCCGCAGACGTTGCTTTCCCACCGACGTGTTGATGACGATTGACCATCTCACGATACGGCAAACTCGTTAAATCCCTTTCTATAACGTCCATTGGACATGGCGCTATCCTTGTCTATTACCACGAAACCATACTCCCGTTGCCAACAATTACGGCACAAAGCGCAGAAATCCTCGTAAGGCATGTCAGTGTTTACGTGATCGTTGTACACATGTTTCAAGTTGGTACCATCCTGCTTAAACAGAATCAGCAGATTCGCATTGTCGCGTATAAGATGTTTGGGAATTTTTGCATATGTCTGACAGAGATAGAAGCAGTCAACGTTCGAGTGGCGCCCCATTGCAAAGTATTCCCTTATCGTACCTTGCTTGTCGCATGCCACGTCATCAAAGATAAAAATAGAATTCGGAAGCGATTCGCTCGGTGGGATGACGTCACTGTTATTCGAAAACGTAAAGTAGCCAATTTCATCTATCGGAGTCAATAAATTCTCCAAGTACTGATATTTCGGCTGTTGCAACGACTTGGAGTACACGTACACGTTCTCGAAGCGGACGCCGTGAGGACTTTCCAACAAGCTGACCAGCACGTTGGTCTTTCCGCAATTTGATGGGCCACAAATGACGCAGCGGATAGTGTTTGCAAGCATGCTACCATGTCTGCGTCTTGTTTTCGAAGACATCACTCGCGATTTATCATCAAAATTTGTCACGCGTATCGTCACAGGTTGTCGCACGAATCGCATCCTCTCCGTGAACTGTGAAAAATGATTTTGATACGTCGAAGCGCCCTATTTATAGGTCCGCACCGAAGCAAAACGGTTCAGTATTCCAAATGCTTCTGATCCTGTCGGATAATTGTGATATTCGAGACCTAACCTCTGAGCAGTTGAAATATATACCAAAGATTATTCTACTCCGAGAGTTTGGCAGGCACATTGATCAGTTGTGGGACAGACTCCCCGAGCATATAAAAGCCGATTCTGAGGTTCAGCAGTATCGTCGGTGTCTGGAACATTATAATCGCCCTTGGCAGCGAACGCATATCGACGGTCCAGCACCATTGTTAAAAACTGTAGCGAATGTCGCCGACGAGAGTAAAGAAAGGCAGTGGTTTGTTAAATCGGGCGATAAACGCGCTACCTATCGAATTACATATTCCGGGATACCAGTTTTGCGGCCCAGGAACTCATCTGGCAAAACGATTGGCTTGAGGGGATCGAGGCATCAATCCGTTGGACGCAGGCGTGTCGAGAACACGATATTGCGTATTCGCGTAGCAACGACCTCGGCGAAAGGCACGCGGCAGATAACATACTCGCTGACAAAGCGCGAAAACGCATCGTTGCGCGAGACTCGACTCTGGGTGAAAGAGGTGCTGCTACGGCTGTTTGGGCAGCTATGAAGGCCAAGACGAAGATCGGAATGGGGATGAAAACAAAAACCCGCAAAAGGATTCCAAAGAGAGCACCAAAAAAGCGGATTCTTCCGGTAGCAAAACGGGGTGGTATATTACCACTTCTACCGTTGCTAGGTGTTCTCGGATCATTGGCTGGCGGAGCGGCGGGGATCGCCAAGGCGGTAAACGATAATAAGGCGGCGCAACATCAGCTTCTGGAAATGCAACGTCATAATCGCTCCATGGAAGGTCGGGGACTTTATCTCGCACCGTACAAGCGCGAACAGGGAATATCGAAACGAAAAAAAAAAACGCCGAAAAGAAAATAAAAATGCCTGCGGGCGTAACTACCGATGCATAATTGGAGGAGTTGGCAAAACGTATGCATATTCCATTCTTTAGAGGCGTTTTTATGCGTAACGCGTTACCAGCCGGAGGAGTACGTCGAAACGAGAGCGGTATCGTAAATTTGGACAATGTCGAGGGGCCTGGGACTCATTGGGTGGCGTATGCGAAGAGAGGGAGGCGAGCTATATATTTCGACAGCTTTGGGAATCTTCGACCGCCTAAGGAATTCATACAATATCTGGATAAAGATGCTGTGAAAATTTAGTACAATCGTACGTCTTATCAAAAGTACGATCCCAGCAATTGCAGACAACTATGTCTACGCTTTCTACAAACGATCGGCACCGAATTTAAGGATTGACTTCCCACCACTCTGATTCAGTAACAGTCGAGCAGAATATGTCGTTAACATTCACTCTAACCGGCAAGAGTAGCACCCTCGCGGTAAACTACTTTCCACCCATAGATTTGAGCGACGATGATTACGAGCTTGGTCTAACAACCTTTGAAACTTATCACACAATACCGAACATCGACTCGAGCAACGATAAATTCTACTTTTTCTCAAACTATGACATCAAAAACAACAGCGTCGACACCACTCATGAATACATTACCATTCCCCACGGCTCCTACGAACTAGACGCCATTGCCAAGTACCTGAAGCAGCGATTACTCGAGCGATATCCTCAAAAAAATCTCGACGGCACCGATGACGGTGATAACGATGCGTATCCTATAGTGTTGCGTCCCAACAAGAACACCATGAAAAGCGAACTGTACTGCCGGTTCGCCGTAGACTTTACAAAGCCCAATAACATTGGATCGCTACTGGGATTCTCGACGAATCGGGTATTAGAACCAGGACGATGGCATGAATCGGACGATCCAATTAATATCATGAACGTGAACATTATTCGCATAGAATGTAGCGTGACCGCTGATGCGTACAACAATGGGAGGCGTGTACATACGAAACATGAATTTTCTCCGAGAGTCCCACCAGGATATAAGATATTGGAAACGCCCGCGCAGATCATTTACCTTCCAATCATCGCACGGGTCATTACGGATCTAACGATACGCGTTGTGGATCAAGACGGACGATTGCTCGATTTTCGAGGTGAAGAGATTACCATCAGACTGCACGTACGACGACGACGACGATAATACGTGTAGTGCGAAAGAGATGCTTGTATTGAACGACTCCAGAAACCCGTTTCTTCCAAGTGAAATTGTTTACAACACCAACAACTGCAACAACTCCGATCACGCTAAAAAGAAGAAGCTCTGTCACGTCCCGGGTGAGGTCTCTAGGAACGATGACATGGAAAAGGGAAAAGTCTGGCGTGAATCTGAAATCCAGCACTCTGAGGTATTTGGGAGGAAATCAGGCGCGAATATTAAATCCGTCACTCTGGGGATTTTGAAGGAACTCAGGCGCGAATCTTGAATCCAGCACGCTGAGGGTTTTGAGGGACTCAGGCGCGAATATTAAATCCGTCACACTGAGGGTTTGAGAGGAATTTAGGCGCGAATGTTGAATCCGTCACTCTGGGGGTTTGGAAGGAACTCAGGCGCGAATCTTGAATCCAGCACGCTGAGGGTTTTGAGGGACTCAGGCGCGAATATTAAATCCGTCACGCTAAGTATTTCTGGAGGCGATCAGGCGCGAATCTTAAATCCGTCACTCTAATCGACCTGGGAAGGTAAATGTACACTTAAAGAGCACCCGTTATAGTACTTCATATTTGTTTTGGTTTCGGTAATAGGATTTTACCGTTGCAGTTGTATAAGAGACCACGTTTAGTATTTTCATGGACTTCACGGCTCATGCAATAATATGTTTGTAAACACTAGAACCGTTTTCGCGTTCACGAGCGCGAATCAGCTGTTGCGGCAGCTTGGTTTCGTTCGGACTTGTTATAACCAAGGATGCACACAATAATTCGAAACGTGATTGAAAACAAATAGGTTTATTAACTTGGCCGAAGCGTTATAGCGTTTAGTAATAATAATGCGTGGGACTTTTAGCATTAGCACATGATATTTATATAAACGGTAATTAATCGAAATATGAGAATATGAACATGAAACACATGAAATTAAGTAGAATGATTTAAGCAATAAGCGTTGTTAATACAAAAATAATAAATGGTAAGCAATAGGCGTTGATATAGAAAGCAATATGAATGATAATACAAATAATATAAATGAAAGCAGTAAGCTTTAGAGTGCGATAAGCACGATAAGATAATTAATATGAAATACAAAAGCTTAAGAATAATAAGGCAAAGTACACACTAAGCGTTGATAATACAAAATAATATGAAAAGCAATAATAATACAAAAGATATGAAAAGCAATAACAATACAAAGATACGATGAACGTGATATGCAATGTTATGTTAATTGTAATATCTTACGGTGATAGGTGAGTGGTGATTGTTGCTCACTGATTTGAATATCACTGATTAACTATAATAGTCTTTACGCGACACTGAAATGGGTAACGAGATAATGAATAATGAATAATTACTAATGACTACTGACCAATGAATAATGACTACTGACTAATGAATAATGACTCTCCGGCCTCTCAGGACCTCGTATTTATGTATTTTTACAGGAGTGATGCGGGGGTACGTGCGATAGAGACCTTGACACAGTTCAAAATAAGACGTAGTAGGACTTCCGGGGTTTTTACAAACGGTATGGTTATTAATAGACATATTTATGTCACGTACGCCAAATATGCGTCGCAATTAGGTTTCTGGGGTTCTTATGACTAGGAAAGGAGATACTCAACCTGTCGAATGAATTTTGGGTATTTTATAGGAAAAGGGTTAGAGTGGCTTGGACTCTGTGAGTCGTAAAGAGGGGATTGAGACGTGGTCTCGATTTAAGAGGGTTTTGTAAAGAGGAGTTTGTTTGAATCCGTTTTGGGGAAAGGATTCGTGCCTCATAGGGCGAATAGGGGACGGAGTTTTGTAACGATCATCTCGTGATGGGGACCACTAAGGTACATCATCGAGGTGGAGTTTTGTAACGATCATCTCGTGATGGGGACCACTAAGGTACATCATCGAGGTGGAGTTTTGTATCGATCATCTTGTGTTGGTGACCGCTAAGGTACAACATCAAGGTGATCAGCGATTGGGGAGATGGGGTAAGAGTTGAGTTTGAGATTTTGTTTTGTGGAGTGATTTTGAGATAGATTTTGGAATAGGGCCGCGCGAAAAAATGGTGGGACATCACAGCTCAGTGCTGCAAACATTGCATTTTTTAAATCTTTGGGATTCATTGTACGCATTTAAGTTGAAAAATGGCTGATATTCTAAGCATTGGAAGGAAGCCGACGTTTGATGATCGCATCCTCAAGCTCGAGACTCACACATACAAACCATACGTCAACACGACGTTTGGATACAGCGATGAGATAAGAATACCGATACAGCAGCAGGATTTATACACATTACCGTGCGAAAGTTTCCTCTATGTGGAGGGGAAATTGAAGATAAATAAGCCAAACGATGCGTTAACGGTGATGTTGGGAAATAATTGCATGGCGTTCTTATTCGATGAGATTCGATACGAGCTGAATGGTGTGGAGATTGATCGCAACAGAAACGTTGGAATAACTAGCACGCTTAAAAACTATGTATCGCTGACATCGGACGAAGACAAAAATATGGAGAATGCCGGATGGGGCTTGAAACGACGCGATGGGCTAATAGTGAAAAACCATTTCAATTTTTGAGTCCCACTCAAATATTTGCTCGGATTTTGCCAGGACTACAAACGCATGATTATTAATGCGCGTCACGAACTGATTTTAATACGATCGCGCAACGACAACAATGCTCTAATAGGATCACCGATGTTGGAACCAGAAATTGAATTACTTAAACTACAATGGCGGATGTCTCATGTGACGCTGAACGACGTTAATAAGCTATCGTTGCTACGTACTTTGGAAAGTGGACAAAACCTGAGCATTTGTTTTCAATCGTGGGATCTGTACGAGTATCCTCTCTTACAGAGCACGACCAAGCATTCGTGGGCCGTGAAGGCATCTGCACAGCTGGAGAAGCCGCGATGCGTGATCCTTGCTCTACAGACTGGTCGAAGAAATGTGATGAGCGAAGACGTTACTAAGTTCAACAACTGTAAATTGACCAATGTAAAACTTTTTCTCAACTCGGAATTTTATCCATACGATGACATGAACTTGGACTTTGACAAAAATAAGCATGCCATCTTGTATCACATGTATACGCAATTCGGTAAATCGTATTATGGACATAGTTGCAACGAGGCATTATTCACCGTGGCTGAATTTTTACAATTTGGCCCCATCGTGGTGATTGATTGCTCGCGACAAAATTAGTCGATCAAGAATGGCACCGTGGACGTGCGCATAGAATTCGAGTGTAAAGAGAATGTGCCGGTAAATACTACAGCCTACTGTCTGATTCTGCACGATCGGGTGGTTGAATACAATCCACTGACAAACGTGGTGCGCAAAATGAATTAAATTGCCACGCTACTTGCCCGCCCTCTCCTGTGCGAAATTCACAGAAAATTTAATCATGAAAATCGAGATGCTTTACGAGAAAAACTGCATTCTCCCGTCTGTCTTGAAAGCGAGCGGACCTCTAAATTGTACCGATAATGGTCGTGCCAACATTTGTTGACCTGCAATGGTTCATCGTCGATGGAAGATTTGTCGTCAAGGAAGTGGCTGTCCTATGCAAGGGGATAATTCTCTCGCACTATATTTTTGGGAGTTCAATACCGCAATATCTTCTTACAAAATCCGATAAATCAAGCATCCGATGGTTGGTGGCAAAACATCATGGACTACGTTGGGACGATGGAGTCGTTCCGTACAGTATGGCTAAACAGCTAATTACGAAAGCTGTAGCTGATGCGATCGATGAAGAAGATGACACATCCCATATAGTATACGTTAAAGGGCTGCAGAAACGCAACTGGCTTGCGGATTTCCTGGATGAAAATACGAGAGCGGACGTGATCATCGAGACGCTGGACATTGACTACGAGGATATAAAATCCCTAAATAAGCTAAATGTAGTTAATACTGTGCGTTGTGGCAGACACGCAAAGCACTGTGCCTTACAAAATGTATTTAAAATATTCAACTGGTGGTCTAAACGCCAGAGGCATAAATAAAATATAATCAATTTTTAATGCATAAATGTTTTTTCTTCACCCTCCCCCAACCTAATCTTCTACATGTACGCTAGATTAAGACGATAGTTGAAATTATTTAGAAGCGGTTCATTACACGTTCGATACATGTTCAAAGTGGTACGATTGACGTTCGATACACGTTCAAAGTGGTACGATTGACGTTCGATGTGGTACGGTAGACGTTCGATTCACGTTCGTTTCACGTTCGATGTGGTACGATTTAGGGCTCTTACTTTTCGCGAGTTTCCGGTTACTCGGGTACCCGGTGAACCGGGTCCTATCGGGTTACCCGGGCGTAACCCGGGTCTGCGGGTAATACGGTTACGATTACCCGATACTCGTGTTATACGGGTAATCGACGAAATACCGGTAAAAAATATAATTACTAATGAACAACACAATTAAAAAGATATTGTTGACCTCGTTGTTTAAGCTAAAATGTGTGACCCTACTTAACAAAAAACAATAGTATTAGTTTCAGTTTTTTACTTACATACTACAAGTTTTTGCATAATATACATATAAGTCAAGTGTAATGTTTATCACGATCCACTGCAATAACTGGTTAACTTTATTTCGTCGATTACACAGTTCGACAAAATTTGACTTTTTTCGGACTTGTAACATTCATTAGCCGTTTCTTATAGGTTTTCGATCGCTGAAAACGAATTCGCAAACCATTTGTTGCCATCACCCCCAGTTTTTGAGAAATTCGATTTTTATTATTATTATTATTATTATTATTATTATTATTATTATTATTATAATGCATATTTGCGCAAACAGTGGTGAATAATTATTACTGTCTCGACACAAAAGATGTTCAAAGTTTAAAATTTGCAGTTTTTTTTTCAAAATCGAAATCTTCAAAAGCTGAGGACGGTTTTTTGAAACCGTCAAAACGGTTTGCGAATTTATTTTCAGCGCTCGAAAACCTATAAGAAACGGCTATTGAATGTTACAAGTCCAGATGGCTGTCGAACTGTGTTACCCGTATCATACGAGTATCAAGTACCCGTAACTGTATTACCCGCAGACCCGGGTGTCGCCCGGGTAGCGGGGGATCACCCGGTTAACCGAGTACCCGGGTCTCCGGGTATCAAGAGCCCTAGTACGTTTCACGTTCGTTTCACGTTCGAAGTGGTACGATACACGTTCAAAGCCGTTCAATACACGTTCGATGTGGTACCATTCACGTTCGATACACGTTCGATGTGGTACGATTCACGTTCGATACACGTTCGATGTGGTACGATTGACGTTCAAAGTGGTACGATTGACGTTCGTTTCACGTTCGATGTGGTTCGATTGACGTTCGATACACGTTCAAAGTGGTACGATTGACGTTCGATACACGTTCAAAGTGGTACGATTGACGTTCGATACACGTTCAAAGTGGTACGATTGACGTTCAATACACGTTCAAAGTGGTACGATTGACGTTCGATACACGTTCAAATTGGTACGATTGACGTTCAATACACGTTCAAAGTGGTACGATTGACGTTCGATACACGTTCAAAGTGGTACGATTGACGTTCGATACACGTTCAAAGTGGTACGATTGACGTTCAATACACGTTCAAAGTGGTACGATTGACGTTCGATACACGTTCAAAGTGGTACGATTGACGTTTGATGTGGTACGGTAGACGTTCGATACACGTTCGAGGCCGTTCGATACACGTTCGAAACCTTTTCAATGTCGTTCGATACACGTTCAAAGTGGTGTGATCTAGTCGAATGATGTGTCAAAGAAGAAGGGAAAGAAGATGCGTGTGAATAAGGAGAGGACGGTCAGCGAAGAAGAAGATAAGTACATGGAGGAGGATGGTCAGCGAAAATGCAGGTGGTCTATGATGAAGATCGTGAAGAACAAAGGCATCCTACTTTTGCAAAGCTATGCACTTCTTCATTTCATGATAGGAGTTTAGATGCGAGGGCCAGGAGATGTAGCGAGACCAGTTGCATTCAAACTGTGACAACCGACAGCGAACAGTCGTGACAGCTTTGAACTGAGACATTTTTGTGCAAGTGCTAATTTTTAAAAAAAAAAATGGGAGTGCAGCGCATCGCCCCAGAGTGTGATCCTGAGGTTTGTACTTTAAAATATTTTTAACATTTATCGCGTTTAACCGTTGATACCGAGTGAATATTATATCGCGGGTTTCTATATTCCAGAACTCGCCATCGCCGTCGCCGCCTCCATCACCCGCGTGGTCGAGCGACTGGGGGTCGCGGCAGCCGTCGCCGTCGCCGCCGCCGCAGTCCCCGCCGCAGTCGCCGCCTCCACAGGTATGTAATACTTTGCATTTTGTGCGTTTGATATTTAGTAGGTTTGATGAGTCATTATTATATCAATGTTTGTGTGTATGTTCTAGGACCTGCCACGGGTTATTGGACCCGCGATGGCGGCTCGGCTGCGGCGACTTTGGGTGCCGTATCGGCGGATGGGAACCCTGCGGCGACCGCGCTCCCCGTCGCCACCATGGATCGACGCGAGGAGGCCGCGACTGCGCTCCCCGTCGCCCCCATCACCGCCCTCACCACCATCGCCACCATCACCACCTCCAAATTTTTAAAATTTATTATATTTATATTTATTTTATTTTTTTCTATTTTTTTTCTATTTTTATATTTTTTATATTATATATATTCTTTTTATATTTTGTATTTTTATTGTATTTTTATATTTTCTATTCATTTATATTGTATTTTATATTTATATCTTAATTTTATATTCAATATTTTATATTTATATCTTAATTTTATATTCAATATTTTATATTCAGTTTTTAAATTCTTTTTTTAATATTTTATATTTATATCTTAGTTTTATGTCACGTCCTGGGTGGTGAGGTTCAGGGAAGTGACCTTGTTTGGGTGGATATCGAAGATTTAGGCACGAAACCCTATTTCGCTGCGCTGGGGGGTAGTGAAGGCCTAGGCACGAAACCCAGTTTCGCGACGCTGAGGGGTAGCGAAGCCTTTGGAACGAAACCCTGTTTCGCTTGCTCTAAGGGTAGCAGGGATTAGGCACGAAACCCTGTTTCGCGACGCTGAGGGATAGCGAAGCCTTTGGAACGAAACCCTGTTTCGCTTGCTCTAAGGGTAGCAGGGATTAGGCACGAAACCCTGTTTCGCGACGCTGAGGGGTAGCGAAGCCTTTGGAACGAAACCCTGTTTCGCTTGCTCTAAGGGTAGCTGGGATTAGGCACGAAACCCTGTTTCGCGACGCTGAGGGGTAGCGAAGCCTTTGGAACGAAACCCTGTTTCGCTTGCTCTAAGGGGTAGCAGGGATTAGCACGAAACGCTATTTCGCAACTTTAATCGACCAGGGAAGGTTGGGAAGTAACCGCTCACCCTAGGGACACCCGTTAGAGTATTCGTGGTTTATTCTTAGGCTTTGGTAATTGGCTTAACTACTGCATGGCAAAAGAAACACCCGTATGGTAGTTCTTCTAAATAGACGTAGTAACGGCTATGCGGGACTCTGAGTGAAAGAAAGTTGCAAACACTGATAAGAGATCCCGAGGTTCGCGAAGGAAGAACAGCCGTTGCAAGGCCGGTTAGGATTTCTGGTATTCGGTGGCCAGTTGCGAGAATTCAAGCGTTTAAGTAAATAGAACCGTTATTTATTGGCTGCGAGCGAATAAGCAATGCACTATGGGCGCAACAGCAGTTTACAATAATGCTTGGACATCAAGCATGAGCACAAAACATTTATATAATGGTAGTTGCAAATATAAGCATAAGATGAATTAGTATTAAAGATAACAAGTTAATATTAAGCGATAGGGTTAAGCAATGATATAATTAAGTGATAATGTAAGCAATAGACACAATATAAAGCGATAACGTAGCAATTAAATGATATATGTTAATAACAAAGAAAATAAAGTAAAGCTAAGAGCGTAAGCAAAGGAACATGGTATAATGCGATAGGATTAGTAATAAAGAGCGCTTACAGTAGTAGCGGAGGGTTGTGATCCTCTTGTGGGGCGTTGCACTGAAGCAAATACTTTAGCAAGAGATTGAATTAGTGAAAGTCGGTTTGTTGTACTAACTGAACTGTACTGTGCTCCGCGGTCCAGCGGCGCTGGTATTTATACAAAGCGATGTTGGTATGTGGGGAGAATTTGCGGTATGCGTGATGATTCATCTTTAAAATATGTGTTATGTAATCGGCGCGTGTTGATGACTCATGCGTAAGGTATGTGTCGTTATGGTGTATTTCGGGGGTCTTTCGGGGCTTTGAAAACGGAATACTCCACCTGTTGGTTGGTTTGGAGGATTTTGATTGGGGTGTTTGAAAGGTGGAGGTTTGTATAGGTTAGTTGTAGGGAGGGGTCTCGAGTTAAACGAGTTTTGGCGAGGGACTTGTCTAAGGTTTGAATGTGGGAAGAGTTCGCGCCTCGAAGGCCGAAGAGGGGAAGGGGATTTCGAATTTGATCATCTGGAGATGGGGACCGCTAAGGTACATCGTCCAGACAACCCGGCGGTTGGGAAAGGGTTAAGAATTGAGGTTTCATAGGTAGTTGTGTGGTTGTGAGAGAATTTATATGGAAGATGTTGATTAGGACCGCGCGAAAAATAGTGGAACGTCACATTTATATTCAATATTTTATATTTATATCTTAATTTTATATTCAATATTTTATATTCAGTTTTTAAATTCTTTTTTTAATATTTTATATTTATATCTTAGTTTTATATTCAATATTTTATATTTATATTCATTTTTTAAATTCTTTTTTTAATATTCAATTCTACTTTATATTTTATATTTTATACATTCATTTTTTTATATTATATTTATATACTATTTTTGTAACAATATATTATCATTTTAAACATATTATTTCTCAATTTCATTTACCCGTGTTCCTTATCTCCCTTCTCTCCTCACCACCTAATTTTAAGATTCAACATTTCAAAAAAATTATTATTTCTCTGCGTTGGGGACAAAACATTCTGCTGATGCTGCATAATTCTATTTCGTTCTTCACGCTGCCAAATGACGTCACCTTGCACGGCCGCTCCAGAGGAGGACTCATATTACATACAATCGCGCGAGACGCTGCGATTGAAAATCATTTTGAAAATTTTTAGAATGCATGCGATTCTGCCACTATGTAGTGTTGTCTCTTTCCCTCCTCTGAATTTTAGCTTTAAAAGTGATGCTCTGTCTCTTTCCCTCCTCCGAAGACGCGGTTCGTAAAACGTCGATCTTTCCCGAGATCTTCCGAAACAATTTCCAATAAAAATAAATTATTTCTCTGCGATGGGGGAAAATTCGGGGTGGGTGGGGGTTTGAAAAAATATTTGGGTTGGGCTGAAAGAGATTTTTCGGGGGTCATTCCCCCTATGAAAAGTTTCCGACGGTGGGCCAGGTCTCCGCGGCGGCTCGGCCCGGAGTGATCCCCTCCATCATCGCGGCTTCCCCCACTCCGCGGCTCGTGCGCGCGCAACCGGTCTTCCTCTCCCCGCAGGCCCCGCGCCAATGTTTCCCTCCGCCGCGCTCCCCCGCGTGCCCTCACTTCCCCCCCGCCCCCGCGCTCCCCTCAGAGGACCTGGGTTAGAACCCGCTTAGCTATACTACTCGTGTGCTTCTGTATTCTATTTTTTTATACCTATGAATTGATAGTTTGAAGTGTTTAGTTTTTATTAGTATGACCGAGAAAGCATAAATTTACGTTGTAACAAAGTTGGAAGATTTTTTATAGTATCTGTATCTTTGTACTAATTAGCTTTATACTCTGTACACTAAAGGATTCTCCCGTTAAAATAATAATAATAATAATAATAATAATAATAATAATGTAGGGCCGCGAAGCCCAATACTTACGCGGGCGCGTGCGGCAAGGTCAAAGCAGGCGTAATAATGCGCAACAAGATGATCGACGCCCGGCGTTGCCCTGCGTTGCCATATTTTTGAAAAAGGCCTGGCGACGCGTTTCTCGCGGCAGAGATCACCGCGAGTCGCCAGCGTGAACACCATTCTTTTGTTATTATTTACTACCTATTACTTTTTATTAAACGTATCTAACTTTAACCAAGTGCTTATCCTTTCCTCCTACAAAATTGGGGGCTCGTCTGCGTGCTGAACAATCGAGTCGAAAGTGCGTTTGTGACATTAAGTAACGCTGTGAGTCAATACTTGTGTTGTGTAGCGTGTTAAGCAAGTGTATCGCAAAACCATGGCAGACCAGCATGAAATCGACATCGATACGCTTGGCATAGAAGAGCTTAAGGAAGAATTGCGAAAATTGAATTTACCTCTCAAGGGTAGCAAAGTAGTGTTACGCGAACGCCTAAGGGCGGCTAAAGGTGAGAAAATGATAGGAGAAGAGAGCGATGAAACAGGTGCGAGGAAGGATAAAGAAAAAGCCGAAGGAGAAAATAGCGACAGTGACAGTGAGGGAAGAGATGAAGACTACGTGTCCGTGAATGGGGAAGTTGCGGCGACTCATCGATTTACATTCAAAGATATTGAAGATTCTCTACAAACATTCGGTGGTGAAAAGAAGCAGAATGTGCGTAAGTGGATTGAAGAGTTCGAGGACACGAACAAGATTTGTCGCTGGTCGGAAGCCCAGAAAATCATCTACGCAAAAAAGCTTCTACGCGGATCAGCCAAATTGTTCGTGTCGTATGAGAAATGTGCCACTTCCTGGAAGCAGTTGAGACGATCTCTAATTGACGAATTTGCGAAAACGATTAACAGCAAAGTGGTGCATAGAGAACTATCACGAACGAAAAAACAAAATGACGAAACGTATCAGGAATATGTTTATCGGATGATGGAAATAGCCAGCCACGCCGATATTGAGATAGAGGCGAAAATCCAATATATTATTGAAGGAATTCCTGATGATCCTGTGAAAAAAGCTATTTTATATGCCGCATAAGATATCAAGTCATTAAGGAAGAAACTGTCCCAGTATGAAACCATGAAATCCTGTCAGAAGCCCACTTCTTCGAAGACACAATCTACGAAACCAGAATCTACAAAGGCGGAATCTACGAGATCGGAATCCACGAAGCCAGGAAAGGAAGTGAAGTCGGGAATTCAACGTTCGCAGGATGTTAAGCGGTGCGGTAGTTGCGGAGGAAAAAACCATGCGACAGCAGACTGTCCAACGAAAGAAAAAGGCGTCAAGTGCTTCCAGTGCCAAGGGTATGGAGATATAGCGGCTAAGTGTGAAAAGGGTAGTGGTAAGCAAGTTAACGAATGTAATAACCCCGCGGTTCGCGATCGAAAAGTATACAAAATTGTAACTATTGGAAACAAACGATTAATTGCTTTGCTGGATACGGGTAGCGATCTCCATTTAATGAAAGCGGAACAATATATCATACTGGGTTCGCCATCGCTCACGGGTCCGGCAATTGCATATAAAGGCATAGGTAATGACGGTATGATGACGTTGGGAAGTTTTGTAACAGATATAGAAATAGACGATAGCGGTTTTGCGTTAACAATACATGTAGTATCAGACGTAGGCATGAACCACAATTTGTTGATAGGTTCGGGCCTATTGAGGGATGCGAATATCCAACTAATAGGAAATAATGCGTTAGTCGCAAAGCGTAACGAATCGGTAAAAACCACGCGTGAAACACCCTAAGTCCCAGAAATCTTTTGTATCGATATACGGGACACAGAGAGCGATTCGGATAGCGAGCGACAAATAGACTTTTCGAACATTCGCGATCCTTTGACTAAAAGCGAGGTGCAGAACCTTATAGCAAATTATGAACCACGAGGAACTAAGCAGTCGGAGGTGAAGTTGTAAATTGTATTAAAAGACGAGGTGCCGGTTTACCAGCATCCTCGCAGACTTGCACCAGTAGAAAAATCTCAAGTAAATGAACAGATCAAGGTTTGGTTGCGGGATGGAATCATTAGACCTAGTGTATCAGAATATGCCAGTCCGGTGGTGCTTGTGAAAAAGAAAAAAGACGAAAAGGATGAAAAAATTGGAAAAATCTGTCTTTGCGTCGATTTTAGATATTTAAATAAAAAAATAGTTAAGCACCGGTACCCACTTCCTTTAATTGAAGATCAGTTGGACCGTTTACAGGATTCAACATTGTTTAGTACATTAAATTTGAAAGACGGTTTCTTTCACGTCCCTGTGAGCGAAGACAGTCGTAAATATACAGCTTTTATTGTGCCGGATGGACATTATGAATTTCTCAGGACACCGTTTGGGTTATGTAACTCTCCGGCAGAATTCCAAAGATTTATAAATGCAGTTTTTCAAAAGTTAATCTCTAACGGTACGGTATTAACATATTTGGACGATCTTGTGATTCCTTCTCGCGGCGAACAGGAAGGCGCGGCGAGACTACGCGAAGTCTTGGCTGTGGCGAGCGATTACGGCTTAAACATAAATTGGCGTAAATGCCGATTTCTTGAAAAAAAAATCGAATACCTTGGACATGTTATTGAGGGAGGCACGGTGCGCCCATCTGAACAAAAAACGCAAGCAGTCATGAAATTTCCAACTCCCATAAATATTAAACAAATTCAAAGTTTTCTAGGGCTCACCGGTTATTTTAGAAAATTTATACGAGCATATTCAAGGATTGAAATGCTCACATGATAGTGCACATCCACTATTCGAACTGCTTAAGAAAGATGCGACTTTTCAATTTGGTATCGAACAAGAAAATGCTTCCAACGAATTAAAAAATATATTGAGTCATGAGCCGTTACTAAAGTTATATCGAGCGACCGCGGAGACGGAACTACACACGGATGCGTGTAGTCGAGGTTTCGGTGCGATTCTGTGTGAACGAGATGACCAAGATCAATTATTTCATCCAGTATACTACGCGAGCTGGAAAACGACAACAGCTGAATCGAAGTACACGAGTTACGAGCTCGAAGTACTTGCTATAATTAAGGCACTAAACAAGTTTCGTGTGTACCTTCTCGGAATACAGTTTAAAATTGTTACGGATTGTCGTGCGTTTGCGCTCACCATAAATAAAAAAGATTTGTGTGTACGCGTTGCGAGATGGGTAATTCTACTAGGGGACTTTAATTACACAGTAGAACATAGGCCGGGAAAACTCAGTCGAAACCCAGAAGTTATGTTATTGCAAGAAAGTAATACTAGTTTAATAGCACGACTAGCGAGAGCACAGGGTGACGACGATAATCTCAAACCGATATTTCAATTAGTTCGAAATGGTAGCTGTGAGGACTTTGTTATAAGAAATGGCATTTTGTATAAGAATGGCGGAGGTGATACACTTTTCGTAGTTCCGAAAACAATGCAAACAGATATTATAAGACAAACACACGATAAAGGCCACTTTGCGGCCAGAAAGGTGGAACAGCTTCTAAAACGAGAATTTTGGTTTACGCGCATGCGAGATAAAATAGACAACGTTGTTCGAAATTGTATTGCTTGTATCCTTGCTGAGAGGAAACACGGAAAACAAGAAGGTTGGCTAAAAAGTGTACCTAAAGGCATCGTTCCACTAGAAACGTACCATATTGATTATTTAGGACCTATACCGAGTACAAAAAAGAGTTATGTGCATTTGTTGGTAGTGATAGATTCGTTCACAAAATTTACGTGGTTATATCCAACAAGATCGACAACTGCGGAAGAAGCAATAAAACGTTTGACTAAGCAAGCGAGCGTGTTCGGTAACCCGCGACAGATCGTATCCGATCGAGGTAGCGCATTCACCTTGAATGCATTCCAACAATATTGTTGTTTAGGATTACACAGTAAGATGACACGCTCGCGACAATTAGTTGTAGAAAGTTTTCTCATCCGCATTTTAATGAGAGTCGGAAACAAATCCTTTCACAAAGGAGTTTAGACTGCACTCTCGACCTCGTGTCATTCGAAGGGACATAGGCCAGGCCACCGTAACCCGAGCCCGTATACATAGCAAAGATTAATCGCCATTTCAGGGGGCTGCTGGTGACGTCAGGGGCCTAAGGGTTTTCCCACCTCGGCGCTGACTCTGCCCCGAGGCGTGGGACGTTGATGCCCACACACACCATCCTACCCAGGACACTGAGGTCGCAATGGAGGGGTGATCGCGGGCCGCACGACGCTGATTGGGCAAGGCCATTTTTTCCGATCACCACGAAGGAGGGTGAAGCGGCCACGAGGAGGCACGAGGTCGAGAAAATAGACAGAAGAACCTTGACTTTCTGTAGAGATAGACCATATTCACGAGTCCATAATATATCACACCATATCACAGTTCATTTTATACACTGTTAATTTTGTTTAATTACGTTTGGTTGAATAAAGTTTTGTAAAAACAATTGAACATTTCCCAAACGAGGGTGGTCCTTCTAGTCGGCACTCAGTTGCAAAATAAACCAACTCCGAACGAATTCTTCATTCAACCTCGGGGATAAACCAATTGTAACGACGAAAAAATAAAACATTCGCTGATCGCGACTGGAATTCCA
Organism: Andrena marginata; assembly: GCA_963932335.1. NCBI lineage: Eukaryota > Metazoa > Arthropoda > Insecta > Hymenoptera > Andrenidae > Andrena > Andrena marginata. The sequence goes on from OZ010660.1 coordinate 12,000,768, forward strand.
CGAGGAAATGGCCAGGTAGAACGCATTAATCGGATCGTGATTCCCGTGCTTACCAAGCTTTCGGCACCAAATCCCGAAAGCTGGTACAAATTTGTGAACCAGGTACAGCAGTACATTAATTCGTCTATGTCTCGTAGCACTGGCGTATCGCCCTTTGAATTGTTAATCGGAAAAGTCATGCGGTTGAAAGACGATATCGAATTGAAGCGAATCATCGAGGATGAAACCATTCGAGAAATGCAAGAAGAACGGGATATGTTGCGTGAGCGGGCTAAGCAAACAATCGAAAAGGTTTAAAGAGAGAATCAGCGTACTTATAATAAAAAACGAAAACGGGCAAAAGTTCATTCAATAGGCGACTTAGTAGCGATAAAGCGAGTCCAGGTTGCACCCGGCAGCAAATTACAACCAAAATATTTGGGTCCGTACCAAATTTCAGACATCTTGCGTGGCGACCGTTATGCAGTTAATAAAATCGGCGAGCATGAAGGACCTCGTTTTACAACAACGGCGGCAGACAATTTAAAGAAATGGACGTCGGATTTGTTTGATTTAAGTGACCAAAGTAGCGACGGTCATTCGGATGATGACAATGCCGAGATCGAAAGACAACATCGGGGACCGATGTTACAGCAGGACGGCCGAGATGTAGGGCCGCGAAGCCCAATATTTACGCGGGCGCGTGCGGCAAGGTCAAAGCAGGCGTAATAATGCGCAACAAGATGATCGACGCGCGGCGTTGCCCTGCGTTGCCATATTTTTGAAAAAGGCCTGGCGACGCGTTTCTCGCGGCAGAGATCACCGCGAGTCGCCAGCGTGAACACCATTCTTTTGTTATTATTTACTACCTATTACTTTTTATTAAACGTATCTAACTTTAACCAAGTGCTTATCCTTTCCTCCTACAATAATAATATTTTTTTCAACACCTGCATGAAAACGTGTGCTTTTTTACCCCTGCTGAGCGGGAGCAAAATGACCAATTTCAGACGTATTCGCGTTTTCTACTTTTCTCCCAAGGGAAAAAGACTTTACGCGCATGCGTATTCGCATATTTTTTTACTTTCCTCCCTGCAGTTTGACGTTACCCTATGGTATGAAGATGCAGTTCTTCGACTAATCGTTATCTATCATGCGTGTTTTATCATGATATTACAACTGTCACAGCACCATTTTTCATTAAAAGATACAATTAAAAGGTAAAGTGAATAATAATGACAGTGATAGCAACACGGGATACCACATGATCCCCGATATAGCAGAAGCTGCAAAAGCTATCGAAGAAAATTTGCTGCCATCAAAATCGAAAGTAAAATACCAGATGATATACCAAAAATTTATGGAGTGGCGAGATAACCACAAATTGGAAACATTTTCGGAAGCAGTTAATACACGTATTTATTAATTTCGACACAATAAACGAGCAATCGAACATGCATATTTTTTTGCGAATCGCTCAGCAGGCTTTCAAAAACACACCTTTCATGCAGGTGTTGAAAAAAATATTGTACGTGACACGGGAGAGACGCGATTTCGCCTCGCGTGAATTGCTGCCCTCGCTGCGCTCGGGCCGCAAACTTCACGCTCGTCGGAATCGCTTTCTTCTCTCCCTTGTCACGTAATATACTATTCTGTCACTTCGAGGAGCGGATTACGAAGTTGTGGAGTGTAATTATTCGTGATTAAAAAATCAAAGTATCCATTCGTAACGTCATTTTCTGAGTACATTTCATCGAAATAGTAAGTTTTAGCTTAATTTTTATATGTTTACCAAATTCGTGCGCTTCTACAATTACTACTATCAATTACATTCTAATTGATTTTAGCTTCAATTTTCAGGTTTACAGATCTATGCGCTTCATAAGGTTATGACTGGACAAAATAAGTCTACACAACTCGTTAAACAGAGTAATTGTGTATTTGTTAAAATTGTAAGGACACATGCCCTAAATAAACACCCTACAAAGAAATAAGCAAATGTTTGTAAATCACCATTTCTCGTCCTAATGGAAATTTTGATTTCCTAACCACGCATAATTACGTTTCTCGATTTCATAGAGATACCGTTCCCGCGTACAATAATATTTTGGATGAATGTTAAGTTATAAAAAATTGACAAATGTAGCGTAAAATAACGAAATATCCAATAAACATTTATTGTCATGTAGCATGTATGTAGGTTGTCTTTTCTGTCACTTCGAGTAGCGGACCACAGAATGTGGTGTTTGTTTTTCAAAGCGTACGTAAAGAGACAAATACGCATGCGCGCATGAACTGCACGCTTCATGCGATAGAGGTGGGAAAATTCTAGGGAATGCTGTGCGTCACCAACGCAACCAATGCACGCATAGAATGAAACGGAACGGTTTTCTCTGCAGTCTATGCGCATAATGCGTGAATCGGAACACAACCTATATTGTACCCAAATGTACCAACTTGATACACGTGTACACACGGCTCAAACGATTGTGGCCGATCGAGTTTCGATTGCATTCGAGCTCACTAGGGCTGGCTTTTTTACATCGCTTCGATTCTACAGTATTTCGTGAATATGGTGGGGGCAGTGCCAAGCCAAAGGTTCCCGTCTAGAACACTTCCAATTCATGTTGAAACACCACTGTGGCACCATCTGCCTATGATATAGCGTGAAGTAAACGGATGATGTTTAATATGAGACACGTTCGCGCAGTCCTGTCACAAAATTTAATCTACATTGCTTCGGTTATGTTTATTTTCCCGTTGTTAACATAAAGTAACGGATAGTAAATTTTGAAATAAATTCTGGTTTCCTAACCCTTGCCATCTCTATGAAATATTTAACATTCGTTTCCATTCTATTCTTTATTACCCCACCATCCCTCTCTATTTATTTGTGTCTTCCATTATAAATCCGTTGATTTATTTACTTTGGACATTACAAGTTTATCGTTTATAGTGGCAAAATTATTATGATTTTTTTTTTAGGTTCATTGCAATAAAAGTCATTTGACATTTATCCTTTGTGTCATTTTCGCTACAGCATCGCGACAGAACCGATCGCGCGGATTTATATAATTATGACAATCATAGGCAGATGGTGCCACAGTGGTGTTTCAACATGAATTGGAAGTGTTCTAGACGGGAACCTTTGGCTTGGCACTGCCCCCACCATATTCACGAAATACTGTAGAATCGAAGCGATGTAAAAAAGCCAGCCCTAGTGAGCTCGAATGCAATCGAAACTCGATCGGCCACAATCGTTTGAGCCGTGTGTACTACTCTCTGAGTTGGGCAAAATGTAATATAATTATAAATAATAAGTCACGATTAAAATGTAATTGTGTAATTGATTACACATTATTTTCTGCAATCGTTAATTTAGATAGTTGACAAAATTGTGGTCAACTACGTAAATTAACAATTACAGAATATAATGTGTAGGTAATTCATTACACAATTACATTTTAATCGTAATTTCTAATTTGTAATTAAATTACATTTTAGCTAACTGTGGCTCTTCTACAGCACTTTCAAATCCATTACGTTCAATAGTTTCACTGTTTCTTCGCCTCTTTTGTAGATGTTTGAAACAGGAGGAGAGCATATGGCGGGTGACAAGCCTCCGGCCCCGGGACGGAAGCCAACAAGCAGCAAGCCTCCGTCGCGAAGACGGAGTCGAACGAGTAGCAGGACTCCGTCCTCGCGACGGAGTCCGCACAGGGAGCCGACTCCGCGCCCCCGGTGGATGGAGATCGCGTTGCGATTTCAGAAGCAGGTATGTAGATACGTAAACAATCTCGTGCAAACATTTCTTACATTCTAATGAAAGTTTTAAGATTTGTGTTTATTTTTCATATTACAGAACAGCGAGCTCAAAAGAGCGTTAAGGAATTCAAAGTATGGAGGAGGAAGGGGAGGAAGAGGAGGAAGAGGAGGTAGAGGAGGACGACGAGGAAGTGGAGGAAGAGGAGGAAGACGAGGAAGAAGCGGAGGCGGAAATATAAATAATTTTTATTTTAATAGTTAATTTTTTTTTTAAAAATAAAGGAAAACCATGTATTTAGTGATTTTTTTATTCCAAGGTCTTTCATCCGTCGGCCATGAATAATTTTCTCGTATTTATTCATAATTTAGTCGGGAATCATATATTTAGTCGAGAAAGTACGAATAAATACGAGAAAATTATTCGTGGCCGACAATAATTCAATCATAGTGCTTCAAATAAAATTTGGCTGGGGTTATTTAAGTAATGCCCATCTCTTGTATTTTGCCATATAATTGAGGCAGTTAGAATAACGACGGACTAACCCACATTTTTTTCGAAATTGAGTTAGTAGCAATAACGTATTCCAATAGGCTGTACTAATCATATACAATAGGAAAAAATTTTTTTAATGTCGGTTAGTCCGTTGTTGCTCTAACTGCCTCAATTACTGTAATTGTATACAGTTCGTAAAGGCACGGTTAAACATGTGCAATGCGCGTTGTAGAACACCATTACAAGGGTTGATTTTTATGGTTCGGCGCGCAACGTAGGACCTCGTACCGTAGGAAATTTTAAGTGTTCGGCGCGCAAATGCGCGCTGTTGCACATGTTTAACTGCACCTTAACAGTTCCTAGTCAATGTATGCCGAAAATGCATATAACCTAACCTACAATCGCACCAAAATGCATTGACTGCATTACGTTTTTACTGTGGCACATGTATCCAGCTAACGCTTCAGTTTTGCCATGATTCCACGTTGGCAGTCCTCCCGAATAGGCGCCATCTCGTATCCACTAGCTGAACTAAATTTGTCACGTGACTTGCTCTGTATTATCGCCAATATGGCGGAACTCGTATTTGGGAATGTAGTCGCGATATTACGTTGTTTGTCCTAATATGACCAGATTTTGGGCTGGGTGAGGTCTCATTCGAAAGAGGAAGCTTCAATGCAGCCCGCTCTGGTCATCGTTTGAGTCATAAAACTTTTTTAGTGACTTACAAATACTTGGAATCTGCGAGTGTATTTTGTCGATTTTTTCTCTACTTTGGACACTCATATTATCAGATATCAACACAATCTCGTTGAGCCATGACCAGAGCGGGCTGCATTGAACCTTCCTCTTTCGAGTGAGACCTCGCCCAACCCAAAATCTGCTCATATAAGGACAAACAACGTAATTTCCCAAACCCATGTTTTGGGCCAGATTGTGTCGGTATACAGCGCGCTGCATTGCCCGTGTCTACCCCCTTAAAGACGAACACTCGAAAAATATTCCACGTAATCCTAAGCATCAATATCCAGACAAATCATCTCGACGTATCCGGAAGGCAAACGTAATTATGGAATTGAATAATTACTAATTATCTACGTCGCGGAAATCGAGCGTCACATTATCTGCTAGACAGAAAAATAGGGTTATGCGCGAATATTTAGCGTCTTGTTTCGTAAATAATAATTAAACACATGTTATCTTTTAAATATTAATGTTCGCAGGAGCATGCATGATCGCTTAGGGTGTGTGCTGTGCGGAGATGGAGCTGAAGTAAGTATCGCATGTATCCTGTTTATCCATACGTTACATTTAATTTTATACTAATGTTCTATTTGTTTTCAGCGCTAACATAATATGGAATATGATGATTCTACAGAAAAAAAGAAGTCTAAATACAGGAAATTTTCTGATAACGTACCTAATAGGTACCACTGGGTACGGAACGTATTGTATATAGATTTATAAATGTAAATATTGAATGTTCTTCGAATTTATATGCGCTACCTATATTATTTTGTAACAATTGTAATCGCCAATACTGTATTATTAAACAAAGAATAAATACTTTTTGAAATAAGTAGAATGAATTATTTAATAAATTTAGAATCTGCTTGCTTTGTTATTTGGGGGTAGGGATACACCTACAGCAGTAATGTACATTTGCGTTGGTGCGTAGGTCCGTGTGACGTCACACAGAGGGAATTGTTTGGCTATTGTGGCCTTCAGATGGCGCTGTTGGATGTGTCAGGCGGGCAGCAGGACCTGCCACGAATCTGCCGGCAGACTCTGCCACGGCAGATCCTGCCGCCCGATTTGGTTATCAGGGCGGTTTTATTCAACGTCAGTCCTCTGTTTGCTTCTTGTATGTTTACTTCATATCTGAAAACTCAAATTTAAACCAATTCCACCAATCCAATTGTCTTGTAGCTTTGCAGGTGTGCGTAGTTTGGTTGACAATATAATATATTGTTAATTAAAATATATAACCCCGAGGGGGTAAAAAAATTATCCATTCATTAATAAACACTACAAAATGTGCGAAATCCCCCCAAAATTACCTTTTTTTAAAAAAGGTACAAAAAAGAGCGTCAAGTATATAATCCCATCAAAAAGGATCCCATTTGCAAACATTGTCGTAAATTAATACCCATCAAAAAGAATCCCATTCAAAAACATTGTCATAAATTAATAGCTTTACAAAACTAATGATATACATAAATTACGCCAATTATCACAATGGCTATTTATACAAAGAAAATAATGTATTAAATAATATTAAGCAAATATATTTTTATACAAATAAATATTTTAATACGAATAAATATTTTATTCAAAATACTTGGCGCTGCTATCTGAAAAAATGTTAATTGCCTTGGTTAATAAATAAAACAAGAACCGACACCACAGAAACAAGAGAGAAAGGAAAATATTTTAATGCAATTTGTACATATTTATTCAGATTAGCAACACCAATACTGAGAGCAGCGTCAAGTATTTTGAATAAAATATTTATTCCTCTTAAAATATTTATTTTGTGACGTAGCGTCCCAGCGCGAGGAACCGAGCACGCGGCGCGACCAGGAGTGAGCAAGAGGCCGAACGCACGGGCGGCCTCGACCGAACCGGCCCGAAGCCTGCCGGTCTCGCGACGCGTCAGCGCGATGACGCTCACTCCCCACCGCGCCGCTAGATCACGTCGGTTTCTCACAGCTACTGATTTCCGAGAATCGGGACATAAGCCCCGCCGTCACGAAGCCAAGGCAGTTCGAGTGGGGCTACGGATCCCCCTCCTAGACCGCCTGCCTGGATGCTGCCCGGTGCAAGTAAGCTAGCGAGAAGTTCCGTGTATCCGACGATCATATGATTGTCCGCTAATCTTTCCCTCTACCGTACCGCACAGAGACGCCTGGAGGTTGCCCGGTCACTTTCCCTTTACCGTACCGCACAGAGACGCCAGGACGTTGCCCGGTCTCTTTCCCTCTACCGTACCGCACAGAGACGCCTGGACGTTGCCCGGTCTCTTTCCCTCTACCGTACCGCACAGAGACGCCTGGGCGCTGCCCGGTCTCTTTCCCGCTACCGTACCGCACAGAGACGCCTGGACGTTGCCCGGTCTCTTTCCCTCTACCGTACCGCACAGAGACGCCTGGACGTTGCCCGGTCTCTTTCCCTCTACCGTACCGCACAGAGACGCCAGGACGCTGCCCGGTCTCTTTCCCGCTACCGTACCGTACAGAGACACCCGGACGCTGCCCGGTCTCTTTCTGACTACCGTTACGGAACGAAGACGCCCGGACGCTGCCCGGTCTCTTTCCTACTACCGCGACGAAACAGAGACAACTGGCCGTTACCAGGTCTCCACAATTTCGCCGGCAGCCGCGAAGCAGAACGCGACCGACACAGCGGAGCTAACCTTGTAAATAGTGTACATAGATGGAGTGACAAAATAATAAACGCAGTAATTAGCAAGGAGAGGATTTCAATACCCTGGCATCCCGACTGAGTACATCCTCCACACTCCTTACCACCGGACGGAAGACCGTCACAATTTGTATAAAAATATATCTGCTTAATATTATTTAATACATTATTTTCTTTGTATAAATAGCCATTGTGATAATTGACGCAATTTATGTATATCATTATTTTTGCAAATACAAATAACGCTAACAATGGGTACGCTCCCAACCACGTGTTGGCTCTCGCCATGCCACTGCCTTTTTCGCTCGTCGCTCGGGCGCCGCCGCCCAACGTCGCGCTTGGTCGACTCGTGCCGTCGGTCCGCACACACACTCTCTCCGCTACCACTCCACATATATACAGGTCTGGTATGGAATTCCTACTCGTAGTGGAGGGGGAACCTTAGCGTCGATTAGTTGACGTCACGGGATCATCACGCGCATGCGTGGCCTGTTCCCCCTCCACTACGAGTGAGAATTCCATACCTGGCCTGTACATATATATATGTAAATGCCTTTACGACATCAACGAAATCTGCTGGCCGCCAGAAGAACTAGGACGAGAAAGTCACACATTTTGAACAGGAGTCGGAACACCTGTCTATTACACCGTGTCGGCAACTATTTCTTTCCTACATTTATCGGCTAGCTTGGACTTCCACCGGTTCTGATGCTACATGGCACGAATATACCGTTAGCGCTAGCGACGGTGAATCCTTGAAGCCTCATTCTGCCATTTCTCGAGTCTGTCTCAGTTTTCGAGTCATAAATTCATTATTATATCAACGTACGGTACATATTAGCGCTCAAACGCACCAGACCCACCTGCACAGATGTCTACTGGAGGCAACTATACCCGTAAAAATTTCCTTCCTGCCGATTCCAGGACGAAAGTTGGTTTTTGGACGAATTTTTGGTGGGATTAAGTACTGAGGTATTCATTTGAAGTCAGCCAAATTTCATTTTGATGTCTCTGATATTTTCGGAATTATACCTTACTGAATGTTCTGTATTTTCCTTGTTTATTTTGGACGGGAGTTCAGTGTTCTTTCTGGTCGCATTGGAAAGAGCGGAACTTTACCTTTATCGGAAAGAAATAATTGGCTGCTTCTATCTGCTACTGGGGTAGTTGGAGGGACAAGAAGGGATACAGGACGCGTTTTTTTTTACAGGGAGTACAATTCAGAACTATGATTGTTGTTTGCTTAATGCAACTATTTTTTCGTGTGATTAAGTGTCGAGGTATGCATTTGAAGTCAGCCAAATTTAATTTTGATATCTTTGACATTTTCGGAATTAAAACTTACTGAATATTTTGGAGGAGAGTTCAGTGGGAATCAGTGTTCTTACTGGCCGCATTGGAAAGGGTGGTACCTTATCTTTGTGGTACAGAAGGAACTAGCTGCTACTGGCTGCTATTGGGGTAGTTAGAGGGGCGAGAAGGAGTGCAGAACGTAATTTGTTTTTTACAAAAACGTCTTTCTTGCTATTGAAATTGAAAGGATTTTAAGTATTTTTACATGCGAACGGAACGGATTTTTTCCTATGTACAGTGTACACGATATAATCGGCAATTTATACATAGCCACTGGAAGCTGGTACGCCTCGTATATCGTAAGTATCAATTGCAACGAAGGCAGCTTGTAATTGTTACAATGAATTAAAATATGTTTGTTAACTAGTTTTGAAATAACGTAAATAAAGATTGTATAACTATTCAATTTTATATGATTTCAAATGTTTCGCAAAAATTTATTTGTAAATACAGTCAAGTAACCATGTTTCATTCATTATTCTATATCAAGAAGACCACAAATATACGCCTTAACTGGATGAACTAAAAAAATGAGCGATAAATATATAATTTCAGCCAGAAAATGTTTGGTGCCGCGTTTCCACCCGAAATGCCCCACTGTGCGTTGCTTTACGGATATAATCCAGTGAGACGGAAATCTGCCCAATCTTCGGAATAAATCCCAGCAAGCTAAATTGTGTATGGGCCTTTATTTGATCGTTTTAAACAATATGTCAAAACTTCTAATCGATCGGACCGCCGCTAAAATTTTTACAGATGATTAAAAAAATAAAAACTGATTTTCGCGAATAGCTCGTTATCTAGCAGTTTTACGACAAAAATAGTATTTCATAAGCTATAAATTTCATAATAACTATTTTTGTCGTAAAATTGCTAGATATCGAGATATTCACGAAAAACTGTCATTATTTTTTTTAACCCGCTGTAAAATTTTTAGCGACAGTCGGATCGATGGGAACTTTTGACATATTGTTTAAAACGACAAAATAAAGGCACATACCATTATTTAGCTTGCTGGGATTTATCCGAAAACAGATCTTAATTTCACTGGCCTATAGCGCGCACACGATCGCTTTCGATGCGCGCGTCCTCGTAAAAGTCAACCCTTTCAAGTGCCCCAAACTGCTCGAAAATCCGAGAAACTCGTAAATCTGACACGTGCGCGGCGCGTAGATGCACCAGTGGGAACGTATTTCTGCAACAAATCGGCTTTGCGCGTCGAAAAAAACTTATGCGGCGCGCCGTTGCACTAGTGGGATCCTGCCTTCAGATGAATTATTCGATCAAAACATTTGTACGCTTAAGGCTGCCGTCTCAGCGGGCCTTGAATGTGTGCGTACGCTCACACAAGCTAAGTTATGCGTGTACATACACGCGTGTAGTAAACAAATCGTATATTACAACTTTCGTCCTGGAATCGGCCAAAAGGAAGTTTTTGCGGGTATAGTTGCCTCCAGTAGACATCCGTGCAGACGGGTCTGGTACGTTTGAACGCTAATAAGCACCGTACATTGAAATAATAATGAATTTATGAATCGTGTACTGTGACAGATTCGAGAAATGACAGAATGAGGCTTCAAGGATTTTCCGTCACCGGCGTTGATGGTATATTCGCGCCATATATCATCAGAACCGGTGGAAGTCCAAGCTAGACGATAAATGTAGGAAAGACATAGTTGCCGATACGTATCGAGAGTTGGATCGCGCTGTTGCCGCATTTCCCCTATTACTATTTTGTCGTCACGGAGGCTTGAATGCATCACGACGAAGCGGCTGAAGAACAGAGATGGGCAAAGATAATATCTTGATAAACTCCAATAAAAGATAACTGTACTCGTTGTTGACAGTGTACCAATAGTTGACACTTTTATTTTCAATCACAAATAATAAGCTTATTATTAAAAAAATGTTTTTGACTAATACGGTGTTTGAAAAAGTATTAGTCAAAAACATTTTTTAATAGAAAGCTTATTATTTGTGACTGAAAATAAAAGTGAATCTAAATTCTAATCTAAAAATGCTAAAAATAATCTGATTTATACTGTGTTTAAATTTATTTTCATCTGAAAAATCTCAGGAATATGTTATTGAAACGTTCATGACGATACGAAAGCAAATGTGGATGTTTTACATTCTATCAAAACAAACAACATAAACAATCACAATCATTTTAATATATTTTTTATGAGTAAATATAAATATTGTTCACCCACGGCTATTTCCTCCCCGTCGTTCTGGGGATTTTGTTCAAATTGAAATATGTTAGAGTCCATGTGAAAATAAGGAGGATTTGAATAATCATTTTGCCAAATTCGAAAGGTAATTTTCAAAAAATCGATGAAAGTTGAGTACTTTGAGGGTCTGTATTTATAAAACAATTTTGAATGTGACAACTTGAACCCCTTATATTTTCACAAGCACTATAACGTGTTTCAATTTGAACTAAATCTCAGATACTAAATCTCAAAGTGATCCGCCTTGCAGCTGTTCGTAGTATATCACCATCGAAATTGTAGTACAAGAAAAGGATTATTTTTTAGTGACTTTAGCACTATAGCGTTTAAGCAAACTGTTAAACTCTATACAGCAACAAAAGATATTTCTAAAAAAGTCTGAGCTGTGAAATAGAAATCCACAAATACTAAAATCTATAAAATAAAAAATATATAAAAAATAATTTTTTATGTTAAACGATTTTATTAAAAATGCACTAAAACTAAAAAATAATTCTTTTCTTGTACTACAATTTTGATGGTGTTAATATTGTTGCGTACGCAAATGCTCGTACTTAATTGCCGAACCGTTTACGTACTTAAATGAACGAACTCACGTTGATGCGGGAAGGTACAACGAAATAAGTATGGTCACATTAAATACAACTAACTATATTGAGAACTAAAGAATTTGTAATACACGATAGTTGGTGTTGCTCGTCCGAGTGATCGTTTGGAAGTGACCAGCGTCCTCCGCTTGCCCTCAAGCAGGCACGAAAACGGAAACGCCGTCGCTGCTAGCGTCGAAAAATGACCGCGAAAAATCGCGCGGGAAAATATTGCAGACGTGACGCTTGGGTTTTTCCCAAAATCGCGCCTAGCCGCTCGCCACGTACCCCTCTCGCCGTGCTTTACAACCCTTACCCCCAGGTCTGCGAAGCCGGCATCTGGTCAACAATCGACCAGTGTCGTTACAAAAAGAAAACTCATTCCTATCTATCTATAGGGTGTACACACTTATAGGCATCTGCATCTCTCATACTCCACTCACGCCTCACTCACGCTTCAACATGCCGCCAGCCTTGAACGGTTACGTTTAACAAAGAATAGTATATTATAAATTTGAAATGCAAGCCTTACAATACGATGCACTTCAGATCCTAACCAAACCTACCGAAATCTTACATAACGTCAGGATATAACTGAATATGATCAACAGACTTATCATGCTGAGGTGAGAATACAATGCGTGGGTATGTATAAAAAAAAATAAACTATGAATATCACACTTAAATCTAAGTACTGAGTCTAGTGGAGACACAAGCCGAAGAAAGTTGCAACAAACAATATGTATATATGGCTAATCGCATAATCATATATAGAAAAAAAAAAAAACAAAAAGAAATGAAGCATTAAAGCTGTACAATGGTCAAACAATCAGGTCAGGACTTTCAATAGGCAATGGTGAAAGTCGTTTTACGCTACGTTTGTACGTTCCCTGTGCTGTTCGGACCGTAACCACCCGAATGATGCCGTCTCCTCCTGGATGGGTGTCCACAATTCGTCCCATTTTCCAGTGAAGCGGTGGTGTGTTGTCTTCTCTGACAACGACTAGAGCCCCTTTTCTTATATGTGTAGCATCCCCAAGATGCCATTTCTTGCGAGTATGAAGTATCTGTAAATACTCCTTGTGCCAGCGAGACCAAAAATGTTGCTTCACTTGCTGAATGTGTTGCCAAAAAGATAATCTATTGCTCCTCACACCCAACAAATCATGCTCAGGCAAATTATACAGCGAATCCCCGATCAGGAAATGACCTGGTGTCAAGGCAACCAAATCATTAGGATCAGAGGAAAGTGGAATTAACGGACGGGAGTTCAGGATAGCTTCAATTTCAATTATTAGCGTGTTAAATTGCTCATAAGTAAAAAGCTCGTCACCCACCGTCTTGTACAAATGATTTTTAAATGCCTTAACTGCGGCTTCCCATAGACCACCAAAATGTGGTGAACGCGGCGGAGAAAAGTGCCATTCTACGCTTTCGTTACACAAGAAATGGCGGAATTTGTCTTTGTATGCATCGGACGATAGAAAAGCTTGCAACTCTAATATCTCATTTTTCGCGCCCACAAAGTTGGTACCATTATCGGTGTATATTTTTTGTGATTTTCCTCTCCTGGCAAAGAAACGCCTTAAAGCAGCCAAACATGATTCTGCAGTGAGATCAGTGACCAACTCTAAATGGACAGCCTTGCTAGCAAAACAAACAAACACTGCCACATACGCCTTTACCTTAGAGCGATTGCGAACTTTCTTTTCCTTGAGATAAAATGGGCCACAGTAATCAATGCCAGAGCTTTGGAAAGGTCGAGTCTGTGTTATCCGGTCTACCGGTAAATTTCCCATTATATAATCTGGTGCCCTGGGACTCATCTTGCAACAACGTATACAAGTACGTACAATACGCTTTGTCGTGTTCTTGCCGTCAATCGGCCAATAACCTTGACGAACTGCATTTAACGTTGCCTGAATACCCGCATGCCAATTCTTCAAATGTGCATGTCTTACTATCAAATTTGTGACGTGATGTGAACGCGGTAGCAAAACTGGATGCTTCTGAGCATAGCTTAACGGTGCGTGTTTTAACCGCCCGCCGACCCTCAGCAAATTATCGTTATCTAAGAACGGAGTTAAATTTAAAATCTTACTCCCTTTAGAAAGCGCGGTTCCTCTTTTCAAACAAGAGATCTCTTTATCGAAAACCTCTGCCTGCATTTCCCGCAAAATTATAGTATGAGCCCTATTAAGCTCTTGTGGTGTTAACTCACCCTTATTCCGCGTTTCATGTTTGAGATTATGGCAAAACCGTAAAATATACGCCACAACTCTATTTAATAAGGTAATTGATGAGTATCTAGATAACAAATCATTAGACACTTTAGTTGCAACCAATGATACTATAAGTCGTTTCTCCGGAACATTATCTAACACGATCTTACTGATTGGCCACGCCCTTTCGTCCTGACCCAGCCAATGAGGACCTTCCAACCAAACGCTGTTGATTAGAAATTGCGAAGGTAATTGTCCTCGCGAAACATAATCTGCAGGATTATCATATGTGGCGACGTGAAACCAAGATTGTGGATCAGTTTCATCTTGTAACTTACTAACCCGATTTGCGACAAACGTTTTTAACAAATGTGGTTCTGTTCTGATCCATTGTAATGCAACGCTCGAATCCGACCAAAACCTGACCATATTAAAATTGACCGAAGGCATTGCCTTTATAACCTCTTTGTATAGTTTGGACAACAATCTAGCCGCACAAAGTTCAAGCCGTGGTAGTGATATGATTTTCACCGGAGCGACTCGTGATTTTGCACACAAAAGCCTAACGCTATGTTCGAATTGACTCGTGGTGCTTCTGATGTATATACAAGCGCCGTATGCGCTCTCGCTGGCATCACAAAACCCGTGTAGCTGCAATTGGGTAGCCCGGTCAATAATTACTCTTCGTGGAGCAGAAAAATTATTTAAACAGTGTAATTCGCTTCTAAATTCAAGCCACGATTGCTGAAGATTCGGTGGAATAATTTCGTCCCAGTCTACATTGGCCTTCCAAAGCTGTTGCATCACGATTTTTGCCTTGATGATGACTGGCCCGAGTAAACCGAGAGGATCAAACAATTGAGCCACTTGCGATAAAATTGCTCGCTTTGTAAAAAGTTGTGAACCAGAAAAGGGTTTAATTGAATAAAAAACATCATCTGTAGATGAATTCCAGAAAACCCCTAATGTTTTCTTCACCTTTGTGACATCTAAACACAAAGCCTTTTGTGTAATATGGACGTGCAAATCTTCCATTAGCTTAACGTCATTCGACGCCCACTGCCTGAGATGGAACCCTCCCAGTTGTGCTAACGCGATCAACTCATTTCTTAATTTCAATGCTTCCTCAGTACTAGGAGCTCCCGTAAGCAAATCGTCCACATAGAAATCACGTTCGAAAATTCGTGCTGCAGCTGGAAATTTACTACCTTCGTCTATTGCAAGCTGTTTCAGGCATCTAACCGCGAGAAATGGAGCTGACGTTGTACCGTATGTGACCGTATCTAATTTAAAAGTTTTTACGTGTTCAGCTACTGACTCGCGCCACAAAATCTTCTGAAATCTAGTGTCTTCCGGGCGCACTAGAATCTGCCTGTACATCTTCTCGATGTCTGCCGTTAATACCACCATGTGAAGACGAAATCTTAACAAAATTGACCACAAACTATCCTGAATGGTTGGACCAGTCAACAACGCATCGTTGAGAGATATCCCGGTGGAACTCTTAGCCGAGGCATCAAACACTACTCTCACCTTCGTGGTGGCACTCGATTCCTTGACTACCGCGTGATGCGGCAGGTAATATCCGGACTGGTCTTCGTCTTGCATGACCTCGCTCATGTGCCCTAACGTTGCATATTCTCGCAAAAAATCTTTATATTGTTCCAGAAGAGTTGGATTCTTCTCCAGCCTGCGCTCTAAGGCGTAAAACCGTTTGAGAGCACTATTTCGCGATTCACCAATATGAACCTCTTGTCCATTGAACGGTAAACTAACAATATAGCGACCTGCTGAGTCGCGCGATGTGTGATCAGCAAAATGCCTCTCACACTCCAACTCTTCCGAGGATAAAACTTGCTCCGAAGATACTTCTTCAACCTCCCAAAATTGCCTTAAACTTCGTTCTAACGACGTGACTAAGTAACAAGTTTTAATCGGTTCTACATGTGAAAAACGCCGTTGCCAGTCACTGGATCCTGTCACCAACCAACCTAACTGCGATTTTTGTAATATGACTGATCCCCCACATAATTTGATTTGACCGGAACGTAATAACCCATAAAACAAATTATTTCCTAATAATGCGTCGATCTTTCCTGACTTATAAAAGTCCGGATCCGCTAACTTTAATTTCTTTGGAATGTTAAACATACTACGATCAACATCAACAGACGGCAGAAGCCCAGTAATTGTAGGAATGACGACAAATGTGACTTGTGACTCAAATTTCTCATGTCGCGATCTAATGATTGTTCGGACAAAGTGCTTCGCCTGTGTTTTAAATCGATTTAATCCGTAAAACGACAAATCGATATCATGCCTCTCTAACTGAAGCAAATCCGCAAATCTGTCCGTCATTATATGTGCTTGAGAACCACTATCAAGAAGTACGCGACAAAACTGTTCGTTATTGTCCTGATTGAGAACCTTTATGATGGCTGTCCCAAGCAAAACTTCTCCATCCAACGTTACGGTCAACGTGGATTTTGCCTCTACTGCCGAAGCTTGGTCGCCAGTAGAACTCTGAGAAGTTTCATTCGAGTTTGAACTTGCATTACGCGAATCGACTGGAAAATGCAACAGCGTGTGATGCTTGCGATCACATTTTTTGCAGTTACCAAATCTGCAAGTGTTAGAGAAGTGATTGCTTCCCAAACAATTTATACACAACTTGGCCCTCTTAGCGGCGTCCAAGCGTTCCCGCACAGAAAGCTTCGAAAAACTTGAGCACGTATACACCAAATGGTTTCCCTTGCATATGGCACATGATAAATCTTTACTTGTCGCTACATAAACTTGCCCGCGCTTTGTAACCTTTGGTCGGGAATTCTTGTCTTGATTCTGTTTTGCTGCATGTGAATCGCCTTCATCGTCATCACCACGCGATCGTTTTTCAAGAAACGCGACTAATTGCTTGAAATCTGGCATTTGTTCATTTTCTAACGTACGATCCCAGGCCCGACGCGTGTTTTTGTCTAACTTTCGGGTCACAATAAATACTAGAAACGTATCCCAGTGTTGCACCGGTTGGTCCAATGACCTAAGAGCACCCACATGCATTTGTACTAATTCGGCAAACTCTCTTAGAATTGTTGGAGAATCGTGCATTAACTCTGGCACATCCATCAGCGCCTTCAAATGAGCATGTACAATCTGCCGAGGTTTGTTGCACCGCTCCTGCAACAGGCCCCAGGCCACCAAATAGTTTCGCTCTGAAGCGTTAAGAGGTGTAATAACCGACGCGACGCTTCCACGCAAGGCATTTTTCAATAAATGAAATTTTTGAACAGCAGGCACCTCGTCGTTATCGTGCACTACCGACTGAAATGTATCGCGAAAGCTATGCCACTCCACTGGATTACCATCGAAAGGTTTTATCTCAATCTTAGGTAAAAGCGCAGTGGCTTGTTTTACTAATATTGTACTCGGAGAATCTGTGTTTCGCGTTGGAGCAACAATTCTTTCTGCATTTCGCAAGGATTGTATACGCGAACTGATTAAATCTGCTACCTCATAATATTGCTGCTCAAATTGAGCACGTTCCTCCGATTGATCAGGAACCGACTCATCTGACTCAATCGCGAGTTGCACCAATGAAAATGACTCGTAAAATTGTTCTAACTTAGATCTACGCGTCTCTAATGCGTCAATGGAAAGTTCCGCCGTGTCACGAATGGACGAAAGTAAGCGTGTAACTTGGCCCTTAATGGTGCCACGCTGCTTCTTATTCGTCCTTAACACAACCTCTGAATCCGGAGTCATATTGATCGAAATTGAAGCGTGAAAATGGGACTAGGTATGAAGGACAGAGATTCGCTGTACTCACCCAAGCAGTAACTTGCAATCCCGAATGAAAGCTGATGTTGGACTTTGCCAAGCGATCCTCAGTAATGAAATGATGCAGATGATGCCACTGTTCCGTCAGAAAATTGTTGTCCGAACGGCCGCTTCGTGGTCCTGCTGACTCCTTCTCCTATAGCTCGTTGTAGGCCCCTCTATTATGACCAGTGTGGCTCCGACTTCCTTCAAAAACGTGGTCTGACGCCCGGTGAATGGAAGACTGAAGCGTTGTACTCCGCAGACGTTGAAGTCCAAAATGATACCCAGACAAGGTATCCGGCTCGAAGGACCAAATGTTGCGTACGCAAATGCTCGTACTTAATTGCCGAACCGTTTACGTACTTAAATGAACGAACTCACGTTGATGCGGGAAGGTACAACGAAATAAGTATGGTCACATTAAATACAACTAACTATATTGAGAACTAAAGAATTTGTAATACACGATAGTTGGTGTTGCTCGTCCGAGTGATCGTTTGGAAGTGACCAGCGTCCTCCGCTTGCCCTCAAGCAGGCACGAAAACGGAAACGCCGTCGCTGCTAGCGTCGAAAAATGACCGCGAAAAATCGCGCGGGAAAATATTGCAGACGTGACGCTTGGGTTTTTCCCAAAATCGCGCCTAGCCGCTCGCCACGTACCCCTCTCGCCGTGCTTTACAACCCTTACCCCCAGGTCTGCGAAGCCGGCATCTGGTCAACAATCGACCAGTGTCGTTACAAAAAGAAAACTCATTCCTATCTATCTATAGGGTGTACACACTTATAGGCATCTGCATCTCTCATACTCCACTCACGCCTCACTCACGCTTCAACAAATATCACTTTAAATAATTCACTTTAAATGAAATCGTAGAGCACCATGTGCAACCAGAAGTTGAAGTAAATGATTCATATCCTGTTATGAAATATCGTGCCCCACAATTTTATTGAAAGTGAATTATTTATCATGATATTAACACATAATTTTTTTCTATTTTTTTTTCTAAATAAAACCCATGCCACTAATCAGAATTTGTTTTATTTGTATCTTTTAATAATTGATATAGACGTTATATCCCCCTCCCCTCCCGCTTCCTCCGCGCCTTCCGCCGTGGCCACCCCGGCGCCATCCTCCACGGCCTCTATTATGGAGACCGCCACGACCGCCACGCCCGCGCTGGTAGCGCAACTTGCGCAGCTCCCTTTTCATCTGAAATAGTACAATAAAAATTACAGTTTCTACTTCTACCCGTACATCTAGTGAATCCCAAAAATATTCGGACCCAAATGGATAAGCATTCTGACAATTGCCACGTTTCGTACAAAATTGTTTGGTATGAAGTAAGACATATACGATGCTTTTCTGGCTAGTGTCTTCAAAGGTGATGCTGCCAATAAGCCGCGCCTCGCTTAGTTTAGTGGTTTTCGACGCTCGAGACGAGATTCACTACAGCATAATTAAACAATTTGTAATTCTCCATCGAATCGATATGACAGTCACACCAATGGATTTCTTACGTTTTTTCGATGAAAATCGTGCTAAATTTCGCAAAGATCCGAAGGGAAATGGAGAACTTGAGATTCGTCATTTTTTACTGCAATATTATGAGGCAATGAGAGCGACAATCCATTGGTGTGACTGCCATATCGATTCGATGAAGAATTACAAATTCTTTAATGATGCTGTAGGATTACATTTCACGTTCGACCACGCGGTGTCGTTTCGTTTTTGCCGGGCTTCGCCGTCGCCATTCATATCAAACAAACTTCAGAAAAATACACACACATTCAACTTGCCTTCGCCATTTCTTTTTTTAATTTTCTTGTTTCTTCCTCTCGTTTCTTCTCCTCCACTTTCTTCTTATTTTTCCCCGTCTCCCTCTCTTTCTCCACTTCCTCCTCCATTCTGTTGGTATCTTCTCTCTTTTTTTCGCCTCTCTCTCCCTCCTCCTCGTTTCCCACCTGACACCAGGTTAATGCTTCCTTGATCTGGAAATGAAATAATGAATGTATTATTTTATGGCAAATAGTAAGATTGCACAGCGTGATTCTCTCGCTGGAGTCGTAAAGACGCCAGGAATTCATTGGTATCACTGCCATATCGATTCGATGCAGAATTACAAATTGTTTAATTATGCTGTACTGAATCTCGTCGCACGCGTAGAAATCCACGAAACTCAGCGAGGCGCGGTTCATTGGCGGCATCGCCTTTGTAGACTCTAGCCAGAGAATCACTTTGTATAACAATATACAATATAATACTTACATTATTCATATTCTCCATTTATTATCAAGTTGACTTGATTCTGTATGCAGCAGACTGTTTGCACCGTTGCCTGGTTTGTAGAGCGTCATTTGTTTCAGAGCGCACGACAGACGAATTTTTCGATTCACGTTTCACGTTCACGGTTCGCGTTTACGTTTTTTTGTAACGGGCAGAAGGATTTTGAGTCGTGTTGCGTTGTGTTTGTGTTGTGTTTATTGGTTTAGTATGAAATGAGTGACACTCTAAATGTAAATATGCAGGATGTGCAAGAAGATATGGACAATAATTCTCCGTTTCGTCCGCGACACTTACGTCCGTCCGCAAGGAGATTTTCGAAACGGAAAGTATATCGCGAAAAGAGAATGCCTTTGACCCTTCAGAAAAAACAGGAAAGGGCAAAAACGGTAGACGGCACTGCCGTAGGACAACATCCAGAAGAAGTAGCCGAGGAGCGTATAGTAGAAGAACCATCAACATCCGATGGACGAAATCATACGCATCAAGAGATAATGTACTTGCCATCTGATGAAGATACTGATACGGCCAGTTCGGAAGAAACTGAAGATGCGCTTGAAGAATTTGATATACAAAGTAACGAAGAAGAAAACTTCGTTACAGAAAAAGTTGCAAAGAACGAGCCGCAAGAGCAATCGCGTCTCCCAAATAGCAACGACATAATGAATTTCCCAAATGTGCTTGCTCAATTGCAAAAAATAAGTAAGCATGCAAAAAATAGGGAAGACTGTGGCATTGAACACCTACGAATAACTGGTGTGAAACGGCGTGGTCTCGAGAGCATCTTCAGCGTAATGTGCACTTTATGCCATTACAAAGATGAAATCTGCAATCAATCGGATGAAGCCGAAGAAGTGGATTGCAATCAGGGCGCCGTTAATGCAACAATTTTATGGGGAGGCAGCTATGCCCACTTGGAACACACTTTGGCGGGAATGAACATACGTTGCATGTCGAAGAGACACTTTGTGAAGAATCACGATGAATTCGTCAAGTCCGCAATTGCCGCTGCAGAAGAAGAGATGTTAGCAGCGGCTGAAGAAGAAAAACGTTTGGCGATTGAAAGAGGCGACGTTCTTCCCGGATCAGGAATCCCCCACATCTCCGTGGTGGCCGACGGGAGCTGGATGAAGAGATCGTACCGCAGTGGATGTTACGATTCTGCATCTGGAGTCGGCGTGATAGTTGGTTATCACACGAAAAAAGTTTTATTTTACGGCGTTCGAAATAAAGTTTGCAGAATTTGTCGGATTGCTGCGAAAAACGAGAAAGAACCCCAAAAGCACGTATGCTTCAATAACTGGAGCGCAAATCGAGCATCGATTGCTATGGAAAGCGATGCTATAGTAGAAGGATTCAACACTAGCGTAGAAAAACGTGGGCTCATTTATTCTACACTGATTGCTGATGGCGACAGCAGCGTGTATAAGAAGATTATTGATGCTGATCCATATAAGAGACAGATTCGCGTAAAAAAAATTGAATGCACGAATCATTTGTTGCGAAACTTCTGCACAAAAATGAAAGCGATTGTGAAGAAGACTACACCTGGACCATTGAGGCAAGCTGTGGAAAGTAGCATTCGCCGGATACGCACGGATATCGTAAAAGCCGCAAAGTTTAGATACGATCAGAATGTATCAATCGACGAAAAAACGAAAAATTTGCATGGCGACATAGAGAATGTTCCGAACCACGTGTTTGGTGAACACAAAGACTGTGCACAACTAAAATATTTCTGCGATGGAAAGAATAAAGAGAATCAAAGAAACATCGTTCCAGAATTGATGACAATTGGAGTGTACCAGGACGTAAAAGAAATACTTCGTCCACTATTAGCTCTTGCGGAGAGCTTACTCTATAACACCAATAATAACGCTGTGGAAAGTTTGAACGCGATAATTGTAGGAATGGATGTTTTGGGAGCAAGTTTGAAAGCCGCGCGTCCGAACCGGAAGCCGACATGCGCGCCGAACGAGGCAAACCGTCGCGAACCGTTGCGAATTAGGCAGTCCAAAAAGAACTATAGGAGACGAACGACGGTAAAAGGCAATCGAATACGGTGTGTGACGAGTGAGTTGAATCGAGTAAAATCTTGCTGTAAAACGCTAGCTGCTGAAAGCAGCGTCACTTATTTCTTTATATTTTCTTATTTTCCCTTATAATCTAATTAATAAACGTATTAATTAAATTCGTACCAACGGGATTAATAATTTCCTATAAAATGGGGGCTCATGCCGTGATTGAATTGGATTAATCAAGAGCCACGGAAGACTTTTCTGTCCTAAAGTCGTCTCATAAGAGTACTGGCTTCATACGACGTAAGACGGCACGTTCTGCGACCAAACAAGTGAGGTTCAGACTGCGGAAGACGGGAAGTCCTACTCAAGACGCGTGAGGACGACACGTGGTGACGACGATTTCAAGCCACCCAGGAAGACGTTTCGAAGGAAAAAGGGCGCACGCTTGCACGTGGTCCACAATAACGAAACAGCATTAACAGCATACGTGAATAAGACGGAACGTATACGGTACAAACAAGATGGAATGTTTGAAAGAAAATGCGAGGGTCGAGAAAAACATCACAGTAGCACCGGCGAAGGTGATCCGAGCGTTCCACCAATTAGTGTTCGGCGATATCGGCGACCGTAAAAATCGTAGCCGATTGAGACACTTTAAAGGATTCACATTCCATGACGGGAGTGGAGAACATCACGATAAGGTGGCATTTATCCAGGAAACCTTCGAAGAGCGCGACTTGATCGCCATTTGAAATATCCTTTGTCTGGATTACGAAGGATCCAAGGAAGAAATAGCCAAACGCATCTGTAGCGGCTTAATGAATCTGGACACTCTTCGTGAAAGCGATAACGATTCCGAAGCCGAGGAGGACGGGGATTCTGACGAGGACAATGGCGAAGAAGAGGACGGCCCAGTTGCAGACGATGCCGGTAATGAAGACGCGGTCGGTAACGAAGGTGCTGCAGCGGAAACCGAATTACCCACAGGACGCCCCACAGATCCACCTGTCGGACGGCGGAAGGAAGCAGTCGCTCGACGCCATGATTTTTCATTAAAAGAAGTAAACACACGACGTCACGATTTTTCGTTGACATTCAGAGACGTAGAAAGTTCCATCCGGACTTTCGACGGAAGTGACACTTATCCGATTGAACGATGGGCAGCAGACTTTGAGGACACAGCTGCACTTTTCAACTGGAGCGAGTTACAAAAAGTAATATTTGCAAAACGCTCATTAACAGGACTGGCAAAACTTTACATTCAGAGTGAAGGTGTCATAAAAAACTGGAAGACCTTAAAGACATTATTACAAGACGAATTTTCTACAACAATCGACAGTGCCAAGCTACATCAAACGTTATCGGATAGGAAGATGAAGAAGGACGAGAAATTATCTGAATATTATCTGATAATGAAAGAGCTAGCATCCAGAGGCACGATCGAGGATCAAGCATTAATACGATACATAATTCAAGGCATTCCAGACGACGCAGTCAACAAATCTATCCTATACGGAACGAAAAAATTAAGAGATTTTAAAGAACGCCTACGAGCTTATGAAGAGATATGGGACGCAGCCCAGGCACGAGGTTCCAGAGGCAGCAGAGGGAAGACGACGACATCCAAAGGACCAGCGACAACGCACGAATCTTCGAAGAAATCCGAGAACCGGACCAAGACTGTGAGGTGTTATAACTGCGGAGACCCAGGGCATCCGAGTAGTGATTGCCCATCGAAGAAGCTAGGCCCTAAGTGCTTTAAGTGTAACCAATTCGGGCATAAATCGCTTGAGTGCAGTGCAAATGTAAAGGACAAACAAAAGAGCAATGACAAAAGTGAAGCAGGCGTGAACAATATCTCAGTCTTGCCGAATCGAGACATGTGTAAGGAAGTAGTAATTTGCGACATGAAAGTAGAAGCTCTGTTAGACACGGGTAGTCGGGTAACACTCGTTAGTGAGAAAATTTATCGCGAATTAAAATCACCCGCTTTAGATAGCACGCAATGTTTGTTGATCGGTTTGGGTTGTACCGAGGTCAAGCCACAAGGATGTTTTCAGGCCACAATCTGTATAGACTGCGAAAAATTTCCGACGACAGTATACGTGGTTCCGAATTCCGTAATGGCGTTAGAAATGATAGTAGGACGCGACGTACTTTTACAGGCAACAATCACAATCGTACAAGGCGAGGTGACAGTAGCGAAGGATGACCGACCTGATTTCCTAGCTAACATCGACATATGCGACCAGTCACCTGTGAATATAAACGAACAAGTAAGCGAGAAGGAGAAAGCTGAGGTAAGAAGCTTAATTACCAATTACGCTCCTAATAAATGTAAAACGACCAATGTCGAGATGAATATTGTTGTAAAAACCGAAGAACCTATTTACCAACGTCCGCGACGATTACCTCCAGTAGAACGCGATATAGTTGAGAAACAAATACTAGAATGGTTGGAAAATGGAATAATCGAAGCTTGCTCTTCTGAATACGGCAGTTCGGTAGTAGTAGTAGATAAAAAAGACGGAAAGAAACGCGTTTGTATAGACTTCAGAAAACTGAATAAAATCATAGTCAAAGATCGATACCCATTACCGTTGATAGAAGATCAATTGGACAAGTTACAAGACGCGAAAATATTTAGCACCCTAGATTTAAAAAACGGATTTTTTCATGTAAACGTAGCCGCAGAATCGCGAAAATACACGTCGTTCGTGACACATAGTGGGCAGTATCAATTTCTGAAAGTTCCTTTCGGATTATGTAACTCCCCATCTGTTTTCCAAAGATTCGTTAACCGTGTTTTCGCCACGGAAATAAAAGAAGAAATCGTTATTCCTTACCTAGACGATTTAATAATACCGGCTCCGAATATTGAAGAAAATGTTGAACGGCTAAAGCGAGTTTTACAGACTGCGAGCGACTATGGTCTGGAAATTAACGTTAAGAAGTGTCAATTTCTGCAAAAACGTGTTGTATTCTTAGGTTATGTCATAACAGGAGGTGCGTTACACCCTTCTCCTGATAAATCGCAAGCTGTCGCGCTTTATCCGGAACCAAAAACGCTAAAGGACGTTCAAAGTTTTCTAGGACTTACTGGATACTTCCGAAAATTTATTGCAGACTATTCCTGCATTGCGAAACCCCTGAGCGATCTTTTGCGTAAAAATGAGAATTTCAGATTCGACGAAAAGGAACGAAATGCCTTTTCTTCATTAAAAGACGCGCTTGCTAAGAAACCAGTATTAAAAATTTACCACCCCGCGCACGAGACCGAATTACACACAGACGCTAGTCAAAACGGTTATGGAGCAGTTCTCTTACAAAAATCTCCAGAAGACCAAAAGCTCCACCCGATCTATTACTTAAGCCGCAAAACAAGCGACGCGGAACGCAAGTACCCAAGTTACGAACTAGAAGCCCTTGCGATAGTAACAGCGCTAAAAAAGTTTAGGGTTTACTTATTGGGAATTGAATTTAAAATTGTAACGGACTGTGCCGCTTTCCAGAAAACAATGGATAAGAAAGACGTATCAGTACGGAGTGCACGTTGGGCTTTGAGTCTCGAAGACTTTAAATATACGATCGAACATCGCGCAGGTAATCGAATGAAGCATGTTGACGCGCTTAGTAGATACCCCGTTATGTTAGTAACCATCGACGAAATTACGTCCAGAATTAAAAGAGCTCAGCAAGAGGACAAGGGAATTGCACCGATATTTAAAATTTTAGAAAACCAGGAGTATGATGATTACTTCTTAAAGTCAAACCTTTTATATAAATCTCAAAACGGATCAGACCTTATAATGGTTCCCGAGTCTATGCAAAACGAAATTATAAAAATGATTCACCAAAAGGGTCACTACGCGATTAAAATCACTGAGGAATTAGTCAAGCAAAATTATTTCATTCCGAAATTGAAGTCGAAAGTTGAACAATGTATCGCGAACTGTATTCCTTGTATTTTAGCTAATAAGAAAAGTGGGAAACAGGAGGGATTCCTCCACCCAATTTCGAAAGGGGATGCACCCTTCCATACGTATCATGTCGATCACATGGGTCCATTGCCCTCCACTTCTAAGCAGTATAAGCACATTTTAGCGGTTATCGATAGTTTTAGTAAGTTTGTATGGCTTTACGCTACGAAATCCACGACGGCCAAAGAAGTAATTAATAAGTTAGAGTTACAAAAGTCTAGTTTTGGCAATCCAGCTAATATTATAAGCGACAAGGGGTCTGCGTTTACCTCTTCCGAATTCAAAGAATATTGTGAGACCGAAGGCATCAAACATGTATTAGTAACCACCGGGTTACCTCGAGCTAACGGCCAAGTCGAAAAGTTGAATCGTACCATTGTATCCGTTCTAAGTAAGCTAACATTGGATGAGCCAGAGAAGTGGTACAAACACATGAGCCGCTTACAACTAATAATAAATTCGTCCTATCACAGAAGCATAGGCGTAACACCGTTCGAATTGCTTTTCGGGGTAAAGTTACGAAGTAGGGACGATTTTCAACTCAAGGAGTTATTAGAACAAGAACTACGCGATCAGTTCCTAAGCGAACGTAACGAATTACGACAAGCCGCCAAAACCCAAATTTTAGATGTACAGAGCGAAAACCGCCGCGTATACAACCTCCGTCGAAGAAAATCCGCCAAATATTGTATAGGCGATTTGGTAGCGATCAAACGCACCCAAATGGAGACTGGTTTAAAGTTAAAAGCCAAGTTCTTAGGTCCTTATAAAATCACTAAAGTCAAGCCGAACGACACCTACGATGTAGACCGTGTGGGAACGCATGATGGACCTTTTTCCACATCCACGTGCGCCGAGTACCTGAAACCATGGGGTACCAATGTGTTAATGACCGAGGCGGTCAACAGTCAGAATGGCCGAATGTAGGAATGGATGTGTTGGGAGCAAGTTTGAAAGCCGCGCGTCCGAACCGGAAGCCGACATGCGCGCCGAACGAGGCAAACCGTCGCGAACCGTTGCGAATTAGGCAGTCCAAAAAGAACTATAGGAGACGAACGACGGTAAAAGGCAATCGAATACGGTGTGTGACGAGTGAGTTGAATCGAGTAAAATCTTGCTGTAAAACGCTAGCTGCTGAAAGCAGCGTCACTTATTTCTTTATATTTTCTTATTTTTCCTTATAATCTAATTAATAAACGTATTAATTAAATTCGTACCAACGGGATTAATAATTTCCTATATAATTGCCAAGTACATCGGCGGAAAAAGATTAAATTTCGCCGAGAGAGGATCGTATACAGGAAGATGTGCTGCTGCTGTCGTGGAGTACAACAGTAACCAAGTGCACTCGCGATTGAATGCGATAATGAAGAAGAAAACGCCCGAGGTTGTGCGCCAAATGGAAGAAATGAAAAAGAAAGAAAAGGAAAAGAGAGCTGCAAAACAGAAGGAAACGAAGGCTGCGCGATATGTACGCAAACAATTGCCCTCGCAGAAAGATTCCGATTATGGACCAAATGCACAGAAGCCAGACATGACATCCGAAATGTATGAACTGGAACGGGAAAAGCATATGCAGATGCTCAATGATTGGCAAGAGCAAAGACATGCTATTGAAGACCAAACCATCGGACAAGCAAAGAACAGCAGATGGTTGCAATACAGGTCCAAATTGTTGACAGCATCCAATTTTGGAAAAGTGTGCCGTCGCCGACCTGACACGCTTTGCGCAAATACAGTGAAATCATTTCTGTATCCGAGGATAATTAGTGCACCCGCGGTGGAATACGGGAAAGAATGCGAGAAAATTGCTCGCGAAGAATTGAAGAAACAATACACAGATATTGCGGAATGTGGAATTTTCATCGATAGCTGCATCCCCTTCTTAGGAGCTTCACCGGATGGAATCATCGGTCAAGAGGGTATTTTGGAAATTAAATGCCCCAAATCAGCGGAGAACTTTACGCCGGAAGAAGCTATGGAAAAAGTACGCGCTGTCAAGAGCATGTTCACGCGTAAAACAGGTATTTCAATGAACAAAACGCATCACTATTATTATCAAGTACAAGGTCAGTTACATATTACTGACAGAAAGTACTGTATATTTTGCATTTGGACCCCGAAAGGGCTGAAATCTATAAAAGTAGAGAGAGATGATGCGTTTTGGAAAAAAGAAATGGAGCCAAAACTGGTTCAATTTTATTTAGAATGCATGCTAACCGAATTAATAGATAGTCGGCACAATAGGTGCATGCCTATTCGGGAGCCTCAATTTATATTAGCAGAAAGAATGAAAGAAAAACCGAAAAGCTTGAAAAAGCGAAAACGGACACCCTCCAAAAATAGTGAAACTATTGCATCAGTCCGGCGTCGCACCGCACTGCAACGTGCAGGGCCACCGACTGTGTCAGTGGTCACAAGTGTCGCCAGTCGCACTTTTCCTCGCGTGATCGTACGATCACGCGAGTCGATCGACGCCGCCGTACCTTTCCCAAGAAAGTGACGAGGGAAAGAATCAATTTGATCAATCCGGCGTCGCACCGCACTGCAACGTGCAGGGCCACCGACTGTGTCAGTGGTCACAAGTGTCGCCAGTCGCACTTTTCCTCGCGTGATCGTACGATCACGCGAGTCGATCGACGCCGCCCGTACCTTTCCCAAGAAAGTGACGAGGGAAATAATAAATTTAAATCACCCTTTAATTTTTTCAGACACATTTCTAAGTTCACGGGAGCAGACAGACGGAATCCGGTTCGGTCAAATTGCGCCAGGCTGATACATACGGGCGTCGTAGGTATGCATGATGTTCGACGAAATATTGAAACAAACTTTTATACCCAACTTACCAAAATGTCTGCGATCATTTCTTACAGATGGACTTTTTAAAAAATTACTGAGAACACGGTGTGTGGGACAGTAATGCCAGGGCAAATGGAATGTTAAATATTTCAGGTAATGTTTCACACCTTATAATTCTACGGAAAATTTTGTACGCTTATAAAACAACAATTAAGTATTAATACTGTGTTTTACAGATCCACACTGCATACAGGTCGGATGCAATAAGAGGACTACCTACTTAGCAGCCTTACAAGGGAAACTTCAGGACTGGCTTCAGAAATTATTTATGCTGTTTCCCATCCAAATTCGAGAAAATCGACTTTGAAAAAATGCCGAGATCACATATTCTTTGATAAAAAGCAATTATCAATGAATAGCGTGGCCATTGGCGAGTGCGTATCGGTCCCGGCTAGTAAGCGTGAGGTCGCCAGTTCACGTCCCCCCACGGGCGACACATTTTTTTTCAAAAAACAAAAAATATTATTGTAAATATTCCTATCCTTCTACGTATAATAAAGATATTATGACTTCACTGACTTCACTCCTGAACCTCTCTACCTTTCATTACTGCTATCTTCTTTTACGTTCAACGAGGCTCTGCCGCTAGACGCAGCTCTCGTGCCATATCCTTCAAGACTTCTCGATAGAAAGAGAGAACTCTGTGGCAACAGCGCGGCAGAGACAGAGAGAGCAGAAGATTTTGCAACTATGCGCCAAAAACAAGTAAGTGTAACGTTCCGCTACCACCGCCATAAATTTTTCCTTTTATTTTTCATATATATTGTTAATTTCCTTTATTATACGTAAGATATTATACAACGCGTGCAAGAGCGTGTTCAAACAGCGCGCGAAAGACCGAGTGACGCGCAACGCATGCGCATAACCTTTAATTCAAAAGGTAAACTTAGTGCCGCGAGCGAATCAAGCGCGCGTGCGCACATCGAACGAACAACCGGACGCCGAATTATCCGAGCGTAGTGCGCGAGTGGCGCGAAACGGATGTGAATATTAATTGGTGCGCGAGATCGCACAGCGAGTGATTGGTGCGGGCCAAGTACCACAAATCGGTATAAATAGAGGCCCGCCAGCAGCAGGAAGGCAGACTTGGTTCTGCAACCGAACCTAAACGAGGCCGCTTCAATCAGCCCCTCAGTCTAGCAGATCTAGAAGAAGTTTATCTTAAACTCTGAAACTCCACATCCATACGAGGTCGCTTTCTACAGCCCCTCAACTTCCATACGAGGTCGCTTTCTACAGCCCCTCAACTTCCATAGAGGTCGCTTACTACAGCCCCTCATTCTAAACCAACTACCTCCAAGCGTGGGCCAGCTTATAGGCACCAGAAGACAACGACAAAATACGAAGGAAGGAAGCTACTATTTCACCTACCATCTGGGGACGCCCTAACCGGCTACCTGGCTACCATCTGAGGTCGCTTTAACTAGCCCCTCGGCTTCCATCCTAGAAAGCGTAGGCAAGCTTATAGGCAACTGGAAGCCACATCTATCCTCGAGAAGGAACGCTCTCTATATCTCAACTAACATTCCAAATCGACCTAGTGTCGTATCTTGTATTACACCGACTTCGTGTCGAGACCTTATACTATATCTTTATACGCCTCAATCATAATTATATTCTTAATTACCGACTTAGCGTCAGGAACCGAAATCATAATTATATTCTTTATTACCGACTTAGCGTCAGGAACTGAAATCAAAATTATATTCTTTATTACCGACTTAGCGTCAGGAACCGAAATCAAAACGATTTACCGACCGATACGACATTACTTATTACTTTATTTCTATTAATTGTCATAAATCGCACGACTCAGTGTCGTATTATATGTTCTATTTCGACCTAGAGTCACTACCATTTACTTTTGAATAAATCATTTTGTTATTTATTGTTAAAAGAAGGACTCTGGTATCTAGAAATTCATTTCTTAATCGCACGCCACCCGAACCAAATCCCACAAATTCACGGGTAAACCGCTCTACTCGTGAATCTCCTGTAAAGAACGGCAACGTCTCGTTCGAGAACGTTACATAAGCATAAATATTGCACAGAATGAGAGAAGATAATAAGAATTGCGAAGTTTAGAAAGGATATTGATACGCTAATTATTATTGTTTCATTATTGAAAGTGAATCTGCCGATTAAAGTGACAGGAAATAATTTAAATCGGACTACTTTAAACGAAACGGGCTTTCAATTCTGCAAATAAATTTTATGTGTAATATAGTTAATAATGATAGTTCAAAATGTGTCATGTTTGGTATCTTTCCATCTTTCCTTCTTACACTCCCGGACCTCTCTATCTTTCATTATTGCTACGTTCAGGGAGGCTCTGACGCTAGACGCAGCTCTCGTGCTGTATTCCTTCATGATTTCTCGATGAAAAGAGAGAACTCTGTGGCAACAGCGCGGCAGAGACAAGAGTACAGAACATGTGGCAACTAAGCATACAAAATTCGTCTACCCAAAGTACCTAAAGATGTCATCGCTGTACAAATTCTTTTTATCGATCGCAGTAGTTTCATTAGGCTCCGTTTGTTTACTGGGGACGCTTCGATCGATTCGGACCATAACAAACTTGGGACGGCAGCCTTAACTGAAGATAATTTTATTACGAATATTTCCTGTCAATTTCAAGTCAATTCGATAAAAATTGACTGTACTATTAATTCGCCCATCATTTGAAAAATGCCGTTTTGAGATAACCGTGTTGAAAGTTTCGACAGAAGTTATTTTCTGCAATTAAATGATCGCAGCTGTATACGATCTCGTCGTGGCCAGTGATTCTCTACCTAGTTCTAAACAATATATAAGCTCATAATCCCTCTTATTACATAAATTTGAATTTTTGGACGTAAACTTTTCGGACGATTGATGTGTACATTCGATTTAGAGCGCAACGCTACCTATACAAAACAATTCGTAACTCCCCAAATTTTTCGAGATCCACTTTGAAGTTGTGCAGGTATATTTTCGAGATTCCAAACGTTATGGAAACGCACAAAAATAAAAATTGAAAAAAATTTATAAATGGCTTCCCCCCTTATATACGAATCACCTCCTAACAAGGATTGTATGTACTATCTTGTTTTTGAAGAAAATCTGTTATTGATTACTTATAAGGGAAGTTTGGCAACCCGGAAATTCAGAAAATTATGAAACTCGGTGTGCAAGTAGAATAGTTCATCTGTAACGCAACCCTATTTTTTTGGTGCCAAAATACAATTTTTGGGGGGTGAAATCACCCGTTGAAAAAACTGCAGAATTTTTTTTCCGTGGAATATCTCGGAAGGGTGAGAGATATCGAAAAGAAGTTAAAACAATAATTGCATCCTTTTTTATATCTACAAAATCGCGTAAAAATAATTTTCGAAAAAAAACATATTTTTCAAGTTACTCCCACCACCTACCATTAAAGTTAAGTTTTTGTATTTTTTACATATACGCTGAAATACCTCTGGATAATCTCTTTTCATACATATAAATAGTATATGTGTTATATTCTTTTTGCAAACAAATATACCCCTCTATTACCGAATTTGAAGTCCATTTTAGCAGTTGCCATTAATAAAATGGTTTCTTAAACCCATATTTAAATTATTAATTATATAAAGTTTAGACAGCTTTCAATTATTTAAGCAAGGCAGTAGGTTCCTAAAATTATATCCAAGGTAAAACTCATTAAAACTAATCAATGACGTGCATGAATCATTATGATATCAGTACATTCGTACATGCATTACATCAAGTGTAATCGTATTAGTCTATTTTGGAAACCACACGATAAATAAATAGAAGGCGAAGATTTGCAAATACTTTGCATCATTTTAATTGCAAAGGCCGGATTTCATATATGCGTTCGGCCGCAGAAGTCCCACTAGTGGAATGGAGAAGTATGCATCTGTTTCTTCCTTGCGCTAGTGGAACCGCCGCCGGTCATTGCAGCCGGACGAACGCATATAGGAAATCCGACCTTAACTGATTGTTGTGCTGAGGCGCCTGGGGGTCGAGATTCTGGGTACGAATCTCGGGGTGCTCCTGGGCGTCCTTCGCGATCGTCGTCCACGGGCTCCGAAGGTTCGGGTAATTATGCCGGGACGGAAGGATTCGGTTTAGAACCCGGAGGTAGGAGATCGTTGCAGGTCGAAGAGTTGGAACTCACCGTAAGGTTTAACAAGTTTATTTGATCCCGATCTGGGTGACAATTACACTGTGCCTAGTTTGGCATGAGTCTTGAAAAGTCGGGTCTTGATCCCGTGACAATTCGGTATCAAGTCTGAGCTCGCATTGCTCGTACATTATTCTTATAAGGTGGTCGGGGCGAAGCGGGGACCATCGGGGTCTCCGCCTTTGGCCTGCTTTTGGGTGTTTCGCCATGTGCTGACGGGTCTCGGTGCGCTTCCGAGATCCCTTACGCGGTTGTGCCGAATTCCGGCCGCTCGATTGGGACAATCGGAATGTGGGTGGTGTCGACACGCTTAGGTGTCGGTCCGGGCACAACACCCCCCCCCCCTTACGGGAAGGGTGCTTATGGGAATATTTTGTTCCTAACGGTTTACAAAATTTCCCGGTACCCTAAATCGTCAAGGCTTCGCTGTATTCGCTGTATTCGCTGTCCTCGGCTGGTGTCCTGGACTTTTTCGCTTTTGGTGGTGTAGGGATCTGTATTTTGTGGCGCAGTTGATAATCGCGTGTTGACAAATATATGACTAATATGCTAAGTATTACTAGTACAATAGTTGTTGCCGTTGGGTGCACGATTTGCCAGGTCGCTAGTCCTGGTGGCGAGTTGTTATTTTCTAAATCACTTTCTACTTGGTTAAGTTGGTCATATAGTGCTGAAAATTCAGATGGATTTTTCAGGAGTTTATCTAGCTGAAACCGCAATAGAGGTTGCGCTGGTTCGCCCCTTTGTGTCGCATTTAATGCTGCTATTATGTCGTACCGTGGTGCCGTTGGCACTTTGAAATCTTGACTATATGTTGTTCGACGCTTTTTTAATACTACGTCCCTACTTCAAATATTACAATTTCCCGTGATTTTGAGAATCCCT
The DNA here is from genome assembly GCA_963932335.1 of Andrena marginata. Classification (NCBI taxonomy): domain Eukaryota; kingdom Metazoa; phylum Arthropoda; class Insecta; order Hymenoptera; family Andrenidae; genus Andrena; species Andrena marginata. Next base: position 12,034,837 of record OZ010660.1, read on the forward strand.
GTCCTATCTATATCGACGTGCTCAGGTTGTCGTTCGTCACACTGTATGGTCAGTGTTTCGGGCTGATGCGTCGCGAAAATCCATGTGTCTGCGTGTGAGGTGCCTATCCACATTGTGTGGTTTGCCGCAATGTACTTTATCTCGCAATTTCTTGGGGACTTATCCGCGGGTTGCAGCCATAGGCTTGCTTCGCACACGAGATCATTGTTTACGTTGTATGCTAGCATCGGTTGTTCGCAGTAGTATTGCGCGGCTACTTGTTTACATCCCCTTAGCTCGTCTTGCTCGGTGAGCACATATTGATTACTGCTTGCATCAATGACGAGTATCGGCGTTCTTATAATTAACACCGCGTATGAGTTCCCGTGAACGTGGATTGGGGCTGGCGTTGCCTCGATCACTGTGAACGTTTGTGAGGAAATGAGGGGGACGGCTATTACTGCGATCAACATGGTCCTATCGAAATACGCGGTGATCGATGACAATTTTTCGATCACGTTAGTATTTTCTAGGCTGTGTGCTATTGGGAACCCGAGTCCATTAGGGAGATGCTGTACCGCGGTTTGTAGTAACCTAATAATTTGCGCGCTCGATAGTACGTTTGTGCTGATGATTCCTCCTTTGAGGCCGGTGTAGTATTGCAACACATCGTCTACGTCCTGAGTCAGGTCGGTCAGTAGGGCATTTAATGTAATGAAATGATCTACTAAGTCAGCTCTTCGCGTTTGCTGTAGTGAGCTCGTTTCGATTTGCGTACGTAATAGTCTCGTCTGTTTTGCTAATGTTTCTTCGTTACGCTGTATTGTTTTTTCCGCGTTATGTAAATGATGTAGCGTGTTATTTGTTATTTGCACTTGTTTTTTCATAACAGTTATTAACGTATTTTGTGTACCGTCTAATCGCGATAAATGATTGTTAATCTGTTCGGCGTCGTCGGCGTCCATAGTCCCGAATATGGTTTTGGCTAGGGCCCCTATTCCGTTGATTAACCCCCGTCGCTTAATTGGTACGTAAGTCGGCATTTCAGCTACTTGGTCTACTCTTTTATATAGTTTTTCTGCTCTTCTGAGTAGGGGCTCTAAGTGTTCCCCGCAACTAGGTTGTATCGCGATTTCGTCCCCACAACGAAGTTGCAACTGGTTTATGTAGGAGGCCAGCTGCCGGTTTCTTTCGAGGAGGGTGTCCGTTTTTAAATGGGTCACGATCTTCCATGAATCGGTTACCATGTGCAGTTCACCGAGGTGAGTAAAGTGGATTCCTGCTTTATGCTTGATCGGTGATATCGTATATGAGGTCTGGCTGCCAGTTGGCGCTGCTTCGATTAGGCCTCTCGCCAGGGCGGTCATCCTGGAACAATATCCCCTCTTATTTCGCCTAATTCGCGCCTACTATATATATCCGTTCGGTTGCGAATTTTTTCTTATTACATGTCACGTCCTGGGTGGTGAGGTTCAGGGAAGTGACCTTGTTTGGGTGGATATCGAAGATTTAGGCACGAAACCCTATTTCGCTGCGCTGAGGGGTAGTGAAGGCTTAGGCACGAAACCCAGTTTCGCGACGCTGAGGGGTAGCGAAGCCTTTGGAACGAAACCCTGTTTCGCTTGCTCTAAGGGTAGCAGGGATTAGGCACGAAACCCTGTTTCGCGACGCTGAGGGGTAGCGAAGCCTTTGGAACGAAACCCTGTTTCGCTTGCTTTAAGGGTAGCAGGGATTAGGCACGAAACCCTGTTTCGCGACGCTGAGGGGTAGCGAAGCCTTTGGAACGAAACCCTGTTTCGCTTGCTCTAAGGGGTAGCAGGGATTAGGCACGAAACCCTGTTTCGCGACGCTGAGGGGTAGCGAAGCCTTTGGAACGAAACCCTGTTTCGCTTGCTTTAAGGGTAGCAGGGATTAGGCACGAAACCCTGTTTCGCGACGCTGAGGGGTAGCGAAGCCTTTGGAACGAAACCCTGTTTCGCTTGCTCTAAGGGGTAGCAGGGATTAGCACGAAACCCTATTTCGCAACTTTAATCGACCAGGGAAGGTTGGGAAGTAACCGCTCACCCTAGGGACACCCGTTAGGGTATTCGTGGTTTATTCTTAGGCTTTGGTAATTGGCTTAACTACTGCATGGCAAAAGAAACACCCGTATGGTAGTTCTTCTAAATAGACGTAGTAACGGCCATGCGGGACTCTGAGTGAAAGAAAGTTGTAAACACTGATAAGAGATCCCGAGGTTCACGAAGGAAGAACAGCCGTTGCAAGGCCGGTTAGGATTTCTGGTATTCGGTGGCCAATTGCGAGAATTCAAACGTTTAAGTAAATAGAACCGTTATTTATTGGCTGCGAGCGAATAAGCAATGCACTATTGGCGCAACAACAGTTTACAATAATGCTTGGACATCAAGCATGAGCACAAAACATTTATATAATGGTAGTTGCAAATATAAGCATAAGATGAATTAGTATTAAAGATAACAAGTTAATATTAAGCGATAGGGTTAAGCAATGATATAATTAAGTGGTAATGTAAGCAATAGACACAATATAAAGCGATAACGTAGCAATTAAATGATATATGTTAATAACAAAAGAAAATAAAGTAAAGCTAAGAGCGTAAGCAAAGGAGCATGATATAATGCGATAGGATTAGTAATTACAAAATAAAGAGCGCTTACAGTGGTAGCGGAGGTGATGCTCAGTGGGGCGTTGCACTGAAGCGAATACTTTAGTAAGAGATTGAATTTTTAAAATGAGTAGTGAATGTCGGCTTGTTGTACTAACTGAACTGTGTCCGCGGTCCAGCGGCGCTGGTATTTATACGAAGCGATGGAATGTTGGTATGTGGGGGGAATTTGCGGTATGCGTGATGATTCATCTTTAAAATATGTGTTATGTAATCGGCGCGTGTTGATGACTCATGCGTAAGGTATGTGTCGTTATGGTGTATTTCGGGGGTCTTTCGGGGCTTTGAAAACGGAATACTCCACCTGTTGGATGGTTTGGAGGATTTTGATTGGGGGGTTTGAAATGTGGAGGTTTGTATAGGTTAGTTGTAGGGAGGGGTCTCGAGTTAAACGAGTTTTGGCGAGGGACTTGTCTAAGGTTTGAATGTGGGAAGAGTTCGCGCCTCGAAGGCCGAAGAGGGGAAGGGGATTTCGAATTTGATCATCTGGAGATGGGGACCGCTAAGGTACATCGTCCAGACAAACCGGTGGTTGGGAAAGGGTTAAGAATTGAGGTTTCATAGGTAGTTGTGTGGTTGTGAGAGAATTTATATGGAAGATGTTGATTAGGACCGCGCGAAAAATAGTGGGACGTCACATATAATCGTTTCGTTTGTCCCGATTGGGTTTATTATTTTCGTCGCGGACAATGTACTCCGAGGATCTCCGTGAGGTAAGTACCCCTACTTTTTATTTAAGATTTTTTTTTTTTCTTTTGACGTTAATGGATGGCATTTGGTTTGTGTTAAGTGAGTTTGGCCAATATTAATTGTTATTTCCCCATCATCTTATTAGATGTTTGCTGAGCGACGTATTGCGGGGTACGTCTGCATCCGAGAGATGCGTTTGATCCGGGAGCAGCGGGCCGTCCATCGACAGTTCATTATAAACCTGTGGGAGAAAGGGTACCCTTCGTGGGCCCGTTCCTGCGACACTTTTGGCCTACGTTGTCTATTTGGGCTGTCCCGAATGGACGAAGAAGTAAGTGGTTACATTCTTTTCTTCTTTTCCTCATCAGGTGAGTTTAGATACTAACCTATTCCATTTTTTTTTGTTTACAGGGAGAAGACTGGGGCCAATAGATATCGTGAGGCGGCCTGTTTTTATTTAAAATTATTTACTTAAGAATATACTTTGTTTTACCTATTTTTATGTGTTTTCCCCTTTATTCTCCTTTATAGCCGGTTCCTTGCTCCCGCCTGTAGTTTTTAAGGTTCGTCATCGTGTCTCATTGTTTTCCGAGGCGTTTTTAGCTTTTTGTTATTATTCAATGAGATATTTGAGTCTATTCGCGTGAGTGTGTAGGGTTTTCCGTCCTTTTTTAATGGTCACGTTGACTTCTTTTCTATGATTACGTAGGGGCCTACCCATTTATTGTCTAGTTTTTTCGATCTTCCCCGACGTACCGATTCATCGAATAGCCAAACCTTATCGCCTACTTTGAATTCTATCTCGCGCGCTTTTTTGTCGTATCCCTTTTTGGCCCTTTTCTTTGCTTCTTGGAGTTGTTCTCTAGCTGTTTCATTTGTTGTCCTGATACGTTCTCTTGTTTGCTGCGCGTAATCTTCGTAGTTATATGTTAGTTTAGGCGGACTTTTTAACGCGGTTGGTATTGATGCTATCCTTCCATAGACTAGTTCGTATGGCGTGAACCCTGTCGCCGTATGTGGGGTTGTATTATATGTGAACATAGCATAGGGTAGCCATCTATCCCAGTCGGATTGGTCATTATCTATGTAGTGTCGTAAATATTCTACTAGGGTTTTATGTGACCTTTCTAATGCTCCGTTAGATTCTGGGTGGTACGCGGTTGTCTGTATCTTCGTAATTCGAAAAAGTTTGCATATGTTTTTGAACATTTCACTTAGAAAATTTCTCCCTTGGTCTGTTAGGATCTTTTCGGGTATAACGTATTCGCAGATGATTTTCTCGACTACTGCTTCCGCTATCGTGGCTGATTCCTGGTTTGGCAGGGGGATGGCCTTGCTAAATTTTGTGAGGAGGTCCTGGAAAGTTAGTATGTAGATGTTCCCTTGATTGCTCTCCGGCAGGGGCCCTACTACGTTTAGCGCTACTTTTTCAACCCGTAACGCGATTATCCCCCGTAGGATCTGGGCTTTTTCTTCTGCTGTTTGATATGTGTGGTAGACATATTTGCAGGCGGTTAGGAAACCAGGTAATTCTTTGGGGTCCTTCCCGTTGAACAGGGGTAGGGTTTTTATAGTGTGGAATATTTCTCGAGTGCCTGTTACGTTCGGTGCGTAAGTTAGGTCGTTTACCTCGAGATTAGTGGGAACGAATCGACTAGTGCGCCTCGGTTCTTCCTCTGGACCGCGAAAGTTATCGAAATGGACCGCGGTCCTGCTTATTTCTTAGTCTACTTATTTCTCTGTCTATTGAGTCCTGTAGGGGACCTTCCTTTGCCTCTACTGTTCCCAACCTATCATTTATTGCTATCATTCCCTCGGTTACGCTAGCTAAAGAGGTGGTTAGCCCCGCGAGTAATTTCTCTATATTAGCTAGTCGGTCTCCGCTTCCGGCGGAGCTCTGTTCTGCGTTTTGCTTCGCGGTTGCCGGGGGAGTGTGCTGCATTTCGGTATTGGTCGTTAGGGCTCCGCTCAGGATCAAACTATAATCCGCCTCGTCGTACGGATAGAGTCTCCTGGCGGTTAGGTGTCCGGCGTGATTTGACGTAGTGGGTAACACGGTCGGAACGCTACGTTCTTCGCTGGTTTCTACGTCTAGAGCAAGTCGCGTACGTTCTCCGATTTCACGAAGTGCTTCGAATGTCGCGTCGAAGATGGGTTCGGCGGAGAGTTGTTTCGCACGGACTTTACAGAATCTACGCGGGGCACTTCGGCGAATAGTTCTGGGCGAAAGAATTTCTTTCCGCTCAGTTAATTCCAAGTCGCGCTCGATATTCTTATCTAAAGATTTTGCTCGGCGCATGAGATTTGCGGCGTGCGGCCTGAATTCGCTGAGAGTGGTATTTCGCACTTACAGTATAGGGAACAGGTGATGCATCGCTCGTCAAGGTGTGTGTGATGGACCGTTCTGGCGGCGTCCTCTGTTGACGTCCGTCGATACTGCGGAGTGGCTGGCCCTCTGGTTAAAGGGATTGTTGTCTCCGCTAAGTCCTGTTGTCACCGTCGGTCACGCTCAGTCCTTACGTTAGCACTATCCCACCGCTGCCACCAATTATTGTGCTGAGGCGCCTGGGGGTCGAGATTCTGAGTACGAATCTCGGGGTGCTCCTGGGCGTCCTTCGCGATCGTCGTCCACGGGCTCTGAAAGTTCGGGTGATTATGCCGGGACGGAAGGATTCGGTTTAGAACCCGGAGGTAGGAGATCGTTGCAGCTCGAAGAGTTGGAACTCACCGTAAGGTTTAACAAGTTTATTTGATCCCGATCTGGGTGACAATTACACTGTGCCTAGTTTGGCATGAGTCTTGAAAAGTCGGGACTTGATCCCGTGACAATTCGGTATCAAGTCTGAGCTCGCATTGCTCGTACATTATTCTTATAAGGTGGTCGGGGCGAAGCGGGGACCATCGGGGTCTCCGCCTTTGGCCTGCTTTTGGGTGTTTCGCCATGTGCTGACGGGTCTCGGTGCGCTTCCGAGATCCCTTACGCGGTTGTGCCGAATTCCGGCCGCTCGATTGGGACAATCGGAATGTGGGTGGTGTCGACACGCTTAGGTGTCGGTCCGGGCACAACATGATAATAGGGACATTCCACGCGAAATCGGACACTTTTCGGAGTAACATTTCGAATGTTGCTGAAATTTGAATATGCTGTAGTCTTTAGTGATATTTAAATATATCTCAAAGGATTTTTCAAAATTTTGAAAAATGTCGATTTTACAGCTGTTTGAAGGTAAGTGCTAACATATTTTTAGTAAATTATAGCTATGGAAGTAGTAACCAGATGGAGATGAGCTTTACGGCGCTTATAGAGAAGACATTGAGGTTTTAAGAAAAAATTATTTCAGTTTAAAAAATAATTTTTTTTAACCATTTTTGTGCAATTATTTTAATCAAATGCAGTTTTTTAACATCGGGCGCGATTTTCAAAATCTGAAAAATAGGGGAACATAGTTCTATCCTTCCCCTTGATGGGCTAATTTTAAAAAATATGGACATTTTAAAATTGGCCTTGTGAAAATTGCCGAAATTTGGCGCTGCGTCAAATCACACCGGCTCAACTCGCTGAGCCTATTCATATACAGTTTTCTCGAATATGGTAAGTATTCGTAAAAAACTGAAGAAGGTAAACTTTTACTGGTTTTTATACACAACATAATACGGTAGCTAAATTTTTGGTGTTCGCAATATTTTCCTTGAATCGAAGGTGACCCTCAGCTTTTTAAATGGAATGCTATATATTTGATTATCCAATATGAAAGCGACTGTCAAGACAAATTCATCCATATGGTATACTATGACCTTTCAAGGATACACATGGTCAGGATTGAAAGAAGAAATTCAATCTACTATAGATACTTCGATATATTTATTTAATTCCTAACTATGTGTATCTTTGGAGGTCATAATATACCATATGGTTGAATTTGTCTTGACAGTGGCTTTTATATTGGATAATCAAATATATAGCATTCCATTTCAAAAGCTGAGGGTCACCTTCATTTCAAGGAAAATATTGCGAACACCAAAAATTTAGCTACCGTATTATGTTGTGTATAAAAAACAGTAAAAGTTTTCCTTCTTCAGTTTTTTGCAAATACTTACCATATTCGAGAAAACTGAATAAGAATAGCACTTGGCCGCTGCGAGCACCGCACGGCTCAGCGAGTTGAGCCGGTGTGATTGGACGCAGCGCCAAATTTCGGCAATTTTCACAAGGCCAATTTTAAAATGTCCATATTTTTGAAAATTAGTCCATCAAGGAGAAGGATAGAACTATAGTCCCCTATTTTTCAGATTTTTAAAATCGCGCTCGATGTTAAAAAACTGCATTTGTTTAAAATAATTGGACAAAAATGGTTAAAAAAAATTATTTTTTAAACTGAAATAATTTTGTCTTAAAACCTCAATGTCTTCTCTATAAGCACCGTAAAGCTCATCTCCATCTGTTTACTACTTCCATAGCTATAATTTACTGAAAAAATGTTAGTACTTACCTTCAAACAGCTGTAAAATCGACCGTTTTCAAAATTTTGAAAAATCCTTAGAGGTACATTTAAATGTCACTAAAGACTACTACATATTCAAATTTCAGTAACATCCGAAATGTTACTCCGAAAAGTGTCCGATTTCGCGTGGAATGTCCCAATACTTTTGTGCCACATCCACTTTTCTGTAAACATATTTATGCACTCGCATCTTTTGTTTGATATAAATATTCCCGAGAATGCAGGTTACGGCAGTTACATTTATGTCAGCAGCCCGTTACCATTCAATTGAAAAAAGTTCGTGATCATTGCTTGCAAGGCTTTTCTTTAAAATGAATTTGATTAATGTTGCTAACGTAATGAACATGTTAGCCAATACGTTTAAAATTGCGAGTATAACGCAGACACCTATGAACTCGGTAGAAATGGAACTGCACAATGAAATTCGTGACATTATAAAAAAATTTCAAAACATACATTCCCTACCATTAATTGAACATGATTATGTACTCGATTTTGCCGATCCATCCGAACCACATGGTGCACAAGTTGTAGAATACACTATGTCTGCAGAAGAAGAAGAAGACAGTTTTGACCCTGCAAAATGTACTGTTGATGATGAAGGTGGAAAAGTTGACTTAAGTTATAAGAGAAAAGCAGTAACGTTTTGAAAAAGTGGAAAAAGGCACGTCGATCTCTTACCAGTATATAGAAAAATTATCGCATGGTTAAATCTTTGCAGCAGCTATACAGATGGGAGGCGAGTGTAGAGAGAGGTGGAACAAATGCAGATAAATTTGTATTTATTGCGGAATATGTACTGCAAAAGTTTGAAGAAGGTTGTGACAGAAGATCTATTATTCATGACATGAATTTAAGATTGTGGGCCTTGCAGGCAAAAAACCAGGTGGACCTACCCCAATTTGTGGCAAGTAAATGGTGGATTTGAAACTTTAAGACTGCGCAGAGAATTGTGTCCCGCAAGATAACAACATTCAGGATGCAATTTACGTTTGATGATATTGAAAATATCAAAAATATTGCAGGATCGTTTGTTTCTCGTGTAAAGTCTAACATCCCAGCTGTCAAAGTTGAAGAAATTTATAATGCAGACGAGAGTGGCTTCAACCTTGAAATACATTCTGGGCGAACATTGGCGAAATTAGGAGTGAAAACGGTAGAAGCGACGATTCAATCGGTATATTCTACAACACATAGCTACACTATAATGCCTATTAGAGTAAAGGTAGGTAAAAGTTCGCAGCGGGTAAGAGTTCGCACCATGCGAATTTCATGGTTTGAGTTATGGCAGTTGCCAATGGTGATCGACAGTTAATTGTCGATCAAGGTAGAGTCACCAATGTCGAATTGTGTAGCTGTACTTCGTTCTGTTATCGTACAATGCGTTAAGTACTGAATTCGTTAGTTCTGATGTAATATTCTCATTTTTAGGAATCAATATTATTCCTATAAATTGATCAGTAAATATTTTAATTCATATGTCGTCTGAAAGAGCTGAAATTCTCCTATTCAAACGTGCCAATAAAAGATTTCAATTCTCCTCACAGATAACAGGATTGATTAAACAATGGAAAAGTAGCTGTGGGGGCAAAAGTTCGCACAATGCAGTGGGGCAAGAGTTCGAATGTGCAACATGCTTTTTCTTTTTCGCCTAAAATAATTTGACGCGTGTTATAAATTCATTAAACTTATTTTATTTCTAGTGTTTGCTAAATTAGTAACGAAAACTGATTAAACCGACTATCAAAAATAAATTTGAAATTAAGTATGAATTATAACATGGAAATAAATTTTGAGTTTATGATAATTGAGCCACGCTGATATCAGCTTTTGATTTATTTTTATTAATTTTGAATCCGCAATATTTCTCCAAAATACGTTTTTTATTAACTTTTATGCCTGTTCAAATTACTAAGGTCGGGGTAATTTTATTTGCAACTATTGTTAACTTCATCTGAAAAAATGAATTATAAACTATTAGGCTGTATTATCCCAACTATGCACCTATGCAGGAAAAAAACACTTCTTTGAATATTTCTCGTTGCGTTCTTTTACCCCATAACATGCGAACTTTTTCCCCACATATTTTATATAAGTTGTGACAGGTAAATTTACGTGAAGTCACTGCCTATCAAATAATAACGGATAGTAGTTATTTCTCACAAAATGATATGACTATCAGTGTAATACCAAAAATTTTAGAGAAGTCTAAATTTTAAGTGCGCACTCTTGCCCCACAATACTCTATATCAGCAAGCGGACGTCTTCTTTCACCACTATACATAGTTTTCAAGGAATCTACAGGAACAATTGGTCCGATAGTGCAAAGAACTCTATTCCGTCCGGTTAATATTTACATTGGAGCTTCAAAGTCAGGAAAACTCACGTCTGAACATTTTAAAACTTAGTTTAGCGAAGTGTAACTACCGAATACTGGCCGTAGAAGCATGATCCTACTCGACTCGTGGACGGGACACTGTCCAAATGAGATACAGCAGTTGATTCCACAAGACAAGGAAGTAACTTTTTCAATGATTCCAAAAAAAAACGACGGGCATCGTTCAGCCTTTAGATGTGTTTAGATTCCGAATTTGGAAAAATTTCGTGCGAACATTTTCGGATAATGTGATTTTCCAAGAAAGAGATCTCAATTTGCACTTACGTAATGAAATAATTAAATTGCAGTCCCTAACCCACAACCAGTTTTTTTCGCCTAGATTCAAAAACCTTTTTCAATATGCTTGGTTTAAAAGTGGATATCTAGAAACGCATCCAAGCGAATTTCAAAATCCTGTAGATTTCTGTTATTTCAGGAATGAAAAGCTTATACCCAAATGTAATATTTGTGGGGAGCCGGCTTTTATGCGATGTGCATGGTGTGGCAAGTTTTTTTGTTTCAATCATTTCTATGAAGAATATCATTATTGTACCAATTACAAACCGTAATTTTCAATGTATCTATCCTCTTCTATTAGTATAATTCTTCCAATGTATAATCAAACAATACAGCATGTACAAAAAGAAACTGCGAATATTTAAATATTACTTTATACGGCCACTTCATTAATGAAAACTGCTATAATGTTAAAATTAAATTTAAATTAATAATAACATATATGTTTTGCAAAGTCATTGTAAATCTTTGTACATTATTTATTTATCGTGTGGTTTTCAAAATAGCCTAATACGATTACACTTGAAGTGATGCATGTACGAATGTGCTGATATCATAATGATTCATGCACGTCATTGATTAAGTTTAATGAGTTTCACCTTGGATACAATTTTAGGTACCGACTGTCTTGCTTAAATAATTGAAAGCTGTCTAAACTTTATATAACTAATAATTTAAATATGGGTTTAAGAAACCATTTTATTAATGGCAACTGTTAAAATGGACTTCAAATTCGGTAATAGAGGTTTTATTTGTTTGCAAAAACAATATAACACATATACTATTAATATGTATGAAAAGAGATTATCCAGAGGTATTTCAGCGTATATTTAAAAAATACAAAAATTTAATTTTAAGGGTTGGTGGTAGGAGTAACTTGAAAAAATATATTTTTTTCGAAAATTATTTTTACGCGGTTTTGTAGATATAAAAAGGATGCAATTTTTGTTTAAACTTCTTTTCGATATCTCTCACCCTTCCTGAGATATTCCACGGAAAAGAAAATTCTGAATTTTTTTCAAGGGGTGATTTCACCCCCAAAAATTGCATTATGGCACCAACAAAAAATAGGGTTGCGTTACAGATGAACTCTTCTACTTGCACAGCGAGTTTCATAATTTTCGGAATTTCCGGGTTGCCAAACTTCCCTTGTTAGTATAAAAAAATGTTGATATTATGAAACCATAATATATAAGCAGAACTTAAACTTCTCTGAATTGCGTCGTGTTTGGTTTCCTCTTTATTAAAACAAATTCATCCATAGATTGAATATATTTTAATAAAGGTAAAATAAAAAATATAAAGAGTGTGTATTCCTCAAAAGTGAATAAGTATTAGCTTCTGCCTCGCGTATTATCCCTTTGGAATTACTCTAATGCTAATGAGCTTGCTAACTACGACAAATGAGTAGGGTGACTTGATGTAATATGCCACAGTTAATTTTGAAATGTAATATCTCGCAAGTATAAGCAGATACAGGGAAAACGATAAAATTGTATGAAAATATGATTAATTATGTTTATTGGCTAATAATTACAGATATGTAGCTGTTATAGTTTAATAATAACTTTATAAATACGAAAATCCTCCAAAAGTTGCGTATTATCCAAGGTAATGGGTAGTGGCGCACCCAGAGGGGGGGGGGGGGTCTTGGAATCCTCCAAAGAAAAAGGAAAAAGAGGTTAATGTAACCACCAGTGAAGTAATTTAAGAACTTTGTAAAAAAAAAGAAAACTGGATTTTATTCATAAAATAAATTTTTATAATCACGTAATGAATATCATTGAATTTGCATTAAACATATTTTTGTCCATTCAACTTGGCTCCCCCGAAGATTAAATCCTGAGTGCGCTACTGGTGGTGGGTAATAAGCCAAAAGCCTTGGATTAGGAACTAACAATTTACAATTCGTGAAAATCCACAATATTTTAAATTTGTTAAGATAGTAGTAATAACAAAAAATCGTAATCAATGAGAAGTAAAACTATTTTTCAAAAAATAACCATTTTTTACAAAATAAACAGTCTCCAATCTCTAGTATGCAGTTGTCATGGATCCATTATTTGCAACAAGTAGTTCTGATCTAGTCACATCTAAGTCCTTCTTTATCGTAATAATAGAGATCACATTTTGCACAAAAGTTGTCATCTTCTGCACCAGTCGAATTAACGGGCATCTTACCCTACATGTCCATAAAAAAACATCGAAAATTTCTCCACTAAGGACGTGTTTCTTGGTGAACGTTTGACAGGCTATAAAACTTGCTTATTAATGTAAACCATCATAATCTATTCATTAACTGCACAACTATTAACTCAAATGTATAATCCGCGCTCGGATTAGAGTATCTGGTTAGATCAAGACAGTATTTTTATAACTTACTTGGATTCGTTGAAAACAAACGGAGATAAAATGCAAATAACAATTGTAGTGTCGGCGGTTGCACTGAACGAAATAAGCGCGCAATTATCGTCATCATTGCATTAAATTTGAAATTATTGAAAAGTGGCATATATATTCCCCGATGTAGGATATCACACTGAGTCACCCTACTAACCTGTTTACAATTTTATAGAAACATAAATTGTCTAAGCATGTCAATACTTTTGTTTCAATGGTGGCAACCTTTTGAAATCTTTTATTTTTCAATTCGACGGTTATATTCTGCAAAGGAATTAAGTAAAGGATTATAGTTTTCAGATTTACACAGGAATCTATAAGAAAATCTGGTCTGTGCCAATACTTTTGCTCATCACGGTATATATTGTACGTTCGTCGTCGATAAAGTTCTGTATAACTCGGTCATGCAGTCTTCTCGCCCGTTGAAAGGGTGGCGGAATCGAGCAAACGGGTAGACTCGTAGCTGTGAAGGGGGCCGAACAACTCCGATCTCCACCCGAAGGTGTACGGTGAAGTTTGACGAACATACACGAGATCGTCCGAAGCAAAGCCGAGTCGCGGACTACACACGACGTCGACATGTCTACGGAGTTCAGCCTCTACGATACCGACACCAGGATTTGAATACAGCATTATTGCCAGTCAGTTTCTATCACTATTCAGTTACACTCAGCGCTGATAGTAGACAGTGCTAATAAAAAGTGGTGTGACAATTCGTTCTAAAAAAGCAGCAGACAAATTGCGTGTAGCCTTTCTATCATTCTCTCTTTCTCTTTCTCTCTCTCTCTCTGCCTCTCCTCGCGTGTGCGCGCGCTTTCATTCTCTCTCTCTCTCTCTCTCTCTCTCTCACTCTCTCCCTCTCTCTCTCTCTCTCTCTCTCTCTCTCACACACACACACACTCACTCTTTCTCCCTGACGTCCCTTTTCTGGTATGCTCTTCGAATCCTGTTCATTCTTTGGACCAAGTGTGCTTACATGTAAGCAAGTGTCTCTTATTCTTTTTCCTTGCTTACCTGTATTTCGTTTACGTGTAATGTAACGGTGTTCCTGATTCGTGCGTGCGAAGTAACCATCTCGAGAGAACTACATGACACAAGTACGTGTATGTACGTACAGACAGATCTGTGCGTACACGGATCTATGAAAAGGAATCGCGGTGGAGGGGTGTGGTACGCGATAGGATATTCCTAGAGCAATTTTAATTGTTTTCTGCTTTCCTTTTCCTTTTTCACTGGCATCTTTTTGTAACTCTCACCTTCCTCCCCGTCCCTCTCACATACACATATGATGATACCGTCTTCATGTAACCAACAGTGCTTGCCGCCGTGGAAAATATGGTTGGCATAGGAGCATTAGCGACGTCGTTCTCGATATTGTTGGTGCAAGTGGTGGTACTAGTAGTGTTTCAGTGTTGATGCCAATGGTGTAGCACGGGTGTGCGTGCGCGGTGCTGTTTCGACAGCATACAGTGCAGACAGTGGCTTTAGACTCCGCGGAAAAAGGGGCGCGAGCTCGGCCGTATTCCGATGACCTGATATACACTACGAGATACATATATGAAGCTACACTGCCCTGACTCGTCGAGTGAGTAGTAGCCACAGCATACTGACACCGTCATCAAATAAACGGGGATTGATCTACGCCGAGATGTCAATTTTTAAGCGAAGTCCATTTCTGCTTCTGTATATATTGTTTTGCATTACATTTTGTCAAGTAAACATCATTAACAAAAATTTATCCTTGTCAGTAACAGTTCCGTGAATTTCACTGAATGTTCTGGAACAAAGGTTCGGGAAGTGGTCTGTTAGGAATGTCACAGTTATTCTTATTAATTTATTTGCCCAAACTATAGGCTTTTCATCACAAATACCGTTGAATTGAGGTTAATCGATTGTTGTACTAATTCCAATTAAAAACACAATGCAAGGCAAAACTAGCCCGACTTTTCCATTTTTTGCAACGAAATTTCCACAGTTCTTGCATACTCAATCACCGATATACAATTTCAAAATGCCGTATGGTAGACCTGTAATGAATATCGACCATGTATGTACTCCTACAACTTACGGAAGCTTCAAGAATGCGAATCGGGTCACGTCGTAATTTCTCAAAGAGTGTTTTCAGAATTGACAGATCATGCAGATACATTGAGTGTAGTGACTATGTAATGTTCCTTTTACTTTAAAGCCAAAGCACTGTTCAGAATGAAGTACTAAATGTCTGATCGTTATAAATTTTACACACCCGTACGTCATACGCTCACTTCTGAAATCAGCTGTCTTAATTGGAAATTATCAACCATATTTTCCGTTAATACACTTCTACTGGTATTCTATTGTCACTCTCTGTGTGTATGGCGTTGCTATAGCTAAAGTATGGATTCGATAAAAATGTTACTATACTATTGCATTTCTGTATTATAAAACTGCTCCTCCCTATGATATTTTTTTGTAATTAGCATGACATATAAGAAGTTGTCAGTTTTGCAAAGTACTTTGACTGAATAATAAAATCATTCGATAATTGAATTAATGTAGCATTGGCTTCTGCGCTGTGAATAATAATTTACAGGTTGTTAATATAAAATATGAAATAATAATTTCAGACAATTTATCATATAACTTTCATTCATACCACATATATAATTTTTGGCAGATTATAATTTTCTTCCTCTACGGAGAAACTTTCTCATGTACCGCTTTTCTTTTGAAAACCACTTCTACCGGGTGTCCCACGTAAGTGTCGCCACGAAATTTCACGGTTTTCTTTAAACTTTACAAGAAATTGTTTTAGACAAAATTTGAACCAGAGTAGGTGAAAGCACTTGTAGTCGGCAACCCTCTAGTAGTCGACCACTTTTATTGTTTAGCTTAATGCAGCGTTGGCCACATCGGGCCATTTGGGAGCCCGGCCTCCATGATGTTTACCATAGCCGCGCAGAAGGGAAGCTTGAAAGCCAATGGTAACGTGGACGCGTCATGGATAGAGAAAACTGTAGTAGTGTGCGGTGCAACCTCATGTCCGTACGATAGGCTTGAATGACTGGGAATCTTGGGGGCCCCAGTGATCGCTGCCAGTTGGGCTCCTAAGAGGATCAGTTATTTCAGCCTAGGGATACGAGCCTGCACCGCACGCTACTGCTTACACTCTTACAGTCTTTCCTATCCGTGGTGATCCGTGGCGCGCCCACGTTATCATTGGCTTCCAGCTCCCCTTCCGCGCGGCTATGGTAAATATCATGGAGACCGAGCTCCCAAATGGCCCGATGTGGCCAACGTTGGCTTAAAGGAATAAGTACTGAAATAGTGCATTTATTAAATGACAATTTTATATTATATTTTGAATTTCTAACTTTAAAATACGACAAAAACCGCTTTTCATGGGTAAAAAAAATAAATGCTTTTAACCCTTTCGGCCCTCTTGGGACACATATGTCCCAGTGAATGCTTATGATTATCTGTAGAACAATACATACCACATACATGCGTTGTTTTATTCTTTTTTAGTTAATCTGACTATATACTACTATCTATGATTGGCAATCATGAGGAGAAGCAACGTAGTAATATGCTAGATACGTTTTATTTTGGCAGGGTGTGTGGCTGCAGAGTCGCATTTATAGAAATTTCGTGTTTTACATGCGTAATTGAATAATTTTCTGATTTCTTTTTACGTAGCCTTTTAGTTCATTGTATGATATAACTGCTTTGCTAAAAGGTTTTTCCATTATTATGTTTTTACTTATCTTATTGAGCAAACAGAAGTGCCTATGCGTTTCCGGGACGCACATGTCCCATTAGGTATTTTCATAGTTTGTTCTTGTTTCTTTATCACAAGCAGTAAGATGTAATAATGTTATAAATACGTTCATAGTATGTATATGTAATATATCTATATATAATAAAAATACATTATATAATATTTCCACAGAAGATCGGAAGTGTTTAACCCTGTTTAATTTTTCCGGGTCATATATGTCCCACTGAAAAAAACTGTTGGGACACATGTGTCCCAATTTTTAAAATTAACATACAACTGACAAAATTGATCAGTACCTATCCGCCACTTAGTACAATCGACTTCTGCAAGGAAATATAATAAAATCCAGATAGAAAAATGTCGGCTCGAAAGGGTTAATGTGCTTTGTAAACAAATTTGGATTCTATATGTGCCATTGCTGTTTTCCAACACGAGAAGCAAAAATACGCTTTGAATAGAACCGACAAATGTAATTCAGTTCTATACATTTTTTACTGCAAAATGATGCTATTTCACTGAAAAACCATAAACAATTTTATATGCGCTTAAAAAATCAAAAATAAATGGAATAATTTATTTATTTACGGAAGGTCGGTAACTGGACGTCATTCCCTTTCAATAGTTGACCACGGCGGTCGACTTCTGAAGCTAACTGCATTCACAATGAACGCTAAAGATCGACCACGTGTTAACTATAATTTATCTTCTTAAAATTTTGATAAAGTATTTAAAAGAACTTATTTTAATTAGGGGAGAGCGGGGCTAAAAGTTCCGGGGGTAAGTTGTTCCGACGGTTCTATCTTCAAAATAAAAAGAGCGTTTTACTTTAAATTATTTTTTCCGTGTAAGTTGATCACGCCACTCTGTCGCCCATTTTAATAGCGTCTGCGACAGCGAATCGTGTGGCTGTAAGCAAGGACCTATTAGTCGCGTACCACATAAGTAAATATTTTTCTATCATTATTTTTTGGTCTATTTCGATTATTTAACATCGATATTATTGATAGATTCGTTCTTATGGATCAAATGACATTTAAGAACATGGTGTAATAGTGATTATCGTTTCAAAATATGTATAAGCAAAATAATCTCTCAAATTGCTACATGTGTCGATAGGGGCTAGTTGTTCCCGTGATTTGGGGCAAGTTGTTACCGGAACAACTGGCCCCACAGCAAATGTATAAATTGTTCCTGCTGTGCTTTAAGATGCGAACATATGAATGAAAGGCGGAAAGGGGCACCATTTCTATCGAAGTTATGCATAAAGATTACAACTGTTGCTAGAGAATTCAGTATCTGCTACTTGACCCTATCGAGAGTTATTAAAAAACTACAATCTGGACAAGAAGCTACTGTAAGCTACAAGTACAAATCTCAATAAGTAGGTACCCTCAAACAGTTGAGTGTAAAACTAATTTGTAGATTTTAGTTTCTATACAAAAATAATGCTTATGCTTATTATATTGTTTTGGTTTCCTTTTAACCCTCGTTTGTCACACCTACTTTTCGAACGTAGTTGTCACCCTGGGTCAATTTGACCCTGCCAATTTTCAATCAGTTGTTATTTAAAAACTATTTGTTAAATTAAGTCTAAAAAATTCTTAGATAAAGTTTGAACATTGTAGAATATATGCTCATCGTTGAAAGTTGACACTTAAAGTGTTATCATGCTTAAAAAATAATTGAAGCAATAAGAGTTCCGACAAAAAGGATTTTCGCTTAAAAAATCATAACTTTTTTAATTTTTAATATTTTTAGAAAAAAAATTTACAGTTATACTCCTGAGATATGCTGCTTTGATAACAAATAGTCCTGTATTGGAGCATTCAAAAAAGGTATTTATTTTGCAAACTGAATGGTGGCATAAGTTCTGATTGTCGCTTCAGTAAAAGAAAAAACAATTCGTATGAAAATACTTCTATTTTTACTTTTCTGGTCGCTTTCAGACACAAAAATGAATGTATCCGATTTAGAGTAAAAACGACGCCGTTATCACACATGGGTCGATTTGACCTACCTCAAATTTCGACGGCTTTCAAACACGCACTGACGCTTCCACACAGTCAGGAAGTATTTCTACTTGTAGAGGATACATGAAAATACCACTACATGGCGCCATTAGTATAATTCTGAATGATGTCTTAAAGATATTTGATCGCAAAGTCGAACACAGGGTCAATTTGACCCAGTGTGACAACCGAGGGTTAAAGATAATACATTTTTGTTGATCCGAACCTTTTATAAATAAACATTATTAATAAAATTCTGTTTTATTCCATTAGAAAATGAAATATTTCATTAAAAGGCAACTTATATATCTTAGTAACAACTTACCCCAATGCGATAACAACTTGCCCCATAAAGGGGTAAGAAGTTCCGCTTCGACGAGACATAAATAAATTACTTTTTATGAAAAATCTACTGCAATATATTAAATACAAGCTTAAAATCATAGAATATAATAAACTTAACACGAAATTAGTCAATAGTAAAGAGAATAACTACATTATTTTCCAGTCATTTTTTATGTTTTATCGAAATCGGAACTTTTAGCCCCGGTCTCCCCTACATGTGTGTCTCCTCTGTCAACCCAATAAATAATTACTTTGTATATATATACTTTATTTATATTGTTGTTTAATTGGTACCCCATCTTACCCCACCCGTGGGGCAAGATGGGGAGAAACGGCTTTTTCTGAATTTTTTTATTTATTCTATTGGAACCTGTAAAACTTAGGTTGATTCACAGTTAAACTGAGAGACTTATTACCAAAGAATGGTTCAGACATAAAATTGATTAGTTGATTATGAAAATCTGTGTTTTATTCATCATCAAACCTTAACTACCCCGTCTTGCCCCACCTTCCCCTATAGTACTACTAATACTACTAATTATTAGTAATTCTATTAATGTTGTTGTATTTTTGTATTTTCACCTTTGTATTACCTATTTATCTTTCTAAATTTTATGTGAATATATCAGTATGCCATGTTGCGACATATTGTAAATTATTGGAACAATATGAAAGTTTCATATTCTCCTGAAAAATGCAAATGATGAAAGTTTATCCTAAACAGCTAACTGTTTGAAACCACTTATTATCGACAATTTGTAACTACTAAATAAAATTAATTTAGGTATTAAAGAGGACAAATATTATTTAAACTATCTCCATTTCGATTTTGTGCTTAAAATGAGCACGTAGTAAGAATATATAATTATTAGATGTAAAATGTTCATCCTGTTCTTTGTATGGTAACAGAATTCTAAACTTTGCATTCTCAAATCATTTGAAATTCTAATATAAAATATTAAACAAATTCTGTAGTTCCGTTTACAAAGCAGAAGGTATTATCAACATCTCCGAAAAAATGCAAATAAGGTTAGGGTGAAATCACTAGTAGTCGACCACTTAAAGCTAAACTCGAATGAAAAGTTCTAAAAAAAATAAACAATCAATGTTATAAAATATATAAAATGTATTGAAGTAATTCAAATGTATTTAATATATTACTAAAAATTTTGTGGTAGTATAAAAATTCGGGGAAAATAAATAATTAGCGTTAAAAATAGTGTCCGAATGCTTTAATAATCGACCGCTTAACTCTAAAAGTTGACCGGTCCGATAGCTAGTAGACGACCACCTTTTTTAATATGAAATTCAACATAAGTTATGTGTGCATTACGAACTAAAATTTATTCTTAAAAATAATATGCAATAACGGCAAATAATTAATAACGGCAGGAATAATGCGTACCTATGGCTTCGTCGCCCTCATCTTCTACATCACACAGGAGAAATGAACCCATTTGCCACATGTTTGACAGTTTATCCACCTTTCCACAAGGGAATCAGTTCGTTTGGATTAATTAATAGAAAAGAAGTATCATTTTCCTCGGTCCGTCTTCCGTCTGTAGTTTCTAAACATCCTGGAACAATGGGAAACTTTGATTTTTATTTTTAGGTTTGTGAGGGGCATGATGGGGTTCCTCTCATTTTCATTACCCCATCACGCCCCTTCGCGTCTCACGACAATCATATGAACATTGCTCGAAACATTATTTACAAAAGTATAAAATAACATACGTACCTTATAGCCAGCTAAATTCTGCCTCAGAAACACATACATGTACCGGAAATCTTCTATATTATTATATCACTGTCACGGGTGCTAAAAATAAGGAAAAAGTAAGGAAGTCCCAATAAATTATAAATTCTGATCTAACTTCGTCACGCGTCCACATGTTTCACTGATTCTTTAGTCACTGACGGTGCCGATAGCGACGCGTCTAACGTGTATGCTCAATTTTTATTCGGGCGTTTGTATCACGAGATATGGGGGGTACCCCGTCTTGCCCCCCCCCCCCCCCCCCGTCTTGTCCCACCTTCCTCTACACGAATAACTTAATAGTTTTTGAGAGTTGAAACCTAGTGCAGAGCTGGGTTATTTGCGATGTTGCCGCTTATCCGGGCTCGTTAAGGGTTTCTCCTGCGTGGTGTTTACCCTACTCTTTGCGTCTTGACCAATAGTTTTCGACTGCTTAGTCCCGAATCGTTACCTTAGCTATTGTTTGCTTTGTCCGGCATCTGTCGCTATCATTTTCGAAAGGTCCCAACTAAAATCCTTTCCATTATCACAGATACCTGTGCCGAATATCGTATTGGAGAATGCGGAAGGTACGAGTCATACCGAATGATTGGCGGACAATTTTAAGAATACGTTCCCACATACTTATAGGCTGTTTCATCTAACTTTATCAAGTATTTTTTAAGTATTTCTGCTATATATATAATTTCATAAAAATGTTTCCTACAAAAGTTACATAGTATTGTGGGGATCGGCATATAGTAAAAATAGTTGTATTCTGTCAGGGAGGGATTAATGAGATACGAAGGACAATTTTGTTTTTTTAAATGGAATGGTAAATTTTATGTGTCGATAGGCCGAAAGCCACTTTAAATACGAATTCAACAACCTACAGCAAGAAATCCTTCAAGATTAGTACAGATCTTCTAAAAAACTTTAAAAAACCAAAGTTTCATCTCATTAAGCCTTTCCAACAGAATAAAAGTATTGTTACTGTATGCCAGACACCAAAACTAAGGTCCGGACCACACAGAATGAATGGCGGACAATTTGAAGAATATATTTTATTTCATAAACATTTGCACTTGGGAGCGCCAACTTCACTGACTTATCTTAAGAGATACGTATGTATGCGGGGGGAACTGCTACTGTATATGAAATCTGGACATCCTACATTTCCGCTGATTTCGTTTAGCAACCAGTAGACAAATGATTGGGGTTCTTAAGTAGAGGAAAATGCCATCAGAAGTGCTCGGGGCAGTCAATGTTTTTTTTGTAATTATTTATTAATAATTTCATTCTACTAGGTGGACAAACGCAAATTGTGGGTGGACAAATGTGGACAAATCGTGGCCAATCATATTCCACTTAAAAATCAATGAAAATTTTTAATGACGGTGCTGATGATAAATTTTTTAATTTGGTTATATCTTTTTTTATTAATGATACGCAAAAGGAATTTGAACAAATTAAAGCTGTTTTCATTTTACCGAAAATCACACTTTGGGATGCGAATTTCACAAAACCTTAAAATAAACGTGACTGCTTTTCATAGTTGATAATTTAATATTCGCTTCCACTCTAGTTTTAAGGCGGTAGGCTACTGTGACGGCCCGAAAAAATAGGCAGGGGCGAAACTAGGTTGTAAGCGCCCCGGGGCAAGAATTCTGTTTGCCCCCCCCCCCCCCTCAACATTTTACCACCTTGTATTGCCCACCTTAGAAGGTTGAATCCACGCTTTACATAAAAAAAGGCATAATAAACGTGTTTATTAACTGTTTTCAAACATATTGCAGGTACCCTAATTTGTTTGCTGTTTAATAACAGATAAATGAATGTTAAATAGATAAATTTTAATTACTCTTCCATAAAATGTGTATCTCCTTTATTCCCAATGGAATAACGTAAAATATAAATTTGAATAAAGCCATTGATGTAGGTTTTCCCAAATTATGTCTTCTCTGTATAAGGACTCTATATTTCTCATTTGGCGCCCCCCCCCCCAAATAGGCGCCCGGGGCAGAAACACCCGCTGTCCCCACCCCTAGTCACGTCGTTAAAAATAGGTAATCTTCTGATACAAATTGTAGAAAAACTAATCAACCGACTAAATTGCGGTTTAGCACATGATTTTTGCATATTCTGTAGCATGAAAAACCATTATAAAATTAAGAAAATATAGGTATATGAGTCTTTGTTTTTGAAAGTGGTGTAAGTTTATTTTTTTGGAAAAAATGAGTTATTGATATTTTTAGTGAGATATAGATATCCTCTTTTTATATTTATAATCACACAGTCAATGGTGTACACTATCCTCATAAATTAATCAAAAATTGTTTTAGTGTAAAATTTTATTGCAGGAATATTTTTTTTTAAAGTGATATAAGTCCATGTTTTGGAAAAAATACTTCACTTTTGCTAAGTGTAAAGAAGAAATAAGATTGACGTATGAATAAGTTTGTTATTATTAGTTATCTTAACGAAGCATTTACTTTTCATACTTGTGTATTTATAAATTCATTATAATTTAAGGAAGTAAGTAAGTAATGAAGAGATGTATGTCTTCATTTTAATTATTACTTTTTACATTAAAAAATACATTTCACAAAATCCAACTTCAATCATAATATAAATTTAAAATTGCTATTGGTTATATTTTTCATAATATGTTATTATTAAAAGTGGTATAAGTCCATTTGTAGCTAAGAATCATTTATTTTCTTTAACATTTTTATTGATTATTATAAAATAATTAAATTTAACAAGTTTATAATTTTAAAAACATTACCTGAATCGATTAACGTGTGCGAATATTTTTAAATATCTCAATGTATGAATAAATGGACTTATACCTCTTTCAAAAACAACAGCTCATATGTCACAAGGTGACTCCGGACTGATGATCTTTCTTAAGAGGGCATTCTGGTCTGACGAGGCGTATTCGTCGCGTTATTTCGGAATTTTTTTACAAAGAACCCATAAATTTTATTGTTATTTAGTGCAGGCCTGGGATTTAAGTGAACGCAACGGCCGATTTTCGGAGGCAACGCCTCCTTTCTCCCGCCGCGCGTCTTGGACCCCGCGGCGGCCAAGGAGCTTAAGCGCCTCAGGCCCCTGCCATATGAACCGCGCGTAGCGCATTGGGGTGCCCCCCGTATCAACAGGTTTTCACACCACCCATGAGGTACTATCATTGATGCGTTTTTTTTATAGTGGTATCCCCTATAGGCCTATTCCACTGTGCCGCGCGATAAAAAATGGATTGGAAAAATGCGTTTTACTATCAAAATTTCAAATATGTTTGGGAAAACTAGATTTTCGCGCACTTTTAGACGTGCTAGGCCAATCTAAAATATTAACGGGGAGGCTGGACGGCGATGTACGTATTAAAGTTGAAAGCGAGGAATCGTTTAGCCCTGTGCGCTGTTCGGTGTTAATGCTACGCATTTTCGAGAACGAACATTCGCACAAATATGTGGATCCGAACATAGAGAAAATTCGGAGCGCGAAATCCCTAAGTTTGGGGTATGTCGATTTTTCCAGTGCTTTGAAGAATTCGGTTCCTTTTTCTTCCCTCGTTTTCAAAGAAATGTCGTGCTGAAGATCGCACAGTTCTTCTTGATACTCGAGGGCTTGTTCTTCGATTTTTACGGTGAGGGGATTCTCAAAGAGAATTAGATCATTTCTGAGCGAATCGAAGTCGGTGAAACGCTCATCGAACTGATCTATCACCGATCGAAGAATGTGCAAATGATTATCAAAATTACACTCGTTGCCGAATTCTTCGAAAATTAAGCTACATGAGGGAAAAAAGAAAAATTGTTTTTCTTCTAACAGGAGATGATTTTGATAAACCTCCAGCCTCCTACGAAAACAATCGACGTGGCTGCACAACTGCGAAATAGTTTGGCCGGGATTTTGCAGTTTTAAATTTAAGGTGTTCAAATGGTTGGTAAGATCCACTATAAGTGAGAATTCACAAAGGAAACTCGCATCTGTTAATAAAGGGAAATATTGTTCTGCCTTTGAATTTGGATTTTCCTGCAAGAAATGGAAGATTTCATTTCTTATAGCAAAGAATTGAGTTAAACATTTCGCTGCACTGAGCCAGCGTACTTCACGATGCAAAGAGACATCAGTGTAAGCAGCGTTATGTGTTTCAAGAAATTCTATAAATTTCCTATGAGATAGAAATTTATTTCCGCCCTTGATAGAATTGATTCGTTGCGTAACCTTCTTCATGGCGGTAGATAATTTTATATCTTTCCCACATAACGCTTCCTGATGAATAATGCAGTGCATCATTGGGAATTTGAAACCGCGTTTTCTAAACTGCCCGTTCAGTCCTATTTTGGCAACAGGATAGGCCTATAGGGGATACCACTATTAAAAAAAACGCATCGATGATAGTACCCCCATGGGTGATATGGAAACTTATTGATACGGGGGGCGCCCTAATGCGCTACACGCGGTTCATATGGTACGGGCCTGAGGCGCTCCAAGCTCCTTGGCCGCCGCGGGGGCCCAGACGCGCGGCGGGAGAAAGGAGGCGTGGCCTCCGAAAATCGGCCGCCGCGTTCACTTAATTCCCAAGCCTGGCTTAGAGAATGTAGCAACAAAGGTGTCTGCAAAATTTGGTTACAATTGCATCAACACAGAATAAGAAATAATGTACACCGTATTGAAAAGTATCGTTCGGAAGAAATTGCGAAGAATTCATACTCTCTGTATGTCGTCGTGTTTTTTTTCATCTTACCGTTAAGCTGTCATCTTTACTTCATACCTTAAACCTGCTGTTTCAAATACAGTCTCTTCTGCAGCTTTTGTGGTAGATCTATGAGCAATCCAACCCTGTTTAGAAGTGTGCAACGATTTTCTTCAGGTGCAGGAAGCTCTATATCTAATTGCTCGCATAAATTAGCAGTGATTGGCTCAATTGTAAAATCTTCATTGTTTAATCAATAGCAAGATGCTGGCATAACCATTGTTGAAAATGCAGACTACAATATTCGTTGCATTTTCCACTGTTGCAGTGTCACTAAATATTTTTTTGGGCGCAAAATACCAAATGAGGTTATTCAAGCTTTCGTTTCTATTTTGAGTAAAGCCATCTAAACAACACTGGAGTAAATTATTATTACTAAGTTTTTCATATATTGGCACTACTGCTTCCAAAACATCCGCAGTTAATGGTGGTTTGTGATCGTATTTCTCCAAAGTAGTGGCGGCCTTTGCTTTTTGGTACGAATACCAGCTACCTATGCCGGACAGGCAATTTTCATGCTATGGGTTTTCGTCTGTGGAAGATTTGTCCTTCATTATTGTTCATATGGCTTTTTTCAACTCAGATGTTGATTCTTTGTTCCTACAAATAGCGAATCCACGATATGTGCTCAATTCATCAATTAGTTTTGATTAATTTGCCCTTTCCTCCAAGTTTTTTCTCTTTCACTAATTGTAAGTTCCGTAGACGGGATCCCATACCCATACAGCACACTCTCGTTGCAGCATAGTTGCAGGATAGTTGCGGTGCAAGATGGCAACGACTCAGCAAGGATGCCGCAACTATACAGCAACAATTCTATGTCCGCTCCGTGCAATGTTGCACGGCAACGTCGCAGCAACCATACATCGACATTGCACTGCAATCATGCAACGACGCAAGGTTAATGCAACTATCCTGCAACTTTGCCGCAACGAAGTGTGCTGTGTGGGTACTCTTTTGCCCGTGACAAATGCATTTCTTTTTAGTTATTTCAATGGCTTTGCCATACCGTTAAGGCACTAGTTTCTGATCAGTTTAGAGGGCTTCCCGCTTTAATATTTATTTTTAACCTAATAAAACTTTAAACCATATACTTTTTTTATACTAAAAGATGAAATATTTTTTAAACTGTAAGGAAAAATTTTAAAATATTGAAAATAAATATAATTTAATTATTTATAAGGTACGGAATAATAAGGCGACCAGGAACTAGTTTTTGATCATCCAAAATACATGGGAACTAAGGTCGGTATCAAATATATTGACCGGTGAAATCGTTTTCGCGAACAGCGATGGAGGAGAAATCAGCCACCACCATCTGACAATCGTGCATTTGTCAGTTGCAGTTGCACGGCCCTTGCAGGGTATGGTGGGGTAACGGGAACGCTGCTCGGCTCCGCCTGAACCTAGCCGTTTGGTTGTTATTTATCCTTAACGTTACAGTTGTGTGCGTTACGAAGCCATGCGTAGACCAATACGAAATGAAGCTATCGAGAAACAATCAATGTTCTGACCAATAAAGCTCTTGAATTTTTTCGTTGCTAACGCACCCCTATTCTGATGTGTGTATTTCTGCGTTGACAGCTGGGTTTGGCCTACACGCCAGAATCTTGGCACTATTCCCACCACTTCTGGCTCACTCTTGTTCTGCAAATGAGAGAGCGAGATGGAACGAGAGCGGGTCAGAAAATGATGAGAAAAGGAGCACCGAGGCAAAGAAACGGTGTGGAGGGAGAATACCCCTCAGGAAACTCACTGGCCAATATATATAATACCGACCTTAATTTCTTGATCAAATGGAGAACTATGTAGTTTTTGATCATCAAAAACAGCGCTGTTCAGTAGTTGCACGTACGGGCAACAGATCAGGTTGCCTAGGGCAGACACGAGTCGGCGGCGAGTAAGTCACGCATCCCCGGACAATACGGTACAGATGCCAGGATCAACAAGGACCGTCGCGTCGATTCAATAGTATTTGAATGAGCCTAATAACACATGCGTGCATACGCACCTCCGAGCGTATGCAACCGTTGCTCCCCACTCCGCGGTAATGATAGCTGACGTCACTGCCCGGAGCTTTGCCCACAGAGTCAGCCCTGGGCAGTGGCAGGTGCCCTTGCCCGTTAAACCATAGGTTGAACGGCGCTGATCTAAAATACATGGGAACTAATTTCTTATCAGGTAAGGAACTAATATTTGATCAGATAATTTTTGTATAAATATTCAATGTATAATTATGAAATATATTCTTTGTCAAACCTTATTTATGTTAACTTTTCTAGAAGACTTTTTAACATTTTTCGGTACGGTTTTGTTTAAATTTTTCTTCAT
This sequence comes from Andrena marginata, assembly GCA_963932335.1. Taxonomy (NCBI): domain Eukaryota; kingdom Metazoa; phylum Arthropoda; class Insecta; order Hymenoptera; family Andrenidae; genus Andrena; species Andrena marginata. The sequence continues at coordinate 12,062,713 of OZ010660.1, forward strand.
CCTTTTCGGTAATGGTATAGATCAGCGATGCCCAGGTGGACGGTCCGGTATTACGAGCATTCATTGCGTTTTCCAAAGCTCGCGTGGAAGGGGGTGCTCGAAACCAATGACGTTGCGGGCATATCACGGATGGGGCAAACTCTAGTAGTGTGCGTGTAGGCTCGTAGCCGTAGGCTTATGCAACTGGGGCTCTTGGAGCCCCAGTGTTCTACATTTTAGAAATTGGCAAAATAAACAGGAATTGACTAATAATTAAACAATAATATTATATAATTGGGGAGAATAGACTCGAACAGTCCCACTTACACCTCTGATTAACAAACAGTTTCTTATTAAACGATTTTTATTCAGCTTCAATCAAGTTTAGTTAAAATCTAGAAACTCAATTTTAACCCCCTTACAACTATCCAATAGACTTGAAACTTTGCAGGCATACGTAATTTGGATGACAATACAAAATTATGAAGAAAAAGAAACCGCCCCAGGGGTTTAAAAAATTACCAAGTCATCAATAAATATAACCCATAACCACAAATCCAAACGACTTGAAATCAGCCTATAACCACAAATCATACCAATGTAATCGCAATGAAATCAGCATGTAACCACAAATTTAAACTAGACAATAAAAAGTAAATAAAGAAAATAATTATTTTTTAGTTTTTAGTGCATTTTAAATAAAATCATTTAACAGTTGAACTTAAAATTTGTTTTATATTTTTTCATTTTGTACAAATCAATCGAATCAAATAACATAAAACATTCAATTTAAATTAGAATCAAATGCATTTAAAACATTTGGTTTTCCACAAAGCATTTTGCACAGATCGATACTAATAAGTAAGATTACATACTTAATAAATATCGTTGAGGCGTAGAGGCGTCGCCTCGTTAGCTATCGTGATTTATTTACAGTTATGTACACGAGTTGAAATTTAACACTATACATTTATACAATATTCACATCAAGTATACGTTTATATACATAATAATATTCAATATAATACATATAATATAAGATACAATATATGAACTTTGGTCTTTGATTGAAATCGCAATGTACGATGTACATACATTATACATCCATACATTCATACATTCATAAATTCATACATCCACACATCCATACATACATATCCGCGATATACGAAGGTCACCGGACGACGTACGTGCAGGCAACCACACATTGCACAAATCTATTGCATGATAATTGAATATTATCGAAAATATTGGTGATATGAAAAATGTTGTTACGAAAAATGTAAGTATTTGAGGGGTAGACTTTTAGGCGTAATTTCCCCAAAGAAAAATCTGCTGTTACAGATGCAATAAATGTAGATCTAGCTAGAAAGATATATTTTTTAATTTTAGAGACGAACTTCTAGTATTCTTGGGAATGATGAACCACGACGTTCCGCAACTGCAGGACAAGAAGTGGTTATGCAATTTAGCTTTTCTGTGGGACCTGTAAGATCATTTGAATATATTAAATGTAGGTTTACAAGGGAAGGGCAAAACTGTAATAGATTTCTACGATTCTATTCGCGGATTTCGAATGAAAATGGATATGTGGATTTCACAATTGCACGAAAACAATTTCTGTCACTTTAAAAAACTAACATTTGTCTGTACTCACAGATGTAGTCTCTGTTAAGGGACTGAAATCTAACAGTTCCTCTATTATTGACAACTTCTCATTGACACCACGAACAAATATTGCGATCTGTGGTGTGCCTGTCACGTCTGTTGACTCGTCCAATGCCAAACTATATGCGATAAATTCGCGGGTGGCAGCAGCTAGTTGTCGCTGGCCGTCCGCTGCCATCTCCTGAATTCGTCTTGTGACCGTGTTGCGCGATAAGCTCACTTGTCGAAATTGTTCGGCTTGGTTGGGGACTATACTCGAGCTCATTTAAGAAGGAACTTAATTCGCGCATGTAGAATGCGATCATTGGCTCCGAGGGAGCATTTGTTTGTGGTGTAGCCAATAGTAACTTGTTTCGTCGCCAACATGTGCAGAACCGATCTAAACTCGTCGGTCGGCAAGTTCCTTCTTAAATGAGCTTGAGTATAGAAGCTCTGCCGTTGTCGTGAAACATTCTTTGAAGAAATCTCCATCCGAGAATGGGCGCCCATTTTTCGCTATTTTAAGTGCGAGTTCATAGCTGCACTTCAAAACGGCGTGCTTATTCGCGGCATTACACTCCTACAGTGAAAGCAATGAACTCAATAGTATACATATGTTCTAAAAGAACTGATAAACATTAAATATTTTAATACGAATTTACAAACACTTACAATTACATCTTCCGATTGATTTTCTTTCTCTTTTATTAATTTCCCTTTCAGACGCTCGATGGTGTGAAAACGCTCGTCCCTTGACAAAATGTCATACTCTTTTGCATGACGCGCATTGTAATGTTTTTTTAAATTGTGGTCCCATTTAGAAGACAGTACCTTCTGGCATACAAGGCAGTGTATTTCCCCGTCCAGGTGTGTCAGAAGGTACAACTCTTCCCAGCATTCCTCAAACTTGCGTTTTGAACTTGATGGATGATCCATTTTTTACCACCGTTCACAAACGTGAAAGACGTGATAACGTGGAACTAGGGTAAATCCGGGAGATGCGGTGGATCTAACATAAAATGGCTATTAAACTAATACTGATATAATATATTTTATCAGAATGAGCCTAACATGCTCAGAATTGTATGCTGATTCAGAAAAACTGGTCGATCTTAGCTTTAAGACAATACTTACAGAAAATCGGGTTGAAAACTGGGGGATTTTATCACCACTGTTTGATATTCAATGTTGCGTCCACGTATCTTGTATAACCAATAATTCGCGAAAAACACAGAATGACGCGTGATAACGCTATTCAGTCAACTGTTTGATTCCCGGAGACGCGGTTCAGCCGGAGAGGTGGTCGAGTTACTAATTTCAGACTCTATAAGCTATCGATACGCAAGATCGTGATACACTTATGGAGATGAGGAAATCTACATACCGGAAAGTTTTTGTAAAATTCGGTGATATGACTTGTTTCGTCAAATTTTTTCTTGAGCGCCCGGTCAATCTTTAAATCTATTAATTCTAATTGTAAATCAGGTGGAACTGTTTCGACTGTTTTCATATCACCAATATTTTCGATAATATTCAATTATCATGCAATAGATTTGTGCAATGTGTGGTTGCCTGCACGTACGTCGTCCGGTGACCTTCGTATATCGCGGATATGTATGTATGGATGTGTGGATGTATGAATGTATGGATGTATAATGTATGTACATCGTACATTGCGATTTCAATCAAAGACCAAAGTTCTTATATTGTATCTTATATTATATGTATTTTATTGAATCTTATATTGTATATAAACGAATACTTGATGTGAATATTGTAAAAATGTATAGTGTTAAATTTCAACTCGTGTACATAACTGTAAATAAATCACGATAGCTAACGAGGCGACGCCTCAACGATATTTATTAAGTATGTAATCTTACTTATTAGCATCGATCTGTGCAAAATGCTTTGTGGAAAACCAAATGTTTTAAATGCATTTGATTCTAATTTAAATTGAATGTTTTATATGTTATTTGATTCGATTGATTTGTACAAAATGAAAAAATATAAAACAAATTTTAAGTTCAACTGTTAAATGATTTTATTTAAAATGCACTAAAAACTAAAAAATAATTATTTTCTTTATTTACTTTTTATTGTCTAGTTTAAATTTGTGGTTACATGCTGATTTCATTGCGATTACATTGGTATGATTTGTGGTTATAGGCTGATTTCAAGTCGTTTGGATTTGTGGTTATGGGTTATATTTATTGATGACTTGGTAATTTTTTAAACCCCTGGGGCGGTTTCTTTTTCTTCATAATTTTGTATTGTCATCCAAATTACGTATGCCTGCAAAGTTTCAAGTCTATTGGATAGTTGGAAGGGGGTTAAAATTGAGTTTCTAGATTTTAACTAAACTTGATTGAAGCTGAATAAAAATAGTTTAATAAGAAACTGTTTGTTAATCAGAGGTGTAAGTGGGACTGTTCGAGTCTATTCCGCCCAATTATATAATATTATTGTTTAATCATTAGTCAATTCCTATTTATTTTGCCAATTTCTAAAATGTAGAACACTGGGGCTCCAAGAGCCCCAGTTGCATAAGCCTACGGCTACGAGCCTACACGCACACTACTAGAGTTTGCCCCATCCGTGATATGCCCGCAACGTCATTGGTTTCGAGCACCCCCTTCCACGCGAGCTTTGGAAAACGCGATGAATGCTCGTAATACCGGACCGTCCACCTGGGCATCGCTGGTATAGATAGAGGGCAACCTCACGGATTTTGACGACCTTGAAATAGATTGTCAAGGACGTCATTCTGAACAACTTTTTCCTCTCAACTTTTTGGCGGTCGACCTTAGTTTCCCAGATAATTGCAAAAATCTTTGGTAAATATTCACACTAGAGGAACCATCCCCAATTTCAATGGCCTAGAAATATGGTGCCAAGGACGTAATTTTCAACAACTTTTCTCTATATATGTTACTGTCGCCTAGCCGTAGGTTTCGAGATATTTGCAAAAAAAGTAGATAAATGTTGATTTTAGGGTCCTTTGAATCCACGGTGGACTCGAGGTGGTCGGTCGCTGGGGGGATTTGTTACAGTTTTGGCCGTCTTACGCTTACGCGCCGTGAGACGGCCAAATCTATAACAAATCTCCACGGCGACCGACCACCTCGAGTCCACCGTGGTTATAGTATACAATAATATTGCGGACATACAATTCAGAATAGAAGTATCGACAGTTTTTTCGGGCACAGTCTTATCTAGCCTCAACCAACTCTGAGGGTCGACGCAAAATACCATGTATAAAATCCACCATATTTTTGCGAATATCTAGTTTACCCGATATATAAGTTGCCTGCCGGTCACTGCGACGTATATATGCAGAAACAGCAGATAAGCGGTGGTCTCGTGTTGACGCATACGCTGCCGCATCATGCACGTACAGATCGGATTTAATGTAGTGGTAGCAACATAATTTTGCGAATATCTCGAAAACGAAGGTCGACCGCCAAAAAGTTTAGAGGAAAAAGTTGTTCAGAATGACGTCCTTGACAATCTATTTCAAGGTCGTCAAAATCCGTGAGGTTGCCCTCTATCTATACCATTACCTCCTTTTCTTTCTTTATTTTTAATTTCTGTAATTTTTCGATCTTTCTACGTTCTTTTTCTGCCTCTGCTTCTTGCTTTCTCTGAACTATTTTTTGGTGATACTCTCTCCATTCTTCTGATGTTGCTACCGCAGGTATTTTATCCTTTCATTTTCTCTTGTTTTCTGTTGTTTTTTTTTGTTGAGACCAATAAAGGCATCTTTTAAAAGGAGATTGTATTCGAGAATCTTCTGAAATGAAATGTAGTCATACATTTAGATCCTATTACCTGCATGTAACTATTATTATTTTATTATTATTAAACATGTTATGTTTTTACTTGTCTTGGTTGATTCTTCTTGACACGACTTTTTGTTTGATGCAGGATCCTCTGCGGTAGGAATACTTTCCTGCGAAGCGAGGTTTGGTTCGATATTTTCAATTAAATCTAAACTTATCTCTAAATTATTGTTTGGATCCATGTTTTCGTCACAAATTACATTTAATGCTTGCGGAGAATCGCTATGGTTAAATTTGTAGTTTTTGTAATAATAATTTGATCATTGCTGTACATTTTTAACTTTTGATTTGTTACTGATTGATCAGTTTTTATTACCTTCAAGAGTTCAATCTTCATGAACAAACCATTCAGAGTTAACAGGGATACGAATATTATTATGTAGATTCAGAATCCTGATTGTGTAACAACAACAACAAACAACAGTTTTTAAATCAATGAAATAAAGTAATTTTCATTTATTGTGATTTACCATGTTTTATTTATTTTATTTTAATTTACCATATACTTTATTAATTTACCATATTTGTTACACGTTCTCCTACTTCTGTGTGATTCCTTCAAGCATTATTGTTGTGAACAGCTTCAAGCCAAAAGTATACCTAATTTTTTCTAATGTATTTGGTTCAATGTTGCTTTCAATATATTTCACACAACATGAGACTTCTTCATTTTCGACTTCAAGATTTTCTGTGTCGATGTTTGATTTTACAAGTTTTGTTTTAAACCACTTTTAAGAATTTTTTTGTATCAAGCAGATCAATGACCTTTTTCAGTAAAGGTGCAAAGTTTACTTTATTGAAAGATATTCCATTCGTTTGTATCCTCCAATCCAAGATAACTTTTGACCAAATCAGCTTTAACGGGCGAAATACTGACACATCCATGGGTTGCAATAAATGTAGGGGAGACCGGGGCTAAAAGTTCCGGGGGTAAGTTGTTCCGACGGTTCTATCTTCAAAATAAAAAGAGCGTTTTACTTTAAATTATTTTTTCCGTGTAAATTGATCACGCCACTCTCTCACCCATTTTAATAGCGTCTGCGACAGCGAATCGTGTGGCTGTAAGCAAGGACCTATTAGCCGCGTTCCACATAAGTAAATATTTTTCTATCATTATTTTTTGGTCTATTTCGATTATTTAACATCGATATTATTGGTTGATTCGTTCTTATGGATCATATGACATTTAAGAACATGGTGTAATAGTGATTATCGTTTCAATATATGTATAAGCAAAATAATCTCTCAAATTGCTACATGTGTCGATAGGGGCTAGTTGTTCCCGTGATTTGGGGCAAGTTGTTACCGGAACAACTGGCCCCACAGCAAATGTATAAATTGTTCCTGCTGTGCTTTAAGATGCGAACATATGAATGAAAGGCGGAAAGGGGCACCATTTCTATCGAAGTTATGCATAAAGATTACAACTGTTGCTAGAGAATTCAGTATCTGCTACTTGACCCTATCGAGAGTTATTAAAAAACTACAATCTGGACAAGAAGCTACTGTAGGCTACAAGTACAAATCTCAATAAGTAGGTACCCTCAAACAGTTGAGTGTAAGACTAATTTGTAGATTTTAGTTTTTATACAAAAATAATGCTTATGGTTATTATATTGTTTTGGTTTCCTTTTAACCCTCGTTTGTCACACCTACTTTTCGAACGTAGTTGTCACCCTGGGTCAATTTGACCCTGCCAATTTTCAATCAGTTGTTATTTAAAAACTATTTGTTAAATTAAGTCTCAAAAATTTTTAGATAAAGTTTGAACATTGTAGAATATATGCTCATCGTTGAAAGTTGACACTTAAAGTGTTATCATGCTTAAAAAAAAAATTGAAACAATAAGGGTTCCGACAAAAAGGATTTTCGCTTAAAAAATCATAACTTTTTTAATTTTTAATATTTTTAGAAAAAAAATTTACAGTTATACTCCTGAGATATGCTGCTTTGATAACAAATAGTCCTGTATTGGAGCATTCAAAAAAGGTATTTATTTTGCAAACTGAATGGTGGCATAAGTTCTGATTGTCGCTTCAGTAAAAGAAAAAACAATTCGTATGAAAATACTTCTATTTTTACTTTTCTGGTCGCTTTCAGACACAAAAATGAATGTATCCGATTTAGAGTAAAAACGACGCCGTTATCACACATGGGTCGATTTGACCTACCTCAAATTTCGACGGCTTTCAAACACGCACTGACGCTTCCACACAGTCGGGAAGTATTTCTACTTGTAGAGGATACATGAAAATACCACTACATGGCGCCATTAGTATAATTCTGAATGATGTCTTAAAGATATTTGATCGCAAAGTCGAACACAGGGTCAATTTGACCCAGTGTGACAACCGAGGGTTAAAGATAATACATTTTTGTTGATCCGAACCTTTTATAAATAAACATTATTAATAAAATTCTGTTTTATTCCATTCGAAAATGAAATATTTCATTAAAAGGCAACTTATATATCTTAGTAACAACTTACCCCAATGCGATAACAACTTGCCCCATAAAGGGGTAAGAAGTTCCGCTTCGACGAGACATAAATAAATTACTTTTTATGAAAAACCTACTGCAATATATTAAATACAAGCTTAAAATCATAAAATATAATAAACTTAACACGAAATTAGTCAATAGTGAAGAGAATAACTACATTATTTTTCAGTCATTTCTTATGTTTTATCGAAATCGGAACTTTTAGCCCCGGTCTCCCCTATCGCATTTGGATATAATGCGATCAATTCAATTTTCTTTTGAATACAAAAATCGCTAAGCGTCAATGTCAAGTGGGAGCTGTGACCGTCAACAGATAAAATAATTGGAAATTCAATATGCATTTTACCACACCATTTATAAAAAGTGTTGGTTACATATTCAAAGAAGCTTTCCTGGGTCATCCATCCATTTTTGGAATGCCTTAAGGACCAACCTTTCGGCGCAACCACACATATATTATGAGGAATTCTTTCATATGGATAGGGTGACTGTACCTAATATCGCCACTGTTCCTAATATCGCCACCCGTTATATATCGCAAAGTAAGCTCCAAAATTTATCGGTTATGCACTGAATTAATACCTCAACATATGTAGGAAGACATACTGTAATTGCAACGTCATGTGATCAACAATTACAGAAAGGGAAGGATTTTAGAGAATCTTAACAGTTTAAAAATTCATTGGACTGTCATAATTTTACATTACATTCACAGAAGGTAAGTCTAATAAATCCGTGAATGCTAGAATATCTACTAGAAATACCTAATTAATGATGTTGTTTTAGAATGTAATTATGATTTCGGTGGTGAGCACGCTGGTGGAAAGTGAGGTTAGTTCGACGGTGAAGCGTGGCACAATGTGGTAACACAGTGGGTAAATGTGCAAGAGTCAATTTATTAAAATCACACGCGGTGAGAAGTGTGTACATGAGAGCGATGGTGAAACTTCAAACACACTCGCGGTGAATAAAGGCTATGAGCCACAGAGCACGTGGTGAGCCTCGTGGAAACCGGCGCACGCGACACGATTTTCACACGAGTGAGTTACACGAATGAGTAGACGAGTTACGCGACAATGAATCTATAATTGAGATGAGTTTGAGTGAGTGAGAACATCTCTGAGTAAAACGCACAAGGTTAAAGATGAAGTTTGCTATAACAGTTAAAGCGTCCTTCTCTGAACACAATGTGAACAAGAATGGTTACAATAATGGATGAGCATTTCCGTTACGCGTCTTCTCGAACATGCTCGAGAGATGATCGACGTGGGGAAATCTGATTGGTTGAGTGTGGGATGTAGCGAGATGTCATTGGTGTGCGCGTGTTCCTAGACCAGTCGAAACAGAGTCAAGCGTTGCGCTGATTGGCTGAATGGCGCACACTCTGCGTTGATGATTGGTGCACGACCGTCGATCCCCATCGACGATTGGGGAATCGACCGTAGATCAGCGACTCTGCACTGAGTCCGTGAGGTGCTGCGCCAAGAGCGAGTGTGGTGGCTTTGGGAATTAATGCATTCCCAAACATTCTGCCCGCCATCATCAGCTGGACAGAAGATGGTGATGTTGTCTGAAACAATTGAAACCGCCAACCTCGCGATTGGCATGATTAGTGAAGTTGTAGCTGATGCGGACTGAGCTGAGCCAATCCTCTTGGGCTGGAATTGGTTGAGGCGTGTCAGTGATCTGATCTTGAGGTCACTGGCGGGTAGCTCCACTTGATCTGGTTCGGGTCGTCTTTATGAAGATGGTGTAGAACGATGAGCACAGCAAGCTGTCGTACCACCTTGCTGAATGTGATGAATCCTTCGGTTGAGTGATGTTGATCTTGGGTGATTGGAACCTTGCCCTCTCCACGTTTGGATTGCAGTTGCACTGCAGATGAGTCCGAGTCGTGATTGAGAAATACACGAGACGTCATTGTGATAAGCTGCTTCCCACGAAGGGCGACACCACATGATTATATCAATGCATGTGGGCACCTGTGAGTCACCATTGGATGAATAGGAATTCCATCCAGAGAACGAAACTGAGGGGTGAATCTGGCCGAGCGAAAAATTAGTTGTTCAGTCAGGACTGTTGACGTCAGGTGATGTTGAATGTTATGAGGGTGTGACTCTCGAAAGAGGTAGTTGGCCCATCATGTGATGAACACGGATCCCCCTTTGTCGAGCACACACCACACACGAATGCCGATGACTTCTCACTGGAGCTCTTCGTATTTAGATCCAGGGTGGTTGTCAGATGGGAATGTGACATCACTGAGTTCTACCCTGAGTCGTTGGTTGTGAGCGTGGACCTGATCTAGGCCCAGCAGATGTGAAGGGCAAGGAGCACTTGATGATTGTTACCTTGATGATTAATAGAAGTGTTGCAGATGAAGCTGGTTTGATTCAATGAGTCTTGATGCCGTGCGGTGAATCATAACTTCAACTTGTTCGTTGAAGTAGTCACTTTCCAATGTGAATCATCACTTGAACGGTCGTGAGGTCTAGGATGACTTAGTTCGTGCGCACTGCATTCGGTAGGGATGCAGGTTGATGCTGAGGCTGTCATCTGCATGATATAAATTCTCAATCTTGTGATGGGTCTCGAGGTCCGAGAGCAGCCAGCTGGCGCATGGTCTGCAGACGAGTCCCTTCTTGAAGTAGTGATGTGGTTTTGAGTGCGAGACTTCTATTGACCAGACTTCTTGACTGTTGTGCAATGATGATATGGCAGAGTTGTAAATTCTGTCTGCACGGCTGTGAAGAAGGCTGTAGCAACGACACAAGTTATAGTGCTCTGATCACCGGAGCAATCAATGCTCCTGGAGTTGATTAGCTGATGTTGAGGTTCAATCATTTGGAGTTAATGTGCTTGGAGCCTTCCGTTGCACATGTTAGGTGAATTTTGTTCATAAACCTTCCGGGGTGATGTTTGAGAAGTGATCCATTTGTGTATGTAGTTTGAGGATCCGTCCACACGTGAGTGTTGTGAGGTTGTGGTGAGGATTGATTGAACGTAGCTGGCACGGCGTGCCAGGATTACTGCAGTAGTGAGTGAAGTTGCTAGCTTGAGAATGATGCGGGGTGCTACCTATTCTATGGAGCACACTGGTGAATGCCTTGCAAGAAGGCATTGAGGGTCGACCCGTTGTGAGCTGTGGACGGTGAGACTGCAGTGACGAAAATCACTGCTGTGGTGACATGTCGATGAACATCAGAGAGGTGTTTGATTCCACTGTTGAGCCTCTTCAGTCGTTAACCACTGAAAATATGAGTGCTTGCAAGCTTGTGAAAATCTTTCTGAAGTTGCGTCAGTGAGGAGTTAATTGGGCTAGTATCACCCTTGGAATGACAGTGGATCATCCCAATGGAGCATGTGTGGCCACGACTCGTGCAATCATCCTTGCTTGAATTGTGACCAGTGATAGGATACTGAGTGGATCACAGATTTGCTACTTCTGAGAATGTTGAGACCTTGTTTGATTGGGAGTCGTAAATGACTTGGAAGGTGATATGAAGCGATCATTGTGATGGAGTGGAGGATTGGATGAGAATGTAGAGTTCGATGCTAACATTGAAGTTGAGGACAAGACATTGAAGTTGTGGATGATGACGTTGCTTAGAATCTGAGTGCTCTGTCGGGCAGTTATCGACCAAGATGGTTAGGAGGACTCCCAACTGTGAGTCCAATCCTGAAGAGTGGTTGAATTCCTTGTGAGGTGCGAAATGAGACGCTGCCCGCGTCACACAGGTCTTTGCACGTGATAGTCGTTGACTAAGGTTGCAGTCGAGAATTATCGTGATGAAGTAGATAGAGTTCCAATCTCCAATGGGCTGTTGGATGTCATTTGCGAGTTGCGACACAGTCAGTGTTGTACAGATTGTGTAATTGGGAATATGCGAAGTGAGACGCTGCCCGCGTCGCACAGGTCTTTATCCTTGATGCGTAGTTCCACTGAATCTGTTAGCTGTTTTAGCATTGCCTTATGCGTTGTTGATGCATCTCGAATGCATGACTGATAGTTAGAATTGAGCAGCTGTTATCATTAGATGACATTTGTGGCGTTCTTGCCATGTGAATGATGTCTTTGGACTCCTTTCTGATTACATGATTGCTGTTACGATACTCGCTGGTTACAGTGAGGTGGTTGAGTCTGCCTATGTGCAGGCACGAGCATTGATGAATGACCTGTACGTTCCGTCCGAGGAGGGTTGATTAGGGTGAGCACAAGGAATCGCCAGGTTGATTTACGAGTGAAGTTCTCGTCATATTTGAAGCTTGATAGTTGTGATTGGCATCTGTGGTGAGCTGGACTTGAAAGTGTCCTTTTGCTTGATGCGCCAATGATGAAACCCTGAATTTAAGCATTCAGCTTTCCCTTGCCACTTTGAGGTTATGGTTGGTGGCAGTCTTGGCGTCAATCGAGGTTGAGTAGAACTCTGAGAGCTCAGTTCGACTGATGATGGTGAAGTCTGGCGTTCACTGGGCACTGAGAATGTTGGTGAGAGCCTTCATGGCGCAGGGGAGCTTGACGCTTGATGAGGTGGAGCATCACGATGGCGTATTTATGCACTGACAGATGGACTGTGTTTCTGTAATCAGGCGTACCTCGAAGAGGAGCGAGCCTTGAGTGCACGTGTGAATATTGTCAATGATGGCTTGTAAAGTATTGAAACGACCCACCTGAGTTGTGATGATGAGTTTGCAGAGCCCTGCGCCATGAAGATTGAGGGTTGAGAATGGTTCACTGGAGCTGGTGCGATGAGGTGATTCCTGTGGCAATGGTTGAGGGTGAGCTGTGTTCTTGAAGGGCTGAATGCGTGATGGTGAAATGATGAGCGCCTGGTGAGTTGATGTTGACGAGCTTTATTTTCCTAATCCCTCAGGCTTCGGTTGAGGTCGTTGTGCTGGTACTGCTGTCAGGTGCAGCATCGTATGATGAGCTGCTTGGCACTGCTTGCATCTTATCTGCGATTTGCAATTTGGTGTGGAGTGCCTACCACAGCAGTTCCGGCAGAGCAGTTTGTCAGTGATAAGTTTCCGCCTGGCTTGGATCGTCATCTGGCGAAACTTTGGACACATCACTATAAAGTGAGTTGTGCCACAGCAATCGCAGGGATATGAGGTGTCGTCTGATGATCGGTGAGCTTGAGCGTGATCTTTGTGTACCTCCTGTTTCGCTGATACACTTGCTCTTGCTTTGGGGGCGGGCAAAGCCTCGCCCTTCTGCAATGTGCGAGCCCTGTTGATGATGAATTTCTCGAGACTCTCCCAATCTGGATAGTCGGGTGAGGATTGCAGCGAGGTTTCCCAGGCCTCTCGCGTCTTGGTGTCCAATTTGCACCAAACTTGATGCACTAACATGCAGTCCTGAGCATCTGGATTGCACATGGAGGTGAGTGTGAGCTTGACCTTCTGAGTTAAGGTCAGCAGTTTGCGCAGGGCCTCAGCACTTGGTGAGATGATGGATGGTTCAGCCTGTAGCTTGTCGAGATGTTGCTTGATAACTGACCTTCGGTCGTGAAATTGTGCCACAAGCCATTCCCATGCAGCCTTGAAGGTGAGCGAGGCATCGGACAGTCCCTCCACGATGTGAGCTGGTGCCTCTTTTAGGCTTGAGCGCAGGTATCGGAGCCTGTTGCCGTCGTTGAGATAAGCGTCCTTGAAGACGAGCTGGGTGAACCGTTCTTTGAACTCCGGCCACTCCTTGAAGTCCCCGTTGAACGATGGCACCGTGATCGCCGGGAGATCAGCTGAGCTGTTGAGCTGGTCCGAGGCTTGAGAAGTGTGGTACATTTCTAATTCCACTCTGAGGCGGCTGAGCTTTAGTTTAAGTTTTGAATGGCAACGTGACTCCCTTGAGAACGTGTTTGATGACAAGTACTCATGCTCCATGAGTCCAGCAGGCCATCTTCCCTCGAGGTATGCGTGCTCGTTGATGAACGCCTGATGAAGGTCGTTCACCTGTGCTGAATATTCCTTCAATTCCTCGAGTGTGATGTTGGGCGCACAGCTGGGCAAATCTTCTTCGAGGACCTGCAGCGACTCGAGTCGACTCACCTGAGTGCGACACTTGAGCGTGAGCTCGGCGGGCAATGGATCAGCGACGCATCCCCCGGCTTGAATTTGCTGAATTGAGCCTCCGGGTTGAGACTCCACTGGCAACACCTCCGTCAATGTATCCAACGATGGAGTTGTTGGCCTGGTGGAGGCGTCAGCCCAATCTTCTCCATTGGCACTCATTGTGCACGATGAGGGTGAGTATGAGCTTGAGTCACTGCGCTACACTTTCACTGGCACTGCTACCGTCGCTCCGGCTCGAAGGACCAAAATGTTTTAGAATGTAATTATGATTTCGGTGGTGAGCACGCTGGTGGAAAGTGAGGTTAGTTCGACGGTGAAGCGTGGCACAATGTGGTAACACAGTGGGTAAATGTGCAAGAGTCAATTTATTAAAATCACACGCGGTGAGAAGTGTGTACATGAGAGCGATGGTGAAACTTCAAACACACTCGCGGTGAATAAAGGCTATGAGCCACAGAGCACGTGGTGAGCCTCGTGGAAACCGGCGCACGCGACACGATTTTCACACGAGTGAGTTACACGAATGAGTAGACGAGTTACGCGACAATGAATCTATAATTGAGATGAGTTTGAGTGAGTGAGAACATCTCTGAGTAAAACGCACAAGGTTAAAGATGAAGTTTGCTATAACAGTTAAAGCGTCCTTCTCTGAACACAATGTGAACAAGAATGGTTACAATAATGGATGAGCATTTCCGTTACGCGTCTTCTCGAACATGCTCGAGAGATGATCGACGTGGGGAAATCTGATTGGTTGAGTGTGGGATGTAGCGAGATGTCATTGGTGTGCGCGTGTTCCTAGACCAGTCGAAACAGAGTCAAGCGTTGCGCTGATTGGCTGAATGGCGCACACTCTGCGTTGATGATTGGTGCACGACCGTCGATCCCCATCGACGATTGGGGAATCGACCGTAGATCAGCGACTCTGCACTGAGTCCGTGAGGTGCTGCGCCAAGAGCGAGTGTGGTGGCTTTGGGAATTAATGCATTCCCAAACAGATGTACTTAAGGCATGAAATCGATTCAAATATTTTCCGTAATGAAAATAGTGTTTTTCTTTTACCAGTTTGGGTGTTCTCAATACCGCCTACCGGAGAACAATGATTTCGATGTAATGTTTGTTACAAGTGGGGTTACGAAATGTGCCGAACAACCGAAATAAATTTTATTTGTCCAAAATGTCCATCGGAACGTAAAAAATAAAATATTTTAAAAATCTATATTATTAAATTTCTATACTTTTGTAATAAAATTAAAATCAAAGATGGCTAAAAATACATTTATAGAGCAATAAATAATAAAGCCACATGTGGAAATGACTTTAAAAACTCATATATACATGAATTAATCAATATTACTTGAGTTGGCGATATTAGGTACACTTTTTTCAGGACCCGATTTTTGCATGTCTTAAGTTTTTTGAGTCCTAATGCAAAATTGGTAGATTTTACCGATTCTAACTTATGCTACATGAAAGATGAATAATTCCTCTTTACTTTGAAACGAACTGCATGCAAAAATAACAATTATTATTCAATTGACAGCGATTTAACTTTTGCCTGGCGATATTAGGTACAGTCACCCTATAACACCATAGGTGGAGCGAGCTGACTTGCTGCATTTCATGTTACTAACGTAAAATAGTTAGACACTCCTTTTCATCAAAAGTGATCATGTTATATGTCGGTTTTTGAGTCCTCAAGGTTAAAACTTTCATAGGCTTAGGATTTAATAAAAAGGGTGATTCGTCGCAATTGTAAATTTCTAGGAGATTTTATGTTTGTAGATAATTTTTAATTTGTCCAAATTAGTTCCGAATAGCACCTTCATACACCTCAGCTCTTCTGAGTGTTAAATTTTGTGCAAATTTTAAAGTCACCACTGGGTGTCAACTTAAAAAAGATTTATACCATCGTGTTGATGGTCTTTTATTAATAAACGGTGTCTGTCGTTTTAAATCCTTGACTAATTTCTGAACACTATTTAATAATAAATTGCGGTACACTGGAAAGCCAGTAGTATTCATATGGTGAATCCATTATTATTGAGTTCTCCTCGTCTGAACTTAGTACCGTCATTGGGCCAAATATTTTTATCACGTCAGTGTTAGTTTTGTACTTCAGTAGTAACGACGAAAAGGGCACATTATATATTTTGCTGGCAGCACGCACAGCGATTTTATTATTGTTTATGTCCTCTAGAGCTAGGTTTAGAGTTTCTTCGGTATACTTTCTATAAGTGTGCTTCTCTTCATTTTATGGTTGTCCAACACTTGTCTAAATAAAATAATCGGATGCTAATTAACAAAAAAGTACCAACTAAACTTATTTTTAGTACTATACCATCTAAATTTTTTTTTATAATTGTATAATGTCCTATTCTATTTTTTATTCAGGTGATAAAAAATTAGTTCCACAAGAAAAAAATGGAACTAAATAATGATCAATGACTTTTCAAGCAAAATTATAAATATAATACTAAAATTCTTGCGCTACATTGTAAAGTAAACTATTGTAAGCAAAATATATGAAAATAACCCTTACCTAATACCGCATCAACCAGCAACCTCTTACTTCGAACAGTAAGAGATGGCGTTCAATACACGCTTTCTTCAAGTCGGCTACCTTCCACATTTATTTACACGAAAACTAAAAATACTAACTGCTTTCATAGACAACACATATATTTTTGAATTATCAATTTTTATGTTAGTAATTATTTAAAACAATTATTTATTGACATAAACTTAAAAGAACATTTTATTTCATGAACTGATAAAAAATTAGTGCCTGATCAACAACTAAGGTCGAGTTCAGATTTATTGGCCGATGAGTTTCGTGCGGGGTATTCTCCCACCATACCGCTTGCCTGTTCTGGCGCTCCTTTTCTCTACGTTCTCTCCACGGTGTAAGAAGGAAAGGTGGTCCGACTCCATCCCCACTCTTGTGATCTAAAGTGTGTAGTTCCGCCAAAGCCCGCTATGTTCGCTAGTGAGACCGCGTACCCGTCGGTGAGAGTTGTTACTGTATGTGTGTAGAGCAAATCGGACTTCTATAAGGGCCGAATTGTTCCACCTTTCGATAA
Organism: Andrena marginata; assembly: GCA_963932335.1. Classification (NCBI taxonomy): domain Eukaryota; kingdom Metazoa; phylum Arthropoda; class Insecta; order Hymenoptera; family Andrenidae; genus Andrena; species Andrena marginata. Next base: position 12,079,838 of record OZ010660.1, read on the forward strand.
ATTACCTGATACCTTATCTGATAGTTAACCATTGCTAAATCATATGTTTAAGGTAAATGTCCTAGTACTTAAACAATCACTGGAATTTTAAATGATATCTTTAACTGTACTACTATTATAAAATTATAATAAATGTTTATATATGATGAAATAGATATTCTACGATAAACAAGATACGTCTACCACGCAGATATCACATTAAATTTTGTTTTGTTTAATATTGGGCGCATGCACATTGATTTGAGCGTAATTGTTACGTGGATAATTGCTGGTTCAGTAACACGCTCGATTTTAAAAACAATAACTTTTATTCGAATTGACCGTTACTTTGGTCGACAAGAGTCCAAGTACATTACGAATATATGTATAGCCGTTTCTAAGGCTGACAGGAGCCGAGAACCTTTGCCTTCGTTTTTTTGAGTTCTAACTCTTCCTCCTCCGCGCACCCTCTAACGAGACCTCGGTTTGCCCCACCACCAACGTCTGCTACGGAGGTCCGTTCAGGGTGGAAATATTCGTTACCAATCAGTGTCCTTAAGGTGACACGTTGGGCGTTTCCCTGAACTCCATCCACACTCCGCCCACCTTTCCGCATAAACAAAATGCAGTGGGGAGACACTGTACCGAGACCCCGAGACAGGTCCCAAGGTCCCGCGGACAGAACGACCCTCACGTGCGCGCCCTGTCCAGGGGGTTTATGACACGTCAATCGCTATTGAGCGCCAGGAAAAAATCCAAGAGTACCCGTCATAACAGGGATTTGGAGTTTTCCCCTGTTTATGATGCCAGATGCTTAACAGCCACAATAATCGCGCTAATGAAATTCTTAAACTAAAAAATAGCGAAGAGAGCACGTCCGCATCATAAACCCCGTGGCCTTTCGAATCCTTAAGGGGGTAGACACGTCACGTGACACGGATAGACACGGGTAATGCAGCGCGCTGTAATACCGACAATCTAACCTGAAACATGGGTTTTTGATTTTTCGTTTTTCGTCCTTATATGAGCAGATTTTGGGCTGGGCGAGATCTCATTCGAAAGAGGAAGATTCAATGCGGAGCGCTCTGCTCACCGTCTGAGTCACAAAACTCTTTTAGTGACCTAAAAATACTTAAGGAGGTAAACACCCCACGTGACACGGGTAATGCAGCGCGCTGCATACCGACACAATCTGGCCCAAAACATGGGTTTGGGAAATTACGTTGTTTGTCCTTATGTGAGCAAATTTTGGGCTGGGCGAGGTCTCATTCGAAAGAGGAAGGTTCAATGCAGCCCGCTCTGGTCATAGTTTGAGTCATAAAACTCTTTTAGTGACCTACGAATACTTGGAATCTGCGAGTGTATTTTGTCAATTTTTTCTCTACTTTGGACACTCATATTATCAGATATCAACACAATCTCGTTGAGCCATGACCAGAGCGGGCTGCATTGAACCTTCCTCTTTCGAATGAGACCTCGCCCAGCCCAAAATTTGCTCATATAAGGACAAACAACGTAATTTTCCAAACCCATGTTTTGGGCCAGATTGTGTCGGTATACAGCGCGCTGCATTACCCGTGTCTACCCCCTTAACACACATAATAAAGACACATTTTTAAATTTATAAAATTTATTATATGAATAAAAGTATTTATTAATTACAATATAATTTTGCCTGCTTTCGCTTCTTTTTGCATATATCTATTTCATTTCGATTTTTTATTTTGGCAAATTGCCGTATTCGCACAGTAATATAGTAATGTACGCAATAAGTGATGACATCCTCCTTATGCTCTTCACAAGGGAAAGATAATTTTATTTTATCCCTCGCCATATCTGATATTATTAAATAATAAATATCCGCAGAATCCAGATGTTTTTGGAAGTATGATTCAATTTGATTGAATATTCTGGCTAAATGTAAATTTGGGTGTATCAGCCCTCCTCGGGACTTCACATTTACTAATTCTGATTCCCTGCACCCTGCTATTATATTTTCGTAGCGGGAAATGAAGGCATCCCTGCACGTATCGCATTCTGTCCTTTTCAATAACTGCCTACACACGTACCCACTTATATAATAAATTATGCAGGACTGCACTTCGCTCATGCCGAAGTCACCTGCAATAACATCATCACATTCCCAGTGGGAATGCTCAATCAAATGGTCCAATTTCTGTTTTAAATTGTTTATGTGTTGTTGCTTGTAAGACTGTTTTTTTCCAAGAAAATGTGTTTAAAATCCAGTAGTGTAATGCGGTGTAAATTCTGATCATCGGGTAAATTCTCTATAGAACAATTGCCAAATTTTGGTGGTTTTAATATTGTGTACAGAGATAGTAGGTGATACAACTGTTTAAATGTGGCAAATGTTGGATGATCGTTTTGACCCCCAGCTTGGCGAATTATTCCAAAGAACCTCTAAAATCATAAAAATTGTTTACTACAAATATAAGAAATTAATGATATTGACAGTCTCCTCGAAAAGTAAGGCAAGCATATGCGAATAAACATGTCTCATGAACAGACTACTACGTATGTTTATGCAAATTCACATTTTCATACACAAATGAAAAAAAAATCTTTCTGCATATCACGCGTATTTTGTACTTTTTTGTATATCCAAAATTCCTAAAAAGGCATAAACATCCGCAGTCTACTGGTGAATATGGCTGTAAAGTGTACAAGTGTATTGAGTGAATGTATCAGTAAAGCCAATCACCACTGAACTGTCGTTTTCACATAAATGCAATAGAATAAAAAATCATATTGTAAATTTCAACAGCTGCCGGTATGTAAAACTCTATTTCTAAACCGGTCACTTACTAATAAATTCATCCTTATTAATCTACAATATTATCACTATCTTTGTACCTCTAGACAATCCTGATTCATTTTATTGCTTAATATGTATTTAAAATTACAATTATTTAATAATTCATTGCATAAATGTAACGTAGAATGCAAGGATACTCTTAATCCCTGCGCTGTTGAAGAAGATAAAAATTCTTCCTTGATAGTTGTTACCCTTTCCCAATCATCCAACCACTTTATTCCTTCATTTATTACCTGAAAAAAAGAAAAATCGCAGCATTATAAAGGGTATTATAAATGTTGGATACATTAATAACTATCGACATTTAATAACAAATATTAAAATTTGAAATGTAATTAAAAACCATGCTGATAAAATGTACATATTTTATTTTTTTAATGTAAAAATAAAAACAAGTTAGTTTAATTACAGATAAATACTATTTGGAAAATTATATTCTTACCTCTAAATCTTCGCTGCCAAGCCGAATAGCCTCTGATGGGTATGATCTATTTAAGGCATCGAACAATCGATTAATGTGCTGTGTGAATAGTTTGGTTGCTTCGTACCCCACAAAAGATTGTGTGCGTGGCTGCTCACGTTTCTCGACTTGAGCATAATATTCCAATCCCTCGGCCACCGAATTGCTGAAGATCTGAGAGTAAAAGAAAATAAATTAATAGAAAGATATCATTAATATTACACAAATCATATAGTTTTTAATATGTTTTCAATAGAAAACAAATAAACTTGAAATGTGTTTCAAATGAATAGGACAAAGAATAACATTCGTGAATAACTTGCGATAGTAAAAGAAGCAACATACTTGAGTGGCCAAAGACACACGCATTTTCATTGTCTGTGTAGGGTAAATGTGACAACTTGTTAATCTGGGGCATACTCTTAAATTACTTTTGCAATCCCTATCGAATAAATGTTCATAGTACAACCATTGCACCGTGCCGTAATGTGTCTGTATAAAATTGTAAGCCATGCAAAATTTAATACTTAGTATATTATGTTCTAATTTATTAAATACTGGTAAATGATCATATGAAATTAACCTTAAGATATTTCTTTTGTTGCAATCTATTTCGGATGCATTTGATTAAATGTGGCACGTCGGAAAATACGTATATTTGACGTTTTTCGTCAAAAGGATTTTCAAAAGAAAATTTACATTTACCAAATTCCCCACAAATACCAAACTGTTTCCATAAACATCTATTTCTGGATGCCCCGTCAGAAACAATTCCCCCGCACTCTACCTCCACACTTTTCTACTGCTAATATGGCTTGCAGTAATAAAGAAGCCAGAATAGTAGATGGCGTGCTGCCTTTGGAGCCAAACATTGCTACCGGTTGGTGGAAATTGTAGCTTAAAGAGGAATACATGAAAACTAGTGCGTGATCTGCTTGATCGTTCATATTGCTAGTTTTCGTACTATCTGCAAAATCTGTCAAACCAGCAAAAGTCATAGTTTTGACATCGAGTTCGACGCTTTTACGAACTAGTATCTCGTCAAATGACAGGATACCTTCTTTGGCCATTTCTGGATAAGCCTGCAGCTTTTTCCCCAATAGTACGAAAAAATTTTCGTCAAAACCACAACCAACATTTGATGCATGTAAGTATTTAAGGATTGTGGATTTTGTGGGCAAAGGCAGCACCCCATTATTACGCAACATATTATATGTTGCTGAGCTTCTTATATACAACAGGAGACAAAGCAATAACCACTCATGACTATAACGCCGACCTTTTGCATCTGATGCTTTTCCAACAGCCAAGCATTCTCTAAGCAATGTAATCTATAAAGTAACATGCAAAAAGTAAAATAAAAAGAACACAAGAACCAAGAAGAAATATGATATATTAAATTTTACCTGATTTTCTGGAAGCTTTGAGGATAAATTTTTAATTTCTATGTCTATAGTGTTTTGCTTTACTTCAAGGAGGCGTTCATGCACTTTGGCCAGCTCTTCTGTTAAATCACTGCATTTTTTCCGTTTTCTGTTTAACTGTTGTTGCATTATCCTCTTCTTGGCCGAAAGTATTTTCACTTTATTTTTCGTCCTTGGTGACAATGGTATTCGAACTCTTCTTGTTCTGTTCTGTCTCCTCTGATTGTCCTCATTTCTTGGTAAAGTTCTATGCAACGTTAAACAGTACTTGCATACAGTTCCTGCTTGTACAATAATAGGGCATTTGTGATGTCTCCACCTCGTCTGACCTTTCGCTGCACACTCTGGCCGACTATTTTTAAAATATCTTATGGATGGTCCCCCCTCACAAACTTGTATTTTGTCCATTTCTGTGAGTAAATTTTCTAATTCCTCAATACATTCTACGTTTTTTCTCACATTTTCAATCTGAATGTATTTTCCCAGGAAGCAGAATTGTATTTCCAGATGACTATTAAAAATTATCTAAAAATTCAATTTCAAGTAGGATCTTTTTAATTAGATACATGTATATATTAAACTAATTACTAATTAAGAACTTAATTAAAGTTATAAATATTATTATTATTTGTTGAGGAGAGAAACTATAAAACGATAAACCATCAAGGCTTGAGCCATCTGTTAAGCCGGAATTAAGGTTTCCAGGGATTAAGGGTTCCACTCGGGTCGCCTACAGCGACTTCTTTAGACGGTCGCCAAAACATCATAAACCTATAAACTAAGTACCGATGGTCCGACATTTGGAAAGTTCCCTCTCTTACGCCTCACAACCACCCTCAAGTTTGACACGCCTCCGCCAATAGACAGTTTTCTTTACCACTTCTCTGTTATATCTCTACCAATAGTTCCACTTCATTAGCTTTGTAACCTTCAGACTCCACCCCTGCGAGGAATCATGGAGTCCTAGTTCGCGAGCGAATGTGCCGTCGAGGCAGAAGAAAATTTAAAACGCACGAAGATCCATCGAGCTCTGCTTGCGAGCAGACGACTGTTAGTAAGACTTCTACATCGTCGATAATATTTTGTTGTTGAGTTTATAATTTCAAATATAGACTAAGTACTGTGTTTTTAAATGGTGTGCGGTGTTTTTTCTCAATCACCCTCATTGCTTGCTTCTCATTTTGGAACATCAGTTTCAAATTCTTGGGCTCTTGCACAATATCATAGTGCAGGAGAAGTGGTCAGAGAATCGTGAAGACTTACAACCTTCGACCAAAGCGACGCTCTGCCACAACATAAATTTGGTCCTTCGAGCCAGAGATACAAGCGCTAGGAGAGCCTTGATCCATTTCATCAAACGTTTGGGGATTCATCGGTCAGGGTGAGAAGGAAGTCCACCCTGAGCCATCATCAGGATCCAGCAGAATCGGAATCTAACCACATTGGGAGTGCAACAAGACAACGCTTGTCAACCATCTGCAGCTGATCAGGAGCGGTGTGGGTCATCAGGAACAGTGCGAGGGCAATCGCACAGGTACGTCGACTCAGCGACGAGGACCATATCGAGAGCCTGCAGCCAGCCGTCGCTAGCAGCCTTCCAGCAGCAGCGCCGGCATCGAGTGTCATTTCATCAGGCCACAGTTATCGACAATGTAAGTCTGCACTCGGTTTTTGTTTTTGAGTCACCAATTGAAATCAGTGCGAGTCATTTGGCGTACGGTTAGGTTCGTGATCACTTGTTTCGATAAAAGCACACTATGGCGCCAACGCTAGAAGAACGCGTCAAGAGTTTGAAAATGAAACGTGAAGCGTTCAAATTAGAAATTGATCAGTTCAAAGTCGCATTGAATGCACACAAGTCTGGATCCTCAATTAGTGAGGTCAAGATACGATTCGACGAAATGGAGGCTGAATACGCAGCCTTTTGTAAATCTCAAGGCGAGTTAGATACAGCTGACGACAATGGTGAGTTTCTATTGGAGAGAATCACATTGAAATCTCTGTACGCGACTTATAAAGCACGTGCCATCGACATTTTGAACAGTGCTAGTAATGCCGCGAGATCAGGAGGTGTATCGGGTTTTGAGACGCTCAATGTTCGAGACTCACCGATATCACTAGTAGACATGGTAGATAGTGACGTTCGCTTACCGAAACTCGATCTGCCTACATTTTCGGGAGCACACGAAGACTGGCCAGGGTTTGTCGATCAGTTTAAGTCATCGGTGCACGACAAGGGACGTATCGATGATTGTAAAAAGTTAATGTATTTGCGGTCGTGTTTAAAGGACGAAGCAGCAAAGGACATTAAATCGTTAGGAAATTCCGCTGATAATTAGAAAGTCGCGTGGAACATATTGGAGAAACGTTATAACCAGCCCGCTATAATAGTTGCCAATCATTTGCAATCGTTGTTTGATGTACCGTCGTTGACAAAGTCAAACCACCATGAATTTAGAACCTTTATAAGTAAGACCGAGGTGCATTATCGGTCCTTGCAAGTGCTCAAGCAGCCAACGGCAGATACTATTCTGATCCATTTGTTACTGTCTAAATTGGATACGGAGACGGTTGTAAAGTGGAAAGAATCCAAGCGTGAGAATCCGTTTCCAAGTATGGACAAGTTTTTTGAGTTTTTGCACGATCGTTGCAACGTTAGTGAACCGCTAAAAAAAGCCGAAGCAGTAGGAGTCGCGTCTACCTCACAATCGGTTAACAATCGCGCGCGACAGGGTCCTCAGGTTCGCAATAAACCTCCAGGTAGAGAGTTGCGTTCGAATACTAATGTACTCGTCTCACAACCGATAAAATGCAACTTTTGTACAGGTTCTCATTTGTCACACAATTGTGACAAATTTGTGAATCTATCAGTAGCCGAACGGTTTAAATTGGCAAAGGAAAAACGTCTATGTTTCAATTGTTTGCGTGTTAGTCATTCGGCAATTGACTGTCAGGCAGGTACATGCCGACAGTGCCATAAAAAACATCATACCTTGCTTCATTTCGAGTCTAGCCAACCACCACAGCCAGTTCAGGTAAACAACACCTATTCCGTCGGCATTAACCCATCTCAGATTATGTTCGGGACTGCGGTCATCGACATCATTGATGCATTCGGGAAAGCTAACCCATGCCGAGTTTTATTGGATTCATGTGCAGCATCACATTTCTTATCTGAGAGAATGTGTAAATTGCTTATGTTAAATACTCAACCGAGTTCCGTGCAGCTTCGTGGCACAAATGCAATGTCGTCCGTGGTTAATAAAGTAGCATGCGCGGAGATAAAGTCACGGTATTCTAAGTTTGCTACGACTGTAACATTTCTTGTAGTGAAAGAAGTGTCCCAACCGTTACCGCAAGAAAACATTGATCGGAATGTCTTACACATTCCATCCGGGATTCAGCTTGCGGATCCAAATTTTCATATTCCGGGAGAAATAGATGCGCTCATAGGAGGGCAGCATTTTTGGGATTTGTTGTGCGTTGGACGTAAAACGTTAGCAAATCAAATTACTAGGTTGCAGAAAACTCAGTTAGGCTGGGTTGTAGTAGGACAATTGCCGACTAGTCAGCCTGCTGCGGTTACTTGTTGCAATTTAACCCTTGACACACTCCAAGCGGACGTGCATAAATTTTGGTCGATAGAAGAGTGTCCGTCTGTAAAATTGTTCTCTCCGGAAGAGCATGCGTGCGAGGAACACTATCAGTTAAATACGACTCGAGATTCCATAAGTGGGAGATATAATGTTAGCCTTCCATTCAATAGTAAACAGGACAATCTTGGGGAATCATATTCACTGGCAATGAAACGTTTTCTTTCATTGGAGCGATCATTGAGCAGAAACCTGAGTACGAAAACTCAGTATGTTGAATTTCTTAGGGAGTATGAACATCTCGGTCACATGACAGAGATTGTAGAAGAGAACACCTCCGGGTATTATTTACCTCATCATCCCGTCGTGAAAGTCGATAGCGTTACTACAAAAGTTCGAGTTGTATTCGATGCATCCGCGCGATCATCATCCGGTTTGTCTTTGAACGACACGCTCATGGTAGGGCCTACGATTCAGGACGATTTAGTGAGCCTGATCACGCGTTTTCGTTTTCACAAGTATGTTCTGACAGCAGACATAGCCAAAATGTACAGGCAAGTAAGTTTAAATGATAATGATAGAAAATATCATAAAATATTGTGGCGCGAGAATTCAAACGCTCCAATTAAAACTTATCAGCTAAACACGGTTACATACGGAACCGCGTCAGCTTCGTATCTCGCGATTAGAACCTTGCATCAGCTTGCACAAGATGAAATTTCGGAGCATCCGCGTGCCGCGGACATCCTTGTTAAGGATTTTTATGTGGACGACGTCCTGACTGGAGCATCTTCGATACAGGACGCGATCGCGATACGAGACGATCTTATTGCTGTGACCGCGAAAGGGGGGTTTCAGCTTAGGCAGTGGGTGTCGAACGACCCACGGTTGATAGAGAGTCTTGAATCAATAAATCCTACTGAGCACATGGTTCTAAATGAACTTGATGGAAAAAAACGTTGGGTTTATATTGGAGGTCCCGGCAGGACACTTTAGGCTATACCATAAAACAATTAAAACCGTTAGCTAGGGTAACAAAAAGAACTATTCTGTCTCGCATTGCACAGCTGTTTGACCCACTTGGGTTATTGGGCCCGGTCATTGTGCAAGGGAAACTCCTTATACAGGCGTTGTGGAAATCCCGACTTGACTGGGATGACTTGCTACCATCAGATATTCATACTTCATGGGTTACCTTTCAATCGCAGTTACATTTAATTACGAAAATCACAGTTCCTCGATGGGTTCTGGTCGAGAGCCACGAGAAAATACAGGTGCATGGGTTTTGTGATGCGAGTGAGCGCGCATACGGCGCCTGCATCTACATTCGGACGTCGGATAATGGTCAAACTTACGCGGTTAGATTATTATGTTCGAAATCTAAAGTCGCACCCTTGAAGACGCAGTCATTACCGCGATTGGAGTTGTGTGCTGCTGTATTATTAGTTAGATTATACAATCTTATGAGAAAGGCAGTTAGTACGATTCCATTTGATAAAATAGTTTTTTGGTCAGATTCAATGATTACATTGCATTGGATCAATGCACCACCACACACACTAAAACAATTTGTTGCTAATCGGGTAACGGAAATACAACGTCATAGCAACGGAATTCAGTGGTCACATGTACCGTCCGAGCACAATGCTGCAGATTTGTTGTCACGAGGAGCTAATGCCGCTAGATTTCTTGAATCGAGCACAAGGTTTCATGGTCCTCATTGGTTGGCTGAGCCTGAGGGTAATTGGCCTCGCCATGAGATGCAGGCAATGGATATTCCAGAGCAGCGGAAAATCGTAGTTTTGCAAACAATGGCTCAGTCGGATTGTCAAATTTTAACTCAGTTTTCGTCGTTTAGCGTTTTAAATCGTATAGTGGCTTATTGCGTCAGATTTTTTGTTAACGCACATCAGAAGTTAAAACAAACGGGGCCACTGACTGTGGATGAATTGCAGCAGGCCCATGGTCGGGTAATGCGGATGTGGCAACAATCTGTGTTTTCGAACGAAATAAGCGAGTTATCTACTGGTACAGGTGCTCGCGGTAGTAAGTTATCGGGATTGTGTCCATTCATGGATAAAGACGGACTCTTGAGAGTGGGGGGTAGACTCCAACAATCACAGTTACCGTTTTACAAAAAGCATCCGTTAATAATACCTCAACGGCATCATTGCACGGAATTAGTTATTCGGGAAGCACATATAAGACACGGTCACAGCGGAGCACAGGGTACTCTTAACGCGGTGCGTCAAACGTATTGGCCTATTAACGGGTTGGTCGCGGTCAAGGCTGTCCTTCGGAAGTGTACTACTTGTCGTAAGCTGCAACTCATAACACCTCAATATCCAATGGGACAACTTCCCAAAAATAGAGTCACTTGCAATCGACCGTTTTTAACAACCGGTGTGGATTATTGCGGTCCATTCTTCATTAAGGAGAAAAAACATCGGAATACCAAGCGTATAAAAGTTTATGTGGCAGTATTCGTGTGCTTCAGCACTAGGGAGGTGCATATTGAACTTGTGAGCGATTTAACTACCGATGCATTTCTTGCCTCATTAAAACGTTTCATTGCTAGGCGAGGTAAATGTATTGACATTTACAGCGACAATGCCACTAATTTTGTAGGGGCTGATCGCGAATTAAAAAAGATACACCAGGAAATTTCAGCTGAAAATTCTGATAATAAGATTTACAATTATTTGTTGAACCAGAAAGTACGATGGCATTTTATACCACCACGTGCTCCCCACTTTGGAGGATTGTGGGAGGCCGCCGTAAAATCTTTAAAGCATCATCTTGTGCGAATTTTCGGCAATACATTGCTCACGTATGAAGAATTTACTACATGTTTGGTAGAAGTAGAGGCAATATTAAATTCGAGACCTTTGACTCCGTTGTCATCAGATCCAAATGACTTAATGCCGCTGACTCCAGGGCATTTTCTTATTGGTGACTCACTAACGAGCACGCCTGAGTGCGACTTAACGTATGTCAAGACAGGTCGTCTTTCGTCCTGGCAACACCTTCAGCAGCTTCGCCAGCATTTTTGGGCTCGTTGGTACAAGGAGTACCTGAACGAGTTGACGGTCAGAAGGAAGTGGCACGACAACAATACAACCAAGGTCACTATAGGAATGCTGGTTGTCTTGAAGGAGGACAACGCACCACCTTTATGTTGGCCTATGGGACGCATCACTGCTATTCATCCCGGTGATGACGGTGTCGTTCGAGTGGTGACTGTTAAGACGACAGGTGGCGAATATAAGCGCAGTGTAAAGAAATTAGCTCCACTGTTTGTCGATGAAACATAATTGACTATTTTTAATTTGGTATTTGTTTGTGGGTTCGAGTATATTACATATAAGTTGTGTGAATACTTTATACTAATCTATATTAGTTTAGGATTGTATGTTTTTTTTTGTTTATATATTTTGACTTGGTGATTTATTTTATGTTCATTATTTGGTGGTAAGGTGCATTCGTGCATACCATAAGTCTTGTACTGTATCGCATTCTACTGCGTCGCAATTGTGTGTTTACAGTTATAGTTTTTTGTTATATATAAGACACAAGTACTCATAGGTAAATAACAGTATGCACTTACAGTTTGCATTGTTATTGAACGTGTCCGTTCAAGAGGTGGCGGCATGTTGAGGAGAGAAACTATAAAACGATAAACCATCAAGGCTTGAGCCATCTGTTAAGCCGGAATTAAGGTTTCCAGGGATTAAGGGTTCCACTCGGGTCGCCTACAGCGACTTCTTTAGACGGTCGCCAAAACATCATGAACCTATAAACTAAGTACCGATGGTCCGACATTTGGAAAGTTCCCTCTCTTACGCCTCACAACCACCCTCGAGTTTGACACGCCTCCGCCAATAGACAGTTTTCTTTACCACTTCTCTGTTATATCTCTACCAATAGTTCCACTTCATTAGCTTTGTAACCTTAAGACTCCACCCCTGCGAGGAATCATGGAGTCCTAGTTCGCGAGCGAATGTGCCGTCGAGGCAGAAGAAAATTTAAAACGCACGAAGATCCATCGAGCTCTGCTTGCGAGCAGACGACTGTTAGTAAGACTTCCACATCGTCGATAATATTTTGTTGTTGAGTTTATAATTTCAAATATAGACTAAGTACTGTGTTTTTAAATGGTGTGCGGTGTTTTTCTCAATCACCCTCATTGCTTGCTTCTCATTTTGGAACATCAGTTTCAAATTCTTGGGCTCTTGCACAATATCATAGTGCAGGAGAAGTGGTCAGAGAATCGTGAAGACTTACAACCTTCGACCAAAGCGACGCTCTGCCACAACATTATTATTATTCTGATTATGCTGGAATACCTGTTTTGTATATATCGGTAAGATATTTTCATTTTCAACTGGATCTGCCTCCAATTCAATTTGCGAAAAAATAACCAATTCTTTGTTAGAAGATAAATGGAGTCCCCATTCACACCTGGGTAACTTAATCGTAGCTTTTTTTGTTGCAATTTTATGATACAAATTATTTGCAATGGAACGTACACCCATAACTCCTTCAAACTTAATATTGTTTAATTGCAGTAAATTACTTCTGTTGTCAACTTCTTCAGTGTGCATATTTTGAATGCTTTCTTCTTCAGTAGCATATAGTTCTTCATTCTTTATTGTGTTTTCTACAGATGAATGAAGCTTCATTATCTTCCTAGCAGGTTCACAGATGTTCATTGCCAATGGATTGTGACAGAAAGGCACAGCTTCTCGTACCAACTTTTTGGTTTTGAACTGGTACTAAAATGTTATAAAAATTGAAAACATAAGCACAAATTTTAAATATTTGTATGAGTCCAATGGCATCTAAAATGTTAATAATGCACAAATACTTACATTATACAAAATATTGTCAGCAGCATCCTTCACAGTGTTCGAAGTTTTTATGTATTGTTGATCAAAATGTTTCTCACAAACAAATGATTTGTCGGTTATTTGGCAGCCTAAAAGCTTTGACCATTGTTCTAATTGTTCAAAAGTTTTTGGACCTTTAAAAAACGAAACTTTCTGAGGTCCTGTTTGTTTGCTGGAGCAATTAGTGACACTACACTGTCTCCCCATTTTTTTATACAATAAACACACAACCACGATGTAAGAAACCGACACGAAATATTAATATGCACTGAAACGCGCTGAAATTACACGGATTCTTCTCCGTACGACGCTACGAGCATAATAGAAATGGCGGGAGTAACACCTCTCACCGACGGGTACGCGGTCTCACTAGCGAACATAGCGGGCTTTGGCGGAACTACACCCTGTAGATCAAAGGAATTCAGTAGTGGGGGTAGCGGAGTCGAACCACCTTTCCTTCTTATACCGTGGTTCTCTCTCTCGGGCTACGCCTGGTTGTCGCGCGGTGGGGATTGGTGTCCGTGAGGTACGTACTATTGCCGGGCCGAAAGAAGATCCCTAGCAGGCGGTCTCGGGCGATGCAGTCCGCTTAGGAGGTGGAAACTCCAGCAAAACTTTTGGTTTAGTATTTGCACGCCCGCTAAGCTATGAAAGATTTTGTTTGAACTAAAATTCAATATGGCGGTTCATGCCGGAAAAATTAAATATACTCAGAATCTGCGTACTGTAATATGTAGAATAAGAAATACATTTGTTAACACGTTAAAAAGATTTGGATATGAAATTGAGGTGTTAGAGAAAAATATTTAATTAAATTTGCAGTATTTGAATTTAATTATATATTTCACTTTCATCTGCAGTTTCTTATTTAAACCTTCTCCATCTTTTCAGTTATTATTTGCATAATTGGACATTATTTTACCAACAATAATTGATAATGCCAACAAATGTATCCCTTATCCTACATTTTGTATAAGGTACTTAATTGTAAAAAATACAAGTAGAGGTAAGGATTAGCGAGTGGCTTAGATTTTTCTTTGAAAAATGTTCTTTATATATTCAGTTTAACAGTTTGCTTAAATGCTATAGTGCTAAATAATTAGATTAATTACTTATATTACATTGTTCATTTATGTACATACATATTCCTTTTAACGCGACCTCCATATGCATGGTGTTCCTCTACCGATGGTCAATATTTTGGGCATGTATATATTGCATGTATATATTGGTCCAACTCAGCAAAACTGTGAAATACATAAACGCATTTAATGGATTTTTGAATGTACAAATCTCCTGTATCTTCTCATCTTCGACGACATCAATATTCCATACAATTCTCCCATCTCTTGTATTAGCAGGGGATACAGCAGATGATCTAGAATTCAACCTTAATTGCGGTACAGCATCGTCTTGTAATATTTTGCGAAAGCGTGTAATTTTGTAGGCACTTACGGGAAAGTGTAGTGGAGAAACTCTGTAGTTGTGCAATTCATCAGATGTAAGACCATCCAGATTCGCATTATTAATTGCCTGCAACCATTGTTCACTCCTTATCACGTTCTTAGGGAAGCTGTGTCTCTTCATACTACTGTTCAAAGTACAATTTGGCACTACGCATCGCCAATGTAGGTACTGTTAGTCCTCTCCGTCCTCTCCTTGCAGCTAAAAAAAAATTCATTTTTGTGTCTTTTAATAGCGTTTAACGGGTGCATTTCAAAAATAAAAGTTTTAAGTTTAGGAAATCATTTTTAATAATTTTTACAGTAAATTAAAAGTTTTTGATAATAGAGTTTATAACCTAAAAATACAAAAACATCACGAATATTCAAATAAATAAGTGTCTTAAATGTAACTCAAACCGTACATAAAACTTTCTGAAGGTCGAGTTTCCTAGCCGCGATCCGGCGGCGGCGGCAAGCGGCCGCGGCCGGTGGCCCGTGTTGGCGGCCAGACTCCGGCCGCGTAACGTTCAGGGTCCCACTTTGGTTCAAGCGCACTTGAAAGGGTCTACGGTCAAGGATTCATACCTGCTTCAGAAGTAAAATAATTTTTTATTCTTTCTCGTTTCGATATGGAAGTGACACCAATGGATTCCTTGTGTTTTTCCGATCAAAATCATATGAAATTTCATGTAAATCGGACTATTATTAACGAAGACAACTTGAAATGGTATAAATTAGTTTTTCATGCAATTTCCTTCCTTTTTTCCGAATTACGTCGTTCGTGGTGTCAGTTTCATGGGCGAAACATAAGGAATTCATTGACGTCGTTTTCACAAAGATCTGATGGGAAATGCGGAAATCCTGGACATTTCTGACTTTTTAATGATATTCGAACCCTTTCGAGGGTCGAAAGCCATAAAATTTGGTGAGTCTCGCAGTGCGAAAGGTTATCCACGTCACGGAGTTCCATGCGGCATCTAAAGAGATGTGTCAAAGGAGAGGTGCCGGTGGAGAATCACCCCGACTGTAGTATTAGAGTAAAATACAACCTGATATAACATTCAACTAAATAAATTCCATACCAAGAAGGCTCGAAGCTATTATAAAATCAAAAGACAATCCCACAAATTCTTAAAACATTAAATATTTATTTTATTTCTGCTTATTTTATGCTTTTATTCATATTTTTGTAAATGTTAAGGGGAATCAGAATTTGTTTATACAAGATCTATTCTACAAACATTTAAGAATATTTATTAATCATCTTTTTCTGTTAAAATGTAGTACTGACATGGATATACAAAGTTTTACTTTAAATTGGTCGCTGCACGAATACTTTTTACATTGACTGTATATAAGTACCGAGGCCTCCAACGAGTTTGGTAAACGACAAACAACGGTGGTCGTTTAGTCGAACCCTATTCCGTCGTGCTAGGGACATAAGTCAGCCTGTTCAGTTTTTATTTACCACTTAAATTAGTATTATTATTAGTAATATCCACCAAGTCCACCACCAAAACGCCTCGCGGAAACCTACGCGCGCGCGAACAGATAAAATGGCAACAGCACCTCACGGACGCATTCCACTAAAACCGTGCACCGGCCTAGCGAAGAGCTGCCAGCGGCCGCTGGACAGCAGTGACACCTGAACTTCGAAAATTTTAGGATGGTCTCCTTCAAATTAACGTCGCAAAGAGCTAAGTATTGGGAATTTCCCGGCCCAGGTAATCGAGCCGCGCGCTCCGCTTTTATGATAGGTTTACCACTCGCACCCCAGATTACTGTAATGAGGTTTGAAAATAATGTCGACTGATCTTGTACCCGTCGACAGGGTTGACCGCGGCGCTATACCCTTGTACGCAGAGATTTTTCTGGAGTATAAGCGTGAGTAGCTGAAAGGTTAAAACATTCAGACACAAAAATTCTAGAAAAAAATTCAAACACCGCTACAATCAAAGACACGTCCGATTAGTAACCCGTTACGTCCGATCTGTACATGCACTGCATTAAGGATAAAATTATAAAAATGAAAACAAGAATAATAGATTCTGAAGGTAACAGTTGGGAGCGTTGCGAAAATTCATTTACCTATCGTTTATGGTCGGCAATTCCGTATTTTCGAAGACGGCTTCGCAACATCTGGTTGCCAGATTTCCATAAGGCAATCAAGAACGTACCTTCGCCGTCTTTAAGATTTTAGAGATTATTCGCTGTGAACAAAAGCACAACGTTTCATTACCCCGCAGGTGTCCGCGGGAACAGTAAACAGCTGGATATTTCCTAACGTATTGGGGATAAAACAAATTGATTATAGGGACATTCCACGCGAAATCGGACACTTATCGGAGTAACATTTTGGATGTTTACTGGAAAAAAACCTACTCGAATAGGAAGCACATATTTTTCATATTTATCGTTCCCAAAAAATTTATATCGTCAAAATTAAAAAGACTCGATTCAAAATTTTCAACCAGAAAAAACATACAAGCTTTGACATGTGTTTACACACAGATCAGACATAGCCCCCACGATATTTTTCCCTTTTTTTAGGAGCTCATATTATTAGTTTACAAGAAATATATAAAAAAAACATAATCCCATTGTCACGTCCCGAGTGAGGTCTCTAGGAACGATGACATGGAAAAGGGAAAAGTCTGGCGTGAATCTGAAATCCAGCACTCTGAGGTATTTGGGAGGAAATCAGGCGCGAATATTAAATCCGTCACTCTGGGGATTTTGAAGGAACTCAGGCGCGAATCTTGAATCCAGCACTCTAAGCGTTTTGGGGAGGAAATTAGGCGCGAATATTAAATCCGTCACTCTGGGGATTTGGAAGGAACTCAGGTGCGAATCTTGAATCCAGCACGCTGAGGGTTTTGAGGGACTCAGGCGCGAATATTAAATCCGTCACGTTGAGGGTTTTGAGGGACTCAGGCGCGAATATTAAATCCGTCACACTGAGGGTTTGGAAGGAACTCAGGCGCGAATCTTGAATCCAGCACGCTGAGGGTTTTGAGGGACTCAGGCGCGAATATTAAATCCGTCACACTGAGGGTTTGGAAGGAACTCAGGCGCGAATCTTGAATCCAGCACGCTGATGGTTTTGAGGGACTCGGGCGCGAATATTAAATCCGTCACGCTAAGTATTTCTGGAGGCGATCAGGCGCGAATCTTAAATCCGTCACTCTAATCGACCTGGGAAGGTAAATGTACACTTAAAGAGCACCCGTTATAGTACTTCATATTTGTTTTGGTCTCGGTAATAGGATTTTACCGTTGCAGTTGTATAAGAGACCACGTTTAGTATTTTCGTGGATTTCACGGCTCATGCAATAATATGTTTGTAAACACTAGAACCGTTTTCGCGTTCACGAGCGCGAATCAGCTGTTGCGGCAGCTTGGTTTCGTTCGGACTTGTTATAACCAAGGATGCACACAATAATTCGAAACGTGATTGAAAACAAATAGGTTTATTAACTTGGCTGAAGCGTTATAGCGTTTAGTAATAATAATGCGTGGGACTTTTAGCATTAGCACATGATATTTATATAAACGGTAATTAATCGAAATATGAGAATATGAACATGAAACACATGAAATTAAGTAGAATGATTTAAGTAATAAGCGTTGTTAATACAAAATAATAAATGGTAAGCAATAGGCGTTGATATAGAAAGCAATATGAATGATAATACAAATAATATAAATGAAAGCAGTAAGCTTTAGAGTGCGATAAGCACGATAAGATAATTAATATGAAATACAAAAGCTTAAGAATAATAAGGCAAAGTACATATACACACTAAGCGTTGATAATACTAAATAATATGAAAAGCAATAATAATACAAAAGATATGAAAAGCAATAACAATACAAAGATACGATGAACGTGATATGCAATGTTATGTTAATTGTAATATCTTACGGTGCTAGGTGAGTGGTGATTGTTGCTCACTGATTTGAATATCACTGGTTAACTATAATAGTCTTTACGCGACACTGAAACGAGATAATCACTAATGACTAATGACCAATGAATAATGACTAATGACCAATGAATAATGACTACTGACCAATGAATAATGACTCTCCGGCCTCTCAGGACCTCGTATTTATGTATTTTTACAGGAGTGATGCGGGCGTACGCGCGGTAGAGACCTTGACACAGTTTCAAAATAAGACGTAGTAGGACTTCCGGGGTTTTTACAAACGGTATGGTTATTAATAGACATATTTATGTCACGTACGCCGAATATGCGTCGCAATTAGGTTTCTGGGGTTCTTATGACTGCGAAAGGAGATACTCAACTTGTCGAATGAATTTTGGGTATTTTATAGGAAAAGGGTTAGAGTGGCTTGGACTCTGTGAGTCGTAAAGAGGGGATTGAGACGTGGTCTCGATTTAAGAGGGTTTTGTAACGAGGGGTTTGTTTGAATTCGTTTTGGGGAAAGGATTCGTGCCTCATAGGGCGAATAGGGGACGGAGTTTTGTAACGATCATCTCGTGATGGGGACCACTAAGGTACATCATCGAGGTGGAGTTTTGTAACGATCATCTTGTGTTGGTGACCGCTAAGGTACAACATCAAGGTGATCAGCGATTGGGGAGATGGGGTAAGAGTTGAGTTTGAGATTTTGTTTTGTGGAGTGATTTTTAGATAGATTTTGGAATAGGGCCGCGCGAAAAAATGGTGGGACATCACACCATAACTTTCGAATTCTGCCTTGTTTCCTTATTTTGGGGATTCTGTCCCACTGTGGCGTAGGATCGCAGCGCGGCCGCGGCTATGACTCAGTTTGGACGAGTCAAGCGATTTGCCGCCGTGGCTAGCCGCGCGGCTAGTAGATTCCGCCATCATGGCGGAAAACAGACACTCATCGCATTGTGTTGTGTTTCGAGTAGCCTAGGTTGCTGCTGCAGCAGACGCGCGACCGCAGCCGCTCGAAAACGCGGCTAGGAAAACGGTTGCATGCTTCTCCATAAAGGCAGCCACACACGGTCCAGTCTGCCTGTCAGGTCTGCCTGCGCAGGCAGGCCTGTTCAAGTCGGCTGGACCGTGTGGATGCACTACGCGTCAGGCCGGCCTGACGCCGCACAGTGGTCGGGATGGGGATAGTTAGTGACATTCATCGTTGTATAATTTTTAAACTATAAAATATATCGGAATGGCGCCAAAAAACATAAAATGAAACAATTATTCCATTCTAATGATTTATAACTGAATATATTGTACGTCCATTTAATGTTGTTTTTTCAATTTTTTCAACTTAATTGTTATAAAAAATTTTGAAAACTGTGTATTTATTCAATGGTCTTTAAGCGATTTAAATCGCTTGTTGGGAAAAGTTTTAGTTTCCGATTATAAGGAAAAACCAAATAGTACTATTCGAAATTGTGACGAAATCTGCAGTTTAGTTAAACATTAGTATTTATTTATTCAACGGATTTATTCATTTCAGCGTATTAAGAAATTCGTTATTCTTTATCGTATCGATACGGAAGTGATACCGATGGATTCCTTATGTTTTTCCGATGAAATTCATGCAAAATTTCATGTAAATCAGACTATTTTTAACAAATTCAGCTGGAAATTATATAATTCGATTTTTCATGGAATTTCCTTCATTATTTTCCGAATAATGTAGTTATTGTTGTTAGTTTCATTGGCGAAACATAAGGAATCGATAGGCGTCGTTTTCGCAATGATATGATGAGAAATGCGGAAATCCTGGACATTTCTGATTTTTTAATGGATTCCAACACTTTCGAAAATCGAGAGCCATCAAATTCGGTGAAGCAATGGAGAATCCTGTCCTCGCCACGGGGTACCGGGCGGCATTTCTTTGACAGGCGTCGCTGGAGAATCACCCTGTAGTATACATTCAGTAGTTTTCGGTAGGAGAAAGTTTATTTTTCCAGCGCAATAAGGACTGTTCAGGCCGGCCGGAGCAAAATCGAAAAACGATTCGGTCGGCCTGAAGGCCGAACGCCACTTGAGACTCCCCATTCTCCATAATACCAAGCTATATTTCTCGCTATCGTCGCTAATTCAGACAGAGACTCGTGGCTCGCGACAGCTAAAGATTGAAGGGCAGAGACTGTTTAGAGTGGTGGAGACCAAAGCTTTGCCTGCCATATTGTACCGAGGAAGGGACCTCGGGACCCTTGACCAAAGGAACGTCAGAAAAATTTTTGACTTCCACATTTCTCATCAGATCTTTGCGAAAACGAAGCCAATTGATTCCTTATGTTTTGCCGATGAAAGTGACACCAAGAATGACGTAATTCGGAAAATAATGAAGGAAATTTCATGAAGAATTCATTCCCATAACCTGAGACTAATTTCGTTAATAATAGTCCAATTTACATGAAATTTGGTATGATTTTCATCGGAAAAATATAAGGAATCCATCTTCCATATCGATACGATAATGAATAAATAATTATTTTTTTCTGAAATGGCCGGAGCGTGTGGATGTACCATCCGGCCAGCCTGTCAGGCCGGACGGAGCGTGTGGAGGCAGTACGGGCGTCAGGCCGACTTGCACAGGTCTGCCTGCGCAGGCAGACCTGTCAGGCCGACTGGACCGTGTGTGGCTGCCTTAAGGGGGTAGACACGTCACGTGGTCTGGCCGCCGAGGCCGGTCGGTATTACAGCAGATTTTTTCTGCACAGAAATGGTAATACCCATAGATACGCGGCTGCCTGTGCACGCGAGAGGGAGCTGTTTGCTATTTCCATATTTTATTTTGAATGTGGAAAGAAATTCCCAGCTGTTGCGTTGTACTTTTTAAACAGAAAGTCTGCTGGTACTGTAAACCTAGAAAATTCATTGTACATTTACTTGAAATGTGCTTATGCTACAATATTCTACATTGGCAGTAAGGAATTATAAGTGAAAAGGAAAAATACACGAGGGCATGTCCCCAGAAAATGAAGTTTGTTAGGATAGGCATTTTTTAATTAGCAAAACACTGAAACAGAACATGAAATACACATCCTATGCAGAAAACTGTTATGAACAAACATATATAAAATTATGTTTGATGTTGAATCCAACGCGTGATTATTATGTGGCCTCTCCTCGAAGTGACAGAAAATATAACCTATGTATATGCTATATGACAATAAATGTTTAGCGGCTATTTCGTTCTATTACGCTACATTTGTGAACTTTTCATCATCCTTCCGCAACATTATTATTGCGCCGCAACGGTATCTTTAGGAAATCGGGTATGGCTTATAGGTTATATTTTCTGTCATTTGGAGGAGCGGATTTTCTGTCCTCGAAGTGACAGAAAATATAACCTATACGTTATACCCGATTTCCTAAAGATACCGTTGCGGCGTAATAATAATGTTTCGGAAAGATGATAAAAAGTTCACAAATGTAGCGCAAAAGAACGAAATAGCCGCTAAACATTTATTGTCATATAGCATATACATAGGTTATATTTTCTGTCACTTGGAGGAACGGATTTTCTGTCCTCGAAGTGACAGAAAATATAACCTATACGTTATACCCGATTTCCTAAAGATATCGTTGCGGCGTAATAATAATGTTTTGGAAAGATGATAAAAAGTTCACAAATGTAGCGCTAAAGAACGAAATAGCCGCTCAACAATTGAATTCCCCGTGATTAAATTAATTCAATAATAGCGCTTTAAATAAAAATTGGCTCGGGTTATTTAAGTATTGCCCATCTTTGGTATTTTGCCATATAATTGAGGCAGTGAGAATAACGACGGACTAACCCACATTCTTCTCGAAATTGAGTTAGTAGCAATAACGTATTCCAATAGGCTCTACTAATCATATCGATGGCTTAGTACACACATATTGTATGTCCACTTTTTATGAAATTTGAGTTTTTATATGCAACAAATAGTGCTTGACTGTTTCTTTATGCTGTATAAAAATCACATTTTTATCTTTTCTATAAATTTATCAAAAATAATATTTTTGTTTATTGTATGTCCATGCCAGAGGACGTAAATATTCTTGGAAAATGTGACAATAAATAAATTTTTTTAAAAAAGTCTTCCTATATCTATCTCGAAGAAAAAAGATCTTCTGTATCTTACAACGGAATTATTCCTCGATACTACAAGGCATTTATCAATAGCCTACCATTAGCAAAATCACAACGTAATGTAATTCCAACACCCATGGACATTGACAAAAATGAAAACTACGAAAATGACAACTGCGAAAATGAAAGGGAATAATTACTTTTTTATTCCTGTTACTTTCAAAATAAATATAATATTGAAGTGAGATTATTTCCAGTTATTATTCCTTTCGTTCATTTTTATACAATATCATTCGGTATACTATGTCCTCCTCTGTACTTGGTTACATACAGCGTGTCCCAGAATTGATGTACATCCCGGAACATGCAATATCCTGATGGAAAAAGACATCGAAAAGTCCTTAACCGTTTTGGGATCCGGGGTTTCGTTTTCGAGATATTAAGAAAAAACCCCGACCAATCAGAGCGCGAGCCTTCCGCTGGAGCTCCCGCGCTAGCGTGGCCGCGCTTCGGGCCGCGCCGCGACTACGAACAAGCAGGCGCGGCATGCATCGAAGGAAATTGCGTAGAATGGCAAATGAAAAAGACTTGATACGTCGACGCGTGCTTGTGTTTTGAAATTCGAGCGCGTGTTTAGACAAGAGCTGACCGTACCGCTTAATTTCAAAACACAAGCACGCGTCGACGTATTCGGCGCGAGAGACTGTGGGCTTGAAGTCCCATTGGCCACGAACTAACCAATCGGGCCTGCTTATCTCTCTTGTCTAAACACGCGCTCGAATTTCAAAACACAAGCACGCGTCGACGTATTCGGTGCGACAGAAGGTAGGCTTGAAGTTCGATTGGTCCCAAACTAACCAATCGGGCCTGCTTATCTCTCGTGTCTAAACACGCGCTCGAATTTCAAAACTAAAGCACGCGTCGACGTATTCTGTGCGAGAGAAGGTGGGCCTTGGGGAGGAGATATTGCTGTGAAGAGGGCCTCTTCAGAACAGTGGCCGTTTGGGAGGGATGTAGGGCCAATCGGACTTCAAGCCCATCGTCTCTCGCACGGAATACGTCGACGCGTGCTTTTGTTTTGAAATTCGAGCGCGTGTTTATACTCGAGAGATTAGGGATCCGTCCTTAATTTGAAGGTAGGACGAAGCAGGCGGGACAACGCGCAGTCAGCGAACTACATGCTCTCTTTCTTCCTGTGTCTCTTCGCGAGCCGTGTTGATGTTAAATAATACTTTTAAATTGCTAGTTTCCAAAAATTAATCAGGCTGATCGGCCAGAGCATTTCGCTAGGGTCGCGGTTTATGACCGTATTGTCCCGCTAGTCGACGGTAGACAACGGTTTCCTACAGTTTTGGGTAATTTATGGCTTAATTGGTTCCGCCTCGTAGCAGACGTGAACTCAGGGTATCGGAAAAGGGAAACAGGAAACAGGATTTTCTTCTTTATAGCAACTCGAAGACTTTCTGTTTCTCTTCTCTTCGGACCCTTTCGAACCGAAACACGTGGTGTCTGCTGCCTACCTCGAAGCAATGGGTACATTGGCAGTAAAAGGACGGAACGCGGACTTTTGTAAAAGAGCGCGATAGCCCGTTCGTTGCACTTCTGCGAAACACGTGTGTTTCTTTTTACCTGAAGCCTCTTGGCCTGGTGGGGGTCAACTCATAATGGAACGAGAGAATCTATTTGGGGGTAGAAGAAGTCGCTTGGAAAAAATCTTGTCAGTCAGTAAGCAATCACGTCGCAGAAATGTTCTCTGCTCAAGAGTATTACGCGATGTTCTCGGTGTACCCCCCGAACAACGGGGACGCAAGTGCTGCAGCGTGACAATTTGCGCGGGAATACTCACGGCTCCAAACGCCAAGTAAAAATTCATTTCCACCAATTTTTATAACGTAAGAACAACGCGTTGTATGAAAAATAAATTAAGTGATCAGTGTTAGTAGGCGTGCAGTGCAGTGAATTCGGTGCATTAATCCGGACGCACTTGACGTTGCGACCCTTAACTTTGCATGGTGTCGTGTACCTTAGAACAGCTGTGCACTCGGTGCGTCTGTCGACGACCAGGATCTGTTCGGTGACCTAGTGACACAGGTTTTCAAGCTGCAGGTGAATTTCCGAAAGGGTGAGTTTTAATTACATTATTGGCGACTAATATTTTTTAAATTTAACGCAGGCTATGGTTTATTTCCGGTGATAACTCTCCAAATTTCCGTATGTAAATTTTTCTTCTCAGTTTTTAAACGCACTTATTCATTATCAACAACAGTGTTGGCCGTTATTGAACTACGGATTTTTATCACAATGACGAACTACGATCACTTTTCACTCGTTCCCTGTTGCATTACCTTTTCGTTTGTACGTTATTAAAAAAGGAAATTTACATGTTCTTTATCCTCTCACTCCAAATAATTATTATTTTCCAATCTTCTAAAAAAACAACTGTGTATTCGTCCTTTTACGTTACACATGATTTTCATCCATTTATCCTTTACTCATTATTCACTTTAAATGGCAAACAAACCATGGCAAAAGGTTAGATTTTTTGTTAAGTCTTTTTCATTTGCCATTCTACGCAATTTCCTTCGATGCATGCCGCGCCTGCTTGTTCGTAGTCGCGGCGCGGCCCGAAGCGCGGCCACGCTAGCGCGGGAGCTCCAGCGGAAGGCTCGCGCTCTGATTGGTCGGGGTTTTTTCTTAATATCTCGAAAACGAAACCCCGGATCCCAAAACGGTTAAGGACTTTTCGATGTCTTTTTCCATCAGGATATTGCATGTTCCGGGATGTACATCAATTCTGGGACACGCTGTATAGCATGTCCATCTTCGAAGTTTGTTATGGAATTATTATTATAATTTTGCAGATTCTAACTTATACTACTAATTACATATTTTCAGTGATACCTATATTACATATATATAATAATACAATAATGCAAAAAGTATTTATTATATTATAAAGTACCATTGAATGTTTGAACCTGTTTTTCTCAAAACACGCTAAAAGTGGACATACAATATCAATGTACAATAGGAAAAATTTATTTGCAGGTTATTCCGTTGTTGCTCTAACTGTCTCAATTACTATAACATAAATACGACAGCGATTTCAAGTGATGTACGTGTTACGGTAAAAGCTTTAGTAAATGTATTCATTCCCAGCAGTTCCTAGTCAATGTATGCCTAAAAATGCATATAACCTAACCTACAATCGTCCGAAAATGCATACATTGACTGCATCACGCTTTTACTGTGGCTCGTGTATCCAGCTAACGCCTCAGTTTTGCTATGATTCCACGATGGCAGTCCTCCCGAGTAGGCGCCATCTCGTATCCACTAGCTCGACTAAATTTGTCACGTGACTTGCTCTGTATTATCGCCAATATGGCGGAATTCGTATTTGGGAATGCAGTCACGATTTTTCGTTTTTCGTCCTTATATGAGCATATTTTGGGCTGGGCGAGGTCTCACTCGAAAGAGGAAGGTTCAATGCGGAGCGCTCTGCTCACTGTTTGAGTCACAAATCTCTTTTAGTGACCTAACAATGCTTAGATTCTGCTGGTGTATTTTGTCGACTTTTGCTCTACTTTGGACACTCATATTATTACATATCAACACAATTTCGTTGAACCATGAGCAGAGCGCTCCGCGTTGAACCTTCCTCTTTCGAATGAGACCTCGCCCAGCCCAAAATATGCTCATAAAAGGACGAAAAACGAAAAATCCCGAACCCATGTTTCGGGCCAGATTGTGTCGGTATACAGCGCGCTGCATTACCCGTGTCTACCCCCTTAATGCTATGTCTTTAGACAAATTTTGTCGATTTACCTTATTTGACAAAGTTCCAGAAACTTGTGCGAAACAAGATACTCTGTCTATCTATCTAATCTTCTCCGGACAACCTCCACGCCTGTGCATCCCTTCATTTCTATCCGCCCAAGCCTGTGCGTCCCCTTCAATTCTACTATTCAAACCCGTGCGTCTCCTTCATTTTTATCGAAGTCCTGTGCGTCCCCTTCATTTCTACTATAATATAATAAGCTTTACATAAAATAGAAACTCTAAATTGCTGGTATACAAATACAAATATCTGGCAATTTAAATTCAATGCAATTTTTTACTACAATATATTACTTTGTACCAGCATGGTACAAATTTCTAGAAACTTATGCGAAAGAAGGTGCTTCTCTGTCGAACCTTCTCCGGACAACTTCCAAGTCTGCGACTCTACATAAAAAATCTATTAAATAAATTTGGCAACTTACGTTGTTAATTGAGACAATAATTCCGTCTCCTATTTAGTGTAAAAACTCCTGACATCTCAAATTCGATCAACTCACTTTATTTGACACTTAGCACTTGGTAGGTTATTTATCTGTCTAGCTGTCAGATTACAACAACTTGTTACGCGATTGGCCGAAACCCGCATCCAATGAACGACGTGCCTGAGGGACATTTCCTCACCCTTTCATACTCCCCTCTTGCCAAGAAGTGTATGACGACGACGATGACGGGGACGATGCTGAATTTTAATAACATAAAATTCAGTAAATTGCAACTTTACATCGAAATATCTCAGCTCATAAGGCCCGTAGGAACAAAACGAAGACACTTTTCTTAAGTAAATCAAACCCAAGCTATCCATTAAGACCATTCAAAACCTAATCGGATCAGCCGTTATTGAGATTCGGAAATCTCAGGGTTCTTGATAGTGAGTCGTGGCGTAATAGATACACTCCGTGTGCGCGCTGCGCATATATATATATATATATATATATATATATATTATATATATATATTATATACTTGGCGCGAGACACTACCGTGTCTCTTGATCTTCATCGCTGCCTTCGTTAATTACAGGTGTCACGTGTTCATTGTTGAATATTTTACTGAGAATTTTTGCAGCACTTACAATTTTTGATAGGTATCGAGCATGTGACCAAACCTATAAAAAATTGTAAGGCCTGCCAAAATTCTCAGTAAAATATTCAACAATGAACACGTGACACCTGTAATTAACGAAGACAGCGATGAAGATTGAATACACCACACACGATTTTTGTTGTTATCCATCCATAATTGTTAAAGGTAAGAGATTTAAAAACCACCTTCACATATTAATATAGTGTAGGAAATGTTAAACAATACCGTAATTGATAGGATTCTTGACAAGACAAACGGTGGCATAAAAAGCAATCCAAACTTATTATTACGTATATTTCAGGTGAATATGTTTTTAAAATAGTCTTAAAACATTTGAAAATAAATATTGATTATTTTGTCATATAATTAGGAAATATATATAGTTAATGAAAAAAAAAACTTAACCTAAGGGGTACTTGTAAATTCGAGGCTCGAACCTACGTTCAAAAAGTTTGCATTGGTTTAGCAGCTCGACACTTTAACACTGCGCCACTGACACCGTTGAAAAATATGGTTGATACTTTTCAATGTAAGGTGCATAGCGTAGTTTCAAATGATTCGGTTTTTCCAATTTCTCTAATTCATATGTTGCTTTGCGGTATGTAGAAACATTGAATATCGCATAAAACATTTATTTCATGAAGCAGTTCCACGTATAAGTTACCCGGACACGGAAAATACGGCGACAAAATCGGTTTTTAATTTTTTTAACTGCGGCGCACCAAATTGAAAAATCTGAAAAAAATTCAAGACAATAGTAACAATGATGCGGACTTACAGTAAAAATATAATTATAGTATCAAGACTGCTTCGGTACAAAACCGGCATTTTTCAGCATATTTGGCGTTTTTTATTTTTCACAGCTTGGTTTTTCAATTTAAAAATCTGACACGATTCCCTAATATGTGCACCGATAACAGACATGCCTCTGAATTTTTTCAAAATTTTTCATCCGCTGGTATAGGAGAAATTCGGCAAAAACCTGATTTTCTATTTTTACCCTTTACTACCCCCCGGGTCGAGATACAAAGTTGAAACTTGACAGAAATCATTCATTTTTTATAAGCTTTCGAATGACCCTTCGTGATTTGAATTCGGTTCAGGGGCACATTTGACCATCTTATCCGGCTATACCCTTTAGCGACACTTTAAATTATCACCTTTTTTCTATCTCGTCGATATCCACTTAGAGCATATCCAACGAATATATTCATTGCCTCTGTTAGTTACTTTTTTCGTTGTTCTAATATCTTTGTAAAAGCTTTGCATCTAAATATAGGTAAGTTTGTTAGGTTAGGTTTATTCTGAAACCACTTCTTCGCTGGTGCGGTTTCTATAGCTTCTGTCGGCCTTCTATTTGTAAGATATGATATTCTATTTGTATAATAATCGGCGTGAATTGTATCAAATGGAGCGTTAGGGCGGGCGCACACGAGCGACTTTTTATCGGGCAACTGTTTCGTCTTTGTCGCTCTCCAGTTGCTTCGGTTTTTGAGAACGCGCACACGTTGGCAACTGTTTCCTGAAAACAAATTCATTTTCACGTGTTTTTGTAGTACATTCGACAAATGCACGTGAACATTGTTTGGTACATGTATAATGGATTTTTTTGAGACTGCAGTGGTTTCTGCTCTTATCATTCAGCACAGGAAAAATCAACGGAAAAGGAAATATTGGGTTCACCCGCTGATATCTGAAAGATCAAATAAAGGGAAATTTACTTTGATGTTTGAAGAGTTAAGATGTTACCCAGAGAAATTCTTCGA
Source organism: Andrena marginata (assembly GCA_963932335.1). Lineage (NCBI taxonomy): Eukaryota > Metazoa > Arthropoda > Insecta > Hymenoptera > Andrenidae > Andrena > Andrena marginata. The sequence continues at coordinate 12,109,187 of OZ010660.1, forward strand.
TTATTTCCGCATGAGTATAACTTCATTTGACGAGCTAATCACAATTCTGGAACCTGCCATTACTGCCATTACCTGCCATTTACACACACTTCTTCCCATAGTTTGCTTTTCAAATTAGCATCTGAATAATCTTTTAAAGTTTTACTCAACAATGCTGTCCTCTTTTCTACTTCATTTATTAACAATTCACTGTCGATGTCTTCATCCCTTACAACAGCCATTTCGTTACAATTTTTTTAATAAGAAAATTATATGATAACGAGAGGATCGATTGCGACGTCTGGGCCGGCCGTCACTAAAGAATAATGAGACGGCAACTATAATGTCATCCGTGTGCGCACGTAGGTACCAAACTATAGGAAGGGAGACAGGACGAAGACAGTTGCGTCGCCCTTCTGTCGGCTGCCAAAGCAACTGAAAAGTCGTGTCGCTGTTGCGTCGCTCGGTGTGCGCACCTACATAAGACTGTACAGACCTGTGGAAGAGACGAAACAGTTTCCCGACAAAAAGTCGCTCGTGTGCGCCCGCCTTTACTTTTCGGGGTACCGTGCAAGTTTTCTTCTGGTTTTCCGCTGACAGGCGAGAATTCGATATACTTTAGACTAATCGAAATATAGTCATTAATCGTTTCTCTTATCTTCGTGAACCAAAAGGTCCTCGTTGTCGATATGACCGATAATCGTCGTGACAGGTGCGGGTCGCGTTGTTTTCAATGACAGCGGGCACATAAAACAACAACTTATTTTTTCCGCAGTTCCCATACCTATATCAAACCCCCTCTTATCTTGAAATATACTTAATCCTCAGCCTTTACCAATCCTTCTCGAATTTTTCGAATATTAGGATTGCTACGTCCGAAATCGAGATTGTGATTGATGATTGAAGAAGGGATCTTGCCCCGTAACCTCCGGCGTAACCGTAATCCCTACTGGTCACGTTTTTTGGAGCACTGTCCGGGGCAAGTGGATTGGCAGTTTAAAGATGGAGGAGGAAAGGAAGATGTGCGTTTCGTCTTGGGACCGTCAGCCAGATTCATCCATCCAGTAGGGCTATAGCTGACGGCCCCTGCCCTATACACACGGGGACTAAGAGGAGTAAACTTGGAACTTGTATATATATGAACGAGATTAGAGTTTACGACTTGTGAGAGGATTTAACATCTAGCGGCGCTGGCAAAGACTAATCAGGCGCGGACCTCGTGGTGGGGCTGGGACGTCACACCTCCCCCTCTCAGGAAAGATCCGTCCTCGGATCTCCGCACAATCCACCGACATCACACCGTCGCCACCAATTTTGTTAATTGCATTTCTTGCTGAGGGGCTAACATTGATTTTGCCCGTTCACAGGCTTTTAAGAATTGGAAAACTGATAGTCGATAGCCATCGAAGAAAGGAACTGCTTCTAACGCGGGTTTGATTGGAATTTTTTTGTCCGTCGGATCCTGCTTAGATTTAAAGTCGCGAATTTCCAATTTAGGCGATACTGGACGGTTTTCGACCGGATTTGGGGTAATTATCTCAGATTTAATACTGTGAACGTCTTCGGCGCGTTCTTTCTCTAATCTTTTTACTCTTGCTGTTACTGACTCTAAATGCTCGAATTTTTCATCCCATAACGTTAATATGTATTGTGAGAAGTTGAGTTAAAGTTTCGACGGGGGTCATTTTACCCTTTGCTTCTAATGCTGCTTTTGCTTGCCGGATTATCTCTGTTTGCTTTCGCAATTCTTCTTCCTCGTCTTTTTCACCGTGATCAGACATGACTCTTGATTTTACCGATTACTTTTACTGATTGAATTTCTCAACTATTGCGGATCATCCCACTTCTGACACCATTAAAGTTACTATGTTACGTCCCTACTTCCTATTTGGGGCGCGATTTTATGGAGTTCACGTATTTAACCGCTTTTGAGCTAATCGAGGGATTTACGCTCTGGGATAGTTGGGAATTCTTTAGGCGTACTCTAACGCGATATTTTACCTTATAATAGATTGACCGGGATCAATTTCCAGACGATGGGAGCCTCGGGAATCCCGTTGATCTCGGGTGCTTCGTTAACCTTCGTGGCCGCCCAGTCCCCGGAGAACAGAATATATAGCCGAAACTCGGTGTTTCCTGGCCCTCTTTGACTGTTGGGGCCTTGGTGACTCCCAGAATGCCTATATTAGTTACCGGGGTTTCTTGAAATTGTTTATACAATTTGGGAACCGGAACACGCCGCCCCGCGCGATGATTTCGCGGCATTCGTCCTTTGGAATTTTTAATAACAATTATTTAATCGACAAATAAATCACTCTCCACCTTCCGCATCAGGCGCTACCGCGGGCAACGTTCTGCTCTTCAGCTGCACCATCGGCGGAGGCAAGTGTGATTTTTCCACATTCGCAACATTTAATTAGAATTTCGTTAATATTTAATCTCTCGTGTCGATAACGTTTTGCGCTTGACTTCTGGTAAAATCGCGGGCAACGTTCTGCTCATAGGTGATACCATTAATCAGCTTAACCCGTGAACTGTCAATGCACATTTTCGTAATTTAAGTCACTTTTCCAAAAGACGAGTGCTCAATTTTTAGGATCGGATATGGAGTAGAAACACTTCACTCACTGACAGTGATGCCAGAATCGTGGGATACGGGACGAGACGCTTACCCCCACTATGACCTACCGTCGTCTCCCACTATGCCCTACCGGCGTCTCCCACTTTCTTCCCACCACACTGCACACAAGCATATTTTTACTCCTGTCTGTGTGAGCTGCCTGTTGGGCTGCCGATCACACGGACAGAGGTAGGGATATGCTTGTGTGCATTGCGATGGGGAGAAAGTGGGGGACGACGGTAGGGCATAGTGGGAGACGACGGTAGGTCATAGTGGGGGTAAGCATTTGGTCCCGCGTCCCACGATTCTGGCATCACTGCTCACTGATATTATGATAAAACAATCACCTTTATTTTCCCTTAATATGATCCTAACACTTTATAAAGTCTTTTACAGTTGGAATTAACGATGTTGCAAAAAAAAGATTTATCATTTAAACTTGAACATAATAATGAGGTCCGCGGGTGATGAGTCGCTTTTTATAGGGCAGTCAATCACTCCTTTTCTAGGATTTGTCACATGACAAATCCTAGGTGGGAGACCCCATCCCACAGCATCAGCCTGGGATCTTCCAGGAAGAATCTTCTCATCGTTCTTATCTGAGAATTTGTTTGCTGCTGACAATTAGTCACGTTCCTTTATTGCGCCCATTAGGTGACTTTTCTTCGCGACTAATATGTATTTTTTTAACAAAAAGGTACAAAAAAGAGCGCCAAGTATATAATTCCATCAAAAAGGATCGCATTATAAAACATTATCGTAAATTAATACTCGTATTAATATTAAGCAGATATATTTTTATACAAATAAATATTTTAATACGAATAAATATTTTATTCAAAATACTTGGCGCCGCTCGCCGCATTGGTGTTGTTAAACTGAATAAATATGTATAAATTGCATTAAAATCTTTTACTTTGTTTCTTGTTTCAGTGGTGTCTGGTCTTGTTTTATTTATTAACGAAGAAAATTAACATTTTTTTCAGAGAGCAACGCCAAGTATTTTGAATAAAATATTTATCGTATTAAAATATTTATATGTATAAAAATATATCTGCTTAATATTAATACATTTTTTCTTCGTATAAATAGCTATTGTGATAGTTGGCGTAATTTGTGTATATCATTACTTTTGTAAAGCTATTAATTTACGACAATGTTTTTAAATGGGATTCTTTTTGATGGATATTAATTTACGACAATGGGATCCGTTTTGATGGGATTATATACTTGGCGCTCTTTTTTATACCGATTTTTAAAAATGGTGACAATATGGGGTAATTTGGGAAAAATTAGGTGCGTATGCCAGTTTCGCAGCACATGGGGAATGGAAATTTTACCACAAAGGCCTGCTTCGTAGCAAAAGTCAACCAGAGAAGGTTAAGCAGTAATCGCTCACCAGAGTGACACCCGTTAGAACACTTGTGGTTTATATTTATGGCTCGGTAATTGGCTTTACTGTTACATTGCGATAAAAAGGCACACGTTGTATTTCTTTATAATAGGTGTAGTTACGGGTATGCGGGACTCTAAGCAAAAGTAAGCTTGTAAACACTATAAGAATTCCCGGTGTTCGTGAAGAAAGATCAGCTGTTGCGATGGCTTGTTATGATTTCGAGTATTCGAAGGATTAATGCAATAATTCGATATGTTGATTAAAACAAAAGCGTTATTTATTTGAACGCATATGAATAAGCCATGCACTATTGATGCGATAACGGTAGAAGTATTATAATAAAGCGTGGGACATTCAGCATTAGCACAAAACATTTATATAAACGGTGATTAATAATATGTATATAAGCATGAGATGCGTGAGTATTAAGTGAGGTTATAACCAAATTAACATAAATGCAAGAGCGAAAGCAATGATATAAAGGCAGATGAGCATAAACAAAAGTAAATAATATAAATGCAATATAATGAATGGTGATATGGGCTCGTACAATAAGTATAAAGATAGCTTACAGTCGATGTCGTAGAATGATAATCCTTCAGGGTGAGATTGCACTGACATGAATTACAATATAAGGGTTTACGAAATGAGATGTGTAACGAACTGACTCGCGTATCGAGTGTTACTGCACTAGCTGTGTGCGGTCCATGCGGCGCTGGTATTTATATAAAGCGATGGAATGTCAGGTGTGCGGGGGAATGTGAGGTATGCGCGATGATTCATGTTTAAAATATGTGTTACGTAATTAGAGTGTGTTGATGAGTCATACGCGAAATATGCGTCGCAATAGCATAATTGGGGGGGGGGGGGGGGGGTCTGTTGGGACTTAGAAAAGGGGGTACTCAACCCATTGGATGGATTTTGGGGTTTTTGGTTGGAGAGATTTGAGAGTGGGTTTGATTTGATTTGTCGTAAAGAGGGGGGAAGACGTGATCTCGATTTAAGAGAGTGTTTGGGACGAGGGTCTTGTTTGAATTTTAAATGTGAAGTAGGAGATCGTGCCTCGTAGGGCGAAGAGGGGAAGGGGTTTTCGCATTTGATCATCTGGAGATGGGGACTGCTAAGGTACATCGTCCAGACGATCCGATAGTTGGGGATTTACAGATTGTTACGGAATTATGGGGAGATTTATAGGGAAGATTCTAGGTATGACCGCCCGAAAAATAGTGGGACGTCACAAAAGAAATAAAAAATTAAAGAAATAATATATCAAAATAAAAGAAATATAATAAAAAAAAAAATAGAAAAAATTTAAATCAATCCGGCGGAGGCGGGGTCAGGAGTCCCTCGTGCCACTTCAGGGGGGGGGGGGAGCGGCAATGGCAGCCATGGAGACCAGTGATGCCAGAGTCGGGACGGGAGCGCTCGAGAATTTTCCCCACCGAGCATGCACACTACGCCGGAGCTGGGTTCCGTGAGCTCGGCGCTTCGGCCAACGTCGGGAAGACGAGAGAGAAAACGAATGTGCGTCTTTCTCTCTCGCTCTTGAAACGCTGTGATCCAAGGTGGGGTGCAAGCGACACGCGGACGTGCGCGATCTTCTTGAGTGCCTCGCAATCCACTTTTCACTTTCTGATATATGTATAATACTCTTGTGATGAAAAAAAATTTGGAAAAAGTTTTGTTACGGAAATCACGTTTTAAGGGGGTAGACACGGGTAATGCAGCGCGCTGTATACCGACACAATCTGGCCCGAAACATGGGTTTAGTAGAATACGCTTTTTGTCCTTATATGAGCGAATTTTGGGCTGGGTGAAGTCTCATTCGAAAGAGAAAGGTTCAGTGCAGCGCGCTCTGGTCATGGTTCGACGAGATTGTGTTGATATCTAATAATATGAGTGTTGAAAGTAGAGCAAAAGTCGACAAAATACACCCGCATGAATCCAAGTAGTTTTAGGTCACTGAAAGAGTTTTGTGACTCAAACGATGACCAGAGCGCGCTGTACTGAACCTTCCTCTTTCGAATGAGACCTCACCCAGCTCAAAATCTGCTCATATAAGGACGAAAAGCGTATTCTCGTGATTGCATTCCCAAATACGAGTTCCGCCATATTGGCGATAATACAGAGCAAGTCACGTGACAAATTTAGTTGAGCTAGTGGATACGAGATGGCGCCTACTCGGGAGGACTGCGAATGACTGCGAACGTGGAATCATAGCAAAACTGAGGCGTTAGCTGGATACACGAGCCACAGTAAAAGCGTGATACAATCAATGTATGCATTTTCGGACGATTGTAGGTTAGGTTATATGCATTTTTAGGCATACATTGATTAGGAACTGCTGGGAATGAATACATTTACTAAAGCTTTTACCGTAATACGTACATCACTTGAAATCGCTGTCGTATTTATGTTAAGGTAATTGAGACAGTTAGAGCAACAACGGAATAACCTACAAATAAATTTTTCCTATTGTACATTGATGGCTTAGCGCACACATATTGTATGTCCACTTTTAGCGTGTTTAGAGAAAAACAGGTTCAAACATTCAATGGTACTTTATAATTAAATAAATACTTTTTGCATTATTGTATTATTATATATATGTAATATAGGTATCACTGAAAATATGTAATTAGTAGTATAAGTTAGAATCTGCAAAATTATAATAATAATTCCATAACAATACTTCGAAGATGGACATGCTATATGTAATCAAGTACAGAGGAGGACATAGTATACTGAATGATATTGTATACAAATGAACGAAAGGAATAATAACTGGAAATAATCTCACTTCAATATTATATTTATTTTGAAAGTAACAGGAATAAAAAAATAATTATTCCCTTTCATTTTCGTAGTTTTCATTTTTGTCAATGTCCATGGGTGTTGGAATTACATTACGTTGTGATTTTGCTAATGGTATGCTATTGATAAATGCCTTCTGGTATTGAGGAATAATTCCGTTGGAAGATACAGAAGATCTTTTTTCTTCGCGATAGATATAGGAAGACTTTTTTAAAAAAATGTATTTATTGTCACATTTTCCAAGAATATTTTCGTCCTCTGGCATGGACATACAATAAACAAAAATATTATTTTTGATAAATTTATAGAAAAGATAAAAATGTGATTTTTATACAGCATAAAGAAACAGTCAAGCACTATTTGTTGCATATAAAAACTCAAATTTCATAAAAAGTGAACATACAATATGTGTGTACTAAGCCATCGATATGATTAGTAGAGCCTATATAATATAGGTTATATTTTCTGTCACTTCGAGGTCAGAAAATCCGCTCCTCCAAATGACAGAAAATATAACCTATAAGCCATACCCGATTTCCTAAAGATACCGTTGCGGCGTAATAATAATGTTGCGGAAGGATGATGAAAAGTTCACAAATGTAGCGTAATAGAACGAAATAGCCGCTAAACATTTATTGTCATATAGCATATACATAGGTTATATTTTCTGTCACTTCGAGGAGGGGCCACATAATAATCACACGTTGAATTCAACATCAAACACAATTTTATATATGTTTGTTCATAACAGTTTTCTGCATAGGATGTGTATTTCATGTTCTGTTTCAGTGTTTTGCTAATTAAAAAATGCCTATCCTAACAAACTTCATTTTCTGGGGACATGCCCTCATGTATTTTTCCTTTTCACTTATAATTCCTTACTGCTACCGTAGAATATTGTAGCATAAGCACATTTCAAGCAAATGTACAATGAATTTTCTACGTTTACAGTACCAGCAGACTTTCTGTTTAAAAAGTACAACGCAACAGCAGAGAATTTCTTTCCACATTCAAAATAAAATATGGAAATAGCAAACAGCTCCCTCTCGCGTGCACAGGCAGCCGCGTATCTATGGGTATTACCATTTCTGTGCAGAAAAAATCTGCTGTAATACCGACCGGCCTCGGCGGCCAGACCACGTGACGTGTCTACCCCCTTAAGACCTCCTGATCACGTTTTGACTATTTAGAAAAGAGCTTTTTTAAATATCTCATATATTTGTTAACACGATTACGTTTAAACGGCAAAATGGATTACAATGAAACTTTACATTTAAATTTTATATTCTTGTCTTAAGATCCGATTAGATCATACAAAACGATAATTACCCGTTATGGTTCTTCGATTTTTCAGATATACGAACTAAATTAGAACTAAGCCTTTTCTACTGTTCTTCATGCGAGAAACAAATAGTACCCACCACCTTATCTCTAATTCTACTGAAATGACGGTTAAATGTCGCGAAGCGCGACTGCACGACCCCCCCACGAAACGCATCGGACACATAAACAAAATATACACTTGGGTTCGCGCGGATCTGACCGTCAAATGTACTTGACGAAAATTAGGCCCGTGCGAACCCTGGCAACGAGAAACGAAAAGAATGCATAGGAAATCGTAAAATAGTAAGAAAAATTCAGGAAAGAAAAAATCGAAGAAAAGGCTGAAAGAAATAACAGCAAGGCAATGGTGACAGTACCGAACTGCCTGAGATGCATTTACCAGTTACCTTTCTCTCTTATTCTTGTACAATTTATTCCTTTATACCGATTTACACATTTTAATGTACCGTATATCGCGATGTTAGCTTTGCATAACGAATCGTTTACATTTCCGTCCCGATGGAAGAGACCGCCACTTTCCCATAGTTTCCATCGAGCGGTAGCGTGCACGCTGCGCGTAATTAATTAATAAATAGTGCGTGATTCTTTGTCGCAACTTGATATAATTATCGAAAAATCTAGTGAGAAATGTGATTACGTTTAGATTTTAGATTTTAGATCATACTCTGAAAAAATATTTTTTATCGAAGGCGCTACCGCGTCCATGCTACTGGCCAAGAGTGGATTCTAATTTTAACAAAGTTCACCAATTGACAGTATCAAAATATTCATCTTTTAATAAAAAAATTCATTTTAAGGTTTGAAAAATAGAAATAGCTCGAATAAAACGTACGGAAATTTAAAATGAAAACAATAAATTATGAATGTACATTTTTCTTTGTTAAAGAAGTTACAGAAGAACTTTATTTAACCTTCTTTTTATGTAGAATTTAGTTCGTATATCTGAAAAATCGAAGAACCATAACGGGTAATTATCATTTTGTGTGATCTAATCGGATCTTAAGACAAGAATATAAAATTTAAATATAAAGTTTCATTGAAATCCATTTTGCCGTTTAAACGTAATCGTGTTAACAAATATATGAGATATTTAAAAAAAGCTCTTTTCTAAATAGTCAAAACGTGATCAGGAGGTCTTAAAACTTTTTCCAATTTTTTTTCATTACAATAGTATTATACATATGTCAAAAAGAGAAAAGTGTATCTCGAGGCACTCAAGAAGATCGCGCACGGCCGCGTGTCGCTTGCACCCCACCTTGGATCACAGCGTTTCAAGAGCGAGAGAGAAAGACGCACATTCGTTTTCTCTCTCGTCTTCCCGACGTTGGCCGAAGCGTCGAGCTCACGGACACGCAGCTCCGGCGTAGTGTGCATACGAGGTGGGGGAAATTCTCGAGCGCTCCCGTCCCGAATCTGGCATCACTGATGGAGACGACGGCGGCGACGGTAGCGATGGGGGCCATGGGAGCAACGGCTATGGCCTGTTCACATCGATTCACGGTGGCGATGGGGGCCGCGGCCGTCGCAGAACCCGCCCCCCTGGATACGGTACCCATGGGTGCCGCCGTCGCGCGGCCATCACGGGGTCAGTCACTGGCCCCGACCGCCGCATCCGTACCTCCAGGGGTGCGGGCTGCGGCGCATCCTCTGCCAGGATCTGCGCCAATAGCGCTATAAAAGTCATTGGCAGTATCGGCCGCTGATCCTAGAACACATACACAAACGTTGATATAATATTAGCACATCAAATGCAATGCAAAGCATGACCTACCTGCGGAGGTGGCATGGACGTAGGATGGCGACGGGGGCGACGGTGGTGGCGAGTCCTAGAACATAGAAACCCGCAATATAATATTTACGATCGCAGGATCGAACTCGAGTTCCACGGTTAAACACGATAAAAATGTCAAAAATATTGTTGTGCACATATCTCCGGGTTGTTTCGGCACGGCGACTGGTCATACTCCGGCGCAATGCGTTGTATCCCCATTATTTGCACAAAATGTTTCATTTCAAAAGTTGTCAACTTGAGCGCCCAGTGCTCAGCTGATCGCAGGTACATACGACACCACCCAAAGTAAAGGGTTGTAACGTCAAGTGCGTTCGAATTAATGTACATTAATATACCGAATATTCATTTCACTGCACGGCTACTAACACTAATCACTTCAATTATTTTTCATGGAACGTGTTGTTCCTACGTTATAAAAATTTGTGGAAATGAATTTTCACTTGGCGTTAGGAGCCGTGGGTATTCGCTTGCAAATATTCCCGCAGCAGCACTTGCGTCTCCGTTGTTCGGGGGGTACATCCAGAACATCGCGTACTACTTTTGAGCAGACAACATTTCTGCGACGTGATTGCTAGCTGACTGACAAGATTTTTTCCAAACAACTTCCTCTACCTCCAAGTAGCTTCTCTCGTTCCATTATGAGTTAACCCCCACCAGGACAAGAGGTTTTAGGTAAAAAGAAGCCATCAGATTTCCGAAACAGATGTGCTTTGCAGAAGTGCAACGTCCTTTTACTGCCAATGTACCCATTGCTTCGAGATAGAAAGCAGACACCACCACCTGACGATCGTAGGTTGGCAGTTGAAGTTGTTGGGCCCCCGAAGGGTATGGTGGTGTCGCTGGAATGCTGCTCGTCTCCGCCTGAACGAAGCCGTGTGGCTGTTGTTCATTCTTAGCGTAGTAGTTGATCGCGGTAGGCTTAGCGGTAGCCCGAGAGAGAGTGAGAATGTAGAGGAAAGAAGCGCACCGAGCCAGGTAAGCGGTGTGGTAGGAGAATACCACTCACGAAAATCACCGGCCAATAAATCTGAACTCGACCTTAGTAAATATATTTCGTTACAATTTAACATAGGTAAAGAATGTTTTTCGACTTTTTGTTTCTTCTTCTTCTATTGGCGGCTTCGTAGTGTGGCCAACGTATTTAATTCTCTTTGGAGTTTTCAGTCTCTGAAGCGGACACGGGGCATCTGCGTTACGTAGTCGCTAGGGAGATTTCCGACAAATCTGTGGCGGAAGTTGCCATGTCGCACGCAAAACACCAGCGCCGCGTATGTTTTCATTACGGAGTTTTCCCGTTGTGCGCCTGCTCTGGCCGAAGCAGTCGTCTAGCAGATATAAAACCGAGCCCATCTGCATCGTATAAAATTCTTCCTATTGTTATGAGATATATACGAGTTGTTGTTAAGCACCGAGTGTCATTTCTCTTCCCTAAAATTCCATCCATAAACAGGTAGTAATTTGTGTGGCGTGGCAGCAATAGTGGATCGCACAAAGCCACTACCACGACCCAGAAATCCAAGACTCACACTGCCCTCTCTCGAGTTAACGCATGTGTCAATGCTTCATCCGATCGCGACACCGCGGTATCACGTAACCTATAGATTTAGGCCGGTATTCGTAGTACTTATACTTACGCTACTGTTTAAGCATGCGGCATCCGCTACTAACCTAGTAACTGGTAAAGAATGCCGAATGCTTAAGCATTTGCTTAAGAATAAGTAGCGGTTATGAATACCGGCCTTAGTCTGGACATATTTGTCTACGTAAGATGTACTACGACATGCTTTTGTAGCATCTCTGTAGGATCTCTCTGGGGAATTCGCCTCACAGAATATTATTCGCCTGGATGGGTTTCACACCAAATTAGATCACAAAATATATATATATATATTTGGTAACAATACAAGTATGACAATTGTCACAATTTCTGAAACTAATCTACACATTGCTAGTCTATACTCTCTCTGAAGCACTTTTCTAAACGGAAACGACCAGAAGCGTCGCTGTCCCCTCGTGCCGTTCTCAGTTTGACCTCTTCTTAGTGAGACCATAATCCTACGCAGCTTACGTACGCGCTGGATAGGGGAAAGTCCTACAGTATCGGCCACTCAAAGTTTTTGTACTATAACTTGGGCTATTGTTCGTAAAAATCAAATTACAAAAAAATAATTTGCAGTACAAATTGTGCTTAATAAAAAGGGATAAATCGTTTTTCATAAAGGGTATAGCCGGTTAAGATGGTCATATGTGCCCTTAAACCGAATTCAATTTCAACTTTGTATCTCAACCCGGAGGGTAGTAACGGGTAAATATACAAAATCATGTTTTTGCCGATTTTCTCCTATACTGGCGGATGAAAAATTTTGTAAAAGATCAGAGGAATTTCTGTTATCAAGGCACATATTAGTGAATCGTTCCAGATTTTTAAACTGAAAAACCAAGCTGTGAAAAATAAAAACGCCAAAAATGCTGAAAAATGCCGGTTGTGTATCGAAGCAGTCTTAGTACAATAATTATAGTTTTACTGTAAGTCCATATCATTGTTACTATTATCGTCAATTTTTTTTAGATTTTTAAAATTAGTGTGCAGCAGTTAAAAAAAATTAAAAACCGATTTTTGCCGTTTGTTTCGTGTCGGAGTAACTAAAAATCGAAAAACTACATAATTAATGTGAAAAAATATGACTCTGTGGGACTTAGAAGTTCCGAGGCTCGAACCTACGTTCAAAAAGTTTGCAGCGGTTCAGCAGCAGACTGCTTCGATACACAACCGGCATTTTTCAGCATTTTTGGCGTTTTTATTTTTCACAGCTTGATTTATCAATTTAAAAATTTGGAACGATTCCTTAACATGTGCCTCAGTAACAGAAATTCCTCTGATTTTTTACAAAATTTATCATCAGCCAGCATAGAAAAAAATCTGCAATAACATGATTTTCTATTATTAGCCGCTACTACTCCCCGGGTTGAGATATAAAGTTGAAACTTGGCACAAACGGATATTTTTTTCTAAGCTTTCGAATGACTCATCGTGAGTTGAATTCGGTTCAAGGGCACATTTGACCATCTTAACCGGCTATACCCTTTATCATAAAGATTAATAATTCGCTAAAATAAAAGAGTTGTAATTCGCAGCGGACGAAAAATTGTCGTCCAGTACCAGCCAACTACTTAGGAGATTTTAAGGTTTATGTATTTAATAATGTCAATAAAAACATTTAAAAATACAATAAAACATTTATTTAACCACGTCGACAAATATCACAGATAAAATAATCGATATTTTCTTGGTCTGTACAGTGCACGTGAACCTAACACTTGCATTTGATGCGTTGCCCTAAATCTTTGTTGAATGATGCACTCAGTTTTTATTCTAAGTTTGTTTTATAGTAGCACTTTCAAACCCGCATTCAAATCGTTCTGAGTCCATTTTCCTTTTTTTTTTGTTTAATTTCGGACATTTTTCTGCAGAAAAACAAAGTGAAAAACCTGAGGACTTTATTATAGAAAAATTTTAAAAAATTTGGCCGGTACTATACAACTATAAGGTGGCCGATCCTGCATGACAAGCACGTAAAAAAGTTTTAGGTTTGATACGGAATAGAGAAAGCAAATTGCAAAAACCGGGGCATTTATGAATACCTAATAGTGTAAAAATTATGTACGTAATATGACAGAATTATTTAATTACATGAAAAATAAAAAATCAGCTCTGGTAATACTGAAGAAAAAAGAAAGTCATCGGAATACGTTGCTCAGGATTATAGTATTTATTTATTTCGCTATCGATAGTGCAGTTAACTAACATTAGAAGCGAGATCTAGCTTTGGCCGGTAATGTACGCTGCCCGGTACTGTAGAACTTTCCCCTATAGAGTGCGCTGTCGTACGTGCCCGAAGTTGACATCCTACGTAACAGTCGTTACATTACGAGTAACAAAATATACAGCGACAAATATTGTACATTTAGATTTATTAATGATTGGTGGTTTAGCTTATGATTTAAAAATGAGCAACATCACTGAATCAATTGGAAATTGTAAAACTTGTAACAATTAAGCATGGAGTTCGAGAAAGTACTCATCTTTAGTCTGAAAGAATTATTATAATTTAAACGTTTGACACACAATAATTATTCAAGAACGCAATAAAATATTATTCTTTCTATTGGGAGGTATTAATTAGCTCGAACAAGTAAAATAATTTTTAACCGAGGGTTTACAATCGGTTTTTTAACCGTTTGGCAAAAGGGGTTGTAAGGATTATCTTGTGTCTATGTATAGTGCGGGAGCACTGTATTTGTTCTTCTGTTCATCCATACTTTGGACCGTTTTGTTTGTGGATTAATATTGGTGGCTCTATAACATTTCATCCTATGTGTAGGCAGTTTCATGTTAAGTAAACTAGAAAAATGACGAATATGTATTTCCATAATCTTTGTAAAAGAGCAGTATTGTATAACATAAATTTTTCAATCACAGTATTTACATAACCACTAATTGATGTTGCTTTATCTGAGCTATAAAGGCGCGCAATAACTGACACCCATTAATAATACATACCGACTAATGGACCTAATGTTTTTTAACATTTCAGTGGGCGTGCGGGGGTGACCGGAGTGATGGGATGGGGCCAGAGCCCCATGGAGTTCGGGTAGACCCGTCTCCGACCCAGCTCCCCAGCCCCCTCCGCCATCAATATCGCCACAGCTCCTGCCAGCGACGCAGAGGGCCGTCACGATCGAGATGGAGGCCTCTAGCAATCAACAACAGAAGGAGAAGGAGCCTCGCGTTCACAGGCCTTGCGCATTCGACAAGGTACGTGCATTTTATTTAAAGAGTATATTGATTTTATGGTACGGGCGAAGTACAAACGTTTTCTATCTGCGACTTCTACGCTTTACTATTCCAGTGATGTAACAAAACGTCACCACCTTGAGTGGCGTCGGCGTACTCTCGTACCGATATTTTCTGAAAATCATTGAAAGTAATGTCTGCTACTAGAGTTCTGAAATATTTGCTTTGAAACCGACACGAGCTTGGAGATTTCTTAGCATAGTATAGTGTTGTCCACAAAAGAACCCGCGTCTTCTGCCCCGATATGAAGACAATACTATCCCCGCTACTGCTTTGTAGTTGCCGCGGCGAGTGAGAGATGCCAAAGAAACCTATTCCGTCTTTCTTCGATAGTCAACCATGTGGCAGTGCCGACCGGCATTTATGGCTTGTCGCTGTTGCTTGACCTCTCACTCGTAGCGGCAGAGTGTAAAGGCAAGCCGAAATACTAGTTAGAATAAGTACAGTACATATGGGATAAACGGCGTTTGGACAAGTGATTGTGCTCTTACCTTGATCTACAGTTTTCGGCTTTTTACCCTTTACTTGAGATCGGTGGATCCGGTGTATATCTATTTGCGTCTGCTGTGCAGTGCTGTACATTTCTATATTAACTGGATTATTTCACTTCTTGTTCTTTGTTGACTAACTTCGGCCAACTTTGTGAATTACCGTTACTGTTTTTGTGTGGCCTTTTCTGATGCCTCGCGTTACGGACAAATAATCAACAGTCTGTAATTAGTGACAACTATTTTCTCTATCTACTAACTTTCGTGGGAAATTGACTTTATCGGTGTTATGTCCGAAATCGAGATTGTGATTTGATGATTGACTCCGCAATGTAAAGAGGGGATCGTGCCCCGTCGCCTCCGGCGTAACCGTAATCCCCAAGGCCGGTCACGCTTTTTGGAGTATTGTGCGGTGCAGGTGGATTGGCAATTTAAAGATGGAGGAGGAAAAGAAGATGTGCGTTTCGTCTTGCGATCGCCAGCCAGACTCATCAGTAAGGTTATAGCTGACGGCCCCTGCCCCAGACACGCAGGGACTAAGAGGAGTAAACTTGGAACTTGTATATATATGAACGAGATTAAAGTTTAGGACTTGCGAGAGGATTAGACGTCTAACGGCGCTGGCGAAGACTCACCAGGCGCGGACCCCGTGGTGGGGCTGGAACGTCACAATCGATATGGCTCATTGTCCCACGTGCTCAAATTTTTTGCCCAAATCGAGTATTTGCACAGGCTGTGGATTTGACGGTAATAATAGTGCTACGCAGTCCAGTAGTAGTAACTCGCCGATCACCACTGGGGGCTCTAAGTTCCTTCCGGGACAGTCGTTAGCTTTGGGCACCCAACCCTCTCAGGTGTCTCTACGGCCGGATCTCCAACTCAGTGGACACCTTACGTTCGTCAGTCTCTGACATTGCCTTGCGTGTCGATAACCTTTCTAGTGAACAACACCTTCTCGTCCGACGCATTGCGGTTCTGGAGCAATTGCAATCTGTTGCCACTACATCTGGAGACGCTGCTTCTGCTTCTCTTCCTGCGCTTTTTGTTGACGTGACTAGGAAAATAGCGCGAATTGAGCGGTTCAATAGGGATCATGAGCTGGTTATTTCTGGTATCTCCAGCAATGCTAAGGACGGTCCGGTGCAGGTGATCACGAGTATAGCTGATGCTATAAAGGGGTCTTTTACACCCTCGGATGTCTCTTCTATATTCTTCTATATTCTACATTGTAATGTGGCTCGAGAGCTCCAATGCCACCTACAAGACACTCATTATTCGATTCACCTCTACTCTAATTCGGAACGACTGCATCTCTAAGAAGTGAATTAAGAAAGACTTGCGGTCTGATGAAATCGCCCCCGCTTGGCTGAGTACGCTGGCATATATTAACCACAAAATTATCTTTTTTAAAAACAGGTACAAAAATGCGCGCCAAGTATACGCGTGCGAAGACGATGTCGTAAATTTCATAACCCATCAAAAAGAATCCCATTTAAAAACATTGTCGTAAATTAATAGCTTTACAAAACTAATTATGTACACACATTGCGCTAATTATACAATGGCTATTTATACAAAGAAAAAATGTAGTAAATAATATTAAGCAGATATATTTTTATACAAATAAATATTGTAATACGAATAAATATTTTATTCAAAATACTTGGTGCGGTGCTTCGAATTGGTGTTGCTAAACTGAATAAATATGTATAAATAGCATTAAAATCTTTTTCTTTCTTTCTTGTCTTAGTGGTGTCTGGTTTTGTTTTATTTATTAACCAAGACAATTAACATTTGTTTGGTTTCACAGCGCCATGTATTTTCTTCTAATAGACTTCAATAGTTTATTAAACAATTTTGGCGTGACATTTCAAAAATTTTGACAAGTTTCCTTATTTGTCACTTAGCAGGTTATGATGGTTTGACACTAGCTAGGTACGTTTACCTCGACAGATGTGCTGTCTGTCTAGCTGTCACGTAACAACCATTTGTTACGCGATTGGCCGAAACCTTCATCAAATGAACGACGTGCCTGTTGGAGACATTTCCTCTGCCTTTCATGTTCCCCTCTTGCCTACACTAGACGTCGGAGAACATATATTAACATAAAATTTGGCAAATTGTAACTTTGCATCGAAATATCTCAGCTCATAAGGCACGTAGGAACAAAACGAAGACACTTTTCTGATATAAATCAAACCCAAGCTATCCATTAAGGGGGTAGACACGGGTAATGCAGCGCTCTGTATACCGACATAATGTGGCCCGAAACATGGGTTTGCGCCCCGACGTTTTTTGTCCTTATATGAGCAAATTTTGGGCTGGGCGAGATCTCATTCGAAAGATGAAGGTTCAATGCAGCCCGCTCTGGTCATGGTTCAAAGAGATTGTGTTGATATGTAATAATACGAGTGTCCAAAGTAGAGAAAAAATCGACAAAAAACACTCGCAGATTTCAAGTATTTGTAGGCCACTAAAAGAGTTCTGTGACTCAAACGATGACCAGAGCGGGCTGTATTGAAGCTTCCTCTTTCGAATTAGACCTCACCCAGTCCAAAATCTGCTCATATAAGGACAAAAAACGTCGGGGCGTGATTGTATTCCCAAATACGAGTTCCGCCATATTGGCGATAATACAGAGCAAGTCACGTGACAAATTTAGTTGAGCTAGTGGATACGAGATGGCGCCTACTCGGGAGGACTGCGAATGACTGCGAACGTGGAATCATAGCAAAACTGAGGCGTTAGCTGGATACACGAGCCACAGTAAAAGCGTGATACAATCAATGTATGCATTTTCGGACGATTGTAGGTTAGGTTATATGCATTTTAGGCATACATTGACTAGGAACTGCTGGGAATGAATACATTTACTAAAGCTTTTACCGTAACACGTACATCACTTGAAATCGCTGTCGTATTTATGTTAAGGTAATTGAGACAGTTAGAGCAACAACGGAATAACCTGCAAATAAATTTTTCCTATTGTACATTGATGGCTTAGCGCACACATATTGTATGTCCACTTTTAGCGTGTTTTGAGAAAAACAGGTTCAAACATTCAATGGTACTTTATAATTAAATAAATACTTTTTGCATTATTGTATTATTATATATATGTAATATAGGTATCACAGAAAATATGTAATTAGTAGTATAAGTTAGAATCTGCAAAATTATAATAATAATTCCATAACAATACTTCGAAGATGGACATGCTATATGTAATCAAGTACAGAGGAGGACATAGTATACTGAATGATATTGTATACAAATGAACGAAAGGAATAATAACTGGAAATAATCTCACTTCAATATTATATTTATTTTGAAAGTAACAGGAATAAAAAAATTATTATTCCCTTTCATTGTCGCAGTATTCATTTTCGTAGTTTTCATTTTTGTCAATGTCCATGGGTGTTGGAATTACATTACGTTGTGATTTTGCTAATGGTATGCTATTGATAAATGCCTTGTAGTATTGAGGAATAATTCCGTTGGAAGATACAGAAGATCTTTTTTCTTCGCGATAGATATAGGAAGACATTTTTAAAAAAATTTATTTATTGTCACATTTTCCAAGAATATTTTCGTCCTCTGGCATGGACATACAATAAACAAAAATATCATTTTTGATAAATTTATAGAAAAGATAAAAATGTGATTTTTATACAGCATAAAGAAACAGTCAAGCACTATTTGTTGCATATAAAAACTCAAATTTCATAAAACGTGGACATACAATATGTGTGTACTAAGCCATCGATATGATTAGTAGAGCCTATATAATATAGGTTATACTTTCTGTCACTTCAAGGACAGAAAATCCGTTCCTCCAAGTACGGAAGCGCCTACGCGCCACTTTCCTGCACAAGCGTATAGTTGTTGTTTCTGAGGCTGAGTTCACCCCTCCACCGCGTAGTGGATGGCAATTCCGTGGCCGAGTCCACCCCTCCACTGCGTAGTGGATGGCAATGCCGCGGCCGAGTCCACCCATCCACCGCGTAGTGGATGGCGGTGGATGGCAAAATGCCGTTTCTACGGAAGCGCCTACGCGCCACCTTCCTGCACAAGCGTATAGTTGTTGTTTCTGAGGCTGAGTTCACCCCTCCACTACGCAGTGGACGAGTGGCACAGAAACGGCATTTTGCCATCCACTACGCGGTGGATGGGTGGACTCGGCCGCGGCATTGCCATCCACTACGCAGTGGAGGGGTGGACTCGGCCACGGAATTGCCATCCACTACGCGGTGGAGGGGTGAACTCAGCCTCAGAAACAACAACTATACGCTTGTGCAGGAAGGTGGCGCCTAGGCGCTTCCGTATCCAAGTGACAGAAAATATAACCTATGTATACAGGGTGTCCCAAAAATGCTGCGGTTCCTTGAAGGGGGTGATTCAGGGGGTGATTGGAAACAACTTTTTCCTTTGCGAAAATGTTCTCCGAGGTTTCGTTAACGAGATATTAACAAAAAGCACCGACCAATCAGAGCCCGAGATTGGAGGCCGAGTTCCCGCGGTAGCGTGGCCGCGGGCCGCGCTGCGACTACGAACAAGCAACTCGGCATGCATCGAAGGAAATTGCAGAGAATGGCAAATGAAAAAGACGTAACAAATAAAATCGAACATTTTGTCATGGTTTGATTGTCATTTAAAGTGAAAAATGAATAAAGGATAAATGGATGAAAATCATGCGTAACGTAAAAAGACAAATACAAAGGTTTTTTTTAGAAGAATCGAAAATAATAATTACTTGGAGTGAGAGGATAAGGAACACGTAAATTTCCTTTTTTAATAACGTACAAACGAAAAGGTAATGCAACAGGGAACGAGCGAAAAGTGATCGTAGTTCGTTATTGTGATAAAAATCCATAGTTCAATAACGTCCAACACTGTTGTTGATAATGAATAACTCCGTTTAAAAACTGCGAAAAAAATTTACGTACGGAAATTTGGAGAATTATCACCGGAAATTAGCCATAACATGCGTTAAATTTAAAAAATAATAGTCGCCAATAATGTACCTAAAACTCACCCTTTCGGAAATTCACCTGCAGCTTGAAAATCTGTGTCACTAGGTCACTGAACCGATCCTGGTCATCGACAGACGCGCCGAATGCACAGCTGATCTCAGGTACACGACGCCATCCAAAGTTAAAGGTCGCAACGTCAAGTGCGTCCGGGTTAATGTACCGAATATTCACTTCACTGCACGGCTACTAACACTGATCACTTAATTTATTTTTCATGGAACGTGTTGTTCCTACGTTATAAAAATTGGTGGAAATGAATTTTTACTTGGCGTTCAGAGCCGTGGGTATTTCCGCGCAAATTCTCACGCTGCAGCATTTGCGTCCTCGTTGTTCGGGGGGTGCAACCAGAACATCGCGTAATACTCTTAAGCAGAGAACATTTCTGCGACGTGATTGCTTGCCGACTGACAAGATTTTTTCCAAGCGACTTCTTCTACCCTCAAATAGTTTCTCTCGTGCCATTATGAGTTGACCCCCACCAGGCCAAGAGGCTTCAGGTAAAAAGAAGCCAGCATATTTTCGAAACACACGTGCTTCGCAGAAGTGCAACGAACGGACTATCGTGCACTTTTACAAAAGTCCGCGTTCCGTCCTTTTACTGCCAATGTACTCATTGCTTCGAGGTAGGCAGCAGACACCACGTGTTTCGGTTCGAAAGGGACGGAAGAGAAGAGAAACAAAAAGTCTTCGAGTTGTTATAAAGAAAAAAATCCTGTTTCCAGTTTCCATTTTCCGATACTCTGAGTTCACGTCTGCTACGAGCCGGAACCAACTAAGCCATAAATTACCCAAAACTGTAGGAAACCGTTGTCTACCGTCGACTAGTGGGACAGTACGGTCATAAACCGCGACCCTAGCGAAATGCTCTGCGTCGACGAATTCCGTGCGAGTGAAGCCTTGGGGAGGAGATACTGCTGTGAAGAGGACCTCTTTAGGACAGTGGCCGTTTGGGAGGGATGCACGTGGTGTCTGCTGCCTACCTCGAAGCAATGGTTACATTAGCAGTAAAAGGACGGAACGCGGACTTTTGTAAAAGTGCACGATAGTCCGTTCGTTGCACTTCTGTGAAGCACGTGTGTTTCGAAAATGTGCTGGCTTCTTTCTACCTGAAGCCTCTTGGCCTGGTGGGGGTCAACTCATAATGGCACGAGAGAAACTATTTGAGGGTAGAAGAAGTCGCTTGGAAAAAATCTTGTCAGTCAGCAAGCAATCACGTCGCAGAAATGTTCTCTACTTAAGAGTATTACGCAATGTTCTGGTTGCACCCCCCGAACAACGAGGACGCAAGTGCTGCAGCGTGAGAATTTGCGCGGAAATACCCACGGCTCTGAACGCCAAGTAAAAATTCATTTCCACCAATTTTTATAACGTAGGAACAACACGTTCCATGAAAAATAAATAAAGTGATCAGTGTTAGTAGCCGTGCAGTGAAGTGAATATTCGGTACATTAACCCGGACGCACTTGACGTTGCGACCTTTAACTTTGGATGGCGTCGTGTACCTGAGATCAGCTGTGCATTCGGCGCGTCTGTCGATGACCAGGATCGGTTCAGTGACCTAGTGACACAGATTTTCAAGCTGCAGGTGAATTTCCGAAAGGGTGAGTTTTAGGTACATTATTGGCGACTATTATTTTTTAAATTTAACGCATGTTATGGCTAATTTCCGGTGATAATTCTCCAAATTTCCGTACGTAAATTTTTTTCGCAGTTTTTAAACGGAGTTATTCATTATCAACAACAGTGTTGGACGTTATTGAACTATGGATTTTTATCACAATAACGAACTACGATCACTTTTCGCTCGTTCCCTGTTGCATTACCTTTTCGTTTGTACATTATTAAAAAAAGGAAATTTACGTGTTCCTTATCCTCTCACTCCAAGTAATTATTATTTTCGATTCTTCTAAAAAAAACCTTTGTATTTGTCTTTTTACGTTACGCATGATTTTCATCCATTTATCCTTTATTCATTTTTCACTTTAAATGACAAACAAACCATGACAAAATGTTCGATTTTATTTGTTACGTCTTTTTCATTTGCCATTCTCTGCAATTTCCTTCGATGCATGCCGAGTTGCTTGTTCGTAGTCGCAGCGCGGCGCGAGGCCACGCTACCGCGGGAACTCGGCCTCCAATCTCGGGCTCTGATTGGTCGGTGCTTTTTGTTAATATCTCGTTAACGAAACCTCGGAGAACATTTTCGCAAAGGAAAAAGTTGTTTCCAATCACCCCCTGAATCACCCCCTTCAAGGAACCGCAGCATTTTTGGGACACCCTGTATGCTATATGACAATAAATGTTGAGCGGCTATTTCGTTCTTTTGCGCTACATTTGCGAACTTTTTATCATCTTTCCGAATCATTATTACTACGTCGCAACGGTATCTTTAGGAAATCGGGTATAACGTATAGGTTATATTTTCTGTCACTTCGAGGACAGAAAATCCGCTCCTCCAAATGACAGAAAATATAACCTATAAGCCATACCCGATTTCCTAAAGATACCGTTGCGGCGTAATAATAATGTTGCGGAAGGATGATGAAAAGTTCACAAATGTAGCGTAATAGAACGAAATAGCCGCTAAACATTTATTGTCATATAGCATATACATAGGTTATATTTTCTGTCACTTCGAGGAGGGGCCACATAATAATCACGCGTTGAATTCAACATCAAACACAATTTTATATATGTTTGTTCATAACAGTTTTCTGCATAGGATGTGTATTTCATGTTCTGTTTCAGTGTTTTGCTAATTAAAAAATGCCTATCCTAACAAACCTCATTTTCTGGGGACATGCCCTCATGTATTTTTCCTTTTCACTTATAATTCCTTACTGCCAACGTAGAATATTGTAGCATAAGCACATTTCAAGCAAATGTACAATGAATTTTCTACGTTTACAGTACCAGCAGACTTTCTGTTTAAAAAGTACAACGCAACAGCTGAGAATTTCTTTCCACATTCAAAATAAAATATGGAAATAGCAAACAGCTCCCTCTTTCGTGCACAGGCAGCCGCGTATCTATGGGTATTACCATTTCTGTGCAGAAAAAATCTGCTGTAATACCGACCGGCCTCGGCGGCCAGACCACGTGACGTGTCTACCCCCTTAAGACCATTCAAAATATAATCGGATCAACCGTTATTGAGATTCGATAATCGAAGGGTTCTTGATAGCGAGTCGTGGCGTTATAGAGCACTCTGTGTCTCTTGATGAGCGATCCACGGATAATAAACGCAATACTCTTAAAGAGGCGAAGGAGCACAATTTTAAATATGTTTGGATGAAGCGTGGTATCACTTATGCAAGAAAAGATGACGCCTTTGAAACTACCCGTTTCCCGTCACCATCGGATCTTAATAAGGAGCAATGACATGTATCTTGTCGAAGCCGTCAATTTACAGTTGTACACACTTTGTTCAATACTCTTCTCACTCGGACCGACTCGAACATTCCTGGATCATTTACATCTTCGGACCGCGCCTCTCCTAGGGCAGCACATCTCTCCACTCCCAACTCCGTCTCATTAAGATCTGCTACATTCTTCTTGCCATCATCTTGCTCATCGTCTTCGTATCATACCGCTAACGCATCCACTTTTAGCTCTTGCTTAGTAAATAACACGTTAGTACTTAAGACCAAGAATTCTTCTGTTGCTCATATAAATATCAGGTCATTTGTTGCGCACTTTTCTGATATAATTGATTTGCTCTGTAGCCTTAATTTCGACGTTATATCTGTTAGTGAAACATGGTTCTCTGATGCTATATCTTTGTCCTTATTTACTATTCCAAACTACACCTTTTTTCAGTCCGACCGGAAATCTCGCCTTAAACAACGTGGCGGAGGTGTTGCTGTCTAAGTTAAACGTGACATTTGTTTAATAATAATGTTGTATACGATGTATCTGAATTCGATTCGCTGATTGATTTTGTCGGCCTGCATATTACAATTAACATCAAGCGCCTGGGACTTTTCACTGTTTATCGACCACCTACTTGTTCTTTATCTGATATTGATTCCCTGTTCGATTACTTACTTCATGTGTATAACTTCTCCTATCATATCATTTGCATAGGCGATTTTAATATTAATGTCAGCTCATCCGACACTTTTGGATTCGACTCAACTAATCTATTTATGTCGCTACTTTCGTTAAATCAGGTTATTAATCTACCTACCCAGTCAACCACGTCCGTCTTTGCTGATTTTGCTCAACGCCTGAATACAAATGTTTGCGACAGGAAGTCTACAGATTTGATACAGGATTTGTTATATTCGATTATGAAAGCAGACTGACAGCAGAAAGCCGACAGATTGTGCTGCCTTAACCTGCTAGCAGATTGGCGGCAGGGTCTGTTGATACAATTTAATGGCAGAAATCGAGCAGACTCTGCGCAACGCGATTCGGCGGCAAATAGGCAGCAGAAATCGAGCAGATTCTGTTGACATAGCCTACCACTTCATCTATCCATATCTATATCTATTCTATATTTTATACTATTAGGGGAAAGTGGGGTAAAACGGAACGCTTAACTTCGAAGGGTGATAACATAAAATCGGAAGGAGAAAAACACAGGACTTGAACAGGAGTCTTCAGGGGACCTTAGACTATAAGAAAATCAAAGCTATTCTTCAGAAAAATCCTTGGGAACGACGGAAAATTAAATTTACCGGAGCTATTGAAATCTTCGCTTCGCTCAGGTGGTGGGGTAAAACGGAACACCCACTTCAAGACCATGTAAACGTACAACATCTTTATTTTTATGATTTAAAATGTATTCATTTATGTTAAAAACTATAAATATATGTTTTATATTATACACATAAGAAATAATATTTTACCAGGTAACATACAGTTACTCATAAAATTGAGCGTACACCTAGGTTGGTAATGAAAATTGACGAAAAAATGAATACAAACACACATATTTAAAAATGAAAACACAATATATATTTTATTCGTATATTTTACTAAATACTTCGTAAAAAAATTTCTAAATAAAATGGACTATTGGTCTATATTTAACAGAAATTGTAAAAGTACAGGTATTTTTATGACACAAAATTGAGCGTACACGTAGGAACTTTCACATTACGCAGGTCTGTATAGGTTAAATGTTGGTACTATTGAAGAGGAAGTCCCGCGAAATGTCTTTCAAAGTTCGGTTGCTCAGGAACCAGAAACGAAAAACTATCTGTTATACGTATGTAACGTCCGGTTGTCCGGGGACGACTAAACGCTAGCAGGTTCTCGAGTAGAGAGCGGCGTCCCTCGAGAATAGGATAGGTGGGGGTTCGTTGGTAGAGTAAAGGAGTAAAATCCAACTTAAACTTAACAATGACTTTATTAAAACAACACTTATTCCTAATAACGAGTATAATATTGCTTACGACTACGATTATATATTTTATGTTTTTGTATTTTTATGTTTTTTATCTTATATTAAATGCTACGTGGCTATGTATTTATTGCAGAGCACGGCCGCTACCGTTTCCGGAGCGATCTCGTAGACTCTTGGCAATGTCTGTAGTAAGAACAGCCGCTACCGTTTCCGAAGCGATCTCGTACTTTTGACAGAGTTTTGGTTTTATGCTCCAACAGACCTCGCTTTTACCAAGTGCTTCAGCCGCTACCGTTTCTGGAGCGATCTCGATGCCTTTGCAAGAGCAAGGTACTATAGTTTTCAAATGAAATAGTCCAAAGAGGTGCACAAGTAACTTTTGTACACTGGAGATCAGTCGCTACCGTTTCCGGAGCGATCTAAATCTCACTGGTTGAAACTTAAGCTTCCTCTAGGTCTAAACATTCGTCAACTAAAGAGCGTGTTTTTGAATGTAGCCTGAATGAGCGCTCCGCTGCGTGCGCCTCCTTTTATACTAGAAAATTGGCGGGCTGGCGTATGCGCAGTGAGTCGATATTCTTTATTTCGCAGTTTTCTTGCTTATTATATAATATTTTGTTTTGCGCTTTTGTTAGTACTTATATTTAATTATTCTTAACATTTCTATAATATTTGTTCCTCTAATATCTGCTTAGTTTAATATTAATGTATAAAAGTATGTACAATGGGTCTGCGCGGTATTGTGTGGTAACGTAGTACGGTTCTACTTTATCGACGGTCGGTAACGCCGGGTTTGAGTCCCCGTGGGACGTTACACGTAGATTGACGATTATAGTAATAACATGGCTAATAAGAGGAAGCAGACTGACATTTCAATACGAAATCTTATTGTGAAATTATATTCGCAAGGTAAATTGTTCACACACAATTTCTATGTGGCTCGAAAGTTGCTTTCGAATCAACGGAGGTTGTAAGGCTCCGTTTCGATTGTCTCGACACTAGAACTGCGCGGATACCCTAAACGCGTTACCGTGGTAGGGTTAGTAAATTGAAGCAAGGATTTAATGAATAATAACGGAAAAACTGTATTTAATAATATTTCGAAACAAATAATGATATGAACAGTAAAAAGAACAACAACGGTGAATGGTAAGTGAAATGATTGTTCGTGTGAGTCACGTACGAACGTGTATCGTCTCCTTCTTGTTATGACCTTTCGGTCGAGAGCTTTTTCTAGACTGATCTTAGTTGACCCACCGCTGGACTCGTCCGATTTCTTGAAGTGAGTCCGGCGTGGTAGGATTGACCCGATTGGTCAACGTTGTCAGTGTCAACCAATCGGGTAATTTCCCTAGGACCAAATGCGCCATCTATTCACTGCGCCCTTGGCGCGCCTTTCCTGGGAAAGTGGCTGAATTTGGCGGGAATCGCTCTGTAGAAGAATTTAGCGGCAAAGTTCTCCTACCTGCCCGCGTAAGACGGCGAGAAAACGCAAGGACCCCACATCTGCGTTGCACGTGGGGGCGCGTTAACCGGCGACCCTTCCGGAGGTGCCCATGAAGCGGTCAGGAGCGTTTATGACGACCTTCTCACTTTAATTGCCGGGTGATAAATTGGCCCGTGCAAAGGTAAAAACGTCTAATAAAATGTGCAACGCAGATGTGAGGATCCTGGGAATGCTTACTAATAAATCATTATCCCTAACGGTAAATAAAAGCCCGACTATTTTTTCGGCGAATCTATGCAACGCGGAACATTCTCCCCCCGTTGAGAGGATACCGATCAACAACGCGTAGTGTATGTGAGTGTGTACTTATGATGATGTGATAAACAATTAAGTTATACGCTAATGATTAAGTAGTATACAAGTAAGTTACACGTTATAATTAAAGAACATATAAACATTTCATCCAATATCGACATTGGATACTGGTCCCCCGGGTCGTCCTCTTCCTTCTGGTTGGGTAACGGAACGAGCTTCTTGACTGCCCAGTCCAGCACGTTCGTGGCCGTTTTGACAGTCACCGTACGAATAATACCATCGGAGCCTGGATGAACCTCGGATACTCTGCCAAGAGCCCATTGCATAGAAGGTACATGGTCGTCTCGGATAAGAACGACCGTACCCTTCTCGATGGGATGATCACCTTTGGTCCATTTGTTACGAGTGGTCAACTCGTTGAGGTATTCCAGATGCCATCGTGTCCAGAAATGTTTTTTCACTTTATGGATATGCTGCCAGCTCGAGAGACGATTGGGTGGTGTCTCTGTAAAATCTCGTTCCCGTAGACTCGTAATTGAGTCGCTAATCAGGAAGTGACCGGGAGTAAGGACTAGAAAGTCATTAGGATCTGATGAAATAGATGTGAGCGGACGAGAATTCAAGATTGATTCGATTTCAATAATCAAAGTATGGAAATCTTCGAAAGTGAACAAATCAGCACCTGCGACGCGTTTAAGATGGTATTTAAATGACTTTACCGCCGCTTCCCAAAGCCCGCCGAAATGAGGAGCCTGGGGTGGAATGAAGTGCCATTCGATTGACCTGTCTGCGAGGAAAGTCTGTACCTTCTCGTTATGATCGTCGGATTTCAAAAGCTGTTGAAGTTCACGCAGATTATTGTTCGCTCCAACGAAATTAGTCCCATTGTCCGAGTAAATGTTCACACAGAATCCTCTGCGAGCAATGAAGCGTCGGAGAGCTGCGATAAAAGCTTCGCTAGTGAGGTCACTAACAAGTTCAAGATGAACGGCCTTCACTGCGAGACACACGAAAACCGCGACGTATGCTTTAATCCGGTTGCGGTTACGGTGACGTTTATCCTTAATAAAAAATGGTCCACAGTAATCCACTCCCACGTTGGTGAATGGGCGAGATTCTGTGACTCTTGCATTTGGTAAACTGCCCATGATGTATTCTACTGGAGGTGGATGAGCTCGACAACATCGTACGCATCCTTTCACGGCCTTCCACACTTCACTTCGACCATCGATGGGCCAATATCGTCGCCTTACGGCGTATAAGGTCGTTTGGACACCAGCGTATAATTGCATCCGATACTCGTTCTCGATAATTAATGTTGTCGTATGAGATTTCGGTAAAATAATCGGGTGCCTTTGTGAGAACGGCATTACTGAATGTTTCAGTTGGCCTCCGACTCGCAAAATTCCGTCTTTGTCGACGAATGGGCTCAAACGTTGTAGTTTACCTTTTATCTCCGCATTTCTCTTTTTGGCGAGACACCGGAGCTCTTCCGAAAAATGGATACGTTGCAATAACTTGATGATGACGTTGTGAGCGTAATTGAGTTCGGTCATTGTGAGACCACCCTTTTGGTTATTGTTGCGTTTCCATCGTAGACATCGAGCGATGATTCGCCGAAATTTTCCCCATGATGAGTATTTGTCCAAAAGATCCGTATCAATGGAGGTTGCTGCCAGGCAGATAGTTTTTTTTGCTCTGGAAGATCGATATTTGGTGTCAGCTCCCAAATTGGCCAGTGTGATTCGTCTTTGGCGAGCCACTCTGGTCCATGTTGCCATATTGAAGGTTGTAGAAATTCTTCAGGCGATTGACCACGAGAAATTAAATCTGCTGGATTATCGGTGGTTCTCACATGACGCCAGTCTACGATCTCCGTTTTCGTCTGGATTTCTGATACCCTATTTGCGACGAAGGTTTTTAAAATATGAGGAGACGTATTTAACCAATGTAGAACAATGGTGGAATCAGTCCAATAAATGATCCTATTGATGTGGACGTGCAACGCTTTTTTTACCGTAGCAGCTAAAGACGCGAGAAGTAGTGCTCCACATAATTCTAGCCGTGGAATCGTCTGTTGCTTCAGAGGAGCTACCTTTGATTTGGCTATTAGCAATTCGGTCCATATGTGGCCATATGTGTCGATAGATCGGATGAAAATGCATGCTTCATAAGCTCTTTCGCTTGCGTCACAAAATCCATGTAACTGAACCTCTGTTGCTGAGTTGACCATCGTCTTACGTTGGAATGTGATGTTGTTCAACAACGGCAATTGCGAATAATATTGAGTCCATTCGGAGTGGATGTTCATCGGCAGCGATTCATCCCAATCGATCTTCAAGGTCCAGATCTTTTGTAATAGAATTTTCGCCACGATAATTACTGGTCCGAGGAGTCCTAACGGGTCATAAATCTTTGCAATCTCAGAACTGATGTATCGCTTCGTAATACATGTCGGAGATGGTGTGATTTTGACTGAATAACTTATAGAATCATCCGCAGAATTCCAGATGATTCCGAGCGTCTTCACGGTCGACGATTCGCCGAGGTGAAGCTTGTTATTAATTGATTCCTTCGGTAGGCCTTCCAGTAAACTCCGATCATTGGATGCCCATTAACGGACATTCAGCCCTGCCAGTTTAAGTAGTTCACTGAGTTCTTCTCGTAGGGCAAAGGCTTCCTCTCTTGTTGAAGCTCCAGTGAGGGCGTCATCCACGTAGAAATCTCGTCGAAGAATTTTGGAGGCGTAAGGAAATCGATGGCCTTCGTCCTGACTTAACTGCGTAAGACAGCGAATGGCTAAATAAGGTGCGGCTGACAAACCGAAGGTGACCGTGTTTAGTTGGAACGTTTTAATGTTCCCGTCGGAATCGCGCCAAAGACGTCGCTGGTATTTCCGATCCGCTGGTCGAACGAGGAATTGCCTATACATTTTCTCGATATCGCCGGTGATAACGTACTGATGGATGCGAAACCGTAAAAGTATATATATCAAATCGTCTTGAATTTTCGGCCCGATGTGCAGGGTATCATTCAGTGATACACCTGTACTCGTCTCTGCAGAGGCGTCGAAGACAACCCTGAGTTTGGTCGTCTGACTCGTGGTCTTTATAACTCCGTGATGCGGTAGGAAATAACTGTCACTGCTTGTCTGACTCTCTATGACCTCCGACATGTGACCAAGATCTCGATACTCCTTGATGACCGCGCGGTATTGTTGGCTTAAGTTTGCATCTCGTTGTAGCCTCCGTTCGAGAGAAAGGAGCCGTTTCATGTCCCTTGACTTTGATTCTCCCAACTGCGAA
Organism: Andrena marginata; assembly: GCA_963932335.1. NCBI lineage: Eukaryota > Metazoa > Arthropoda > Insecta > Hymenoptera > Andrenidae > Andrena > Andrena marginata. Next base: position 12,139,928 of record OZ010660.1, read on the forward strand.
ATCTTCTCGTTAAAAGGGAGGGCTACGATGTATCTTCCATCAGTGTTCCGCGTCGTGTTGTCTTGAAAGTGCCGTTCGCATGCATCTTCTGCCGCAGAAAAACGTTGAATCTGCGGTCCTTCTTCAAGTTCCCAGAACTTGTTAATATCAAATTGAAAAGCAGCGGTTGTGTGACAACATCTGCTCCGATTTGGCTGCGTGGTTGGTGTGCTCCCCCCGATGACCCAACCGAGCCTGGTTTTCTGCAGGTACAGGTCTGGACCGTCTGGAGGTGACAGGTTGATTTGCCCAACGCATAAAAGGGACAGTGCCGTCCCGGCGCCTAGAAGCAGGTCGACAGGTGCGGGGCGATAGAAATAAGGATCGGCCAGCCTGACGTTACCTGGAATGGCAACAGTCAACCGGTCGATGGCTTGGTCTGGGACTAGCGACGAAATCTTGGGGATGATCAGGAAGGTCAACGTCCGCTCATATTCATTGACGCGTGCCTGGATAGTCGCTGTGACGGTGTGTTTTGCCACCGTAGTAAGGGCGTTAAGAACTCCAACCGGAACGTGGCATTTTCTTCTTTGAATACCGAGTTTCTTGGCAAAACTCTCAGTCATAAAATTTGTCGCCGCAGCGGTGTCGAGCAATGTTCGACAATGTACTGGTTTACGATCCTTGTCCATGACGTTTACTTGCGCCGTGACGAGGAGTTCGTTGGTGACCGGATTAACGACAAATACATTTTGATGTTTTGTTCCGCTTGAAGTCTCAGGACACGCTGGTCAATCTGACGTCGTTGGTTTTTCCTCTGTCGATTTTCCGGATACGATGATTGCGTCAGGCGGTGAGGAAGAGTCAGTCGTTTCGTTCTGGATTCGCCCAGATTTGTGTAACATCGCGTGATGTCGTTTATGGCACATGCGACATGGACCGAACTTACAAAATTTGAGAGCGTGCCATTTTTTAAGGCAATTTGGGCATAGAGACGCTTTTTCGACGGTTGCTTGACGTTCTTTTACAGATTGCGCTTTGAAAGTGTCGCAATTCCAAACCCCGTGAGGTCCCTTACAAAGTGGGCATTGATAGGTGGTCGCGGTACTAACCGATTGTTTACGCGAAGTACCCTGCCGATTGTTTCGATGATTCTTCGATGACCCTGATTTAGATGGGGGTGTTGGAGCGCAATTCGCGCGTTTTTCTAAGAATTCGAGTAATTTGAGATATGAAGGCATTTTCTTATCTTTTAACGTAATTTCCCAATGCCATAAGGTGTCGGCATTTACCTTAGAAAGAATGATAGATACGAGCATCGCGTTCCACGACTCGATCGGCTCCCCTAAATTCTTTAAGGCCCGTAAATTTTGGTTCACCGTGTCCACAAGGTTACCTAATGTTTCTGGAGAATCTTTCGCGGGCTTTTGAATCTCTCGAATCGTTTCGCAATGTCGCAGGATGATTCTTCGCGTACAATCGAACTTCTCCTTTAACAAATCCATCGCGCTAGTATAATTTGCGTCCGTCGTACTAAGGCACTCAATGCTTGCGGCGGCTCTTCCGGTCAGAACGGATCGAAGGTACTGTAATTTCTGTACCGGCGTTAAGTCATCGTTACGGCCAATCGATGAAGAAAATATGTCGTAAAACGACGTCCATTTTTCGATGGTACCATCGAATGTCGGTAGATTCAAATCTGGTAATTTAACCGGCGTCGGAGTTGAAACCGATAACGCGGGTGACGCGTTTGTATCGCGTGTCGATGAAGCTGCCGGACGCTCCCCTTGAATAAGCCTGTTGGCTCGTGCTAGTACGGCGTAATAATCATTCTGAATCTCATAACGACGTGTTTCTTCACCTTCATCGAGGTCTTCGATGTCGGACTGGATGTCATCGAATCTCTTCCAATATTCATTCAGACCGCTCAGATGTGCCTCGACAAGAAATATGTCGCGTTGTCCATCTTCTGGACGTCCGTTGAGGAAATTAGTGAATGCGGTAATTTGCCCTATAATTTTACCGCGTTTGCGACGCAAAGTGCTGATTTCGAACACTTGCTTATCTGCCGGCAGATTGTCTGTCGGCAGTTGATGGGAAGATTGATCGGAACGCCTTAGTTTCGGCATCGTGTAATGGAAATGAGGCTATACGGAATTGGCGAAACAATGAAACGAGCCTACCTTGTCGATGCAAGAACGTCAGGGTTGCTGAAGTCTGCCACGATGTCTGGAACCTTGGTGTAATCCGATATAGATGCTGCACTAGGCGGTGCAGCTGATTGACCTTTGGTTGAGACGATTATCCGCTTTCTGATGAAACGGCAAGACGCTGTGGTCAGCGTGAAATCACTCACAAAACACCGTATGTATCTGTTCTTTGCCGAAATTCACACGCCACTGGGATCCGGCTCGAAGGACCAAAATTTTCACACACAATTTCTATGTGGCTCGAAAGTTGCTTTCGAATCAACGGAGGTTGTAAGGCTCCGTTTCGATTGTCTCGACACTAGAACTGCGCGGATACCCTAAACGCGTTACCGTGGTAGGGTCAGTAAATTGAAGCAAGGATTTAATGAATAATAACGGAAAAAACTGTATTTAATAATATTCCGAAACAAATAATGATACGAACAGTAAAAAGAACAACAACATGCGGCAAATATCGTGAAAGCCGTAAAATTGTGTAGCGAATGGGAACGCATACCCTGTTTTGCCCATACATTGCAGGTAAATGTACAAAAAAGTCGACATTAGAAATAAATTAAAAATTATTTTTGGTTTATGTTAAATTTGATTTGATGTTCTTTCCAGCTCGTAGTAAAGGACGCAATTGAAAGTTGCCAAAATATGACTACACTTCGAAAAAAGTGCAGATGTATTGTTCGCTTCTTTCATCATTCTGCGTCGGCGGAACAACAACTGAAGAAAGAGCAGAGAAAAGTTTCCCCCAAATCGAAACCACTTGGTCTTATTCGTGATGTGGCAACCAGGTGGAATTCGCAATACGACATGATGAAGCGCCTACTTGAAGTACGGCGTGCAATAAGTGCAGTATTGAGCGATTCTCGAATGCCCGAAAACCTCACCCGTACCGAGTGGTCTCACATCCAACATTATTGTGATTCGCTACAAATGTTTAAAGAAGCGACATTAATCATGACAATGGATAAAGCACCCACTTTATCTCGGTATATACCGACCGTACATATGTTGAAAAAACTGTTAAGTAATTTATCGCAACGGCAGATCTCTAATCCTGCTATAGATCTGCAGAACAACCTGCTATTGGGCCTAAATATCAGGTTCAATTTTATTGACGAGTGTGAAATTTTAATAATGGCCATGATATTGGACCCTCGTTTTAAGGACAGGCTGTTACTGGACGAAAAAAAGGAATCGGCGCACACATTATTACAGGGTAGAATTATGGAGTACGCAGGAATCCGAGAAACAAATGTGGCAACGACAAATGACATGTCAGAGACATTAGGTATACTTGAAAAAAAAATTAATATTATGTGGCAGTGCAAAATAACGTATTTTATATATTTTCATTGCAGCATCAACGTCGGCGGGCTGTTTAATGGAAGAGTTCTGCAATATTTCGAAGGAGGAAGACCAAAATAACGAAAATCCACTACGTACCATAGACAACGAATGTAAATGGTATTATAATGAAAAGGTCCTACCAGCCGATAAATGTATTCTGAAATGGTGGCAGGAAAATTCAGCACGGTTGCCGAATCTGGCCATTGTGGCACAGAATGTGTTGGGCATTCCAGCTAGCCAAGCATACAGTGAAAGACTATTTACAACAGCTGGAAATATTGTAACGTATAAACGCGCCTCCCTTTTATGCGAGAAAGTGGAGCAAATTTGCTGCTTATCAGCAAATTTAAGAGCTAACCATAGCTGAAATGTATAGTTCTTTTTGCGAAGTTCCTTGTACACTAAAATATATACATACAACATCAGCGTTGCCGGGAATGTTCTTCGATGGACAAGATTATTTGGGTGGGGGAACACCTGCACACGTGATGCGTGTTGCATGATGCACAGATTACCACCACTCCTATAGGTGTTCCCCCACCCAAATAATCTTGTCCATCGAAGAACATTCCCGGCATCGTTGATGTTGTATGTATATATTTTAATGTAGTATAGCGTGTAAATAGTGTTTGTATATAGTTTAGCGTTTGCGTGAATGTTACTGTAAATAATACAATATATTATACTATGAAATTGTAGGAGCCGGAAAAAGGGAAAAGGGAAGTCGCCTCAACGGGACTCGAACCCGCGATCTCTCGAACCGTAGCGCGCTGGCCAGCCGCCTTAGCCACCTTTTTTTTTTTTTTTTTTAAACGAGCGTTTATTGTGCCAATAACAAGGAAAAACAAACTATATATATATATATATACACAAGAGAGGTACAATAAACTAAAACGCACAAAAAGTTAACAAGGAGGAACAAAATATAAACTAGATTAATGGCTCTGGTGATGAGCGCTCGTAATCTGACATATCACATACATGTAAATTGCACTTATTGCTACGATTGCATATTTATAACTAAGAGGGTTGAAACTTAATTACTATGGAGCGTACATATTTATAAAGGCATGGCATGAAACTTTACAAAATAAATTTTTGGTATTATGGTAACAATGGGGAAGAGATGATGGCGAAAATGAGGAGTAATAAAACGAACGAACGAACGAAACAAAACAAGACAAAAAAGAATAAAAGAATATATATAAAATAAAATATAATAAAGTAGAGATATGAATATACCCCACTAATAAAGATGTGGGTGACTTTGGCTAGAGAGACTTTGGACGCAGGAGAGACTTTGTTACTTAAACTTACTTAAATATTCTTATGAACTATTTGCTTAACACGATCGCTAATAGTGATTACAATGATAACTTATAGTAATAATTTTTGTAAAGACGCATTGACAATGTGGAAATTATAACCACCAATATTTTTTTATATTTTGCCTATGTTTATCCTGGCGGTCGATACTGGATAAGTTATATGCGAATCTAATATCTGTGTGGGATTCGGGTAAATGGTAATCGTATAGAATTCTTTTGTCGTAGGTTTTCCTGTTAAAATGGTATATTAGTGGGAAATTATCGACGTTTTGGATAAGACCTTCGCTGTCAAGGTGAATGAATCCTTGAGGAGGGATATAGCCGGTTTGTTTTGATTTTTCAAAGTATAATGGATTTGGAAATGACGAAGAGTGTATTAGACTATTGGAGTTGATGTTCATGATGTTGGACCAATGGTTCCTGATTAGTTTCAGGATGAAAAGATCAATTCGGATCATTTTTGCGTGTTCATATAATATATGGTTTCTTATCATCTTCGTGTAATTTGATTGTGGTGTTCTATACATATCAAGACAGGCTCTGATGCATTTTCTTTCGAATTTTCTCAGGTTCTCCATGGTGCTAGCGCTTATGTTAAACCAAATTGGGCAGGCATATGTGAGAATAGGTCGTATCAGGAGTTTATAGCAGAGAATTTTCACTGACTTATTTAGAGTTTTTGAGTAGAATAAATTTTTGTTACTGTAAAAGGCCTTTTGTGCTTTAAGAATTTGGATTTTGATATGCTGGTTGAAATTAAGTTTAAAATCTAAATGCATGCCTAAATAACGCACCATAGGTTTGTGTGGGATTTTAGTGTTTCCGTTGCCATTGTCAGTAATATGAAAATATTGAGAGTTTTCTCGAACATCCTTGTTTGCATCAGATATTTTTGAAATGTAAGGTCTAAAGAGGATCGTTTCACATTTGTTTATATTAACTTTTAATTTCCAAGTGTAGAAGTAATCATGGATTTTGTTGAATAAACTTTGTAGAGATGATTTTATCATTGATGGTTTATGGTGTTTGAGGTATATCACGAGGTCATCGGCAAATGCTATTGCGGATTTGTTACTATCGTTGTTGAGCCCAAACGATTGGAGGAGATCGCTCATATATATGTTAAAAAGAATGGGCGAATTGACGGTGCCTTGTTGTAAACCGTTTGCGACTAGAAAGGATTTCGAGGACTTAGTTTCACCATTTGATAGGTAGAATTGTTTGTTAATTATCATATCCCATATCATTTTTATTAGGTGTGGGGGGAAGTTTTTTTTGTTCAATTTATACAAAAGTCCGTCTAGCCAGACAGTATCAAACGCTTTCTCTAAATCTATAAGAATTGCCCCGACACATTCCTTAGCATTTCTTGCCCAACAGATGTCCGCTGTGAATTTTGAAATTGCATGTACTGTACTGTGCTGGAATCTAAATCCAAATTGGGATTCTGGGATAATGTCATTTGAAGAGCAGAACTCATTTATAGCATCATTTATAACTGTTTCAAATATTTTGCTGATATTCGGGAGTAAGCTAATGGGTCTGTAACTGGCCGGGTCGCTACTATCTTTTCCTTTTTTTTTTTAGGGGCGATTAATTTTGCTGTTTTCCATATCGGTGGAAAATATGTGAGATTAAGGCAGTTATTGAATATGATGGTATAGTAATATATATATGACAGTGGGATGTTTTTAAGAGCTATATTAGGAATGCCGTCGAAACTGGAAGATTTTTTGTTGTTTAGGTTTTTAAAAGTGGTTTTTAGTGTATAAATTGAGGTAAAATAGTTTGGGGGAATGAGGTCTGTATTAGGGACGTCTGCTGTATTGGTGTCTCCGCCTTAGCCACCTCGGCTACTGCCGACTCCCCGGATTCCTCATCCCCGAACTCCTTACTTAAACGACGCCACCTTATGGGCCACACTCGCACCATAGGCCGTCTCCCTTCTCCAAGCGCCCATCGCCTACAACATTGACTCTTTTAATTGTTCTCGCAGTTCGTTCCGTTCCTCGTTATACACTCTGTCGTGTGGCATCTTTCATGATAATTCTGTGCAATAAGTACTATTCTTTGTAAGGCGTTGTTGTTTATGTACTTTTAAATTATGGGATCTTGTCCCGTTTATATTATAATAATAATAAAAATAATAATAATAATATATTCTCATATATGTTTTCACTTTTGTCTCTTTTGTTCTTGCATACGAAATAAACTTTAGTAAATTTTTCTATATACAATATAAGTGTTCACTTTATTATATCCCCGAGAGCAGTAATTGGATTGAATCTGGTTTCCCAGAAGGTGTAAAATATAAATCACAACATAATTCGACCATACATAGAGCTACCTAGTGCTACATTACAAGAGATCAAGCGAATTTATCTCTTTGAAAAATTTAATCACATTCAGGATATTTTCAAACTTATTCAAGTTTAAGTTCAAATTCTCTCTGATGTTGAGTCGATTTCTTTCATATTGTTGCGAGCACCCTATGGATGGAATCCATGGCCCGCTGGTGCTCGCGACGAAGACAAGGGACAGCGAGAAGAAGGCGATCTGATCGATCGCCTGTCAAGCTGTCACTTGAGATACAGACGCCATTGCGAGCAGACGTAGTCCCGAACACCTCTACCTGATTAATTACTGTTATTTAATTACTATTATCCTTGTTAATGTTCACGTTCTATTATTACACATTAAACTTATATTATGCCAACACGAAAACGTAACATTGGTGTCAGAAGTGGGATGCCCACTCGAAGTGGGGTGCCCACTCGCGCATCCGCGGCCTCCACGAACCCTTCTCCTACAGCGACGGGAGATGCCTCTATCCAGGAACTCTTCACCTCCCTGCAGTTAAGCATCGTGGGCCAGATGAGGGAACAGAGGAGGGAGGACGAAGCCCGCTGGCAGAGGGAAGACCGTCGCAGGGAAGAGACGGACACAGAGATCCAGCGAACACAGGCGGCCTTAGAGGCGCGCCTATCGAACGTGGAGGAACGAATTCAGGTCGTAACCGCTTCGTTTCATAACAGCCATAGTTCGGTTAGTGGCAGCGCGAACCTTCGGAGTGGGGAGAATGCACTTGTAAATAGTGTTCCGCCGACGCATATCCCCACACCCGTCGGTGCGCCCGTCACTACCCCCGTGTCGGAACCACACGTACTCAGCTTGGGGTACGCGGTGAAACCGACAATTTTTGATGGGAAAAATTCGTGGGAAGAGTACAGGGTACAATTCGACACGATCGCGCGCGCGAATGGTTGGAATGACCAAAAAAAAAGGCTACAGCCTTGATTGCTGCCCTCGGGGGCACGGCAAGGAGCGTCCTTACGACGCTCTCCGCAGCTCAATGCGAGAACTTCGCAGAATTGTTTTCCGCGCTGGAATTCCGCTACGGGGCAAAAAACCTGTCGAATTTGAACTATGTACTCTTCCAGAGCCATAGACAGCGAAGAGATGAGAGCATCTCCTCGCTCGCCACAAAAATAGAGCGATTAGCACAGTCCGCTTTCGCCGAATGCCCGGTGGAAACCCGCGACAAGTTAGCCGCGTCCCAATTCGTAACGGCATTGTCGAGCTCGGTTATGCAGCGGGAACTGCGACTCGGCGGGTTTACGTCTTTAAGAGCCGCCGTGACCAGAGCTCTCGAGATCGAGGCCGTCGAGACGATGTCTCGCCACCCCACGGCCGAATCGCGAGAACGATACGCGGAAAAACGGAAAGCTAAATCCTCCAACAATTTTGAAAGGTGCCCGGCGAAGCAGCGGAGATTTGCAAAACCCGAGGAACGAACGGAGGACCCAAAATACACCGAAAGAACACCGAAGTGCTGGCTCTGCGGAAAGTTGGGCCATCTACAAAAGGATTGTTTCAAGGCCAAGAACGACCAGCCAAGAGCCGCTCCTACGAAGAAACCCGAGGGAAACGGGAAGAGGACGGCGTAAGGGGGAGACGCCGGACCGTAAAGAACAGTCCCCCGGTCGTCAAGAGTGTGGCGATGCAGGAGGCGACTGAGCGTCAGGGGAATCCGGCCGACGAGATTTACGTATGTGGAAAAATTAACGGAAAATCGTGTAAACTTATCCTAGATACAGGTTCTCCGATCAACCTTCTGGAAAAAGAATTGTGCCCGAGGAAAGACTTCCAAAAGACAGAAACCGACATTCGCTCCACTACGGGAGAGAAAATGAAAGTGTTCGGTAAAACGAACATGGAAGTCAGCGTTGGAGAGCTGTCGAGTGTAGAAGACTTCTACGTCGTGGAAATGGTGGAAAAATGCATCTTGGGAGAGACGTTTCTGAAGAAACACCGTTGCAACATCGACCTTTCCCGGAATGTGCTGTGCCTTCCCGGCAAAACGGAGATACGCTTTGGTGAGCTAATTGCCGAGAAGAAGAAATCAGAAGAAGAAGGGGAAACGGTCGTCCCACAGCATTTAGAAGAGCTGTACACACGTTGCTCATCAGGTTTGTCAGAAGGACAAAAGAAACTATTTGCTGAATTATTGTACGAATTTCAGGACGTTTTCGCCACGGATTCGAGTCAGATTGGGAACTGCGACCGGGTGAAACACACAGTTGACACCGGAGACTGCCAGCCCATAAAGCAGGCACCACGGAGGTTGCCTCTACACCGTCGAGCAGAAGTAGAAGAGTTACTCAGGAAGATGTTGGCTCAGGGCGTGATCGAGGAATCGCAGAGCCCGTGGTCTTCCCCGATCGTCCTCGTGAAGAAGAAGGATGGAAGTATACGGTTCTGCGTGGATTTCCGTCGTCTGAATGAGGTTACCAAAAAGGATTCGTACCCTCTACCTCGTATAGAGGATACCCTGGACGCCCTCACTGGATCTTCCTGGTTCTCAACCGTGGATCTGCAGAGCGGATATTGGCAGATCTCTATGGACGAAGAAGATCGAGAGAAAACTGCGTTTTCTGTGGGAACGGGACTGTGGCAGTTCAAAGTGATGCCCTTTGGACTCTGCAACGCCCCTGCCACATTCGAGCGACTGATGGAAAACGTGCTTCAAGGTCTGACCTGGAAAACCTGCTTGGTCTACTTGGACGATATAATCATCTACGGGAATGACTTTGAACAGGAGCTCGAACGCCTACGGTCAGTGTTTTCTCGTTTACGTGAAGCTAAACTATTGATGAGCCCCAAGAAATGCTCTTTCTTCTGCCGAGAAGTAAAATATCTGGGCCATATCGTAACAGAGAGTGGAGTTAAGACAGATCCGGAGAAAATTAAAGCCATTTCGGAATGGCCACAGCCAAAGAACATCACGGAATTAAGAAGTTTCCTAGGATTATGCACGTACTACCGAAAATTTGTAAAGGATTTCTCCAGGATCGCCAAACCCCTGCATCGCCTCACCGAGACCAAACAAGACTACCAATGGACCGACGAATGCCAAAGAGTTTTCGAAGAGCTGAAGAAGAAATTAACCGAAACCCCGATACTAGCATACCCAGTGATAAACAAGGACTTCATCCTGGACACGGACGCCTCTAATTTCGCCATAGGCGGCGTCCTCTCACAGGAACACGAAGGACAGGAAAAGGTCGTAGCCTATTTCTCCAAGACCCTGGGAAAAGCAGAAAGGAACTACTGCGTCACCCGGAGGGAGCTACTAGCAGTAGTGAAATCCATCGAACACTTCCATCATTACCTCTACGGACGAAGATTTCTAATAAGGACAGATCATGCAGCGCTTCGTTGGCTGCTGACCTTCAAACACCCTGAAGGACAGGTAGCCCGTTGGATCGAACGAGTACAAGAATACGACTTCGAAATTCGTCACAGGGAAGGAAAAGCCCACGGAAACGCCGATGGACTCTCCAGAAGACCGTGTATCGAAGAAAATTGTAAGAACTGCAATCGACTGGAGAAGAAAGAAGCAGAAGGAGAAGTACAGACCACGAAGAAGATTCACAGGATATTTTGTGAAGAAGACAAGAACGAGTGGAAACGAAGTCAAGAGAAGGATGAAACGATCGGCTTCATCCTTAAAAAGAAAGGAGAAGGGGAGAAGCCCGATTGGCAAGATGTTGCTCGTTTCTCCCCGCAAATGAAATATTACTGGTCAATCTGGGACTCGCTGGAAGTTCACGAAGGTTTACTTTTCAGGAAATGGGAGTCTCACGATGGTACAACGACCTCGTGGCTTTTGGTGGTACCGCGCGAAAAGGTTACAGGAGTCCTGAAGGAGTTCCATGATGCGCCAGCAGCTGGACACTTCGGAGTAAACAAGACCTTGGCAAAGATCCGCCAACAGTTCTTCTGGTCTACGTGTCGACAGGACGTTCAAGAGTGGTGCCGGCGGTGTGACACCTGTGCGGCAAAGAAGGGACCACGTCAAAGGGGAGCAGGGAACCTGAGAGTATACAACGTGGGAGCTCCGTTCGAGAGACTTGCCCTGGACGTTGTGGGTCCGCTCCCGAGGTCTCAGGCCGGCAACAGGTTTATGCTGGTCGTGGCGGACTACTTTACCCGGTGGCCGGAAGTAATCGCGATGCCAGACCAGCGAGCTGTCACAGTGGCAAGAGCTCTTTTGCACAACGTAGTGTGTCGTCATGGTGTACCGTTAGAGATACACACGGACCAAGGAAGGAACTTCGAATCCTCCGTGTTCAAGGAATTGCTGAAACTGCTAGGAATCAGGAAAACACGAACAACTCCTCTGCATCCTCAATCCGACGGTCTAGTAGAACGTTTGAACAGAACATTGCTCCAATATCTTGCAATGTTTGTTTCAGAACATCAACGAGATTGGGACGAATGGATTCCCATGTTCCTCCTCGCATACAGGTCAGCACGACATGAAGCTACACAACTAACGCCAGCGATGATCCTATATGGCCAGGAACTGCGTTTACCTCTACAATTATGGAGAGGACTACCCCCAGAGGTGGAAGACGACGAGGACGTTGAACGAGGATACTCCGAATGGATCCGAGGAAAAATGAAGAAGATCCACGAATTCGTTCGACGCCGTCTGGACATCTACAGTTCGAAAATGAAGTCGTGGTACGACAAGCGCGTCAACACGGTGGAGTTCCAGCCCGGGGAACGAGTGTGGTTATTCCAACCACGAAGAGTGAAAGGGAAGTGCCCAAAACTGCAGAACGACTGGGAAGGACCCTACACAGTGGTGAACAAGATCAACGACGTCGTCTACAGGATCCAGCGTACACCCCGGAAGAAGTGCAAGGTGGTCCATGTTCGACGCCTAGCGAAATACGAAGGACGGTTCCTAGAAGAGTGAAGAGTCAAGCACCAACACTCAGAATCTCAAGATGGAAGGACGCGAGGACTCGGAAGACTCAAGAAAGAAGATTAGTCTAAGCGAATCAGGTGGACTGGGCTACGGAGGTTGCCTTCGTAGCCCGGCCCCCGCTCTTGAGTTTGTTACAGGCACACGATACCCCACGACGAGGGACAAGGTGTCGGGGGACTACCACCGCGGTCGGGATACGCGCTCCCGAATTCCCCGAATGTGCCACAATAGCGTGGCAGTCCGCAGCGGGGTGCGGACATACGTGAAAGCGCCCCGCTAGCCCCCTGGAGGAGACCCTGCGAGCCCCTGGTACGGCCGGGATGGAGGATCTCGCGGGGTACCCAGGAAAAAGAAGGAGAGAGGGTAGACAGCAGGAGGGAAATGGCATCCCCAATCACCAGACGGACAAGCGCTGCTTGGATCGGCTGGAGGGGATGTCGCGGAAACGGGAGCGCTAACCGGACGCACAGGACGGTCCCCTGAGACAACACCAGAAGCCAAGAAGAGGAATGGGGCCATCACGAAGCCAAGGGCTGGAGGAGATTAGAAGAAAATCATCATCAGGGTGGACGAGTCCGGCGGCTGCCGTGGGGGCTGGGCCGCTTGCATACTTGTGACTAGCTGCAATTCCCTGCTCGCGTGCTCGGCCTTCCTCGTTGGCTTTCCGACTCGGGCGGCCCCAACGGTTTCTTTACAGACACGACCGAACCCTAAAGCGCTTTGTATTTCTGCAAGGGAGACCGGAGCGAGAGCAACAGCAGGCGAACTTAGCGAGCGGGACAGCGATCCAGACGCAGGACGTGGAGACGGCCAGATCCCAAGACCGGACAGCCCGGGGACCCACGCAGGGGATGTCGTCGTCGAACAAGAAGAAATTTTGAAGCTGCATCCAGAAACCCCAAAATCCAGGACAGACACGCGAACCCCGACCCTGAGATGACAAGACCCCGTACCCGTCTCTACCCAGGAAGAGGATGCGCCATCACAGAAGATGAAATCTAAGAAAGAAGTGCGCAAGTTCGAAGACGCAAGTGGAGGGTAGAGACACGGGGAACCACGTACCCACGCCTTGCCCAAGGTTTTTGGGTGGTTTTCCCTTGGGCGTGAAGGCGAATGCCGAGGCGACGGTCGGAAGAGGCCACACAGCACTTAGTCCACTCTTTCGAACCAGGGTACGGCTGCAGACAGCGGAGAAGCTACAGCGGTCGGGACGACCGCTTCTCGAGAGGGGGGAGCAGTGTTGCGAGCACCCTATGGATGGAATCCATGGCCCGCTGGTGCTCGCGACGAAGACAAGGGACAGCGAGAACAAGGCGATCTGATCGATCGCCTGTCAAGCTGTCACTTGAGATACAGACGCCATTGCGAGCAGACGTAGTCCCGAACACCTCTACCTGATTAATTACTGTTATTTAATTACTATTATCCTTGTTAATGTTCACGTTCTATTATTACACATTAAACTTATATTATGCCAACACGAAAACGTAACAATATCTATACATCTCATATTATACATCTAATTTAATTTATACTCGGTGCCTACAAAACGTTCCAGCTACACCAAGCTAGCACATTGCATCATACAGTCGACTACCTAAAATAAGTATATTCGGGTGGCTCGAAACATTCGAGTTACCCGAAACATACGAGCTGCTTGAAAAAATCGAGCTAAACGAAACAGATTCGAGCGGCTCGAAATAATCGAACTACCCGAAACACATTCGAGCGGCTCGAAAAAATCGAGCTACCCGAAACATTCGGGTTACCCGAAACCGTTCGAGTCTCGGCTCGGCTCGGACATTCGACTCTCAATTTTGTGAGTAACTGTACAAATGATTGAAAATAACCAAATACACATGGATTTTTACATGAATAATGAATATCAACACGTACATAGAGAATTTTTCAATTTTTGGTGCATTTTAAATAAAATTGTTTAACATAAAAAAAATTTTTTGCATATTTTTTTATTATTTACTTTTCAATGTCTAAGTTTTGATTTGTGGTTATATGCTGATTACATATCGATTGAATTGATTTCATTTGTGGTTACAGGATGATTTCAAGTCGTTTGGATTTGTGGTTATGGGTTATATTTATTGATGACTGGGTAATTTTTTCACCCCTCCCGTTTTTTTCTTTCATAATTTTGTATTGTCATAATAACTACGCACGCCTGCAAAGTTTCAAGACAATTGCATTGGTGGAATTGGGTTAAATAGGTGTTCCATTTTGTCCCATATGCAGTCATTTAGTAAACATTTAATATTTACACTTCAGCGTGAGGTAAAGAACTTTCTAATACGTCAAAATGTAACGTAAGAACTACAGAATCCAACGATGCGCTCAGCGTTTATAATTTTCGAAATTCAAGTGCCGAAAAGTGGTCGAAAGTACAACACAGTATTGAAATGTCGATACCGGAAATTTTTCCAACTCTCTTAACTGGAAAATAACGTGTGTACGGGTCTAAGGTCTGCCACAAAATGCTGTGAGGACCCTTTGGTCCCATGTCACCCGATACCAACTCATTCACAGCTTTTATCTAAGAGAAACATTGATGTTCCGTTTTACCCACTCGTTCCGTTTTACCTCACTTTCCCTTATATAAAATTGTACCCACAAGTGTGTTACATCACTTTGTTCGTCTTGGCGAGAGGAAGGTTCTAACGTTTTTATTTTTTTTAAATAATGATTTTTAAATAATAGTAGTTCACGACGCGACCGCTAGGCAGCGACCGCTTCTCGCTTAAGAAATAGCACCGCGGCGGGAATAAGTGGCCGAGAGCTCGATTATTCAGGGCTCTCAAGTACCGCTCGCATTTGACGGCATTTCACTGCGGAGTATATATTTAGTATACCCGTCTCTAAGATGACTGAATGAATAGTTATGATTAATACTTTTATTTTTTTATATTTGGAAGAACTGTCTTTAAAAATTCAAATAATTATTTTGGGTCTCTCTGGCATTCAATTAACTAACATCCTGCTAAGTAAAATATTAAAAATGTTATAATACTCGTTTATACATGGTTTTCCAACTTTTCTTTTTTTCATAAAGTATGGTAAGAATCGGATCTTTCAAGTCGGTGTTATAAACGTGTGACTTTGGATGCTTTTAACTTTGCCGCTGTTAAGATCGTTTGGTCACCTATATAGGATACCAGCTCTATTGACGACAAAGTAAATTTATTCTACTGATATATATTTATATTATTTTATCACTCTTCTCCCATTAAACGTGTGCGTATAACACGACCGTCTGCTCCATGGCTAACTGTAAATTTATGTAAGCTTATGCATATGCGTAATCAGGCGAGTTTGAAATGTCGTAGGACTGCCAATTCTTCGCACTGGCACCGTTATAAACAGCTTTGCGATTTGTATCACAACTATTAGAGCTGAGAAACGCGCTCTTTTCAATCCTCTTCCAAATCCTCTAAACAATTTTGGAACCTTATCTCACGTGCTAGTTGTTATCGTCCTCGGCGAAATCCTAATTCTCTTCCTTCTTTCCCTGATCCTAATTCTATCAGCAATCAATTCATCGATTCCGTTTACGGCTACTAATATTTCGTCTGAAATAATTGGTACATTTCTGAACAAATCTCATGCACATCCTTCTTCCACCTTCTGTTTCTCCCTTTTCACACCCATGGATCTTTATTCAATCCTTAAATAAACCAAATTTACGTCCGCGAATCCGTTCGATTTATCTGGTCATCTCGTGTTATACTGCATTCCTTTCTGCCTCAATCCTCTAATCCACATATATAACACAGGACCACAATTTTTTTTAATTTACACAAATTAGACTACCTGCCCTATACGTATTTTGGGTTGCTGAATTCGAATCCGTTGTCCGTTTTGCTCCATCACGTCTAGTTATTCGGTAAACTGCAAAAAACTGTTGTAAACCCGTAAAATGCCATATAAAAACCACATATCCTATTTCCATAAGCTTATAAACTCAAACTCTGTAGCTTACTAACCCCAAGACCACAAAACCTCTAACCCCATATTTCGATAACTCTCTAAATCTAAAAACCGTATTTACACATATCCCCACAAACCACAAGGAGATGTTTGTATCTCAACCGCGCAAATAGGTATTTTCAAATTTGCTCAATCTTCACACTCGCATAACTTCGATAAAATTCATCCAACCTTG
The DNA here is from genome assembly GCA_963932335.1 of Andrena marginata. Lineage (NCBI taxonomy): Eukaryota > Metazoa > Arthropoda > Insecta > Hymenoptera > Andrenidae > Andrena > Andrena marginata. The sequence continues at coordinate 12,156,239 of OZ010660.1, forward strand.
ATGATATAAAGACCATTTTAAATTTTGAAGTTTCTACTTTTCGATGCTTTCAACCACTTTTATCGAAATCAGTATTCAGGGGGGTAAAATCCGCGCATAAAGAGAAATATGCCAAACTGTATAAATGTCTTAATGTTTGTCAAGTGCTACGGAGTGAAAACAATATTTTTTGCAGCTTCTATGTATTCTATCGGTAGGTGTGAGACTTTGTCTTTAAGATAAGACAAACCTCACCGAAAAAGACTAGTTTTAAACAAAGATACAACCATTTAAAGAAAACCTGTTAAAATCATAGAGCGTCTTTAGAGCGGACCATCCGGTCAACCAAAAAGTTACAAGAAGTTATCTTCTTTTTCCTATGTAAAAATACTCTAATACCTTGAATTCTACATGCAGAAAAGTTGTTTTCTCAAAAAGAAGTTTATTCGTTTTGTTCTTACAGGTCCCGCATGAATTTTTCTCTTCCACAAGTGGGACAAAAGTGGTCATTTTCGCATATTTGCCCTTTTGCTCCTTTTACTTTCCCAGTAGTAGCTAGTAGCAGCTAATTTTTGTTCTATGTAAAAGCTAAGGATTTATGCTTTAAAATGCGACTAGAAAGATCACTAAGAAATCCTCAGAACTTTTTGTATCAATGAATGAAAATGGATCAGTTTTAACACCGAAGCAATGTAAGGAACCAGCTTGCAAGCGTTCGCGAGCTTATCTCGACCTCCCACCACTCGTTTAGGCGAATACCGTGGGCATTTTATGAGATTGAGTGAGGCAATAAATCTATGTTAATCGGATATATTGTTGTAGTCCTTTTGACGACTATTTTCCGAGCAGCAAAATTTGTTGCAGGTGGTTTTTAAGCAGTCCTTTTTACGACTACTACTGCTTGCAATTGATTGTTGGGTTCGAGCGTTCTCAAACAGTCATTTTCACGACTACTTTTCGAGCCAGTCGTTTTACTTCTTCAATTAGTTATTATAATTACCAGAGAACTCTGCAGATCTCGAACGTTTCGTGGAACTCGAAATCTTTTCACGTAACTTATACCCCTTTCAGTGGGCCGTATGCCCTCGCTGGTCGCTAGATAATCTAAATATTCCAACTCTGTTTGTAGGAACTTGCACTTATTTAATCGCAGCTCAAGCTTATTCGCAACACACAGTTGAAATACTTTTTTCAGCACACGTAAATGATGGTCTAATGTAGCTGTTGCAATCAAGAAGTCATCCAGATACACTAAAACATCCCCGGAAGCAAATAAGTCCCAAAATACTTGCGTCAGAAACCGCTGAAACTTCAATGCTGCGCCCTTTAAACCGGAAGGCATTTTAACGCATTCGTACTCTCCCAAAAATTATCTTCCTCATCCTAAGGAAGAGTCACGTAACTCACGTCGCTGTGTGACGTAGATAGCCAGCACTGGGCGTTCCTATGCCCTATGGTTCCGTTCTTAAAACAGGATTCTCATTCCCTCTTTGGCTTCTCGCATTCGGACGCATAATGACCCAATCCGTTGCAATTGAAGCAACGCTCCCCCGTTGTACTCTTCACGTCCTGCTGTTTCCGGGTGCCCTGGGCTGCGCTAGATCGTCCTTCTTGCGCTGCGCTGCCCTCGGCCGTCGTCCATCTTCCGGCAACATCGATGTAGCAAACGCCTGTACTATGGTCGAAGCCATATATATTGGCCGATGAATTCGTTTTCGCGAGCGGCGATCGAGGAGAAATGAAGCACCACCATCTGACGATCGCGGATTTGTCAGTTGGAGTTGCTTGGCCCTCGCAGGGTATGGTAGGGTAACGGGAACGCTGCTCGGCTCCGCCTGAGCCTAGCCGTTTGACTGTTATTTATTCTTAGCGTAATAGTTGTGTGCGTTACAAAGCTATGCGTAGACCAATACGAGATGAAACTATCGAGAATGTATCAATGTTCTAATCAATAAAGCTCCCGATTTTTTTCGTAGCTAACGCACACCTATTCTGATGTGTGTATTTCTACGCTGACAGCTCGGTTTGGTCTACACCCCAGAAGCTTGGCACTATCCCCACCACTTCTGGCTCACTCTTGTTTTTCGAAGGCGAAAGCGAGATGGAACGAGAGCGAGTCAGAAAACGTTGAGAAAAGGAGCACCGAGGCAGGCAAACTGTGTGGTGGGAGAATACCCCTCACGAAACTCACCGGCCAATATATCTGGCTTCGACCTTAGCTCTTCCACATTCGGAAACTATCTCACGCCCGCCATTGACCTGATACTCGCATCAGGAATGCCCTCAATGAGATAATCAATCATTTCATTATCTGCTATTGGCACTCGATTTCCTAAAACCAGTTTATCATGAACGTAGTCGGAAAACGTTTTCTTGACCTTCCAGAGTCTCTGTTCAAAATCACGCTTAAGCGCCAAAACATTTGGACGTTGTCCAAACGTGGCCAACACTCCATAGAGTATTGTTGGTACGTAAGGTCCACACAATCTGGCTTGGAATGATACCATTTTGAAGTAATTCCCTTGAGCTTGTAACATATCAGGGCCTTAGTGACATGACCATCGAGCTCGTGTACCTCGATTAATTATTTAATTTGGCCCACCCAAATTTCTGTCTCACAATTTTTGCCGTCGAAATCCCCAGCCATCTCCTTGATGTCCTCTCAAGTCACTTCCCGTGTCCGTGACAACGATGAACTCCTCGTCGAAGGCGTTAGACGGGCCAGTTCCGACTCTCTATGCAACAAACGTATTTCCAATTCGGCTACACGCGTCTCTCTCTCCTCAGCAACTCCAACATGGAAGGAGTGTCATTTGCCGAACGTCTGATAGTAACGTCTCACTGTCATCCTCGTCGTTCGTCGCTGGTTCCCGATGAACTGTTGCCGTGGGGGCGTTCAATTTTAGCTCAGATTCCGGAACACCAGTTTCCAGCAACCGACTCAATAACTCGGAGTTTCTACTCGATGCTAGGAAATTTTTTGACCGACATAATTCTTTGAGTCCAGCAGCCGTGAGGGAACTCATGATTCTGGTTTTTGCCCTAACTAAGTAACTAATGGAGATCACTTCTCGTTCAGTCTTTAACGTCGCAGATTCGGATCCCGTAACCGTATGTCACGAACACAACCGATGAATTTGATTAGGGAACTTATTCCAATTTCATATAAAACTGTCTCCACACTCTTAACGGAGAATTTCACGAATTTCACGCATTCCGAATCCTGATTGCGAAACCTGTCACTGACTCTAATTCCGATGCTCCTTCTGATTTGTAGTGATGACTGAGGTTAAGCGGGAAATTGAGTAGACAAGGCACAAACACTTTAATTAAAAGAAATAGGATTTACTAGTGCGGACACGAAGTAGACCCGATGGCAACCGATCATAGAATGCCCTTCCGCCCTTGGGCCAACTCACACTTTCCCTTGCTTCTAGCGACCTTGTCATAAACGGTCGCACCGTCTTCAACCGCGTATTCGGAGATTTAAGCGTACTCGCCGAACCGACCGTACGCTGACCAGACGTAGGGAAAACCTACAGGTCCGCGTCTAGTTCAGGGCCGCGGACTACACACTCGAACTTTTTAAAGAATTTACATAAAGCGAAATAGGATAAATTCACCGCTTCGCGAAATGAACAATCACTCAATGCACGATTTCGTTATCCCACCGCTACCACCAGTTCTGTAACGCGGTTAGCAGGTAGGCGTAGGGCGGCGGGTGACGATATTTAAAAGATCGGTCTCGTCGAAAAAAGCTACACATGTTACAGTACAAATATTTAGAATTGCGTAAAGAGTTCGATTATTTTCGTGGCTTAGAGATCTAGTCCTGTACAGGCCCCTCATTGAGTCATTATTAGGAGGCAGGAATTTTACGGTGAATTAAATGAGCTTGATTGTAAGATTCAAATGTGCAAGGATGTCTTAATTCTTTTGCTTAATTTTGCGTTAAAGGTTGAAAAGTCAAGGGTTCAATCCCAGAATATTGGCTATGATCCAGTATTGAATATCCGTTTCCTTTGTTATGGAAATTGTTTTTGAACAGAACACAGAATGAGGTTTTATGTGAGAAGACGCTCTCCAAAAGATACAGTTTTATAAAAATTTGGTAATCTGTGTAACTCACCCGCTATATCAGTCAATTTTAAAATGTGGTAAATGAAGTCATTCGCTTGGATGTTCGCCATTAAATAATACGAAGCCTGTCTTATGAAATGAGAACAGAGCAGACATACTCACACACTCGGTATTTACAATTACTTACAATAGCAAGAGTTTAAAAGCACACAAAAGGAAAAAGAGATCTGACTGAAGGTCGATCTCAACGCAACTAATAATATATCGTTGCGTAGTATATAAAAGAAAAAATATTGGAAGTATTAGAAAAATATAAAAATGCAGTTTAAAGGAGCAATAACTATTTAACGTGGAAAACTTAGTCCATTCACTATAAACTTAGGAATCTCTGGCTCGATATACGATTAAATGAGAGGAGTTACGAATCCACGGACACCTTGTCACGCTCTCCGCGACTGTGCGACAAAAGGGCCCTTTACACGGACGTTCTTGCGCGCCACACGCTGCGTGGCATGCAAAAATGCGTGAACGCCGGAGCGCGGCGATCCTTCGTGCACGCCAGAAGGTTATACTCTGCTAACGTAATATGTAAGTGTGGAGGGTGGAGAGAAGGAAGTGGGAGGAGGAAATGAGGGAGGAGAGAGGGAGGAGAGAGGGGTTGGTAAATAGGGTGGGGAAGTTAGAGGAAAGAGAGAGAAGGATGGAGGAGGTGATGGAGAAGGTAGGAAGGTGGGAAAAGGAGGGAAGGGGAAGTGAAGGGAAAGGGGGGCTGGGGGAGGGAAAAGAGGAGGAATGGAGGCTGAGAATGAGAAAGTTAGAGGTGGGGCAGGATAAGAAGGAGAGAGAGAGGAAAAGGAGTAACGTAGTGGTAAGGGGATTGGGGGGAGAGGGCAGGGACGCAATGGACGAGGTGGGGAAACTATGGGAAAAAATGGGGGTGGGGGTGGGGGGGATAAAGGAAGTAGTGAGCCTGGGAAGGGCGGGGAGGGAGGGGGGTGGAATGGTGTTGGTTAGGCTCGAGGGAAGAGAGGAAAAGAGGAAAGTGATGGAGGCTAAAAGTAAGTTAAGAGGGAGAAGGGAGAGGGTGGAGGATGACCTCACGGAGGAGGAAAGAAGAGCGAAGTGGAAGATAGAGAGAGAGGCGCAAATGGAGAGGGAAAGGGGACGAAGGGTGCAGGTCGGTTACATGAAGATGTGGGTGGATGGGAAGGTAAAAAGGTGGGACGAGATAAGGGAGAAATGGCGTGAGGAGCAGGGAAACGAATGATGCGGGGAGGGGGTATGGGTGTGGAGGAGATAAGGGGGAATAGAAAGGAAGGGGGGGGGGAGTTGGAGGGTGGCTTTCTGGAACGTGGCGGAATTAAGGAAGAAGGACGATGAGTTCTGGAGGGGACTGACGGAGTGGGACGCTATGGTGTTGTGTGAGACCTGGGTGGAGGAGAAAGAGTGGGAGGAGGTGGTAAGGAGGCTGCCTGGGGGGTTCGTGTGGGAGAAGCAATGGGCTAGGAGGGAGAGCAAGAAGGGGAGAGCGATAGGGGGAATGAAGTTGGGGGTTAGAAAGGGGTTGGAAGTGGGCGAGGGGGGGGGGGGTGGGAGGGAGGGGATTATGGCGAAGAAGGTGAAGTTTGGGGGGGGGATGGTGGAAAATAGTGGGGGTTTACGTAAATGGGGACCTGGATGAGAAGCTAGAGGTGCTGAAAGACTGGATGGAGGTTAGGGAGGCGGGGGTTAGGGTGGTAATAGGTGGGGATTTTAACGCGCGTACTGGGGTAGAGGGGGGAGAGGTTTGGGAAGGAGAAGAGGAGGAGGGGAGGGCAGAGGGGAGTAGGAGGTCCAAGGATAAGGTGATGAATGGGGAGGGGAGGAGGCTGTGCAGGTGCTTAGAGGAAAGTGGGTGGGGAATACTAAATGGAAATTCAGAGGGGGACGAGGAGGGGGAGTGGACATTCACAGGGGGACGGGGTAATACGGTGATAGACTATGTGTTGGGGAACGAGGAGACAAGAGAGAAGGTGGAAAGGTTGGAGGTAGGGGAGAGGATTGATTCAGATCACCACCCGGTGGTTGTGTGGCTGAGTGGGGAGGGGAGGGAGGACGAGGGAGGGGGGAAACAAAGAGGAGAAAGGGGAGGGGGCAGGGGAAATTGGACGGAGGAGGGAAGGATGGAGTTTTTAAGGAAGTTTGGTAAAAGAGGTGGGGGGAGAGGGGAGTGGAGGAAGACTGGAGTGAGTTGCGGGATAGGATAAAGGGCGCGATAAGTAAGAGGGGGAAAGGGGGAGAGAGAGAAAAGAAGGGAGGGTGGTGGGATGGGGAGTGTAGAGAGCGAAAGAGGAAGGTGAGGAGAGAGCTGAGGAAGTGGAGGAGGGAAGGAGGGGAGGGAAGAGAATATAAGGAGAGAAAGAGGGAGTATGGAAGGCTATGTGAGGAAAAAAGTAAGAAGGGGGTGGAGAGGTGGGTGAAGGAGGTGGAAAGTGTAAGAACGGAGGGACAAGTGTGGAAGGTGGTAAATAGGGAGAGGAAAAGGAGGGGGAGGGTGAATGAAGGGATAACAATGGGGGACTGGGACGGTTACTTCAGGAGGCTACTAGGGGGGGTGGAATGGAGAGTGAGCAAGGGTGAGGAGATAAGGAGGAGAGAGGACGGCGAGGCAGAGATAGGAAAGGAAGAGATAGGAAGAGTCATCAGGAGCTTAAAGGATGGGAAGGCGGGAGGGGGGGATGGGATTCCAAATGAGGTGTGGAAGTATGGAGGCGAGGAGGTAGAAGAATGGTTGCTGAGGATTTGTAACAGGGTGTGGAGGGGAGAAGGGTGGCCAGAAGGGTGGAAGGAGGGGGTAGTGGTCCCAGTATTGAAAAAGGGAGGAGGGGGGAAGGTGGACGATTACAGGGGGATTACCCTAACACAGACGGCGTACAAGGTGTATGCGTCTGTGTTAGCGGAGAGGCTGAGGGTGGAGGTAGAGGAAAAAGGACTGTTGCCACCGAGTCAAACGGGGTTTAGGAGGGTGGTGGGTTGTATCGACAATATATATGTTTTGAATTATCTAATAAATAGGCAGTTGGGTAGAAAGGGAAAAAATATGGTTGTAGTGTTTATAGATATGAAGGCCGCGTTTGACTCGGTGGACAGGGAGGTGTTAGTTAAGGCAATGAGGACGAGGGGGGTGCGAGAAGAGTTGGTGGTAAGATATGAGGAGGTTTTGAAGGAGACAATATGTAGGGTGCGGGTGGGGGATGAGGAGGGGGAGAGGTTCTGGACGGCGAGAGGAGTGAGGCAGGGATGTCCGCTGAGCCCGAGCCTCTTCACTCTCCTCCTAGCGGATATGGATGAAGAGCTAAAAATAGGAGGGTGGGGGGGAAGAAGTTGGGGGGGAAAGAGTTTATACGTTGGCGTATGCTGACGATGTGGCGGTGCTGGCCGAGGACGAAGAAGGGATGAAAGGGATGCTGGGGAAGCTGGAGAGATATGTGGATGGGAAGGGACTGCAAGTGAATGTAGGGAAAACGAAAGTTATGAGGTGTAGGAGGGGGGGGGGGGAGATGGAAGAGGGTGAGGTGGAGATGGAAGGGTAAGGAGTTGGAGGAGGTTAAGAGTTTTAGGTACTTGGGCTATACGGTAATGGGGAATGGGGGGCAAGGGGGGCATGTGGAGGAGAGGGTGAGGAAGGGAGCGGCGGTAATGGGAAAGGTTTGGGGGATTGGGAAGAGGTTATTTGGAAAGGACTGGGAAAGAAGAATCTGGCTATTTGACAGACTGGTGTGGCCGGTGGTGGGATACGGGGCGGAAGTGTGGGGGTGGAAGGAAAGGGAGGAAATGGAAAGGATTCAGGATAGATTTCTAAAATGGGTGATGGGAGTGGATACGTGTACACCGGGGTACCTTGTGAGGGAGGAAGCGCAAAGGGAATTGCTGAAGGGAAGGGCAGGGATGAGGGCCTGGGAGTATGAGAGGAGGTTGGAGGAGGGGCAGGGGGAGGGCTGGCAAGGAAATGCTGGGAGGAGGTTAAGGGGAGAATAAAGAGGGGAAAGGGGCTGGAGGGGTGGGAAGAAGAAAGGAAGGAGTTCTTCGAGAAGAGGGGGTGGAAGCTTGAAGAGGTAGAAAGGATGAGGGAGGCTGGGGGACTAAGAGGAGAAGAATTGGTAAGTAGGGAAAGGAAAATGCAGCAGGAGGAGAGGTGGGAAAGGATAGCGGGCTCGGATTACAATAGGTGGTACGGTAGGGTGAAGGGGGAAGGGTTGCCTGGCTACTTAAAGAAGGGGTGGGGGGAAAGTAGGTGGAGAAGGGTGGCCAGGTTTAGATTGGGTAACGAGATGACGGGGGGTATGTACTGGGAGGATAGAGAGAAGAGGAGGTGTAGGGTATGTGGAAGGGGAGAAGAGACATGGGAGCATGTGTGGGAGGAATGCATGGGGGGAAGAGAGGGGGTGGCAGGAAATGGTGGGAGAGGTGCTTGGTGATGAAGGGGAGGGGGAGGAATGGATGAGGAAGTTGGAGGAATGGAGACAGTTGTGTAGCGGAGTGGGGGTGGGTGAAAAAGAAGGAATGGAATGAAAGGGGAGACGAGTGGAAGCGGAAGTCCGGGGGCGGATAGGTGTGTGGAGGGGCGCGGAGGAAGTGAGGGAAGAGCGAGCGAGCGTGCGGGCGGGGTGAATGCGCAATCCGAAAATATTGTAAATATTGTACATAATGTAATATTAAGGATTAGAGTAAGCTAGGTTAAGTTAATGTAAGATAGTGTAAGATAGATTAAGGTGGTGTAGGGGAGAAAACGGAGGAGTGGAGAGAGCGAGGTAGGAGGAGATTGTAACCCCGAGGGGCGCAATAAAGAGGAACTACTACGTAATATGTAAGTGTATATAAATGTTTATTGAACACAAAATAATACTGAGGTAATGAAAGTAAATAACGTAGAAATAAAAGGTAACTGTTGGCGAACAAAATAAAAGTCTTGTCTGTAACGTGAGTTTTAACGGCACTTGCGCGACGCCGGCCAAAAAGCAAGAAGAAGGAAGAATCGCGACGAGTAGTTAGGCTATGAGAGTTCTGGCTCAAGTTGCGGCGAGGGGGTGAGGCGGGGCGGGGGGAGGTACCGCGCTCTTCCGCGAGATCGGCGAGGGGGTGAGGCGGGGAGGGGGTACCGAGTTCGTTGGTGAGGGGGATGACGTCACAGGGGAGGGGATTCCAAGATGGCGTCCACCGAGTTCGTAGGTGAGGGGGGGTGACGTCACAGGGGAGGGTGATTTTCAAAATTTTCAAAATGGCGTCGCGCGCGCATGTCGAGTTCGTTGGTGAGGGGGTTGACGTCACAGGGGAAGGGGAGGATTTTCAAAATTTCAAAATGGCGTCGCGCGCATTTCGTGTTGGCGCAACCTACTGGACGTTTAAGGTACTTTGGGCCCGCGTCGGTATTTGGGCCCGTCTTGGTAAATTTTCCAGGTTTTTTCATACATTTCGTGTTGGCGCCACCTATTGGACGTTTAAGGTACTTTGGGTCCGCGTCGGTATTTGGGCCCGCCTTGGTAAATTTTCCAGGCTTTTCATACATTTCGTGTCGGCGTCACCTGTTGAATGTTTGAGGTATATTTGGGCACGCGTCGCCGCCGCGCAATCTCCGTACGCGTGCGGGGATCGGTGCGCAGGCGCGATCGCGACCGATTCGTGGAAATTCAAATCACGCCTTCGATGATGATTTCTGAGAAAGAGGGTGGACCAAGAGAAAAGATTTTTTGTGAGAAAAGATAAGGAAATATTTGAATCGTGGGACCGGTACAGCACACGTGCAATGATGTAAACATAGAGCGATAATTATTATAAATCAATCATCGCGATAGCCCATGGACTAAACATTGCACCGCGCTATGCCGTGTGTTTATATTTGAATCGTGGGACCGGTACAGCGCACGTGCAATGATGTAAACATAGAGCGATCATTATTATAAATCAATCATCGCGATAGCCCATGGAATAAACACGACATTGCACCGCGCCATGCAGCGTGTTTATGTCTGAGCAGGATTGAACGCGTTTTTTATGCCTACGTGCACGCGCTTCATGCCATATGTTTATATTTGAATCGTGGGACCGGTACAGCGCACGTGCAATGATGTAAACATAGAGCGATAATTATTGTAAATCAATCGTCGCGATAGCCCATGGAATAAACATGACATTACATTCGATGAGGATTTCTGAGAAAGAGGGTGGTACATGATTTCTAAGAAGTCATAGAGTGAACCGCGCCATGCAGTGTGTTTATATCTGAGCAGGATTGAACGCATTTTTGATGCCTACGTGCACACTCTTCGTGCCGTATGTTTATGTTTGAATCGTGGGACCGTTACAGCGCACGTGTCATGAAGAACTGAATTATGCGTTGCGCTCGCATAAGCAACCATCGTAAACATACAGCGATAATTATTCGGGGAAGAGTTCCGAGTATTTTCACGATCGAGGAGGCTGTAAGTCAATCGTCGCGATAGCCCATGCAGTAAACACGACATTGTACCGCGCCATACTGTATGTTTATAGTAGGTAAGTGGAAGCGGAACAGCGACCGTGTAAGGGTGAAAAGAGGTCGATAAAGGCCCATGGGTATCTGATTTATACTATACCAATGTTAGTACCTCCACGATGCTCGCGTCATCGTCTTCCGATGACGATACCGATGGTGGGGCGAGCCCTTTATCGACGTCGCTGCAGTTGGATGAAAAATCACTGAAGATCGAGAGACATAAGATCCGCGACGCATTAAGCCCACCGTCATTATCCGAGACGTCGTGGATTAGCATCTTTCGATACGGATTTATGCAATTGTCGCATCAACATCGTCAATTGCTACGCCATATCGCGCGATATAGTACTACGAGCAAGTGCACATTATATTGCATCGTTGGTGACAAGGACGTGTACCTTAAGCGTACGAAGTACTTTACCGCGGTCGTGTGTACACCGTTAACGCTTCTGCAGGACATTGAGAACGGTACGATCGAAGTGTACAAAGTGTTGTGTCCTCGAACATTGACTATTACCGTGGACTCGTTTTTGTGTCGTGAATTAGCAAGATTTTTGGATGAGCACCCGACACCGATTGTGCGACGACAATCAAAGCGCATCATTTTGCCGTTGGGTTTCCGATTTCCGAACACGGACCACGTCACCTGGAAGAGCCGTATCACCCATTCGACACTACTCGTGCGTGTCTGGTAGACAAAAAAAAAACTCTTTGTAAATAAGTGAACATGGAGGGGTTCATGGACATGTATAGGGTTTTGTCACGGATGTCTAAACTTTTACGCAGTATTGCGGAATTCCGAGACTGGGTTGATCATTGCGACACTTGCCTGCAGCTCATCGTCGAGTACCAGAGCAGCGGAGGAATGTCCGTGGCCGCGAAACAACGCCTAGTGTCGCTGATCACGCGAATAAAGACATTGCGCGCGATCGTGCGGGAAAATTTTCGCGAGTCGGTTGCGGGGTTTCGGGCCGATCGGCGGCACCCAAAGTCGTATGGGAAGACGTGGAATCTGCGTTTAAAGGTCGCATTTCAACCGGTGCGGTCATCAACGTGGGACACGTCGATCCGCGTCGATTTTTAGAGGGTGCTCGACGAACTGTGATCTCGCGCGTCACGGACGCTATCACGGCACATAAGAGCGTGGCTGTGAATACGAACATTAACGCGGAGTTTATGTTGGGTGAGAATACAGAGATGAAAAGTTTCGGTACGCGAAATCGCTATTAATGACATCGAACCTTCGCGAGTGGTACTCGAAATACGTGGTCGCTCCGACGCTAGTGATGCTCGAGGAGTTTCAAGATCGCGACAGTGGATGGACCTTAATGGCCGTGCTAATTATTCTAGTGAATATTAATAAGCACAATCCACTTCGAGGCGGTTGCAACGTACCGCTTCCGCGCTCCGTCGTCCTAAAGAAAGCGGTAGTCAACATAAAGAATAGAGATAATGCGTGTTTCTTGTGGGCTGTCGTTGCCAGTTTGTACCCTGTTGCTGCGAATAGTGATAGGATCGCATCGTACCATCACTACTCGGATGTGCTTCGCACGGGCGATATGACTCTACCCGTAACGTTGGACCAGCTGGCCAAGTTGGAGAGGATGAACGACGTGTCGGTGAACGTTTATGCGTGGTCCGACGGAAGCTGCGCGCCTCTGCGTTTGACCGAGGACAAGCGAGAGAAACACGCGAATCTCCTACTGGTGCAGGACCCCAACGAGCCCCAACTTTATCATTTCGCGTGCATTCGCAGCATGTCGAGACTGATTTCGAAGCAGCTCGGCAAACACAATGTACAAGTATTCGTTTGCGAAAGGTGTGTAAAATATGGTATATTTCGATCGATGTATTATTGATTATTATGTTTTATTATTGATGTTGTTATCGTTGCAGATGTCTCAGCTTCTTTCATTCGAACGTGCAATTGACGAAGCACAACGTGGACTGCCAACGTCTGAACGAGTGCGCCGTCGAATTGCCGTCCCTGAAGGATAAATGGTTGCAGTTCAAGAACTTTAAAAATAAGGAACGAGCGCCATTCATCATTTACGCGGACTTCGAATGCATGCTGGAGGATGTCGAGCCTGCGGAGCGGAGTCGGACGTACACATACCAGCAGCATAGAGCGTACAGCGTGGGATATTACGTCCATTGTTCCACCGACGCGTCTCTGTGTCGTTATCGCGCGTATCGTCACGAATCCGAGTGCGTGAAGTGGTTCGTACAAGAACTGCGTGACTTTGCGAACATTGCGTATTCGTGGTTGCGGAATGCGAAACCGATGAACTCGTTGACGAGTCGACAGTGGCGTAGTTTTAACGACGCGATCGTGTGTCACGTGCGTGGACAACCTTTCGTCGAGGGGGACAAAAAAGTGCGCGACCATTGTCACTCGACGGGCGAGTACCGAGGCGCAGCCCACGTGTCGTGTAACTTACAGTTTCAACGATCGTACACGATACCGGTAGTGTTTCATAATTTATCAGGCTACGACGCGCATTTCGTGATCAAGGAGTTGGCGTCCGCGTTCGAAGGACAGTTCGAGCTGCTGCCGGTAACGAAAGAGCGGTATATATCGTTCACGAAACACGTCAAGGGAATCGAAGCCGAGAACAACGATTGGAAGAGGGGATTGAAGTTTCGATTCATATATTCGTTGAAGTTCTTGGCCGCTAGTCTGGAGAAACTCGCTTCGGAGCTTGGCAAAGAACGACTCGCGATTCTACGACGCGAGTTTCAATCCCTGTCGGATGATCAGTTCAATCTCCTTACCAGGAAGGGCGTCTTCCCGTACGACTACGCGACGTAATACATCAAACTGAATGATACGTGTTTACCGTCCCGCGAAGCGTTCTATAATTGGTTGAACGATAGCGCCGCGTCGGAGCCTGATTACGCGCACGCCGCGTCGGAGCCTGATTACGCGCACGCCGCGAACGTGTGGAATACTTTTCGCGTACAGACATTGGGCGAGTACAGTGATTTGTACTTGAAAACAGATGTACTGTTACTCGCCGACGTATTCGAGAGTTTCCGCACCGACTGTATCGCGAGTTACGATCTAGATCCCGCGCATTATTTTACGCTACCGAGTTTCACGTGGGACGCGATGCTCAAGTACACCGGCGTACGATTAGAACTTTTGACGGACGTGGACATGCTACTGTTCATAGAGCGTTGCATACGCGGCGGTCTGTGTCAGTGCTCGCACAGGTACGCGCGTGCCAGCAACAAACACCTGCCTGCAGGGATGTATCGACGAATCGAAGGCATCGACGTATCTGATGTACTTCGACGTCAATAACTTGTACGGATGGGCGATGTCGCAGGCAATGCCGAAAGGTGGGTTTCGATGGCTGGACGATGCGACGGCTGCCGCGCTCGACGTATCATCCCTATCCGACGGCGAGGACTCCGAGGAATCCGAGATATACCTGTTGGAGGTCGACATCGAATATCCCAAGGAGATCCACGACGCCGACGCCGACCTTCCATTCTGTCCGGTGCGCGAGCACGCTCCAGAAGGAAAACAGACCAAGCTGCTTGCCACGCTCGACGATAAGGAGCGATACGTCATACATTATCGCTACCTGAAACAGTGCGTGCGACACGGTTTACGCGTAACGCGAATTCATCGGGTGTTGCGATTCGATCAGTCGCACTGGTTGCGCGACTACATCCGATTGAACACCAATTTGAGGACGCGAGCTACTAGCGAATTCCAAAAGACGCTATTTAAATTAATGAACAATGCGGTGTACGGGAAAACAATGGAGAATGTGCGGAATCGCGTAGATGTGCGACTGGTGACGCGGTGGGACGATCGTTACGGCGCGGAAGCGCTGATCGCAAAACCGAACTTTCACACTCGCACGATCTTCTCCGAGCAGTTGGTGGCCATCGAAATGCGCAAACTGAAAGTGAAGTTCGACAAACCGATATACGTGGGAATGAGTGTACTGGACGTATCGAAAGAATGCCTGTACGAGTTTCATTATGCGTATATGCGTGCGGAGTTCGGTGATAAGTGTAAGGTCCTGTACACCGACACCGACAGTTTAATGTATAGCGTGGAATGCGAGGATGCATATGAAACGATGAAGCGTGACGTCGCCTGATTCGACACGAGTGATTACGCGGTGGACAAGTTGGTCGGATTGAGGTCTAAGATGTACGCAACTAGAACGTTTAACAAGAGAAGAACGCTCTCAGTCCGTTCAACGACAAGCGGTGTATTTTAGCCGATCGAGTCGACACCCTTCCGTGGGGTCATTATCGAATCCCCGAGCTCAAGACACACGAACGTCTCCAGCTTGACCCCGACGAGTCCCTCGAGAATTCCATTGTTTAGTATGTTTGCATGCATATATGTATATACGTTTCTTTCTTTGGTTATTTATTTATGAATATATGTATAGCGTAGAATAGTCAAAAATTGTATATAGCGTGGAATAGCTAAAATATATTTTTTTCATACTTTATTAAGATTAATTGTACGCATATACGAGAAGGCGAAGGAGAATGTGAAAAATTGAATAAACGGACACTGTATATATATTTATATATATGTATGTATTTATTTTTCATTCATTTATTTTAGTAACATCGAGTGCGTTTGTGATCGGGAATCATAGAATATCCTTGTTGCTTATCCACGAGTTCCGCGACGAATCGAATCCGAGCCACTTAACGTACACCTGGTTTCCTTTGCGACGAATAATCTTCTCGACCAGATAGACGTCTGGATTCGCGACCGAATGTAGTTCGTACTCATAGAATCCACCCGAGATCGGTTCTCCCGCGGAATCGCGCAGAATGTACGTCACCGGGCACGTTTGTTGTACGGTTATGATTTCAAACACCTCGATCGACCAGTTCGGAGTGTACCCCTTCTCGAAGAGGGTCTTGAACTTGCTCACGCCTACCTTGTCACCGACTTTGAATTTCGCGCGTCGTCCAACGCCTTCCGATGCGGAGGGTGAGAGGAGTTCATTCGCGGCGAACGACAAACGCGTCGCCGGGGTCACGTCAACGGGTCGGGCGTTGATCGTTCGGTGCTTGCGATGATTGTAGGTGCGTACGAGCGCAGGTAACAGGTCAACCCAACGATAGAAAGCGTTCAAGGAGAATTTTTTCCACATGAGGTTTTTCAGCGTGCGATTGAAACGTTCGACGATCGACGCTTTCATCACGCTGTACGTGGAGTAGTGGTTGATGCCGTTAGTCTTCGCACATCGTTGAAACTCCGCATTGTAAAACTCCTTACCCATGTCGATTTGTAAATTTCGCGGACATCTATCGCTCTGCTGCAACACGATCGTGAACGCCGCGGTCACGTCGCGTCCACTTTTTGTTTTCACGGGTATGGCCCACGCGTACTTGCTGAACGCATCGATGATCGTTAGTATGTAGTGATATCCTCGATTTTGCTTCGCGTACGGACGCATCTCCACCAAATCGGCCTGCCACAAATGTGTAATTCGTTCACTAATTGTACTCGCTCTTTACTCATGCTTCGCGGATGGGTGGGGGATGATCGCGACGTTCCAAGGATGTTAGAAGTAGTATGAGTTCCTCGAGTGCTCGCAAAACGCAATCGATACACGTTTTTCGCTATCCTTCGTTATTATTAGACGTTTCGGAGCCGTAGCCGCTATTGAGGCAGTCATTGATCATCGTCGTCGTAAACCCTCATTCGCTTTTCGCGGTTCCTTTCGTTTGTACAGATCCGTGGTCGTTATCGACGTCGTCAACTCTTCAAGTCTGTCTTTCAAGTGATCCAAGCGTCGTTCCATCGCGTTATTTAAATCATCCTCTAGTCGAGACAATTGCGCGTTAACGATATCCGTCATCGTTCGTTGTACTCGCGTCTCGAGTTGAGATCGTTGATACTCGGCATCCAGTCGCGCGCTCGCGATAGCCGTTTCGATGTTTTGGGTAAAGCGTTCGTCCAGCGAGGACAATAATCTCGTCATTGCCATTCTCACTTCGTCGTTCTTGTTGTTGTTATTGTTGTTGTTGTTGTTGCGTAACGCGATGCCAAACTTGTTCACCGACATAACGATGCGTGTGCGCGAACACTACTGACGCGACCATCACCGAATCGTTCAATTTAAGATATGTTTGGCCTCGCGAAGTTCCTCCACGATGGATGCGATTTCGTTATCGTGACCCGTGTGACCTGCCGCGCGAGATGCTACGAGCAATCTCAGTCTATCGATCAATTCGTTGGGATCGTCCCAGTACACGTAATCGAACGCGTTATCGGTAACCGTCATCGATTCGTCGATTGGTAACCCTTGTCCTCGTCGCGTGACCGCGTCGCCCGCACCCCCATTCATACCCATGCCCCTAACGCGTCTGATACCCGACGTCCGCACCCCACCGATTATCGCGGATATGATTTTCTTATACTTATACCCCTTGTTACCCAGCGTGCGCTTGCTCGGCGAATGGTTTCGCTTATGCGCGTTCGTTGATAGTAAGATGCGTCGGTACGAGTGAATATCCGCGTCCGTGTACGTGCTAACGCTGGGTATTCGCATGAACAGCAGTTCGTACAAACCCCGAGTTCCCGCGTATCGCGTTCCGTTCACGCGAACGCCGTCACCGTCATCGTCGATTGTGAGTACGGAATCGCCGATCATTAGGTCTTCGTCGAACCCCAAGTATACGCCGTACACGTTGTCGATTCGTTTCTTAGTATCGGTGAAGAACAGTCGCAGGTATTCTCGCGACAAGGGTCCTTTGGCGTTCCGTACATACACTTCGATATCGTCGACGGGGTTGCGCAGCGAATCCAAATCATGAACCTTTGCTGACGACTCATCATCCTGAATTTTTTCATCGTCTTTGTCGTCGACATCATCAACAACATCATCGTCAACATTGTTGTTATCGTCGTCGTCGTCGTCGGTGTTGTTGTCGTTGTCATTGTTGTTGTCATTATCGTTGTCGGCGTCGTCGTCATTATCGTCGCTGTCGTCATCGTCGTCGTCGTCATAGTCGTTAGAATCTGGAAGGTTATTTGGACTTTCCTTGGTTAACAACGGAGTAACGGGTCGAAGTCTCTTCGATGATTGTGTAACGAGTTATTGTCGGTAGGACGACGATCTTGCCCCACACCACCGCGCCGAGCGCGATGACGCGTACCGTGCTCTGCCAACGGTCTTGCCCCCCACCACTCGTCCGCGGTTTCCAAGAACTGGCGCGAGAGGGTTACGCATCAATTAATCCTCTCGCCGCCGAAAATCCGCGGACAAGGACATATAAGCCGGGGGCATAGGCCTATTTGGGAGAGACCGCCTAGAGCGAACGTACACGCCAGTACTCCTCTCCCAGAGACCTCCTGTACGATTCCACGTTCTTGTGCCCACACTCGTTCTTGCGAAAGACAAGCGCCCGTGTAAGCACGAGTTCTCGTGCGTCGACAGACTGTGTCACTGCGTCTTTTTGAATATTCCCACACCTCCCCGGTTCCCAGAAGGACAGCGTGAGCCATCCTCTGGACGCAGGCCGTCACCCTCTATCGATCTCCCGAACAGACTTATCTCCGTTCTCGAGAGCGTCCTTACAGTCTCCGACTCACCCACGAGCTGTGCTCACCAGGTGACCGGATCAAAGACTCTCCGGCCAGGGTCTAACGGCAGGGTTGGCCCGCCAGGACACCGAACGGTCAAATCGTCTATTCCCTCCACTGCCGCCGAATCGTCTCCGTCGATCGCGATATTCGCCGCGAAACGCGCCGCGATACACGCCGAATCGCGTGCCGCGATACACACCGGGACTCGCAATAGTTTAAGCCGTATTCATATTGTGTGCCAGCATAGACCTGGCCGGGCTCGCCTGTACTCTAGACTAAGGAATAAACGACCGTTACCCAAATCACCTTGCCTCTTTCTCTCAGTCACCCGTCCGTTAGTTAACCCGATCGAGTCGAGGTTACATTGTTATTGTTGTTGTTGATCTATTCATGTTTCCTCTTCACTGGTAGCGATCGTGGCGTTGAGCGCATTTTCAACGCGGACGAGTTTTCGATCAATCGTTTCAGCGGTTCGACGATGGGACGCGTACTCACCTCCACAGCCGCTTCCGTAGCCATTTTACCAATTTTCAAGGCCAAGCACTTTTTACGTATAACGTCGCCGACTTTGGCGATTTCCACCTTTGCGTCCGCGCTCCGACGTTTCGTTCCTATTTGATGTTTCGATCCTTTTTGATGTTTCGTCCCTTTTTGTCGATAACGTCGGCGATGTTTTTGCGAATGCTTCGCGTCGTCGTTACTCGAGGTTATAGCAGTCGTCGTCGTTGTCGTCGGCGATTCGTTGGCCATTTCGTGTTGCTCGATGAATGACTCGCGGTTTACTGATGTCAACGAGCTTTGACAAACTCGTTAAATCCTCTTCGATATTGACCTTCGTACATGGAACTATCCTTATCGATCACCACGAAATCGTATCGTCGACGCCTACATCTCGCGCACAAGTCGTTGAACGACTCAAACGTCATGTCTGTGTTCACGTGGTCGTTGTACACGTGACGCAAGTTCGTACCATCTTGTTTGAACAGCATGAGAAAATTCGAGTTATCCCTGATCAAATGTTTCGGTATTCTAGCGTACGATTGACATAAATAAAAGCAATCCACGTTCGCGTGGCGGCCCATGGAGAAGTATTCGCGTATCGCGTTCTGTTCGTCGCACGCCACGTCATCGAACACGAAGATCGAATCGGGTCGAGCGTCTCTCGGTGGAACGATCTCAGCGTTGCCCGAGTAGGGAAAGTATTCGATTCCGTCGACGAGCGACAACACCTGTTCGAGATATCGATACTTTGGCTGATGCAATGATTTCGAGTATACGTACACGTTCTCGAAACGCAAACCGTTCGGACTCTGTAGCATACTTAGAAGTACGTTCGTTTTTCCGCACCCGGACGGACCGCGAATCACGCCTCGTACGCTGTGCGGTAATAACGGGCCGTGTCTGTTCGATCGACTCGCATCCCTATCATCCTCGAGCATTCTGTTTGCGGTCACGCGAATAACGTCCGACTGTTTCGCGAATCGCATATTATATAATCGACTATTTATATTCGTGGCACGCGTCGCGCAGGTCACTATCACAGTGATCGGTGACGCGCGCGTACGCGTTTATTATTGTAGTAGCTATCGTGTCTATTCTAACGTATATGGTTGTATCAACGACCGCAACGTGTCACGGACTAGGAAAGAATCAGAGGAGGAAGAAGAATAATCAGAAGAAGAAGACTGGATTGGGTCTCGTAAACGACATCATAAACCGTCTGCCGTTCGAACTACACGTTCCAGGTTATCAGTTCTGCGGACCGGGAACGCGTTTGCTAAAGCGATTGGCTCGTGGCGACGAAGGTGTGAATCCTCTGGACGCAGCGTGCCACGATCAAGATAGCGCGTACTCTAGTCGCAAGGATTTAGAGGGGCGACACGAGGCGGATCGTGCGTTAGCCGAACGAGCGCGAGAACGAGTATTCGCGAACGACGCGACCTTTGGTGAAAAAGCAGCCGCGACTGGAGTATGGGCAACGATGAAGGCTAAGACTAAACTCGGCATGGGTATGAGAAGGACGAAACGTAAACAGCGAAAGTCTGGAAGGAAACATCCGCAATGACGACGACGACATCGTAATCTACGAGTGGCGAAACGCGGTGGCTTTCTTCCATTTCTTCCGTTCGTGTTGCCTGCTTTATCAGCTATCGGGGCATTGGCCGGTGGAGCGGCTGGTATAACCAAAGCGTTCAACGATTCGAAGGCCTCTCGAAAACAGCTGGAAGAGACTTTGCGTCATAATCGGGCGATGGAGGGGCGAGAGATGCATCTGACACCGTACAAGCGAGGCGCGGGCTTGAACCCGAGACGCCAACGACGACTACGAACAAAGAAAAAAAACGCCGATCGCATGGGCGCGTGGCGACGGTGGCGGCGATAACGCAACAACCTATGACGAACCTGCAATTAGAACGTGAATGCGCCAGCATCCCGTTCTTTCGAGGAGTGTTTATGCGCGACACGCTTCCCACGCGCGTACGAAGCAACGAATGCGGTATCGCGAATCTGGATGAGAATCGAGGCACCGGTACGCACTGGGTCGCGTACGCCAAACGCGGACCGCGAGTACAGTACTTTGATAGTTTTGGGAATCTGCGACCTCCCGCGGAATTGATCTACTATTTCGGACGCGGTACAACGATCACGTACAATCACAATCGTTTTCAACGTTTCGACGAGATGAATTGCGGTCGCTTGTGCGTGCAATTTTTACAGCAAAAGTCAATGGAATTATGGCCTATATACTAATATTACTATCGGTGTGCGTGTGTGTTTGTATGTACTAAGTTTATGTTACAATGTATCCATGCGTAATGGCGATTCACACCTTCTATAATAAAGACTCATAATATCGATAAAGTGCCGAGTATTCGTACGCGCGCGTCACTTCCCCTCTCTCCGTCACGCGAGTGTAATCTATGATATGTCGTTCACGCTCACGTTAACGGGTCGCAGCAGCGTGCTCACGGTAAACTATTTTCCGCCGATAGATTTGAGTGATGGTCAATACGAATTAGGACTCGCGGACTTGGAGACATTTCACACTATACCGAACATCGACTCGAGCAACGATAAATTCTATTTCGTCGTGAACTATGACACCGAAAACAACTCCATCGTCGACGCCGCTAATGAATGCAATTACGATCCCCCACGGCTCCTACGAATTAGACGCTATCGCAGAGTATCTGAAGCAACGAATACTCGATCGATATCCTCGAAGACGCGGTAACAGCGAGAACGACGATGACGACAAGTACCCTCTAATGCTACGAGCAAACAACAACACCATGAAAAGCGAGCTATATTGTTCGTTCTTTGTAGACTTTACGAAACCGAACAATGTGGGCTCGTTGCTAGGATTTTCCCCGAATCGCGTCTTATTACCGAGAATCTGGCACGAGTCCGACGGACCCGTAAATATTATAAACGTTAACGTGATTAGAGTAACGTGCAACGTCACTACCGGCGCGTACAGCAACGATAAGCAGGTTCACACGATCCACGAATTTTCGCCTCGCGTGCCGCCAGGAATAAGATATCGGAAACTCCGCGACACGTCATTTACCTGCCGATCGTCGCACGAGCAATACACGATCTAACGTTGTGCATCGTCGATCAACACGATCGTCCTATAGATTTCCGTGGAGAAGAAATAACGATTCGTTTACACGTTCAACGACGTCCGCGCGATAGGTAGCGTGACCGTACGTGTATGCGCACGTGTGTAGTATGTTAGTGTTAGATCACACGTACGAATCATCAATCGCCGCTGATATTCCTACCGTCTCTGTCTCGCGTCACCTACGAGACCCTTTATCTACAGGCGAAAGTGGAAGAAGAATAAAGACGGGAGGAGCGATAAGAAGAGGACCGCTAAGAAGCATAAGAAAGCCGTTGACTCGTCGAAACGCGCGTTTCCTGCGATCGCTAGGTTTTATCGTCGCTTATTAGACACGCAACCACGATGTCGATTATTTTGGATGTGGCGAATACGCCAACCTTCGACAATCGCATCACGAAGATCGAGTTACACACGTATAATCCGTACGCCAACACAACGTTCGATAATAGCGACGAGATAAGAATCCCCATACAGCAGCAAGATCTGTACACGCTTCCGTGCGAAAGTTTCCTCTACATCGAAGGTCGTGGTACGTTGACAGCGCAAGACGCGAAAGGCCCGCCAACGAACGCGACCGCTGTTCTCGACAATAATTGCGTCGCGTTCATGTTCGATGAAATTCGATACGAATTGAATGGTGTCGAGATCGATCGTTGTCGAAATTCAGGAATCACTACCACCTTGAAAAATTTCGTTTCATTGTCCGCCGAGAGAAGCAAAGCGCTTGCGAATGCCGGTTGGAATTATGACATCGATTACGATAAGGATACTTTTCATTCGGGCGCTTTCAATTTCTGCGTACCCCTGAACGTGTTATTAGGATTCTGCGAGGATTACAAACGCATCGTGATGAACGCGCGACACGAGCTAATTCTTATACGGGCGCGAGACGATTCGAACGCGATGCACTGCACCTCCGCCACTGCGATCCCGAAACTGGAGATACGCAAGGTGCAGTGGCGTATGCCCCACGTCGTTTTGGATGAAGTGAATAAACTATCGATGCTGCGGATCTTGGAAAGCGAACGACCGATCGCAATGTGTTTCCGATCGTGGAGCGTGCACGAGTATCCGTTACTGCAAGCAACAACGAAACACATGTGGACCGTGAAAACTACGTCGCAAATCGAGAAACCTCGATACGTGTTATTCGGCATGCAAACGGATCGAAAGAATCGTCCAAATAAACCCGCGTGGATATTCGACCCGAATAATCTCACAAACTTTCGACTCTACCTAAATTCCGAGACGTATCCGTACGATGACATGCAAATAGATTTTCCCAAATATAAATTCGCGATCATGTACAATATG
The DNA here is from genome assembly GCA_963932335.1 of Andrena marginata. Taxonomy (NCBI): domain Eukaryota; kingdom Metazoa; phylum Arthropoda; class Insecta; order Hymenoptera; family Andrenidae; genus Andrena; species Andrena marginata. The sequence continues at coordinate 12,179,336 of OZ010660.1, forward strand.
TATGCGAATTTCATCCGATCGTACTACGGTCACGGAGAACCGTTGCTGAGCGCGAACGAATTCCTTAAATACGCGCCTATCGTAGTCATAGATTGTTCTAGGCAAAACGAATCGTTGAATAGCGCTACCGTGGACGTGCGAATAGATTTCGAACGCAAAGAAAATATCCCCGCTAATACTTCAGCCGTCTGTTGATGTCGAAGACCTCAGTTACTGTCCCGACACCGTCGCCGACGGTGCTACCTAAACGATTAATAATAATGTTCGCCATTGTCGATCTGCAAGGTTTCAATATCGAACGCGAGTTCGTCGTCAAAGAGATCGCTATTCGCGCAAACATCTACAACGATAAAACACCGACGATCAGCCATTGGATCTTCGAACCGCCATACTTCTGGGAACATCTGAATTCGCGGGAGCATCATCAAGCATCCTGGCTCGCGAAGCATCATCACGGGCTTCGCTGGTCTGACGGCTACGTTCCATACTCTAAACTTCCGGGGCTTCTCGCCAGTGTACTCGCGAACATTGACTTCGTCATCGTGAAAGGTGCGGAAAAGAAAACGTGGATGCTGCAACTACTACCTGACATAATCGTTGAGGATGTATGCAATTTGTACGAACTGACGGGGCGAAAAATGAACAACAACAACGCTCGAACTGTCGAAGACGACGGCGGCTATGACGTTGTCGATGATTATTGCGGGATCATGCCGGACACCGTAGACCCTGACGTTCCTAACCTGAGGTCTATGTCTTCGACGAATGCCCTTCGATGTGTATTTCATAACAACGGCGGTGTTTGCGCGCTGGAGAACGTCGAGAAAATATGGAATTATATACGTAGCGTCACCTAATGTGAGTCATACACACGCATTGCATCTACTTTACGCGTTATATGCAGAGAAACGAATATGTAAGAATTATTTTTTTTTGTTTTCTATAGCGATGAACACAACGGCGACGGTGATGAGAGCAATGACAGCGTCGACTGCTTCCTTTACCCGCGAGCAAGAATATCCCTCCCATACGAACGTTGTTTCACGCAAATACTGATTTTATAATTTAAGTACGCATGGATGGATGGATGTACATGAATAAACACACACACTGTTTTTGAAAAATATATACATTTATTTAAAAATTGTTGTTCATTTATTATTAAACATATATATGCATGTACTATAGTGGTACGTGGTTTACATCACGCAGCATGGATTGTAATCCTAACGCTAACAATTCACAATCAATCAAAGAATGCTGCTCAAAGGTCTCACTTTCGGAAATTAATTTCACATAATTCGTTGGTACGGAAGCGGTACGTAGAACTTCCACGAAGGCAGCATATTTACTGCTTACAGAGTACATATTTTCAGTCAACCAGGTGAACATATGATTGATGCAATGGTCATACGCGAACAGTTTACGCATCGTAACTTCCGTCATGTATAAGGTAACGCGATTATCGGTGATTTTAATAAGTTGATCGTCATGCATACGCGTGAATTCGAGTCGCAAATGATCAATTACGATGTGGTTTTGGGGCGATGTTGCGTTGCTGCGTAATCGTTGGAGTATGTCCGCCTCGTTTTGCAGTAGGAGTTTCCACGTCGACATTGAAAAGCACACCTCGCTACCTTTGTTGTCGACTATGGCGATCTCGACGCGGCACGAATCCATGCCAATGCGAATTCCAATAGTTAGACGTTTATAAGCTGTTGAGGTTAGTGGATAATCACGCCCCAAGATCCGTACGATCGATGGTTTTGGTGTTTTCAACGTTTTTGGCGTTGTGGATCCAGAACTGTAAGAAACATGTACACGAAATTAATGCATCGTTCATTGGCGTTTACAGTGAAAGAAGTAAGTGAATGGAGTATGTGTAAAGTGTATAGTAACGTATGTATACATACCTCATATTGGCCTGTTGGCGTTTATTTGGAATGCCACCAGCGTTGTCGGATGCGCAGTATGAATTATTTAAGCTTCGTTTGTACATTTTGATATACAATACGTATGATTCTCATCGACGAAAAAATGACGCGGGCGATACTTGTTAGCACTCGAGCGTACGTGGTGAACCGATGCCTATAAGACTGATCCACGTCACTTTATACTGATTCACGCACACGTACACGGCAATGTGTGAAAATATATCACATTAGTGATGGTGATGGTCAAGGCGTCTATTCATACCACACAAGGGATAGAGAATACGCGGTAAATTCAAATCAAATACGATTGACTTACAGCCTCCTCGATCGTGAAAATACTCGGAACTCTTCCCCGAATAATTATCGCTGTATGTTTACGATGGTTGCTTATGCGAGCGCAACGCATAATTCAGTTCTTCATGACACGTGCGCTGTAACGGTCCCACGATTCAAACATAAACATACGGCACGAAGAGTGTGCACGTAGGCATAAAAAACGCGTTCAATCCTGCTCAGATATAAACACACTGCATGGCGCGGTTCACTCTATGACTTCTTAGAAATCATGTACCACCCTCTTTCTCAGAAATCATCATCGAATGCAATGTCATGTTTATTCCATGGGCTATCGCGACGATTGATTTACAATAATTATCGCTCTATGTTTACATCATTGCACGTGCGCTGTACCGGTCCCACGATTCAAATATAAACATATGGCATGAAGCGCGTGCACGTAGGCATAAAAAACGCGTTCAATCCTGCTCAGACATAAACACGCTGCATGGCGCGGTGCAATGTCGTGTTTATTCCATGGGCTATCGCGATGATTGATTTATAATAATTATCGCTCTATGTTTACATCATTGCACGTGTGCTGTACCGGTCCCACGATTTAAATGTTTCCTTATCTTTTCTCAGAAAAAATCTTTTCTCTTGGTCCACCCTCTTTCTCAGAAATCATCATCGAAGGCGCGATTTGAATTTCCACGAATCGGTCGCGGTCGCGCCTGCGCACCGATCCCCGCACGCGTACGGAGATTGCGCGCCGGCGACGCGTGCCTAAATATACCTCAAACATTCAACAGGTGACGCCGACACGAAATGTATGAAAAGCCTGGAAAATTTACCAAGGTGGGCCCAAATACCGACGCGGACCCAAAGTACCTTAAACGTCCAATAGGTGGCGCCAACACGAAATGTATGAAAAAACCTGGAAAATTTACCAAGACGGGCCCAAATACCAACGCGGGCCCAAAGTACCTTAAACGTCCAGTAGGTGGCGCCAACACGAAATGCGCGGGACGCCATTTTGAAATTTTGAAAATCCTCCCCCTCCCCTGTGACGTCAACCCCCTCACCCACGAACTCGACCTGCGCGCGCGACGCCATTTTGAAAATTTTGAAAATCCCCCTCCCTGTGACGTCACCCCCCTCACCAACGAACTCGCTGGACGCCATCTTGGAATCCCCCTCCCCTGTGACGTCATCCCCCTCACCTACGAACTCGGTACCCCCTCCCCGCCTCACCCCCTCGCCCACCTCGCGGAAGAGCGCGGTACCTCCCCCCGCCCCGCCTCACCCCCTCGCCCCACTTGAGCCAGAACTCTCATAGCCTAACTACTGCGACGCGCGATGATCATATATCTGCGATTGATCGAGATTCATGACGCTACAACAGAAATGCTACTTCGCTACACCATCCCGCGATTGATCATCAAACTAATTGCCGGGCGCGAATTATAAACTCTCTACATACTCGTCACTACTTAGAGACAGTGGGTTCGGTCTCACATTTCTACGTCGACTCCATCCACATGCCTGGCCGGCGTGACAGTACATATGATACCGGGCGCAACCATTTTTTGGTGCCCCTTCCTAATTTTTAAATAAAAAACATCTCTTTTACTTTATATAGTTTTATTTAGTTTTATTATAATAGGTACATAATGGCTGTACTACGGTATGACCCAACCACCGGAGTGAACCGAAATTTTGAGAGGTTGGGCGGGAGGGGGAGAGAACCTCTTATATGTATACAATTTTAGTTGCTGGTATTTGTTAGTTTCTGCGACATAAATAAAACAAACTTTCGGCATAATACTTTGAAATTTACCTATACAGACGTTACTAACACAACCATCATCTCGTCAACGTCGACTGTTTTACAGCCGGTGATACAATGTACGATATCGACCTGAAAATACGGTAACAAAAACTGGATGCGAACGGTTTTCATCAAGCCAAGTGCGATTGTTGTTGAGTCATTTGCTCTTTTGCCACGTACTTAGTTTCAATATTTATTACAATGAATCCATCATCAAGTTATAATATTGCCCATGAAGGGTGTTGTCCAATAGAAAAAAATGCCCACAGAATCGGAAAGAATTCCACTTTCCAACTTCTCCCGGATATTAGTATTGGTTGGGGCTACGTTAACGTTGGGGGGGGGGGGGGAGCATGGTACCGAACCGATTTGAGTTTGAGAAATACTAAGAATGAGACTGCAGTTACAAGTATCGTGCGATGAGGTCAATATCGTAGATTAAATCGTACGGTGATGAGGAGATGATTGTATTAATAACGTCGATATAGGCAGAATTCAATGTATTACGCTGCAAGTTTTTTATTAGTATTGTTGCGAGCACCCTATGCATGGAAATCCATGGCCCACTGGTGCTCGCGAGCGGGACAAGAGGACAGCGAGAAGAAGGCGATCCGATCGATCGCCTGTCAAGTTGTCATTCGAGAGTCAGTCGCCATTACAAGCAGACACATCGATACTTACATTGCCTTGCACTAGAGATTGTATTTTGTTACTACTGTTCTTGTTAATGTTCTGTTACCCTTGTTGTACATTAAACTACTGTTATGTCGAGCACAAAACGTAACATTCTTAGAAACTAACAAATACTCGCAGCTAAAATTTTATAATAGGGGTCCTCTTCCCTTCTCTCCCAACTCCTCAAAATTGCAGTTCATTATGATGGTTGTGTCATACCATAGTATATCCATCGATTTTTTTATTGAAGCGCTCTCGCGAAGGGGCGCCCTGGGCGGTTACCCGTTTCGTCCATACCTTTCGCCGGGGCTGTCCACATGTTTTTTCCATGATCCACCGTAGTGGTGTATTGGGTACTACTTGTTCGATGTATATTATCGATCTGCCAAACGATCGGCAACACACGATCGCGATATACGTTCGCAAAAAGTATACGAATTCCTCGATATAACTGTCTAATAGAGGATATCATAATTGCTGTTACTGTAGGGCACACTGTAAGATCTGTTTTTGCGAAGCTACATTTGGTTGACCAGAAGGTGCTACAAATTATGGAAATGGTTTATGATTCAGTTATAACGACTGTAAAATTTTACAAGGGTACATTAAAAAATGTCAAAATGTTTCTCCGGCAATGCGATGGCAAATGAAATTGCAGTTAACACATTCACTTTTGTGACGATCATAATTATTACTATTGAGGGCAATAATTACCATGTCACTGCTTGTTTTAATATAAAAACTAATATTGATAGACAATAAATACACATAGGTATGCAAGTGATGTTATATGTAAGATAAATGATGAAGAGATGTAATATGCAAGATGTTTTGAAGAAAGGGGGTAGTCTTTTGATTGCGCGTGATGCAGGTCAAATTTGTTACCCACGTTCATGCGTGGCGTGTTCGGAAAGATGTGGCGCGCAAGAAAGCACCGCAGTCCTGCCCACGAGCCAACCTCGACTGCAGAAGAGTTTACATAAGAGACAGAAAGGGTAGTTAGAAAAGGAAACCGGCACTTGAAACCGGCGTGGAGCGTGGATTTCCGACAGTGCGGAAAGTTCTGAAGCGCGCGCCGCGCCTGGCACCCAAGACTCCTGAGGCAACGCCGTCGATAAGCCGTGCCTCGATGGGTTTCGAGGACTTCGACCCTCGAGACCAGGGGGGCCGTACAATGTTGCCCCCTAAGACGCGACGAATCGAAAATTCTACATTTCTCATCGGATCTTGGCAAAAGTGATTTGAATCGTTTCCTTATGCTTTCCCGATGAAAATGGTCCAAAAAACGACACAAATCAAATTGTAATTAAGGAATCTTCATAATAAATTAATTTCCATATCCTCGTTAAAAATAGTTCGATTTACATGAAAGTTGTAGGCATTATTTTCATCGCCGGCACCAATCCCGAATGCGCAGCTTCGTGGTCTGGGTCACTTCCATCAGGTGAAGGATGCTGCGCATTATCCTGCATATCGTCGATTACCTGGCTTCTACGTGGCCTTTTACTACTGCCCACGCGAGCTCAATTGGATTCAAGTCGCAATGATAAGGTGGTGGTCGGAGAATAGTTTTCCCCGTTGTTTTTGCGTATTCATCGATCACATATTTATCATAATTTGCCTTAATTCTGCGAACTTCGTCCAATAACTGCCACTTCAGTGCGTTATCTGGCATTCGTATTCCCTTGCTGGTAAGCCACTCTCTTATCTGCGGTTTGTTCCAGCACGTTACGGGACAGCGTTCCTGCTTCTTAGAGTGGTTCGACGCGTTATCCATCACAATAACGGCGTTTGGTTTCACATATGGTACAATGCGCTTAAACTACTCGAAAAAGTGTACCGCATTCATCTTGTTGTGATAATCAGTGCTCTTGGTCTTCGATTCAAAACACAGCAAGCCATTTTCAACAAAACCATCCTCCGATCCAATATGGAGTACGATGAGGCGCTTTCCTTTCGCATCCGGAGTGTGTGGGCCAATCGTCAGGCCCCTTTCTCTGGCGTTCGATGCCGAAGCTATGGTGTTGTCCACCCACATACGCTGCCGTGTGTCGCCCGCATTCACCCATGTCTCGTCCAAATAATAAATGGGTCTTCCCGCCGCTCTGAATTCTCGAATCTTCGTGATGAACGTTCGGCGCCAACGAATTATATCTTCCCGCTCGATAAGGGCGCTATTGCGCTTTCTCTATACGTACTTGAAGTTCATTTTCTTCAAGAGGCGTTGTAACGTACTCTGCGATATAGTTGGTAAATTTTCATCTCTTCGGATCGCCGCCAAAACTCTCGGAACTGTCGGCAGTTCTCTTCGTTCTCAAAAGGCGTGTACATGCTTCCTTATTGCTTCAATTTCATGTTCCGACATCTTCTGCATTATATCGGGCCTTTCCCGTTTCTTCGAGAATGAAGTCACAGGCCCGGTCCTTTTAAATTCCTTTAGACTTTCTACGACGGTATGATATTCCACGCCGCATGTATTTCCAACCAATCTTATAAGTTCCGGGTACTTCATATTCGGAAACTGAGCTTTCTTGTCATTGTAAATGTTTATAATAATTTTTCTTTGTCCAGCATTAACTATCTGTAAGAGAAACGTTTCCTATTAAATTAAAGTATATATTTTCCAGGCCTTTCAGGATAATATTTATCCTTATAATATTTGAGTTGCTTATAATACTTCAGTTGCTTATAATACTTCAGTTACTTATAATATTTCAGTTGTTTACCTTTCCTTTTTTATTTTTGTGGTGTGGGAAAGGGATGTTCACCTCCATTTCAATTTAATTTTATTTTTACAAAACATTTTGTTACCCATTTCTATATTTGACATTTGCAGTATAAAAAAGACAATCAAAACCGACAAAAAGTCGAAACACGCGGTATATACGAAAGTGGCGCCACGCCAATGCTTTCGGCGCAGACCGGATGCGCAGCCGAAAGACCATTGGTGGTGGCATAGCCAATGAGCGCCAATATGCGCAGAACCGGTCTAAACTCGTCGGTCGCCAAGTTACTTCTTAAATGACTTGGAGTATAGTTGATGGCGTCTTATTTCAAATTTAGGAATTAGTGAAGTGACTATTCAAAGCGACAAACTTTATCGTTAAAAAAATTTGTGGCAATAAATTAGCCCTTGTTATAAGTTATAAATTTGCTACAGTTGTATGTAAATTTCGTGTATTCAAATTGTTTGCTCTGGCTTATTTACTTCTTACATGATTTTTAAGAAGATTGTATATCCATTTTCTCGGGCATTTAGTTTTCAATTAATGTATACATAATCATATATTCGGCAAAAAATAGTGTTTTATAGATTTTTTACATACGTACTTATACAGGGTCATCGTTTAATCCTGCAACCTGCGCGCGCGCGAACTTGTAAAATGGCAACACCGCCTCACGGACGCATTCCACTACAACCATCCACCGGCCCGGCGTTCGGAGAGCTGCTAGCGACCGCTGGACAGCAGTGATGCCCGAGCTTCGAGAATTTTGGGCTGGTCTCTTTCAAATTAAGGTTGCAAAGAACTATTCAGAATTTTCCGGCCCGGGTTGAAAAATTTGGGGCCTCTTTCGTATAACTTTTGAACTATAAGAGATATCGGAATGCAATTTGCGCCGAAAAATGAGGAAAAATTATTCCCTCTTAATGATGGATAATTAAACATATTTTACGTTTACTTACTTTTTCTTTTAGCAATTTTTTAATCATAATTGTTTATAAAAGCTTTTGGAAACTGTTTATTTGATAATGTATTTAATGCTGTTTTTAAAATTCGGGGTGTTGATAAACAATAGGCTAGTTGTTTCTGTATCGTTACTTTTATAAATTGAGAAATTAAATTTTTATTCAATTATGTGTTAATTCTGCAGACCTCAAAATTTATTGTTCTGGTTTTCTTTTTTATGATTTTATCCTTAATGCGGTGCATACCTAGATCAGACATAAGGGGTAACTAATGGGACGTGTCTTTGATTGTAGCGGTGTTTGAATTTTTTTTCTAGAATTTTTGTGTTTGAATGTTTTAGCTAGTCAACGCCACGCCTATACAGGCTTCCGTTAATGCCATTTTTTGGAACGATGTGGCATTATTGTGGCTTTTACAAGCAGGTGGCGGAAAATCTCCATACAAGGGTATAGCGCCGCGGTCAACCCTGTCGTAGTTAAAATTTTTGAAATTGAGACGGGTACAAGATTAGTTGACATTATTTTCAAACCTCATTACTGTAATCTGGGGTGCGAGTGGCAAACCGATCATAAAAGCGGAGCGCGTCGCTCGATTACCTGGGCCGGGAAATTCCCAATACCTAGCTCTTTGCGACGCTAAAATTTTCGAAGCTCCGGCATCACTCTTGTCCAGCGGCGGCTGGCAGCTCTTCGCTGGGCCGGTGCATGGTTGTAGTGGAATTCGTCCGTGAGGCGGTGTTGCCATTTTACAAGTTCGCGCGCGTACGGGTTGCAGGATTAAACGATGACCCTGTATTTACCACTCGTGGGTATTCCTATGTTGAACTTAGTTTGTAAGATATAAATTTTATACAAAATGTTACTTTATAACTAAAAAAGCTGCTAAAGCATTAACGATAAGTCACACTCTATAAAGGTAGTAAAAAATATTGATGATTTATAGTACAAAGAGTTAATTTTTTCATAGATTCCATTATTTTGTATCATTAAGATTTACAATTATAATTGTAATACTTAATAAGTTTATTTTTATTAACGTGTCCCTTTCATGACTTATACTGTCCCGTTTAAAATCACCTAGTCGTGAAAGGGACATTTCCCACTTATTTGAAAATCGAAGATTTTGTTATTTTCTATTACAATTTATGAGTTTGTAATATACTTTTATCGAAGGGAAATAAACACGCTTTCTTGTGATGTACTTGTTTTTTAAATACCTATAATGATATTGTCACAAATGGACGCTAAACAAAAGTGTCCCTTTTATAGCACTCCTTCCCTACTGAAAGTGGGGGGAACGCTTCGTTGCGTGCGTACGTACCTCACGGACATCAATTCCCACCGCGCGACGAGTAGGCGTAGCCCGAGAGAGAGAGCGAGAACGTAGAGAAAAGGAGCACCGAGGCAGGCAAGCGGTGTGGTGGGAGAATACCCCTCACGAAACTGACCGACCAATAAATCTGAACTGGACTTTAGGCAATCGTTTTTCGTGGGAAAGAGACTCTGTTCTTTATTTATTTGTAAAAAAATGAAAGCACATCCAGATTTATCCTTTTACCCAATGTTTATTACTACCATATAGATTGAAAAAACTTAGGAAGAAATATATATGTACTTTAAAAATGGCGCTGTAGACGGGTAAACATTTTAACGTTTTTCTGTCGTTTTGCCTTAATATTGGTTTTAACATGTGACGTAATTCGATTTCAAGGTGAGATTCTTGTTTGTTGGATTCATAGTTTCCGCGCAAACCTATAAAAACAATAATTAAATCAAAATTATGCGATTGGTGACTGAAAAACGGCGATTTTTCCGAGAAAAATTCGTTCTTGTTTGTGCTCTACTCCAGTGACTTCTTAATTTTTTTATAAAATTCTCGAATTTTTTTGGATCATATCAGAGGTTGGCGGCGAAATGGCACACGTTTTGCACATCCTGTAATTCTTTCCAAGTCGATCCGAACATTTCTTTTGCAGCGCGTTATACGGCATCAAACACTGAACATTTTGTCCATTTACGGTTTTCTTCTACCTCGCACCGTTACAAAGTTATACTCGAAAAACGAAAAATCGCTGAAAATTTCGGGGGCTGATTTCACCCCCTCAAAGTGTTTTTCCGCAGAAAAAAATCGTTTCTTACATACTCCGACATGCTCTACAATCGTACGGAGTTTCATTAAAATCAGAATTTTCGGGTTCGATATGTTTCCTTGTCAGTCGATCAACGGATCGACGAGAGCAAGGATCAGAAGCAGTAATTGTAATTGGTGCGTGGCAAATGAGAGAGGGAACCGAGCGTTCCACGCGCGCGCCTGCGCATTCACCAGTCGCTCAGTAACCCGACTAGAGAACGGATCGAGCGAGACGAGAATGATTGACGCGTAATAGCCAAACTCCATTCCTATTGGTGTGCTCCCAGTACCCCGAATATGTATAAATACTGGCAAGAAAGCCCAGAGAGGAAGATGCATATTCACATGTCTGACCTATACGGTCCTAAGAATCATTTAAGGCTAATAGCCGATTCCAACATAAAATTAATGCTTCAAATTTGGAGGCCGCTTTGTTGGACACTTGGTCGAGCCGATCGTATTAAACTAAGGCCATAGTTGCCAGGTTTAGCGAGAAGTTTTCTGCCTTGGAGGCCGCTTTGTAGGCCACTTAGTTTATGAAGCTAAGTTATTGATAATTCTTATTCTCAGGTTAGTAATAATACTCCTGAGCGACGAGGGAACGAGATTATTGTAGGTGGCAATACCGCCCCTGATGAAACAAAGAAGTAATTCAAATGATTCGCAACTTAACGTATTCAATCTCCTAAATACATAAGCTAACTCCTAGATCCTAAGTTATTCTAACTCCTATATCGACCGAGAGTCACTATCCATATACTAATTCCTACATCGACCGAGAGTCACTATCCATATACTAATTCCTACATTGACCGAGAGTCACTATCTATAAACTAATTCCTTTCATTTGGTTAAACGTCAGTATTAGTTATTTAAATTACAGTACTCTAATTGATCATTCAAACGGGTTTTCTTTTGTATCGACCAAGAGTCGCAACCCAAGACGATCAACTTTACTTTTTGTAACGACCAAGAGTCGCAACCTAATTACTTTCTTTAATTTCTCTATTATTAAGGCGTTAAATTATATTTTCATGTATCATTTAGAGGTACTTTTCTTGAATAAATACCATTACGTTAAATTCTTGTTCTAGAATTTTAATTCATTATCGCACGCCACTCGAACCAATCCTGAAATCCTGTAAGGAGCGTTACACCACGCACAAAACCGTTACAACTGGATGATTCAAGTCACCGTCGACCGAGAGCCTCTCGCAGGTGCGGTATTTCACTTGCACTCAGTTTACGTCGTTCAGTCTCCTTGTCAAGCGGTTCAGACGAGGGCCCAGATAAATGTGAATTATTTGGGAAACTAAAGCTGCGTCATTCGTGACACCTACTCGCGAACAGATATATGTATGTACGAGAAGAAGCAATGCAATTTCCCGATGACATGAAGTAACATTTCAATAGATAAATGCCTGAAACTCTAGGATCAGGAATTCCCAACCAAGTGATGCATACATATGTAGGAACTGGCGAAATTCAACAATAGTTCGTTATCTAAATTTTACAATTAAAGTATTTATTTGACGTGAATATAAAGTTTGTCATCAAAGTCTTTCTCGATTTGAGTTCTATAGAAGGCTGACTTTCCTTCGTCTTGGAAAGTCTACTCTTGTCCTTCACGCTGGCAATCATGCGACTCACTGAGTTTAGGCGGCCACACACGGTCCGGCCGGCCTGTCAGCTTGGCCTGCGCAGGTCGGACTGTGCAGGCCGGTCGGACGCCCGTAGTGCCTCCACACGCTCCGCTCGGCTTGACAGGCTGAACGGATGGTGCATCCACAAGCTCCGGGCTTTTCAGAAAAAATAATTATCTATTCTTTATCGCATCGATATGGAAGTGATGCAGATGGATTCCTTATGTTTTTCCGATGAAAATCATACCAAATTTCATGTAAATCGGACTATTATTAACGAAAGTAGCTTCAGGTTATGGGAATGAATTTTTCATGAAATTTCCTTCATTATTTTCCGAATTACGTCGTTGTTGGTGTCACTTTCATCGGCGAAACATAAGCAATCAATTGGCCCCGAGTAGTATAGCTAAGCGGATTCCAACCCAAATTTGAGTTTCAAGGTCGGGGGAGGGGTGGGGGAGACTCAAATTTGAGTTTCAAAGTCGCAGGAAATCCATCGCAGCGGGCGGCGGCGGATGACGTCATCGAGATGACGGAGTGCTGGCGGGTATACGCGCGAGAGCGGATATCGAATCAATCGATAACCGAATCAATATCGAACCGATACCGAAACCGCATCGTGGAGGAACCGCGGGTGAAGGTGCTATAAATACAGTATTGTCTCCGTATATGCTCGGTTTGGTGCACCCGATACGGGCTTGTCGCTATCCCCACCACTTCTGTCTCACTCTTGTCCGGCGAAGGCGAGAGCGAGATGGAACGAGAGTGAGCGAGAGCCATTGAAAGCAAGCGAGGACGGTACGAGACAGACGACGCGTAGATGTTTTGTCCCACTCCGTCTTTCGAGCGCCGTGACACTCCGTCCTTTGCATGCGCGACGGGCGTGCGCGATGGTTGTAAGCACTTACGGAAGCACGGGAACCGCTTCCCAAAATCTAGACGCAGCCCCGGCTAAAGCTTTTTTGCGCTCTAGGCAAATTTGTTCAATTGAGCCCTTTATTATAATACATTTATTTGAGATTATTTATGACTTTACTTTGCAACATTAGGCAGCTACTAGGGCGTATGGTTGACAAAAGGTGCAAAATGATCTTTTCATTGTTGGCATTGTTGAAAATAATTTTTTAAATGAAATACTACAAATTATACTACATCGGTTTTAAACTACGGATAACAATTCAGAGTAAGGTCACCAATAATCTCAATTAAATGTATTGTAATAAATAGCGGAATGTGGCAAGTTCGCCTAGGGCGCAAAAAAGACTCGTGCCGTGTCTGGCTATCTGATTGTCGCGCGCATGCGTCGAGCAGTCACGATTCTATCTGAGCGCTCGCGTCATCGCGCATACACGCCGCGCATGCAAAGCGTTCCATTCGGAAGTAGGGCTCTGTACACGATACGGGCTCAAAGCCGGTCCCGACCAGCGAGCAAATACGGAGACAGTACTTGTACTCTGGAGCGTGGTATCGACTACTGTCGGTAAGGAGGGAAATATTAATTTTGAGATATTAATTTAAATGAAAAAATGAATCGGGGCGACGGGGATCTAACCCAATACCTCCGGCGGTACGAGTCAGCCGCCTAACCAACTCCTCCAACGCCCACTCTCTGACATTAGTTTCTTCCGAATGGTCAATCTTTGCCAAGCGTCACACGCGTCCGTTTTTTATCGGATGGTGTCGGATAATGTCGGCGTTTTTACACACCGCGTCTGCGGAGGAGGGAAAGAGACATCATTACATATGTAATTTGAGTCCTCTGGAGCAGCCGTCATTTGGCGGCGTGAAGACGACGCGAATCATAGAATTACACAGCGTCAGCAACATTTTTTTCCGTACCAATATGCGGCATACAGACATTTATTTCTAACGCAGGGAAATAATAATTTTTTAATCAACGATGTAGCGAACCAATATGTGGCAAACATACGTTCTAAAGCTAACAATTTTAAAGCGTTGCAGCGTATCGCGCGATCGTGAGTAATTTAAATCCTCTGGAGCAGTCGTGCGGGATGACGTAATTTGGCAACGCAAAGAAGGCGCGAATCAGAGAAAGAATTATATGGCGTCAGCAGAAATTGGCGAGGAGAGAAGGAGGAAGACGGATAAGTAAATAGAGAAATAATATGTTTTAAGAAATTTATTTAAAATTTAAAGAATATAAAAATATAAATAGAAATGGAATATAATTTAACTTTTTTTGTTACGAGCATCATCTACAATATCATTGATGACACATGCTAACAGTTCACAATCGACAAGAGATTCACCGTCGAAATATTCACTATCACGTATGATTTTAGCAGCACGATACGTATCTAATGTTTCGCAGACAACATCGCTCCGTTGTGGCACGTTAACAAAATTTTAAAAATTTCATCAGCACATCATATGCAGTTTCATACAACCGGGGATACCCATAGGCTATACACAGCTCAAGATTAAATAACAATGTTACTGTGTCCAGTTTGAAATACAGCGACTTATTGTGTAGTGTCGTCTTTACAATTGGAGGCGAGAATCATAGAAAGAATTATGCGGAGTCGATAGAAACTGGCGAGGAGAGAAGGAGGAAGACGGGCAAAAAATTAGTTTGTAATATATGTGAAATGTTTATATATTGTTAAATTAATTGAAAAATAGAAATATAAAAAGAAAAATTTAAAAGTAGAATATAAATAGTGTATCAGCAGAACCATCTCTCTCTCTCTATCAATCTCTCTCATTATTTATCCCTCTCTCTCTCTCACTCTCTTTTTCTCTTTTTTACATCAGTCGCAATACAACTAGAACCTTCTCAAACAGCTGATGGACATCTTATTTACTTTTCACGATATCATACATACATACTCTTCACCGCAACATCTCACGTACACACACTGACGCTCTTGTGATCGACCCGAGTGTTCGGTTATACAGTAGGGTGGGCCGAAAAACCCAAATTTTCGAAACTCGAAACGGCGTAGTGCGGAAAAGTTGCCGTTGGGGAAGACAAATTGAGGCCAAAAAGAAATTTTGAAATCGGTCAATATTTGACCCTCGCGCATCGCCGTCAAAGTTTGTAATTTTTTACCGAGTTTGGCGACTTCCGTATATTTTCTTAAAATTGTCTATATTTCACTGTTGAACTTCACAAAATATTATTTCAGCACATAAACACGTAAAATAGTGTTTTCTATACAATGTATTATCGCGGACGGAAGACAGTATGTGGGGCGCGACTAGGCGTAAGGCGAACACGACGCGAATCACAATCCTGTAAGGGGCTACGAAAGCAACATTGCAATTATATTAAATTGAATTTTTAGCATTGAAATTGCTAACGCACTTACTTCAATCTAATTAGTTACGCACAAAGTTAATTCGGTGTGCGACGGCGTACCTCAGTACGCAACATAAATTAGGCAATATTGTAGAATTCTTTAGGCATAAACAAACACGGTTGCCAGGAAGTCCTAACCGTAGTGGAGAGGGAACACGCCACGCATGCGCGTGATGACGCCGTGACGTCAAACCAATCCACGCCAAGGTAGGTATGCGCCATCCACTACGTGTAGGAGTTTCCTGGCAACTCTGGGCACAAAGCTCTTGGCTTGGCTTAACAGACCCACTCCTCTCCCTTCGTCTATCATCGCGGTAGAATCAGCAAAGCGGCGTCAGTAAAGCTACTTTGTTTCGTTACTCGACTACTTATGCTCTTTTATAACAGAAATTGTCTGCATTTGTATTTAAAGCATTTATCTTATCATTTTGTATTGACTTCTTCCTATATTTTGTGATCTTGAAGCTCTTCCATCAATAAAAGATGGAAGTCCCAAAGAAACACATTAGCCGGAAAACATTTTTCTGTCCGATTTTTGGTAATCCAAAGGATTTATCAACTTCTCAACTTCCTACATACGAAGAAGTTTTGAAATGTTGTTTCGAAGAACGATTTAAGCTGGCTTCAGGTGCCAACTATAACACCGTCTGTTTTTCTACCGTAGCTAACTCAGTTGCACAAATAATTTTGGTTCTGTATGATGTAGCATCTATTCCCACTATAACAGAAAAAACAATCGTACAAAAGATAAAATCATATCACAGCTCATACTACAATCTGCGGAAATCTTATAGCAGGGACAAAGAGAAACAAAATTATAAGCATAAACTTACAAAATTCAAGGAGGAAGCTGCAAAACTCTTCGACGTAGCATCCTGCAAGTGTCTAATGATTCTAAACTGCATCTGTGGAAAAAGTATTCGAAATTGTATTTGTAAAATTTCTATTAACTGTTGTTGTGAGAGATCAAAGAAAATTCCACTTCTTGAGATTAAATTTATGTATGATCAAAGAAATGGAAGATTTGGAAGAATAGGACAAGTTGACAAAAAAGAATCAGAAAAACGAATCAAAAGACTACTGAGGGCAGAGCAAGGCCTGTCTCGTTTTGACGTAGCCCTGAACGGTAGTTCTTTCGAACAGACCTCAGAAGAAGTCAAAGACCAAAGCCCTGAAATTGAAGAAGAGACTGAAAATGACAATTTTGTCCCTTCGAAAAAGCATAAACCATCATCGAGTACACAGATGAGGATTGAACTCAAGTCGACTGCTTTAGTAAGCGGCAGGTATGGTATTTCTGACAGGGCAACTGCGGCAATCGCTTCGAGTATTCTGAAAGATGTAGGGATTATAAATGAATCTGACAAGTCACTTGTTATTGACAAAAATAAAGTAAGGAGAGAAAAGGAACGTTTGAGATCAAACTTACAGGATAGTGCTGATATAATTCTTCGAGGTTTATATTTTGATGGCAGAAAAGATGAAACTTTGGTTGTTGAAACAATGCACTCGAAGAATTTTCGCAGAAGAGTGAAAGAGGAACATATTTCATTAATTCAAGAGCCGGGGTCTAACTATATCAGTCATGTTTCTCCAAGGTCAAGTTCTGCGAGAAATATTACTGATAGTGTTATCTCACATCTAAAGGAATTAAAAATCTCCCTTGGAGACTTAGATGTTGTTGGTTGTGATGGAACAGCAACTAATACTGGATGGAAGAATGGTATAATTCACAATATTGAAATGATTCTTAAAAGACCACTCCAATGGATTATATGCATGTTGCACTTCAATGAGCTTCCATTCAGACATTTATTTGAATATTTAGATGGTCAAACTACAGGTCCAAAATCGTTTTGTGGTCCTATTGGGAAGTGTCTTTTGAGCTGCGAAAACTTACCTGTTGTTAAATTTGAGAGCATTGATTGCGACATTCCATCTATTGATGAGAAAGATCTGAAACAACTTAGTAAGGATCAGAAATATCTTCTGAATATAGCTTCACCTATCAAGTCAGGATTCTGTCCTCCAGATTTAGCCGTCTCAGATCCTGGGCCGCTGTGTCATTCCCGGTGGCTGACAGCTGCAAATCGAAATCTGAGGTTATATGTATCAACGGTCAATCCTTCTAATGAACTGATACAGGTAGTGAATTTTGTACTTGCATATTATATGCCTGTATGGTTTGCCATAAAGAAGAATAGTTCCATCATAGACGGCCCCAAACATGTGTTCAAGGTTATTCAAACATCAAGATACTTACCTGAAAACCTCCTCCAAGTTTTGGATCCTGTCATCCAACGCAACGGGTTCTTTGCACATCCTGAAAACTTGCTCTTGGCAATGGCGATGGATGAAAGAAGGAATATTAGAGAACTTGGCCTAAAAAGAATCACCCAGGCAAGAAAATCACCTCTGAATAAAAAAAAAGCCGGTTCGTGACTTCTTCATTCCAAAAATCAACTTTGCTGCGACAGATTATTCAGAAATTATCGACTGGAGCTCCATTAACTCTTCACCACCTCTTTTACGTCATGTCTCAACTGAACACATTACATCACTAATAGAATCTGGATTTACGCCAGACTGGGATATCAGGAACTTTCCTTGCCATACCCAATCAGTTGAGCGCTGTGTTAAGTTAGTGACGGAAGCAGCAGGAACAGTTGTTGGGTATAAAAACAGAGATGGTTTTATCCGGACCACGTTGATGTCCAGGGAAATCATGCCTTCCTTCACAAACAAGGCACAATTCAACGTGAAAAAGTAAAAGTCGTGAATAATATCGACAATAAGTGGTATGTATGCCCTATGTGGTTGGTTGATTGGGAAGGGCGTGGGTGGAACTCGAGGTGCAGCCACCTTCCCGTGGTGAGTTCTGAGTCGCGTTAGGTATTTAACTCGAGCCAAGAGCTGCGCAGCTAAAGTATTGTATGTATTTATGTGCTGAAATAATATTTTGTGATGTTCAACAGTGAAATATAGACAATTTTAAGAAAATATACGGAAGTCGCCAAACTCGGTCAAAAATTAAAAACTTTGACGGCGATGCGCGAGGGTCAAATATTGACCGATTTCAAAATTTCTTTTTGGCCTCAATTTGTCTTCCCCAACGGCAACTTTTCCGCACTACGCCGTTTCGTGTTTCGAAAATTTGGGTTTTTCGGCCCACCCTATTATACAGAGCAGTAGTATCTCGACAACATTCGCCGAAACTGATACGTACCTATTGTATCGCCTCAATTCTCTATCTCTAAATAAACCGCACTATTCTCATCATTTTTGAGTTCTCTCTATACAAATAAAATATAAAAATATAAAATAAAAAAAAATATAAAAATACAATATAAAAAGAAAAAATATAAAAATAGAGTATAAATAGAATATATAAATATAAAATAAAGGTATAAAAATATAAAAATATAAAAATACAATATAAAAGAAAAAATATAATAATAATAATTTAATTTATTGCCCACTTTCGTGTTACAATTTAACGATCATATACTCTTTCCATTTCACTCCCGTGATTGCGTCAGTGTAAGTCCTACCCTTCTAATGTATCCAGCTGTGTCTTAACAATTTGTTCTATTTTACAAGTGTTTCCTAATCTATTATATGTTACATAATCTTCTTTTATCACTTTCCTGTTCTTCCCATCTTTTCCTTCTCCCTATTATCTTCTGCAGAATAGCCAAGTCTTTCCCTTCTCCTCTAATTACTTCTGTCCAATTCCTGCCACTCTTTCCACTTACTTCACATCCACTTGCTTCAATCACGTGTTTCACTGTTTCTTCCTCTTTCTTACAAAGCCTACATACCCTTTCTTCTTTCATTAGCCAATGTTTGCATGCCCTTGACATGGGTCGTTTTTCCTTACAACTACAGAAATATATAATGATTAATTGTATTAATTATTTATGTCAGATACTATCAAATAATAACGATTACTTGTATTAATTATTTATGTCAGATAATATCAGATAATTACGATTAATTGTATTAATTATTTATGTCAGATAATATCAAATAATAACGATTAATTGTATTAATTATATATGTCAGATAATATCAGATAATAACGATTAATTGTATTAATTATTTATGTCAGATAATATCAGATAATAACGATTAATTGTATTAATTATTTATGTCAGATAATATCCACATTCCCATATATTCCCTCGGTGGTGGACTGTGGAATCTTAGACTGTATTCTGCGTGTCGAGAATTCGGGATCGTTCCACGTAATTCCTGATTTATTGCGGAAATCTTGCCCATAAGTTGCGAGCGCCGCTCCCAAACGTCGATCACAGAATACGGATTTACATATTTTCACTCGACGTTTTTATCATCTATAATCAATATAATGGCAATAGGAGGGACACCGGCAGCAATTGGCACATATAACACTTATTTGCAAATCTCTTTTGTTGCTGTATATAGTTTATGAATTTGTTTAAACTCTATGGTGTTAATTAAATAATTGTATTAATACTTATATCACATATGTCAACAAACAGAATACAGTGTTACATTTCACAGGCAACCTCCGAAGAATATATGTAAACACGGACAATATTTTATATAAGTGATTACTACAATTAGTTAATTAGCACTGTAAGGTTTCCGCAAACTGTTATACTGTATACAGTAATAAATGATATTTGTAAGGAAGTCTGAGCTGTGAAATTTAAATCCACAAACACTAAAGGTTATAAAATAAAAAAGTATATGCAACAAATTACTCATTGATTACACGTCCGCTGACTAACTTATTGAAGAGAAACGTGAAGCTTATATTTAAAGAAAATGAGGAGCAGGCAGAGTTCTGCAACGGGCGGATATATCGCGGGTTTACCTGTCCGTTACCCGTCCGTCTTTCGATTCACCCGACCCGCCGGCGAGTAAGCGGGTCCAGCGTCGATTTCTATCCGCCCATACCCGCCCGAAGCTGACGCAACCTTTATCTGACCCGCCCGTATCCGCGCTATACCCGCTAATACCCGCGCTACGCTATACGCGTTCTTACCCGCGTTCAAACCGAGTTAATATGTTATTTATATTATAATTATTAACAAAGGGAAAGTAACAAAAATTCCCATACTGCAGAGAAATATAAAAGCTTTTAATGTATGACTAATAGCATAAAAATAATATCCATTACTGATTTAATATATATAATAGTATATATTTTATATAAAACATTTTTTGTTGTAGTATTCTACTGTTCCATTATGTACATTACATATTCTGAAACAAAACGTATTACAAGTAATTTTGTTGATTCATTATTTCAATTTAAATTAAATTTCTGCATTATCCATAATTTTTTTAATTTGACACAGTGCATGCCATACTGTTCATTCGTAGAATGAAATAAATCCGCATCTTGATATAACAACTGCCGAATAAAGTGCTAGGAAAGTCGGAATTGAAGTGCAGCTAAAGGCACGGGTACGAATTGTAGGCTGCGACCCTGAACTAGCGCCGGGCCTGGGGTTTTTCCCTACGCCTGGTCAGCGTATTGTTGGTTCGGCGAGTACGCTTGACTCGCCGAACATGCGGGCGAAGACGATGCGACCGTTTACGACAGGGTCGCTAGAAGTAAGGGAAAGTGCGAGTCGGCCCGAGGGCAGAAGGGCATTCTGCGATCGGTTGCCATCGGGTTTACTTCGCGTCCGCATAAGCATAGTTTATTTCTTTTTATTAAAGTATTTATTTTGAAGACTTGTCAACTTAATTTCCCGCCCAACCTCAGCCATCCCTACAGAACGGATAACAGCGCGACTACGGGTGAGTCAAGTACGCGTCGCGACAGCTTCGGGCGGGTAGAAATCGACGCTGACCCGTTAACCCGCCAGCGGGTCCGGGCGGGTATGGCTAGCTTGGTAGCGGATATCGCCGGGTAAGTGCAGATACGGGTACGGGCAGGCGGGTCAAACCCGCCCATTGCAGAACTCTGAGAGCAGTCATTTGATCGTTTCATGCAGATTTTGATTGGCAGACCGATTTGAAGCTGTAGCGAGTGGTCGCCGAAACAGAACTGCATACTGATGCGTGCATGTTCGAATACAAGGCGATATTAATGCAAAGAGATAACCAAAATCAAATGTTTCACCCTGTTTACTATGCTAGCGGCAAGACGACGATGTCTGAGCAGAAATACATAAGTTACGAATTGGAAGTGTTGGCTATCATTAAAGCGTTACGTAAATTTAGGGTATACTTGTTAGGTATAAGGTTTAAAATAGTGACTGACTGTCAAACATTTACTATGACATTTAAAAAAAAGGCGCTTTGCGTGCGTGAATCGCGATGGGCTATTTTCCTGAGCGAATACGATTTCGCTGTGGAGTATCGACCAGGACGAAATATGATGTACGTCGATGCCCTTAGCCGTAATCCCGTAGACAGATGTGCTGTTAGTCGAGGACAGTGATTCAACCTCGATAGCCAAGTTTAGACGCGCGCAAATGGACGACAATGAGCTGAAAAATATCTTAATGACTGGCGATTACGAAGAAACAGATCAATATACTATAAAAAAATGGTTTAGTATATAAGGATGTTAATGATGAACTATTACTTGTAGTGCCTAGGGCGATGCAAGCTGAAATAATCCGAGACGTCCATAAACGAGGGCATTTTGCGGTGAGAAAGGCAGAAGAAATAATCGGAAGAGATTATTGGTTCAAAGGAATACAGCCTAAGATCGAAAAAATTATACGCAACTCTATAGGCTGTATCTTAGCTGAAAGGAAGCAAGTCAAACAAGAGGGTTTCCTCTATGCGATTGATAAAGGGGAAGTCCTTCTCGACACGTTTCACGTCGACCACATCGGTCCTCTCGCGTTCACGAGAAAAAGCTATCAGCATATTCTTGTAGTGATGGACGCATTCACCAAATTCGTTTGGTTTTATCCGACCAATATAACCGCCAGCTCGAAAGTGATAGATTGCCTGAAAAAGCAATCTGCAACCTTTGGTAAACCCAAGAAAGATTATATCCGACCGAGGTACCGCTTTTACCTCGAATTTGTATAAGGAATATTGCGCCGATGAGGGCATAAAACATATACTGATTGCAACCGGTGTACCAATGAGCTATGGTCAAGTGGAGAGGATAGGAGTTCTAATACCACTGCTAGCACAATTATCCACCCCTAAGCCGGATGAATGATATAAATACGTAGATAAGGCGTAGAAATATATCTACAATTAGTCAAGAGGAAGTACGGGTGTTTCGCCGTTCCGTTTGCTGACTGGAACGCACATGAGACTCAAGGACGATCCACGCCTTAAGGAACTCCTTGAAGAAAAAGAAGCTGTCGCCTTCGAAGAGCAGCGGAATACATTATGCAGTCAGGCTGAGAAGAGGCTGTGTAGAATCCAAAAGGAAAATAAGAGGACCTATAATAAAAGGCGAAAGAAATCAATTTGCTACAAAGACGGCGACATCGTAGCAATCAAGCGGACGTAGTCGGCACCAGGACAAAAACTACACTCCAAATTTTTAGGATCTTATAGGGTCAAGAAGGTTCTACGTAACGATCGTTACGTCGTCGAGAAGCTGGATGATCATGAAGATCCGCAACGAACCTCATTCTCAGTTGATCACATGAAGCCCTGGGTAACAAACGTTAACGACTGCGACGAGTGCATTAGTGAGGATAGTGAAAGTGACACTAGTGATACCGTCATGTAAACCGCGAAAGTATGGGCTATTTGAAGCCAAATGGCTGTCGCAGGATGGCCGAGTTGTAGGAACACCCTGTATGGCAGGATGCGTGTGCATGTGCTTGTCGTGTGCGTGTGCGAGAGCGTGTGCATGAGCAACGCATGCGAGATGAGGGCACCGCGTGGTGGGGAGGCCGCTTGCGGGAAGGATCCCGACTCCCGAGAGGAGCGGATAACGTGCGTGAGACGAGTGGATAACGAAACGCCTACAAACGCGCATCTTAATTGTACAAACTTTATATACCTTTATTCCCTTTTTAATAAAAACTATAGTTTCCATCCCTACATACATATTACCCTCTTTCACCCTCCTGGGCATGGAATTTCCAGAAATCTTTCCTTAGTGGACGCCTACACCATGAAAACAATGTACCTTCCGAATTTCACGTTCCTAGGTTAAACAGTTTCAGCTAGGCACTGATGAGTCAGTCAATCAGTCAGGACTTCTTCTTTTATATATATAAATAGATATCGATCCGCGGAATCACAGCTGTGCTTTGATTTAAAGGGCCCTATACACGTTGAGATATGTATCGATACATGCATCGATGCAGTTCGCGATACAGGTTTCATGAAACTTGCATCTTGCTCTTCAGCTAGGAGGGTAACCAAGATGCAAGATGCATTTATCAATGTTTCAATGCAGAGACAGTCAAATACACGTTGAGATTTGTATCGCGATACTGATACTTGCAACATGTATCGATACAGATCTCAAGGTGTATGGACTCTTTAAGTGTGAGTGAAAGGAAACGTGAATGAATGGAAAAATTACATGACGCTCCCGAGGCAGCGGAACATCTAAATGCCACTGATTTTGGGCACCACCATTCGGGTAGATGGTACCAAGAGGAGGAGCAGTAGAGGCTCATATCTCTGCATCTAATTCTACACTACACAATCAAATCGTTGCGAAAAAACTTTAACAATTTTTCCTAACCAAGCGGTTTACTTGCCACATATGATTTCTTTTAACCTTTTTCTCTTCTCAACGCGCAGAATATTGATTTTCAATGTTATAAACAATTTTGTGGGCGATTTTTTTTAACAAATATCCACCAATCCAGAGATGTAGATTCTGTCCTGAAAGCCACGACAAATGATTTCCTTATACCCTGTACATTGCGAACTTCGAGTTTGGTTTATTTTCAAAGTAAACATTCGAGGTCTTCCGATTACTTCTGACAGACTCCACAAAATATCAACGTAAAGGCACGCCAGAACCTTGTACAGAATGAAAATTCCTTGACATCAAAACACGCCGACGCCTCTTAAAACGTTCAATAGGAGGATTAATCGATTGATTGAATTTGTTTATAGATGGAGGGGCTGGTGCGGGAGATGCAAGACCCTATGAACGGGGTACCCGTGCGCAGCCAAAAACAGTTTCTTACTTCAATCCCTTCAGCTTTCGTGGGTAAGTATCATCGGTACCTGTGTTGTGTAGTAAGCGTAATCGTCTTTTATGGTCGAGATACAACAATAAGCTGCCTGCATGTTGCAGGTTACGACCTTATCGAGTGGCTGATGGAGCGGCTTTCTATCGAGGAATCAGGTACAAAATTCATATGCATGTCGAGCTGATGTTTGCCAATAGTTGCATAGCACCTCAATGGTGCTGTTCAAAGGCTGAGCAACCAAGATTTACTTTTTATCGTTACGTTTATTCCCTTTACACGTTTTCTAAAAAATGTTGGTTAATTTTGCAAATTGTCTTGGTCTGTTAAGAAATATGGCTACCATCGCAAGCAACTTCTTTTATTTTCAAAACGCAACAATTTAGAATTTATATTGTAATGATAAACGATATAACTTTGATTACATTTAACATTCCATCTTATCCAGTTAATATGTGCTAATAAGTGATAATTATGATACTACTGATATTTATAGAATTATAACATATTCAAATATGCAAAATATACATTGGCGATGTACATGATATACCTACATATGCATGTACTTTTAAAAAATATTAATAATTTTATTTGTGTTGTCTGTTATACTTTTCACTATAATTATTGTTTCTATAATGCTAACTGTGAGTTAATGATACTCATCCGAAAAAAATTAACACTTTGAGAGGCGTCGGCGTGATTTCATGTTGAGGGATTTACACCTTGTGCATGGCTTTGGCGTGTTTTCATATTCATGTTTTTTTTTAAAGCATCGAAAGTATTGTCCGAATGTCCCCACATGGTCACTCGAGACGAGGTAAACAAAATATTTTTGGCAGTAGTACCTAATCATTTGGAAAGGGACCGACCGATTTGAAGGGGCAGATTTCAAAACCTTACGCCACGCAAAACGTTAATTTATATGCAGAGGAAGATTGTTCTATGCCATAGAGCATAATTGGAGCTTATCCAAATTTTTTTATCATACTGTGTCAATCCGTTTTGATCTTTCAATGGCCGTACCCTATAGAATATCTACTACTAATTTCTAATATTGCATGAAGTTCTGTTTTTTTTTTAGTATACTACTTTCAAAGCCCATTCTATTCCTCCGCATGCAGCGAGTACATTTTATAGATTTACATTCAAAATAATTCTGTTGTTATTTATATTGTACTAGCATGTAACAGTGTCAAAAAATTAATTTGAATAAATATTAAGTAAGTGTTTAACAAAACATTCGTTTCATAAAATCTCCCATGCTGATTTTCGGTGCATCGTTTTATGTGAATGATTCAACTACCAACGAATCTGGAAATAAATTACTTGTTTATTATACACAGTAGTAAATATGATGTAGCCAAATATCACTCAAGTAACGCATAATATACAACTCCTTCTTTGATTACATGCACATCCGTTGCATAGAACATTGCTCTGTTGAACAGAATGCTACAATCTGTTAGAATGAGTACCGACGGTAATGGCATGTTTCGCGACTTCTTATAACGTTCCACGCAATATTGAACTCTAAGAAACACTTGTATTATATCCTCCCTGTCATTTTAGACGGAACCCACTGACAGACAAGTTCAGACTTGTTCTGCGCATGGTGGCGCTAATTGGTGCCGAAACAAGCTACTATTGGCGATACCTCAAACAAACGCTCCCTCGGAGCCAATGAACTCAGTCTACATGCGCGAAATAGGTTCCTTCTCAAATGACAGGGAGAATAGAAGCCTTTCAACATTTCGATACTAGCGCCAACTTTATCCGGCATCCACGCGACGACCTGTGTTTACACTGATTGTGAGCTCAAGAATACCGTTCTAACTACACTAATGCAGGGTGGGGAAGGTACCCCTTCCATGCGGCTGCCCAATCTAGTGAAAATGCGCAAGCTGGATGCGCGTGTTTATTAATGATTCCCTACGCGAAGTGACAGAAAATATAACCTATATGCTACATGACAATAAATGTTAGTAGGAAATAGGTTTATTTTTTCCTTTCGGCCTGAAAATAGAGTTACACGTGTTGTGTGTGTAAGTGTTTTTGGGACTTTTAATTCAAGATTGTGCTTTTATTTGACGTGTTTATTCCTCTTGGGCCTCTTTTCTTCTCCTTTTTTCCAGAACCATACGCATCCAATCCGCTTCTTCTTCTTCTGCCTTTAGTATCCATCTTATCGTTGAATTTTTTCTTTTTGACTCCTTACAGTCTTGTAGCATGTGACCCAGCGTCTCTCTAGCTCCTTTACATAATCTACATACTGTCTCTTTTTATTCCTTCCAGTACTTGCTTCCTTGTTCTTCGTTCCCACATAAGAACCTTGCTATCATACTTTGGTCTCTTCTTCTGTAATCTCCGTTTAAGTAATTAGCCCTCTGGTTATCCCTGATTTCTGTATAATGAACATTGTAACTGTCTCTTCGTATTCTGTCATATTGCCATTGAACCTGCTCTGTCCTGTCCCTTTGCGCTACTATACTTCCTCAGCAAACTCTCTTTCTTTTCTTCTGTCTCTTTCCATTTCTTGAATTTCAACCCATTTTGCCTATAGTATGAGTCTCTTATTTCCTCCCATTTCGACTTTTTCTCTTCTTGCTTCACGTCTATTTCCCTCCAACATTCTTGTACTATTTTATTCTTATTCAGTGGTTTCGTTTTTTCCCTCATATTTTATTGCTCTCTTTCCCGTTTCTATCCTTACTTTGTCTGTTTTCGTTTCCTCCAAAATTAGATATGCAGGTGTATTGAAGTCCAAACCTAATTCCCAGCTTATGTATTTCTCCTGTATTTTCTCAAGTTTTTCTGCTTCCATCCAACCCCAAATTTCTGAAGCGTGCAGCAAGATACTTTTCACTATGCTTCTGAATATTCGCTTTCTTCTCTCAAAATTGTTTTTGAACATTCTTTGTCCTATTTCCGATACCTGCGCCATTGCTATTCTTGCTTTCTTTGCGATTTCCCTTATATGCATCTCTCTGCCCCCATTTTTCTGGAAATTATACTTTAAGGGGGTAGGTTACCCTAAAAATTTTCGAAATTTTTTTTTTAGGATGTTTGCATATTCCGCTAGCTACATCTTTTCTACGTATCTTAAGCGCAACCGGGCCCAAAAATTCCAAAAATTGATGGAATTACAGTAAAAAATGTAGGAGCCTGCACATGAGATCATATAACGATGTCCAACTTTAAACGCGATTTCCTAGAAATTGTTTTCCAAAACGATGAACAAAATCTTGAAAATCGCTCGAACGATTTGAATGAAAATTTACGAGCTGCAGGAAACTATTCCCCTCCATGTATTGGGAGCACATTTTCAATATAAATTCTTAAAAAAAAAGATAAAAAATATTTTTCCTACAAAAATGAATAAAATCAGAAACATCAACATAAAAATTGTTTTAATTTGTTTATCAAAATTTTGCTTCCTGTGTAAGATAGAGACTGTCTTACAGATTATAAAAAATGCCTTTACTTTATGTTTTAGGTAATTCAACTGTCCGGAATCGTGTTCACCATCGGTGCACCGCGTACATGCTCTCACATTTATATTTATAACTGTTTTCCCTATAAATATATTTAAAATTTTCTTCTTGCGGATTAAAGCCGACGAAATTTCGCTTAAAAATTAATACAAAAATTATCTCTATATTCATTTATTACTTCAGAATAAACGTTTGAAGAAGGGTGTGATTTTGGGCTGTTGAGGGTAACCTACCCTTTTAAGTCCTAAGTATTTGAACTCCTTTACTTCTTCCAGACTGTTCTCCTGCCAGCCCCATTCTTTTCTCCTTTTGTTTCCTCTTCCTTTATGGAAAATGAACACCTTTGATTTCTCTACATTCAGTTGCAACCCTTTCTTTCAAAGTATTTTCCGAATCTTCTTATCATATACTTTAGATCCTTTGGTTCATTTGCTAGTAACGCTATATCGTCCGCATATGCTAGAGTCCAGATTTTTTCTTTCCCTACTCTAACTCATCCTGCTTGATTTTTCCTCATAGTTTCTTCCAGATCCGCTACATATATAGTAAAGAATGTTGGACTCAGTGGGCATCCCTGTCTTACCCTTTTTGTTGTCCAGAATTTGGTTGACATTTCTCCGTTTGGTTTTATAGTATTTCTTGTTTCTCTGTAAATTTCTCCGATTCTCATCCTCAAACGTTTACTTATTACCTTTTTTCCATGATGGTTTAAAGTTTTACGCTATCCATTTTGTCAAATGCAGTGCTTAGGTCCGCAAGAAAGGTATACGTTAATTTGAAAGAGACTATTCTAAAATTCTCGAAGCTCGGACATCACTGCTGTCCAGCGGTCGCTTACAACCCTGCAAACGCCGGGCCGGTGAATGTTTGTAGTGGAATGCGTCCGTGAGGCGGTGTTGCCATTTCCGTCTGTCCGCGCACGCGCGTAGGTTGCACTTTTAACAGGTGACCCTATATTTTGTTCTTTTACTTCTGCTTCTGTTATTTCCTTTTCGTCTGTTCCCTCCGTATTGCCTATTTCTTCCAACACCCCTACTTCTTTTTTACAGTCGACGACTTCTAGCAATGTTTTAACATTATTATCCTTCTATTCTTTTAAATCTACTTTACTGCAGATTCCTATTCTTTTCCTTCTTTATTTATATGTTCCCATATTTGATTTCCCCCCTTTTATTGCATTACATCCTTCTCCACCTTTTCTTGCAATTCCCTTCTCCGTTCTTCGCACACTTTTTTGTACTCCCTTCTTTTCTTCTAGTAGTCTTCTTTGTCTCCTTTTTCTCCTTCTCCAGTTCCTCAGTGCTTTCCTAGCTTCCCTTTTCTTTTTTGCACAATTCGAATTCCACCACTTAAAGCTGTCTAATTTCCATTTCTTGATTTTTACTTCCTCTTTCCGTGCTGCATTATTTATTTTTCCATCCATTTCCCCTACCATTTCATTTACCTCCGTCCTATCGAATTTTATTTTGTTTAATTCC
Organism: Andrena marginata; assembly: GCA_963932335.1. NCBI lineage: Eukaryota > Metazoa > Arthropoda > Insecta > Hymenoptera > Andrenidae > Andrena > Andrena marginata. The sequence continues at coordinate 12,208,942 of OZ010660.1, forward strand.
GTTTGAAACTCTCTTACCTTCCTCTATCCAAACTTTCCTGTCTTTCCACCTCTCCTCCTGACCCCCCCCCCACCGCTCTCACCTTTTATTTCCTCTATATAGTTCCACAATCAGAGGCATGTGGTGTGACTCAACTCTTTCTTCCACTCAGGCCCGGATTAAGATTTTTGGGGCCCGGGGCTATCAAACCTTCGAGGCCCCCCCGTGGTTGATTTTTGGGGCCCAGGGCTATCAAACCTTCGAGGCCCCCTGTGGTTGAACAGCGGGGGGGTGGTAGTGAGCTAATCCCTTAGAACGAGGCCCTCCCCTGAAGGTGGGGCCCGGGGCTGCAGCCCCCCTAGCCCCCCCTTTAATTCGGGCCTGCTTCCACTGCGAATTTTGTGATATCTTCTTTCGCCTCGACATTTGTTATTATATATTCAATTACCGTGCTCCCTCTCGGCCCCATATATGTATACTCTTCGTTTTCGTCTCCCTCCACATTCCCGTTTAGAATATTCCATCCACTTTCCTCAACCACCTCTAATAATAATATTCCCTCTGTGTTTTTAACTTTGTCTTTTGATCTCCTAACGTCATGCGTTCCTTATATGCTGAAATTGCCGCCTTCCTGCCCAATTTCTGCATTAAAATCTCCTCTGATTATCAGTTTCTCCACCTCCTTCCCCTCTATTATCTGGTCTAGCTCTTCATTCATCTCCTTCATATATCTGTTGTACACTGTTATTATATTTCATTTTTCATTTTTAACCGACTTCAAAAAGTGGAGGTTACTCAATTCGTCACGTATATTTCATTATACCTTCCGCATAGGTGCACCCATTTCGATGATTTTTTTTATTTGAAAGAGTGTGAAGAGCCGGTGGTACCATGTTAATTTTTTTAATTACTGTCTAGATCCGACTTGGGAATTAAGTGAACGCAGCGGCCGATTTTCAGAGTTTTCTCCGCATCCCATGCATTCGTTTTCGTCCCAGTCTTTTAACGATATATCACTATCTTGTAGAATGGAATTTTCGCTCCCTGAATCTAAAGATGCGTTTACAGTAAGAAAAACCCATATGGTCGGACTATCTCATAATCAAGGGAGTGATTGACCACCTTGTCAAAATAAATTAAGAGCGAATACATACGTATTGTTGGGGTGATACTGTAGTTTTATGTATATCAGGCATGGAACTAAAGTGAACGCAGCGGCCGTTTTTCGGAGGCAACGCCTCCTTTCTCCCGCCGCGCGTCTTCGCCCCCGCGGCGGGCCAAGGAACTTCGACCGCCTCAGACCCGTACCATATGAACCGCGCGTGGCGCATTGGGGCGACACCCGTATCAATAGATTTCCGCATCACCCATGGGGTACTATTATCGATGCGTTTTTTTTTGTCAGTGGTATCCCCTGTAGGCCTATTCCACTGTGTCACGCGATAAAAATGGATAGGAAAAACGCGTTTTACTATCAAAATTTTAAATACGTTTGGGAAAACTTCATTTTCGCGCACGTTTAGACGTGCTGGGCATATCTAAAATATCAACGGGGAGGCTGGTCGACGTTGTACGTATTAAAGTTGAAAGCGAGGAATCGCTTAGCCGTGTGCGCTGTTCTGTCTTAATGGCACGCATTTTTGAGAACGAACATTCGCACAAATATGTTGACCCGAACATGGAAAAAATTCGGAGCGCGAAAGTTTAGGCCCTAAACTTAGAAATCTATTGATACCGGTGTCGCCCCAATGCGCCACGCGCGGTTCATATGGTACGGGTCTGAGGCGCTCGAAGCTCCTTGGCCCGCCGCGGGGGCGAAGACGCGCGGCGGGAGAAAGGAGGCGATGCCTCCGAAAAGCGGCCGCTGCGTTCACTTTAGTTCCATGCCTGATGTATATTATATTCCCTAATATTGGAATAGTGTAAATAAACTTACCTGTCTTTCAAATATCACCAGCACTGTAACTTGGTCTAAAAACTTTCAGACTCGCATAAAGTCTTAAGTGTTTCGTATAATTTAAATATGGATTTGTGACAATGGTCAATGCAAGATCAACAACAAGCGCATTCATTTCTTTTGTGTCAATGACACACAGTGCCCTATTAAGATAGTCAGTCTTAAAATATCAACACTGGCCGGAATCTCCCGGTGGTCGAACTCTCCCGGACTTACCCTATATGTTCACGCATAACTTTGTAATGCGTGAACCGATTGGGATGACTCTTTCGTTGTTATATGTAGTATATTCCCCAATTGCTACCGTGATAAATGTTTATTAATCGATTTCAAACAAAGTTCACTAAAAATTAAAAAACCGACTTCAAAGGCGCGCTAAAAAGTAAAGAATAATTTTTTTCCTTATTTAACCTACGACTCTCAATTTTTTTATGTCGGCGCCAGATTTAATTAAAAAATTAAATAATTAACTTTGTAAGAAAATTTTAGAAAAAATGGTACAAACATTAACAGAAACTGCATTTGTATTTACTGTTTATAATTATATTTTTTGTAATTGGTAAAAAGCAAACCACGATAGTGGAAAATACTCTGAATATCATCTCTCATCAATGAAATCCTCATTCTGTATAAATAAATTTATATCCGCTATATGGCGAATGTAAAGCAGCTACGTTTTACGTGCGACCCTTTTCTCGCAAGTGAAGTTAGAGTGTTGTACTGTTAAGTATGCCTGGCTATGACCGTTTATGTTACATGCAAATATGCAAATATTGAAAAATTGTTTTATTATCAATTCTCTTTATGTCTCAGTTATTAGTTTAAATCATTTTTTTTACTAAAACTTGCAATAAAGAGCTTACATCATGTTATTTTTTTTTACTTTTATTAAAATTTGATTATCATTTGTACTCCGTAAATCTGACGCCGACTTAAAAAAAATTGAGCGTCGTAGGTTAAATAAGGAAACAAAATTATTTTTTATTTTTTAGCGCGCCTTTGAAGTCGGTTTTTTCTTTTTATAATGAATCCTTATTCTTCTCTCTTGAATATGTTCCGTTCCTTCGAGTGGTTTGCTCATATTCTATGCCCTTGATACCTGTGATAAATCCGCCAATCACTTTCCCTTTTTTTTCTATCTGGTGGCATATTTACATTTCCATGAAAATTCTTGTGGCAATTTATCTTTCAATCCTTCCCATTGTTTCTCTTCAATCCACGTTTCTACTAATCCTATTACATCAAGTTCTTTTAAGAAATCCCAAAATTGTTTGTCTTTGCTGAATAATCCTGCTACATTCCAGTATCCTATTTTAAATGTATCTATTTCTCTTTGACTTCTTATTCCTTTTCCAATTCTGTGTACCCACTGTTCCCGCATGTCTACATCCGCAGGCGCACAGGGAACGGATATTGGTACTGCCTTTTGTCGTGCATTCGTTTTCCTTGCAAGCTCTGCGATCCTCAAATAGTTTAGAGATTCACAGTACTTTGCCGGCTCCAAAAATTTACCTCTTTCAACCCACCATCCTCTTTCCAAATAAATGGCTTATGGTTGATTTTTGCTTTCCTGTGCCCTACTTTCACCTTTGCCCCTTGCCCCCTTTCCGCCTTGCCAATATCTTTAATATTTCTTTGTATCTCCCTGTCCTTTTTCGTCAGGTCATTGTCAGTAAACAGCCTCTTATCTTTCAATGTATTCTTCTATAGTATTACTGTATTTTCTGTTGCCAGTTGCTTAACCCCGCTATCAGTAGCTTTCTTTTCTCTCCCCTTCCCACCCAGTATGCTTCCTCGATTTCCGCTTCTACCTGTAATTCGTGCCTCAACATATACTCCACCGTATCTCTCCGCGTCTCTTTAAACGGTAAATTTTCTCCCCTTAGGGTAATATTATTTCTTCTCTCTCTCTTTCTTCTCTAGCCTCTTTATTCCTTTCTAGCCCCTCCAGTCTTCCTGTCTGCCTCTCTGCCTGATCCTTCTTGGCGCCAGTATTTCTATCCATCCTCTCATTTCCTTCCTTTCCTTCTCCCTTATCTCATCCCTCCGCTTCCACTCGTCTTTCAGATCCTGCATTCCTTGCCGCTATCTATCTTTTTTCAGCCCTTCCATGTCTTTCTTAACTGGTAGCACAACTTCGATCAATTTGTCTAATTTATCCATTTCTCTTTTCTGCTCTGTTTCCTCGCAGACCGGCGTTTCCGGAATTCCTATAGCTACCTCTGTTTTCTTCAGCGAAGGCTACCTCTCTACTTCCCTCGCTTTTAAGAATTCTTCTCCTATTTCCTTTTCGGCCCTTAACCGGTCGGCTCCTCCTCGACCTCCCTTTTTCCCTTGAATGAGTCCAGTATCGAGCCTTCGCTGTCCGCTCTTCTTCCCAACTGTTCTGCCAACGATAGTCTTCCCCTTCTTCTCGTTTCCTTTTGCCTTTACCCGCCTTCGCCCGCTTTGCTCATTAGAGTCTCTGCTCTTCTTTACCTACTGCTGTTTCTGCTTTGTGTTCTTAATTTTTCCGCTCCCCCTAGATGTCACTTATCCTTGCCACGTATCTTATTTCGTGCACTCGTTTCACACCTTCTCTTCTCACCTTTTTTCTCCCCCTTCGAACCTTTATTATCTGTCGATTATACTGTCCACTGGTACTTTGTCTAATCCCCTCGCTTTCCACCCAACCTCGTAATTTTCTGCGTACTTTTGCCACACTTTTCGTCTATTTCTTTCGCTTGTCTACTCCACACGCGTTATACTCTCTCACACATCACGTGGTTCCCTCTTAAATGACAATAAATGTTTAGTGGCTATTTCGTTCTTTTACGCTACATTTATGAACTGTTTATGACTTGGAACACCCCGATAAAATATTATTATTACGCCGCAACAGTATATTTATGAAATCGAGAAATGTAATTATTCGTGGTTAGGTAATCAAAATTTCCATTAGGACGAGAACTGGTGTTATACAGACGTTTGTTTATTTCTTTGTAGGATGTTTATTTAGGGCATGTGTTCTTACATTTTATAGAAAAATAAACAATTACTCTGTTTAACGAAATGTGTATATAGACTTATTTTGTCCAGCCATAACCTTATCAAGCGCACAGACCTGTAAGCCTGAAAATTAAAGTCAATAACAATTAGAATCTTATAAAGTGCACACAGATGTGAATTTGAGAATAGAAAATAAAATTACTAACAACCACGAACAATTCCATGACCCTGAAAACAAGAAAATTGATACCAAAATCAGCTATAACCTCATCAAGCATAGAAATCTGTATATATATGTGAAAATTGCAGTTAAAATCAATTAGAATCTAATAAACCGCATGAATTTGATTCGCATAAACAAATTAAGTTAAAACTTAAAATTTCCATGAAATGTACTCAGAAAATGACATTACGAATGGAAATTTTGATTTCTTAACCACGAATAATTACACTCCTCGACTTCATAAACATACTGTTGCGGCATAATAATAATATTTTATCAGGGTGTTCCAAGTCATAAAAAGTTCACAAATGTAGCGTAAAAGAACAAAATAGCCACTAAACATTTATTGTCATATAGCATATAGTTTATATTTTCTGTCATTTCGATGAGGGGATCACATAATAATAACGTGCATCCAGCCAGCGCATTTTCACTAGACCGGGGGGCCGCATGGAAAGGGTACCTTCCTCACCCTGCATTAATGGTAGTTGGAACGATATTCTTGAGCCCAGTGTACGAGCGCCGACTTTAGTCGACGTCACGGAACGAGGCATCGATCGCAGGGCCGATTTTAGTCAGTATCTCCGTTAATTTAAAAAAGAAATGAAGAAAAAGCACTTTCGCTGAAATATACGATGTAGTAAAAGGGATAATGTGCTAGCTAAAGGAAAATATAATCATTTAATCATAAATGTAATGAGAAAGTTATACAAAAGGAGTTAAAATGTGATAATGATTAATCTTACCTACGTGGGCTTTGCCTTCTTCAATTAATGATTCGTTTGGAAAATAATTGGGGGGAAAAACTGTAGGTAAATCAATCGAAGATTGGTATCAAACAGAACCAAAGTACCAAACCACCTTATATTCACATATGTGGGCATAGAATTGTTATACATATAATATTATTTTATAACACATAATTGTAATATTATTTTTTCTACTATACGGGGTATTCGGTACGAGGTAGTAGAAAATGAAATAACTGATTCTACGTGACAAAATAAAAAGAAAATCAAAAGTAACATGGTGGAATTTTACTTAAAGTAGAGATTTGTAGGTGTCCGGATTCGATGGCTTTGGTTTTTGGATATGTTTTAGAGGACCGAAAAATAATAAATACGTATTTCTATTTTGGCCCCTTTGCATATTTAGGAGGTAAGACCATCCCTCAAAGTTCATAAGAAGAGGTACAAAAGTTTATATTGTTAGTTTAAAGAATATTATAACATTGTGTTAAATAATAACACTGGATATTTAATTTGCGTCATAACTTGTTGTGTGGATGATTCTTGTTGTCAGACACTTTTGTGCCTCTTCTTCTGAACTTTGAGGGGTGGTTTCACTCCCTAAATGTGCAAACGAGTCAAAATAAAAAACCACATACCAATTTGTTCTTTTGCGATCCTCTAAATGTGGGTATCGACTTGTTACGTATCCCCGTGTTGTATCGTCGTTTTGTGTCATCCAGTGATACGATACGGTGCAACGGTGTGTAGCTTTTCCCCGTATGTTTGTGTCAAATTTTGATACGCGATGGTTTAACGCTACCCGTCTATACTGATATGCAATAGCGATACCTACCTTAAAACACATCCGAAAACAAAAGCAATCAGAAACGGACACTTATAATTCTATCCTTGTTAGTAATGTTTAAAAATTCGAGAGACAGAAATCTTGGAATATATTCTATTGCCAATTAAATATCGCCACTAAACCCTCGTTGCCCGTGGTCAACGCATGAAAACGACAAAGTGATTTTCACACGGGCACGCATGACCTAAGCACAAGAGAAAAAGTGAGACTGTCAAATATTATCTAGCTACGTCACACGCGCAAAGAGACAGATTTATATGTATTTAACTCTGAACACACCGTTAAAACAAGTTCCATTTTGAGTACTTGAAAGGGTCAGTTTTATAAGGTTACACGCACGAAATAGGCCGACGCTCGGACAGACGCGCACATGAATGCTTGTGCGCATGTCAAAAACAGTGGATAAACTGGCCTTCTTCTACACATGTTGCTTTGTGTCTGTTTACTGATACTACCTTTCAGACTCATTTCCCCCCCCCCCCCCTCACCACCTTCTTTGTGTCTTGTACCGGCCCATCAACACAGTCATTACAAACATTCGCACACACATTTGTCCTTTAACACCGACGCGCGGCATCATGCATTCTCCCATTCACCTACGAAATTTTCTCCATGAGTAAGACGTCACCAATGTAGCAATTAAAAACTATTATCCACAGAAGAAAGTATAGGTTGCATTTCTTCAATGGCGAATTTGATATTTCCAATGAAAGAATTATAATGAATCTATCTGGTAAATAATCTGGCCACAACAGGCTTTGATAAACGTGTTTATTTACGTTGGGGGACAGTGTTGATGACTTCAGTCGCCAAAAGATGGGTTTCACACTTCGTACCGTTTCAGACAAAGACAGGATGCATGCGTGTGGTTTTCTTTATTTTCTTATTTTCGAAAATTCAGGGACATCTTGGAACATGCATTATCCCGGTGCAAGAAGACATAGAAATGTCCTTTACCGTTTTGGGATCTGAGTCTGCGTTCTCGAGATATTAATAGTTGAATATTAGCGTTTGAGCCTCCTTCCGCCGGGTCGCGCAGTTTAAAGCTGAGATAGTTGAGTGCGGAACAGTGATTGCTGCAGGCACACACAGGAGGCATGTGTAGATGTAGACCCACGCACACAGTAGAGCCAACCGCACTAAATCATTTTCACGGTTTGAACCAGGGCGGTCGGTTCTTTTGTGTGCGTGGGTCTGTATCTACACGTGCCTCCTGCGTGTGCATACGAGCGGCCGCTCTCTTGCTCTCAGTTGACTCGGTTTTAAACAACGCGGTTCGGTAGTTCGTCCGCTAATATTCAACAGCAGAGGGTTACATTGGGAACTTCTGCCTGGGGAATGCCGACAGGTTTTGGAAGCATATTTTCCCACCTCTGCGTCTACGATTTACAAAATACGAATATTGGCTCGACAAATTCTATTGAAGACTGCCATACAAAACAACACCTTCACGCGAATACGTCCGGTAGGAAAACGATACATAAGAACTGCGTACTATAACAGCGAGTTAGAGAGTCTTTGGAATTTACTCTGTACGTTATAACTTGACATTAAACAGATCCTTGCTAGTAACCAACCAGTGTTACATATTCATTTCCTGTTGATTAATTCGTATTTCTGTAATAGGCAGGTAAGTATGGACTGGTGTGCGTATTCCAAATCCCGGTGTACCTGTCTTATAGAGCAGGCATGGAACTAAAGTGAACGCAGCGGCCGTTTTTCGGAGGCAACGCCTCCTTTCTCCCGCCGCGCGTCTTCGCCCCCGCGGCGGGCCCAGGAGCTTCGAGCGCCTCAGACCCGTGCCATATGAACCGCGCGTGGCGCATTGGGGCGACACCCGTATCAATAGATTTCCGCATCACCCATGGGGTACTATTATCGATGCGTTTTTTTGTCAGTGGTATCCCCTGTAGGCCTATTCCACTGTGTCACGCGATAAAAATGGATAGGAAAAACGCGTTTTACTATCAAAATTTTAAATACGTTTGGGAAAACTTCATTTTCGCGCACGTCTAAACGTCTATACGTACGCGAAAATGAAGTTTTCCCAAACGTATTTAAAATTTTGATAGTAAAACGCGTTTTTCCTATCCATTTTTATCGCGTGACACAGTGGAATAGGCCTACAGGGGATACCACTGACAAAAAAACGCATCGATAATAGTACCCCATGGGTGATGCGGAAATCTATTGATACGGGTGTCGCCCCAATGCGCCACGCGCGGTTCATATGGTGCGGGTCTGAGGCGCTCGAAGCTCCTAGGCCCGCCGCGGGGGCGAAGACGCGCGGCGGGAGAAAGGAGGCGTTGCCTCCGAAAAACGCTGCGTTCACTTTAGTTCCATGCCTGTTATAGAGGATTTTACTGAATGCTGTTACTTTATTGCACACTAAAATATCTGGTTTTAAGAACCTATTGAAAATAGGTTCCATCATATTGAAAACAGTTGATGACAACCGTTATTACAATAAACACATTCACTCTTGTAACGGTCACCGTCGGCCGCCGCTTCAACAGTAATGTTTATTTACATTTTCCGGTGACAAGCATGATCTTTTGGCGGTTACAATATTACCCGCTGTAGAGAAATCCTTCTCTGAACTTGCTGATACTGCAGGTATTCATAGGTATCTTTTGCTAAGGAAACCATTCTTGGAAATTTAGTTTCTCGTTCTTCTGATGAAAATTATACCAAATTTCATGTAAATTGGACTATTTTTAACAAAGCTACTGTGACATTATGCAAATTAATTGTTCATGTAACTTCCTTAATTATGGTCCGAATTATGTCGATTTTGGGACCAATTTCATCTGAAAAACATAAGGAATTGGTTAAACGAACTTACATGTAAGTGAAGTTCAATCGCAATTATATGAAGAGCCTCGTTCGAAGAGATTACCAGTGTAGTTTTCCCCTTGGCGGCCGTAAGTCACTGGATGCAATCAAATCTTAACGAATCTGATATAATGTCACTTTGCGCTTTCAGTGCAATCCTGAACCAGCATAGCTTGAAGTCAGTGGGTTTGTATAGTTCGTAGATGAATAGAGGATTCATTAAAAATGTCCATATAAGAAGATCTTTAGGAGTCACCGCTACGGCATGCTCCTCTTTCTAGATGCTATCCACCTGGTTGAGATCGCATCACTTGACAAATAATAGAAGGGGTTCCATTGCCTTTTCCTTTTCCAGACACTAGGTCGAAAATTATTTAGGTGAGAGGCAGAAAAAAATTCTCCATACGTACCTAACACATTAAACCTGCATACTCGCTGATATCCATGAGGGCATGTCAAAGCCCGCCTTCCGGCAATTTTCGAATATAGAGCGTGAATGCCTTGTCTAATAATCATGTTCATGAAAGGGTTCGATACGTGCACATGCTGCAATTGTCCACAGAAACACACACGCGCTGCCGTCTTCTCGTCCGATCGTTTATTACCTATCTCGTTGAGCGACGTTCTTCTATCAAACCTCTTTTGTATGTAGATGACTTAAAATTCTTCTCGGGAGTAGATAGGGGAGAATGCGGTAAAACGGAACGGGTAGGTAAAACGGAACATCAATGTTTCTCTTAGATAAAAGCTGTGAATGAGTTGGTATCGGGTGACATGGGACCAAAGGGTCCTCACAGCATTTTGTGACAGACCTTAGACCCGTACACACGTTATTTTCCAGTTCAGGGAGTAGGAAAAATTTCCGGTATCGATATTTCAATATTGTGTTGTACTTTCGACCACTTTCCGGCACTTGAATTTCGAAAATTATTAACGGTAAGTACGTCGTTGGATTATATAGTCCTTACTCTACATTTTGACGTATTAAAAAGTTCTTTACCTCACGCTTAAGAGTAAATATTAAATGTTTATTAAATGACTGCATGTGGGGCAAAACGGAACACCTATTTAACCTAATTCTACCAATCCAATTATCTTAAAACTTTGCAGGCGTGCGTAATTATTATGATAATACAAAATTTTGAAAAAAAACGGGAGGCGTGAAAAAATTACTCAGTTGTCAATAAATATAACCCATAACCACAAAATCCAAACGACTTGAAATCAACCTGTAACTACAAATCAAATCAATTCAATCGATATGTAATCAACATCTAACCACAAATCAAAACAGACACTAAAAAGTAAATAATAAAAAAATATGAAAAAAATTTGTTTTAGGTTAAACAATTTCATTTAAAATGCCCTAAAAACTGAAAAGTTCTCCATGCACGTGTTGATATTCATTTTTCATGTAAAAATCCATGTGTATTTGGTTATTTTCAGTAGTTTTTATGTTATCTAGTAAAATATTTTTTCTTATGTGCATAACATATATATTTTTGTTAATTTTATTTGTAATATTTATACCTAAAATATATATTTATAGTTTTTAACATAAATGAATACAATTTACATCATAAAAATAAAGATTTTGTACGTTTACATGGTCTTCAAGTAAGTGTTCCATTTTACCCTACCACTTGAGTGAGGCGGAGATTTCAATATCTTCGGTAAAGTTCATTTTCCGTCGTTCCCAAAGATTTTTCTTAACAATGGCTTTGATTATCTTATAGTCTAAGGTCCACTGAAGACTCCTGTTTAAGTCCCGTGTCTTTTTCTCCTTCCGATTTTATGTTAATACCCTCCAAAGTTAAGCGTTCTGTTTTACCCCATTCTCCCCTACTACCAGACGTCACCCAAGGTCTTTTTGCTTCACTGGAATCCCTCGCGTTCGAATCTTCACGAAGCCACGATACCCGCGGATAACGCGCCCGAAGCCTTCAAGCGCATATCGGGTCAGCGTTGATTTCTATCTGCTCGTAACACCCGAAGCTGTCGTCAGTCACAGGTAAGACTCAAATTGGTCTCATTATATGAATGAACAGTTGGGCATAGACTGGGCCAAAATCAAAAAAATTATGGAAACACACATGAACTTAAGGAACTTTGAAATGCAGAATTAATAAAAACACTATTAATATGTTTTTTTTTTACAGTGCAGGACAAGGTGATAGAACATTTTACATATTTGCATATTTCGTGTACTTAAGGGGTCATATACGTTTCTCGGCGCTAAAATGTGGTCAATGTTTGGAAGTAATTCAGGGATAAACTATTAGTCCGATTGGTTTAATTCTTTTTGTGTTTTATAGGTATACGTTTATAGATTATAAAACAGGTATGAGAATTTCAAAATTTTTAAAAATGTGGCGTCCGCGGGCAGTGTCGTAGAACATGTTTTCTGGCGCCGCCCAAAACGGTGGGCATGATTCAGCCCGTACGAGTGGTCTGAAATTAAAATCACCGATTTTTTAACAATCTGTGGGATCATAGTTATCGTGTGTAGGCGCCATTTTTTCAAAAACAAAAAATTGCGGAAATGGTAGCACTTTGAAGAAAAGGGTCGTGATTTTCGCTATAAAACTCGTACGTTTTTGCTTGTTATTAAAAAATGGTTCAATTTAATTGAAAAAGCTCTCCTAACACGATAACGAATCTTATGTAGAATATGTGTGTAAATGCTAAAGTTAATCGGATGAACGGTGAGGCAGTTATCATGCCCACCGTTTTGAAAAGTGCTGTTTCGAGAAAAACGCGTTTAAAGTTTTAAAAGAGTTTTAATTGTGCGATACATTGAAATTTTGTAACTAACTCCTAATCAGCGATGCCTGCACCATAAAGGTGACCTTCCTCTGCAATTTGAGCTACCTCTGCTTGCAATCTACTTTGTCTGCGATGAATTCTGCCCTCTTTTGTCGCTTGCTGCGCTCTCAGTTCACCCGTTGCGATACGCTGTACGTCGGCCTCCTGGCACATATAGTGCGCTGCATTTCCAATCTTGATGTTCAATGTTTGTAGTGTCTTCAAAAGCGACATATGGCCTTCGTTGAACATCCCTGTTGCAATATATGTGGCGATTTGAACAATTGTGGAGCCGCTATATGTCTCTTTTGGAGCAACTTTCCATATTAGAGCGTTCAAACTCTCATTCGAGTTTTGGGTGAAACCCCCGACACACTTTCGAAGCAAATCAATGCTGCTTAAATCTTCGTACACAGGACGAATAGCGTCTTGCACAATCTGATGAAGAGGAGGCTTATGCCTGTATTCCTCCAAGTTATTCGTAGCATGCGCTCGTTGCCACGAGCACCACGACTCTTCTCCGGCTGCACAGAAATGATGCTGCGGTTTGTCATCACTTGAAATTTTATGCCAAAAAGTTGCCCAAACAGCATCGTTCATTTCTTCGACAGAATCACTGTGTCTCCTAATAGCTAGACCGTAATAAGTCTGCAATTCGTCCATCAATTTGCCTGTGAGCATGCCTCTTCCTCCGAGCCCTTTCGTATTTTTCTTCAGTGCACGAAGACGCGTTCCCATTCGTTTCTGCACATGGCCCACGCATTCTTTTTTAGAAACGGGAGTATTGTATGGGTCTGTTTGCAGGATACCATTAAATGTTTTGCTATCACCGTCACCGATATAGTATAAATATTTAACACCGTGTAATTCAAGCGATCGCTGAAACATTTCCTGCATTCCGTCCACCTCCATTTTTCCCGCACTCCCTTCATGATTTGCCGAACACTCGTGCCCTCCTTCATTCCAACCCTCATATTCGGCGGTGTCTCTTTTATTCTCCCAATATTCACAGGCTTTGCAATATGATGATTTGACAAGAATGTCCACAACTTTCCCCGTCAAATTCCCAATGAGAGTCATCACGCCGAAAAGGGAAGAGTAGCCACGTTTCTTCCAGGTTCCATCCCCGGAAACAACAATTCCTGTTTCATCGTCAAATATTTCTGCTTCTTGAGTAGCTGTTTTTTCCTCAGTCGCAGCAATTTTTAATGAAACATCACAAACAGTTTGTGCAGCAATGAGAATTTTTTTTACTATAGCGTCGTACGTAGATTGCGCTATTGGCTTTGGCAAGTCCATGAGTCCGCAAAACTTTCGCATAGCTGATTGCCCTAGTCCTAACACTCTCAACACAAACACGAAGCGGGTATTTATTTCGTAGGCTTTATCAATTTGTGGGCAAGAGGGGATACGCTGAGGGCCACACTTATTACACTGTATCACAATTTTAAATCCAAGGCCTCGAATGTCGTCTTCTGCAAATTTTACGTGACTTCCACACGTTTTGCAATTTACATATAAACTAATAGTCGCAAATACAGCAGCAAAGTTTAAAATTCGGTACCCGAATGACGAATCTACAATCACTTCCGAATATTTCGAATTTTTTAATTTTTTCGCCGATGCACTGGTCATCGCTTTTTCAGACTCCCTTTTCCGGGTTGTTGGAAACCGCTTTTTCACAGGTCGCGATGCTCGCCTAAAATCACTTCTTTTCCCCTTTCGGTCTGCATATACACAAGGTCCTGACATTTTTCTGGTCACCGTTTACAAGTCGGAGGATAGTATCAGACTAAACGCCTGATGTACTCAAACGTACTTTCCACCCGCCCCTGTACCGGTTAACAGAGGCCTAAAACTAGTCATATAGCTAATTATGGGCCCTATAAATACAATATGGATACTTCAAAAGTATTTTACAATAGGTTTTTCCATATTTTACAACTCCGCAATTATCGGAGTCCAATTTAGAGGAAGACGCGCGGTCGTACAGCTAGCCCGCTGTAAAACTGAAATGGGACCGGCGCGACTTGTTTCGTTCAAACGGCCGTAACTTCACCAATAATTGGAATTTCGAGTTCGCTGTAGGCTTAAAATATTTCGAAGACATGCACCTTTCAAATTATGTATAAAAAAAAAAATGCATTTTTTCCAATGAGGAAACGTATATGACCCCTTAAACGAACAAAATATACATTTTGCAAACTCTATATATTGAATACCTTCCTCAGAGTGACTACGCTAAATCTTAAGCTTATATGATAATTACAAAGAATTTGTGGAAGAAAATATAAACATGGGCTCATCTCGACCAGTAACATTCAAACAATCTCTTTTTTCCTTAAACCTAAACAGATGGAGACTATATATGTTTTCGACTTCTAAGTCTAAACAATTCTTATACTTTAGATATTCTTTCTCTGGTTTACGTCTAAGACGACTCACAAAATGTAATGTTTCGTCAATTTTATTTTTGACTCTTTTGTAAATCTGGACACGTGGATGTCACTATCTGTTTCATTTATGGGGGGGGGGGGGGGCGAGCGGCTCTTCAATACTGCCTGCTGGCACTCATTTGAAATTAGGGTAATTCCGGGTAAGATGGCCTTGCAGGCGAGATGGCTCGATCACGTTTATTTTTGTCTTTTAAACAACCACTAAATTTACGGTGTAAATTACGTAATTTACGGTTTTAAAGAAAAGTTAGCCATATCTCCCCGACTTACCCTAATAATTCTTGTGGGAAGCGCCAGCATACGTCTTCCACTAATGAAAAATGTATATATTTCATGCTTTATCTGTATGAAAAGTCGACGTAATTCTAACAATTATGAATTCTACTTAGAATATAAAATTGGTTTACAATATCAGGCTTCGGAATTAAGTGCTCTTTTCGGCCGATTTTCAGACGCACCATCTTCTTTCTCCCATCGCACGTGTTGGCCCCCGCGCCTGCCGTAATGCTTGAGCCACATCAGGCGCGTACCACGTGAACCGAGCGTAGCGTGTTGGCAAAACAAAAACGCATCGACAATCGTGCTCTCTGGGATGACGTCGAAATCTATTGACACAATGTCGGCCTAATATGCCACGCGCGGTTCACGTGGTACGGGCCCGAGGAGCTCCGAGTAGCGGAGCAGCCGCGGGGGTCAAGACGTTGTTACGATGTAGAGAAGACACTCGTGCTTTCTCAGTAACTTTAGAGTTTTATTGGGAATAGACTTTTGGTACAAGAATGAAAACCGTGCTTAAGGTTACGCGTTAACAAGTGCTTGAGTCGAAGGTTCGTACTGGAGTCTCTGTCGTCGGTCGAGCTCCAGAGGTTTTATACCTCTTGAGGGCACGACGCTTTCCTTGGTTTTTGGCGGGAAAGTCTGGCGGGAAAATCAGGCGGAAAGATTTGGCGGGAAGATCCTCTTGGGAGATCTACCGCTAAGATCTATTGCGAAGGTCCGGAGAAATCTAGCGCTAGGATCTATCGGTAAGGTGTATCGAGTGGACCTAACGAGAAGTTATGCGATTGTCCTTTGTCGCGGGTTTGGGATGATCCTTGTCTTTTGGCGCCAGCCTGGCGCATAGCGTAACAACGTGCGTCGGGAGAAAGAGGGCATTGCTTCTGAAAATCCGAAGAGAGCACTTAATTCTCAAACCTGCCAATATCAACAGTCCTGGTTTTTAGTAACACATAGAAATTATTTTGATTTATTATAATATGATTTCAGTGTCATTGCATTTCAGGGACGTAATCGTTTCTTTTATCAGTGTATTTAAATCGTGATTCACCTGGGATCCTAGTCGCCGTCGCGGTTATCAGGGTGGCTTCGAAGTCGTATTAAACAATCTTTTATAATATTGTAGCAAGATCAAGGATACATGCCTAGATGATGAAACAAGTGACGCAAAAGGGAGATGAAAACCTACTGCGGAGACCTCTCTCTCTCTCTCTTTGCCAAAATTAAACGACGCGACTTTGTCGTAGTCGCGCTTGCGCCTCAATCCCCACGCACGAGCAGAGATTGCGCGACGGCAACACGCTATCAAGTGTTTTACCCATTCGACAGCTGGCGCTAGTGCGCCGGTCCTTGTAAATTTTTGCGGTTCCAGAAACTTTACCTTCCACGCGCACAGCGATTTTGTGTCGATACTAGGCATTTTACTTGGAGTGTAGAGAATTTGACTGAATTCCAGGGACATTGTGGGTGTGTTTCAATTCACGCATTATGCGCATAGACTGCAGAGAAAACCGTTCCGTTTCAGTCTATGCGTGCATTGGTTGCGTTGGTGGCATATAGGATTCCCTAAAATTCTCCCACTTGTAGCGCATGAAGCGTGCAGTTCATGCGCGCATGCGTATTTATTTCTTTACGTACGCTTTGAAAAACAAACACCAAATTATGTGGTCTCCTCGAAATGACAGAAAATATAACCTGCATATATGCTACATGACAATAAATGTTTAGTAGATATTTTGTTCTTTCACGCTACATTTGTCAACTTTTTATAACTTAACATTCTTCCAAAATATTATTGTTACGCCGCAACGGTATCTTTATGAAATCGGGTATAAGGTCAATGCCCCTATTTTTAATCATGTACGAGTTCTACTATCGTAATAGATTTTTATTATTTATTTATGCAACAATAGACAAAAAACTTATTAGACGTAATATTTAACTATAACTTTACACATGAAATAAACAAGAAGTATTTTTAAAAACATTTTAACCTAATAATAGTCGATTTAATATGAAGTAGGTATAAAATGTCTATTTCTGCTGAGCGAAAATGAAAATGCAGTTTCTGTTTACATATCCACGCGCGATTTATTTTCCAATTGAAATGTCTATGTATAATTATATTTTGGATAACACAAATAAACAAAATTATTTAAAGTTTTAAAATGTCTTTTATTTACAAAAATATAAAATGTTAATCCTCTGGATAAATAGGGAATACTCAGCTGGAATAGAGAAGCACGCGTAAAGCGACAAATACACATGCGCGTAATATGCGCATTGGCTACCCATGGTTTGATTTTCTGCACTTGCTGCACGCATTATGAGCTAGAAGCTGGAGGATTCTAGGGAATTCTACGAATTAGGTAATGCCGTCTTTACACTCGCTGCATGAATCGCAACCAACGCAACGGACTCAATTTTGAAGCAATCAGCACAACCCTTAGAAGGTTTTAGGCAGGGTCGAAACGGAAGATGAGGAAGGAAGCAAATTGGGAAGTGACATCCGTCACCATGACATCTGATCGCGAAAGTAGAAGCTCTCGTTGGGTACACATGAATGCCTCGAAATACACGTTCACCTGCTATAAAATTCCGCTGAGCAGGATTTTAACCTTCCCAATCATATATACTTTGCATAGAAAGGAATATTTTCGCAAATAACTACAATACCGCATATATCTTGTACCCATATCAGCGCCATCTTGACTTGGCACCGCCCCCATGTCACTTCCCAATACGTGGCGCGCATTGTTATTTCTTAAAGGCTTTTACTGCTAAGTTTTTCGAACGTGTTCTTATAATGCTAACTTTACACCTATACTCTAATCCAGAAGACGTACGAGAGCCTGCGATTATATTCAATAGCCTTCAAAACCTTCAATTTACCCCGGGCGCGGATAATAAATAACTTCATTTTTCCTGTACACATCTACTTACCAAATTACGCTGGGTAATCAGCAGTTCGTCCCGTAAACTCATAAAATATGGTCTTCGCTTTCAATAATTGTCGCTGTTTAAGAAGAATAGAAAAACTCGAGTTGAGAAAATCCAGGAACTAATAAAGCCATCGAATTTCGTTAGAAGTCGGCCCCCGATCATTAGGACGAAGTAACCGATGTAGTTAGGAAGCGTGCTTCGACCACCGTCCAAAAGTCTCGAATTAAATTAACCGTAATCCATCCAACTGCATAGCTAATTGTAAGTAAGTTTGAACATTCCCGCGAAACCTCACAAGCATCAAACGCATCGAAAACTGTTCCGTTTCGTTACTGTGGTTCTTGCGCTGCTGGAAACGGAACGCTATGAGTACGCGCAGCGACTGCGTTGCGGTCTATGCGCATATAGTGATCCTCTAGGTAGTGATCGGCAAATGTATCCACCATTTTGGCCTACAGCGGAAATCACAAATCGACGGGCACTTCAGTATTAAATAAAGTTTGCTGCGGATCTCACTTTTCGCTCAATGTTGTGGAATCCAATTGGTAGATGTTATTGCTTCGCCCAATAGGAAAAATTACTTGCTCTTTCTATTTCCGGTTTCGGTCACTAATAGCGTCGACCAATAGAAAACGGTGACACATTTTCCGATCACTACCTAGAGGATCACTATGCGCATTATGCGTGAATTGAAACACAGCCTGTTTGTAGAGAAGGTACCTGGGTAGGGACTTATTGCTGTAGCAAGCGGCCCCTGCCTAGGGCCTTTTAGTCTCAATGAGTGAACCGCTGGACCCCCGCGCCCCTGTGGTAACACTCCCCTGCCCCGCGGTTGCGACAACCCCTAACCAATGAGCCAGAATTGGCATAGGATACCTACTATCTTACAATTGGTTATATTATACGATTTGTTACGTTAAGTTAAGAGCTTTCATATTTTCCTATTTTTCTTATGTACAATATATTCGTAGTATATATAAGATTAAATTGTACAATAGTTTTAGTTATATGTTACGATTCGTTATGTTTACTTTTACAATTATAATTTATCTGAAACATTTCAAATTCGGTTACTTTCCTATGCATAATAACCATATATACATGAATAATATTAAATTGTCTAGGTTTCATTCTCCACCCAACTCCGAGTCAGAGTGAACCGGTGATGAGGGGGTAAAGTTGTGAGTAAAAGTGCATATTGGCAAGTCGTAGCCGCGTCGTGACTGACTACAGCTCCGAGAGTTACGGGGGGATATAAATCCCCGATGTGCAGAGCTCTGGTAGCGACCTTGCAGGCCACGAAACAAGTGTAATCAGACTTGAACAGTCTTTTTACATAGTACAATAGAAACGATCTCAGGTTAAACATTTCGAAATGTCACATTATATATATCACCCGTTGTAAGCGCCCCTTGGTCTTCAATTGTGAACTTTGCGTTACTACACTTTTTACGATCACCAGTATCTGGGATCTAGGGGTCAAATGTGATTCGCTTTTTTTTGGACATCATGTTCAGTACATTACGTGTTCAGCCACTAGAACTTCAGGCCGAATCAAGAGATGTTGAGTTGAGCTCAGAAACGTAGGCATGTTTCGATTATTGTACACTCAGCTCAAACGATTGTGGCCGTTCGAGATTCGATTGCATTCGAGCTTACCAGGGTCCGCTTTTTCACATCGCTAACATTCTACAGTATTTCATGAACATGGTGAGGGTCCTGCCTAGCCACAGGTTCCCGTCTAGAACACTTCTAATTCATGATGAAACACCACTGTGGTGGCATCTGCCTATGATTGTCATAATTATATAAATCTGCGCGATCGGCTCTGTTCACGCTGCTGTAGCGTAAATGACGCCAAAAATAAATGTCAAATGACTTTACAATGAACCTAAAAAAAAATCATAATAATTTTGGGATTGTAAACGATAAATTTGTAATGTCCAAAATAAATAAATCAATGGATTTATAATGGAAGACACAAATAAATAGAGCGGGATGGTGGGGTAATAAAGAATAGAATGGAAACGAATGTTATATATTTCGTAGAGATGGCAAGGGTTAGGAAACCAGAATACTGTGATGAATAAAGTCTTGTCCAAAGTAAATAAATCAACGGATTTATAATGGAAGACACAAATAAATAGAGAGGGATGGTGGGGTAATAAAGAATAGAATGGAAACGAATGTTATATATTTCGTAGAGATGGCAAGGGTTAGGAAACCAGAATACTGAGATGTATAAAGTCTTATGGTATTTTATTCCTAGCAGTCCTCATAGATTAAAATCTAAGACGCTCATTATTAGTGGGAATATGTAGAGCAAAGAAATACGCATTTATTTCAAAATTTACTATCCGTTATTTTATGTTAACAATGGGAAAATAAACATAACCGAAGCAATGTAGATTAAATTTTGTGACAGGACTGCGCGAACGTGTCTCATATTAAACATCATCCGTTTACTTCACGCTATATCATAGGCAGATAGTGCCACAGTGGTGTTTCAACATGAATTAGAAGTGTTCTAGACGGGAACGTGTGGCTTGGCAGTGCCCTCACCATGTTCATGAAATACTGTAGAATGTTAGCGATGTGAAAAAGCGGACCCTGGTGAGCTCGAATGCACTCGAATCTCGAACGGCCACAATCGTTTGAGCTGAGTGTACACCTTTACAAAACAAGTTAGATCGCGTCTAGAATATGCCATCCAGTGTCATCTGGACGTTCCTCCGGTTGAAACACAGGAGAATGCTTGAGAAAGTACAACATGTACAGTATTTTCTGTCTATAAAGGCCTGAGTACATATATTCGTTTTGTTTCAGGTCCTTGTCAATTCCTTGTCCGTTTCGTGTTATTGTTATTAGTGACTATTCACAGGTATCCGCATTTTACAGCAAGCCTGGTTTAGCACATTACAGTCATTAAAACCAATCACAAGGATATCATGTTTCGTGTCAGTTTCATTAGAAAAACGCCAGCAATCTGGTGGTGATACTTCTCTGAAGATATAATACGAAATATAGAAATTCACATATTCATTCCTAACCGCTTCCCGACCGTTATCCCGCAACATTACGTCGTTCGTACGATGCCACGGACGAGTTATCCCGCGACACAACATGGTTCGCACGACGCTACGGAGGAAATATCTCGCCTGTTCATTTACCAAGATAGGAGTTCTAATTTGAAGAAAAATTAATTTACAAAATATATTAGCGAATAATAAATGAAGCACTTGTTAGTTTTAAGCACAGTTTCGTTTATTTTTCTTGTACATGATATAATTTGAAGCATGGAGTACCACATAATGAAACATTACAGTTTTGACAAAAATAAGTAGTTTCCTTACGTAAACCATTTTTTTTACACAATACACAACGTTTGGTCGGGTGACATGTTTTTGTTGTTGGAGGTATCTTTTTTGGGAAACATCGGGAATTAAAACGAAGTTGATTAACATAAAACTTTTTCCCATTATTATATAACTTTTATGTTGGCTTGTAATATTTCTTTAATAATCCGGATATTAAATCTTCCCTTATTTCGCGAAAAAAATTTCCATTTGCGTGAAGACAATTCCATATGACTACAGAATTACATATAGTAATATCCAGCAAATATAACAAATATTTCTTATACTATTTTAAGGGGGGAAGCCACTGTGGAAATTTTTTTTCTTCGGATTTTTTGTGCATTTTCTTAATGTTTGGGATCTCAAGGCCATACCTGTACAGTTTCAAAGTGGATTTCGAAAAATACTCGAAGTTACAGAAGGTTTTGTATCGGTAGTGCAGTGCTTGGAACCGAGTGCACGCATAGGTTACTTGGTATCAATCGCCTGAAAACTTTATGTCCAAAAATCTAAACGTATCTAATAAGAGGGATTATGAGATTATATATTATTTAGAACTAGGTAGAGAATCACTGGCCACGACAAGACCGTATAAAGCTGCTATCTTTGAGCTGTAGAAAATAACTTCTGTGGAAACTTTAAACGCGAGTACCTCGAACCGGCATTTTTCAAAACGGACGTGTTAGCGGCAACGCCGTTTTCCCCAGGAAAAGAGGAAATGCACCTTTGCGATTCGATCGCGTGAAGCTGCACCGATCGAGTCGACGAGGAAAGAAAATGCGAGCGGGAGGTATGACGGCCTCGAACGAATAGCGATTGTCAAAAAAAAAAAAAAAAAAGGAGGATTACATGTTTGTAACGTTGAACGACGAGCAATAAAATTGTCATTGTGGTGCTTCTTTATTCTATTTTCTAACATCAGAAGTGGGATCCACCCGTGCTTACGATGACGGACGAAGCCGGTACATCCACGAAAATCCGCGATACGGAAATCAAAAAGGACAAGGTATCCTTACCCATATTCGATCCCACATCCGGGAACGTCAAGACGAGCGAGTGGTGCGAAGTCGTCGAGAACGCGGCCAAGAGACGTGATTGGGACGACCATGAAAAAATCGAAAAGGCAGCCCGTTTTTTTGCTGGACCAGCGAAAAAATTATACGAGAAGTGGGCACCCGTCGCTCGTACGTGGGAGAACCTTAAGAACAAGCTCTTGACAACATTCCCCAAGTGCCGTAACTTGGGCGCCGATCTACTGAAAGCAGCATCATTAACCAGCGACGGTTACGAGACATACGCAGAGTACGCGATGGATAAAATACTCCTGTTAGAGAAAACACGGCTGACCATCTCGGAAGAAGACACGGTAGAGATCGTGACCTACGGCATAAACGACGAAAGCGTGCGGATGGGGATGAAGACCCTCGGCAGCAAAACCGTTGCTTGTCTTAACAGTCTCCTCGGAACGTGCGGTCCGGTCTCAAAACGACCAGGCGAACCAATTGAACGCGAAACAAAACGTGCAAAACCCAATGATGACACGCGCCGATGTTATAGGTGTAACCGCGTCGGACACGTGCGCAAGGATTGCCGCACCCGCGTCGAGAGGCTGCCGGAGTCGTCGCATACTCAAACCGCGAAGTCGGACGCGTCAAAACGAGTACAGTGCGATCATTGCAAGAAAATGGGACACACCGCTAATAGCTGTTGGATCAAACAACGTACGAGCAAATGACGCCAGGTGAACATTCTCGAGGTAAATCGTCTCCCTACTATGCGTGTCGTGATCCGGGGGTGCGTGGTTTCGGCGCTAATCGACACAGGGTCCGTCTGCTCGATTATGCGAGAAAGTGTCGTGAGACGCGTCGGAGGACACTGCGTGCCGGATACGACGGCGTTTCGGGGCATCGCTGCCGGTGTCCTACGAGCGAAATTCCAAACCACTCTGACGGTCGAAAGTGAAGACATCTCACTCGAAATCACATTTTATGTTGTAATCGACAACGACTTGGGTTACGAAGCCATAATAGGGCTGAACGCCGTGTCCGCGAGCGACGTAACGTTCGAGACATCAAAATACGGAACGCGCATCGTCCGCAGTCAAGTTCACACCGCGGTAGAGGTAAACGTTGTGGTCGACGCAACGAGCGAAGCGTGTGATACTGCCCCAAGGGAAGCGCGAGACCAGTTGCGACGAATTCTAGCAAAATACCCGATGCTTATTGCTACTGGAAGTCGAGTTCGAGCCGTAACGTGCGAAACGATGGAGATAAGGATGACTACAGATGTTCCGGTTACATACCGTCCGTACCGGCTGGCGCCAAGCGAACGCTCGAAATTGCGCGAAATAATCGCTGACATAGTCGCAAACGGGATTATTCGCGATAGTAACTCCCCGAATTCAAGCCCTGTGATCCTCGTGAAGAAGAAGGACGGCAGCGACAGACTGTGCGTGGACTTCCGCGCCATGAACCGTATTACGGTGAAAGACCGCTATCCGCTACCAAGGACAGACGACCAATTGGACCGATTGGGGAAAGGAAGATACTTCACGATCCTTCACATGGCCTCCGGGTTTCATCAGATCCCGATACATTCAGACTCCATCGCGAAAACAGCATTCGTAACCCCTGACGGCCAGTATGAATATTTACGAATGCCGTTTGGCCTGTGTAACGCTCCATCGGTATTCCAACGAGCCGTAAATAATGCGCTAGGGGACTTGAAACACTCGATAGCGCTAGTGTACATGGATGACATCCTTATCCCTTCGTCAACGATATGCGAAGGAATCGAACATCTAGAGCGTGTGCTAGCCGCGCTGGATCACGCCGGATTTTCATTAAATATACGAAAATATTTGACGAAGAAAGGGGTCGTGTGGAACTGGACAGAAGAGTGCGAAGCTGCCCGGCGTTACGCGATCGAAAAACTATGCGAACGCCCACTCCTCGTTGTGTTTGATGCTGCGAGAGAAACTGAACTCCACACAGACGCCAGCAGCATTGGGTTCGGAGCAGTATTGTTCCAGAGACACGAAAAGGAACTTCGCGTCGTAGCCTATTACAGCAAAAAGGCGTCGCAGGAGGAATCCAGATATCATTCGTACGAACTGGAGACGTTAGCTGTAGTCAATGCACTAAAACATTTTCGTGTTTACCTGTTAGGGTTGAGGTTCAAATTAATCACGGACTGTAACGCGATCAAGGCAACGGCTACGAAGAGGGATCTCCTACCACGTGTTGCGAGATGGTGGGTCTACCTTAAAGATTTTGAATTTTAAATCGAGTACCGCAAGGGAAGAGACGTGGCATACGTCGATTACCTGAGTCGGAACCCAGCGGAACCGTCGCGAGATGTCTTACTTTTAGAAAAGGCAACATGGCTGGAGGTAGTACAATCTCGAGACCCGGAGTCCCAAGAAATATTGCAGCGAATTCACGAGGGAGACATGAGCGTCAAAGATTACGTCGAAGAAAACGGGATTCTAATACGAACCAAGGATGAGAAGAACAAAAAAATACGACGCTGGTACGTGCCGAAGGGAAGTCGCCTTGGATTACTGCGACAACATCACGACGAACAATGCCACATTGGGTACGATAAGACGTTGCACTCAATCCGGCAGAAGTTTTGGTTTCCGAAATTGAGCAGCTTTACACGAAAATACATCGATAGATGCATCGTCTGCATCATGGCGAAGAGACCGAGTGGACCTAAACAAGGATTACTCCACAATATTGAGAAAATCCCAGTGCCCTTCCACACCGTGCATGCAGACTGTATCGGACCATTTACCGCCAGCGAAGAAGGATTCAAACACCTGTGCGTCCTCGTTGACGGATACACGAAATTTGTAATGCTCTGCCCATTGCGAGAAATGACGGCACAAGAAATGGTAGAAGCGTTGGAACCGAGACTCCTTTTGTTCGGGACGACAAAGAGATTAATTATGGACCAAGGAACGAACTTCACAGCGAAACAAGTCAAATCAATGCTTAAGAAACACGGAATTGAGGCACATTACATTGCAACCGCAGGAAGCAGAGCTAACGGACAAGCGGAACGGTACGTGTCGACTGTCCTGAACATGCTGACCTGCGAAGTTTTACAAGGAAAAGGATGGTCGAGCGTATTGGCAAAGATGCAACTCGTTCTAAATACTACCGTACAAAAATCAACTGGCTGCACACCACTCGAACTGCTTACGGGAATGAGAACGCAAGTAGCAGAAGTTACACTTCTGGGTGAGAACCTTCCCGAGTCGGACGAACCCATTGATGTGGTGAAATTGCGAGAGACAGTGGAAGAAAGGTTTCGTTTCAATGCATTGAGACAAAAAGCGAGGTTTGACCGCATGAGACGTAACAACTCCAACTACGAGGTCGGTGACATCATCTACATGCAGGAGCAGAGGACACGGCTCGGCAAATTAGAGCCAAGGTACAAAGGCCCTTACAAGATCTCGAAAGTACTGGTTCGTGATAGATACCAACTCCAGCATTCCAAAATGAACCGGTTTATGACGGCACCTAAAGATCGACTGCGTAAGTGGAACGGCGACGCAACTGAAGACAACGCGCCGAGTACTTCTGACGCAGATGGAACCGTGTTAGCGGCTGTCCAGTAGCAAAAATCACACAAACGATAAATTCACGGGTCACTTCCCCGGGCTATAAGCGAAAGAGACTTAATCACGGGTTACGGCACCCATGCATTGGGTTATAATGCGAAAGCGCCGGGATCAAATAATTCACGGGTTACGGCACCCGGACATTGTGCAGCAATGCGAAAGCGCCGGGATCAATTAATTTACGGGTTACGGCACCCGGGCATTGTGCAGCAATGCGAAAGCGCCGGGATCAATTAATTTACGGGTTACGGCACCCGGGCATTGTGTAGCAATGCGAAAGCGCCGGAATTATAATATTCGGCTCGGATGCCTTTACTTTATCTGTTCCAGGTCACGGGAAACGGTGTATCGAGAGCGATCCACAGGTCAGGGTTGGCCGTGTTAGCGGCAACGCCGTTTTCCCCAGGAAAAGAGGAAATGCACCTTTGCGATTCGATCGCGTGAAACTGCACCGATCGAGTCGACGAGGAAAGAAAATGCGAGCGGGAGGCATGACGGCCTCGAACGAATAGCGATTGTCAAAAAAAAAAAAGAAAAGGAGGATTACATGTTTGTAACGTTGAACGACGAGCAATAAAATTGTCATTGTGGTGCTTCTTTATTCTATTTTCTAACAGACGCATTAATAACAATGTCAATTTTTATTGGATTCACTTGAAATTTTCGCAGAATATTCGTAATACAATTATTTTCAGTTAAGCGTACCAGTTTCTTGATCGAATAATTCATTTAATGGTAACATTGAAATAACATGTTGATTTTTGATACTTTTTGCTGCAAATATCTTCTTAAGTCCGCCATTTCTTAAAAAAAGAATATTTTTTTAAATCCATAAGCTTAACTAAAGCTATTGAAATATACTTTAAGAAACCGTCAGAATTTTTCAATTCGGAGCAAATGTTGGAAAGTTACGCGTGCGTTCGTTTTGTAATTTTTTTTGCAGAGCCAAACGTTATCGTATGCTGTAGCCATACTACCGAAAAATTTTTATCGCTCATTGGCTATGCCACCACCAATGGTCTTTCGGCTTCGCATCTGTCCTGCGCCGAAAGCATTGGCGTGGCGCCACTTTCGTATATACCGCGTGCTTCGACTTTTTGTCGGATCTGATTGTCTCTTCTTTAATATTAATAGTTCCGATTCTTTTTCATATACCAGGTAACCAAATAAAACGTGTATTCTATTAAATTCGTGCCGATTCGTAAGATTGGACAAAGTTCCAGTGGACATTATAATCGACAGATAATAAAGGTTCGAAGGAGGAGAAAAAAGGTGAAGAAGAGAAGGTGTGAAACGAGTGCACGAAATAAGATACGTGGCAAGGATAAATGACATCTAGGGGGAACGGAAAAATTAAGAACACAAAGCAGAAACAGCAGTAGGAAAAGAAGAGCAGAGACTCTAATGAGCAAAGCGGGCGAAGGCGGGTAAAGGCAAAAGGATACGAGAAGAAGGGGAAGACAATCGTTAGCAGAACAGTTTGGAAGAAGAGCGGACAGCGAAAGCTCGATACTGGACTCATTCAAGAGGAAACGGGACAGCGAGGAGGAGCAGCAGAGGTTAAGGGCCGAAAAGCAAATAGAGGAAGAATTCTTAAAAGCGAGGAAAGTTGGGAGGTCGCCTCCGATGAAAAACACTGAGATAGTTATAGAAACTGCAGATTCGCTAGACAGCCAGAAGACAGGGCAGGAAAAAGAAATGAATGCAAAGTTAGACAAATTGATGGAAGCTGTGCCGGCAGTTAAGAAAGACATGGAAGAGTTGAGAAAAGATAATAGAGATCTGAGGCAGGGAATGCAGGATCTGAGAGACGAGTGGAAGAGTAGGGATGAGATATGGGGAAAGGAAAGGAAGGATAGAAGTACTGGAGGTCAAGAAGGTTCAGTCAGGGGGTGACAGGAAGACTGGAGGGGCTAGAAAGGAATAAAGAGGCGAGAGAAAAAAGAGAGAGAAGAAATAATATTACCCTAAGGGGAGAGGACTTACCGCGTAAAGAGACGCCGAAGGACACGGTGGAGTATGTGTTAAGGCACGAATTGCAGATAGAAGCAGGAATCGAGGAAGCCTACTGGGTAGGAATGGGAGAGAAAAGAAGACCACTGATAACGAAGTTAAAAAGCTGGCAACAGAAAAGAGCAGTAATGCTAAACAAGAGTACATTGAAGGATAAGAGGCTGTTTAACGACAATGATCTGACGAAAAAGGAAAGGGAGATATAAAAAAATATTAAATGTACTGCCAAGGCGTAAAGGAAGCAAGGGGCAAAGGTGAAAATTAGGTACAGGAAAGGAAAAATCAACGATAAGACATTTATTTGGAAAGAGGATGGTGGTCTGAAAGAAGTAAATTTTTGGACTCGGCAAAGTTCTGTGAGCGTCTAAACTATTCGAGGATCGCAGAGCTTACAAGGACAACGAAAGCACGACAAAAGGCAGTACCAACATCCGTTCCCCGCGCGTCTGCGGATACAGATATGCGGGGAGAGGAGGTACACAGAATTGGGAAAGGAATAAGAAATCAAAGAGAAATACATTTAAAATAGGATACTGGAATGTAGCAGGATTATTCAACAAAGACAAACAGTTCTGGGACTTCTTAAAAGAACTCGATGCAATAGGATTAGTAGAAACGTGGATTGAAGAGAAACAATGGGAAAGACTGAAAGATAAATGGCCACAAGAATTCTCATGGAAATGTAAATATGTCACCACCCCTACAGTACACTTTGTTGCAGGAACGTTGCACAAAAGTTGCAGTACATTACAATGTTGCCGTTTGGTTGCAGGTTGGATTGTAATATTCGTGCAACATCGCGGAGACATTACCGTTCAATATTGCAATGGCCACGTTTGTGCAATGTTTCAGAAATATTGCGCACACATTGCCGTGCAATATTGCGATGACCACGTTTCTGCAATGTTTGAGCAATATTGCCCACACATTGCCGTGCAATATTGAAAAGACCACGTTTCTGCAATGTTTCAGAAATATTGCGTACACATTGCCGCGCAATATTGCAATGGCCACGTTTGTGCAAGATTTCGGCAATCAATCCCCAAAATACCGGGAATTACGCGGAACGATCCAGAAATCATGGCACCCAGAATACAGTCTAAAATTCCACAGGCTACCTCCGAGGGAATGTATGCGAACGTGGACAATATTTTATATAAATAATTAATACAATTATTCAATTAACACATATGGTTTAAACAAATTCATAAACTATATAGGGTGAATTGACCAGTGAATGAACAGCTAAGCGTTTTTTCAGTTTCAAATAACGATAAAAATTAAATAATGTCCTAATTTATTAATGAAATAAGAATTTGTAACAGAATAGGCTGTAAAAATGTCTAAAAAAATTGTTTGTGATTCTTTTACTTGACCGTCGTCTGAAATAAATCATAATAATGTAATCAATGCCCAATATACTAGTCAATGAACAAAATACCCAATAAATGAATACTTTGTATCCAGTGAATGAACACAAAGAATAATACTTCATTTTCCGACGAGAAAACGCTACAAAAGAAGAAAGGAAGTTTAGGTGAGGGAGCTAATATAAGAATATAAAAATATAATCTATATATTATAATAATAGGAACCTGACAAATTTATTTATGTCAGACCACAGTTTACACAATATAATGGTTAACTGTCATCGTACGTGTTATGTTACTAGGTTTCTCGCCGTGAATGGCAGCACCCGAAACGACAAAACAAAAAAATTAATAAGCGACCGAGACGTTCATAGATTCAAAAAATATTAGTATCGCCGTTATCTCAATAAATTTTTCTTCATTCTAAATATAAGATTATTGTTTTCAATGAAATAGTATGCTTGTTATACACGAAAATAGTCAATTTGTTCATTCACTGGTCACTGTTCATTCACTGGTCGATTCACCCTACAGCAACAAAATAAATTAGTAATAAAAGTGTTACACGTGCCAATTACTGCCTGTGTCCCCACCATTGACATTTAACCCTCCGAGTACGGAGCCTGGGTCAATTTTGACTCACCATTTCCGAGCGCTCACGCACACAGTGACGGAGCCAAGCGGTCATTTGCCTGTCGTCAAGGAGCGTCTCGCGCTTGGGGGTGTCATAAACAGGGTTTTTCCGCGGACATTGTTAGGGCCTAAAGAGTCAGAAGCTCGAAGCGACTGCGTTGCCTTGGGGCATTCGCGAATGTATCGCCGACAACGACGCTTCGCTGCATTTTCGATTTTTTCCTGTGTCTTTTTTTGTTAGCTTTGTTGTTTTTATTATTATCGTTATCGTTGTTATCGTTGTTATCGTTGTTATCACTGCTATTATCGTTATCGTTGTTATTGTTGTTTTGTTAGTAAGGGAATACTCTTGTAGGCGTTGCACCCGCCGTTGGCCATTATCATTGTTTATGCACTACATCGACATCGCCGCATACAATGCTTTTGTTGTATGGCATACTAAAAATCCCACATGGGAGGTTAGACATTCGTCAAAAATGAGGCGAAAGTTATTTTTAGAAGAATTAGCAAAAAAATTAACTGCTATAAATATTGATAGGCGGGCTAGTAAATTCGAAAATGAAGAAGGAGGACTACATGCAAATGTTGCAATCGCGATAGAAACGACGGGACGAAAAATTGTAAAGAAGAAAAAACTAGCAGGTCACAAGCGTGGTAGATGTTGTTTCTGTGTGGGGAGTAATAATAAACATCATACTGTATGCGATACTTGTCAAAGATATGTGTGTAGAAACCACTGTACAGAAAACCGTACACTTTTATGCAATACATGTACTGATATAAATGTTGAATAAACATGATTTTTTTATAATTCACAAATCGCAACCCTATTATTGTTTCGTATATGTAGAACAAGTATCCAAACGTAATCCGAAACCCTCTTCCACCACGTTCCGTAGTATTTCGGCGAGGATCTCGAGCTTGAGGGACCATCCCCACCTGAATACTGTATCAGCGAGGACCTCGAGCTTGAGCGACCATCCCCACCTAAATACTGTATCGGTGAGGGTCTCGAGCGACCGCGAATATGTATTAGTGATCTATCGGTGAGGGGTCTGCCAAGACCCAGGCTCCGTACTCGATGTCCCGTACTCGGAGGGTTAATTTATTATGCGTAATGAAAAAGTTTAGGTAAAGTGTTCGTCTACGGTGCTACAGGTCGCGCCTGTAAAGCCGGGGCCAGACCTGAATGAGTATACGCTGAGCAGGCTGAGCGGCGCACGAATATTCTGATGTGGACGGGTGAAACGGTAGCTAGGGCCGCATGCTTCTACGTCAGAAAGGCTGAGCGTGAACGCATATGCTAGTGTGGACGGGTCATTCGTGGTGACTCGGCTCATTCGACCCGACTCGGGGATGCCGGCGAAGGCACATGGCCTGAGCCGACCGTTGTCGGTTTTCTTCCGCACATCAAAGGGAGTTTGGAGTGCATTGCGTTCAGCGTGGAAGATAGAGGCAGAATGTGATACTTTTCTAAAATCCTCGATATCTCCGATTTTCATGATATTGAAATACACATATGGTAGCCCATATGAAATTAGGGAGGGTTAAGTCCTCATTTTTGCAGATTCGAAATTGTTTAAAAAATACAAATCTTCAAAGTTTTCTGCTTTCGGTGATTTTACGAAAGGCCTACAGAAATTAATTTTAATGTCTTAAATTATTGAAGGCATAGACTAAATAAATTTAATCCATTGCTAATATTGACATAAACAGATAATCAAAAATTTAAAAATTACATTTTGAATAATAATAATAATGCAATTAACATATGATAGACTTTAAAGCTCTATTGTACTGAATAATTTGTCTTTCTTTTCTTCACTACACCCTGCATTGTTCTTAATTCATATAGCCAGGCCGACTCGCTGTTGTGTTAAAAAATCACACGAGATTACTCGCGGGGGCAGCAATACGCCTCGTGGAGGGACGCAGGTAGAAAATGAGGTGTCCGCTGCACTGCGCGTGATCCCGCCTGTGACGTCTTCCCTTCGAATTGGAGACTGATCGGCTCGGCTCGCCCAGAAAAATTGACGAGCTAGACGAGGCGTGCCGGCTCGCGGAGCTACGACCCGTCTGATTCCACCTAAAGATAGTGGAAATATTAGCCTCCTTTTCGGCTGCGTCCAGATCTGAATAGAACCCCGAACCGAACGCCACTTGAAACTCCCTAATGCCCCCGTTCCTACGTGTGGAACGTATATTTCTAGCGATCTTCTTCGCCAGTTTCGACAGAGTCTCGTGGTTCGCGACAGCTAAAGATTGAAGGACAGAGAGTGTTTGGAGTAGTGCAGACGAAAGGATTGCCTGCCATATAACACCGAGGAAGGGACCTCGGGACCCTCGACCAAAGGAAGGTCAGGCTCGCCGCGATGTTCGGGCTCTTCACAGCCGATGTTGGTGAAATCCCAGGCCATCAAAGGAATGGCTCACCCACATGGGGTAAACAACTGTAGTGGTGCATCCCTGTCCCTCACACCACCATGACTTGTTGTCGTCCTTACAATTGGGGGTGTCAAGTAGTTTAAAGAAGCAAGACAAGGTGGTAATAAACGAAGAGTGTCCCACAGACCTTTCCAATGTACCTACGCCTACGGGATATGGAAGGGATGCCGATGGATTCCTTATATTTTTCCGATGAAAATCATTCCAAATTTCATATAAATCCGACTATTTTTAACGAATTCAGCTTGAAATGATATAAAACAATTTTTCCTGAAATTTCCTTCATTATGGTCTGAATTACATTGTTCTTGGTGTCAGTTTCATCGGCGAAACATAAGGAATAAATTGACGTCGTTTTCGCAAAGATGTGATGAGAAATGCGGAACTCTTGAACATTTCTGAATTTTTAATGGTATTCCAACCGTTTGAAGGATCGAAACCCATCAAATTCGGTGAGGCACTGCAGGGGGTTGTCCTAGCCACGGAGTACCAGGTGGCAACTCTTTGACACGCGTCGGTGGACAATCACTCTGTATTGGTAAACGGGATGACTCGGAGGGTTGAGCTGTATATTTATTTAGCTAACTATGTATCACACCATATTTACGACTGCGGAGTGGGCTAAGTTAAGCACAGAAGTTGGTGAAGAAAGATACAAGGGCACTTTCGACCCCTCCGCATGCGTCATTCATGCGCGCTCAGCCTGCTCAGCGTATACGCATTCAGGTCTGGCCCCGGCTTAAGACACACGCACATTGTGCTACTACGATTCTGCACACATTCGTGTCATCGGGTCCCCCTCACAGAACACATCCGGAATATATGTATATAAAATACCGTTATTGTTTTTTTGCCGTACTGCCCGAAACTCACAGAACACATCCGGAATATATGTATATAAAATACCGTTATTGTTTTTTTGCCGTACTGCCCGAAACTCACAGAACACATCCGGAATATATGTATATAAAATACCCTTATTGTTTTTTTGCCGTACTGCCCGAAACCTTGCGGGACCATTGCTGTAAAATCTCAGAAATGTTGCGCGACCATTGCTGTAAAATCTCAGAAATGTTGCGCTACCATTGCTTTAAAATCTCAGAAATGTTGCGCTACCATTGCTGTAAAATCCCGAAACAATGTTGTAGAAATATATCCTGCGATGTTGCACAGGGCCGAACACAGCAATTTACGTGTAACTTTTCGGCAACATTCCGTGCAATGTTCCAAGTATTAAACCGCAACGCAACTCAGACATTTCTGCAACAAATGTGCTGTAGGGGCAGAGAGAGAAAAAAAAGGGAGAGCGATAGGCGTAATTATTACAGGCATAAGAAACGGCATAGAAGAGGAGCCATCAAATGCGGGAACGGAACATATTCAAGAGAGAAGAATAAAGATACAAAATGAAAAATGGAGAATAATAACAGTGTACAGCAAAGATATGAAGGAGACGAAAGAAGAGTTGGACCAGATAATAGATGAGAAGGAGGTGGAGAAATTGACAATCGGAGGAGATTTCAATGCAAGGATTGGACAGGAAGGGGCGATTTTCGAATAGAAGAATAGCATGACGTAAGGAGATCAAAAGACAAAGTTAGAAACACAGAAGGAAAGTTGTTATTAGAGATGGTGGAGGAAAGAGGATGGAATATTATGAACGGAAATATGGAGGGAGATGATAAAGGAGAGTATACATATAGGGGGCCGAGAGGCAGCACGGTAATTGATTATATAATAACAAATGTCGAGGCGAAAGAAGATATCAAGAAATTCACAGTGGAAGAAAGAGTTGAGTCAGATCATATGCCTTTGATTGCAGAACTATATAGGGGAAATAAAAGGAGAGAACGATAGGGAAATCAGGAGGAGAGGTGGAGAGATAGAAGAGTCTGGACAGAGGAAGGGAAGGGAGAGTTTCAAATGGAATTAAACAAACTAAACTTTAATAGGACGGAGGTGAATGCAATGATAGAAGAAATGGTATGAAAAATAAATAATGCAGTACAGAAAGAAGAAGTAAAAATTAAAAAATGGAAATTGGGCAGCTTCAAGTAGTGGAATTGGAATTGTACAAAAAAAGAAAAGGGAAGCCAGGAAATCATTGAGGAACTAGAGAAGCGGTAAAGGAGACAAAGAAGACTACCAGAAGAAAAGAAGGGAGTACGAAAAAATGTGCGAAGAAACGAGAAGGGAATTACAAGAAAATACAGAAAATGAGATAATGCAAAATGAGATAATATAAATAAATAAAATAGATTTGAAAGAATGGAAGGATTATTTTAAAACATTGCTAGAAGGCGTCGGCTGTAAAAAAAGAAGTAGGAGAGTTGGAAGAAATAGACAACACGGAAGGAGAAGAGGAAGAGAAAATAACAGAAGCAGAAGTAAAAGATCAAATCAGGAAATTAAAAAAGAAGAAAACAGCAGGGGGAGACAAAATAGAAAACGAAGCCTGGATTTACGGTAACGTGAAAATAGTGAAAAGGACCACAGAAGTATTTAATAAAGTGTGGAAGGGAGAAGGATTCCCGGAGAGGTGGAAAGAAGGGGTGATTTCACCAATATTCAAGAAAGGAGACAGAGAAAAGGTGAGCAACTACCGGGGGATAACGATCCTGAACACAGCGTACAAAATATATGCTATGGTCCTGGAAAAAAGAGTAAAAGAGGAATTGGAAAAGAAACACATAATACCAGAAACACAAGCAGGATTCAGGAGCGGTAGGCCGACTACAGATAACATTTTTATTCTGAACTATGTAACTAACAGAGAAATACAGAAAAAAGGGGGAAAGCTGTATACCTTTTTCGCGGACCTAAGCGCTGTATTTGACAAAGTGGATAGAGTAAAACTTTAAAACATCATGGAAAAAAGGTAATAAGTAAACGCTTGAGGATGAGAATCGGAGAAATTTACAGAGAAACAAGAAATACTATAAAAGCAAACGGAGAAATGTCAACCAAATTCTGGACAACAAAAAGGGTAAGACAGGGATGCTCACTGAGTCCAACATTCTTTACTATATATGTAGCGGATTTGGAAGTAACTATGAGGAAAAATCAAGCAGGCGGAGTTAGAGTAGGGAAAGAAAAAATCTGGACCCTAGCATATGCGGACGATATAGCGTTACTAGCAAATGAACCAAAGGATCTAAAGTACATGATAATAAGATTCGGAAAATACTTTGAAAGAAAGGGTTGCCACTGAATGTAGAGACATCAAAGGTGTTAATTTTCCATAAAGGAAGAGGAAACAAAAGGAGAGAAGAATTGGGCTGGCAGGGGCACAGCCTGGAAGAAGTAAAGGAGTTCAAATACTTAGGATATAATTTCCAGAAAAATGGGGGCAGAGAGATGCATATAAGGGAAGTCATAAAGAAAGCAAGAATAGCAATGGCACAGATATGGGGAATAAGACAAAGAATGTTCAAGAACAATTTTGAGAGAAGAATTAGAATATTCAGAAGCATAGTGAAAAGTATCTTGCTGTACGCTTCAGAAATTTGGGGATGGATGGAAGCAGAAAAGGTAGAGAAAGTACAGGAAAAATACATAAGGTGGACTTTAGGTTTGGACTTCAATACACCAGCGTATCTAATTTTGGAGGAAACAAAAACAGACAAAGTAAGGATAGAAGCGGAGAAAAGAGCAATAAAATATGAGGAGAAATCGAAACGGCTGAAGAAGAATAAAATAGTACAAGAATGCTGGAGGGAAATAGACGCGAAGCAAGCAGAGAAAAAGTCGAAATGGGAGGAAATGAGAGACGCGAAGCAA
Source organism: Andrena marginata (assembly GCA_963932335.1). Taxonomy (NCBI): domain Eukaryota; kingdom Metazoa; phylum Arthropoda; class Insecta; order Hymenoptera; family Andrenidae; genus Andrena; species Andrena marginata. The sequence goes on from OZ010660.1 coordinate 12,245,230, forward strand.
GCAGAGAAAAAATGATGGATATCCAAGAAATGGAAATATAAGGAAGGAGAGGTGGAGAGTTTGCTGAGGAACTAGCGCAAAGAGACAGGGCAGAGCAGGTACAATGGCAATACGACAGAATACAAGGAGGCAGATACAACGCATATTACACTAAAATCAGGGATAACCAGAGAGCAAATTACCTAAACGGAAACTACAGAGGCAGAGACCAAAGTATGATAGCAAGGTTCAGATGTGGGAACGAAGAGCGGGGAAGCAAGTACTAGAAGGAGGAAAAAGAGATATGTAGTATGCAGACTATGTAAGGGGGCTAGGGAGACGCTGGATCACATGCTACAAGACTGTAAAGAGCTGAAAAGAGAAAATTCAACGATCAGAGAGATACTAATGGGAGAAGAAGAAGGAGCGGAGTGGATGCGTATGGTTTTGGAAAAAAGGAGAAGAAAAGAAGAACAAGATGAAGGAAGAAATCAAACAAAAGCACAATCTTGAGTTAACAGTCCCAGAAACAAACACTTACACACATAACACATGTAACCCCATTTTGAGGCCGAAAGGCGACAAATAAACCTATTTACTACTACTGAAATTTTTACGGCAATATTATGAGTAATATTAATATTACTTATTAAATGTTTACGGTATTAATATTACTCATTAAATGTTTACGGTATGAATATTACTCATAATATTATTAATATTACTCATAATACTAATACCATAAACATTTCAGTATAATAGGACTACTAAATAAGTTCGTAATATGGCACGAATTTAATAGAATACACGTTTTATTTGGTTACGCGGTATATGAAAGAGAATCGGAACGGTGCATGGAGAGAGGGGAGCCTGGGTGGTAAAGTGGGGGAACAGAGACCTCGCGACAGTCGAAGAGCTCATTCTACATACGCGAATAAGTTCCTTCTAAAATGACTTGGAGTATATAATTATTAACGATATTACACATAAAGTTTATTCGCATAATTGAAAGCCCCTTTCGTTCAAAGTAGTCCAATGTAAATTACTTTCTGTCAATTTAATCGGCAGAATCATTTTTATATTGATACGATGAAAAATAAAGAAATTCCCTTTCCGTATAATCAATGACACATCGCTAAGCAACTTTAGGCGACAGGTTAGACGGGTGAGCGATACAATGTCGCTCGGCTCGGGCCTCGGGGACCTCAAGAATGAAAGCCTTCGATTAAAAAAATTATTTGTGGTCGACGAATTAATTCCCATCGAATAAACTCAGTGCCGAAGGAAAGTACGGGCGAAACGGGCAACCGCCCGGATCACCTCATTCGTGAGGGCGCTTCAATAAAAAAATCGATGGATATACTATGGTATGACACAACCATTATAATGAACTGAAATTGTAAGGAGTTGGGAGGGAAGGGAAGAGGACCCCTATTATACGATTTTAGCTGCGAGTTAGTTTCTGAGATATTAATAAAAAACTTGTGGCGTAATACATTGAATTCTGCCAATGCAGACGGTATTATTACAATCATCTCCTCGTCACCGTCGACTGTGAAACAGTCGACGATACAATCTACAATATTGACCTCATCGCACGATACTTGTAACTACATTCTCATTCTTAGTATTTCCCAAACTCAAATCGGTTCGGTACCATGCTTTACGCCCCCCCCCCCCCAACGTTAACGTATCCCCAACCAATACTAATATCCGGGAAAAGTTGGAAAGTGGAATTCTTTCCAATTCTTTGGGCATTTTCTTCTATTGGGCAATAGCCCAACAGATTTGCATCATCCGATGCAAGTCTCTCGAGAGCACAGCACTTCATTTAACAATCTTTCAATATTCCAACACCCCTCATGGGCAATATTGTAACTTGATAATGGATTCATTGTAATAAATATTGAAACTAAGTACGTGGCAAAAGAGCAAAGGACTCAACAACAATCGCACTTGGCTTGATGAAAACCGTTCGCATCCAGTTTTTGTTACCGTATTTTCAGGTCGATATCGTACATTGTATCGCCGGCTGTAAAACAGTCAACGGCGACGAGAAGATGGTTGTGTTAGTAACGTCTGTAAAGGTAGATTTCAATGTATTGTGCCGAAAGTTTTTTTTTTATTAATATCTCAGAAACTAACAAATACCAGCAGCTAAAATTTTATATAAGAGGTTCTCTCCCCATCCCGCCCAACCCCTCAAAATTTCGGTTCATTCCGGTGGTTGTGTCATACCGTAGTACAACCACTATGTACCTATTATAATAAAACAAAATAAAACTATATAAAGTAAAACAGATGTTTTTTTATTTAAAAATTATGAAGGGGGCGCCAAAAAATGGTTTCGCCCGGTATCATATGTACTGTCACGCCGGCTTCGAATAAACTGATTCATTCGTGGCTTTGCAAATAAAAATAACTCTGGGGTATTTTTATTCGACGACAAATAAAGATAAAGTATCTTTAATTTGATAGGTCATTTCAATATGTAAAAGAACGCGATAGTTCTAAGCTTAGGGATGTCGGTAAGGTTATGTTCGGTAAAGAAGTGCACCACAACACAGCACGTATGAGTAAAAGCACTTGAGTCAATTTATTTAAAATGCGCAATGTGAGTACGAGCAAGTACACATGAGTGGAGGGACCGAGAAATTATATTAATATGTCCGGTGGTAATCAACGCTTGAGCATGCCAGCACGTGGCTGAGAACTCACGGCGATCCACCTTTGATTGGCGATCACGATATTGAGAGGTGAATTCGAGATCACGCGATTGAAAGGCAAACTTGAGCTGAGATTGACAAGAGAACTGAACTTTGAAAAGCACAGAATGGTGAAAATTCACTAGCTGCTGGACAATTACAGCGTTTCAAAAAACCGCGTCGTTACCCGCACGCTTCGTGAACAAGAGTGAATTCAAGATGGATGATCGTTTCCGTTACGCATCGTCTCGAATATTCTCGAGAATCGATCGACGTGGGGAAATCTGATTGGCTGATCGTTGTGGATCTGCCGTGAGTTCCGCTGCCTGGTAGGTGCTGCGGTGAGCAAGGGTGTGGTGATGAGATGAACTAGCTGATTCTCAAACACAATAATTTATGAAACAATACTACTTTGCGTGTCAATATCCCTTCTAAACTTCTCAAATCTTATTATCTTCTCTCATTCTGTGCCATACTTATGTTTCTGATAATTATTTAGAAGTTTTCTATCATTACCGATTTAAATGATTTTTGGATATGTTATCAAGGTCAAGATTCTGAACAACTTTTTTCTATACATGGTACCGCCGCACGGCAATAGTTTCCGAGATATTCGCAAAGAACTGTTGCTACCACTGCATTGAATTCGACCCATACGCGCATGATGCGGCAGCGTATGCGTCAGCACGAGACCGTCGCTCATATACTGTTTCTGCATGTACGTCACGGTGACCGATAGGCAACGTGTATAATGGGTAAACTAAAAGGTTCGAGTTAACCAATCTCTGATCTGTCAACAAGTTTGGTGATAAATAAAAGGACAATTTTAATCTATATTAAATTTATTTTGTGCAGCAAGTTACAGTATGTGTAAAAGTAATTGAACATTATACTATTCATTCCTGCTTGTTATTTAGTTGCTAGCTGGAAACATTTCTGCCATTACGGTGAAAAATGCTATTATACAATTCTCGTAATAATGCTGACGTCGAAATAAAAACTCACTAATGTAAACAACGTAATGATAACTGCGATTTCCATAACGGGGTATATTGGCTCTCCTGTCTCGCCACGCACGCTCTATTTTTGTATGTGTGCGCCGATGTCTGGATCGACAACACTCATTGCATGATTAACAATTAAATATTTGTAACCTTGACTGTTTAAGCAATTGTACGATTTCCAAGCGTCCGACATTATTGTTATTCCCGGTTTGATTCATTTTTAATGACTGCCAGTAATTTTTCAGCAGTTCTATCTTCAACTGATTGAATAAATACACTTTTACTTGTTCGTTCGATACCTCCAAAAATCCACTGTCCAGGAACTAAGCGGCCTTTATTATATTTCCGCTTTCCAATCTTAGCTTTATCAATTTCGACAACAGTACTTTCACCTCTTACTTGAACTGAGTGTTGCTCAACCCATAATATGCATAATTCCCGGCAGAAACTAGTCCAGTCGACAGCCATGGATGATGATATATTTAATTCGTGCATTATAAACTGCTGTCGGGGAGGTCGAAGCATTATATGATAGGCAATAAACCGGCATACAGTCGGAATTGGTAGGTGAATGTGCTCAAACCATGTATTGCGAAATGCCCTAGTTTTTTAGAGCACATTGCGTTCTTATTTTCTTTTTATTTCGATTTTTTACATATTGTAAGAAATGATGGGGCTGAGGTTGCACGAATTCGCCAGCGACGCACAGTCATTCGAAGAGTGACTTTTTGCGGACAAAATTCCGTATCTCCGTCAATTCTCAACCGATTTTTTATTTCTTGGGCTCATTTTGTGGGGGGTTAAATTTGCTATAATATCAAATACCTGAATTGCAACCAAAACGTGTTTTTTTTATCCTTTTTTCTGACAAAGTTGGATGAAAACTATAGTAGAACAATCTTTGGGGCTAATTTGATAAGATTTGGCTTATCTAATGTAAGTAGTTTTTTTTACGTAAAATCTTTAATCGGCACAGGGCAATTGCGGAAACATAAAACAGGCGATCTGTTGACACGTCAGAATGTTTGAAATACAACTTTACAAGGGCTGAAAATTTGGAATGTCTACTGAGTTTACTACAACCAGAACCGTTGTAACGTTCCGCTACCACCGCCATAAATTTTTCCTTTTATTTTCATATATATTGTTAATTTCCTTTATATTATACGTAAGATTGTATACAACGCGTGCGAGAGCGTGTTCAAACAGCGCGCGAAAGACCGAGTGACGTGCAACGCATGCGCATAACCTTTAATTCAAACAGTAAACTCAGTGCCGCGAGCGAATCAAGCGCGCGTGCGCACATCGAACGAACAACCGGACGCCGAATTATCCGAGCGTAGTGCGCGAGTGGCGCGAAACGGATGTGAATTATAATTGGTGCGCGAGATCGCGCAGCGAGTGATTGGTGCGGGCCAAGTACCACAAATCGGTATAAATAGAGGCCCGCCAGTAGCAGGAAGGTAGAATTGGTTCTGCAACCGAACATAAACGAGGCCGCTTTCATCAGCCCCTCAGTCTAGCAGATCTAGAAGAAGTTTATCTTAAACTCTGAACCTCCACATCCTATACGATGCCGCTTTCTACAGCCCCTCAACTTCCATACAAGGTCGCTTACTACAGCCCCTCAACTTCCATCCGAGGTCGCTTTAGCTACCCCCTCAATCTTGAACCAAGGCCATACCTACTAGTACTTCCATCACGTACTCCAAAGCGTGGGCCAGCTTATAGGCACCAGAAGTCGCTACAATCTGAGGGAAGGCATCTACCAAAATTCAACTACCATCTGGGAAAGCCCTAACCGGCTACCTGGCTACCATCTGAGGTCGCTTTAACTAGCCCCTCGGCTTCCATCCTAGAAAGCGTGGGCAAGCTGATAGGCAACTGGAAGCTACTACAATCAGAGAGAAGGAATCCTCTCGAAGTTCTCAACTAAAAACATTCTAAATCGACCTAGCGTCATTTCTCGTACCGAGTTCGTGTCACGACTCTACATTTAATTAACGATTTAGTATCGCACCTTTATGTTCTATATTAATCAAATAATCTTTATTACCGACCTAGCGTCAAATTCTATCATTGCCGATTAAGGGCCGAAAAACGAAATTATATTATTTAATACCGACCAATACGCCGTAGCGTAATTACTTAACGACCACGCGTCGTAACTTATGTTCAATATCGACCTAGCGTCAAAACCTTTCTTTGAATAAACCATTATTGTTATATATATCCAAAAGAAGGACTCTCGTTTCATGAAATTCATTTCTTTATCGCACGCCACCCGAACCAATCCCACAATTCCACGGGTAAACCGCTCTACTTGTGGAATCTCCCGTAATTAACGACAACGTCTCGTTCGAGAACGTTACACCGTCTAAAATATCAAATTAATATATAATTCTAGAACCTAATAGCGTTCAGAAATATCGAAGAACGTCAAAACCGTGATTTATTTTTTTACGTTTTTATTATTGTTTATTAGTAAACAAAACTTTATCGTACCTTCCCGAACCACATTTAGTGTATTTGGTATGTGAATAAGAATGTAATAAACAAATTCTAAAAAGAATTAGCTACCACCATTTGCCACTGCAGTGTCAATCCGATTTTGTTTAATTGGCGATAGCGCTCGAAGTGCCTTTCTGTGGATAAAATTCCGTATCTCAGTGAATTCTTAACCGATTGTTATCTGTTTTGCTCGTTTAGTCTGGGATTAAATTTGTTAAAATTTCACACAGTAGTTTTTCAAAATTTTTTTTAGAGATTACAAAAAACAAATTCTGAACTGTTGGTTCCGAAACAACGAGTTTATTAACCAGTTTTTTTTAATCGGTTAAGAATTCACTGAGATACGGAATTTTGACCACAGAAAGGCACTTCGAGCGCTATAGCCAATTAAACAAAATTGGATTGGATTCTTTTTTTAATTTGTTTATTACATTCTTACGCACATTCCAAATGCCCCAAATGTGGTTCGGGAAGTTACGATAAAGTTTTGTTTACTAATAAACAATAATAAAAACGTATAAAAATAAATCACGGTTTTGACGTTTTGCGATATTTCTGAACGCTATTAGGTTCTAGAATCATATATTAAATTGATATTTTAGACGGTTCTGGTTGTAGTAAACTCAGTAGACTTGTAAAGTTGTATTTCAAACATTCTGACGTGTCAACAGATCGCCTTTTCTATGTTTCCGCTATTGCCCTGTGCCGATTGAAGATTTTACGTAAAAAAAAACTACTTAGATAAGCCAAATCTGATCAAATTAGCCCCAAAGATTGTTCTACTATAGTTTTCATCCAACTTTGTCAGAAAAAAGGATCAAAAAACACGTTTTGGTTGCAATTCAGGTATTTGATATTATAGCAAATTTAATCCTCCATAAAATCAACCAATGTAATCAACAATCAGTTGAGAATTGATGGAGATACGGAATTTTGTCTGCAAAAAGTCACTTTGGAACCACTGTGCGACGCGGCAACACAGGGAGACGTACGGCGCGTCGTCCGGGTGACCGGGTAAACATGGGAGACACCGAACGGCATTCGTCGTCGAGCCATTGTTGTAACCACGAGCAAACCTTTTGTACCAATATATATATATTTTCATTCTCTTCCCACCAGTGTCGTTATTGTAGTAAAGCCCTTACAATATGATACACAGTTGCATGTAAACATTAATTTTTCACGGTCATGTATCAGTTGCTTCTTGCATTTTATACAGTTCATCGTATTACGAATAACTTTTTGTTCAATTAAGAACTGGACCAAACTATCATAATATTGGTTATAAATAATCGCACCACTGACTTTGTTTGAGATAAAATGTTTAATATATTTGGTTATAGATATATACTACTAGCCAAAACTCTGCTAGAAACGAAAATACTGCACGTACGTACAAACACACAAAATAAATAAAAGAAAGACTGCTAAACACGTGGCGAGAGAACTGAAATGGTACGCTCAGACACATCGTCGCGAAGTCACCGGAAGCCTATCAAGAGCGCCGGAAGCCCGGAGATGCGTACACGCTAGACACCAGCGCCACCATACAAACTGCTCAGCAACAGTGCCAGAACACACAAGCTCCTCGTACACACGCGGGACATTCAAAATACCATTAACAAACAAAACCACTCATTCGCACAACACGGACTATATACTACAGAAGGAATATAATACAATATACTTCAACACTCCCACTTATATAATTCCGTTTCGCATACCAATCTTATGAACTAAATATTTCAAGGGCTGTTTTGACAGAGGCTTGGTCAACATATCTGCCAACTGCTGCTTAGTCTCTACATATTCGACGTCAATCTCACCCTTCTCGAAGTTGTCACGAACAGAATGAAAACGAATATCAATGTGTCTAGTTTTTCTGTGACATTCTGGATTCTTGGTGAGCTTGATCGCAGATTGATTATCCACGTACATCCGAACACACTCACGCTTAAAACCTAGTTCACTCATCATCTGTCGCAACCAGATCGCATCTCTTGTCCCCATACTTAGCGCAATATATTCGGCCTCTGTTGTGGACAGAGCGACCACACTCTGTTTATGACTCGACCATAGAATAGCACCCCCGTTTAAAGTAAAAATGACCCCAGTTATTGACCTACGTGTATCCAAACATCCGGCAAAATCCGCATCTGTATACCCCTTCAGATCATACTCACTCCCACTGTTTCCATAAACAATCCCGACATTAACTGTTCCTTTCAAATACAGAAAAATCCGTTTCACCGCTTGCCAGTGCCCTGGCCCATAATTTATTTGAAATTGACTAGCCTGATTAACCGCATAGTCTATGTCCGGCCGGCTAACCCGTGCGGCAAACAGCAGAGACCCAGTTGCTTCGCGATATGGCACTGTCTTCATCCACTGTTTTTCATCCTCCGCTTCAGACCGTTTCAGTTGGGTCAGGTGTAGCCCAGGTTGAGCCGGAACTTCCACTGGAGTCGCATCGTCCATTCTAAATTTTTCAATCATCCTTTTAATATATTTACTCTGTCCGATTTTTATAATACGTTTCTGGCGATCGCGTTCAATTTCCATGCCAATAAAACATTTAGTATCTCCTATGGTGATTGCAAACCCTTGTTCAAGCCTCCTCAGTACCTCAGCAATAGCACTCTTCGAGGTTGACATCAGCAGTCCATCATCTACATAAAGAACCAAAAACACGGTTGCCCCATACATTTTCCCCGAGAATACACAACGATCAGCCTGATTTTGACGGAAATTTAACTTGGTTAAGAATTCCACGAACTTCGCATTCCAACAGCGAGGGGATTGTTTCAAACCATATAAACTTTTACGAAGTCTGCAAACCGCATCAGATTTTGATGAGTCCTCAAAACCCTGTGGTTGCTCCATATAAATAACCTCCTTTAACTCGCCGTACAAGAACGCTGTCTTCACGTCAAATTGCGTGATTTCTAAATCCCTCGCTGCCGCGATCGCCAATAACACTCGTATGGACTCGTAATTCACCACCGGTGCGAACGTTTCCGAATAATCTATTCCCCCCCCCCCCCCCCGCTGCGCAAAACCCTTAGCCACAAGTCTTGCTTTAAAACGTTCTATATTCGAGTTGGTACCCGACTTTTTACTGTATACCCACTTGCAACCAATTATTTTTTATTTATCAGGAGACTTTTCCAGAATCCATGTTTTATTCTGGTTTAAAGCATTCATCTCCTCACACATCGCTTGTTGCCACTTATCAGCTTCGGTACCAGCTACTGCATCTTCGTACGTCAACGGTAACGAATCCACGACAAACGCATAACCGGCCTCACTATAACGATCCGGACTCCGCAAATTTCTTCTATCACGCAACGATCTTCCTTCAGTTGCATGATTCGTTCTCTGCTCATTTATCTCTTCAGGTTGATCTTTAAGTTGATATTCAGCTTGATCTTCAGGTTGATCCTCGAGTTGATCGTCATCGGCTTGTTGTGATGGTTCTGTTTCCTCTTCTTCCTCCAGAAAGTTGTAGTTTCCGAACTCCAATCGTCCTTCAGCATCCCTTTTGGATCCCTCAGAAGTTTCCTCCGACCTTTCAGATGATTCATTAAAAACAACATCACAACTGACGTGTATCTTATGCCTCACAGCGTCCCACAGTCGATAGTTTGTAGATTCCCCTTCGTACCCCACGAGAATCATTCTTTCACCTTTCGGATCAAATTTCTTCCTACTACCTTTCGGCACCTGCTTGTAGGCATCACATCCAAAAATCCGCATATGATCCATTTTTGGTTTCCTGCCGAACCATTTCTCATATGCTGTAATACCATCCACCTGTTTTGATAATGTCCTGTTTAACACAAACGCAGCCGTCTTAACTGCTTCGGCCCATAGTATCCTTAGAACATTCTTTGCTATCAGCATTGATCTAGCACTTTCAACGAGTGTACGCATTTCGCGTTCCGCCCGCCCATTTTGCTGCGGAACATACGGTGCCGATGTCTCGTGGACGATCCCCTTCTCCTTTAGAAAATCACAGAAATCCTTTGATAAATACTCAGTCCCGTTATCCGTACGTAGAATCTTCATCCTGTTTCCCGTTTGCTTAGACACCAGGATCTCATACTCTTTAAACTTTCCGAACACTTCTGACTTGTTACGTAACATATATACAGTCCGAAAACCAGTGACGTCATCTTTGAATACGAGAAAATATCTTGATCCCCATGGAGACTCCACACTCATGGGACCGCATAAATCAGAATGAATCATTTCGCCGGGCTCCTTGATTCTCTCCCGCGTACTAGCAAAATGTGGTTTTCTACTTTGCTTGCCCAAAACGCACGCTTCACAGAAAAAATTGTCCTCTTTGCAGTTTATCTTTAAACCATCCACTACACCCGTTTCCGCAGTTTCTTTGATGGCTCTAGTATTAATGTGACCCAACCTTTCATACCACAGTTTAAGCTGGTTCTCAACCGCCAAGTTACACACAATTTCTCTCTTTACGTTGAAACACATGCGAAACAGATGACCGCATCGAATTCCTTCTGCTGATAAAATACCACCATTTTCCCGAACTTCACAGCGATCTTTATATGTTTGAAATGAGAACCCTCTATCCGATATCGCCCCAACAGAGAAAAGATTCCTCTTTAAATCCGGAACTAAGAGCACTTCTCTTAACTGCCGATCAAACATTTTGTTTCTTATACATGCGACAATGTCTATTGTGCCTACACCGGCAACAGGGAGCACCCTATCCCCGGCCACTTTTACAAATTTCACCGTTTTCACTGGTCCAAGCTCCCGGAAAAAGTCACGTCGACACGTCATATGCATACTTGCACCCGAGTCTGCCAACCACACAGAATCTTCTGTGTCCATAGTTTCCGAAACAAATGCCGAGATGTCGCACAAGTACGCCGTCACGGACGCGTCACTCGGCCCCTTTTCGGTGTTCTTCACATCAGCGAGCCGCTTCTTACACTCCTTGTACCAATGGCCAATTTCACGACAATAGTTACATGAACTATTCTTCTTCCTTTCTTCAAGTTTCTTGGCAGTCGGCTTCTTTTTCTTCACCTGTGGGGCGTTCAATTCTACTCTCGATTTATTGCTGGATTTCACCTGCACAGCCTTCACCTGCAGAGCAAGGGACGATACTTCTTCTTCGGCCGCTGTGAATCGTTTATCCTCTCGGATAATTTTCGCGATTAAGACTTCTTTCTTCCGCTCTTCTTTTGCGGTGCAATCCCACGCCATCGTAAACGTGGAAAATCTTGGTGGTAAACTGCTGAGCAGTTTTGACATTATTGCGACGTCGGAAACCTTTTCTTCCACATCGACTAATTTCTTACAGATAGTCTCGAATTTTTCTATCTGGGTGGCGACTGGCTCTCCATCTTTTACCCGAAATTCGTAAAAATCCTGTCAGCACCGATGCTTCGCGTCTTCGGTTGCATCTGCATACAACACGTGCACCTTCCTCCACATCTTCTCCGGCGTTGTACAATTTATTAAATTCACGGGCAGCGACTTATCCACCGAGGTCAGCAAGATCACGGCGGCCTTTGACTTCCATCGTTTCCATTCCAGCCATTCCTTTGCTCTCGTAATTTTATCGGGCTCTATATCCGTCTCACCAACGCACCCCATTAAATCCTGTGCCACCAACAAGAACGATACGCCATATTTCCACAGCGCGAAATTCTTGCCGTCAAGCTTTGTGAGGTTAAACACTTCCTTATCCTCCATCTTGTGCACAGATAAAAAAACAGTAACGCCTCGTCGACGCGATACTACCGACAAACTTACACGAGAGAAAACAGAAAAACGAAACACGCACTGTACTAAAACAACCTTTGTGGCGCAGTGGAAGCGTGCTGGGCCCATAACCTATTGGTTATAAATAATCGCACCACTGACTTTGTTTGAGATAAAATGTTTAATATATTTGGTTATAGATATATACCACTAGCCAAAACTCTGCTAGAAACGAAAATACTGCACGTACGTACAAACACACAAAATAAATAAAAGAAAGACTGCTAAACACGTGGCGAGAGAACTGAAATGGTACGCTCAGACACATCGTCGCGAAGTCACCGGAAGCCTATCAAGAGCGCCGGAAGCCCGGAGATGCGTACACGCTAGACACCAGCGCCACCATACAAACTGCTCAGCAACAGTGCCAGAACACACAAGCTCCTAGTACACACGCGGGGCATTCAACATACCATTAACAAACAAAACCACTCATTCGCACAATACGGACTATATACTACAGAAGGAATATAATACAATATACTTCAACACATAATTATTACACAAAGTTAGAAATTCATGTAATTTCATTATAATTGGATTTTTAAACAAAACAGTAATGTTTAACTTGTATTTTTTTAACACGCTTGACTGTCAGAGGCTCGTGGATTACTACTGATAGGTCAGCAAGAAGGAACATGAGTTTATTAAAAAAGAATCGAGAACAAAATCGAATCGCCGAACGATGTGCTGCTACGAACGCGTACGTATAGGTAGAATACAATGTCGATCGTCGTTGCCGAGATATTTGCAAAAAATTTCTGTTGATTTAATCCGACGCAACGCATTCCACTTTCCAATATGTTCTGGGTATTAGTATTGGTTGGAGCTAGATTAGGGCGGGAAGGGGGGGGGCGTAAAGCATGGTAGCGAACCAATGTGAGTTTGGGTATGCTAAAAATGAGACTGTAAAAAATTATGTTTTAGAACCAGAGTTATCCTAACCCACAAAATTACCTTTTTTAAAAAAAGGTACAGAAAAGAGTGCCAAGTATATAATCCCATCAAAAACGATCGCATTTAAAAACATTGTCGTAAATTAATACCCATCAAAAAGAATCCCATTTAAAAACATTGTCGTAAATTAATAGCTTTACAAAACTAATGATATACATCAATTGCGCCAATTATCACAATGGCTATTTATTCAAAGAAAAAAATGTATTAAATAGTATTAAGCAGATATCTTTTTATACAAATAAATATTTTAATACGAATAAATATTTTATTCAAAATACTTGGCGCTGCTCTCCGAATTGGTGTTGCTAAACTGAATAAATATTTATAAATTGCATTAAAATCTTTTTCTTTCTTTCGGGTTTCAGTGCTATCTGGTGTTGTTTTATTTATTAACCAAGGCAATTAACATTTTTTCAGAGAGCAGCGCCAAGTATTTTGAATAAAATATTTATTCGTATTAAAATATTTATTTGTATAAAAAGATATCTGCTTAATACTATTTAATACATTTTTTTCTTTGAATAAATAACAATTGTGATAATTGGCGTAATTGATGTATATCATTAGTTTTGTAAAGCTATTAATTTACGACAATGTTTTTAAATGGGATTCTTTTTGATGGGTATTAATTTACGACAATGTTTTTAAATGCGATTCTTTTTGATGGGATTATATACTTGGCGCTCCTTTCTGTACCTTTTTTTAAAAAAGGTAATTTTGTGGGGATTTCACACATTTTGTAGTGTTTATTGATAACTGGATAATTTTTTCACCCCCTGGGAGTTATTTTTTTTAATTAACAATATATTATATTGTCATCCAAACTATGCACACCTGCAAAGCTACAAGACAATTGGATTTGTGGAATTGGTTTAAATTTGAGTTTTCAGATAAGAAGCAAACATACAAGAAGGAAACAGAGGACTGACGCTGAATAAAATCGTTTATTTAATATAATACTATGCCCCATTTATTTTTCTTTTCTCTGAATTATACAGTTTTCCATAATAAAAATCGATTTTAATTATATATAGATATTTCTTAAAACTCTAAAATTGAATTTTACATGAAAGTGCTTGCTTTTTTTCATTTGCTCGTACAGTGGGGTCAATTTCTCTTTCGCTACTGCTTCCATTATATGTAAATATATTGAAACCACATATTTTAGTTACAACTTAATGTAAAACATGTAGATATAGAATGGTCCTTTGCTATACTACGTGTAGAGACTGTAAAATGTGTCCGAAGAAAGTAAGAGCGCAGAAAGTCTTGTTGGAGGAACTTTAAATGCTAATGCTTAACTACCATTGATTTAAGAAAAATAGCCTATCAACTGGCCGTAAAGAAAGGAAAACCACATGATTTTAACATCGACAAGGAGATGGCAGGCGTAGATTGGGTAAAGGGTTTTTTAAAACGTTGTTACGCTATGCGCCAGGCTGGCGCCAAAAGACAAGGATCATCCCAAACCCGCGACAAAGGACAATCGCATAACTTCTCGTTAGGTCCACTCGATACACCTTTACCGATAGATCCTAGCGCTAGATTTCTCCGGACCTTCGCAATAGATCTTAAGGTGGCCGTTCCAATGAGCGGCTACAGCCGCCAGCGACTGCGACTGGCGGCTACAGCCGCTAGCGACTGCAACTGGCGTCGTCGAAAATGGTATTTCCTATACCTAAGCGTCGACGCCATGGCCCCCACCAGTGCAACGACGCGCCGCACAGGCCCTTTTCGAGCACTTGAAAGAAGGGTCTATTGTTGTATGAGGTCTCGAGGACAGTGAAAGACTAGCCTTTTTTTATATGTACATCGTGCTGTGTTTATCTGCCGGATTGAAGAAGTCAATGAGATTTGGGTGTTTCTTTTAAGATATCGGAATGGTGGCAAAAAAAATAGGATAAACCTATTCCTTTCTAGTGATGTATAATTTAATATTTCTTACATCTATTAATTTGTTTTTTCTATTTTTTAACTCAACGTGATAAAAAATTGAAAACTGTTTTTTTTTGGTACTTTATTAGTGTTTTAAGTCGCACGTTGGGGAAACATTCGGTTTTCAAGTTATAAGGAAAAGTCGAATAGTAAGGGAAGTAGCCGAATATCGTTTTGTTTAAATTAATGATCAGTTATTTCCGATAAAAATCATCTTTTATTAGTAATTCATTAACCCTCGGAGACCACAGTGGGTTACGCTAACCCAGTTCGCCCGGAAAATTGCAACACGTTTTCGTACGCCATATAATTCCATATATAAGATAGATTTACAAGAACAATTGATTTGTGACGCTCAAAATAATCCTATTACATACGATATAAAAATAGCCGGTGACAAAAATAGAAGCGCACTTTAAAAATCAGAAGGTATCATACATCAGAACATAATATACATATATATACATAAATCAAATACTAAAACATTATTTTATTATGGCTTCATATTGCCAAGGAACTTCTTCAGCAGGCGAAATGAACCAGTCTGCAAATGCATTGCAAATGTCCATAACTTGTTTATTCGGTCTTGCATAACGCCTTCACGGCCGATCGTTACAACTTCTTTCGGCAGAACATTTCCTGATGAAATATTTTGCGTGTATATGCCATTGTCGTTGCTGCTATCTTCACAAAGCACAAAATTAGGTATGTAGTGTAGTGTCCAATGCTCGAAACGACATTCCGGTGGCGAAAAATCTAGAACATTATTTTAAATATGGAAAACTTAATTTAAAAAACCGAATAGTAACTTAGCAATTGAATAATTACAAATGGATATTCGAAAATTACTTTTCAATATAGAACTTTGTTGCGACGGTAACATACCCGCTGCGGTTGGCTATATTTTTTGCAGGATCCTTGCTGCTAGGGAATCGTTCCAATCCCTGTCCTTTGCATTCCGAATTTCGCCAGGGTATATCGGCTGAATTGTAAAAGATGCTCTTAAACAGCTACGCCGCAGATTAGTACCAACATTTCTGCCGCAGCCCAGTGGTTCGAATTCTCTGCCAAATAGAATTTTCCAAATTGCATCCGAGCAATCGATGGGAAGCACGTTAGGGTAGTGTGTCCCAAAAATAGCGGAACGTTGTATTTCAATTACAAGAATTATTTCTCGATCGCGCTATTAGCATTAGTCGATGCCGAATATAAATTTATTGTAATTGACGTCGGGTTCTATGGAAAAGAAGGGGACAGTGGGATATTCGAAAAATCGTTGATGGGTCGACAAGATTCGGACGGGAACATTTTAATTTTCCCACGGACAAGGCACTGCCGGGATCTGGTATAGTGTTGCCGCACGTCATCGTGGGTGACGAAGCCTTCAGACTCACGAAGCACATGATAAAGCCGTATCCCAAGAATCAAGCTGCGGAAGATGAGTCCAAAAAAATTTTCAATTATCGTTTGTGCAGAGCACCAAGGGCCTCGGAAAATTCATTCGGACTGTTGTCGCAGTGTTTCCACATATTCCATTTCCCCATCGCGGTATTGTCGGACACGACGGATTCCATCGTCACAGTAACGTGCTGCCTGCACAATTTGTTCCGTGACGAATATATCCAAAATAATAGTGCAAATCACCCAAATTCAGAAGCGGAATTGTCAACGGGCAATATGTTGCCGTTGGGTAGACCAGGAGGCTTTGGAAATTTCAAAGGCTTTCGACGTACGGACCAAATTTCGACAATATTTCAACGCACCAGAAGAGTCTGTAGCGTGGCAACAGAACTGTCTCGAAACCAGCGACTCAAGACTCACCGGCACACTATTTCATGATGAAATATTTTGCGCATATATGCTATTGTTGTTGCTGTTATCTTCACAAAGCACAAAATTATGTAGTGTCCGATGCTTGAGAAAATATTCCAGCCGCCAAAAATCTAAAACATTATTAAGGAAAAATTAATCAAACATAAAGACGAATAGCAACTTAGCAATTGAATAATTACGAATGCAAATTCCAATATTACTTTTCAATATAGAATTTGGTTGTGGCGTTAATATACCTGTTACGCTTGGGCTAGATCATATACTTGGGACCAGATGTGCACTACGCGTGTCCGTCAATGACTATGCTCGGTAGAGTGATTCAGTGACACGGGTGTTCAAGCTGCAGGTGAATTGCTACACCTTTTTCATTTGCTACTTTTCACAATTTCCTTCGATGCAGACAGACTTTCTTGTTCGTAGTACACGCCCAGCACGTAGGCCACTACCGCGGTAGATCGGCTGGCAGACTCGCTCTCTGATTGGTTGGGGTTTTGTCTTAATATCTCGTTAACAAAGCCTCGGAGAACATTTTCGCTACGGAAATCATCCCACGAGTCACACCTCTTAAGGGACTCTGGCATATTTGGGAAACCCTGTATAAACAATTAAATGGATTCATTTACACAATGACACACAAACGATGGGTATGTAATTTTAATTTAAAAATGAAAAATTACCTTAAGGTTGCTGCTAAACGTTCTCTAAATACAGCTTACAGCTGTGGGATTATATTCTAACGCCGCTTTACAGACAGTTTTGTTGCCATGCTACAGACCCTTCTGGTGCGTTGAAGTACTGTCGAAATTTGGTCCGTACGTCGAAGCCTTCTATATTTCCAAAGCCTCCTGGTCTACCCAACGGCATCATATTGCCCGTTGGCAATTCTGCTTCTGAATTTCGGTGATTTGCACTATTATTTTGGATATATTCGTCACGCAACAAATTGTGCAGGCAGCACGTTACTGTGACGATGGAATCCGTCGTGTCCGGCAATACCGCGATGGGGGAATAGAATATCCGGAAACACTGCGATAACAGTCCAAATGCATTCTCCGAGACCCTTCGTGCTCTGCACAAACGATAATTGAAAATTTTTTTGGTCTCATCTTCCGCAGCTTGATTCTTGGGATACGGCTTCATCATGTGCTTCGTGAGTCTGAAGGCTTCGTCACCCACGATGACGTGCGGCAACACTATATCAGATCCTGGCAATGCCTTCTCCGTGGGAAAATTGAATGTTCCTGTCCGAATCTGTCGACCCATCACCGATTTTTCGAATATCCCACTATCTCCTTCTTTTCCATAGGACCCGACGTCTATCACAATAAATTTATAGTCGGCATCGACTAATGCTAATAGCACGATCGAGAAATAATTCTTGTAATTGAAATATAACGATCCGCTATTTTTGGGACACACTACTCTAATATGTTTCCCATCGATTGCTCCGATGCAATTTGGAAAATTCCATTTGGCAGAGAATTGCTGAGCAATTTTTCTGAAATTTGAACCACTGGGCTGCGGCAGAAATTTTGGTACTAATCTGTGGCATAGATGTTTAAGAGCATCTTTTACAATTCTGCCGATATACCCTGGCGAAATTCGGAATGCAAAGGACAGGGATTGGAATGTTTCCCCAGTAGCAAGGAACCTGCAAAAAATATATGAAAATGAAGTGGATCAACAATTACGAGGCAGGATCAGCACCAATAACAGAAACATGATGCCCGTTGTTGAAGCAACTCATTTTTTGGAGAATGCCTCTCGTTTGGGAGGAGGCAAGTTTGTTTTGAACACACTATGAGTTATAAAGAATAATAAATTTAAAAAAATATACAACAGGTACTATAATAAAATTACGTTACGAAAAAATAAAATACGTCTTGGAAAAATTAACTTACCTTAATGTGAGGAGCAACTTTTCCTGGGGGGAAATTGGAGATTTCACTCTCCTACACGGTTGTTTTGTTAAATCATTTCCAACCATATTTAAAACAAAATCCACCTGCTCCTTGCTTAACCTAAAGAACTGTCTGAAGGCTTGGTCATCTTCCAATAGATGATTGTCTATTAATATGCTTGAATAGCCCTCGGTGTGGCGAGCCTTGTACATGGCCTTCACTTGCTTCCTTTTCCTCTTCCTTATCCTTCCTTCAAAATGATGAACCAGAAGTGCGTCATCATCTTCTTCTTCTTGCAGCACAAGGGCAAGCAGCAATTTCCGATTCATTTTACGGCACAATGAAATTATCACCACACTACGAATTTGTTCTCTCGCGATGTTTTTACCTCGAAGTCACAGTACGAATGTCGTTTTGGCAAAGGTAGGGAGAGGTCCTAACCCAAAGGCAATAAAGTGACTGCGTTTATGAGATCCTCCAGGTATACAAGCTATTTAAGTATATCGGGGCTTGGAGTACTTGCTTTTCCATTTCAGAAATGCGAATTAATCAGAGGAAATAATACAAACGTATGTATGTATATGTGTGTATGTGTGGGAACATGATGTATAAGAATCGAATCACCGAGGAGTATTATAATAGATTAGTAAGAAATCACTTATTGTGTACGCCGAAATGTATAGATAATTCTTTAGGTTAAGTATAGAACAGCTTCATTTGGTTTTAAATCTTGTTGGGAAAGATTAAAAAAAACAACGGTGTAAGAGAGTGAAATATCCAATTTCACCAGGAGAAATGTTCCCCTGACATTGAGGGAAGTTAACCACACACATATGTTTTCACACAATTGTCTCTAGCTTCGGTATTTATCCATAGATTTTCTTCAGTAGCAGCTTGTTTTCTTCGCAAAAGTGCAGACTCTACGCAAGAAATTTGAAAGTGGGCCCATTGTTGCGATTTTTTTTTTTTTTTTTAGCGTGGGGAAATCTTCATAGACACCTATCGAGGTAGTGTCGGATTTTTACCGACTAAAACCCCACGGTGAACACGTCTGGTATGGAATTCCTAAAGTGAATCTTACTACACTACGAGTACGATTCACTTTAGGAATTCCATACCAGACGGTGATCACTCCTTAGCGAGGACTTTGCAGCTCTCTCTCTCTGCTAGAAGCAGAGTTGTCGTGGGCCAGTATGGCTTCCCAGTCATTCATTATTTTGAAAATGGACGCCTTGGCACTGGAAAGTATATGCGGCGGGAAGGTTTTCGCCAAAGCCCCCATACTCTTAAAAAATAGCATGGTCGGATCACCACCCTCGTCCCTGGACTCATTAATCTGTGATAATAATTTTTCGCGCTCCAGAGCCCTTTGTTTCCAGGCGCTAATGACAGGGTTAGAATCAGCTTTGTACCGTTTTTGGGCCCCACTTGTATCCCCTCCACTTGGCCGTTTCTTTGATACTTTATCAGTGTTCCCCTCCTCTGGCAGTATTTCCGGCTCTTCTATGCCTATCCGGCTCGTGGAAGGAGAGATACTCCCTATGATGTCTGGGACATTAACTGGCGGTGTTTGCGTATCCTGTGGAACACCTTCCCAGCAGTTCGCAGCCTCAACGACCTCGTATTCTTGAGGGTTTTCTGTCACGTCTTCCACATTACTGTGGGTACTATAATAAAATAAATAAAATAATTTTTTGAAAATTTTGAAATTGATCGTATTTCAAAACTCATAGTGTGTGTAAATAATACTTGCCTCCTCTCAAACGGGACCTTGTCCATAAACAATAGTAGATTCTTCAGCGACCATTCCTTTTTGCTCTTCGCTGCCGACCCTGTGCCGCATTTCCCTTCCTTCTTCTTTCGCATGTAGGTGTCCCTTATATTCTTCCACCTTTTCTTACAATCAGTAACTGAAATAATTGGATAATATATTTTTTGTAGGTTCCTTGGTACTAGAGAAACATTCAGATCGTTGTCATACATCGTTAACACACATTTTTGGACAATCGCCATATCTTCTACAATTATTTATTAATCAGTATGGAAATTGGTAAAAAACTTCTTTGTATATTAAGGAAAAACTTTGTCACTGCAAGTTCTATGTACGTCAAAATTGCCTCGATACTTTTTAACGGCGAACATTGAAAAACATGGGTGATGTCCAGTGTTACTTTGTAATTACCCTCTAGTCGCGAGAATCCCCCCGAATATTTCCGACTCGTCCCGAAGCTCGGGTTCCCGAACCTCGACCTGTCACGACTTTCAAGAAATTTTTGTTTTGAATAACAGTCGAAGCGATTCGAAACTTCTGTCCAGATTCGAAGCGATTCGATTTGCTTGGCGACCATGACTAATGAGATTCAGAACAATTCAAAACATTGTGTCATAGATTCGATTCGATCGGTTTAGAGCCCATCACTACGTGTATCGCCATGTGAATGAAATCGTAGGCAGCTCACGATACAAGTATCGCATACGGGTCATTCTACGCCAACTCAGACACTTTTCGGAGTAACATTTCGGATTTTGGTGCAACTGGGATATGTTATAGTCTTTAGGGATGTATAAACATATCTCGAAGGATTTTTGAAAATTTCAAAAATTGTGGATGTTTCAGCTCTTTGAAATATAGTGTTTACTTTTTTTCTAAAAATTGTAACTGTTGAACTAACAAACAGACAAAAATGACCTTTTGGGTGCTTACAGTGGAGATATAAGAGTACCTAATAAAAATTATTTCACTGAACAAAAACAAATTTTTGACCATTTATTTTGCAATTCTTGTAAACAGATGCAATTTTACAATTGAAGGTACCTTTTTAAAAAAATGATAAAATAGGAGGATATAGCCCTGTTTGTCCTCTTTATGGACGTGTTTGGAAAACGATGGACACTTTGAAATTGGCCAAATGAAAATTATTTGAATGTAACGCTGCGACAAGTCACACCTGTTTACAAGAATTGCAAAATAAATGGTCAAAAAATTTTTTTTTTCCTACTGGCATTGTAAATAACAGGATAAGTTGATACCGCGTGTATCAACCTTTCATCCTCCGCATGCGAAAATACTACTGGTGGTAACTTGGGGGTCATTTTAGACACACTGACACAGTAATCAACGGGATAAACTCTGGAGCACTTTTCACTAATGTGAAACGCACAAATATGTTTTCCGTACTGACGAACTGTCACTGCAAGTCGCAGTTTAAATATAATTTCCTTCAGGGCGTATACCCTCTTGAAGGGGTGGTTTTGTGCGACACTCAAAGTATTATTGGTCGAGAGAAATCCCCCCTCCGCAAATCGTAGGCATAGAGGTGGAAAAATACAGTAATACAATAAGAACACGATTTTCTGGGTTTTCCCCGGGCGTGAGTCCCATGATGTAGCCATCAGCCTGATGCCCTAAAAGGGACTGTTAAGGTAGTCCGCTGACTGCGGTTGGTCCCGCCTGCGCCATCGTCCATACAAATTCGAAATAGATCACTTATCTCTCGAGTACATGCACGCGCTCGAATATCCCAATAAAAGTACGCGCGACGTATTGAATGCAAGAAATGGTTGGTCATAGAGGGGATATGTCACTATGAAGAGGTGAAAACTTTGCGTTTTCAAGGAATGCAAGTCCGATTGGTGCAAATATGACATTCCTGTGGCCCATCTTTTCTTGCACCCGATACGTCGCGCGTGCTTTTGTTTTACTATTCGAGCGCGTGTATATAATCAAGCGATAAGGTATCCGTCTTCAATGCGAAGGGAAGCTGACGCAGGCTGGGCCACGCGTAACCAGAGGATTACCCCGTTTGGTCCTGTGTAGTGATGGGACTCCGGAGTCGGTTCCCAGCGCTTCGAATCGTTCTCGAATGTCAGGCGACTACTTCGAAGCGCTTCGAACATGATTCGAAGCTTAAAAGTCTTGAAAAGTCTTGGTCGGCTTCGAAGTCTGATCGGCTTCGAAGTCTGATCGGCTTCGAAGTCTCGAATCTCTTGGTTCGAAACCTCCGTAGGTTTCGGACCCGTATTTACAGAATGCCGCCTGGCACCCCGTGGCGAGGACAAATTTTATGGCTTTCGACACTCGAAGGGGTTTGAATACCATTAAAAATTGAGAAATGTCTAGGATTTCCGAATTTCTCATCAGATCTTTGCTAAAACGACGCCAATCGATTCCTTATGTTTCGCCGATGAAATTAACACCAAGAACGACGTAATTCGGACCATAATGAAGGAAATTCCATGAAAATCGAATTATATCATTTGAAGCTGCCTTCGTTAAAAATAGTCCGATTTACATGAAATTTGATATGATTTTCATCGGAAAAACATAAGGAAACCATCGGTGTCACTTCCATATCCATACGATAAAGAAGTGAAATATTCATTTCAGCGTATTAAGAAATTTATTCTTTATTCTTTATCGTATGGATATGGAACTGACACCGATGGATTCCTTATGTTTTTCCGAAGAGAATCACACTAAATTTTATGTAAATCTAACTATTTTTAACCAAGTCAGCTTCAAATGATATAGTTCGATTTGTCACGGAATCTCCTTCATTATAGTCTGAATTATGTCATTCTTGGTGTTAGTTTCATCGGGGAAACATAAGGAATTGATAGGCGTCGTTTTCGCAAAGATCTGATGAGAAATTCGGAAATCCTGGACATTTCTGACTTTTTAATGCTATTCCAACCCTTTCGAAGATCGAGAGGCATCAAATTCGGTGAGGCACTGGAGGGTCCTGTTCTCGCCACGGGGTACCAGGCGGCATCTCTTTGACAGGCGTCACTGGAGAATCACCCTGTGTCTGTACTCTATAGGTGCGTAATACGCACTGCGTATCGACTTTGCGAGGACTCCTGGCGAGGCTAGCCTCGCAGCGTGGAAAGTCTGGAAACTGTTTCCCTCGGCCATGGAAACCATCCTCGACTTTTCAAAGCAGCCTTGCATGCGAGGCGACTGTCGGTTTATTGACATAATCAAAGGTGCCCCGCGGCCGCAAGAGCAAAAATCGCATGTTGAGGAAATATATCTTAGAACAATAATCGAAGAAAAAATTCATCTGCGCTAGTAAATTTGCCCCCACGAACTATGCAATTGCATGTAAATAATTCTTTTTATCCCCAATACGTGAAGAAATATCCAGCTGTTTACTGTTCCCGCGAACACCCGCGGATTAATAAAAAGTCACGCTGTTGTTCACAGCGAATAATATCTGAATTCTTAAAGACGGCAAAGTTACGTTCTTGATTATCCTTTGAATATCTGGCAACCAGATGTTGTCGAAGCCGTCTTTGAAAATACCAAATTACCGACCATAAACGATAAATGAATTTTCGCTCCGCTCACAACAGTTACCTTCCAGAGGCTGTTACCTTTGGGACACAACATAAAGGCAAAATACAGAACACAATATAAAGGTCCAAGATATAATAAAATTTGAAAATATAATAAAAAGCGGCCTTTTCGTTAATCCGTATATTGCTCTGTCAGCTGATGGCAGGTACAGGTAAATGGGGACTTCCCACCCGTAAGCACTGTTTTTCGTCGTCGAAGTGCCGGACAATACGATCATAAACCGCGACTCTAATGAAACGCTCTGGCCGATTACTAACTCAATTTCGAAAAGAATGTGGTCTAGTCCCCTGTTTGCTCTCACTGCCCCAATTAACGATATTACGTATAAAATTAATTTGCAGAACTGAAAGTCCTTTTCGTTAAAAGTAGTGAGATTTAAATATTTGTTTGTCAATTTAATCGGGAGAATGCAAGGAATCCATTGGTATCATTTTCATATTGATACGATGAAAAATAAAGAAACTCCGTTTCTCTATACATAAAATGAGATTATATTGCAATGAGAATATTTTAAGCTTACAATCTTTTCTATATTTATTAAAATCTTTATTTCTGGCTTCTTGGGTCGCTTCACCCAATTAGCCGATTGGAAAGTTGCCCAAATATTGTATAATTTCGTAAGAATGTATTAACACTTTGTGAACAGTACCTACTATTGCCCGATGAGAAGATGAGCTACTACCCACAAGCTGAAATGTCACAGGGGCAAGGGGAATCGCCCGCTCGCTCCACTCTATCCCCTCCAAGAAGTCCTACCTTTCGGTTCTTAGCGGCTGTCCATATCCGCGGATTGTCGCGATTGCTTTCGTTCGCGTTGTTCGTCACGGGACGAACTGTGTTGGAGGCGATGGGTTGACGCGAGCGGGCGATTCCCCTTGCCCCTGTGACATTTCAGCTTGTGGGTAGTAGCTCATCTTCTCATCGGGCAATAGTATCTATTACAGAATAACATGGATACAGGTTTGCAGATATTTCTGCACTTTCCATTGGGTCATTCCACGCGAAGTCGGACACTTTTCGGAGTAACATTTCGGATTTTGGCGCAACTTGGATATGTTGTAGTCTTTAGGGGTATATAAACATATATCAAAGGATTTTTCGAAATGTCAAAAATTGTGGATGTTACAGCTCTTTGAAATATAGTGTTTACTATTTTTCCAAAAATTATAACTCTGGAACTAATAAACTGACAAAAATGACCTTTTGGGTGCTTACAGTGAAGATATAAGAGTACCTAATAAAAATTATTTCACTTAATAAAAACGAATATTTGACCATTTATTTAGCAATTGTTCTTAACAAATGCAATTTTATAGGTGAAGGCAAACTTTTAAAAATTTGGAAAAATTATGAGGATAAAGCCCTGTTTTTCCTCTTTACGGACACGTTTCGAAAATCGTGGACGTTTTAAAATTGGCCAAATGAAAATTAATTGAATGTAACGCTGCGTCAAATCACACCGGCTCGACTGGTCGTTCGGGCCGTGCGGTACTCGCAGCGGCCAAGCGGCTATACCTGCTACTTTTATATAGGGTATTAATGAGGACCGCTGAAAGGTTTAATACCGTTAATAATTACTGGAAACTCACCCTAGCTTGTTAATTGAGACAATAATTCAGTGTCCTGTATGGCGTAAAAACTCGTGACATTTAAAAATTTTTAACTAGTTTCCTTATTTCACACTTGACAGGTTATAATTTTTTGACACTAGCTAAGTTACGTTTACTTCGACAGATATGTTTTCTGCTAGCTGTCACGTGACAACGATTTGTTATGCGATTGGCGGAAAGTGCCGAAACCTTAATCGAATAAACGACGTGGATATTGGAGACATTTCCTCTCCCTTTAATGTTCCCCTCTTGCCCACACTTGACGATGACGATTCTTAATTCTTTAGAACATAAAATTCGCCAAATTGGAACTTTGCATTGAAATATCTCAGCTCATAACGCACGTAGGACTAAAGCGAAGACACTTTTCTTATGTAAATCAAACCCAAGCTATCCATTAAGACCATTCAAAATCTAATCGGATCAGCCGTTATTGAGATTCGATAATCTCAGGGTTTTTGATAGCGGGTCGCGGGGTAATATAGACACTCTGTGCTCGTGCTGCGCATATATCTATATATACTTGGCGCGAGACACTACCGTGTCTCTTGATATCCGGCGGCGCCGATGCCGCAGGACATAATCGGGATGTTGATGGAACCCTCCAGACACCCAATAGGTGCTCTTAAAAGCACCCTCTTACTCGCGAAAGAATTATGTTTTAATTAAACTCACATGGGTTCGCTACCATGCTTTACGCGCCCCCCACCCCCACTGGTTTAACCCTAACCAATACTAATACCCGGGACAAGTTGGAAAGTGGAATGCGTTGTGTCGGAATAAGTCAACAGAAATACTGTTCAGGGACGCGATCGTGGTAAGGTGATTAAAAAATTTTTCCCTCAAATCCATGAGGAGAATTTGACTAAGGTTTTTTGCGTATATTTTAGAAAGTAAGGCCGATCGATGGTTATATGTATAGGAAAAAATTGTTCAAAATCATGCCCCTTACAAGATATTTTAAGGTCATCGAAATCGGTCATGGATATGCTAATCGACAAGTTTACCAAGAAGGGTAAAAATAAAATGTGTATTTTTTATTTTCAAGTACTATTTTTAGAAATTTAAGGAGGGACATATACCTAGATATTCCACAAAGGTCGATTTTGTTCTTGTGTATTTTCAGTGTTTGATATATCAAGAATGTTTTCCCAAAATTGGGGTCAAAATTCGCAGAATTATCGAAGATATAGACATTAGAAGTTACGTAGTCAAATGCACTTTTTCCAAACCAGATTTTCGAACCTAGTCCCCACAATTACGCACAAACTATTCTACTGATTTACTTCAAATTTTTTATGGCTATATGATATACTTTTAATCAGATTTTTGACAGCGCGTATTTTTTATTTGATTCACAGCTTTTTTTGTTGCATGAAAGAAGCACGATATCATGTGAGATTTTTTTAAATTTTGAAAATTTACATGCATCACGAATATTTCTTCATTATGAAGCTTAAATGAAATGTGTATTTTTTGTTTTCAATTTTAAAGCGTAATGCTTAACATCTAATGTCCATATCTTCAACATTTCTGCGTATTTTGGTCACAAATTTTGGGAAACCATTCTTGACATATCAAGCACTGAACATATGTAAGGAAAAATCGATATTTCTGGAATGTCTAGATGTATGCTCTCCCTAAATTTGTAAAAAATAGTCTGTGAAAATAAAAAATATACATGATGGAATTCACTTCATTTTTTACATACTTCATGATTTTTTATTATAATCTAAGATTACAGGTAATATATTGTATAATAAATATAATAATCATTTTTTTCCCGTCGCTCTATTTACCAATGGCACTCTTGATGTTGATTTCCATATATTTATATGGAAATTATTTAGAACATCTCGATTTGTCATTTTTCAATATCGAAGACTGCATATCAGAAAACATCAGGTTTGGTCTAAAATTGGTATCAGCAGCCAGCAATTTGTACTTTGACGGCCTCTAAAAAAAAGTTCCAATTTCTTCCACCTTGGGGCTTGTTGGAACTTGTTCACACAAATGTAGAGCGTTTGAAAAAATTATTTCCAGTTGCTACTTTTTGCAACTTTGAACAGCATATAAAAAAACCGTCAGATTTGGTCTAAACTTGGTATGCTGGCATTTTCGATGTCGCTGAGTACGAATCTGTGATCAAAATTTAAAAAGAAAAACAAAATGGCCCACCCAATATGGCAGACGCACATATAAGAAAAACATCAAATTGGGTTTAAGCTTGGTATCAGCAGTCAACAGCCTTCGCAAATGGTCAAAATGGGCTTTCGAGCTGGACAAAACTATTTCCGCTTCATCTATGGAAAGGAATACAGTAAAGGTCGGTTTATACAGGATCCGAGCCGGCCCGTCCGTGCCTCGTCCGAGCTTCTGTGTTAAGCTTATGGGCGACGAGGAGTCTCCGAGCTCGGTCGGAACTCGGCGGGTCCTCGTTGCCGGCTGGGCCCAGGCTTGGTGTCCGCTCGTTGAGATAACGGGCCGGAGGCACAGTGCGGACGAATGATTATTATTATTATTATTTCCAACGGAAATACCCTTTAGTATAAAAAAAACGAACATGATAACTATTACAATAAGTAGCGAATCTGGTAACCTATTCTAATTAAATTAAGTATAGTGAGCATTACACATCGGGGACGGTTATATTCAGGGAGTCGACTAAGAACTTTGTGAGCGTGTGAGAAATAATGATAGAATTTTGGACAAAAATCTAAATTATAAATATATATATAGAGTCTGAAGTATAGCGACTGGACCAACTCTCCGGCACGACCGCGTGCCCCAGGATTTACCCTGGAGAAGTCATACCTGACAAGCGAAGTCCCGAGGTGTAGCTTTATGACTTTATTGCCTACGCCTTTTTAGTTGGTCGAAAACGAGTGACTGATCAGTTGTGCACAAATATTCGACCAGTGAAGATCTTTGAGTTGTGTCATTCGTAATGCCTTATTCATTTCCTATGGAACACTTAGCCATAATGGCAATTTTATTGGAAGAACCGCAAAAGAGAAGAAGGCAGAGAAGATGGAGTGTCCACCCTCTGTGGAAGAATAGAAGCCAGCAAGGGGAATTTCAAATGTACAATACCCTACTTGACCACGAGGACAAATTTTACAATTACTTCAAGATGTCTAGAAATACGTTTGATGCCCTACTGGATAAAATCCAAGTAATAATCGCAAAAAACGATACAAACTGGAAGCAGTCGATATCTCCGAGAGAACGCTTAGCAATTTGTTTGAGGTAGGTAGAGAAGTTTATTTGTTAGATGTGCAGGAAATAACAGAAAATAGTAATAATAAACGTACACAGAACGCAGAATACAAATATGCAGGGTGTCCGCGGGAACAGTAAACAGCTGGATATTTCCTAACGTATTAGAAATACAAAGAAATGTTTATATGTAATTGCATGGTTGAAGGGAGCTAATTTACTAGCCCCGACAAATTTTTTCTTACATTATTATTTTAAAAGATACGATGGTCAAGCTTGGTTTTTGAAACAGAACTATATATTTTTTTAAAAATCAATAGATAGTGCGTTTCAAGACAGATTCAATAACCTGTAATGTACCCGTGTACCTCCACGAAACGTATTAATGTTGGATAATACTTATTAATTGCTATATTGGTGGCATCTTTCTTATTGTCTAGCCTTTGGGCCTGCCACTTCTGGCACAGACTATTGGTGGGTATCTGTTTCAAGAAGCAATGTCTAGCGCGTGCCACCCGTGGCGTAAACAAGACCACCCTCGGTGCTTCCTATTCGGGCGGGTTTTCTTCGCGCCAAAATTTGCCCCACATTTTCGCCGTCGCTTGAGGGACGCGTCCCTCTGAGAAAGTGGGGTAAATAGCCTGCAGAGGTGTGACTCACGATGGGGAATTCCAGCCATTCCATTTAAAGAATGAACGAAAAAAGGTGAGTAATAAAGTTGGAGACCGACTGCCACATTTGAAAGAGATCGTAAAGTAATTTAGGCTCGAGCACTCGCAGCACGGCACGAAATCTTAACGAACCGCGATGGTCTATCATAAAGTGTCTCTTGCTTACGTCCGATTTTCCCATTTCAAGTAATCGACAAGCTACTTCAAAAAAGCGGGATGAAGATTTTACAGAAATTAGAGAATACCTTGCAGCTGAGCAAGACGAAATAAATAAATTTCGTTGACTTGCAAATCAGCTTCAGCGAATCGGAAAATAACGAATAATTTGTAAAATTTTATTTTCCCTAAATACCTATATTCCAATGTTTTGACATTTATACCTGAATTTAGATTTTTGTCCAAAATTCTATCATTATTTCTCACACGCTCACAAAGTTCTTAGTCGACTCCCTGAATATAACCGTCCCCGATGTGTAATGCTCACTATACTTAATTTAATTAGAATAGGTTACTAGATTCGCTACTTATTGTAATAGTTATCATGTTCGTTTTTTTATACTAAAGGGTATTTCCGTCGGAAATAATAATAATAATAATCATTCTTCCGCACTGTGTCTCCGGCCCGTTATCTCAACGAGCGGACACCAAACCCGGGCCCAGCCGGCAACGAGGACCCGCCGAGTTCCGACCGAGCTCGGAGACTCCTCGTCGCCCATAAGCTTAACATAGAAGCTCGGACGAGGCACGGACGGGCCGGCTCGGATCCTGTATAAACCGACCTTAATTCGAATAAGTATACATTTATTTCATGAAAATCGAATATAGAGAAGTGAAATTGGGATGAACGCGCGATAGAAATTAAAATCAGTTCAATTTTATAAAATATATTTATAGAAGTAATAAAGATAGTACTTCTGGTGGCAAGTTTTTCTTCGCAACCGGTGGTACTGGCCTCAGCGACATCGAAAACGCCAGGATACGAAGTTTAGACCAAATCTGATGTTTTTTTTATATGCGGTTCCAAGTTGCATAAAGTAGCAATTGGAAATAATTTTTTCAGACGCTCTACATTAAGTGTGAACAAGTTCCAACAAGTCCCCAGGTGGAACAAATCGGAACTTTTTTTTAGAGGCCGTCGAAGTACAAACTGTTGGCTGCTGATAGCAAGTTAAGACAAAATCTGATGTTTTTTTTATATGCGGTCTGCCATATTGGGTCCGCCATTTGGTTTTTCGCAATTTTGACCTCAAATTCCTAATCAGCGACTTCGAAAACTCCAGCATACCAAGTTTAGATTAACTCTAATGTTTTTCCGATATGCGCGTCCGCCATATTGAGTCCGCTATTTTGTTTTTTGTATTCGTGACTTCAGATTCGTAATTAGCGATCTCGAAAACCTTAGTATAATCATTTTTGTACAAATCAAAGGTTACCTTCATGTTTTGGGGAAATTTTCTCGATTTTCGACCACTGTGCGCCCTCGAGCTCGACCGTGGTATGCTCACTCCCCACTCTTCGATATAAGGTCTCGTGGTGAAGAATTCTATAACTGCAGAGGCCGTATGCCCATTTTGTTTTCTCCAAGGCAAATGGTATTGTCTCGTGCTTCCCATTGTTGCTCCAACACGATCACCGGAAAGGCCCAGTATATGCTTTTATGACACCTTCGACAACTAAATGATTGTTTGGGTGCGACTGACATACACAGCTCCATCACTATGTGCGTTAGCGATCTCAAGCGATGGGTTAAAATTGACTCAGGCACAGAATACGGAGGGTTAATTGAGATTTGAAAAATATTTAAATTTTTGTATGCAATAATAATAATTTTGTTCAAAGTTATAATGATAGCAGTAAGAAGGGTTTAAAGAAGTTTGTTGCTGGCGAAAATGCTTCTGGCTCTCGTAGTCATTAGAAACAAAAAGCGCAAAATTTTTCTTAATGTACATGAGTGTGGTTATCATGTGAACTAGAATGAAGTAATGATTTGCAAAAATCCAATTTTGCAACACGAGAAACTAGCAAATGCTTTTCCAAAAAATTAATGTTTTCATTTGAAATACAACCATTTTTGTGCTTTTTAACATTATTCATTCTACATGAACTAAAGTTCATACGATAATCATACTGATTGTTGAACCCGAAGCTATGTTTGGTACTTCTTAAGTTAATTTTGATTACTTAAGCCGCGTTGAAAATATACTAAGGTGATGGCAATAAAATGGAATATTGTAAGTAATAATGAGCTTTATTCCGAACTGTATTGTTCGAGTCACAAGGACCATCTGAATCTACCGGCGTGTCGAGCCGATCGCGCCATGCTCTCCCCTCCTGGGGTATCAGGTGCCTTTACACGGACGTTCTTTTGGGACACTTTTGCGCGCCACACGCCAGCGCGGCACGCATTTAGCGTGGCGTGTCGGAACGTCGCAGGCCAGAAGATCGTACCCGTCACTACTTAGAGACAGCGAGTTCGGGCTCCCATTTCTACGTCGACTCCGCATGCTTTTTCCAGGAACCAGCGCAGTCTTGTATTGTGTACTACCTGTTCCATGTATATTATCGATCTGCGAAACAATCGGCAAGACACGATCGCGATACACGTAGGTTCGCGAAAAGTATACGAATTCCTCGATATACCTGGCTTATAGAGGATATCATAAATGCTTTTACTGTAGGGCACACTGAAACATCTGTTTTTACGAAGCTACATTTGGTTTACCTGAAGGTGCTATAAATTATGGAAATGGTTTATTACTCAGTTATAACGACTGTATTGCGATCTGCATTCTTCTTGCAGACGAAAAGTTTCCACCTCATCGGAAGTTCTTGCTAGCATCTTGTGCGCAGTTAGAAGTGTGTCGCGCCGGAATTCCACGTTCTTGCGTGCGAGTAGAACCATTGTCAGGCGTGGCGCGTCCAAAAAAGTGTGGCGCGCTTGAATTTTCGTCCCACGCAAACCTCGACTCAAGAGGCAACCCTACCGATAAGCCGTGCCTCGATGGGTTTCAAGGACTTCGACCCTCGAGCCCAGGGGGGCCGTACAATGTTGCCCCCTAAAAAGTGACGAATCAAAAATTCTACATTTTTCATCGGATCTTGGCGAAAGTGGTGTGAATCGTTTCCTTATGTTTTCCCGATGAAAATGGTCCAAAAACGACACAAATCGGATCGTAATTAAGGAATCTTCATAATAAATTGATTTCCAAAATTTCGTTAAAAATAGTTCGATTTACATGAAATTTGGTATAATTTTCATTTGAAAAACATAAGAAATGCATCGGTATCACTTCCATATCGATACGCGTGTACACGTGCATCGAAATTCACGGATCGTAGTATCCGTGTACCCGTGTACTGAAATTCACGCGTATACATGTATCGAAATATACGGTTTCACGTGTATTAAGATATCCATATTTAATTTTTTAACTAACTATCCGAATGTTTAGATTTTACGCAAATACTTTGCGATAGGTAGGTACAGACATAATTTACTAGGTTGCAGATGAAAATAAATAACATCATGATTTTGGTTAATAAAGTTTAATCTATTAATCGTATATTAATCTATTTGAGACAACTACAACAACTGATTTTATGCTAACAGTGCGCATATGAGTTTTGTAAAGCGCTCTATTTGAAGCACTATAACTCCGGATATAACCACTATTTTTGCATACAATTTTTTTTCATATTCCCTAAAGATTGACAAATGAAGCCACAAAGCTGGAAGTAAATATATTTAATTCTTTGGTTTGAAAAAATTCTCTTTCACTTCCTATCGCCTGTAGCGGCTCGAAGAGTCTTGGCTGCCAGGCGCGCCGCGCGCCTCAGAATTTTCCGCACTGTCGGAAATTCCACGCGCCACGCCAAACCCTTGGTTTCAAGTGCCGCTTTCCTTTTCTAACTACCTTTTCTGTCTCTTATGTAAACTTTTCTGAAGTCGAGGTTAGCGCGCCACACTTTTTTGGACGCGCCACGCCTGACAACGGTTCTACTCGCACGCAAGAACGTGGAATTCCGGCGCGCCACACTTCTAACTGCGCACAAGATGCTAGCAAGAACTTCCGATGAGGTGGAAACTTTTCGTCTGCAAGAAGAATGCAGATCGCAATACAGTCGTTATAACTGAGTAATAAACCATTTCCATAATTTATAGCACCTTCAGGTAAACCAAATGTAGCTTCGTAAAAACAGATGTTTCAGTGTGCCCTACAGTAAAAGCATTTATGATATCCTCTATAAGCCAGGTATATCGAGGAATTCGTATACTTTTCGCGAACCTACGTGTATCGCGATCGTGTCTTGCCGATTGTTTCGCAGATCGATAATATACATGGAACAGGTAGTACACAATACAAGACTGCGCTGGTTCCTGGAAAAAGCACGTGGAGTCGACGTAGAAATGGGAGCCCGAACTTGCTGTCTCTAAGTAGTGACGGGTACGATCTTCTGGCCTGCGACGTTCCGGCACGCCACGCCAAATGCGTGCCGCGCTGGCGTGTGGCGCGCAAAAGTGTCCCAAAAGAACGTCCGTGTAAAGGCACCAATTGGGTTTTTACGTCGCCAGCGCGCATTGTTGCCACAAAACGGCGAATTCTTTCCGAGCGCTTCCAAGAACTTACAGCGTTGCTAATACGCAACACTCATATAGATTAAGAAAAATTGCACGTTTTATGTTTCAGATTACGACAGCCAAAATCATGCTCGTCAGCAAAACCTTTTTTTTCAACCCCCCCCCCCCTTACTACTACCATTATAACTTTGAATCAAATTAATATAATTGCATACATAAAAATTTCAGTTAATAAAAGTACAGAGATTGGAGTTATAATACTCAATACATTTCTTTTAAAAATTACCCAAAATGTGCCTTATTTTCGGTGCGTCAAACTGGAAACCCCTGCGGCAACCTGTGACACTCCATTCCCACTACTCCAGCCGCTCCCCACTCCGTTCGCGGACTCGCTTGGCTTGAACGAGCTCGGAGCTCAAGCTCGAGTCAAGCTCAAGTAGATCCTGATGTCAGGATCTAAACGCAAAACCGTAGTTTAATGTGGACATAGTAGACTATTTTATATAATAGTATAAATTTAAATTTATTTTGATGGGTATTTTAATATTTTTAATATTTTACCTAGCAGGTTGTTAGTCAATTGAATGCCAGGGAGGCTCAAAATAATTATTTAAACTTTTAAAGACAGTTCTTGTAAATATAAAAGAGGAAAGAATTAATGATAACTATTCATTCAGTTATCTTAGACACGGTTATACCAAATATATACTCCGCAGTGAAAAGCCGGTAAATGCGAGCAGTACTCGAAAGCCCTGAATGATCGAACCCTCGGCCACTTATTCCCGCCGCAGTGCTATTTCGCAAGCGCGAAGCGCGAGCCCGGTCGCGTCTTGGCGGTCGCGTCATGAACTACTATTATTTAAAAATCATTATTTAAAAAAAATAAAAACGTTAGAACCTTCTTCTCGCCAAGACGAACAAAGTGATGTAACACACTTGTTGTTACAGTTCATATTTACTGAAAAACCGCATTTCAAAGTATGCAACTTTAATTTTATATAATAGTATAGATATAGATAGATGAAATGGCAGGCTATGTTAATAGAATCTGCTTGATTTCTGCTGCCCATCTGCCGTCAGATCGCCATGCGCAGGGTCTGCTCGATTCCTGCCATTAAATTGTATCAGCAAACCTTGCCGCCAATCTGTTCGCAGTTTAAGGTAGCACAATCTGTCGCCTTTCTGCTGTCAGTCTGCTTTCATCATCGAATATAACAAATCCTGTATCAAATCTGTAGTCTTTCTGTCACAGACATTTGTACTCAGGCGTTGAGCAAAATCTGCAAAAATGGACGTGGCTGACTGGGAACGAAGAAACAGAAATTTTCTTTGAAAATGTCAACTTTAACGTTGATTTTCAAAGTCAAAACCTGTTTGTCATACATTCTCAATATTATTCCCTTATTCTGCAACATCTTAGCTTTAACTTCGAAAAAGATTCACTTCTTTATCTTATTCCTATCAAAAGTTCTACGATTTTGACACAAGAAGGAGCAGTTTGTCCCACTGTCTCGCCGTCGGGCGGGATCTACTTTACTCTCGCCTTTTGGTTACGCTCTCAGCCTTATTTATTCGGATCTTACACAAATAAACATTTTTAAACAACTGGAATGTGAAGAATTGTGGAACAGATCAAATGAGTCCCCTTATATATTTTTGCGAATCCACGAAAATCCAAAACACATATATTATTTAATAGCCTATAGTTTACAGGTTGTAAATACTTATTATCCCTACTATTCTTTCCATAAGTCAAACTATACTGCATTCCATATAAAAGCGGACCAATTTCCCAACCGATTTGCGACCGATCTGCGCAGCGCCCACGGATCTGACATACGCGATTGGCCGTAGCACTTTCGCGATTGATCGTAGCACTTTCCCTGCCGGTTTACTACCAATCAATAGTGTATCCCTGCGTAAATCGAGTCTGCTCTAAAATGGAATGCAGTGTATAATGGACCTTCACTACTATAAACAAAGCGAAAAGTATTCATGATTAAAAGTTAAAGCATTTTATTAACACCTCCCCCCTCTATATGAAGGTTAATATTACTCGAATACAAATTTTAACCAGAAAATCAAATTCTGCTGCCTAAAAAAACCCCTATCAACCGTTTTTACAATGAATAGTTGTGTGTTGGTACCGCAAACATTTTGTTGGGGCCTTTCTGAGATCCGTACGTTGAGCATATCTGTGCTCTAGAACAGGCACGTCCAAACTCTACGTGTAAAGTAAAGTCTTCCACGGAAGAGGAGCCTTCAGTTTTTGCGAGCAACCGCGATAAGAACGCCATGAGCAACATTTGTAAAAGAGTGGGGTATATGTAATCTGAGTGATTAGAGATAAAAAGGATGGCCGGTTTCTACATCCAAAAGATTGCCCCACCATACGATATACCTAGATTGTCCCTTCAAGAGCAAAGAGCAATTCGCAGCTGCTTGTGCAAGCAAATGCTTAGATGCTCCTGCTCTTGAACCTAGACTTTGCTGAGTCCATTGTAGTTCACCGGCTGCCGATTTTGAGTCGCAAACACTCGAAGTGTTACTTGCACGATGATTTATGTATTAATGAAAAATAAATCCATTGTATTCTTCATTATATTTTTCTAAGAATGTCAGGTTGGAATGGTTAATGATCTGCTGATGAAAGTGAAACCCAAATACAACCTTATTCCGGCTATTTTTAACGAGGATTGAGAGGGCTAATTTCTATATTCTGTAAATTACTTTTGAACTATGAATCATTCAAAACAGTCCGAATAACGTAGTGTGTTAATTCATTTTCCTCGGGAAAATATTAAATGTTGGTGCCACTTGGATGAAAATGCAATAAAAAATAGAAAACTTGGAAATTTCAGTGGTGCATGACTCATTTCGAGCCATAAGCTTCGCTCTTGGTTCGCGGGTGTTGAGAGTCCAGGTGGGATGGATCTCTGCCCTACACAAATAAAAAATGTGAGGGATCTGTGAGCTCTTAACACGGTAGCAAGAGCAAACACCTAAACGTGTAATACTCTATTTGTTTCGAATCTTGTTTGCGTATATATGCTTTAATGTAGTTATATATAATTTCTTGATATTTGTGGAACACAATAATTTTCTGATATCTGAAAATGAATTATGTTGACAGTAGAGGCGGTCCATATTGCGAATCAACTCTGCCAGTATGGCTACTTCTTCCCAGTGAATGACTCCAAGACGCTCACCGTAAAGGATGATAGTTCTTTGTATAGATTTCAGGTACTGTATATTACATTTTATTGTATACAACCTTCACGTGACTGTCAAACTTGTGTTTGAAAATGGTTACGCATAATGAACGTATGCGGGACTTCCCTCGAAGTATTCAACTTTCTTTAGCGTGGTTAGCCAGGAATTTGAACATAAAGAAACCTTTCAACCCTTTGTGTTTCTATTTAAATTAATTATCAATCTACACGTTCCTTAGCACCGTTACCAGGGAAATGGCTAATAGTAAAAGCATAAACTTGCTCACGGAATTTAATGCCTTCGTTAACTGTTTTGATAAATCCAGTTCTATTTATGTACTGTAAACAAAGCCACGCGCATTTTCTACATAGAATACATCATTTGTATTCGACACTGTAGAATATTAACGACAGCATAAAACGCAGTGTTTTTCTCAATATCTCACAATTTAAAATATATACAGTTGATTTAAATGTACAGTGAGTCACAACAATATTCGGACGGCGAAGTCTAGATCGCGCATTATAACTTTACCTCTGAACGGCCACTGAGTAGGCCGTGCGTGCGAGAGACTCTGATCGTCGGCGTTCTTTTAATTCGTTTCGCAAAACATGCGATCGCACACGGACGAGTATCATGGAAAATAATAGGTTAGCGTGATACTCGTCCGTGTGCGATCGTATGTTTTTCGATTCAAATTAAAAGAACGCCGACGGTCAGACTCTCTCACACGCACGTCTGACTCACGGCCTACTTCGGCCTACTCAGTCGCCACTCGGAGGCAAAGTTATAATGCGCGATCTGTACGTCTGACTTTCACGCTGTATATATTTTCAAAAGTATAATGTGAATGAGATTGAAATTATTTTTTCCTATACGGTATTTATTGTGGTTTGCATATACTGGGTGTTCGGTTGCACGTAGGAATAAAGGACAATGTTAAGTCCCAGAGGGCATTACTTACCTACGAACGTGCAGCGATTGCTATACACCGTTAGAAACATCTCGCCAAGACGACTCGACTTATACCATCTTTAACTTCGAAAATAGATGGGATCACCTCGAAAAATAGCCTCAGGGTTCGCGATTTTACGGTTTTGAACAAAAGAAACCGGTAGTAAAACCCCGACTGACCTGAAGGACCTTGGGTACGCACCTGATGAAAAATACTAGCAGGCTGGGACGCTAAATGTGCCTCATGACCTTCATTTCAGGTCCGTGTTGTGGTTGCATTTGCCCTATGGACCCTTTTCCTAATGCCCGGTACGAAGTCGCCAATAGATTAGTGGTACGTATTACCGATTAAAAATCGTAAAACCGATTATAATATAGTAATCGGTTTTCCCTCAGTTGCCTACCTGAGGTCCCTAGGGCCGGATGGGATTTTGCTACCGGTTTCTTTAGGTCGAAACTAGGGCTGTAGCTGTGGACCGGGAACCCGAGATACCCGGGACGAAGAAAATTCCCGGCTAAGCGCTAGCCGGGAAAACTACCCGAGACTCTCGAGAATCTCGAGAACTTGCAGAGTACAGAACGTAATTCTGGAGCGATGCCTGTCAGAGAGATGCCGTCTGGCACCCTGTGGCGAGGTCAACCCCTTGCGGTACCTCACCGAATTGTATGGCTTTCGACCTTCGAAGGAGTTGGAATAACATTAAGAAGGGTGGCTTCAATTATGGAACGGTGCTCTATGAGATCTCGAGACTCTCGAGTATCTCGGGTAGTTTACTTAGCGCCAACCCGGGAATTTTTTTTCCCCGGGTATCTCACGGGTACCCGGGTACCCGTTCTCCGGGGTATCAACAGCTCTATTCAAAACCGCAAAATCTCATACTTTGAGGCCATTTTTTAGGTGACCCCATTTGATTTCGAAGTTAAAAATGGTATCAATCGATTCGTCTTGGCGAGATCTTTCCAATGGTGTGTAGCAATCGCTGCACGCTCGTAGGTCAGTAATCCCCTCTGAGACGTAACATTGTTTTTAAGGGGTGATTCTAGACACCAAATTTAGACGAAAATAAGAAATAGCGAAATTGCGATTGAAGCTTCGTTTGTCAACTGTAAGCGTTTACAGATCTACCTATCCAGAAATGTAGTCCGAAACTGATTCCGTGTCCTTGATTCGCTCTTAAGACCCTGCGTTCTGCCGACACCCAAGTACTTTTCTTTAAGCCGCGTATTCACTTGTGCATTCGCCCCGAATGTGCATTCGGCGCGCACCGATTTTTTGCTCGTGCGGCGCGCGGTCGGTGCTCGGCGTGCATTCGGCGCGCATTCGGCGCGCGGTCGGTGATCGGCGTGCATTCGGCGCGTGGTCGGTGCTCACTGCTCGGCGTGCATTCGGCGCGCGGTCGGGGATTGTGCAGTGTTCATTCACAACAGTGCCCATAAGCACCGATCCGAAGAACGAGGAGAAACGTCATGGACGAAAATATTGCAATAGCTAGTGCTAGTTTTATTGTATTGTATACATTGCTTAAAAAAAAGGATAAAAAGAAGAAACATTGGTGGTCGAGGAAAATATATACTAGCAGGTGCAACGAAACATTTCTACGGGATTTAAATGCTGAAGTGGGAAGCAACCAATTTCAAAACTTCACGAGAATGTCATCGGAAGATTTTTTTATTATATTAAATTATATTCGCGATAAGGTTGCAAGGCAAGATACTGCCTACAGAAAAGCGATTACGCCGGAAGAAAGATTGGCAATTACTTTAAGATTTCTTGCAACCGGAGATTCGTATAGTAGTTTGCAATGTCTATTTAAAATCTCAAAACAAGTTATTTCAAAAATCGTACCAGAGGTGTGTCAAGCAATAATTGAGAGTTTGATTCATTATGTGAAGGTACGAGCTTTTTAGACTCTCCACTTTCCTCTTGCAATCTTCCGCGTCCGTTCCGATTTCTTGGGCAATTGTACCCCACGCGTCGTCCTTTTTCAAAGTATGGAAATAACTCGGGTGTCTGGAATTCCATAAGAATCCGTATTTCTCGAATATCTCAAGGAGCTTGAGACAAATTTGCGGCGTCCACTCCATCATGGTGTCGTTCGGACGCGAATGCACGCTTTGATGGACAGCCAGCAAGCGGATCGGCGTGAATGGCGCGGCGAACGCTCGGTTCGCAATCGCCTCGATATCGGTCCATACATTGTATCCGCACTCGTCGTTTCGAGGCAAACCGAACGGCAAACGACGAGTGCGGATACAATGTATGGACCGATATCGAGGCGACTGCTGGTATATATATTCGTTGCACCTGCTGGTATATATTTTCCTCGTCCACCAACGTTTCTTCTTTTTATCCTTTTTTTTAAACAATGTATACAATACAATGAAACTAGAACTATTGGAATATATTCGGCCCGAACGCGCGCCGAATGCGCGCTGAATGCACGCCGAGCACCGACAGTGCGCCGAATGCGCGCCGGATGCGCGCCGAGCACCGACCGCGCGCCACACGAGCAAAAAATCGGTGCGCGCCGAATGCACATTCGGGGCGAATGCACAGGTGAATACGCGGCTTTATGTAAACGTGACTGAACCTGGTTTGATTGTTGCTTGTTGCGGCATACGAACTCCAATTACTGCGTTTTACCGTGTCTATCTCGCCTCGCCTTTCTCTCCGCTTCTCATTCAGTGGTTACGACCGAACAGTTACGGGTACGAATTAATTTATAGGTGACGTAATTAAATACTAGCCTTCCCTCGGGTATATTGTAATTTTAATCGACGCCCGTGGTTTCGGCAACTTTTCCCAGGGATTTGATGACTTTCTAAGGTGTCGTATAAATCATGCCGCGCCTCGCCCGGTAAAGTTAAAAGCGAACCGGGAACACTTTTGTCTTCCGAATTATCTTTTGCCTAAAAGCAGGCAATCCGTGTGCAGTGGTGCACACACATCAGGTCAGGAGAGGGGATCGAGCAGTGAGGACCATAGTTATTGTCGCACGGGGTCATTTACCCCAGAGATGTTGCAACGAAATTTACGATAATCGGCATGACCATACGATTCTGTGACACTTAATCCAAAATTAAAAGTTACTTACCAACTTACTGAAATCTATTTTCAATTATATCCACTGTAGTCCATGCTGCTATTGAGACACAATTCCTAGGAAGCCCACGAATCACAGAATCAACCCCCCCCCCCCAAAAAAAATAAGATTTCTTGCTCAGAACGTGTAATTTTTTTTAAAATAACACAATATTTCCTGTACTGGAACGTGCAAATAAGTTAAACAAAAAATACATCAAATTTAGCCGCATTAAAATTCGTCAAGGAAAAAACAGCTTCACACACAACCAGACAATTACTTTTAATAAATAAATTTACCATTAG
Organism: Andrena marginata; assembly: GCA_963932335.1. Lineage (NCBI taxonomy): Eukaryota > Metazoa > Arthropoda > Insecta > Hymenoptera > Andrenidae > Andrena > Andrena marginata. Next base: position 12,286,856 of record OZ010660.1, read on the forward strand.
AGTCAGTTTTTCGACATAAATTGGTGGATCGACTGATGTTTGTCTACATTGCGATGTGTCGATGCTTCTTCACATAACATCGGCGGAGCTGTTTTGACTATGAGAAACACCAAAACGAAATCCGCGTTTATGAAATGAGTGTGGCTAAACCAGCGCCTTCCAACTTGCCTCTTGAGAGGCAAAAGCCGCCCCCCACCACCGTCCGCCGTTACCATGGCGCGAAGTCGAGGCCGAGTCAAAATAACTAATCCGATCTCTTCCCGCGTGAATACAATTGTCGTCTTTTGTTTTGCGACTCGCGTCTGAGCTTCCCTGTCTATGGAATTGTCGCGGTCTCCTTTTTAGCGTCGCGAGGTTTCCTTGACAACAAGTCACGCTGCTCGAAAGAAAGGTTGGAAGGGGAAGCAGGCGCGTGAGGGGCCCCTACGCTGGACGGCGCTGGGCTAAACTGAGGACTTCATAAGCCCAGATGTGGCAGTGGATTTGGAATTGCCTTCTTTCCCTTTTATTGCAGTTTGAAAATACTTGACCTTCCTCTGCATCAATTGAAGGGAACCCTGTTGGGTTGGCCCAGGAAGACGTCAGTCTCACGAAATTCTTCGAACGCAGTACATCAACCAAACAAGCATACAAATAAACTCATTCAATTGTTTTCGTTTTAGTGACCCTCATATGCAGCCTCGCTCGGCCGATATTAATTTCTTTCAACGAACATCAGCACATCGCGGAAGTAGACAATCATTACGAGTTGTCAGTTTCAATTATCTGAGTGGATATAAATCTGATTTTTGTTTTGCGTGTCCAGTGCAGATATATTTTTGATCTTCTTTAATTTTTTGATATGACAATTTTAATATTGGTTAGTGTGATTCTTTGTTTTGTTTGATTTCTGCGCGTGTGTGCCTCGATAATACTGTAACGTTTGGTTGTCCGGGGACGACTAAACGCTAGCAGGTTCTCGAGTAGAGAGCGGCGTCCCTCGAGAATAGGATAGGTGGGGGTTCGTTGGTAGAGTAAAGGAGTAAAATCCAACTTAAAACGTAACAATGATTTATTCAAACAACACTTATTCCTAATAACGAGTATAATGATATTGCTTACGACTACGATTATATATGAGTTTTATGTTTTTTATGGTTTCTTTTATCTATGCTAATTAATTCTAATACGCTGTGGAATTGTGTGAATATATATATATATATATATGTGCTGCTGCCGTAAGTTCGGCCGCTACCGTTTCCGGAGCGGTTCCCGAACTCTTGACAGAGTTTTATGTTCTATAATTCTGCTGTGAGAGCGGCCGCTACCGTTTCCGGAGCGGTTCCCGACACTCTTGGCAGAGTTCTTGTTCTAGTGTTCCGTAGACCTTGCCTTTGCTAAGCGGCTAAGCTGCTACCTACTAGTAGGAGCAACGCTTGAAACCTCCGCAAAAACAAAGTTCTCAACCTTTAAATGAAAGATCCAAAAAGGAGCACCAGTACCTTTGTACACTGAGAACCAGTCGCTACCGTCTCCGGAGCGTGCTGAAATTCTACTGGATAGTACTTAAGCTGCCTCTAGGAACTAGCATTCGTTGGTCGCAAGAACGTATCTGTATTCGAATGAGCGTGCTGAGTGCTGCGTGCGCCTCCTTTTATACTGGAAAATTGGCGGGCTGGCGCATGCGCAGTGAGTCGATATTCGTTATTTTGCAGTTTTTTCGCTTATTATATAATATTTTGTTTTATGCTTTTGACAGTACTTATATTTAATTATTTCTAACGTTTCTATAATATTTGATTCTCTAATCTCTGCTTAGTTTAATATTAACGTATAAAAGTATGTACAATGGGTATGCGCGGTAACATAGGCTGGTTGCGTGGTAATGTAGTACTATACTATTTGATCGACGGTCGGTAACGTCGGGTTTGAGTCCCCGTGGGACGTTACACCTCCCCCCTGGGGGATCTCTCGTCCTCGAGAGATTTGTATGAGGCGGGTAATAGAATAGATGATTATTTATATATATATGGTTATTTATTAATGTTTATATTATGGGTTTGTAAGGGCTGGCTGCGCCTGTTCCGAATAGTGCGAGAAGTCTCCATACTCTTCTTCGGGGATCTTCTTTTGGGAGGGTTCTATACATCTCCCAATCCAGTTCCGGGATATTAATTTTTATTAGGCTTGGCCATCGAGGTGGAGGTACTTCTGGTACCTTAAAATTGAAGTCCGGTGCCTTTGGAATTTTGAAGTCCGGGGTTTTTGGAAATTCCGGTGTGGTTGGAAGTGTGTCCGGTGGGGAATTCGGCGGAGTATGAGGTGGTATATGAATTGACATCTTGAATTTAAGGAATTTGAGTTTAGTTTTGTTGAAAAAGTGGAAGTTTTAAGGTACTTTTACCGTTTTTTCTGGAGTTGTCGGAAGTGGGGAGATTAGTGGAGGAATCTCAATCATCTCCTTTAGTATTTCTTGTAATTTATTTCTATTTTCCCTTGCCTTAATGTGGCGGTTGCCTGATCGCTTTGGCATCTTTGACAAGAATGAAATATGGCGCAAGCGCGAGTTTGAACGGAACGTTAGGGCCTTGTATAGTGGCGCCCTCTAGCGGATTTTTATAAAAATTTGGTCTGCAGCTTTGTAGACTATGCAACAATATGCTATTTTTAAGGTTTTATTGACAGGTTATAGGTTATTGGTAGGTTAGATTTTTAGGAGGTTATGGATTTTTTTTTTTTTTTTTTTATAGGTTTTTAGGTTATAGATTATTATTATTATTTGTATATAAAAATGTGTTTATTATTAAAAGGATATATATAAAACTTATGTACTAGGTGTGAGTGTTGATTACATTTTGTTTGTGTGTGTGGTGTGTGCATGTAGAGTGTAATGTAAAAAAGATATATATAAAAATGCTTAAAAAATATGTGTGAGTATTAATTACATGTTGTGTGTGTATGTGGAGTGTATATGTAATGTGTAATGTAAAAATGTGTATGTATAAAAATATTTACAAATGTGCACCTGCGTTTTTGCATATTTCGCACTTTTGTGTAGATTGCCCAACGAAGAGTATGCGACGGCACAACTGGCATCTTCGCCATCGTATGTCATTAGTTTTTGAAACTAAATGCTTAGACAATGGCGTGTCGTCTTCTTCTGGTATTTCTACTCTTTGTGTGCATTTCACACAAATTATTCCCTTCTTATAGTAGTAAATACCTTCATCATATACTGCTTTTAGGCAGGTGTATTTTTCCATTTTTTTTTTCGTTTTAATGATACTTGCAATAATGATGAAATCCTTTGTCCGTCGTTCCTTATATAGGCTTCCTCTGCAGGTTTGCAACTTTGTATAATTAATTTCGTTTTTGTTTTTAATTTATTATTATTTAAAAGTTTTATTTAAAAATTTTATTTTTCTATTTTATGCAGTGGTGTTTTCTTGAATTTCCTCTGGTAGATAAGCCTTTTTTACTCTGTTCATATGTACGATTCTAGTTTGTTTTAAAGTTATTGCTATCTTCAGATTACTATTCCCTATGACTTCAGTAATTTGGTATGGTCCGCTATATTCGGGTCCTAGTTTTTCGCGCCTTGGATTTAATAACCAAACCCAATCTCCTGCTTCATATGTTTGAGGTTGTATCTTCCGGTCGTAGTAATGTTTTTGTCGAACTTTTGATTCTTCCAAGTTATTTCGCGCCATTTGTCGGATGTGGTGTAGTTTATGTATTAATTCGTCGACATAGTCTGGATATGTCTTGATATTATCTGTTGGAGGTATACTTGAAGGAAGACGTGCTTTTCTACCGTAGACAAGTTCGTGAGGCGTAAATTTCGTGCCTTCATGAGTGCTTGTATTATACGAGAACATTGCTTGAGGTAACCATTGGTCCCATTGTCTTTCCTTTGATACATAATGTCTTAAATATTCAATAAGAACATGATGACTTCTTACTAGTGATCCATTAGATTGTGGATGGTATGCAGATGTTCGATATTGTTTGATCTGGAATGTCCTGGCTAATTTCTTCATAAGGGAGCTCATAAAATTTGGCCCTTGGTCAGTCAGAATTGCTTTAGGACTTCCGAATTTACAGATAAAATGTTCTGTAAATGCTTTGGCTATGTCCTTTGCAGTTATATTTGTTAATGGTATTGCAAGAGAGTATTTGGTTAGGTTGTCTTGAATTGTAAGTATATAACTATTTCCATTTTTTGTGAAAGGTAATGGTCCTACTATGTCCATAGAAATTTTATCAAAAGCATCCAATGGTGTGTCTGTCAATATCATAGGCTCCTTATTTTTTACTCTTACTAATTTAGTTTTTTGACATTCTAGACATGTTTTAACAAATTGTGCTATTTCATATTTCATGTTTTTCCAATAATATATGCTTCTTATTCGATGGTACGTTTTAGTAATTCCTTTGTGTCCTCCTATAGGTGTTTCATGGATTTCTTTGATAATTTGCTGCCTATCTTGTATGGAAGGAGTTATAAGAGTACCTTTACAAAAAATAAATTGAATGTCCTCGTTTATGAATATTAGTTATATTAAATTTCGTAATTGCCTAAGCGAAATTTTATTTTCTTCTGCTGATATATACACCTTTGTGGCTTGTTTAAGTATCAGGTATGTGTAGAGTGTTTTTAATGATGTATATAGATTTTCTTCTGTTGGGTAATTTGGTATGACAAGTCCAACGATTGTACGTTTTCCACTTCTTATTGTTACTGATTCTCCGAGTTTTAGTGGAAATGGAATTTTGTTAGCTCTTATATTTCTTTCTTTATATAATTTTTCTCCCATTGGTCCTATTGGTTTGCCTTCTGTATTTATAAATGTTATTACGTAATCCTTTCCCATCCATAGATGATCTTCTACTTCAATATTTTGTTTTTTGACAGGTATATTGGATATTACTCTTGGTTTGCCTGTGGTGTGTTGTGGAGGTGGTGTGGGTGGCACAGATAATGGCAGGGGAGTCAGTGGTGGAAGAGATAATGGTGGGAGTGATAATAATGGGGATGGAGGTGGTGAAGGAGGAGTGAGTATTTTCCCTTGCTTGATTTTAATGGGAGTTATAGGAGCAGTATCTGTACTAGAATTTAATTTTTGTTTCTTCTTTTTAGGTGTATGGTGAGTACTTTTGTCTGTGCTTGACTCTGCATTGATTTTGGGAGGGTCTTTATAATTGTGTCTTGGTACTATGGTTGTTTCATCTATTTCTTCTATTAAGTCCTCTTGAGGTTTCTTAACGTAAGGTTTTTTTATTGCTTGTGTCTTGTCTTGTGTTGTTTCTTGAAATGATATTCCTTCTTGAGGAGTCTCATGTACTTGTATAGGTACCGAAATTTGGGGGGGTATATGTACTTCAACAGGTACTGTGATTTGGGGGGGTATATGTGTTTTTATTTGAGGAGATTCTATGCTTTGTTTTTTTGTTTCTGGTTGTGATGAAGAGGTATTTCTTTTTACTTTTCGTTTTAACTGTTGTCGTTTTGTTCCTATTGCATCACTCTCGTCGTACGAAGAGTCGGAATCTGACGAACTAAGTTTATGCTGTTTATGTGGAGCTGGGTTTCCTGAGGTCGAGGCGGTTGTTTCTCTTTGTCGTGTATTAGGTTGATGAAATTGTTTTTGTTTTTTGTTCTCGTGTGAGTTTGTTTCTGAATGTGCTCGCTTCGCGTTTAACGGTAATGCTATTGGATTTCTAGATAAAGCATCTGCGTTCGTATTATATTTCCCCGGTTTGTACAAAATTTTGTAATCGTATTCCGCTAGTTTGATTTTCCATCGCATTAGTCGTGATGTTGGATTTGAGAGAGTTTGTAGCCATTCTAAAGGTTTATGATCTGTTATAAGATAGAATTTTCTACCATAGATATAAGGTCTGAAATGAAATACCGCGTATAATATTGCTAAAAGTTCTCGTTCTGTCGGTGAGTAACGAGTTTCTGCGTCATTTAGAACTCGAGATGCGTAAGCTACTGGTAAGTCTTTTCCTATTTCTCCCTGACTAAGAACTGCACCTACAGCGATACCTGAGGCGTCTGTCGTTATGTTGAACGTTTTTTCAAAATCTGGATACTGTAATATGGGTTCCTTGCAGAGAGTTTCCCTTAAAGTTTCGAATGCCTTTTGTTGTTTGTCCGTCCATTCGAATTTATAATCCTTTTTGGTGAGATTGGAAAGTGGTCGTGCAATTTTTGAGAAATCTTTTATAAATCTTCTGTAATATCCGCTCAGTCCTAAGAACTGTTTTACATTTTTGACAGTTGTTGGTGTTGGAAATTCTTTAACTGCTACTATTTTTCGTGGATCGGATTTAACTCCATATTCGCCTATTATGTGTCCTAGATATGTAACTTCTTTCTTCAAAAATTCACACTTATCGGGTTGAAGGTGAAGATCTGCTTCTCTTAATCTATCCATTAATCGTTTGAATTTGGTTGCATGTTCCTTCAGAGAGCTAGCATATATGACTATGTCATCTAACTACACGAAGAGCTCTACTCCTTGAAGTCCGGTTAGAACTTGATCCATAAGCCTTTGGAAGGTTGCTGGTGCATTTTTAAGTCCAAACGGCATTCTATTGAATTCATAATGCCCGTATATTGTGGAAAAGGCTGTTTTATGGCGATCATCTGGATGCATAGGAATTTGGTGAAACCCGGATGCAAGATCAAATACAGAAAAATATTTTGCACTTCCTAACTGATCTAATATATCAGTTATATTTGGTAAAGGATAAGCGTCTCCAATTGTTTTTTCATTTAATTTTCTAAAGTCTATTACTATCCTAGGTTTTCTTATTCCTTCAGAATCTTCTTTTTTTAATACTATCCATATCGGTGAATTATAAGGAGATAAAGAAGGTTGTATTATTCCTTTCTCTAATAATTCTTTGGTTTGTTTTCTTACTTCTTCCTTAAATGACTGAGGATACCGATACTGTTTCGTAAAAACAGGAACATCGTTTTCCGTTATGATTTTATGGTAAGCTTTATTTGTTGCTTCCAACTTTTCTCCCGGAATGTGAAATCTATCTGCATGTTCCTTTATCAGTTCTTCAACACTGGCTCGTTCTTCTGAATTTAAATGGTCTAGCCTTAGTAGTCGTAATAACTGGTGGGTTCTATTGGTTGCCCTATATATATCTGATGATTTTTCTTCTACAGGTACTTCAATAAATGGTTCTAATTCGACCGATGGTACAGGAATTTTAATATCCTTTGTGGATGTATTTATTGCAAATAGACATGCCATGCCGTTATTATTTGACACGATTGCGTTTCCCATATGTAAATTAGGATGAATGTTAATTTTAGGAATATATCCTGTGCTAGTCTGTGTATTGAGAACTCGTACATATATTTGACTTCTTGTTCTGGCTGGTATTGTAACCATTTCTGGATCAATGAATGGAATAGTTTCTGGTCCAATAGTTATTGCTGATCTTGTATAATCGATAGTTGCTCCGTTAGTTTGAAAGAAATCTGTCCCTAATATTCCATCCTGTCTGATAGGAAGGTCCTCTACGACGTGGATGATAACTTCTGTATTTAAAGTTCTTATTTTGATGTACCCTATAGTGCTAAGTAGACCGTCCGTGATGCCATTCAAATCAAATAGGGTGTCCATGAAGATTGGAATGTCGGGAGAAACAGCACATCTTTTGATTACATTTAGGTCTGATCCTGTGTCAATCATTAGTGTTGCTTGTCCCCCGTTAAACCCTATATCAGAAAGAAGGATGCTAGGTGGTTTCCTTATTTGTTCTGTTTTGAGTCTAAGTATGGCTTGTCTACGTACCATACGGGGTTGTGCCTCTTCTTTTTCTTTTCTATCGAAGTACATCTTTTTTCTGCATTGGTCTATTGTGTGGCCTCGGAATTTGCAGTATTCGCAGGATATACTATCGTAAGCTCGGTTTCTACATTCTTGCACCGTATGTCCCGGTCTCCGACAATAATCACAATATGTGTTGGATTGAGGAGTTCTATTCGTGTAACTTTGACTTCTACAATCTTGCGTCGTGTGACCCGTTCTTCGGCAGTTGCCACAATATTCGTTGGACTGAGGGGCTCTGTTGGCTTGGCTCCTGCAATCTTGCGTCATGTGACCTGCTCGTCGGCAGTTGCTACAATATTCGTTGGGTCTTGCATTATAACTTCGACGTCTACAATCTTGTGTCATGTGACCTGGCTTTCGGCAAAAGTCACAGAATGTATCGCTCTGATTCTTGTTTAGGTTCCTACATTCTTGTATAGTATGTCCTGTTCTTTTACAATGTTGACAAGTTTTTTGTTGCCAGTCAGTGCGTGAAACTTGCTGACTACTGCAGGTGGTGACGTCATGGCCGTATCCAAGGCAGTTTATACATTGATTAGCTTGGGATACTCCTGTTGCTATTTTTGTTCTTATTTGATACTCGTTGTATTCTGCTTCTGCTTTAATGGCGACGTTGATAGCGCGATCAAGACTGGTGTAGGTGCATTCATGTATTCTATTGTATATTTCGATCTTTAAACCCGTTAGAAAGGCTTTAACAGCATTTTGTTCCGCGTTTATATTAAATTGAGCTTCATGCCCAGGTACTTCTATAGTGTTACAATGTCTGATTTGTAGAAGTAAATTAGATACGCGGCTGCTATAGTCTACTGTTGTTTCGTTTGGTAGTTGCGCGATTTTTGATAATTCTCCGTATAATTGGATTGATGTGTGTAATGGAGCGAAACGTGAGCTTAGTACAGAAATGAGGTCGCTGATTGTATTATATTCTCCGCTTAAAACTACTCTCGAAGCTTGTCCGTAAAGCTTATTTTTTATGAGTTGAACTAATCCATATTCTGCATTAGGATTTACCATGCGTCGTGCATGTCTACAACTTTTAACAAATTGATGTAGTGGTATATTTCTACCATCGAAAGAAGGTACTGTATCGGCTGTATCGCGTAAACTAATGTGTGGTAGATGAGGATATACATTCGTGGCTGTATTCATATTAATTTGAGGATTTGAATTTCCTGGAATGTTGTCATTTTCAATAGTTTCTGACGTTTCTGGAGTGTCTATATTTCCTGGAGTTCTTTGAGTCTCCGTATTAATTGCTAAATTAGCCATTGCTTCTCCAAGTGTGTTAGGCATTGTGAAGTTTTAAGTCTCTATAGAATTTAAGAAAAAATTTTCTAAGAAAATACTCACTTTTGGAGTTATTTTACTAAGCGAAAATATCCTTCTCAACGAGATATCCCACCGCTGTCACCAAAAATATATCCAACCTGTAACGTTCGGTTGTCCGGGGACGACTAAACGCTAGCAGGTTCTCGAGTAGCGAGCGGCGTCCGTCGAGAATAGGATAGGTGGGGGTTCGTTGGTAGAGTAAAGGAGTAAAATCCAACTTAAAACGTAACAATGATTTATTCAAACAACACTTATTCCTAATAACGAGTATAATGATATGGCTTACGACTACGATTATATATGAGTTTTATGTTTTTTATGGTTTCTTTTATCTATGCTAATTAATTCTAATACGCTGTGGAATTGTGTGAATATATATATATATGTGCTGCTGCCGTAAGTTCGGCCGCTACCGTTTCCGGAGCGGTTCCCGAACTCTTGACAGAGTTTTATGTTCTATAATTCTGCTGTGAGAGCGACCGCTACCGTTTCCGGAGCGGTTCCCGACACTCTTGGCAGAGTTCTTGTTCTAGTGTTCCGTAGACCTTGCCTTTGCTAAGCGGCTAAGCTGCTACCTACTAGTAGGAGCAACGCTTGAAACCTCCGCAAAAACAAAGTTCTCAACCTTTAAATGAAAGATCCAAAAAGGAGCACCAGTACCTTTGTACACTGAGAACCAGTCGCTACCGGCTCCGGAGCGTGCTGAAATTCTACTGGATAGTACTTAAGCTGCCTCTAGGAACTAGCATTCGTTGGTCGCAAGAACGTATCTGTATTCGAATGAGCGCGCTGAGTGCTGCGTGCGCCTCCTTTTATACTGGAAAATTGGCGGGCTGGCGCATGCGCAGTGAGTCGATATTCGTTATTTTGCAGTTTTTTCGCTTATTATATAATATTTTGTTTTATGCTTTTGACAGTACTTATATTTAATTATTTCTAACGTTTCTATAATATTTGATTCTCTAATCTCTGCTTAGTTTAATATTAACGTATAAAAGTATGTACAATGGGTATGCGCGGTAACATAGGCTGGTTGCGTGGTAATGTAGTACTATACTATTTTATCGACGGTCGGTAACGTCGGGTTTGAGTCCCCGTGGGACGTTACAATACAATAAACTACAGTAGGTATAATGTAAACAATGGATTTTACCGAGTAGGTAGGCCCGCTGTAATTCAACGATACATTTTAAGTTTGAATTAAGTTTTACAAAATCGTGTGGCCATGCTGATTGTCGTAAATTTCGTCGCAGCTTCTCTGACAAGGGACGTTCGGCAACCCGAAAACTTAGAAAATTATGAAACTCGGTGTGCAAGTAGAGTAGTTTATCCGTAACACAACCCTATTTTTTGTTGGTGCCATAATGCAATTTTTAAGGGTGCAATCACCCCTTAAAAAAAATGCAGAATTTTCTTTTCCGTGGAATACCTCGAGAATGGTGAGAGATATCGAAAAGAAGTTTAAACAAAAGTTGCATCCTTCTTTTATATCTACAAAACCGCGGGAAAATAATTTTCGAAAAATCCATATTTTTCAAGTTACCCCCACCACCAATTCTTAAAATTAAGTTTGTGTATTTTTTAAATATGAGCTGAAATACCTCTGGATAATCTCTTTTCATACATATAAGTAATTTATGTGTTATATTTTTTTTGCAAACTAATAAAGTCTCTATTACCGAATTTGAAGTCCATTTTTGGCAGTTTCCATTAATAACATGGTTTTTTAAAGCCATTTTTATATTATTTTTTACGTAAAGTTCAGACAGCTTTCAATTATTTAAGCAAGGCAGTACGTACCTAAAATTGCATCAAAGGTAAAACTCATTAAAACTAATCAGTGACGTGCATTAGGCTATTTTTGCAACTACACGAACAATAAATAATGCGTGAAGATTTACAATGACTTTGCAAAATATATATGTTATTGAAATGACGCAGAATCGCATTGGTGCCGATAACCTTGTTGAACCTTCCGATTTGCATAATGCGTATGTATATGAATTTTAAATGATTGTAAATCAATTTTAATTTTACATCCCACTTATAACATATATATATATATATAATATTACAGTTAATATTACATTTAATTATAACATTATAGCAGTTTCCATTATTGAAGTGGCCGCATAAAGTAATATTTAAACATTCGCAGTCTCTTTTTGTACATGTTGTATTGTTTGATTATACATTGGAAGAATTATACTAATAGAAGCCGATAGATACATAGAAAATTATGCTTCGTAATTGGTACAATAATGATATTCTTCATAGAAATGATTGAAACATAAATACTTGCCACACCATGCACATCGCATAAAAGCCGGCTCCCCACAAATTACTACATTTGGGTATAAGCTTTTCATTCCTGAAGTAATAGAAATCTACAGGATTTTGAAATTCGCTGGGATGCGTTTCTAGATATCCGCTTTTAGGGGTTCCTAAAATTGCATTCAAGGTAAAACTCATTACAGTAATTCGTCGTTAGTGTCTCGTTTTTACCATGCGTTATAATCACGCTCGCTATCCCCACCATTTCTTGGAATCCTGCAGTCGAGAGTGAGAGACTCCGAGACGTGCGAGAGAGAACAGAAGAGTCGACACGAAGTTGTCGTCGGCACGAAATAGTGTCCGCATCGCGTTATTGTCACGCCGCCAGCCCCGATCGTCGTGATTCTAACGAGGCATTACTGTACAGCTATACCACGCGATAAATAAATAATGCGTGAAGATGTACAATGACTTTGCATCATTTTAATTGTAACTAATAATATTCTTGTGCCTCATTCACTTTTCGGTAAACATGTTTACGTACTCGCGTCTTTTGATTGATATAAATATTCCCGACGATGCAGCGAATGGCAGTTACATTTTTGCAAGTTGTCAGTTACCATTCAATTGGAAAAAGTGAGTGATCATTGTTTGAAAGGCTTTTCTTTAAAATGCAGTCGATTAATGTAGCTGACGTAATAAACATGTTAGCCACTGCATTTCAAATTGCAAGTATAATACAGACACCTATAAACTCGGTAGAAACGGAACTGCACAATGAAATTCGGGACATTATAAAAAAGTTTCAAAACATACATTCCCTACCATTAATTGAACATGATTATGTGCTCGATTTTGCCGATCCATCCGAACCACATGGTGCACAAATTGTACAGTACATTATGCTTGCAGAAGAAGAAGACACTTTTGACCCTGCAGAATGTACTGTTGATGATGAAGGTGGAAAAGTTGACTTAAGTTATAAGAGAAAAGCAGTGACGTTTGGAAGAGTGGAAAAAAGGCACATCGATCGCTTACCAGTGTATAGAAAAATTATCGCATGGTTAAATCTTTGCCGCAACTATACAGGTGGGAGGCGAGTGTAGAGAGAGGTGAAACAAATGCAGATAAATTTGCATTTATTGTGGAATATGTACTGCAAAACTTTGAAGAAGCTTGTGACAGAAGATCTATTGTTCATAACATGAATTTAAGATTGTGGGCCTTGGAGGCAAAAAACCTGGTGGACCTACCCCAATTCGTGGCAGGTAAAAGGTGAATTTGGAACTTTAAGACTGCGCATAGGATTGTGTCCCGCAAGATAACAACATTCAGGACGCAATTTGTAAAGGTGCAGTTAAACATGCGCAACAGCGCGCATTTGCGCGGCGAACACTTAAAATTTCCTACGGTACGAGGTCCTACGTTGCGCGCCGAACTATAAAAATCGACCCTTGTAATGGTGTTCTGCAACGCGCATTGCACATGTTTAACCGTGCCTTAACGAGTAATTACCGGTGGGACGACGATCTTACCCACCGCGCCCCCCCCCCCCCCCCCCTCCACAATGCTGCTGAGCGAAGCAACGCGTACCGCGCCCGGCCAACGGTCTTGCCCCCCACCACTCGTCCGCGGGTACCGAGAATCGGCGCGAGATGGGTACACGGCGAGTGTCTCTCTCGCTGCCGAAATCCGCGGACGGGGACATATAGGCCGGGGGCATAGGCCTATTTGGCAGAGAGACCGCCTAGAGCGAGCGTACCGAGCTCTACACCTATCCCAGAGACCTCCTGTGCGATTCAACGTTCTCGTGCCGACACTCGTTCTTACGAAAGACAAGCGCCCGTGTAAGCACAAGTTCTCGTGCGTCGACAGACTGTGTCATTTCGTCTTTTTGAATACTCCCCCACCTCCACGGTTCCCAGAAGGACAGCGTGAGCCATCCTCTGGACGCAGGCCGTTACCCTCTATCGATCTCCCGAACAGATTTATCTCCGTTCTCGAGAGCATCCTTACAGTCTCCGACTCACCCACGGGTTGTGATTAAGGCCTAGGTTAAGCCGCTTCCACACTGTGTGCCAGCATAGACCTGACCGCGATACCTTGTACATAGAATTAAGACTGAATAAATTGTCGTACTCCACTCTACCTCGGCGTTCACTCATTCGATCGGCAGCCCTGGACCACCGTCCTGAGCTGGCAATACGGTACCTCCACCGTCCCACCGGTAACCCCGCGTTCTACGGTTACAAATTTACGTTTGAAGATATTGACAATATCAAAAATATCACAGAATCGTTTGTTTCTCGCGTAAAGTCTAACATCCCAGCTATCGGAGTTGAAGAAATTTATAATGCAGACGAGAGTGGCTTCAACCTTGAAATACATTCTGGGCGAACATTGGCGACATTAGGAGTGAAAACGGTTGAAGCGACGATTCAATCGGTATCTTCTATAACACATAGCTACACTATAATGCCTATTATATCAGCAAGCGGACGTCTTCTTTCGCCACAATACATAGTTTTGAAGGAATCTACAGCAACACTTGGTCCGATAGTGCAAAAATTTTGAATAAAATATTTATTCGTATTATAATATTTATTTGTATAAAAATATATCTGCTTAATATTGTTTAATACATTTTGTTCATTGTATAAATAACCATTGTTATAATTGGCGCAATTTTTGTATATCATTAATTTTGTAAAGCTATTAATTTACGACAATGTTTTTAAATGGGATTCTTTTATTCTAATGGGATACTTAAAATGTCCGCGATATGAGTAATAGAATGTACGAATACAGCATTTTAGCTGTGTACAGTATTGTCTCCCTATAGACTCGGTGGTCGGGACCGGCGTTGAGGCTATATCGGGTACAGAGCCCTAATTCCGAGTGTTCGTTTCTCGCTTCTTTCTGGCCGAAGGGGGAGCAAGATGGAACGCTTTGCGTGCGCGGCGGGCGTGCGCGACGGGCACGGATGCAAAGGACGGAGTGTCAGACGTCCGAAAGACAAAGTGAGACAAAATATCAACGCGTCGTCTGTCTCGTACCGTCCTCGCTCGCTTTCAATGGCTCTCGCTCGCTTTCGTTCCATCTCGCTCTCGCCTTCGCCGGACAAGAGTGAGACAGAAGTGGTGGGGATAGCGAAAAGCCCACATCGTGTGCACCAAACCGAGCCTATAGGGAGATAATACTGTATATGTAGTTGTGTCATCTTAAGCGCAGTTGGAAAGCACCTTTATGTACTTGCAGATCATTTTGATTTCACATATTTTTTTATATTGTATATTTTCTTCTTTTTTTGTGATTGTATATTTTCTTCTATTTTTGTTGTGATTTATCATTATTGTCTTCTATTTTTTGTGATTTATTATTATTATTATCATGTATTTTGTTGTGATTTGTATATTTCCTTTCTTTTTGTGATTGTATATTTTCTTCTATTTTTGTTGTGATTTATTATTATTGTCTTCTTTTTTGTGATTTATTATTATTATTATTATCTATTTTTTGTGATTTGTATATTTTCTTATTTTTTTATTGTATACTTCTATTTTTTTGTGATTTATTATTATTATCTTTTATTTTTTGTGATTTATTATGATCATCTTTTTTTGTGATTTACACTTACGCAATGAAATAATTAAATTGCAGTCCCTAACCCACAACCAGTTTTCTTCGCCTAGATTTAAAAACCTTTTTCAATATGCTTGGTTTAAAAGCGGATATCTAGAAACGCATCCCAGCGAATTTCAAAATCCTGTAGATTTCTGTCACTTGAGGAATGAAAAGCTTATACCCAAATGTAGTAATTTGTGGGGAGCCGGCTTTTATGCGATGTGCATGGTGTGGCAAGTATTTATGTTTCAATCATTTCTATGAAGAATATCATTATTGTACCAATTACGAAGCATAATTTTCCATGTATCTATCGGCTTCTATTAGTATAATTCTTCCAATGTATAATCAAACAATACAACATGTACAAAAAGAGACTGCGAATGTTTAAATATTACTTTATGCGGCCACTTCAAAAATGGAAACTGCTATAATGTTATAATTAAATGTAATATTAACTGTAATATTATATATATATATATATATATATGTTATAAGTGGGATGTAAAATTAAAATTGATTTACAATCATTTAAAATTCATATACATACGCATTATGCAAATCGGAAGGTTCAACAAGGTTATCGGCACCAATGCGATTCTGCGTCATTTAAATAACATATATATTTTGCAAAGTCATTGTAAATCTTCACGCATTATTTATTGCTCGTGTAGTTTCAGAAATAGCCTAATGCACGTCACTGATTAGTTTTAATGAGTTTTACCTTTGATGCAATTTTAGGTACGTACTGCCGTGCTTAAATAATTGAAAGCTGTCTGAAATTTACATAAATAATAATCTAAATATGGCCTTAAGAAACCATGTTATTAATGGAAACTGTCAAAATGGACTTCAAATTCGGTAATAGAGGGTTTATTAGTTTGCAAACAAAATATAACACATAAATTACGTATATGTATGAAAAGAGATTATCCAGAGGTATTTCAGCTTATATTTAAAAAATACAACAAATTAATTTTAAAGATTGGTGGTGTGGGTAAATTGAAAAATATTTTTTTCAAAAATTATTTTTACGCGGTTTTGTAGATATAAAAAAAGGATATAATTTTTGTTTAAACTTCTTTTCGATGTCTCTCACCCTTCCCGAGATATTCCACGGAAAAGAAAATTCTGCATTTTTTTCAAGGGGTGATTGCCCCCCTAAAAATTGCATTATGGCACCAACAAAAAATAGCGTTGTGTTACGGATGACCTACTCTACTTGCACACCGAGTTTCATAATTTTCTGAACTTTCGGGTTGCCGAACCTCCCTTGTGAGTTAAATGACCCTATGCGACTAATGGATTGAAGTTTCTATGTCATATCGTTGAGAAGGGGCGTTGGTGTTCATATACGGAGGAAGAACGATACGATGTGTAAGCAGAGGGACCGGGGCTGGACACTGTCGTTGTCACTTTTATGACCCTATGCACCGCTCCGCCCCGCCTTTTCTGGGCTTGCCAGCACCGCGGACTGGGAATATACCAGTCTGTATCTTTCCGGACGCAGTAACTGCAACACACGATCCTAAGACCAACAGTTCTCTATTAATCCATATGTTTAATATTATATCTGTTGACTCTACTGTAACATTAAATTGATACTTTTATATTCAGCTTTATTCGGGTTACTGTTCTCTGTACCAAGATTCCCAACAGTTGATGAGCCCAGGTTCCCAGAGAATCCAGTAATGAGAGCATAAAGTTACGTGAGTGTTAAGCGTTACAGTAAAAGACTAAAGACTAAAAATAATCGAAATAAAAGAATAGTGAAAATATTGGACAATGCGGTTTCCAGTGAACAGATTAAACGGTGAAAATTACGAAATATGGAAATATAGGTAATGTAGAGTAACTACTACTTAAAGATGGAGTGCAGAACATTATAACAGGTCCCAAACCAGAGGCACCAGATGAGACGTGGAAGAGAAACGACGATCAAGCTCAGGCCACAATTGGACTTCTAGTCAATGACAACCAGTTGGTGAACATTCAGAATGCAGTTCATGCGCAGGGAGGTTGTGACTCACTATTGTTACGTCCTGAAGGGACTTTTCAATAATCTACAAGGGTTCTTGCTCTTTCAAGGTGCTAAAGCACGCCTTGACTATACTTACCAGGAAGGAGGAAGGTAATTAAGGTTGAGTCAGAGAATACACGGAAATTAAAGGATGACAAAGAAAAGTAAAATATATTCTTGAAGCAAAGATAGAAATAATAATTAAAACATACCCTAGGGACAGCGCTTCGTCCCTGTTATCGCTGGGCGCTCGCGTTCGATTGAGCCTTGCGTCGGTCAGGGTCGCTCGAACCGTCTTCAGGCGTACATCTGGTGGCTTGCTCGTTATCGCCTATACACTATATCGCGGTCACGTGGCTCGTAACGGCGCGTAAGGTGTTCTCCCGGTGAGGCCGTTCACGGTATATCGGATGGAGTTACACTTATGCTAACCTGTTGGGCCGAGCGCGTTTCGCGTACCCTTGGCACGGAGACGAGATCGCGATTTTCCCACTGATCTGTATATACTACTGGATAGTGAACGAGGATAGGCGGCTTGTGCCGAATAGAAGCCATTTTGATCTGAGTAAGATTCTCAAGTGTGACGTTACACAAAGACGCGAAGGGTGCAAGAAACTTCAATTATGTTCTTTTCGCGATACTGTGTTGCATACTTATGTATTTTCTACAATTTTTACAGATTAAAGAAATTAGTTCATCTGTTCAATGACATCCTATTAGCAAGTATAACAATTCCTTATTCTAGTTTCCAAATTGTACCTATATTCGTTAAATTATAATGTATAATTATTAATCTAATCTTAAACCACTTCTTTTAAAAATAAGTAATATTTATTTGTATTTATTGCATAATGTATACCAGGCTTCGGAATTAAGTGAACGCGGCGGCCGATTTTCGGAGGCAACACCTCCTTTCTCCCGCCGCGCGTCTTGGCCCCCGCGGCGGCCTAGAAGCTTGGAGCGCCTCAGGCCCGTACCATATGAACCGCGCGTGGCGCATTGGGGCGAAACCCGTATCAATAGATTTCCACATCACCCAAGGAGGTACTATTATCGATGCGTTTTTTTTTGTCAGTGGTATCCCCTGTAGACCTATTCCACTGTGTCCAAATACTCCTGTCCGTTCGCTCTGAACGAATGGAGAAGTCTGACGAAAAGACGTTACAGTTTCAGCAGAAGGAAACAGTCTTTTGATCTGATGAAAAGACGTTACATACAATGTCGAAAGACAGAAAACAGTCTCTGAAACTGTAACGTCTTTTCGTCAGACTTCTCCATTCGTTCAGAGCGAACGGACAGGAGTATTGCTTTTGATTTTTAGTGAATTCGGAATTCACGAATCAGATCAAGATGCCCACAGAGCAGAAGTATTATCAAAATTTTGTCAAGGTATGGGAAAACTTTTTTTTCGCCTAAACGTGCGCGAAAATCTAGTTTTCCCATACATATTTAAAATTTTGGTAGTAAAACGCGGTTTTCCAATCCCATTTTTATCGCGCGACACAGTGGAATAGGCCTACAGGGGATACCACTGACAAAAAAAAACGCATCGATAATAGTACCTCCTTGGGTGATGTGGAAATCTATTGATACGGGTTTCGCCCCAATGCGCCACGCGCGGTTCATATGGTACGGGCCTGAGGCGCTCCAAGCTTCTTGGCCGCCGCGGGGGCCAAGACGCGCGGCGGGAGAAAGGAGGCGTTGCCTCCGAAAATCGGCCGCCGCGTTCACTTAATTCCGAAGCCTGATGTATACTATTATATTTATTGTATATTATTCTTAAGTATTAAATATGAATTGCACAATGTTACACGATATATATTTTAAATTTACGTCAATTTTTATATCTGTCATATAATTTTATATCTTATTATACGTGTACTTTTATTGGATTTAATAAAAAAAATTTCATATTTATATTTAATGTGTTTTTATCGTTAACTTAATCAGTTCATTACCTTTTATTTTATATACGTTTATTTGTTATTACATCTTTTATTTAAAATAATAATTTCCAATTTTCATGCATGCGCCCATTCGTTACGTATATCTTCCTTTATTACCGTTCAAATGTACCGCTGTAAAGTGAGAATCTACTCAGATTAAAATGGCGCCGGGATCTTCAAGTCAGCACACGGTTTTAACACGGGATACGCTATCCAGTAATATATAGAGATCAGTGGATTTTTCCGATTGCACGTCGGCGTGTCGTCCGAACGAACTCCTAAACTTCACTGACTCTCGCGATCTTTCTGGTGGCGTACCACGCCTCGCACCGTTCCTCGTGAATGGGGGAACTGCCCCATCCGCAGTTGTCGCTCGCTTCGCTTTTGCGTCTCGGGGCCCGAACCGCCGATGGTCACGTTGTCTACCCGCTCGCTTCACGTTTTTACACAACGTGACCGACACGCGCGAGGCGATTCCGCTGAATCGCCGGAGGAAAGTAACGCAAGGACAGGAAGCACGGAATGGACCTGAAGGGCCCATGTAACACTATCACTCACTGTGACCCTCTGTGACTCACAAGAGCTATCATCAGAAGGCGACGCTATCCACTAAGGTGCTTCGATTAAAACGGATTTGTAGACTGACTTTGGCAAAAGGTAATCACGTAGATAAACACGTGATAGAAATGTTGGATCTAGTGAACAAATTAGTAGAACTGGGGGAGACACTCAAGGATAACTTGATAGCAGCGATGCTTTTGAGTAATTTACTGGATTCCTATGGGTCATTGACCACTAGCTTAGAGAGTAGGTCACAGGAGGGTCGTACGTTGAGTCTTGTACAAAGTAAGGTAACCGACGAATACAAGAGACGCAAAAGCATCGGAGCCATCAGCATGGAATATAATGAAACGGTAATGAAAATACAGCCTAAAAAGGGTAAAACTAAAGGCAACATGAATTCTTTCTTCTGCAAAAAGGTAGATCATGTACGTGTTGAAAACAGCTAAAAAGGCCCTCAGCAGTTAAAGCGAGACAGTCTACTGAAAGTTGTATACATACGTGACATACTGTGGCATACTGGCATAGATGTTTCGGGTATTGGAACATTCGTGCAATAAAGGACTCAGTGAAGGAAAGGTTGTGCAACCGGAATAGCGATTTGGGACTTTGCAAAACCCGAAGAGGCTTGTGAGTGTTGAATAAAGGGAAAAATGGCACGAAAAAAATTTTCCGAAGGAATCGAATATTATGACACTTTGTCAGGCACCTCTGAACCTTATACATATGGACGTGTGTGGGCCCGTGCAGACAATAACCCGAGGAAACAAAAGGTATGTTTTGTCGATCATTGACGATTATAGCAGGTATGCGAAGATTTATCTGATGGAGTCGAAGAATCAGACAATTGTATACATTAAGGATTACATCGCGATGGCCAAGACACAATTTTCTAAAAAGCCAAACACAATTCAGTTGGATAGAGGAGCGGAATATGTGAATAAACACCTCCCGAATTATTTGAGTAACGTAAGCATCAGGATGCAATTCACTGCGGCATATTCACCTCAGCAGAATGGAATTGCTGAAAAAAAGAACCGATCTTTGAAGAAAATAGCCAGGTGCATGCTGATCGAGCCGAACCAAGAGAACAAGTACATATTGGGGTGAAGCAGCGAATACAGTGATTTACTTACAGAATAGACTGCCACTTAAAACAAAAAGAGGACGTCATTCATGATGTGGTATTCAGGAGCTCTGGACCTAGCTAATTTAAAGATATTTAGGTGTGATGGGTATGCACATGTTCCAAAAGAACAACGGAGGAAGCTGGATCAAAAGGCTATGAAATTGATTTTTGGGTATTCGTAAGAATCGAAAGCTTTCCGTTTGCTTGATAAACGTACTAATAACATAACAATCAGTCAGGACGTTGTCTTTCTTGGTGAAAAAAGATCTGAGTCAGTTGTCTTATTGGTGGATGAAAAAGAAAATAAGAACGAAATAGCAGTAGAGATAGTTTTTAAGCCAATGGAAGTAAGGGAAAATGATATCGCAACGGTAGAAGATGATGAAATTCCACCCGAAGAAGATCGATCAAATAACGCCGAATATGTCATGGACGTGAGAGCGGTAGAAGATGATGAAATTCCACCCGAAGAAGATCGATCAAATAACGCAGAATATACCATGGACGTGGGAATCATCACAACCAACAACGACAACAGAGTAGTTGAGAATCAGGAACCCAGATGTTTGCGTTTAGGAGTTCTAAAGCATTATGTGGGAATCCAGATAGAAAGAAAGATGTTTCTTATCTCAATCAAGAAAATTACATCGAAAGGATGCTGAGCGACGTGGGATTGCAGAATATCAAAACATCAATGTTTCCTTTTGACCCGGGATATTTTAAAATAAGGACTGAGTAAGCTGTGAGGTCAGGGAGCAAATCGTATCAGAAACTCATCGGGGCTTTATTGTACATATATCGCGATCAACACACGACCGGATATTGCAGCAAATGTATCCATTCTGAGCCAATACAACAAGCAGTCGTTAAGTACCCAGTAGATCGAGGCAAAAAGGGTTTTGCGATACCTGAAGGGCATACAAATTAATAGCCAGGGGTGCACACAAGTCTGCCCTAGGGCACTCGGTGCGCCTTCGAGCTCGACCGTGGTATGCTCACTCCCCACTCTTCGATATAAGGTCTCGTGGTGGAGAACTCTATAACTGCAGAGGCCGTATGCCCATTTTGTTATCTCCAAGGAAAATGGTATTGTCCCGAGCTTCCCACTGTTGTTCCAACACGATCACCGGAACGGCCCAGTTTATGCTTTTATGACACCCTGGACAACTAAATGATCGCTTGGCTGCGACTGACATACACAGCTCCGTCACTGTGTGCGTCAGCGATCTCAAGCGATGGGTTAAAATTGACTCAGGCACAGAATACGGAGGTTCAATTGAGATTTGAAAAATGTTAAATTTTTATATGCAATAATAATAATTTTGTTCAAAGTTATAATGATAGCAGTAAGAAGGGTTTAAAGAAGTTTGTTCCTGGCGAAAATGTTTCTGGCTGTCGTAGTCATCGGAAACAAAAGGCGCAAAATTTTTCTTAATCTATATGAGTGTCGTTATCCTGTGAACTAGAATGAAGTAATTATTTGCAAAAATCCAATTTTGCAACACAACAAACTGACGAATGGTTTTCCAAAAAATTAATGTTTCCATTTGAAATACAACCATTTTTGTGCTTTTTAACATTATTCATTCTATATGAACTAAAGTTCATACGATAATCACACTCATATAGATTAAGAAAAATTGTACGTTTTATGTTTCAGATTACGACACCCAAAATCATGCTCGTCAGCAAAAACTTTTTTTCAAACCCCTCTTACTACTACCATTATAACTTTGAATCAAATTAATATAATTGCATACAAAAATTTGAACACATTTTTCGAATTTCAGTTAATAAAAGTACAGAGATTGGAATTATAATACTCAATACATTTCTTTTAAAAATTACCCAAAATGTGCTTTATTTTCGAAGCGTCAAACTGGAAACCCCTGCGGCAACCTGTGACACTCCGTTCCCACTACTCCAGCCGCTCCCTACTCCGTTGGCGGACTCGCTTGTCCTTGAACGTGCGCTCGAATGTGCGTTCGCGCCCGGAATTGGGGGTCCTGTGCATGCCTGTAATAGGCGGTCAAGAAAGCATGGATCAGCTAATCGGGTTTGTGTATGCAAAATGGTCTTAGAACAGACCCGATTGAAAATCCAACAGCGGATATATATTTCATCTATTTGGAGTATCCATCAGCCAGTAATGCAGGAAGCAGACTTACGTTGCGCTGTTGTCAAAGGAAGCTGAGTACATGGCATTAGCCGAACCATACCAAGACGGAACTTGGATACGACGCACGACGCGCGTCGCCCCTGCATCCCGTCAGGCGTTTCGCCTCCGGCCAGTTTCGCAGTTTCGCCACTTTCCGGCCAACTAACACCAATGTGTCATCAGTGCAACACGTTACACTGACACCGACGTGATGAACGGCCTGCAGAAGGACGTCGTACGCGAGGTCCCACAGGATCGGCCCAAGTACTGACCCTTGCGGAACCCCATAGTTCGTCTCCTTCTCCTGGGTAACACTGCACCGGTCCGGGTACTCTTATGCACCTGTCTCGCACGTAGCCCCTGATCACCCGTCTTACAATTAGATACGGAAGCCGACCCGATAGTACATATACGAGTGCCTCCTTGATTGCCCTCCCTCCCCCCCCCCTATGGCAGGGTAAATTCGTTGACTATATCCAACGATATAGTCAATGCCACTCCACCCATCTCCTGAAACGAGCGAGTCGGACAGGGAGTTGACGCTACGTATCGCGGCGATCATCGATCGTGCCCGTCGGAGGCTAAATATTGCGCCTAGTATGGTCGCAAGTATCCAGTAATGAGGCCAGTATTGCGTCCTCAGTACGAGCGACCCTTCGGTCCCAATACGCTAGCGCGTTAACAGTCGAGAATAATAACACTGGCAGGCTAGGTATAATATCCAGTACGCAGAATTAAAATGTTCATATTTTTGATACATGTTCATAAAAGTATTGCCAATGGATTGTTCAGGTTTTCCCGATGAAAATTGGTTCAAACACGAAACGTATGTTACATATCAGTCACTAGAAGTGTGTTTGTTACTCAATCCGGGGGCCACTGTAATTCTAATTGTGTATTCGTAATTAAAAGTAGTCTAAATTGCTACATGTTTAGACTGACTTTCATTGACAAAATTTCATGAAACCGTCGGTAATGTTTTCACTACGCGCCACGGGATAATAAGAAATATGAAAATTTATTGTCACATGCATGTCTTAACGATTTTGGGTACCTCGCCGTCGATTGAGTGTCTCCCACTGGTGCGGTAATTCCCTCACTCTTGTTTGGTCTTATTCACACTCCTTGTCGGCCGGTTGAAGCCAGGACCCAGACAAGGATAATGTTATTAGGTGCTAACTACTCTTCCTGACCCGGCTTCATAAAAACACTTGTACACGAACTGCATTTGATTCCCTCGGACGAGGGAGCTGACCTCCTTCTAGCCGCTCCCTATATTTTCTTACGCATTATATTTGCTTACGCGTAAGAGGGGCCGCACAGTGCTTCACATATATGGACGTTTGGAAAAAAGCTCATAACTTCTGAACCAATCAGTTTTCAACGTAAGTACCCTAATACTTTTTTTTAATGAGAATAAGAAGATGCGCGGATTGGTGTATACAAAAAATACAGATCCACTAAAAAATTGAGGTTATCTTGATTTTTTATCGAATAAAAAGGTTTCTTATCAATATTTACTTTTGCAATATGTTGTCAACTGAATACTGACTAACTTTTATTCAAAACGTTTTTTTATCAATTTATTTTTATGACGTGTATCGTGTTTGACTACTATTTTAAAACTGAAGACAGCATTCAGGATGGACAAGTCATGGTAGGTATCGTATAAACAATTCGAAGAGGCACATCGAATGTTTAGAACTTGCATTTTTTGTCTCTTGGTGAAGAACAAAACCACTTTTTAAAAATTCCTTGGTTTGTCCTCGTTGAACGTGTTTCGAGAAACATAACTAAAATAAAACGGGCAGACTTGTGTAAAAATCTTTTGTATGATAATATTGGGAACTGTTTTAGAAATTTGGAGTTCAAACTATTCTAAAGTTACACGCACAAACCAGCAATTCAATGGATGTGTAATTTCCAGACAATAGAACTGGATTTAAAGTAAGGAAAAAGAATCATTTCACAATCAAAAGAAAAAGTATTGTTGCGAGCACCGGGTATAGGCCTGTGCATAGCCTGCTTGTGCTCCCAGCCGATGGGGCAGGCCTGCACAGCGAGCCTTTTTCAGCGCCCAGCGGCAAGCAACCAGCCGTACGCCGTTACTAATGGTAGAATCGGTGAGGCGAACTGCAGTAGTGTAGGTGCGGGCTCGTAGCCGCGTAGCGTAAGTATATATGCTTAAATATCCAAAACATTTGCTACTGCCGGCATTTCGTATGACTTGACGGTTCGATTCTACTGATAATAAAACATTTATTACTAATAATACTTATCTTTTCAGCGACACATAAAATAATTAGAAGGTTAATAATATAGAAATAAATAATTCGGACACAAAGAAAACAAAATTTTAAGTAACGATATATATCATTTATAAAAGCTAGAACATGATATATGAATAATATATAAACATATGTACAGTACGCATCTGGAGCTTATCAATGCACATAGTGATATTTACAAGCAGAGAGTTGCATAACTATTAAATCTGTTCACGTAACAATATACAGGGGAGTTAAGGAATATGCAGTATGGTCAGCTAATAATAAAACATACATACATACATATGTTCTTTTAAAAGTTTAAATTTTTGCAGACGTTGCTCACGCGTGAACTCTTTGTAGGCAGTAGCATAACTTCGAGTGTAGTGCCGTTTCAAATTGAATTGTTTTGCCACAAACAAGACATTTTGCAGCACTGACAGAAAAGCGGAACTGTCCCGTCTCATAGGCAAAAAGTCGGCCCAAAGCGAAGCGAAAATTCATTTGGTCGTTTACAGCCGCCAATTTCGTATTTTTCGAAACACAATTCATTTATTCGTTTACAACTAGATAATGGGCTGCTTTCGAGGTGTTCGTCGGAAAACATTTGGCTGCCAGATGTGGAAAAGGACCAAACAACAACGTTCCGTTTTTCTCAGGTATTTCGACTTCCTTCGCTCCGAGTTACTCCGTATATTGTTCTGTCGGCTGGTGGTACCATGTCCACTGCCGATTCGCGAGGCAATACCGTCATAAACCGCGATCCTCGCGGGACCCTCACTTTTACTAATTTTATTCTTAATTAGTAATTAGTGAATTGGAGTACCTCGCCTCAGGTAAGCAAAGAAACGAGATTTGAAAAATCAAACAAACAAACGAGATTTGACAAATCTCTCCGTACAGGGGTATATCGCTGCGGTCAACAAGACCAGTCGACATTGTTTTCAATCCTGGGGTGCAACTGGTACCGACCATAAAAGCGGAACGCGTGGCTCACTTACCTTTGCGTAATTTGAAAGGGACCATCCTAGAATTGAGCTTATTTTGTAGGTAGCACTTCAAAGATTACTGTAACGAGGATACAATGGTTGACCGCGGCGTCAAAGGGGAGGCCAAAGAATCGTGCATGTTTATGATTTTTGTTATGAAAGCTTAGGAAACTGCAGTCATAAATGTTATTACATTGTTAAAATTAGATTTAAAGGGTTTCCACGGCTACTTCCGTGTATAGTGATGTCTCCCCGTAGCCCCCGTTTATATCTTCCAGAAATGTTTTAAATTACCGGCGTTACAAACCATTCATTCGAATCTAATTAGTTACCTTTAGTACCACACACATAACTGGTTCCATCTCGATACTCTTTGCACATAAGTTTAGCTGATGTATTGTACAGTGTCTAGCTGGAAGGATCGGAAAGAGCGACCCGCGAGGGTCGCGGTTTATGACGGTATTGCCTCGCGAATCGGCAGTGGACAAGGTACCACCAGCCGACAGAACAATATACGGAGTAATTCGGAGCGAAGGAAGTCGAAATACCTGAGAAAAACGGAACGTTGTTGTTTGGCCCTTTTCCACATCTGGCAGCCAAATGTTTTCCGACGAACGCCTCGAAAGCAGCCCATTATCTAGTTGTAAACGAATAAATGAATTGTGTTTAGAAAAATACGAAATTGGCGGCTGTAAACGACCAAATGAATTTTCGCTTCGCTTTGGGCCGACTTTTTGCCTATAAGACGGGACAGTTCCGCTTTTCTGTCAGTGCTGCGTGGTTTGCCAAGCGCGTGTTTACATTTTCAAACTTCCTAGCTGTCACTGGATAATCGGTCCTAAGTGTGTTGTGGAAAATAAGTGTGACAAATATAGTGGAAATGCCGCCCACATCGAGGCGAGAAGCTGTAGGTGCGCTGGTCGCCTTTAACAGGAAGTGGGAGGAAGCATGGCTGTTCGTAGAGCATAAAGGTGGTGCAAAATGTCTTGTTTGTGGCAAGACATTAACACGGGCAAAACAATTTAATTTGAAGCGGCACTACACTCAAATTCATGCCACTGCTCACAAACAGTTCACACCTGAGCAACGTCTGCAAAAACTTCAAGTTTTAAAAGAACGAGCAATACAGGAGGAGGAAGACATCTGGGACAAAGTAAGTTACTTTACAATCTACGGATCATTCTATCCAATATTTGCGCTCTGTTTCAAGGTATTATCTGTTATTTACAATAATTTTAAAAATGATGGAATCCTTTCTTTAAATATGAGCAATACAATTTATTTACTTTCAAGGTAAAAACCAATATTCCAAGTTCAACTTTTGATACTTAATTTGTTTAATGCTGTTCCCAACTCTGGATTGATTCGAAAAAGTACCAGTCGATTTTCTGAATTCTTTCCTGTAAGTAAAATTAGAGTCTTAAAAGGATAAGGCGAGTTTGAACATCTTATTAAAACAATGAAGTTTGTACCAATGCAGCTGAATTAAATAATTCCGAAATCGCTCCGTCTTTTTTAAATGTTCATTGTAGATACATTGTACAGACAGAATTTAAAAGAATTGATTCATACTTTCTCCAAGTGAATCCCAGTGCGGTTACAATGCCCAATTGAAGATTAGAAGTTTAGCTCATATTATTATTATTATTTGTATTACAAATAACAAGGGTTGTAAATTCTTGAAGAGAACTCTCATCCCCTTTCAAATAACTACAAATCCAATATAGTATTTTGAAGCAGACAACAGACATTGATAGTGAAACAATACAGTGTTGGACCATTTTGTTGAGATCGACGAAAGAAAGTGATCAATTTAACGTAGAATAACCCCTGTCCTACTTTGCTTTATCAATTTGTTTTTTGATCAATCATTGTTTTAAGATTCATTATAATAATCCATTGTTTTGGTCGTAGGAAAATACTTTTATTAATACGGCCACCAGTATAGAAGGACTGAAATTATCGTATACTATCGCCCTGAAAATTGCCCAAACATCTCGCCCATACACGGATGGGGAATTCGTCAAAAACTGTTTATTGGCGACAGCCAATGAAAATGCGGAGGGCCGCGAGAAATATGAAGAAATCCACCTCTCGCGGATGACTGTAATGCGGCGGATACACGACATGGCTATTGATGTGACGCGCCAGTTACGGGAATTGGCGGATACGTTCGTTACTTATAGTTTAGCCTTAGACGAGTCCACAGATATATCCGGCACCGCGCAAATGGCAATTTATATTCGTGGGGTGAACAAAAATTTATTCGTAACTGAGGAACTGCTAGATTTTTCTTCGCTAACAGGGACCACCACAGGGGAGGACATCTTGTCGTGTGTGGAGGAGGCAGTGAACAATTTAAACTTAGATTGGACGAGATTAGTGTCCGTCACCACAGATGGTGCCCCTTCAATGACCGGAAAACACAAAGGTTTCGTTGGTCGCCTCCGAAGAAAACTGAAAAATCTAGCAGTTCCCCAGGAAATTAGCACAATACACTGTGCAATACACCAGCAAAATTTATGTGCGAAGAGTATCGAGATGGAGCATGTAATGTCCGTAGTTATACAAATCACTAATTACATCCGAACGAACAGTTTGAGGCGGCGAAACTTTAAATCATTTTTGAAAGATTTGCACTCGGACTACGGTGAAATACCATTGTACACAGATGTGCGGTGGCTTAGCCGCGGAAAAACTTTAGATAGATTCTTCCACATCCGAGATGCTATTTCCCTTTTTCTGGAAATGGAAGGATATTCCGCACCCGAATTATGTAATGGAGATTGGCTGTGTGACTTGGGATTTTTTTCAGGTGTGGCAGACCACTTGAATAAATTAAATAGACAGTTACAGGGGAAAGATCAAGCGATTTATCAGTATTATAATTTGATTCGAGAGTTCAAGGTAGAAATTAGGCCCCTTTACACGGTCGGTCTTGCGCGCGGTCCGGCCCGCGGGCCGGCGCGTCACACGCCGCGCGGCCCGCAAAAGTACGTGAAGCCGGATCGTGGCGCTCCTTCGCGCGGGCCAGAAGGTCGTACCCGTCACTACTTAGAGACAGCGAGTTCGGGCTCCCATTTCTACGTCGACTCCACATGCTTTTTACACGATCCACCACAGTGGTGTACTACTTGTTCGATGTATATCATCGATCTGCGAAACGATCGGCAAGACACGATCGCGATATACGTTCGCGAAAAGTATCTCAAATTCCTCTATATACCAGGCTTATAGAGGATATCATAAATGCTGTTACTGTAGGGTACACTGAAGCATCTGTTTTTAGGAAGCTACATTTGGTTGACCTGAAGGTGCTATAAATTCTGGAAATGGTTTATGACTCAGTTATAACGACTGTAAAATTTTACAAGGGTACTTTAAAAAATGTTCAAATGTTTCCCCGGCCATGCGATGGCAAATGAAATTGCAGTTAACACATTCACTGTTGTGACGATCATAATTATTACTATCAACGGCAATAATTACCATGTCACTGCTTGTTTTAATATAAAAACTAATATTGATAGACAATAAATACATATAGGTATGCAAGTGATGTTATATCTAAGATAAATGATGAAGAGATGTAATATGCAAGATGTCTTGAAGAAGGGGGGTAGTCTTCTGATTGTTCGTGATGCAGGTCAAATTTTTCACCCACGCTCTTGCGTGGCACGCAGCAAGAAAGCATCACAGTCCTGCCCGCGCGCCAGAAAGCGCCACGCTCCTGCCCGCGCGCAAACCTCGAATCCAGAAGAGTTTGCATAAGAGACGGAAAAGGTAGTTAGAAAAGGAGAAAACGATACTTGAAACCAGGCTCGTTGCGCGCCTCAGGATTTCCGACAGTGCGGACAAGTCTGAGGCGCGCGACGAGCCTGGCAGCCGATCCTGGCAGCCGTGCCTCGATGGGTTTCGAGGACTTCGACCCTCGAGACCAGGGGGGCCGTACCATGTTGCCCCCTAAGACGTGGCGAATCAAAAATTCTCCATTTCGCACCGGATCTTGGCGAAAGTGACGTGGATCGTTTCCTTATGTTTTTCCTGATGAAAATGGTCCAAAAACGACACAAATCGGATTGTAATTAAGGAATCTTCATAACAAATTGATTTCCATAACTTCGTTAAAAATAGTCCGATTTACATGAAATTTGGTATAATTTTCATTTGAAAAACGTAAAGAATCCATCGGTATCACTTCCATATCGATACGATAAAGAATAAAGTATACAGTTTTTCTGAAACAGGTATGAATCCTTGGCCGACCGCAGCGAATCGAGGTCGGCGACACACAGTCGAGGGTGAAATATTCGTTACAGCGTATTAAGAAATTCTTTATTCTTCGTCGTATCGATATGAAAGTAACACTAGTGGATTCCTGGCGTTCTCCCAATTAAAATGATCACAAATATCATGCAAATCGGACTACTTTTACACAAACAATACAAATTATAAAAGGAGTAGGCATTTCGTGGTCCGAACGATGACCAGAACAAGCAAAGAACCTAATAAAAAGAGAATAAATATAAGGAAAGTAACCGTAATAAACGTACTAATGGACTAATTTTTGTACCTGATATCGCCAGAAACGCCAGTACGTTTGCGCACGCGGAGTCCCGCCTGCGCCGTCCTCCCTTCAAATTACAAACGGATCCCTTATCGCTCGAGTATAAACACGACATATTTGTTTGCATGGTTACAAACTTCATCCATTAGCTATCCGAATAGAGTGATGGATACACAAAAGTACAACTTTCATACTAAACTACATCTTTGTTATTGAAGATTCCTTAATTACAATCCGATTTGTGTTGTTTTTGGACCATTTTCATCGGAAAAACATAAGGAACCGATCCACGTCAGTTTCGCCAAGATCCGGTGCGAAATGTAGAATTTTTGATTCGCCACGTCTTAGGGGGCAACATGGTACGGCCCCCCTGGTCTCGAGGGTCGAAGTCCTCGAAACCCATCGAGGCACGAATGCCAGGATCGGCTGCCAGGCTCGTCGCGCGCCTCAGACTTGTCCGCACTGTCGGAAATCCTGAGGCGCGCAACGAGCCTGGTTTCAAGTATCGTTTTCTCCTTTTCTAACTACCTTTTCTGTCTCTTATGCAAACTCTTCTGGATTCGAGGTTTGCGCGCGGGCA
Source organism: Andrena marginata (assembly GCA_963932335.1). Taxonomy (NCBI): domain Eukaryota; kingdom Metazoa; phylum Arthropoda; class Insecta; order Hymenoptera; family Andrenidae; genus Andrena; species Andrena marginata. The sequence continues at coordinate 12,318,144 of OZ010660.1, forward strand.
GGAGCGTGGCTTTCTTGCTGCGTGCCACGCAAGAGCGTGGGTGAAAAATTTGACCTGCATCACGAACAATCAGAAGACTACCCCCCTTCTTCAAGACATCTTGCATATTACATCTCTTCATCATTTATCTTAGATATAACATCACTTGCATACCTATATGTATTTATTGTCTATCAATATTAGTTTTTATATTAAAACAAGCAGTGACATGGTAATTATTGCCGTTGATATTAATAATTATGATCGTCACAACAGTGAATGTGTTAACTGCAATTTCATTTGCCATCGCATGGCCGGGGAAACATTTGGACATTTTTTAAAGTACCCTTGTAAAATTTTACAGTCTTTATAACTGAGTCATAAACCATTTCCAGAATTTATAGCACCTTCAGGTCAACCAAATGTAGCTTCCTAAAAACAGATGTTTCAGTGTACCCTACAGTAACAGCATTTATGATATCCTCTATAAGCCTGGTATATAGAGGAATTTGAGATACTTTTCGCGAACGTATATCGCGATCGTGTCTTGCCGATCGTTTCGCAGATCGATGATATACATCGAACAAGTAGTACACCACTGCGGTGGATCGTGTAAAAAGCATGTGGAGTCGACGTAGAAATGGGAGCCCGAACTCGCTGTCTCTAAGTAGTGACGGGTACGTCCTTCTGGCCCGCGCGAAGGAGCGCCACGATCAGGCTTCACGTACTTTTGCGGGCCGCGCGGCGTGTGACGCGCCGGCCCGCGGGCCGGACCGCGCGCAAGGCCGACCGTGTAAAGGGGCCTATTGAAATGTGGAAGGCAGAATTAGCCGCAAAAGATCTCAGCAACTTCCCAAAATTAGAATCCCTAGTCACACAGGATACCGAATTTGATCGGTATCAAACTGCGTTACGTAATTTGGGTGACGATTTTACGAAACGGTACGTGGACCTGCACAATATCGAAAATGAGTTAAATTTAATTATTTCTCCATTTACAATAGATTTGAAAACAGTATCACCGCAATTGCAGCCCGATATCAAAAATTTAAGATTAGATTCAACAATGCGGGAAAGATTTGATAATAAAATAAATATTTTACATTTTTATAAAAACATTGATTGCACCATCTATCCGTATTTATACAGCACATTTACAAAAATATTGTCAATGTTCGGGTCCACGTACTGTTGCGAAACATTATTCTCCACTATGAAGAAGACAAAGACAGCACAGCGGACTAGCCTGATAGACTATAATTTAAAATGCTCTATGCTTTTCAATCTCAAACCACGGATAGAATATTTAGCAAGGGAGAAACTTTTAAGTATTTTGAACAAATAGATCATTTTTGCAATCTTTTATTTTTATTTTCAATCAAACCTGATTGATCATCCAGGGAGGCAGATAAACGGTTATACATGGGGCGATTATCTCGCGACTCCTGTCAAAGAGATGCCGCCTGGTACCCCGTGACGAGTTATTAAGAAATCTAAAAAGCATAAAATAAATTATAATAAAAAAAATTTTAAAGACAAGCTTTTATTAAAATGTACTAAAAAAGAAAAAATAATAATGATACCGGCCTAAATGACTGCCTCAGAAGAATTCTCTCATATAACTCAAAAAAGCGTGGGGCGTAAAATTTAATATTAAAGGTTATACAAAAACTAATTGCTAAACAGCATAATTTTGTATTGACTTTTAATCTGGTTAGATCTCAGGGCAGACTTTGAATTAAGGAATTAGACTGCTTGCAATAGAGTGGAAAAAACGTGCAACAAGTGTCAAAAATATTTTTTCTTTCTTAGTACATTTGAATAAAAGCTTGTCTTTATAATTATTTTTTTATTATAATTTATTTATAATTATATGTTGTCAGTGTGATTTCACTTACATACTCATTCTCGTATTCTTCATGAATTCTGCGTGTATTGTTCAGTGTATATACATACTATTATGTTTATAATATTACACCTATAAGACTATTACTATGTGCAATGACCTGATGCGTACTGTACATATGTATATATTATTATTAGCTGACCATACTGATACAGATTTAATAGTTGTGCAACTCTCTGCTTGTAAATATCACTATGTGCAATGATAAGCTCCAGTTGCGTACAGTACATATGTATATATTATTCATATATCATGTTCTAGCTTTTATAAATGATATATATCGTTACTTAAAATTTTGTTTCCTTTGTGTCCGAGTTATTTATTTCTATATTATTAACCTTCTAATTATTTTATGTGTCGCTGAAAAGATAAGTATTATTAGTAATAAATGTTTTATTATCAGTAGAATCGAACCGTCAAGTCATACGAAATGCCGACAGTAGCAAATGTTTTGGAAATTTCATGACCCCACCGAATTATATTACGGGAACTGCTCTGCACTGGGGCCCCATAAGGAACCTAAGCATATATACTTACGCTACGCGGCTACGAGCCCACACCTACACTACTGCATTTCGCCTCACCGATTCTACCGGTAGTAACGGCGTACGACTGGTTGCTTGCCGCTGGGCGCTGAAAAGGGCTCGCTGTGCAGGCCTGCGATGGGGAAAGTAGGTCGGCTCACTGATGCCAGATTCGGGACGTGTTCCCTCGAGAATTTCCCCCACCTCGCATGCACACTACGCTGGAGCTGCTTGTCTGTGAGCTCGGCGCTTCGGACAACGTCGGGAAGACGAGAGAGTAAACGAATGTGCGCCTTTCTCTGTCGCTCTTAAAACGCAGTGATCCATGGTGAGGTGCAAGCGACACGCGGCCGTGCGCGATCTTCTTGAGTGCCTCGAAATTCACTTTTCACTTTCTGATATATGTATAATACTCTTGTAATGAAAAAAAAATTTGGAAAAAGTTTTGTTACGGAAATCACGTTTTAAGACCTCCTGATCACGTTTCGACTATTTAGAAAAGAGCTTTTTTAAATATCTCATATATTTGTTAACACGATTACGTTTAAACGGCAAAATGGATTACAATGAAACTTTACATTTAAATTTTATATTCTTGTCTTAAGATCCGATTAGATCACACAAAACGATAATTACCCGTTATGGTTCTTCGATTTTTCAGATATACGAACTAAATTCTACATAGAAAAAGGATAAATAAAGTTCTTCTGCAACTTCTTTAAGAAAGAAAAATGTACATTCATAATTTATTGTTTTCATTTTAAATTTCCGTACGTTTTATTCGAGGTATTTCTATTTTTCAATCCTTAAAATGAATTTTTTTATTAAAGATTAATATTTTGATACTGTAAATTGGTGAACTTTCTTAAAATTTGAATCCACTCTTGGCCACCCATACAGCACACTCCGTTGCCCGAAGCTTGCACGAAGGTTCCATGGGGGTTGCCGTGGAATGTTCCCTCGGTGCGGACATAGGAACCTTCCTTGAACATTCCAGCCATGTTGCGGTGGAACATTGCGACTTGGAACTTTCCTGCCAGGCTCATGGAACGTTCCGGACATTCTCTGGCAATGGTCACGGAACGTTCCGGACATTCTCTGGCAATGGTCACGGAACCTTCCGGACATTCTCTGGCAATGGTCACGGAACCTTCCGGACATTCTCTGGCAATGGTCACGGAACCTTCCGGACATTCTCTGGCAATGGTCACGGAACCTTCCGGACATTCTCTGGCAATGGTCACGGAACTTTCCGGACATTCTCTGGCAATAGTCACGGAACCTTCCGGACATTCTCTGGCAATGGTCACGGAACCTTCCGGACATTTTACAACAAAGATTCCAGAATCGATTTTTGCATCGACTTTTCCCTAATTGATATATATCAATAATAATTATTGTTCGCAGCTTTTACAGCAATGGTCTCGTAACTTTTCGGAAATTTTACAGCAATGATGTTTCGGCAAAACTTGTGTGATATTACAGATAGGATAAAAAATGTAAGAGAATTAATTAAATTACAATAAATACTGACAATTAAATATTCATATATTTTTTCTGTACCAGACGACAACAAGAACAATAATAATAATGGCTCTGGTGGAACTTCCCAAGCCCATGTGGTGAAACTCCAGGCGTTGTGTGACGTCACGCACATGCAACTGCATGCGACGCGACAGGTTGCAAAGCCAAAGCACGTAAGAAAGCATTAGCGTAAATAGTTAGTGCGTGATTATTTATTAATTGCTTTTAAGTAATAAAAATGTTTAGAACGTGTGTGTTTTGTGGCGCAGGAGACCTGAGTGAATTGGATGAGGGTTTGATATATCACGGGTAAGTAGAACCCATGTATATACTATTTGTGGGTTAAGTCGAACTTATGTTTTCATTCACGTTATATAAGGACGGGATAAAAACAGATCTTTCGCAGATAAGAGATATTAATTATTCAAATTAAGGATCTTTTTTTAAGTTAAAGTAACTAATATAACATATTTGATGTTATATATATATAATAAGTTTAATGTTTCCCTGACGGGGTACAACGGCAGACCCCGCTCTGCCTTACAACTCTCCTCTTTTCACCTCCCCTCCGTCTCTCTCATCCTGCCCTCTTTGTCCTACCCGCCGATACGCCTTGCTCTCGCTCGCCGCCACCGCAGACCCGTGCCTCTCCTCTCTTATCTCACACCGTCCTTCCACACACATCCCTCCACTCTCTCCCACTCATCCCTCCGGACCTCCGCTTCCGCCGTTCTCCTCACTCACCCAACTAACCCTCATTCCCCCCTCCCTTATTTGTTCTTTCTATCCTTCTCTTCATCCAAACCTCTCCCATCCCGCTTTCATCAAGGACCCTCCCCACTTTGTCCACCATCCCCTCCCCCTCATCCTCCTCCCCCTCACACCGCGTCAAGGCATGCTCCCATTCCTCCACCTCCCCTCCACACGCCCTGCACATATTATCCTCCTTCTTCAACCAGTATCTCCCGCCTCTCATCTCGTTACCCAGCCTGAATCTGGCCACCCTCCTCCATCTCTCCTCCTTCCACCCTGCATCCAGGTATTTGGGTACCCCTTTCACCCTTATTGCCCTGTACCATCTGTTGTAACCCGATAGCGCTATACTCTCCCATCTTTCCATAGCCTGCATCCTTCTCTCTTCTCTTTCCATTCTTTCCCACAGCTCTTCTGACCTACCCACCTCCTACGCCTTCACGCCTCTCCCCTCCAAGAACCCCTTCCTTTCTCTCTCCCACTCTGAGTTCCCCGCTCCCCTGCAAGCCCTGTCCTCTATTTCTTTCAGGCATCTCCCAGCCCACACCCCACATTTCCCTCTCCTTACCCTTTCCTCGTAACTCCATGCCCTCCTACCCGCTCTTAGCCTCATCATCTCCCTCTTTAATTCCTCCCTAACCATGTAACCCGGCGTACAAGCGTCTAAACCCATCACCCACCTCAAGAAACGTTCGTGTAACCTTTCCACTCTCTCCCTCTCCTTCCACCCCCAGATCTCCACCCCGTACCCAGCCACCGTCCACACCAAGGTGTCGTACAGCCAAACCCTCCTCCTCCAGTTACCCCCGAAGAACCTTTTCCCCATGCCCCATACCTCCCGCATTGCCCCCGCTGCCTTCCTTCCCCTCTCTCTCACCTGCGCCTCCTGCTTTCCATTTTTCTGTATTCTATACCCCAGATATACGTACTCTCTCGTCTCTACTATTTCCCCGCCCCCCCCACTTCCACTTCCTGTCTTTTCTCTTCCCCCCGCCCTTCCCAAAGCACATCACCTTCGACTTCCCCACATTCAATTCTAGGTCCTTCTCCCTTAGGTACGCCTCGAGTTCCTCCATCATGAGCTTCAACCCCCCCTCGTCCTGTGCTAGTAGCACGATGTCGTCCGCGTACGCCAGGCTGTACAATTTTGTTCCCCCTATCACCATGCCTCCCTTCCCTCTCCTCTCCATCCTTTCCTCCAAATCAGCTATCAACAGCGAGAAGAGTTTGGTGCTTAAGGAGCAGCCCTGCCTCACTCCTCTCGCCGTCCAAAAGTACACGCCCCCCCCCCCACACCTGACCCTGCTCTTCGTCTCCCTGTACACCTCCCTTATTCTTCTCAACAGCCCCTTACTCACCCCCCTCCTTTCCAACGCCCCCCACAGCACCTTCCTGTTTACCGAATCGAAAGCCGCCTTTAGGTCAATGAAGAAAGCAAACATTCTTCCTCTGTCCTTGTACACCTCCCTGTTGACCAGGTAAATCAAGACGTACACATGGTCTACAGTGCTCCTACCTTCCCTATAAGCAGCCTGGTTCTCTGGCAACATGCCCTTTTCCTCCATTTCCCTGCCCAGCCTTCTTTCGATTATCCTTGTGTATACCTTGTATACAGCTCCCATCAACGTGATCCCCCTGTATTCCTCCACCTTCCTCCCCTCACCCTTTTTTAGCAGCGGTACAATTATCCCCGTTTTCCAGTCCTCTGGCCACCCCCCCCCCTCTCCACGCCTTGTCACATAACCCCCAAATGCACTTTCTAAGACCCTGCCCTCCGTACCTTAACACCTCCGCTTCTATTCCGTCCCCACCTGCGGCCTTATTCATCTTCAAGCTCCTTGTTGCCTCTTCTACCTCTTCCATTCTCACCCCCTCAGCCACCCCTTCCTCCATCCCCTCTCCCAACCCCTCACGCACCCTCCCATCCGTGCCCCCTAAAAGGCCCATGAAGTACTCCCTTCATTCATCCTCCTTAATTCCCTCATTGACCCCCTTCCTCCTTTTCCTGTTTCTACTGAGTAGTTCCCATACCTCTCTCTCCGACCTAACCCTTCCCACCATATCCATGAACTCCTCTGCCATTTTCCTTTTCTTCTCCTCGCACATTTTGTTATACTGCCCCCTCTCCCAACCGTACTGCTCTCTTCCCACACCTGATCTCCTCCACCTTCTCAACGCTCTTCTGACCTCCTCCTTTTTCGCCTTGCATTCCCCATCCCACCACCCCCTCTTATCCCCTCCCCTCTTTTCCTTCCCTAGGGCCCCTTTAGTTTCCTCCACCCTTCCCACTAACTCAGCCACCATTTCATCTATACCTCCCTCCTTTAGCTCCCACCCCTCCGTCACCTCCCTAAACCTCTCTATTCCCTCCACCGTCCACTCCCATACCTTCCTCCTCCCTGTCTTCCCTGCTGTCTCCCTACTTCCCTGCTGCCTTCCCCTTTGATCTCCACCACCAGCGGGTGGTGGTCAGAGTCAATGTTGTCCCCCACCCACATCCCCTGCACCTCCGCCTTAACCTCCCTTCCTCCCATCACATAGTCGATAACTGTGTGACCCATAGCTCCCGTGAACGTCAACTCCCCCTCCTCATCCCCTTTTATCGCCCCGTTGAATATTACCCACCCCATCTCCCCAATCCTTTCTATCAACTTTTCCCCCTCTTTGTTTACCCTCTTGTCCTTCGACCTCCTAAGATCTCCCTCATCCTCTAGATCACCCCCCTTTTCACCTGTCCTGGCATTCCAGTCTCCACCCACCAACACCAGTTCCCCGTTTGTCATCTCCCCCAGCCCTTTATTCTCTCCCATTTCCTTTCCAGATCCCCATTGACGTAGACCCCCACCACCCTCCACACTCTTTTCCCTATCCTTACCCTATTCATCATCACCCCCTCTCCCCCCACCCATCCCCCTTCCGCCACTTCCAAACCCTCCCTCACCCCCATCAACATTCCCCCACTCGCCCTACCTTTTTTGCTCACCCTACTAGCCCCCTGCCAATCCCACCTGTACCCCCTCGGCAGCATTGTCTTTACACCATCCCAACCCTTCTCCTCCACCCATGTCTCCATCAGACACACAATATCCCACTCCCTTAACCCCCTCCAAAAGTCCTCATCCTTCCCCTTTAGCCCTGCCACGTTCCAGAAGCATATCTTCACCTTACCCCCCCCCCCACCTCTACTCCTCATTTTTTTGCTCCCTTTCCTCCCCCCCCCTGCCCGTTTCCCGTACCCTCTGTCGCCTCCTTCATTTCTCTACCACCATTCATTCCTATCCTGAAGCCTCCTTCCCTTTCATACCATATCTTGCATTTGCCCTCCACCCACAACTTCATATATCCGACCCTTACCCTCTTCCCTTCCCCTCTCTCTTTCTCCGCCTCCCTATTAATCATCCACTCCGCTCTCCTCTCCTTTTCCGTATAGTCGTCCCCGATCCTTTCTTTCCTCCCCCCTAACCTCCACTTCTCCTGCATTACCTTCCTTTTCTGCTCTTCACTCCCCAGTTTCGCCCACACCATTTCCCTCCCGTCCTTGTCCCTCCTGGCTAGGCTCCTCACATCCTTTACCTCCACTTTAACCCCTATCTCCTCCATCACCTTCTCCAGCCCCTCCCTGATCCCCTGTTTACCCTCCCCTACCACCTTTAGGCCCCTCACTATGATATTACTTCTCCTTCTTTCCCTCTCCTGCATCTCCACTGCCTACTCCAACCTCTCTACCTTCTCATTCCAACCTCCTCCCGCTCCTTCGCCGCCCCCTTTCTCCAGTCTCTCCATTTTCCTCTCCATCCCCTCCCACTTTTTCTCCTTCACCACCATTCTGTCCACCTTTTTCTCTAACTCGTCCATCCTTCCGCCCAGCTCTTCCCTATCCTCCTCCGCCCTCCTGTTCATAGCTTCTATCATCCTTTTCACCACCATTCTTTCGTCTCTCGCATCTTTTAGCTCCTCTCTCGTTACTCTCATCTCCTCCCTCATCCCCCTCACCTCCTCCCTCAAGTCCAACAGCACCGCCATCATCATCTCCCCTTCCCCTTTTGCCGGTGATCCCACCGTCTTCGCGCTCTTCTTAAGGGCCTCTGCGGTTTCCCCATTACCATCCTCCCTATCCTTTCTTTTCACTCCCCACAAAAACTCCATGCTACCGGTTACGCTGTTCGCCCTTTCCCTTCCTAATCTTTCCGCATTTGTCGGCCTGCCTTTCTTTGCCGGCTCACCTTTCCCCTCGCCACTCTCTCCTGCCATTCTCGCACTCTTCTCTACCTTGCCTCCTTTCCTTCCTTACCGACCTCCCTGCTTCTTCCTATAACTACACTTACACGCCGACAGGTGTCCCCGTTAACCTTTCCTTTCCTCCTTATCCTCTATCCCGCCTTTTCCTGTCGGCTCTCCCTAACCTCACTTTCGCACTCACTGCTTCCCGCCGCCCTTGCGCACCTCCCTTCCCTGCCCTCCCCTGCCTACTCACCTCCCTAGCTCCCTTGCGCCTTCACCTCTCGTTCCCTACCGACCTAGCCCTCGCCTACCCTCTCACTTCACTTTCGCACTCTTAAATCACTCGCTCGCACACTCTCACTACACACTCTCCAGCCACCGGAAACGGAAGTCCATATTTGATGTTTATTAACCAACTGCAATGGTTTAATTATTTAAAATACATATATTTTTTTGCTTCCTGTGCTACAAGCTTTCACTTTTCACACAGTTTCCTTGTAAACATGCATATACTGTATAATTTTCATTTCACTTTCCGTTCAATTATTTAAAGTTATGGTGATTGTTATTTTTTCATTGCTTCGCTTCAATACACTCCTGTGATTGGCGTTACATGAATGCTGTTTTCAATGAAGCAATTGTTCATGACTAAAATAATTTATTAATGACCTTTTATGGATTCATTTACTGAAGAGTAGCTGTGGAAGCAATGTTACGATAATGGCGTTGATGATATTAAATAAATTAATAGAGGATTCTGTGGCAGAAAAATATAGTTGGTACGGAAAATAGCAAAAACAATCATTCAGTACCTTCAATCATGTAGTAAAGTTAGTAATGAGTAAGTAAATTTATTATTTATCACATCTTAGCACTTAAAATTGTAAAATTGTAAAATAAATGCATGTATTATTCCAGGTTCATTACATGCTGCATGCAGTACATTTTAAGTAAAGAGGGCAGAAGACACTGGAACTGCATATACACGGGTTTGAGAAGATCCACCATAGTTTTTCAACAGAGTTTTCCAAAATGATTATAACACAATAAGGCGTTGTTTGAATGTACGAAAGTCTGGCCCAGATCCATGTTCTGTAACCAACGGAAATCTATATGAAACAAACAAAAATATTTTTTTTTAAAAAGTTCGATTTAACCTATAAATAGTATATACATACAGTGAGTAAAAAAAGTATTGGAACACTATTTAAAATCGCATAACTTTTTTAGAATTGGTCCAAACGACATGAGTTTTTTTTAGAAGGTAGAAGGATTATTTTGCTAAGTGACGTGTTTCGTAGTTTTGAAAAAAATGCAATTTGTCGGAATAGCAAAAAAAAATAGAAAGGGCAGTTTTTTCAACTTTTTTTTCTAAGCCTGTAATAAAAATTCAAAAAACCCGTTTGTAAATTTAAGTAAGCTGTATACATGCTGAAAATTTCATCAAAATCGGTTGACAGTGCTCTGAGTTACAAACGTTTAAAGATCGCAGAATAAGGTCGAAAATCGCTTGATTTCGGGAATTTCGCGATTTTCGACCTTATTCTACGATCTTTAAACGTTTGTAACTCAGAGCACCGTTAACCGATTTCGATGAAATTTTCAGCATGTATACAGCTTACTTAAATTTACAAACGGGTTTTTTGAATTTTTATTACAGGCTCAGAAAAAAAAGTTGAAAAAACTGCCCTTTCTATTTTTTTTTGCTATTCCGCCAAATTGCATTTTTTTCAAAACTACGAAACACGTCACTTAGCAAAATAATCCTTCTACTTTCTAAAAAAAACTCATGTCGTTTGGACCAATTCTAAAAAAGTTATGCGATTTTAAAAAGTGTGCCAATACTTTTTTTACTCACTGTAGGTTCTCCTTACCCGTGATATGTCAAACCTTCATCCAATTCACTCAAGTCTCCTCACTCAAGGCGCTACGAAACACACACGTTCTAACCATTTTTATTACTTAAAAGCAATTAATAAGTAATCACGCTCTAACTATTACGCTTGTGCTTTCTTACGTGCTTTGGCTTTGCAACCTGTCGCGTCGCATGCAGTTGCATGTGCGTGACGTGACACAGCACCTGGAGTTTCACCACGCGGGCTTGGGAAGTTCCACCAGAGTCAATATCATTATTATTTTTATTGTTTTTATTATTGTTCTTGTTGTTGTTGTCGTCTTGTAGTTTTAGTTACATATATTTTTTATAAGATAGGACTGATACCGTATCGATACATATCGATACTATTATTCTTTTTATTGTTATTATTATTGTTGCTGTTGCGATTATCGACTTGTACAAAAAAAATATATGAATATTGCCAATATTTATTGTAATTTAATCAATTTCCCTTACATTTTCTATCCTTTCTATAATGTCACACAAATTTTGCCGAAACAACATCGCTGTAAAATCTGTGAACAGTTCTGTGACCATTGCCAGAGAATGTCCGAAAGGTTCCGTGACCATTGCCAGAGAATGTCCGGAAGGTTTCGTGACCATTGCCAGAGAATGTCCGGAAGGTTCCGTGACCATTGCCAGAGAATGTCCGGAAGGTTCCGTGACCATTGCCAGAGAATGTCCGGAAGGTTCCGTGACCATTGCCAGAGAATGTCCGGAACGTTCCGTGGAATGTTCCAACAGGGCGGACATAGGATTTTTCATTAAACCTTCCTGCGATGGAGTGTGCTGTATGGGCAGTAGCATGGACGCTGTAGCGCCATCGATAAAAAATATTTTTTTCACAGTATGATCTAAAATCTAAAATCTAAACGTAATCAAGTTGCAACAAAGAGTCACGCACTATTTACCAATTAATTACGCGCAGCGTACACGCTAACGCTCGATGGAAAATACAGGAAAGTTGTGGTTTCTTCCATCGGGAGGGAAATGTAAACGATTCGTTATGCAAAGTTAACATCGCGATACATGTTGTACACTAAAATGTACAAAAACATTACAAAAATAGAAAAGAAAGGCAGCACGTAAATATATCAACAATTGGATTCGATATATTGACGAGATGTAAGACAGAAATAATGCTACAGTTGTTTACATTTCCAAAGGATAGAAAGCAAGCAGAGGAATTTACTATAATACATGCTACAGAATTTCGAGATAATTTTTACATATGAAATGAATATAATTAAGAATATACATTTATTTGTTCAATTATTTCGAAGTTCTCTCTATAAATCATATGTACAGCAAGCAAGCGAATTTATCGCAAGGATAGAACAAGAATTGCGTGAGGTAAATCGAACAAGTATGTACATATTCGCGATGTCCAAAAATCGAATGAAATAGAAAATGGATGAAATTGATAATACTCTGGACATCACGAATTTGCATTACCCGACGTAGAAGGAAAATCCGCGAGGCCATCAACGGCATGTAAACGTAAACTATTTTTTTGCTTCTTCGCAAAAGTTCCATATAAATTCTCAGATGACATGAAAGATAGATGTTTGTCATCTACCTCCATGGTCTGAGCTGTTTCCCCGTGCCCCTTTAATGCCGATTTCGTTATGCAAATGGCATTGATGATGGTCGAACAAAGTCGGTTTCGTTTCTTGATCTTTATGTCGGGAAGCATGGAAAACAATCTTTCAGCATCGGCGTTTGAATTTGGAAGACTTATAATGGAATTTAATAATTCCTGCAAACATGGATATTTAAATGTGCCTTTCAAAATGAGCCGTTTTCCAAACATCATCAAAAGCTAATGTACAAAGCATCTGCTTGTCTTCATTTGCAAAATTCAGGTGCAATGTCGACCATTCTTTTTGCAAACCGTCTTCGTCGAAACCGCCCAATTTATGAGCAATAAAGAGAACACTTTTGAAGGAAGTGTCTCTGTCATTATCTACTAATGCCAAATGAGGCTCAAAAACACATAACTTGCTCAGAAATTCGTCATCGATTGGCAATCGCTTACGAATTTCGTTTGCAGTCGTTATGTAAAACTTAATACAATTTTCTCGAACGGTTTGGACAACATCGAGTTTGCCTTCTGCAACTAACTGCCAAAGAAAAATGTCACATTCCGGACCTAAATGAATACTATTAAATGCGAATTGATTATCGCCTTTTGAAAAATCTATTAATTTTACTAAATCCATGTGCTTCGAAAGCTGCGGTTTCAAAAAATTACATAAAATATTATACAAAAGAGTTTTTGTAGTATTTTGAAGCAAATGGATTCTTGTTTTTTGAGACTGAAAAAATAAACTAAAGTCATTAAAATACTGTATGTTAGAAAAATCACCCTCAAAGGTGGAAAAAATGCTAAGGAAGCATGCTCCAGGACAGTTCTGGGGTAAGTGCCGTGTGGTTCATCACAGTCCTCTTACCAGAAGGCAAAACCTTCCCCACTCCGTGGCCAGATCCTCCAGGAACAGAGTCCCTATTCTTTGGCAATACGGCGTCGGGCCGATTGCCATTCCCATAGTCTTTATCTTACTCTAAACAACCAATCCTTCGACACTCGATGGCTACGAGACCCAACGTGGTCATGAGCCATCGCCCGTCGCCAGGTCTGTTTAGTCTCACGTACCCTCAAACGATACCGCGCGCAGGCTAAGTCCCTGCCATAAATCTTTAAAGGCAAGCCAGCATGGGGCTATCCGCCTTCGACCTCACCCTTAAATTTGGTGACGCTAACATGTAGAATGTATTCCAAAAACAGAAGATATGCTTTCGCTTCCGGATTTTGCATGATGATAAGCAGATTTTCCCCAGACTTTGTCTTCTCACTTACGACCAATTCTTGCAGAAAGTGCAACACACTGTCCCAATTTTCTAAAAGTGTAACTACGGATGAGTAACGCCACAACCATCGTGTAGTACACAATTTTAAAATTTTGCGGTCAGTAAATTGAAAACATTGCTGAAATTCGCGAAAAATGACCGAGCGTTTGGGACTGCTTAAATGAATGTTGTGACTTTCCGTAATAATTTCTCGTAGAACTCGGGAATGGTAGCGCTTACCGCATGCATTGCATGCTGCATGGTGAAAAAATTTTCACCGCGAATTTCTGCAAGTTTAGTCTTGAATGACGAGTGACACCCTGTCATGACAGAAGCGTTATCACACGACAAAGCATGAATGTTTTCGAACGGAATTTGCTTTTTCCACATGGAGTTCCTAAATGAGGTAAATATTTTATCGGCAGTACATTCTCGCGCGTCAAGATTAATTAATTCTACTAATTCCGTTCGAACATCCAAAGTCTCGGGTGCGACATACCGAGTAATAAACGACATCCATTTCTCATGGGTAGAGTCGGAGGTGTCATCAATAAATACTGAAAATTTAGAATTCTGTAAAACATGACTAAGACACTCTGTTTCCCGAGGACACAGAACCTTCGATATAATATTAGAACACTTTGTTCGACCAAACGTCATGTGACGTCCCACCATTTTTCGCGCGGTCCTATTCCAAAATCTATTCATGAATCCCAAAATCGTTCCACAAAACAAAATCTCAAACTCAACTCTTACCCCATCTCCCCAATCGCTGATCACCTTGGTGTTGTACCTTAGCGGTCACCAACACAAGATGATCGATACAAAACTCCACCTCGATGATGTACCTTAGTGGTCCCCATCACGAGATGATCTTTACAAAACTCCACCTCGATGATGTACCTTAGTGGTCCCCATCACGAGATGATCGTTACAAAACTCCGTCCCCTATTCGCCCTATGAGGCACGAATCCTTTCCCCAAAACGAATTCAAACAAGCCCCTCGTTACAAAACCCTCTTAAATCGAGACCACGTCTCAACCCCCTCTTTACGACTCACAGAGTCCAAGCCACTCTAACCCTTTTCCTATAAAATACCCAAAATCCATTCGACAAGTTGAGTATCTCCTTTCGCAGTCATAAGAACCCCAGAAACCTAATTGCGACGCATATTCGGCGTACGTGACAAAAATATGTCTATTAATAACCATACCGTTTGTAAAAACCCCGGAAGTCGTACTACGTCTTATTTTGAAACTATGTCAAGGTCTCTACCGCGCGTACCCCCGCATCACTCCTGTAAAAATATATAAATACGAGGTCCTGCGAAGCCTCGTCCTCTTTCTTCGCAGAACAATTGACGAAGTGTCATCCAAAGTATTCATCATTACTGCTAAATATTAAAAGTGTTCAATTCAGTGCTACGACAACCATTGTAAGTCATTATAATTACTATTATTAAGGAATATCACCCTCATTATATTTCTACACATAAATAACGCTTATCACTTTTCTATATTATAAATTTTATTCATTACCTTATGTTAATAACATTTATCTCATTCTAAAGCTTGTTGCTATTCATTTATTATTTTCTATTATCATCTTAATGCTTATTTTGTTCATATTTGTCTTATAACCGCTTATTACACATATTATTTTCTTGTGTTAACGCTATTGCATTTCATATATTATTATCGACCTATTCTCATGTATTTCATGTTCACATGCTTATATTGTTAATAACTGCCATTTACATAAATGTTATCCGTTAATGCTAAGAATATCAAGCATTATCATTAACAAACGTTCCGATAAAACAAATAGACTTATTTGTTTTCAACTACGTCTCTAATTATTGTGTGTGCTCGAGTCATAAACCTTCCCAACGAAACCAAGCTGCCGCAACAGCTGATTCGCGAGAGCATTCCCAGTGTATATAAACACTGCTGCATGAGCCGTGCAATATACAAAAGAACTAAACGAGGTCTCTTTTACACTAATGCAACGGTAAATCCTATCTCGTAAACCAAAACAAATACGGAGTACTATAACGGGTGCTCTTTAAGTGTACATTTACCTTCCCAGGTCGATTAGAGTGAAGGATTTAAGATTCGCGCCTGATCGCCTCCAGAAACACTTAGCGTGACGGATTTAATATTCGCGCCTGAGTCCCTCAAAACCCTCAGCGTGCTGGATTCAAGATTCGCGCCTGAGTTCCTTCCAGACCCTCAGTGTGACGGATTCAAGATTCGCGCCTGAGTCCCTCAAAACCCTCAGTGTGACGGATTCAAGATTCGCGCCTGAGTTCCCGCAAAACCCTCAGAGTGAAGGATTTAAGATTCGCGCCTGAGTTCCCGCAAAACCCTCAGTGTGAAGGATTCAAGATTCGCGCCTGAGTTCCCGCAAAACCCTCAGTGTGAAGGATTTAAGATTCGCGCCTGAGTTCCCTCAACCCCCTCAGAGTGAAGGATTTAAGATTCGCGCCTGAGATTTCCCTCCTCCATGTCATTGTTCCCCAAAGACCTCACCCGGGACGTGACATATTTTTGGTGACAGCGGTGGGATTTACGTTTGCCGCCGGTAAGAAATAGACTCTGCGACGCGGTACCCACAAAATCCCGCTATTACCTATGTACTTAGAACGCGTAAACCTGTGGAAACCAGCATACCAGAGCCGCCAATTACAAAGGTTGACGGAATCCATACAGTGGATGATCTGTGTTCACGGGAAATTAGCGACAAATGACGAAGGCGACGAAATTTGCCTACATTGCTCTCGACTAAATTCAACAGAAACGGTGACAGAGTATCAAATTCATTACTGCCAAAGGCCTTATACATTCCCTAATTGCCTAAGGTGCAATAGCGTGATATATCAAACGCGTCCCGCAACCAACTGTGTCGAGTGTACACAGTGGTACTTCCTTTCAAACAGAAATTGAGTCACTAATATTTTTATCACGAAATTTAAACAAACTGCCAGACGCGACATAAGACGTTGATAAACTGACATGTGCGATTCACGCCAAAGTCAAAGTACATTATATTACCCAAGCCGCAGGCTGCGGGACGTTTTGTCAGATTCAAACGCGTTGATTTGTGTTTCTGGAGGTGTAGCAACGACCACGGAAGGCGGAAAAATTTGTCTAAATTGTTTTAATTCAAACCCAGTGGAGGTAGATGAAATATACCAAGTACACTACCACCAACTTAACGATACGTTTCCTGAATGCCCTCGTTGCAAAAACCTTTTGTTTAAATTACAGCCTATTAATAGTCACGGCGCGTGCACAGAACATTACCGTCGAATAAGGAAAAATCATAACAGATTTGACACTAATTACCCGGGTAGAGAATACCATAGATTTTGAATAGCTACGGCCGGACGCCTAAATATAGGAAACCTCCTAAATCACCCTAAAATAACAGACCTTACCGAACCTAAAATGTCCGAACACGGCGATATCGACGACCCCTGCGTGATAGACCAAGACGCGGGGCCTTCCAAAAGCGCTATAGAAATCGCGACCGCCGAAATAATGGAACAACTACAAAAATTACGCGAGAAACGAGCCGAAATAGACAATTTGCCCGCGAGAATTGCGGAAACCCGCGAAACTAAAACGTATTCGGGCATAGATGCCGGATCATCCGAACCCACTTACGATTCAACCCAAGACATCAGGGCTACCATAAAAATCAGTACCGTTCAAATAAATTCAGTTAACGAAGCCCCGTCTGTAATAATGGACTCACCAGGCTTCGGGAAAATAGTCGAATTAATGATCAACACCGGTACTGAGGTAAACGTACTAAAACTTCAGGCCGTAAAACGATTTCAGGACATAGATCCGACGCAGCGAGTGCTATTACAAAGCATCTCTCCGAACCCTACCCCCACGCTTGGCACAGTCAGGATAACCCTTTTGGGCGACGACGTCACGTTTCATATAGTCAAAAACGACTTCCCAATCAAAACTCAAGGAATACTAGGGTCAAGATTCCTAGAGGAGAAAAATGTAACAATAAACTACTCCACGAAACAGTTGGACCTCAATGGGATTTCCATCCCATTCGTAAACAAAAATCCAGTCGTGTTACCGGCGAGGACAAAATCCTCCTTTTTCGTACATACAGCTAATCCGGACCTAAAGGACCAGCTGAAAATTATAAACTCCAACGAGATTGACACTCCAATTACCATGCCTGCCATTGAATTAGAAAATTTGGACAGAATAATTCCAGAACCCAAAATAGTACGACCAAAAGAGACTAAGACGTCTAAATGCGTCACTCCTATCCCAGCCCTAATAAAAACCAAGCCCCTCTTGGCCCTGGATCCATCGATCCACTATTTCGAGACACCCGCGCCGGTGTACTCATTCTTACCCCCTGCGCTATACGCCAAATCAACCCTTCCCCTAAAATCCCAAGAGTCTCTTGCGGCTACGTTGGAACCAAATATAATGGAAAAATCTGAAAAAATCCCACGAAAGGCAGGACAACCACTTCAGTCAACCTCCAAAGAATCCACGAATCCCGGGAAGAGCAATAAGGTCGCTGACGCTGCACCTCGTACACCAAAAAGAATTAAAAACTTCCTTGGTCTGACTGGATATTACAGAGGGTTTATCCCAGAATTTCCTAACACTGCTTGCCCGTTAACCCAACTATTGAAAAAGGACACGCCATTTGACTGGGGACTGACCCAGCAAACAGCTTTCGACTACTTCAAACCGGTATTGCAGAAGGAAATCATCCTGCAATGCCCGAATTTTGAACTGAAATTTCACGTCACTATAGACGCCTTAACCCATACTTCCCCTGCAGTGGAGGCATATTCCAAACGACCACGCGAAGAATCTGACGATGACTTGGAAGACAAGTCCAAACATAAACCAAGCGACCCCAAGAGGCCTCGGTTCTACTATTCACCAATCCATGTGGCACCGAGTGGAAACAACCGCGTCGACCCTGCAATTCCCACATCCAGCGCTCACCTAAGAAGGAAATGCAAAAGGATTCAAATGCACAGGAAGATGCGCCAGAAAACATCATCTGCAGAAATTCCACTACATTCTTCCCCAGAAAACATACGTGAACGACTACCTACAACAGAAGCAGACAACACGTATAAATTACCCATGCAGAGCTTATTCATAAAATATTTTGTGTGCGTGCTTCTCATCCTATTAACATTAATTAAGACCGCTGATGTATATATTAAAAGATTCAGCTATCACTTCGGAACTCTTAGAGCCATCCTCACCGACCAAACGGCAATTACTCGCAACTTCACGAAAGCAGTACCACGGGAATGTAAAATGCAACAATTCCGAATCAAAGACTTTCGCCCACCGTCTAACGGCCCTTTAGAGAGATTGCAAAACGTTGTGACCGAATGCTTAAAATTGTTAATCGGTAGATACAGTGACTGGGACGAATGGAGTAACTTGGCCGCGTTCTCATATAATACCAGTGTCCATAAGGGTACTGGATACACTCGGTATAAATCATTTTTAGCAAAATTAGCAATACCCAAGAACATTGGGAACGAAACATATGGTTGCCTTTCAAAACTGAGTAGGAGCCTACGGTACAAAAAACAGTATGATTGCCCTACCCGTGTGCGCGAGAGTCCCGGTTGACTCCAAGTCAATAAAAACAGAATACTTTAATTAATTTTCCGCTTAGATCGTTGCTACTGCAACATTTTCGCAACCACCATTTACGCAGCAATGCCGTCCAGAAGGAAGGAAGGAAAATCATATCCCTTCTACCTAAAGTCATCTCATCAATCATCACCACAGGAAGGCGCCTCCGGAGACAATCATCACCAAAGATGACTGCCCCGCTCCAACATCGGTCAACTGAGAGCAGTTCCAGGATGCTACTGCCCTTTCGCCCCGTGTAGACCTCTCTTACGAGTTAGAATAATTCCACCCGCGCCTTATTATTAAGAAATGCTACGCATTTCTTCATATAAGGGGGGAGGTGTGACGTCCCACCATTTTTCGCGCGGTCCTATTCCAAAATCTATTCATGAATCCCAAAATCGTTCCACAAAACAAAATCTCAAACTCAACTCTTACCCCATCTCCCCAATCGCTGATCACCTTGGTGTTGTACCTTAGCGGTCACCAACACAAGATGATCGATACAAAACTCCACCTCGATGATGTACCTTAGTGGTCCCCATCACGAGATGATCTTTACAAAACTCCACCTCGATGATGTACCTTAGTGGTCCCCATCACGAGATGATCGTTACAAAACTCCGTCCCCTATTCGCCCTATGAGGCACGAATCCTTTCCCCAAAACGAATTCAAACAAGCCCCTCGTTACAAAACCCTCTTAAATCGAGACCACGTCTCAACCCCCTCTTTACGACTCACAGAGTCCAAGCCACTCTAACCCTTTTCCTATAAAATACCCAAAATCCATTCGACAAGTTGAGTATCTCCTTTCGCAGTCATAAGAACCCCAGAAACCTAATTGCGACGCATATTCGGCGTACGTGACAAAAATATGTCTATTAATAACCATACCGTTTGTAAAAACCCCGGAAGTCGTACTACGTCTTATTTTGAAACTATGTCAAGGTCTCTACCGCGCGTACCCCCGCATCACTCCTGTAAAAATATATAAATACGAGGTCCTGCGAAGCCTCGTCCTCTTTCTTCGCAGAACAATTGACGAAGTGTCATCCAAAGTATTCATCATTACTGCTAAATATTAAAAGTGTTCAATTCAGTGCTACGACAACCATTGTAAGTCATTATAATTACTATTATTAAGGAATATCACCCTCATTATATTTCTACACATAAATAACGCTTATCACTTTTCTATATTATAAATTTTATTCATTACCTTATGTTAATAACATTTATCTCATTCTAAAGCTTGTTGCTATTCATTTATTATTTTCTATTATCATCTTAATGCTTATTTTGTTCATATTTGTCTTATAACCGCTTATTACACATATTATTTTCTTGTGTTAACGCTATTGCATTTCATATATTATTATCGACCTATTCTCATGTATTTCATGTTCACATGCTTATATTGTTAATAACTGCCATTTACATAAATGTTATCCGTTAATGCTAAGAATATCAAGCATTATCATTAACAAACGTTCCGATCAAACAAATAGACTTATTTGTTTTCAACTACGTCTCTAATTATTGTGTGTGCTCGAGTCATAAACCTTCCCAACGAAACCAAGCTGCCGCAACAGCTGATTCGCGAGAGCATTCCCAGTGTATATAAACACTGCTGCATGAGCCGTGCAATATACAAAAGAACTAAACGAGGTCTCTTTTACACTAATGCAACGGTAAATCCTATCTCGTAAACCAAAACAAATACGGAGTACTATAACGGGTGCTCTTTAAGTGTACATTTACCTTCCCAGGTCGATTAGAGTGAAGGATTTAAGATTCGCGCCTGATCGCCTCCAGAAACACTTAGCGTGACGGATTTAATATTCGCGCCTGAGTCCCTCAAAACCCTCAGCGTGCTGGATTCAAGATTCGCGCCTGAGTTCCTTCCAGACCCTCAGTGTGACGGATTCAAGATTCGCGCCTGAGTCCCTCAAAACCCTCAGTGTGACGGATTCAAGATTCGCGCCTGAGTTCCCGCAAAACCCTCAGAGTGAAGGATTTAAGATTCGCGCCTGAGTTCCCGCAAAACCCTCAGTGTGAAGGATTCAAGATTCGCGCCTGAGTTCCCGCAAAACCCTCAGTGTGAAGGATTTAAGATTCGCGCCTGAGTTCCCTCAACCCCCTCAGAGTGAAGGATTTAAGATTCGCGCCTGAGATTTCCCTCCTCCATGTCATTGTTCCCCAAAGACCTCACCCGGGACGTGACAGTCATACGTTCCAAAACGTCAGTATCTTTCCCAAAATCTTGGAAAAATTTAAGAATCGCCTCTGCGGATTGATGCGAAATATTTTTCTCGGTAACTAATGCAGCAAAACGAATTTCCGCGCCTTTTTTTCGTTCATCAAATGACAAAGGCGATTCCTCGCATTGGAATCTGAAATCATTCAATTTCCTCACATCTATTCCATTTTTTTCACAGTTTTTGATGTGACACTCGGAATCCGCGTGACGTTGGATTTGCGACATTCCGCAAGCAAATGATTTTTTACAAACCGAACAGAAACACGAAAAAGGATCATCGGCGACCTTATTCAACCAGGGCTTGAAATCCTCAAGCCATTGAGGCATAAAAATCTTTCTCGAGTCCTTAGCATACACAGTTATTCGCGGAATTTTTTGAGATGACAAATATTTATGTCTCGTTGATTCCGCATGCCTTTTAACGCTCGACGAGCCGCAAGAAAAAGTTTTCTCGCATGAAGAACAGTAGAAAAGGCTTTTATCATTAGGTACTTCGCGAATCCACGATCGGAACTTCTCATTCGCGTTTCCCACAACGGCCGATAAACAGGAGTAGCCTCTTCACCTGATTTTCTCAAACGTTTCCATCGTACTTACCACGAAAAAAATTGAAATATGTAGAAAAAATATTATATACAAAGCAACAAGCAGATGCTAGCGTATAGAAAAAGGGTGACATAGGGGGCTACAAATTACACGCTACACTTCCAACACGACAGATCCGAATTCACGAAATGAGAAATAATAAACACGAAAAACATGCAGACAGCGCGAAACAAATAGTACCCACCACCTGATTTCTAATTCTACTGAAATGACGTTTAAATGTCGCGAAGCGCGACTGCGCGACCCACCACGAAACGCATCGAACACATAAACAAAGTATACACTTGGGTTCACGCGGATCTGACCGTCAAATGTACTTGACGAAAACCAGGCCCGAGCGAACCCTCGCAACGAGAAAAGAAAAGAATACATAGGAAATCGTAAAATAGTAAGAAAAATTCCGGAAACAGAAAAATCGAAGATAAGGCTAAAAGAAATAACAGCAAGGCAATGGTGACAGTACCGAACTGCCTCAGATGCATTTACCAGTTACCTGTCTCTCTTATTCTTGTACAATTCCTTTATACCGATTTACACATTTTAATGTACCGTATATCGCGATGTTAGCTTTGCATAACGAATCGTTTACATTTTCCTCCCGATGGAAGAGACCACCACTTTCCTATAGTTTCCATCGAGCGGTACCGGGCACGCTGCGCGTAATTAATTTATAAATAGTGCGTGATTCTTTGTCGCAACTTGATATAATTATCGGAAAATTTAGCGAGAAATGTGATTACGTTTAGATTTTAGATCATACTCTGAAAAAATATTTTTTATCGAAGGCGTTGCAGCGTCCATGCTACTGGCCAAGAGTGGATTCTAATTTTAACAAAGTTCACCAATTTACAGTATCAAAATATTCATCTTTTAATAGAAAATTCATTTTTAGGTTTGAAAAATAGAAATAGCTCGAATAAAACGTACGGAAATTTAAAATGAAAACAATAAATTATGAATGTACATTTTTCTTTGTGAAAGAAGTTAAAGAAGAACTTTATTTAACCTTTTTTTTTATGTAGAATTTAGTTCGTATATCTGAAAAATCGAAGAACCATAACGGGTAATTATCGTTTTGCGTGATCTAATCGGATCTTAAGACAAGAATATAAAATTTAAATATAAAGTTTAATTGAAATCCATTTTGCCGTTTAAACGTAATCGTGTTAACAAATATATGAGATATTTAAAAAAGCTCTTTTCTAAATAATCGAAACGTGATCAGGAGGTCTTAAAACGTGATTTCCGTAACAAAACTTTTTCCAATTTTTTTTTCATTACAAGAGTATCCTATATAATAGGACGCTTAAGGTGGATGTTCGTTTGTTAGCAAAATCTGTCCAGAGGCTGTTTTTCGTACTTCCCGATGACCTACAAGATTTAGATTCAGCATGAAGTTTCCTCGGCACCCAAAGATGCCGTAAAAAATCCAAAATCTGGAAAATTCGATAATGGGTAGTACCTGAGGCATAAAACAGGTATCATGTACAATGTAGAAGCTGCTACCGTAATTGTACATGTAGGTAATTGTGGTCACCTTAGGCGTCCTATTATACATATCGGGTAGTAATGCCTGGCGAAGAAAGGCTAAAAACTAGTTATACATATGTCAGAAAGTGAAACGTGGATTTCGAGGCACTCAAGAAGATCGCGCACGGCTGCGTGTCGCATGCACCTCACCATGGATCACGGCGTTTTAAGAGCGAGAGAGAAAGACGCACATTCGTTTTCTCTCTCGTCTTCCCGGCGATGTCCGAAGCGCCAAGCTCACGGACAAGCAGCTCCGGCGTAGTGTGCATGCGAGGTGGGGGAAATTCTTGAGGGAACCCGTCCCGAATCTTTGGCATCAGTGGGTCGGCCCCCCTTCAAGAGCAGTGATGCCAGAATCGTGGGATACGGGACGAGACGCTTACCCCCACTATGACCTACCGTCGTCTCCCACTATGCCCTACCGGCGTCTCCCACTTTCTTCCCACCGCACTGCATACAAGCATATTTTTACTCTTGCCTGTGTGAGCTACCTGTTGGGCTGCCGATCACACGGACAGGGGTAGAGATATGCTTGTGTGCAGTGCGATGGGGAGAAAGTGGGGACGACGGTAAGGCATAGTGGGAGACGACGGTAGGTCATAGTGGGGGTAAGCGTCTCGTCCCGTATCCCACGATTCTGGCATCACTGTTCAAGAAGATTATCGGGCGGCCAACAAGAAGACTGTCTTCCAATATATGCCACCGCGACTGGACGTGTCGGTCTACGTTGTAATCGTCTTGTATAATGAAATATAGCAGAGTTGTGCAATGTGCACTTGTGTGTGTGTTATTCTAATCCTTTGCGTCGGGGTGGCCGGTAATGGAAACACCCCGGCGCAACAGTATCTAATACCTTCAATTGAATGATCCATTGAAAGTTATTTTTATTTATACTTATAGCTGATAATTTGTAGGTGGCGTTCAGATATAAAACAGAACAAAACACATGAAGGAAGTGAGTTAAATAGATACTATCAATACTAATGTGTTTTTCGAGTTTTAAGGGCTTTTAATTGTTTTCTTTCAAGTGTTCACATATAAATAAAGAGTCTGGATCACGCTCATGTTAAAGATCATCACAAAAAATATTGAATTTTAGATTTTTTCCATTGTAAGCGAGGTACTGTGGGCCGGCTTCTTCACTGTGTGAGTGCGGTTGGTCCGAGGGAATCAAATGCACCCTATGTACATACATATATGTACATACATATGTAAAGAGATTGTTCGGTAATAGCTAGAAGCAAATTTATAATGTGTTTCTACATGACAAAATAATAAATCGAAAATCAAGAATAATGGAATTGCGGTCAGGACTTCGTTTATTAAATATAAATATTGAATCATTCGGATGAGAACAGTCTAAACCATGGCGAACCGTTAATCACCGATGCACACAGAACAGGTCAATATGTACAAGTATATTTACTGGATTGTTCTAAGAAACAAAAATTTCACTGCAGTTTCGTTATTCTTGATTTAAGACTTATTATTTAAGTCAGGCCTGGGATTTAAGTGAACGCAGCGGCCGTTATTCGAAGGCAACGCCTCCTCTCTCCCGCCGCGCGTCTTGGCCCCCGCGGCGGCCAAGAAGCATGTAGCACCTCAGGCCCGTACCATATGAACCGTGCTGAATATTTTTAACGCAGTAGAGAACACTGTTAAAGAATTCCATGTAGATTTATCGAAATGCTCTGCAGTGGTAACCGATGGTGCGAAAGCCATGACAGGTGCCAAAATAAGACTGAACGGACAGTTTAGAAAACGCGGTTTCAAGTTCCCAATGATGCACTGCATTATTCATCAGGAAGCGTTATGTGGGAAAGATATAAAATTATCTTCCGCCATGAAAAAGGTTACGCAACTAATCAATTCTATCAAGGGCGGAAATAAATTTCTATCTCACAGGAAATTTATAGAATTTCTTGAAACACATAACGCTGCTTACATTGATGTCTGTTTGCATTGTGAAGTACGCTGGCTCAGTGCAGCGAAATGTTTAAGCCAATTTTTTTTGCTAGAAGAAATGAGATCTTCCATTTCTTGCAGGAAAATCCAAATTCAAAGGCAGAAGAATATTTCCCTTTATTAACAGATGCGAGTTCCCTTTGTGAACTCGCACTTATAGTGGATCTTATCAACCATTTGAACACCTTAAATTTAATACTGCAAAATCCCGGCCAAACTATTTCGCAGTTGTGCAGCCACGTCGATTCTTTTCGTAGGAGGCTGGTAGTTTATCAAAATCGTCTCCTGTTAGAAGAAAAAATTTTTTTCTTTTTTCCTTCGTGTAGCTTAATTTTCGAAGAATTCGGCAGCGAATGCGATTTTGATAATCATTTGCACATTCTTCGATCGGTGATAGATCAGTTCGATGAGCGTTTCACCGACTTCGATTCGCACAGAAATGATCTAATTCTCTTTGAGAATCCCCTCACCGTAAAAATCGAAGAACAAGCCCTCGAGTATCAAGAAGAACTGTGTGATCTTCAGCACGACATTTCTTTGAAAACGAGGGAGAAAAAGGAGCCGAATTCTTCAAAACACTGGAAGAATCGACATACCCCAAACTTAGGGATTTCGCGCTCCGAATTTTCTCCATGTTCGGATCCACATATTTGTGCGAATGTTCGTTCTTGAAAATGCGGAGCATTAAGACCGAACAGCGCACAGGGCTAAACGATTCCTCGCTTTCAACTTTAATACGTACATCGCCGTCCAGCCTCCCCCTTAATATTTTAGATTTGCCTAGCACGTCTAAACGTGCGCGAAAATCTAGTTTTCCGAAACATATTTGAAATGTTGATAGTAATACGCGTTTTACCAATCCATTTTTTATCGCGCGACACAGTGGAATAGGCCTATAGGGTATATCACTATAAAGAAAAAACGCATCGATGATAGTACCCCCATGGGTGATGTGGAAACCTATTGATACGGGGGGCGTCCCAATGTGCTACGCGCAGTTCATATGGTACGGGCCTGAAGCGCTCCATGCTGTTTGGCCGCCGCGGGGAACAAGACGCGTAGCGGGAGAAAGGAGGCGTTGCCTCCGGAAATCGGCCGCTGCGTTCACTTAAATCCCAGGCCTGATTTAAGTCACTTCACACTGTGATTAAATGAAACTATGACCTTCCGATTCTATTCGATCCACCAAATATATTGTAAGTCCGGGAGAGTTCGACCACTTTTTGGAAAAGAAATTGTAGTATCGTTGTTTTTCACATTTTTGTCGTTTTGTGCAAAGAAAAGCAAAGCCCAAGCAATTTAGGGTACCTACATATAAATTATAGCGTGCGATAATTTTAAACATTTATTTTCATTTTCAACCAAAAACATTGGCACTATAACTGGTTGGTCTCACCCGCATGTCGGTGTTAGACAGTCCAGCCACTACGGGTGAGACTGACCTTCAAAAAACACAAAAAGTGTAGCTTACAAAAAGTATAAGAAACGAAAAAGTTAATTGGTATGTTATTTCTTCTTCAGTTCTCAATGTACGCAAATATTTTTGTACTTGGAGCATCTAGTATCATGAAACCAACGGCTTCAGAGCACACATTTAATCCAATCGTCGCTTTTCGAGATTTCGAAATAGTTTTCTCCGCATCCCACGCATTCGTTTTCGTCCCAGTCTTTTAACGACATATCACTATCTTGTAGAATGAAATTTTCGCTCCCTGAATCTGATGATGTGTTTACAGTAATGCCGGGTTTACGCCAAGGCGAATGTGAACAATAATACTAACAAAAACGTTTTCGTCTTTTCTCACGAACATGTTCGCTAACACGCTGTTTTCCTCGGTGTCAACGCGAAATAGCAGTTCTGGCTAACATTTGACCCTGCTAATAGCCGTGAAATCGTCCGGATGCCCAAATCCATGAAACTTGGGCCTTGCTATGCCTTGCCATTGTGGCACTGCTCGTAAACAGGCGACCATCTAGGACCATCCGCCGGCAGGTACTCCACAGAAATAGTATGCTTGACAAGCTCGAATTAAATGTTTATATTTTTTGTTTTAGCATAATGAGAATATTTCCAACGTATAGATGAGATTTTTCTAATAAAAATGAAACCAAACCCGACGCAATTCAGATACATTTGAGTTCTGCTTATTATATATAATGGCTTTTAACTATCAATACTTTTTAATACTAGTCAATAACAGATTTACTTTAAAAAGAAGATAAAATTTTTGTTTGGAGGTGATTCGTGTTTAAAGCTGTAGGATATTACTTAAAAGGAAATAAGAAGAAAGTAATAACGAGTTATACAGGGTGATTCTGGAGCTACGCCCGTCAAAACGATGCGGCCTGGCACCCCGTGGCGCTGACAACCCACGAATTTTTATGGCTTTTGACCCTCGAAGGCGTTGGAATGCCTATTAAGAAGTGAGAAATCTTCGACTTCCGATTTATAATCAGATCTTTCAGTCAATAGTCCGATTTACATTAAATTTTGTATGAGTTTCATCGGAAAAACATGCGGAATCCATCGGCATCACTTCCATCTCGATACGTTAAAGAATAAAGAATTATTAACGGAATTAGTTTGAGGTTGTGGAAATGAATTTTTCATGGAATCTCCTTCATTATTTTCCAAATTACATCGTTCTTGGTGTCATTTTCATCGGCGAAACATAAGGAATCAATTGGCGTCGTTTTCGCAAAGATCTGATTAGAAATCGGAAGTCGAAGATTGTCACTTTTTAAACATGAATCACCTCCAAACAAAAATTTGATCGTCTTTTTCAAGCAAATCTGTTATTGACTAGTATTAAAATCCCCATAAAACAAACTTTAAAAAAGTAAAAAAATTACGCCAAGTACATGAAATCAAATAAATCACAAAAAATGGAAGATAATTATAATCTCCATAAAAAAGTTCAAAAAAGTAAAAAAATTACGC
Source organism: Andrena marginata (assembly GCA_963932335.1). NCBI lineage: Eukaryota > Metazoa > Arthropoda > Insecta > Hymenoptera > Andrenidae > Andrena > Andrena marginata. The sequence continues at coordinate 12,346,758 of OZ010660.1, forward strand.
CAAGTACAAGAAATCAAATAAATCACAAAAATAGAAGATAATAATAATTACGAACTAAAAAAAGATGTGAAATCAAAATGAGCTGCAAGTACATAAAGGTGCTTTCCAATTGCGCTTCAGACGACACAACTACATATACACAGCTAAAAGGTTGTGTTTATACATTCCATTACTCATATCGCGGATATTTTAATTAACCCATCAAATAGTATATTACGTGACAAGGGAGAGAAGAAAGCGATTCCGACGAGCGTGAAGTTTGCGGCCCGAGCGCAGCGAGGGCAGCAATTCACGCGAGGCGAAATCGCGTCTCTCCCGTGTCACGTACAATATTTTTTTCAACACCTGCATGAAAGGTGTGTTTTTGAAAGCCTGCTGAGCGATTCGCAAAAAAATATGCATGTTCGATTGCTCGTTTATTCTATCGAAATTAATAAATACGTGTAATAACTGCTTCCGAAAATGTTTCCAATTTGTGGTTATCTCGCCACTCCATAAATTTTTGGTATATCATCTGGTATTTTACTTTCGACTTTGATGGCAGCAAATTTTCTTCGATAGCTTTTGCAGCTTCTGCTATATCGGGGGTCGTTTGGTATCCCGTGTTGCTATCACTGTCATTATTATTCACTTTACCTTTTAATTGTATCTTTTAATGAAAAATGGTGTGACAGTTGTAATATCATGATAAAACACGCATGATATATAGATAACGATTAGTCGAAGAACTGCATCTTCATACCATAGGGTAACGTCAAACTGCAGGGAGAAAAGTAGAAAACGCGAATACGTCTGAAATTGGTCATTTTGCTCCCGCTCAGCAGGGGTAAAAAAGCACACATTTTCATGCAGGTGTTGAAAAAAAGAATGTTTTTGTCAAAAGATTGAAAAGAATCAAGGGATATATGTTTGCAGTGTACTTTCTTCACTAACGCGAATTGCTCTACATTGCAAGCAGTCCGCCATAATTTTCTTAATTCTTAATTGCTATGTCTTTTGATACATTTTGTCGATTTACCTTATTTGCCAAATTTCCAGAAACTTATGCGATAGAAAATGCTTCTCTGTCTATCGTAGTAAATATTATATTGATTGTCTTTATCTAACCTTCTCCGGACAACCTCCAAGCCTGTGCATCCCCTTCATTTCTATTCAAGCCTGTGTGTCCCCTTCATTTCTATAAGCTTTACATAAAAACTCTAAATTAAAAATAGTTTGCTGGTATAAATATATCTGTCAATTTAAGTGCAATGCAATTTGTTACAATATATTATTTTGTACATGCATGGTACAAATTTCCAGAAACTTATGCGAAAGAAGATGCTTTTCTGTCGAACCTTCTCCGGACAACATCCAAGTCTGCGACTCTACATAAGAAATCAATTAAAAAAAATTGGCAACTTACCTTGTCAATTGAGACAATAATTCAGTCTCCTGTTTAGTGTAAAAACTTCTGACATTTCAAATTTGGACAACTTACTTTATTTCACATTTAGCAGGTTAAGGATGATTGACACTTGGTAGGTTATAATTCAATAGTATATATATGTGTGTACAATGATGGACGACGATCCCTGCCGAATAATCCCGAGGCCGGTATTCATAAACGTGTCTTAAGATTAAGCAAATGCTTAAGCATTCGGCATCCTTTACTATGTTACTAGGTTAGTAGAGGACGCCGCATGCTTAAGCATTTGCTTAATCTTAAGACACGTTTATGAATACCGGCCCGAGAGTCGACGAACGAAGAACGAAACATATGTTAGTTTCTTTTTGGCTGATGGTGTGCGTGTAACGCGTATACGTATTATGTTGACGAAAATTTGGCTTGAAGAAGAAAAAATCTTACCGTTTCCGACTGATCCATGAGACGATATTACGATATCTCTGTCATGGGTGGGCCGATTTTATTGTATTTGGTCTTATTCGAAACCTTATATGCGGTTTACATAAGAAAAATGCCTTTCAATTTAGAAAATATTGCAGGCGTGATGAGGTATTAATGAAATAAGTTTCAGGTTAGGTTGGATTAGCCAGGCGACGAGTAAATAATAGCGGTAGCGACAGTCGACATACATATACAGGGTGTCGAAACACGTATTTGGCGTCCAGACGCTGCCGCGTCTCTAGATATATTGATATTTTAAAGCCATTATATATCATAAGCAGAACTCAAACTTGTCTGAATTGCGTCGGGTTTGGTTTCATTTTTATTAAAAAAAAGTTCATCCATACGTTGGAAATGTGCTCAGATGGCTAAAACAAAAAAATATAAATATTTTATTCGAGCTTGCCACGCATATTGTTTCTGTGAAGTATCTGCCAGAGGATAGTCCTAGAGGGCAGTGTCCATGGGAAAAGGCCTGATAGCTATGAGCTACGCTCTGTTGCGCATGCCCGCGACGAGCGGTGACGTCAAACCAATCAACGTCAAGCTGGTAAACAAACCGAATCGACGTTAGCGCCAACGGAAACGAAACGGCGTGAACACGAAGCCGAGCGAGTGACGCCACGCTTTCCAAATTCCAGTCGTACTTGTGGCCTAGCTTATATAATTCGAATATTAAATTATTCAAATAGTCCCAGCCCTAGTACGAATTGGTAGTTATGTGTGAAGCACGCGGGTATGTGTAATGCTGATGAGATGTAAAAGAAAACACAAAATAGTATGTACATAATGTACAAAATGTACATATATTATATTACAAAATATATACATATGTACAAAAAAAAATAAAACTTAAAATATAAAAGTTACAATTACAGTTAAAGTGTAGTATAATGTACATATAAACAGAAATATAAATACATATATACATATCAATTATAATATTTCTTAATCGTCGCTACTTGCGGTGCCACTTTCATCAGTTTCATTCTCGGTTTCACTCGGCAAATCCGTTTCAATCGGCAATAAAATCCCAGTCAGCTCTTTCGGTATAGATTCTACCTTATATATGTCGTCATTAAATAAATTCATCATGCTATTTGTGATTTCATAATTAAAACAATTAGCATTTTTATTTTTCAAATCTAATTGGACTCTGGTTAGTGCTGCAATCGTTTGTGGCGTCAATCTGTTTCTGCGTTTTGTTTTTATGTCAGTGATAGTGGAAAAGTATCGTTCATCTTCAGCGTTAGAATGGGGCAACGATAAGCAAAAATCTGCTAGTTTGGATATATTTGGGATCATATGTTGCTCCACTTCATTTTTAGTGTTTCTAATTTCGTTCCAGAAACAAGGTATACTCTGTGTTTTTTAAGCTTTGTCTTTCCTCGTATGAAAAATATGTTGGTATTTTCTGCCATTCGTCTTTAACAGTGCCAGAATTAAATTTAGATGTAAATTTTTTTAAAACAGTCCAATTCATGATTGCCATTTTTATAAATGTCAAGAGCTGTATGTGCATATAAAAATTGTAATGAATTTAAAAAGGGTTCATCAAATGGCACTCTTAGTACAATATTCTCGAAACCTGTTTGATAAAATTTCTGAATGTTTGTATAAAATTCTACAAGTTTCTCATTATCTGCATCATTACTATTTCGAATTTCAGCGATTGATGCCATGGAGTCTGATCCATGATAGATTGTTTCTAGTGACTTTAAATTGGCTTCATTATGCACATCTACTTTGTGTATGTTTTCTCCCAACACATATTCCTCTTTTATGAAATCGCCTCCCATTATACTTAACTCTTTATAACATGCAGGAAGCCAGCAATGAATTAAGACTTTTGAGTCCTGAAAGTATTTGTTAAGCACAGTACAACGCGGTAATATATAATTTAAAAACTGCAAATATGCCATGGTATAAGGACATTGAAAATTGTCGAATATTTTTGTTGCGACTGCACACCCTCCATTTGCTGCCTCCGCAAAGATAGAAAATAAAGGCAACCATTCTTGTAAAATTCTTTGAATACACTGCAATAGTGATAGCCATCTAGTTGATGATGCCTGTATCAATTTCAATTTTGGATATTTCATAAATGCCTGTGTATCTTCTAAAACGCTCTGCCGTTTTGGACTTCGCGAGAAATATGAATAAATATTTTTTAGAATTTTCTCAACGCGGAGTGGTAATTTACCGCACGCATGTTGTGCAGCCAAATGCATGGAGTGGCAAATGGAGGGAAAAAGACAAATTTCTTTATTGTGTTCTAATAAATTGAGAAAACAATGAATTATATACTCCCCCCATGACACTCGCGTTATCAACGCTCAGACCAACGATATTGCTTACAGGCACATTATATTTCGTTAAAAAATTTATAAGACACTTGTACAAATTTTCGGCTGTACATTCCTTAATTCCGATTAAATCTAGTAAGTATGTATGTATCTATCTCCGTGCACGAATCGAATTAAAAAACATACAATTTTCGTGTCCGATATATCTGTAGTTTCATTTACTAAAATAGAAAAGAATTTGTCCTTCAAGATTTCTGTAGTCTCTAAAATAACCGCTTTATTTACAACATTTCTTATGATTGCGGAGATTTTAGTTGGTTTAAGAGACATGTGTTGTGCTAAACTGACATTTAGCATTCCGCTCTGTATCAGTTTAGTGTAGTGGTTGAAAGAAGTAAATGATCTATTGTGTTCTGCGACGTCAAGACAAATTTTCAATTCGAACTCCTTTACGCTCTCTGTAAAGCTTCTGTTTTTGTGAAGTTGTTCTTTTCTATGGCTCATGTTTATGTTATGTGTTTGACTCTCTGCATGTCTTTGCAGTTTGGCTTTCTGCGCCGAAATATTTATGTAGCACGCTGCGCATCTAGCTTTGTACTGTTATGTGACACTGTCCGAACTACCCATGTGCAGTCATCGGGTGACACCTCTCGACCTACCCGAACACAGTCGTAATGCGACGCTGACCGATTCACGCCTTAACGTACCCCTGGAGTTAAGCATGTGCAGCAGCCGGTTGGTGTAAGGTGGCCTGCACGTGTTTTCTCCTTTCCAGGAAAAGCCAGGACCCCCTGGTTTTCCTAGTCACGTGGGCCACGCCGAATCCCTTGTTCCAACAGGGGATAAAAACGCAGGACCTCGGCCTCAAGGCGTCAGTCGATTTCCACAAGTTTGCGCGTGTACTCCTTGTCACCTCTGTACGATCCAGTATCAAATATATCATTTGTGTTCAGAATAATAAAGAAGATCTAAAAGTGAAAACCCTTCAGTTTTCTCAAACCATAACAGTACGGACTCGCAGCTTCTTGAAGCCAGGATTTAAACTGTGGCTCCACTAGCCAAGATTTGCAAAATGCTTGCCTCTGAGGTGGGAGATGTAAAGGTAGTAAATAATGACGCGTCTTATTAAACACAACAAAGAAAATTTGTTTATTTGAGATGGTAACTCAAAAGTCTTTTAAACAAAGAAAATCTCTAACGGGCGAAAACAGCACGACCACTCAAGACGCTGACTGGTAACCGAATGCCTGGACAACGGTCGCGTTCCTTCCGAAAACCTAGGAAACGCGTACCGTGTGCAACAATCGGGAAAAACCCCGAGTACTGAGGTAGGGGAGGTTTCGTCGCCTGGCAAAGTCCAACGGCTACGAAACCTTCGGTTGAAACCTTATTACCCTACCTGGTCGCCTTTTGCTCCGCTAGAAATGCGACGTTACGCACGCTACAGTACCCCCTTACCAGAGATAACGCTTGAGAAAAAGAAACTTGCAATTAAGAGTTTATCATTTTCCCAAAAATACGACAAACTTAACACCCAAAAGGATGAACATTCCCAAAAAAAAAATCTTATTCAACTACGCATAAACCTATCTACAACTAATTTGCTTAAAACTAACTCCTAAAACTAAACAATAAACCTAAGTTGTAAATCTAACTTATACTAACTGTACAAAAAAATATTTAATTAAACCCGGCTTGAAACCGGTCTGGGAAACGCACCAATCTACCCGAGCGCGTAGTAATACCACTACGATTCCCGCGATTTTCGATATCGGTACGAGGCATTTGCGTAACGACGTCATGTTGCTCCTGCGTTACATCGTCGGGCCGCATTTGCGTTACAACGTCGGGCCGCTCTTGCGTTACAACGTCGCGTCGCGCAATTCGAGTCTCCGTTTCAACGACTATTTCGCGATCAACTTCTTTATTTTCTTCGGCATATCTCTCAATATCCTCCGAAATAACAAAAGCAGGTTTTAATCTATCTATAGAAACCTTTACCCGTTTATTATTAATTAAAACCGTAAAAGTTTTGTCACCCCGTTCAAGCACCTTGAATGGTCCATCATAAGGTGGTTGAGACGGACCTCTAACCGCATCATGCCGCAAGAAAACATACGGTGACGTAGAAAGTTCTTTAAAAACGAAAGTCTTTTTCAATCCATGCCGGTTGACCTGCCGTGGTTTTACATCATTTACCCGCTTTTTCAAACGCTCGACAAACTCCGAATTTGCCTCCCGCTCGCTAGATACAAAAAATTCTGCAGGTAAACGAATCCCGGTACCGTAAGCTAATTCGGCCGCAGTTGCCTTCAGATCTTCCTTAATTGCCGTTCGAATACCCAATAAAACAATAGGTAGAACTTCGACCCAATTACTAGTGTCATGGCACTTGATCGCTGCCTTCAACTGCCGATGCAGCCTTTCCACCATCCCGTTAGCTTGTGGATGATAGGCAGATGTCCGAATGTGCTTAGCACCGAGTAATCTGCAGAGCTCTTCAAATAACTTCGACTCAAATTGACGTCCTTGATCAGATGTTATTCGTAACGGTACGCCAAAACGAGCGATCCATGTGGAAAGAAAAGCTGAAGCAACAGTCGAGGCTTCCATATCGGCGATGGGTATTACTTCCGGCCAGCGCGAAAACGGTCAATACAGGTAAGACAATACCTGTACCCCTGCGCGGGTTGCATATAAATAATGTCAATATGTACATGTTCGAAACGACCGGCTAAATCCTTGAATTTCCCAACAGGTGCGGATACATGTCTTGTGACTTTGCACCGTTGACACGGAATACATTGTCGCGTCCAATCCCGACAATCCTTATTAATTGCTGGCCAGACAAAACGGCCTCTAACCAGCTTCTGCGTAGCCCGTATACTGGGATGCGAAAGACCATGCAACGCATTAAAAATTCTACGCCGCAAAGGTTTCGGGACATACGGTCGAATAACGTCGTTCGCGGTATCGCAATAAATTTCAATACCATGGTCAGGAAAACGAATCTTCTTTAACTTTAAAACGTTCACATCAGAGTCGAGGATTTCACGCAATTCGTGATCCTCTTTCTGCGCGGCTTCAAAGGTTTGGTGATCAAATGGTTTTTCAATCGTCTCAACACGAGACAACGCGTCAGCTACACTATTGTCCAAGCCTTTGATGTATCGTATGTCTGTTGTAAATTGACCAATGTAGTCTAAATGGCGAAATTGACGTGGCGAACACTTATCTAAATTTTGGTTAAACGCATAAACCAATGGTTTATGATCAGTGAAAATTATAAAATCTCTCCCTTCCACAGCATGTCGAAAACGTCTGACCGCGCTATACATGGCAAGTAGTTCACGATCATACGCACTATATTTTTGCTGCGACGAAGATAAAGATTTCGTGAAAAAACCTAACGGTTGCCAGTCATCCTCTACGCGTTGTTGCAAAGCTGCGCCAATAGCAAAATCCGATGCATCGACTACTATACTAATCGGCGCGCCCGGTACAGGATGAGCCAACATGGTAGAATTTACTAACGCCTGCTTAGAATTGTTAAAAGCGTTCTCTGCCTGTTCCGTCCAGGAAATAGGCGCGTTGCCCTTTTTTGAACCCTTGAGCAAATCGTTCAACGGTTGTAAAATTTTCGCGGCTCCTGGTATGAAACGTCGATAGAAATTTATCATACCAAGAAACCCTCGAAGCTGCTTAATGGTCGCGGGCTTTGGAAACTCGACAATGGCTTCAACGCGTTTGGCCAATGGTTTAATTCCATCCGTGTTAACAGTATATCCGAGAAATATGATCTCTTCAACCCCGAAAGTACATTTCGTCGGATTAATGACTACGCCATACTCGCTCAACCGCTTAAACAAAATATCCAGATGTTCGAGATGCTGCTTCTCGTCCACAGAAGCTATTAAAAAATCGTCAATATACGCGTGAACAAAATCTAAACCACGCGTAATTTCATCAACGAATCTCTGACACGTTTGAGCAGCATTACGTAATCCAAACATTGTGTTTACGGCTTCGAATAAACCGAACGGAGTCGTAATAGCGGTTTTTTCGATATCCTCCGGCGCGACGGGAATCTGATGATAAGCTCTCACTAGATCTATTTTAGAGAATATCTTCTTCCCATGTAACTGCTGCGAAAAATCCTCTATATGAGGCGGAGTATACCTGTCCGGAATGGTGCGGGCGTTGAGTCCTCGATAATCCCCACAGGGTCGCAAAGTACCATCTTCTTTCGGAACGACGTGTAACGGTGACGACCATGGACTTTTTGAAGGCCTGATTATTCCCAATTTGATCATTAAATCAAATTCCGCTTTGACCTGTCGATAACGGTCGGGGGCAAGGCGACGTGGTTTGCTGTGCACCGGCGGTCCTGGCGTCGTCTTAATATGATGTCTGACGCGATGTTTAACTGTCCCTTTACCGAAACCCGGTGGCCGAGTCAACTCAGGATATTTAGCAAGAAGCTGATGATATACTGAGTCGGCAATGATCGTTTTAACACTCGGAACATTAGTGTTGGCCGCATAACCACTAGCCGACAAATTCGTCTCTAAATCGATCAAACGTCTGTTCCGCGGATCTACCAAAAGGCCATAATGAATAAGAAAATCCATGCCAATGATGGGTACGCCGACATCGGCCACAACAAAACGCCACGGGAAATCTCGACGCAGGGAGAGGTTCAAATTTAACCCAAGAGTGCCATACGTCGGAATACTCGTACCGTTAGCCGCGAAAAGTTCATACTCTGATTTTTCCACTGGTCCGCGTACTCGGTGACGGGGAAATACGCATAAATCCGCCCCCGTATCCACCAGGTAGGCAATCTTTGACTTTTTATCAGTCACTAAGATGCGGCGAGACCCGGAACCGTCGTCGTGCGCCACGTTCACGGACGGCTCTTCTCGTTTCCCGGAATCCAGGTACACGGGGCTACGCACTTTGTTGCACGAGTCTTAAAATTTAAATGATACCAACACAATCCTCCTTTCTCCCGGCTTCGGGATCGGCTGCGTTGTCCTGATCGGTTGAAAGGGCGCTGACGCTTGACAGACATGGCCGCGATTTGGTCCTGCAGCTTCCCCAGCTGCTCGCGTATTTCCATCAGCTCGCTGTTCGCCGGCTCCTTGTGCACGGCGGCGAGTCGTCCCTGCTCCGGTCGAATTTCATGGATCCGATCCGCCATCTCCGTAAGAACAGTACTGTTCGAATCGGTGGTTGCCGCCAAAACTCGTTGCGTATTGGGCGGCAGGCGGTTCTTCCACAAAGTTAATATAAACTCGTCCGGAACCGATGGGGTGGCCAACTTCTTCAGATCCCGGAAAAACTGGGAAGGCGTCCGATCACCGATTTCTTCACTTTCTAACAATTTTCTCACCCGCGTACCGTCGGACTCAGTGAGCCGTTTTATCACTTCACGTTTCAAATGTTCATATTGATCAGTAGCAGGCGGATTAACCACAACATCCTCGACCTGCTCTATATATTTTTCCCCAAGATTTGCAATGGTGATATTAAACTTTGTTACATCACTCGTGATGCGCGCGGACGCAAACTGTGCCTCCAACAACCTGAACCACAACACAATCTTGTGTGGCCAGAACTGTGGAATCCTTAACGTGTGATGCGTAAGCAAACTTACACTTCCACTATCACTGTTCACTCCGGCTGAAGTGTTCGGCACGTTACTCTCGTTATCAAGCGGCATCGTCACGCACACACGAACGGCGGGAAAAAAATGATTCGGTTAATCCTCTACGTTCACCTCTTTCCGACTTATCACGTCGGGGTCACCAATTTGAGGTGGGAGATGTAAAGGTAGTAAATAATGACGCGTCTTATTAAACACAACAAAGAAAATTTGTTTATTTGAGATGGTAACTCAAAAGTCTTTTAAACAAAGAAAATCTCTAACGGGCGAAAACAGCACGACCACTCAAGACGCTGACTGGTAACCGAATGCCTGGACAACGGTCGCGTTCCTTCCGAAAACCTAGGAAGCGCGTACCGTGTGCAACAATCGGGAAAAACCCCGAGTACTGAGGTAGGGGAGGTTTCGTCGCCTGGCAAAGTCCAACGGCTACGAAACCTTCGGTTGAAACCTTATTACCCTACCTGGTCGCCTTTTGCTCCGCTAGAAATGCGACGTTACGCACGCTACACCTCCAAACTTTTTGTCCGGTCTCTGATTCATTGCTTGTAGAAGCTGCATGGGTGGGTCCAGAAATTAATTCCCTTGCTTTCTACTGCATGTTCGTGGTATGTAGGAGACTGCTGACGTGAGTTTTCAAATTAGATTTGCTTGCTGCCAAAATTTTGGAGCAAACTGTACACTCCGCATTGTGTGGATCCTCGGCTTCTATAAGCCAGGATTTGAACTCCGGGTCCTCTAACCAAGCTTTCCGAAATGATTGCTTCCTTGCTTTCTTTGAAGCGAGGCTGATGAAGCTGCTAGTACTGCCTATTCATACAATACTAATTAGTATTCATAAACTATTAAAAAACAATTTCAATAAAATAATTATTGGAAAAAGAAAGTAAAAAAGAACGTTAAATTAAAGATATATCTTACTTGAATCTGTCTCTGATTCACTGCTTGTAACAGTTGCATGGCTGGGTCCAGCAACACTGGTCACATTAATGCCTAAGTAAAAGACATTAAGAAGAAAGTAATGAACATAATGTTTAACATATCCTTGTTAAACAGTTACTTTAATATTTCAAGAAATGATCATATTTAAAATTATACTAATGTAAAAATATTAAATATTTGTCTTACCTGATTCCTTACTCATGCTGCAACTTTAATAAATCACTAAGAAAACCTAATAAATAGCAAAATTCACGAAAGTCTCGCAGCGTTTATAAAGGTTAACACAAGTACGACTGAAAAGTGTGACGTCACTCGCGTGGCTTCGCGTTCACGCCGTTTCATTTCCGTTGGCGCTAGCGTCGATTCGGTTCGTTTACCAGCTTGGCGTTGATTGGTTTGACTGTTGACGTCACCGCTCGTCGCGAGCATGCGCAACAGAGCGTAGCTCATAGCTATCAAGCCTTTTCCCATGGACACTGCTAGAGGGTGGCCTGTTTACGAATAGTCCCACAATGGAAAGGGATGCGGATCGCCAGATATCGTCAGAAATGTTCGTCTGCTGCATTCCTACCGACGCGAACATCTTCGAGAACGTTCGTACGCTGTATTCTGTTAGTGTTCGCGGCAGAGTAAACGCGACGAGAACAGACGAACACGTTTTTGTTCGTGTTATTGTTCGCGTTCGCCTTGGTGTAAACCCGGCATAAGAAAACCACATGTGGTCGGACTATCCCATAAGCAAGGTAGTGATTGACCACCTTGTCAAAATAAATTAAAAACGAATACATACGTATTGTTGAGGTGTCACTGTAGTTTTATGCATATTATATCCCGCAATATCGGAAGAGTGTAAATAAATATGTCTGTCTTTCAAATATCACCAGCACTGTAATTTGATGTAAAACTTTCAGACTTGCATAAAGTCTTAAGTGATTCCTATAATTTAAATATGGATTTGTGACAATGGTCTATGCATGATCAACAACAAGCGCATTCATTTATTTTGCGTCAATAACACACAGTGCCCTATCTCGCGTCAGTTTTAAAATATCAGCAATAGCCGGACTCTCTCGGTGGTCGAACTCTCTTGGATTTACCCTAATTTTCGACCGAAAATGTACGAAAATTCAAGGAAAAAGCTTCAAATATTACTGTGATGATTTATCAAAAACTTAGGTTACCTTTGAGATGCTAATTCTTCAGGTCATTAACACATAACCGTTTATTTAACACATAGATACCACATTATTGGCCATGGCAACACAGAACACCTGACAACGTGGACTATGCTGTTTATCTGGCTAAGAGAACTCTAAGAAACAAGCAACGCCATGCTCTTGAGGATTATGAAATTGTACGCAAATTTCATTGACGTTGTATCATACAAAATTTAATGTGTTATTTTTAATTTCTTATTATGTAATTTATTCTCCTAGGAGGCTTTAAACAGCTTACGTAGGAATCTGCAGAACAAATGGGATATCATTCAACTTCAGGCTGGGGAACAGGTGAATAATTAACTGTAATTTACAAACGTTGTTTTTTTCTGTGTAGAATGAAAATTTCGATTAAAATAATTTCGAAGTATATTACACTTTATTATATAAACGTAAAAATTGAATAACTATAAGCCAAATAATACTAGTTTACAGCGATTTTGCGCAGCAGCTACCACTATTTTCTTCTAATGTAAAATGGCCTGCTGATTCCGAAAATAAGGGCTAAAAAAATTCTGTAGATACGTTTTCGAAATACCGACAGGTGAACTTTTCATCTATTTGTCAAAAAGAATATAGTAATTTGTCATTATTGTCCCGTTTTTACCATGCGTAGTACGCCCGGTGACTATCCCCACCATTTCTTGGAATCTTTCGGGCGAGAGTGAGAGAATGAAAAAGTCGACGACTATCCCCACTCTCGCTCCCTCTTCGGAATTCTCACTCGTGTCATCGGCTACACAGAATAGTAAAGGAATGGGAGATGAGCTCTGTTTCCTTATTGAACACACAAGGTATAAATTGAGTCTTTATTTAAGAATCTAAAATGACAAGACGTTGGCTCTTGGTGAGGTGTCTATGATGACTGGCGTCTGCCGGACGCACAATTTCCAGGCAAGACGCGCGCGACCAGAATACCTCCTAATTGGTTGGCCTGATACCGGTGTCAACCAATCGGTACTTTTTCTAGCCAAAATCACGCCACCTATTTCCCGGGTCTTCGGCTCGCTTCACCGTAACGGGGGTGAGATTTGGCGGGAGAAATACTCCTGGCAATGCAGCGAGTTTCCCCCAGGCCCCGAGGCGCGTGACATGGCCGGTTGCAGGCCGCCCGGCCCCGCATAGCGGGCCCTTCGGAAACTCGAGGTTTATGATACCCGCAATAACTATTGAGGCCGTAAACGAAAGTCTCAAAGGAAAACATGCTTTGTTCAAAATTCAATCACGAAAGGAACGGAAAACGGCTTATTCAAAAATAGTTTTGCTGGTGCGCCCGTCATAAACCACGCCAACCATCTGCACGCCAAATGTTCGTATTAGGTCGTGATGATGGCCGCTACAATAGTATCTGCATCGCGTCGTACGCCCACCGCCAGCTCCATTCCTCGGGTTTATAACGATGAATTACTGTATCTCATGTTGCGAATGATCGATGTGGTAAAAAATTATATCAAATTAAAGATAATTGAATCACCAACAAATATACCTCACAAGTTTTCAAGTCGGTTCAGTAGTGCCTCCATAAGATGTTTGGATGTTTGTTACTCAATCACGTCGCAATTACGCAACGGATGTTTCTGAAATTTCGTATATACGTAGTCTGAGACCAGCAATATATGATACTTTTATCCCGATTTTTTAACCGATCTGGACCAAATTTTGCATAATATCTCTCTAGAAACCAGCGGGAAATATAGGCTACCAATCAATTTGGACATCCCCCCACTGTCCTTTATTTTACCCTATTGACACACCATGATAACACAGTACAACAGCCATCCGGACTTGTAACATTCAATAGCCGTTTCTTATAGATTTTCGTACGCTGAAAACGAATCCGTAAACCGTTTGTCCCCATCACCCTCAGTTTCCGAGAAATTCGATTTTGAAAAAAACTATAAATTTTCAAATTTGGACATCTCTTATGTCGAAACGGTAATAGTTATTCGATTGTTTTTGACGGCAAATTATTCTATGAACCCTCCCAAATACATCGATATAAGTTATTATTGCATTATGAACATTTAAATATGTTTAAACAACGATTAAAGGGAAAAGGACACCCGAAATTCACCAATTTTTGCAGATATCTTTCAATTTATTTCCAAAACTAAGGGTCTCGGAGAAAATCTGAGCATCCCACGCGATGCAGCAGACAGTTTTTCTTCGGAAAGCATAGACAGAAGAGATATGTCGCGTTTTGTTTTCAATACAGAAGCGAAACAGTTTGGCAAAACGCGCGGTGCCGACAGTGGTAGTCAACGATGGCACGCGATCCACTGCCGCTCAGCGTAACACAATTGCTTACCGCGCGTGACTACCACTGCCGGCTCCGGGCGTTTTGTGAAATTATTTCGCTTCTATATTGAAAACAAAACGCGACATGCCACTGCTGTTTATGCTTTCCGAAGGAAAACTGTCTGCTGCACCGCGTAGGATACTCAGATTTTCTCCCAGACCCTTAATTTTTTAAATAAATTGAAAGATATCTGCAAAAATTGGTGAATTTCGTGCGTCCTTTTCCCTTTAATCGTCGTTTAAACATATTTAAATGTTCCTAATGCAATAATAACTTATATCGCTGTATTCGAGAGGGTTCATAGAATAATTTGACGTAGCGAACAATCGAATAACTATTACTGTTTCGACACAAAAAATGTTCAAAGTTGAAAATTTGCAGTTTTTTTCAAAATCAATTTTCTCAATAGCTGAAGGTGATGGCGACAAACGGTTTGCGGATTTGTTTTCAGAGCACGAAAACCTATAAGAAACGACTATTGAATGTTACAAGTCCGAAAAAAAGTCGAAATTTGTTGTACTGTGTAATCGAAGTTTTACCCGGGCAACGCCGTGTACATTAACCTAGTCTATGCATAATTATCGAAGCTAGAGACAATTGTGTGAAAACACAAAAGTAAATGCAATAAGTTCCACCAAAATCGGTTCAGTAGTTGCGGAGAAATTCGTGGAGAAACATAATACGTAAAATATACATACATCAAGACATAAGGTAGTGTCTCGCGCCAAGTATATATAATACCCCCCCCCCCCCCCCTAGATCACCTTTTCTAAAAAAGGTACAAAAAAGAGCGCCAAGTATATACAGTATTCTCTTCCTTTACGCTCGCTGGTCGGGACCGGCGTTGAGCCTATATTGTGCCCAGGGCCCTAATTCCGAGTGTTCGTCACGCTTCTTTCTGGCCGAAGGGGGGAGCGAGATGGAACGCTTTGCATGCGCGGCGGGTATGCGCGACAGCGCGAGCGCTCAGATAGAATCGTGCCTGCTCGACGCATGCGCGCGACGATCAGATAGCCAGACACGGCAAGAGTCTTTTTTGCGCCCTAGGCGAACTTGCCAAATTCCGCTATTTATTATAATACATTTATTTGAGATTATTGGTGACCTTACTCTGAATTTTTATCCGTAGTTTAAAACTGTTGTAGTACAATTTATAGTATTTCATTTAAAAATTTATTTTCAACAATGCCAACAATGAAAAGACCATTTTGCACCTCTTGTCAACCTTACGCCCTAATAGCTGCCTAATTTTGCAGATTAAAGTCATAAATAATCTCAGATAAATGTATTATAATAAAGGGCTCAATTGAACAAATTCACCTAGGGCGCAAAAAAGACTTGAGCCGGGCCTGCGTCAAGATTTGGCGAAGCGGTTCCCGTGCGTCCGTAAATGCTTGCAACCATCGCGCACGCCCGTCGCGCATACAAAGGACGGAGTGTCACGGCGCTCGAAAGACGGAGTGAGACAAAACATCCACGCATCGTCTGTCTCGTACCGTCCTCGTTCGCTTTCAATGGCTCTCGCTCGCTTTCGTTCCATCTCGCTCTCACCTTCGCCGGACAAGAGTGAGACAGAAGTGGTGGCGATAGCGACAAGCCTATATCGGATGCATCAAACCGAGCTTACAGGGAGACAATACTGTAATCTCATCAAAAAGAATCCCATTTAAAAACATCGTCGTAAATTAATATAAATTTATTAATGTGCTATATTTAAATTTACAAAAGTAATGGTATACAGATATTGCGCCAATTATCCCAATAGCGATTTATACTAAGAAAAAATGTATTAAGTAATATTAAGCAGATATATTTTTATACAAATCAATATTTTAATACGAATAAATATTTTATTCAAAATACTTGGCGCTGCTTTCCAAAAAAATGTTAATTATCTTGGTTAATAAATAAAACAAGACTAGACACCATTGAGATAAAAAAGAAAGATTTTAATGCAATTTATAGGTATAGCATAGCAGCGCCAAGTATTTTGAATAAAATATTTATTCGTATTAAAATATTGATTTGTATACAAATATATCTGCTTAATACTATTTAACACATTTTTTCTTTGTATAAATAGTTATTGTGATAATTGGCGTAATTTTTGTATATCATTACATTTGTAAAGTTAAATATAGCACATTAATAAATTTATATTAATTTACGACAATGTTTTTAAATAGAATTATTTTTTATGGGATTATATACTTAGCGCTCTTTTCGTACCTTTTTTTTTTAAAAAGATAATTTTGAGGGGATTTCATACATTTTGTAGTGTTTATTGATGACTAGATAATTTTTTCACTCCTTCGGGGTAATTTTTTTGTGACGACAGGTATATTATATTGTCATCCAAACTACACATACCTGCAAAGCTACAAGACAATTGGATTGGTGCATATCGTTTAAATTTGTGTTTTCAAATATGAAGCAAACATACAAGAAGCACACACAGGATGGAAGCTGAATAAAATCGTTTAATTTATATAATACTATGTCACAATACATTTTTTTCTCTGACGTAGATCACACTGCATCATCTTCTGCTTCGTTTATCTGTAAATATATAAAATCCACATTTTCTAGTTACAACATAACGTAGAACTTATAGAAGAAAAGTGTCATTTTGATATAATAAATGTAGAGACTACAAAATGTGTCCGAAGAAGGTGAGAGTGTGTGGCAGAAAGTCTTGTTTTAGGAAATTTAAATGCTAATAGTAATTTAGCGAAAATGCAGGAAGAAATCCAATATTTTTAACACACAATTTATTGGCGTTGGAATAAAATTAGTTTAGTATGTTTATTGGTGAATTGAAATATTGTTGTTGGTAATAACAGTACTTTTGTATTTCTAACTAGATGCATGTTGGTATGAGACAGAGTGAGAGAGAGTGTGGTAGCTCAGAACAGTTATGGCCGACGAGTATAAGAGGAAATAAAGTATTGTATATATAAAGTATATATCAAGTCTATATCATTCATTCAGCCCTTAATAAATATCAGTTTTATAAAAACTAACATGGTAGCAGAGCCTGGTTAGTGAAAAGTGTAGCTATCGGCCAGCAATATAAAGAACGCAATAAGCTTGCCACGTGCGTAGTAAAACAAAGAGGCAAAAATGGCCTGTATAAAGGTAGACGATGTAATAATACCCATTTTCGATGGAGTGGACTATGGAAATTGGAAGAAGAGGATCATGAAATTCTTTGAACTTAAAAACTGTAAAGAACCAGCAGTAAGAATTAAAAACGAGACGGATAAAGCAGAGGATTGGGTACGTGCCGATATAAAAGCTATTAATTTTATATATAGCTCGATATCAAATAAACAACTCGAGTATATAGGAGATCTCGATTCGGCGTACGAGATAGTAAAAAAATTCGATGAAATGTATCAGAGGGAGTCAACAGCTTTGCAAATAGTTTGCAGAAATAGATTGGAAAATGTTAAACTAAAGGATTTCACAGACGTGACATCATTTTTTGATGAATTTGAAAAAGCCACTAACGAACTGAAAGCTGCAGGAGGATTGATAACTGAGCAAGAAAAGCTACGCTATATGTTGAAGGCATTACCATCTTCACATAGCTACATCGGAGACTTAATTGATGTATTGCCGAGAGAAGACAGAACGGTGGAATACTTAAAATCAAAATTAATGTTGAAGTCTTTGGAACAAAACAATAATAAGGACCAGATAGAACAAAGTTCAAACGTTTTTTCTGTGGACATGAGAGGAAGGTGTTATACCTGTGGGAAGCCTGGACATAGGCAATCAGAGTGCCATCAAGGAATAGGACAGCAGGGAAGGAGTAGCAGCCGAGGACGCAGCCTATACAGAGGGAACTATAAAAGAGGTTATGGTAGAAGCTTCACCCGAGAAGACAACAGTCGTGGAAGTTACAACCGAGGAAGCTACAATCGTGCAAGTCAAAATCGTGGAAGCTACAATCGTTGATCCCAAGGTCGTGCAAGAGGTTTTTACACAAGCTCAACAAACTCTTTGCCGAATCAAGAAGTGAACAGTGCGTTGTCAAATACATTCATTGCAGAAGTGAACAACTCACAAATAGAGAACAGTTTAAGTAAATTAGAAAGTAAGAATAGTTTAGAATTTAAGAATCAAATAGATTAGATTTTGGACAGCGGATGCACCGATCATATAATAAATAACGACTCTTTTTTCGATGAATATATAAGGCTACAAAAACCAATAGATGTAAAATTGGGAGACGGTCGTCTATTGCAGGCGACTGGAGTAGGTAAGATAAAAGCAGTCTTTCAAGTTTATAATCGGTGCAGCGAAATAACTTTGCATAATGTATTCTATATTAAGAAGATGAAACAAAATCTGATAAGCTACTCAAAGGTCACACAAGCAAATAAAATAGTTTCGTATGGAAACGACACAAAGATTTATAATCAAAGTAAAGAGTTAATTGCAATTGCGAAAAAGAAAGGAAACTTGTACCATATGACCAGCTTTATAACAAACAATAGAAACAAAAGGGTAAACGCGAGTATAGTTAAACAGAAAAACATTACTTTAAAAGAAAAGTGGCATAGGATTTTAGGACACGTAAATTTCCAATACCTACAAGAAATTTGTCAAAAGGGATTACTAAATGATTTTCCAAAAGAATTAGAAAATGATAATATTAAATGTGCTATTTGTATCGAAAGTAAAATGACAAATTTACCCTTTGATAATAATAGAAGTAGGGCAAAAGATATCTTGGAAACAGTACATACCGATCTTAATGGGCCTCACCCAACAACAGGAATGAGTGGCGAAAGATTCTTCGTGACATTCATAGACGACTATAGCAAATTAGCCAAAGTTTATTGTATCAAAGCAAAATCAGAAACGTACTCTTGTTTTGTAGATTATGTAAATTTGGTTGAAAACTATTGGCGAGCGACCGATCGGTTTCGATGCGGCGTATGCGAACGCGTCTCCTTAAGAGGAACTTCGGGTATCTCCGGTCCTGCGCATGCACTCGTGTGGGGATTCGGGGCCCCTCGACATACGACCGCGCGTCTTGCGTTCACTCTCGTTGCGACACAGTCTTGGCGAGAACGTCGTCCACTAGGATTGTCCGTCACTGCGTAGTTTAACCTCAATAGTATATTTCCAATATTGTTCCAAATATACCATACAGTTTTAATAAAAACTTAACAGGCAAACGAGTCAAACGGTTGATATGTGATAACGGAAAAGAATATTTAAATAGTAGTATTTATAACTTTATCAGAGAAAAAGGAATTTACCTAAATCCATGTCCATCTTACGTTCATGAGCTAAATGGTGTAGCAGAAAGGTACAACAGGTCAATTATGGACACGGCTCGGTGTCTCTTGAAAGAGGCTAAAGTAAATAAAATGTTTTGGCCTGAAATTATAAAAGCAGCAGCGTATTTAAAAAATAGAACGCTAGCTAAAACGATAGAGAGAAAGTCACCATATGAGATATTTTTCGGAGAAAAACCAAGTGTTAAACATTTAAAGATTTATGGGAGCAAAGTGTTTGTTAGAATACCAGAGCAGATAAGAAGGTCAAAATGGGATGACAAAGCAAGATTAGGTATATTGCTAGGATATACAGAAACAGGATATAGAATTTTGGTAAATAATAAAATCATCAATGCTAGGCATGTAGATGTAATAGAAGAGGGAGTAAGATATGTAGGTTTATCTGAGGATAATAATGATATACATGAGTCCGAGGCAAGTGAATCAAGTCAAAACGAAAGTGATAATGAAAATTATCAAAGTGCAGGATCTGAAGATGAAATAGAATATGAGGTAAAACACGAAAAAGGGGTCCTATATTAGATAGTAATAAAGACACAACCGAATCTAAAGGTAATCATTTAGAAATAAGGCGTTCTTCTAGAACTCAAGTTCCTAACAAAAAGTATTTCAATGATGAGTATGCAACTAATTTCATATATGTTAACTATTGTGATGCAAATGTACCAAATACTTATGAGGAGGCAATTGAGTCTCAAGAATCAGAAAACTGGAAAAAGGCTATGAATTCGGAAATGGATAGTCTGAAAAAAAAACGAAACATGGAAGCTAATGGATAGACCTAAGTATAGTCAAGTGATAGATGTAAAATGGATTTACAAAAAGAAAGATGAAAACACATATAAAGCAAGACTAGTAGCAAGGGGTTTCCAACAAAGAAATCAAATGGAAAATGTTTACTCACCGGTGGTTAAAATGCAAACCTTAAAATTATTACTTTCTTATTGTTGTCAAAATAGTTTGTTAATTGAACAAATGGATGTGGAAACAGCTTTCTTGAATGGGCGAATAACTTCAGAAGTATATGTAAATCAACCGGAGGGTTATAAAAAAGGAAATTATAAAGTCTACAAACTGCTAAAATCTTTGTACGGTCTAAGAGAAAGTCCCAGGTCTTGGTATGAGTGTTTTAATGTTTTTATGAAGGGAATAGGTTTCAAAAGGAGTAATTATGATTATTGTCTGTATATGAACACTGAAGCAAGAGAAACGATTTATATATTGTTATTTGTGGATGACATGTTAATATGCGGAAAAAATCAAAAGAAAATTAACGATGTTAAACTGAAATGGTCAAATCGTTTCAGAATGAAAGATATGGGAAAAGTTGAAACTTATATTGGTATAAGCATAGAACACGATACAGATAGAAATGTTTTAACTCTAGATCAAGGAAAGTATATTGAATCTTTAGCAAAGAAATATAATTTGGAAAATGCAAAATTGTACAACACTCCTATGGAAGTAAATCTTAAACCAGAACCGGCTATAAAACAAAATGATGATAAAATTAAGTACAGAAATTTGATCGGCGAACTCTTGTACATAAGCACCGGAACTAGACCGGATATTGCATTTTGCATAAATTACCTAAGCAGATTCCAAAATAGTTATAGTGATACACATTTTAAATATGCGCTTAGAGTCTTGAAATACTTGTATTTTACCAAAGATTTGAAATTGACCTACACCAGAAATATAAAGTATGACATAATTGATTGTTACGTGGATGCAGATTGGGTAGGAGATATAATAGACCGAAAATCTACAACCAGATATATTATAAGATTATTTAATAATGTAGTGTACTGGAAATCTCATAAACAAAACACTGTAACTAAGTCGTCTACATTTGCGGAGTATATAGCACTGTCTGAGGCGGTGACTGATGTAAATCTCGTATATAATATGGTAAAAGAAATTTTTCAAATTAAATTAAAGGAACGCGTAAAGATATATGAAGACAATACAGGAGCAATAACAATTGCAAAATATGGGAATCTAACAAAAAATTCAAAGCACATCGAGGTGCAATATCACTATGTTAACGAATATTATAAGAAAGGTATCATAGCCGTAATTAAAGTAGAATCTAAAAATAATATCGCAGATATCCTCACAAAAAGTACAAGTAAGGCACAGTTTATTAAGTATAGAAACTCGTTAAGACTGATAGAATAAGAAAAGGTAAAAGTTAACTAAGCATAAATGAGTGAGACAAGTATGATGATAGTAAGTGAGTGAGAAACACAAACGTAAGGAGACGTGTTGGTAATAACAGTACTTTTGAATTTCTAACTAGATGCATGTTGGTATGAGACAGAGTGAGAGAGAGTGTGGTAGCTCAGAACAGTTATGGCCGACGAGTATAAGAGGAAATAAAGTATTGTCTAAGATTTACAATTTATTGTGGGTATATATCAAGTCTATATCATTCATTCAGCCCTTAATAAATATCAGGTTTATAAAAACTAACAATTGTTAAGGGGAAACTAATAAAATTAATGAATAGCGTGGGAACTACTGTGGATAGTAATAAAGTATTACGAATATTTATCACAAAAGATTGAAAAGTATCAAGGGAGATGCGTTTTCAGCGTACTTTCTTCACTAATGTGACTTGCTCTACATTGCAAGCAGAACGCCTTAACTTTCTTAATTCTTAATGCTACGCTAATTTGACAAATTTTGTCGCTTTGCCTAATTTGACAAATTTCCAGAAACTTGTGCGATACAAGATACTTCTCAGTCTATCTAATCTTCTCCGGACAACCTCCAAGCCCGTGCATCCCCTTCATTCTTATCTCTTATTTGTATTGGAAATAGTATTTATTCTTTCCCTAATACACAATGTATTATGCGTGAGCAGTTATTGGAATAATGAAATAATGCACTACTTTAATAACACAATAATATCAAACAATTGAAACTTTTATTTAAACTTTAAACGTGAGCACACTTGGAAAATGCCGTATCGCCCTCTCTAATTTTCACATCAAAGAAGAAAAGGCTTTACAGTTGTTATATTTTACACAACACCCTCTCTTGAAGCTTATCTTCTTTACACATTCATTCTGAGTTATTAAAATAATTAACTGCAAAACTTATATCTGTGCGTGTGCCCAACATTAAACAGGGGAAAGTGGGGTAAAACGAAACGGGTGGGTAAATCGGAACATCAATGTTTCTCTTAGATAAGAGTTGCGAATGAGATGGTATCGCGTGACATGGGACTAATGGGTTCTCACAGCATATTGTTACAGACCATAGACCCGTGCACAGGTTATTTTTCCGTTAAGAGAGTTAGAAAAATTTTCGGTATCGACATTTCAATATTATGTTGTCCTTTCGACCACTTTTCGGCACCTGAATTTCGAAAATTATTAACGGTAAGTACATCGGTGGATTCTGTAGTTCTTACGTTACATTTTGATGTATTAAAAAGTTCTTTACCTCACACTGAAGTGTAAATATTAAATGTTTACTAAATCACTGTATGTTGGGCAAAACGGAACACTTTTCGTGAGGTAAAACTGAACACCTATTTAACCCAATTTCACCAATCCAATTGTCTTGAAACTTTGCAGGCGTGCGTAGTTATTATGACAATACAAAATTATGAAAAAAAACGGGAGGGGTGAAAAACTTACCCAGTCATCAATAAATATAACCCATAACCACAAATCCAAACGACTTGAAATCAGCCTGTAACCACAAATCAAATCAATTCAATCGATATCCAATCAGCACATAACTACAAATCAGAACTTAGACACTAGAAAGTAAATAATAAAAAAATATGCACAAAATTTTTTTAAGTTAAATAATTTTATTTAAAATGCACCAAAAACTGAAAGATTCCCTATACACGTGTTGATATTCATTATTCATGTAAAAATCCATGTGTATTTGGTTATTTTCAGTAATTTTTATGTTATCTGGTAAAATAATTTTATCCTATGTGTATAATATATATTTTTGTTATATTTTATTTGTAATAGTTATACATAAAACTATTTAAAATATTTATAATTTTTAATATAAATGAATACATTTTAAATCATAAAAATACGGATGTACGTTTACATGGTGTTCAAGTGGGTGTTCCGTTTTACCCCACCACTTGAGCGAGGCGAAGATTTCAATACCTCCGGTAAATTTCATTTTCCGTTATTCTCAAAGATTTTTCTTCATGGCTTTGATTTTCTTATAGTCTAAGGTCCACTGAAGACTCCTGTTTGAGTCCTTTTTCTCCTTCCTAAGTGTCTTTTTCTCCTTCCAATTATATGTTATCACCCTCCAAAGTTAAGCGTTTCGTTTTACCTCAGTTTCCCCTACATCAAACATCCTGTTAACTCCCTGACGGGTTCATGTTCCTTGGTTTCTTTCTCAGGATTTATATTCGGTCTTGGTTCTATTGGTGTCAAGCATGAATTATACTGTTTTAAATTAAAACGCCTCAGAATTCCCTTTAGATATCTTTTTTTTATCAGTTTTCAGTATACCATCCTCTTTACTGTAATAAATCTCTAAACCTAGAAAATACTTCAAATCTCACTTATCTTTCATCTCAAATTCTTTCAACAAATGCTTTTTACAATTTTCAATATGTTCTAAGTTTGGACCCGCTAGAATGATATCATCCACATACAATGAAAAGTATGTGATATTATTATCTGTAACCTTTGAATACATACAATAAACACTCTCTGATCTTTCAAACCATATTTCAACAAAGACATATTAATTTTATCATTCCAACATCTTGATGCTTGTTTCAGTCCATATAAAGATTTGTTCAATTTCAATACATAACCTTTCCCACATTTAACACCTTCTGGAGGATTCACTTCACTGCACGGCTACTAACACTAATCACTTAATTTATTTTTCATGGAACGTGTTGTTCCTACGTTATACAAATTTGTGGAAATGAATTTTCACTTGACGTTAGGAGCCGTGGGTATTCCCTTGCAAATACTTGTGCAGCAGCACTTGCATCTCCGTTGTTCGGCGAGTACATCCAGAACATCGCGTAATACTTCTGAGCAGAGAACATTTCTGCGACGCGATAGCTAGCTGACTGACAAGATTTTTTCCAAGCAACTTCCTCTACCCCCAAATAGTTTCTCTCGATCCATTATGAGTTAATGGATCACCAGGCCAAGAGGCTTCAGGTAAAAAGAAGCCAACACATTTTTGAAACACACGTGCTTGGCAGAAGTGCAACGAACGAACCATCGTACACTTTCACAAAAGCCCGGGCTCCGTCGTTTTACTGCTAATGAACCCATTGCTTATGAACAGAAAGTATTCGAGTTGCTATAAAGAAGAAAATCCGGTTTCCTGTTTCACTTTTCCGATACCCTGAGTTCGCGTCTCTTACGAGGCGGAACCAGCTAAGCCATAAATTACCAGAATCTGTAGGAAACCGTTCTCTAATGCCGACTCATGGGACAATACTGTCATAAACCGGCTTTTTTGAAAGTGTACGAGTTCGTTCGTTGCACTTCTGCTAAGCACGTGTGTTTCGAAAATGTGCTGGCTTCATTTTACCTGAAGCCTCTTGGCCTGGTGATCCATTAACTCATAATGGATCGAGAGAAACTATTTTGGGGTACAGCAGTGGCGGATTTAACAGGGTGGCATGTGAGCAGGTGCCACCTGGGCCTCCCAGGACCCCATCATGCAAAAAAATTATTTTTTTTTGTTTCTCATAATTTTCATACCGTACACGCGTAAATTTATTTGTAATTCTGTTATGTATATAGCATCCTATAGGAATAGTTTTGTAATTCCAACTTGTTTGTGTCAGGATAATAATATATTTATTATAATTGTATAATACAACTCAGTTCTGTTTATTATATTTTCGCGCTTTCTATGTCACACTCATTCTCGCTTGCACGTTCTGAATTCTTTTCTCCAAAACTCTCGCTCTATCATGCCCATTTATTTACCGACTGCCCGGTTGACCTCCGATCCTTCTGGTAGCGTTCGGGGTTTACAATTTCCATGCAGAAAAGGCTGCCTCGACGCCTGCCGTTCAGAACTCCAGGTGTAGTGGTCGCCCCCAATCCCCCCTCCTCCACAATCACCGCGCAAAGTCACCACGAGTCAGAGTTGGGCATTAACTAAATAAACAATTATTTAAATAACGTATCAAATAAAAATTACTTTAACTTTAGATTATTGGACGAATAATTGTAGTTTCGCGACTAATCGCAAGTGGAAATAAGGCATCACAAATAATGGATAAGGATAAGAAACCGAAGATTGGATTTACGAAGAGGAAAGAGAAAGAGAAATGAAAGATGGAAGAGGCAGCGAATGATCCAAGATAAGCAAAAGTTCGAAAATTCTTTCAAAGTAGTTCTGTTATCTCTAATAAAAACCAAAATGAAGATAGTGCCGAATGTGAAGATGCGACTGTAAATGAAGCAACCAATCAACCTGTGATCAGTCAAGGCGAATCTACGATTCATAATGAACCTGTCATTGCAACGTCCAGTGGAACAGGCTACGTTGCAGAAAAGTTTAATGAAAGTGAGCCCGTAAATTCTACATCTATGAATATATCAAACGAAAAGGCATATCGACCAGCAACAACATCTGTGCTTCCTACTGGATCAACACCAAAAATTTTTGAATTTGAGAATGATAAAGGTCTTTATGATAATACTAGTGGGATTTCTTTGAATGTGGATCAAATTAGAGCTCTTTTGTTGACAGGCCCTTGCCAGCCTAGAGAATGTGATATGCCTGGCGGGGAATTCAAACAATCGAGTGACAAACGTCGATTCAACTTTTCATTTTATTATAAGAACAAAAAAAAGCCTTTCATGGAAGATAACTACAGTCCCTGATAAGCATTTGGTACATTCGTTTCACAGACTAGAAACATTGTCATCAATCGGTCACACAACATGGTTTAAGTAAAGCCCATCTCAGTAATGCAGTCGCTGCTGCAACATTTCTCCAGAAAAATGATATTCATCATAAACTCGAACAAACAAATAAGCGAAGAAGCTTGGGCGTTGGTTTTCGTGGTCAGCGTGAAAATTTACAAAAGGATGAGTATCCCTCTATTTATTTGAGTATCATTAAATTGATTTCTCGCCATAATTATATTCTACATGCGCATCTTGAATCGCCAGAACGAATCAAATATTAAAGTAAAACAAATTGTTGAAACTTTATTGTTGATGAATGTAAAGGTGCCAAATTTTTCACGTTAATCGCTGACTCAACGACGGATATTGCTCACTTGGACCAAATGGCCATTTTGTTACGATACATTGTTATTCAGAATGAAGGTTCAACTGCGTCTGCAATATGTATCAAAGAGAGTTTTTTGTGCTTTGTTCAACTGAAAAAAGGGGATGCTACATCTATTTGCAATGTTATAACCGCCATATTGTTTGATAAATATGGTTTCCAGAAGAAATATTTGTCTGGTCAGGCCTATGACGGTGCAGCGGTAATGTCAGGACGTGAAGGTGGTTTGCAAGCGAAAATGAAGGAATATTTCGGCGATGAGACATATGTTCCGTATATTCACTGTACCAATCATCAAGTAAATTTGGTTTTGGTGCATGCTGCGGAAGAAAATGCGAGTTCTTCGATTGTTCTTCGATCTTCGAAGTGTTTTTTGCGATAATCCAAAGAATTTACAATTATTTTTCACACTCTCACCGACGATGGGATGAACTTTTAGAAGTAAGCAAAAATCCATCACGGAACTCCAACAGTTTCGGCATTCAGCTTTTAATAGACCTTAAAAAAGATATCTTCGAATCCGATGCAGACACAGAAGACGGATTATCATACGATGAAGCTCACAAATCAGGCGAACGAGTACTCCACATTAAAGGTTTGAGTATAACCCGTTGGGCTGCACGTATAAAAGCTGTGGAAGCATTCATCCAAAATTTCAAGTGCATCGTCACTCATCGAGTGGATTGTCTGGAGAAGGAAATTTCAAGGGACGCAGCTACTGGAGATGACATAATGACTGCCCAATCATTGCTTTCTTCATTAAATTGGTTATTTTTTTCTGAATTTGTTATGGTGGCATTCTGTGCTTGAAATAATTAGTGTTGCGCAAATTCAACTGCAGAAGAAACAATTAAACTTGATGACGGCGCAGCATTGCACTTCAGAAGCATTGAAGAAATTGAGAGTTTTAAGGGATGAAAGCGCCTACAATAATTTCATCACAAAAGCGAGAAGTCAGTGGGAAAAAATGAGCTTGGAACATGCTGATTTTCCAGTTGCAAGAAAACGGAAAATTAAGAAAATGACTGGTGAAACTAGCGTTGACTGCGTTTTAGAGACGCCTGACAAGCATCGAGCCAGTTATTACGAAGTTCGCGATACAATGTGTTGCGAATTACAGGATCGTGCAAACGGTTTCAAAGAGATTAATAACGTTTTTGGTTTTTTAAAGCCTGAAATACTGCATAGCATGAAACCAAGTGATTTTGAGACCAGCATAAGTATTTTGTTAGAGAAATATACTGATTTCTTTACAACTGATTTCAAACATGAAATGACCAGTTTCGCTGATTTGTATTTCGCGAAACAGCATGATTCTTCAAATGACTGGCCTTTGCAGTATTTGGGATTTATTGTGAAACATAATTTGATGGACAGCTTTCCGGAGTGTTGTAGTCTGTCCAGATTGTACCTAACATTTCGAGTTACCACAGCGAGCGTCAAAAGGAGGATGAGTTCTTTGAAAAGAATCAAAGAATATCGCCGTGCCACTCTAGCTGAGAAAACCCTTAATGACTTCAGTATTGTTTATATCGAAAAAGCAGTTGCGAATAAAATTGATTTGTATTCGACAATCGAAATATTTGCTGAACAGAAAGCAAGGCGAGGATTTAAAACTACATAATAAGTATCATGTATAAACATGTATAAAACTACATAGTAATATAATCACATCTGTACTACTACACTTAGCCCGTTTTTAGTAAACTACTTCATTTTTCCCGAAAAATGGGCCCCTCAGGACGTTTGCCACCTGGGCCTTTTTCTTTAAATCCGCCACTGGGGTAGAGGAAGTTGCTTGAAAAAAATCTTGTCAATCAGCTAGCTATCGCGTCGCAGAAATGTTCTCTGCTCAGAAGTATTACGCGATGTTCTGGGTGTACCCCCGGAACACCGAAGACGCAAGCGCTGCTGCGCGAGTATTTGCGAGGGAATACCCCACAAAGGGTATAGCCGGATAAGATGGTCAAATGTACCCCTGAACCGAATTCAAATCACGATGGGTCATTCAAAAGCTTATAAAAAAAGAATGATTTCTGTCAAGTTTCAACTTTGTATCTCGACCCGGGGGGTAGTAAACGGTAAAAATAGAAAATCAGGTTTTTGCTGAATTTCTCCTATACCAGCGGATGAAAAATTTTGAAAAAATTCAGAGGCATGTCTGTTATCGGTGCACATATTAGGGAATCGTGTCAGATTTTTAAATTGAAAAACCAAGCTGTGAAAAATAAAAAACGCCAAAAAATGTTGAAAAATGCCTGTTTTGTATCGAAGCAGTGATACTATAATTATATTTTTACTGTAAGTCCGCATCATTGTTACTATTGTCTTGCATTTTTTTTCAGATTTTTAATTTGGTGCGCCGCAGTTAAAAAAATCAAAAACCGATTTTTTCGCCGTTTTTTCCGTGCCAGGGTAACTTATACGTCGAACTGCTTCATGAAATAAGTGTTTTATGTGATCTTCAATGTTTCTACATACCGCAAAGCAACATATGAATTAGAGAAATTGGAAAAACCGAATCATTTGAAACTACGCTATGCTCCTTACATTGAAAAGTATCAACCATAATTTCCAACGGTGTCAGCGGCGAAGTGTTAAAGTGTCGAGCTGGTAAACCAATGCAAACTTTTTGAACGTAGGTTCGAGCCTCGAACTTATAAGTACCCCTTAGGTTAAGTTTTTTTTTCATTAACTATATATATTTCCTAATTATATGACAAAATAATCAATATTTATTTTCAAATGTTTTAAGACTATTTTAAAAACATATTAACCTGAAATATACGTAATAATGAGTTTGGATTGCCTTTTATGCCACCGTTTGTATTGTCAAGTATCCTATCAATTACGGTATTGTTTAACATTTCCTACACTATATTAATATGTGAAGGTGGTTTAAAAGCTGGCGGGAAAAGCCAATCATGATTGTTCGATTGATAAGGCATGTTTGGAACAGTGCGATTGGGACCGAGGATGGATGTTTATGCTAGAGTCTCGAGTGTGTCAGGAGTGTGAGGTCTGAATGGTTTCTCAGAATGTATGTAGAAGATTTGGATAACTTAAGTGCGTGTCAAGAGTGTATGCTGTGGATGTGGATCGCGGGCAGCGCAACAGACGAATGCACAAGGGTAGTCTAGTAAAGAGTGTCACAGTGTTCGCGTCGTCATGGCTTTGGTCTTTACAATCTATAGTAACTTTTCAATTAGA
This sequence comes from Andrena marginata, assembly GCA_963932335.1. Classification (NCBI taxonomy): domain Eukaryota; kingdom Metazoa; phylum Arthropoda; class Insecta; order Hymenoptera; family Andrenidae; genus Andrena; species Andrena marginata. The sequence continues at coordinate 12,376,884 of OZ010660.1, forward strand.
CTTGCTTTCACCCACCATATCTACAATTGTTGTAACTTCTTTAAGTGTTTTTAAATATTGTTTTGTCGGTGTGCGTTTATCCGTGGGTGTGAAACCTACAGGTGTTATATTGATTATGCACCAAACTCAATAGGCTATTCCGGAATTAAACGCTATTGTTGTGAATGTGCAAATGGTAACCGTACCGTCTGGTGCTGTTCACATATAGCTGCAATAATTTATTATTTGTCACATGCTCGATACCTATCAAAAATTGTAAGGCCTGCAAAAATTCTCAGTAAAATATTCAACAATGAACACGTGACACCTGTAATTAACGAAGACAGCGATGAAGATTGAATACACCACACACGATTTTTGTTGTTATCCATCCATGATTGTTAAAGGTAAGAGATTTAAAATCCACCTTCACATATTAATATAGTGTAGGAAATGTTAAACAATACCGTAATTGATAGGATACTTGACAATACAAACGGTGGCATAAAAGGCAATCCAAACTCATTATTACGTATATTTCAGGTTAATATGTTTTTAAAATAGTCTTAAAACATTTATAAATAAATATTGATTATTTTGTCATATAATTAGGAAATATATATAGTTAATGAAAAAAAAAAACTTAACCTAAGGGGTACTTATAAGTTCGAGGCTCGAACCTACATTCAAAAAGTTTGCATTGGTTTAAGGTGCCATTTCCAATGCGCGGCTCGCCGCGGCGGCGCATTGGAAATGGCACCTTAAACTAATGCAAACTTTTGGCCGCCCCGCGGCCCATCGCCACAATGGGACAGAATCCACAGAAATAAGGAAACAAGTCAGAATTTAAAAGTTATGGAATTATGTTTTTATACATTTTTTGCAACCTAATAATATGAGGTCTTAAAAACGTAAAAATATCATGGCAGCTACTTCTGCTGTATGTGTAAACATGTGTCAAAGTTTGTATGTTTTTTGTGCAGAATTTTAAAATATACTCATTGCAATACACACGAAGATGTTTTAAACTTTTTTATCGACTTCTTCAGATCTAGTACTAGATAGTTTTCGAGGCATCTTTGCAAAAAAAACAAACAAAACTTTATGTTATAAAGTAGCCCGATACGATTGGACACCTTGATTGGAAAAAAATACCATGATGAATTTTTTCTCTATTCTTGGGATTGACGGCCATTGTGCGTTTGGTCTTTGCAGGAGGCGTGTTGATAATGGATAATACTTTGTAGTGGCTATACTGGTGGTATTTTGCTTACGTGCGTCGAAATAAAAGCGGGCTCAGAGCTAGGCGAAAATTCATTCATTCTTTACGATGGGTAATTTATTATTTTTCCAAGAACGTTTCGAGAACACCTGTTTGTCAAATTTCTAAAGGCCAGTAAAAAACGTGGTAACATTGTTCAGTCTGAGTAAATCCGCACATTGCTCTGTCGATGGGCAGTGCGTACGATGCTTCGGCCGCGCAGGTACCGTCGTCAAACGCCAACCGCCAACTCGCGGGAAAAAACGGTCATAAACCGGGGCTGTGGCGAGACTCTCTGACCGATCAATCTGATTAATTTTTGGGAACCAGATGTGGCATTTTCCTCCTCTACTAACTAATCTCTCTATGTTCGGCAGGCAATAAACCTCCGTTACAGTGTAAAAAATAAATTCGAATGATGTTCTGAGCGCTGACCGTGACGAACATTAATCTTGTGGTCCGCGCAATGACCAAAAGAAGATGTTCTTATCATAGATTGAAGAATTCTTCCTTGGCAATTGGGTAAGAAACGAAATAACTCTGAACAAGTAGCAGAACGCCTCGCGATGAGACACAGGAAGAAAAGAGGTAGTCCGCTGACTGCGCGATATTGCCCGTCTAGGGGCACCCAGCCCCTATTATGCAATATATTGCACAATAATATTAAACGCGTCTACAGGCCGCTTACCACATCTGGTTCACAAAAAATTAATTAGGCTGTCACGTCCTGGGTGGTGAGGTTCAGGGAAGTGACCTTGTTTGGGTGGATATCGAAGATTTAGGCACGAAACTCTATTTCGCTGCGCTGAGGGGTAGTGAAGGCCTAGGCACGAAACCCAGTTTCGCGACGCTGAGGGGTAGCGAAGCCTAGGCACGAAACCCAGTTTCGCGACGCTGAGGGGTAGCGAAGCCTTTGGAACGAAACCCTGTTTCGCTTGCTCTAAGGGTAGCAGGGATTAGGCACGAAACCCTGTTTCGCGACGCTGAGGGGTAGCGAAGCCTTTGGAACGAAACCCTGTTTCGCTTGCTCTAAGGGTAGCTGGGATTAGGCACGAAACCCTGTTTCGCGACGCTGAGGGGTAGCGAAGCCTTTGGAACGAAACCCCGTTTCGCTTGCTCTAAGGGTAGCAGGGATTAGCACGAAACCCTATTTCGCAACTTTAATCGACCAGGGAAGGTTGGGAAGTAACCGCTCACCCTAGGGACACCCGTTAGCGTATTCGTGGTTTATTCTTAGGCTTTGGTAATTGGCTTAACTACTGCATGGCAAAAGAAACACCCGTATGGTAGTTCTTCTAAATAGACGTAGTAACGGCCATGCGAGACTCTGAGTGAAAGAAAGTTGTAAACACGGGCAAGAACTCCCGACGCTCGCGGAGACCGATCAGTTGTAGTAATCGCTCGTAATGGTTCCACGAATTCGAGGCGAAATAGCGAGAATTCACAGTTAAAGGTAGAGGCAAAAGCGTTATTTATTGGAACGCGTAGAAAATAGCAATAGACATTTTATAATTATGCGTTAGACATTCAGCATAGGCACATAACATTTATATAAGGTAGATAATTAACATTAAGTAGATAATAACATAAATGATGCGAGGTAATGGAGTTAGACAATAATAAGCAAGAGTAACCGATATAAATACAATGAAACAGTATATATGTGTAAAGTTATGAGCGTAAGCCTAAGCAAAGAATTAATATAAAGGAGTAAAGTAAGCAATTAAAGTTATAAACAAAAGATTTAAATATAATAGAAATTGGAACGCTTACGTGATGTAGACGCTGGTTAATGAACACTGAATTTAAATGTTAGAATATAACTAATAAAGTAAACCACTTAAATCTGAGGTGAGACAGAATAATGATCGCGACTGAAGATAGCAAGGAATAATCATGCGTGGGCCACGCGGCACCGGTATTTATACAAACTGATGGAATGTGAGGTATGCGGGGAATTTGAGGTATGCGTGATGACTCATGCCCAAAATATGCGTGGAATTTGCGGTATGCGTGATGAGTCATCCGTAAGGTATGTGTCGTAATAACTCTGGGGTTTTTGTACGGGGCAAAGGTTGATCTATAATTAGTTTAGCAGACAATGGGATTTCGAAAAGGGGCACTCAATCCGTTGGGTGGACTTTTGTGGTTTTCATTGGTAGAGAGGGGGGGGGGGGGAAGAGGTTTCGATTTAGAGAGGTTAGGGCGAGGGACTTGTTGCAATTCGTGATTGAGGAGGGAAATCATGCCTCTAAGGCGAAGAGGGGAAGGGGAATTTCGTATATGATCAGCTGGAGATGGGGACCGCTAAGGTACATCGTCCACGATCTGATGATTGGTAAAGGGTTAAGAGTTGTGGTTTATAGATAGTAGTAGATTCTTGGGTAGGTCATATAAGGAGGAAGCTAGTTAGGGTTGGGCGAAAATTATAGGGACGTCACAAGGCTGATCGGCCAGACTCAAGTGGCGAGCAACCTTTTGTCAGAAGTGGGCCACAAGTGGAAACAAGATTAAATACATAAATATAACATCGTTCATGAAAAACCGATATGACGATGTTCAGGTGGGCCACATGTGGCCCGCAGGACGCGGGTTGCTCATCACTGGGCCAGAGCATCTCGTCCCGAGCGTATTGTCCCGCACGTCGGGGGTTGACAACGCTACCTGCGCGTCTGAACTCAGTTAGCTTTTATAGCTGGCAATTTAGTATTTTTGAAACGAAATTTCTTTATTTCTTTACGACTAAGTAGGCAATTACTCGTTCTCGAAGCGTTCGTCGGGAAACATCCGTCTCCCAGATGTTGTAAAGGGACAATCGACACCGTGCCGTTTTTCATGGATTTCGACTTTCTTCGCTCTGTGTAAATCCGTTGATTGCTCTGCTCTGACGGGTGGTATACCATATAAATGATACATTACTAGAAAGGGATAGTTTAATCATATACATGATGTTAAAAATTATTATTATTATTATTTCCATAGTATCATACTACTTTATATTTATCCTTTATTATCCAACTCTAATTTGATTAGCATAGTTGGTGAGGAACTACCTTAAAAGAAACAACCAAATGTCACTGACTTTTTCAATCCGGCCCACTGTGCCATTGTAAATCGGACTAATTTTATACAAGCAATAAGGTAAGAAAATGCCTACTCTTTTTATGATTTGTATTGCTTCTGTAAAAGTAGTCCGATTTACATGACATTTGGTATGATTTTCATCAGAAAAACATAAGGAATATATTGCTGTTATTCCCTTATCGATACGATAAACAATAAAGAATTTTTTAATACGCTGAAATGAATATTTCACCCTCGACTGTGTGTCGGCGACCTCGATTCGCTTGGGTCGGCCGAGGATTCATACCTGTTTCAGAAATAAAATATTTCTTTATTGTTTATCGTATAGATATGGAAGTGACACCGATGAATTCCTTATATTTCCTCGATGAAAATCGTACCAAATTTCATGTAAATCGGACTATTTTTAACGAAGCTAACGAGAAAATATATAAATTAAGTTTTCATCTCATTTCCTTCATGATGCTCCGAAATATGTCGTTCTTGGTGTTAGTTTCATCGACGAAACATACGGAATCGATTGGCGTTTTCACAAAGATCCGATGCGAAATGCGAAAATCCTGGACATTTATCACTTCTTCTTGATGGTATACAAACCCCTTCGAGGGTCGAAACCCATATTCGGTGTCGAAGACGGTCCTCGAGACCTCATACAACAATAGACCTTGGTCAAGTGCTCGAAAAGGGACAGCGCGGCGCGTCGTGGGGCCCTGGCGGCGACGCTTAGGTATAGGAAATGCCGTCTGCGGTCGCACGACGAATCCTGCGGCGTGCTGAGGCGGCGCCGCGCTGCTCGCCGCCGCGGCGAGCCGCGCATTGGAAATGGCACCTTTAGCAGCTCGACACTTTAACACTGCGCCGCTGACACCGTTGGAAATTATGGTTGATACTTTTCAATGTAAGGAGCATAGCGTAGTTTCAAATGATTCGGTTTTTCCAATTTCTCTAATTCATATGTTGCTTTGCGGTATGTAGAAACATTGAAGATCACATAAAACACTTATTTCATGAAGCAGTTCGACGTATAAGTTACCCTGGCACGGAAAAAACGGCGAAAAATCGGTTTTTGATTTTTTTAACTGCGGCGCACCAAATTAAAAATCTGAAAAAAAATGCAAGACAATAGTAACAATGATGCGGACTTACAGTAAAAATATAATTATAGTATCACTGCTTCGATACAAAACAGGCATTTTTCAACATTTTTTGGCGTTTTTTATTTTTCACAGCTTGGTTTTTCAATTTAAAAATCTGACACGATTCCCTAATATGTGCACCGATAACAGACATGCCTCTGAATTTTTTCAAAATTTTTCATCCGCTGGTATGGGAGAAATTCAGCAAAAACCTGATTTTCTATTTTTACCCTTTACTACCCCCCGGGTCGAGATACAAAGTTGAAACTTGACAGAAATCATTCTTTTTTTATAAGCTTTTGAATGACCCATCGTGATTTGAATTCGGTTCAGGGGCACATTTGACCATCTTATCCGGCTATACCCTTTGTATAACGTAGGAACATCACGTACCATGAAAAATAAATGAAATGGTTAGTGTTCGCAGCCGTGCAGTGAAATGTATACAGTACATTAATCCGAACGCACTTGACGTTGCGACCCTTTACTGTGGGTGGTGTCTTTTGTACCTACGATCAGCTGAACACTGCGCGCTGTTATCATAAATCTTTTCGTCCACCGATGACCAGAATCGGTACTGTGACCCAGTGATACAGGTTTCCGAAAAGGAAGGAAAGGAATGTCCGAATGGGTGAGTTTTATTTAATTTATTGGTGATTATTAGGTGTAGAAATAAATTCTTTCCGATTTTAGGGTACAATAACAGTTTGATTTAAAAAATATGAAAACGACTCAATCATCGAAATAATTTCCATTATTGTTAATTACCTTTTGCCATTTTTCTGGTAGCTTTCGAATACCACTGCGATAAAAATTCGATAGCTTTGTACCTACTGATTATGTAAATCCAGTCAGAAAGAATTTATTCATACACTTAATATTATTTTTCAAATTTAGTTGTGTTGGCCGTTATTAAACTACGGATTGTTACCTCAATAAGGAATTACGATCACTTGTTGTCGTACATTTTCTGTTACATTACCTTTTTGTTTATGCGTCATTTGAAAACAAAATTTATGTATTTCTTGTCCTCTCATTTCAAATAATTATTATTTAAGATTCGTCTTTAAAAAAAAATTGCATGCCGACTTGCTTGTTCGTACGTTCGTAGTACAAACGTAGCCGCCTACCGCGTAGCAAGCGCTACCGCGGGAGCTTGGGCGGAAGGCGCGCGCTCTGATTGGTTGGTACTTTTTGTTAATATCTCGTTAACGACACCTCGGAGAGCATTTTCATAAAGGATAAGTTGTTTGCAATCACCCACTGAGTCATCCCCTTCAAGGAACCGCAGCAGGTTTGGAACACCCTGTATACTTGGCGCGTACATCGGAACGTAAAAAATACAATACTTAAAAAATCTATATTTTTCTGATAAAAATGAAATTAAAGATGGATAGAAATACATATGTAGAGCAATAAATAATAAAACTACATGTGAAAATAACTTTGAAAACTCATATATACATGAATTAATCGATATTTCTTGAGTTGGCGATATTAGGTATACTTTTTTCAGAACCCGATTTTTGCATGTCTTACGTTTTTTGAGTCCTAATTAAAAATTTGTAGGTTTCAACGATTATAACATATGCTACATGACAGATGAATAATTCCTCTTTCCTTTGAAGCGAACTGCATGCAAAAATAACAATTATTATTCAATTAAAAGCGGTTTAACTTTTGCCTGGTGATATTAGGTATAGTCACCCTATAAGGACGAGGGTAATCCCAAAAGTAAGGTCTCCTATTTTTTTCGAAATACAAAGAAATGTTTATTTTCAATAATGTTCACATCATTTTAAAGCTTGAACATTTATCTATTTTTCGACATAATCGTCATTTCTGTCGATGCATTTTGCCAGTCCGAATTTTTTCAGTGTCTCACAGTACCTGTCAGCGTTTATCGTGGTCCCAGGAGGCATGAATTCTCCACGACAATTCCCCACCTCGCCCGTACGACCGTCATTCTCCTGCAACAGTTTGGATGGGACATCATTACCCACCCACCCTATAGTCCGGACATGGCACCCAGTGACTACCACCTGTTTCCTAAGCTGAAAGACTACTTGGTCGGAACGCGCTTCAGCAACGACGACGAGGTGAAAGATGAAGTTCAACGCTTCCTCAGCGGCATAGCGGCGAGCTGGTATGAGATGGGCATACAAAACTGCCGCAGCGCCTACAAAAATGCATCGACAGAAATGGCGATTATGTCGAAAAATAGATAAATGTTCAAGCTTTAAAATGATGTCAACATTATTGAAAATAAACATTTCTTTGTATATCTAAACAAATAGGAGATCTTACTTTTGGGATTACCATCGTATATACGCAGCGCGAGACACAGAGTGCTTTATAACGCCACGACCCGCTATCAAGAACCCTGAAATTATCGAATCTTAATAATGGTTGATCCAATTAGATTTTGAATGGTCTTAATGGATAGCTTGGGTTTGATTTACATAAGAAAAGTGTCTTCGTTTTGTTCTTACGTGCCTTATGAGCTAAGATATTTCGATGTAAAGTTGCAATTTGGCGAATTTTATGTTAAGATATTTTCTACATTGTCAAGTGTTGTCAAGAGGGGAACATGAAAGGGTGAGGAAATGTCTCTCAGGCACGTCGTTCATTTGATGAAGGTTTCGGTCAATCGCGTAATAAATTGTTGTCCCGCGACAGCCAGACAGAGAGTACATCTGTCGGGGTAAACGTAACCTAGCTAAGGTCGGAGCCAGATATATTGGCCGGTGAGTTTCGTGAGGGGTATTCTCCCACCATACCGCTTGTCTGCCTCGGTGCTCCTTTTCTCAACGTTGTCTGACTCGCTCTTAATCCATCTCGCTCTCGCCGTCACAGAACAAGAGTGAGCTAGAAGTGGTGGGGATAATACCAAACTCCTGACGTGTAGGCTAAACCGAGTTCTTAGCGTATAAATACATATATCAGAATAGGTGTGCGTTAGCTCCGAAAAAATTCAGGAGTTTAATTGGTCACAACATTGATTCTTTCTCGACAGTTTCATCTCGTATTGGTCTACGCCAGGCCTGCCCCATCGGGTGCAAATACCTCCTGAATTTTTGGGACCCGGATAACAGCCGAGCGCGGGACTGGTTACGATGCTAACTACAGCATGGGTTGCGGGAGAACTGCATGAGTGTGCGGCCGTCCATGCAGGCTCGTACCACGACGCATACTCACGCAGTTCTCTTAGAAATTTCGCAACGGGTAGCAATGGAACAGTCCCGCGCTCGGCTGTTATCCGGGTCCCAAAAATTCAGGAGGTATTTGCACCCGATGGGGCAGACCTGGTCTACGCATAGCTTCGTAACGCACACAACTATTACACTAAGAATAAATAACAGCCACACGCCTACGTTAAGGCGGAGCCGAGCAGCTCCCGTTGGGTTCCCGTTACCCAACCATACCCTTCGGGGGTCCTGTAACTCCAAATGCTAATCCACGATCGTCAGGTGGTGGTGGCTGATTTCTCCTTGAGCGCTGCTCGGGAAGAAGAATCCACTGGCCAATATATCTGAACACGATATTAGAGTTTTTATGTAAAGCTTATAGAAATGAAGGAGACGCACGGACTTGGATAGAAAAGAAGGGGACGCCCAGGCTTCGATAAAAATGAAGGGAACGCACAGGGTTGGATAGAAATGAAGTGGACGCACAAGCTTGGATAGATATGAAGGGGATGTAGAGGCTTGGAGGTTATCCGGAGAAGGTTAGATAGACAGAGAAGCATCTTGTTTCGCACAAGATTCTGGATATTTGTCAAATAAGGTGAATCGACAAAATTTCTCAAATTAGCATGGCATTAAGAATTAAGACGCTAAACACGCAACTCTCTCGATACTTTTCAATCTTTTGTGAAAGATATTTATAATACTTTATTGAAATCCACAGTAGTTTCCACGTCATTCATTAATTTTATTTGTTTCCCATTAACAATATTTCAATTCACCAATAAACATACTAAATTAATTTTATTCCAACATCAATAAATTGTGGGTTACAAATATTGGATCTCTTCATTCATTTTCGCTAAATTAGTATTAGTATTTAAATTTCCTCCAACAAGACATTCTGCCATACGTTCTCACCTCCTTCGGACACATTTTGTAGTCTCTACATTTATTATATCAAAATGACACTTTTCTTCTATAAGTTCTACGTTATGTTGTAACTAGAAAATGTGGCTTTTATATATTTACAGATAATCGAAGCAGAAGCGAAAGAGAAAGTAACCCTGCTGCACGAGCAGATGAAAAAAATAAGCACATTTTCATGTTTAATTTTATATTACCAAAGAATGGCTCAGACATAAAATTGATTAGTTGATTATGAAAACCTGTGTTTTATTCATCATCGAACCTTAACTACCGCGTCTTGCCCCACCTTTCCCTACTTCTTCTGTGGCGGGCTACATATTCTCCTGTAATTAGTACTACAGAATGTGTGAAATCTCCACAAACTTACCTTTTTTTTAAAAAAGGTAATTTTGTGGATATACCTTACTTACCTTTTTTTAAAAAAGGTAATTTTGTGGAGATACATACAGGGTCAGCGTTTTATTCTGCAAACCCGCCGCCGCGAACAGGTAAAATGGCAACAGCGCCTCACGGACGCATTACACTACAACCATGCACCGCCCCGGCGTTCGGAGAGCTGCCAGCGACAGCTGGACCGCAGTGATGCCCGCGCTTCGAGAATTTTGGGCTAGTTTCTTTCAAATTAACGTCGCAAAGAGCTATTCAGAATTTCCGGCCCGGGTTGAAAATTTTGGGGCGTTTTTCGTATAACTTTAGAACTGTAACAGATATCGGAATGGAATTTGCACCGAAAAATTAGGAAAAATTATTCCCTCTTAATGATAGATAATTTAACATATTTTACGTTTACTGAGTTTTTCTTCTATCAATTTTTTAACCATAATTGTTTAACAAGCTTTTGCAAACTGTTTATTTGATACTGTATTTAATGCTGCGTTTAAAATTCGTGGTGTTGATAAACAATAGGCTAGTTGTTTCTGTATCATTACTTTCATAAATTGAGAAATTAAATTTTTATTTAATTATGTGTTAGTTCTGCAGACCTCAGAATCAATTGTTCTGGTTTTCTTTTTTATAATTTTATCCTTAATGCAGTGCATACCTAGATCAGACGTAAGGGATAACTAATGGGACGTGTCTTTGATTGTAGCGGTGTTTGAATTTTTTTTCTGGAATATTTGTGTTTGAATGTTTTAGCTACTCAACGCCACGCCTATACCGGCTTCCGTTAATGTCATTTTTTGGAACGATGTGTCATTATTGTGGCTTTTACAAGCACGTGGCGAAAAATCTCTCCGTACAAGGGTATAGCATCGCGGTCAACCCTGTCGTAGCTAAAATTTTTGAAATGGAGACGAGTACGAGATCAGTGGACATTATTTTCAAACCTCATTACAGTAATCTGGGGTGCGAGTGGTAAACCGATCATAAAAGCGGAGTGCGCGGCTCGATTACCTGGGCCGGGAAATTTCCAATATCTAGCGCTTTGCGACGCTAAAATTTTCGAAGCTCGGGCATCACTGCTGTCCAGCGGTCGTTGGCAGCTCTCAGTTGGCCGGTGCATGGTTGTAGTGGAATGCGTCCGTGAGGCGCTGTTGCCATTTTACCAAGTTCGCGCGAGTGCATGTTGCAGGATAAAACGCTGATCCTGTACAAACACCTTGAATTGAAAACCTCTTTCTTTTTGAAGTCTGTTAAAAATGACTTTTTCACATATTTCCATCGGTTTTACCCGAACTACTGGACCGATTTGAAAATTTTGTGAGATACATTTGTTGGTGATTCAGTTATCTATAATTTGATATAATTTTCGACCATATCAGTCATTCACAACACGAGATATTCGCAATTAAATTGGACCACCTTTCTGACAGACAGGTAAGAAGTTCATCTACCTATACCTCGAAAACGTATCCATAAAAATTTTCTTAGACCTTATTTTCGGAATCAGCGGACCATATTATATAAGAAAAAAATAGTGGCATTTGCTGCGCAATTTTTTTATTTTGTAAACTGGTTTAATCTTATATTTAAGAATGAATATTAAAAAATGTGTATGTATGAAAAGAAAAACAAATAATACTTTTTGTTTCGTACTGATAAATGCGCTCTGGATTAATCTATGTATGTCAAAGTGTTTGTCCTGTAGAAAATGAAAATCTTTTACATTTGAGGATCTGACTCTTTGAAATTGTGTTAATTTGATGGGTTCAGGTACGCTTATCAAAGGAACGAAAAAAGGGAGATAAGATTGTGAGCGATTCTCAAGAACGAGCTTTTTGGAGAGTATATAGACCGCCACCTGGTTGTCTTAGTAGTCTAGAAATAGCACCTGTACCTACTCGTTTTCGTCCTGGACTTTCACGCCCTCCATCGCGCAAACGTACTCTAACAGATCTGCAACGTGAGGTGAATTCTTTTCTTCCACTTCGGATTTTTTAAGGATGTAGGCAATATTTGTCGTAGGATTTAGCTGCTATTTTAGAAACCTTTGTATTATATGTTGTAAATTCTTACACTGTTAACAGTACTCAAATGTCAAATACAACCGTGTCATGTTGAGTCGATAACATTTATTTGATAATATTCATACCAACTAAAACGCATTAAACATATCCTTAAACTCACGAGGGGACATTGTCAAATTGCTTTCTTATTTTTTTATGTAACTCATAATTATAAAAATAGAAACAACGTAGAGACTAACCCTGCCGGTTTTGTCTTCCAGAGACTTTAATTTCTGATACAAGCAGAAAAGACAATTTTCCACCACCTGATTACCAATAGTCTTAAATGTTTCACACAACGAGATTGTGGTCGAATTGGTGAAGACGCACAGCTACCTACATAGAGTACTTTAGGGTGGTCCATATTTTCAACATCCGATTTTTTTGGTGTCATCCCTTAAAAATATAGAATTTGGTAAGAAAGCGGTTTATAAAAAGTTTCAGAGCGATTGGACAACGGAAACCCGTGCCGCATTGGTGTTAAAGTTTTGAAATTATTGTGATTTCACGTCAATTTGGCACATCATTGTGTTCCGCTATTACAGAGGAACTAGTGAATGTTTTTTAATTAAACTACAATTTCTTAGGTGTATAATAGTATTATTTGTTTGTGGCTCCAAACAGTACTTCCAAAATCTTTGAATTTTACCATTAAAATTAGCGTACAACACAGCGTCTGAGCTATTATGCACGGCTACGTGAAGCATTAGTTTACGATATCCGATTTTTTTTGTCGCACATTGTAACACTATACGGAAAAATGGTCCCTGAAAATTTTTAAATTGATTGAACGTCGGCAACCCGAGTCGCACTTTAATTAACGTTTTGAAGTTACATATTTTTCTCGTATTCCTCGCACCAATTTACTTCAAAATTCATGTTAACCTGTTTTTACCTCCCAGGGGCTACATCTGGGTTCCTAGGGCGAGATACCAATTCAATGATCTTCAAATAAAATTCAAAATCGAAAATACCTTAGGAAATTTTTTTACATAAAATATAAGATCATATGCCAGGTTTTAGGCAATTATTCTTAAATAAGAGGATTTTGCCGTTTTTCGCGTATCTACGCCTCAATAACATGAGTAATATAGGTCCATCACAGATATAATTTTCAGAATTTCTTAGTTACTATGACTACTTTCAAAAAATATATTTCAAATCGGGAGACTCCATTCACTATAAGTGAATGTTTACTTCTCAGTTTTGCCGACCACGTGCTGCATCATTGTAAAACAACTGGTCTGGACTATACCCACGATAATTTTCGAAAGGATCATCCAAAATCAAAAACCCAAAGATATTTCTTAATTACTCATGTGTGGATATCGCACTATCCTCAGACAGTGTTCAGAAACTACTGGCAATGATTGTCATATGTTTAAACGATAGGATCCCGAAACATGGGTATTTTCGCACAAAAATGTTTCGTTACAGAAAAATGAGTGTATGAAAATTCACAATAGAGGGTAGCGCGGAAGCCAGCATAATTAGGAGTAGAATCGCGTTTGAATTTTTACATTCGATCAAGAATTGCATTTTTGATCGTGGCGATAGTGCGTGAAAAATTGTTTCGAGGAAAACGTACTTAAAGTTTGACGCCCAGCGCGTTCGTCTGGTGATGGGGACTTTTCCGTGCGCGTCCCATTTTCCATGCGTTTATTCGATTGGATACGTGAAATCGTTAGTTTCTTTGACGCTAAATTACTTTGATACCAAATAATAGTTATAGTCGTGCTTTTCACAATCTATTGTGGGAACGTTTGCGAGTAATGTAGGATTAGGACCCCTCATGCCATAAAAGGGAACCCGGAATAAGCAACCACGGAGAAAGTCGGCCTTAGCTGTGGTGGTTAACGCTGCTGATCAGTACGCGGGCGGCTGGGTTGGATTCCCAGCGCCGTACAGTGGGCTGAAGCATTGTTCAAACGCGAAAAAGGTAGGAAAAAAGGTCTTCGTATTTATTTTTGGGTATTTATTACGGTTGTACAGACCTTACAGTACTGGAAATCATAAAATATTTTAAGAACTGACAATCGGGAGACACGAGGGAACCAGATATATTACCGTAGGCCCTCGACTTTGGCTTCGCGTACTCCTCAATCATCTTCAGTCTTTAGTGGTGTACAGTCGTGAATTGCAAGTATTTTCCACTTTTTTCTTATTTTTATGTGATGACTTGTGTTCTTCCAAGTATGTAACATGTTTTTGTATTCATTTTTTACACATTACATAGATAAATTTGTTCAAGTTCTTCTCTTACTTTCAGTCAGCAGGTATCCTAACTTTATCGAAGTGTGCAAAAATGGCACGTGTTTGCATGTATTGTGCTTTTCGTATATAATAACACATATATTTAAGAAATTATTAGTATAAAAACAATTTGCATTTCTGTGCATTTTCTGGAGTTACGAAACATTTTATTTGGCGAAAAAGAAATGATTCCTGTAGATATGCTCGATTTATTAGTCTTATATTATTATCAAACAGTTATACAACAATAGATTATCAACAAAAGATAATTCTTGTAGTTATAGATAGCAATTAAAATAAAATTAAAGTTAAAATTACTTTTTGTAAATAAACAAAATTACTGCTTTATATATTTTTTTTGTTCTAATATCATGTATGTATCTATAATTCAAATACATTTCATTACTTAATCAATAACACTGCTGGAGGTATAATAATATTTTTTTTGCGCTTGAAGCAATTTCAGCCAACTGTGCGCCGTGGCTCCTTTTTTCCGAGGTTCTCGACACACGTAGGTCTTCCTACGTAATATGTTACGCCACCGATTTCTACAGTAATTATTAACAAAAAAACTCGTCAGAATGTATAAAATTGTCGAAGTTATGAATCGTTGAAGATAGCCCTCTACGGCGCGCCGCTGCATGGTGGTGTACATCGATTTATGTGAGCCAATAATCTCAGAGCAAAATGCTTTGGCGCGAGTACTTTATACACTAAAAACTAGTGTGGATCATTGCTGGCGAATTTAAACAAAAATTGTGAAAGCTACACACGAATCGTTTTAATCAATTATAAAATGTTTTATAAACATTCAATGTTGATGCGGGAATTCCACTCTGTAGAGGAAGGAATTGTACACAACCAGTAAAAATTTCAAATAAAAATATTCATTGGTTTAAGAGTTATAATGTACACCGTGTCTGAAAATGATGTTCGTCAAAGTTTAGTCCCCTATGCCAGGGTTGACTAACTGGTGGCCCCCGAGCCACCGGGGGCACCTTCGCCTTGGTGCTACGCTGAACGCTTCCCACCATACATACCAGACCCTGACGATCAGTAATCGAATTCCTCCTTCTTTCCTTCTCTTTTCGACTGAGATAATTAAAGTCCGGTAGGTATGGACGGGGCCAATCAGCGTGGCAGCAAGGCGGAAGTGTTGACTATCGATATCATCGAATGTGATGAAAATTTAATAAAATATATATGAAATATATATAAAATAAAATGAAATAAAAAAATCAAATATAATATTTTAAAGCATATATATTTTATTAAACTTTCATCACATTCGATAATATCGATAGTCAACACTATCGATCGTTCTCCACCTCTACCGCTCTGCGAGGCCGTTACTCGGCAGAGCACTCAATTACGTTCGGTGCTAGAACTTCTACAATTATGTGAATTTCTTCATGATTTTTGGTTTAAAATGTTCATAAGTGATAAGATTTTCAGAATCACTAAAAAAAATCGATTTTATGAAGCTGAACTAGTCCATTACCCCCTTAATCTATGTTTATATTAGATAACTTTTAGTCGGTTGAACGCGTCGGTGAACAACGTAAGATCATAGTCGGCAGGTGACTGGACAGTGGGCGAATGATACAAATGTCGGACGACAAGGGTCTATAGCAGGGGTGCACACTAAGTCTGCCCTAGGGCAGTCGGGGCGCCCTCGAGATCGACCGTGGTATGCTCACTCCCCACTCTTCGGTATAAGGTCTCGTGGTGGAGAACTCTATAATTGCAGAGGCCGTACGCCTATTTAGTTTTCTCCAAAGAAAATGGTATTGTCAGAAGATTCGTATTATTGTTCTAACACAGCCCTTCCCAAGTAGGGGAAATGTACTCCTGAAACCCATGTTTCGGTTCTCCCTCCAACACTATCTCTCTCAGAGGAGACAGTAACGCCGCTAGGAAGCAGAGAGAGAGAGAGAGAGAGAGAGAGAGAGAGAGAGAGAGAGAGAGAGAGAGAGGACAGTAAGAATCGTCCCACCTTAGCTGAAGGCGCAGCGTTGGAGGGAGAACCGAAACATGTGTTTCAGGACTACATTTCCCCTACTTGGGAAGGCCTGTTCTAACACGATCACCGGAAAGGCCCAGTTTATACTTTTACGACACCACCGACAACTAAATGATCGCTTCGCCGTGACTGACATACACAGCTCCGTCATTGTGTACATCAGCGATCTCAAGCGGTGGGTTAAATTGACACAGGGACAGGATATGGAGGGTTAATTGAGATTTGAAAAAAGTTTAAATTTTTGTATGCAATAATAATAATTTTGTTCAAAGTTATAATGATAGCAGTAAGAAGGGTTTAAAGTAGTTTGTTGCTGGCGAAATTGATTCTGACTGTCGTAGTCATTGGAAACAAAATGTGCAAAATTTTTCTTAATCTATATGAGTGTGGTTATCCTGTGAACTAGAATGAAGTAATTATTTGCAAAAATCCAATTTTACAACACAGAAAACTAACAAATGCTTTTCCAAAAAATTAATGTTTCCATTTGAAATACAACCATTTTTATGCTTTTTAACGTTATTCATTCTACATGAACTGAAGTTCATACGATAATCACACTCATATAGATTAAAAAAAATTGTATGTTTTTTGTTTCAGATGATTACGACAGCCAAAATCATGCTCGTCAGCAACAAACATTTTTCAAACCCCTCTTACAACTACCATTATACTTTTGAATCAAAGTACTATTATTGCATACAAAAATTTGAACACATTTTTCGAATTTCAGTTAATAAAAGTACAGAGATTGGAATTATAATACTCAATACTTTTCTTTTAAAAATTCCCCAAAATGTGCCTTATTTTCGAAGCGTCAAACTCTGGAAACCTCTGCGATAACCTGTGACGCTCCGCTCCCACTACTCCAGCCGCTTCCCACTCCGTTGGCGGACTCGCTTGTCCTTGAACGTGCGCTCGAATGTGCGCTCGCGCCCGGAATTGGGGGTCCTTTGCATGCCTGGTCTATAGTGCAAACCTTTCAGTTCAACGACTCGAGGTACATCGACTTAGTTCGCCGACCAAAAGTTGCCTAATGTAAACGCCGCTTTAGCCTTGTTACGCAATGTCGACAAGTTACCGGCGACACGTCGCGGACGACCACGCCATACACGGGAATATAAAGTCTGTAGGGGAGAGTAGGGTAAAATGGAACATTTAACTTTGGAGCGTGATAACATAAAATCGGAAGGAAAAAAAGATACAGGACTTCAACAGGAGTCTTAAGTGGCCCTTAGATTATAAGAAAATCAAAGCCTTTGTTAAGAAACATATTTGGCAACAAAGGAAAATGAGATTTATCAGAGGTATTCAAATTTTCGCCTCGCGTAAGTGGCGTGGTACAGCGGAAACCTCACTTGAAGACCATATAAACGTACAAAATCTTTATTTTTATGATTTAAAATGTATTCATTTATGTAAAAAATTATAAAAAAATATATGTTTTAGGTATAACTATTAAAAATAAAATATAACAAAAATATATATTATATTGTAATGCTTGAAATGTACTTTCATGTCAACAACAAAGTAATTTGATTGGACCACAACTTTCGCAGAAATCGCGTACCCGTTCTGTTCGTACAGATTGTACAAGTTCTTACGCACGGAGTTGCGGCGAACAACAAAAGTTTCTGGTCTCTTGTTGACGAAGTGACCGGCGACTCATTGATTACCGCCAACACTTCGTCTCTCGTGCGTCGCTCATGTTTTCGTGGTTGCCGGCGACTCGCTGGTCGCCATAACTCACTGCGGCTTAAGGACTCATATATTTCCATGTATCTCTTGGTCGTCATTGCGTAATCAGTTTTATCGCGATGATGCTGTGAAAGTAACCGTCATTATACATCATCATTTATAAACCACTTTAAAATATAATAATCTTTAAAAGTGAGTGGACACTAAAATTAGTCTCTACGTTATATCTACTTTTATTTATATGAGCCTCATAATATAGTGAAACAGCAATCGGACAACGTCTCCTTGTTAGGTACAAACGATAATGCATATTTTGTCGAATTTAACAGATCCGTCATGTAAGAATAAAATTATAATATTCTATACAATTAGCGATCAAGCAAACAAGGATTTTCATATGATTTTA
Organism: Andrena marginata; assembly: GCA_963932335.1. Classification (NCBI taxonomy): domain Eukaryota; kingdom Metazoa; phylum Arthropoda; class Insecta; order Hymenoptera; family Andrenidae; genus Andrena; species Andrena marginata. Next base: position 12,395,286 of record OZ010660.1, read on the forward strand.
TGTTCATACATTTATGTTCAAACTACTATAGTGTTGTAATACTATAATATTGCGATGTATTATATAACAACGATACACGTGTGTTTACTGGAAATTAGGTGGCCCTTTTGAAGAAGAGCTTAACACGCACAAGAGTAAAGGTTTCGGCTGCAATAGAGAGTTTGAAATCATACTTCGAAACGTATGTGGAATACGATCCAATGTTTGTACAGCCACAACCATCCAACCCGTGGATCACTGACGATCAAACATTTTGGCAACTAAATAGTTCTCTGTTAGTATTTCAAACATAATTAAATGTCTTCTACAAATATATATATATATATGTTTTACGGTATAGTATGCAAGTTCTGCGACCAAAAATGTTCAATTTGAAGTAACTTTAATGCTTGTAATATTTTTGTATTTGTGTATATGCAGAGTGGAGGTTCCAACGGAAAAACGAGTAAAGCGCTGGGCATTATCAATGGAAGAGCTAATGTCCGATTCCACAGGTGAATACTTACGAGTTTTTAATCATACATGGGAAACATTTCTTGAGGAGAGTGTAGTGGGTAATGTTGTAGTTATTAAAAATGCAAAAGAAAACGAATGATTCCAAGTATTATAAATAACCTGGTGTTAAAAACTTATATTTTGATGACATATACTGTTGCAGGTTTGCAAGAATTTACACATTACTTAAGAAAGGAGTACAGTCATGAAAACATACGATTTTGGTTAGCAGTTAAAGATTTGAGACATAGCTTTCAAGCACAAATATCCGATAAAGTCAACGAAATATTCAAGTATGTAATAACGGGAAACCATTTACAGTCAAACAACAGATAGAATTTGATAAAAGTAAAATGTTTGCGTTATTTGTTTAGAGAATTTCTGGCGCCTGGAGCCCCGTGCGAAATAAATATAGATGGAAAGACAATGGAAAAAGTTCACCAAGAGATGAAAAATCCTAGTCGATTTACATTCGACTCCGCTGCGGAACACGTTTATGCGTTACTTTTGAAAAAGGATTGCTATCCTAGATTTATTCGATCTGATCAGTATCGAAATCTTTTAATTGCTGGTGCGCAACCTTTACAGAAAAAGAGGTATGTTTGCAACAATTCTAGGTTATTTACATTTTCACTTCTTCTTGTCTCTATTAACACTTTAGTAGCATATAAAACATTAATAAAGAATTTAGTGGATTCCCTAAGAATTACATAAAATTATAATAATAATAGAAGTTATATATAAATTGTGTTAAATCTCATAATTCAATCTAAGAATATTTCGTTCCAACTTGTAGATTTTTCGGTTTTGGTGGACAAACTAAAAAGAAAATTTCTTCAACCTCAACTCCAATGTCCAGCACTATACAACAACACACTGTAGGTAGTACAACTTGTGGAAAACGCAGAGGAAGCGATCGAAGTCTTTCTGGATCCGCCCACGAGCTAGCTGTATGTGGTGTTCGCGATACCACATCAACATCTAGAGTGCCACATTCCCATAGCCAGTCGAATCTGACCGATATTCCATACAGGTACAAAATAATTTAATGATTTAGTAAACGTACTGGTATTTATTGCGTACATAATATTTCATATAAAATCAGTACGGTAAACATATAGCTATGTACATAGAGTGCATTTCATTCTGAAACACGAATCGCACTCATACAGTAAAAGAACCGTACCCTCCTTCGCGTGCTCCACAAAGAAGATACAGTGCTGTCTCAAACGGTGTTCGCAAAAAGCCCATCGCTATCCCCGCTACTACGTTTGTAATTGCCACGGCGGGTGAGAGGTGCCAGAGAAACCCATTCTGTCTTTTTTCGATATCAGCGCTGTCGAAGGTCGTGCACACGTATGTACATACACTTGGGTTTCTCCTACTCTCGCCCGCGTAGTCACCTTCGTAGCCTTCTTAGCACTGCACAGTGTTTCGCCAAAGAGGAGATATAATAAGAGGCGTCACCCCGGGCGGAACCTTTGAAGTCCTTACTTGACCTTGGCATTTAAATTGGTTGTCTATTCGAGCGGGACATTCAAATTGACTTAATGTACCTTACCGCAGTTGGCTGATTATTGCCGAAGTTTACCGACCATTGCCGAATGGGCATTTAAATTGGTTGTCGTGTTATTTCCCTAGGTTATTTCTGTCCTTGTCGAGTGACGCTTCTTATTTAACTATCAAACGAACTTACCTGTATGTGAAGTTCGATCGTAATTATACGAGACTCTCGCCCGAGATGATTACAAGTGTAGTAGCATTTATTCTACCTACTAACAGTCACGGTGTCAGAATTTTAAACCTAAAAATCTGGGCTCCCGGCTCATACGGACCTGGCGCCCCCCTGCGACTCAACTCGTCATATCGTTTAAAACCTTTAAAATAGAAAAGACAAAATTGTTTGTCCAAATTACTGGGTAAAAGAAATTACAATATTTCTTCGGGTATCTTCTCCGGGTGGGACTGTAATCATCTCGGGCGAGAGTCTCGTATAATTACGATCGAACTTCACATACAGGTAAGTTCGTTTGATCGTTAAATTATACTTCGAATCTCGCCCTTGAGATTACAAGTGTAGCTTTTTAGAGCATGACAAACATTTTGTGTTTTTATTTTTTATTAATATTATTACCATGTGAATATATATATATTTATTTAATTTCAACCTTGCGGTCCAGAAATGTGACTTGGTTTACAAAAAATATCTCCCTAACCTTACTACTACCAAATCCACCCCTTCGCTCCCACTCACTCACATCCATTCTGCATTCCACCCTATCTCGCCACTATATGTCTAAACACATCCTTTCCCTCATACTATCTGCTTATCCACTACACTATTCTCTCTCCTACTAATCTATTCTATTGCACACTATTATTCTTTGGTCTCATTTTTCTCTCCCCTCCCCTCTCTTTTCCTTCCTCCTTCTTTCTATACCCCTTAGCCACTCCACTACTTCCTCCACCCTTCTCTCTTGCAGTATTTTTTCCACGCATACATCTAATCTTTCCACACCTATACAGTCTTCCGCCAGATGCTTAAGCGATCCTATATCCCTTTCGCATAACTTACACCTCCTGTCCTCTTCCTTCCTCCAATACCTATTCCCCTCTTCTATATTTCCGCATCTTGCTCTCGCCATAAGACTCTGACTTCCTCTTACTCCTCTCTCTCTTCCAGATATCTTGGCAGGTTTCCTCTATGTATGTACTTGTACATTTTATTGTATCTTGCTTCCCTTATCCTATTCCATTGCCATTGCCCTTGATTTTCTCTGTCCCTCTCTTTCAGTACTCCCGTAATTTCCTTCCCTTCCCCTTTCTCTAGTTCTATACCTACTTGACTGAAACCGTTTCTATTTAAATATTCTGTCCTCTCTCTATTGTTTCTTGTGTTACACCCTTCTTTTCTTCTTTCCCTTAGACACTCCTTCAACAGGCAACGTCCTTCCTCCTTCTCTATTCTTTCTTCAAATCCCATTGCTCTTGCTCCCGCTTTAACCCGTATCTTCTCCCTCTTAGTTTGCTCCAAAACAATATAGTCAGGCGTCGTTCTGTCCAGCTTTAGGCACCACTTTATATATTTTGTCTGTACCTTATCCAATTCCTCTCTTTCTTTCCATCCAAAAATTTCCACCCCGTACATCATTATTCCCACTATTAAATAATCAAAACAGTAACATCCTTTTCTTCCAGTCTTCTCTAAATAATCTCTCTCCTATGCCCCACACTTGCCCTACTACCATATTTGCTGCCTTTGCCCTTTCCCTAACATGCCCTGCAATGTCCCCATTCTTTTGTAGCTTCACTCCCAGATATCTAAACTCCTTAACCGTTTCAATCTCCTTCCCATTCCACTTCCACTCTGTTTTCTTCTTCTTACCTCTGCCTTTGCTAAACACCATCATTTTCGATTTTTCGACGTTTAGTTCCAACTTTTTCTTTCCTAAATATGTTTTCAGTCTTCGCAACATCTCCCTCATATCTTCCTCCTTCTCCGCCATCATTACTACATCATCTGCGTAGCCCAATGACCAAAACTTCTCCTTACCCACTCTCACCCCCCCCCTGTTTGTACTTTTTCCATTTCCCCCTCCAGATCCGATAAAAACACCGAAAACAAGGTCGGGCTCAGTACGCACCCTTGCTTGACTCCCTTCCCCGTCCAGAACTCCTCTGATTCTATTCCATTAACTCTCACCACATTTATTACCTCCTCATACACTTCCTTCGTCCTTTCTATTAAACCTACCCTTACCCCTCTTCTTTCTATACATTCCCATAGCTTAACCCTCTCCACACTATCAAAAGCGGCCCTTAAATCCATGAAAAATGCAAACATTTTTCCACCCTTCTTACTTAACTCCCTTTCCACCACATGCTGCAAGACGTACACATTGTCCATCGTTCCTCTATTTCTCCGGAACCCTGCTTGCGTTTCATTTAGTATTCCCTTTTTCTGTAGATCTTCCACTATCCTCCCATTTAACACAGCCGCATATGCTTTATATGCTGTATCCAAAAGTGTAATCCCTCTATAGTTGCTCACCTCCTCAATATTGCCCTTCTTGTGCAACGGCATAATCACCCCCTTCCTCCAATCACTCGGAAAGCCCTTACCATCCCACACGTCCTTTACAATTTGTATTAGACTCTCCCTCAGACTTCCCACGCTGTATATCCACGCCTCCCCCGGTATCTCATCCTCTCCTGCTGCTTTCTTCTTTTTCAACCTATTTACTTGCTTTAAAATTTCTTCTTCCGTCAACTCCTCTTCTTCGTGTTCCGTCTCTAACCACTTTCTCTTTTCCATTGTTATTCTTTCCTCCGCTCCCTCTAACAACTTGATAAAATGATCTCTCCATTCCTTTATCGTGATCTTCTCCCCGATCTCCATCTTCCTTCGCCTTTCCTTATTTATAAATTTCCATAGCTCTGTTACCGTCCTTGCCTCCTTTATTTCATTTATAGTTTTTTCTCTACTCTCATTTATCTTCCTCTCCATCAGTTCCCTCATCTCCTTCTTCTTTCCAACAAATTCCTCCCTTGTTACGCTCCCCTTCTTCCACTTCCTATAGGTGGCCTTAACTTTCCTCTTCATTGTTTTGCATTCCCTATCCCACCATTCCGTATGTCCTATCTTCTTCACCTTCCACCTGCTTTTCTTGGTTACCATGCACTGCTTCGTGTATCCTTTCAGCTTCCTCCATGCTTCCTGCACTTCCTCCGTTTGCCCCTCATACTCCTCACACTTACCTCTAAATACCCTGATGCTTTCCTCCTCCCATACTGTGACTACTTTTTCCTTCTCCTTCTCCACCCCCTGCCTTTCTCCCACCCTGTTCCCCTCCCACATTACCTTCAGTGGTAGGTGATCCGACTCTGTTCTCTCCTTAATAGTGAAACTCTTTATTCTGTTCCATCCTTCAATATTTGTTAACACGTAATCGATTACCGTTGCTCCTTGTTTACCCACATATGTATACTCCCCGTCCTCATCACCCATCATGTTCCCATTTAATATCTGCCATCCTCTACTCTCCGCTATTCGTATTAGTCTTCTGCCTTCGGCGTTTTCCTTTTTGTCTTTCGAGCTCCTCGTACTCCCCTTCTCTTCGTCGTCACTCTCCCATGTACTACCCTCCACTCCTATCCTCGCGTTGAAGTCCCCCCCCCACTATAACTACTTCCTCCCTCTCCTGCATAAGTCTTTGTATTTTTTGCTCTAGATCTGCCATACCCTCACCCTGATACACCGTCCACACATTCCACACTTCTCCATTCACTCTCATCTGTCTTCCCACTAAACCTTCCTCCTCTCTATTTTCCTCTTCCATCCCCCACTCTTCTCTAACACCCGTTACTATCCCTCCTATCGCTCTTCCCCTCTTCCACCTCCTTTTCGCCGGCTGGCATTTCCATATAAAACCCTTGGGTAGTCTGCCCTTAAACTTGCTCCATCTGTTTTCTTCAATCCATGTTTCCGTAAGACCTACAAAGTCCTGCTTCTCCACAAACTCCCAAAAGTCTCTATCCTTACCCAGTAATCCTGCCACGTTCCAGAACACTATACTCCCCCCCCCCTCCCTTCCCCGCTCTTCCCTTATTCCCTTCTTTCTTCCGTGCCCCGTGTGCCTGTCCGCAAGGTCCCCTTAAAAATTTGCACCTTTCCCAGCTCCCTCTGCCACCTGCCACCTTACCCACTTTCCCTCAATTCTCAGTTTTTGGTATCCCACTTTTACCTCCTTCCCCTTACCCCTTTCCGTCTTAGCGTATTGCACAATCTCCTGCTGTATCTTCCTTTCTGTCCGCGTCAGGTCGTGATCTATAAAAATTTTCCTCCCTCCAAGTCTGCTTTTCCGCCCCATAATCGCTTGCTTATTCCCCCAGCTGTCCACCCTCGCTATGACTGTGCCTTCCCTCTCTACCCCTATTCTTCTGACCCATTCAAAATCACACTGTACTCCCAATTCTTTCTCACAGAAGTTTCTCACTCCTTCCTTTACATCCTTCTCTTTTATCTGTAGACCCCTTATTATTATGTTGTTTTTCCTCTGTTTCTTCTCTTGCGCCTCCAACAGTCCCTCTAGTGCTTTAATACCCTCTTCCATCCTTCTTGTCCCTTCCTCACCACCTGCTTCTCTCCTCTCTTCTACCCTGTCTAATCTTTCTTCTAACTTCTTTATTTTCTCCGTCAAGTCCCCCCTTTCCTTTTCCCATTCCTTTTCCTTTCTCCTCATTTCCTCTCTTATCTCATTTTTTATTTCCTCTTTCATTTGTCTCATTTCTTCCCATATTTCCTTCAGCATGATCCTAATTCCTTTCCCCTCTTCTTCAAATTCCTCCGCCCCCCCCCCGCTTTCCTGTGCTCCTTCCTCCGCCCCCTCCTTCCTCTGCACACCTGCTCCTTGCCTCCTTACTTCTTCTCCTGACTTCTTCCCCTCTCCTTTCCAGTATCTATCCAGCCCGCCTTCCATCCTTGCTGATACCTCTTTTCCTCTGTTTGCTCTTGTCACTGCCCTCTCTTCTGTCCCATCTTCCTTACCTACCGTCCCTGCTATCTTCTTTACCGACTTGCTTCGGTCTCCCATCCTACTGTACTCCCTAACCTCAACTTTTCAGCCTCTACTTCTGCACCTTCCTTCTCCCCTTACACCCGCTTCTCACCACTCCCTACAGTTACCCCTTATCACGCCCTCCTCTGCGCTCTTTATCACTACCTCCTCTTACAATACACTCTCTTAAACTAACAAATATTCTACAATTTTTACACACACTCCTTACATTCCATCCTTCCACACGCACGCCACCTAACCAAGTCCATTACCATGTGAATATAAGTGTATGTTATATCTGAACTCAACGTAAAAGCTATTTTAGCTTTCTAACTATGACCATATATTTTTGGTAACGCTTAAACTTACTTAGTCGGTTAACACCGCTGTCGCAAACCCGTCACTATCTTGGAACATGATTGGCCTTTTATAAAAATTAGCAAATACAGATGAATTTTTTGACCAACCTGCTGTCTTTTTAATCAGATCTAGGCTTATCCCTTTTTCCGAAGCTCTCGAGGTCGACGCATGCCTCGTGCTATGTGCCGTAAAAGGCTCGTCTATGTTACATTCAGACAGAACTACCTTGATCCACTTACTCAGAGTTTGGCTGGATACTGGCCCATGCGGTTTGCGAAAAGAGAGAAATAATAACTTTTCGTTCTTTCTAATACGCTTAGTAGCCTCCACATACCTTAGAACAGTCTTAGGCACACAAAGTTCGGGTTTGTTGGCAAAAAATGGAAGGTCTAAAACTGGCTGCGGTGCTCCCGGTCTTGATGTTTTAACAAGCCGAGGAATTTTAATTCTTACACTCTGCGCCGAAACAATGATATTCTCTACCGAGATGAGAGAAAAAGTTTGAACCCTATGAGCTGTAGCAAGGGCTAACAGAATGATCGTCTTATAAGACAACTGTTGTAATGAAAGCTGTTCCAGGGGAAACAGATTGCTCATTTTCGTTAAGACCGGACTTAAGTCTCATGTTGTTTCATAACGAGGCGTACTTGGTCGCAAACGAAATATTCCTTTCATGAAACGGGATATATATACATTATGTGTGAGGTTTTCGGACACGATCAACGAAATAGCGACTCTTGCGGAATTGAGCGTTCCGTAGGAGGCTCCCTCTTCAAATTTTTTGGATAGGAACTCTAACACCGCCGAATGTGTGGTTTCCAGCGGGTCCCAGCTTCTTTCTTGACAGAAGCCCCACCATTCCTTTAATGCTGTATTATATTGCTTGATTGTTGCACCTGCCAATGAGGCGATCATAATACGCAATGATGAAGTGGGAATGTTTTTCCTCAAAAGCGAGCTCCTGATAACCTCGCTGCAACCAGGGTAAGCTTGAGAGGGTGGTAACGTTTCCTGCAAGGAGATACCAAAAGATCACGATTATACTTAAAGATCAGTGGGTCCGAGGTTAGTAACCTTTGGAATAATGGAAACCATGGCTGCGTTGTCCAAAGCGGGATCACAACCACACCAGACGCTCCTTCATTCAGAATCTTCTGAAGGACTCTAGGGATCACCGCGAAAGGTGGGAATGCATAGAAATCTCTACTTTTCCAATTTATTGTAAACGCATCAATGTTCATTGCATCCGGATCTCTCTCCCAAGCGCAATATACTCAGTATTTTGCATTAGCACGTGAAGCGAAGAGGTCAATAGACGGCGACCCAAAACGCTGCACAATATGTTGGAAGGCATAATCGGCTAGCTCCCACTCGGTATCAGTATTCTTTATCCGTAATAAGATGTCTGCGTCAGTATTTTCGCGCGATGGTATGTATGCAGCATGGACCCATAGCCTACGGGTCTCGCACCAGTTCCAAATATCTGCCGCTAGGTTATGTAACTGAAGAAACTGAGTGCCTCCCATTTTATTTATGTATGCCTTAGCTGTTGTGTTATCAACCCTGAGCAAAATTTCACAATCCGTCATGTCAGTAGCAAAACATTTAAGCGTTATAAACGCTGCCATTAGCTCTAGGGAATTAATATGCAATTCTGTTTCCTTTTCCTTCCATAACCCATGTGCCGCCTTTCCCTCACAAAAGGCACCCCATCCTGTCAGAGAGGCATCGGAAAAAATTTCCCTTCTATAAGACGCGGACCGTATAAGTCTTACTGAATTATCTAATCTCTGATGCCACCATACCAAATCTTGATTTATATAGTCCGGTAGTGTTACTCTTACATCAAAATTTCCTAAGCTATATTCAAGAGCCTGACATTTCGCTCTCTCTAGTAATTTGCAATGCAACGCTCCATACTCCACAGTTGGGCAAGCCGCGACTAGAGAGCCTATTAATTGTGCAAACTCCCTAATCCTACATTGTCGCTTCTGGAGAAAGAAAGACACCATATTTTTCAAATATTCTCGTTTTTTCTGGGTTAACTCAATCGCAATTTTTTCCGAGTCTATTATAAACCCAAGGTATTTACACCTTGTACTTGGTGTAAGATCACTTTTCTTATAATTAATTATAAACCCCAAAGATATAAGGAGATCTACCGTTGCTTGAATATTTTCATTGCAAGATTCTGCATCCTTCCCCAGGCATAGGATGTCATCCAGGTATATGACTGACAGATATGACTTTGAACGTAGATGGCTAACCACTGGTTTCATTACCTTCGTGAATACCCATGGACTCGTACACATGCCAAATGGCAAGCAGGTATACTCATATAAATGACCGTCAAACAAACATCTTACAAACTTTCTACACTCTTTATGTAATGGGATTAGGAAGTAGGCATCTTTCAAATCAATTGAACCAAGATATGCACCAGGCCACATTAGCTTACATACTGTGCGAAGATCTTCCATTTTAAAATGGACTGGATCTAAGAACTCATTTAGCTCCTTTAAATTAATTATGAGCCTGTTCAAACCATCAGGTTTTGGCACCAGGAACACATTGGAAATAAATTGACCATCGACTGGATCACAAGGTTTTATTGCACCTCTCCGCAATAAACTATCTATTTCGTTCCTAATTTCCAGAGATTCCCTCTGAGACCAGCTGCGCGAAGGAGGTATCGATGACTGAGTGACGTTGCATACGAAGGGCAACTTATAGCCCCGAATGCATTCCAAGACGAAGCTGTCTGAAGTGATTGCCATCCATTGGTTGGTAAAAAGGTTTAGTCTACCCGCCACCTTAGTTACCTCTAACGGGATTCCTGTTTCGAGTTCTTTTGCCGGTTGGGTGCAGGACGATAGGGTTTTTGCGTTTGCTTCGCAGATGTAAAACGATTGCGTGGTACTTGTTGTAATGCTTTCGGTACAAAACCCATCCTTGGACCCGTCTGTACCATTGGTCTCAGTGCAGACAGGTGTCTCGAGTTGCCCTGATTGTAGTTCGGAGCGTGCTTCTTCAACGATTGTTGAGATTTCATTCCTTGTCCTACCTTGTCGACCGACCTAGCCTCTTTCAACTTTTCGCCGAGCTTCGCTCCAAAAAGAAACTCATCTGTAACAGCTTTCTCCAGCACCGATGCCACCTGCTTATTTATGCTGGGTATGATACACGATCTTCGGGCCACTGTTTGTCCCCTATAAACCTCTGCAAGGAGCTGGGATGTCTCCCACAGCCTTTCTTACATCAATCTCTTCTCTCTTTTGAGTAAGAAAAGGATCAATGATTTTACCCAAAGCCGATAATGCAGAACCCACTAAATTTGGAGTTTTACAGAAATATTTATCCCTCTTCAGAGAGCTGTCATTTAACAATGCTGCGACCTCTGGGTTCAGCGTCGGTGCTTCCAAGAAACAGGCACCCTTCCTCACATGCTTCTTTAAGAGGGCCTCTTTAACCTCTTTCTTCTGACCCTCTTTGAGCCAGACGGCCCACCGCAACGAAATATGAGGCGAGAGCGTTAACTCACCTTCTTTTGATTCCGGAGTTTTGCCAATTATTGACAAGATCTCCTCGTCTAAGGGAACAGATACGTCAGCTACCTCAATGGGTTGAGGCTGCTCCAAAGGGGTGGTGTTCGAAGTAGAGGCCTCATTCTGTCTCCCCACCACGGTAACAGATGTTACTATTGGGAGCGCACGCGCTCTATTTGATATGGGTGCTGTATCTACCTTCTCCTGGATCAGAGGCCCTGTAGAAGGCAAAGGGGACCTTAGTAAGGGTCAACTATTGTAGATATACTTCGGCCTTGTCTTACCTCTCGTGTAAGCTCAACCGTAAATTTTTTGTCGATCATAGACTTATCTCACGTATAAGTTCGATCGCAATATCCTTACGCCATCGTGTCATGTCTCGCAGAACCTCAGCGTTTACAGGAAAAATGTAGGATTTACCCATAAAAACTCACCTATATAGCTCGATAAATCCAGCGGCCTCGACATATTATCGTCTGTCAATATTTCGTTGTCTGAAATTGCGCCTTCATTATCAGAAACAAAAGAGTGCGTAGACGCCACGCGATCTGTCCTCCTTTTTAACTTTCTTTCCAGCTTTTTCAATCTCCTCAACAGCCTATCATCCTTGACGCCCCTCGTGGACTTTTCCTTGTGTTTACCCATTTCTTTCTGGTATACATACTGATATTTTATCCCTAAATTATCTTAATAAACGAAAGAAAAAACTTGATCGAAGAAACTCACGACGTGACTGCTTCGGCACGAAAAAACGTTATGACGAGTCGAGCCGCAGGGGGGCGCCAGGTCCGTATGAGCCGGGAGTCCAGATTTTTAGGTTTAAAACTCTGAAACCGTGACTGTTAGTAGGTAGAATAAATGCTACTACACTTGTAATCTCGAGGGCGAGATTCGAAGTATAATTATATCTCCTCTTTGGTGTCGCGTATATGGGCGTTCGGGAAAAAACTCATTGCTTCTGAACTAATGAGTTTTTGACCTAAGTACCCTACTACTTTTTTAAAAAGAATATAAAGATGCATCGATAGGTGTATAAAAAATATGCAGTCCCATTAAAAAAAGAGGTGATCTTGATTTTTTATTGAATAAAAAGTTTTTTAATAATTTTTACTTTTGCAATTTGTTGTCAACTAAATACTGACTCACTTTTATTGGAAATTTTTTTTCATCATTTTCACAGAAATACCTGAAAACCGTTGCAGTCGTTTTACATATATGGATTTTGGAGACAAATATCAATAACATCGTACACATTCAAATTTTTTCTTGTATTTGATTTGTAATCTTCATTACGTAGTACGTAAAACTTAAAAAAAAACATTAATAAAAAAATTAAATAACAATGTAAATAATAATAAAATGAAAATATTTGTTTGTCTTGCTAAATCAGAATCGAACTCGGTACATGTGTCTGGGTTTGGACGATTTGCAATAATTTGAATCATCTACTATCAAGTATTTTATTATGTCCGCGGAGCGTAGTACTCGCCTGAGCGGTGAAAGTCTTAATGATTTTGGCTATTTTTTTTTGTTTCGTGCAAATTCGGGCAATTGAAATTGACGTTAATATAAAGTTTAATGTTCCCTCTACTAATATACAAAAAATCAAGGAGGTACTTTTTGGTGCTTTTTTTAAAACTCAAGTCAAAGACGATAAACATTTAACATAAAAAATTGGTACAAATTGTTGATATTGCAAAAAAGTTTTTCAGCAGCTGGGAGGGACATGTAACATAAACATAACGGTAGACTGGTCGATTAACATGACCATCAACGATTTCGATGACCTTGAAATATGTTGTAGGGGGTATGATTCTGAACAATTTTTACCTACACATGTAACCGTCGGTCGGCGTTACTTTCTAAGATATGCGCAAAAAACCTTGGTAAACTTTTCCTTATGGATTTGAAGGAAATTTTTTTTAATCACCTTACCACAATCGCCTCTCTGTACAGTACTTTTGTTGACATATTCCGACACAACGCATTCCACTTTCCAACTTGTCCTGGGTATTAGTATTGGTTTGAGCTAGCTTAGGGCGGGGCGCTTAAAGCATGGTAGCGAACCGATGAGAGTTTAACTAAAATATAATTTTTTGCTAGAAATAGAGTGCTTTTAAGAACACCTGGTGGGCATCCCGACTATGCTCGGCGGCGCCGGGGCCGCCGGATATTAGGATGACCCTGGTTCTATAACGTAATTTTTTGCAGTCTCATTTTTAGCATCCCCAAACTCACATCGGTTCGATCCCATGTTTTACGCGCCCGCAACCGCCCTCCCCCCCGGCCTAAACTAGCCTAAACCAATACTAATACCCAGGACAAGTTGGAAAGTGGAATGCGTTGTGTCGGAATATGTCAACAGAAGTATTGTACAGAGAGGCGATCGTGGTAAGGTGATTAAAAAAATTTGTCTTAAAATCCATGAGAAAAAGTTTACCAAAGTTTTGTGCGCATATCTTAGATAGTAAAGCCGACCGACGGTGACATGTATAGGAAAAAGTTCATAATAATTTTTTTGCTAAAATGCGTTCACATTGTATTTTACATATTTTACATATTTTTTGTCATCGATGTTATGTAATTGACGCTAAAATTTGGCAACTTCGTCAAAAAATGTGTCAATTCGTTCGGAAAGGCTGTATCTTCTCTTAAACAGATATACACCGAGGTACGATGAGAGAATCTCCTGTTTATTTCCATTTCTCGAAATATTTTCTTGGATGTCTCTCCACGTTCTCTCGATTGACGGTGTGTTGGCGTATACACGACAGCAATATTGAGGAATATATGGCGTACTTTTAAAAAAATTTAAATGTGATGCGGCTAAAATTAATTACTAGCATCGGGATCGACGAAATTGTAAGAGTGGTTGACAGTGAAATGTATATAGCCCTCGCTGCTGAGGCAGTTGTACGCCTTCCAACAATCGGACATTATTGTTGTCCCTGGAAGAATCCACTTTTGAATAACATTTAAAAATATTTCAGCACTCCGATCATTTACAGGAATAATGAAAATTTTCTTAGATTCGCGTTCATATCCTCCGAACACCCATTTTCCTTTCAACACACGTCCACGGTGGTATTTGCGTTTCCCTTTAGCTTCGTCTATTTCTACTATCTTAGTGGGACCTCCTAGTTGTGTACAATTATCTTCAGACCATTTTAAGCACACGAGTTGAATAATAATATTATAATTTAATGTTTAAAGAAACGCAGTACATTAAATAGCACAGACTCGTTGTAATTTCAAATTCATTTCTAACAATGTTTTGATAATTATTTATAAAGCAGATGACTTCACCGATTTCAGTGACGTTGAAACTCCCAGAAACTAAAGCCGAGCGACGGGTGCATATATGTATAGAGAAAAGTTGTGCAGAATATAATGATTATAAGACAATTCATAAAATCCTCTCTGCAAAAATTACCTCTCTGCAAAAACTACTCCAATCGACGAAGGTATGTGACCCAATATGTAGGTCATTGGTAATTACCCTGAAACGTGGCGGGGGAAACCATAGCCATTCGGCAATCAAGCTGTTAATAACTATAAACTAACGTTTTCAAACCACGTGTGTGTCCTAATGGATTTCAAATAGTTACACCGACCTCTTTTCCTCTTTGTTTTATTTTTTACTTCGTATGATATGGCAAGACAGTGAAAGAACAATGTTTCGCGATTAAGTATGTTAGAGACAGGATTATGAGTGTGAACGGGATTAAAATGACTGCTAACAATAATATACTTGGTTGAAACTATTTAATAAACTTATAGTTAGTAAGAAAAGAAATACTGCAGCACGTATAAAGACAAGACTTTCTCAGGTACAAAAAAGCACGAACATAAACGTTATAACCTAGAGGGCAGCCTCGCGTTACGTGAAGACCGCTGAAGCTACCCGAGTCGCCCATCGTACACACCTCGGAAAAGTGCGGTGCCTTTAGAGAAGGCGCAATGAGCTAGAGAAACGCGCTGAACTTAGCTTATCTTAACAAAGTATTATTGCCTTCTCACATTTAAGGCACTGAATAACATTTTGAAAAATGTTCTTTTCGATTAGATAATCTATACATTTTTCTATGGAATTTATTTCGCGTACAATTCAGTAAAAGACTTCAGTCTTGCATAAAATATTTTCTCACTAGTCCTTCTATGAAACTGCTAACAAGGGGAATGCCGTTACAAGCATCGCGCGACGACGCGCAACAGTTGTTTGTTTTCTGTTTTCGTCGAAAGCAAACAAATGTTACGCGCCATCATGCGATGCCTCTGTCGCACTCAGAAATTTTAAGTAAAGATTTTTGCAAATATTTCGGAAACTAGGGCCGACCGACTGTTACATGTATAGGAAAAAGTTGCTCAGAATCGAAATAGGTGGTGGTCATGCTAATCGACAAGTCTACCAGCATAACTTATAAAAATCAAATTAATAAGATAAACATTGGACAAAAAGCACGTGTTTAAAGAAACGCACTGAAAATTGGAATAAATTTCAAGCACCATTGTTGACAACAAATTGGCAAATTCAGCAAACATTATGGATAGCATTAAAACCTACGTTCTTTTATTAACTGCGCTGCGCGGACCCTCGAGAACGAAAGGCATGCTGCGCGTGAGAAAAATTGGAAGGGGAAGCAACCACGTAAGGGGCCCCTACCATCGACGAAGTATAGAATAGACCTATCACCTTATGGGACTTCGTGTCACCACCCGAACTGTGTTACCGACCCATAATTTGAGGACTGAATTTAGCGGCCTCTGTTCATGAACAGCGTCCAACTCCGGAACTACTCTGAAATGTGTTGAAATGCTGAAAGGTGTGTGCGTGCTTGTATACGTGTGACTTGTTTAGCGTGAGAGTTTCACATAGAGGGCAGACTTTTGCTACGCTATGCTTTGGCTCGGTTTGTCAGCGACTCACGTGGATTGACGTGGATTTTTCTCCGAAAATGTATTTCGGTGATATGGAAACTATATTGCGCCGAAACATGGCTCTTCTTGAAAGCTTATGCAAGCTATAAATTGCAAGATAACATTGATTGTTAGTACTTTACGTGTAGTGGAACAGTTAACTAACATTTTCGCGTGTCGTATGTCGAAAAATATTAAAAATTGACGCTGTTACTGACATTCCTGCAAATCTCTGCACTCCGCGCATATCTAAATAGACGGTGCTCATCGTACGACACGAATAAATCATTGAGAACAAGGAATCCAAACGTTTTTGCAAAATTTATATTTGTAGTTTTCGGGACCCTAGGACATTTTGCAATAGTTTATTTATTACTTGGGAACGGTAGATTAGTAGTTAAAACTCTACGTTTCGTTACAAACTGATTGGCCCTTTTCTTATTAACAATTGTATGGATTTAAAAATTGTAAACAACATCTACCCGAGCGTATCGCTTGCGTTAAGGTCTGTTTTCATTATTCCTAGAGTACATATGAGAAAAGTTATGGTATTTTTTAAAGCACAAGTAAAAAAAAGGTTCTGTTTTACGGACGTCGCGACTCGTGAGTGAGATAAAATTGGAGGGAAACGGCACGGAGGTCCCTTACACGACAAACGATCATTCTGGCAGCGGCAACAAAGTATGATACCTACATTGTCTTCTTGCGTTCTCCGTGCGCCTGATTTTTGCATGTCGATGTCGGCCCACGGACAAGCTATGTTCAAATGCCCGTACCTATTGAAGCAGATTTCATTTTTTTCTATAAATTCTGCAAAAGTCGTAATCAGTAACTAAAAGCGGAAAACATGTATGTACACATGCTAAGCTAATTGTAAGATGAAATTTTTACATTCTCTGCTTATTTTTCGTCTTTATTCGAGCATTTATGGCAAATTAGTGAGATTTTTTTAATAATAGAAAAATCAAACACGACGTCATTCGAGCAAGTTAAATTCTTTTTACATCAACATGCTCCACTTAATAAGAGAAAAAAGTTTTTAAAAAACCATATGCCGCACCGGTGCGAAGGAAGATATTGTTAAAGTTTACGCAAAAACTAAAGTGCTTATATCGTTTCCTTCTCGCCTTTACAAAAACAAAGGCGAAATGGTAATCTATATAATCGTAATCTATATAGGGATCCGGAGAAATATAGCTGGGCTTCGATACGCTTATCAGTTCTAAACAAATTCTAACTTCGTTTTCTTGGGGTGAGTTCAAGTCCATGTTGCACGGTTTAACTTTTTCATTGTTTTACTCTTTGAACTAATTTTTTATCATACGATTTAATTGTTTTTTTTCAATGTACCTATATCAACAAAAAACATGCAGCCAAAGCAGAAATGTATTCTTGAGATACCGTTCTTACTAGTTTCCAACTATACTTTGAATTCCAAATTGTAAGTTATTTAAATAAATTTTCACATTATCACTTTATAGGACAAAGAGGAGGCGGAAGTATAAGCAACGGATTCATGCGCAATCGGAGTAACTGTAGGAAGGGCGTCGTGTTTGGCTTTCCTTTCATTTGGAAAATTTCAAACAATATGTTACAAATACCGTGATGGAAATAAAACAGAAAATATAAAAATTTCATTTTTCAATACTATAGATGATTTCATCTAACACGCGTTCCCACCTTTGGCTACTGATCGCTACCTGGCCACGCGAGCGAGCTGTGGCACGAATAATTTTTTTTCGTATAAATAAGCGATCAGGCGTGGAAAGACGTAGCGAGACAAAGTATCAACGCATCGTCTGTTTCACGTTTGTCAGCACTCAACCGATGCACCAAACTCATCAGTACTTAGGAAATACATACATACATACACATGTGCATACTTAAGAACGTTAGAGGCGGTGCAATTTCAATTGTTAACATCCTGTCAAGTTTTAGCCATTTGCTTGCAAAAAGTGTTATTGGCATATTTGGCTTGACAAGTAGTACGAACTGGTAAAGATTCGTTAAGAGCAAACGCCGGATTTAGCGAGCTCTGCTTGCAACTCTTGTGAGACATTTCAAGTCGCATCGATTTTTGTTTAAAAAAAAACGAACTTTTCGGGGGCCTTGACCTCAACAATCGATGAGAAAAAGGCTGCACATCTACTGAACGTTCGCTAGCGTATTATTTGTTGGGCTTTAAAAACATATGTTATGATATTACCTCTTTCTGTACCAATCTTTTGCTCTACCTTCCTCATACTATACTGCGTTGTAATTGGTTTCATTTTAGTGGAAAAATCTGACATACAATATAGATGTTTGTATAATGATAAAAATATTAAAAAATTATTTTTCCATTAGAGGATACTGCATATTAATGCTTCTGTATTCCTTCCAAGCGCCAACCAACATGTTCTTATAAAGAATCGGTAGCTTCTTAACAATTTTAGAAACCTATGTAAACCTGATACATATGTTTCCATATTTAGAAGAGTGATAGGAACTAGAGGAAATACTGTATTGCGTTGCCTCAAGCATAAATGTTATAAAACGTTTATAAGACCGACTCGCAAAATCCGATCTTACCATATTTTATGGAAGAAAGAAAGTCAGAAAAGCATGTATTTAGCCGCGTAATATAACATTTTTAATAGTTTTCTGAGCAGGTTAGTCAATTGAATGCCAGGGTGACTTAAAGTAATTATTTAAACATTTAAAGACTGCAGTTCTTCGAAATATAAAAGAATTAATTATGGCTACAGGCCATATTGGCTAGTAATAATCCCACTAAATATAAAGAATTTAATGAAATAACTTTTCTCCCGCTTGGGACCACAAGTCAATTTTCCGCGTACCCAGGCTCAAAAATATCGTTCCAACCACCACTGATGTAGGGTGGGGAAAGTACTCCTTTCATGCGGTCGCCCAGGTTAGGGAAAATGCGCAGGCTGGATGCGCGTGATTATTATTTTAAAAAAGGTACAAAAAAGAGCGCCAAGTATATAATTCCATCATAAAGAATTCCATTTAAAAACATTGTCGTAAATTAATATAAATTTCTTAATATGCTATATTTAACTTTACAAAAGTGATGAGATACAACAATTGCGCCAATTATCACAATGGCTATTTATACAAAGAAAAAAATGTACTCAATAATATTAAGCCGACATATTTTTATACAAATCAATATTTTAATACGAATAAATATTTTATTCAAAATACTTGGCGCTGCTCTCCGAAAAAATGTTAATTGTCTTGGTTAATAAATAAAACAAGACAAGACACCACAGAGACAAGAAAGAAAGAAAAAGATTTTAATGCAATTTATGCATATTTATTCAGTTTAGCAACACCAATTCAGAGAGCAGCGCCAAGTATTTTGAATAAAATATTTATTCGTATTAAAATATTGATTTGTATAAAAATATGTCGGCTTAATATTATTGAGTACATTTTTTTCTTTGTATAAATAGCCATTGTGATAATTGGCGCAATTGTTGTATCTCATCACTTTTGTAAAGTTAAATATAGCATATTAAGAAATTTATATTAATTTACGACAATGTTTTTAAATGGAATTCTTTAGGATGGAATTATATACTTGGCGCTCTTTTTTGTACCTTTTTTAAAAAAGGTAATTTTGTGGGGATTTCACACATTTTGTAGTGTTTATTGATGACTGGATAACTTTTTCACCCCCTCGGGTTATTTTTTCAACAATATATTATATCGTTATCCAAACTCCGCACGCTTGCAAAGCTACAAGACAATTGGATTGGTCGAATTGGTTTAAAGTTGAGTTTTCAGATATGAAGCAAACATACAAGAAGCAAACATAGAATCGAAGCTGAATAAAATCGTTTAATTAATATAATACTATGTCCGATTTATTTTTGTTGTCTGAATTATACAGTTTTCCACATTCATAATAAAACTCAATATTAATTGTATATACATATTTCTTAAAACTCTAGAATAAAATTATACATGAAAATGTACTTATTTTTCTCATTTGCAGCAGGGTTACTTTCTCTATCGCTTCTGCTTCGATTATCTGTAAATATACAAAATTCCACATTTTAGTTATGACTTAACGTAGAACATATAAAAATAGATTGGCCCTTTGCTATTTTAAGTGTACAGACTACAAAATGTGTCCGAAGGAGGTGAGAGCGTATGGCAGAATGTCTTGTTGCAGGAAATTTAAATGCTAATGGTAATTCAGCAAAAATGAACGAAGAGATTCAATATTTTTAACGTACAATGTATTGGTATTGGAATAAAATTAATTTAGTATGTTTATATTTTTGAATTGAAATATTGTTAATGGGAAACTAATAAAATTAATGAATAGCGTAGGAACTATTGTGGATTTTAATAAAGTATTAGGAATACCTTTCCAAAAGAGATTGAAAAGTATTAAGGGAGATGAGTTTTCAGCGTACTTTCTTCACTAATGTGACTTGCTCAACGTTGCAAGCAGTACGCTAAAATTTTCTTAATTCTTAATGCTACGCTACTTTGACAAATTTTGTCGATTTACCTTATTTGACAACTTTCCAGAAACTTGTGCGAAACAAGATGTTTTTCTGTCTGCCTAACCTTCTCTGGACAACCTCCAAGCCTGTGCATCCCCTTCATTTCTATCCAAGCTTGTGCGTCCCCTTCATTTCTATCCAAGCCTGGGCGTCCCCTTCATTTTTATTCGAGCCTGTGTAAAAATTGTTTGCTGGTATAAAAACAATATATTAATTTGTGGAAACTTGTGCGAAAGAAGATGCTTCTCTGTCGAACCTTCTCCAGACAACTTTCAAGTCTGCGACTCTACATAAGAAATCTATTTGAAAAATTTTGGCGACTTACCTTGTTAATTGAGACAATAATTCAGTCTCCTATTAGTGTAAAAACTCGTGACATTTCAAATTCCGACAATTTACTTTATTTGATACTTAGCACTTGGTAGGTTATAATATCTCTGCCTAGCTGTCACGTGACAACAATTTGTTACGCGATTGGCCGATGCCCGCATCCAATGAACAACGTGCCTGAGAGACATTTCCTCACCCTTTCATACTCCCCTCTTGCCTAGAAGTGTAGGACGATGACTATGACAATGCTGAATTTTAAGAACATAAAATTCAGCAAATTGCAACTTTACATCGAAATATCTCAGCTCATAAGGCCCGTAGGAACAAAACGAAGACACTTTTCTCATGTAAATCAAACCCAAGCTATCCATTAAGACCATTCAAAATCTAATTGGATCAGCCGTTATTGAGATTCGGAAATCTCAGGGTTCTTGATAGCGAGTCGTCGCGTAATAGAGCCACTCCGTGTCTTGCGCTGCGCATATATATCTATATATATACTTGGCGCGAGACACTACCGTGTCTCTTGATGTGGTCCCCTCCTCGAAGAGACAGAAAATATAACCTATATGCTACATGCCAATAAATGTTTATTGGCTATTTCGTTCTTTTACGCTACATTTGTGAACTTTTTATAACTTAACATCCTTTCAAAATATTATTGTTACGCCGCAACGGTATATTTATGAAATTGGGTATAGCATATAGGTTATATTTTCTGTCACTTCGAGGTAGAGGTGTGACTATCGATAAATGTCGACAATATCGAAATGTTATCGATATTTTGATATATCGATAATATCGTTAAGATATTGAGGCGAATAGAAGCGGGCAGCGGCTGAGATACGTATCACAACGTATCTACAACGGACGTCCGTTCCGTCGTGGAACAGAGATAGAAAAAATGTTGATTTTCCTCGATTTTTGATTAGAAAATAATCGAGTTATCGAGAATCGATTCCTAGAATAATCGGTAAAATAATCGATTCTTCAGAAAGAGAATCGATCGATTCTAGAAGAATCGGGTAGAATCGCCCTTCCCTAGTGCTGGCTGGCACCGTCGCCGATGGTGCTCACTTTTCGAGCACCGTTCCCAACAGTGCTGACCTTTTTCCGTGCACAGGGATC
Organism: Andrena marginata; assembly: GCA_963932335.1. Classification (NCBI taxonomy): domain Eukaryota; kingdom Metazoa; phylum Arthropoda; class Insecta; order Hymenoptera; family Andrenidae; genus Andrena; species Andrena marginata. Next base: position 12,417,144 of record OZ010660.1, read on the forward strand.
TGAATTTAAGAATAGAAGCTAAAATTGGTTACAATCGAATGAAAATGAAATTGATGCCAAAACCTCATCAAGCATAGAAATCTGTAAACATGAAAATTGATGCTAAAATCAATTTGAGTCTAATAAAACACATGAATTTAGCAAACATAAACAAATTAAGCTAAAACTTACTATTTCGATGAAATGTACTCAGAAAATGACGTTATGAATGGAAATTTCGATTTCTTAACCACGAATAATTACGCTCATCGACTTCATAAATATACCGTTGTGGCGTAATAATAATATTTGGGAAGGATGTTAAGTAATAAAAAGTTCACAAATGTAGCGTAAAAGAACGAAATTATCATGTAGCATATAGGTTAAGTATATTTTCTGTCACTTCGAGGCTACAAAAAATCCGCTCGTCGATGTGACAGAAAATATAACCTAACTAAGAGACTGTACAAATGTTTATTACGCGGTTGCGTTTATATAATATTTCTGATCGAAATTTATGGAAATAAGTGCAAATTATGCTTCTATCAAAATGTATTAGTAAACGGAATTATACAACATGTTTCTAGAAAGTAGTCGTAACGTTCAGGCTGTTTTAGATTTTAAATGTTTCCGATAAGATTTCATTTTAGACTGAATCGATAACGTTGGGTGTGACACGGAAATGGTAAGGGGGCTCGCGAGCCCCCCGAGCATGTGACACAAAATTACATTGCGTGATAGGTCTATCCTATACTTCGTCGATGCCCCTACACTGGCCAGCGCTGCGATAAACGATGGCAGTGTCGATGGTAATTCAGTGCGCATCGTTGTCGCGTAGACTCTTGCTCGTTCTCAGCCCTCTCACGCGCCGCAGTAGAGAATGTCTATTCGAATAAAGTTCCCTTAAGGGGGTAGACACGGGTAATGCAGCGCGCTGTATACCGACACAATCTGGCCCAAAACATGGGTTTGGGAAATTACGTTGTTTGTACTTATATGAGCAGATTTTGGGCTGGGTGAGGTCTCATTCGAAAGAGGAAGCTTCAATGCAGCCTGCTCTGGTCATGGCTCAACGAGATTGTGTTGCTATGTGATAATATGAGTGTCCAAATTAGAGAAAAAATCGACAAAATACACTCGCAGATTACAAGTATTTGTAGGTCATTAAAAGAGTTTTATGACTCAAATGATGACCAGAGCGGGCTGCATTGTAGCTTCCTCTTTCGAATGAGACCTCACCCAGCCCAAAATCTGCTCATATAAGGACAAACAACGTAATTTCGCGACTACATTCCCAAATACGAGTTCCGCCATATTGGCGATAATACAGAGCAAGTCAGGTGACAAATTCAGTTCAGCTAGTGGATACGAGATGGCGCCTACTTAGGAGGACTGCCAACGTGGAATCACAGACCAGGTATAGAATAGACCTATCACTCTTTTGTCTTCGGTGTCACCGCTCTGAAGTACCGATATTCTGAAACAACCACTGGTTTTCGAGCGCCCTCTCGGATTTTCGAGCAGTGGGTGCGGGAAACATAATGTACTTCTAGCATTGCCACAGGTAAAGCTGCTGGTATCACCGAGAGAAGTATTGAAGCTGTGTTATACAGGGTGTCCCACTAACTCGGTTCACCTCAAATATCTATTATTTCAAGCAATAAGCGAAAATATTATTTATAGAAGTTGTCTCGTTGTAAGAAACACAAAACACGGTGAAACTAGTTTATTTACAGGGATAGATTGGATGTGGAGGCCAATTTTATTTTTTCAAATGGACTGTCAAATTTTTTATCGTCAAATTCAATAGAATAGCGAATTCTGAGTATGAAAGTATTAAAGTGCATTAATCCTAAAACTTATTGTTTCTGAGATATTCAACATTGTCCATCCTATTACTTTGATTATGAAACATATTCGAAGCTATGCTCAGTTCATTTCGGATAGCCAGCCGTTCAATGCGGAAATAATACAATAAAACAATAAATACGAACGTGAAAGAGCGCTTTTTTACTCTTGAAAGTATAAACATGCCATGTGAGGCGTGTGTAATAAACCAATTGAACGATTATTCGGCGCAACATTTAAACAATAGTATGTACACCACAAGTGCCTTTCTTTCACCTTAGTTCCGCCGTTACTTCAAAGTGAATCTGCTAATGTTAAAACATCAAAACATTGAAGTAATAGAGTTAACGGGATGGGCCACGTGAAGGCGTGAAAGAAGGTCTTTACCATCCCTAAGTATTTTCAATGTTCACTAAAATGCAAAGCGTGCGTCTACACAGAAAGTGAACAATTCTACAGAAAAAGAACTGTAGATACTCATTGTTATTCCGAAAAATGGAACGTTGAAAATACTTTGAACTGTGTGCAGATAGTGAATTTTAATCCCGCCAACCGACAACACACACCCTAAAGAAGCTGCCCCCTCCTTCATTGTGTGTGTGTGTGGTCGATCCGAGAAAATGAAATTCACTCTCTGTACATAAATAAAACTGTATACATTATTGTAAATTATAATACCTATACACTATTACAAGTACCTATGTACATATAAAAAAACTATCTACCTATACATATACATACACACTATTTTCGTCTATGTACGAAAGACCCGGCTGCTGCTAAGAAAAGTAAATTTTTATAAATGTCTCACAGTAGACATTTTTGTAATGTTTTTATACGAGCTACCCGCGAATCTCAGTTTTTCTCCGAGCCACACTGTGTCTTTATGAATTTTTACTGTTAATGCGAAATAAATTAAATCTTTACGGTGTGCAGCACATTCACCTTGGCTAAACCATTTTGGATATTTTTGTTCTACAACAGAACAAATTATCGAAAATAGTTTATCCAAGATGTTTGTTTGACTCCGTAGCGCCGGGTACTGAGAATCAAATATTCGCGACATAATTTGGAAAATAATGGAAAAATCTTTGCTTGGAACATAAAGATGTCCAAAGTCAAGATTGTCTTGCACAATATATGCACGGAAAGACAACAGTGTTTGCTCGTTTCGAGAAAAACTGGCATTTTCTTCAACCAATTCGGCTAAGCATTTCTTACAACGCGACTTTTGTATACTTTTCTTAGCAACATACCCCGCAAAATATTCTATCGCGCATCTTTCTAAGGAGCACACCGATGTTGTAAGTTCATTATTAGCAATATCCAAATCAAAATGCGCACCGAAACTTTCATCATCAATGTGCTCCTCAATCGCACATGTGGAGTCATCAATCGTGGACGTGGCTGGTTCATGTTGTGGCATATCCTCCGACAATAGCTGTGTGTCATAGTCTATCATACAATTCGCGGTTGACACGCTTCTATTCAAATTCAATAAAATATTTTTTCTAATCGCGAGACGCACTGCTTTTGCCGAAGGATTATGATTGTACGAGCCACCATGCATCCGAAGAACGGAAAAGAAATTTTCTAAACAATCAGTGTTCAATCTCGATGTTAATAAAAACGTAATGTTCTCGGTGCGCAAATCATTCCACAGTTGCAAGGTGCCACGTACAGATTGCTGTAACCCCAAGAAACAAGGCGGCGCTTTTAACCCTTTCTCGGACTTTACAAACCAATCCTGCATGTTCTGCAATTGCATTCTCAAATTCCGTTCGACGTGATCATAAAAACGCGACAGCGCGCATTTGTTTGGGTTGGGGTCACGTGCACACCTACTGTTAAGGTTATCAAATAAATCATTCAACGTTTCGAAGAAAGTAGCCGTGTGTTGTACAGTTTTTGACTTTATGTTGCCCATTAACGAAGCGGTGAACAGAGCGGACGACACTCTCTTACTGAAAACTTGAAGAGCGAGCTTACACTTCATCTTATCAAACGCATTTGGGTTAAACTTCAAGACCACACATGGTTAGGAATGAAAGAAGAAATTCAATATACTAGATAGATAGTTCGTATATTTATTTCATTCCTAACCTTGTGTGGTCTTGAAGTTCATATTATACCATATGGTTGAATTTGTCTTGACAGTCGCTTTCATATTGGATAATCAAATATATAGTATTCCATTTAAAAAACTGAGGGTCACCTTCGTTTCAAGGAAAATATTGCGAACACCAAAAATTAAGATACCCTATTATGTTGTGTATAAAAAACAGTAAAAGTTTTCCTTCTTCATTTTTTTACAAATACTTACCATATTCGAGAAAACTGTAAAAGAATAGCACTTGGCCGCTGCGAGTACCGCACGGCTCAGCCAGTCGAGCCGGTGTGATTTGACGCAGCGTTACATTCAATTAATTTTCATTTGGCCAATTTTAAAACGTCCACGATTTTCGAAACGTGTCCGTAAAGGGGAGAAACAGGGCTTTATCCTCATATTTTTCCAAATTTTTAAAAAGGTGCCTTCACCTATAAAATTGCATTTGTTAAGAACAATTGCTAAATAAATTGTCAAATATTCGTTTTTATTAAGTGAAATAATTTTTATTAGGTACTCTTATATCTCCACTGTAAGCACCCAAAAGGTCATTTTTATCAGTTTATTAGTTCTAGAGTTATAATTTTTTGAAAAATAGTATACACTATATTTCAAAGAGCTGTAACATCCACAATTTTTGACATTTCGAAAAATCCTTTGATATATGTTTATATACCCCTAAAGACTACAACATATCCAAGTTGCGCCAAAATCCGAAACGTTACTCCGAAAAGTGTCCGACTTCGCGTGGAATGACCCAATAGTGATCGGACTCGGAAGATGAAACTCGAGGACATCACGCATTTTTATGTACAAAGACGGCGAAGTGTAATGTAACGTCATACACAATCGTTTCTCTTTATGCGAAAAACGTGATTTATTTCCCTTAAATAAGACCATGCAAATAAATGTTAGAATATAACCCGATACCCTCCTCGCGATTGCTTTTTTCAGGCATGTATCATCGATACTGCCTGAAAACAGCTGTTGCTTTAAACGGTTTACTACTCTACACTTCGCCCGCAGTCGCAAGAGAAGAAGATCACTTTTCTTCTTCGCTTCCTGCAACTGTTCCTCATATTCAATCAACCGTTGTCCGAGTTCATTGCGCTCTTTTATCAACGAATTGGCATCAACTGTCTTATTAGTGTTCTCTAAATCGAGGCTAGGATCAAAATATTTATTCGGTTCGGCATCTCTCATCAATTTCCCGGACGCGTAAAAACTACTTTTGTCAAAATGACGACTACATATAAATTTTTTTTTCAATTCTGCATTTGACATTTCCACCCAATCGTCTAAGCCACAGTTAACAAGCCACGTTATAAACCTTTCCTTGTTAGACACAGGAAATGTGTGAAAAGAAGTGGCGTCCCTAACATCGCGGTTTATTAAACCGCATTTGGGATACACGCACTTCTTAAAATGTGTTCTACTTTTTTGATGCTCCATTTTTATTTTAAGTTTTAATTACGACTAAAATAATTCTATACGAGAAAAAATAAAATAACTAGCCTAGGTTCTTTGACTACTTCTCCGATGCAGGTTGATCTGGTCGATGTGTCCAAAAATCGGTGTCAGTTGTCAGGGTTGCTTCAGCAATGGTGGTTGTGTGGATTACTCGTGAGTCCTTCGTGAGTCGGCACAAGAGTGACGTCCTGAGTATACGAAGTGTCAGACCTCGAGTGGGCTGTGCTGATTTTTGGCTCATTAGGAAAACCTAATTGTGCCATTTGTCTAGAACGGAGGGGGTATCCCCACCACCAGTTACCTGGCGGGGGAAGTAGCCTCTTCCCTGAACGTTGATGTAGATGAGGAAGTTCGGGACTTCTAATGTCCTAATTTACCGCGTGTACCCTGAACAGTGTTCGCGAGGTCGTGTTTTATGACCGCATCACGCTTATGATGACGGACTTGGACACGCAAGTACGTAGTGGCGTCTACTTAGTGAAATTCGAAAAAATCTGATTTGCGCCCACGTAACATACTGAATCTTATGAGAATCTTCTTTGCGTTTTGTCCGCGCGGACCGGCCGTTTGCAGTTAAACGGTCGGATGAACCGCTTCAGTTGCATGTGTTTACACATACCTAAACGTTTTTCCGTACAGATTTATTTGCAACAGCATTTTACTGTTTCTTGTATCATATGAAAAGATGTTTCCCGGCACAGACGGGCAAACCGTGCCGAGCGGACGGACAGCGGCGTGCCGCGGTCAAAAGTTTGCCTTGCGGATCGTCCGCTCTAGTCTGACACCTCTCATAAGGTTCTGTACGGGGTAATTCGTTAAGGGTTCCCCCAAACCGACGCGAATATCGCGGCGCGGAGCGGATCAGATAAGGCTGTCCATAAAGCTCCACATACCTATAAAAAACTGCTCAACCGCGGCGGATTCGCTCCGCGCCGCGATATTCGCGTTGGTTTGGGGAAGTCTTTAAAGCTGCAACCTACGCGCGCGCGAAAAGACGAAAATGGCACCGCCTCGCGGACGCATTCCACTACAATCATTCACCGTTGCCAGCGACCGCTGGACAGCGGTGATGCTCGAGCCTCGAAAACTTTAGGGTGGTCTCTTTCAAATTAACGTTGCAAAGAGCTATTTGAAATTTCCCGGCCCGGGTTGAAGAATTTGGGGCCTTTTTCGTATAACTTTTGAACTGGGAAAGATATCGGAATGGGTATGGCGCCGCAGACAACCCTGTCGTAGCTAAAATTGTTGAAATTGAGACGGGTACGAGACCAGTCGACATTGTTTGCAAACCTCATTACAATAATCTGGGGTGCGAGTGGTAGATTCATCATAAAAGCGGAGTGCGCGGCTCGCTTACCTGGGCCGGGAAATTCCGTACAACTCTTGGCGACGTTAATTTGAACGAGACCATCCTAAAATTCTCGAAGCTCGGGCAACACTGCTGTCCAGCGGTCACTGGCAACCCGCCGAACACCGGTGAATTTTATGGTTTTCGACCCTCGAAGGGGTTGGAATATCGTTAAGAAGGAAGAAATGCCCAGGATTTTCAAATTTCCGAATCGATTCCTTATGTTTTGCCGATGAAACTAACACCAAGAACGACGTAATTCGGACCATATTAAAGGAAATTCCATAAAAAATTGAATTATATCATTCGAAGCTGCCTTCGTTAAAAATAGTCCGATTTACATCAAATATGATATGATTTTCACCGGAAAAACATAAGGAATCCATCGGTGTCACGTCCATATCCATACGATAAAGAATAAAGAATTATTATATTTCTGAAACAGGTATGAATCCTCGGCCGATCGCAGGCTGCGGTCCGCAACGATTCCAGGTCGGCGCCCCGCTGTCGAGGGTGAAAATGTGAAATTTTCATTTCAGCGTATTAAGAAATTCTTTATTCTTTATCGTATGGATATGGAAGTGACACCAATGAATTCCTTATGTTTTTCTAATGAACATCATATCAAATTTCATGTAAATCGGACTATTTTTAACGAAGGCAGCTTCAAATGATATAATTCGAATTTTCATGGAATTTCCTTCATTATGGTCCGAATTAAGTCGTTCATGATGTTAGTTTCATCGGCGAAACATAAGGAATCGATTGGCGTCGTTTTCGAAAAGATCTGATGAGAAATTCGGAAATCCTAGACATTTCTCACTGTTTAAGCGTATTCAAACCCCTTCGAGGGTCGAAAACCATAAAATTTGGTGAGGTTTCGACCCAAGAGATTCGAGACTTCGAAGCCCATCAAGACTTCGAAGCCGACCAAGACTTTTCAAGACTTTTAAGCTTCGAATCACGTTCGAAGCGCTTCGAAGCAGTCGCCTGACATTCAAGACCGATTCGAAGCGCTGGGAACCGACTCCGGAATCCCATCACTACCTATTCGTCCCGCCGACCGTGGCAGCCAGTGGCAGATTTCGCAGCGTCGCGCGGTCTCCTTGACAACGGAAGGCACGCTGTGCGGGGAAAGATTGGAAGGGGAAGCAGGCGCGTGAGGGGCCCCACTGCTGGTCACGCCTGATTTATTGCCAGCTATCGCCTTTTGTTTCTTCCATCACGAAGTAAACGTAACAATTACATTTGCACACAAACAAACCCATGCATTAAAGCTGATGCAAGATACAAACATTTCTGCACTCTTTTATCGAATAATGTAATTCGTGCGAATTATGATTTAAAATTACGGGTTAAGGACTTCGTAATGAGCCCGTGACGGGCCGAAAAAAGATAGGCTCAGGCGGGGATCGGATTAGCCTTTCTCTTAATAATCTTTTATTTCTGTATATACAGTATATATATATTATGGCCTCCATCTCACGATGAAAATTTAATCAAGCATATCCGTATTTTGCTTATGTTTTACCTAATTATATACGGTAACACGGGTAAGTTTTAATAATACCTCAATATATCGAGAATTACGCACACTTTGATCTCGAATTCCATGCATCCTGTGCTTTTAAATCTGTATTGATACTGGCTCGCACACATCTCTCCTTGTAGTTAAAGCGGGGGTGGAACCAATTATTTTCGTAATCCACGTTAGAAAACAAGCAACTTTTGTTGGAAACATTTTTTCTTAAAACCATTCCAAACTATTTTTCGATGTCTAGATGTTAGACGAGAGGCAAAAGGTCGGAAGCTAAAATGGTTCCCAAAGAAGAAGCGAAAATCACATTTAGTATCTTGACCTGCAGGAGTATCGTTTACACCACTTGGGTTTTCCCCAACCACTTACGTGATGACCGTCTATACAGATTAGTGTTGCCGCGACGCGACCCCCTCGACCATTCTTTGCGCGCTGCCTGACAACTCACTCTTGCCACAATCACACACCCCAAAAATCAGTCACACCGAAATCACGTCACATTCTCTTTCTAACAGTACTCGCTCCCACAGAAGACACCTATCTACTCATTCTCCACATTCATTGTACAGTGTGTAGAAAATTTATTGGTCTACACCTCTGGATCGGTGGACATTTGTAAAAAAAATTGTCCGCGAAATTGTTTATAACATTGACAATTAATTTTAAATTTTTTAGTAAACTTCTCGAAACTCCTCACCGATTTCAATGGCCTGTGCATCTGTTGTCAAAGTCATAATTCTGAACAACATTTCCCTTTAACCTTTTTGGCGGTCGGCTTTGGTTTACGAAATATTCGCAAAAAACCTTACTTAACACTAGAATTACCGAGTTTAACACATACATCGGTTCGCTACCATGCTTTACGCGTACCCCGCCCTAATCTAGCCCCCCACCAATATTAATATCGTCGGCTATGAAACAGATTTCAATATATTATGCCGAAAGTTTTTCATATGTTTTTGATAACATATGTCAAGGTCATTGATATTGGTGTGGAGGTAGCTTTCAATATATTATGCCGAAAGTTTTTTATTAATATCTCCGAAACTGAGGCCGACCGTCAAAAAGTTTAAAGGGAAATGTCGTTCAGAATGACGATATTGACAACATATGTGAAGGTCATTGAAATCGGTGAGTAGGTAGCTTTTCGACAAATTTACCAATTTTTTTTACATCAACGTATTCTGCGCGTTGAAAAGGGATAATGTTTGAAAGAAGCCATATGACGCAAAGGAACGCTTTGGTCAGGAAAAATGGTTAAAGATTTCGGAACGATTTGATTGTGTAGAGTTACACGTATATGTAGGCATGGGTCCACCACTACTCTGCTGCTTGATACGAGACACATCATAAGATTACCATAATTGATTAATCATTTTTTAATTAGTTATTATAGGAAGTGTTCAAAATGATAAATGAAAGTGTATCTCTGTACACAGAGTATGCCGGGTATACAGTTGAAAAAAATTGAAAAAGTTGAAAAAGTTATATAAACCCATGTCCGCAAATAATTTATTAGGGAATTATAAGATAGCAGAGATTCGTTACATCGTAAGCGAAGTTGCACAATGCTTCCCCGTTGTATGAGTCTGTAGAGTTGCTGATTAATAATGAAATTAAGAAATTTATTTGTCTTTTAAAAATGCTGTATTAATTTGACATCGGGACACCCTGTATGTAAATTCTTACTGCTATTATAACTTTCATTCCTACCGCTTATAGCGCTGCACTCTTATTTCATGCTCAGTCGTTAACGTTGGATGCGACACGGAAATGGTAATGGGGCTCTAGAGCCCCAAAAACGAGTGACACGGAAGACAAAAGAGTGATAGGTCTATTCTATACCTGGTCTGTGGTGGAATCATAGCAAAACTGAAACGTTAGCTGGATTGCTGGATACATATGACACAGTAAAAGCGTGATGCAGTCAATGTATGCATTTTCGTACGATTGTAGGTTAGGTTATATGCATTTTAGGCAGATACATATTAACCAGGAATTGCTAGGAATTGTATACATTTACTAAATTAATGCTTTTACCGTGACACATACATCACTTGAAATCGCTGTTGAATTTATGTTATAATTATATGATCACATTATTTAAATTAAAAAAAAAAGAGATTGGAGCTTTTTTACTAATGCTGGAAATATTGATTTACTGATATCATATTTTTAGAATGTGGAAGTTACACTAATTATTTGCAATTATTGTTCTTACTATTATTCTTCCGACTATTGTATATAACATGTAACAAGGAAAAGTCTCCAAATCGGTTAACAGTTGACTCCCTATTTTTTTTTGTAATTCTTTGCGGTCCTATGCTGAGATGAGTATTATTTAAATAAAAGAAAATACTTCCGAATGGCCCCAGTAGCCGATCGATACGAGGTATAGGGGAGGGTCTGTGTACCCTAAATCTAAAATTCTATTTAGCTTCGGGTATTTAGTTTCCTTTGATTATTCGAAGGCCTTTCATCTTGGGCTTCGAATAATTTTTCATATTTCATCGTATATTTATCCTAAGATCATATGCAGATATATTGGCCAGTCGATTGGTTTTCGTGAACAGCGATCGAGGGGAAATCAGGCTCCACCATCTGATGATCGTGGATTTGTCAGTTGGAGTTCCATGGCCACCGAAGGGTATATCTGAATAGGATCTTAGAAGCTCGAATAACCGACGAGAACATTTATGGTCCGAGCCGCGCGAGATCACCGTTGCTTGGCAATGAGTCATCGATTACAGTAAAGTCTCGTTACGAGCTGGGTTTGGTGTACACGATACGGACTTTTCGCTATTCCCACCATTTCTGTCTCACTCTTGTCCGGCGAAGGTGAGAGCGAGATGGACCGAAAGCGAGCGAGGACAGTACGAGACAGACGACACGTTGATATTTTGTCTCGCTCCGTCTTTCAGACGCCTGCCACTCCGTCCTTTGCGTGCGCGATGGTCGCAAGCGCTTACGGTGGCACGGAAACCGCTTCGCAAAATCTTGAGACAGGCCCGGCTCAAGTCTTTTTTGCGCTCTAGGCGAACTTGTCAAATTCCGCCCTTTATTATAATACATTGAGTTGAGATTATTTATGACTTTACTCTGAAAAATTAGGTAACTGCTAGGGCGCAAGGTTGACAAGAGGTGCAAAATGGCCTTTTCATTGTTGGCATTGTTAAAAATAAATTTTTAAATGAAGTATTGTATTACAAATTGTACTATAACGGTTTTAAACTGCGAGTCAAAATTAAGAGTAAGGACATCAATGTACTCTCAATGTATTATAATAAAGGGCACAATTTGACAAGTTCGTCTAGGGCGCAAAAAAGACTTTTGCCAGGCCTGCGTCAAGATTTTGCAAACCGGTTCCCGTGCTCACCGTAAGGGCTTGCGACCATTGCGCACGCCCCCCCCCCCCCCGCGCAAGCAAAGCGTTCCATCTCGCTCCCCTCTTCGGCCAAAAAGAAGCGAGAAACTCACACTTGGAATTAGGGCTCCGTTCTCGATACGGGCTCAAAGTCGGTCCCGACCAGCGAGCGGCTAACGAGACTTTACTAGAAACAGAATTTGTTTATTTTTCATCGTATCAATATGAAAGTAACACAAATGGATTCCTGGCCCTCTCTGATTAAATTGACAGAAAGTAATTTAAATCGGACTATTTTTAACGAAACGGGTATTTAATTCTGCAAACAATTTTTTACGTAATTTCCTTAATTATGGTTCGAATAATATAACTTTTGGAGCCAATTTGATCGAGTAAACATGAGGAATCGATGGACGTCGCTTTCGCAAAGATCTGATTGAAAATACAGAACTACAGAATTGTCACTGCTTAGTGCACAACATTGTATGGCCCCGCTAGTTTCGAGCGTCGAAACCCACGAAACTCAGCAAGTCGCATGATTGCCAGCGTGAAGGACAAGAGGAATTTCCGTGGCGAAGGAAATTCCTATCCTTCTATAGAACTGAATCTCGAGAAAAACTTTGTTGACAAACTTTATATTCACGTCAAATAAATATTGTAATTGTGAAATTTAGGCGACGAACTATTGTTGAATTTCACCAGTTCTTTCATATGCATCACTTGGTTGGGAATTCCTGATCCCAGAGTTTCATGCATTTCCCTATTGAAATGTTGCTTCAAGTCTGAAGTCATGTCATCATTTCTTTTCTCGTACATAGGAGATATATCTGTTCGCGAGTCATAAATGACGCAACTTTGGTTTCTCAAATAAATTCACATTCATTAGGGCCCTCGCCCGAACCGTTTAACAAGTAGACTGAATGACGTGAACCGAGTGCGAGTGAAATAGCGCACCAGCGAGAGACCCTTGGTCGACAGCGACTTGAGTCATCCTGTACTGAATATAAATATGTTCATATTTCTCATTACACCTTGATAAGAGTGTTACCACCGATGGATTGGTAAGTTTATGTCCACGAAAATGAATCGAGACGCGAAGCAATTCAGTCTATTTTTTCTTATGAAGACATGATTAGGACACACACTACGTTCAGTAAAAATGGACCGAATTGCTCCATGTTTGGCATAATTTTCATCGAGAAACCCTAAAAACTCCATTGGTAATACTTTCATCAACAGTTATCAAAAACATGAACATTTTATCTGGTCCGTCAGTTTTATTGCTCTCGGCTGTCAACGGGTGGTCTACTCGGGACCGAAGGTCCTCGCTCGCAGCGAGAAAGCAAAACGGTGGGGTGGGTAGGTCTTTCCTAATAATCCGAGCCCAACCATTTGCGTACTTCACACTATCGTTTATTAGCATTTATACGGGGTGATTCGCTAGCTAGTATCGTCAAACGCGAAGCTCGCCAACAATCATGTGTCTCCCCGAGTTTCGTGGTCTTCGACGCTCGAAACCAGCGCGGCTAAAGAATGTTGCACACTAAGCAGTGACGAATCTAAAGTTCTGTAATTTCTAATCAGATCTTTGCGAATGTGACGTCAATCGATTCCTTATGTTTTCTCGATCAAATTGGCCCCAAGAATGATATAATTCGGACTATAATTAAGGAAATTATTAAACAATAAATGTAAAGCGGTTACTTCGTTCTTTTGCTCTACATTTGTGAAATTTTTATCATCCTTCTGAAGCATTATTATTACGCCGTAACAGTATCCTTAGGAAATCGGGTATAGCATATAGGTTATATTTTCTGTCACTTCGAGGACAAAAATTCAGCTCCTCCAAGTGATAGAAAATCCGCTCCTCCAAGTGACAGAAAATATAACCTATAAGCTATACCCGATTTCCTAAAGATATCGTTGCAGAGTAATAATAATGTTGCGGAAGGATGATAAATAGTTCACAAATATAGTGCAAAAGAACGAAACAGCCGCTTACCATTTATAGTTATACAGCGTGTCCCAGAATTGATGTACATCCCGGAACATGCAATATCCTGATGGAAAAAGACATCGAAAAGTCCTTAACCGTTTTGGGATCCGGGGTTTCGTTTTCGAGATATTAAGAAAAAACCCCGACCAATCAGAGCGCGAGCCTTCCGCTGGAGCTCCCGCGCTAGCGTGGCCGCGCGCCGGGCCGCGCCGCGACTACGAACAAGCAGGCGCGGCATGCATCGAAGGAAATTGCGTAGAATGGCAAATGAAAAAGACTTAACAAAAAAATCTAACCTTTTGCCATGGTTTGTTTGCCATTTAAAGTGAATAATGAGTAAAGGATAAATGGATGAAAATCATGTGTAACGTAAAAGGACGAATACACAGTTGTTTTTTTTAGAAGATTGGAAAATAATAATTATTTGGTGTGAGAGGATAAAGAACATGTAAATTTCCTTTTTTAATAACGTACAAACGAAAAGGTAATGCAACAGGGAACGAGTGAAAAGTGATCGTAGTTCGTCATTGTGATAAACATCCGTAGTTCAATAACGGCCAACACTGTTGTTGATAATGAATAAGTGCGTTTAAAAACTGCGAAGAAAAATTTACATACGGAAATTTGGAGAGTTATCACCGGAAATAAGCCATAGCCTGCGTTAAATTTAAAAAATATTAGTCGCCAATAATGTAATTAAAACTCACCCTTTCGGAAATTCACCTGCAGCTTGAAAACCTGTGTCACTAGGTCACCGAACAGATCCTGGTCGTCGACAGACGCACCGAGTGCACAGCTGTTCTAAGGTACACGACACCATGCAAAGTTAAGGGTCGCAACGTCAAGTGCGTCCGGATTAATGCACCGAATTCACTGCACTGCACGCCTACTAACACTGATCACTTAATTTATTTTTCATACAACGCGTTGTTCTTACGTTATAAAAATTGGTGGAAATGAATTTTTACTTGGCGTTTGGAGCCGTGAGTATTCCCGCGCAAATTGTCACGCTGCAGCACTTGCGTCCCCGTTGTTCGGGGGGTACACCGAGAACATCGCGTAATACTCTTGAGCAGAGAACATTTCTGCGACGTGATTGCTTACTGACTGACAAGATTTTTTCCAAGCGACTTCTTCTACCCCCAAATAGATTCTCTCGTTCCATTATGAGTTGACCCCCACCAGTTCAAGAGGCTTCAGATAAAAAGAAACACACGTGTTTCGCAGAAGTGCAACGAACGGGCTATCGCGCTCTTTTACAAAAGTCCGCGTTCCGTCCTTTTACTGCCAATGTACCCATTGCTTCGAGGTAGGCAGCAGACACCACGTGTTTCGGTTCGAAAGGGTCCGAAGAGAAGAGAAACAGAAAGTCTTCCAGTTGCTATAAAGAAGAAAATCCTGTTTCCTGTTTCCCTTTTCCGATACCCTGAGTTCACGTCTGCTACGAGGCGGAACCAATTAAGCCATGAATTACCCAAAACTGTAGGAAACCGTTGTCTACCGTCGACTAGCGGGACAATACGGTCATAAACCGCGACCCTAGCGAAATGCTCTGGCCGATCAGCCTGATTAATTTTTGGAAACTAGCAATTTAAAAGTATTATTTAACATCAACACGGCTCGCGAAGAGACACAGGAAGAAAGAGAGCATGTAGTTCGCTGACTGTGCGTTGTCCCGCCTGCTTCGTCCTACCTCCAAATTAAAGACGGATCCCTTATCTCTCGAGTATAAACACGCGCTCGAATTTCAAAACAAAAGCACGCGTCGACGTATTCCGTGCGAGAGACGATGGGCTTAAAGTCCGATTGGCCCTACATCCCTCCCAAACGGCCACTGTTCTGAAGAGGCCCTCTTCACAGAAATATCTCCTCCCCAAGGCCCACCTTCTCTCGCACAGAATACGTCGACGCGTGCTTTAGTTTTGAAATTCGAGCGCGTGTTTAGACACGAGAGATAAGCAGGCCCGATTGGTTAGTTTGGGACCAATCGAACTTCAAGCCTACCTTCTCTCGCACCGAATACGTCGACGCGTGCTTGTGTTTTGAAATTCGAGCGCGTGTTTAGACAAGAGAGATAAGCAGGCCCGATTGGTTAGTTCGGGACCAATCGAACTTTAAGCCTACCTTCTCTCGCACGGAATACGTCATCGCGTATTGTCCCTGAATTGAGGGACAATCCGGGGCATGCATTATCCTGATGCCGGAAGACATCGAAAAGCCCTTTACCGTTTCACTTCGAGGTCGCGATTATAAAAATCCGAAAAAGTACTACCACATTCGCTGATATGTTTTTTGTAAATTAAGCTTATTTCTAGAGTAACGCAGCTGATATTAACGTCGCAGTAATTTCTTGAAGACAATGGGGCGCCCCGTCTCAGGTAAAGCAACCGCGCGCGATTACAGTCAGCTGACCGTACCGCTAGGACCCCAGGTCTTCAGTCAGGTCAAAAAACAATTCGACAGAAGGATTGCAGGAGAATGACACTGTTCTTTATAATAATCAGATTTGTAAGTTCCAGCTTGTCCTTATCTTGATTTCTCCTGACCCATCCTTAACCTCTCCTGATGGAAAAAGCCCACCACCTTCTCGTGGTTTCCATTGAGCAACGACATTTTTCAACAAATAATCAAGATAAGGACAAGCTGGAACTTACAAATCTGATTATTATAAAGAACAGTGTCATTCTCCTGCAATCCTTCTGTCGAATTGTTTTTTGACCTGACTGAAGACCTGGGGTCGTAGCGGTACGGTCACCTGACTGTAATCGCGCGCGGTTGCTTTACCTGAGACGGGGCGCCCCATTGTCTTCAAGAGCTTACTGCGACGTTAATATCATCTGCGTTACTCTAGAAATAAGCTTAATTTACAAAAAACATATCAGCGAATGTGGTAGTACTTTTTCGGATTTTTATAATCGCGACCTCGAAGTGAAACGGTAAAGGACTTTTCGATGTCTTCCGGCATCAGGATAATGCATTCCCCGGATTGTCCCTCAATTCAGGGACAATACGCGATGACGTATTCCGTGCGAGAGAAGGTAGGCTTAAAGTTTGATTGGTACCGAACTAACCAATCGGGCCTGCTTATCTCTCTTGTCTAAACACGCGCTCGAATTTCAAAACTAAAGCACGCGTCGACGTATTCGGTGCGAGAGAAGGTAGGCTTGAAGTTCGATTGGTCCCAAACTAACCAATCGGGCCTGCTTATCTCTCGTGTCTAAACACGCGCTCGAATTTCAAAACTAAAGCACGCGTCGACGTATTCGGTGCGAGAGAAGGTAGGCTTGAAGTTCGATTGGTCCCAAACTAACCAATCGGGCCTGCTTATCTCTCGTGTCTAAACACGCGCTCGAATTTCAAAACTAAAGCACGCGTCGACGTATTCTGTGCGAGAGAAGGTGGGCCTTGGGGAGGAGATATTTCTGTGAAGAGGGCCTCTTCAGAACAGTGGCCGTTTGGGAGGGATGTAGGGCCAATCGGACTTTAAGCCCATCGTCTCTCGCACGGAATACGTCGACGCGTGCTTTTGTTTTGAAATTCGAGCGCGTGTTTATACTCAAGAGATAAGGGATCCGTCTTTAATTTGAAGGTAGGACGAAGCAGGCGGGACAACGCACAGTCAGCGAACTACATGCTCTCTTTCTTCCTGTGTCTCTTCGCGAGCCGTGTTGATGTTAAATAATACTTTTAAATTGCTAGTTTCCAAAAATTAATCAGGCTGATCGGCCAGAGCATTTCGCTAGGGTCGCGGTTTATGACCGTATTGTCCCGCTAGTTGACGGTAGACAACGGTTTCCTACAGTTTTGGGTAATTCATGGCTTAATTGGTTCCGCCTCGTAGCAGACGTGAACTCAGGGTATCGGAAAAGGGAAACAGGAAACAGGATTTTCTTCTTTATAGCAACTGGAAGACTTTCTGTTTCTCTTCTCTTCGGACCCTTTCGAACCGAAACACGTGGTGTCTGCTGCCTACCTCGAAGCAATGGGTACATTGGCAGTAAAAGGACGGAACGCGGACTTTTGTAAAAGAGCGCGATAGCCCGTTCGTTGCACTTCTGCGAAACACGTGTGTTTCTTTTTACCTGAAGCCTCTTGACCTGGTGGGGGTCAACTCATAATGGAACGAGAGAATCTATTTGGGGGTAGAAGAAGTCGCTTGGAAAAAATCTTGTCAGTCAGTAAGCAATCACGTCGCAGAAATGTTCTCTGCTCAAGAGTATTACGCGATGTTCTCGGTGTACCCCCCGAACAACGGGGACGCAAGTGCTGCAGCGTGACAATTTGCGCGGGAATACTCACGGCTCCAAACGCCAAGTAAAAATTCATTTCCACCAATTTTTATAACGTAAGAACAACGCGTTGTATGAAAAATAAATTAAGTGATCAGTGTTAGTAGGCGTGCAGTGCAGTGAATTCGGTGCATTAATCCGGACGCACTTGACGTTGCGACCCTTAACTTTGCATGGTGTCGTGTACCTTAGAACAGCTGTGCACTCGGTGCGTCTGTCGACGACCAGGATCTGTTCGGTGACCTAGTGACACAGGTTTTCAAGCTGCAGGTGAATTTCCGAAAGGGTGAGTTTTAATTACATTATTGGCGACTAATATTTTTTAAATTTAACGCAGGCTATGGCTTATTTCCGGTGATAACTCTCCAAATTTCCGTATGTAAATTTTTCTTCGCAGTTTTTAAACGCACTTATTCATTATCAACAACAGTGTTGGCCGTTATTGAACTACGGATGTTTATCACAATGACGAACTACGATCACTTTTCACTCGTTCCCTGTTGCATTACCTTTTCGTTTGTACGTTATTAAAAAAGGAAATTTACATGTTCTTTATCCTCTCACACCAAATAATTATTATTTTCCAATCTTCTAAAAAAAACAACTGTGTATTCGTCCTTTTACGTTACACATGATTTTCATCCATTTATCCTTTACTCATTATTCACTTTAAATGGCAAACAAACCATGGCAAAAGGTTAGATTTTTTTGTTAAGTCTTTTTCATTTGCCATTCTACGCAATTTCCTTCGATGCATGCCGCGCCTGCTTGTTCGTAGTCGCGGCGCGGCCCGGCGCGCGGCCACGCTAGCGCGGGAGCTCCAGCGGAAGGCTCGCGCTCTGATTGGTCGGGGTTTTTTCTTAATATCTCGAAAACGAAACCCCGGATCCCAAAACGGTTAAGGACTTTTCGATGTCTTTTTCCATCAGGATATTGCATGTTCCGGGATGTACATCAATTCTGGGACACGCTGTATAGCATATACATAGGTTATATTTTCTGTCACTTCGATGAGGGGACCACATAATTATTACGCGCATCCAGCCTGCGCATTTTCACTGGCCCAATTCAACATCCAACACAATTTTATATATAATGTTTGTTCATAACTGTTTTCTGCATATAGGACGTTATTTTGTAATAAGTATATTTCATGTCCTGTTTCAGTGTTTTGCTAATAGAAAAATGTCTAACCTAATAAACTTCATTTTCTGGGGACACCCGCTCATCTATTTGTCCTTTTCACTTATAATTCCTTACAGCCAACGTAGAATATTGTAGCTAAGCACATTTCAAGTAATTAAAATGTACAATGAATTCTCTGCGTTTGCAGTACCAGTAGCCTTTCTGTTTAAATTTTTACAAGACAACGCAACAGTTGAGACCCCCTTAACCCTTTCGCACCGGACGGGACACGTCCTGTCCCAGTCTGGAAAATTTTTGATATTACGGCTGGGACAACATATGTCCCAGTTACTGAAAAACATCTAGGACAGAAAATAACGCCAAGTTGGGCCTCCAAACTGATTCTAAGGCCGTCTCAATCGTTCTGAGTCCATAAATTTCTCATCTCAATCGTTCCCGATCTAAACAAGCAAGCGACAACTGTCAAGGTTGCTCAGTTGATGATTCTCATTTCTTGCGTCAATTTATTCATTTCTTTCTAACGCTTGTCCCTTGCATTTTTGCACGAAATTTTTCAGATATTTTTCCCATTTTCTTTCCTTCTTCTGATGAAGGGTCGAAATAAGTCGAAAGAGAATTTACCCTGATAACAAACTGAGACAGCTCGCTTATATGAGTGACTCTTCTGAAACTGAAAACACTGAGTCCACATTAGAGGAAAGCAACGAAGAGGAGACCGACAATGAAGTGCCAGAATCAGAACCAGAATCCACCATCATCTTCATGGTCCCATGCAACTAACTTTGCACCACGAATGCCACTAGTTACTTACATCAAGGGTCACACAAATCTCTCTATTGGCAACGAAGTCACCGAAGTGGATTTTTTCTTCAAGATCTTTCCCAAAAGCTTATTCATTTACATTGCCCAATGTACGAACAAAAGAATATAAATGGAGAATACAGCATTGAAGAAAAAGGAAGCAAGTTCAGCATCAGACAGTCGAAACGCTACAGACAAAATGCATCACATGACCGACAAATCCGAAATCATGACAGTAGTTGGGGTATTGTTGATCATGAGCTACAATCGGGTACCTCAAATAGCTCACTATTGGTCACTCAATTGTTCGCTGGGAAATGCAGCTATTCAAAAGGCGATGAGTAGGGAGCGCTTTCTTTTTTTGATTTCGAAATTATATTTCAATTCCCCGGAGAAACCTGCAGATGCTTCGAAATGATACTATATTGAAGAAGTAGTTTCCTGCTTGAAGTGTACTTTTTTTTAAGAGTTTCACTGACAGCACAAGGCAGTCAATAGACGAGTCAATGGTCAAATTCAAGGGAAGGAGCAGCCTAAAACAGTACCAACCCATGAAACCAGTGAAGAGAGGTATCAAAGTTTGGGAGTGCTGCGATTCTAAGACTGGATACGTATACGACTTCAACATTTACACTGGGAAGGAATCTTCAGTGACTGAAGAAACTCTAGGAAAACGCGTTGTTAAAATGCTTATTTTTACAGCGAAGATTCCCCAAATCATTGTCTGTTTCGACCGATTCTTCACCCCGGTGAATCTGATGTAGGGGAGAATGAGGCAATCGCGGTCAGTGGGCAATGATGGTCAGTATTGTTATTATAAAACGACATGCCCGAAATGTGCAATTTCTTTTCTTTACGTTCCACGACATCATTTGCTATATTGTCGAACAACCTAGTCTTAATCGTTGCTAAACAACCAAGAAAAACGACCCCTTTTGTGTTTTAAACGTCGTTGATGTTATATTTTGTGTGCACCACGTAAGGGATAAATACTAATTTTTTAAGCTTTTTTTACATTTCAACTTTACGTAAATACAGATATACTATCGAGACAAATGATTAGAATCAAATTTAATATAAATATATTTAATTTATTTATGTAATCTTCAATTTTATCAATGAAAACGTGTGCGGGCAATGATGGTCGCCTGACAGTTAACGCCCGCAACGTGATTACCATTATTCCCCAGTGTAGAATAAAAATATCTTTCTTCGTTAGAAGAATTTTATTCTGTAGATGGCCAAAAATACGCCCTCGAACAATTGGAAAAGCCAATTGGGCTTCCGAAACGCTTGAAAAAGCAGTGGACAAGTGTATTATTTGCAATAGTAATGAAATGTGGGTTCGATGCATCTCGTGTGATCTCTCGGCTCATTCTGAATGTTGCGGATGGGACTCAGCGGCTGGATACATATGCGAGAAATTTTAAATTAATCGCCCGCAACGTGACCGCTATTATCCGCAGGTGTGGACCCTGGCGGTTAAACGCATATTTTCTGTATTTTGTAATTTTATTGAATAAATCAATATAATATTAATTATTTTCGTATCCTACGAATAGGTTGATAGTTTAAGTTTACAAAAAAATCATTTTCAAGAAATATGGCACCTTATATCTAGATTTTATTACACTTATTGCTTAAGTGACCGCCATTCCCCATTCTCCCCTACACCTTGCCCCATGGATGTGTCGGCACCTACATGAAAGGACGAAAAAATACACCAAAATTTCCGACTGCGAGAAGACGAGAAGCACAGCGAGATGATTCGGTTTTCCAAACTACAAGAGAGGGAATAATTGCTGTCAAATGGATGGACATGTCGAATTGCCATATCACTGAATTAACTACTGCGATTAGAACTCTAAAAGATGGATCTAAGAAGGAGTTCCCCTGCCCGTCAATTGTAACGTTTTACAACGAGTTCATCGGTGGAGTGGACCTCTCTGACCAACTGGGAACATGCTATGAGGTGGATCAGAAATCCAACAAGTGGTGGAAAAAGGTATTCTACACATTACTGATGACCTCGATTGTTAATGCCCATATTGTTCATCAAGACGTTACTAAACGAAGACAACCCATACTACCATTCCTCGTTGCCGTTGCTGAAAATCTCCTGACATTTGGAAATGCAAGTAAGGAAGTCAATAAGCAAATG
This sequence comes from Andrena marginata, assembly GCA_963932335.1. Classification (NCBI taxonomy): domain Eukaryota; kingdom Metazoa; phylum Arthropoda; class Insecta; order Hymenoptera; family Andrenidae; genus Andrena; species Andrena marginata. Next base: position 12,439,190 of record OZ010660.1, read on the forward strand.
CACTCTTCCTCCGAAACTATGTCATCGTCATCATCGACAGCGAGACTTTTCAATGTTGGAAACCATTTCCCAATTGAGGGAAAAACGCGCAGAAGATGTGCATGGTGCGCAAAAATGAAGAAAGAGGCACGCTCAAAAATAGTGTGCACCTCTTGCAACATAGCACTGTGCAAGAACTGTTTCCAGCCCTACCACACCCTCAAGAAACCCAGATTTTAGATACTGTTGCTCCTCCACTACTTTCAATTTTTAAAATTTTTTACCGTTCTTATTTTATAACTGTTAATTCCAAAAAAGGTTTATAAATAAATATGTTAATAAAAATGTGAACGCAAATGTACATGAAAATGTTAACGCAAATGTACATGAAAATGTTAATAAAAAAACGTTGCCTAAAATAATCATCAAAATGTTAATCAAAATGTTAAGTAAAATGTCAATAAAAATGAGCTATTGACTCTAGGATTCCGGCCGGGACATACCCTGTCCCGTGGTTCAGATGCTTTGGGTTTACGGCGGGACATATGCTGTCCCATCAATGAAGCTTGTGAAATCATTGTTGTTGATGGTGCTCTGTTATGGGGACGTTTATGCGTCTCTAAGACCTTCAACCTTTTAGGCATAAAAGTTATTTTATCCAATAATCGTTTGGAGGAGAAATAACTGATCCCGGCAATGGGGCGCACTCAGACTGATTTTTCGCCGTATTGAAAGGTAAAGTTGCAACCTACCCGCGCGCGAATAGCTGAAAATGGCAGCACCGCCTCACGGACGCATTCCACTACGACCAAGCGCCGATACTTCCACCACCTATGAGCTGATGATGAAAGTGTACGGTCTTTTAGATGCCAGTAGAGAGCTCAGGGTGCTTTTGGCTTTCGCCAGAGGGTACTAAATTTCCCGATCCCGTTTCGCGTGACAATATTAGATCACGTTGACGCGTTACTGGCCAGGATTGAAGAATATGGGGCCTTTGTTGAATAACTTTTGAACTATAAAAGATATCGGCATGTAATTTGCGCCACAAAATGGGGAAAAAGTATCCCCTTCTAATGGTAGAAAATTTAACATCTTTTACGTTTACTTAATTTTTCTTTTTTCAATTTTTTAATTATAATTGTTACGAAAAGTTTTTGCAAACTGTTTATTTAAATACTTTATTTAATCCTTTTTTTAAATCGATGGCGCTGATAAGCAATAGACTAGTTGTCTCTGTAGCATTACTTTCATAAATTGGGGAATTAAATTTTTATTCAATTATATATTAGTTCTGCAGCCTCAGAATCTAATGTTCTGGTTTCCTTTTTTATGATTTTATCTTTAACGCAGTGCACACACAGGTCGGAAGTAAGGGGTAACTAATGCAATGTGTCGTTGTTGTAGCGATCTTTGAATTTTTTCTACAATTTTTGTGTCTGAATGTTTTAACCTTTTAGCTATTATACGCCACGCCTATAGTGGCTTCCGTTTATGTTACCTTTTGGAACGGTACGCCACGATTGTGGCTTATACTCACAGGTGGCGAAAAGTGAAGTCAACCCTATCGTAGCCAACATTTTTGAAATTGAGACGGGTCGAGATCACTCGACACATTGTTTTCAAACTTCGTTACACTAATCTGGAGAGCAAGTGGTAAACCTATCATAAAAGCGGAGCGCACGGCTCGCTTACATAAGCCGGAAAATTCCGGATAGCTGTCTGCGACGTTACTTTGAAAGAGACCATACCAAAATTCTCGCAGCTCGGGCATCACCGCTGTTCAGCGCTTGTTGGCCGCTCCGTACGCCGGGCCGGTGCGAGAAGTGAATTCTTGCATGTTTCGACATTCAATTTCTCTTTTCATTATATTTTCCTTAAATTGATTCCACCCTTATCGTTAGTTTCCCCCTATTGTTGCCTACATTGCTTCGCTGTATATTTGGTTTACTCGTCCTCTCCTTTGCGTGTCAGAGTTTGATCTGAAAAAGATCTCACGGTCTTCCGTGTAGACTTTCTCACGCCCTCAGTTTCATATTTATTTATTTGCGGGTGCCTAACGCTCGCGGGGTGTAACTCCGTTTCAAAGTCGTCTTCGGACACACTAGGTGTGATGCCAGATCGGAGACGGGTTCCCTCGAGAATTTCCGTCACCTCGCGCATACTACGCCGGAGCAGCGTGTCCGTGAGCTTGGCGCTTCGGAGTCCAACTCCCGGACACGCAGCTCCGGCGTAGTGTGCGCGAGGTTTGGGAAATTCTCGAAGGAACCCGTTCCCGATCTGGCATCACAGACACTAGGGCCTCGTCGCGGGTAGTCACCCGTTGTCTGATTCGTTCGCGCCAGTATTCGGCCACGTTTGGAGCTCGTCGCTTCTCCCATTGTGGTGCGTCGTTCCAGCATTAAGGATTTCAAATACTAATAACATGAATAGAGGGACGAAATGCGAACTGATTTTTGCATAATTGTTTTGGGGAATATTTTGAATATGTAAGCCACATAGTCACCATTTTCTTTCAAATTCTTTGTTCATGTTCTTGTTTTCATCATTGTGATTTTATCCTTAGGCCGCTATCGTGACTTTTACACGCAGTGAAAAATCTCTTCATACAGTGGTATAGTGCCGGAGACCAATCCTGCCGTAGCTTAAAGTTTTGAAATTGAGACGTGTACGGAACCAGTCGATAATGTTTTCATGAAAGTCAAATAACAAAATGAAAATTTAAATTATTATTATTAGATAACCTATCCTGAACTCCGATCTTCTAGCTTTCAGCTACTAGGCAGCAGTCATACGTAATTCGAGGGTCCGCCGCTGTTACTTTATCTGACTCATTCTTGATGTGTAAAGTGGGTCAAAAAAGTACCGAGATTGTTACTACACAACTCCATATTTGAATGAGATTTACAAAACCACATGATCACCTACAAAGTAATTGCCTTCGGAGGCTATACACCGTCCGAGACGCTGGTCCTAATCTTCGTAGTGTCGTAGCACTGTTGGATGTCGTTTAGTGTTATCACCTTTAACTGGTCTGTCACGGCTCTTTGGATATTTTCATATCACCATAATGATCACCTTTTAGTTTCAATTTCCATTTAGGAAAAAGAAAGAAATCAGCAGAAAAATAAGTGAAGTGCTTGAAAGACTAAGGAACTAAGTTCACCGTGTCCGGTTAAACATTACAGGCAGATGGATGCTTCATCATGATAATGCCACCTGTCTCTCTGTATTATTGGTCACCGAATTCTTATCTAGAAAGGACATTCCAGTGGATCGACAGCTTCCCTATTCATCAGATCTGAACCCTGCAGACTTCTTTGTGTTTCCCAAATTGAAATTCAACCTGAAAGGTGATTAGGTATTACCTAACCCAGCTTTAGTCAGTTCGTTAGTGAAAGGCTGACGGGGAGGGACATGTCGGTTCAGGGTTCAATACCCCTCAGTGCAGAGACCCCCTGCGGCGGAAACAGGGCCTGTCAGCCTCGCTTTACCCGTAGGCATCCGTATTAGCCGCTGAGAATCATTCCTGCTCTCCGTCCGCATTCCCCAACTATTTCAGGCCCTGGGGCCGCATGGAAGGACGGATCCTATTGATCAGGGTTACACCATTCAACAAGACATGTCCTGTTCTATCCTGACTGCGACGGTCCTGTAGGGCATGTCTCTCGGGCATCACAGACTAAACTCTGTTACTGTGTTACTTCGTCGTATCTCTTTGGTGATCGGTGGCTTCGGAGCCAGTGGATATCCTATGTATTGATTTTAACCTAGGATCCGTCTAGCTGAAACTGTTACGCAAGTCTAAGTACCCTCATTAATTGATTGGTGTAAGCAATCGCAAGTTTGTGTATGCGCGAGTCCATTAATTTTCCGCATAGTTGTTGTTGTCGTCCTCGCGCGGTTTGTGGACGCACGGTGTTCGTCGTTGGATCGCTTGAGCGCGGCGGGCAAGACGTGATGAAATTGTTGGTAGCGCAGCAGGGGAATGTAGGTGCCACAGAGGGCGGGGCGACACACCCCTTGGGACCCCTCTGGCCCCCATGCAATGTAGTGTGCCCACCGATGGCGCCTCACCCACGGGCACACGTAGCAATTAGGTATACGGGCGAGTGTCACAGCATGGTTGCGTTCTCTTCCCAGTTCCGCCTATCCCCCTCCCATGTTCTTTTGAGGAAAGGGCTGATGACTTCTTCCGAAGTTCCTCTCGGGAAAGTGAATACCAGTTCCATCTGTCGTTTTTGACTCAGCCCGGAGAGGGCTGAGAAATCCACTCTCTTCCACTTATGCCACCTCCATCCGTACCCGTCTACATTAGTTTTTATTGATTCGAGAGCCTTCCAACTTCGCCGAAGCTCGCGATCATCTTGCGACGGACGGACGAGCATCAGTTTCATCTGGGCGTTTTGGCCCTTTCCCTTTTTCTCTCTCCCCAACCACTCTGTGTTTTGGGTGAGTCTATGGGCTGCGTTAGGTTTTCCAATGCTCCCTCTATTGATTTGGTTGCGCCGACTTTACCGAAATCTCAATGATATCAGCTCCATCGAAGTTTTTGACCCCACCCTAGACGCCGAGTAAAGGCACCGCCACCTTCGACGAAGTCTCATGGACATCAGTTTCATCGTGGTCGTCGACTCAACCCGTAATCTGAGAAAGACCTCCTCTGACCCCTTTACTTCTCTGCTGTATCGCGTACGGTCTGGTTGCCGTCCTGTGCCCTTGCAGTTAGCGTTACCTGAGTTTTTTCGTTCGCATCCCCCTTGCGTTTGCGTAGCGCTTGTCCTCGTCTCCCGGGTTCGTTTCGGGCGAGTGAGTTTACTGATTGGTTGTTACATCTCTTCCCTTCGTCCCGCTGTCACGGTTCGTCTGTTTTAGGACGTTTGTCCACGTTTCTCCTCCTGTACTACTTCTACTCATTGCTCAACTGTTGCCCGGGTGTTTATTCGCGGGATCTAATATTACTTATTTTCTGAGATACGACGGGTCAATCACGTCACCGTGGGCCCAGCTTGCGATATGCCCTATTTTGATTGCAGTTTTGCTTTACTACTTTGGTATTTACCTGCAGCGGACGATTTTAGCCTTCTGGCATGTCCGACTGAGAGCGTTTGGCCTTCTACTCTTCGCTGGCCCGCCCTACTCCTCAGAGGGGAAGTGGAACCACCCTTGTTAGCTTAATCCGTCTCGGTGATCGCCTTTGTATGTTGGGTCGCTAGGCGCGAGTAATCTTGGTTGTCACAGAGCCATTTGTTTGCGCAGTGTGTTCCAATGGCCCGAGTGCTTCAACGAAGCTTGCTGTAAGACCTCTTATATGTAGCTCAGGGCACGAGCCTCTACCTGGTCGGTGTAGCCCCCAACCTGGCCTTGAAATCCACCATGCCGAATCCCTCGGATACTGCTCATTCCGGTTAGGGAGTAGTGCACGTCCGGGGAAGGTGCCTGGCTTCGATCGAGGCTGTCCGGGAAACTGCTCCTTGGCTGCTAGTAATCCTGCCGGGCTAATACTCACAAGGGGCTCTGTCGATGGGTGGTCAATCACATCACCATAGGTCCGGCTCGCCTATGTCTATCCTTGATCCGGCTCATTTTCCAAGCAGGGTTACTGCGGCGAGTGTCGGCTAGGATGGTCCTTATTTTACAACTTCCCATTTTTTTTGGTCTTACCCTCCTAAAATACGAGGTTTGATGAGGAAATGTTATGTTTAAAGTTTAATCTCCATAAAAAACTTTAAAAAAGTACACAAATTACGTCAAGTACATGAAATCAAATAAACCTAAAAAAAAATAGAAGATAATAATAATAACAAACTAAAAAAAGGATGTGAAATCAAAATGAGCTGCAAGTACATAAAGGTGCTTTCCAATTGCGCTTAAGACGACACAACTGTATGCACGTATTGCAATAATAGAGATTTATTCAATATAGTGAAATAGAATTAGACGTGGTTACAGTTAAGCTTTTAACAAAAGAATCATAGATACATAGTAATATATATAAAGAGAGCAAACCCGCTTGGCGAGTGACGACGCTTTCAGCGCCATCTCATAGTAGAGTTGACAATATCCAATCAACACTCTCCCTTGTTGTCAATTCTCTTCCAAAATGATTCGTTACGCTTGTTTGTATATTCATCTTGCTAATGCAGGAGTAGTGACTTGGTTTAAATAAGTCCTTGGTCAATATGTCAGCTACTTGATCCTTAGAAGAAACAAATTCCGCTGTAATTATTCCCTTCTCTTCGAGATCCCGAATATAATGGTACCGATAATCTATATGTTTAGTTATTCTGTGATACTCAGAATTCTTCACTAATTTTATCGCTGATTGGTTGTCGCAGTAAATTGTTGTAGAATGAGTTTGTTTACAGTTTATATTTGTCAGGACTTCTCGTAGCCAGGCTGCTTCCTTCCCGGCTTCAGCTAAAGCAACGTAGTCTGCTTCTGTTGTACTTTGTGCAACAATCGATTGTTGCCTGGACATCCACGTGATAGGGCTTTGATTTAGTAAAAATACATATCCAGACATCGATTTTCTGGAGCCGACATCTCCGGCAAAATCTGCGTCACAATATCCCGTCAATTTCAGTTCATTTCTTGTAGCAGCTTTGTACGTTATCTTGAAATCTAAGGTACCTTTGAGGTATCTAAGAATCTTCTTGACTGCTTTCCAGTGAGCAGCTTCTGGATTATCCATATATCTTGATACCTTAGCTATACCAAAGGATATATCTGGTCTAATCACTGTCGCCAAAAACATAAGGTACCCTACAGCTTCTTTACATGGTACTTTGGTCCCAACTTTGTCTCTTTCATTGACGTGATCCATAATTCTCTGCAACTTTATATGTGGATCCCCTGGCGTAGGCGCTGTTATCGACTCACTCAATCCGAATCTGTCAATAATTTGTTTGGTATACTCCAGTTGATGAATAGAAATAGTTTTCTGGTTTTTATTATGTTCGATTTGTAGACCTACGAAATTTTCCGCTTTTACCACAGTAATCTCAAACCTTTCACGAAGCTTGTCTATTATGGACTTTATTTTCTCTTTGGATGTGGAGACTAACAGACCATTCACATATACCGCGAGAATCGTTAATGATTTCGAGTCTTCAGCTACATAAAAACATGTTTCTACTTTACATTTACAAAAACCAATGTCTTGTAGGAATTTGGTCAGTTTCTTATTCCACTGACGAGGACTTTGCTTCAGTCCATACAGACTCCTTTGCAAGTGGTATACACGATCCGTTCCATCTTGGTAACACTCTGGTTGTTCCATGTAGTTGTCTAAGTGTATATCTCCGTACAAGAATGCAGTCTTCACATCAAACTGCATGATTTCCATATTTTTTCGCCGCTGCAACTGCCAGTACAGTTCGAATCGAATCATACCTAACGACTGGTGCAAATGTTTGTTTATAATGAAGACCTTCCCGCTGAGTATAACCCTTAGTGACTAAACGAGCTTTATATCTAGTGGATCCATTCATGTTTTTCTTAATCTTATAAACCCATTTTGACGTTATAGGCTTACATTTACCGGATCGTTCCACTAGCTTCCATGTCTTATTTTGTGTTAACGACTTAAACTCTTCGTCCATAGCTTTCATCCACTCGTCTTTAGTAGGGTGTTCCATTGCCTCACTGTAAGAAGACGGTTCATCATTTATACAACCAGCCATTAAAGCAAGCATTGACTGATTCCTTGGTCTAAGTTCCATTCCGTGAGTTTTCAGTTTATTTTCAGCTTCAGTTTTATTAGCCTGCACATCTTCTTCACTATCTGGGGTTAAGTATATGTCATCATTTTCATCCTCCAGATCAGTTTCGTCCGACGCCTCTGTCTGTTTGATTTCTTCGGTCCCTTTTTCTTCAGTGTGTTCACCCCCATTATCCGGTCCACATTCATAACATGACTTCAGCTTAGTTGTAGGAGTCTCATTGAAAATCACGTCTCTCGACACATATATTTTGTTCTTTTCTGCGTCCTACAGACGATACATTTTCTGAGAGTCTGTATAACCGATTAAAATCATACCTTTAGCGTTTGGTTCCCATTTAGATCGAAACTCTTTTGGGACATGTCTGTACGTCTCTGATCCGAAAATTCTCAAATGAGAAATATTAGGCTTCTGTCCAAACCATAGTTCGTATGGAGTTTTGCTATCTTCGTTTCTGTTCAAAACTTGATTCATGATATAGGCCGCTGTAGATACGGCTTTAGCCCATAGAGTCTTAGGGAGATCCTTGGCCAGTAGCATAGATTTGGCCAAATCGATCATTGTCCTATTTTCCCGTTCTGCCAAACCGTTCATTTGTGGATTGTATGGCACTGTACGTTCGTGTTTTATTCCGTTTTCTTCCAGTAAACTTTCCATATCTTTATCACGTACTCCTTTCCATTGTCACTTCTCAGACGTTTTATGTCATTTCCATTTTCGTATTTGACCTGTGGAATAAAGAGCGTGAATTTACTGCATACGTCATCCTTTGTTTTTAAGAAATGAAGAATTCTACCCAAAGAATTCATCCTTAAAGATTAACATGTATATAGAGCCTCCTATGGATTTTGTCCTCATAGGACCACATATGTCAGTGTGGATATATTCTCCACTCTTACAGTTTCTTTGCTGGTTCGTTTTGAATGGTTTCTTTGTCATTTTACCTAGAACACATCCTTTACAAAAAAAATCTTCGTTATTTGATATGTTTAATCCATTGACTGCACAATTCTTGACCATTGTCAGTATTTTTGTATTGTTTATATGAGCCAGTCTTTCATGACATATATTAAGACTGTTTTCAACTGCTGATGTTGCTTGAAAACCAAATTTATCTGCAGTGCGTTCACCTCTTGCACACCTTCTAAGCAACATTTTCTACACATTTCCTGTACGTGTACCAATAATGACAGTATTATTATCCGAGTTTCGTTTCAAGCCAATGATTTTGGAATCTCCAAAAATTCGTAGCCCCTTATCACAGGCTTTTGACATTGAGAACAAATTAGACGATCCCATGTTTGGCACATGCATTACTTCCATCAATTTATTAGCTGTCCACTCTCTGTCATTATACACTTCTACTTTTATAGTTCCTTTTCCAATTGCATGTATTACTTTGTTATCTGTAATCGTTATGTTTATTGGTTCTCTAAGTTCCTGGTACGTATCAAACCAGTCACAATTGCGGGTCATATGGTATGATGCCGCACTGTCAGCATACCATACTTCTTCTGAATCTGTAGCCGAACCACCTGCATACAGACTTTCTCCTTTATTAAGCTTGTGCTCCGCCTCCTTATCTTTAGACCCAGTTTCCACATTTGGACAATTTCTTTTGATGTGTCCTTCTTTCTTACATCCATAACAATTATCGGTTTCTTCTTATAATCTTTATTAAATTCTTTCTTTCCTTTTGACAAGAATGTTTCACCTTCCACAGACTTCGCCTGCTTTAAACTATTCTCTATTGTCAGCAATTGTTTTTCTAAAATAGCTTTAGTTAAACCTGGTGTTGTACCCGATGTCAAGTTCCATGAGTGACGAAAATGGTCATACTCCGATGGCAGATCATTTATTATCTTTGCAATGACAGCAGACTGATCCACCTTCTCATTTATCGCTTCTAACTTTTGCAACAATACATTCAATCCACTCAAAAAAACCGTCATGTTCACACCAGGTTTAAAATTGTATTTATAATATTGTTGATGAAGCATTACCTTGTTATTTGTTGAGCTCATTTCAAATAGATTTACTAACTTATTCCATACCTCCTTTGACGTCTTGCAGGAGCGGATCATCGAATGATGCAATTCTCCCAACGTTTGTGCTATTATAGGGTAACTGTACCAGTAGTCGGCCATTTAAGGGAAAGCGGAAATTCATGTTACGCGTTGTTATTATTAATACACTATTTTTAAATGCGTTATAGACAGTTAAATTCTTTAAAGTATCTATTTTTCAAATGTGTGGACGATTTTTTTAATAGTATAACAATTTTTATTTAAAATATCTAAAATACCCAGAAACGCCCTTTGTACCAATAGTCAGCCAGTACAATCCTAACTCCAGCCTTTCATACGCCAGTAGTCAGCCAGGTCCTTCTATTAGGCCACTCTATACAGGGTCATCGTTTAATCCTGCAACCCGCGCGCGCGCGAACTTGTAAAATGGCAACACCGCGTCACGGACGCATTCCACTACAACCATGCACCGTCCCGGCGTTTGGAGAGCTGCTAGCGACCGCTGGACAGCAGTGATGTTCGAGCTTCGAGAATTTTGGGCTGGTCTCTTTCAAATTAACGTTGCAAAGAACTATTCAGAATTTCCCGGCCCGGGTCGAAATATTTGGGGCCTTTTTCGTATAACTTTTGAACTATAAAAGATATCGGAATGCAATTAGCGCCGAGAAATGAGGAAAAATTATTCCCTCTTAATGATGGATAATCTAACATATTTTACGTTTACTTAATTTTTCTTTTATCAATTTTTTAACCATAATTGTTTAAAAAGCTTTTGCAAACTGTTTATTTGATAATGTATTTAACGCTGTTTTTAAAACTCGTGATGTTGATAAACAATAGGCTAGTTGTTTCTGTATCCTTACTTTCATAAATTGAGAAATTAAATTTTTATTCAATTATGTGTTAATTCTGCAGACCTCAGAATCTATTCTTCTTGTTTTCTTTTTTATGATTTTATCCTTAATGCGGTGCATACCTAGATAAGACGTAAGGGGTAACTAATGGAACGTGTCATTGACTGTAGCGGTGTCTGAATTTTTTTCCTAGAATTTTTGTGTTTGAATGTTTTAGATACTCAACGCTACGCCTATACCGGCTTCCGTTAATGTCATTTTTTGAAACGATGTGCCATTATTGTCGCTTTTATAAGCAAGTGGCGAAAAATCTCTCCGTATAAGGGTATAGCGCTGCGGTCAACCCTGTCGTAGCTAAAATTTTTGAAATTGAGACGGGTACGAGATCAGTTGACATTATTTTCAAACCTCATTACAGTAATCTGGGGTACAAGTGGTAAGCCGATCATAAAAGCGAAGCACGCGGCTCGATTACCTGGGCCGGGAAATTCCCAATACCTAGCTCTTTGCGCCGCTAAAATTTTCGAAGCTCGGGCATCACTCTTGTCCATCATCACTCGGTCGCTGGCAGCTTTTCGCTGGCCCGGTGCATGGTTGTAGTGGAATGCGTCCGTGAGACGGTGTTGCCATTTTACAAATTCGCGCGCGCGCGCGGGTTGCAGGATTAAACGATGACCCTGTAGTATAGGGTGGTATAGCAAATTAAAATTGACTAAATTAATCAAAAAACGAAACATAAATCTTTATTTCTGTGTTATAATACACAAAAAATACAACAGAACTTAAACATTTATTTCTTGGGAGCAAACAAAAAATAAAATTAAACCTTTCTGTAGAAACGTCGAGTAAGGATATACCCATTAGTTTACTGATAATGAGTTTCACTAGGAACATAGGAAACAAGTAAATGATGTATCACAGATTTCGTCATAAGCGTGACCTACGAATTCAGTGAATTTTAAGTGATACCATATGGGGCATTTGTCGCATCCCAAATTTTTTTCATCATCATCTTCGGCATCACTATACAATTCGGTATTGCACATTCCGCACTTTTGCTTGCTTTCAGTATCTATGACCTTTTTAGTTAATTTCTTTTCATTTTTACTCGTTTTTGCTACTTTACGAGTATTACCAACACATCTTTTTTTTCTTCTGAACAATGACTATGTGGGGTAAAAGTCAGGCGAGAATGCGTAATCCTACACACTAAAGGTTGGTAGATTTCAGGCGCGAATCTTAGATCCAGCACTCTGGGAATTTTTGGGGAAGTCAGGCGCGAATCTTAAATCCATCACACTGAGGGTGGAAGGAGGTCAGGCGTGAATCTTTGATCCATCACACTGGTGGTGGAAAGGAGGTCAGGCACGAATCTGGAATCTAGCACTCTGAGGATTTTGGAGGAAGTCAGGTGCGAATCTTAAATCCAACACTACCAGGGAAGGTTTAAAGCCGAACGAGCACCCGGGGGACACCCGTTATAGCACTTTGTGTTTGTTTTGGCTTGGAAATCTGATTCACCGTTGCATTCGTATAAGAAATTACACGTAACGTTTCCGCGAAATACGTCTAGACATATGGCTGTACACGGTCCATGCAAAACGCGTTTGTAAACACTGTGAGCACTCCCGCGTTCGCGAACCGAAATCAGCTGTTGCTGTAGTCTATTTAGAATTGGAGTCTTCGTAACCAAGGATAAACACAATAATTCGAAGAGGAATTTAAAGTGAACTGTTTATTCAATTTAGAGCACGATAATATGCTATGCACTATTAATGCGATAGCGGTTAGTTTATAATAATGCGTAGGACGAAGAGCATTAGCACATAACATTTATATAATGGTTATTACTAGCAATATAAGAGTGTGAGCATGAAATACATAATAATAAGCCAATGAAATTATAAGAAATACAATAAGCATAAGAATACAAAATATATGAAAAGCAATAAGCATAAGAATACGAAATATTATATGAAAAGCAATAAGCGTTAAGAATACAAAATAATATGAAATACAATAAGCATTAATAAAACAAAATATATGAAAAGCAATAAGCATTAATAATACGAAATATGTCTTGGTATAAATTCTAATGACAATCGCTTACAATGATTGATGATTATGATGAACACTGAATTTAGTTGTATTAAAATAACTTCGAAAGGTAACACTTCGTTAACTGTGTTCCGCAGAAGAGAGCTGCGGCCTCTCGAGCCCTCGTATTTATGTGATTCTACAAGATTGTTGCAGGGGGTACACGCGGTATGAACCTTGACACATTTACGAAATAAGTCGCAGTAGGACTTCCGGGTTTTTTTATGGAATATGGTTCTATTATTAGACGTGTTTACAGCACGTACACCAAATATTCGTCGCAATTAAGCTACCGGGGTTTGTATGTTTGTGAAGAGGAAATGCTCAACCCATCGAATGGATTTTGGGTTTTCTGATAGGAAAGGGTTTAGAGTGGCTTGGACTCGGTGAGTCGTAAAGAGGGGGGTGAGACGTGGTCTCGATTTAAGAGGTTTTTGGGACGAGGGACTTGTTTGAATTCAAATATGAAGAAGGAATTTGTGCCTCGTAGGGCGAATAGGCGAAGGAGGTTTCGTACCGACCATCTTGAGATGGGGCCCGCTAAGGTACATCGTCAAGGTGATCAGCGATTGGGGAAAGGGGTAAGAATTGAGTTTGAGGGACTTTGGTGGAGTGATTTTGAGATTTATGATAGAGTTTTAGAATAATACTGCGCGAAAAATAGTGGGACGTCACACTATTATACTATCAGTCTTTACCTTTTCTTCATTTTCCTTTCCGGCCTTAATTATTATATCACTTATGATCTTAACTTTATTACTACGATTTAAATCCTTGTTTTCTTTTTCGTTTTCACTTTTTTCTTTGGCTTCAGGTATCTCCAATATTTCGCGTTCTTCGGATTCAGGGTGTATCAACTCATCACTTACATCTAACAGTGAAACATTGTTATTGTCCACATCATCAAGATATATTTTTTATTTTATTTTTAATTACAATAAACGGGTTAACAACCCTTTGGTACAATTAAATACAAAATGAGGTAGAGAAACGGACACTTATAAAGAAAGAAAGACAGAGAGAAAAAGAAAGATAAAACAAAAGCATGAATATACAATGCGAGACACTCAACGCAACAGACGTAAAAGCTTTGTACGGATCTTATCTATTGAGTCGGAGAAAAAATCAAGTTGTTTATGATAAGAATTAGCAATGCTACATATGCGATCGATGCAATTATGTTTACCATAGAGGGTTTGATGAGTTTTTACGTAGAAAAGATTACGATGCCTTAGGCTCTTAGTGATTGCATTGAAATTGAGTTGTGTTAGTAGGGGTTGACAATTTATTCGGCTATTTATCACATTGAGTAGAAAGGTCAGGTCTGATATAATTCGTCTGTTTTCGAGAGTTAACAAATTTAGTCTGGAAAGCCATGGATTGTAATTGTGGCTGTATATAGGAATACTAGCACCGGATTTGTACGCTATTAACCTTAGATATTTATGTTGAACGCTCTTGATTCTACTGCAGTGTATTTTGAAGTAAGGAGACCAAATTATAGAGCCATATTCGAGATGAGGCCGTACTATGGTATTGTATAAAAGTGAGATTGACTTGGTAGAAAGATGCGGAGAAAAACGATAAATAAAACCTAATGTTTTGTAGGCAGAATTGATTATTTTTTTATAGTGATCCGTAAAGGATAACGTTGACGTAAAGATTATCCCTAGGTCAGTTGTACTGTTAACTAAAGGTAAATGAGTATTCCCTAAAGTATATTGGTGTTGGATGTTTATACCTTTACGACTAAAACGGATCGCATGACACTTGGAGATATTACACATAAGGCTTTTCTCCTTGCACCACTTTTCAAGAGACAAAAGATCGCCCTGAAGCAGGATAGCCTCTTCCGCATTTTTTATAGGCGGAACAATTTTTAGGTCGTCAGCATAGAGGAGAAAATTACTATTTTTAAAAACACTAAATATATCATTAATAAATAAGATAAACAAGAGAGGACCAAGGTGGGAGCCCTGTGGAACGCCGGACATAACTGGGAACGCAGTAGACAGCACACCATTGCATTTCACAATTTGGGATCTTGCAGTAATGAAGCTAGATAGCCAGTCATAGAATTTCCCCGTTATCCCAATAGCTTGTAGTTTAGCTAGTAAAATGGAATGGTTCACAGAATCAAATGCTTTTCTGAAATCGGTATATATAGCGTCCACTTGAGTACCATCCTCAATATTATCGACAATATAGCTATAATAAGTGATTAAGTTAGTAATTGTAGACCGCCCCGAGTTAAATCCATGCTGCTCATCAATTATCAAGTTTTTAGTCAGGAACGATAACTTGTGAGAGATTATGTTCTCGAACACCTTGGGCATTATATTCTGAATGCTTATGGGCCTATAATTAGAAGTCTGGGACCTGTCACCACCTTTAAATATCGGGGTAACAAGGCAGACTTTCCATATTTCCGGAAAAACTCCCGAGCTCAGTGACGTGTTAAAAATGCTCCAGAGTATTCGACACATAATAAATTTACAGTTCTTGAAAATTATGGGGGGTAGACCATCAATTCCATACGTACAGTTCAGCTCCAGGGACCCAAGGCAGTCAAAAATTTCTCCGATTCCAATTCTTACATCAAAGATGTCAATACATTGATCGACTTCCATATCGTGATTGCTAACAGTGCAATTCTGATATGAGGAACTAAAATATTTAGCAAACTCTTCGGCATTAGATACATCATCATCCATTTGATTATTGTTATCCAAATGGACAGGAGAGGAGATATTCCTCCTAAATCCATTTATAAGTTTCCAAAATGATTTCGGATTGTTCTGCAGAGAAAATTCTACTGAACGAATATGGTTAGACCAGCAATTTTTAGCAATCCTTTTACATTTAGTCCTTAGATCTGTGAAAGCCAGTTAATCAGAATATAGATTGGTGCGTTTGTAACACTGGTGAGCATATTTTTTACTTGTAATTAAAGAGATTAATTCAGAAGAGAACCATGGAAGAAATGAGGAGACTCGTTTCTTACTAGAAGGAACAAATGTGCCTATAACATAATATAGATGAGAATATACAGTATCAACAGCCTCATTCAAAGATAGACTCGAAAGGACACTGTCCCAATCAATGTAACTTAAATAATTGATGATACCATCAAAATCAGCTATGTAAAAATTTTTCCTGTATATATATTTTGGAGAGGATGAGGACCTAGATGTCAGCGGAAGAGTGAATGCAAGGGCGGGATGATATTGGTCACAAGGCAAGAGAATATCGGAGGCAGAAGAGACGTTAATATCTATCCAGGAAGAGAATAATAAATCGAGAACACCACCATGACTATTGCTGATCTGATTACATTGAGACAGATTGAGTATGTTAAAAGAGTCACATACGATATTGGCTGCGGCTGAGCAAAGACCGTTATTATTATTAATCGAATAATTTAATACACCTGTCGCATCGGAAGACCAAAGCATATGAGGTAAATTGTAATCACCCATTAGTACAATATTTGAGTGATGAGAATTCAACGATATTTCTTCAACGGCGCGACAGTGATCTAAATATAAACCTGGATTCGCGGCAGGCGGTATGTAAACAGCACCAAATATGACACAGTGAAACCCAAATCGGGCCTCTACAAAAACTTGTTCAACAGAATTAAGGGTTGATCCGATTACGCGACTGAAATAGGATTTTCTTATTGCAATTAAAACTCCACCTCCTCTACTGAATTTGCTGGTACAACCATTTCTGTCCACTCTGTATATGTTATAGTCGAGAAAACCCAATTCTGCATCTGAAATTGAGCCACAAAGCCACGTTTCTACAAGAATTATGATGTCGTATGTAACAGATAGAGAAGCAATAGCATTACGCAAATCACATAACTTAGACATAAGACCACGCACATTCTGATAGTATACCAAAGGGTTATTAATCAGTTTTTTTTTGCCCTGACGAAAGTTTCATCTCCACTATCTTAGGTACACCATTAATATAACGAATAGTCTTGTTCGTAACACCAGATTCAACTAGAGTTCTTAAGCTCGTCTTCAGATCCCCCAGGTACTTCCGTTGTATGGGCGTACGATCTTGCAAGATTCCAACCGGACCAAAGTACTTCCTTTTATTTTTTAGTACATTTAGTACATCCTGGGATGACGCTAAGGTGACACAAACCGGTCTCGGACGATCATCCTGCTTCTTACCAACTCTGATGGTCTTGAACCCACTGAGATCCACCTGGCAGATTTGTTGAAGAATCACCTTAGCCGCTTCAAAATCGGATGAGGGGGTATCTTGTCGATGAGAGATATCCGACTCCTCCAAATTGTACAAAATAAGATTACGTGCTCTTCTTTCCCTGTCAGATAGTTCACTGACAACATCTTCCACTGAATAAGACGTGGGCGTAGACGCAGAATTTTGGGATATCCTATTTTCCAATTCGGAGACCCTGCCCTCCAACGATTCGAAGTCAGCTCTCATTTCTCGAAGTTCGGTCATGAACATTTCCCTTAAATCAGCTCGAAAATTATCCAGCTCTGAGCGCATCATCTCCCTCATCTTGCACACCAATGCATCATCCGCGAGATCCTTTGATGGAGACGACATACGAGTCGGAAGAAGAGAGCACTCCAACAGTTGACCATTAGCGTGCGGATGACCAGTTCGGAGAATGCAGCCAGGATGAGAGTTAAGTCCGCATGATTTGCACGTTACGGATCTCACTACACGCACATTGCAAACTTTGCAAATAGGATTCATGGCCAATAAATAGTCCAAAATTAATATAGGAGGCGCACGTCAGTTAAATCGACAGAAGAACGAAACCGTTAGAGCGGGAGCGAAGCAACAACACGTCCGTCCTCTACGACTCACTCGAGTAATAAATTCTGTCGAATCTAAATTTATCGCATCAGGTTTATCGAAATTTGGCGACTCAGTTTCTTTTAATGTACCATCTTCCTCTATGTGATATGTAGAAATAGTTTCAGTTCCTTCCGATTCGGTTTGTATGCCGTTTATATTTGATAATATTTCATTTATATTTGCATTTTCATCCAGCTGTGGGTTCATAGCTGACAACACTTCGATCGTTATTTTCAACTTTTCATTCGAAATGTGGGTGACATTGCTATCGTCTAACAATTTCTCGTGGCAATTTTTTATGCATTTAGAATAATCTACTATGTTTAGATCAAACGGAAACAGACCACATTTTCGGAATCCATTTTTTATGGAACTTATCAGTGTCGGATGCTTCACGACATCTTGTAATAACGGTGCAAAATTTATTTTTGTTACGCTAGAGTTTGAATTGTCTTCCTTATTTAATCACTGTCTGACAGTGTGTTTCCACTTGGATTTAAGCGGTTTAAATACACTCACGTCCGCAGGCTGCATAATATGAGTTGTATTAGGCGGAAGAGCATATAATATTATTTTATTACTGTGACAAAATTCGTTAATTTCTTTAGTTAAATGAGATTTGTGCCCAACAATGAATAAAATAACGGGTCGCGTAATATTTTGTTCATCGATTCAAACATTTACATTATTTGCGATATATTCGAAAAATATGTCGCTGCGCATCCAACCTGTTTCTGATCTACCTAAAAACCATTTTTCTGGCATATTCTGAATAACAACTTTTGGTGGTCGTATGTACGGGTAAACAACCATTGGTGGGATAATGCCTCCATTTGTAGAAAATACCATCAATACAGTTAATGTTTCTTTTTCACCACTTTTCTTAACTTCATAGATATTTTTCCAACCTTTTGGAGCTAGAATTTTGCCGCCTTTGGGACACAATGCGAACCCCGTTTCATCCCCATTAAGAATCCTAGTCGGGTCGGTCATAACATCTTCCGCATCTATTTCTTGAAGATAGTCATGCAAATTTGAAAACCATTTTCTGATATATTCTTCTGTAATACAACTTCTTCCTTTAGTTACTCCTTCAGGTTCGCGAAGTGCTATCTCAGGGTGTCGATTTAAAAAAAGCTTATACCATTTTTCCCATAGGCGGCCATTTTTAAAAGAAGTCCTACGTTTTGAATCTAATACAATTTTTTGCACACTATCTAATAACTCCTCTTTCTTCCGTGGGAATCCACATTTTGCAAGGTCTATTAACTACCTTACAATTTCCTCTTCTTCGCTTTTGGTTAAAAATGATTTTGGGCCCATCTGTCGAGGATCTTCCTTGACCCGTCCATGGATTCTATCCTGAAGAGTACCGCGGGGTACTCCGCAAATTCTACTCGATTTCCTAATAGCGACACCATCGCGAATTGCTTTCATGGCGTTTTGAATCGCATTTTCCGAATATTGGTGAATACTTCTTTTAGGCGGCGCCATATCCATTAAATAACTAAAAATAAGTATAAAAGGGACAAGTGTATTTTAATATTTATTAATCGAATGTTAAGTGGTTCAAAATTCATGATGTGTGAACTCAAAATTTAAAAATATTTGTTTCTGAAAGTTCTAATTATTTAAATTATAACGGCCGACTACTAGACCAATTGTCTAGTCGTCAGCCGTTTTGTGGTTTAGACGGCTGACCACTGGTTTTTTATTAATTTTGGCGGAAAACAATAAAACCGGATGATTTAGGAAAGTTGGCTTTATTTGTTGGGTAAATGCGGTTGAAATTGACGATTTCTTAACAATATCCAGTAGTCAGCCGGGGCGGCTGATTATTGGTTTTCCTTATATTTTGAATGCCAATAGTCGGCCACTTAAAAAATGCTTACTAACCTAAATTTAAATACAATTATAATTTCACGAAAAGTTCATTCGAATGTTATTAATTGCGTACTCAAAAGTTGAACATAAAAAACTTGGTATTAGTGTTGATATACACTATTTCCAAATGTCGCCTATAGTACTACATTAATTCAAATTGACTCACCAGTCGTCAACCGTCCAATCGCCAACACAATAAAGCTTTCTACAGTTAATATTTTCACCGCTAGAGGCATGAAACTTCCCACATTCGAAGGAGAGAGTACATTGATTTTTGTTTCGTTCATATGTATAAGATTTTATTCCTAATTTCTTATTTCTAAGCAATTTATTTCCGAAAAGGCTGACTACTGGGTAGGGGCCGAACTAAGGCACATTTACCCTACCTCTCGCCCTTGCATCATTTTTATTCCAAACAGCAACTTGCGTTGCATCCTCTGGTTTCAACTTCGTACCATCCACGATATCAAAAATCTCATTGGCTTCCAAGCACGCTTGTACATCGTATTTCCATCTTTGGAAATTCTCATCCGATAGCTTAGACAATACCACTAACCTCGATTCCATCGTGGTACACTTTTACAAAAGAAAGAACAGAATTTTCGCACGTCAAGTACACTTACAAACAGATGCAGCCTTTTATCTCTCTATTATACTTAGCGCGAACCACGCTCTGCTACCATATTGCAATAATAGAGATTTATTCAATATAGTGAAATAGAATTACACGTGGTTACAGTTAAGCTTTTAACAAAAGAATCATAGATACATAATAATATATATATAAAGAGAGGAAACCCGCTTGACGAGTGACTGTAGGACTTTAGTCACCGTGGACACTCACGTGTGCCCGTTGAGAGGACTAATAATATGTCCCGTGCAGGCCTACTCTGCTCTGCGTTATCAACTCCACTCGTGGCGAATAAATGACTCACAGTTAGTAACAAAAATGGTTTTAATAACCTCAACAGATCAGGTACACAAACAGGAACTTTCTGAATTATATTGCGCTCCATGAGCGATGCGTGCAGTCCGAATCGTGACGCCGTAATGGCGTTCGGCACCTTCTTCTTCTTACATTAGTTCGAGAAACTTCCGTGACGCTCGCAGCGCCAGTCCCTACATGACGACGCTCTCAGCGCCATCTCATAGTAGAGTTGACTATATTCAATCAACAGTACGCAGCTAAAAGGCTGTGTTCATACATTCCATTACTCATATCGCGGATATTTTAATTAACACATCAAAAAGAATCCCATTTAAAAACATTGTCGTAAATTAATAGCTTTACAAAATTAAGGATATACAAAAATTGCGCCAGTTATCACAATTGCTATTTATACAAAGAAACAAATGTATTATACAATATTAAGCAGACATATTTTTATACAAGTGTATAAGTGTAATGGAACATTTAACTAATGTTTTCATGTGTCGTACGCCGAGAAATATTAAAAATTGAAGCTATTACTGACATTCCCGCAAATCTCTGCACTTCGCGCCTGTCTAACTAGACGGCGTCCATCCTGCGAGACGTAAAAATCATTGAAAATAATGAATTAAAACTTTTTTGTAAAATTTATATTCGTAGTTTTTGGGACCCGAGGCCCCTAAATCCCTACGTTTCATTACAAATTGATTGGCTCTGTCCTTATTAACTATTGAATGGATTTAAAAATTACAAAAAAAAAATCTACGATGTAAGTACACGAGCGTAGGTACCTCTTACGTTAAGATCTGGGCATACATATCAGTTCCGTGTAAGTTCTCGTAGAATTCAGGTACTCTTCATTACTTTCCTCAATTACTTTACTCCAAGTACTTTCCATTACAGTCATTAAAAATAATCAGGATTATATCAAGTTTGGTGTCATTTTCATCAGAAAAACACTAGTAATTAAGGAATTCAATCCCGGTCATTATTTACTATCCCGGGATTGCGGGATTCCTTAAAGTCTATCTCGGGATCCCGGGACTAATCTCGGGATTGGGTAATAGAAAAATTCAGTAATTAAAATGATTTATTATGTGCTAAAATTCTAAATTTTTATTTAATGTAAACACACTAACTTTCTATCATTAGTCTGAAACATAAGCTAAAATCATTTTTAATAATAAAAACAGCAGAACAATGAATAATAATAAAGTCTCAATATGTAGATAATATCAGTAAACCATTATGAAGATTTTTGGAAATGCGAACGAAGGAAGAGCAAAGCACCTAAAGTACATATCTACAATGTTTCGACTCTACGTGATCAGACAAGTTTCAATTTGCAATTCGCGCAATTTCGAAATAACGGAAAGTGAGAGTATCATTGTTCAAATAAATATAGTTTAGTTAGTTACACGTGACTTAATATTATTATTTAAATAAATGATTATTATTATTGTTCTTATTATTATCAAATGATTATGTTTATTTATTCTGTTTATTTTTATATTTTTTAGGTGTTCATAAAGTAATTCACATTTTTGAAAGATCTCGAAATCCTCGGGATTAGTTATATCAAATCCCGGGATTTTTGGAGTCCAAAAAACAGCCGGGATCGCGGGATCCCGTATCCCGGGATTGAATTCCCTACTAGTAATCCATTAGAGATATTTCTATGATAGAAATTGGCATACTCATTACTGAATGGCCTATTGCTGGATTTGTCCTTATGCCATTACTTTAGCGTTTATGACCCCCGAGCCGCGTCGTACGAAAGCTTTTACCTAAGAACCCATCAGGGTCGTAAAAAAGGTACGCGTTACCGTTCAACCGATTTCAAGAGAGCGTACAGTGAGAAGGCCAGAATGTCGTGGCCATCGAATTTTAACTTTCTGATTACGAATACAGAAGCCGGTATAAGTGTGGCTTTGAGTAGCTAAAAGATTAAAACATTCAGACACAAAAATTCTAGAAAAAACATTACAACAACGCTACTATCAAAGACACATCCGATTAGTTGCCCCTTAAGTCCAATCTATGCATACACTGCGCTAAAGATAAAATCATAAAAAAGAAAACCAGATCAATAGATTCTGAGGTCTGCAAACGCATTATTGGGCGTGGCCGAAGCCGCGACTTCGAGCCCGTTGATATCGATAAAAGAACGAGATGATTGGCGGCCGACGAAGGCAGTCTCAACTCTCCTGCAGAGACGGGCAAAAAATTATTTGAAGTGTGAGGTCCCACTATTTTTCGCGCGGTCCTAATTATAATTTTCCTTATACATACATCCCCTCACAACTACACAACTACCTATGAAACCCCAATTCTTAATCCTTTCCTCAACCACTGGTTGTTTGGAAGATGTACCTTAGTGGTTCCCATCTCCAGACAATCAAATTTGAAATCCCCTTTCCCCTCTTCGGCCTTCGAGGCACGAACTTTTCCCACACATTTAAATCTTAACAAGTCCCTCGCCCAAAACTCACTTATCTCGAGACCACGTCTCACCCCTCTTTACGACAAACCTAATCAAACCTCCTTTCAAACCTTCCCAACCAAAATCCTCCAAAATTATCCAACGGATGGAGTATCCCCTTTTCAAAGCCCCGAAAGACCTCCCGGAAATATGCCATAACGACACATACTTCACACATGAGTTATCAATACGCGCCGATTACATAACACATATTTTAAGCATGAGTCATCACGTATACCGCAAATTCCCCGCATACCGACATTCCATCGTTTTGTATAAATACCAGCGCCACATGGACCGCACACAGCTAGTTCGGCAACATCCGCTATGCGAGTCATTTCGTCAATCATTCCAAAATCTCTCAGACTCTAAGTGTTAACTTTTGCTTCAATGCAACGTCCCCAAAAAGGATTACAAACCTTCGATATCACTGTAAGCGCTTATCATTTTGTAATTACTAATCCTATCGCTTTATATTATTTTCTTTTGCCTACAATCATTGCTATACATTATTTTCTTTGTTTATTTACATACATTCATATCGTTTAATTGCTGCGTTTATCGCTTTATATTATCTTATTTTGCTTACGCTCATAGCTTTACATTATTTTCTTTTGTTATTAACATATATCGTTTAATTGCTGCATTTATCGATGTATATTGCTTTCTTTTGCTTACGCTCATTGTTATAGTGTTTTCTTGCTTACTTGCATTTATATTGTTTAGCTTGCTTACGCTTATCACTTTATATTGCTTTCATTTGTTATACTCATTACTTAGATTATTTCCATTGCTCGCACCAGCGATCACTAATACTAATTTATATTATGTTGATGTTATATTATCGACCACCGTTATATAAATGTTCTGTGCCAATGCTTAATGTCGAACGCATTATTGTAATATCTCCACCACTATCGCACTAATAGTACATTGCTTATTCACACGCTTTTCAATAAATAACGGTTTTATTTTTCCTTACGTTCAAATTCTCGCAATTATCTCTCGAGTACCCGGAATCCCAACCGGCCTTGCAACAGCGGGTCTTTCTTTCGAACACCGGGAGTTCTTACCAGTGCTTACAACTTTTTTTCACCCAGGATCCCGTATGCCAGTTACTAAGGCTATTTAAAAGAACTACCACGCGCGTCTTTCTCTCCCCAATGCAGTAGTTAAGCCAATTATCGAGCCGTAGATGCGATCTGCGAGCGTTCTAACGGGTGTCACTCCGGAATGGGACATTCCACGCGAAATCGGACACTTTTCGGAGTAACATTTCGGATGTTGCTGAAATTTGAATATGTTGTAGTCTTTAGTGATATTTAAATGTACCTCAAAGGATTTTTCAAAATTTTGAAAAATGTCGATTTTACAGCTGTTTGAAGGTAAGTGCTAACATTTTTTCAGTAAATTATAGCTATGGAAGTAGTAAACGGATGGAGATGAGCTTTACGGTGCTTATAGAGAAGACATTGAGGTTTCAAGAAAAAATTATTTCAGTTTAAAAAATAATTTTTTTTAACCATTTTTGTGCAATTATTTTAAACAAATGCAGTTTTTTAACATTGGGCGCGATTTTAAAAATCTGAAAAAAATAGGGGAATATAGTTATATCCTTCCCCTTGATGGACTAATTTTCAAAAATATGGACATTTTAAAATTGGCCTTGTGAAAATTGCCGAAATTTGGCGCTGCGTCAAATCACACCGGCTCAACTCGCTGAGCCGTGCGGTGCTCGCAGCGGCCAAGTGCTATTCTTATACAATTTTCTCGAATATGGTAAGTATTTGTAAAAAACTGAAGAAGGAAAACTTTTACTGTTTTTTATACACAACATAATACGGTAACTCAATTTTTGGTGTTCGCAATATTTTCCTTGAAACGAAGGTGACCCTAAGTTTTTTAAATGGAATGCTATATATTTGATTATCCAATATGAAAGCCACTGTCAAGACAAATTCATCCATATGGTATACTATGACCTTTCAAGGATACATATGGTCAGGATTGAAAGAAGAAATTCAATCTACTATAGATACTTCGATATATTTATTTCATTCCTAACCATGTGTATACTTGGAGGTCATAGTATACCATATGGTTGAATTTGTCTTGACAGTGGCTTTCATATTGGATAATCAAATATATAGCATTCCATTTAAAAGACTGAGGGTCACCTTCGTTTCAAGGAAAATATTGCGAACACCAAAAATTGAGTTACTGTATTATGTTGTGTATAAAAAACAGTAAAAGTTTTCCTTCTTCAGTTTTTTACAAATACTTACCATATTCGAGAAAATTGTATAAGAATAGCACTTGGCCGCTGCGAGCACCGCACGGCTCAGCGAGTTGAGCCGGTGTGATTTGACGCAGCGCCAAATTTCGGCAATTTTCACAAGGCCAATTTTAAAATGTCCATATTTTTGAAAATTAGTCCATCAAGGGGAAGGATAGAACTATATTCCCCTATTTTTTCAGATTTTTAAAATCGCGCCCGATGTTAAAGAACTGCATTTGTTTAAAATAATTGCACAAAAATGGTTAAAAAAAATTATTTTTTAAACTGAAATAATTTTTTCTTGAAACGTCAATGTCTTCTCTATAAGCACCGTAAAGCTCATCTCCATCCGTTTACTACTTCCATAGCTATAATTTACTGAAAAAATGTTAGCACTTACCTTCAAACAGCTGTAAAATCGACATTTTTCAAAATTTTGAAAAATCCTTTGAGGTACATTTAAATATCACTAAAGACTACAACATATTCAAATTTCAGCAACATCCGAAATGTTACTCCGAAAAGTGTCCGTTTTCGCGTGGAATGTCCCGAATGCGATTACTGCCTAACCTTCCCTGGTCGACTGAAGCTGCGAAGCAAGGGCTTCCTGCCAGAATCATCTACCCCTCAGAGCCGCGAAACAAGGGCTTTGTGCCAGAATCACCCTCTCAGAGCTGCGAACCAAGGGCTTCGTGCTAGAATCACCTACCCCTGAAAGCTGCGAAGCAAGGGCTTCGTGCCAGAATCACCTACTCCTCAGAGTTGCGAAGCAAGGGCTTCGTGCCACCATCACCTACCCCTCAGCGCAGCGAAGCAAGTGCTTCATGCCTGAATCACCTACCCCTCAGCGCAGCAGAGCAAGTGCTTCGTGCCTGAGTCACCTACCCCTCAGCGGAGCAAAGCAAGTGCTTCGTGCCTGAATCACCTACCCCCCAGAACAGCGAATCAAGGGCTTCGTGCCTGAATCTCCTACCCCTTAGAGCCGCGAAGAAGGATTTCGTGCTCAACCTTCCAATATCTCCCACAATGTCACTGTCCTAACCGCCTCCCCAACTAGGACGTGACGGAAGTAAAAATTGGGTACACAAATTTTTATTTTAAATAATTTTTTGCCTATCTCTGCGCTACAACCATGCGCCGTCCCAGGGTTCGGGAAGCTGCCAGCGACCGCTGGACAGCAGTGATCCCCGAGCGTCGAAAATTTTGGGATGGTCGCTTTCAAATTCACGTGGTAAAGAACTATTGGGAATTTCCTGGCACAGGTAAGCGAGTCGCGTGCTCCGCTCTTATGATCGGTTTACCACTCGCACCCCAGATTACTGTAATGAGGTTCGAAAACTATGTCGGCGGGTCTCGTACCCATCTCAATTTGAATATTTTTAGCTACGACAGGGTTGACCGCGGTGCTATATCCCTGTACGGAGAGACTTTTCGCCATCTGCGTGTAAAAGCTACAATAATAGCGCATCGTTCCAAAGAATGAAAAATCAGAATTAAAACCGACTATAAAAAAGTAAAAAATAATTTTGTTCCTTATTTAATTTACGACACTCAATTTTTTTACATCGGCGTCTTATCAGTTGCACTGTATAAATCTGGCGCCGACTTAAAACAATTGAGTGTCGTAGATTAAATAAGGAACAAAATTATTTTTTACTTTTTAGCGCATTTATATTTTTTTGAAGTCGAGAAAACCAGAACAATAGATTCTGAGGTCTGCAAACGCATTGTTGGACGTGGCCGAGACCGCGACGTCGATCCCGTCGACATCAACAAAAGAACGAGACTATCGGCGGAGGTAGTCTCCTCAGGAGACTCTTCTGCAGTCGCTCACATAGGACGGTCGTGTCGCGCACTTTATGTATACCAAACTTTAAATATTCACTTCTTGCATTCTAAATACCATACTTCTTTCCCCTCCTATACTATTCAGTTTCCTTTATCAAATAAAAAAACTTTGATATGAAACATCTTTTTGCTTTTTCAATAGGTAGAAAAATAATAGCGTGTGAAAAATAATATACAAACAAATCGAACATACTGTATAAACTTACTGAAACATCTGAACGTCAGTTAACATTAATCAGTTAACTTCAGTTAGTATATAGTTTAAACAAATTAATTTTTCTAATAGAATATTCTAATCGAATATTTTTGGCTACTCTACAGACTTGTAAAATTGCATCAAAATCGATGTGTACGCGTTCGATATGTTCCTTTTAAATAATATAGTACAGTAGAGAGATATTATTATTATTATTATTATTATTATTATTATTGTTATTATTATATATCTGTATTATATCCTATAGACTATCATTAATGTATGCGCAAATACATGATGAATGGATGGGGTTCAGCAACTGGTGCTCTTAAAAAACAGTATTAAAGCACTCTATTTAGAAATTACGTTATTGCAAGCGAATGAAATTTGTTTTGCGTTAAATAAACCGGAATAGGACAGCAATGTTTAAAGACAAATGTGATATCGTTTTATTTTCATTCTCCTTTCTCTTCCGTTGAACGGAATATATTCATAAGATGATTTTTAAATTGTTACTCTAACAGAAACATTTGTAAATCACGGGCTTCGGCTCTCGAAACATAACCTAATTTTACCAGTGCGGAGTTCTAATTCCCACCACGCGTAGCGTTACAATCTGTTTCGAGACATCACCGGTAACGTTGCATGCGACACTAAAATGGTAAGGGGATCCTAGGACCCCTCAAACCGGTAACAGAAAAATACATTGGTTGATAGGTCTATTCCATACCTCGTCTGTGACAATTGTATTGGTGGAATTGGTTTAAATTTGAATTTTCAGATATAAATCAAGCATACAAGAAGGAAATAGAGGATCGAAGCTCAATAAAATCGTTTAATTAATATAATAATAATAATAATACTCTGCTCCAATAATTTGTTTTCTCTGACGTAGATCACACTGCATCATCTTCTGCTTCGATTATCTTCGATATTCTGCTTAGATATATACAATCCACATTTTAGTTATTTTAGTTACAACTTAATGTAGAACTTATATAGAAATAGAGTGTCATCTTGCTATAGTAAATATAGAGACTACAAAATGTGTCCGAAGTAGGTGAGAGCGTATGGCACAAAGTCTTGTTGCAGGAAATTGAAATGCTAATGGTAATTCAGCGAAAATGAACGAAGAGATCCAATATTTTTAACGCAGAGTGTATTGGTGTTGGAATAAAATTTATTTAGTGTGTTTATTGGTGAATAGAAATATTGTTAATGGGAAACTAATAAAATTAATGAATAGCGTGGCAACTACTGTGGATTTTAAGGGGGTAGACAGGTCACGTGGTCTGGCCGCCGGGGCCGGTCGGTATTACAGCAGATTTTTTCTGCACAGAAATGGTAATACCCATAGATACGCGGTTGCATCATCGACGAAGTATAGAATAGACCTATCACCTTATGGGACTTCGTGTCACCACAGACGAGGTATAGAATAGACCTATCAACCAATGTATTTTTCTGTCACCGGTTTGGGGGGTCCTAGGACCCCCTTACCATTTTAGTGTCGCATGCAACGTTACCGGTGAAGCCTCGAAACAGATTGTAACGCTACGCGTGGTAGGAATTAGAATTCAGGACGGCTAAAACTAGGTTATGTTTTGAGAGTCGAAGCCCGCGATTTACAAATGTTTCTGTTACAGTAACAATTTAAAAATCGTCTAATGAACATATTCGGTTCAACGGAAGAGAAAGAAGGATGAAAATAAAACGATATCACATTCGCCTTCTTAACTTTGCTATCCTATTCCGGTTTATTTAACGCAAAAAAATTTTCATTCGCTTGTAATAACGTAATTTGTAAAAAGAGTGCTTAAATGTTTTTTAAGAGCACCTGTTGCTGAAATCACCTATTCATCATATGTTTGCGCATACATTAATGATGGTCTATACGATAGAATACAGACATATAATAATAATGACAATAATAATAATAATAATAATAATATCCTTCTACTGTACCATATTATTTAAAAGGGACATATCAAACCCGTACACACCGATTTTGGTGCAATTGTGCAATTCTTTAGAGTAGCCAAAAATATTGGATACATATTTTTTGAAAAAGGAATTCATTTTCCTCCATAATTATTAGAAAAATTAATTTGTTTAAACTATAGACTAACTGATGTTAACTGATTAATGTTAAATGATGTTCGGATGTTTCAATAAGTTTATACAGTATGTCCGATTTGTTCGTATATTATTTTTGACACACTATTATTTTTCTAGCTGTTGAAAAAGCAAAAAGATGTTTCATATCAAAGTTTTTTTATTTGATGGAGGAAACTGAATAGTATGGGGGGGGGGAGTATGGTATTCAGAATGCACGAAGTGAATATATTTAATGTTTGAAATACATAAAGTGCTCGACAAGACCGTCCTATACGAGCGGCTGCAGAAGAGTCTCCTGAGGAGACTGCCTTCGTCGGCCGCCGATCGTCTCGTTCTTTTGTCGATGTCGACGGGCTCGACGTCGCGGCTTCGGCCACGTCCAACAATGCGTTTGCAGACCTCAGAATGTACTGTTCTGATTTTCTCGACTTCAAAAAAATATAAATGCACTAAAAAGTAAAAAAAAATTTTGTTCCGTATTTAATCTACGACACTCAATTGTTTTAAGTCGACGCCAGATTTACACAGTGCAACTGATGAGACGCCGATGTAAACAAAATTGAGTGTCGTAGAGTAAATAAGGAACAAAATTATTTTTTACTTTTTAGTGCATTTTTATTTTTTTTTTATGTCGGTTTTAATTCTGATTTTCCATTCTTTGGAACGATGCGCCATTATTGTGGTTTTTACACGCAGATGGCGAAAAGTCTCTCCGTACAGGGGTATAGTGCCCCGGTCAACCCTGCCGTAACTAAAAATATTGAAATTGAGACGGGTACGAGACCGGTCGACATTGTTTTCAAACCTCATTACAGTAATCTGGGGTGCGAGTGGTAAACCGACAATAAAATCGAAGCGCGCGGCTCGCCTACCTGGGCCGGGAAATTCCCAATAGCTCTCTGCCACGTGAATTTGAAAGCGACCATCCCAAAATTTTCGAAGCTCGGGGATCACTGCTGTCCAGCGGTCGCTGGCAGCTTTCCGAACGCCGGGACGGCGCATGATTGTAGTGCAGAGATGAGCAAAAAATTATTTGAAATAAAAATTTGTGTACGAAATTTTTATTTCAAAAAATTTTTGGTCCATCTCTGTTGTAATGGAATGTGTTCATAAATTGTATACATATGCGGTGGATCTTCTGGACCGCAGTTTAAAGCCGAATCAGCTGAGCGGGCGGTGCACACACACACAGTAGAGCAGCCCACGCTACCCATTTTCATGTTTTGCATCAGCACGGTCAGCTCTACTGTGTGTGTGTGTGGGTCTACATCTACGCGTGCCTCCTGCGTGTGCGTGAGAGCATTTACTGCGTCACGCTCAGATGTTTCAGCTTTACTACACGGCCCAAAAGTTCCACGCTAATATTTCGAGAACGAAGCCTCGGATTCCAAAATCGTAAAAAACTATTTAATTTGTTTTTGGATGAACAATTTGCATGTTTAGGGCGCATGATGGGAGAAGTGGTTGCGTCACCGTTCTCCAATATATTTATTTCATAAAAATTTCATCTCAAGCAACGAAATGATAGAGCAGTGAATAGATAATGATTATGTTAGAAATGTTTATCCATCTTCTGTTTATTGCTGCTCTTGTTAATAGATTAATAAATTGAGAAACAATTTGCAATCGATTTGATTGTTCACAAAATACACCACACCCTGCCCCTTCCCAAAGAAATGTAACTCCTGAATACTTCAGATGTATGTAGTAATCCGCAGCGTTTCAAGACCATTATACTCATTCATCTTTTTCTTTCAGTGTCGAAACTGTATTCGTACTCAGAAAGTTAAAATTCTATGGCCACGACATTCTGGCCTTTTCGCTGCACGCTCTCTTGAAATCGGTTGAACGGTAACGCGTACCTTTTTTTACGACCCTGATGGGTTCTTAGGTAAAAGCTTCCGAACGACGCGGCTCGGGGGTCATGAACGCTAGAGTAGTGGCATAAGGACAAAGTCAGCAATAGGCCATTCAGTAATGAGTATGAAAATGACACCAAACTTGATATAATTCTGATTATTTTTATTGACTGTAATGGAAAGTACTTGGAGTAAAATAATTGAGGAAAGTAATGAAGAGTACGTGAATTCTACGTGAACTGACACGGAACTGATATGTGTGCCCAGATCTTAACGTAAGCGAAACCTACCCTCGTGTACTTACATCGTAGATGTTTTTATACTTTTTAAATCCATTCAATAGTTATAAAGCGTCAATTTTTAATATTTTTCGGCGTACGACACGTGAAAATATTAGTTAAATGTTGCATTACACGTAAAATACTAACAATCAATTTCATCTTGCAATTTATAGCTTGTATAAGTTCTCAAGAACTGACATATTTCAACGCCATATAGGCTCCTGATCCCCGAAATAGATTTTCAGAGAGAAATCCGGCGTGAGTCGACAAACCGAGCCAAAGCGTACCTTAGCGAAAACCCGCCCTCTATGTTAAACTCTCGCTCTAAACAAGTCACACGTATACAAGCACGCACACATCTTTCAGTATTTCAACACATTTCAGAGTAGTTCTTGAGTTGGGCGCTGTTCATGAACAGAGGTCGCTAAATTCAGTCCTGAAATTATGGGTCGGTAAAACAGTTTGGGTGGTGACACGAAGTCCCATAAGGTGATAGGCATACTATACCTCGTCTGTGGTGTCACCACCCGAACTGTGTTACCGACCCATAATTTGAGGACTGAATTTAGCGGCCTCTGTTCATGAACAGCGTCCAACTCCGGAACTACTCTGAAATGTGTTGAAATGCTGAAAGGTGTGTGCGTGCTTGTATACGTGTGACTTGTTTAGCGTGAGAGTTTCCAAAAGAGGGCAGACTTTTGCTACGCTATGCTTTGGCTCGGTTTGTCAGCGACTCACGTGGATTGACGTGGATTTTTCTCCGAAAATGTATTTCGGTGATATGGAAACTATATTTCGCCGAAACATGGCTCTTCTTGAAAGCTTATGCAAGCTATAAATTGCAAGATAACATTGATTGTTAGTACTTTACGTGTAGTGGAACAGTTAATTAACATTTTCGCGTGTCGTATGTCGAAAAATATTAAAAATTGACGCTGTTATTGACATTCCTGCAAATCTCTGCACTCCGCGCATATCTAAATAGACGGTGCTCATCGTACGACATGAATAAATCATTGAGAACAAGGAATCCAAACGTTTTTGCAAAATTTATATTTGTAGTTTTCGGGACCCTAGGACATTTTGCAATAGTTTATTTATTACTTGGGAACGGTAGATTAGTAGTTAAAACTCTACGTTTCGTTACAAACTGATTGACCCTTTTCTTATTAACTATTGTATGGATTTAAAAATTGTAAACAACATCTACGATGTAAGTACCCGAGCGTATCGCTTGCGTTAAGGTCTGTTTTCATTATTCCTAGAGTACATATGAGAAAAGTTATGGTATTTTTTAAAGCACAAGTAAAAAAAAGGTTCTGTTTTACGACGTCGCGACTCGTGAGTGAGATAAAATTGGAGGGAAACGGCACGGAGGTCCTTTACGCGACAAACGATCATTCTGGCAGCGACAACAAAGTATGATACCTACATTGTCTTCTTGCGTTCTCCGTGCACCTGATTTTTGCATGTCGATGTCGGCCCACGGACAAGCTATGTTCAAATGCCCGTACCTATTGAAGCAGATTTCACTTTTGGCGAAACTTCCGAAAACCGGTCAAACCCGATTGAGCTGAAATTTTGCAAATAGGTTCATTTTGCATAAAAATAACGTTTGCGAGAAGGATTTTTGGCGACTCCAAAATTTTTTTTTTTACCATTTCAATGTCATTCCCTACCTTACCGACAGAGTCGAGAATAGGATACAACAGTTATTCAATGCATTCCCTTTATTATTCTCCTGTAAATACATATTTTATATCATTTAATAGTGCTTCGAATGGGAATAGGCGCACGAGTCACGGGCCCAGCGACCGCGACTGTCAACACTCACAAGATAGGTGTGATAAAAAATAAAACAGTGCCTTCTCATCCTGATCCAGGACCTTCGATTCGTACATGTGTAAAAAAAAAAGCTGTACGCAAAATTTAAGTCAAATTAATCTGCTCTCTCTTCTAGCTAGACGCCTTACGCACGGGGCTTGGCCCCGTGCAAATCCACATCAGTTCGCTACCATGCTTTACGCGCCCGCGAGCGGGCGCGCGCCCCCCACCCCAATCTAACCCAAACCAATACTAATACCGAGTATCAAGCTGATATCTCTTTCTAAGTTGATCTCTGTTTTACAGATTTTACGAGATTAATAAGGAGAATGCATTGAAGCTTGGCCCCGCGCAAACTCACATCGGTTCGCTACCATGCTTTACGCGCCCGCGAGCGGGCGCGCGCCCCCGCCCCATTCTAACCCAAACCAATACTAATACCGAGTATCAAGCTGATATCTCTTTCTAAGTTGCAAACCAATACTAATACCGAGTATCAAGCTGATATCTCTTTCTAAGTTGCAAACCAATACTAATACCGAGTATCAAGCTGATATCTCTTTCTAAGTTGATCTCTGTTTTATAGATTTTAGGAGATTAATAAGGAGAATGCATTGAGTAACTATTGTATCCGATTCTCCGCTCTGTCGGTAAGGTAGGGAATGACATTGAAATGGTAAAAAAAAATTTTCGAGTCGCCAAAAATCCTTCTTGCAAACGTTATTTTTATGCAAAATGAACCTATTTGCCAAATTTCAGGCCAATCGGGTTTGACCGGTTTTCGGAAGTATAGCCTCACTTTTTTCTATAAATTCTGCAAAAGTCGTAATCAGTAACTAAAAGCGGAAAACATGTATGTACACATGCTAAGCTAATTGTAAGATGAAATCTTTACATTCTCTGCTTATTTTTCGTCTTTATTCGAGCATTTATGGCAAATTAGTGAGATTTTTTTAATAATAGAAAAATCAAACACGACGTCATTCAAGCAAGTAGGTATGTACATATGAGATAGTGGTGAAAGAAACGAACTGTTTTATATATGAAATATGCCCTTTGTATTTATTTATTAAAAGGTGTTATACAAAAAACAAAAATAAAATAACTATAATATTTGTGAACTCCTTTTCTTCTCACGGTCATAATTTCTTACTTATATAACATCCTAGGCTGTAAAAAGAATAAAATGTAAAAAGTGTTAGAAAGAAATCTTTTAAATAACAATATTAATAGTGTTAGTTATAGTTATCCATTTAGACTATCATACTTTTCGATATAATGTATTTTAATATATAAAGCAGAAAGTTTATGTTTGTGTATTTGTCTGTTTCCTAAAAACTTTCGAACGGTAAACTCTTGTAACACAAAATGTGCCTCCGCTCATTATGCCTGGCTAATCCAAATGAATGTAACTATTTTCACAAAAAAATTAAAAAATTCTTTTCTTAGAAAATCAAAATTTAAATTCCGGGCGAAGCTGAGTATGTAGCAAAGCTAGTGTATGTACAGTGGTTCACAGCCATAATCGTACACTCTTTAAAATCACATAACATTTTTAAAATTGATCCGAACGACTTGAGTTTTCTTGAGAAGCTAGAAGGATTAGTTTGCCAAGTGACGTGTTTCGTCGTTTTGAGAAAAGTTGCAATTGGCCGGAATAGCAAAAAATATAGTAAAGGTCGTTTTTTTTTCAATTTTTTTCGCTAATTTCGTGAATTTTGCGATGTTCGATCTTAGTCTGCGATCTTTAAGCATTTATAGCTCAGAGCAACGTTAACCGATTTTGATGAAATTTTAGGCATGCATATAACTTACTTAA
The DNA here is from genome assembly GCA_963932335.1 of Andrena marginata. Taxonomy (NCBI): domain Eukaryota; kingdom Metazoa; phylum Arthropoda; class Insecta; order Hymenoptera; family Andrenidae; genus Andrena; species Andrena marginata. Next base: position 12,474,242 of record OZ010660.1, read on the forward strand.
ATCTACAAACGGGATTTTTGAATTTTCATTACAGGCTTAGAAAAAAAAGTGGAAAAACGACCTTTACTATATTTTTTGCTATTCCGGCCAATTGCAATTTTTCTCAAAACGTCGAAACACGTCATTTGGCAAACTAATCCTTCTAGCTTCTAAAATAACTCAAGTTGTTTGGACAAATTTTAAAAATGTTATGCGATTTTAAAGAGTGTTGTGAGCCACTGTGTGTATATTCCGGACTGTAGACAGACCTGGTGTAACGTGTGGAGCAAAGGTCTTTGAACCGTAGGCTGTTAAGTACATGATCATTTGTTTAAAGTTGAAATCGATTGATATCGTCTACGGATTCAAGTACCAATGTACCCTAATATATCATATTTACGGAGCTTGAGACCATTACCAAAGTTCTATCAACTATTGTAACTCAATGTCCACAAGAGCTCTGCCTTTCTTTCATCTTAGTTCCTCTATCGCTTTATAGTCTGTCATGTTAATACAAATTTCAAAAAATAAAGCAATAGAGTTAACGGGGTGGGCCACGCGAAGGCGTGAAAGAAGGTCTTCGCCATCCCAGAGTATGTTCAATGTTAATACAAATCCAAACTGTTCACCGAAAAAAAGGACAATACAAGAAAAAGAATACCTTATTTTTTAGAAATAAAGCCTTCCACCGAATAATATAACACTGAAAATACTCGAAATCATGCACAAGCCAAAATATACAGCATAAGCCAAAATATACAGCAAAAGCATAAGGTGAAAGATACAGAATGAACATGAATGAAGATAGCAGCAAAAAGGTAGGGCAGGGACTTGTTAAAAAAGACAAAGTTTTCAAACATGCTTTAATGTCGATAATTTGGAATAGTTTTTACTTAATGATGCTCCCACACATCTTAATTGTTCGCCGAGCCATACTGTATCTTTGTGTATTTTTACCGTTAAAGCTATATATACCATTTCTCTACGATGAGCAGCGCATTCATCTTGAGTAAACCAATTTGGATATTCTTCCTCCACTACACGGGAAATAATCGAAAATAGTTTGTCCAATATGAATGCTTCGCTGCGTAACGCGGGATAATAAACGTCGAAAACTTTAGATATTATACGAAAAATGTTGCGTTGGAACGCAAAGGTGTCCAAAATCAACATTATCTGCAACAATATATGCACGAAAAGATATTAGTATTTGCTCGTTGCGACAAAAGCTACTATTACTATCAATGAATGTGGCATAACATATATCACACCGCGACTTTTCGACGCTTTTTTTAGCAATGTACCCAGCAAAATATTCAAGCGCACATGATTCTAAGGAGCACACCGATGTTGATAGTTCATCAATATTAATATCAATGTCTACATCTGTACTAATACTATCATCATCGGTGTACTCTTCAATATCATGTAATGCAGCATCAGGTGACAACGTGGCTGGTTCACATTGTGATATAGAATCTCCCGGTAATAACGGTGCGTCGTAATCTCGCATGCAATTTCCAGTATCTAAACTATGATCTAAACTTAGTAAAATATTTTTTTTGATCGCAAGACGCACCGCTTTTACTGAGGGATTACGGTTGTGAGTGCCACCATGCATCCGCAGAACAGAGAAGAAGTTTTCTATTGGATCCGTGTTAAGTCGCGACGTTAGTAAAAATGTAATACCTTCTTCTCTTAAATCATTCCACAGTTGCAGAGTGGCATTCATAGATTGACGTAACCCCAAGAAACATGGAGGTGCTTTCAAACCATTAGGAGTTACTGTATACCAATTGTTCATTTCATTTAATTGTGAAATTAAATTATTTTGAACATTATCATAGAGTCGCGAAAGAGCACACTTGTTTGGGTTGGGATCACGGGCTGATCTACTATTTAAATTATCAAACAAATCATTTAAGGTTTCAAAGAAACTAGCCGTGTGTTGAACGGTTTTTGTTTTTATGCTACCTGTTAATGAAGCGGTGAACAGAGCAGACGATACCCTTTTGCTGAAAACTTGGAGAGCTAGCTTACATTTCATTTTATCGAAAGAATTTGGCCTTACATGCTTCTCGGACAATTTGTAAGCTGCTCGAGTATTTTTGTCCTTTTCTAAATTCCACAAAGATATTACATTGGACCACGAAACAATAGATCCATTAATTGAAAAATCATGCTTCATTAAATTGTTTCTAATGCTTTTAAATAAATGTAAAAAATCAAACAAAAAATAAATTTTTTGGCCATTTCGTTCAAACCACGGATTTTCTACAGATGATCGGTCGTCTGCTATGCTCTGATTACTGCTTCCCTGATCGGAAACAACTGCTCTGACTTTTAAACCAGTTGCATGCAAAGCATCTAAAATCTCATCTAAAATTGTAGACAAAGCGTCTCTCTTGACTCCTGATTTTGAAACAAAGAAAGCCAGTGGTTGTTTCCAATTAGTGAATAGCCCGCGTAGCATAAAAACAAGAACCTGTGTACCCACCGCTAAATTTCTACCCAATGATCCCAAGTCTTCGAAACCTTCAATGATTTGTTTAGTTGGATGGAAATCTAGACATTTTTTGATTGCCATTTCATCAAACAAGAGTACGCAATTACGATCTGCGGCTTCCATATACGCAGCTTTAATTTTGAGCGCGGTAAACAAAGGTTGGCATATGCCAGGCCAGATATCTATTTTCCCGAACCACCGAATAATTGTAACTGGACTCGGAAGATGAAAACCGAAAACTTCGCGCATCTTATTATACAAAGCTGGCAAAGTGTGGTGCATTGTCATGCAAATCTGCTGTTCTCTACGGGTATAAATTTGTTTCTTGGACTTAAATAATAGTAAAAATATAAAAGTTAAAATAAACCCAGAAGCTTTTTTCGCGATCGCTTTCTTCAAGCATGTATCATTTATACTGCCCGAAGAAAGTTTATCTTTTAAACGATTGATTACTCTGCACTTCGCCCGTACTTGCAAGCGAAGAATATCAGATTTATTCTTCTCTTGCTTTAACTGTTTTTCCATTTCCATCAACCGTTCCTCCAAATTATTGCGTTCTTCTGGTGATGAACTGGCTTCAATTTCCATACTTACGTCGCTATCGGTATCGTTAAAACACATTTTAGGCACGGCATCTTTCCGTAATTGCCCGGACACGTAAAAACTACTTTTCAAAAAATGCCGGCTACATATAAACTTTCTTCTCAATTCCGCGTTAGTCATTTCCACCCAATCATCTAAGCCACAGTTAACCAGCCACGTTATGCATCTATCATTGTCATTTACCGGGAATGAATGGAATGTAGTACCGTCAGTAACATTACGGTTTACTAAATCGCAATTGGGATATACACATTTTTTATAATGTGTTTTATGAGCCCGATTCTGCATTACTGATAAATATACAAATTACTGAATGAAGAAAAGAAGCAAATGATGCAAATGATAAAGCGTAGAGAAGTTTCACTTAATACTTACTTGGCTACTGCTCCGAGTACCAATCTTCAAAACGGCTTGTAGGAAACTGACTTTGTTTCGACTGATGATCGTTGAACGGTATCGCCGATAGCCGCCCACCGAACAAAAGAAACGCGTTGCGAGGAAAGAAACAAACAAACGCTCTTTTCTGGAGATCCAACTTCTGGGGCACGGTGTTTAAACTTTAAATCCCAGTCAACCATGTCAGCTGAGCGCGCAGCCGCACGTACGCGCACTCACACGCGAGAAGCACCGCCGTGGAATTCAACATATTCTTACATTGCTTTAAATCATTCTTCACACAGTGAAACCGCACAATTCTTTTACTATCATTGTTTCACACATATTTATTATGCAATGATATCACAGTGGCCTAACATTTAATCAGAGCCGGATTTACCTTTCAGCGGCCCTAGGCTAAATATTTGGTGGGCCCTCGGTTAAATGTAAAAAATAAAATGACGCTGATTTGATTTTTTTATCATAATACTCGTATAATCTAAATAAGAATTTAATTTTAAAATTAACATGGAATATCAAAACTAAACATAACATTAACATAAATAAACATTAAAGATACAAGTTAATAAAGATAATATAAAAAAATGCTAATTTTTCGAAGAAAATATTTAGAATGAGGGGCCCCTGCTAAACGGGGCCCTAGGCTTCAGCCTTGTTAACCTAAGGGTAAATCCAGCACTGCAATTAATCATAGTACAAAAAATATTTTGTCATGTTACTTCATACAGTCGAACCTCGATAACTCGAATTTCAAGGGAAGGGAAAAAATCTTCGAATTATAGAGGTTTCGGCTTATCGAGTTTTCGAGTAACAGAGGCTCAACAAACGAAAATTCGACTTATAGAGTCGCTTTGTGCGACTGTTAATTTTTCGACTTGTGAAGCAAGACAAATTCAAGTTTTAAAGGTCAATTGTTTATTATATACCTATAATCAAATATACCTACAACTTATGTACTACATATATACCTACATATATAAAAATAATTATAAGACACATTTTATGCTCAAAATATTACTCTTTATTACATATTAAAAAATTGTGATTTTGCTTTGTGCCAGTCTTTTAGTGTATTGTAAATCAATAGCATTTTTAATCGTGAATAATGCAAAGAAAACATTGCCCTCAAAAGTTTGAAATCTTTGTACGACATTTCGTAATACATATGTAGAAGTACACTTCGACTTGTAGAGGTCAGAGATCTTCTAAATTCGTGTTGTAGAGATAAAATACATAATTTAACATGCAAAATATAGTTTGAGTTAAGGAAATTTTATTTCGAGTTGTAGAGGTGTTTACAACGGAGCGGAATGGAATGAAGAACATTTTCGTCTTATAGAGCTTTTCGAGTTGTCGAGGTTCGAGTTATCGAGGTTCGACTGTATTAGCAAATACCCTGTCACGGTCTGAACAGATGAGTGTATTGTAATATTTACAAGAAATATGTGAGATACGAATGTTTCTATTCGTTCATTTTGTAGAATATCTAATGATCACTGCTTTCGGGAATGAATCTACACTTCTGGTTCGGTGGACATTTGTAAAAAAATTGCCGCAGAATTGGTTACGACATTGACAATTAATGTTAAATTCTTTTTACATCAACATGGTTCACTCAATAAGAGAAAAAAGTTTTTAAAAACCCATATGCCGCACCGGTGCGAAGGAAGATATTGTTAAAGTTTACGCAAAAACTAAAGTGCTTATATCGTTTCCTTCTCGCCTTTACAAAAACAAAGGCGAAATGGTAATCTATATAATCGTAATCTATATAGTGATCCGGAGAAATATAGCTGGGCTTCGATACGCTTATCAGTTCTAAACAAATTCTAACATCGTTTTCTTGGGGTGAGTTCAAGTCCATATTGCACGGTTTAACTTTTTCATTGGTTTTACTCTTTGAACTAATTTTTTATCATACGATTTAATTGTTTTTTTTTCAATGTACCTATATCAACAAAAAACATGCAGCCAAAGCAGAAATGTATTCTTGAGATACCGTTCTTACTAGTTTCCAACTATACTTTGAATTCCAAATTGTAAGTTATTTAAATAAATTTTCACATTATCACTTTATAGGACAAAGAGGAGGCGGAAGTATAAGCAACGGATTCATGCGCAATCGGAGTAACTGTAGGAAGGGCGTCGTGTTTGGCTTTCCTTTCATTTGGAAAATTTCAAACAATATGTTACAAATACCGTGATGGAAATAAAACAGAAAATATAAAAATTTCATTTTTCAATACTATAGATGATTTCATCTAACACGCGTTCCCACCTTTGGCTACTGATCGCTACCTGGCCACGCGAGCGAGCTGTGGCACGAATAATTTTTTTCGTATAAATAAGCGATCAGGCGTGGAAAGACGTAGCGAGACAAAGTATCAACGCAGCGTCTGTTTCACGTTTGTCAGCACTCAACCGATGCACCAAACATACTTAAGAACGTTAGAGGCGGTGCAATTTCAATTGTTAACATCCTGTCAAGTCTTAGCCATTTGCTTGCAAAAAGTGTTATTGGCATATTTGGCTTGACAAGTAGTACGAACTGGTAAAGATTCGTTAAGAGCAAACGCCGGATTTAGCGAGCTCTGCTTGCAACTCTTGCGAGACATTTCAAGTCGCATCGATTTTTGTTTTAAAAAAAAAACGAACTTTTCGGGGGCCTTGACCTCAACAATCGATGAGAAAAAGACTGCACATCTACTGAACGTTCGCTAGCGTATTATTTGTTGGACTTTAAAAACATATGTTATGATATTACCTCTTTCTGTACCAATCTTTTGCCCTACCTTCCTCATACTATACTGCGTCGTAATTGGTTTCATTTTAGTGGAAAAATCTGACATACAATACAGATGTTTGTATAATGATAAAAATATTAAAAAATTATTTTTCCATTAGAGGATACTGCATATTAATGCTCCTGTATTCCTTCCAAGCGCCAACCAACATGTTCTTATAAAGAGTCGGTAGCTTCTGAACAATTGTAGAAACCTATGTAAACCTGATACCTATGTTTCCATATTTAGAAGAGTGATAGGAACTAGAGCAAATACTGTATTGCGTTGTCTCAAGCATAAATGTAAAACGTTTATAAGACCGACTCGAAAAATCCGATCTTACCATATTTTATGGAAGAAAGAAAGTCAGAAAAGCATGTATTTAGCCGCGTAATATAACATTTTTAATAGTTTTCTTAGCAGGTTAGTCAATTGAATGCCAGGGTGACTTAAAGTAATTATTTAAACATTTAAAGACTGCAGTTCTTCGAAATATAAAAGAATTAATTATGGCTACAGGCCATATTGGCTAGTAATAATCCCACTAAATATAAAGAATTTAATGAAATAACTTTTCTCCCGCTTGGGACCACAAGTCAATTTTCCGCGTACCCAGGCTCAAAAATATCGTTCCAACCACCACTGATGTAGGGTGGAGAAAGTACTCCTTTCATGCGGTCGCCCAGGCTAGGGAAAATGCGCAGGCTGGATGCGCGTGATTATTATGTGGTCCTCTCCTCGAAGAGACAGAAAATATAACCTATATGCTACATGCCAATAAATGTTTATTGGCTATTTCGTTCTTTTACGCTACATTTGTGAACTTTTTATAACTTAACATCCTTTCAAAATATTATTGTTACGCTGCAACGGTATATTTATGAAATTGGGTATAGCATATAGGTTATATTTTCTGTCACTTTGAGGTAGAGGTGTGACTATCGATAAATGTCGACAATATCGAAATGTTATCGATATTTTGATATATCGATAACATCGTTAAGATATTGAGGCGAATAGAAGCGGGCAGCGGCTGAGATACGTATCACAACGTATCTACAACGGACGTCCGTTCCGTCGTGGAACAGAGATAGAAAAAATGTCGATTTTCCTCGATTCTTGATTAGAAAATAATCGAGTTATCGAGAATCGATTCTTAGAATAATCGGTAAAATAATCGATTCTTCAGAAAGAGAATCGATCGATTCTAGAAGAATCGGGTAGAATCGCCCTTCCCTAGTGCTGGCTGGCACCGTCGCCGATGGTGCTCACTTTTCGAGCACCGTTCCCAACGGTGCTGACCTTTTTTCGTGCACAGGGATGTGAATTTAAGAATAGAAGCTAAAATTAGTTACAATCGAATGAAAATGAAATTGATGCCAAAACCTCATCAAGCATAGAAATCTGTAAACATGAAAATTGATGCTAAAATCAATTTGAGTCTAATAAAACACATGAATTTAACAAACATAAACAAATTAAGCTAAAACTTACTATTTCGATGAAATGTACTCAGAACATGACGTTATGAATGGAAATTTCGATTTCTTAACCACGAATAATTACGCTCATCGACTTCATAAATATACCGTTGCCGCGTAATAATAATATTTGGGAAGGATGTTAAGTAATAAAAAGTTCACAAATGTAGCGTAAAAGAACGAAATTATCATGTAGCATATAGGTTAAGTATATTTTCTGTCACTTCGAGGCTACAGAAAATCCGCTCGTCGATGTGACAGAAAATATAACCTAACTAAGAGACTGTACAAATGTTTATTACGCGGTTGCATTTATATAATATTTCTGATCGAAATTTATGGAAATAAGTGCAAATTATGCTTCTATCAAAATGTATTAGTAAACGGAATTATACAACATGTTTCTAGAAAGTAGTCGTAACGTTCAGGCTGTTTTAGATTTTAAATGTTTCCGATAAGATTTAATTTTAATTCCTACCACTCGTAGCATTGTAATCTTATTTTAGACTGAATCGATAACGTTGGGTGTGACACGAAAATGGTAAGGGGGCTCGCGAGCCCCCCGAGCATGTGACACAAAATTACATTGCGTGATAGGTCTATCCTATACTTTGTCGATGGTTGCATGTGCACGCGAGAAGGAGCTGTTTACTATTTCCATATTCTATTTTGAATGTGGAAAGAAATTCTCAGCTGTTGCGTTGTACTTGTAAAAATTTAAACAGAGTGTTTGCTGGTACTGCAAACGTAGAAAATTCATTGTACATTTACTTGAAATGTGCTTCTGCTACAATATTCTGCGTTGGCAGTAAGAAATTATAAGTGAAAAGGAAAAATACACGGGGGCATGTCCCCAGAAAATGAAGTTTGTTAGGATAGACATTTTTTAATTAGGAAAACACTGAAACAGAACATGAAATACACATCCTATGCAGAAAACAGTTATGAACGAACATATATAAAATTGTGTTTGATGTTGAATCCAACGCGTGATTATTATGTGGTCCCTTCTCGAAGTGACAGAAAATAGAATCTATGTATATGCTATATGACAATAACAGAAAATATAATCTATGTATATGCTATATGACAATAAATGCTTAGCGGCTATTTCGTTCTATTACGCTACATTTGTGAACTTGTCATCATACTTCCGAAACATTATTATTACGCCGCAACAGTATCTTTGGGAAACCGGGTATAGCATACCCCATAAAAAACTTCAAAAAGTAAAAAAATTACGCCAAGTACATGAAAAATCAAATATATCACAAAAAATAGAAGGTAATAATAAAATCACAAAAAAATAGAAGACAATATACAATCCCCCCAAAAATAGAACAAAATATATAATCACAAAAATAGAAGATAATACACAAAAAAAATAGAACAAAATATACAATCACAAAAAAATAGAAGATTATAATTATTACAAAATAAAAAAAAGGTGTGAAATCAAAATGAGCTGCAAGTACATAAAGGTACTTTCCAACTGCGCTTAAGATGACACAACTACATATACACAGCTAAAATGCTGTGATCATACATTCCATTACTCATATCGCGGACATTTTTTAATTAATCCGTCAAAAAGAATCCCATTTAAAAAAAATTGTCGTAAATTAATAACTTTACAAAATTAATAATATACCAAAATTACGCCAATTATAAGAATGGCTATTATACAAAGACAAAATTGTATTAAATAATATTAAGCAGACATATTTTTATACAAGTAAATATTTTAATACGAATAAATATTTTATTCAAAATACTTGGCGCTGCGGAACCGAAAAAATGTTAATTGTTTTAGTAGTAATAATAATTTATAATAACTCCCTTACAATCTAAAATACATAAACATATATATACATATACATATTAGAAACGTAGTCAGATCTATTCTACATATATTTAACTCTAATATCATACGTAGCATATGCACCCGCACACATACACACATTCACGAAAGCACGCACAAGAAAGAAAGAAAAAGATTAATGCAATTTATATGTATTTATTTCAGTTTAGCACCTCCAATTCGGGGTGCAGCGCCAAGTATTTTGAATAAAATATTTATTCGTATTAAAATATTTACTTGTATAAAAATATGTCTGCTTAATATTATTTAATACAATTTTGTCTTTGTATAATAGCCATTCTTATAATTGGCGTAATTTTGGTATATTATTAATTTTGTAAAGTTATTAATTTACGACAATTTTTTTTAAATGGGATTCTTTTTGACGGATTAATTAAAAAATGTCCGCGATATGAGTAATGGAATGTATGATCACAGCATTTTAGCTGTGTATATGTAGTTGTGTCATCTTAAGCGCAGTTGGAAAGTACCTTTATGTACTTGCAGCTCATTTTGATTTCACACCTTTTTTTTATTTTGTAATAATTATAATCTTCTATTTTTTTGTGATTGTATATTTTGTTCTATTTTTTTGTGTATTATCTTCTATTTTTGTGATTATATATTTTGTTCTATTTTTGGGGGGATTGTATATTGTCTTCTATTTTTTTGTGATTTTATTATTACCTTCTATTTTTTGTGATATATTTGATTTTTCATGTACTTGGCGTAATTATTTTACTTTTTGAAGTTTTTTTATGGGGATCTCACTTCTTTTTACAAAGATAATTGGCATAGTAGGGACAGACTTTAGATAATTTTTATTGGGGGAAAAAAAAGTGGAAAATTTGAAATCGACCGGAAGACGGGAAACCGGGTCTCATCGCATTTGAATTTTTTTTGTAATCGTTTTTCTCCATTGTAGTATATCGTTAATATACATGTTTATATATGGTTGAATTTGTCTTTTTACACTCTGCAATAATATAGAATCAAAGTATAAGATTACTTGAAAAATTATGACCTTGAAATCTCGTAAATTTACCGTAAAAAAACATCTTACGTTGTAATTATTTTTACCATGTCAAACAGTACAACTTTTGTCTAAGGAATTTTTTTCATATATATATATAAATAATAGATTTCAAAATTTTAATGAAATAACCGATACTTTCGTTAAGAATACACTGTTCCAACAGATTTTATAAATATGGATTCTCTAGAATGGAAAAGTGATCCCAATTATAATATTGGATTAAATATAGTAAATAATTTAGCAGTAAACGATTCGGCCGAACGAGCAGTCAAACTCATGCAAAAGTTCAATTGTAACTATTCAACAGCCATCTGGACTTGTAACATTCAATACACGTTTCTTATAAATTTTCGTACGCTGAATACGAATTCGCAAACCGTTTTTCGCCAACATCCTCCGTTTTCGAAAAATTAGTTTATTTAAAAAAAAATGAAAATTTTCAACTTGAACGTCTTGCGTATCGAAATAGTAATAGTTATTCGGTTGCTTGTTCCGTCAAAATTATTTTATAAACCTTCGGGAACACAACGATATAAGTTATTATTGCATTATTACTACTTAAATATATTTAAACCGCGATCAAAGAAAAAATGCACCCGAAACGCAACAATTTTTGCAGATATCTGTCAATTTATTTTAAAAACTAAGAGTCTAGAAGAAAATCTGACTACTCCACGCGATGCAGCAGACATTTTTCCTTCGGAAAACATTAACAAAAGTGGTAGGTCACATTTCGTTTTCAATAACTGAGCGAAATAGTTTGGCAAAACGTATGGCGCCGACAGTGGTAGTCGCGCGCGTGTAAGCGATTCTGTCGGTGAGCGGCAATGGATACGCCCGCCGCTGTTGCCTTCTGTATTGAAAACAAACCGTGACTTACCACTTTTGTTGGTGTTTGCCGGGGGGAAAATGTCTGTTGCATCACGTGCAATGGTGAATTTTCTTCTAGAGCCCTAGTTTTTAAAATAAATTGAAAAATATCTGCAAAAATTGGTGCATTTCGGATGTAGTTTTCCCTTTAATCAGTTATTTATAATTATCCAAAAAAAAATTTAGACGAAAATTATACTGTTTGACAACATAAATATAATGCCAACGAAAAAAGTATTTTTTGATGGTTCATTTTTTGAGATTTCAAGGTCATGATTTTTTTGTGTAATCTTATACTTTGATTCTATATTATTACAGAGCATAAAAAGATAACGATATATAAAAATGTATATTAACGATATACTACAACGAAGAAAAACGAGTTACGAAAATAAAAAATTTCAAATGCGATGAGGCACAGTTTCTCGTTCTCCGATCAATTTCAAATTTTGCACACATTATTTTTTCTCCCAGTGGCATAATCCTTGGGGAGTGACCCCGTCAAAAATCTCAAAATTATATTTCGACAAGAGTAACTAAGATCCACCCTAATAAACAGTCTTATGACGGGATAGAATTAAAGATAAATTCTACATAATAGAAACTATGCACACCTGCAATGCTTCAAGATGATGATTGAATTGGTGGAATTGGTTTAAATTTGAGTTTTCTGATATGAACTAAACTTACAAGAAGCAAATAGAGGATTGCAGCTGAATAAAATCGTTTAATAAAATCGTTTAATTAATATAATTAATATAATACTATGTCACAATAAATTTTTTTCTCTGCCGTAGATCATACTGCATCATCTTCTGCTTTGATTATCTGTAAATATATATAAAATCCACATTTTAGTTATTTTAGTTACAACTTAACGTAGAACTTATTATATATAGAAATAGAGTGGCCTTTTGCTTTAGTGAGTGTAGAGACTAAATAATGTGTCCGAAGGAGGTGCGAGCGTATGGCAGAAAGTCTTGTTGCAGGAAATTTAAATGCTAATGGTAATAATTCAGCGAAATGAACGCGGAGATCCAATATTTTTAACGCACAATGTATTGGTGTTGGAATGAAACTAATTTATTTAGTATGTTTATTGGTGATTTTAAATAATGGGAATCTAAAAAATTAATGAATTAATGAATAGCGTGACAACTACTTTGGATTTTATTAATTAAAGTATTACGAATGTCTTTCACAAAAGATTGAAAAGCATTAACGGAGATGTGTTTTCAGTGTACTTTCTTCACTAATGTGACTTGCTTTACATTGCAAGCAGTCCACCATAATCTATTTTCTTAATAATTCTTAATGCTATGTCTTTAAACAAATTTTGTCGATTTACCTTATTTGACAAAGTTCCAGAAACTTGTGCGAAACAAGATGCTCTGTCTATCTATTTAATCTTCTCCGGACAACCTCCACGCCTGTGCATTCCCTTCATTTCTATCCATCCAAGCCTGTGCGTCCCCCTCAATTGTACTATCCAAGCCTGTGCGTCTCCTTCATTTTTATCGAAGTCCTGTACGTCCCCTTCATTTCTATAATATAATAACCTTTACATAAAATAAAAACTCTAAATTGCTGGTATACAAATACAAATATCTGGCAATTTAAATTCAATGCAATTTTTTACTACAATATATTATTTTGTACAAGCATGGTACAAATTTCTAGAAACTTATGCGAAAGAAGGTGCTTCTCTGTCGAACCTTCTCCGGACAACTTCCAAGTCTGCGACTCTACATAAAAAATCTATTAAATAAATTTGGCGACTTACCTTGTTAATTGAGACAATAATTCCGTCTCCTATTTAGTGTAAAAAATTCCTGACATCTCAAATTTGGACAACTTACATTATTTGACACTTGGAGGTTAAGATTGGTAGGTTATAAAGTTCAATGTATTTAAAAAATAGTTTCTACAATGACGGACGACGATCCCTGCCGAATAATCCCGAGAGTCGACGAACGAAGAACGAAACATGTGTTGCCTGAAGGTGTGTGTGTAACGCGTAATATACGTATTATACTGACGAAAAATTCCTTGAACAAGAAGAATCAGAAGAAAAATCTTAAAACTTAAAATTTTCGACTGATCTATGAGACGATATTATGATATCTCTGTCATACGTGGACCGATTTTATTGAAATTGGTCCTATTCGAAAGCTTATATGCGGTTTACATAAGAAAAATGCCTTTAAATTTTGGAAATATTGCAGGCGTGAGGAGATATTAATGAAATAAGTTTCAGGTTAGGTTGGATTAGCCGGGCGACGAGTAAATGATAAGCAGTAGCGACAGTCGCCATATATAGGGTGTCTTTTTCTTTCCTGTACTTTCTTTCCTGTACTTGGCGTCGAGACGCTACCGCGTCTCTAGATAGGTTATATTTTCTATCACTTCGAAGACAGGAAGAGGTATCTCTTCCTCCCTGAATTTGTGGTAGTTGCAACGACATTCTTGAGCCCAGTGTACAAACGTACACTCTGGTTTGACTACAAAAATAAATAAATTTAATAAAAATTACTTTTTGTGTTTATACCACTTGAATGTAAAAACTGATACAATTCCTGAAGAATCAATTATTATTATATCCTATTTCTCATAAATATTTTCTTGGAATGGCACTGACCCCTTTCGATTCCAGTTGGTTGTCATAGAACCCGTGATAAAAAGTTAGAACGAGTTGTAATCTGAATGCAATAAAAATGTAAATCTTTATGCTTGCGGAGAAGATTGCCTTCCTTTCCTCGCTTCATAGAGCATGATTTTCAACGTTGATACTGGTTGGTGGAAATATCTAAAACAAATTCATATATGAAAGAAACATTCATGATGATTTCCAATTAATCCAATTATTAGCATAACAAAAGTATGTGTCATACTTACGCCTTTATACATGTCATTTCCACTTGATATGAAATAATAGCTATAGGTATTTATTATTAGGAGAGTGTGAAAAGGCCCACCTCCACCCCCGTCATAGACGGTCCTATTCATTCTCCGTATGTATTGTTACGTTTTTTGAGTAAACATAATAAAGATTTAATGTATAACAGTAACAGAACATCAACTTGTACAAGAACAACAGTAACGAATACAATCTCTAATGTAGCAATATAAGTTTCGATGCGTCTGCTCTCAATGGCGTCTGTATCTCAAGTGACAGCTTGACAGGCGATCGATCAGATCGCCTTCTTCTCGCTGTCCCTTTTGTTTTCGTCGCGAGCACCAGTGGGCCATGAGTTCCATTCATAGGGTGCTCGCAACAGTATCTTCTATATACTTTCTTACTTACATTTTGGAACATTACTTATTCGACAGCTCTTCATATGCGCTGGATGCACTCGCCGGTGCTATTGAGATGTTGCCATCCATCGTTTTATGTACTTTCTTGTGTACTTGTACCTGCTCCTCCTTTTTTTACGTACGGAGGTTCTCTAATCGGCTGTTGTCGATTGTATCTACTATCTATAATTTCTGGCAACATGCAGTCCTTATAGAACTTCTTCAGTTTTTCCTCCAACTCTGTTGCCCAGAATCGATCATCTCTCAATACTGTTGTAACCTTCATTTCTTTCGGCGTCCATAAACAAAAATAGGCCCGTTGCCTTTTCGTTATGTGCAATTGTCCTTGCACTTGATAATAGTAATGATGATTTTTATTCGTTTCATTACCCTTGAAAATACGCCCTATATTATCAAGTAGCTTTATTGCTTCATCAGGCGATAAATCCTTCGCCGATACGGGACACTTTACTTCGACGATTTTATCATGGTCCACGAGGCCGTTAGGAGTTGCACCTAAGTGAGGCACAGTGTCATCGATGAAGAGGCCACACGGTAGAATATAGATTCCTAATTCTTCTTCCATTTGTTTCAAGGCGTTTGCCTCATTTTTCCTTCCGTATTCGAGAAAAGATAACTTTGGAATGTTCAGGTATAGTATACTCTTCACAACATTTGCCTGTGGTGTAGTCTTTCGTAATCGGCATACCTTGCCGAAATTGGATGCAGTTAATAATTTTTTCCTATAACCAATACACTTTTCGCTATTCGCCTGATCGCGAATTTCCACTTCGATCTCGTCTCGCCTCGTTTGCCAGTGAAGGAGAATATCCGCGTGCCTTTTACACTCGGAAGAGTATACTGTCTCTTCCATATCTGGTTTTTCTGCGTTGGGGCCGTAATCCTGGTCGCACGATTGTTTTTTATTTCGGAAGGAGGATGCTTTCGCTTCTTTTTCATATTCCCTTCCTTTTTCTGCTGCATGCTTCCGACGTCCTTCCAGCTTTCTTACCATGGTTGGCGGCTCTTTATTCATTGCCGTACTCAATCTGCTAAACGCTTGTTTTGTGGTATATTAGACGACTGCAGCGGTGACTCTATCCTGATACGAGCCTCCTCGTCCAAAGTTTATCCTCTTGCCTCCGATGAAGTTAGCAATGATATTATTAAAACTTTCAACAGAATTGTTATTTAGACCGTACAGCAAACTGTCAGTTTTAAGGAAAAGTGGCTGCATCGCTTCTTCGACATTTTAATATATACAAGCTTCTCTCAGCCGTGGTACGTTGTCCTCTCTGTTGGGATCAGAGTATTTCTTACAGAAGTATGCTAACTTCTGATACTCCTTGTGTTCACCGCAAACGTGACTCGGTACATTTGTCAAGTCTTGCTTCAAACTTTTTATTCGTTCCTTGAGTGGTATTCCTTCTTGCAACTGGTATTCTGCAGCTTTCTTTATACCAGTACGCAGCCGGAGAGCATTATTCTTTACGACAGCTCTTAGGTCTTTATCGCGGCCTTTTGTTGCAATTTCGTTTATTTTTTTCTGAAATTGCGTAGCAAGTGATTGGTGCATTCTATTTTTCGTACCTGCAGCATGTACATTTTATATGGAGTCATTGTCCAATATCTTTTTGTACACACTGCGCGCCATCGGCAACTAATGTAGAGTATACTAGGCCGTGCATATCTATGCTGCAATTGAAGCCTTCGACAATAGCAACACTCTCCATGCCAGTTAAACTCTGATTACGACCCCAGTTCTTGCAGCAACGATGCTTGCGCGATTCTTCCTTCTTCGTACCTGCTGTTTAGCAAGTCATGCAGAATTTATTCTTCACGCTGATGTACAGCACTTTCTTCGTGTGGTATCCCACGATGGCTCCTATGCCAGAAAGAGAATTGTAATCTCCTCCGCGGTATGACCTTTTCATCCAGCTACCATCTGCGATAACTGGGATAAACGGTACATTAGATTCTGGATATACGTCGCCTCTTGCTATAGCTAATGCTTTTTCTTCTTTTCCAGCATCTTCCATTTCGCGTTGTGCGGCCACTACGAGGGCATCGATTAGGTCCTTCTGACAGTTCTCGTAGATCCTCTTCATCATACAGGACACGTTCACGGCAGTCAGTATGTCCTCCAGTTGATTATATCCGCCGCCCGTCGTCATTGTTGCGGCAACAGCGGCGCGGTTGATATCCATAGTGGCATCACTCTTCCGAAGACAGGATATGTGCTCTGTGTATTTGCACATTTTGCACTCTACATAATAGACATTTTCTAGTACATTCCGTTGACATCTAATTATTTCAAAATGTTCGATGCCACAGTCAATAGTCGAATGTTTTCGAAGATTTTTTATTTGTTCGAAACCATACGGAAAATCAACGAAGTCTATTCCTTCTGAAATTGGATTTTCCGGCTGTTCTGGTTCTGCATTCTCTACCATCCAGTAATCGGCATCATTTCCAACATCTTTATTCGTTTCTTCGTTGATGTCTCTTACGGAATGTATTTCATCCCAGTTTGTGTCGAAATCTACTTCTTCTACAATTCCTTCGATAATTGGAGAATCCTTAAAACTTCCTACGTCTTCTTCGTGTATTCTGCCCGTAGGAATATCATCCGCAGCAGATGTGCTTGGATGTGTAGCGGCTTCGGCGTTAGCTCGTTCGTTGGAAGAACGGCCGATTTTACCGCTATGCGTTGGAGGCTCGGGTTTTCCCCCGTGTTCCGGGGTGAGTCAGGCTATGGCCACGCTACGCATCTGGCAGTCAGACTTGCCCAGGTAAGGGATTTTTGGCGTGCAGACGCGCTTTTCGCGGCAAAATTTGCCGCGCATTTTCGGCGTCGCTTGGGGGACGCGTCCCTCTGAGAGGGCTGTATAAATAGCCTCCAGAGGTGACGCTCGCCCTCACTCTGTTGGAACGGCCTATAGAGGCACCGTCTCGCGCTTAAGTGTAACCTTGCTGAACGTCTATCCGAGTTGCACCGCGAATCATCTTCTCGTAAATAAAAAGGAGTGTGGTGTTAGAAACAATTTAGTAATTCCTTTACACCCCTCAGATGTGTTTCGTATGAGGTACTTGCTTCCGCCATGGTACCCTGAATTACCGTGAGGCATGCTGCGGTCTTCAATCGTTGTCTGCATGTAAAGAGTCAATAATCAGTAACATGTGGTACATACATAGAAATAAGAAAAACATTCAGCAGAAAAGAAAAGCAAGCATAGTAAAAGAAGATATACAATAAAATGTCGAAGTAAACGAAAACCTCGGAACGAAGCAAGTTTAAATATCCGTGTACGTGTGAGACAATACTAACGCAATCCAAATTTAAGTTTAAAACTTTTGTATTTTGGATTGCATTTTCATGAAACTTCAACCATCATGTTTGTTAGAATCTTCTGATTAAAATGATACCAAATACAACATAAATCGGACTACTTTTACTTATCGTGGATACGAATCGTTTATATTTATATAATTATCCAAACCATATCGTGTTTGGTGTCATTTTAATCAGAAAATCCTCACAACTATGTTGGTAAAAAATTTATAAAAAGAACCAAAAATAAAATACTTTTAATTGTGAACCTCGTTTGCATCGGTGTTGTCCCTCACTGATTTTCGATTTCGAATCGGCTTTCACGATCGGCGAATGAATCATATTACTCACTTCACTGGTTCCAAGGGGGACCAGTCCAACTAGGGGTGATAGAAATTAACACTAATGTTACACAGTCACAATTTTGAACTCTAATCGAGATTTTATTGTAGATCCTACATTTTTAGAAGTTTGTCGACAGTCTCGAACGTAGGAGAAGAGAGCGAGTGGAAAAAGGACTGCCGATTGTTTCCATCTTTTTCATTCGCTATCCTTCTCTGCGGCCGAAACTTATTACCACTAAATATGTATTATCCAAATTATACCGTGTTTGGTGTAATTAATCATTACAGACACATCACAAATGGTACGATGCTTTATTTATGAAAATATTATTATTATTATTGCATTACTGTGAACATCATTATAATATATTTTGGTGATACGGAGAGGAACGTAACGTGATACAAATGTTCCTCTTACACAACGTGATTCCCTCGCTACGTAAAGCAAAAGAAATGCACATTTGGCCGGTTTCTTTTCACACGCACACATTTGCACAACCGTCTCCGCTACTCGCAAGCAAAGGCAGCCACGGGCAGACATGCTGCGCTGCGATACGCGGCTGTGTGTGTATGCAGGCACGCGTGCACTTGACCGCGTGTGAAAAGAATACTTTTCGCATTTCAATTCTGGGTCATCGCGAAATCGGACACTTCGGAGTACCATTTGGCATTTTTGTGAAACTTGCATATGTTGGAGTCTTTAGTGAAATATAAACGTATTTCAAAGGATTTTTCAAAATTTTCAGGATTGTGGAAATTGATTTGTTTTCATTCAGTTATAACTGTTGAACTAAGAGAAAGGTAAGGATGAGCTTTTGGGTGCTTACACTGGGGGAGTAAGAGTACCTAATAAAAATTATGTCACTTAAAAAGAACAAATTTTAGACCATTTATTCTGCAATTGTTTTAAACAAATGCAATTTTATATTAGCAGGCGCTATTTAAAAATTTGAAAAAAATGAAGATACTTGTGCTCTTTGCAGACACGTTTTCAGAAACGCGGACACATTAAAATTGGTCGCATGAAGATTAATTGAATGTGACGCTGCGTCGCCCAATACCGGCTGGACTAGCTAAGCCGCGCGGTACTAGCAGCAGCCAAGTGGCTATTCCTGATATTGTTAGATAGGGTTCTCGCAAATGGTAAGTATTAAAAAAAAACTGAAACAGAAAAACTTTTACTATTTTTAATACCCAACATAATACGATATGTCAACTTTTGGTGTTCGCGATATTTTCCGTGAACCGCAGGTGACCTTCAGTTTTTTAAGTGGAATGCTGCATACAGTAGAGCGTCATCCGAACCAATGCCGCATCATCGCTATCCCCACCAGTACTTCGATCCAGCGCAGCGGCACCGATTGATGCTGCGGTACCGATTGTACTACATCAATCGTTACTGCAGCATGGTCGGTTGACTCAATATCACCCGATTTCATTTTTTGCTGAATCTTTTACATTCGTACACAACCAAGAGCACACAAAACATCGAAAATTTTCTAGCTCGCGGTATCGGTGTCGGGCTCGAGCCACGATTAGTTCACAAAATGTTACTGTTCAATACACTTGACCCTCGAGTTCGCGTTCGCACGTTTCAGTATCAGTTTTTCTAAGTTCAGTATTGCACTATTGGATTCACGATGACATCTACACCGAAAAGAAAACGTAATGTGTTATCTATAGAAGATAAAATAACAATTCTTAACAGTATTGAAAAAGGCAAAACAGGTGCATCACTAGCTAAGACCTTTAATGTTGGGAAAGCAACCATATCCGAAATAAAAGCGAAAAAAAGTAAAATTCTGAATTTTGCTTCAGAATTAAACTGTACGGATGGCGTTAAAAGTAGGAAGAGTATGAAAAAAGCTAGTGATGAGAAATTAGAAGACGCTGTCTATTTATGGTTTCTGCAAAAAAGAAGTCAAAGCGAACCTATTTCTGGACCTGTCTTGTGTGAAAAAGCGTTACAATTAAATACAAAACTTGGAGGACCATCTGTGTTTAAAGCTAGCTCAGGGTGGCTGAAAAATTTTAAATCTCAACATGGCATAAGAGAATTTGAAGTTCCAGGAGAAATCTTATCAGCTGATGTTTCGGGAGCAGAAGCCTTTAAAAAATCTTTTTTGAAAATGGTAAAGGAGGAAGGTTTTTCCCAAGATGATGTATATAATGCTGATGAGACTGGTCTAAATTAGAAGGCGAACTCTCGTAAATCACTTGCATCGCGAGGCGAAAAGGGTGCTTCTGGTTTTAAATTTAACAAGGAACGAATAACTGTGATGGTGTGTGTTAATGCAAATGGATAGCATGTTTTACCATTAATAGTGATTGGAAAATACAAGAAACCAAGATGTTTTAAAGGCGTAACGTGCCTACCAGTAATGTACATGGCATAGAAAAAAGCTTGGATGGATTGTAAGACATTTTTGGATTGGTTTAGCCACCACTTTATTCCAAATGTTAAAAAGCATAGAGCAGATGAGGGTAAAACGGGCAAAGTTTTACTTCTTATCGATAATGCTCCACCCCATTCTTCTCTTGAACAATTAAACGCAATTAACGAGAATTTTGTTGTTAAGTTTTTACCGCCAAACGTAACAGCTCTTATACAGCCAATGGATCAAGGAGTTATAGAGAAACTCAAAAGGATGTACAAAAGACAATTCTTGCGTCGCCTGCTGTTATCAGAGAAAGATGAAGAAAACGTAATTCAGTTTTTAAAGAAACTCAATTTAAAGGATTGCCTTTATATGGTAGCGGATGCCTGGAACACATTGTCGAGTGAAAATCTTAAAAAAGCGTGGAATAAAATTCGGAATTGTAGTGCCGAAGAGGTGGTCGTATATGAACAAGATCAGAATCAGGACGTACTATCTGAAATTGTAAATTTATTTCAAGAAATTCCAGGGTTTTCTGAATGTGATAAAGATGATGCAGAAGCATCGCTAAAGGATGATGCTGGTGACCCTGGTTATCAGATTTTAAGTGAGGAAGAGATTGTTGTAGTAGTCGAAAATGAAGAATGTACAACAACCCAAGATGATGATTCAGATGACCAGGAACAAGAAGAAGCGGAAAATCAGCCCACACACGCAGAAACCTTTGTTGCACTAGAAACTGCAATGACATGGTGCGAGAAACAGTCAGAATTCAATATTGCGGATACATTGCTATTAAAAAGAATAAGAAGTCTCCCTGCGAAGAAAAGACAGTCTTCGATGGTTCAAAAAAACTAGAAGATTAATTTAAAAAATAATTTTCGTTAACGTTAACTGTATGTAATTACTGTATTGTATACGTATTTTTTGCGTAATATAATTATATTTCAACTTACAGCAGTAGTACTCTTTTATTTAATACATAATTTTAGGTATAATTCTTATAGTTTTAAAGTGGGTAAGTACATGTTCGATCATCTGAACAATTCGAATTTCCGAACCACCTCGGTCCCGAGGGGTTCGGATAACTGACGCTCTACTGTATTTGATTACCCGCTATCGACGTGCGTTACGAAAAATAGCACATTTCATTTGTCTTACAAAGAGCAGCACATTTCAATTAGAGGTCTCTATTTTACGTGTATTTACATACAGGGTGATTGGCTGGAAACGCCTGATCCGCTTGGCAACCGTGACGAGGTCAACCCCCCGTGGTGTCTCTCCGAAGTTATGGCTTTCGATCCTCGAAAGGGTTGGAGTACCCATTAAGAAGAGAGAAATCTTCGAATTCCTCATTTCTCATCAGATCTGTGTGAAAGCGACGCCAATGGATTCCTGGCGTTCCGTCGATTAAAATCATACCAAACATCATGCAAATCGGACTACTTCGACACAAGCTATTTGTATTCCTTATGTAAAAGTAGTCCGATTTACACGACATTTGGCATGATTTTCATCGGAAAATCACGAGGAATGCAGCGGCGACACTTCCATATCCATACGATAAAGAATAAAGAATTATTTTATTTCTGAAACAGAAACAGGGTAATTCTGCATTTACGTCCGTCACCCCGTGACAGGGACAACACCCCGCAGTGCCCCTCGAACTTTATGGCTTTTTTCGGAAAAAGGTATGAATCCTGGGTCGAACGTAGCGAATTGAGGTCGGCGCCTCGCAGTCAAGTGGTGACATATCCATTACAGCGTATTAAGAAGGACACTCCGTCCTTTGCGTGCGCGACGGTTACAAGCGGTTACAGTGAGCACGGGAACCGCTTCGCAAAGTCTTAACGCAGGCCCGGCTAAAGTCCTTTTTGCGCCCTAGACGAACTTGTCAAATTGCACCTTTTATTATAATACATTTATTTGTGATTAGTTATAACTTTACTTTGCAAAATTAAGCAACTACTAGGACGTAAGGTTGACAAAAAGCGCAAAATGGAATTTTCATTGTTAGCAGTGTTGAAAATAAATTTCTAAATAAAATACTACAAATTGTACTACAACAGTTTTAAACTACGAGTAAAAATTAAAAGTAAGGACATGAAAAAGCTCAATTATAACGTGTTATAATAAAGGGTGCAATTTGACGAATTCGTCTAGGGCGCAAAAAAAAACTTGAACCGGGCCTGCGTCAAGATTTTGCGAAGCGGTTCCTGTGCTCACTGTGACCGCTTGCAACCGTCGCGCACGCGCAAAGGACGGAGTGTCACGGCGTCCGAAAGACCGAGCGAGATAAAACATCAACGCGTCGTCCGTCTCGTACCGTCCTCGGTCGCTAACAGTGCCTTCGCTCGGTCTTGTTCCATCTCGCGCTCGCTTTCGCCGGACAAGAGTAAGACAGAAGTGGTGGGGATAGCGAAAATCCTATCGGGTACACCAAACCGATCTCGTAACGAGACTTTACTGTACCAACTAAGTAATCGCAAAATTAATTTGATGAACCAATTTGAATATACGTGCACACGTATACTAGAAATACAGGGGCGCACGTGTAATAGAAATACACGGGTATCCGTGAACAGAAATGCACGGGTATACGTGTATTAAAAATTACACGGATTGACATTCAGATACGTTTACTACACGTGTACACGTGTTGTATGTGAATACACGTGAAATAGGGACCTCTGATTGAAATGTGCCGCTCTTTGTAAGACAAATGAAATATGCTACTTTTTAACCGACTTCAAAAAGGAGGAGGTTATAGATTCAACCCGTATGTATGTTTTTTTTTGTTTATCCTCTCATAACTTCTCAGCATATGGACTAATTTTGATGATCTTTTTTTTATTCGAAAGACGGCAATGTCCTGGTAGTCCCATCCTATACTGCACCAACATTGGCCCTATATTTTGTCAGTTATAGTTAATAATATTAATACGTACGCGCATATCTCCTCAGTATGTTGTATCAATATATATAAAACTAAAAAGTTAAAAATAAAAAAATTTTAAAAAAATTAAAACCGACTTCAAAAAATAAATAAAACTAAAAAATAAAAAATAATTTTTTCCCGTATTTAATCTACGACTCTCATATTTTTTAAGTCGGTGCCTCATCAGTTGCACTATGTTAATTTGGCGCAGACTTAAAAAATATGAGAGTCATAGATTAAAAACGGGAAAAATTATTTTTTATTTTTCTTTTTTTTTGGAGTCGGTTTTAATTTTTTTTAAATTTTTTTCGTAACGCACGTCGATATGAAAGTGACTGTCAAGAGAAACTCAACCATATGGTATACTATAACTTTGAAGGCCACGCAAGATTAGGAATGAAAGACATAGATAGTCCAATATTGCAGCACGCACGGTTCAGCCAGTCGAACCGGTGCTGGCGACGCAGCGTCACATTCAATTAATTTTCATGCGACCAATTTTAAAGTGTCCGTATTTCTAAAAACGGGCCCGTAAAGAGGACAAATAAGACTATACCCTCATTTTTCTCAATTTTTTAAATAGCGCCCACTATTAAAACATGGCATTTGTTTAGAACAATTGCAAAATAAGTGGTCAAAAACTTATTTTCTTTCAGTGAAATAATTTTTATTAGGTACTCTTAGTTCCCCAGTGTAAGCACCCAAAAGCTCATTCTTATCTGTCTCTTCGTTCAACAGTTATAATTTAATGAAAGAAAGGCAATTTCCACAATTTTGAAAATTTTTAAAAATCCTTTGAAATACATTTATATATCACTAAAGATTACAATATATCCAAGTTTCACGATAATCCCAAGTATAATTGAAACGGTAAAACATTGTATGTGACACTGAAGGTAGAGCTGTTCGAGTACTCGGAACAAGCGAGCCGGGATATACTCGGTTCGAATAACCGATCCGAGCCGAGCGCTCGAAAGAACCGAGCGGCTCGATTAAAGCGACCGGTTCGATTAAAAAGCGAGCGGCTCGATTAAAAAACGAGTAGATTGCATAGTGAAGGTAGCGATTGACGAACGAAACATGTGGATCATTCGTGCCACCCGATTGTTTCCAGCCGCTCGCTTCATTCGAGTACTCGGCTCGGCTCGGAAACCGAGTCCCGGCTCGACTCGAATTTCGAGCTACTCGAATATTCGAGTACTCGAACAGTTCTACCTGAAGGAATAAAATATTGGTAAAGAAACATTTTGTCCTTTTGCACTTTCAGACATTAGTTTCCGAGATATTAATAAAAAGCTTTTAGTAGTTCTGTTGACTCATGCCGACATAACGCATTCCACTTTCCAACTTGTTCTGGATATTAGTATTGGATAGGACTAATTCTACGCGGGGGATGCGCCCCCCGCTTGCGGTCGCGTAAATCGCGTAAATTCCTTTCGGAATTATATCCCAAATCATTATCATATTTGTAACATTGTATCTCTTAAAACTCAATGAGGGACTGCAGGGTGGTATTTCGCTTCATGGAGCGTTGTAAAAGAACGAAGAAAGGAAGCGTCCGATAAACACGTGTCGTGTGTCTTTCGTGAAGTAAACCTTACTTTACCGTGCCGGTAACAGAAATCAGACCCACTCTATTGATTGAAACATTTTCTGCAAGCAGTTTTTCAAACAGTTCACAATTGTGTAAGGAAGTCATAATGCCCAATGCGAGAATATTGAAAACAGCACTGGGTATCGCTCGCCGTCTTGAAAGGTGAGGCCCAGGAGGATGCATAAGGTTATACAATGTCGTTTCGACGCACAAGCAAGGCCGATGACGTCAGGGTCATCGACGAGTGTTTGAGAGCGTAGCACGTATCGGAAGTCAGAATCATTGCTTAAAATCAGAGTTGGACGTTATTCAAATAAAATATCGAATAAATTTTTTCGAATAATAAGTTATTCGAGAATAACGAATAAAAGTTTATTCGAATAAAAATTTATTGCAATAAATCCTCGAATAAGAATTTATTGCAATAAATCGTCGAATAAAAGATGGCCGCTGAACAGGCAATCTGCTAACATATTAATTAAAAAATAGGGGTTTCTTAAAATACACAAAGCGGATATGAACTGTGTTTTGTAGAGAAAAAATATTTACGACCATGTTATTTAGAATGATTTATACATTTTAGCTCCTAACATCATCATTTCTGGAGATAGAATTATTTTAATTATGTATAAAAATTATGTAGAGTTGCAAATATTTGCCACTATAACTTTTGAATATGTACTCTATAAAGCAAATAGAACAAATAGCACAAAACTTTTCAGCTTCCATGAGGTTCTTGGAGAGCTTTTCCAACGAAAGTTATTGAAAAATTCCATCATTTTTATGATTATATTTTAATTCTGTTTGTTGGAAATTAAAATACTCATGGCTGAAGCTTGATTTACTACTTATTTGTACCTCTGAAATCCATTATTCAAAATACTAGCTATTATCACGATATAATTGAGCACTTTTGATATATAGCTGATACTGACGCATTCTAACGATCGGGGTTACTATGTAAGCGGCCGACTCGCGCTCGCCAAGCGGACTCGCCGTCTGACTTCACCTGAAGACTGATGCTAATTTTAAATATCTTTTACATCACAGAAATAAAATCTGAATTACATTTTTTATCCATTGAAAACTACGTACAAAGATGGAAATAATCACAACTGCATTATACAGGAAGCATATCTAATGAAACGCGTATACTACTTTGAACGTTTGATACTAACAAAACGCATATAGTTTGTATAATATATAACGAAATTTAAAATTCCTACATTTCGTCTCATCGGCACGAAAGTTGCAGAAACGTGCTGCTGACATATTTCACATGAAAATGAGTCCAAACACGGTATACATCGGATTATTAATTAATTAAAAAATTATGAACACACGAATTGGAAAAGAATGAGTGAGACAAGAGGGGTAAAGTAATGACATGCGTCGCGGTGCGCATAGTATAGAATATGTGTACGTAAAATATCAAAGATAGCTGTTGATATACATATTTGAAGAATGTGAATAATACTGTATTATATACAACCAAATACCATGTTGCTACTACTACATCACAAACTGTAACTGTATTCAAATCGGTACCATAAAACATAACTTACATTTGCCGACGCCTTTTATTTTTTGACAAACGCTTTGCAGATAACTTGGGTCGCTTCGCATCTGCATCACCCTTCAAATAACGATTATTCCTTGCATCTGTGACTTCCTTCTTTGATTCCATGGCAATGGAATGATCACACACACTTATCAACACTACAGTAACGAACCACGCAGGAATGGAACAATTCACAAAATTATGAATATTCCATATGTATCAATATCTGCGCAGTAAATAAAAATTCGATTGCATTCTGTGTCTTTACCGTAGTGCAAACGACAGAAACCTGATCAGCTCGCGTTGTCCCTGCGTTACAGATGCTGAGAAGGAGAACAAAAGACATTGGGAAAAGGACGGATATATGTGTTCTGCTCCTCTCTTTTTCATTAGGATTGGTGTATGCTGATACATTTACATAGAGTATGTACTTCGGGGAATACTTTTTGGTACAGAAATGTGCACAGGAATGGATTTTTGATTATCCTGTGCATATACTTTTGACGTATCATCTTTGCACGTTTGAAGCTTTACGCGGGCCGAGACGTGCCGCTCGGTCCTTGGTGCAAGTGAAATACAAAATAGTGAAAGAGTGAGAAAGACAGTTTGGGCCCTGTCCAGCGGTTTCAGGAAAGAATCGAAAGTTGTGTAGTAGGATCATCTACAGGAGTGGTAGCAATGTGTGCGTGAACCGACGCCGGCGATTGTTTTTTGGCAACGCTGGCCCTTGAGGCTAGCAAAGGCTCGATCGTCAGAAATACAAGTGACGGCTGAACAGTAAAGATCGTAAGTACCTACACGCTTACTACTCCTGTCTTTTTCACTATATTATGTGCCGGTTAGTATGAAAGTGGTCTGAAGTCCAAATTTTTCGTTTATTACATTTCACTTCTTCTTTACGTATTATATCAACATGATACATAATAAACGTAAAGTTCAATTTCTTCTTTTAAAATTTCAACCGACGCCACTTTCGTAATAACTGACATACTTCTACATTTTACTTCCAACCCAAGACTGTATTTAGACATATTCCGGGTAAAGATTCCGGTTACCGTCATAGTATTGTTGTAATTTTTTGTGTAAAATCTATCGTGTGAGCTGTGATTGAGTGTCCGCGTGTTTTTTAAGCTGCGTATCGCCATTGCCGAGGCTGCCTCGCGCTGTGATGCCAGATCGGGGACGGGTTCCCTCGAGAATTTCCCCCACGTCGCGCATACTACGCCACAGCAACGTGTCCGTGAGCTCGGCGCTTCGGAATCCAACTCACGGACACGCAGTTCCGGCGTAGTGTGCGCGAGGTGGGGGAAATTCTCGAGGGAACCCATCCCCGAGCTGGCATCACAGGCCTCCCCTGGAACACCTCGTGGAGTGGAGAGTCTGGAGACTACCTCGACTATGGTTACTTTACGACGCAGACTCGCGCTACCTCGAGCATGATATTTGCATCGCACGAGCCATCAACCGTCGGTTTTTTGACGTGGTCAAAGATGCCTTACGGCTCCTAGAGCAAAAATCGTATGGTTCGGGTGACGCAAATACACTATTGTCTCCCTGAGAGCTCGGTTTGGTGTACCCGATATGGACTTTTCGCTATCCCCACCACTTCTGTCTCACTCTTGTCCGAGAGCGAGATGGAACGAGAGCGAGCGAGAGGCACTGAAAGCGAGCAAGGACGGTACGAGATAGACGACGCGTTGAAGTTTTGTCTCGCTTCGTCTTTTGGACGTCTGACATTCCGTCCTTTGCGTGCGCGACGAGCGTGCGCGATGGTCGCAAGCGCTTACGGTGAGCAGTCATGATTGCATCGCAGCACTCGCGCCCGTCGCGCACGCAAACCGTTCCATCTCGCTCCCTCCTTCGGTCAGAAAGAAGCGAGAAACGTTCGCCAGGAATTAGGGGTCTGCACACGGTGGAGGCTCAACACCGGTCCCGACCAGCGAGCTGTCAGGGAGACAATACTGGGTGCGTTCGGATTCACGCAGTGACCGCATGAAATTGGTGGTGTTGTATTGGTTGTATCGTGCGATTCCCTAGAATTTCTCTCATTTGCCACCAATACGATGCCACTTCCGATGCAGACGAGCGCGCAGTGACTGCTTCACCTCTGAGATTCTGCGTTTACTGCACACTCGCTGCACCGGAAGTGGCATCGTATTGGTGGCAAGTGAGAGAAATTCTATGGAATCGTACCATGCCACCAATACAATGCCACCAATTCCATGCGCTCACTGCGTGAATCGGAACGCACCCCTAGTATCATGCTGGAGGTTCCGCGAGACTGTCGCACGAGCCTGCCTCGCAAAGTGAATATGATCGAGGTAGTCTCCAGACTCTTCATTCCGCAAAGCGTGCTTCGCGAGACAGCCTCGCAATGTCGATACGCAGCTCCACGCTCAGAGATTCGTATATTCATTCTCACGCAGAATAAGAAAGTTATGTTATAATTTACCCGCGAAATGTCTAGAAAAGGTATATACATTCAGGTGCAATATAGGCTTCCTTTACTTGAAACTGAAGACAAGTAATGAAAAACAGATTCTAAACATCACAAGTGGAAAAATCGGTAACATTAAAATCACAAATGTTGGACATTTGAAAATACAGATATTTTGGAACTTGATAATCTCATAATTACAAATTTTGGAAATGTTTGAATTTCAACGCTTTCGAACTTGGAAATTCCAGCATTTAGAAACATGAAGATTCTTCTCCTGCGCTAAATCTTGGTTAAATAAAGCCTATATTGTACCAAACTGATAAATGTATATTCTTCTACTGCACTTTTAAATCCATTTTAATTACGTTCAATAGTTTCACTGTTTTTTCAATTCGTTTTTAGATGGCAAGTAACGCAGCAAAGGAGAGCAATCTGGAGGGAGAAAGGGAACGGTCTCCGTCCCGAAGACGGAGTCCTTCAATCAGCAGGCGGATTCCGTCCCGACGACGGAGTCATTCAAGCAGCGGGCGGAATCCGTCGCGGAGACGGAGTCCAGCCAGGGAGCAGAATCCGGCCACCTCCAAGTGGAGGGAGATGGCCATTCACTATAGAAAGCAGGTATGTAGATACGTAGGCGATCTCACGCAATCATTTCTTATATTCTCATGAAAGTGTGAAAACGTCTAGTTATTATTGCAGTAATTAACATATGATTTATGTTTATTTTTCATATTACAGTGCAGCAAACTAAAAAAGGAGCTGCCGCGCTCAACGTATGGAGGAGGAATAGGTGGAAGAGGAGGGAGAGGAGGGAGAGAAAGAGGAATTAACAATTTTTTTATTTTTAATATTGAAATAATATAATAATAAAATATTAAATATATTTATACCCATGTCTGATTTTTTATGATATAATTCAGGCAGTGAAAGTAACAACGGACTAACCCACATTTTTTTCGAAATTGAGTTAGTAGCAATAACGTATTCCAATAGGTTCTACTAATATAAAGTAGGAAAACATTTTTTTTAATGCAATTATATCGCAAATTCGACAGCGATTTCAAGTGATGTATGTATGTATCACGGTAAAAATGTTAATTTAGTAAATGTATACAGTTCCTAGCAAAATGTAATCTAATTACAAATTACGATTAAAATGTAATTGTGTAATTGTGTAATTGACATTATTTTCTGTAATCGTTAATTTAGGTAGTTGACCACAATTTTCTTAACTACCTAAATATTAACGATTACAAAAAAGATTGTAATCAATTACACAATTATATTTTAATTAGAATTTGTAATTAGATTATATTTTGCCCAACTCTGACTGCATATAACCTAACCTACAATCGTCTGAAAATGCATACATTGACTGCATCACGCTTTTACTGTGGCACATGTATCCAGCTAACGCTTCAATTTTGCTAAGTTTCCACGTTGGCAGTCCTCCTGAGTAGGCGCCATCTTGTATCCACTACCTGAACTGAAATTGTCACGTGACTTGCTCTGTATTATCGCCAATATTTCGGAACTCGTATTTTGGGAATGCAGTTACGAAATTACGTTGTTTGTCCTTATATGAGCAGATTTTGGGCTGGGTGAGGTCTCATTCGAAAGAGGAAAGTTCAATGCAGCGCGCTCTGGTCATCGTTTTAGGCACAAAACTCTTTTAGTGTTCTAAAAATACTTGGATTCTTGCGGGTGTATTTTGTTGACTTTTGCTCTAGTTTGAACACTCATATTAGTAGATATCAACACAATCTCGCCGAATCATGACCAGAGCGCGCTGCACTGAACTTTCCTCTTTCGAATGAGTTCTCGCCCAGCCCAAAATTTGATCATATAAGGACAAACAACGTAATTTCGAAAACCCATATTTCGGGCTAAATTGTGACGGTATACAGCGCGCTGCATTACCCGCGTCTACACCCTTAAAGTATTACACATGTTTTTGTCAAAAGATTGAAAAGTATCAAGAAACATGTGTTCAGCATACTTTCTTCACTAATGTGGCTTGTTCTACATTGCAATCAGTCAACCATAATTTTCTTAATAATTTTCCCCTTCATTTCTATAAGCTTTATATAGAAACTCTAAATTAAAAATAGTTTGCCGGTATAAAAATATCTAACAATTTAAATGCAATTTCCCAGTAAACAAAGTGACCGCAGTATGCCAGCAGATTGATGTCAGATTCGAGTAGATTCTGACGTCAGATTCGGGTCCTACTATGTCCGCATTTAACTATGGTTTTGTGGTCAAAGCCTGACACCAGAATCTGACCGCAGATTGATATCAGATGTCGACCAGATCTTGCTGCCGTGTCTGACCGCAAATTGAGAGCAGATCCTGGGCAGCGCGATCTGACGGCAGATTGGTATCAGATACGGAGCAGATTCTGACGTCAGATTCGGTGCCTACTATGTCCGCATTAAACTATGGTTCTGCAGTCAGAGTCTGACATCAGGATCTGACCGCAGATTGATATCAGATTTCGATCAGATCTTGCTGACAAAAACCGACCGCAGATTGGCGGCAGAAATCAAGCAGATCCTGATGTCAGGATCGGAGCGCAAAACCATAGCTTAATGCGGACATAGTAGGCCATTTTATATTATAGTATAGATTTAAATTTATTTAGACGGAAATTTTAACCTTTTTAATATTTTACTTAGCATGTTGTTAGTCAATTGAATGCCAGGGAGGCTCAAAATAATTATTTAAACTTTTAAAGACAGTTCTTGCAAATAAAAATGATAAAAGAATTAATGATAACTATTCATTCAGTAATCTTAGACAAGGGTATACCAACTATATACTCGGCAGTGAAATGCCGGCAAATGCGAGCGATACTCGAAAGCCCTGAATGATCGAGCCCTTAGCCATTTATTCCTGCCGCAGTGCTATTTCGCAAGCGCGAAGCGCGAGCCTAGCCGCCGCTTGGCGGTCGCGTCGTGAACTACTATTATTTAAAAATCATTATTTAAAAAAAATAAAAACGTTAGAACCTTGCTCTCGCCAAAACGAACAACACTTGTGGGTACAGCTCATATTTACTGAGAAACCGCATTTCAAAGTATGCAACTTTAATTTTATATAATAGTATAGATATAGATGGATAAAATGGCAGGCTATGTCAACAGAGTCTGCACGATTTCTGTTATTAAATAGTACCAGAAGATTCTCTGCAGTGTCTGCCGCCAAACTGCTCGCGGACTATGTAAGCAGAATCTACTCTTTTTCTGCTGCCTATCTGACGACTGTCTATCTGCTCGATTCCTGCCATTAAATTTTATCAGCAGACCCTGCCGCCAATCTGCTCGCAGGTTATGGCAGCACAATCTGTCGGCTTTCTGCTGTCAGTCTGCTTTTATTATCGAATATAACAAATCCTGTATCAAATCTTTCTCTCACAGACATTTGTACTCAGGCGTTGAGCAAAATCTGCAACAATGGACGTGGCTGACTGGGTTGTTACAATATATTATTTTGTACATACATGGTATTTCTAGAAACTTATGCCAAAGCCAATGATTCTCTGTCGAACCTTCTCCGAACAACTTCCAAGTCTGTGCCTCTACATAAAAAATCTATTAAAAAAATTTGGCGACTTACCTTATTAATTCCGTGTGCTATGTGGTGTATAAACTCGTGAGATTTCAAATTTGGACAACTTCGCAAGTTATGATATGAGCGATTAACACTTGGCAAGTTATACTATTCAATAGTATAGGTATATATGTACAATGACGGACGACGACCCCTACCGAATGATCCTGAGAGTCGACGAGCGAAGCATGTGTAGCTTCTTTTGGCTGAAGGTGTGCATGTAACGTGTATACGTATATATTATGTCGACGAAAGTCAGTGTGTGGGTATAAGGTTATATATAAGGGCAGGTTTCGGAATTAAGTGAACTTCACGGCCGATTTTCAGAGGCAACGCCTCCCTTCTCCCGCCACGTGTCTTGCCCCCCGCCGCGGCCTGGCAGCTTGGAGCACCTCAGGCCCGTACCAAGTGAACCCCGCGTGGCATATTACGGCGACATTGTATCAATAGGTTTCCACATCTGTAACCTCGTTTTGAAGAGGTTAGCTACCGGACGGGTGATCGAGAGAAAGAGGCAAGGTGATTTGGGTAACGGTCGTTTAATCTTTAAATCAGAGTACAGAAAAACCCGGCCAGGTCTATGCTGGCACACAGTGTGAGTACGGCTTAATCTAGGCCTTAAGCTAGCACGGAGAGTCTCGGCGCGTATTCGAATCGCTGACGAGGCGGCGAAGGGGGAGGAGAGAGATAGTTTGACCGTTTGGTGTCTTGGCGGGCCAACCTTGCCGTTAGACCCTGGTCGGAGAGTCTTTAGTCCGGTCACGCCGTGGGCGCAACCCGTGGGTGAATCGGAGACTGTAAGGACGATCTCGAGAACGGAGATAAATCTGTTCGGGAGATCGATGGCGGATAACGGTCTGCGTCCAGAGGATTGCTCACGCTGTCCTTCTGGGAACCGGGGAAGTGGAGGAGTATTCAAAAAGGCGCAGTGACACAGTCTGTCGACGCACAAGAACTGGTGCTTACACGAGCGCTTGTCTTTCGCAAGAACGAGTGTCGGCACAAGAACGTGAAATCGCACAGGAGGTCTCTGGGAGAGGTGTACGATGCGTACGGTCGCTCTAAGCGGTCTCTGCCAAATAGGCCTATGCCCCGGCTTATATGTCCACGTCCGCGGATTTTGCGTGCCAGTTCTTGGAAACCGCGGACGAGTGGTGGGAGGCAAGACCGTTGGCAGAGCGTGGTGCGTGTTGACGCGGTCGGGCGCGCAGTGGGGGCAAGATCGTCGTCCTACCGACAATAACTCGTTACAGTCCACATCGTCTCAGAAAGCATGATTGACGATGCGTTTTTGTTTTGTTAACGCGCCACGCGCGGTTCATATGGTACGGGCCTGAGGCGCTCCAAGCTGCTTGGCCGCCACGGGGGTCAAGACGCGCGGCGGGAGAAAAGAGGCATTGCCTCTGAAAATTGGCCGCTGCGTTCACTTAATTCATGTTGTGACATAAGTCGAAGTGCATCGCCGCGTTCAGAGATTTGTTTACTATAACATTCTTAACACTACACGCTTCAGTGACTTCCTTTTAGTTTAGTCTAGCGAATACAATCTGGGTCATTACTTACTATCCCGAAATTGCGGTATTATTTAAAGTCTATTTCGGCATTCCGAGACTAATTCCGGGATAGCGAAATAGAAGATTTCAGTAATTAAAATGATTAATTATGTGTTAAAATTCTAAATCTTTATTTAAAGTAAACCAACATACTTTCTATCATTAGTTTTAAACATAAACTAGAATCATTTCTAACAATAAAAACAGTAAAACAATGAAATAGAATAAAGTCTGAATAGGTAGATAATATCAGTAAACCATTATGAGGATTTTTGAAAATGCGAACGAAGAAATAGCAAAGCATGTAAAGTACATATCTACAATGTTTCGAATCTACGTGATCAGACAAGTTGGGATTTCGAAATAGCGGAAGGTGAGAATATCATTGTAAAAATAAATATAGTTTAGTTACTTATACGCGACTTAATATTATGATTTAAATAAATCATTAATATTATTACTGTCCCTACTATGTATTATGAAATGGCTATGTTTATTTATCCTATTTATTCTTATATTTTTCAGGCGTTCATAAAGTAATTCACACTTTTAGAAAATCTCGATATGATCGGGATTAATTGTATCAAATCTCGGGATTTTTGAAATCCAAGAAACAGCTGCGATCGCGAGATTTTATTCCCTAGTTTAAACCTAATACCATATGCTAACTTAGTATTGTATATATTTCAGATAAGAACACGTATTTTAAGAAACCACAAATAGATATTATTCAAGAAAACGAAATATTAAATAATATAATAACAATATAATTTCAAGAATTTTGTGCTGAAATTAGTTAACTAATGACCTCATCGTAAGGGTATTTAAACAATATATACATATATCGTTTATTGTAGGCAGCTGGGACGATAAATCTCGATAATTAATCGTGAATCGAAAACCGGGTATCCGATTAATTTGTACATAGTATGGTACTCTCCGGATTGCCGCTTAAACCCATTTAACATACCCGATACTCGGCTTAATTACTCTTTTGTACTATCAACAATCGCCTTTTATATATGTATATGCAGAAACATTTTTTATAAACATTTATAAATACAAATAAACAATGCCCTTACAGTTGTACAGGAAGGAGGCATGCGATGGAACACGTACACGGACAAAGTTATTATCGACAAATGCGCAACAGCTTTGTCATTTACATGTCAATTTAAATTAAATACGTTAAAAAGTATATTCATATGCTTGCATATTTTCATTAAATACTATCAAACATCCAGAAAATATACTGTTTTAAACATGTATTTAGTACTGCGAAATTAAAATACGGAAGTTTAATGCAATATTTACAATAGTTTTTTAAAAAAAAGTCATTCTTATCACTTACTTTTGAGGGCTGTTACACGAGAATCATCCTTAAGTTAAAATTCAATTTCTGCATATTAAACAAAATTATTATACAGCCCCTACAGCACACTTTGTTGCAGGCACGTTGCACAAAAATTGCAGTACATTACAATGTTGCCGTTTGGTTGCAGGTTGCATTGCGGTATTCCTGCAACATCGCGGAAACATTGCCGTCCAATATTGCAATGGCCACGTTTGTGCAATGTTTCAGGAACATTGCGCACACATTGCGGTGCAATAATTCAATGACCACGTTTCTGCAATGTTTCAGAAATATTGCGCACACATTGCCGTGCAATATTGCAATGGCCACATTTGTGCAAGATTTCGGCAATCAATCCGCAAAATACCGGGAATTACGCGGAACGATCCAGAAATCACGACACGCAGAATACAGTCTAAAATTCCATAGGCTACCTCCGGGGGAATGTATGCAAACGTGGACAATATTTTACATAAATAATTAATACAATTATTCAATTAACACATATGGTTTAAACAAATTCATTAACTGTATGCAGCAACAAAAGATATCTGTAAAAAAAGTGTTAAACGTGCCAATTACTGCCTGTGTCCCCACCAAAGACATTTAATTTATTATGCGTAATGAAAAAGTTTCGTATCGTCGAGTGAAAATATCTAAGTCCGGATATATTGCGGATTGATTGCTGAAATCTTGCTTGCTGATTAGTTGCGAAACCTCGCAACTTATCAGCAAGATATATATTGTTACGTTTCGTTGTAGTCATGGTAGAAACCGAATATATAGGGATTATATATTTGAACATGAACAAGGTTAACAGCAATTATAATGTAATGTAATTAATGCAACAGTAACGATTGGCAAGGAGGAATTG
Organism: Andrena marginata; assembly: GCA_963932335.1. NCBI lineage: Eukaryota > Metazoa > Arthropoda > Insecta > Hymenoptera > Andrenidae > Andrena > Andrena marginata. The sequence continues at coordinate 12,511,030 of OZ010660.1, forward strand.
TTCGGATGTACGTCTGCTCGCAATGGCGTCTGTATCTGAAGTGACAGCTTGACGCGAGCACCAGCGGGCCATGGGTCCAATCCATAGGGTGCTCGCAACACTGCTCCCCCCTCTCGAGGAGCGGTCGTCCCGACCGTTGCAGCTCTTCCGTCGCCTGCAGCCGTACCCTGGTCTGGAAGGGTGGAAAGGATGCTGTGTGTTGTGTGGCCCCTTCCGTCCATCGCCTCGGCATTCGCCTTCACGCCCAAGGGGAAAACCACTCCAAAAACCCTGGGCAAGACGTGGGTACGTGGGTCCCGCGTCTCTGCCCTCCACTTGCGTCTTCGTACTTGTGAACTTCTGTCTTGTGCGGCTTTCCTCTTCTTTGACGGGGCATCTTTTTCTTGGGCAGAGGCGGGCGAGGAGGTCGTCTACTGGTTGGGACTCTTCGACTTTCTAGCCGTCGGGGTTCAGGTTGATGCTCCCGGAACGGCTCCTCTGTTTCCTGCCCTGTTCTGTTGTCCCTCGGTGACGGTTCCCTCGGGATTCTCGGATTTTCCACCGGGGCTTCCAGAACGTCCCTCGTTGATCCGCTGCATTTCCCCGAGCGTCCCTCGACGTCCCGCGGCGGTGTTGCATCCTCCTCGTGGCGCGGCCGCTGCTCGAAGTCCCCATCCTTTGTAGCTCTGGAGTCTATTCCTGGGCTGCTCGAGTGACGTCGCGTTCCGGGTCCCCTTAGTGAAGAAAGTGGACAGAAATTAATTCCCTTTCTCCTTCTGCGAGAGTCCGGTGGAGCGAGACAGAACCAGGAAAACGGAAAGGCGAGACGGAGACCGAAATCAGGGGGTTGCAGCTAGTCACAAGCCTGCCCTCGGCCCGTTCCCCGATCAATCCGCCCAGAACTGCCAGCTCGTCTTCGTTCTTCTTTCTTGTACGCCTCCAGTTTTCCAATCCGTGGCTTCCTGATGGCCCCATTCCTCTTCGTGGCCGCTGGTGCTGCTCCAGGGGACCGTCTCGGTGCGGCTCGTCAGCGGTCCCGTCTCCGCGATGTCCCCTCTGACCGATCCGTGCGACTGTGTCGCACGTCCGTCCAGTGGTTGGGGACACCATTTCCCGTCTGCTGTCCACCTCGTAGGGAGGGACCCCTCGGTAAGCACTGTACCGGGGACGCGGCCAGGATCCCAGCCAGGAGGTTAGCGGGGTGGTTCCACGTATGTCTGCACCCCGCTGTGGACTACCACGCTATTGTGGCACATTCGGGGAATTCGGGGTCGCCTTCAAGCCGCGGCAGCAGTCCCCCGACACCTTGTCCCTCGTCGTGGGGTATCGTGTTCTCTGAAACAGACTCAAGAATGGGGGGGGGGCCGGGCTACGGGGGCAGCCTCCGCAGCCCAGTCCACCTAATTAGCTTAAACTAATCTTCTTTCTTGAGTCCTCCTCGTGTTTGTGTCCCTTGATCCTTGGAAGTCTTCACTCCTCTTGGCATCGTCCTTCGTGTTTCGCCAGGCGTCGCACGTGCACCACCTTGCACTTCTTCCTAGGCGAGCGTTGAATCCTGTAGACGACGTCGTTGATCCTCTTCACCACCGTGTAGGGTCCTTCCCAGTCGGATTGCAGTTTTGGGCACTTCCCTTTCACTCTTCGTGGTTGGAATAACCACACTCGTTCTCCGGGCTGGAACTCTACCGCGTGTACACGGTTGTCGTACCAGGACTTCATCTTCGAACTGTAGACATCCAGGCGTTGTCGAACGAATTCATGGATCCTCTTCATTTTTCCTCGGATCCATTCAGAGTATCCTTGTTGGATGTCCTCGTCTTCCTCCACTTCTGGGGGCAGTCCTCTCCATAATTGCAGGGGTAGGCGAAGTTCCTGGCCATACATGATCATCGCTGGCGTTAATTGCGTAGCCTCATGACGCGCTGATCTATAAGCGAGGAGGAACATGGGAATCCACTCGTCCCAATCCCGTTGGTGCTCCGAGACGAACATTGCGAGATATTGGAGCAATGTTCTATTCAAACGTTCCACCATTCCGTCGGATTGAGGATGTAGGGGAGTTGTTCGCGTTTTCCTGATTCCCAACAGTTTCATCAGTTCCTTGAACACGGAGGATTCGAAGTTCCTTCCTTGGTCCGTGTGTATCTCCAGTGGTACACCATGACGACAGACCACGTTGTGCAGAAGAGCCCTTGCCACTGTGACAGCTCGCTGGTCTGGCATCGCGATTACTTCCGGCCACCGGGTAAAGTAGTCCGCCACGACCAGAATAAACCTGTTGCCGGCCTGAGACCTCGGGAGCGGACCCACAACGTCCAGGGCAAGCCTCTCGAACGGAGCTCCCACGTTGTATACTCTCAGGTTCCCCGCTCCTCTCTGACGAGGTCCCTTCTTCGCCGCACAGGTGTCACACCGCCGGCACCACTCTTGAACGTCCCGTCGACACGTGGACCAGAAGAACTGCTGGCGGATCTTCGCCAAGGTCTTATTCACTCCGAAGTGTCCAGCTGTTGGCGCATCATGGAATTCCCTCAGTACCTCTGCGACCGTCTCGCGCGGCACTACCAAAAGCCATGAGGTTGTCGCACCATCGTGGGACTCCCATTTCCTGAAAAGTAAACCTTCATGAATTTCCAGCGAGTCCCAGATTGACCAGTAATATTTCGTCTGTGGGGAGAAACGAGCAACGTCTTGCCAGTCGGGCTTCTCCCCTTCCCCTTTCTTTTTCAAGATGAAGCCAATCTCTTCATCTTCTTCCTGACTTCGTTTCCATTCGCTCTTCTTTTCGTCACAGAATATCCGGTGAATTTTCTTCGTGCTAAGCACTTCCTCTTCTGCCTCCTTTTTATCCAGTCGGTCGCATTTCCTGCAATCTTCTTCGATGCAAGGTCTTCTAGAAAGCCCATCAGCGTTTCCGTGGGCTCTTCCTTCCCGGTGTCGAATCTCAAAGTCGTATTCTTGTAAACGTTCAATCCAGCGGGCAACTTGTCCTTCGGGATTCTTGAAGGTCAGCAGCCAACGGAGCGCTGCATGGTCAGTCCTTACGAGAAATCTCCGTCCGTAGAGGTAATGGTGGAAATGCTCGATAGACTTTACCACTGCTAGTAACTCTCTCCGAGTCACGCAGTAGTTCCTTTCGGTTTTACCTAAGGTTTTGGAGAAGTAGGCTACAACCCGCTCTTGGCCTTCGTGTTCCTGCGAGAGGACACCGCCTATGGCGAGGTCGGAGGCATCCGTATCCAGGATGAAATCCTTGTCCATCACCGGATAGGCCAGCACCGGCGTTCCGGTTAGCCTCTTCTTCAATTCTTGAAAAACTTCTTGACATCCTTCGGTCCATTGGAAGTTTTGCTTGGCCTCGGTGAGGCGATGCAGGGGCTTTGCGATCCTGGAGAAATCCTTCACAAATTTCCTATAGTAGGTGCATAATCCCAAGAAGCTTCTTAATTCCGTCACGCTCTTCGGCTGTGGCCATTCCGAAATCGCTTTGACCTTCTCCGGGTCCGTCTTGACTCCGCTCTCGGTGACGATGTGGCCCAGATACTTCACTTCCCGGCAGAAGAAGGAGCATTTCTTGGGACTCATCAATAGTCCGGCTTGGCGTAGACGCGAAAACACCGTTCGAAGGCGTTCGTGCTCCTGTTCAAAGTCCTTCCCGAAGATGACGATGTCGTCCAAGTAGACTAAACAGATTTTCCAGGTCAGGTCCCGTAGTACGTCTTCCATCAGTCGTTCGAATGTTGCAGGGGCGTTGCAGAGTCCAAAGGGCATCACTTTGAACTGCCACAGTCCCGTCCCCACTGAGAACGCAGTTTTCTCTCGGTCCTTTTCGTCCATAGAGATCTGCCAGTATCCGCTCTGCAAATCCACGGTTGAAAACCACGAAGATCCGGTGAGAGCGTCCAGAGTATCCTCGATGCGGGGCAGGAGGTACGAGTCCTTCTTCGTTATCTCGTTGAGGCGTCGAAAATCCACGCAGAACCTTATGGTGCCGTCCTTCTTCTTGACAAGGATGATCGGAGAGGACCACGGGCTCCGCGATTCCTCGATTACGCCCTGTGCCAACATTTTCCGAAGTAGTTCCTCTACTTCTGCTCGTCGGTGTAGCGGTAACCTCCGCGGTGCCTGCTTGATGGGGCGGCTATCCCCAATGTCGACGACATGCTTCACCCGGTCGCAATTCCCGATTTGAGTCGAGTCCTTGGCGAAAACGTCCTGAAATTCACGAAGTAAATCAGCAAAAAGTTTCTTTTGTCTTTCTGCCAAACCTGACGAACAGCGTGTGTACAGTTCTTCCAAATGCTGTGGGACGACCGTTTCCTTTTCTTCTTGTGGTGTGTCCTCCTCGGCGATCGGCTCACCAAAATGAATCTCTGGTTTTCCAGGAAGACATAGGACTCCTCGAGATAGGTCGATGCTGCAGCGGTGTTTCTTCAGGAACGCCGCTCCTAAGATGCACTTTTCCACCATGTCGACGACGTAGAAGTCCTCCACGCTCGAGAGTCCTCCAACGCTGAGATCCAAGCTCTTCTTTCCAAAAACTTTGATTTTCTCTCCAGTAGTAGAGCGAATGTCGACCTTCGTCCTATCGAGTTCGCTTGTAGGGCAGAACTCCTTCTCCAGAAGGTTGATGGGAGAACCTGTATCTAAAATAATCGGACAGGGATTTCCATTTATTGTTCCACATACGTAGATCTCTCCAGTTGGATTCCATTGACGCTCAGTCGCCTCCTGCATCGCCACACTCTTGACGACCGGGGGACTGTACTTTCTGGTCCGGCGTCTCCCCCTTACGCCGTCCTCTTCCCGTTTCCCTCAGATTTCTTGGTTGCCACTCTTGTCTGGCCGTTCTTGGCCTGGAAACAATCCTTCTGCATATGCCCTGTTTTTCCACAAAGCCAGCACTTCGGTTTCCTCGGCCCGTCGTCCGTTCCTTCCTCGGGTTTCCCAAATCTTGGCTGTTTCGGTGGGAACCTTTCAAAGTTGTCAAACGGTTTAGCCTTTCGTTTTTCTGAGTATTGTTTTCGCGATTCGGCCGCGGGGCGGCGAGACATTGCCTCGACGGCCTCGATCTCGAGGGCCCTGGTCACGGCGGCCCTTAAAGACATAAAACCGCCTAATCGCAGTTCCCGCTGCATTACAGGGTTAGCCAACGCCGTGACAAACTGAGATGCGGCTAATTTATCGCGGGTTTCCGCCGGGCAATCGTTAAAAGCGGATTGTGCCAGGCGTTCAATCTTTGTGGCAAGCGAGGAGATGCTCTCATCCCTTCGCTGCCTATGGCTCTGGAAGAGTACGTAATTCAGGTTAGACAGGTTTTCCGCCCCGTAACGAAACTCTAGCGCGGAAACCAACTCTGCAAAACTTTCGCATTGAGCCGCGGAGAGCGTCGTAAGGACGCTCCTTGCCGCGCCTCCGAGGGAAGCGATTAAGGCCGTAGTCTTTTTTTGATCATCCCACCCATTTGCGCGCGCGATCGTCTCGAACTGAACTTTGTACTCTTCCCACGAATTTCTACCGTCAAAAATTGTCGGTTTCACCGCGTACCCCAAACTAAGTACGCGCGGTTCCGGAAGAGAGGCAGCGGCGGGTGCGCTAACGGGTGCGGGGATCTGCGTCGATGGAACACTATTTACAGGGGCATTTTCCCCACCCCGAAGGTTCGCGCCGCTACCAACCGAACCTGTTCCGCTTTGCAATGAAGCGGTTACGACCTGGATCCGTTCTTCTAAATTCGACATGCGCGCCTCGAAAGCCGCCTGAGTCCGCCGGTCTTCGATCTCCTTCTCCTCTCTTCGGCGATCCTCCCTCTGTCTGCGGGCTTCGTCGTCCCTCCGCTGCTCCCGCATCTGTCCCACGATACTCAATTGGAGGGAGGAGAACAGCTCCTGGATGGAAGAATCTGCCGTCGCTGCAGGAGGAGGGTTCGAAGTGACCGCGGAAGCGCGAGTGGGCATGCCACTTCGAGTGGTCATCCCACTTCTGACACCAGTGTTACGTTTCGTTGTAGTCGTGGTAGAAACCGAATATATAGGGATTATATATTTGAACATGAACAAGGTTAACACCAATTATAATGTAATGTAATTAATGCAACAGTAACGATTGGCAAGGAGGAATTGTTCGGATGTACGTCTGCTCGCAATGGCGTCTGTATCTGAAGTGACAGCTTGACAGGCGATCGATCAGATCGCCTTCTTCTCGCTGTCACTTGTCTTCGTCGCGAGCACCAGCGGGCCATGGGTCCAATCCATAGGGTGCTCGCAACAATATATATATATATATATATATATATATATATATATATATATAAAATACCGTTACTTTTTTTTGGCCGTACTGTCCGAAACCTTGCGGGACCATTGCTGTAAAATCTCAGAAATGTTGCCTGCCCATTGCCGTAAAATCTCAGAAATGTTGCCTGCCCATTGCTGTAAAATCTCAGAAATGTTGCGCTACCATTGCTGTAAAATCTCAGAAATGTTGCGTTACCATTGCTGTAAAATCTCAGAAATGTTGCGCTACCATTGCTGTAAAATCCCGAAACAATGTTGCAGAAATATATCCTGCAATGTTACACAGGGCCGGACATAGCAATTTACTTGTAACTTTTCGGCAACATTCCGTGCAATATTCCAAGTATTAAATCGCAACTGAGACATTTCTGCAACAAATGTGCTGTAGGGGAGGTTGTGTCAAATGAAGTTCATTTTAAATAAGTCTGTTAGAAGCATTATTTTTTCACGTGAAAAATATGTTATTTTAAAGTTTCGTACTGGTAAATATTTTGTACATGTTTGACATGTTGTCGGTTGTTTAAAAAAGCTGAGTATGTATACCAACTTATCAAGCACCGCATTACCCGAAATGATTGAGGCCCGAAACAATCGGGCTACCCCATATAATCGGGTTACTCGACACAGTCGGACTACCCGCAGGCCTGTCTGTCCCGGGCTCCCGTCCGAGCTCGCCCGATTTTACCCGACCCGACCCGCCCGCTCGGGTATCCGACACATTCGATTACCTGCACATACCTAAGGTCGGGGCCAAATATATTTGCCGGTGAGTTTCATGAGGGGTATTCTCCCCCCATACCGCTTGCCTGCCGCGGTGTCCCCTTTCTCAATGTTTTCTGACTCGCTCTCGCCTTCGCAGAACAAGAGTGAGTCAGAAGCGGTGGGTATAATGCCAAGCTTCTAGCGTGTAGGCGAAACCGAGTTGTTAGCGTAGAAATACACATATCGGAATAGGTGTGCGTTAGCTCCGAAAAAATTCAGGAGTTTTATTGGTCAGAACATGGATTCTTTCTTGATAGCTGCATCTCGTATTTGTCTACGCATTAGGCTAAGAATAAATAACAGCCTCACGGCTACGTTCAGGCGGAGCCGAGCAGCATTCCCGTTACCCTACCATATCCTTCGAGGGCCACGCATCTTCAACTGACAAATCCGCGATCGTCAGATGGTAGTTGATTTCTCCTAGATCGCTGTTCACGAAAACGAATTCACTGGCCAATATGTCTGACCCCGACTTTAGTTTGTTTGGGGTTTTTGTTAGTATCTCGTTAACAAAGGCTTGGAGAATATTTTCGTTAAGAAAAAAGTTGTTTCAAATCACCCCACGAGTCACCCGTTTCAAGGAACGGAAACATTTTTTGAATACCATGTATACATCAAATGAGATATCCAGATGTTGTGTGTGTAACATACTAAAAGAAAGCAGAAAAGGAAAAGGAACAATAGTATTTTATTAACTAACATTTATTTGACATATAAATCAATCAAAATATAAATCTTTTGATGGCTGAGGGGGAAAGGTAGGGAGAAAGGAAACGGGGAGAAAGGGGGAGAGTGAGGGGGAATTTGACAGCAGCGGGGAGAGAGAAGTTTGTAAGGATTTTTGGTAAGAGAGAGGGATGGGAGAGAGGAATACAGGAAGAGTGGAGAGAGTTGAGGGATAAGATAAAAGGGAGGATAGAAAAGGCGAGGCCAAGGGGAAAGAGGGTAAGAAAGGGGGCGGTGGGACAAGGATTGTAGGGAGTAGAAGTGTAAGGTAAGGAGGGAGTTCAGAAGATGGAGAAGGGAGGGAGGCGATGGGAAACAGTATAGTGCCAGAAAGCATAAGTATAGAAAAATGTGTGAGGAGAAGAAAAGGAATGAGGTACAAAGTTGGGCAAAGGAGGTGGAGGGGATGAAGACGAAAAAGGCAGATGTGGAGTAGTGGTAAATAGGGAGAGAAGGTTGAAGATGAAGAGGGGGAGTTAAGTAAGGAGGAGATTAGATCCTTATAATCTGATCCTGGTAAGGAATCTGAAGGAGGGTAAAGCGGGAGGGGGATGGCATACCCAATGAAGTGTGGATTATGGGGGGGGGGGGATAGAGGTGGAAGATTGACTATGGGAGATGGAAAGGGGAAGGATGGGTGGAAGAGTGGAGAGAAGGAGTAGTGGGGCGCCGGTGGTTAACAAAGGGGTCGGGAAAAGTGTGGAGGATTACCGGAGGGTCACGCTAACGCAGACAACGTACAAAGCGTTGGCGGAGAGGCTGAGAGAGGAGGTGGAGGGAAAACGGTTACTACTACCGTGTCAAGGCCGGTTTCAAAAAAGGGATGGGATGTATTGACAACATCTATGTGCTGAAACACCTGATAAACAGGCAGGTAACAAGGAAGGAGAGAAAGATGGTAATGTTTTTTACAGATCTGAACGCGGCCTTTCACTCGGTGGACAGGGAGGTGTTGGGGAGGGCGATGAGGAAGAGGGGAATGAGAGAGGGGCTAGTGGAAAGATGTGAGAAAGTGTTAAAGGAAATAGTACGTAGGGGAAGGGTGGGGGTGCAGGTAGGGAGGAAATTTTGGACGGATACGGGGAGTAAGATAGTGCTGCCCACTGAGCCCGTGTTTTGATATGCTACTGTTGGCGGATGTAGAGGAGAAGCTGCAGAAGGGTAGGAAGGGAGGAGTGCGACTGGGAGGAGGAAAGTATATACGTTGGCATATGCCAGTGAGGTCCACGTGGGCGGTCCGAGGACGCTAGCATCCATAGTTTCTTCTACGTGCTTCGTGGAAGAGGGTGCTCGAAGCCAATGAAGCAGCGGACATGCCACGGATTTGGGAACCACTAGTAGCCTGCTCTTGGTCTCTAAAGGTGAAGTTCTACGGCTCGTGGCTCGGCGAATCGGCTCGGCTCGTTCAAGTTCGGCGAGTCGACGAGCCAAGTGCCGTAGAACTTCATCTTAAGGGTACGACCTTACACGCACACCACTAGAGGTTTCCACATCCGTGGCATGCCCGCCGCTTCATTGGCTTCGAGCATCCTCTTACACGCAGCACGTAGAAGACGCTATGGATGTTAGCGTCCTCGGACCGCCCACCTTTTTTTTGGGGAGGGGGAAAAATGCATTTACGCATATCTTGAGCCGCTAAAAACCCCCCTCTTTGCGAAGCTCCTCTAGCGGCCATCTTAGAGGACCTGGGTACTGGTCTAGACTACTTCCCGTTCTCTTACCCACGGCGATGGGTCTCCTTTACCTTCGGGCGGACATCCCCCTACACACTCCTTTTTTTCACACTATTGGAAATTGAAAACAGGTACCCTGTAGCTTAGTACCTACCAGGAGCCTTAATAAATAAATAAATAAATACACAGGTGAGCATAATAAATATTAATTTAAATAAAATAAATAAATAGATAAATAACACCCAAACATGCATATATATAGATAATAAATAGAACCATCACTTTCATAGTTACACGCATAAATAAATAAATAATAAATAATTAGTCGTGTAGTCGTCTGACAATGGTCCAGGTATACATGTTCCCTATATTAGCCTTAGGTCCTCCCTTTCTTTCTTTCTTTTACCGAATTCCCACTATCATTTCTTTTCCTTTTTTTAACCAGTCTGTTTCTTTCGGCCCTTCTCTTGGCTATGTCTTCCCTCCTAATACGTAGTCGTTCCTCCCTCTCCACTCGCTCCACAGCTCACTCTTTTTCCTCCCTGTCCTTCATGACAGAGGCTGCAAAAGTCCTGAACCTGGCCCACTTTTCTTCAGACTTAGTGACTAGCTCTATTAGCGTTTCCGGGCTGACCTCCTCTCCAATAGTTTCTGCGAGCGTTTTCCTTTCTTCACTGTATGTTGGACATCTCGTTAACACATGCTCCACGTCATCTCTTATTCCATTCCCACAATCCAGACATGTGTCCTCTGTTGTTCTGGCTATTCTTTTCTTAAATGCACGGAACACACCGTGTCCCGTAAGCATTTGCATGCAGTGAAAGTCCATGCTGATGCTCGGCCTGTTATGTGTCGAGAAAGTTTCCATCCTCTTCACTATTCTCCGGGTTCAGTTGCTCCCATCACTGTTTTCCCATTCCTTCTGCCATCTTCTCGTTGCTCTATCAAGAGCAATCTTCTTGTGTATGGCCTCCCTCCCTTTTAGGGCTGCCTTATCCCCCTTCATGTTCGGGTCCCGCTTGTCCTTGTCCTTTTCCTCGTATATTTCCGTCCACATCCCGGCTTTAATGTAAATCGGCATCCTGCCCGCCAGTATACACAGCGCCTGGAAGGAAACGGTTCTGTAGGCCGTTGTCGTTCTAATAAGCGCCGATCGCTGGATCTTCCTAATTAATTCTTTCCTCCTTTCCACCCTCAGGGTGGGCTCCCATACGGGGCACACATAAACTACAACAGACTCTCAGACTGTGTAATACAGTCTGCGTGACTGCTGTGACGATCCTGTTGTATTCGGGAGGAGTGTACCAAGTTCACCGACAACACTATCGGCCCTGGTCACTACCCTTGACAGATGTGGCCTAAAGTTTCTCTGATTATCGAGGGTCACTCCTAGGTATTTAACCTCCCTTTTGGTGGTGATGTTCGTGCCTAGGATTTGCAATTCCGCAATTCTCCCGGCCTTATTCCCCCTCAAATATATCACCCCCGTCTTTTCCTTAGCCATTTCCAGTCCTGTTTGCTTGAACCATCCGACCAGCACCTCCATCGCCTTACTAATCAAGGTATTCAATCGATCCGGGTTCCTAGCAGTAAAGAGAACCGCCAGGTCGTCTGCATAGACTACCGCTTGTGTGTTGTTCAGACTATTCATTCTTTCCAGTACCCCATCGTATACCAAATTCCACATAAATGGTCCAAAAACCGATCCTTGGGGTACTCCCACTGTGACATCTACTTCCACCACCGTATCAGACGCATGGATAGCTATTCTCCTTTCAAGACCTCCATCAGGGTCTTCGATGTTCCTCTTCTCTCTAATTCCCTGGTTATCTGCGAGCATTTTAACGCGTTGAAAGCATTCTTTACGTCTATCGCGATAAGGGCGCACATTCTATTCTTTGCCTTGCAGTTTTCCGCGAATCTAGCTACTTCCATTATCGCGCCTCGGACCCCCCACCTGGATTTCACTGGCATATGCGCATGATGTTGCGGTGATGGTGGAAGATGAGGAGGGAATGATGGGAGAGCTAGAAAAGTATATGAATGGGAAGGGTCTGTAGCTGAATGTGGGGAAGTCGAAGGTAATGAGGTGTAGGAAGGGGGCAGGGAGATGGAAGAAAGTGGTATAGAGGTGGAAGTGAAAGGAGGTGAGGGTATTTAAATACTTGGGGCATATGTTGATGGCGAACGGGGGACAAGATGTCATGTGGAAGAAAGGCTGAGAGAAGCGGCGGCGGTAATGGGGCAGGTGGGGCGGATTGGTAAGGAGGTTTGCAAACAGCTTTAGAGAGCATCTGGTGCCGCATTGGTGATTGGTTCTGTCTTTTACCCTGGCTCCAATTGGTTCAGATCATGGGTTCTGATTCACTCTTACTCAATGAAAATACGATTGCGCATGCGCGATCACAACCAATCGCCAATGTGGCACCACAGTACGTACCACGTTACCAAAGTTTCCCGCTTCCCGGAACTGCTTCACCCCCCTCAACCATTGCAACATCCCTATATTCCTATGTTCATGGTGCGTAAGGATTGAGAGTAGCAAGCGGCGAGTGAAAGCGGGGATCAGCTGGTTGGGAAAGGGGGTGTAGGTGTGCATGGCGGTAGCAAGCAAGCGAGGGGGTAAATAGTGTGCAAGAGGCGGAGAGGCATAGGAAGTAGATGTAAGAGATGAAATTGAATGTATGGATTGTAAGCCCCAAGGGGATACAAAATAAAGTATATATAGTATGAGTACTTTACCCGATACCAAGTACGTATCGCAACCGCAGGTATCGATACTAAAATTATTCGGTATCGAAACGAAAGTATCGAGTATTTACTCGATTTATTTGTATCGGTCTATTCTTATTTACAAGTAGAGAGGGTGAATGCGCACATGCTCGCACCTCGGTTATCCTGTCCGTGAGTATCCAGTAAAATACACGCGCGCAAGCAATTGATTTACTCGCAAGTGTCCATGTATTCACGCACTGTGATTGCTTCGTCCGTGCGTGTTAATTTCACATTCTGCGAGTTAAATATAAACCGAACTGTTATTAAATTTTCAAGTATACCTAAATTAAAAAGCAAAGACTACAGTCTGGAGATGAATAAAATTTAAACATCTGGTGTCGTTAACGTTGAATTATGACACGGGAGTAGCTGCAGATTCTGCGTTCTCGACTCAAGTGGTTCGGGAAAACAATCGTCGATAATATATACGATGCACGACATGCTGTAAAATAAGCGCGGTGCGTGTAGATAAAAATGAAGTTATAAAATTATAGTTCTATAACGATCTTCTGGAATAATGTTTAGATTAGAGACACGACAGATAAAGTGAAAGAGCTATCTGTTGTCTCATTTTCAGATATTTCGCTGTCTCGGTTCGAGAGCCTCGCATAGTTGTCCTAATCGCTTTCGTGTCCTCTCACATTCATGTCCACGCCCAGCTGTGTTTCCGGCGATCGATATATGGATCCGATATACAATCCACTGCTCGTTCAGTGACTTTACACGCTCTAATTTCTGCGTAAAAGTTGACATATTTGTTGCATCGAAACGTGTGTTTGCGGCAGATAGTTTTTTAAAACTTTTTTTCTTCTCATTGAGTACAGCACATTGATGTAAAAAAATGTATACATTACTTTTTAGTGTTACAAACAATTTTACGGCAAGTATTTTTCACAAATGTCCACCGATCCAGAGGTGTATATAGTTTCACCCCTCAAAGCAGTGACCATTACACATTTGCTAGTAAAATAATCGCAGTTCGTGAGTGTGTTTTAGTGGATACTCGCAGCCAGGATAATCACGGTGCATGTGTGTCCGCGTTTGGGTGATTTTTCAGGATAAAATTGTGTATTGGAAGTGGCATTTACCCTCTGTACTTGTAAATCCTGTTGGGCGGGTTTTGATAAGCCCTTGTGGATTTTTACGAGTAGGCAGGTTTCATGTCGTACAACGTAACGTTTGTGTTTCTTTTTATGAATTGTCGCGACGATGCTGTATCGCATCGAAGAGTACCATTGGGCATAGTTTTGGCAAGGCGGGTATGCATGTGCTGTATATAGTAATTTTATCGTACGTCTGTCGCCACTGCAGGCACCTTGGCTGTCCTGCTTCGCGCGGGTCGCTGTCGTCAAATTACCGTGATTCGGACGTTCCTGAAACCTTTCTATTTCTTCCTCTTCTTCAGAGGAAGAAGAGGGGGAGGGGGAATATTTTTTGCATACCGTCGCAGCTTGCCAGATTTACGTGCGACTCGCCGCCAAATAGGCGGGATACCCACTAAAAACCCCCTCCCGGTAGTGCCCCCTTGGGATCCTTGAGGGATGGAGGAACTTCTCAATAGTGCTCCTACCCTCTCTTCCCATGGCAGGTGGATCTTTTCCTTGTCGCGGGATGGGGTTTTCATGTATGATCCCTCGATACTGGTATCCCCTATCCAACCCAAAAACAGGTCAGATCTCTATTCCCATACCCGTTGCCACCGTTTGAAAGCCCGTTTAAAAAATACGGCATTTCACTTTAAAAGCACTTTGTGGAATCACAGAAGTTCATAGGTAAAGGGTATGGATATACAGGAGTAAAAATATTTAGGGTACCATGAAAATACGCGGATAAAATGGGATAAGGTAATAAATAAGGGATATAAAAAATAGGATAAAATAAAAATAAGCGGCCAGGCCCTCTCCACAGTCCTAGCCTGTGTCCAGGGGGGCAGGGATCTCCTCCTTTTACTTGGTTGTCCATTGGACACGTGAGGGTTCATCATTTTTCTTTTCCCTCCCAACTTTTGGGCCTCCTGTTTCTTTCTGGCTGTTTCCGCCCTAAGTACCGCGTTCCTCGCCTCCCGAGCCCTTTTGTCTTTGACATACTCCTTTCGCGCTCTATCTTACATCACAGTATGCGCGAAGGTTTTTAAGGCCACCCACTTCTCTTCGGAGCTAACTGCCAGACCAACAATCGCGCTAGCCTCTAATGGGGCACCCATTGCTGACGATAGTGCACACCGTTCCTCCTCTTACGTGGGGCATGTGGTCAGGACGTGTTCCACGTTATCGCGGGTTTGTCCACCACAATCATCGCATATGTCGGTTGCCGACTTCCCAATCTTCTTCTTAAATGAATTGAAGGAACCATAAGCTGTAAGAATCTGTGCCATCCAGTAATCTAACTGGTAGATAATTCCCTTTTTGTCCGCAAAAGTTTTTACTGATGTAATGAACCTCCTCGTCCAGTTGGCTGGATCGAATGCGTCCCATGCGCATTGCCAACTGTTCATGGCTTCCTCCAACACCTGTTTCTTTACAGCGTTGGACCTTTCTGCCAGGAGGACATTGTTTCCCCTCAGTTCTGGGCTAGACCTATCAGCTATCTTCTGTTCGAAGACCTGGGCCCACATTCTGACCTTAAGGTTGGCCCGGTACGCTACTGTCCTATAGGTCGTTGTACATCTTATAAGAAAGGACCTCTGCGCCTTTCTAAGTGTAGCCCTATTGGCCTCGATATCAAGGGCTGAGGCTCAGTCCGGGGCCGCATAAAGGACAATCGATTCCCAAATAGAGTAATATAGGCTCCTTGAGTAAACCGATGGCCTCCCGACATTCGGAAGCACGACGGACAAGGCCCCTATTACTCTGTTCCCCTTAGCTGTCACTCCTTGTATGTGGCTCTTGTAGTTTCTGCAACAATCAAGGGCAATGCCCAGATAGCTGACAAATTCGGAGGATGTGACCCTAGTATCCAGCATATTAAAATCCCCGGTCTTCCCTCCTCTTTGACCCGCGAGAAGTATCATTTCGATTTTGACTGCAGCCACTCGGAGCCCTGCGCTACGCCACCAATCCTTCACCTTTTTCATGATGGACACGAGTTTTTCCTCAAGCTGGGGGAGTTTCTGGCTGAGAAAACCAGAGCAAGGTTGTCCCCATAGGCGTTGGCGCGAATGAACCGGTCCGAATTTAGTAGGGTCAAGATCCCGTCATAAACCAGGTTCCAAAGGTAGGGACCTAAATCCGAGCCCTCGGGAACTCCCGTCCAGATTTTCACTTCTATATGCTCTTGGGGAGTGTGCACGACTACGCTCCGGTCTTTAAAATAGTCCCTCATCAATCTTCGGATGGTGGTGGAAACACCCATCCTGCCCAACTCTTCTAAGATAAGATCCCAGTTTTACGAGTTAAAGGCGTTTTCTACATCGATGGCGATCATCGCGCAACGCCTGTTTTTTCTTGCGTATTCAACTGCAAATCCAGTAATCCGACGTATAGCTTCGACGGTACCCACACCTTTACGAAATCCATCTTGTGAATGGTGGAATGGGTCATCCCAGGTCTGTTTGTGTGTGAGTCACTTAATAGCATACTCACATCCCTTACTCAGGGCCGGAAGTATGCTTATGGGTCTGAATAAACCTAGCAGGCTGGGGTCTTTGCCCGGCTTAGGGATTAACACCACCTTCGCCCTTTTCCAGAAGGGCGGTATGGTGCCCCTAACCAGCGTGTCCTTAACCATATTCGCAACCATCTCTTGGTAGTTCCTGACGATACAAGTCGCAATTTCAGAGGGAATCGAGTCGAGTCCCGGGGACTTCGATGACTTGATTTTAGCCACCGCATCCCTAAGCAGCTGGGTTTCAACGCTGCCTATCCTTTCCTTGTCCGATCCTCTAATGACCCAGTTCGCAATCGACCTAGGGAGCATCCCCGGTGCGCGGGGGGGGGGGTTGCTGTTCTCCTCGACATCGCGAACGTATGGGAGACATACATATGGTCTGAGAACGTGATATGGCCTAGGACCTCACTTTTCCTAATGTTTCGGGCCGTCAGCCGGCCGGTTGCCATCACATCCACCACAGAGGAACGGACGTTCCAGAAACCAATATTTAAGTATCTATAAATGAAAAATTAATCCTTTGCCGCCATTTCGTCACTCTTGATCTTCGTTTTATTTTCGCCTGTAGAATCACTCCCTAAAGTATTGGCTATGAGTAGAGTCACACCTTGTGTACCAAAATTAGAACGAAAACTACAGAAGTTAAACAATTGTTGCCGGTCATGTATCATGGTTGATAGACAGCGTGGATAAAGACAAGGCCATGTAATGCGCATGCCTGAAGGAGAAGCACCGTTGGATACGTACGACCTCGAGCATGTTGGACCTATGACGATGACTAATAAGTTGTATAAGTATATTTTTCGTATTCGTCGATGAATTTTCGATGTTAACATGGCTATACTCTATTAAGGCGACCAGCACAAAATAAGTGATTAATAAATTAACCGTGCAACATAAAATTTTTGGGAATCTGGAACGTAATGCATTATATAATATTAAGAACCCTTAAAAATTTCGGTGGAAATTATTTTAGACCTAACCGAGGTTGGGAATGACCTCAGAAAAGTGATTTAAGATGGGAGTGTTGTAGTAATTCATTTTTTACCCTTTGTATCATGGTTTCGTACGATAGATGTTCGATACACGTTCGGGGTAGTACGATAGATGTTCGATACACGTTCGGGGTGGTACGATAGATGTTCAATACACGTTCAGAGTGGTACGATAGATGTTCGATACACGTTCAGGGTGATATGGTCTAGCCGAATGTGCAAAGAAGTAGAAGATGATCTGTGAAGAATTCGAAGAAGATTAGTGCAAGGAGGAAGGATATGGTCAGTGAAAAACAAGGTGAAGAACAAAAACATCCTACTTTACAACGTATGCAACTTTCGGCATGGGCCCCTATGTGATAAATCCTGTTATTGAGGATAGTGTAAAGAAGCTATAGTGTTACTCGGTTGGTATAATTTCGGGTTTTTCTAAATCATTTTATATGTCTTGTAATTTGTTTGCTAACTCTACTTAATTCTTCCGGGTGTTTGATTATCCTTTTAAGTTCGAAAGTTGTGTTTCGGTACGAATTTACCGTGGTCTGTGGAAGTGTAATTTCATCTAATGACAAATTGTAACCAGGTAAGTAGTTCTATGTTTTTTTCTATTCCGTATTGTTTTCCAGTTTCTATTGTGAATTCGACGATAGTGATTGTACATTTGTTTCTTATTATTATTATACCAGAATCCTTAATGCTCTACATATTCGTGTTCTTGTCGTCACAAGTTACTGCTAGTTGTATCGGTTTCGGGGCGATATAAATTCACGTGCGTGGTTGTTGTAATTCTATCAGGATCGCGTGATTGAGTGTCATAATTCGCATCTTTAGAATTGTTTGGGGTTGTTTTTTGTTAATTTTGTGTACAACTGTACTTCGCACTGTCCGTATGGTATCGCTTTGAACATTGAGTGATTAGAGGTGCAGAGGTACAAATCGTTTATTGTCTTACATTTTGCTAGGTCCTGCTTGCTTAGTTGTATGTAATCTTGCACCGAGGTGTCAAGTACCACCTATGAGTCGAGGGGTTCTATGTACGCGTAGAACGATTCGTTTATCTTCGTGGGTACCAGTTGGACCTTGTTTAATTTGAATTTTTCGCGTTTAATAATGGAATATCCAGTACTATAGCAATTGATTTGGTATTCGAAAATGCGGAGAGCGTAAGGATTTCGTACAGAACGTGCATGTTTTCTAATTTTATACCGATTGGGAAATCTAGTCCTTTCCGAATATGTGCGAGTGCGGAAGTGATGTACGTTATGCTTTGTGCTGGTAGTATTAATCGTGGGTTTTTAGGACTCCTTTCTTTATATCCATAATGAATTCTAACACGTCTTGTGTGTCATGCAAGAGTGTTTTCGCGACGCTGTTTATTAGTATGGGGTGTTCGTCTTCCGTCTCCCGAAATTTAGTAATGTCGCTTGTCTGTTGGAGTAAGTATTGAATTTTCCAAGTTACGTTTAAGAGTGTGTTTTCGTTGTATCGTATGTCGTGTATAGTCTCGTTGAGAAGTTCAGCATTTACTCATACAATTTGCATTTGTCCCTTGATAGCATTTTTTAGTCTGTTATCTTGTCTTTTTAAAAGGTCTATTTCATCCTTGATTTTCCTTCTAACTTCGGAATCTATTAGCCCAAAGAGTGATTTGCCTGTGTAACCTAATCCATCTATTACTATACGGTACTGTTTTTGTGCTGAACTTATAGTTTGCTGGACGTAGGTAAGGAGTTTGGCGACGCGGTCTACCTTGTCTTGGATTTTCGTGGTAAATGTTTTACAAGAACTTTTGTAAGTGTTTGGTGTTTCGTTTTGTTGATCGCGAAGTCTTTCTTCGAGCGTGCGCGAGATAAATTTTTTGCTAACGTAAGACACTTCATCTTCTTTATCTGGATTTAAGTAGAAGTGAGAAGTGAGGGTATAATGGGACTCGATTTTTTTGGTCGCTTCTTATTTTACTGGGAATCGTTGTGGTGTGGGCTCTGTTGAACATTCCGCGGGAGCTCGCTATGTTTTTGTTGGTACGTCAAGTGCAAGTTCGTTAGTGTTTTGGGGTCTTCGCGGGAGTGTGCATGGGTTCAACATTCGTTATTTTTTCTACAGTTTGGGGTTTCCGGCCCTGCCGGGTTACATGAATATCAAATATCGGTGGGCGGTTCTGAGTACCGCACAAAGCGCCGTCGGTTTGAGGCAGAGAATGCCGCCTGGTTAAGTAGGTCATCTTATGTGACGGCCGTTTTTTTCGCTTTTTGGGAAATTTTTTTGATGAACCATGAAAACACAATATCTTGGAATTTGTACTACATATATATTAACATTTGAACAGTTATTCAGAATGTTTTGAACTTAAAATATGGAGTTGAATTGACTTTATAGCTCTCGAAAGAAACAGGTGCAAAAAAAGGTTGGTCAACGACTGACATGATTACGGCCGTCCTGTTCATCTGAAATCAAATAGTCAAACGGCACATTACTTTGTAGGCTTGTGGCTATAGCTGGTACCAGAATGAAGTCAAAATATTGGATATTTATTGTTTGGCACAGTTTTGAAAATAAAGTCACTTTTTTCGACTTTTTTAGCTTGAAAATAAAACTATGACAGATATGACAATGATTCTGGTACGGGTTCGAACTATGAATGTACTGAACATACCATACAAATTTGAGCGAAATCGGTGAAATTTCAATCACATTTTTGTCAAAACTGAATTTTCAAATTGGCTGATACGATATCTCAAAAACTAGTGAACCGAATCGCTCAAATTTGTATGGTATGTTCAGCATATTCATAGTTCCAACCCGTACCAGAATCATTGTCATATCTGTCATAGATTTTTTTCAAGCCAAAAATGTCGAAAAAAATGACGAAAATCGTAACTTTATTTTCAAAACTGTGCCAAACATTAAATTTCCAATATTTTTACTTCATTCTGGTACCGGCTATAGCCACAAGTCTACCAATTGTCAGCCGTACAACAACTTTTTTCGCACCTGTCTCTTTCGAGAGGTGTAAAGTCTTTTCCACTCCATATTTTATAACTTCAAAACATTCTGAATAACTGTTCAAATGTTAATAAACATGTAGAACAAATTCCAAGATATTGTGTTTTCTTGATTCGTCAAAAAAATTCCACAGAAAGCGAAAAAGCCGGCCGTCACAGAAGATGACCTCCTTAAACGGCGGGGACGCGTGGGGCGTGCGGGTTCTGCTCGGTGAGTTTCACGTTGTTTATGTTTTCTTTATTTTCCCTTGTTCGAAATTAATTGTTTCGTGTCTGGTGATTGTTCTAGGGCGTCACGGGGACCAGTTCGTCGGGCCCGCACGACAGCCATGCCTGTGGTTTCTTTGGGAAGCCGCCATCGTGGCCGCCCTAAAAAACGGCGAATATCCTGATTATTTAAATTATATATTTTATAAAATTCTTCTCTCTCTCCTTTTTTAATAAATATATTTTGCCCCATTGTTCGAAACTACTTAGTTACTGGTGCGCAGTTACTTCCCCTCATAACTGTGACCATTTCCCTATTCCTGTCCTATTCTATAAATTATTTGAGTCAGTACGCGTGAACGCGGAGTATTCCTTGCCCTTTATTTATACTGTAATTATTGTTATCATGCGTGTTTTGAATCGTGTAGGGACCAATTCACGCGGATATTTCGACGTGCAGTAGCACTTGGTCTCCGATTTTAAAAGACCTATCCGCGGTTTTCTTGTCGTAGTATTGGAATTAAAATTAAAATAAATTTAATATTGAAATTTATATAAATCCAATAATGAATAACTTTCAATTAATAAAATTACAGAAAATATTGTTAAAAATAAATTTACTTCATAAAAAATTGACTCAATCGCTCCCAATATTGAATAATAAGAATTTGAAGACCAACCGCCAATTATCAAAGGGTAAATACCTATTCTTAAAACTCTTAATAAATATAAAATTCCAATTTTTATTGAATACAGCAAAACCTAATTTATAAATTTAGTCTTCTTATACAAAAATTTATTAGATACATATAGATAAAAACCAATCTGGCTCACACCGATCTGAACTCAAATCCTGTAAGATATTAAAATTCGAACAGACTAAACTCCTTCATTTAAATTATATCCTAATTCAACATCGAGGTCGCAATCATCTTCATAAGTAGGGTAAATACGAGAGACGCAGTTGGACTGGAGAGTTGGCCCAATGGCTATATTTAGACTCTACATCTGTGTATATGCAAAACTGTGTTAAGGTTTAGAACAATTAATTCTCTAAGAATCAACTGTTTCCACCAATTCTCCGACCCGATTGCGTCTCCCGGATTTACTCTATAGGAAATCAAACAAAGATGATAAACAGAATATGGAAGAAAGGGGACTTTCCGGAAGAATGGAAAGAAGGTATAGTAAGTCCTGTGTTCAAAAAAAAGAAGAAAGGGAAATGGTTAAGAACTATAGGGGCATAACTTTGATGAATACGGGTTATAAGATATACGCGGAAATTCTAAGGAGAAGATTAGAAGAACAAATAGAAAATGGGATATTAAACGATACGCAGATGGGATTTAGGAGAAGGAGAGGAACAGTAGACGCAATAGTGGTAGTTAAAGCGGCTATAGATATAGAAATCTCAAAAGGAAGAGGGAAGCTATACCTGTTTTTCCGCGGATATGAAAGGTGCATTTGATAGATTGAAAAGGGAAGAAATTTGGAAAAGACTTTAAGAAGAATTAGACGATCAACTAAGAATAAGGATACAGGAAATGTACGACAGAACTATATGCACTTTAACAGTGAAGAAGAAACTGATAGGAAAGTGTTTTTAACAGGAAAGAGTGTTAGATAAAGGTGCCCGTTAAGCTTGACACTTTTCAATATCGCATTTGCAGGCCTGAAAACGAATATGTTACTAAGAAAAGTATGTAGGGTTGGAGAAAATTTATACAAAGATGACTTTGAAAGAAGTTTGAAACTGTTTGATGAGCTAGTTAGAAGCATCGCCATCGTGACGTATGGAGCTGAGATATGGGGATGGAAAACGTAGGAGGAAATAGAAAAATTGTTGGTAAAATACATACGATGGATAATGAAATTGGAAAGATCAACGCCCACGTACTGGCTGTTAAAAGAAACAGGAACAGGTGACATAGCAATTAAAATGGGAGTAAGTGCAATGAAGTTTGAAGAGTGGCTAATAGACTCGGAAGAAGGATCGATAAGATATGAATGTGGGAGAAGACTAATGAGAGGAAATAAAGTAACAAAAAGAGAAAGAATGAGAATCAAATTCTTGGAAGGGAGAGGATTGTCAAATGGAGAATGGAAATGAAGAAGATTAAATGGGGAAGAGGTGTGGACCAAAATAGAGTAGATAAGTAAAGACATCCAAGAACAAGAAAGAGAGACGAAAATTAAAGGAGTCGAAGTTCCTAAGAGAATTAAGAGGTGGCAAGGAAACCTGGAGATAAGCCGAAATACTTATGGGTGAAAAAGAAGAAAAAGGAGGAAGGATAAGAAGATTCATACAGGGTAGTGAAACATGGGCGTGCAAATATTTGTAAAAGAAAGAAGAAAGGGGATGTATTTTTCGTAAGAAATAGGAAGAAACAGTGAAACACGTGATTGAAGCATGTATAGTAAGTGAAGAGACTGGCAGCAATTGGAAAGAGTAGGGAAAAACTTGGCTATTTTAAAGGAGATAATAGGGAGAAGGAAAATATGCGAAGAACAGGAAAGTGATAAAAGAAGATTATGCAACATAGAATAGAATAGGAAATACTTGTAACATAGAAAAAATTGTGAAGCACAGCAGGATACATTAAAAGGGAAGAACTTACATTGACACAATCACAGGAATGAAATGGGAAGAGTATATGATCGTTAAATTGTAACACGAAAGTGAGCAGTAAATTAAATTATTATTATATTTTTTCTTTTAATATTGTATTTTTATATTCTATTTATATTGTATTTTTATATTTTTATACTCTATTTATATTGAATTTTTATATTGTATTTTTATATTTTATATATTTCTCTATTCTATTTATATTCTTTTTTTATATTTATATTTTTTCAAGTAATGCAACAATATATAATTATTTTACATATATTACAATCTATTTACTTGCCCGTCTTCCTCCTTCTCTCCTCGCCAATTTTATTTTTATTTGATTCGACGTTTCCAAAAGTATTATATTTCGTTCACGCGTTCTTCACGCCACCAAAATGACGTCATCTCACACGTCTGCTCCAGAGGATTCAAATTACACTAGATCGTGCGATACGCTGCGATGTTAAGATCAAAAACATTTTGTAATATTTTTTGGCTTTGAAATATCTGTTTGCTGCATATTGGTTTGATATCGATTCGCTATACTGATTCAAAATTATTATTTCTCTGCGTTGGTGGAAAAAATGTCTGAAGGTCATCACCTCTCTCGGTTAAGTCTGTGAAATGTCGTACTGTGGGTCAGGTCTGAATATTTTTGGGGGGTCATCCCCTCCCTCGGTTAGGTATGAAAAATATCCGGCAGAGGATCAGGTCTGAAAAAATTTTCGGGGGTCATCCCCTCCTTCAGCTAGGTCTGTGAAATTTCCGGTGGGGGGTCAGGTCTGACGAAATTTTCGGGGGTGGGCCAAGGTCATTCCCTCCCTCTGTGGCAATTTCCGGCGGTACGCCATGTCTGGTGAAGTCTCCGCGGCGCACAGTGGGCCAAACGGCCGATCTAGCTGGACAAAATTCGAAATGAAGGGTTTTGTTATGTCTATCTGTTGTTATAGTTAAATTTGCACGAAATATGAATAATAATTGATTTGTTTTCTAAAAATTTGCTTTTTTTTAATATAAATCATATTTTAATGATTAAAGTATAAGAGTAAAATAAGAATTCGCACGGGAAATATAAACTTTTAAACACACATATTTGTACGCATAATAATTTATTAAAAACGTAAAATTGTAAAATGATCACCATTAATAATGTAACTTATTCAGTGTCAGAACTGTCACATAATTCATCTTCTGTTGACGAATTACTGCATTCTTGTGGAGGGTCTTTTAAAAAATGGGGCATTGCAGATGTTAGTATTTTCTTTTTAGTCGGATATTCTGTTCTGAATTGTGTTAGGTATGGATCTGATAGATCTATTATCAGAGACCATTCCGAGGTTGTGGAACGTTCAACCCATGTAGGGGAATGTACGACAGCGCTTCATAAAAAGCGAAATATCTTGCAAATGGGCATCTTTCGGCAAACAATTTTAATCAGGACTTGTAGGCGATGAATCACAGAATACAATGATATAAGAAAGAAAGCGGACACTTGTGAACAATTTTTTGTAGGTCTAGATAAAGTTGAAATGATTTGCCATGGTTTTGCACATTTCTTCTGTTAGTTTCAGGTATTAAAAAAAGTATTTCCAATAAAGTAACGAAATATTTGCTTATCACATCTTAAAATACATACTTTACGGAACAGTATCTTAAATAGAATATAGAAAAATACTAATAACCGTCTATGAATAAAGTTCTGTTCATGGTGCTGTATTCGAGGCTAGCTAAGTTCGTAAACCATACCCGCGGAACGTGCATCTTTGCAGAGGTACCACGGCCATTAAGCGTTACTAAATGAATTTATTGATGTGTTTTCGGTCGCTCCAAACCTTTCCTAACAATTTGAAATAAAAATGAAAACATTTTATGATGGTCGCCAAAATGACTTTTGTCCAGCTAGATCGGCCGTTTGGCCCACTGTGCGGCGGCTCGGTTAGGACTGATCCCCTCCACGATTACGGTTTCCCCCACACCGCGGCTCGTGCGCGCGCAGCCAATCACCCCTCCCCGCTCTCCCCACGCCAAGAGTTCCCCCACCCCACTCCCCCACGCGCCCACACTTCCCCCCATCCCCTCGCTCCAATAAGAGGACCTGCGTTAGAATCTCCATAGTCCTACTATTCATAACTTCTTGGTTTCGACTGAAAGCGTCGACATGATACATCGCTTTTCCCGGTCTATGTTGGATTGTGTAATTAACCCTCTAGCGCCAAACATATCATATATGATACATTCATTTTTTTGCCGTTTCGCCTTTTGCATTCGCATTTCGCTGTCTGCAACAGATTAAATAATACATGCTTAGTGTAGTTTTATTCACTGAAGAAAGTTGGACCTATCTGAACACTGTATTCTTTGGCTTTATGCATTTTGACCTTTGAAAAAAAATAATAAAAATGAAAAAAAAATTTTAACAAAAATATATAAATTCAGACCATTTTTAACGATAAAAACAAAATGGGATATTTTTCCTTCAACGGGATCTAGGTGCGGACGCTAAAGAGTTAAAGTCCGCTAGTAGAATTACCCATCTCGCAATGCGTATACACAATTTTTTTTATTTATGGTGAGCGCAAACGCACGACAATCCGTAACAATTTTAAACTTTATTCCGATAAGGTACCCGCGAAACTTATTTAGTGCCTTAATTATAGAAAGTTCTTCGAGCTCGTAATTCGTGTACTTCGATTCAGCCGTTGTTGTCTTCCAATTCGCGTAGTATACAGGATGAAATAATTGATCTTGGTCATCTCGCTGACACAGAATCGCACCAAAACCTCGATTATAGGCATCCGTGTGTAGCTCCATTTTCACGGTTGCCCGATACAACTTCAGTAACAGCTCATAATTCAACATATTTTTTAATTCGTTGAAAGCATTTTCTTGTTTCATACTAAATTGAAAAGTCGCATCTTTCTTAAGCTGCTCGGATAGTGGATGCGCAATCCTCGAATATGCTTGAATAAATTTTCTAAAATAACCGGTGAGCCTTAGAAAACTTTGAATTTGTTTAACATGGGAGTTGAAAATTTCATGACTGCTCGCGTTTTTTATTCAGATTGGCGCACCGTGCTTCCCTCAATAACATGTCTAAGGTATTCAATTTTATTTTCAAGAAATCGGCATTTACGCCAATTTATGTTGAACCCGTAATCGCTCGCCACAGACAAGACTTCGCGTTGTCTCGTCGCGCCTTACTGCTCGCTGTGAGAAGGAATCACAAGATCGTCTAAATCAGACTTGGGAATTAAGCGAACGCAGCGTCCGATTTTCAGAGGCAACGCCTCCTCTCTCCCGCCACACGTCTTGGCCCCTGCGGCAGCCAAGCAGCTGGGAGCGCCTCAGACCCGCACCATGTGAACCGTGCGTGGCGTATGAGGGCGACATTGCATCAATAGGTTTCCACATCGTCCCAGAGAGCACGATTGTCGTCGCGTTTTTGTTTTGTCAACGCGCCACGCATGGTTCATAAGGTACGGGTCTGAGGCGCTTCAAGCTGCTGAAGAAGTGGGCCTCTGACAGGCCTTCATGGTCTCGTAGTGGGACAGTGTTTTCCTTAACGACTTGATATCGTATGCGGCATATAAAATAGCTTTGTTCACAGGATCATCAGGAATTCCTTCGATAATATATTGGATTTTTGCCTCTATCTCAATATCGGCGTGGCTGGCTATTTTCATCATCCGATAAACATATTCCTGATACGTTTCGTCCTTCTGTTTTGTTGTTCGTGATAGCTCCTTATGCACCACTTTGCTGTTAATCGTTTTCGCAAATTCGTCAATCAGAAATTGTCTCAACCGCTTCCAAGAAGTGGCACATTTCTCATACGACACAAACAATTTGGCCGATCCGCGCAGAAGCTTTTTTGCGTAGATAATTTTCTGGGCTTCCGACTAGCGACAAATCTTGCACGTCTCCTCGAACTCCTCAATCTACTTGCGTACATTCTGTTTCTTTTCACCACCGAATATTTGTAGTAAATCTTCAATATCTTTGAATGTAAATGGATGAGTCGCCGCAACTCCCCCATTCACGGACACGTAGTCTACATCTCTTCCCTCACTTTCACTGTCGCTATTCTCTCCTTCATTTTCTTCTTTATCCTTCCTCGCTCCTGCTTCGTCGCTCTTCTCTTCTGTCGTTGTCTCACATTTATCTGCCCTTAGACGTTCGCGTAACACCGCTTTGCTACCCTTGAGAGGTAAACTTAATTTTCGCAATTCTTCCTTAAGCTCTTCTATACCAAGCGTATCGATGTCGATTTCATGCTGGTCTGCCATGGTTTTGCGATACACTTGCTTAACACGCTACACAATAGGGTAAGTCAGGGTGAGATGATCATACGGAAGAGATGGGCAGTGATAGTATTTTTTAGAAGGAAACGCCTGATTGCGCTGCCTCGACGTGGGTACAAAGTGTCATTGAAAAGTAACATTCTTAGTTCAAAGTGTTGGAATTGAACGTTTTTAAAGGTTTGTAAATCCACTGTGAAATTTAAGCTAGTGCTTCAAAATGTTTTATCAATATTTTGGTCATCTTGTTTGTGTTATTTATGCTGAATATTTTTAATTCTCAAGATATGTTTTCGATAGTGCATTGTTTACAGTGTTTTTAACCTTAAAGTATTCGGGGTTACGTTTGTTAGTCTAAGCGAAAAAGGAATGGCTATCTTACCAGGGCTTTAAGGGAAAGATGGTCAATTGTAGTCCAGAAGAGCTGGCCATAGCTGTATTTGATGTAATTTCAGATATATTGGTGAAATTCGGAGAAAATTATTTCGAAACCAAAAATAACAAGATTGGCTAAGATGTAAGTGATATGGTTATTGGGCCTATAAAAATTGCACAGAGATAAACACCGCGTGTCATACATGCGGATTAGAAGACTCACAGCAAGAACCCAAAGAAGTTTTAAGCGGACAAAAACGTAGGTGGACGAAAACTAAAAAGAATCGGAGATAACCAGTTAAGGACCACGACTTGTGAATCTGAAAGGTACATATGACCATCTTTCCCGGACATTAAGAGAGATATGGGTAATGACACTTTTTTTTAATTTGTAAAATTTGTATATTAAATAAAAATTTTTCGTTTATTGATATTAACGAACATGTAGACAAAGAATTGAAGTTTTGTTCTACATGACTTTCGTTGCTTTATTTCAAATAGGTTGGCTGTAACAGACTATAAACGGAACTGTGACCATCTCACCCGGACTTACCCTACAAGTATCGACTTAGAGCGTACATTAATTGCACAAAGTTTATTAAACAATAGAATATAAATGATGAATGAATAATGAAAAGAATATAAGCCACTGTTTGCGCTGGCGACTCGCGACGATCTCTGCCGACCACTTTTCGGAAATGTGGCAACGCACGGCAACGTCGACCGTCGATCGTCACAACTTCGATCGCTGGCAAAAAACAGCGTCTTACTGCGCACTACTGGATCTGCTTCGACCTTCTCGCGCGCGCCCGCATAAGCACCGGACCCTACATACAGTTTGAAAATACTTTAACTTTTTCTACATCAGTTTCAGGGAACTCTCTTTGGTCGACCGACGCGAAGACGTCAGTCTCATTAAATTCTTCGAACGCAGTACACCTAAGCAAGCGTATAAATAAACTCATTCAGCTGTTTTTGTTTTGGTGATTCTCACATTCAACCTAACTCCACAGATATTAATTTATTTCAACCAGCATGAAAACACCGCGAAGTAGACAATCATTAAGAGTTATCAGTTTCACCTGTCTGAGCGCGAGTAAATCTGATCATTTTGCATGTTATTAAATAGTATTAAGCAGACATATTTTTACACAAATAAATATTTTAATACGAATAAATATTTTATTCAAAATACTTGGCGCTGCTCTCCGAATTGGTGTTGCTAAACTGAATAAATATTTATAAATTGCATTAAAATCTTTTTCTTTCTTTCTTGTTTCAGTGCTATCTGGTGTTGTTTTATTTATTAACCAAGGCAATTAACATTTTTTTCAGACAGCAGCGCCAAGTATTTTGAATAAAATATTTATTCGTATTAAAATATTTATTTGTATAAAAATATATCTGCTTAATACTATTTAATACATTTTTTTCTTTGAATAAATAGCCATTGTGATAATTGGCGCAATTGATGTACAGGGTCATCGTTTAATCCTGCAACCCGCGCGCGCGCGAACTTGTAAAATGGCAACACCGCCTCATGGACGCATTCCACTACAACCATGCACCGGGCCAGCGGAAAGCTGCCAGCGACCGAGTGATGCCCGAGCTTCGAAAATTTTAGCGTCGCAAAGAGCTAGGTATTGGGAATTTCCCGGCCCAGGTAATCGAGCCGCGTGCTCCGCTTTTATGATCGGCTTACCACTCGTACCCCAGATTACTGTAATGAGGTTTGAAAATAATGTCAACTGATCTCGTACCTGTCTCAATTTCAAAAATTTTAGCTACGACAGGGTTGACCGCAGCGCTATACCCTTATACGGAGAGATTTTTCACCACTTGCTTGTAAAAGCGACAATAATGGCACATCGTTCCAAAAAATGACATTAACGGAAGCCGGTATAGGCGTGGCGTTGAGTATCTAAAACATTCAAACACAAAAATTCTAGAAAAAAAATTCAGACACCGCTAAAGTCAAAGACACGTTCCATTAGTTACCCCTTACGTCTTATCTAGGTATGCACCGCATTAAGGATAAAATCATAAAGAAGAAAACCAGAACAATAGATTCTGAGGTCTGCAGAACTAACACATAATTGAATAAAAATTTAATTTCTCAATTTATGAAAGTAAGGATACAGAAACAACTAGCCTATTGTTTATCAACATCACGAGTTTTAAAAACAGCGTTAAATACATTATCAAATAAACAGTTTGCAAAAGCTTTTTAAACAATTATGGTTAAAAAATTGATAAAAGAAAAATTAAGTAAACGTAAAATATGTTAAATTATCCATCATTAAGAGGGAATAATTTTTCCTCATTTCTCGGCGCTAATTGCATTCCGATATCTTTTATAGTTCAAAAGTTATACGAAAAAGGCCCCAAATATTTCAACCCGGGCCGGGAAATTCTGAATAGTTCTTTGCAACGTTAATTTGAAAGAGACCAGCCCAAAATTCTCGAAGCTCGGGCATCACTGCTGTCCAGCGATCGCTAGCAGCTCTTCAAACGCCGGGACGGTGCATGGTTGTAGTGGAATGCGTCCGTGAGGCGCTGTTGCCATTTTCCAAGTTCGCGCGCGCGCGCGGGTTGCAGGATTAAACGATGACCCTGTATATCATTAGTTTTGTAAAGCTATTAATTTACGACAATGTTTTTAAATGGGATTCTTTTTGATGGGTATTAATTTACGACAATGTTTTTAAATGGGATCCTTTTTGATTGGATTATATACTTGGCGCTCTATTCTGTACCTTTTTTTAGAAAAGGTAATTTTGTGGGGATTTCGCACATTTTGTAGTGTTTATTGATGACTGGATAATTTGTTCACCCCCTGGGAGTTATTTTTTTAATTAGCGATATATTATATTGTTATCCAAACTATGCACACCTGCAAAGCTACAAGACAATTGGATTGGTGGAATTGGTTTAAATTTGAGTTTTCAGATAAGAAGCAAACATACAAGAAGCAAACAGAAGTATTAGGAATATCTTTCACAAGAGATTGAAAAGTATCAAGGAATATGCGTTTTCAACGTACTTTCTTCAATAATGTGACTTGCTCTACATTGCAAGCAGTACGCTATAATTTTCTTAATTCTTAATGCTACGCTAATTTGACAAATTTTGTCGATTTACCTTATTTGACAAATTTCCAGAAACTTGTGCGAAACAAGATGCTTCTCTGTCTATCTAACCTTCTCCGGACAATCTCCAAGCCTGTGCATCCCCTTCATTTCTATCGAAGCTTGTGCGTCCCCTTCATTTCTATCCAAGCCAGTGCGTCCCTTTCGTTTCTATCTAAGCCCCTGCGTCCCCTTCATTTCTATAAACTTTATATAAAAACTCTAATGTAAAAATAGTATGCTGGTATAAAAACAATATATTATTTTGTAGAAACTTGTGCGAAAGAAGATGCTTCTCTATAGAACCTTCTCCGGGCAACTTCCAAGTTTGTGCGTCCTCTCCGTTTCTATAAGCTCTACATAAATAGTATATTAAAAAATTTTGGTGACTTACCTTGTTAATTGAGACAATAATTCAGTGTCCTGTAAGGAGTAAAAGCTCGTGACATTTAAAAAATTTTAAATAGTTTCCTTATTTCACACTTGACAGGTTATAATTGTTTGACACTAGCTAGGTTACGCTTACCTCGACAGATCTGATTTCTGCCAGCGGTCACGTGACAATGATTTGTTACGCGATTGGCCGAAAGTGCCGAAACCTTCATCGAATCAACGACGTGGATATTGGAGACATTTCCTCTCCCTTTCATGTTCCCCACTTACCCACACTTGACGATGACGATTCTTAATTCTTCAGAACATAAAATTCGCCAAATTGGAACTTTGCATTGAAATATCTCAGCTCATAAGGCACGTAGGACTAAAGCGAAGACACTTTTCTTATGTAAATTAAACCCAAGCTATCCATTAAGACCATTCAAAATCTAATCGGATCAGCCGTTAATGAGATTCGATAATCTCAGGGTTTTTGATAGCGGGTCGCGGCGTAATACATGTAGACACTCTGTGCTCGCGCTGCGCAAATATCTATATATACTTGGCGCGAGACACTACCCTGTCTCTTGATGACTGAAGCCACGATGCGTAAACTATTCGCGTACAAACATGGCATTGAACATACGTTTACCTGGCTAACTGAAAGTATGTACTCTGTAAGCAGTAAATACAGGGTCATCGTTTAATCCTGCAACCCGCGCGCGCGCGAACTTGGAAAATGGCAACAGCGCCTCACGGACGCATTCCACTACAACCATGCACCGTCCCGGCGTTTGGAGAGCTGCTAGCGATCGCTGGACAGCAGTGATGCCCGAGCTTCGAGAATTTTGGGCTGGTCTCTTTCAAATTAACGTTGCAAAGAACTATTCAGAATTTCCCGGCCCGGGTTGAAATATTTGGGGCCTTTTTCGTATAACTTTTGAACTATAAAAGATATCGGAATGCAATTAGCGCCGAGAAATGAGGAAAAATTATTCCCTCTTAATGATGGATAATTTAACATATTTTACGTTTACTTAATTTTTCTTTTATCAATTTTTTAACCATAATTGTTTAAAAAGCTTTTGCAACCTGTTTATTTGATAATGTATTTAACGCTGTTTTTAAAACTCGTGATGTTGATAAACAATAGGCTAGTTGTTTCTGTATCCTTACTTTCATAAATTGAGAAATTAAATTTTTATTCAATTATGTGTTAGTTCTGCAGACCTCAGAATCTATTGTTCTGGTTTTCTTCTTTATGATTTTATCCTTAATGCGGTGCATACCTAGATAAGACGTAAGGGGTAACTAATGGAACGTGTCTTTGACTTTAGCGGTGTCTGAATTTTTTTTCTAGAATTTTTGTGTTTGAATGTTTTAGATACTCAACGCCACGCCTATACCGGCTTCCGTTAATGTCATTTTTTGGAACGATGTGCCATTATTGTCGCTTTTACAAGCAAGTGGTGAAAAATCTCTCCGTATAAGGGTATAGCGCTGCGGTCAACCCTGTCGTAGCTAAAATTTTTGAAATTGAGACAGGTACGAGATCAGTTGACATTATTTTCAAACCTCATTACAGTAATCTGGGGTACGAGTGGTAAGCCGATCATAAAAGCGGAGCACGCGGCTCGATTACCTGGGCCGGGAAATTCCCAATACCTAGCTCTTTGCGACGCTAAAATTTTCGAAGCTCGGGCATCACTCGGTCGCTGGCAGCTTTCCGCTGGCCCGGTGCATGGTTGTAGTGGAATGCGTCCATGAGGCGGTGTTGCCATTTTACAAGTTCGCGCGCGCGCGGGTTGCAGGATTAAACGATGACCCTGTATGTCACCTTCGTAGAAGTTCTACGTACAGCTTCCGTACCAACGAATTATGTGAAATTAATTTCCGACACCGAGCACTTCGAAAAGCATTCATTGATCGATTGTGAATTGTTAGCGTTAGAATTACAATCCATGCTGCGTGATGTAAACCGCGTACCACTATAGTACGTGCATATATATGTTTAATAATAAATGTACAACAATTTTTAAATAAATGTATATATTTTTTCTCTAAAAACAGTGTATGTTTATTAATGGACATCCATGCATACTTAAATTATAAAGTCTGTATTTGCGTAAAAAGAACGTTCGTATGAGAGAGATATTCTTGCTCGTAGGTAAAGAAATCAGTCGCCGTTATCGTTGCTCTCATCGCCGCCGCCGCCGTTATGTTCGTCGCTATAGAAAACAAAAAAATAATAATTCTTACATAAGTATTCGTTTCTCTGCATATGACGCGTAAAGTAGATGCAAAGTGTAGGACTTACATTAGGTGACGCTACGTATATAATTCCATATTTTCTTGACGTTCTCCAGCGCGCAAACACCGCCGTTGTTATAAAATATACATCGAATGGCATTCGTTGAAGACATAGACTTCAAATTAGGAACGTCAGGCATGATCCTGCAATAATCATCGTCAACGTCGTAGCCACCGTCGTCTTCGACAGTTTGAGCGTTGTTGTTGTTGCTGTTGTTATTGATCTTTCGCGCCATCAGTTCATACAAATCGCTTACATCTTCAACGATTATGTCAGGTAGCAGTTGCAGCATCCACGTTTTCTTTTCCGCACCTTTCACGATGACGAAGTCAATGTTCGCGAGTACGCTAGTGAGGAGTCCTGGCAGTTTGGAGTATGGAACGTAACCGTCGGACCAGCGAAGCCCGTGATGATGCTTCGCGAGCCAGGATGCTTGACGGTGCTCCCAGGAATTCAGAAGGTTCCAGAAGTATTGTGGTTCGAAGATCGAATGGTTAATCGTAGTCGTCGTCGTAGTCGTTTTATCGTTGTTGCTGTTTGCCCGAATCGCGATCTCTTTGGCGACGAACTCGCGTTCGTTATTGAAACCTTGCAGATCGCCAATGGCGAACATTACTATTCGTTTAGGTAGCACCGTCAGCAACGGTGTCAGAACAGTAACTGAGGTCTTCGACATCGACGTTTTAAAACAGTAGCAGTATCCGCAGTAGTAGTAGCAGTATTAGTAGTAGTAGTAGTAATCGATCTCGTACGCACGCTATATTAGTTTGCGTACCATGTTGGTTAAAGGGCCGTATTCGACTATACGATCGTGTATGAACAAACAGATGGCGGAAGTATTAGCAGCGACATTTTCTTTGTATTCGAAATCTATTCGCACGTCCACGGTAGCGCTCTTCAACGATTCGTTTTGTCTAGAACAATCTATGACCACGATAGGCGCGTATTTAAGGAATTCGTTCGCGCTCACCAACGGTTCTCCGTGACCGTAGTACGATCGGATGAAATTCGCATCCATATTGTACATGATCGCGAATTTATACTTAGGAAAATCTATTTGCATGTCGTCGTACGGATACGTCTCGGAATTTAGGTAGAG
The DNA here is from genome assembly GCA_963932335.1 of Andrena marginata. Classification (NCBI taxonomy): domain Eukaryota; kingdom Metazoa; phylum Arthropoda; class Insecta; order Hymenoptera; family Andrenidae; genus Andrena; species Andrena marginata. The sequence goes on from OZ010660.1 coordinate 12,545,251, forward strand.
TCGAAAGTTTGTGAGATTATTCGGGTCGAATATCCACGCGGGTTTATTTGGACGATTCTTTCGATCGGTTTGCATGCCGAATTACACGTATCGGGGTTTCACGATTTGCGACGTAGTTTTCACGGTCCGCGTGTGTTTCGTTGTCGCTTGCAGTAACGGATACTCATGCCGGCCCCACGATCGGAAACTCATCGCGATTGGTCGTTCGCTTTCCAAGATCCGCAGCATCGATAGTTTATTCACTTCCTCCAAAACGACGTGGAGCATACGCCACTGCACCTTGCGTATCAAGGATTTCAATGATCTTCACATATGTTGTCAAGGTGGTCATTCTGAATAACATTTTCCTTGAAACTTTTTCGGCGGTCAACCTTAGATTCGGAGATATTAATAAAAAACTTTCGGCATAATATATTGAAATCTGTTTCACAGCCGACGGTATTAGTATTGGTTGGGGCTAGATTAGGGCGGGGAGCGCGCGCTCGCGGGCGCGTAAAGCATGGTGGCGAACCGATGTGAGTATGTGTTAAACTCGGTAATTGTAAGTTTCTTGCGCATATCTCGTAAACCAAAGCCGACCACCAAAAAGTTTAAAGCGGAAATGTTCAGAATGATTACCTTGTTAACAATAGCGATATTGACCCCATCGCGCGATACTTGTAACCACAATCTCATTTTGATCATCCCCAAAGTCACATCGGTTCGCTATCATGCTTTACGCGCCCCCCGCCCTGATCTAGTCCCAACCAATACTAATACCATCAGCTGTAAAACAGTAGACGGCGACGAGTAGATGGTTGTGCGCCAAATCTTGGTGTGCGCTATCCTGATGTGCACTAATAGAATGTGCGTAAAATTGCATGTGTTCTAAATTGTATGTGTCCTAAATCGCATGTGTCCTAAATTGTACGCGTCCTAAATCGCATGTGTCCTAAATTTAATGTGCACTATAAAACGCATGTGCTTTAAATCGCATGTGTCCTAAATTGTATGTGTCCTAAATCGCATGTGTCCTAAATTGTATGTCCACTTATAAAACGCATGTGTTCTAAATCGCATGTGTCCTACATTGTATGTGTCCTAAATTTTATGTGCACTATAAATTTCATTTGTTCAAAATTGCATGTACACTACTTTCTGTGCACTATTCTGATATATCCTAAATTGCATGTGTAGTTTTGTACTGTGTCGTTTTGATATGAAGCCTCCAGTTTCGGGATCGCAGTGGCGGAGGTGCAGTGCATCACGATCGAATCGTCTCGTGCTCGTATAAGAATCAGCTCGTGCCGCGCGCTCATCACGATGCGTTTCTAATCCTCGCAGAATCCTAATAACACGTTCAGGGGTACGCAGAAATTGAAAGCGCCCGAATGAAAAGTGTCGTTATCGTAATCGATGTCATAATTCCAACCGGCATTCGCAAGCGCTTTGCTTCTATCGGCTGATAACGAAACAAAATTGTTCAACGTGGTAGTGATTTCGACAACGATCGATCTCGACACCGTTCAATTCGTATCGAATCTCATCAAACATGAACGCGACGCAATTATTGTCGAGAACAGTGGTCGCGGACGTTGTCGGGCCTTTCGCGTCTTGCGCTGTCAACGTGCCACGATCTTCGATGTACAAAAAACTTTCGCACGGAAGCGTGTACAGATCTTGCTGCTGTATGGGGATTCTTATCTCGTCGCTATTGTCAAACGTTGTGTTGGCGTACGGATTATACGTGTGTAACTCGATCTTCGTGATACGATTGTCGAAGGTTGACGTATTCGCCACGTCCAAAATAATCGACGTCGGGGTTGCGTGTCTAATAGGCGACGATGAAATCTAACGATCGTAGGAAACGTACGTTTCGACGTGTCAACGGCTTTCTTATGCTTCTTACCGGTCCTCTTCTTATCGCTCCTCCCGGCTTTATTCTTCTTATACTTTTGTCTGTAGATAAAGGGTCGCGCAGATGACGCGAGGCAGAGGCGGCAGGAGTATCAGCGGCGATTGATGATTCGTACGTGTGATCTAACACTAACATACTACACACGCGCATATACACGTACGGTCAGGCTACCTATCGCGCGGACGTCGTTAAACGTGTAAACGAATCGTTATTTCTTCTCCACGGAAATCTATAGAACGATCGTATTGAGCGACGATGCACAACATTAGATCGTGTATTGCTCGTGCCACGATCGGCAGGTAAATGATGTGTCGCGGAGTTTCCGATATCTTATATCCTGGTGGCACGTGAGGCGAAAATTCATGGATCGTGTGTACCTGTTTATCGTTGCTGTACGCGCCGGTAGTGACGTTGCACGTTACTCTGATCACGTTAACGTTTATAATATTCACGGGTCTGTCGGACTCGTACCAGATTCTCGGTTTTAAGGCGCGATTCGGGGAAAATCCTAGCAACGAACCCACATTGTTCGGTTTCGTAAAGTCTACAAAGAACGAACAGTACAGCTCGCTTTTCATGGTGTTGTTGTTAGCTCGTAGCATTAGAGGGTACTTGCCGTCATCGTCGTTCTCGTTGTTACCGCGTCTTCGAGGATATCGATCGAGTATTCGTTGCTTCAGGTACTCGGCGATAGCGTCTAATTCGTAGGAGCCGTGGTGGATTGTAATGCATTCATCAGTGGCGTCGAGGATAGAGTTGTTTTCGGTGTCATAGTTCACGATGAAATAGAATTTATCGTTGCTCGAGTCGATGTTCGGTATCGTGTGAAACGTCTCCAAGTCCGCGAGTCCTAATTCGTATTGACCATCACTCAAATCTATCGGCGGAAAATAATTTACCGTGAGTGCGCTGCTACGTCCCGTTAACGCGAGCGTGAACGACATATCATAGATTACACTCGTGAGACGGAGAGATGGGAAGTGACGCGCGCGTACGAATACTCGGCAATTTATCGATATTATAAGTCCTTATTATAGAAGATGTGAATCACCATTCCGCATGGATACATTGTAACATAATCTTAATATATACCGTTATTATTATTAGTAGTATAAAGGCTATAATTCCATAGACTTTTGCTGTAAAAATTGCATGCCCAAGCGACCGCAATTCATCTCGTCGAAACGTTGAAAACGATTGTGATTGTACGTGCTCGTTGTACCGCATCCGAAATAGTAGATCATTTCCGCGGGAGGTCGCAGATTCCCAAAACTATCAAAGTGTTGTACTCCTGGTCTGCGTTTCGCGTAAGCGACCCAGTCCGTACCGGCGCCTCGATTCTCGTCCAGATTCGCGATAACGCATTCGTTGCTTCGGACGCGCGTGGGAAGCGTGTCGCGCATAGTCACCCCCCGAAAGAACAGGATGCTGGCGCATTCGCGTTCTAATTGCAGGTTCGTCATAGGTTGTTGCGTTATCGCCACCACCGTCGCCACGCGCCTACGCGATCGGCGTTTTTTTTTCTTTGATCGCACTCGTCGTTGGCGCCGCCGTCTCGGGTTCAAGCCCACGCCTCGCTTGTACGGTGTCAGATGCATCCCTCGCCCTTCCATCGCCCGATGATGACGCAACGTCTCTTCCAGCTATTTTCGAGAGGCCCTCGAAGCGTTGACCGCTTTGGTTATGCCAGCCGCTCCACCGGCCAATGCCCCGATAGCTGATAAAGCAGGCAGCACGAACAGAAGAAATTGAAGTAAGCCACCGCGTTTCGCCACTCGTAGATTACGATGTCGTCGCCGCCGTTGAGAATGTTTCCTTCCAGACTTTCTCTGTTTACGTTTCGTCCTTCTCATACCCATGCCGAGTTTAGTCTTAGCCTTCATCGTTGCCCACACTCCAGTCGCTACGGCTTTTTCGCCACAGGTCGCGTTGTTAACGAACACTCGTTCTCGCGCTCGTTCGGCTAACGCACGATCAGCTTCGTGCCTTCGCTCTAAATCATTTCGACGAGAGTATGCGATATCGTGGTCGCGACACGCTGCATCCAGCGGATTCACACCTTCGTCACCACGAGCCAATCGCTTTAGCAAACGCGTTCCAGGTCCGCAGAACTGATAACCCGGAACGTGTAGTTCGAACGGCAGACGGTTTATGATACCGTTAACGAGACCCGATCCAGTTTTCTTCTTCTGATTATTCTTATTCTTCCTCCTGTGATTCTTCCCTAGTCCGTGAGACGTCGCAGTCGTTGATGCAACCATATACGTTAGAATAGTCGCGATAGCTACTACAATAATAAACGCGTACGCATGCTCCACCGATCACTGTGATAGTGACCTGCGCGACGCGTGCCACGAATATAAACACTCATCCATCATCATAGACGTGCGCGCGAATATGCGATTCGCGAAACAGTCGAACATTATTCGCGTGACCGCGAACAGAATGCTCGAGGATGATAGGGATCCGAGTCGATGAAACAGACACGGCCCGTTATTACCGAACAGTGTGCCAGGCGTGATTTGTGGACCGTCCGGATGTGGAAAAACGAACGTGCTTCTAAGTATACTGGAGAGCCCGAACGGTTTGCGTTTCGAGAACGTGTACGTGTACTCGAAATCGTTGCATCATCCAAAGTATCGATATCTCGAACAGGTGTTGTAAAGATCAGGCAACCATTGCTTCCCCACCATCACCGACCAACTGTATGAGTAATGAAGACCTCCTTGACAAAATCAAGAACTTGCTTGACGTTAAATTCTCTAAGTTGGAAAACGACCTACAGGTCTTTAAATCGAATCTGGAGGTTGTAAATAATACATTGGCTGATTGTGAGATTACGAACAGAGTCTCTAAACTTGAAAACGCCGCAACCAATGGAGATGGAAGTATTATCGAGGAAATAAACGATAGGAATATTCGTGCCAAAAATTTTATCCTTTTTAACATAGAAGAAGCTGATTTTGCTTCTGACAATAATGCCGTAGGATGTATTCTTCGGAAAGTCCTAGCTGTTGAAGCCTCGGATGGTGAAATACATTATACGCTTAAGAGGCTGGGACACAGGAATCCCAATAAACCGCGGCCACTGCGCTTTACTTTTAACTCGCCGAATATATCCAGAAAGATTTTGATAAACAGAAATAAATATGATAGCCCAGTCAGGATTTCTCAGGATTATACCGTTAGGCAACGTAGTCATCTGAATAACTTACGGGATGAATTACGCAGTATGAACAATAATAGTAAGACCATTAGATATGTCAATGGGACACCTAAGATAGTTAACAATAGTAATGGTCCAAAAAACTCAGAAAGAACCTAACATTATACTATCAGAATGTCCGAGGGCTTCGCACCAAACTTAACGATTTACGCCAATCCATTGCACTTTCCAGTACATCATATGACGTTATATGTTTGGTTGAGATTTGGCTGGATGAGCGTATTTTAAGCAGTGAACTGGGCCTTGATGAGTACACAATTTTTCGCTGCGACCGGTCAAGGCTCACTAGTATACATAATAGGGATCGAGGAGTTCTCGTTACAGTTAAGAGCACACTGCGGAGCTCGAAAACCTCAATAACCTGTAGAAACATCGAACAAATGTTTGTAGCTGTTTACAACGGCAGGAATATCGCTGTATTAGGAGCGGTTTACTTACCACCCCAGTCTCCGAGCGCACTATATGATGAACAGTGCAACACTATCATGGGAGTTTTGAATCCACATCCGGGCTGTGAGGTCTGTATTTGTGGCGACTACAATCTTCCTCATATCGACTGGATCAATCTTTACTCTGCGCTCTCCTTTTCATCGCGGCCTGATGTTTCTTCTGGCGAACTATCATCTGCAGATTATATATTACAGACTTTAAACTATCATAATTGTTATTAGTTGAATACCATATGTAACACCGACGGCAACACTCTCGATCTGTTTTTCTCAAACAATAACGCCATCTGTGCTCAATCAATCGAGGAACTAGTCCCATGTGATAAATATCACCCCCCCCCCCCCCCCCGTTACATATAACTATTCGTGCCTCAGGTATATGTCATATTACACGTGATAATTATGAATATTATAATTTTAGGAGCGGTGACTATCGCGGTATTAGTAATTATCTGAACGAGATACGATGGGATTAAATTCTTAGGATCCCTGATCTTGATGAAGCCGTAGATATTTTGTACAGTCACCTATACTTTGCGATTAATCATTTTATTCCAAAGGTTACCGCGAGACGTTCATCGTATCCCAGGTCGATCCACGATTACCAATTTGGCTGTTTACTGCAACTACATCTCGACCTGCCTTGACTCCTTAACGCAGGTGGACACTGTTTTCACTGATTTCAGTAAAGCCTTTGATTCAGTATGTCACTCTACTTTACTTGCGAAGCTATCAGCCTTAGGCTGTAAAGGTAATGTACTATCGTGGCTGAAAAGCTACCTATCGGATCGTCATTAAATTGTGAAAATTCAGAGCACATGGTCTTCGCCAATTGAAGCTACCTCTGGTGTACCGCAGGGCTCTCACCTGGGGCCTTTGCTCTTTAATATTTTTGTTAATGATTTGGTCGATGTCTTCAAGCATAGTAGGTTCCTTCTATATGCGGATGACGTTAAAATATTTAGCAAGGTATCCTGTTACGAGGACGCTTTTAATTTGCAAACAGACATCAATAACTTTGAGGATTGGTGTTATAGGAATAGGATGAGTCTAAACCTCGCCAAATGTTATGTTATGAGGTCATCGCGTAGCACAAACCCAATTGTTCACCCATATAGACTTTGCAATATTGAGTTAGCGGTAACCAACGATATCAAAGATCTGGGGGTTCACTTATCCCCAACATTAGACTTCTCTAAGCATTATAGGGTCACTGCTAATTCAGCTATGAGGACACTTGGGTTTGTCTTACGCTTCGCATCGGATTTCCAGAATGTTCATTCTTTCAGATTATTATATACCACTGTAGTGAGACCTATACTACAATATGCGTCCATAATATGGTTCCTCCTGCAGTCGAAATACGTCACGCTGTTAGAAGGAGTTCAGCACAAATTCCTTAGGTTCGCCGCTTACAAGCTGGGACGTCCAATGTCACGCGACAATCACAATTATGACCAAATTCTTGCGTCCCTAAACCTATCTACGTTATCAGAGCGTAGGCGAATTGCTGATTTCTGTTGCTCATTGAAAATTGTCAATGGCAACATCAACTGTCCTTCACTTTAGCTGAATTTTTCACTCTATGCGCCATCCAGAAACCTAGGAGGAAGAGCACCCTTTTACTGTTCGAGCACCAAATCCAAGTTCGGTGTTCGAAATCCTGCAAATAGGATTGTCAGCATTGTTAACTCATACTCAGACCACATCAATTTTTTTGGCCGGTCATTGCAAACTTTCAAGTGCAATCTGCGTAAAATTGTCACTTATTAATTTAGGCCAATTACTTTTTTTTTCTTTTTCTACTTGTACGTATGCCACTGTTTTTCTTTATTGTATCAATTGGGCGTGTTTCGTAATAAATGAATAAATGAATAAATGGGTGGATGGGTGGATGGGTGGATGGGTGGATGGGTGGATGGGTGGATGGGTGGATGGGTGGATGGGTGGATGGGTGGATGGGTGGATGGGTGGATGGGTGGATGGGTGGATGGGTGGATGGGTGGATGGGTGGATGGGTGGATGGGTGGATGGGTGGATGGGTGGATGGGTGGATGGGTGGATGGGTGGATGGGTGGATGGGTGGATGGGTGAATAGAAAAAGGAACAAAACATCAAAAGGGGACGAAACGTCGGAGGGTGGACACGAAGGTGGAAATCGCCAAAGTCAGCGACGTTATACGTAAAAAGTGCTTGGCACTGGGAAGTGAGCACGCGTCTCATCGCTGAACCGCTGAAACGTTCGATCGAGAACTCGTCCGCGTTGAAAACGCGCTCCACGCCTCGATCGCGACCAGTGAAGAAAAAACACGAATGCGATCAACAACAATCATCGAAGAGACTTCGACCCGTTACTCCGTTGATAACCAAGGAAAGTCCGAATTACCTTCCAGATTCTAGCGGCTATGACGATGACAACGACAACGACAACGACGATAACAACGATGTTGACGATGAAGATAATGTTGATGATGATGTTGTTGATGATCTCGACGGCAAAGACGATGAAAAAATTCAGGATGATGATTCATCAGCAAAGGTTCATGATTTGGATTCGCTGCGCAACCCCATCAACCATATCGAAGTGTATGTACGGAACGCCAAAGGACCTTGGTCGCGAGAATTCCTGCGACTGTTCTTCACTGATCCCAAGAAAGGAATCGGCAAAGTGTACGGCATATACTTGGGAGTCCGACAAATACCTAATGATAGGCGAATCCGTACTCACAATCGATGAGGACGGCGACGACGTTCGCGTCAACGGACCGCGATACGCGGGAACTCGGGTTTTGTACGAACTGCTGTTCATGCGAATATCCAACGTTCGTATGTGCAGGGACGCGGATATTCACTCGTACCGACGCATCTTGCTATCGACGAACGCGCATAAGCGAAACCATGCGCCGAGCAAGTACACGCTGAGTAACAAGGGGTACAAGTATAAGAAAATCATATCCGCGATAATCGGTGGGGTGCGGACATCGGGCATCAGACTATATACTATACGGGCATATATACTATTACGTACAAAATACAATTTTAACTATTCTACGCTATACATATATTACATATTCATAAATAAAAAAAATAACATGTGCAAAGAAACGTATATACATATGTACATGCAAACATACTAAACAATGGGATTCTCGAGTGGACTTGTCGGGGTCAAGCTGGAGACGTTCGTGGGTGTCGAGCTCGAGAATTCGATAATGCCCCCACGGAAGGGTGCTAACCCGATCGGCTAAAATACACCGCTTGTCGTCGAACGGACTGAGAGCGTTCTTTTCCTCACTCTGGAGCGTGAACTTTGGAGCGTATATTGTTCTGCCGAACCGATTTTTCGGTAAGATCATGAGGACAACGAATGTAACCGTCGAATTGTACATGATTCGCGACCACGTGTCCCCGCACACTCTTCACTTTTTTAGTCTCACTCGTAGACCCCACTGCAGCGTTAAACGTTCTAGTCGCGTACATCTTAAATCGTAGTCTGACGAACTCGGTCATCAAGGTGCCGTTGTTCTCATCTTTCATGAGTCCCGGCACCTTTTTGTTTACGCGGGGCATACCGTACGGATTGTCCACCGCGTAATCACTCGTGTCGAATCGGACAACGTCACACTTCATATTTTCATACATATCATCACATTCCACGATATACATTAAACTATCGGTATCGGTGTACAGAACCTTACACCAATCACCGAACTCCGCACGCATATATGCGTAGTGAAATTCATATAAACATTCCTTTGATACGTCGAGCACACTCATTCCCACGTATATCGGTTTATCAAACTTCACTTTTAGTTTTCGCATTTCGATGGGGACCAATTGTTCGGAAAAGATCGTGCGACTATGAAAGTTTGACTTCGCGATCAGCGCTTTCGCGCCGTAACGACCGTCCCATCGCGTCACCAGTCGCACGTCTACAGGATTCCGCACATTCTCCATCGTTGTTCCATACACTGCGTTATTCATTAATTTATATAGAGTCTTTTGAAATTCACTGGTGTCCCGCGTCCTTAAATCAGTGTTCAATCGAATGTAGTCGCGCAACCAGTGCGACTGATCGAATCGTAACACACGATGAATTCGCGTCACGCGTAAACCATGTCGCACGCACTGTTTTAGATAGCGATAGTGGATGATGCATCGCTCCTTATCGTCGAGCGTGGCAAGCAGCTTGGTTTGTCTTCCTTCTGGCGCGTGCTCTCGCACCGGACAGAGAGGAAGGTCGGCGTGCGCCTCGTGGATCTCCTTGGGATATTCAATGTCCACCTCCAACAGGTATCCCTCGGATTCTTCGGAGTCCTCGCCGTCGGGTAGGGATGACACGTCGAGGGCTGCCACTGTCGCATCGTCCAGCCATCGAAACCCTCCTTTCGGCATAGCCTGCGACATCGCCTATTCGTACAAGTTGTTGACGTCGAAGTACATCAGATACGTCGACGCCTTCGACTCGTCGTACATCCCCGCAGGCAGGTGCTTGTTGTTGGCACGCGCGTACCTGTGTGAACACTGGCTCAGACCGCCGCGTATGCCACGCTCTAGGAACAGTAACATGTCCACGTTCGTCAGAAGCTCTAATCGTACGCCAGTGTACTTGAGCATTGCGTCCCACGTGAAACTCGGTAACGTAAAATAATGCGCGGGATCCAGATCGTAACTCGCGATACAGTCAGTACAGAAACTCTCAAATACGCCGGTGAGTAACAACACATCTGTTTTCATATAGAATAAATTAAATTTCGACCGTATATTTAATACGATACGGTATCGGTGCACTGGTTCAGTCACTTAACAATTATTTTTTTTAAAATAAATCAAAGCTATTTTGCAAATATAAATGTTGATACAAATTCCAACGTTTCGGTCATTAATTTTGACCATTATCAAGGATAATAAACATCTGTTTTCAAGTACAAATGACTGTACTTGCCCAATGTCTCTACGCGAAAAGTATTCCACACATTCATTGCGTGCACTTAAACAGGCTCCGACGCGCCGCGATTGTTCAGCCGGTTATAGAACGCTTTGCGGGACGGTAAACACGTATCGTTCAGTTTGGTGTACGACGTCACGTAGTCGTACGGGAAGATGCCGCTCCTGGTCAGGAGATCGAAATGAAGGTCCGGCAGATGTTGAAACTCGCGTTGTAGAATCGCGAGTCGTTCTTTGCCAAGGTCCGAAGCGAGTTTCTCCCGACTAGCGGCCAAAAATTTTAACGAATCGATGAATCGAAACTTTAATCGTCTCTTCCAATCTTTGTTCTCGGTGTCAATTCCCTTGACGTGTTTGGTGACCGATATGTACCGCTCCTTCGTTACCGGCAGCAGGTCGATCTGTCCCTCGAACGCGGACGCCAACTCCTTGATAACGAAATACGCGTCGTAGCCTGATAAATTGTGAAACACTACCCGTATCGTGTAGGATCGTCGAAACTGCAAGTTACACGACACGTGGGCCGCGCCACGGTACTCACCCGTCGAGTGGCAATGGTCCCGCACTTTTTTATCCCCTTCGACGAAAGGTTGTCCGCACGCGTGACACGTGATCGCTTCGTTAAAACTTCGCCACTGTTGCCTCATTAACGAGTTCATTGGTTTCGCTTTCCGCAACCACGAATAAGCAATGTTTGCAAAGTCTCGAAGTTCTTGCACGAACCACTTCACGCACTTGGATTCGTTACGATACACGCGATAACGGTACAGAGACGCGTCGGTGGAACAATGGATGTAGTATCCTACGCTGTACGCTCTATGCTGCTGGTATGTGTACGTCGGCCTCCGCTCCGCAGGTTCGACGTCCTCCAGCATGCATTCGAAGTCCGCGTAAATGATGAATGGCGCTCGTTCCTAATTTTTAAAGTTCTTGAACTGCAACCATTTATCCTTCATGGACGGCAACTCGACGGCGCACTCGTTCGGACGCTGGCATCCGAATTCAGACATCTACAACGATAACAGTAGCATTAATAATAGAACATAATAATCAATAATACATCGATCGAAATATACCATATTTTACTCACCTTTCGCAAACGAATACTTGACTCTTGTGATTGCCGAGCTGCTTCGAAATCATTCTCGACATGCTGCGAATGCACGCGAAATGATAAAGTTGAGGGTCCTTGGGATTCTGCACCAGTAGTAGGTTCGCGTGTCTCTTTCGCTTGTCTTCGGTCAAACGCAGAGGCATGCAGCTTTCGACGGATCACGCGTACACATTTACCGACACGTTGTTCATCCTCTCGAACTTCGTCAGCTGGTCCAACGTTACGGGTAGAGTCATATCGCCCGTGGGAAGCACCTCCGAGTAGTAATGGTACGATGCAATCCTATCACTATTCGCAGCAATAGGATACAAACTGGCAACGACAGCCCATAAGAAACACGCATTGTTTCTGTTCTTTACGTTGACCACCGCTTTCTTCAGGACGACGCGACGGCGCACGGAAGCGGTACGTTGCAAGCGCCTCGAAGTGGATTGTGCTTATTAATATTCACTAGAATATTTAGCACAGCCCTTAGGATCCAGCCACTGTCGCGATCTTGAAACTCCTCGAATATCACTAGCGTGGGAGCGACCACGTGCTTCGAGTACCACTCGCGAACGTTCGAATTCATTAACAGTACGCGATTTCGCGTACCGAAACATTTCATATCTGTATTCTCACCCAACATAAACTCCGCGTTAAAGTTCGTATTCACAGCCACGCTCTTATGTGCCAAGATAGCGAACGTGACGCGCGAGATCACAGTTCGTCGAGCACCCTCTAAAAATCGACGCGGATCGACGTGTCTCACGTAGATGACCGCACCGGTTGAAATACGGCATTTAAACGCAGATTCCACGTTTTCCTATACCCACAAAATTACCTTTTTTAAAAAAGGTACAAAAAAGAGCGCCAAGTATATAATTCCATCATAAAGAATTCCATTTAAAAACATTGTCGTAAATTAATATAAATTTCTTAATATGCTATATTTAACTTTACAAAAGTGATGAGATACAACAATTGCGCCAATTATCACAATGGCTATTTATACAAAGAAAAAAATGTACTCAATAATATTAAGCCGACATATTTTTATACAAATCAATATTTTAATACGAATAAATATTTTATTCAAAATACTTGGCGTTGCTCTCCGAAAAAATGTTAATTGTCTTGGTTAATAAATAAAACAAGACAAGACACCACAGAGACAAGAAAGAAAGAAAAAGATTTTAATGCAATTTATGCATATTTATTCAGTTTAGCAACACCAATTCAGAGAGCAGCGCCAAGTATTTTGAATAAAATATTTATTCGTATTAAAATATTGATTTGTATAAAAATATGTCGGCTTAATATTATTGAGTACATGTTTTTCTTTGTATAAATAGCCATTGTGATAATTGGCGCAATTGTTGTATCTCATCACTTTTGTAAAGTTAAATATAGCATATTAAGAAATTTATATTAATTTACGACAATGTTTTTAAATGGAATTCTTTATGATGGAATTATATACTTGGCGCTCTTTTTTGTACCTTTTTTAAAAAAGGTAATTTTGTGGGGATTTCACACATTTTGTAGTGTTTATTGATGACTGGATAACTTTTTCACCCCCTCGGGGTTATTTTTTCAACAATATATTATATCGTTATCCAAACTCCGCACGCTTGCAAAGCTACAAGACAATTGGATTGGTCGAATTGGTTTAAAGTTGAGTTTTCAGATATGAAGCAAACATACAAGAAGCAAACATAGAATCGAAGCTGAATAAAATCGTTTAATTAATATAATACTATGTCCGATTTATTTTTGTTGTCTGAATTATACAGTTTTCCACATTCATAATAAAACTCAATATTAATTGTATATACATATTTCTTAAAACTCTAGAATAAAATTATACATGAAAATGTGCTTATTTTTCTCATTTGCAGCAGGGTTACTTTCTCTATCGCTGCTGCTTCGATTATCTGTAAATATACAAAATTCCACATTTTAGTTATGACTTAACGTAGAACATATAAAAATAGATTGGCCCTTTGCTATTTTAAGTGTACAGACTACAAAATGTGTCCGAAGGAGGTGAGAGCGTATGGCAGAATGTCTTGTTGCAGGAAATTTAAATGCTAATGGTAATTCAGCAAAAATGAACGAAGGGATTCAATATTTTTAACGTACAATGTATTGGTATTGGAATAAAATTAATTTAGTATGTTTATATTTTTGAATTGAAATATTGTTAATGGGAAACTAATAAAATTAATAAATAGCGTAGGAACTACTGTGGATTTTAATAAAGTATTAGGAATACCTTTCCAAAAGAGATTGAAAAGTATCAAGGGAGATACGTTTTCAGCGTACTTTCTTCACTAATGTGACTTGCTCAACGTTGCAAGCAGTACGCTATAATTTTCTTAATTCATAATGCTACGCTACTTTGACAAATTTTGTCGATTTACCTTATTTGACAACTTTCCAGAAACTTGTGCGAAACAAGATGTTTTTCTGTCTGTCTAACCTTCTCTGGACAACCTCCAAGCCTGTGCATCCCCTTCATTTCTATCCAAGCTTGTGCGTCCCCTTCATTTCTATCCAATCCTGGGCGTCCCCTTCATTTTTATTCGAGCCTGTGTAAAAATTGTTTGCTGGTATAAAAACAATATATTAATTTGTGGAAACTTGTGCGAAAGAAGATGCTTCTCTGTCGAACCTTCTCCAGACAACTTCCAAGTCTGCGACTCTACATAAGAAATCTATTTGAAAAATTTTGGCGACTTACCTTGTTAATTGAGACAATAATTCAGTCTCCTATTAGTGTAAAAACTCGTGACATTTCAAATTCCGACAATTTACTTTATTTGGCACTTAGCACTTGGTAGGTTATAATATCTCTGCCAGCTGTCACGTGACAACAATTTATTTGACACTTAGCACTTGGTAGGTTATAATATCTCTGCCTAGCTGTCACGTGACAACAATTTGTTACGCGATTGGCCGATGCCCGCATCCAATGAACAACGTGCCTGAGAGACATTTCCTCACCCTTTCATACTCCCCTCTTGCCTAGAAGTGTAGGACGATGACTATGACGATGCTGAATTTTAAGAACATAAAATTCAGCAAATTGCAACTTTACATCGAAATATCTCAGCTCATAAGGCCCGTAGGAACAAAACGAAGACACTTTTCTGATGTAAATCAAACCCAAGCTATCCATTAAGACCATTCAAAATCTAATTGGATCAGCCGTTATTGAGATTCGGAAATCTCAGGGTTCTTGATAGCGAGTCGTCGCGTAATAGAGCCACTCCGTGTCTTGCGCTGCGCATATATATATCTATATATATACTTGGCGCGAGACACTACCGTGTCTCTTGATGACTTTGAGTGCCGTCGATCGGCCCGAAACCCCGCAACCGACTCACGAAAACTTTTCCCGCACGATCGTGCGCAATGTCTTTATTTGCGTGATCAGCGACACTAGGCGTTGTTTCGCGGACACAGACATTCCTCCGCTGCTCTGCTACTCGACGATGAGCTGCAGGTACGTGTCGCAATGATCCACCTAGTCTCGGAATTCCGCAATAGAGCGTAAAAGCTTCGACATCTGGGACAAAACCCCGTACGTGTCCATGAACCCCTCCATGTTCGCTTATTCACAAAGAGTTCACTTCTTCACAAATATTCAATTTCGCAGAGACGCTCGATTGCACCTGATTTCAATGTCTCGTGATACTTATGCACGCGTAACGTATTTCACGATCTTCGCCGAGCGACTGCATGATTTTTAATACATACTAGCCACCTGCCCTACCCGAGATACGGGTACGAGATACTTATACGGTGGCTTTGCTACTCCCACGATTCAAATATAAACCTGCCGTATCGCGCGGTGCAATGTCATGTTTACTCCATGGGCTGCCGTGTCGATTGACTTACAGCCTCCTCGATCGTGAAAATACTCGGAACTCTACGCCGAATAATTATTGCTCCATGTTTATGACGGTTGCTTACGCGAATGCAACGTCGAGTAATTATTGCTCTTAGAGGCATGGTCTTGGGAAAAGTCAGTGCTTAGATATAAACACACGGCATGGCGCGGTTCGCTCCATCGAATGTAATATAGTATTTATTCAATTTTTATTAAATCAATGGATTGATTTACAATAATTATCGCTATATGTATACATTATTGCACGTGCGCTGTATCGGTCCCACGATTCAAATATATACACACGGCACGAAGAGCATGCACATAGGCGCCAAAACGCGTTCAATCCTGTTTAGATATAAACACACGGCATGGCGCGGTGCAATGTTCATTCCATGGGCTATCGCGATGATTGATTTACAATAATTATCGCTCTATGTTTACGTCATTGCACGTGCGCTGTATCAGTCCCACGATTTAAATATAAACACACGGCAGGAAACGCGTGCACGTAGGTGCCGAAACGCGTTCAATCCTGTCGCGCGCCATGATTCCTTATCTTTTCTCAGAAATCATGGTCTCACAAATCATTATCGAAGACGCGATTTGAATTTCCACGAATCAGTCGCGGTCGCGCCTGCGCACCGATCCCCGCACGCGTACGGAGATTGCGAGGCGGCGACGCGCGCCCAAAGTACCATAAACATCCAACAGGTGGCGCCAATACGAAATGTATGAAAAATATGAAAAATTTACCAAGACGGGCCCAAATACCGACGCGGGCTCAAAGTACCTTAAACATCCAATAGGTGGCGCTAATACGAAATGCGCGCGACGCCATTTTGAAATTTTGAAAATCCTCCCCCTCCACTGTAATGTCAACCCCCTCGTCCACGAATTCGACCTGCGCCCGCAACGCTGTTTTGAAATTTTGAAAATCCCCCTCCCTGTGATGTCACCCCCTCACCTACGAACTCGATCGACGCCATTTTGAAATCCTCCTCCCCTGTGACGTCATCCCCCTCACCAACGAACTCGGTACCCCCCTCCCCGCCTCACCCCCTCACCCATCTCGCTGAAGAGCGCGGTACCCCCTCGCCACCACATGAGCCAGAATCGGCATAACCTAACTATTGAAATTCATCGGTGTCACTTCCATATCGATACGGTAAAAAATAAAGAATTATTTTTTTCTGAAACAGGTATGAATTCTTGGCCGATTACAGTGAATCGAGAATAAAATATTCATTACAGTATATTAAAAAGTTCTTCATTGTTCGTTGTATCGATGTGAATGTGACATCAATGGGTTCCTGACGTTCTCCCGATTAAAATTATACTAAATTTAATACAAATCGGAATACATTTACATACGGAATACAAATTCCCTAAAATTCAGTGAGGCACCACGGAGAGTTGACCTCGCCACGGGTTGGCAGACGGCATCTCTCTGGCAGGCGTCGCTCCAGAATCACCCTGTACTTTGTAAGTTCTCGGATATCTCCAGTATCTCGGCTAGTTTACTCGGGTAGCGCCTACTAGGGAATTTTCCTCTTCCCGAGTATCTCACGGGTACCCGGTCCACAGCTATAGTTCTACTCTCTACTCCACTCCCCCGCGTTCCCCTCAGCCGACCCGAGTTGAAATTCCCATAGTTCTACTACTCTGATATAGAGGCTTGTCGAATTTCATCGTTTCAACCAACTGCATTTAATCAATTAACTTCGCGATAACTGCATTTTATCCACCTATTTTTAGTAAAGAGGCACGTCCTCTCGCAAAGCGCATATTATTTTCTTGATTCGAATTTGACAATGAGTAATTGTAACCGTGTTCTAAATGTAATTTTATAAATCGTATTTTCAGTTTTGACCATTGCGTAGTACGACTATGTATGTACATGGTCTACCGACACATTTAAACAAAATACATCGTCGGACTTTCTCGAAAGAATAAAGTAAAATCTAAATCATATAATAAAGTTCGTGTTGACAGGGATGTTGGCATGTCGGAAGCAATGGTTCGCCCCATCGATGACGTTTGTCCATGGGACGTGCCTTCAGGCCCCAGTATAGAACACGCCCTGGATTCTACGGGGTCCCAACACCTGGCGTTATTTGAAACAACGCTATCGGTTGAAAGTCAACAAGAAGAAAACGACAACAACTTAGTTAGGCAACCGCAATCTATAAAAATTGCGCAAACATCCCGCAAAAACTCAACGCAATTGGATTCCTGCAATTCATCATCTGACGTTAGTCTATCAATAACGGAAGTCTCTGAACAGCTTCGGAAGTCTTGCAGTTTACAAAACAGCGGTAACACAGGTAAATATTTGTATTTTATTTACGTAATAAATCAAGAATAATTATGAAGTATATATTTCTTTGGCTCCATGCTAATTTCAGTTTTATGATAGTAGTAGGGCTATGACAGTTCTAACGCAAATTTGAGTTTCCCCTCCCCTCCCCATGACCATGAAACTCAAATTTGAGTTTCCCCGTCCCCTCCCCCCGACCGTGAAACTCAAATTTGAGTTTCAAGATCGCAGGAAATCCATCGCAGCGGCGGCGGCGGATGACTCCGTCATTAAGATGGCGGAGTGGTGGGGGTGCCGAACGCCAACGAATTATCGGATGATGTCGAACAATGTCGGGAAAGATCGGCGTTTTTACACACAGCGTCTTCGAGGTACGAGAAAGGGGCAGAGCAGTATTCTAAAGCTAAAATATGGGGGAGAGAGAGAGAGACAACACTACATAATAGTACAATCGCATTTGTTCTTTAGATAACAGTATTTCAAGCGTCGCAACGTCTCGCGCGATCGTGTGTAACTTGACTCCTCTGGAGTAGTCGTGCAGGAGGACGTCATTTGGCAATCATAGAAAGAATTATGCGGCGTCAGCAGAAACTTTTTTTCCATACCAATATGTGATGGAAAGTTTTCCCCAACACAGAGAAATAATAATAATTTTTTAATCACCGATATAGCGATCTATTATGTAGCAAACAGACAAATTTTTCCGAACCATTATGTAGCAAGCATTCTAAAGCTAACAAGTATTTAAAGCGTTCTTATTTAACGTTGTAGTGTATCGCGCGATCGTGTGTTATTAGACTCCTCTGGAGCAGCTGCGCGGGATATCATTTGGCAGCGCGAAGAAGGCACGAACATAATGTAATAATATTTCGGAAACATCGAATCTTAGAATTAGGTGGTGAGGAGAGAAGGGGGATGATGGGTAAATAAAATTGAGAAATAATATACGTTTAAGACACACACACACTCTCACACACACAAACGCGCGCGCGCGCACGCACACACACACACTTATAAAAAATAATATAGAATAATACAAATACAAAAATATAAAAAAACAATTAAAATAGAAAATAGAATATATAATACAATACAATATAAAATACAATATAAATATAAAAGAAAAAAATAATAAAATAAAAAACAAAAAATATAAAAATAGAATATAAAATAATAAAATAATAAAATAAAAATATAAAAATTCAATATAACAATACATTATAAAAAGAAAAAATATAATAATAATAATAATTTAATTTATTGCCCACTTTTGCGTTACAATTTAACGATCATATACTCTGCCACTCTCTCCACTTACTTCACATGCTTCAATCGCGTGTTTCACTGTTTCTGCCTCTTTCTTACAAAGCCTACATATCTTTCCTTCTTTCGATAGCCAATATTTACATGCCCTTGTTTCACTACCCTATATGAATCTTCCTATCCTTTCTAATTCTCTTCCCCATTTTTCTTTTTCCCCATAAGTTTTTGGTCTTATCTCCTGGTTTCCTTGCCACTGTTACGTATGTGGAATTTTCCCATACGCCGCTCTCAACCATTTTTCGAGCTCGCGTCTGCGAAGGGAAAACGCCCTAAAAGCCTTTTTGTTTATCACATACCACTAAGGGGGTCATGATCTCGACCATCTGGATCACGACCATGGGAACGGGAGTGACACGACGACGACCCCGAAGGATTTCCTTATATGGAAATTCCTAATGCATCCCCACTCATTTTTGGGACTATATAAACCCTTTGGTTTCATCCCTCGTCGGTTAAAAGCTATAGAGTCACGCGTAAAGTCACGTCGTGTCACGCTCGTACAGAGTTGGTAAGATCGGGCTAAAGTCCCTGTCAGAATCATAGTTAACCTCATAGGATCCGCGAGTCCGGTTTATATCCTATTTGGCACTTTGAAATAGCCACTCGTACGCCCCGCATCGCCAGTGCGTCAACACCGTGCAACTAGTGGTAACCTACACACTTTTATTTATTATTTAATCGCGACACTTACATTTGTACAATAACTAATTATTGAATATACGAATGGTGTTCACGTGTAAATCGAGTAGATTCGTTAAACCCATCTCTTACCCAGCGATCCTTATAATATTAGTAGCACTCACCCACTGATACAACTTTACCGCTCGAGTTGTATCAAATATTAATTAAGAGTTACGAGGCATTACTAACATTTCCTGCGACTCCCTGATTTCGCATCAGGTTCGTTCGCAACCTTTCATCCACAACAAGGAATCTTCTCCAACCCAGTGGCTCCCCGATTTCGCATCGGGTTCGTCCACGAAACCTCACCCTCCTACGGCTCCCTGATTTCGCATCAGGTTCGTCCGTATCCTACAGCTCCCTGATTTCGCATCAGGTTCGTCTGTAAATCTACCAACTTCCGAACAGCTCCCTGGTTTCGCACCAGGTTCGTCTGTGAATAATCCAACCTCCTAACAGCTCCCTGGTTTCGCACCAGGTTCGTCTGTGAACTTCATCCTAGTGACTCCCCGATTTCGCATCGGGTTCGTTCACGACGTTTCACCTTCCTGCGGCTCCCTGATTTCGCATCAGGTTCGTCCGCGTGTGACTCCATTCCTAGAGGCTCCCTGATTTCGCATCAGCTTCGTCCTCGCCGTCAATAATCCTAGCGGCTCCCTGATTTCGCATCAGGTTCGTCCGCGCCCCTAACTAACAAACTCATAAACCGTATTCCTTGGGAAATACCCTCCTCGCCGGCCTCTCGCGTTGCCGCAGCCCCGGCTCGTAACAGAACTGGTGACAGCGGTGGGATGCTACTGCATTAGAATCGCCGTAAAATTTGGGTTTTTAAATACGTTAAAATCACTCGTAATTTATTATCGACGATATACTAGTTTTCTCTAGTCGAGTCACTTAGTAATTTTAAAATGGCAACCGCACAGGCGAACGTCTCTTCTAATGATATTATGAACCTGACAGTTTCAATTGCAAACTCAATGTCGCTTTTGACGCAACGGACATGTATACAGAATATTACTATGTCAATTCCAACCTTCGACGGTGAAAGTCCACCCTTGACGCGCTTTGCACAAAATGTGGAAGACGGGTTAACTTTGATTCCTGAGGGTACGGAAGCCGAGTATCTTGCTATAATATTAACGAAACTGATCGGTCCAGCACGCAGGTGCACGTTAGAGCATAAATTCGAGTCTGTTAAGAAATTAGTTCAACATCTAAAAAAGAGATTCGCGCCGGGAAGAAGTTTGTCATATTTTCAAGTCGAAATCGCGAAACTAAGCATTCGCGAAGGAGAAAGTCTGCGACAGTACGTCGACAGGACTAGCCATCTCGTTTATTGTGCGCGCGGAGCTATTCGGGAAAGGTATCTGGATCACGCTGAAGACTTCGTCAAAGAAATGGAAAAAGACGTTAAAGAAAACTTCATTGATGGTTTACCGGATCGAATTTCCTGGAAAGTGTCGGCTCAGATTCAAGACATTAAAACACTTGAACAAGCTTACGACGCCGTGCTACAGATAGATAGAAAATTAAGGAATCGACGACAGTCGCCCCGCAACGAATCGCCCTCCAGGTGGTCTCGCCGAGACCATTACGCCGAAGATTCTCGTCGCCACGACCGCGAAGTGTCGTACCCACTTTCTCCGAGTAGATACGACCAGAACAGGGATCGGTCTCTTAGAACATCTGGTTTTGAAGAGGAACGAGAAGGACGGACACGCACGACGGCCTGGACCTTGCGTCACCGGAGCCCCTCAGAATCCCCTTCTTATCGCTCCGACTCACCGTACGCAGATGATAGAGAAAAACATTATTCTATTTTAAAAAACCCCGATAAAGATCGCAAGCCGAGTTTATATTGTTGGCATTGCGGTATAACTGGACATGACGGAAAATCTTGTAGGAAACATCCGCGTAGCCCGAGATATCAACGAGACTCGCGAGATTCATCCGTCGAATCAAACAAGTCTTTAAACTTCGATCGCGCTCAACGTATAGGCGACACGATGAGCGGAAACAAAGAAGCTCGCCAAAGGACAGTCCGCTTCGAAGAGGAACCCTCATCAGGGAAGCACCTGCCCCACGCATCAAAATCAAGGTTCCAGAACTGGAGTCAGGAACGGGAGAATTCTTAATCGACGGTGGAGCATCCGTTAATTTAGTAGTCATTAACGCCCTGGGAGAAAAAGCCGCGATAAACTCTCGGGAAGAAATCGAATTAACCGGAATTACTACTAATCCAATTCATACTTTAGGAACAACAATTCTTCATATCCACGAAGCTCCTGCACTTTTCTATGTAGTAAAAGAACTTGCAATAGAAGCAGACGGACTTATAGGAAGCCCATTTCGAAAACAGGAAGAGGCCGAAATTTCCTATTATCATGGGACGTTGGTATTAAAAAATAAACCAACCCGACCTCTACGTTTTTCAAATTATCAGGACCTACCTCAAATGAAGGAGCCATTGACATCGACCAAACACCGTATCGAGCCCCGGACGTCTCAACAGATTGCTATAACGATAACAAACTCGAGGATTAAGGAAGGATATTTACCACGTATCAAGACCCTCGAACATCTTTACATAGGGGAAGCAGTTGTGAGTAACAATAAAGGGAAGTGCTACGTTATGGCAACAAATACCAGCGATGTACCCTTAGACGTAGAGATAGAGCCACAAACATTAGAGCCATTCGATATCTTCGGGTCATCAGACGAAGATTTTTACCCAGCTGTAGAACACCCGTCAAAATTCAGACCCAATGAAGATAGAATGCAAAAAATCTTAGAAGCCCTAAACACTAAACATTTGAACAAGGAGGAACTAGATTTCGTTACCAATTTGGTTAAAGATTTTCCCGACCGATTCTATCTTCCTGGAGATAAACTCGGGAAGGCCTGCGACTTTAAACATTCAATCCATACATCCAATGATATTCCAATCAACACAAGACAATATCGTTATCCTCTCATACATCAAAAGGAAATTCAAAAGCAAATCAGCGCGCTATTATCAAATGGTATAATTACACCTTCAAAATCTCCATATAATTCACCTTTGTGGATCGTCCCGAAGAAAGAAGACGAAAACGGAGTGAAACGTTGGCGTCTAGTAATAGATTTTCGCGGCCTCAATGAAATAACAATTTCTGATAAGTATCCATTACCTCAAATCACAGAGATCTTAGATCGATTAGGAGGAGCTAAATATTTCTCAGTCTTTGATCTGGCAAGTGGATTTCATCAAATAGAGATGGATCCAAAGGATAAAGCAAAAACAGCATTCACTACTCCAAATGGACATTACGAATTTTCTCGAATGCCTTTCGGATTAAAGAATGCACCACCCACCTTTCAACGCCTGATGGATCAAGCACTCACTGGACTTCAAGGAACAGACCTCTTTGTGTACTTGGACGACATAGTGATCTATGCATCATCGTTACAGGAACATAATATCAAAGTCAAGAAATTGTTAAACCGCCTTCGAGAACATGGATTAACCCTCCAGACCAACAAGTGCCAATTCCTGCGAAAAGAAGTCGCATACCTTGGACACATTATTTCAAAGGAAGGAGTAAGACCTGACCCTAGGAAATTAAAAGCTGTTCAAGATTTCCCAACACCCACATCGCAGAAGAACATTCAACAATTCTTGGGACTTGTTGGATATTACCGAAGATTCGTACCTAATTTCACCACAAAAGCAAAACCGTTAATTAACTTATTAGGAAAAGGCATCAAATTCCAATGGACAGAAGAACAAGACCAGAGTTTTAAGCAATTACGTAACGAACTTTGTCAGCAGCCCATATTGCAATACCCTGATTTCAGTAAACCTTTCATTGTAACCACAGATGCATCCGATTACGCTATTGGAGCTGTACTTAGCCAAGGGGAGATAGGAAACGACCTGCCGATTGCTTACGCCTCTCGCAGCCTAAATAAACCTGAGAAGAATTATTCGGCTACAGAAAAGGAATGTTTGGCCATGGTTTACGCCGTAAGATACTTCAGGCCCTACATCTACGGAACCCCATTTACCCTCGTTACAGATCACAGACCACTCGTCTGGTTACATTCTGTCAAGGACCCAACTTCCAGACTTATGAAATGGAAGCTCCGTCTTTTAGAATACGAGTACCAGGTTGTCCATAAATCCGGAAAAACGAATAAGAACGCAGACGCATTATCGCGCAACCCCACGTCTGCCTGCCTACCACTTATTCCACGAGAGCTCCAGGACCCCGACTTCAAAGCCCAGATACCGAAAACAGACGCCAATATTGAAACAATCGGACACCGCATACGACAGTTACGAAGAGATAGGGAAAATCGACCCAAGTATCGAGAGACAAGCAGCAGTTCAGATGAAACAGAAGAAACCGCACGTGGGAACGTTCAACATTCTCCAATAATATACAAGAACCGATCTTTTCCCAGCTTATCTCAAGAGGTAACCATGCCAGATGAACGCCAGGAAACCATAAACAGTTTTTCACCCGCAGCAAATTCCACTCAAATCGTCCCTTCAGATAAGGAACAGACCGTATTAGACAATTTAATATCGTTTGAGGAGCCGCTCGAAAATACTGTAATAGAAAATGCAAGAAACATTCAACTAGATTTACTCGGTACCCCGCAAGAACCATCGGAAGTCATGGAAGAACCTCTACAACCCTCAATAAACCAGCTACCTGCAGGAACTATGCCCGAAACAAGTGTAGGACAACCACCTGACAACAGGTTAACCGAACCTAGGGTCTCTGACCGCACACTTGACTCCTACCCTTTCTTCACTACTGAAACCAAGGATTCTAACGACCTTGACGATCTGGAAGAGACCCCATTAGATCAACCGCATAAAATTATCGTTTCTTCAAATACTTTTACCGCTGAAGAAGGACATTACGTACACTTCATTTCTGCCGACTGCAATTTAGTAAACCCCGTTGGAAAATTACTGTTAGACACTGAACTAATCAATAAACCAAACCTTCTAGCAGAACAACCAAACAAGGGAAACGTGATAACTACGGACAATGGATTATTTAAAACCTTCAGTATAATAATCTCAAACAATTTCTTCGATAATATTAAAAGAGTAGATGTGCTCAACGGCTTGAAAATTCTTCGACACAACTTGGATCAAAATCAGATTAAATCATTTCGAATTTCTGCTACGGGGGACCTTCACAAAATACCATCCAACGAATTCGTCAAGATATTAGAAGACGTTTTCGTAGGAACAGGCTTGCAGATTATTCTATGCAATTGTACCATCACAACACCATCCGAAGAAGACAGACAGCACATTATCCGTGAAGCTCACGATAGTTTAATTGGAGGACATAAAGGAGTAACGAAAACATACAAACGCATCCGATCAAAATTCCATTGGCCACAAATGCGCAACGACATTCAAGACTACATTCGAAGATGCCAAAGTTGTCAAGAACAGAAATTAGTCCGTGCGAAAACTCGTCAGCCAATGTTAATCACCGACACACCTATAGGAGCCTTCGACAAAATTTCCTTGGATACAGTAGGACCTTTACCAATTACACCCAGTGGGAACAGGCATATTCTCACCATTCAAGATAACTTAACAAAATATTGCGTAGCCGTAGCAATACCTAACATTCGAGCTGCTACAATTGCAGATGCCTTCGCTAGACACTTCATCGCAATTTACGGCACACCTCGCGCAATACTAACAGACAAGGGAACTAGCTTCATCGGAACACTTATGACCAATCTCTCTGAAATATTTAAAATTAAACAAATCACAACCTCGGGATATAGACCACAAACCAACGGATCTTTAGAACGAAGTCACATCGTCCTCACCGAATACCTCAAGCATTACATGGATAATTATGAAGACTGGGATTTATTAATACCATTCGCAATGTTCTCTTACAACACATCCGTTCACGAAGCAACAAATTTCACCCCATACGAATTAATCTTTGGAACTCCAGCTCGGGAACCAAGCTCTTTTCCAACTGGCGAAAAATTAAAGTCATTTGGAGACTATTTAGTAGAATTAATAACACACATGACTCGAATTCGGAATATAGCCTCAGATAATCTATACAAAGAATCAGAACAAATTAAAACACGCCAATTTTCCGTACACGGCAACACGATAAGCCGACTATCTGTCCAAATATGATCCTGATCACCTTGCTCCCGAAACATACCCTGACAAGCAGCGAGAGTCTACCTGAGGGGCAACCAATCCCTTCCAATCGCCGCCCCTGCAAACTACAACCAGCACGGAGATGCTGATTGGGGAACAGAAGGATGGCCGCACAGCCACGTGGTGCTCGACCGGCTACCCGGACAACCACCACTAGACGTCATAGAATACTGGTTGCAGCTTGGCTACGCGGTACCCAGCGACGACTAAACTCTTACACCCGGCAATACCTAGCGATAAGTACACTAATTACACCACACTACACCCGACAATTCTCTTTTACACTTTTTCTTATAAAAGGATTTGTGGGGCGTTTTCCCTTCTTTTGAAAAGCATCACGAGAATCGCGATGTTTTGTCTTAGGGGGGAGATGTTACGTATGTGGAATTTTCCCATACGCCGCTCTCAACCATTTTTCGAGCTCGCGTCTGCGAAGGGAAAACGCCCTAAAAGCCTTTTTGTTTATCACATACCACTAAGGGGGTCATGATCTCGACCATCTGGATCACGACCATGGGAACGGGAGTGACACGACGACGACCCCGAAGGATTTCCTTATATGGAAATTCCTAATGCATCCCCACTCATTTTTGGGACTATATAAACCCTTTGGTTTCATCCCTCGTCGGTTAAAAGCTATAGAGTCACGCGTAAAGTCACGTCGTGTCACGCTCGTACAGAGTTGGTAAGATCGGGCTAAAGTCCCTGTCAGAATCATAGTTAACCTCATAGGATCCGCGAGTCCGGTTTATATCCTATTTGGCACTTTGAAATAGCCACTCGTACGCCCCGCATCGCCAGTGCGTCAACACCGTGCAACTAGTGGTAACCTACACACTTTTATTTATTATTTAATCGCGACACTTACATTTGTACAATAACTAATTATTGAATATACGAATGGTGTTCACGTGTAAATCGAGTAGATTCGTTAAACCCATCTCTTACCCAGCGATCCTTATAATATTAGTAGCACTCACCCACTGATACAACTTTACCGCTCGAGTTGTATCAAATATTAATTAAGAGTTACGAGGCATTACTAACATTTCCTGCGACTCCCTGATTTCGCATCAGGTTCGTTCGCAACCTTTCATCCACAACAAGGAATCTTCTCCAACCCAGTGGCTCCCCGATTTCGCATCGGGTTCGTCCACGAAACCTCACCCTCCTACGGCTCCCTGATTTCGCATCAGGTTCGTCCGTATCCTACAGCTCCCTGATTTCGCATCAGGTTCGTCTGTAAATCTACCAACTTCCGAACAGCTCCCTGGTTTCGCACCAGGTTCGTCTGTGAATAATCCAACCTCCTAACAGCTCCCTGGTTTCGCACCAGGTTCGTCTGTGAACTTCATCCTAGTGACTCCCCGATTTCGCATCGGGTTCGTTCACGACGTTTCACCTTCCTGCGGCTCCCTGATTTCAAATCAGGTTCGTCCGCGTGTGACTCCATTCCTAGAGGCTCCCTGATTTCGCATCAGCTTCGTCCTCGCCGTCAATAATCCTAGCGGCTCCCTGATTTCGCATCAGGTTCGTCCGCGCCCCTAACTAACAAACTCATAAACCGTATTCCTTGGGAAATACCCTCCTCGCCGGCCTCTCGCGTTGCCGCAGCCCCGGCTCGTAACACCACCTCTCTCAATTCTCTTAGGAATTTCGACTCTTTTATTTTCATCTCTCTTTCTTGTTCCTGGATGTCTTTACTTATCTGCTCTATTTTGATTCACACTTCTTCCCCAATAAAAATATAAAAATACAATTAAACAAGAAAATAAAATACAATACAATATAAAAACCAATATAAATATAAAAGAAAATAAAATAAAAATAATAAAAGAAAAGAAAATACAGTTAAATAAGAAATATAATAAATAAAGTAAAAGAAAATACAATTAAATAATAAATATAATATAAAAAGAAAAAATAAAAATAGAATATAAAAATGAAAAAAATACAAAAAATCATTATATAAAAATATAAAATAAAAAAGAAAAAATATAAAAATAGAATGTAAAGGAATATAATATAAAAAAAGAAGAAATGCAAAAATACAATAACAATATAAAATAAAACACAATACAATATAAAAAAATATAAATATAAATGAATATAAATGGAAATAAAAATATAAAAATACAATTAAAATAGAAAATAAAATACAATACAATATAAAAAAATATAAATATAAATGAATATAAAAATACAATTAAAATAGAAAATATAAAATATAAAAACAATATAAATATAAAAGAAAATAAAATAATAAAATAAAAGCAAATACAATTAAATAAGAAAATAAAATAATAAAATAAAAGAAAATACAATCAAATAAGAAACTACAATACAATACAATATAAAATACAATATTGCTACTGACATCTGTATTTATCTTTCGATTAAACAAGGCCGGAATGATTGAGCTTCTGTAATTAATTGTAGGGTCGATCAGGTTGGGGGCGGAGTGGTATGATACACGTTCAGAGTGGTACGATACAAGTTCGACACACGTTCAGAGTGGTATGATACATGTTCAGAGTGGTACGTTAGGCGTTGAAAGTGGTACGACACACGTTCGATAGACGTCCAATACACGATCAGAGGGGGTACGTTACACGTTTAATACACGTTCAGAGTGGTACGATTCACGTTCGATACCGATTAATACCCCTTCGATACCCGTTCGATACACGATCAGAGCCGTTCGATTCACGTTCGATACACGTTCAAAGCCGTTCAATACCGTTCGATTCACGTTCAAAGCCGTTCGATATACGATCAAAGTGGTACGAAAGACGTTCGATACACGTTCCGAGTGGTGCGAAGACGTTCTGTACACGTTCAGATTGATATGGTCGAGCCGATTTTACACTGACACAATCACGGGAATGAAGTGGAAAGAGTATATGATTGTTAAATTAAAACACAAAAGTGGGCAATAAATTAAATTATTATTATTATATTTTTTCTTTTTATATTGTATTTTTATATTTTTTCTTTTTTTGTTTCATATTTTTACACTCTATTTATATTCTATTTATATTCTATTTTTATATTTTTGCTTTCTTTTGTATTATATTTTATTCTTTTTATATGGAATATTTATATTTTTTCTTTTTTGTTTTATATTTTTATATTTTTTCTTTTATTTTATTATATTATTTCATTTCCTCTTATTTTATTATTATATTTCTTATACAATGGTATTTTTTTTATTTCATTATTTTATTTTCTTCTCTTTTATATTTACATTTATATTTATATTGTTTTTTATATTGTATTGTATTTTTTTTTCTTTAATATTTATTATTATATTATTTTTTATTATATTTCTTATACAATGGTATTTTCTTTTATTTCTGTTAAAGTGTATCACGGTGCTCCCTCAACTGGGATATTACACATATATACGGAAATGATGCCACCACGCTCTTTTGATGAAATAATATTATTACTACTAAGTAACACAATCTTACAATGACTCAAAAATATATTTAAACGCTATACATGCACGTGTTTTTAACAACCCGCTTGTCAAGAGCATTTTTACAAAAGACACGCCGTACGCACACCCGGGGTACCAACTTAATCAAGATGGTGATTATTTTTCACACCCTCTCTATCATCATCTTCGGTATTTACTCAAATCTGTTTTAAACATCGCATACCTAATGACGCTATGCACTGTTCGTGTTTCGTTTTATACAATGCTTTCGTTAGTACATCCGCTAACATATTTTCTGTATTAATATACTTTACAGTCATTTGACCAATTTCATAAGCCTCTCTACAAAAATGATGTCTTATGTCTATGTGCTTACTTCTATTATGATACACAGGATCTTTACATAATTGTATTGCACTTTGACTATCACATAAAATTTCTGACGGATTTTTCACTAAGCTATCGAGGTTTATATAATTTAACAGTCTTCTTAAGTATATGACCTCTTTCGATACTTCGGTAAGCGCCATATATTCCGCTTCCATTGTAGAAAGCGCCACAGTAGGTTGCTTTTTAGCCTTCCAACTTATTGGTCCACCTGCTAAAATTAATACATTACCGGAGCATGATCTTCTATCGTTAATATCTCCTGCCCAATCGGAGTCAACGTAAGCTTTTAATTCTTCGCCCGTAGGTTTATAGTGTATACAGTAGTCCCGAGTACCTTTTAAGTATCTCAATACCCTTTTTGCACATTTCCAGTGTTCCATGGCGTAATTTGAACAAAACCTACTTAGAGTACTTACAACGAAAGATATGTCAGGGCGAGTAGCATTGGCTAAATATATTAATGCGCCAACTAATTCTCTATAAGGGATGCGACTCATTTGATCCCTCTCTTCCTCCGATAATACAGTGCCTTTTTGTAATTTTAATCCAGGTTCCATCGGTGTCGATATTGGTTTACAATTTTGCATTTTAAATTTTTCTAGTAAATCTAAAACATACTTTCTTTGGTTTAGTTTTATATCTCCGGTATCACCATTCCGGATTACATTGATCCCTAAAATACTGTTTACAGGGCCTAAATCTTTCATACAAAATTTTTGTTTTAATACATTTTTAATTTTAATTAACTCTTTTAAATCGTTTGATGTAATTAACAAATCGTCTACATAAGTGACTATAATTACTAGCTTATTATCTTTAGCTTTGACAAATACGCAAGGATCTAGATTAGATTTTTGTATACTTAAATTCGATAAACAATTATTTAATTTTTCATACCATGCTCTACCGGATTGCTTCAATCCATACAATGGTTTTTGTAGAAGACATACCTGGTTTTCATCGTTTGTTGAAAATAATTCTGGTTGCTCCATATAAATTGTTTCCTTTAAATCGCCTTGTATGTAGGCTGATACAACGTCCATTTGATGAACGTACATTCTCTTCCCAACTGAAGCAGCTAAAACTGCTCGTATTGTCTCGTACCTTGCTACTGGAGCAAACACCTCTTCATAGTCGAAGCCGTACTTTTGTTGATGGCCTCCAGCTACTAACCTAGCTTTATATTTATTGATTGATCCATCATGGTTCCTTTTTATTTTGAATACCCATTTGTTCGATAAAACCTTTTTATTTTTGGGCCTTGGAACTAGTTTCCATGTTCTGTTCTGCATTAACGTTTCGTATTCTGCATCCATAGCTTCTAGTCACAATCTACTATCAGTTCGTTTTTTAATTTCACTTGGATTCCTCGGCTCCATAATTGCAGCTTCTTGATATTGCTTCTTTGGTCTTCCTGGTGTGCCTGTCCTAATTATTTTAGGTCTGCCAGGCCCTCTCTTGATTAGTTTTTGATTACTTATTTGAGTATCTTCTTCTTCTTCTTCCTTAGTCATTTCTTCTTCTTCCGAGGTTGCTTCTTCTTCTTCCGAAGTTCCTTCTTCTTTAGCTTCTTCTTGAGTATCAGTTTCATTGTTGTTTTCGTTTATCAACAAATCCGTATACGGGACTGTAATTTCATCTCTTAGCGATTCATAATTTTCCTTATGTTCTATAAAACGTACATCACGTCTCTTTACAACTGTCTTTGTTCCACTTAACCATAATCTATATGCCTTCGATTCATTTGAATATCCAACCATTACGTATGGTCTACCCTTTTGGTGGAATTTTCCAATTCGAGGCCCCTTTTCCAATGCTATTGCTTTGCATCCAAACGTCTTCATAAATCCGACGTACGGTTTCCTATTACTGTATGCTTCGAGTGGAGTCATACTATTCAGCGTGGAAGTTGGACATCTGTTCCTAATAAAACAAGCTGTATTTATAGCTTCGGCCCACAATGATTCAGGTACTCCAGATTGTATTATCATACATCTTGCCATTTCGGTTAGTGTCCTATTAGCTCGTTCGGCCACTCCGTTCTGTTCTGGCGTATACTCCACACTTAATTGTCTTCTGACTCCATGTGACTCTAAGAATTGTGCGAATTCTTTCGAAACATACTCTTTAGCATTGTCAGATCTGATACCTTTTATTTGTTTTCCTGTTTCCTTTTCAGCACGAACTTTGTAATTTTTAAATGCATTCAATGCTTCAGAGCTGTTCTTTAACATCGTTACTTCTGTATATCTTGTTGCATCATCGATAAACGTGATGAAGTATCTCGCACCACCTAGTGACACAACTTTCATAGGTCCACAAATATCTGTGTGAATTAGACCCAAAACTTCAGTTCTTCTTTCTGTGGAACGCTTGAATGGTAATTTGTGTATTTTCCCAAGGTGACATACCTCACATTCAAAGTTCTTGGTTGGACCAAATAACTTCAAACCTGTGACCATATTTTCACTCTCTAGTTTTCTTAGATCATTCTGATTGAGGTGACCCATCTTTTCATGCCAACGTTTAAAATGGTTTTGACTTTTATCTTCAGTATTCATAGCTTGATGATACCCTGATTCTTTTACGACATACAATTCTCCTCTGCGAATTGCTTTAAACACTATACTACCATCCTTTTGTTTCACAACTGCATAGTTTCTATTAAAGCTTACAATATAACCATATTTTTTAATTTGTGGAACTGATAGCAAGTTATGTCTTAAATTGGGTACATACATGACATCGCAAAGTTTAATGCTTTCAACTGTATTGTCATGTGCAATTTTTAACCTAATGTCACCGATGCCCTTACATTGTACATATTGTTTAGCAGCTGTATATACATTAGTATTTATATGTTGTTTCATATTAATAAAATTATTGCTCTGCTTACACATGTGTCGTGTAGCACCGCTGTCTAAACACCATTCATTAAAATCTTGAATCGTTGGATTGGTGCTCAACGTAGTGGCGTTCATTGCTTTTTCTTTGGTATAGTGACCGTGCTGTTTGTTTTTGAACCAACATACATCAGCTTTGTGACCATTTTTGCCGCACACAGTGCATTTTATTTCATTTCTATTAGACTTATTTTTGTTGTACTTATTGTGTGTGTTTTCAGTCTTAGTTTTTGGTTTGGTTTTTGTTAAGAGTGCGTCATTATTTTCATCACTTTCCTTGTGTGTATCTTTCTCTTGAAATCTAGCTTCTATTTCAATTAATTTTAGTTTTAGCATGTCTATCGTTGGTAGGTCATCCCTAGACTCTATGGCGGTACAGAAGCTTTCATATTCTGAAGGGAGAGAATTTAATAACATTATTGAAAGTAGCTCACCTGGAATCTTTATACCTGCTTCTTCCAGTTTTTCAGCAACATTTACAAATTTGTTTACATATTCCCCCATTGGAACATTTGATTCTTTCTTCATCTTGTATGTTACGAGCCGGGGCTGCGGCAACGCGAGAGGCCGGCGAGGAGGGTATTTCCCAAGGAATACGGTTTATGAGTTTGTTAGTTAGGGGCGCGGACGAACCTGATGCGAAATCAGGGAGCCGCTAGGATTATTGACGGCGAGGACGAACCTGATGCGAAATCAGGGAGCCTCTAGGAATGGAGTCACACGCGGACGAACCTGATGCGAAATCAGGGAGCCGCAGGAAGGTGAAACGTCGTGAACGAACCCGATGCGAAATCGGGGAGTCACTAGGATGAAGTTCACAGACGAACCTGGTGCGAAACCAGGGAGCTGTTAGGAGGTTGGATTATTCACAGACGAACCTGGTGCGAAACCAGGGAGCTGTTCGGAAGTTGGTAGATTTACAGACGAACCTGATGCGAAATCAGGGAGCTGTAGGATACGGACGAACCTGATGCGAAATCAGGGAGCCGTAGGAGGGTGAGGTTTCGTGGACGAACCCGATGCGAAATCGGGGAGCCACTGGGTTGGAGAAGATTCCTTGTTGTGGATGAAAGGTTGCGAACGAACCTGATGCGAAATCAGGGAGTCGCGGGAAATGTTAGTAATGCCTCGTAACTCTTAATTAATATTTGATACAACTCGAGCGGTAAAGTTGTATCAGTGGGTGAGTGCTACTAATATTATAAGGATCGCTGGGTAAGAGATGGGTTTAACGAATCTACTCGATTTACACGTGAACACCATTCGTATATTCAATAATTAGTTATTGTACAAATGTAAGTGTCGCGATTAAATAATAAATAAAAGTGTGTAGGTTACCACTAGTTGCACGGTGTTGACGCACTGGCGATGCGGGGCGTACGAGTGGCTATTTCAAAGTGCCAAATAGGATATAAACCGGACTCGCGGATCCTATGAGGTTAACTATGATTCTGACAGGGACTTTAGCCCGATCTTACCAACTCTGTACGAGCGTGACACGACGTGACTTTACGCGTGACTCTATAGCTTTTAACCAACGAGGGATGAAACCAAAGGGTTTATATAGTCCCAAAAATGAGTGGGGATGCATTAGGAATTTCCATATAAGGAAATCCTTCGGGGTCGTCGTCGTGTCACTCCCGTTCCCATGGTCGTGATCCAGATGGTCGAGATCATGACCCCCTTAGTGGTATGTGATAAACAAAAAGGCTTTTAGGGCGTTTTCCTTTCGCAGACGCGAGCTCGAAAAATGGTTGAGAGCGGCGTATGGGAAAATTCCACATACGTAACATGTATAACATTTTGTACAGGATGGCTTTCCTCATCGGACCTTTCGACTCATATATATTTCTCAACGTATCCCATGCTGCTTTCGAGGTTTCACATTTCTTAATATTATTTATTAGACTTTTATTCACACTTAAGAATAAAAAGGCCAGAGCTCTCTCAT
The DNA here is from genome assembly GCA_963932335.1 of Andrena marginata. Taxonomy (NCBI): domain Eukaryota; kingdom Metazoa; phylum Arthropoda; class Insecta; order Hymenoptera; family Andrenidae; genus Andrena; species Andrena marginata. Next base: position 12,579,979 of record OZ010660.1, read on the forward strand.
CTTTGCTGTCCCACTCAGATGCGTTTGCTTCTGTCTTTATGTTATTTCCATTAACATACGACCATAGTTCATTACACACTAATATACTTTTCATTTGGATTTTCCAGCTTTCATAATTGTCCTCGTTTAATTTTTCGATGTTGTGCGTACCGAAATTTCCGGTAGCCATATTTTTTAGGTTATTTTGGCACGTGGTTTCAAGCAATGCCCCTGGGCCCATAACCTGTTAAATTGTATCACGGTGCTCCCTAAACTGGAATATTACACATATATACGGAAATGATGCCACCACGCTCTTTTGATGAAATAATATTATTACTACTAAGTAACACAATCCTACAATGACTCAAAAATATATTTAAACGCTATACATGCACGTGTTTTTAACAACCCGCTTCTCAAGAGCATTTTTACAAAAGACACGCCGTACGCACACCCGGGGTACCAACTTAATCAAGATGGTGATTATTTTTCACAATTTCATTATATTATTTTCTTCTCTTTTATATTTATATTTATATTGCTTTTTATACTTAACTATATTTTCTTTTATTATTTTATTTTATTTTATTTAATAGTTATATTGATTTTTATATTGTATTTTATTTTCTATTATAATTGTATTTTTATTTTATATTTTTTATATTTGTATATTTTTTTTTATACTGAATTTTTATATTCTATTCTTTTTATATTCTATTTACATTCTATTTTTATTTTATCTTTTTTATATTATATTTATTATTTAATTGTATTTTACTATATTATTTTATTTCATTTTCTTTTATTTTATTATATTCTTTTTTTTATTATATTTATTATTTAATTGTACTTTCTTATCTTTTATTATTTTATTTTAGTTTCTTTTATATTTATATTGTTTTTATATTGTATTTTACTTTATTTTCTTATTTAATTGTATTTTTTTTTATTTTTTTTATATTTATATTGATTTTTATATTGTATTGTATTTTAGTTTCTAGTGTCACGTCCTGGGTGGCGAGGTTTAGGACAGTGACATTGTTTGGGGGGATATCTTGACGTCAAACACGAAACCCTGTTTCGCTGATCTAAGGGGTGGCTAGGGCTTAGGCACGAAACCCTATTTCGCTGCGCTAAGGGACAGCAAAGGCTTAGGCACGAAACCCTGTTTCGCTTGCTCTGAGGGGTAGCAGGGATTAGGCACGGAACCCTATTTCGCTGCGCTGAGGGGGTAGCGAAGGTTTAGGCACAAAACCCTGTTTCGCGGCGCTAAGGGATAGCAAAGACTTAGGCACGAAACCCTGTTTCGCTTGCTCTAAGTGGTAGCAGGGATTAGGCGCGAAACCTTATTTCGCTGCGCTGAGGGGGTAGCGAAGGCTTTGGCACGAAACCCTGTTTCGCAGCTTTAATCGACCAAGAAAGGTTGGGAAGTAACCGCGCACCCGAGGGACACCCGTTAGGGTATTCGCGGTTTGTTCTTAGGCCTTGATAATTGGCTTAACTACCGCATGGAGAAAGAAACACCCGCATGGTAGTTCTTCAAAATAGACGTAGTAACGGTTATACGGGACTCTGAGTGAAAGAAAAGTTGTAAACACTGATAAGAACTCCCGAGGTTCGCGAAGGAAGAACAGCCGTTGCAAGGCCGGTTAGGATTCCTGGTATTCGGTAGCCAATTGCGAGAATTCAAACGTTTAAGTAACCAGAACCGCTATTTATTGGCAGCGAGTGAATAAGCAATGCACTATTAGCGCAATAGCAGTTTACAATAATGCGTGGACATCAAGCATTGGCACAAAACATTTATATAATGGTGGCTGCAAATATAAACATAAGATGAATTAGTATTAATGATAACAAGTTAATATTAAGCAATAGAGTTAAGCAATAATATATTTAGGCGGTAATATAAGCAATAGACACAATATAAAGCGATAAACGTAGCAATTAAACTATATATGTTAATAACAAAAGAAAATAATGTAAATCTATGAGCGTAAGCAAATGAAGATAATATAAAGCGATAGGATTAGTAATTACAAAATAATAAGCGCTTACAGTGATATCGAAGGTTTGTGATCCTCTGTGGGGACGTTGCACTGAAGCGAAAATTAATACTTTGATTTTAAGAGATTTTGGAATGATTGACTAGCGTAGCGGATGTTGTCGAACTAGTTGTACTAACTGGACTGTGTCCGCGGTCCAGCGGCGCTGGTATTTATACAAAGCGATGGAATGTTGGTATGTGGGGGGAAGTTGTGGTATGCGTGATGATTCATCCTTAAAATATGTGTTGTGTTATCGGCGCGTATTGATGACTCATGCGTAAGGTATGTGTTGTTATGGCATATTTCGGGGCTTTGAAAAGGGAATACTCCACCTGTTGGATGGGTTTGGAGGATTTTGATTGGGGAGGTTCGAATTGGTTTGTTGTAGAGAGGGGTCTCGAGTTAAATGAGTTTCGGCGAGGGACTTGTCTAAGGTTTTGAATGTGGGAAGAGTTCGCGCCTCGAAGGCCGAAGAGGGGAAGGGGATTTCAAATTTGATCATCTGGAGATGGGGACCGCTAAGGCACATCGTCCAGACAACCCGGTGGTTGGGGAAAGGGTTAAGAATTGAGGTTTCATAGGTAGTCGTGGGGTTGTGAGAGAATTTATATGGAAGATGCTAATTAGGACCGCGTGAAAAATAGTGGGACGTCACACTAGTTTAATTGTATTTTTATATTTTTATTGGGGAAGAAGTGTGAATCAAAATAGAGCAGATAAGTAAAGACATCCAGGAACAAGAAAGAGAGATGAAAATAAAAGAGTCGAAGTTCCTAAGAGAATTGAGAGAGATGGCAAGGAAACCAGGAGATAAGCCCAAAAACTTATGGGGAAAAAGAAAAATGGGGAAGAGAATTAGAATGGATAGGAAGATTCATATAGGGTAGTGAAACAAGGGCATGTAAATATTGGCTATCGAAAGAAGGAAAGATATGTAGGCTTTGTAAAAAAGAGGCAGAAACAGTGAAACACGCGATTGAAGCATGTGAAGTAAGTGGAGAGAGTGGCAGAGTATATGATCGTTAAATTGTAACGCAAAAGTGGGCAATAAATTAAATTATTATTATTATTGTTACGTCCTGAAGGGACTTTTGTGAATCGCCCTGAGCGGTTAGGGTGATTCACGGGGTTCGTCGCTCTGTCGAGGTGCTAAAGCACGCCTTGACTATACTTACCGAGGATGTGGAAAGTGATAAGGGGTTGAATCTTAGAGTACAAGGGATATAGAGGAAAAACAGTAATGCCAAATATATTGTTACAATTGGATTATCAAACCCCGAGACGGCGCTCCGTCTCAGCTGTCGCTCGCTGTGTCGCTCGAATATCGCACGGCACGCTTGCCGTCTAGCGTTTCGCTCGCTCGCTGAGTCGCTGACCCAAGGGTAGGTCGTGGTCGCTCGCTGTGCTCTCGGATGGCACTCGGAAGTCGGTGACCTGGAGTCCGTCGTACCTCACTATCTCTATACGTCGTTCTTCTACGCGCTACTACGTCGGTCACGATTGACGCGCAAGGGCACTCCCGGCTAGGCCGTTTCTCGGTATGTCGGACGGAGTTACCCTTTTACGAATTACTATCGGCCGTTCGTACTTTGCGCAATATACGCGGAGACGTGGTCGCGGTATCTAGACGGCCCTCTGGCCCGTCGTCACTTCCTAACTCGAGCTCTCGAATAAGAATCAATCTTCCGCGGCTCTCGATCGCGGGCCGAACCTCGAACGATTCCCACGAATGGGGAAAACTGCCCCGTCGGCAGCTGTCGCTTGCTTCACTAATTCCTAGATTATTGCGAAATAACCGGGGCCCGGGCCGAGCGCGGTCGTTGTCCCTACCGCTGTTGCCACGGGCTCAGCACAACGCGATTTCTACACGCGAGGCGCTGAATCGCCTTTGCGAAAGAAAACGACGCGAGGACAGCAAGCACGTGATGGACCTGAAGGGCCTATGTAACATTATTATTATTATTATTATATTTTTCTTTTTATAATGTATTTTTATATTGAATATTCAATATTGTATTTATATAATTGTTATTTTATTACTTTATTATTCTATATTTTTTTTTATAACTACACATATGTCTTAAACGTATATTATTTCTCAATTTTATTTACCCAACATCCCCCTTCTCTCCTCACCACCTAATTCTAAGATTCGACGTTTCCGAAATATTATTACATTATGTTCGTGCCTTCTTCGCGCTGCCAAATGATATCCCGCGCAGCTGCTCCAGAGGAGTCTAATTACACACGATCGCGCAATACGCTACAACGTTAAATCAGGACGCTTTAAATACTTGTTAGCTTTAGAATGCTTGCTACATAATGGTTCGGAAAAATTTGTCTGTTTGCTATATAATAGTTCGCTATATCGGTGATTAAAAAAGTATTATTATTTCTCTGTGTTGGGGAAAACTTTCCATTACATATTGGTATGGAAAAAAAGTTTCTGCTGACGCCGCATAATTCTTTCTATGATTGCCAAATGACGTCATCCTGCACGACTGCTCCAGAGGAGTCAAGTTACACGCGATCGCGCGAGACGTTGCGACGCTTGAAATACTGTTATCTAAAGAACAAATGCGATTGTACTATTATGTAGTGTTGTCTCTCTCTCTCTCTCCCCCCATATTTTAGCTTTAGAATACTGCTCTGCCCCTTTCTCGTACCTCGAAGACGCTTTGTGTAAAAACGCCGATCTTTCCCGACATTGTTCGACATCATCCGATAATTCGTTGGCGTTCGGCAACGGTGTGTGCGCGCGTGTGTGACGCTCGGTATATGTATCATTCGGAAAAGACTAATGTAAGAGAGCTGGCGTTGGGGGAGTTGGATAGGCGACTGACTCGTACCGCGGAAGTCTTTGGGGTCGAGCCCCGTCGCCCGGATTCGTTTTTTCATTTATATTAATATCTTAAAATTAATATTTCCTTCCTTACTGACAGTAGCGCCCCGGTACCACGCTCCAGAGTATAGCACCACAGATGAGGTATAGAAATCGACCCATAATTTGAGGACTGAATTTAGCGAACTATGTTCATGAACATCGTCCAACTCAAGAACTACACTGAAATGTGTTAAAATACTGAAAGATGTGTGCGTGCTTGTATACGCGTGACTTGTTTAGAGTGAGAATTGAAGATAGAGGGCGGGCTTTTTCGCTAAGCTAAGCATTGGCTCGATTTGTCAACGACTCACGCCGGATTTCTCTCTGAAAATCTACTTTGGGGATCAGGAGCCTATATGGAGCTAAAATATGACACTTCTTGAGAGCTTATGCAAGCTATAAATTGCAAGATAAAATTGATTGTTAGTATTTTACGTGTAGTGGAACATTTAACTAATATTTTCACGTGTCGTACGCCGAAAAATATTAAAAATTGAGGCTATTACTGACATTCCCGCAAATCTCTGTACTTCGTGCTTGTCTAACTGGACGCGGCGCCCATCCTACGATACGTAAAAATCATTGAAAATAATGAATTGAAACGTTTTTGTAAAATTTATATTCGTAGTTTTTGCGACCCGAGGCCCCTAAATCCCTACGTTTCATTACAAATGATTGGCTCTGTCCTTGTTAACTATTGATGGGATTTAAAAATTACAAGAAAAATCTACGATGTAAGTACACGAGCGTAGGTATCTCTAAAGGCAGAGTTAAACATGTGCAAAAGCGCGCATTACACGCCAAACACTTAAAATTTCTTACGGTACAAGGTCCTACGTTGCGCGCCGGACCATAAAAATTGACCCTTGTAATGATGTTCTGTAGCGCGCATTGCACATGTTTAACCGTGCTTTTACGTTAAGATCTGGGCACACATATCAGTTCCGTATAAGTTCACGTAGATTTCAGGTACTCTTCATTATTTTCCTCAATTACTTTACTCCAGATTATATCAAGTTTGGTGTCATTTTCATCAGAAAAACACTAGTAGAGATACTTCTATGATAGAAATTGGCATACTCATTACTGAATGGCCTATTGCTGGATTTGTCCTTATGCCATTACTCTAGCGTTTATGACCCCCGAGCCGCGTCGTACGAAAGCTTTTACCTAAGAACGCATGAGGGAAGTAAAAAAAGGTACGCGTTACCGTTCAACCGATTTCAAGCGAGCGTACAGTGAGAAGGCCAGAATGTCGTGGCCACCGAATTTTAACTTTCTGAGTACGAATACAGAAGCTGGTTTACACGTGGTGTTGAATAGCTAAAAGATTAAAACATTCAAGCACAACAATTCTAGAAAAAACATTAAAACACCGCTACTATCAAAGACACATCCGATTAGTTGCCCCATAAGTCCAATCTATGCATACACACTGCATTAAAGATAAAATCATAAAAAAGAAAACCAGAACAATAGATTCTGAGGTCTGCAAACGCATTGTTGGACGTGGCCGAAACCGCGACGTCGAGCCCGTCGACATCAATAAAAGAAAGAGATGATCGGCGGCTGACGAAGGCAGTCTCCACTCTCCTGCAGAGACGGGTAAAAAATTATTTGAAATAAAAATTTCGTACACAAATTTTTATTTAAAATAATTTTTTGCCCATCTCTGCACTACAACCATGCGCCGTCCCGGCGTTCGGAGAGCTGCCAGCGACCGCTGAACAGCAGTGATCCCCGACCGTCGAAAATTTTGGGATGGTCGCTTTCAAATTTACGTGCCAAAGAGCTATTGGGAATTTCCCGGTACAGGTAAGCGAGTCGCGCGCTCCGCTTTTATGATCGGTTTACCACCCGCACTCCAGATTACTGTAATGAGGTTCGAAAACAATGTCGACTGGTCTGGTACCCGTCTCAATTTCAATATTTTTAGCTACGACAGGGTTGACCGCGGCGCTATACCCCTGTACGGAGAGACTTTTCGCCATCTGCGTGTAAAAGCCACAATAATAGCGCATCGTTCCAAAGAATGGAAAATCAGAATTGAAACCGACTTCAAAAAAATTAAAATGCGCTAAAATGTAAAAAATAATTTTGTTCCTTATTTAATCTACGATACTCAATTTTTTTACATCGGCGTCTCATCAGTTGCACTAAAACCACCAAGGTGATCTGCGGAGCCGCGCGCTTGAGGGGGGAGGGATTTTGTGCGAGATCAAACTAGCGATACGTTCGCTACCCTCCCCCCCTGCGCTTCGTGCGGCACCGCGCGAGGTCCCCTCAACGGGGTCGTCCCTGGGGGAGTATCACGACCTCCCCCAGCAATGGTCTCGGGGACCGGCGACGCGCGACGGATCACGCGCCCGCGTCGCCTCTTCCGGGGTCGCTGCTACTAGGGCGGGTGGTGTCCCCTCGACACCCCCGCCCCGCGACCCCGCGATCGAACTCCTACCCGGTCACCGCGTAATTACGGTCACGACCGGGCCGGGGCGCTGACGGCCTTCAGGGCCGCCCAAGCCGCCCGAACCGAGGGGGCCTTTCGGCGACCGGGTGTTAGAGGCACCCGGAGACACCTCGGCCAGGCGGCTGACTAAAACGCCTACAAGGCGGCCCGCTATCGGCCGCCCGTCTTGCCCCGAGAGCTCCATCGCTCTGATGGGAGCGGTTTGACTGCCGCTCCCCCAGGGGGGCCCCTTGTCATGGACCCCCCGTTCTCTTTTCCCCGCGACGCCGCCGCGGCCTTGGCGCGTTCAATGCCACAACTCGCCGGCCACGGCGGCCACTCGTCGCGCTATCCGCGGCGGCCCCTATCAACGAGGGCCGCCGCACCTCCGGCTCCACCTCTCCGCCCACTCGCACGCGCCCCCCTCTCTCACACAGGGGGCGCACCGGGCATAACGGCCGCGCTCGTTGCGCGGCGCGGCCCCTTCCCACTCCCATTTATCGAGGAGTGGCTCGACGCGGCCCGGGGCCTAAGAACCGGGGGAGCGGGGCGACTTACGCAACTAAGTCGCCGCACGACCTCCCGCGACCCCGGGTCATCTTCTCGCGCGCCGTCTCCTCGTGGCCGCGCGACTAGGGCGATAACCCACCCTCTCGCGGTCCCTCTCCGCCTCCTCCTTCTCCAACATTATGGCTTCAGAGAAGGAGGCCATGGCCTCCCAGCAGTTCCGATCCTCCGCCATGCGCCGCACGACCGTCGCTAGCGAGAGGTCGGGACCCAGCTGCAACCGCAGAACCCGGCGATCATCTTGCCACTCAGGGCATACCGCTAACGTGTGATCAGCCGAGTCCTGGACGCCCCGGTCGTAGCTGTATCATCAGTTGCACTGTGTAAATCTGGCGCCGACTTAAAACAATTGAGTGTCGTAGATTAAATAAGGAACAAAATTATTTTTTACTTTTTAGTGCATTTATATGTTTTTGAAGTCGGAAAAACCAGAACAATAGATTTTGAGGTCTGCAAACGCATTGTTGGACATGGCCGAAACCGCAACGTCGACCCTCCTCAGGAGACTCTTCTGCACTCGCTCGTAAAGGACGGTCGTGTCGAGCACTTTATGTACACCAAACCTTAAATATATTCACTTCTTGCAGTCTAAATACCATACTCCTTTCCCCTCCTATACTATTCAGTTTCCTCTATCAAATAAAAAAACCTTGATGTGAAACATCTTTTTGCTTTTTTAATAGTTAGAAAAATAATAGCGTGTGAAAAATAATATACGAACAAATCGGACATACTGTATAAAGTTACTGAAACATCCGAACGTCAGTTAATAGTAATCAGTTAACGTCAGTTAGTATATAGTTTAAACAAATTAATTTTGCTAATAGTTATAGATAAATGAATTCCTTTTTCAAAAAATATGTATCGAATATTTTTGGCTACTCTACAGACTTGCAAAATTGCACCAAAATCGGTGTGCACGGGTTCGATATGTTCCTTTTAAATAATTTATTACAGTAGAAAGAGATTGGTATTATTATTATTATTATTATTATTATTGTTATTATTTTATATCTGTATTATATCGTATAGACTATCATTAATGTATGCGCAAACATATGATGAATGGATGAGGTTCAGCAACAGGTGCTTTTAAAAAACATCAAAGCACTCCTTTTAGAAATTATATTATTGCAAGCGAATGAAATTTGTTTTGCGTTAAACAAACCGGAATAGGACAGTAAGGTTAAATGGCACAATATGTGATATCGTTTTATTTTCATTCTCCTTTTTCTTCCGTTGAACGGAATATATTCATAAGACGATTTTTCAATTGTTACTCTGACAGAAACATTTGTAAATCGCGGGCTTCGACTATCAAAACATAACCTTGTTTTACCAGTGCCGAAGTCTAATTCCTACCACGCGTAGCGTTACAATCTGTTTCGAGACATCACCGGTAACGTTGCATGCGACACTAAAATGGTAAGGGGGCCCTAGGACCCCCCAAACCGGTGACAGAAAAATACATTGGTTGATAGATCTATTCTATACCTCGTCTGTGATAGCACCTTCACCCGCGGTTCTCCTCCGCGATGCGGTTTCGGTATGGATTCGGTTATCGATTGATTCGATATTTGCTTTCGCAAAATTTGAGTTTCAAGGTCGGTGGGGAGGGGGAAACTCAAATTTGAGTTTCATGGTCGGGGGAGGGGAGGGGGAAACTCAAATTTGCGTTAGAACTGTCACAGCCCTACTACTTATGATAATAACGTCCCTCAAAAGTTTCCCCTCAAATACTAATTTCAAAATGATGGAAAATATAAAAGAAATCTTATCAATAAAGTGTTTTATGTAAACTATATTTCATGCAGTATGGTCGACAACAAATAATAGAAAATAAGTGATAAAAGGCTAAATAACTGATTCTATGTGACAAACTAAGACGAAAATCAGGAGTAACGAAATTGTGATAGCCGCCTCATTTTTTAGTTATTAATGATTAAAAATTTGGGTCAGGAACGCTTGAAATACAGTAATTTGGCGACAATGGTCTGCGCGAGCCAGCCAGCCAGCGTGTGTGCATTGGGGGCGCACGGTGGTCCCAAATAGCCAAAGCTGGGCGAAACCTAAAACTGTACTTCAATTTAGTAATAAATCGGTATTCCGTGGTTTGTGGAGTCGCTGATTACGAATCTGAACATTAATATTTTAAAAAGAAAATGTCGAATCTAATATAGCGGGCATACATATTGAAATATTATTGGATCTACAAGAAAATCGGGTTCTCCACGGTTTCTACGGTCGCTGATTACGCATATAAGCTTATTTTTTTACAACACAATACCAAATAACAGTAATTCGCATTGGAATTTTGGGGCATTTATAAATAAAGATGCATAAATCATAAATTATATTGCATTTGTTGAAAATACGTGTAAGAAATACGCTTTACAAAATCTATATTTTGTCCGCAATGCTAGTGTAAGAAATACATTTTGCATAATCTCAGAAATACAACTAGGTGAAGTAGGAGTATTTCTAAGATTATTTAAAACGTATTTCTTACAGTAGTATTGCGGACGAAATATACAGGACAATGTTAAGTTCCAAAGGGGATTACTGACCCACGAGCATACAGAGATTGCTATAAACCATTGAAAAGATCTCGTGCAGACAAATCGATTGATAGGGGAGAGCGGGGACAAACGTAACACTTTTTACGTTTGGCCTAACTACCAATTACCTCTTACAGATATAAAAACGAAAATTGTGCCTTAAGATAGTGTGTTTCTTGGTCTATCATGTGATCACAAATTCAGCCTTCCATGATAAGTAGTCAAAGAGTTATGGTAATTTTCCGCAGTGACTGTCATTGTTACTTTTGTCTTGCAGGGGTAGGACGAAAGTAGTTCACCATGGGGACGAAAGTAATACTAATTATTTTGAGGAGAATTAAGTAAAAACACTTCTTCCAAAGCAAAATAGGATATTTTATTATCAAAAACGATAGAAGCAAACATTTAAATAAACATATTTTAAGTAGGTAACGATGAAAAAGTATAACCAGGTTGAAACATTTCTTTGATACTGTGTATTTGATTTAATATGGAATCTCGTGTAACGGCCCCAAAAGTAACTCAACCGCAAAAGTTTCAAACCTCCTCGATCCATTTCCACAATTAATCTTTCTGACAATTTAGCAGCTTCTAAATCTTTATCAATAACTAAGAAAGCCTTACAGTCATCACATTTTAATTTTTATATCAGGGAATGGCAACAATAACCAGCTATGTATGTTAAGACAGGAAGATCTTCTTCAATGGCTATGAAGTCACTAATAGAAACGTAAAACTCTGCAAAAATTTGGGGATTAGTAATAGCATTATTGTTGCCATCAGCAAAACTTTGAATACATTCGTAACTGTCATCTAACCTGGTAATTGTTAGTTTATTATCAGAGCTAGCTTTTCACAAAAATGGTTACTTTCAAGTTCAAATCAATCAAGATATACATTATATCATGTTGATTACCTTCCAAGTTCAAATACCGGTAAGTAATATATTTTTTTTTAACAATAATATTCTACTTTTCACCTATGTTAACCAATTTGGCTGTGCAGCTAAATTCTTCAAAAGTTTTGAAGAAGAACCGTTTTTCATATTCTGCAGCAGTTTTTTCACTTTGAATAATAGCACTTTGGATAGCTAGAGCTTCTCGTCTGGTCTTCTTCTCAAGCGGAGATTTTCTGTAATTTATTTCTTTACTGAAATAAGAGGCATACTGTGGAAAAGTACAGGGCACTGCGTCACTTTTCACCCTGGGTTTCTCTAAGGACACTGTTTGGGAATGAAATTAGTTCCACACGCCGCCACTCTCATTCTTACAGCAGCACCTCGCGGACTGCGATTCAGCAACGCTGATCGTTGGGCGAGCCGCCAATCAGCACCGATCGATCAACCGTCGCCGTGATCGATGCACGAATCAGCGTGCCGCGGCGAGGCCCTAGGAGAAAGGAGAAGACGCGGTTGCGGAAGTCCGCCATATTTTCACTCTCTTGTGTGCTCTGTAGAAAGCAACTTCTTGCGGTAGCGCGTCGCGAACAAAATTGCCTTTTGACTTCTCACGCTCTTTTCACACTTGCACAAGTGCTCTGCTCACATCACATTCATTGTGTTTTATCTGCTCAGCTCACTTGAACTCTCAAAATTACACATAATTAGTGCAATTGTGTGGACGCCACGTGCCGAACCCGCGTGGTCGTATCAATACACGTTCTCAGCTCATCGCCGCGATAAGTATTATCCAAGCTTCTCATCAATTACAGGGTAAATATTGTGTGAAAAAAAATACAGTGATGAAGTTTTCCACGGAACAGTGATCTTGTTGAACATAACCTGTCTTAGACTCCTCTCACCCCCGTTCTTTTCTCAAACAGACACTGTTATTGTTTTTTTCTGTTTTCCAGTCTACTGCCGTTGTAGTAAATTCAATGTCAGATTTCGCAAAGTGTTGATGGCACACTACTGAATGCTTTGAGTTAACAAAATTGTTTCGGCGAATAGCGTTGAGCCCCTTTTGCCTAACCTCTTCGTTAGTTGGAAATTTAAAAATGTGCACTTTGGATGTGTCGTTAGCGGAATAATTACCATTACACCCAGGTACACAAAACTTATTTACCTTTTTGAACTAATTATGACTTTAAAAGATTTAAACGACTACGAAATAATATAAACAACCACAAGTGGTAAACGTGGTTCGAACACGAACTGGTCGCTCTATGCCTCTTGTATATGACGTCACAGGGTTACGTGGTGCAGAGCAGTTTGGCTTTATTATACAGGGTCTTCCGTTAAGACTGCAACCTACACGCGCCCGAACAGGTAAATTTGGCAACACCGCCTCACGGACGTATTCCACTACAACTATACGTCGATACTTCCGCCATCTATGAGCCAATGATGGAAGTATAGTGTATTTTAGATGCCAGTAGACGGCGCTTTTGGCTTCCGCTAGAGAATATTAAATTTGACGTAGCAGACGGGTAAGAGAAGGGTAGCCATTTTAAGAGTGCGACCGCGCCAAACCCGTTATCTACGTATGCAATGGTCCAGCAGCGGTATTAGACAACGCTAATGCGTTAGTGGCCCGGGTTGATGAATTTGGGTCATTTGTCGCATAACTTTTGAATTACAAAAGATATCGGAATGCACTTTGTGTCATAAAATGGAGACAAATTATCCCCTTCTAATGATCGAAACTTTACCAAATTTTACGTTTACTTAATTTTTCTTATTTCAATTATGTAACCTTCATTGTTGCGAAAAGCTCTTGCAAACTGGTTATTTAAATACATTATATAATGCTCTTTTAAAATTCGTGGCGCCGATAAAGAATAGGCTAGTTGTCCCTGTATCATTACTTTTACAAATTGAGGAATTAAATTTTTATTTAATTATATATTAGTTCTGCAGCCTCAGAATGTAATGCTTTGGTTTCCTTTTTTGCGATTTTATTCTTAATGTAGTGCATGCACAGATCGGTAGTAAGGGGTAACTAATGGGATGTGTCGCTGTTTCTCTAGCATTCTTTGAATCTTTTCTACAATTTTTATGTCTGAATGTTTTAACCCTTTAGCTATTATACGCCACGCGTGTAGTGGCTTCCGTTTATGTCATCTTTTGGAATGGCACATGAAAATGCGCAGGCTGAAAGCGCGTGATTATTGTGAGGTCCACTCCTCGAAGTGACAGAAAACATAACCTTTATGCTATACCTGATTTCATAAAGATGCTGTTGCGGCGTAATAATAATATTTTGGAAGGATGTTAAGTCATACATAGTTGACAAATGTAGCGTAGAAGAACGAAATAGCCAATAAAGGCCAGTAGACGGCGCTGAGGATTTTCTGTCCTCGAGGACCGGATTTTCTATCCTCGAAGTGACAGAAAACATAACTTACAAGCTATACGTAATTTCATAAAGATACTGTTGCGGCGTAATAATAATATTTTGGAAGGATGTTAAGTCATACATAGTTGACAAATGTAGCGTAGAAGAACGAGCCAATAACCCGCATTCTTTTCGAAATTGAGGCAGTAGCAATAACGTATTCCAACTTGGAACCATATTCTTGAGCCCGGTGTACCCCACTATGGGGTGACTTACGTTAATATCATCTTTTGGAACGATACGCCATTATCGTGGCTTTCAGACGGGGGTGTCGAAAAATCAATCCAACCCTGTCGTAGCTAAATTTATTGAAATTGAGACGGGTACGAGACCAGTCGACACATTGTTTTCAAACCTCGTTACAGTAATCTGGGGTGCGAGAGGTAAACTGGTCATAAAAACGGTGCGCGCGGCTCGCTTACCTCAGCCGGGAAATTCCCAATACCTAGCTCTTTGCGACGTTACTTTGAAAGGGACCATCTTAAAATTCTCGAAGCTCGGGCATCACCGCTGATCAGCGGTCGCTGGCAGCACAGAACGCCGGGCCGGTGCGAGAAATGGCTTGGAGAAGTGTGCCTCCGTTTGAAAGTCGAACTTCGGTCACACTCGGGCCTCGTGGCGGGCAGCCACCCGTTGCCCGGTTCGTTCGCGCTCGGTGTTCGGCCACGTTCGGAATGCGTCGCGTCACCGATCGTGGGGGGGGGGGGGGGTCGTTCCAGCGCGAACGTCTTCAAATAATAGTAACATGAATAGAGGATCGAAGTGGGAACTGATTCTTGCATAATTGTTTTGGGGAAAAATTTTAACATATGAGGTGCCACACGATTTGCCACATAGCCACCGTTTTTGTTCAAATGCTTTGTTCATATCCTTGATATATTTTTTATGATTTTATCCTTAACGTAAATATGCGTAGATCGGACGTAGGGAGTAACTGAGAGAATGTGCCTTTGTTTGTAGCGGTCTTTGAATTTTTTTCTACAATTTTTGTGTCTGAATGTTTTAATCTTTTAGCTACGTAACGCCACGCCTACACCGGCTTCCGGTTATGTAATTTTTTGGAACGATACGCCATTATTGTGGCTTTTACATTCAGTTGGCGAAAAATCTCTCCGTACAGGGGTATAACGCCGCGGTCAACCCTGTCGTGGCTAAAATTATTGAAATTGAGACGAGTATAGAACCAGTCGACACATTGTTTGCAAACATCGTTATAGTAATCTGGGGTGCAAGTAGTAAACTGGCCATAAAAGCGGAGCGCCCAGCTCGCTTACCTGAGGCGGAGGCCTCCGCTTCACTACCTAATAACTGTTTGCGGCTTTAATTTGAAAGGGACCATTCTAGAAATGAGCTGATTTTGTAGGTTGCACATCAAGGAACTGTTTCTGGTTATGTATAAAAACGGCAGAATACTAACATCCTCCATCAATCAGCTGCAGCGGTTTTCGGTAACGAACGTTTCGAATCGCTTCGTGTGTTATTCGAACGAGGAAGTTCTGGGTTATTATTTCAAAACCACCGTCTATTTTACACAGAGACATAGAAAATAATTTTACTCGGCAATTAATATTTTTGTTTTAAAAGTACTTGCAAAATTATTGTATTGCAATATCCTTCCAAAATGCTAATATTAATTAATTAAAACGAGGCATAAATTCTTTGGTAACTATAGTTAACAAAATGCGAGTTCGCAACAGATTTAGCATTTCAACTTTGACCGTTTTTTCATCGATGTTTTCAACGATGCATCTTTTAATTGAAAATATATGTAGTGCTTGTAGCTGATTTAACTACGTTTACCGACGACGTACTACTTTTAAAAAAATCTCAAATTTAATGGTTAATGGTGACCATGTGGGAAATTCTGAGCGATTTGTGTGGCAATGGCTGATACGTTTATGGAATCAGTTATGTTTGTTGAGATGATATGTTTGTTTATCCTTGTTAAAGTTTTTGGTGGCCCTGAAAAGGGCCGTTGGTTGCTGCTGGCCCTGAAACAGGGCCGATGATTAGTACTTTATAAGTGTTGTTGGAAGTGGCCGCCGTTGTGCCTTAGACAGACGCGTGTCCTCTTCACCTTGTTTGCGAAGACTCGATCCAGCGTTTGCGGTGTAATGTTGGCGATCGAAGCGGTGATGTTGTCCCGCAACTGCTCGATGGTGACCGGATTAGTGGCGTACACCACGCCCTTCAGCTTACCCCACAAAAAGAAATCCGGGGGCGTCACATCTGGCTATCGCGGCGGCCACAACCCTGAGCAATTACGCGTTCGCCAAAAAATTCCTCTAGCATCTCCATCGTTGTTCGTGCTGTGTGTGCTGGCGCCCCGTCCTGTTGGAATCAGCATCCCCTTTCCTCGAGTTCCAACAGGGAAATAAACTGAAACACAATTTCTTGATACCTGATTGCCGTGATGGTGGTGTCGAAGAAGAATGGTCCTACGACTCGCTTACGCGATATCGCACACCAGACACCAATCTTCGGCGAATGAAGGGGCTTCTCCCGGATTTCCCTCGGATTCTCTGTGCACCAGCTCCTGCTGTTTTGGCTGTTAACCTGGCCGTCTAGGTGGAACCAGGCTTCGTCCGTGAAAAATAACCTATCTGGAACAAGAAACATCCTCTGCCTGCAGGAAATTAAGGAACCAATTGCAATACTTACGTATTGCCGCATAATCCGGCTCCTTGAGCTCCTGAACCGTCTGCTGCCGATAAGGGTGCAAATGCAGCTGTTGTGTTGCACGATGACCGCTTCCAAACGACAAAGCGAACTGTTGTCGCAGCTTCGCTAATGATGTATGAGGCGCTTCCTCGAAAACTTGCTGCACCTCAGCCAGCTTCCGGTTCGTCAGCACAGTTGACTTCCGATGATGCTTCTTATTTTGCACGCCTCTACTCTCGCGTAATTTCCGTGATAAACGGCTAATGATGCTCTTGTGCGGTACTGGAGTGTCCGCAAAAAAGGAAACCAAAGCATTACATTCTGAGGCTGCAGAACTAATATATAATTAAATAAAAATTTAATTCCTCAATTTGTAAAAGTAATGATACAGGGACAACTAGCCTATTCTTTATCGGCGCCATGAATTTTAAAAGAGCATTATATAAAGTATTTAAATAACCAGTTTGCAAAAGCTTTTCGCAACAATTAAGGTTACATAATTGAAAAAAGAAAAATTAAGTAAACGTAAAATTTGGTAAACTTTCGATCATGAGAAGGGAATAATTTGTCTCCATTTTATGACACTAAGTGCATTCCGATATCTTTTGTAATTCAAAAGTTATGCGAAAAATGACCCAAATTCATCAACCCGGGCCACTAACGCGTTAGCGTTGTCTAATACCGCTGCTGGACCATTGCATACGTAGATAACGGGTTTGGCGCGGTCGCACTCTTAAAATGGCTACCGTTCTCTTACTCGTCTGCTACGTCAAATTTAATATTCTCTAGCGGAAGCCAAAAGCGCCGTCTACTGGCATCTAAAATACACTATACTTCCATCATTGGCTCATAGATGGCGGAAGTATCGACGTATAGTTGTAGTGGAATGCGTCCGTGAGGCGGTGTTGCCAAATTTACCTGTTCGGGCGCGCGTAGGTTGCAGTCTTAACGGATAACCCTGTATAGGTGGTGTTGATCGGGGACGGGTTCTCTCCAGAATTTCCCCCACCTCGGGTGCACACTACGCCGCAGCTGCGTGTCCGTGAGCTCGGCGCTTCGGACAACGTTGGGAAGACAAGGGAGAAAGCGAATTTGTGTCTTTCTCTCTCGCTCTTGAAAATCTGTGATCCAAGGTGGGGTGCAAGCGATACGCGACCGTGCGCGATCTTCTTGAGTGTCTCGAGATACACTTTTCACTTTCTGACATATATATAATACTCTTGTTATGAAAAAAATTTGGAAAAAGTTTTGTTACGGAAATCACGTTTTAAGGCCTCCTGATCACGTTTTAACTATTTAGAATAGAGCTTTTTTTAAATATCTCATATATTTGTTAACACAATTACGTTCAAACGGCAAAATGGATTTCAATGAAACTTTATAGTTAAATTTTATATTATTGTCTTAAGATCCGATTAGTTCACGAAAAATGATAATTACCCGTTATGGTTCTTCGATTTTTCAGATATAAGAACTAAATTCTACATAAAAAGAAGTTAAATAAAGTTATTCTATAACTTCTTTAACAAAGAACTTCTTTTAAAAAGTGTAAATTCATAATATCTTGTTTTCATTTTAAATTTCCATCTTTTTTATTTGAGCTATTTCTATTTTTCAAACCTTAAAATGATTTTTTTTTATTAAAATAAGAATATTTTGATCCTGTAAATTGGTGAACTTTGTTAAAATTGGAATCCTCTCTTGGCGAGTACCATGGACGCTGTAGCAGCCTTCGATAAAAAAATATTTTGACGTAGAACTACGTCTTTCCCCACACTATATAGGTATGCAGCGACTATGGGGACCCAAATTGAGCTTGGATGTCACGAAATATGTAACTGCTTGCGCCGTTAATGCTCGCAAACGGAAAGAGATAGAGAAATGTTTTTTACAGCCTTAGATAGAGGAACGAGTCCTGCATCTAAAACTTTATGAACCGTTATTATCAGTTGACTCTGAGCGAGCCGACAGCTTTGCGAAAGTGAACGAGATTTGCTTTGATTTCAGCTCAACGCACCGAGCACGGCCCGCCAGAATGTAGTGTATATACGTATGTATTTGTCGTTCGACCGCGCGGTGCCGTTTCATCTTCACCGAGTTTCACCGGTTGCTCACGCGATGATTCACAGCTTATGCGAAAAATAAAATTTTTTATTTTCTTTATCGAATAAATATGGCAGTGACACCACGTTATGTTTTCCGATGAAAATCATACCAAATGTTATGTAAATCCGACTATTTTTAACGAAGCTAATTTTACATTATGTACATCAATTTTTCACGCGGTTTCCTTAATTATGCTCCGAATTATGTCGTTCTTGGGGCCAATTTCATCAGGAACACACAAGGAATTGATTGGCGTTACTTTTGCAAAAATGTGATTAGAAATGCAGAATTCGAAATTCGCCGCTGCTTAGTGCGTAACATTGTATGGCCCTGCTGGTTTCGAGTATTGTACACCACGGAACTTCGCGAGGCGCGAGGTTGTCGGCGGCATCACCTTTGAATCTTCTAGCGAGAGAATCGCAGTGAATCATATTTTTAAAAAAAGGTACAAAAAAGAGCACCAAGTATATAATCCCATCAAAAAGGATCCCATTTGAAAACATTGTCGTAAATTAACACCCACCAAAAAGAATCCCATTTAAAAACATTGTTGTAAATTAATACCTTTACAAAATAATTGATATACATAAATTACGCCAATTATCACAATGGCTATTTATACAAAGAAAATAATGTAAATAATAATAGTAAGCAGATATATTTTTATACAAATAAATATTTTAATACGAATAAATATTTTATTCAAAATACTTGGCGCTGCTCTCTGAAAAAAATGTTAATTGTCTTGGTTAATAAATAAAACTAGACCCGACACCACTGACTCAAGAAAGAAGAAAAAATATTTTAATGCAATTTATACATATTTATTCAGTTTAGCAACACGGAGAGCAGCGCCAAGTATTTTGAATAAAATATTTATTCGTATTAAAATATTTATTTGTATAAAAATATATCTGTTTAATACTATTTAATACATTTTTTTCTTTGAATAAATAGCCATTGTGATAATTAGCGCAATTTATGTATATCATTAGTTTTGTAAAGCTATTAATTTATGACAATATTTTTAAATGGGATTCTTTTTGATGGGTATTAATTTACGACAATGTTTTTAAATGGTATCCTTTTTGATGGGATTATATACTTGGCGCTCTTTTCTATACATTTCTTTAAAAAAGGTAATTTTGTGGGGATATTAATTTACGACAATGATTTTAAATGGGATTCTTTTTGATGAGATTACAGACTACGTCAGTCACACTTTTACTGGGCAATCAGACATGTCTTCGCATGGACTTCTTTTGATTTCGGAGTGGTAGGCACGATTCTTCATAAATTCCCTCGCTCCAGTTGTCACTTTTGTTATCAGTCATCAAAGTAGTTAACATGTTCTTAACATCTTGGTGCGCTCGTTCTACACTACCTTGGCTTTGGCTGTATCTACGTTTGCCATGAAACATTTTTAGTTCAGGCCACATTTGTTTGAAACAATCGATTTTATTACAAAATTCACGTCCATTATCTGATTGTAAAATACATGGAGTGCCAAGTAAAAGAAAAGTATCAAGCAATGTATAGGCTACTTGATCCGTCCGTTTTGAAGTGAGTGGCTTTAACGCAACAAATTTTGTGAAGTGATCTTGATATACAAGAAGGAATTTAAACTTTCCATATGGCTGAGATTGGCAATCGACGAGATCGACTTGGCATCTACTATTGAATTGAAATGAAATAATCGGCTTTACAATAATTCCTTTCTTCTCGCTTTTTTGTTTCTGTTGACAAGGTTCACATAAATTCAATTACATTTTTATCTAGATTTGGGTTATATTTTTATAACGCGTGGTTAATTCTTTGTTCATTCTGTCTCTACCACCAGGATCAACTGATAAATGAGTGAAATACAATATGTCAAACAATTCGTCTGCGTGTACAAACGTTTCTACATTTTTTTGAGCATCTGGTATTGGTTTGATGCGCTTTTCACAACCTTGTATAGACAGCACATCAAACTTTTTAATTTTCCGTAGTCTCGAGACGATTCCTTCTTTTTGAAAGCTTTTATACACTTTACGTCAGGCAGGGAACTAAAGTGAACGCAGCGGCCGTTTTTCGGAGGCAACGCCTCCCTTCTCCCGCCGCGCGTCTTCGCCCCCGCGGCGGGCCCAGGAGCTTCGAGCGCCTCAGACCCGTACCATATGAACCGCGCGTGGCGCATTGGGGCGACACCCGTATCAATAGATTTCCGCATCACCCATGGGGTACTATTATCGATGCGTTTTTTTTTGTCAGTGGTATCCCCTGTAGGCCTATTCCACTGTGTCACGCGATAAAAATGGATAGGAAAAACGCGTTTTACTATCAAAATTTTAAATACGTTTGGGAAAACTTCATTTTCGCGCACGTTTAGACGTGCTGGGCATATCTAAAATATCAACAGGGAGGCTGGTCGACGTTGTACGTATTAAAGTTGAAAGCGAGGAATCGCTTAGCCGTGTGCGCTTTTCTGTCTTAATGGCACGCATTTTTGAGAACAAACATTCGCACAAATATGTTGACCCGAACATGGAAAAAATTCGGAGCGCGAAAGTTTAGGCCCTAAACTTAGAAATCTATTGATACGGGTGTCGCCCCAATGCGACACGCGCGGTTCATATGGTACGGGTCTGAGGCGCTCGAAGCTCCTTGCCCCGCCGCGGGGGCGAAGACGCGCGGCGGGAGAAAGGAGGCGTTGCCTCCGAAAAACGGCCGCTGCGTTCACTTTAGTTCCATGCCTGCTTTACGTCTTCAATTATGGAATAATATTTTTGCTTTGTTATCAAAACACTATTATATTTCGATTCTATACTATTGAAATAAGCTATTGAAATAACCACTTTGAAACAAACACTTTATTATTTATAATATAATATAATATAGTCGAGAAGAAAGAAATGAAGAAGATAAAGGGAACGAACACGCGACCAGTAGATGCGCACGCACTGGTAGCCTCCGCACCAGCATGCAATGGGAATTTACAATATCTTAACATATACTAAAAAGATTCGCATAGAATTTATCCTTCATTTTATTCGGCGACACAGTATTAACTTACATTCTCGAAGATAAACTAACTTGCGAACGAAACGTCGTAGGCCACGCGACAAGTGCGAAGACACGCCGGAGCAGAGTTCGGAGTAAGTTGTTGCAGAGCGCGGGGCGTGGAGGGCGACAGAAAAAAGAGACGACAGGGAGTGCATTCCGTTTGACGTATCGGCGTTTAATGTGTGTTCGATAAATCGGCCAGCTAACGCCATCTCCCGAATAACTGCGTTGTGACATTATGGTTACCATTGTTGTACATAGTGTAAATATATTAGAATAATTCAATTCAGTATCGTTAAGGGGTCATTCTACTTTAAACCACCGGAAAATTAACCTATTTGTAATGATTTTTTCTCAGTAAATACAACATATAATGAAATAAATATTTTTGGTATTTATTAAGCTATTCTTATATTATATAAAAAAATTAAAAAGATTTTTTGCAATTTGTTTTAATTGTTTATTTACAGTGTAAATATGGCACCTAAAAAAGAGGTATGTTTATGGCGTATGTGATTCCTGGCTCAGGCTCATCCGAAACAAAAAATTCCAAAAGATTCTTAATATGTATGAGTGTCGCTATAACACCTAGCTCAATTAATAATTTTTGTCGAGAAATAACCGAGATTTTTCTCATATGACACCTGAGAATATATCCTTTTGGGTGTTTTGCCTGATTTTCTTCTTCAAGCCGTCGCCATTTTCTTACTTTTCGCCAAAAATTGTGTATGGATAATGTTCTTGTCACGAGTCGTCGTTATTAGGGAATAAACTACCTGAGGTGTAGTCCACCTCTCATTGTCAGTAGATGGGAGGTCTTAAAGCCGCTGATGTGTCATCCTAAAATGAACTATGTCTAAGGTTTTTTTTTTAAATTTTATGAATTTTTTTACACATTTCAAGTCTCTCAAATGCGTAGTTAAGGGGTTAGGACACAGTAACGGGCCAAGAAAGTACACAATCGATTATGGTTTTGTGTTTTAGTTCACTATATTATGAACTATGCGAAGAGCGTATAATATTTACAAAATAGCATTTGTACGCCGTGCAATGTCTCCATTTAAAATATCTTTTCTTTTCCGGATGGCTAACTGGTGGGCCGGATTCCGGGAAATCGGATGAATTGTATCAAAAACCCCCAAAATGTCATAAACTGTAATATATTTCCTAGGCATTGACGATCCAACATTTCAAATTTGTCAATTATTGTACAAAATATAAACAGAAAGATCATACACGCTTTTGTCGAAATTTGATCATTATTATTCAAACACCGGCCATTTTCTGAATTTTCGCAAAAATTGAAATGTTGGATCGTCGATGCCTAGGAAATATATTATAGTTTATGACATTCTTGGGGTTTTTGTTATAGTTCACCCGATTTCCTGGAATCCGGCCCACCAGTTGGCCATCCCGAAAACAAAGGATATTTTAAATGGAGACATTGCACGGCGTACAAATGCTATTTTGTAAATATTATATGCTCTTCTTATAATTCATAATATAGTGAACTAAAACATAAAACCTTATATTAATCGATTGTTTACTTTTCTTATTATCGTCGTTTAAAAATCGTCTGCTTTCTTGGCCCGTTACTGTGTCCTAACCCCTTCAACGATTACGGCTACTTTACCCCCTAATAACGGTGACTGACAACAAGAACATCATCTATACAGCAAGTTATGACGCAAATTAAATTTATATTAAGTTGTATTCAACACAAATTTGTACCCCTTGTGAATTTTCAAGGGTGGTCAAAAGACACGTATTTCTTATTTTTCGGTCCTCTAAGACATCCAAAAACCAAAGCAATCGAAGATGGGCACCTGAAAATCTAATAACTTTGAGGGGTGGTGCTACTCTCTAAATATGAAAACGGGCCGCTATAAAAAAATACGTATATCTTTCTTTCGGCCCTCTAGAACATATCCAAGAACCAAAGCAATTGGATTCGGACACCTGGGAACCTCTCCTTGTAACACGAATATCGAGAATATTGATATTGCAATTGAGGCTTCGTTTGATAGTTATAAGCGTTTAAAGATATGCCTAAAATCAGGCAATCCGCATGCACTGTTGTACGCGGAACCAGTTAAGCTAGGAATCGAAATTGGCCTTCACAGTCACTGTGCACGGGGTCAGTACGCACGCCTGCCAAGTTTCAAGTCTATTGGATAGTTGAAAGTGGGTTAAAATTCAGTTTCCAGATTTGAACCAAACATGGTACAAACAAACAAACAAATAAACAGAGAATCGAAGCTAAGTAAAATCGTTTAATTAAAGGGTACTTACCTTCTTGTTAAAATCTGTTGTTTCCATTATATCCACTGTTGTAGTCCATTGTGTTATCGAGGAACACATACGTAGAAATCACACAGAAACACACCACCTCGACGAAATGAAAAATATCAGATTTCTTGCTTAAAAATATGTAAAAATTTCAAAGAAACATCAGATTTACCCGCACTTAAACTCATCACGAAAAAACAGGTTCTCACGTGCTCAAACAATTAAAACTAATAACTCTTTATAAGTACACTTTATGTAAGTTTTTCGACTTAAATTCGCGGATCGACTGACTCTTTGTCTACTTCACTATGTGTCGATGCTCGTTCAAATAATTTAACATTGTCAGAGATGTGTTGACTATGCGAAGCAACAAAATGAAATGAGCGCCAATGAAGTGCGGCACAGCTAAGCCCAGATTACCTCATAAGCCCAAATGAGGCAATAGGCTCGGAGTTGCTTTCTTTTCCGTTTATTGCATTTTGAAAATACTTGAGCTTTCTCTGCATCAGATTCGGGGAACTTTGTTGGATTGGGCGACGAAGATATCAGTCTCACTAGATTCTTCGAACGCAGTACTTCAAGCAAGCAAGCATATACAAATAAACTCATTCAACTGTTTTCCTTTTCGTGATCCTCATATTCAACCTAGCTCCCCCGATATTAATTTATTTCAAAGAATATCGATTGCAAACAAACAACCAGATTGCGAAGTAGACAACCATTAAGAGTTATCAGTTTCAATTGTCTGAGTGTGTGTAAATCTGTTTTTTGCGTGTTTAAAGCGAGTCAATTTGTGGTTTTTTCAAATTCTTTTACACATTTTAAAGCACGAGATCTGATATTTTTGGGGGGTGGTGTTATTGTGTTTTGTGTGATTTCTGCGCGCGTGTGTCTCGATAACGCAATGGACTACAACAGTGGATATAATGCAAACAATGGATTTTGGCGAGTAGGTAAGTATCCTTTAATTTTTTATTAAGTGTCACAGAATCGTGTGGCCATGTCGATTGTCGGTAAATTTCGTCGTAGCTTCTCTGAGGTTAGTGACTCCATGCGACAGTGGCTTTGACAACCACAGCTCGATTCCTCACCTGACCTGCCTAACGCGCAGCGGTGCACGCAGATTGCTTATTTTTAGTAATTTCTTTAAATACTTATGACTAACAAACGAAGCTTCAACCGCAATATATTCCTTAAATTTATTCCCAGGTGTAACCGAGGACACTATATAATTGATAAAGTATGTAACAGGTATTACAAGTATATCGTGTTTTTTTTTGCGATGCAGCTGGTACAACAACTTCTGAACGAATTGGCAGTGGATCCGATGTACTAATACGCAATTACTCTATGGGCTCAACCAGCGGAAGAGTAAAGCTTGCGGATATTGGTCGTCCATCTGCTTCGTCCTGTAACTATCCGTCACCGCAACACTCGTTTGAGTATTTCAACTTGACAACCGACAATTCGGATGCGTCCACAAAAGAGAAGATCGTAACCAAAGAACCTGAAAGCAATATTACGAGGTCAACAATTTTGTCATTTGAGAGGGAATTGACTACGAAAACTTCAACTAAAACTCCATTAATAAGTATCAGTACAATTGTGGGCGATCTAGCAAGCGACAGCTCTACAATTGAGTCTACAAGAAAGACAGACGACGATTACTCGGCAAGAGTAACGGAAGAAATAATAGACATTGCTGTGACAAAGCAAGAACCAGAGTCGGATAAAAATGACTCGATAAGCACAATGGAAAGAGACGTAGTAATCCCGGCTCAAGCAGAAACGGAGACGAAGGAGCTGTCGGAAAATGCACAGGTTGTTCCTGTTTGGGAACCGGACACTCAACAGGACGGCCAAACAGCATCTACCATTCAGCCTGCATCTCAGCAACAGCGCGACAATAACGTTAACGAAGTGTGCCCATGGGAAGACGAGTAAGTACAAATTCTTTTGTTTCATATGTAGAATTTGGACAAATCTTAATGTTAACAACTAAGCTTATTTGACGAAGAGCGAACACGTATGCAAACGATCAATAAGAAAACATACAACTGAATGTGAAGGTGACTATATAGAACGGTTCAAAAATGTTTCGTCAACATTTACTATTGTCTCGTATTAAGGATATTCTTGAAAAAACTTTTTATAAACGTAGATTTGCAGATGAATTTTTTTTAATTGAAAAAGCAGGCACATCGTCTTTATTTATTTATTTATTTTACTTGTACGGGTAAAACCCATTTGGTAACAAAATAAGAATAAATCGGTCATCGCACAGACACACGATACTACTAAAAACACAACAGAGTACAATAAACATGAACAATCAAAAAGAATATATGGCTAACAAGACATATCATGGATATATACCGCTCTATAGACGTTTGTCTTAAAAGTAGAAGGAGATCCGTAAAAATCAACATCTTCGCAGTATAAATTAGCCAGATTACAGATCCTGTTGATGGGATCAGTGCTGCTAAATCTGGAGGTGTAGCCTAGAGGTTTAAATAGCAAAGTATGTCTGATAGCCTGTTTCGGAGCATTAAGATTGATTTGACTCATAACAGGTGGGCTGCATACCAATCCATTACGATCTTAAATAAAAAAAGTCAAATTATTAACCGTTCTCTCACACTCATCCAGCCTCCGCATAATAGGACCACAGTCATGATCACATCGCTGACGGGGCTGGCCCATCTTGAACGCCAAGAAACGCAAGAAATTATGCCGGACCCTCTCCAACTCTTGTCTATATTTGGCTATGTGCGAAGGCCAAATAATGGACCCATATTCTAGATGCGCTAACAGTAATGCTTTATACAAGTAGAGTAAGGTTTTGAAATTAGTTAACTTCAAGCAAGATCTGCGAATGAAGCCCCAAATTTTATTCGCCTTAGGTGAAAGATGGCGAATATGCTCAACGAAACTTAAGCAGGAGTCAATAATAACTCCTAGGTCGCGGGTTGAACTGAGAGTAGAAAGCTCGGTTCCAGAAAGTGAGTAGGAGTAAGCAGAGCGATTCCTACTGCAAGAAAACCTCGGGATATGACATTTCTCGATATTCAACTCCATACGATTACTCACGCACCAGTCATCTAATCTATCTAGATCAGACTGGTGGTCGGTAGCTCCGAACTATTGATGATCGTTTTACAAATATTGAGGTCATCAGCAAACAGAAGAAACTCACTATTACGGAACGAATCCTTTATGTCATTAACAAATAGCAAAAGAAGCAACGGGCCAAGATGAGATCTCTGCGGTACACCAGACGTGGCATAGATTCTACTTGACATAATGTCCCCCACCCTAACTGATTGGATACGTCCAGTAATGTATGACTGCAAACAACATAACAAGGTTCCACTAAGGCCTATAACCGCGAGTTTATCTGTCCGAAGACCATGATTCACCCTGTGAAAAGCTTTTCTAAAATCCCTATAGACAGTATTAACCTGTAAATTCAGTTCCAAAGCCACAGATATATAGTTGCAAAAAAAAAATAGTTAAATTGCTGCATGTGAAGTGATCCGTAGAAAAACCGTGGTGTTTCGATGTTTATATAGTTAGATGCCCTAACATAAATCTTCTTGGTAATAATACGCTCGAAGATCTTGCTCATGACATTGAGCAAGGATATTAGCCTGTAGTTGGTAATACCAGATTTATCGCCAGATTTGAAAACCGCAGAGATGATATTGTTTTTCATCACGGATGGGAAACGCCCCACTGCTGATGAAAGATTAAATATAATTATATGTCTTAAAAAACATTGGAGGGATCCTATCAACACCCGGGCTCTTCCTAAGGTTTAAGTCATCAATTGCAGAGAGGATCTCCCCGATATCGATGCTCAATCCACACAAGTACAGCGCTGCTTCAGCTGAGGAGTTTACGGTGTAATCCGTGTCAAGAACAGAATACACAGTCTCAAAAAATTGGAAAACGTATTAGCTATTGCAGTATTTCCACACAATTGATATGCATTCAATTCGGAAGGCCTCCCGCAGATCGATCTGAGTTGACATACCTCCAGAAAGCTTTAATATTCAGGGGAATGTATGACTCCGCACGGGCTATGTAGTTGTCATAGCAGATAGTAGAGAGCAATTTATAAGCAGATCTGAAGTGGCTGAACGTTAAGTAATCATGATGGTTGTTGAACCTCTTGAAATCACGATGAGCAACCTTTTTACCCTAATCAGGGAAACGAGATCCCCACTAAACCAGCAAGGGTATTTCGAAGATCGCGTCCCTAGTGCAGGTACAAACGCGTTAATCAAGTAGAAGATGAGATCGTACAATATAGAAACGGCATTATCCAACGTATGATTTTTTAAGGATGAATCTCAGTCAAGCGAGTTAAGATGCGGGAGAATAAGAGTAAAGTTTCCCCGTCTGACCTCATACTTCGGTTGACCTCGATCTCCGGATAGCCGCACACGTTGGGACTTGAAGTGTCCAAGAAGGCATGGATCGTAGTGGTCAACAGCTACGAGAGCTTCAGGGGATAATTCCACATGGATATCATCCAGGTTTGGTAAGACTAACAAGGGGAGGACAGGGTGTGATAGACATCGATTTTGATGAGCCTTGGCATGCTGGATCTATGTCGAAAGTAAGTAAATAGGTGTCCAAGCTGTTAAGCCAATAGGCCTTAATAATAGAGATATTTACATGTAAATTACTAAACATTTTATAGTGGCCGTGGGGTTTTAGTGGGCAAAAATCCCACAGTACCCTGGCGTCCCCGGGGATTTCCCTCTGCAGGCGGGGGGAGGGGGGCTTTGAAGATATCCTCACGTAAAAAAAATTATAAATTATTTTTTTTATATTTTTTTTTATAATTTTTTTTAACCTAGAAAAATTTTCAGAAGGCATTCTGACGCTTTCAGAGGGGAATCCCCCGCGGGCGCCAGAGTTGCGTAGGATTTTTACCCACTGAAACCTCACGGCCACCATGAAATCTTTAATAATTTACATGTAAATATTTCTATTATTAAGGCCTATTGGCTTAAACGCTCAGACACCTATTTATTTATTTTCGATATAGATCCATTGTGTCAAGGCTCATCAAAATCGATGTATATCACACCCTGTCCTCCCCTTGTAAGTCAAGGTCGGATTCATGGGAGTTTGGAGAGAGATTGTGCTGCTGCAAGTTATGAAGGTGACCGACCTCTTGGCTACAGTGCAAAATAATTTTAGCATCATTGGAGGCTAGCTCAGGATGAGGAGAGTTTAGACACACTGGAGGGATAAGGGTTCCAGGAGATATGAGCCGCGTTGTAATCGCCTAACAAGAGGACCTTATGAGTTGGATAACGAAGAAGTATTTCGTCTATACAGAGACCATGATCCCGATATATAGATGGATTTCATGCGGGCGGGATATAAGCAGCTTCCAGAATAAGACTACCCGGACCCATATTACCCCTAACAAAAAGCTGCTCAACGCGACCAGGAGACACGCCAATAATGGATTTATTATTTTATTGTTAGTAGTGAATTTATTGTTAGTAGTGAGTTACTTGCAGCGATCAGAACCCCTTCACCCCTCAAGTAAACGATGGTATTTCGTATTCCTATCAAATCTGTAAACACTATAATTTGTTAGACCCAGCTCCTAAGTGTAAATACTGTCATTCAACTATGTTTCAATTAGTACAATAATATCATAGAAAGTACTTGAACCAGCCACTGCGCATAAAAAGTCTTTCGTTTTTATCCTCAGGCCACGAACGTTCTGGTAATGCAACACAAGATTTCCCGCTAGTTTTTCAACGTCCGAGCTTCTGGAGCTGGAGCACGGACAAGCCTAGCGGCCCCATTGACATATTTTATTGTCACATCATTTTTGCACTTTGCGTGGAAGCTCTTCAGTTTAACCCTCAGCTGATTCAGGTTCGAAAGCTGTAGTCGTGTCTTGTCGTCCCAAATCTTTAGTGGACCCGTGTTTTTGGATTCCTTTGTCAGTATTTTCCTGACCAGCTCCGTAGATGACAGTCCCAAACAAATTGGCCTTGGAAACGGTCCGTTGGCTTTCCCTATCCTGCGCGTATGAATGCCGCTGTAGCCCGAATCATATACCGCACCCAATAAGACTTTAGGTTTGTCCGTATCCCGCAAGGTCCTTTGTTCAAGTGGAACTTCAGGAACTTCAGGCACCCCATGGATAATCACATTACAGTTTTTACTCTTCCTTTCATTTAATTCCGAAATGACAGTCACCGATTAGAACCTCCATCCGTTTAGCCAAATCCGTGCAGGCGTTACGGATGTCCGTGATGTCGGATTAAATTACATTCAGGATCTCGCGCCGAAATGTACTCAGTTCGCTCCTAATTTCGCTTCTGATTAGGCCCCTGATGTCCTCCAAGGTGGGAAAAGTAGGCTGCGATACGCCCGGCAGGGACGAAGATAGCGAATTCGAAAGACGTGTGGTCGTCACCTGAACCTTGCAGTTTAAAAGGCGATCGATGTGCCATGGACGACCCGACCGATTAAGACACATCGCCCTTGGTGGGTTGTAATGCCACATTCCGCACATTTGATCAGATTTTTAACAGCTGCCTTGCATCCCTTGCACATAGACTTTCCAGCAGGACAAACAGGTGATTACACAAGATAGGAGCACTACAAATTCCTCAGCTGAGTCACAAATAAACCCCAATGCACTCAATGCATATAGTGCACGCTCAAGAAAGCAAAAAATAATTCACTTATTCCAGTCAGTAATCTGCACAAAAACTCCTCAATTGCCGAAACGAAATCCGAGTACTGTAGTCGGTATCAGATATATTGGCCGGTGGGTTTCGTGAGGGATATTCTCCCACCATACAGTTTGCCTGTCCCGGGGCTCTTTTCTCTGACTCGTTCCATCTTGCTATCGCCTTCGCAGAACAAGAGTTAGCCGGAAATGGTGGTGGTAGTGCCAAGCTTCTGAGACGTAGGCCAAACCGAGCTGTCAGCGTAGAAATACACACATAAGAATAGGTGTGCGTTAACTCCGAAAAAATTCAGGAGCTTTATTGGTGAACATTGATTCTTCGTAAGACACGTGAATATTACGGTAATAACAAATAACAGCCAAACGACTAGGTTCAGGCGGAGCCGAGCAGCGTTCCCTTTACCCCACCATACCTTGTGAGGGCCTCTCAATTCCAACTGACAAATCCACGATTGTCAGATAGTGGTGGCTGATTTCTCCTCGATCGCTGCTCACGAAAACGAATTCGCCGGCCAATATATCTGATACCGACTTTAAGCGATCAATACTCACATAAAGGATAACGAAGCAGTTGGACGGAGCACAGGTAAACACGTGCGACCTCTACTAAGGTCGGGCGACTAAGATGATGTTCGATTATTTCTTTATGCTGTTCGATTATTCTTGTATAAAAATTACTTTACAGAAGATTATACGAAGGTCGACACATATTACACGGATAAATTTTGGTAGAGATCACAGAATACGGAAAAAGAATGACACTCTTATACTGCACACTTATTGCATTATTATAAGTGAATGAAGTAGAGCTGTTCGAGTACTGGGAAAAAGCGAGCCAAAATATACTCGGTTGGAATAACCGATCCCAACCGAGAACTAGAAAGAACCGAGCGGCACGAAAGAACCAAGAGCTCATATCAGGGTTTGCTGGGAAACAGGTTGTCGAAGAATCTCCGGGTGGAGGGAAAACCAACCTTGGCGGCAATTGGTTTGGAGCCAATACCTATTTTGGCGTTGATGAGTTCGACGTTACGGCGTCATCACGTGCATGCGTGGCGAGTTCCCGCACCGCTGCGAATAGTCTACGGCAACTTATTTTTCGGCAACTATACACACTCGAAAGGATGACGTTACTTGGCTTGGCGTTGGCGTCAGTTGGCATGACGTTGTTACGCTATGCGCCAGGCTGGCGCCAAAAGACAAGGATCATCCCAAACCCGCGACAAAGGACAATCGCATAACTTCTCGTTAGGTCCACTCGATACACCTTACCGATAGATCCTAGCGCTAGATTTCTCCGGACCTTCGCAATAGATCTTAGCGGTAGATCTCCCAAGAGGATCTTCCCGCCAAATCTTCCCGCCTGATTTTCCCGCCAGACTTTCCCGCCAAAAACCAAGGAAAGCGTCGTGCCCTCAAGAGGTATAAAACCTCTGGAGCTCGACCGACGACAGAGACTCCAGTACGAACCTTCGACTCAAGCACTTGTTAACGCGTAACCTTAAGCACGGTTTTCATTCTTGTACCAAAAGTCTATTCCCAATAAAACTCTAAAGTTACTGAGAAAGCACGAGTGTCT
The DNA here is from genome assembly GCA_963932335.1 of Andrena marginata. Taxonomy (NCBI): domain Eukaryota; kingdom Metazoa; phylum Arthropoda; class Insecta; order Hymenoptera; family Andrenidae; genus Andrena; species Andrena marginata. Next base: position 12,612,215 of record OZ010660.1, read on the forward strand.
TCTCTACATCGTAACAACGTGACGACGCACAGTGGGAAAAAATCGGTGCATCACCGGCCAAAAATCTATAACTTTTGAACGGATGAAGATAAAGTAATAATTCTTTTTGCTCTAATGAAGTTAATGTGTCCTTCATTGGCTAAATAATAATACGTTACTTATATTAACCCTCGGTTGTCACACTGGGGCAAAATGACTCAAAATTTGACTTTAAGGTACAATATCTTTGCGGCATCATTAAAAATGGTACTACTGGTGCCATGTAGTAGTAATTTCGTGTATCCTCTACAGGCAGAGACGCTCCCCCAGTGATTTTTTTAAGCAAAAAAATTTTCAGAAACTTTTTCTTTCAAAATTTTTTTAACATGATACATTAAATATTAATTTTCAACGATGAACATATATTCTACAATGTTCAAACTTGATCTCAAAATTGTGTCGACTTAATTTAACAGATAGTTTTTAAACAACAGCTGATTGAAAATTGGCTTGGATCGAATCAACCCAGTGTGACAACAATATTCTACCGAGGGTTACGTAAGGTGTGACAACCGAGGGTTACGTAATACTTAATTACATTAACTAATATGATAATGTTACTTACAATATTACTATTTAAAATTCGAAAATATTCCTAATCTCTTCTGGCCACTCATCTTGAATATCCTTCCCTTTTCGTTGCAGCCTTAAGGATGATATTAAAGGGTCCGAAGAAAGTAGCATAATACAGAAGAGATCTTGATTAATTCTCTGTCTTGATATTTTACAAGTGTTGCTAAGTCTTAACCTTCGATATTCTTTGTGATTAGCCTCCTGGGCTTCCTCAGACAATTCTCCGATAGGTAAAATATGAGAACTAATAATATCTTCACCATGGCTCAGAATTTTGTGAACGGTTGGTGTTAAATTTCTGTCTGGATAGGTTTTTTTAAATAAATTTACTGTAGTTCTCGCATACTTCCCAAATCTTTGAGGATTCAATTTCAATCCACTATTGACCATATTTAAAATATTATTAAATCTGTCGACAATTTCTTCTTTTATATTTAATATATTTGCTGTAATTTTAACATTTCCTAAAAATCGTCTGGCAGTATTGCCATCGTTCGTATTTCCAAACCCTTGTTTTGGTGTGTCTACTATAAGGCCTAATCTTTCTCTAAATTCTTTTTGTATTCTTGTCTTCTCGTTTTCTTTTATTTCTAATTTTGCCTTATCCTGCTTTATATTTTGAAATCCAATAGACTTTTCATAAGCAACGTTTAATAAAAACTCCATAAATCGAATCCTTGCATGTAAAGGAGATAAACCAAATTCAGCATTATGTTCCGGTGCTTTTTTGCCATGAGAATTGAATTGTTTCATAGTTTTAGAGCATATCACACATCTAGTGGTCGCTGAAGTTCCCGAAGCATGTTGGGCTACTTTTCCATCAACCATTGTGAAAAACAGCTTGTGTTTAATTTTTATATTTTTTCCGTGTATTGTTGTGTTTGTTTCCTTTAGCACGCGTATCTCTTCTTTTAGATTTGTATCTTCCAATTGAATTAACTCTTTGGTTTCTTTTATATATTTAAACCTGAGTGGTCGGCAAAAATGTGTCGATGATGGCATGGGATTTTTCCATACTTCGGTGGCATTTTCTTCACTATCTGCAGCAAAATTTAACCTCAGCGGAACTAAGGAAGTAATAAATAAATTTGTATCGGAAATGTCATTAGCATTTACGGAAAATGCTTGTTTATATTGATTCTGTCCTGAGGATCCATCAAAACCATACTTAGAATACAATATCAAATTATCAGAATTTAATTCAACTATTTCTTCTGGTAGCTTAGTTTGCAGAATTCTTTTAGCAGTGTGATCCAACAAATCTTGAAGAGTACATTCTGCCGATATTTCTGTAGCTTTCCAATTGTCTGGCATTGAATTCTTCTTCGTTTCCGTAATTACAGAGTAAGGAGGGAACACATGCTTTACTCCTTTTTTTTGTAGATGTTGAGTTAGTTTTTGATATTTTGCCTTAGATAAACCTAAGTCAAGGAAAATTGCCAAAGCTTCTTCAGGAGAAAAGGTACCTAATTCTGTCGGTGAAAATATGGCATCATATATCCGATCTATCTCTGATTTCTCTGCTTTTTCGACAGCCTCTAAAATTTTTGCTCTTTTATAATCGTGATTTTTTTTATAATTGGAGATGATAATTTCTGGCATATCTATTTCTAAAGTGGACAATTTTTCGTTTAATTCACTTCTTTTTCGTCTTTTTCACCTGTCAGCACTCTCTTCATACGATTTCTTTGGTCGACCTTTTGAGGTGCTCGGTATCGGTACACTGCCTATTTCATTTAGACCTTTTATGGAGAAAGTTGTTTCCAGCCATCGAGAATTCTTTATCAAAAACATTTTTTTATTATAATATGAAAATTTGTATTTACTTTTTATATTATTATCAATTCCAGCAAGGTTAATACTAAAGAATCGTGGTACGTCTTCATATTTAACTCCATACTTTTCCGCTATCTTATTAACAAATTTTTTTTCACTAATACTAGTGTCTTCTATAAAGATATTAAATAAAGATTTATATGTGTACTCCATTTTTACAACTATTATGCGAACACCACACTGAAAGCAATTAAACTTATTTCAGAACAATTCACCGCAGTAATATTACACCGTATCAATCACCAAAGCTATACTTTTCTTTAAACTTCTATATTATACGTAAACGGTTAGAGACGGGTATTATTCTTTGCACACTCGTCAGGGACATATGGTAGAATAATACTACATTAACAGTGGAACCGTGAAACGTACTGATTCGTTTGTTTCAAACAATGTATGTAACTCGAAGACATTGTAGGCGAATGCTTGTAGTTAAAAATAAATATTCCTGTATATACTTGGATCATTCTATCCTAAAACACTCAGAGTTTGGCGAAACTTCCGAAAACCGGTCAAACCCGATTGAGCTGAAATTTTGCAAATAGGTTCATTTTGCATAAAAATAACGTTTGCGAGAAGGATTTTTGGCGACTCCAAAATTTTTTTTTTTACCATTTCAATGTCATTCCCTACCTTACCGACCGAGTCGAGAATAGGATACAACAGTTATTCAATGCATTCTCTTTATTATTCTCCTGTAAATACATATTTTATATCATTTAATAGTGCTTCGAAGGGGAATAGGCGCACGAGTCACGGGCCCAGCGACCGCGACTGTCAACACTCACAAGATAGGTGTGATAAAAAATAAAACAGTGCCTTCTCATCCTGATCCAGGACCTTCGATTCGTACATGTGTAAAAAAAAAGCTGTACGCAAAATTTAAGTCAAATTAATCTGCTCTCTCTTCTAGCTAGACGCCTTACGCACGGGGCTTGGCCCCGTGCAAATCCACATCAGTTCGCTACCATGCTTTACGCGCCCGCGAGCGGGCGCGCGCCCCCCACCCCAATCTAACCCAAACCAATACTAATACCGAGTATCAAGCTGATATCTCTTTCTAAGTTGATCTCTGTGTTACAGATTTTACGAGATTAATAAGGAGAATGCATTGAAGCTTGGCCCCGCGCAAACTCACATCGGTTCGCTACCATGCTTTACGCGCCCGCGAGCGGGCGCGCGCCCCCGCCCCATTCTAACCCAAACCAATACTAATACCGAGTATCAAGCTGATATCTCTTTCTAAGTTGCAAACCAATACTAATACCGAGTATCAGGCTGATATCTCTTTCTAAGTTGCAAACCAATACTAATACCGAGTATCAAGCTGATATCTCTTTCTAAGTTGATCTCTGTTTTATAGATTTTAGGAGATTAATAAGGAGAATGCATTGAGTAACTATTGTATCCGATTCTCCGCTCTGTCGGTAAGGTAGGGAATGACATTGAAATGGTAAAAAAAAATTTTCGAGTCGCCAAAAATCCTTCTTGCAAACGTTATTTTTATGCAAAATGAACCTATTTGCCAAATTTCAGGCCAATCGGGTTTGACCGGTTTTCGGAAGTATAGCCCAGAGTTTAATTATTTAACCAAAAAAGAAAACAAAAATATTTCAAAATATCAAGACAAAGAGTTAATCAAGATCTCTTCCGTATTATGTTACTTTCATCGGATCCTTTAATATCATCTTTAAAGCTGCAACAAAAGGGGAGGGATATTCAAGAAGAGTGTCCAGAAGAAATATTTTTTAATATTAAATAGAAATAACGTTAGTAATGTTATCGTATTAGTTAATGTAATTAAGTATTACTTAATATAAGTAATGTAATGCTATCTAACTAATGAAGGACATATCAACTTCATTAACGCAAAAAGAATTACTACTTTATCTTCATCCGTTCAAAAGTTATAGATTTTTGGCCGGTGACGCACCGATTTTTTCCCACTGTGCGACGTCACCAACACAAATATTTATTTATTTATTTAAGGGGAAGCACCCTTTAGTTACAGCATAGCATATAATCTACTCTTATACGTAATAGATACGCCAGCTTTCCCAAGTCTCTCATCTCATACTTTGATATTAACGTTAACTTAACTCGCTCTAACGTATCTATGTTCTTAGTAAATAATATAATGTCGTGCTACATATATAGCTACTATGACATGCATAAACTCAAATAAAAAATACTTTATGTTTATCCGTTATTCGAAGATTCGAATAACAGGAGTCATCTTTATTCCAAACACCACGGATAAATAAATTTATTTGGAGTGAATATATTCGATGGCCAAAGATAATTCTTTTATTCGAAGTGAATTCATTCGACAGCGAAAGATAATTTTTTTATTCGAAGAATGTTTATTCGAACTATCGAATAAGGTTTTCATCTTTATCCGTAGTTTATTCGGCTTTTACTCAAAGGCTTCGAAATTTCAAATAACTTTCGGCAGCGTGTTTATCCTAACCAGCGCGATCGCTCTTCGTTCTAAGGATTTGGGCTGTTCAGCGGTGGCTTCTGATATCGGTTCGAGCCTCGGCGCAAAAGGCATATATTATTGCTTGTAGTGGAGTATGTATTAATAAAATGTAAAACGTAACGTTCTCAGTAACATACTGCTTAGATTTGCCAGATTAAAATGAGTTCAAACACGGTGTAAATCGGGTTATTTCTAGAACTGCATTAGATAATTAAACATAAATCATTTCTAATCAAATAATGCTAAACAATATATGAAAAAAATTTATGTCCAACGATTTTATTCAAAATGCACTAAGAACTAAATTAAAATGCACTAAGGACTAAAAAATAATTCTATTCTTGTACTACTTTTTTTTTTCCTATTCAAACGTAACGAATCATTTCTCGATATTCTTGCGACTCCCGTCTAGCGGCATGTAGTATAAACTTTAGAAGCGCGAAGTTCGAATCGGATCACACGAATGTAATAGGAAAGGAAGACAGAGTGAAGTTCGCACAAGCCCGAGGGGTTTGAAAATAGTTAGAAATTCTTTTAATAAGGATACTTCAAGGTTATAAATGAATCAATACCCACTTGGAAACGGGTGTTTGAATAAACGGACTTCACCTTCCTCTCACCTTTCTAGGTGTGAAAATTCAGCGCAATGATGTTAAACGCTTGTTTTTAAAAATCAATAACTGAAAGGAAATAAATTGATCAATAGGAATTTAGCTAATAAATATTTCATTGGCTTTTAGATTTTAAGGACATTTTGTAAGGAACAAAAGATGTAAAAGCGTTTGCCTTTGAAAGGACACTCGAGCCACTCGAGCTGAAGCAAACGGAAGTGTGATAGAAAATCTTGACAAATACTTATTTGTATTATTTCAAATAGTTTATTGACTTCGTTAAAGTTATGAGTTAATTGTGTTCAAATCGTTTTATTATATTATTATCATCTTTATTATTATAATTATCCTTTAAAAATCCGTGTCCAGTGAGCAGAACGCCTTAGCGTTCCATAGGCATCGTCCCGCGCCTGAATTCTCCAGGAGAAGACTTTATTTCCCAGACGGCCACGCAACAATATAAATTGTGTATTTACTACGGAAATCGCGATTCCATTAGCGTCCTGAACGCAGCGACTTTTTGTCGTTTTCGTATAGAACGCTTTCCAAGTAGTTTTGTAGTTATGGGTTATATTTATTGATGAGTGGGTAAATTTTTTTTAAATATTGTATTGTCATCCAAACTACGCACGCCTGCAAAGTTTCAAGACAACACGATAGTTGGAAGTTGGTTAAATTTCAGTTGCCAAATTTGAATCATCCATACATCAAACATACAAAAATAGAAACCAACCGAGGATCGAAGCTGAGTAAAATCGTTTAAAAATAATCTGATTTATACCGTGTTTAAATTCATTTTCATCTGGGAAATCTCAGCAGTATGTTATTGAAACGTTCAATCATTGAACAATCATATCAGTATATTTTTTCACAAGTAAACATAAATATTGCACAGAATGAGATAAGATAATAAGAATTTCGAAGTTTATAAGGGATATTGATACCCAAATTAATATTCTTTCATAAATTATTGAAATAAACTATCAAATTAAAGAGACTTTATCTTTATTTGTCATCGAATAAAAATAACACAGAGTTAGTTTTATTTGAAATGCCACGGATGAATCAGTTTATTCGACGGGAATTTATCCGCCGGCCACAAATAATTTTTTTAATCGAAGGCCTTCGTTCTTGAGGGCTCCCGAAGCTCGAGCCGAGCGACGTTGTTATACTCTTTAATGTGACTTTAATGTAATGATGACGTCCGTTCTTATACTCTTTACCTTTCTATTTGTTTCTCGCTCTACTCTAGCTACATATTTACGGATGTAACTTGCTACCTCACCTTTACCTTTCAAGCAATAAACCACGGTTTTTCGCAAATAATCATCCATGATTGTAAGGAAATATTTTAGCCCTTGTAACAAATCCCCAAAAATGCCCTTTTCTTTTTCGATAATAAACTTAATTAATAATTACTTAATTACTTATATTCTTATTATATTGTTATTATTTTACTTTAATAAGGAATGTTTAACGTTAATATTAATATTAGCTCAGAATACCGCGAGACGGGAGAGCAATGAAAGAGAGAATTGAGTGTTGAAGAGTGGAAGAATTAAACGCATGCGCAATCATCAGTCGATCAGCAGATCGGCGAGAGCGAGAATCGGGAGCAGCGATGTATGCATAGCGACGAGAGAGGGAACCAAACGTTCCATATGCGCCTGCGCATTAACCAGTCGCTCAGTAGGCCGACTAGAGAATGGATCGAGCGAGACGAGAATAATTGACTCGTAATAGCCGAACTCCATTCCTATTGGTGCGCTCCCAGTACTCCGAATATGTATAAATACGGGCAAGAAAGCCCAGAGAGCATTCATTCAGATTCATAGGTCAATCCAAGACGTTACTCTGAATCACTTAAAGCCAAAAGCTGATTCCAACCTAAGGTTAGGCTTCAACTTTGGAAACTGCCTCGTAGGCCCCTAGGTAATGTCAAGCGTTTTGACCAAGGCCATAATCGCCTGGTTTAACTGCGTATCTGCCCTGGAAGCCGCCTTGCAGGCCCCTTAGTTGTCAATCTACATTATTGATTTATTATTCTGAGGTTAGTAATATTACTCCTGGGCGACGAACTTAAACATATTCAAACTCCTAGATCCATAAGCTGACTCCTAGATCTATAAGCTAATTCCTAAATTTATAAGCTAATTCCTACATTGACTGAGAGTCATTATCCACAAATTAATTCCTACATTGACCGCAAGTCATTATTCACGAATTAATTTCTTTCATTCGACTAAACGTCACTATTAATTATTTAAGTTACACTCATCCAAATCGATCGTTCAAACGGGCATTCTTTTGTACCGACCAAGAGTCGCAACCCAAAACGATCAGCTTTAGTTCTTTTGTAACGACCGACAGTCGTAACTTAATTAATTTCTTTAATTTCTTTAGTATTAAGGCGTTAATTTACGTTTTCATGTATCATTTAGAAGTGTTTTTCTTGAATAAACACTATTAAGTTAAATTCTTGTTCTGGAATTTTAATTCTTTATCGCACGCCACACGAACCAATCCCGAAGTCCTGTAAGGAGCGTTACGTCACGCTCAAAACCGTTACACCATCCTATTTACTTTGAAGGCATAGGCTCGCACAAGTCCGAATGGATTAACTCTAAAATCGCTTTGTCTGTTTATATTTCATTTGCTTGTATGGTGCTTTTGTAGATTTACCAACACCACATCCATTGCAATGGACATTATGATTACCTATATTTTCTAAGCCTCAGACTAAGTTTTTCTTGTATAATTCTTTTACATTTGTCATGCTTACGTGTTCAAACCTCTGGTGCCAGACCTGATTTTTGCTTATTTGGTCGTTAGTTACAATATGCGTTTCAGTTGGACTTAACTTATTTCCAATACCTTCCATTTGAACAATATACAACTATTTATGCTAAACGCTTCGCTCACTACCATCGTAGTCTTTTTGTTAACGATTTTTACCTTCCGTTATCAAATATTAATCTTTTATCCTTACATTCTATTTCTGATACTGATATCCATCTTATATTAGGTACACGGTAAACATTCTGCAGAGTCACACTAAATACATTATTATTTACACGAGTTTCTGTGGTAATATCGCCAATTCCTACTGCTTTTAGGTCTTTCTTAATGCGATTATTAGCTGAATAAATTATCTCGTTGGCAATTAGCTTATAATCATTGAACCAAGATCTGTATTTACATATGTGGTGGGTCACACCGCTATCTATCAACCAATGAGCACCCAATTGTGCATTATTTACCTGTGATAAATATGTATTATTATGCTTACGTGGACCGAACGTACCATGTTTCCAATTTACTTTTACATTGGATCCACTACAGTTTCTCGCTAGGGAGAAGGAGAAAGGCGTAACCCATGAACGCAGTCCCAGCACTGTGGTTTCAGCCTTACCGCAGGCACCCAGTCAGATGCCCACGGACAAAGAGTTGCGGGAAATGGTGACGTCACGAGCAGTAGATGAGCAATAGGGGACATTTCAAGTAGGGGAACAGCAGCACCACGCCGCGTAACAACACATTGAAAGAAGCTGCATTTCTGTGCCCGTGATTCTGTTCACTGCTGTGCTCACGGTCATCGGCGCTTGCCGCATACAGACCAAACGTGCAGCGCTGGGTCGCGTCGCATTACTACCCTGCGCGGTTAATGTGGACCGCAATGCACACCACGTCGTGTGCGTTCGATAAACATCGGCACATCAAAGAAAAGTGCGCATTCAGTTGGGACGAATAAAGAATGCGAGGGTGAAAACGACTTTTCCTCAGATAAACCCAACTTCCCACCACTGACTGATTCCGTACACCTAGCTTTGGGCCCAGCCAATTACGGGTCTCACTTTCACACCGTGTTTTTGGAAGCCATCAATCGGGTTGGCTTAACATTTACTTTAGCCAAAATATCCGTTCCTCCGATTAGATCGAAGCAAACATTCAAACTGGCAACAGCTAAAATAGATCATCTCTCTGTATCCAATTCATTTTATTTATTCAATATACCATTTATTGTTTCATGTTAATCCACGAACACAGACTTATTAACACCTAAACTGTCACGTGATACCAAGTCGACGTGTGTAAAAGTACGCCCACGGGTTGGCATTCGCGTCTAACATTTGCATACGCAACACTAGGAACGAAACTTCAAAGTAGACGTTTGTATCTGCTTTATAAAGTATCTACAATTATTAAGGATTTTGGACAGAGTTCGAAATCAGGAAGAGGAAACCAGTTAGCAAACCCTGAGATGAATCGCAGGTTATGGATCAAGTCAGGATGTTTGGGAATATGGTAGTTCCGCTCACCGTCACACTCGCTGACCGCAGCACCTCCTGGACAGCGGAAGTCGCGACGGATCTACATACAATCGATTCAGCCAATCGGTGAACCGCTTCGATCGATTACTAGAACGTTTGAGGCTGCGCGAAACAGAAACGATCATCTGTCTGAGCAGGGGCTGGACAGTCCAATACTTTAAGCGTGCAGAATGATAGACGCCATCTAGTGTAGACACAAAACCCCAAGATAAGATACTAGATGGTCGTTCAGATGATCGAGATATTATTCAGATAATGTACTGATACCTAATTAACCCTCCGACTACGGGACATCGAGTACGGAGCCTGGGTCTTGGCAGACCCCTCACCGATAGATCACTAATACATATTCACGGTCGCTCGAGACCCTCACCGATACAGTATTTAGGTGGGGATGGTCGCTCAAGCTCGAGGTCCTCGCTGATACAGTATTCAGGTGGGGATGATCCCTCAAGCTCGAGATCCTCGCCGAAATACTACGGAACGTGGTGGAAGAGGGTTTCGGATTACGTTTGGATACTTGTTCTACATATACGAAACAATAATAGGGTTGCGATTTGTGAATTATAAAAAAATCATGTTTATTCAACATTTATATCAGTACATGTATTGCATAAAAGTGTACGGTTTTCTGTACAGTGGTTTCTACACACATATCTTTGACAAGTATCACATACAGTATGATGTTTATTATTACTCCCCACACAGAAACAACATCTACCAAGCTTGTGACCTGCTAGTTTTTTCTTCTTTACAATTTTTCGTCCCGTCGCTTCTATCGCGATTGCAACATTTGCATGTAGTCCTCCTTCTTCATTTTCGAATTTACTAGCCCGCCTATCAATATTTATAGCAGTTAATTTTTTTGCTAATTCTTCTAAAAATAACTTTCGCCTCATTTTTGACGAATGTCTAACCTCCCATGTGGGATTTTTAGTATGCCATACAACAGGCCTTCCCAAGTAGGGGAAACCTGCTCCCAAAACAGATGTTTCGGTTCTCCCTCCAACGCTACGCCTTAGCTGCTAAGGCCGCTAAGGTGGGACGAGTTCTGCTACCCTCTCTCCGAGGGCACAGTACCGTCGCTGGGAAGCATGTTGGGCGCTTTAGGGCGAAAGTACGAAATGTGTCAAATTTTTATAGGAAATTTCATAATGACGTAAAAATAGTAGGAAAAATTAAAATTTAAACTAGCATTTCAGAATGACGTAAAAAGAATTTAAAAAAATGTATTACATACACCGATACAGTAATAGAATAATCGTAGTGATGTCTTTTCATTAGAAAAATATATTCATTTTTATAAAAATACAAGTAGTAGTTATTTTCTAAATTTTCGTACAATACATAAATACATTTTATATTTTAAACAACTTTCGTACAATGCAAATGTGTTATACATTTTATTCAGTTTTATGAAAATGCAATCACTACTTATTTTATAAATTTTTGTACAATATATACATATTATATACATGTTATAGAAATATGCATTTTATACACATTTTGTGTATAATATAATTTTATTCCCTAATAGTTTTGAATTAAATATCAACGCTTACAATATGAAATTTAACAAAATTAATATAAAATTCACATAATATTATACCGTTTTACTTTTTACATATATGTACGTACAATAATATTTTTAGGCTTTACGTTTCCGCGAGAAACGTTTCTGCCATTTTCCATCTGTCAGATTATAAATATTGACGTCCATGTCAGTTAAAGCATTTTAATTTAAATAACTTATCTAATTTTAAAAAAGTTACTCTGTTTTTGAAAGGTGTCCGAATATTAGTAAGAGTGACCGTATGAATCACGGTGTTGTGCGTGGGTTGTTTTGCTCCGATCAGCAAAACACCTGAAATCACGTAGTCTTAGTCATCCAGGTGAGACTCACAGGGAAGCGTTATTTTCATCCCCTCCGCGTGGTTGCGAAGCCCTATAAGTACAGGTACAAATCTAAAAACCTGGAATTTTCGTACGCGAAGTCGTAGGCAGCACATTGGAAAAGTTAGTAATCGCTCGTTTTGAAGCGCGCTATAAGTATATTTTTCTGTGGAGCCCAGCTACAGTTCACGCGAGGAAGATTTGGATACCATCACCATCAACCCATCGAAACTTTTAAAAGTAAGCAGTGTTTCATTATTTTTACGTTGCATTCTCCTACCTAATAATAAGAGTGATACACATTCCCTTATACTTTATAATTTGATTTCTAACTTGATTTTAAAAAACAAACAGAACGACACGTAATTATGCAATTTTAATAGTGTAAATTTATGTTCTTTGTTAAATTTATTTCATGTTATCATTCATTTCATGAATCATTTATTATTTTCAGATTTTGTAATTGGTTCATTAATCATGGACCAAGGAAAGAATTATGATTTTCCAACTTGGGAAATAAATAGTTTTTTTACCGAAAAGGATGGGGAATTAAAATGTTTGTTTTGCAAGACAATAATGCAAATCCCAAAACATGGATACAGCAATGCTATGCGCCACTATAAAAAACATCATTCTGAACCTTATAAACAAATCAAAGGAGAAAATCGAATTCAGTTGTTGCAATTGTTGAAACGCAAATTCTTTAACCGTGAGAATCCAGGGGATAAACATACGTTCGCTACACTGATGTTTTCAACAAAATCGTCAGAGCCATCGAGGAACTCGTCATCACCGAACTCTCGCAGTGTTTGTGGTTCAACATCCTTGGAATTAAATGATTCCAGTCCACCGGAAAATTCTGCACCTGCACCTGTCCTCGTGTCACCCACGGAATTAGCGGAGTTCGGTTTATCAAGGAGCTTGTCAACGGCGTCACAAAACTCGTCCATTTCATCGTTCTCAACTGATTCATCGGACACTCGCAGTGCTTGTGGTTCAATATCCTTGGAATTAAATGATTCCAGTCCACCGGAAAATTCTGCACCTGCACCTGTCCTCGTGTCACCCACGGAATTAGCGGAGTTCGGTTTATCAAGGAGCTTGTCAACGGCGTCACAAAACTCGTCCATTTCATCGTTCTCAACTGATTCATCGGACTCTCGCAGTGCTTGTGGTTCAACATCCTTGGAATTAAATGATTCCAGTCCACCGGAAAATTCTGCACCTGCACCTGTCCTCGTGTCACCCACGGAATTAGCGGAGTTCGATTTATCAAGGAGCTTGTCAACGGCGTCACAAAACTCGTCCATTTCATCGTCCTCAACTGATTCAGATATCGCAGGCGAAGGTAGTATTAATTGTGTTAACCGCCAAGCAATTGCCGCTTCGTATGCAGTTTCCTTAGAATTAGCTCGCGATAAATGTTGCATCATCGACGGGGAACGGATAAAAAAATGCTCCATTTTAATGGCAGAGTACTGTAATGAAGAGAAAGCAGCTGAGAAGTTTAAAAACGTTTCACTTTCAAAAAATTCTGTAAATAGAAGAATAGGGGACATAGCTGAGTATCTCAAACAAAAATTAAAGAATTTGTTGCAAACATGTACATTCTTTTCAATTTGTTTAGACGAAAGCACTGATCGAACAGATATAAGCGAATTGATTATATTTGTTCGATTCGTGCTTCCTGATTTTTCTGTGCACGAAGAAATGCTTGAAATAGAGCAGTTATATCGCACGACGAAAGGGGTTGACATTTTCAATGTGCTAAAAAATGTTATCAACAAATATATCGGATTTGACAAATTAACTGCTCTTACAACTGACGGAGCTAAAGCAATGACTGGACATATAAGCGGCCTATGGGGGCTTATGAAAAAAGAGGGTCTCTGTTGCTTGTTCATTCATTGCATTATCCACCAGGAAGCTCTATGTGTAAAATCCTTAAAATTAATGAATGCAATGACGGTAGTTGTAAAAATTACTAATTTCATAAGAGGTGGAAATAACTCGCTCTCCCATAGACTATTTAAGGATTTTTTGAAAGAATGCGAAGCTGCTTATCCTGATCTTCCTTTGCATTGCGATGTTAGGTGGTTGAGTGCTGGGAAATGTTTGAAACGATTTTTTGCAATACGAAAGGAAATACCACTTTTCTTAAAAGAACATTTAAGTAAATGTACAGCAGAATTCGAAAAAAAGTTTGAAGATGTTAACTTTCTCACTGAATTAGCATTTCTTACAGATATCACTTATCATTTAAATATTCTAAACTCGTTACTGCAAACGAAGAAACAGAACCTTGCAGAATATATGAATTATATTCAAAATTTTCGCCAAACACTGCAAGATTATACAAATCAATTGCAAATACACAACTTCAATAACTTTCCAAGCTGCAGAGAAATCAAAGATGAATTTCCTGCAGCGAACTTTCTTATTTTCATACCTGTCCTCGAGGATTTAAACGAACAATTCCAAATTAGATTTAAAGACATTGAATTTCTAAAAAAAGACCTTGAATTATTCAGTGATCCATTTTCGGTAGATATAAATAACTATTCGGAAGATCTACAATTAGAATTACACGCTTTGCGCGAACACCACCAACTACAATATTTAACCGATCAAGGCGAATGCTTATTTAGAAAATTAAATTCCGAAGAATTTCCACACCTCAAAAAAGTAGCTATGAAAATTGTATCTATTTTCGGATCCACATACAGATGCGAAAGTGCATTTTCTGTGATGAAGTATATTAAATCGTCCGAATGCGCGTCGCTAAACCATTCAACATTACAAAACTTAATGCGAGTTGCTTTAACTGACATGGACGTCAATATTTATAATCTGACAGATGGAAAATGGCAGAAACGTTTCTCGCGGAAACGTAAAGCCTAAAAATATTATTGTACGTACATATATGTAAAAAGTAAAACGGTATAATATTATGTGAATTTTATATTAATTTTGTTAAATTTCATATTGTAAGCGTTGATATTTAATTCAAAACTATTAGGGAATAAAATTATATTATACACAAAATGTGTATAAAATGCATATTTCTATAACATGTATATAATATGTATATATTGTACAAAAATTTATAAAATAAGTAGTGATTGCATTTTCATAAAACTGAATAAAATGTATAACACATTTGCATTGTACGAAAGTTGTTTAAAATATAAAATGTATTTATGTATTGTACGAAAATTTAGAAAATAACTACTACTTGTATTTTTATAAAAATGAATATATTTTTCTAATGAAAAGACATCACTACGATTATTCTATTACTGTATCGGTGTATGTAATACATTTTTTTAAATTCTTTTTACGTCATTCTGAAATGCTAGTTTAAATTTTAATTTTTCCTACTATTTTTACGTCATTATGAAATTTCCTATAAAAATTTGACACATTTCGTACTTTCGCCCTAAAGCGCCCAACATGCTTCCCAGCGACGGTACTGTGCCCTCGGGGAGAGGGTAGCAGAACTCGTCCCACCTTAGCGGCCTTAGCAGCTAAGGCGTAGCGTTGGAGGGAGAACCGAAACATCTGTTTTGGGAGCAGGTTTCCCCTACTTGGGAAGGCCTGCCATACAACAAAAGCATTGTATGCGGCGATGTCGATGTAGTGCATAAACAATGATAATGGCCAACGGCGGGTGCAACGCCTACAAGAGTATTCCCTTACTAACTTGTCTAAAACATCTACCCCACTTTTTGTAGAATTATAATATTTTATTATTTCGGGTTTGAAGTTTTCTGCTGCTGTAGATATACTATGTTCACGGTGTAGTGTAGAAAGTAGTACAACGCACTTTCGCGGTTTCGGAATATAGGAGACTAAACTTATTGTTTCCGTAAATAAAAAATAAGAAGAATATATAGATCGATCTTGTATTTGCGTCAGTATTTTGGGTAAGTCCCGCCTATTTTTTCGAACTGTACCAATCAAAAAAAGTTTGTTTTCTAAGAGATATTCTGCTAAACTTATGTCGGTGAAAAAATTATCTGTTGTTACACAGCGGCCAGAATTTCTCCAAAAATCTGTCATTTCTTTGACAACACGTTGACCTTGTTGCTTTTCTGGGGCCTTTCCTTGTTTCCCCAGGTATACTTGCATGTTGCAGCAATAGAAAGTTTTCGAATCGCAAAGGGTCCATATTTTGATGCCATGTTATCCTGGTTTGCTTGGCATATACACCTTGAATGAACAACGGCCGCGAAATGTAACTAGTTGTTCATCGACGCACCCAACGGATGTTGCATCATACGAGTCCTTACAGTTTTGTGCAAATATATTTGTAACTTCCCTCAGGGGTGCCAATTTATCATTTGCTTTTCTTTCTTCTCTTGTGCTTGAATCGTCAAAACGAATATACCTGAGTAAAATGTAAATGTAAGTATGGATATATGTGAAGATGTAAGCGAAAGCCATCCAAAATCAAACGACAAGGATAATAAATAAGTATAATAATAATAATAATAACATACCTTAGTATATCTGTGAACCGATCACGTGACATTGTTGCCGTATAAAATGGTCGAGAAAATGCATCGCTTGTCTTCCACAGGTCCTGTTTGCGTTCACGTGATTCTCTAAACCGCCCAATAAGTAGGAGAAGACCAAAAAATGCATCGAGCTCTATACGGTCAATTGGCTTCCAGTGTCTATTAGGCGGCATATTGTTCCTTGCCTTGATATTCGTGTGGAGAATGATCGTATGCATGATTTCATCATTGATAAATAAATGGAAACATTCATCCACCGTTTCTACGTGTTCACTTTTTTTTGTAAGTGAACACTTACGTGAAAGGTCTGCGACTTCTTCGTTGTTGGGAGCAATATACTGCCAGTTACGCCCAAATGCAGTCACATTTTCTGGAACAGTATCTCCAGTTTCTTCAGTATCTTCTTCGGATTCTGACGTATAAGATTCGTCGGATTCCCAATCCTGTACTTCTGGCTCCGAATCACTATTCGAAACACTTCCACCATCCGATGACTGGTCGCTGTTGTAAACGTCTTCGTCGTTTTTCACAAAAAGTGATTGTTCATCGTTTGGTGGTATAGACATTATAACAATACAAACCAAACAAACAAAACAACAATAACAACGATAACGATAATAGCAGTTATAACAACGATAACAACGATAACAACGATAACGATAATAATAAAAACAACAAAGCTAACAAAAAAAGACACAGGAAAAAATCGAAAATGCAGCGAAGCGTCGTTGTCGGCGATACATTCGCGAATGCCCCAAGGCAACGCAGTCGCTTCGAGCTTCTGACTCTTTAGGCCCCAACAATGTCCGCGGAAAAACCCTGTTTATGACACCCCCAAGCGCGAGACGCTCCTTGACGACAGGTAAATGACCGCTTGGCTCCGTCACTGTGTGCGTGAGCGCTCGGAAATGGTGAGTCAAAATTGACCCAGGCTCCGTACTCGGAGGGTTAAAGAACTGAATAAAATGAAGATACCAATAGAATAACATACAGAAATACATAATTAGTTATTACGAATAGTTACTGTAATAAATAATTATGTATTTCATAACATAATAACATAATTAGTTATTACGAGTTGTTACTGTAATAACTAATTATGTATTTCTGTATGTTTTTCTATTGGTCTCTTCATAAAAGTGTGTTTTATGAATAAGAAAAAGGTAACGAAATTGTTTCAAAGAATTTTTTTATTATATACCAAAATTACAGTCCATCTGTTACATCTCGTACTTCCATAACACGAAATGCACCTTATGCGAATTTCTTATTATTATTACAGAAGATAAACGGGCAGAGCCCAATACAAAGCATGCTTAATAACTATTAGCGGATTCGGCAGACACGCACTGGTGCCATTTCGTGCTATGCTGGCACTGCCTCGGCATAGTGCTAGTGTAGTATGTTATCTAGTGGTGTATTCGGACGGTCGCACTGAGTGCGAATTTTAGCCAATCGGAAGCGAAAAACTTGCGAATACGTCATAAGGTTTTCTCTCACCGATTACATTTGATTTACATGCGAGCAATCTTGTATTTTGTATTCGGCGACCAAGAACTGCCCAGATGTAATGCAAACTTCGCATTCGGATCAACGGAATAAACAGCACGAGTGCAACCTTTCTGGCACTACGATTTCTTGCAGTGCAGACAGAGCAGACTATAGTATAGCTAAGAGTAGGATATTTTAGTGTATCTCAATCAATGCTTAAAAATTTAAGAACGAAAAATGTTTATGATTCCAGAAAAGAAGATCTGGATCCCGAAGTTTTATTGTGATTTAATTACTATAAATATTTTTTAAACACATTTGGCTTTTTTTAGTATTATTTGGCTTACACGCGGTAACATATTTCCTACAAACGATGGGCATAATGGTAAATTCGATCACGTTCGTTCCCAATCACGGTGATTGTTCACAGTGATCCGTGATTTTTCGTGAACGCTTCTGATTGGTGGAGAGCATATTTGTTCTTTATACGCGTCACGTAACCTCAATTTCTCTCAAAACATTCCCAAATGTTCTTATAGAAGTTCAGTTGTATATTTTGAACCAATGTTATCGTTCTTGATCAATTTAATTATCACGAATATTTCTTCAATTTAGTTAAAAAATATGTATACTTATGTAAATATTTTAGCCCAGGCATGGAATTTAAGTGAACGCAGCGGCCGATTTTCGGAGGCAACGCCTCCTTTCTCCCGCCGCGCGTCTTGGCCCCCGCGGCGGCCTCGGAGCTTAGAGCGCCTCAGGCCCGTACCATATGAACCGCGCGTGGCGCGGTGACAAAACAAAAACGCATCGACAATCGTGCTTTCTGGGACGATGTGGAAACCTATTGATACAATGTCGTCCTAATACGCCACGCGCGGTTCGTATGGTACGGGCCTGAGGCGCTCGAAGCACCTGGGCCGCCGCGGGGGCCAAGACGCGCGGCGGGAGAAAGAAGGCGTTGCCTCTGAAAATCGGCCGCTGCGTTCACTTGAATTCCATGCCTGTTTTAGCCAATCAAATCAGCGTGTTTACAATTCGCTGAATTGTGCTCAATTAACGCTTTGACTGTAACACAAGCTATATTAATGTAGTTTATAAAAAATAATTCTATCAGTGTTAGGAATTACGATCACGGTAAGCAAATTCACAAAAGATAAAAATTCACTATCTCCATTCCTAACCAGAATCCACCAGAACAGAGCTGAGTCAGCTCTAGTATTAGCCGAATGTGCGGCACAGCGTAGCACTGAAAAAGTTCGCACTCAGTGTGTACTTCGCGCGTGTCTTAGTGAGCCCGACTGTAATGCAGACGGTCAACGGGAGTCGTAAATTCCCGCTACGGTAATTCCGACACTAAGAAACTGCGAATACCCGAACGACGTTTTACCGTGATTAGGGTAAAATAGTGCATATAACAATAACAAAGGTTCAATATATTGGATCACAAGTAAGTTAATGAATATGGATACAGTTGAAGTTGAACCACACGTGAGCAAGTGTATAAACTATCCTCATCTCCGGAGGACAACGAGACCTCAACCAGTCTTTTTTAACGTCTAACTCCCCAACGGAGTCGTTCCTGTTAACCACCAGAAAACCTCCCTCCCAGGCTGATTACTTGGTGGGCCCCACGATCAATGCCCTCCTATTGGTCGTTGCATTGCCAAAGGAACGGCCCACCCAGCCCCATAGAGAGGGAAAACTCTGGAAACCGTACTTAAACTAATAATGAAGTATGGGTAAACAGCCCGTCTCCGAAACGTCGTCAAAGACGCCCAACGTTGGAACAGGACGTCTGGCCAATATCACCGAACCCCGGGACCGCCAGAGTCGACTACATAAAGGGTCATTGTAGCTCACGTCACTCGCCACCCTCCAACGGTCCCAAGTGTCAGGCGAGTACCGGCGATAGACCCAACGTCTGCCAGGCAGTCTCATAAATTAACGAATTAACCTTCCTTCGAGTCCTTTCCCGAGCTAATTATAAAAGACCCGGACTTATCCTATGTGGCCCTCGGCCGATGGTACTACACAAAAAAGCTAAACTAAGAATATACAATGGAGGTAAACTAAATACTTAAATGTAACGCGTAACACAGTGCGCACTAATGCAGGTTGCCGAATGTGCTATATGACGTTTCAGAGTTTTTCTGACGTAATAATCTGTATAACTTTCAGAGAAGGCATCAATGTCTACATATTAAATATTGTTATAATTATACAATTAATTGGGTTAAGTGATTTATATTTCGATTTAAAGTGCCGGGATAAAAAGGGGTGCCGGCCTTTTTCTAACACATCCCGCTGGAGCATATAAATCAACATTAATCATTAATAATACAGAGAAACGTTTTTTTTTTACTTGGGGGAATCCAGAACGGACACTCCGCATCCAGGAGAAGGGACCGGAGTAGTGTCGGGCTCTAACCGACTAAAACCCCAAGGAGACTCTAGATCAGAAGAATATAGATTAGAAATACGAATAATTTGAAGTCGGTTAGACCATGAAACCAACTTACCTTTATATAAGATAATAAAATAAAGGGATCCATTAAATTTCCCATTTTACGTTCCTTTCTGTGCGGTTTTCCTGTAGCACTCCTGTGCTATGGTCGAGGCCAGATATATTGGCCGGTGAATTTGTTTTCGCGAGCAGCGACCGAGAAGAAATGAACCACCACCACCTGACGATCGTGAATTTGTCAGTTGGAGTTGCATGGTCCCCGAAGGGTATGGTGGGGTAACGTGAACGCTGCTCGGCGCCGTCTGTAACGTAGCTGTGTGGCTGTTGTTTATTCGTAACGTAATAGTTGTGTGCGTTACGAAGTTATGCATAAACCAATACGAGATGAAGCTATCGAGAAAGACTCAATGTTCTGACCAATAAATCTCTAAATTTTTTCAGGCCTAACCCAAACCTTTTCTTATGTATGTGACGTTATAACACGCCTTTTCATTTTCTTCCTACCGTCGCTCATGTTCTTCAGTGTTTTCTCACTTTTATACTTTTACTTTCTCATATATTTTCTACACATTTTTTTCTTGTCAATATATTGTTTCTCTCCTCAGGTCTCTTTTATTTGATACACTATTTCAATAATTTTTTATTTAAATAATGCCCATCTCTGACAGTTGCTCCTACATTCTTGCCGAAAAATTCTTGTTTTTAATCTTACTATTCTTCGACTCATTCATCAACGACTGGATCATTTTCTGCAATATTTACAGTAACGAGCATATAAATAGGGAAATTTTAAATCTTCGATTTACTTGAAAGACCTAATTTTGAAATAAATTGTCCTTAGCATAATATAGCAAACAATCATATAACGTGTAAACATATATATGGCTCGGACCATCATTCGCTTGAAAGATCTAATTTTTGGATAAATTGTCCTTAGAATATGATAGAAGACAATCACTTGACACATTAAGATTGATATGTTGGTGAATAATTCCGTTTACACGGCAAATTGAGCCGAGGCCGTTTATGGTCATTTCTACTCAAACCATTACGGAGCTCGCACTCCCTTAAACAGGGAGGATTTTATATTTTTCGTCAAATTACTTTTGAATTTGTCAAACCATATGTGCAATCGGCGATATATATGTTGATATCTTATATGATTGCTTGCTATATTATGCTAAGGACAATTTAACCCAAAATTGAATCTTTCAAGTAATTCGAAGATTTCACATTTCCCTATTTATCGAACCGAGAAGATATCAACAAAGCAGCGGTCAATGCTCAAAAATCATGAGGATTGATGAAGATTGGCGCATGACGAACTTACGAAAAATAAACTTCTACGGATAAGAAAATGTTGAAGTTTTTTTTAAATGCAATTGAATAGTTGAAGTACCAGCATATCAAATGGAAATGTAATTTACTGTTAAATTTTTCATTATAAATTATCTTCAGCATGACAATGTCTATCAAGAGACAGGGTAGTGTCGCGGGCCAAGTATATATGGGTTATGCGTAAAGTATTTATTCGCGAAGAATTCTGACTCGCTCTCGTACCATTTCGCTCTCGCCTTCGGCAAGAAAGAAGCGAGAAACGACCGCTCGGAATCGTGTCCCCTCTATGTAATTAAAGTGGTGGGGATGATTTGCTGCATGTGTACGTACCTCACGGGCACCCAATCCCCACCGCGCGACGAACAGGCGTAGCCCGAGAGAGAGAGTGAGAACGTTGAGAAAAGGAGCATCGAGCTGGCAAGCGGTATGGTGGGGGAATACCCCTCACGAAACTCGCCGGCCAATATATCTGGCCCCAACCTTAGTTTAATCGCTTTGCAAAGTTGTCTGTTTTGTGGTATAATTCAGCCTCTCAAAACTTTGTTTACATAGGTTACCACATTTTGTATATATTTCTTCACGTATATTGCGGCGAATGACTTGAAAACTTGGGATTTGTGCTCGCTACAAGTCCAGAAATTAAATTGCAGCATACACTGGATCATACGTTGCAACTTCTTGCCTATTCTTTGGTGGGAGATATTGTTGATAATCATTTTTCCTAAATGATGTTTTGCAAGTATGTGCTGGTCCGTAAAACATGTAGTTCCTTGCCTCTTAGACGACTGTATCTGGAAAGAGTGAAAACATTCCCTACATACTATTATTGCAGGTAGTCTTTTCTTAATACTTTATCTCCAGAATTGTAAATTTTAGTTGTTTCGATACTCTTAAGGGGTACTTCTTCCTTATCTTGAACCTCATCGGTTTCCTCATCGTCCGCCTCGTCTGGTAAATATCCAGTTCCGCTAAGTAATGTTTTGTACTGCGGCAGAAGAAAGGCTCCGCTATCGTCCTCACAATTGTATCCTGGCGAGTGCTTCGACGTCAAATTGGTTATTAATAGCGATTTAAAGATGGCCTCAAATTGGTACCACGTTGGTTTATTTGATCTGAAATCGTGGCTCTTGACAGTGGCAACAAAATTTTTTAGTGGATCTTGGTTGATGTTTCTCGTAGCAAAATTTTGAAAACCTATTCCTTCTAATTTAGCCCATTATAATTCCAAACCCTGCAAAGTATTTATGAAATTCTGTAGGCACGGAATATCTGTTGCAACTGGTTTCATAGTTTCAGTATTAATAAATCTTATACTTCTCAATTGTTTTCTTGCGTTCGCGGAAAATTCGGCGTGGTAGCTTTCCGTAGACCACAGTATCCTCTTGGGGTGATCGTCTCCGTAATGGACACCATTTGTCCCATCTGCAATCCCATTCATTAACTGGAGGAAGTAAGCTGTATGGATTCCCTCAGCTGGCATCTTCCTGTCGCCAATACTCGTCTTCATCGGTCCTAAGATGGAAAGAGGAAATTAATAAATGTCACATTTATTGAGGGCATTAGTACAAGGTATGCAAACGTTTATGGGGGGGGGGGGGGGGAGATATATGGTAACACCTAATGAAAGAAATAACAAAACTTACCACTTGTTTTTGCAAGGAGGTCGACGAAACGAAACATCTTCTTACTGAAAACCTGCATCATATGTTTGACCATTATTTAATTTATTGTCCCCGGATAAACATGCTGTTCCGTCAAATCTGGCACGTGCCGCTCAATTAAATCTCCATACACATCGATTTCGTATGCCGTAATAATGTGGTTCCAAGATGCAAATTTCCTATCCTCATCCTTCAAATCTGTATCGAAATCGATTTATATATCTTTGCTTAAAAAATTATTCCACATGCACTTTAGCACGTGCGGAACATCGTACAACGGAATAAATTGTACGTTGTCGATGAGGATTGTCCAATCTGTGAAAGAAGTATGTTATATTGTTGTATTGTCATTATTCAAATACATACACGTATTTGAAAGAAGATAAAGTACGTAATCAAAAAAAGATACTTACATTTTGTAATTCCTTTCTCATTTCGAATTTTGTCCGCGTTTTGTTGCATTGTTCTAATGGCATTCATATTGGAGGAGCCTTGGTCGCATACTGCCGCTGCTATTATGCAACCGCTTTAGTAACCGCTTAGACAACCTCCTTGGTACAGTAAATCAGTTGCCTGTGGGTTGTTTGAGCAGCACAAAAATTTTACGCGACTGGGACTTTCCATCCGGTTTTTATACCTCGCAGCATTGCGGTACGATTTGTGCAACTTTGCGGTACGATTTGTGCCCCAATCCTCCAGACCAACCAGTTTGTCCGTTTCGGCATAATATTGCACGCTAACTTTAACGATACTTCATCCCACATGAATATACTTACCTTATCCAGTGGATCCATCATGCGGTTAGCTATTTCCTTTAAACAATCCTTCATTGTTTTTGGCAGACCACAATCCAAGCGAATGTGGCTGAGGGGTCAGAAGGAAATCAGAACTAAAGACTCTTACACCACACTCCTATACTATAATGCGATAAACCAATAATCAGCTTTACACTGGAATACAACTAGTGAATTTAGACGAATAAAGTACACGGCGCAAGACGTTGCCACTACAGGCCGGTTCAAGAGAGTGAGGGCGAGCGGCACCTCAGGAGAGTTATTTATATAGCCCTCTCAGAGGGCCGCGTCCCTTAAGCAATGCTGAAAACGCGCGGCAAAGTTTGGCGCGAAATCGTGCTCGCACGCCGAAAATCACTGACCTGAGAGAGTCTGGCTGCCAAATGCGTGACGTGGCCAAATCCTGACTCCGCCAGGCCCACGGGGTAAAATCCGAGCCTCCAACGCGTAACGGTAAAACCGCCCCTTATAGAAGGAAGTGACCTAGCGCCAAAGCCGCTACATGACTTAGCAGTTACCGAACTCTTCTTGAAGCTGGAAGTGGAAGAAAACTACGCCAATATCTATATGCAGACGCCAATCTCTTATAGATCGAAAGGCATAGGAGCCTTTCGTCTGAAGTGTAACGGCGTCCATGTTTACGTTTACCTGCATGCCTGATTATGATGCTGACAAAGTCACACTGCAGTGAACTAAGATCTTGTATATTTTTGTTGAATTCCGCGGTATTCGCATTCACAACTTTCTTCAAACGATCTGCACATCTAAAATATATTAATTTGTTTATTTTTTAAGAACTTTTGTCTTTAGTTTCAAATTGAAAATGTTGTAACAAATGTTCAGAACAATACCGTAAGCTTTTGGTCCTATAATTCTCCATTTCTTTTCTTGCTTGTAACACGACCTCATACATTTTGCGTGTGCATTCATCTAAATATTCCCTTTTCCATATTAACCTTTTAGAAGGTCCAGATTTTGTGGCCTCATGAACTATTTCGTCTTGCGAATATGCGCTGGAACTGGGTCCAGGAAGTACATTATCGCTTTTAATTCTGGAAAATTTACATACAGTAGATTTCGGCGTTGTTGCAAAAATAGAGTCACCAGATTCGGCGGCTGCAAGGGAACAGCTTTGCTTATAATAATTACTTGCCAATCATTGTTGAAAGCAATTCCGATATGTAATTGGTGAAAAATTTACGCTTAACGGAGTAATAGTAATCTCCTGTGATGAATCTTCCTTCCTGTCCACATGAATCTTTTCGTCAACTTCCTCTGATGATGAACTGCTATCCGTTTCCTCAGACAGCAACAAGGAAGGTACAGTTCCTTCCTTGAGTTTTCTCCGTGTACTGCATTGGTAATCCTGTGGATGAAAATGTAAATGACAAATTACATACCGTTTATCGTGGACGTGCTTGGGAGTTAAACCTAGCAATCGCAGACTACGCGTTTTAATCCATCGCGAAACGATTATTGTTGATTTTGGAAAGCGATGAGAATGTTTCTTTCGCGTTGATGCACAATTCTGGACAGCACACTTTCCCTTGTCCTTGGAAATCCGTTTCGTATCTATTTTCTCTGCACAATTACCTGAAATCAGACTTAAACAAAATACAATTAATACAATTTATACACAAAAATATACAATGGTAACCAATGGCGCCGTTAGGCAGCGTCAGTGGCGTCAGTTAAGAACAGCTTCAGTGGCGTCAGTCAAGGACGTGCAAGGAAGACCTGGCAAGACCGGAATGACCGAATTGCGAATCAATCGATTGACAATCGATTACGAATTTCGTTTGTAGCCGTTATGTAAAACTTAATACAATTTTCTCGAACGGTTTGGACAACATCGGGTTTGCCTTCTGTAACTAACTGACAAAGAAAAGTGTCACAATTCAGACCTAAATGAATACTATTAAATGCGATTTGATAATTGCCTCTTGAAAAATCATTCGATATCCTAGGCGGATTCAAAATCAAATGGCGGCGAGGGGGTGAAGCGGGGCGCGGTGTACCGCACCGTAGGCGTGGGGGGGCGGGTGGGGGGAACGCGATCCGTGGAGGCGGGGATGAGTTAGTGGAGGGGGAAGCCGGCCCATGGAGCGTCTGGAGGGGGAACGGGACTGGAAGAAAGCGATCCGCAACCTTCTTATCACCCCAAGGCCAGATCGCGCCCCGATATCTGCGACGTTCGAACCAGGTGTACGAGAGAGAGGTATGATATGAATCTATCCTTCTCTCGATCCGCGTAAACAAAACATACAGAGGTGTGACGCGTAGAAGATGATGCAAGTCGAAACCTGCATTTTGGTATGGCGCGACGTTCGAACCAGGTGTACGAAAGAGAGGTATGATATGAATCTATCCTTCTCTCGATCCGCGTAGACAAAACATACGGAGGTGTGACGCGTAGAAGATGATGCAAGTCGAAACCTGCATGTTGTTATGCCGTGATCACCGCGCCAAAAACATAGAACTGTAACAATGGAAGGTGCACTTCCGAGAATAATACGCATATGCTATGCGAGTGGAAATATAGATGTATAGACGTTGCATAGCTCATGTGATTTATGGGTATACGAGTACAGTTTCATTATAGGACAATGTATCTAGTATGGATTGAAGATCGAAAGAGCGCTAATTTTGGGATAAGTTACATCTACCGCAGGTAAGAAAGGATCTTGTAAGGTATCAGACAATACAGGTATTCGTATGTAAAAGTATTATATTTATTGAAAAAGTATATCGGCATGTGTACATTATTATAGTACGTTGCGAGCAGCATCTATTATCGAATCCAAGCTTAACGCTAATAATTCATATTCGCTTTCGGAAATGAGTTTTTCATAGTCCGCGGTCGGTTTCGTACCGGCACGTATAATGGCGACAAAGGAAGCGTATTTGCTGCTTACGGAGTTTAGAATTTCTGATAACCGCGAGAACGTATGATCGATGCAGCGATTGTATTTGAATATTTGGCGTATCGTAGCTTCGACCATGTATGTATATGGTGGCATTGCTATCCGATATTTTGGCAATTTGTTGACTGTTGATTCGCGCGAAGTTGATGCGTAAATGATCAACGATAATAGGGTTTTGATGCGATGGAGTTGTGTCGTTACGGAAACGTTGACGTATCTCCGGTTGTTGCTGCAGCAAAAGTTTCCACGTAGACATGGGGAAACACAGTTTGTTGGATTTGTTGTCGACTATCGCGATTTCAACGTAGCACGAATCCCGACTGATGCGAAATCCAAATGTGATGCGTTTGTATTTTGTCAATGTCAATGGGTAATCACGCCCCATGATTCGTATGATGGCTTTCTGCGATGCTGATGTTACGGATTTATCGCTGTAAGAAACACACGCACATAGTGGATGATTCGATCGGTTTCACGTAAATTGAAAAGTATGTAGACATATATGTACTATGTACCTTATATTCGAACGCTGTTGTTTAGTAGGGAAATCCATATTGTTGCAGCGGT
The DNA here is from genome assembly GCA_963932335.1 of Andrena marginata. Taxonomy (NCBI): domain Eukaryota; kingdom Metazoa; phylum Arthropoda; class Insecta; order Hymenoptera; family Andrenidae; genus Andrena; species Andrena marginata. Next base: position 12,639,742 of record OZ010660.1, read on the forward strand.
TGAGATGGTTCTCGACCATGTACGAAGTGTCGTTGAAATGTCGTTTAAACATTTTGAATACGCACTATAGCTGAGTCTACTGAACGGTTGCGGATACTAACTGTGCAGGCACGAACGTACGCGATATAATGTGGTCCGCAAGACCGATCAGTGTCTCTTTTATACAGGATTACAATCACACATGTGCAAAAGTACAGTTTGTTGGTGGAGGGGGTGGTAGCCATCGTCCTTGCAGGAGGAGGAGGAGGAGGCGGAGGAGGAGGAGTGTTAAAATAAAATTCTTAATATATTTACATAAAAAATATTGCGTTTATTTATGCATTAAGTGTTCATAAAACATGTAAGATAAAAGGAAAGTACTATATAATATAGAAGATAAAAGAAAGCGTAGCGTTAGATTTCACAGCGCATATACTTCTAAATTTTCTGCACGTTTTCCAGCGCGCACATACAACCACCGCCGTTCGTTGCACACATTAATTTCAGGTTAGGAACGACCGTGTCAGGCAAGATTCCACAATAATCATCTTCAACGCCGGAGCCATCGGTGTCGTCGTTGTCGTCGGTGTCGTGGGAGTCGTTGTCATTCGTCTTCTTCTTCTGGTACATTTCAACGATATCTACGATGTGTGGGTCTGTTCGTAGGAGCAGTTGTGATAACCAGGTCTTTTTCTCCACTCTTTTTACGAACACCACGTCGACGGTTGCGAGTTCGCGAGCGAGCATTTCTGGAAGCCTATGGTACAGTACCCAGCCGTCGAACCAGCGAAGTCCGTGATGATGCGCCGTGAGCCAGGTCGCTTGACGCTTCTCGAACGATGACAGACGAGCGCAGAAGTACGGTGATTCGAAAATCCAATGATAAATGGTCGTTTTCGTGTCGCGATTGTTTGCGAGAATCGCTATTTCCATAGCGACAAACATGTTGCGTTCAGTCTTAAAGCCTTGCAGGTCGACCACGACGGATAGCATTATTAGGCAGTAGTATGTAGTACAACAACTGTCACCGGCGGTTGCAGATGAGCGACTGACGTTTTTTGCGACTAACCTCACCGGTATAGTAATCATAAACGTAGTCGTTGGAATCACGTGATTTTTCGCACCACGTTTGTCAAGGGGCTGTATTGAACAGCCTTTGCGTATCTCCGGTTTCGGTATTATCGCGGGGTTTAGAAAAGCCGCCTACAGCGCGTTCGTATCGAGTCGCGAGTGAATCAGGATCAACTTGTGTCCCGCGTTCATCATGATGCGTCTGTAATCTTCGCAGAATCCCAATAACGTGTTCATGGGTACGCAGAAATTGAACGACGCGCTACTAAAAATGTCGCGGTCGTGTGCCATGGTATGGTCCCAACCGGCGTTCATCAGCACTTTGCTCCTGTTGATGGACAACGATGCGTAATGTTTCAATGCGATTGTGATTCCTGGATTCCTAGAACGATCGATCTCCACTCTGTCCAATTCGTATCGAATCTCGTCCAACATGAACGCGACGCAGTTGTTGTCCAGAAAAACTGTCACAGCTTTCGCCTCCTGTTCCGTCCTCGCGGTTGCCATCACAGAGACGTGTCCTTCGACGTAGAGATAACTTTCGCACGGGAGCGTGTACAGATCTTGTTGCTAAATGGGTATTCTTATCTCATCGTTATTATCGAACGTCGGGTTGGTGTACAGATTGCAAGCGTGCACCTCGATCTTCGTGCTACGATCGTCGAAAGTCGGTGTACTGTACTCGTCACGTCCAGTATGGTATACATCGTGTTAGACGTGTATGTGTATATATAAATGATATGTTAGTACGTTACGATGAAACCCAGGGTTCGTAAGAAATACACGTTCCGATGAGTCAACGGTTTGTCGTTTCTTCTTCTTCTTCTTCCTGCTCTGGTTCCCGTTCCGTTTCCTGTCTTTATCAGCGTTGTCGGTGGCGGTGGAGGTGTTTCGTTTTGACGATAATGGGTTGCAGAGACCGTAGGAGCGGCACACACACACACGCGCGCGCGCGCGCACACGCACAGGTGAGGTGTACTACATACGAGTCGTCACACGCTGTGGGAGTTATGGAAAAAATCAAAAGACACGTGTCAGCGCTGATTCCCAAAAGTTCAAGCTAGCCGGTGCGCTTCTATCGTCCGAAGGACAGATCGCATCACCGATAGCGACGTTCGAACAAGGAGTGTGAGAGAGAGAGACATGATATGTATCCACCCCTCTCTCTCGACACGTAGTCAAAACATACGGAGTTAGTACGCGTAGAAGATTCAAGGCTAAACTGTCGCGCGATGACCGCGCCAAATAAATCATATAATTGTAACGATGGAAGGTACACTTCCGAGAATAATGAACGATATCCACGCGTGTAATCTCTGATCAGCCAACGAACAATGCGTGTGACAGAGCTATGAGATTTACGTCTGTCTCTATTAACCTGTCGGTCTGCGGTACAAAAACAAACGGCGCTATTACCCTCGGAAATTGCGAAAAAACTTCCGAGAATTATACGCGACATCTCGAAGTCGCCGAAAGTCGGCGCTATTACCCTCGGAAATTGTAATTCAAAACCTGGGCGATAACCGTATCAAAAAAACTTCCGAGAATTTCCGCCAACGAACAATGCGTGTGACAGAGCTATGAGATTTACGTCTGTCTCTATTAACCTGGCGGTCTGCGGTCCAAAAACAAACGGTGCTATTGCCCTCTGAAATTGTAATTCAAAACCTGGGCGATAACCGTATCAAAAAAACTTCTGACAATTATACGGGTGAACCGAAAAGAATTCTGGGTGTTCTACACCGACGTAAGTCGAAAACCGCCACGGCTATCGCGCGCTAACAGAATTAAAACATGGAATTATAACGATGAAGGGTATACTGCCGAGAATAACACGCGATAGCTCTGAACCGTGGGAGAAACCGAATCTAAAATATATGTTCGATAATAATTGAATGTTAAGGAGGAAAAGATTGTGTAATGTATCAACCAATGCATGCGTTCGTATGAAAAAAGTGTTGTATTTATTGGTAAAACAAATAGACATGTATACATTATTATGGTACGTTGCGAGCATCGTATATCATTGAATCCAAGCCTAACGCTAATAGTTCACAACCTAACAAAGAATGCTGTTCGAAGTATTCGCTTTCGGAAATGAGTTTTTCATAGTCTGCGGTTGGCGTCGTAGCGGCGCGTATAATGGTAACAAAGGACGCGTATTTGCTGCTTACGGAGTTTACAATTTCCGACAACCACGAGAACGTAGTCTCGATGCAGCGATCGTATTTGAACATTTGTTGTATCGTAGCCTCGGCCATGTATATGATGGAACTACCATCTGATATTTTGGCAATTCGTTGATTGTTGATTAGCGTGAAGTCGATGCGTAAATGATCAACGATGATAGAGGCTTGATGCGATGGAGTCGTGTCGATACGGAAACGTTGAAGTATCTCCGGTTCTTGCAGCAGCAGAAGTTTCCACGTAGACATTGGGAAACACAGTTCGTTGGATTTGCTATCGACTATCGTGATTTCAACGTGACACGAATCCCGACCGATGCGAATTCCAATTGCAATGCGTTTGTATGTGGTCAATGTCAATGGATAATCACGTCCCATAATTCGTATGTTAGCCTTCTTGAATGATGTTACGGATTTATCACTGTAAGAAACACGTACAGAGTTAATGCTTCGATTGGTTTCGTTTAAATCAGAAAATTTTGTAGACATATATGTACCTTGTATTCGAACGATGACGTTTATTCGGAAAACCCGTATCGCTGCAGCGGTTGTTGTTATTCTCAGGCATGTAGGAAGCGTCGTTGCAATGTCGGTTAAACATTTTGAATATGCACGACAGATAACTGTACTGAATGGTTGAGAACACTAACTGTGCGAGTACGAACGTTCGCGATGTAATGCGGTTCGCAAGACCGATCTATAACTCTTTCATAGTAACTTGCAATCACACACACCCCCAAAAAACTACAATTTGATGGTGGTTTAAGATTCGCGAAACCGTGGGAATTCAATCACTTTGCGAGGCTGCGTGGACCAGTATATTTAACTATGGAGTTGAATTTTTTACATGCGAACAACGTAATGTAATGAAGCATTTAGCCCGATCCGGCAGTGCTCGCAAGTGTACTATGTTATGTATTGTGGCCGACAAGGAGAAATGGCAACGGAGAGAGATGTACATTACCGCGATTGCATCTACACCCTTTATATATACTCTTACGCGATATCGAGAACAACTTGGCGGAAGTGTTAGAGGGGTTATACCCTACAGCGGTAATGTCCGTAGATGTGTTTCTACACAATGAATTAAAGTGTTATGTTCGCGAGTGTCCGAGACGAGTTGAATGGGGCATCGGACAATTAAAATGTGATAGTCGTAGATGTAGGAGACGATCGTATTGGTCATTTAGCAAAAGGCCGGTAATGTTATCGATACGTATGCGACGTTCTAACGTGAATTTACATACGTGGCGACAACGTGTTACGGAACGATATGCAATCCGGTATATTCGGTGACTTTGGGGAAGATAAAGAACGATAATATGGAAACGTTCAAGAACGCGTTTGTGGCGTTGTCGCGGATGTCCGAACTTTTGAGGACCACCGCGGAATTTCGCGATTGGATGGACAGGTGCGACGAGACGATACGTCACATGGTCGCGTATCAACGCTAACTAAACTATATTTATTTTAACAATGATACTCTTACTTTCCGTTATTTCGAAATCGCGCGAATTGCAAATTGAAACTTGTCTGATCACGTAAAGTCGAAACGTTGTAGATATGTACTTTAGGTGCTTTGCTCTTCCTTCGTTCGCATTTCCAAAAATCTTCATAATGGTTTACTGATATTATCTACTTATTGAGACTTTATTATTATTCATTGTTCTACTGTTTTTATTGTTAAAAATGATTTTAGCTTATGTTTCTGACTAATGGTAGAAAGTCAGTGTGTTTACTTGAAATAAAAATTTTGAATTTTAGCACATAATAAATCATTTTAATTACTGAATTTTTCTATTACCCAATCCCGAGATTAGTCCCGGGATCCCGAGATAGACTTTAAGAAATCCCGCAATCCCGGGATAGTAAATAATGACCGGGATTGAATTCCCTACATACATACGAAAACGTAGAGTAATAAGATATTCAACGTTACAATCCCGTAAGCAACCATCGTAAACATACAGCGATAATTATGTAATTCGATATACGTGGTAACGCTTCGAGTGTAGGCGACGTTACACGCGTGTATAGGAGGAGGGAAGAGGTATAGTGTAAGAGGGCGAGAGATTCCATGGGGTGCACTATGAACCGCGCGAGGATAACATTCGAGACGAAAGGTCTTTGAGTTTTCCCAGACGTCGAGTAACCGCCAACTCGTACTTAAACCGATAGCAAAGTTTACGGAAACCCTACACACTCTAGCGTCTGATTTACAACAGACCGGTGTTAGGACCGTCCGTACTGTCTATCATACAACACAATTGTCATTCGCTTTCCTCTACGGTCATCTGGTAGACAAATGCCCCTACCCACAACGAATGCTTTACGAATAAGTAATTATCAACCGTATTAGTAGGAAAGGATATTATATATAAATGAGGTGTTACAAGTATTGATATGAAAGCCATACATTTATTATTAAAACATATATGCACGCACTATAGTGGTATGTGGTTTACATCACGCAGCATGGATTGCAATCCTAACGCTAACAATTCGCACTCGATCAATGAATGCTTTTCGAAGTGCTCGCTTTCGGAAATTAATTTCACATAATTCGTTGGTACGGAAGTGGTACGTAGAACTTCCACGAAGGCGGCATATTTACTGCTTACAGAGTACATATTTTCAGTCAACCAGGTGAACATATGATCGATGCAATGTTCATACGCGAACAGTTTACGCATCGTAACTTCCGTCATGTATAAGGTACCGCGATTATCGGTGATTTTAATAAGTTGATCATCATGCATACGCGTGAATTCGAGTCGCAAATGATCAATTACGATGTGGGTTTGGGGCGATGTTGCGTTGCTGCGTAATCGTTGGAGTATGTCCGCATCGTTTTGCAGCAGGAGCATCCACGTAGACATTGAAAAGCACAACTCGCCACCTTTGTTGTCGGCTATGGTGATCTCAACGTGGCACGAATCCATGCCAATACGAATTCCAATAGTTAGACGTTTATAAGCTGTTTCGGTCAACGGGTAATCACGCCTCAGGATCCGTACGATTGGGGGTTTTGATGTTTTTTCAACGTTTTTGGCGTTGCACATCCTGAACTGTAAGAACCAAGTATATGAAATTAATACTTCGGTCGTTCGCGTTTACAGTGAATGAAGTAAGTGGAAAGTGTATAGTAACGAGTACGTACCTCATATTGGATTGTTGATGAATATGTTGTTGTTGACGTTTATTTGGATAACTCCCATCGTTTTCGGCCATACCGTTTAAGATGCGTTTTTGATAGTACATTTTAATATACACTATATATGATTCTCAGCGAACGAAAAAATTAACGTGAACGATACTTAACACTCAAGCGTACGTAGTTTAATGATACCCACAAGACAGATCCACAAGAGTATATTGTATCATGGTTGTGTTATGACACAAACATTAATATGAATAGTGCGCGATAAATTCAAATGGCGTGCGCGGCAGATTCAAATAGCGTACACGCTATATTCAATATGCACACATGTCGCAGAAGAGTCGAAGACAATTCGCGGTGTGAACTATAAAGGTTCACTATAAGCTGGAATAATTAGTATCAAATCATCGAAGAAGAAGAATCTGTGATACGGACGCCCCCACGCCACACCTACTCCACGACTACCCCTACCCTGCAACGTGCAGGGGTAGCCCTCCAGCCTAGAGAACCGAAATGCATATAAGGACGTCGACCGCCGTCGCACGGGCCAGTGTGTTTTACAACCATTTTATAAGCATTTTTATAAGAAGCATTTAAAAAAAAAAATGTACGCGTTCGATTATATTCGATCATCTGTGAGGGGAGGCATGAATGCCGCTATGATGCAGCGATGCATCGTAAGTATACTTACAATTAGTTATGTAAATTGAATTGGTGCGCCTATTTCATTCGACGATATTATATTGAAGTTGTGCGTTTGTTACAGCAACGGCATGGGGAAATTGAATGTACGTGGCAGGAGGAGCGTGATGAAGTGCTCCGAAAAATCGTAAGTATGGTTTTTTTTTGTTTATGTAAATTGAATTGGTGCGCGCATTCAATTTGGCGGTCTTCTAACGAAGTTGTACATTTGTTATAGCATGAGCGTGATAATGTCATGCGGGCGTGGCGCGCGGAACGGCGGGAGTTGATTAGCCTTCTCGTAAGTGATATTTCAGAAAAATTATATTGGTTCGCGTACACCATTAAACAATGTTTTAGTCGATTCGTGTGTTTGTTACAGCACGAACGTGAAAACCAAATGGCCGATTGGAGCGTCGAATATCTCGGGACGGTCGGACGCCTCGTAAGTGATGTTTTGCAAAAATTGTATTGATACACATACATTAATTGACGTTGTTTTAATCGATTCGCACGTTTGTTTCAGCGTCGAGAAGACATCGAGGCGCACGCGCGGGATGGAGACATCGACGTTATAATCCAGCTACTCGTAAGTGATGTTTCGTAAAAAATTATATTGGTGCGCGCACATCATTCGACAATGTTTTAATCGAGTCATGTGTTTTGTTTCAGCGGCGCGAATACCCGACGAGGCGTGATGGACGGATCTGTCGCGAGTTGCGGCGAAAGATTCAACAGGCTAGACATACGTGGCGGGATGATACCCTCAACATCGACTTTCTATCGTTCGAGGGAGACTTTTGGGAATTACCTCGCCTATTTAAGGAGTGAGTATAACTGAATTTTAATTGTTTGGTGTATCGCGCGCTATTACCAACGTTTTATACAATAATAATTTGGTGTTTTTTTTCTGTGTGTGTTGCAGGACGTAACATCACGCTGGAATTTTTTAAAAATATTTTATCAATTTGTATGTTTGCATGTACATATGTATAGGACAACTCGGGTAATATGCCACTTCTCAATATTTTTTAAATAATGAATAATTGAATAAACGGACAATGTATATATATATATTTATATGTATTTATTTATTTATTTATTTATTTCCGTAACATAGAGCGTGTTTATGATCGCGAATCATAGAATATCCTTGTCGTGTATCCACGAGTTCCGCGACGAATCGAATCCGAGCCACTTAAAGTACACCAGGTTTCCTTTGCAACGAATAAGGTAGATGTCCCAATTACTGCCACCTTAAGATTATAACTGAACTTCATTTAATTATTTCACGTGTTGTTTAACCTAAAAATCATCTTAGTTTGAAACATAATATTATTTAACATCTCCTTCATTAAAAAATAGTTTTATGAATTAAATATGAAGAATTTATTAATAATTAATTAAAATTCGCGAGCGATCCTAGTATACCTATAACTGTCACCTCAAAAATCGTATTGTCCGTATGACTACCACCCAATAACTGTCAGTCCTAATAACTGTGACCAGATAACTGACGATCCCTATTATTGACAATGAGACCGGATTACAGTCGGTCCTTTTTTACTAAGACTCGATTACTGCCAATCCCTTTTACCAAGATCCAGTTAACTGTCACAAATTTAAACTAAATTAATAGCCAGAATTATCAATAATTTAATATATAATCTTTAAAATATATATCTTATACAAGTAGGTATCACAGAATCACACGCTACACGTGGCTACAAGTTTCTGATTTTGAGGTTAGAAGTTGGAACTTTGAGAGACGACAGTAATGCGTACTTCACGTTCTTTTGTCCCGAATACTGCCAACGGTAATAGGGACAAGCCCAAAAATTTTGTCCCTAATGATGTCACCGCTTATTATTATAATTTAACAATAAATATTATTTATTTTATTCGTCATATCATTAAAGTAATTCTTATAGACCGGAATAATTCATTTTATGCAATAGATAGAGGTTGAATAGTAAAATTGTGACCCTTTCTTTAGTATGATTTCACCATCACTTTCTACTAATGTCGTCGCGTTTTTGACGCTCAAACGGCACTTTCATTTTTCAATATTACTTTTTAAGCACTAGGTACATATTAGTAGATATATTTGTTTTATTTTTATGTAAATCAGAATCTCCGTTTAATAATAACATTTTTTTGTACATTTTTTATACGTCACGTTTGAATTACATAAAATAAATAAAGTGTCAGTAATTAGGACACTGTCAGTAATTGGTACGTCCAGATTCGCGACCGAATGCAGTTCGTACTCGTAGAATCCACCCGAGATCGACTCTCCCGCGGAATCGCGCAGAATGTGTCAACAGGCACGTTCGTTGTACGGTTACGATTTCGAACACCTCGGTCGACCAGTTCGGAATGTACCCCTTCTCAAAGAGGGTCTTGAACTTGCTCACGCGTACCTTGTCACCGACGTTGAATTTCGCGCGTCGTCGAACACCTTTCGGTACGGAGAGGTGTAGGGGCTCATTCGCGGAGTCCCGCCAGCGAATCGGGCGTTGATCGTTCGATGCTTGCGATGATTGTAGGTGCGTACGAGCGCAGGTAACAGGTCGACCCAGGGATAAGACGCGTTCAAAGAGAATTGTTTCCACATGAGGTTTTTCGGCGTGCGATTGAAACGTTCGACGATCAACGCTTTCATCACGCTGTACGTGGAGTAGTGGTTGATCCCGCGTGCCTTCGCGCATCGTTGAAACCCTGCGTTGTAAAACTCTTTTCCCGTGTCGGTTTGTAAATTTCGCGGGAATCTATCGCTCTGCCGCAAAACGATCGCGAACGCCGCGGGCACGTCATGGCCGCTTTTCGTTTTCACGAGTACGACCCACGCGTACCTGCTTAACATACCAATAATCGCGAGTTGATGTTGTTATTGTTGTTGTTGTCGGCGTTGGCGTTGGCGTTGGCGTTGGCGTTGGCGTTGGCGTTGGCGTTGGCGTTGGCGTTGGCGTTGGCGTTGGCGTTGGCGTTGGCGTTGGCGTTGGCGTTGGCGTTGGCGTTGGCGTTGGCGTTGGCGTTGGCGTTGGCGTTGGCGTTGGCGTTGGCGTTGGCGTTGGCGTTGGCGTTGGCGTTGGCGTTGGCGTTGGCGTTGGCGTTGGCGTTGGCGTTGGCGTTGGCGTTGGCGTTGGCGTTGGCGTTGGCGTTGGCGTTGGCGTTGGCGTTGGCGTTGGCGTTGGCGTTGGCGTTGGCGTTGGCGTTGGCGTTGGCGTTGGCGTTGGCGTTGGCGTTGGCGTTGGCGTTGGCGTTGGCGTTGGCGTTGGCGTTGGCGTTGGCGTTGGCGTTGGCGTTGGCGTTGGCGTTGGCGTTGGCGTTGGCGTTGGCGTTGGCGTTGGCGACGTTGTTATCGATGTTATTGTTGGTGTTGTTGGTGGTGTTAGGAGGAATACAGGTAAACATTTGGGGGTTAACGCGCACCAATTCAATTTACATAACTAATTGTAAGTATACTTACGATGCATCGCTGCATCATAGCGGCATTCATGCCTCCCCTCACAGATGATCGAATATAATCGAACGCGTACATTTTTTTTTTAAATGCTTCTTATAAAAATGCTTATAAAATGGTTGTAAAACACACTGGCCCGTGCGACGGCGGTCGACGTCCTTATATGCATTTCGGTTCTCTAGGCTGGAGGGCTACCCCTGCACGTTGCAGGGTAGGGGTAGTCGTGGAGTAGGTGTGGCGTGGGGGCGTCCGTATCACAGATTCTTCTTCTTCGATGATTTGATACTAATTATTCCAGCTTATAGTGAACCTTTATAGTTCACACCGCGAATTGTCTTCGACTCTTCTGCGACACGTGTGCATATTGAATATAGCGTGTACGCTATTTGAATCTGCCGCGCACGCCATTTGAATTTATCGCGCACTATTCATATTAATGTTTGTGTCATAACACAACCATGATACAATATACTCTTGTGGATCTGTCTTGTGGGTATCATTAAACTACGTACGCTTGAGTGTTAAGTATCGTTCACGTTAATTTTTTCGTTCGCTGAGAATCATATATAGTGTATATTAAAATGTACTATCAAAAACGCATCTTAAACGGTATGGCCGAAAACGATGGGAGTTATCCAAATAAACGTCAACAACAACATATTCATCAACAATCCAATATGAGGTACGTACTCGTTACTATACACTTTCCACTTACTTCATTCACTGTAAACGCGAACGACCGAAGTATTAATTTCATATACTTGGTTCTTACAGTTCAGGATGTGCAACGCCAAAAACGTTGAAAAAACATCAAAACCCCCAATCGTACGGATCCTGAGGCGTGATTACCCGTTGACCGAAACAGCTTATAAACGTCTAACTATTGGAATTCGTATTGGCATGGATTCGTGCCACGTTGAGATCACCATAGCCGACAACAAAGGTGGCGAGTTGTGCTTTTCAATGTCTACGTGGATGCTCCTGCTGCAAAACGATGCGGACATACTCCAACGATTACGCAGCAACGCAACATCGCCCCAAACCCACATCGTAATTGATCATTTGCGACTCGAATTCACGCGTATGCATGATGATCAACTTATTAAAATCACCGATAATCGCGGTACCTTATACATGACGGAAGTTACGATGCGTAAACTGTTCGCGTATGAACATTGCATCGATCATATGTTCACCTGGTTGACTGAAAATATGTACTCTGTAAGCAGTAAATATGCCGCCTTCGTGGAAGTTCTACGTACCACTTCCGTACCAACGAATTATGTGAAATTAATTTCCGAAAGCGAGCACTTCGAAAAGCATTCATTGATCGAGTGCGAATTGTTAGCGTTAGGATTGCAATCCATGCTGCGTGATGTAAACCACATACCACTATAGTGCGTGCATATATGTTTTAATAATAAATGTATGGCTTTCATATCAATACTTGTAACACCTCATTTATATATAATATCCTTTCCTACTAATACGGTTGATAATTACTTATTCGTAAAGCATTCGTTGTGGGTAGGGGCATTTGTCTACCGGATGACCGTAGAGGAAAGCGAATGACAATTGTGTTGTATGATAGACAGTACGGACGGTCCTAACACCGGTCTGTTGTAAATCAGACGCTAGAGTGTGTAGGGTTTCCGTAAACTTTGCTATCGGTTTAAGTACGAGTTGGCGGTTACTCGACGTCTGGGAAAACTCAAAGACCTTTCGTCTCGAATGTTATCCTCGCTCGGTTCATAGTGCACCCCATGGAATCTCTCGCCCTCTTACACTATACCTCTTCCCTCCTCCTATACACGCGTGTAACGTCGCCTACACTCGAAGCGTTACCACGTATATCGAATTACATAATTATCGCTGTATGTTTACGATGGTTGCTTACGGGATTGTAACGTTGAATATCTTATTACTCTACGTTTTCGTATGTATGTAGGGAATTCAATCCCGGTCATTATTTACTATCCCGGGATTGCGGGATTTCTTAAAGTCTATCTCGGGATCCCGGGACTAATCTCGGGATTGGGTAATAGAAAAATTCAGTAATTAAAATGATTTATTATGTGCTAAAATTCAAAATTTTTATTTCAAGTAAACACACTGACTTTCTACCATTAGTCAGAAACATAAGCTAAAATCATTTTTAACAATAAAAACAGTAGAACAATGAATAATAATAAAGTCTCAATAAGTAGATAATATCAGTAAACCATTATGAAGATTTTTGGAAATGCGAACGAAGGAAGAGCAAAGCACCTAAAGTACATATCTACAACGTTTCGACTTTACGTGATCAGACAAGTTTCAATTTGCAATTCGCGCGATTTCGAAATAACGGAAAGTAAGAGTATCATTGTTAAAATAAATATAGTTTAGTTAGCGTTGATACGCGACCATGTGACGTATCGTCTCGTCGCACCTGTCCATCCAATCGCGAAATTCCGCGGTGGTCCTCAAAAGTTCGGACATCCGCGACAACGCCACAAACGCGTTCTTGAACGTTTCCATATTATCGTTCTTTATCTTCCCCAAAGTCACCGAATATACCGGATTGCATATCGTTCCGTAACACGTTGTCGCCACGTATGTAAATTCACGTTAGAACGTCGCATACGTATCGATAACATTACCGGCCTTTTGCTAAATGACCAATACGATCGTCTCCTACATCTACGACTATCACATTTTAATTGTCCGATGCTCCATTCAACTCGTCTCGGACACTCGCGAACATAACACTTTAATTCATTGTGTAGAAACACATCTACGGACATTACCGCTGTAGGGTATAACCCCTCTAACACTTCCGCCAAGTTGTTCTCGATATCGCGTAAGAGTATATATAAAGGGTGTAGATGCAATCGCGGTAATGTACATCTCTCTCCGTTGCCATTTCTCCTTGTCGGCCACAATACATAACATAGTACACTTGCGAGCACTGCCGGATCGGGCTAAATGCTTCATTACATTACGTTGTTCGCATGTAAAAAATTCAACTCCATAGTTAAATATACTGGTCCACGCAGCCTCGCAAAGTGATTGAATTCCCACGGTTTCGCGAATCTTAAACCACCATCAAATTGTAGTTTTTTGGGGGTGTGTGTGATTGCAAGTTACTATGAAAGAGTTATAGATCGGTCTTGCGAACCGCATTACATCGCGAACGTTCGTACTCGCACAGTTAGTGTTCTCAACCATTCAGTACAGTTATCTGTCGTGCATATTCAAAATGTTTAACCGACATTGCAACGACGCTTCCTACATGCCTGAGAATAACAACAACCGCTGCAGCGATACGGGTTTTCCGAATAAACGTCATCGTTCGAATACAAGGTACATATATGTCTACAAAATTTTCTGATTTAAACGAAACCAATCGAAGCATTAACTCTGTACGTGTTTCTTACAGTGATAAATCCGTAACATCATCCAAGAAGGCTAACATACGAATTATGGGACGTGATTATCCATTGACATTGACCACATACAAACGCATTGCAATTGGAATTCGCATCGGTCGGGATTCGTGTCACGTTGAAATCACGATAGTCGATAGCAAATCCAACGAACTGTGTTTCCCAATGTCTACGTGGAAACTTCTGCTGCTGCAAGAACCGGAGATACTTCAACGTTTCCGTATCGACACGACTCCATCGCATCAAGCCTCTATCATCGTTGATCATTTACGCATCGACTTCACGCTAATCAACAATCAACGAATTGCCAAAATATCAGATGGTAGTTCCATCATATACATGGCCGAGGCTACGATACAACAAATGTTCAAATACGATCGCTGCATCGAGACTACGTTCTCGTGGTTGTCGGAAATTGTAAACTCCGTAAGCAGCAAATACGCGTCCTTTGTTACCATTATACGCGCCGCTACGACGCCAACCGCAGACTATGAAAAACTCATTTCCGAAAGCGAATACTTCGAACAGCATTCTTTGTTAGGTTGTGAACTATTAGCGTTAGGCTTGGATTCAATGATATACGATGCTCGCAACGTACCATAATAATGTATACATGTCTATTTGTTTTACCAATAAATACAACACTTTTTTCATACGAACGCATGCATTGGTTGATACATTACACAATCTTTTCCTCCTTAACATTCAATTATTATCGAACATATATTTTAGATTCGGTTTCTCCCACGGTTCAGAGCTATCGCGTGTTATTCTCGGCAGTATACCCTTCATCGTTATAATTCCATGTTATGATTCTGTTAGCGCGCGATAGCCGTGGCGGTTTTCGACTTACGTCGGTGTAGAACACCCAGAATTCTTTTCGGTTCACCCGTATAATTGTCAGAAGTTTTTTTGATACGGTTATCGCCCAGGTTTTGAATTACAATTTCAGAGGGCAATAGCACCGTTTGTTTTTGGACCGCAGACCGCCAGGTTAATAGAGACAGACGTAAATCTCATAGCTCTGTCACACGCATTGTTCGTTGGCGGAAATTCTCGGAAGTTTTTTTGATACGGTTATCGCCCAGGTTTTGAATTACAATTTCCGAGGGTAATAGCGCCGACTTTCGGCGACTTCGAGATGTCGCGTATAATTCTCGGAAGTTTTTTCGCAATTTCCGAGGGTAATAGCGCCGTTTGTTTTTGTACCGCAGACCGACAGGTTAATAGAGACAGACGTAAATCTCATAGCTCTGTCACACGCATTGTTCGTTGGCTGATCAGAGATTACACGCGTGGATATCGTTCATTATTCTCGGAAGTGTACCTTCCATCGTTACAATTATATGATTTATTTGGCGCGGTCATCGCGCGACAGTTTAGCCTTGAATCTTCTACGCGTACTAACTCCGTATGTTTTGACTACGTGTCGAGAGAGAGGGGTGGATACATATCATGTCTCTCTCTCTCACACTCCTTGTTCGAACGTCGCTATCGGTGATGCGATCTGTCCTTCGGACGATAGAAGCGCACCGGCTAGCTTGAACTTTTGGGAATCAGCGCTGACACGTGTCTTTTGATTTTTTCCATAACTCCCACAGCGTGTGACGACTCGTATGTAGTACACCTCACCTGTGTGTGTGTGTGTGTGTGTGTGTGTGTGTGCGCGCGTACTTTCCCACGCATTGCCTTGACGTCGGTACGCGTTCCATCTCCATGGCAACATGTGCTTTCCCCCTCCATACCTTGACGGTGGCACGCGTTCCCCCTCCACTGGTGTAGCCCCCCTCGCTCCGCTTCACCCCCTCGCCCAGGTACGTCCCCCCTCCCCCGCTTCACCCCCTCGCCCTGGTGCGGTTCCCCTCGCCCCGCTTCACCCCCTCACCACCAATTGGTCCAGAACGCCCCTACAATACCTACTGATGATGATGAGTCGTACGTGTGATCGAACACCAACATGCTACATATGCACTCACGTTACATTATCGCGCGAACGTCGTTGCACGTGCAAGCGAATCGTTATTTCTTCTCCGCGAAAATCTATAGGACAATCGTATTGATCGACGATGCGTACCGTTAGATCGTGTATATCTCGTGCCACGATCGGCAGGTAAATTACGTGCCGCAGAGTTTCCGATATCTTATATCCCGGGGGAACGCGAGGTGAAAATTCGTAAATCGTGTGTACCGGTTTGTCGTTGCTGTACGCACTGGTAGTGAGGTTGCACGCTACTCTGATCACGTTAACGGTTATGATGTTCACGGGTACGTCGGACTCGTGCCAGCTTCTGGACAATAAGACACGTGTGTACTACAACGAGTAGTACAGTTCGCTTTTCATGATGTTGTTGTTAGCTCATAGCACTAGCGAATACTTGTCGTCGTCGTCGTCATTGTCGTTCTCGTTGTTACCGCATCTTCGCGGATATCGATCGAGCAATCGACGCCTCAAGTACTTGGCGATAGCGTCTAATTCGTAGGAACCATGGGGAATCGTAATGGATTCGCGAGCGACATCGACGCTGGGGATTGCGGTGCTCTTGTTGTTCGCGACGAAGTAGAATGTATCATTGCTCGAGTCGATGTTCGGTATCGTGTGAAACGTCTCCAAGTCGGCGAGTCCTAGTTCGTACTGCCCGTCGTTCAAATCTATCGGTGGATATAATTGACCGTGAGCACGCTGCTCCAACCCGTTAACGTGAGCGTGAGCAACCTTGTGCTACCACTACCGCTAGCGAGGCTGAGAGAGAGAAAGTGACTCGAATGTATGGTTGCGCATCAATTTATCTCGGGTAGAGTCGAGGCAAAAATTCCAGAGCTTTCTGTCGCAGAAATTGTACGCACAAGTGACCGCAGTTGGTCTGGTCGAAACGTTGAAAGCGATCGTGATTGTACTTGATCGTGGTCGTAGTTGTCGTTCCCCGTCCAAAGTAGAGCTCTTACTTTTGACCCGTCGGGTACCCGGGTAGCCAGAAATTACCCGAAACAACTTCAAGCCATTGAATGTAGTATTGTCTGTGGTATAGTCTGATGTTAGCCAAATATGATTGAACAATACCACAATCAATGGCTTGAAGTTGTTTCGGGTAATTTCCGGCTACCCGGGTACCCGACGGGTCAAAAGTAAGAGCTCTAGTCCAAAGTAATCAATCAGTTCCGGGGGCGGTCGAAAATTCCCAAAACTGTCCAAATACTGCACGCGCGATCCGCGATTCGCGTACGCCACCCAGTGAGTGCCTTCGCCGCGATTCTCTTCAAGATTCGCGATACCACATTCGTTAGGTTGACGCGCGCGGGGAGCGTGTCGCGTATAAACACCCATCGAAAGAATGGTATGTCGATGCACTCGCACCCTAATTGCAGGTTCGTCATAGGTTGTTGTCGCTGATGACGCGTTATCGCCGCCGCCGCCGCACGGTCACGCACCCGGAGTTTTTTTTTTCTTGACCGTCGTCTGTCGACGCTCCGTTTCTTCCAGCTGTTTTCGCGCGGCCTTCGCGTCGTTGACCGCTTTCGTGGTACCCTCCGCTCCACCGGCTAATGCCCCGATAGCCGACAGAGCGGGCAGAAGAAGCGGAAGAAAGCCTCCGCGTTTGACTACCGGTAGGACACGGCGTTGTCCTCTGGACTTGCGTTTCCGTCTCGTACTTCTTCTTCCTCCTCCTCTTCTTCTTTTCATACCCATGCCGAGTTTAGTCTTAGCTTTCATAGCGGGCCACACTCCAGTCGCCGCAACTTTTTCACCGAAAGTCGCGTCGTCCACGAACACTCGTTCTCGCACTCGTTCGGCTAACGCGCGATTCGCCTCGTGTCGTCCCTCCAAATCCTTTCGGCGAGAGTACGCGATATCGTGCTCCCGACAAGCGGCGTCCAGCGGATTTATACCTCCGTCGCCGCGAGCCTATCGCTTCAGCAAACGCGTCCCTGGTCCGCAGAAATGATACCCCGGAATGTGTAGCTCTATCGGTAAACGGTTTTTAATACCGTTCACCAGTCTCGACCCTGTTTTCTTCTTATTCTTCTTCTTCGTTGTTTTTGGTCTACGCGTTACCGCAACCATACATGTGAAAATGCATATACACGGGGATGCAAGGACAGCCGTATGTCGACGGTTCTTCGATAGCGATCAGTTCAAGGAGCGCTACGATTCTGATTCGCTCTACAGGTGTAGCGGGTAACATGCGATTCGCGAAACAAACAAACGCTATTCGCTTAACCGCGAACAAGACTTTGGAGGATTTGGCGTGGGACGAGAGTCGTTCACGCAGACACGGTTCGTTGTTGCCGAATAGCGTGCGAGCCGTGATCTGCGGTCCGTTCGGGTGCGGGAAAACGAACGTGCTTCTCAGCCTGTTGGAGAGTCCGAACGGTTTACGCTTCGAGAACGTGTACGTGTACTCGAAATCGTTGCGACACCCAAAATATCGGTATCTGGAGCGAGTGTGTTGTCGCGCGTCAGCTGACTCGGATACTTTCCCTAATCGAACACCGCCGAGATCGTCCCGCCGGGAGACGCTCGACCCGATTCGATCTTCGTGTTCGACGATGTGGCGTGCGACGCACAGACCGCAATCCGCGAATACTTCTCCATGGGCAGGCACGCGAACGTGGTTTGCTCTTACCTGTTCCAATCGTACGCGCGAATACCGAAACACTTGATCAGAGACAACGTGAATTTTCTTGTGCTGTTCAAACAAGACGGGACGAACTTGCGTCGCGTGTACAACGATTATGTGAACACGGACATGACGTTCAAGGCATTCAACGGCCTGTGCGCGAAATGTTGGAGATGACGATACGATTTCATGGTCATTGACAAGGACAGGTCCATGTACAACGGTCGGTATCGACGAGAATTTAACGAGTTCGTGGTAGCGCGCGAACCTGAGTAATTCGCGAGTTCTTCATCGAGCAACACCAGGATGTCTAACGGAGCAGCGACTAGCGGTGTAAACATGGAGATCACGCAACAACAACAACAAGCAATGAAACAAAAACGACGTCGTAGACAACAGCCACGAGACGTCGAGGCGAAGAAGAAAATCGCTAAAATCAGCGACGTTATACGAAAGAAGTATATGAGGCTGAAACTCGGTAAAATAACGACGAAAGCTGCTGCGGAGGAGAACGCGAGTCCGATTGTCGAATCGCTGAAAACGTTGCACGACAACACGGCAGCGTTGAAAACGAGTCCAGCGATACCATCGCTCGTCAAGCGGAAACAACAGCATCGGCAACATCGTTCGAAGAGGAAGAAGTGATTATCCTTTACTCCGTCCACAGCCGAAGCGACGATATGACCCGAAAAGACTCCGCTTCCGGATTCGGATTCGTACGACGACGACGAGGAAGACGACAGCACTGTCTACGAAACAACCGA
Source organism: Andrena marginata (assembly GCA_963932335.1). Taxonomy (NCBI): domain Eukaryota; kingdom Metazoa; phylum Arthropoda; class Insecta; order Hymenoptera; family Andrenidae; genus Andrena; species Andrena marginata. The sequence goes on from OZ010660.1 coordinate 12,659,093, forward strand.
GGAACACGATTCGGATCAGGGTGAGACAGACGAAACGATTCGAGAAGTTCTCTTTCCGAAAACCACCACTGTCGAAAACCTCGACACGTACACCCGGAATGCCACCGGACCGCTGTCGCGCGAATATCTGCTCTTGTTCTTCACCGACGCCAAGCAACTGATAGACAACGTGTACGGCCTGTACCTAGGCGACGACGAACAGCTGATGATCGGTGATTTCGTGCTCACTATCGAAAAGAACGACGACGTTAGCATGAAGGGCAAGCGATACGCGGGTACTCGAGGCTTGTACGAACTGCTGTTCATGCGAGTGCCTAACGAACAGGCGTACACGAATGCTGATCGCGAAGCGTACCGCGACATTCTGTTGTCGACGAACAAGCATCGACGGGATCATTCGGCTAGCAAGCCTACGCTAGGCAACAAGGGCTACAAGTACAGGAAGGTCGTGTAAGTGTTGATTAGTGGAGGCCGCAACATCGGCGGGATCACACGCGAAGGTTGCGGATTACCCATCGACGACGCGATGACGGTCACCAATAACGCGATCGATTACGTGTACTGGGACGATCCGAACGAATTGGTCGATAGACTACGATTGCTCGTGGCGTTGCGTGACTCCGGACACACCGGACACGATAACGAAATTGCCTCCATCTTCGAGAAACTTCGCGAAGCCTGTCTCATCGTAAATTGATCGGTCGGATCGACGACGCGTCAGTCTCGTTCGCGATTAGGGTCACCCAACATGTCAGTGAACAAGATTGGCGCATCTTTGCCCGGCACCGCCAATGCTACTGCTACCGGCGACAGCGATCAACGCGTGGAGACGATTCGCTCGCAGAATCTGTACGTCGCGAATTACGTTCGGGAGAACGCGCTGTGTCTGGACACCGATCGGTCAGCGTTCGACGCGATGGAACGCAAGATACGTCGCGTGGCAAATCCGGAGGAGGATACCGACGCTGCGACGAAACGATACGTGGACGACATGGAACGTACCGTCGGGCGTGCCCTCGATACTACGGAGGAAGACATGTATGAATTGACGACGAAGCGACTGGACGCTTCGACGACTGCGATAAATACTGCGGTGGACAAACGTTTGCGTGACCTGGAAAAGTTGTTAAATATCACGATGCAACGACGCTTCGATCACTTGAAGGATAGACTCGTCGACCTTATGACACCGGTCGTGGAAGTACAGAAACGCAAGGAAGCGCAACGATGAGCAACGACTTCGACAACAAAACCCGCCAACACCGTACGTGCTTCAAGTGCTTGGTACAGTACCTGCTGTTGATCGTGGAACGTTACCTTCGACCACATCACCGGTATAGGCACGAGTAAGGAGCGAATACAATTGGTACTCCAGGGAGACGAAATTTCCCGCTGAGACGCGTAGAGTTACTCGAGGCTACGATAATCTGTGGCAGGCGGATTTGGTGGAAATGCGCGCGTACGCGACCCACAATCGTGGCTACAACTACATACTCACCATGCCCGTTAAGACGAAAAGCAGGCGCGACGTGACCGAGGCGTTCGCGACCGTGTTGCGACGAAGCGGCAGATGTCCACGAAATCTACAAAGCGACATGGGAAAGGAGTTCTGCAACGCGGAGTTTCAACGATTCACGAAAACTCGCGGAATCAACCACTACTCGACGTACAGCGTGATGAAAGCGTCGAGCGTTTCAACCGTATGCTGAAGAGTCTGATGTGGAAACAATTCTCCTTGAACGCCTCCTATCGCTGGTTGGATCTGCTACCGACGCTCGTGCAAACCTGCAATCATCGTAAACATCGCACGATCAACGCGCGACCCGTCGACGTGACCTCCGCTACTCGTATACCGTTCATCGTCTCGTCGTCGGATGTCGAGCAACGACGATCGGTGAAATTTCACGTTGGCGACAAAGTTCGCGTGAGCAATTTCAAGACGATATTCGAGAAGGGATACACGCCAAATTGGTCGACCGAGGTGTTCGAAATCATCGCGGTACAACGAATGCAACCTGTAACGTACATTCTACGCGATTCCGCGGGAGAGCGCATTTCGGGCGGATTCTACGAGCACGAACTGCATTCGGTCGCGAATCCGGACGTATATCCGATCGAGAGGATAATTCGTCGCAAGGGAAACCGGGTGTACAAAAATGGTTGGGATTCGACTCGTCCAAGAACTTGTGGATACAGGAAAAGGATGTTCTGTGATGCAACAGCGGCTCTTTATTATTAAATAAATATATATATTACACAGTTAATATCGTTACTCGTTACTCGTTAATTCGATTCTGCGTATTTCAAAATAAACATCAATATATCACAATACTTGCACACGATTTCATTGAATGTTTATTAGTATAGATACGTATATTAAGATATCGTTATACTTTTCACACACACACACACACACACACACACACACACACACACACACACACACACACACACGTGTAAAGTATTTACATACGTGTAACGTTCCACCGGGACTCAAACCGGTAATTACCGACCGTCGATAAAGTAGAACCGTACTACATTACCACGCAGCCAGCTTAATATTAAACTAAGCAAATAGTAGAGGAACAAATATTGTAGGAATGTTAAGAATAATTAATTATGACCACTGACCAAAGCACAAAACAAAATAATATATAATAAGCGAGCAAAATATGAAATAACGAATACCGACTCACGGCGCATGCGCCAGCCCGCCAATTTTCCAGTATAAAAGGAGGCGCACGCAGCACCTGGCGCGCTCATTCGAATACAGATACGTTCTTGCAACCAACGAATGCTAGTTCCTGGAGGCAGCTTAAGTACTATCCACTAGAATTTCAGCACGCTCCGGAAACGGCAGCGACTGGTTCTCACAGTACAAAGGTACTGGTGCTCCTTTTTGGATCTTTCATTTAAAGGTTGAGAACTTTGTCTTTGCGGAGGTTTCAAGCGTTGCTCCTACTAGTAGGCAGCAGCTTAGCCACTTAGCGAAGGCAAGGTCTACGGAACACTAGAACAAGAACTGTGCCAAGAGTGTCGGGAACCGCTCCGGAAACGGCAGCGGCCGCTCTCACAGCAGAATCATAGAACATAAAACTCTGTCAAGAGTTTCGGGAACCACTCCGGAAACGGCAGCGGCCGAACTTACGGCAGCAGCACACATATACACACACACACACACACACACACACACACACACACACACACACACAATTCCACAGCGTATTAGAATTAATTAGCATAGATAAAAAAAACATAAAAACATCAAAAACATAAAACCTATATATAATCGTAGTCGTAAGCAATATTATTATGCTCGTTATTAGGAATAAGTGTTGCTTGAATAAATCATTGTTACGTTTTAAGTTGGATTTTACTCCTTTACTCAATCAACGAACCCCCACCTATCCTATACTCGAGGGACCTGTGTGCGCACTGGCTCAGGCCACCGCGTATACCACGCTCTATGAACAATAACATGTCCACGTCGGTGAGTAGTTCCAATTCGACGCGCGTGTATCTCAACATCGCGTCCCACGTGAACGCCGGTAACGTACAGTAATGCGCAGGGTCTATTTCGTAGCTCGCGATAGAGTCGATACGAAAGTTTTCGAACATGTCCGCGAGCATGTCCCTCTTCAAGTACAAATCACTGTACTCGCCTAATGTCTGTATACGAAAACTGTTTCACACGTTCGTTGCGTGCGCGTAATCAGACTCCGACACACCAATATCGTTCAGTCGATTGTAGAACGCGTCACGAGGCAGTAGTCGTGTGTTGTTCAGCTTCTCGAACGACGCCACGCAATCGTACGGGAAGACTCCCTTTCTGGTGAGGAGATCGAATTGCTCGTCCGGGAGATGTTGGAACTCGCATCGAAGAATTGTCAGTCTGTCTTTTCCGAGATCCGACGCAAGTTTCTGCAGACTCGTTGTCAAGAACTTGAACGAATCGACGAATCGAAATTTCAACGTTTTTCGTAAACGATATGTACCGTTCTTTCGTTATCGGTAGGAGGCTGATCTTTCCCTCGAACGCGTCTGCCAACTCTTTGATAACGAAGTGCGCGTCGTAGCCGGACAGGTTGTGGAACGCTACAGATATCGTGCACGAACGTTGGTAGCGCAAGTTGCACGATCTATGCGCCGCGCCCCCGTACTCGCCCGTCGAGTAACAATGATCGCGCACTTTCGTATCGTCCTCGCCGCGGTCGAAGGGTTCTCCGCACACGTAGCACGCGGTCGCCGCGTGAAAACTCCGTCACTGTTGTTGCGTTAACGACGTCATTGGTTTCCTGTCGCATAACCACGAGTACGCAATGTTCGCGAATTCGCGCAGTTCACGCACCAACCATTGCCCACAATCTGTGTCGCTGCGATACGCTCGATATCCGCACCGAGCCTGATCGTAGGAATAATGTACTTAGTATCCCACACTGTGAGCTCTGTGGTGTTGATACGCGTACACTCAGCTCAAACGATTGTGGCCGTTCGAGATTCGATTGCATTCGAGCTTACCAGGGTCCGCTTTTTCACATCGCTAACATTCTACAGTATTTCATGAACATGGTGAGGGCACTGCCAAGCCACACGCACCACAGCACATTTGTTGCCGAAATGTCTCAGATGCGTTGCGGTTTAATCCTTGGAATATTGCACGGAATGTTGCCGAAAAGTTAATAGTAAATTGCTATGTCCGCCCTGTGCAACATTGCAGGATATATTTCTGCAACATTGTTTCGGGATTTTACAGCAATGATAGCGCAACATTTCTGAGATTTGACAGCAATGGTAGCGCAACATTTCTGAGATTTTACAGCAATGGTAGCGCAACATTTCTGAGATTTCTCAGCAATGGTCGCGCAACATTTCTGAGATTTTACAGCAATGGGCAGGCAACATTTCTGAGATTTTACAGCAATGGGCAGGCAACATTTCTGAGATTTCTCAGCAATGGTCCCGCAAGGTTTCGGGCAGTACGGCCAAAAAAAAATAACGGTATTTTATATACATATATTCCGGATGTGTTCTGCGAGGGGGAACCCGATGACATCAATGTGTGCAGAATCGTAGTAGCATAACGTTTGTGTGTCTTTTATAAATAGAAAATACTTTACCCGAGGGAGATTCGAACCCGCGACCTGTAGCACCGTAGACGAACACTTTACCGCTGCAGCTATAATCCTTGATTATGAAAATTGCTTCCGTATTCCAACTTATATTTCTACCGTGCAACACTTTACACCCAAATTATTCAAAAACGAAGATTTCTTTTGAGAAACCCCATTACATCTCCCTAATTGTGGAGCGGATATCTCACAACAAATTCATCTCGACACGTGATGTTGTATTAAGTTGATTCATATTCTGTTATGAAATAGCCTGCGTTGTACAAAAAAATAATGTTTTTTTTTTAGTTTTTAACGCATTTTTAATACAATCGTTTAACATAAATTTTGTTTATATATTTTTATTATTTTCTAGTTTTTAGTGTTTGTGGATTTACATTTCACAGATCAGAGTTCTTTACAAATGTCTTTACAGTGCTCATATCTTGCGAGGGCTTGCAAGATATGAGAAAGATTTCAGCAATCAATCCGCAATAAATCCGGACTTAGATATTTTCCCTCGACAATTCGGAACGTTTTAATCAGATATAATCAATTAAACGGTAATGGTAGGGACACTGACAGTAAATAGCACGTGTAACACTTTTTTCAAATCTCTATTTTTCCTGAATATTGTTTATGAGTTTGTTTAAACTCTATAATGTTAATTAAATAATCGTATTAATTATTTACGTCAGATAATGTCCACGTTCGCATATATTCCCTCTTGATAGCCCGTGGAATCTTAGACTGTATTCTACGCGTCGACAATTCGGAATCGCTCCTCGAAATTCGGATTTATTGCGGATTTATTGCTGATATCTTTCTCATATCTTGCAAGCGCTCGCAAGATATGAGAAAGATATCAGCAATAAATCCGCAATAAATCCGGACTTAGATATTTTCCCTCGACAATTCGGAACGTTTTAAATAGATATAATCAATTAAACGATAATGATAGGGACACTGACAGTAATTGGCACATGTATCACTTTTATAGAAATCTCTATTTTTCCTGAATATTGTTTATGAGTTTGTTTAAACTCTATAATGTTAATTAAATAATCGTATTAATTATTTACGTCAGATAATATCCACGTTCGCATATATTCCCTCTTGATAGCCCGTGGAATCTTAGACTGTATTCTACGCGTCGACAATTCGGAATCGCTCCTCGAAATTCGGATTTATTGCGGATTTATTGCTGATATCTTTCTCATATCTTGCAAGCGCTCGCAAGATATGAGAAAGATATCAGCAATAAATCCGCAATAAATCCGGACTTAGATATTTTCCCTCGACAATTCGGAACGTTTTAAATAGATATAATCAATTAAACGATAATGATAGGGACACTGACAGTAATTGGCACGTGTATCACTTTTATAGAAATCTCTTTTGTTGCTGAATATTGCTTATCAGTTTGTTTAAACTCTGCAGTGTTAATTAAATAATTGTATTAATTATTTATGTCAGATGATGTCCACGTTCGCATATATTCCCTCTTGATAGCCCGTGGAATCTTAGACTGTATTCTACGCGTCGACAATTCGGAATCGCTCCTCGAAATTCGGATTTATTGCGGATTAATTGCTGAAATCTTCCACGGCGCAATAGTTCACGGCAATGTTTGCGCAATGTTCCCGAAATATTGCACAAACTTGGCCATTGTAATATTGCACGGCAATATGTGCGCAATATTCCTGAAACAATGCACAAATGTTTCCATAGCAATATTACACGGCGATATGTGCGCAATGTTTCTGTAACATTGCACAAATGTGGCCATTGAAATATTGCACGGCAATGTTTCCGCAATTTTGCAGTAATATTGCAATGCAACTTGCAACCAAACGGCAACATTGTAATATACTGCAACTTTTGTGCAACGTTTCTGCAACAAAATGTGCTGTAGGGAACGTTCCTGTCTAGAACACTTCTAATTCATGGTGAAACACCATTGTGGCGGCATCTGCCTATGATTGTCATAATTATATAAATCTGCATGATCGGCTCTGTTCACGATGCTGTAGCGTAAATGACGCCAAAAATAAATGTCAAATGACTTTTATTACAATGAACCTCAAAAAAATTCATAATAATTTTGAGACTGTAAACGATAAATTTGTAATGTCCAAAATAAATAAATCAATGGATTTATAATGGAAGACACAAATAAATAGAGCGGGATGGTGGGGTAATAAAGAATAGAATGGAAACGAATGTTATATATATTTCGTAGAAATGGCAAGGGTTATGAAACCAGAATACTGTGATGAATAAAGTCTTATCCAAAGTAAATAAATCAACGGATAGTAAATTTTGAAATAAATGCATATTTCTTTGCTCTACACATTTCCACTAATAATGAGCGTCTTAGATTTTAATCTATGAGAAGTGCTAGGAATAAAATACCACAAGACCTTATACATCTCAGTATTCTGGTTTCCTAACCCTTGCCATCTCTACGAAATATGTAACATTTGTTTCCATTCTATTCTTTATTACCCCACCATCCCTCTCTATTTATTTGTGTCTTCCATTATAAATCCGTTGATTTATTTACTTTGGATAAGACTTTATTCATCACAGTATTCTGGTTTCCTAACCCTTGCCATTTCTACGAAATATATAACATTCGTTTCCATTCTATTCTTTATTACCCCACCATCCCGCTCTATTTATTTGTGTCTTCCATTATAAATCCATTGATTTATTTATTTTGGACATTACAAATCTATCGTTTACAGTCTCAAAATTATTATGAATTTTTTTGAGGTTCATTGTAATAAAAGTCATTTGACATTTATTTTTAGCGTCATTTACGCTACAGCATCGTGAACAGAGCCGATCGCGCAGATTTATATAATTATGACAATCATAGGCAGATGCCGCCACAGTGGTGTTTCATCATGAATTAGAAGTGTTCTAGACGGGAACCTGTGGCTTGGCAGTGCCCTCACCATGTTAATGAAATACTGTAGAATATTAGCGATGTGAAAAAGCGGACCCTGGTAAGCTCGAATGCAATCGAATCTCGAACGGCCACAATCGTTTGAGCTGAGTGTACGTGCGCCGACGATCCATCGCTGACTGCTCGATGTCCTCCAGCAAACACTCAAAGTCCGCGTAGATAAAGAACGTGTTCCTTGCGTTCGTGATGCTGGAACCGTAATATTTTCTCCTCTTCGGTTGGCAATTGCGCCACGCACTCGTTCAAGCGCAGACAATCCGCGGTGTGCCGCTGCAATCGCTCCGCCGACGAGAAAACGTTGGGACACCTGAAACGTATACGAAAAAAGGCAACGTAAACGCTTCTTCGCCGTCACGTATCGCTCGAAAATTTTTTCCTTTATTACTCTTATTTGCTTACCTATCGCAAGCGAATACTTGGCATTTTTGTTTGCTGAGTTGTCTTCAAATCAAGCGGAAGAGACTGCGGATGCACGCGAATTGGTACCGCTGCGAGTTCTTGCGATCTTAGATCAGCAGCACGTTCGCGCGTCCCCCTTCCCGCTTGTTGCTGGACACGCATAGCGGTACGCAGTCATCCTCGTCGGACCACAAGTAAATGTTCACGGAAACATCGTCGGCCGCCTCGAATTTCTGTACCTGGTCCACGGACATAGGGAGTCTCACGATATCCGTACGGAGCACCGTCGAATAATGTGGATACGACGTCATCCTGTCCTCGTTTGTATCAGCAGGAAACAGACCGACCACAAAAAACACGTGTTCTCTCTACACTGCACGTTCACCAACGTACTCAACGTCGGAGCAACCACTTGTTTCGCGTACCACTCACGAACATATTCGATGACATTAAGAGTACGTGATTACGCGTTGCGAAACCCTTTACGTTCGTCTCGTCTCGCAACAGGAATTCTACATTTAGTACAGTGTTCACTGACACCCTGCGATGCTCCGTAATAGCGTTCATAACGCGCGAAATCACCGTTTGACGGGCATTCTCAAAGAATTTGCATGGATCGACGGCCCCCACGTTTATCACCGCCCCGGTCGACAAACGCTTCTCAAACGCGATTTCCAGTTCCTCCCACACGACCTTGGGTGACGTCGCTCGAGCGGCGTGTCCACACCCTACTCGCGATAACCGTCCTCGCACTATCGCGCCCAATGTTTGTGTTCGCGCGAGCAACGACACCATCCGCTGCTTCTCCCACACCGGCATGCGTTCGCCTCGTTGATACGCGACTATGTGACGTATCGTCTCGTCGCACCTGTCCATCCAATGGCGGAATTCGGCGGTGGTCCTCAAAAGTTCAGACATCCGAAACAACGTCAAAAACGCGTTCTTGAACGTTTCCATGTTCTTGTTCTTTACACGTACACAATCACTTGAAATAAAAGACTCTTGCCGACGCGTTACCATTCGCGAATTTGTCCTATCGAAGATTCGAGCTGCCTTAAATATACGAACATCCCTACCTCAACTCTGCCCACCCTCTTGCATCCCATTGGGATAATACCTAGAATTGTATCTTAAGTCATATCGCGCATTAAGCATTTTACACATCATATTCTTCTCGAAAGTTCACCTTCGATTATTATCGCATACATTTCGGCTTCTAATTTTCGTAGTTCAGAAATACCGCGCACCGATGCTGCGTATTACTCAGGAGTCAACCTTTCATCGTTATGTGTTTTTGGCGCGGTTATCGCGCCATACCAAACTGCAGGTTTAAACTTGCATCATCTATGCGTGACACCTCATTATTCTCGGAAGTCGACCATAATATGTTTTTCGCGCGGTTATTACGCGTTAAGAAAATGCCGGTTTCGAATTTCATTTACGCGTCATACTGCATTATTCTCGGAAAGTGACCTTCGCTATCCGTATGTTTTGTCTATGGTCCTAGAGAGAGAGCGGTGTAAATATCATATCACTCTCTCTCTCTCTCTCTCTCGTACACCTGGTTCGAACGTCGTACCATAAGAACATGCAGGTTTCGACTTGCATCATCTTCTACGCGTCACACCTCCGTATGTTTTGTCTACGCGAATCGAGAGAAGGAGAGATTCATATCATACCACGCTCTCGTACACCTGGTTCGAGCGTCGCAGATATCGGGGCGCGATATGGCCTTGGGACGATAACATGGTTGCAGATCGCTTCCTACGACGCGTGACCAGTCATCGACGATACCTAGGGTTGTCATAATTGCCAAGCATTGATACGGGACATTTACTTGCTAAATAAATAAAACATGAAAAAAGTGGGTAGGTAATAGTTTATTTTTAGGATTGCCATAATTGCCAAGCATTGATACGGAACGTTTACTTGCTAAATAAATAAAACATGAAAAAAGTGGGTAGGTAATGATTTATTTTACATTGTAAAATATTTCACGGGAACTGTGAAGTACGGGACAGTCCCGTATATACGGGACGTACGGCAACCTTAACGATACCCCCCCCCCCCACCTGCTCCCTGGTCCCGTTCCCCCTCCAGACGCTCGATGGGTCGGCTTCCCCCTTCACTGACTCATCCCCGCCTCCACGGGTCGCGTTCTCCCCCACCCGCTTCCCCCTCGCCCTCGGTGCGTACCCCTTGCCCCGCTTCACCCCCTCGCCAACATTTGATTTAGAATCCGCCTAGGATATCTACTAAAATCTATTAATTTTACAAAAACCATGTGCTTCAAAAGCTGCGCTTTCAAAAAATTACGGAAAATATTGTACAAAAGAGTTTTGACAGTATTTTGAAGCAAATGGATTCTGGTTTGTTGCGACTGAAAGAAGAAACTGAAGTCATTAAAATACTTTATAACGTATTTCAAAAACAGAAGTTATGCTTTCGCTTCTGGATTTTGTATGATGATAAGCAGATCTTCCCCAGAATTTGTTTTCTCACTTATGACCAATTCTTGCAGAAAGTGCAACACACTGTCCCAAATTTCAACGATAACCATCGCGTAGTACACAGTTTTAAAATTTTGCGGTCAGTAGAATGAAAACTTTGCTGAAATTCGCGAAAAATGGCCGAGCGTTTGGGGCTGCTATAAATGAATGTTGCGACTTTCCGTAATAATTACTCGCAGACGTCGGGAATAGTAGCGCATGCTGCATGCACTACAAATGCAGAGGAATGACATGGACACGACATGGTGAAAAATTTTTCACCGCGAATTTCTGCAAGTTTGATCTTGAATAACGAGTGACGCTCCGTCATGACAGAAGAGTTATCACACGACAAAACAAGAATGTTTTCGAACGGAATTTGCTTTTTCTACATGGAGTTCCTAAATGAGGTAAATATTTTATGGGCAGTACATTCTCGCGCGTGTAACGTACCGCTACCTACCGCCGTAAATTTTTCCTTTTGTTTGCGCACATATCGTTAATTTCGTTTACATTATACCTAAGTTACTATACCGCGCATGTGAGAGCGTGTTCAAACAGCGCGCGAGAGAACCTAGTAACGCGCAACGCATGCGCATAGCCGCCTATTCAAACAGTGAACTCAGTGCCGCGAGTGAATAGAGCGCGCGTGTGTAGATCGCACGTTCGCGAACCGGAAGTTAATTCTAATTGGTGCGCGAGTTCGCACAGCCAGTGATTGGTGCGGGCCAAGTACCGGCAAGCAGTATAAATACAGGCCCGCCAGCAGCAGAAAGGCAGACTTGGTTCTGCCACCGAACCACGAAGACATCGGTCGCTTTAGCTGGCCCCTCAGTATGGAAGAAGTTATCTTTAAAATTCCAAATCTAAAACTTCCTCTCGAGGTAGCTTTAATTAGCTCCTCAATCACAAACCTGGGCCATACTACTAGTCCCTCAACCATATACTCCAAAGCGTGGGCCAGCTGATGGGCACCAGAAGCCACTACCTATCCGAGGGAAGGACTCACTACATTCAACTTCCATGTGGGGACGCCTTAACCGGCTACCTGGCTACCATCTGAAGTCGCTTTAACTAGCCCCCTTGGCTTCCATCCTAGAAAGCGTGGGCAAGCTTATAGGCAACAGGAAGCTACCACCAATCCGAGAGAAGGAACCTTCTCAACTTCTCAACTAAACATTCCAATCGACCTAGTGTCATATGCTGTATTACACCGACTTTGTGTCGAGACTTTATACTCAAGTAACGATTTAGTATCGTATCCTTATACTATATTTTTATACTAATTAACGCCTCAATTATAACTATATTCTTTATTACCGACTTAGCGTTAGGAACCGAAATCAAAACGATTTACCGACCGATACGACGTTACGCATTACTTTATTTCTATTAATTGTCATAAATCGCACGACTCTGTGTCGTATTATATGTTCTACTTCGACCTAGAGTCAAAACCATTTATTTTTTAATAAGCTATTTGTTAATTATCGTTAAAAGAAGGACTCTCGTTTCGTGAAATTCATTTCTTAATCGCACGCCACCCGAACCAATCCCACAATTTCACAGGTAAACCGCTCTACTTGTGGAATCTCCTGTAATAAACGGCAACGTCTCGTTCGAGAACGTTACACGCGTCAAGATTAATTACTTCCACTAATTACGCTTGAACATCCAAAGTCGCGGGTGTGACATACCAAACAATAAACGACATCCATTTCTCATTGGTAGAGTCGGATGTTTCATCAATAACTACTGAAAACTATGTAACCGTGTTTGGTTGCGGAACGATTACCGGTGGGACGGAGAAGGGATAGGTTGCCGACTCAGTCGGTATTGCCGGGTTCGGCGAATGAGCAAAGTCGGGTTTAACAGTAACAATGTTTATTGTATTCAATGTTTGCCTGCTGGATTATGTTTGTACATTGTTTCCGATCGCGTCGGAGGAGCTACGGAGCTTTACGGATGAATCGGCGCGTTGGCTTCGCGGCGGCGGAGACTATCGGTGAGCGGTAGGAGATAGGATGCGGCTTGTGTAACGTTCTGCTCGGAATGACCGTAAGAGGCACGTTCGTACGAGAGTCGTATAAGAGAGTTTCAGAGTGCAATAGGGTTCTGGCCTAATGGGCCCGGAGACACCTCTCTGACGTAGGCAGGGTGTAAGATAAATCTCGGCCTATTTCGGACTGAGGCTGGCAATGGTACGGTAGTGGCGATGGCCAACACTGACACACCTCGGGGTTTTCAAAAAGCGAGGGTCTTGTTGTATTGCGTGAAGCGGTATAGCGACATGCACAAGAACTCCTGATTCCGCTCACCGCGGCCTTCATATTGGGAGGCCGTACATCTTCGCCCGCGAGAGTCGTCGCGGCGCGAACTAAGTCCATTGTCTCGATTCCGGGCGTTCGTACGGCTCGTGACGTGACTTCGCCACAACTTAGAATTCTGTAAAACATGACTAAGACGCTCTGTTTCCCAGTGGCGTATTTAGTCTAAACAGTGCCTAGGGCAAGCGTAGAATTTGCGCCGCCCCCCCCCCCCCCCCATTGCATATCATTCCAATTCCATATTTTCTTATCTACTTCTTTGTTAAAAGTGTTCATCACACAAAACATTTTATTTTCTCCGTCATGTACAAACTACATTACTATTTTTCTAGCTTTCACTGCTGCAAACTTGTCTATGATGTCCTCAAAGTTGGTCCTTTCCAGTTCTTCTCTCTCCACACTTAATAGGGCAAGATCACACAGTCTGTCTTGGCCCATAGATACTCTTAAGTAGGAAATAATCAAATTTAACTTACTGAATGGTCTCTCACAGCTAGCAATAGAAATTTAAATAGTTAACATTATTTGTGTTGCAATGCGCAGATTGGGGAAAACGCCCCCATCTCCATACTGTACGATGAAATTGAAAAGCCCTACAGGCCTTGAAATTTTCACAGTGCGAGTCAAAAGCAATATTCTACAATCCAAAATTTCTTCATAAAGCTGCATTATTAATATCACGGCTGTAGCTTTTGCCCAAACTTGTGCACATATTTTTTAAATTGATATTGTCAACACCGTAACACAGTGTGTTGACGTCTGGAAGGAACCTGAACTTTGAATCGGCATCTTGCAACAGAGCGAATCTTTCGTCCATTTCCATGTGAAGACGGTCGAGTGATTCCTTCATGACTTTCTCCATTTCTTGTCTAGTGGTCAATCCTGTGTCTCTCGAGGTCTCGCCGTGCATCATTTTCTTTCGACTTCGACGTCTCTCAATCTCAATATTAAATTTTTGACAGAGGGCGAATCCTGTATCCAGTGACTCATTGACTAAAGCTTCTCTTTCAGCGTAAAAATGATCTCTGAGACCTTTCAAATCCAGGGCGGATCGTGGAAATTCATCGTAGGGTCTTGCAGTCTCTTTTGAACTCGGTCAATTGAAATGAGAGCCCCGTTCCAAAATCCTAATAAAGTTAGGAATCTGCAATTTAACAAGCTTTTGGAAGGCTGTTCCGCTTCACTTCTTGTTTCACTGTTCTCGTTCTTATTGCCTATCATCGCCTGAAGAACTGGAAGTATCTTTTCAATATACTTGCTGACGGGCCTCACAGCTTCCACCCTTGCACTCCACCTAGTTTTTGACTCCGACTTTAAAACCACGGGAACGGCGTTTTTCAGTTTTTCCCAGCGCTGTGTTGAACGAGCGAAGAAGACACAGAGGGTTTCGATTGTTCCGAAAAACGTCACCATCAAGGGATCCTGTTTTGCTGCATGCACACCCACCAAGTTGAGTGAGTGATTGTCGCAATTTACAAACATCGCCAGGTTATTTTTCTGCTTAATTCGTTGACTAACGCCGCTTTTGTGTCCTGCCATCACAACAACGTTATCATAGCACTAGGACTGACAATCTCCTATGTCCATTTCGTCCGCCTCTAGTTGCTTCGCAATTACGTCAACCAAGCTCTTCGCATCCTTCTGCTTTATTTCAATAAAACCATGAAAAGACTCTCTTCCCCGGATTGTTTTTGTCTCAAAATTAACTTCTACGTATCTCACAACTTCATACATCTGCTCTCGGTGTGCAGATGATCAGGAGTCGAGTCAAACATTAAGCCATAATACTTGGCTTTACGTATGCTTTTTAGTAACCTCAGCCGAACACTGGACGCCATTAGGTGGATGAATTCGTTCTGCACACTTGGTAAAAGATAAGATGTTGATCCAGGATGTTTTTCTGCTTGAACTAGGTGCTCTTTCGTGACAGGATCAAAAACGGAAAGCAGTTTCAGTAAGGCTAGGAAATCACCCACGTTAGAGTCATCGGTCGTCTGAAGTGATTCCCTGTGCCCCCGCAGAGGTAGGTTTTGTATGGCAAGGAATTTTATGCAATGAAGGACTCTCCTTAAGATTTCACGCCACTTTTCCTTTTCCCTTGCAATCTGTGCCTGAAGTTCTAAATCAATTACTCCTCTATTTTCAACTAGATTTCTTTCCACTTCTTTCCATTTTGTGAAGGAAACGTGGTGTATCTTGGAATTTTCATGAACGCCCATCCTTTTAGGTGCTTTCCAATTGTTGAAACCTGCTTCCTGTTCCAATACAGACTGATGGCTTGATGCGGAAAAGAGAAGGCAGCAAAAACACAATGCCGACTTTTTACTCGGAGAATAGATCAGCCATGAGCGAATAACTTCCTCACCACGGCGATCGGCTAATTTCCTCTTGAACCAATTTTTGTTCACACGATTATTTGATGGAGCGAAAGGTCCCTCGCTATTCTGGAAATACTTTGCACCCAGCCGTATTATTTCTGTCCTCAACGAGTCAGACAATAGTGTTTTTGGACTGTCTACTGAGTTTACTATAACCAGAACCGTCTAAAATATCAATTTGATATGATTCTAGAACCTGATAGCGTTCAGAAATATCGAAAAACGTCAAAACCGTGATTTATTTTTTACATTTTTATTATTGTTTATTAATAAACCAAACTTTATCGAATCTTCCCGTACCACATTTTGGGCATTTGGAATGTGGGTAAGAATATAATAAACAAATTAAAAAAAGAATTAGCTGCCACCATTTGCCACTGCGGTGTCAATCCGATTTTGTTTAATTAGCGATAGCGCGATCGGAATGCCTTTATGTGGACAAAATTCCGTATCTCAGTGAATTCTCAATCGATTGAAAAAAACTGGTTAATAAACTCGTTGTTTTGGAACCGATAGTTCAGAATTTGTTTTTTTTTTAATTTCTAAACAAACTTTTGGAAAACTACTGTGTGACATTTTAGCAAATTTAATCCCAGACAAAACGAGCAAAAAAGATAACAATCGGTTGAGAATTCAATGAGATACGGAATTTTGTCAACAGAAAGGCACTTCGAGCGCTATCGCCAATTAAACAAAATCGGATTGACACCGCAGTGGCAAATGGTGGCAGCTAATTCTTTTTTGAATTTGTTTATTACATTCTTACCCACATTCCAAATGCCCAAAATATGGTTCGGGAAGATTCGATAAAGTTTTGTTTTATTTCTGAACGCTATTAGTTTCTAAAATCATATATTAAATTGACATTTTAGACGGTTCTGGTTGTAGTAAACTCAGTAGACATTACAAATTTTCAGCCCTTGTAAAGTTGTATTTCAAATATTCTGACGCGTCAACAGATCGCCTGTTGTGTGTTTCCGCTATTGCCCTGTGACGATTGAAGATTTTACTTAAAAAAAAACTACTTAAATAAGCCAAATCTTATCAAATTAGCCCCAAAGATTGTTCTACTATAGTTTTCATCCAAATTTGTCAGAAAAAAGGATAGAAAGAAAAACGTTTTGGTTATAATTCAGGTATTTGATATTATAGCAAATTTAATCCCCCACAAAATCAGTCAAAGAAATAAAAATTCCGGCCTTTTTGCCCCCCCCCCCCAGGCATTGGCGCCTAGGGCATGAGCCCTACTTGCCCTACCCTAGATACGCCACTGCTGTTTCCCGAGGACAAGGAACGTTCGATATAATATTAGAACACTTTGTTCGACCAAACGTCATACGTTCTAAAATATCAGGATCTTTCCCAACGTCTTGGAAAAATTTAAGAATTGTCTCTGCGGATTGATGCGAAATATTTTTCTCTGCAATTAATACAACAAAACGAATTTCCGCGACTTTTTTTTGTTCATCAAATAACAAAGGCGATTCCTCGCATTGCGATCTAAAATCGTTCGATTTACTGATATCCATTCCATTTTTTTCACAGTTTTTGATGTGGCACTTGGAATCCGCGTGACGTTGGATTTGCGACATCCCGCAAGCAAATGATTTTTTACAAACCGAACAGAAACACGAAAAAGGATCATCGGCGACCTTATTCAACCAGGGCTTGAAATCCTCAAGCCATTGAGGCATAAAAATCTTTGTCGAGACCTTAGCATGCACAATTCTTCGCGGAATTTTTTGAGATGAAACATATTTATGTCTCGCTGATTCCGCATGCCTTTTAACACTCGACGAGCCGCAAGAAAAAGTTTTCTCGCATGAAGAACAGTAGAAAAGGCTTTTATCATTAGGTACTTCGCGTATCTACGATCGGAACTTCTCATTCGTTTCCCACAACGGCCGATAAACAGGAGTAGCTTTTTTACCTGTTTTCTCAAACGTTTCCATCGTACTTACCACGAAAAAATTGAAATATATAGAAAAAATATTATATACAACGCAACAAGCAAATGATAGCGTATAGAAAAGGAGAGGTATAGGGGGCTACTAATTACACACTACACTTCCAACACGACAGATCCGAATTCACGAAATGAGGGATGACAGACACAAAAAACATGCAGACAGCGCGAAACAAATAGTACCCACCACCTGATCTCTAATTCTACTGAAATGACGGTTAAATGTCGCAAAGCGCAACTGCGCGACCCTCCACGAAACGCATCGATACGTAAACAAAGCACACGCGACCACTGATCGCGAATCGCGCAGCTTCGCGTATGAAAAATAAACCACACGTCAAAATATAATAAGATTTATTTACCAAGTAAATTTCGACAGCTCGCTTGAGTACCGACTTGTACCCTCTAAAAGATTCCGACCGAATGTGTTTCGAACGCCTTACTCTCTAGCTTTCAACCAACAAAAAAAAGGATCGAACTAGAAAGAAGAAGAATAGAGAGATAGGTGGAAAACAAAGAGGAAAGCAAAGAAAACAGAGAGAGGCATAGAGAAAGTACTGAGAAAAAGGGGAAGCAAACTGCGCTTGGGTTCGCGCAGATCTGACCGTCAAATGTACTTGACGAAAAACAGGCCCGAGCGAACCCTCGAAACGAAAAGAATAGATAGGAAATCGTAAAATAGTAAGAAAAATTCAGAAAGGGGAAAAATCGAAGAAATGGCTAAAAGAAATAACAGCAAGGCAATAGTGACAGTACCGAACTTGTTGAAGGAAAAACCTTGTCCACCTACAATCTGTTGATGCGTCACTGGGGATCGCGAGCTCTGCGATCGTCCTTTTCATTGTTCTCTCTCCTGACTCGCGGAACACGAGGCAGTCACGTAGTCTGTCTGTTTGTCGCGGTGTGACTCAGTCGTTATTTTCAAGTCATAATAAATCTATTGCTTATATATAAACCAGATATTCCACAATCCGTAATTATCTCATCAACAGAACTGTCACAGATGCATATACCAGTTACCTTTCTCTCCTATTCTTGTACAATTCCTTTATACCAATTTACACATTTTAATGTACCGTATATTGCGATGTTAGCTTTGCATAATCAATTGTTTACATTTTCCTCCCGATGGAAAAAAACACCACTTTCCCGTAGTTTCCATCGAGCAGTAGCGTGCATGCTGCGCGTAATTAATTTGTAATTTGTAAACTTGATGTAATTATCGAAAAATCTAGCGAGAAATGTGATTACGTTTAGATTTTAGATTTTAGATGACACTCTGAAAAAATATTTGTTATCGAAGGCTGCTATAGCGTCCATGGTACCGGCCAAGAGTGGATTCTAATTTTAACAAAGTTCACCAATTTACAGTATCAAAATATTCATCTTATAATAAAAAAATTCATTAAGGTTTAAAAAATAGAAATAGCTCAAATAAAAAGTACGGAAATTTATAATGAAAACAAGAAATTATGAATGTACGCTTCTCTTTGTTAAAGAAGTTACAGAAGAACTTTATTTCATTTTTTTTATGTAGACTTTTGTTCGCATATCTGAAAAATCGAAGAACCATAACGGGTAATTATCATTTTTCGTGATCTAATGGGATCTTAAGACAAGAATATAAAATTTAAATATAAAGTTTCATTGAAATCCATTTTGCCGTTTGAATGTAATCGTGTTAACAAATATATTGTTGTAAAGACAAAGGTAACCCTCCTTATCGACCAAACTATTGATCACGATCGACGCTAGAGGGAATCTTCGTCAAGCTGATATAACGCAGTTGAAGTAAGACGCACCTTTTGAGGTGTTCGCGAAGAGCGATCATGTAATCGACTTGCATCACTTTATTTGTAATAAATACTACAGTTATGTGCAATATCTTTGTGGTCTTCAGTAATTAACCTATAATATAACATATATGAGATATTTAAAAAAGGCTCTTTTCTAAATAGTTAAAACGTGATTAGGAGGTCTTAAAACGTGATATCCGTAACAAAACTTTTTCCAAATTTTTTTTCATTACAACAGTATTATACATATGTCAGAAACTGAAAAGTGTATCTCGAGGCACTCAAGAAGATCGCGTACGGCCGCGTGTCACTTGCACCTCACCTTGGATCACAGCGTTTCAAGAGCGAGAGAGAAAGACACACATTCGCTTTTTCTCTGGTCTTCCCGACGTTGCCGAAGCGCCGAGCTCACGGACACGCAGTTGCGGCGTAGTGTGCATGCGAGGTGGGGGAAATTCTCGAGGGAACCCGTCCCCGATCTGGCATCACTGAACGCAACCTTCCTCCAGAGGAGTGAGGGGTGTGGGAGGGACGAAACGCTGTGCCATCTCGCGTAGACACAAAATGAGATGAACTGTGCTTCTGCACAAAATCTATAATACTGTCCACCCCCTGCATCTGAGATTCTCTCTTGTTGAGACAGCGTGTATAGTAGGACGTGTCCTGTGCGATTCTCGTGTTCGTATCAACTTGTAAATTCTCAATGCTCATCGTGCAATCGCATTGTATAATAGCTCATCTCGATCATTTATCACGCTCACGCGCTTATCAGATTGCGCTCACGTCAATTGTGGATCACCGCGAGTGACACTCACATCTGGTGATGCGAAGTTCAATCGCCTGAATCTCGTGCATTCATATAATCGCGAGGCGCTAGAGCGCATTGTGCATTCTCATTGACTCACTCTTACTGTATTTGGTCATTTTAAATAAATCGACGCTACTCATTTTAAGTGTTGCGTTGTGTGCCCCTTTTCACCGTCGAACATAACCTCTCCGGTATCTCAGTGAGCTCAACTGTTGTTTCAATTCTCAAACACAGGAAGATTTTAGGATGTTACTTCCCTGTGTCAATTGTTACGTCTGCCAGATCACTCCAAACGAACGAACTATTTTGAGGAAGTCAGAAATGTATTTCAGGGGTTGTTTTCTCGATCCTCGGACCGGAGCCTACTTTCTCTACCCACGTGGGACCCCGCGGTGTAATGAAAAAGCACGCTTCCCCCACCACCTGAAAATGAAGGGAAATTTGGTTGATTACTCGCGAGAGCGGAACGACAACTTACCGTTTGAATCGGTTGCAGTATCCATACTGATTGGACTACAACGATCTATGAGAAGACAAGGAGCTCTGTGCCATTGACTTCATTGAGGAGCTAGGACTATATTTTGGAACGCTACATACATTTTGTCTTTCATCGCTTCCTTGAACAGTTCGAACCTTATTCAGAAATAACCTCCAAAGTTTTAACAAAGAATAAGTTCCTTTTATTTCTTGAAAACACGCGCACTCCAACGAGCAGCGTGGTTCAACACTAAAATACGTAACAAATGCAACAATCTTTCTATACATAGACTTGTGGAACCGTTACGAACATGAGCGAATATGCTGCGCGATCTAGCGCAGCGCAGCACTTTAGACTTTACAGTCTAAATACATTTCTTTTGCCCAGAGTCATAGTTAAAGAAAGTAATGAATTCGCATATCCAAATACGCATATTGTACATATATACATAATATCGCAAATATTTCTAGAGTATTAACTGCTTAATATCAATGTGTAATAGATTTATAACCAGATTAATTAACATATTTTGTTTGCTATCTGTTTCAGGGAAAACTGTAGAGTGGATGCACCCTATGTAAAAACCTATGCAACATTAGGTTACTTGTAACTTGGAGTTAACATTAAAATTGCATTTTACAATTAAACACTTAGAAGTTTAAATCTCACTTTATTTTACTGAGTTCGAGTGCCTGAACTATTAAAAGATGCGTTGTGATTATTTGTTCCTATCTTTGATTAATTTTTTAAGGTAGGTTAACAGAAAACGCTGAATTGTTTATCACTGGCATTTAGCAGGGAGTACAAAATCATTTTGATCCAAGACAACATTAGGAAAACTTGATTAGCACTTTATAAAATATATTGACACTTTGCAAATGTGTAGTATAACCCGATGACAGAAATGTTAACAACATATTATAGCTGGCTTTACACGGCCGCTCTAAACCTTCAGGCGGTATCTCCTACCTGCGACTGGTCGCAGTATACTGGTGCAATGGGGAAGCATGCATCTGTTCTCCTACAAGCGTCTGCGATCGTCGGGTATGCGCCAGAAGTAGGAACCTGACGCGAGTTTGTTGCAGTACCAGCCTAGGCTACTCGAGACGCAACACAATGCGATGAGGGTCTGTTTCCTATTATACCTAGTCGCAGGCTGGCCACTGCGACCACCGATCGCTAGACTGCTCCCGACGGGAGTCTAGCGACCCATTGCCACAGTGGGACAGAATCCTAAGAAATAGGAAAAGAAGTCAGAATTCAAAAGTTATGGGAGTATGTATTTTTATATGTTACCTGTAGACTACTAATATGAGCACTTGAAAAAGGTAAAAATATGACGTCTACTTCTGATCTGTGTGTAAACACGTGTCTATGTTTGTATGTATCTTTTGTGCAGAATTTTAAATCGAGTCTTTTAATTCTTGATGATATAAAAGAAAACAATTTTTGGGGCCCCAAATGAGTAGTATCGATTTTGCTAAATAATAGCAAATACTTACTTACATAAATTTTTTTTCCATAAATTATAAGCAATCATCGACTTTTTCATTGCCTTCCGGGAACTTCCGAACAAATTTTTTGTTTGTTTCATAATCAACACAATCTTGTCCTTGCTACTGCGGAAAAAGCATTTGCGAATATTTGGCAGTAATGGATTAAATACGTGTATTCTATGTCGCGCAGTGGGTGTGAAACCCAAGAAATAGGGAAAAAATGCAACGTCCTGTATTTCGCATTTAAAAATGCCGAATATTATTAAGGAAATTGATACACAAAGTGTTAATATACAAGTTTGACGTTATTTAAGAAAATAATTAACGTCAATAATTCCAAAAAAAAAAACAATTTAATAAATATGCCATGGAAAGTGCAGTGTTCTTATCGACACACGCGCGAAGTTCCATGATAAAGCGTAATGAGTGATGCCGTAAACGGATTGTTAGCGGGCCACGGTTTACTACAGCTTTATGACACTAGACCTTTGACCCCCTACACGATATAAAGTAATTAGGAAACATCTGCCAAGTAACTTGCAGAACAGCGGAACAGTTTTTAGGCTTAATCCCCAATTACTACAAGCTAATTGCTCTACGTTCAGCAGGCAATAAACCGTGTTTCGCTACACTATAAAAGAATAATAAGTATGGTTGCAACGTTGACCGTGACGAAAATTAATTTTATCATCCGCACAATTACCAAAAGAAGAAGATGTTCTTATGTTAGATCGAAGAATGTTTCCCTGGCAATGGGGTAGAAAACGAAATTATTCTGGAGAAAGACCAGTACGCCTCGCGAAGAGCCACACGAAGAAAAGAGGTGGTTCGCTGACTGCGCGTCATGTCGCCCTGCTTCGTTCTGAGGACAAATACGAGACCGATCCCGTATCTCTCGAATATAAACACGCGCTGGAATATTAAAACAAAAGCACGCGCTGAGGTATTCAGATGTGAGAGAAGGTGGGCCATTGGGAGGATAGAATATTTTGAGCTACAATTTTTTTATAATTTTTAAAATCTATATTCCTGGCTTCTTCTTGGGTCTCTTCACCCAATTGGCCGAGTGGAAGATTGCCAAAATATTTTATACATTCGCAGGAATGTATTAACACTTTGTGAACAGTATATGGTATATAGGATAACATGGATACAGGTTTACAAATATTTCTGCACTTACCACGGTATATTTATCAAATTCTTTTAGTTGTATTGAAATTATTCACAAATTGACATTAGTTTCTTAAATAACGCCAAACCTTCGATCAGTTGTATATTAACACTTTTATTAACTTCCTTAATAAAGTTCAGTATTTTTGAATGCGAAATATGGGATGTTGCATTTTTCCCTTATTTCTTGGGAATCAGTCCCCCACTGTGCGCCATATAAATACGCATTCGCAAATGTTTTTTCCGTAGTAGCAAGGACAAGTATTATAATATGTTGATTATAAAATATGTAATAACACTTTTATGTTAAACGATTTTATTAAAAATGCACTAAAAACGAAAAAAAAATTATTTTCTTGTACTACAATATCGATGGCGTTTTTTCATTTTAAATAAAATCGTGGAGCAGGATATCTCAGAACAAATTAATTTTGACACTTAATGCTGTATTAAATTGCTTCATATTCGGTTATGAAATATGCTGTTCCACGATTTTATTTAAAGTGAAAAAGCACCATCGAAATTGTAGTACAAGAAAATAATAATTTATTAGTTTTTAGTGAATTTTTAATAAAATCGTTTAGCATAATTTTTTTTTATATATTTTTTTATGTTCTGATTTTTACCGTTTTTGGATTTACATTTCACAGCTCAGACTTCTTTGGAAATATCTTTTATCGCTATATACAGGTTAACAGTTTGCTTAAACCATATAGAGCTAAGTAATTGTATTAATTACTTATATCATATTGTTCATGTTCACATTCCCTCGTACGCGACCTCCATATACATAAACTGTCGACCGATTTCGCTCCATCACAGGACCGCTATAAATTGAAATCGCGATGCGGACTAGCGACCCGAACAACGCGAGTGACTGATTTCAAGTCGATTGAATTTGGGGATATGTGTTAAAATTATTGGTAACTGGGTCATTTTTTCACACCCTCCGGTTTTTCTTTTCATAATTTTGTATTGCCATTATCACTACGCACGCCTTCAAAGTTTCAAAACAATTGGATTGGTGGAAGTGGGTTAAAATTGAGTTTCCAGATTTGAATCAAACAAACAAACAAACAAACATACATACATACATATATACATACATACATGCATACATACATACATACACGCGCGCGCGCGCACACACACACACACACACACACACACACACATACAACAAACAGAGGATCGAAACTGATTAAAATCGTTTAAAAAAGAAATTTGCCCGGAAGTCTCCGGAAGGTAATTAAAACGCCGATAATTGCTGATATTTTTTCAAGGGGTTTCTTATGAGTAAAAATCTGTATTTAACTAATTATTTCCTATTATTTAGCAAAATCGATACTACCTATTTGGGGCCCCAAAAATTGTTTTCTTTTATATCACCAAAAATTAAAAGAATCGATTTAAAATTCTGTACGATAAATACATACAAACTTAGGCACGTGTTTACACACAGATCCGAAGTAGGCGTCATGATATTTTTACCTTCTTTAGGAACTCATATTAGTAATTTACAATAAATATATAAAAATACATAGGGTAAAGGCAGGTAATATGGAGCATCTGATTTCAAAAGCTTGTCAAAAGTAGGGGAATTTCTTTTTTTTAATAAAACTGGCATGAGGGGACGAAGGAACTAATGCATAATCATATTTGTATAGCCAAATGTAAAAATAACCAATTGCTTCGCAATGATAGTGAAAAAACTCAAATGAATGAAAATCGGCCTTTCGAAAAAATGGGTTCTAATATGGAACACCTAGGAAATTCATAAAGAAAACACAAAAATCTTTACATTTTTTACGAAAAATGAAGATTTATTAAGTAGAAGATACAAATAAAAAAATATACATCATTTTTGGAACTTATTCCTGCTTTCTGCAACTCCTACACGTTGAGCACGTGAATAATACGTCGGGAGCCCTACATTCTTCGTGTGTCCACTGAAAGCAGCGAATACATAGGGTCTACTTTTCATTGTCATTATTTTTATAATTTCCATCGCAAAATAAGCATTTCGCATCATCGTCGTCATTGTCATTATCGACTTCGTCTACATATGTTACTCGGTATGTTCCATATTACGTACACACATGTTCCGACAAGAAATTAAGAATTATACTAAGAAGAAAGTAACTTTATTGGTAAACTATTGTTGAATAATCAAGAACACACATATTTAATGATAAATTATATCAAAATAATACTTTGTAACGTACCTTCACTACAATATTTAACTGTTTCATGCACTTTTCAAAAACTTTTACACCCCACGAAAAATATAAACGTTTCTCTTTCAATGATGGATGCACGACTGATGTTCAATTGTCAGTATCATCGTCTATTGTGTCTAAGGATCTAATATACACGATTGCCTGAAGAGTTCGTTATTTCTTTATCGAAATATTACGAAGTTCCATATTACGTGTAGTTCCATATTACCTGCCTTTACCCTAATCCTCCCACAACTTTTAAATTCTGACTCGCTTCCTTGTTTCTTGGGATTCTATCCCACTGTGGCAATGGACTTGGTCGCAGGCAAGGAAATTCAGTTTAGGGCCAGTCGCTGGGTCAAGTCGCTGTGACCAGTCGCAGGTAGGAGATCCACCTTTCGGGTTTGGCGCGTCTCTCCGGCGTGCCGCGCTGGAACGAGCGTTTGGAGCGTGCTCCTGGAGCGTAATGTTCAGAGCGCAACACTCCAAGCACGCGCCAAATCTGCAGGTTTGGAGCGTCCGCTCCAAATTTGCAAGATTTCGAGTTGAGCATAGCATGTCCGCCGGGCGGACAGTTCAGTGAGACGCGCCACGCTATGCCAACTGCATTGTTGAAATCGTGGAAGTAAAATGTCTTTGATAAAAAAGCGAAGAGCTTGCGCGATCGCTTACATTTATTGCATGCTTATTTTAAAGCAAAAGAGCAACAACATAAAACAAGAATATGGGTCGAGAGATATCGTGAAGACAGAGATCGCCACGGTTTTAGTTTCCTCAGGCAGGGGAAGCTTCTGTAAATTGCGATAAATTGTTCCAAACTGTCTTTAGACCACATTTTCACTCCTATACCTATAAAGAACGATCAGGCGCGTGGCGCGTGGCACATCAATCACATCTGAACATGTAAAGGACAAGTTCAAACCTACACTCCAGACGCGCGTGCCGGGAATGCGTAATAATTCTTTATCACGCTGGAGACTTTACACGTACAGTTTTGGAGCGTACACTCCAAGCATACGCTCCAAAACTGTGAGAAAACTTGTCCGTCTAAAGCCGGTTTTATATATGTGATTTAGTATAACGCATCTGATATCAATCAAGGAACACAGTTTTTGTTATTTGCTTTGCCTCAAATACTGTAATGTATATGTAAACTTGAAGTACTGTTATTTCAATCTATGTACATCCAATGAAACTCCAGCTTATTTCCTTCCTAAAGGAAACAAATGATTCAATCATTGAATAAGTTCGTTTTGTATACATAGATATATGGTAAATTATAGCATGTAATATGTATTAGCATGGCATAGTTAGTGTCATTAATATATATAAAAAAAGATACAACTATGTTTTTCCGTGTAAAACACATTGGATAACATCAAAAAATGTAAACTAAGGCATAATAAGGATATTCATCAATTTGCATAAGGGAATAGATGGGTACAATAAAACTTTAATAAATGAAACCTACATTGTCGACCTGTGTAAGAGTATTAACTGCAAAGATGCGCTTTGAGGGTGTTGGTCAAACATGAGCCCATTGACTGCTCCCACAGGTTGCAAATTTCTTTAATACTAAATATAAACAAGAAGAACTGTCTATTCTCTCTGTATTCAATGTTCCATTCCATGAAAACTTGCTGCGTAAATAAATTATTATTAAAAGGGAAACATAATTATAGGTAAATCCAAATAGTAGATCATTCTACGAAATAATGAAACTATTACATTAAACAATGAACATACACGTGTTTAGATCACAATTTGTAATAAGATCGTTTTAATGCCATGATATACGATTATTATTCTAAATGACTGTTAGGCATGCGTATACCTCGAATATAATAAGTACCTAATTACAAGTATTAAACACAGTGTTATTCTATTTACGGCCTGAAGTTACAATGGCCTACATTAAGCATAAAGCATATAGAGGTATCAAAGCTGTTTTACTTTGACGGTAGTAATTGAATATTTAACTCCTCTTATTCACTGTTCATAACTATATCAATTTGAAGTTAATAAAGAAAAAATAAGAAAAACAAAAATAAAATGAAATTATAACAATCTGTCTATTTATTGATTAAAATATTGTTCTTTGAAGGCAATACTTTAATATACACTACGTTCTCGGTACTGTTACTGCCCCAGTACCCAGAGCCTTTAGATGTTTATCAAGTGAAATTGCATAATACAAGTAAAATTTGATCTAATAGGTATCTAATTTTTCCTTCTTTGAAGGCAATTTATGCAAGTACCTATTTAATTATAATGAAATATAATTTCAATGTATTATCATATCCTAAGAGGCCAAAAGGTAAACTTACACGTACACTCATTTAAGTAATTATGTTTAGCCCTTTAGTGGGCGCATAAATATATGTACTGAGTACATGCATGCCAATTTATAGAGAAAAAAAACATTTTCCTATCATTGCTTCATTCTGTTTTTAACATTCTAGGATTCCTACATATCTCTTTAATTAAGGTTTTTCTTTTCTACCATGCAATACTTACATTAAAATTTATGGTGGAAACTTCCCTTAACGGGTGCAGAAGAATTTGTACCATGATGTTCCGAAAAGTCTCTGCTAAGCAACAAGGATTCGATTTATGATATGGCCACAAGTTTTTTGCTTTTTAGCAAATTTAATTTTTATGTTTTTTATTGAATACTGCCTTCACTTCATACATTTGTAATCGAGACTACTTTAAAATTTTATTGAAAATGGTGATTTGGAGTGTTTTCTTTGACCCATGAATCCGTAAGTACATACCATGGTGTAACAGACACGTATGCCGACTCAGTACCTTTAACCCAGCGATTTTGTGTGCCGATTTCTATGTGGTTCCTCTGGCCGCCGCGAGAGGCATCGCGATAAGAAAATCATGTACACATAAATTTATGTGTAATGGTAAAGCTTTTAGTTGTATTATGCGCACAAAGTCAGCCTTTTCTCCTTGAGCGCCAATCTAGCGGCCGACGGAAGAACTGAGACGAAAAGGTCACGAATTCTGAACACGAGTCGGAACAACTGCCTATTACACCGTGGTACAGACTTATTCGAAAATAGTAGGTCCGTTTACCCTAATTATGAACACATGTAACGTCTCTGCACTTCACATATGTACATCTTACAATGAACATAATGTTAATGGCGTATGTTAATTCCAGGGAACCGCTAAAAATTTTAATTTATATTATCAATTTCGCATATCTACCGATACATAATTGTTCAAGATTATCTTAGTTAAAGAAATTTGAATTTTCTTACCAGGGCCGCAGTACGTTTTCCCTGCTTAAAGACAGCCAAAGAAAATGATTGCTTGTCACCGAACGAATAAATTGAAGTGAATTTTATATTAAAAAGTGTTTAGATAATGACATTTTATGTTCTGAACAATTTATGTTATATGTTTGAATATTCACAAATTTTGTAAACTTTTAACATACAAATTGAAATTTTTCAATCCAGTTCGCTCGCTCTCGTTTTCTCCCACTCGCGCCATCGGCACTTCGGAATCGTATCCATTACTCGTTAAACGCTCGTTGGCAGCCCTGAGCCGCGAGCCTGTAGCGAGAGGCTTCTGATACTCGACAGCGTCTACTTGTATGACTCTAATTGTAAGAGGAGTGCCTGCCAGAGGGTTATTTTATTGTTTTATAGTAATTGTATGTGTTCCTTTAATGAAATAACAGTGTTTCATAACATAGAAAGAATCGGTTTGATTAATAATTAATCTTAACACGTTCAGTACGGCTTGATCCACTGGTGGGTCATTGGCGAAAACTCCCAAAGCCGAAGTAATCCACCTATATAGGTTATTGCAAGCAAAATGGTCAAAGTGGCAAAAGAAACTGACCGTAAAAAGGGTATTGTTTGGTTCTATTATTATGTTAAAGAAAAGTATGCTGTACAGTTCTTTACCACTAGGATACGATTTTATAATCATTATTACATTAAAGTATGGGCATTGGCCAGTAATATTTTGAGGATATAGTGCTACGTAATACATCGACGTGCGTTTAGAAAAGTAGCACACTTTATTTTTCTGATGAAGACTAGCACATTTCTGATTTGACATTATTCTGCTAGCGAGCACTATTCACAGTTCGCCATGAACAATCGTATGTTCCGAACACTGCGGCGAAAAGTAGCATGTTTCATTTGTCTTACGAAGCCTAGGATATTTCAGTTTACGAACAGTTGATACAGATCTTCGGTGGCTACCAGTTATCCATATAAACGGACGTTTACCTTGTGAAAAAGTAATTATGTTTAAAATGTGTAATAGTGATCATGTTAATTGTAACTATATAAGTGAATCCATAATAAATTAATGAAACATGAAAATGTCTGCATAAACTTCTTGAGCTCTAAACGAATGAAATAATTATAGATTAGGAATGATGGAATGATGACGTAGTACAGGAAGAATATAATCTTATAATTAGGTGGTGAGTAACAGATCAATATTTTTTTTTCACATTATATAAAAATGTGATAAGTTTCTTATTTTATTATAACAAGGAAAATTCAATTATCATTAAAAAAAAGAAGAAGATTTATCAACAATGGTATCTAAAGGTCTTATTCCGGCAGAAGATAAGATTTAACATTATTAATTAAATAAATTAATTTATGTTTCTTTATATTTGATTACGTTCCACTTATTTTATTAAAGATGTTCATTTCAGGTAAAAGAAACGTTTAGCTTTTTATTTTTGCAGTAGAATACTAAGAAGCCTATTTAATGTTTAATGTGATATTTTTCGCAGTTAGAAGTGAAACTTTTTGCGACTAGAAGCAAACCATACTGCTTTTCTTGACGGACTACTTTAACATGTTAGTTTTTGTAACAGAAAAGCATAATATGCTATTCTTCGTCGCTATAAATAAAAAAATGCTACTTTTCGAGACCAAAATCGGAACGTGCTGTTTATCGTGGTCACAAAGTCCAAAGTGCTGGTTTTCGTAAGACAAATGAAACGTGTTACTTTTCGTAATGCACGTCGACATGGTATACCTAGGTATTTAGAATTTTGTTGAACTTATTATTATAATATTGTTATATTTTGATTCGGGTGAAAAATGATTGGAACACATATTTTTACTAGTTATGTATGATCGAAAATAGGTTTGAAAATAATTATTTATTTTGATCAAAAAATATAAATATTCTCGAAAAAGAGAAGTACACAGAGAAGAACATAGAAGGAACAAAAATATAAAGAAAAACCGAGAACAGTAGAAATACTGTTGGAAATACTGCAGTATTTTATCGGTTTTTGCTTTAAAACTACATGTATGCAATCGGCGAAAAGATTAAACATCGACAAAATAAGTATCTATTTTACCTACAAGGAGAGGAAAAGCCTCGGTAAAGTCGAGCCGCTTGGTTCTAACAAGCGTCGGCGTTTGGGAGCGTTCGGAAAATACGCCACCATCTTGAACGTGTTAATGAAGATTAAATAATGGTAACGCAGTGGAATTAAAAATGTAATTCTTCTCTTCTTCATTTTAATCAGGTAAAATTAAAATATTTAAATAATTTAATTTTAAAGATTTAGGACATTTTCACAATTTACCTTAAACCATATGGGACAAGCGTCGCACCGGTGCGATACTAGCCAGCGCATTTACCGGCCGAATATTGCATCGTGTACAATACCGATTCACCACTGATCCCTGTTAATCAAGCGTGGAACTTGAATGTATATAACGTAAACAATGGATACCATACATTTTTTTCGGCAATGCAATAATACTGTTTGTATTCAGATCTTGAAAACTAAATCGGCTGTATTCGAAATCGGCTTCCACACAATCATTATAACCATTTCGCAAGAGCAATAAAACGCAGTTGTTTTTTTAATGGAATTTTCTATTCTTTTCAATGGATTACGGATGCACACCCTTATTCTAAGTATACTGCACTTAGAACCACATTTTAAACGCAATTTTGGTAGTCACAATGATCTGTTAAAGTCGGTCGCGTAAAGATGGCCGTTCCAATGAGCGGCTACAGCCGCCAGCGACTGCGACTGGTGTCGCCGCAAATGGTATTTCCTATACCTAATCGTCGACGCCATGGCCCCCACCAGTGCAACGACGTGCCGCACAGGCCCTTTTCGAGCACTTGAAAAGAGGGTCTACTGTTGTATGAGGTCTCGAGGACCGTCGAAGACAGTGAAAGACTAGCCATTTTTCTTATATATACATCGTGCTCTGTTTATCTGCTGGATTGAAGAAGTCAATGACATTTGGGTGTTTCTTTTAAGATATCGGAATTAAAATTGTGGCAAAAAATAGGATAAACCTATTCCTTTCTAGTGATGTATAATTTAATATTTTTTACATCTATTAATTTGTTTTTTCTTTTTTTTAACTCAATCGTGATAAAAAATTGGAAACTGTTTTTTTGGTACTTTATTAGTGGTTTAAGTCGCACGTTGGGGAAACGTTCGGTTTTCAAGTTATAAGGAAAAGTCGAATAGTAAAGGAAGTAAGCGAATATCGTTTTGTTTAAATTAATGATCAGTCATTTGCGATAAAAATCATATTTTATTAATAATTCATTAATCGTCGGAGACCACAGTGGGTTACGCTAATCCAGTCCGCCCAGAAAACACCTGGCATTTCTGAATGGTAAAGTATGGGGACTTAGGGCTTTCGGTATAAGGGCTTCGGTATAGGGCTTTCAAACATTGTATAATTTCGTAAGATTGTATTAACACTTTGTGAACAGTACCTATCTATTACATTGGTACCAGAATAACATGGATACAGGTTTGCAGATATTTCTGCACTTTCCATAGTATGTATATTTATCATTTTTTTTTAATTTTATTGAAATTGTTGACGTTATTTTTTTAAATAACCTCAAACTTTGTTATGAGTTGTATATTAACGCTTTTGTTATGAACTTGCTTAATAATATTCAGCATTTTCAACGCGAAAAATGGAATGTTGCATTTTTCCCCTATTTCTTGGGATTCAGGCCCACTGTACGATATAGAATACAGGTGATTACTCCATTATTAGCAAATATTGTCAAATCTTGTTTTCGCAGTTGCAAGGACAAATATATGTTGATTATACAAGTTCGCGGAAGGTAACTAAAAAGTCGAAAATTACTGATATTTTGTCAATGGGTTTCTTATAGAAAAAGAACTGTATATAACGAATTATTTGCTATTACTTTGCAGAATTGATACTAATTATTTCTGACTCCTTTAACTCTACTTTAACAAACTTTAAAAGAAACGATTTAAAATTCTGCATAAAACAACAAATTTGACATGTGTTTACACGCCGATCAGATGTAGCCGTCATGATATTTTTACCTTTTTTTACAAGAGCTCATATTATTAGTTTATAAGAAATATATAAAAAAACATAATTCCATAAGTTATGAATTCTGACTTCTTTCCTTATTTCTGGATAATCTGTCCGAATGTGACGATGGATCGCAGAGCGGCTAGAGTCGCTAGACTGCTTCTGGAGCAGTAGACCGGCAGTCGCTGTGCGACTAGGAGATTCTGCCGTTATGGCGGAAAACAGACACTCATGGCATTGTGTTGTGTCTCGAGTAGCCTAGGCTGCTCATGAACCAGACGCGCATAGGCTATAGCAATCCTGGCGCGGCCGCAGCAGTCGCAGCCGCCCATAGGAGTTGGGATGAATGGCTTCCCGCCAGCGGCTGTAGCCGCTCATTGGAACGGCCACCTTAAGCTGGTTCGTACTATTTCACAGTTCGACCATCTGGTGGGTGACACGCTTACTGTGCTTGTTCAGTATGGATTAAGTAAATGTTTTGATTAGCAAATAACATTTCTTATATTAATTTGACCCTTTACCTGCACAATAAAATTTGCAATGGAAATGAGTTTAGAAATGGTATTAAAATAGTCCTTATAACAGTTCGGGCACTCGAGGTTAATTCTAAGAAATGTAAACTACTCATAACGAATACAGTGTTAATTCAGGAGCTCAACTTAACTGTAAACATTCTTATTATAAATATATAGGTGGTTATATGATGAAAATGAAAACTATATTGCAGTCTTTAGGGAAATGAATATGACTATAACATAGGCGTTTAGATTAATCAGTTAATCGTGATATAAATAGATAGTTTTGTCTTGTGACTGGTTCTTAGTTATAAACTGCAATGACTTGTGCAAATGAAAGATTTATTCACTTCCATTATCTTATGAATTCTCAGAATCTCAGTTAAACAAACAAGAGGTTATTACCCACAAATAATGTTTAAGATGAATAAAAAAGACTATTTCTGTTTCTGTACATATACAGTATGCATGCATCGTTGGCCTCTCCATACGGCTTTATTTGGGAATTATGAGAAATAGAATGTACTCGTCATCCCTGAAAAATCTTGTTATTGTATGTTGGACAATTAAGAGGATCGCTGTGCGTCCTGGATCTCTTGTTGCTTCCCCATGGAATTTAATTCTTGAGATTTGTGGGTAATTCTGCAATATAGGAGAGGCAGCTCCGATGATCGTGACCGTGACACATGTCATGAAGGTCATCACACTGAACAACATTTCCGTATAGCATAATCGGCGGTCCTTGTTTATTAAAAAGTTATTAGAAAAAGAAGGTTCACAAAAAGCACACCTCACCGATTTTGATGACCTTGAAATATGCCGTCACGTCATCATTTTGAACAACTTGCCTCTATAAATGTTACCATCGCTCGGCGTTATTCCTAAAAATATTTTGGTATTTATTCGGAATCAGGTACACCCGTGCCGATCGCCCCCCCCCCATCGCCCCCCCCCCCATCGCCCCCCCCATCTGTCACCAAATCTATACCGATACCTCGTGCCATGTACTGAAGTATTCTAGAATACCCATTTATACAGGGTTATCCAGTTAACGTAGAACCCGCACGCGCTAGAACAGATGGTGAAGTAGTTAGTCCCTGTCCCAAAGAAAAATTTGGATTTTGCATGTAACGCTTTGTTCAGAGCTTTTGTGTCATTTTCCCCTGAGCCTCAGGACAAATGCTGAAGCGATGGTCTGAAAAAGGCCACACAAGGTATCTGTTCTCACGCGCGCGAAGTCTGAGTTAAATGAATAACACTGTATAAATATATCTTAAAAACTGTAAGAGACCGCCGATTAAGCTATAAGGAAAAATTATTCAGGGTCATGCTCCTTGAAATCGGAGCTGGCTCCCCTATACTACATAATTACTCTCATTTTATTTTATTTTAATATACGTGTTCTTTATTTGTAATATCTCACGATTTTTTACTAACACTTATGTTCACCAATTACAAATATTTCTCAAATTTTGGAATAAGAACAAATGCATTATTCTTTGCATGTAAATATAGATATTCTTAAGAAGCGTAGTGTTTATAATGCTTCTAATCAAATTAGATTCATTTATTTCATTAAATTACACATAAGATGAAACAATCAAAGCTAATGCCTTTTCTGTTTTTCTAACACATGATTCTTCAATAGTACAAATAAAACTTAAACTATAGCATTACTTACGGGTAAGCATGGCTTTTATTTATTTTTGAATAGGGATTCATTTAATTAACAATTCAAATACATTACTGTAACGTATACTTAAAGAAAAATAATTATTATACGTTGATAATAAGCAACATCTTGTACGTGTTGTAAAATTAGTTAAGTCTTTATTTAGTTTTTCTAATTTGCATTTATACAAATGGGCTCAGATAGATTTTTTCTAAATTAAAAAATACAACCAACATTCTGATCGGGTATGTTTAATTTTTGTCATGACACCTATACATCAGTTTCTCCATTTGGCATGATTTGTGCTTATTTTATAATATTGGAGTTAAAATTACTAAATATCTTAAAGTATGTATAAGTACCTGACAATTTTCTCGTTATTTTTCATTTGGCCTAAATGATTATATAACAATAAAATTCAATGAAAATGAGCCATGTTTGCCACATAAAGACTGATAAAGTACCTGAAAAATCCTACCAAAATATATGTAACAAGGCTTATAAATAAGAGTATTAGAGTAACCATTAGTATTATCTTGCTGTTTTGAAAAAAATAACGTTAACAGAAAATACGAAGAAACAATAATTTTAAGTCGTGTTTTTAGGGGAAAGGGCGATTGATGCAAGATTTCAGCGATTCTTAGTGTGTCCTATGATATTTTATCTGTATTTCATATTGAATAAACTCATCATCAAGTTGCTTCGCAACATGCACTAAAAGTAATACATTTAGTCTAGTGAGTTACGATTAAACTTAAGAAATTGATATAGAAGTTTCTATTGCAGTGGTTGTTACTTATTTTGGAATTTGCTGCTTTTCAATATAAAAAGATTATGTTATCTACTTTTAACACAAATGAATCATTATATAAATGTAGGTTAAATAAAATTTGAGAGATAAGAGATTTTGATCGTAAGAAATTGACAAAAAGGAAAATATTATAATGAAGTCATGATTTCATTCAAATGCTTAATCCTGATCAGGTGAAGCTCAACAAGTATTAACATGAGTAAAAGAATTGTAGTGCTTGGAAAAAGCTTTATAATTTTTTTACATTTAACTTTTTTCAATTTCAATTTTCGTAAACATGCAAATTTGCAATTATTCTCCAGAATGATCCAAACATTAAATGTCAAAAACGAAAAATACACTATAGCATTTATGGAGAATATGATAAGAAATTTGCATGTAAATGGATCAAAGTGGGTTGGTGAATAAAAAATAACTATAAGAAATTTAAGATAACATCTAGACATATGCAAATTGTATTCTAAATCACTTATGGACGTCGAATAGTTGTTTAGATCAAATTAACGCATAAACAAATAACGAGAGAAAAGAAGGAGATCTTTGCATTAGACCTTTTGTAACTGCATTAGTAGTCTGCGCTACGCCTATCATTCTTTATTTTAATTCTGTGTTAACGTGTTGGATCTATTCAGTTACCAAATATAGCTGATCTCGGTTAATCTGATAATATCAGGGTCCGAAGAGTATCTCTCATTCGAGGTGATAGGCGAATTTCACACCTCCGATTTCAGTCATCACCGAGTTTTATGGTTTTCCGCGCTTGAGAATAGT
Source organism: Andrena marginata (assembly GCA_963932335.1). Lineage (NCBI taxonomy): Eukaryota > Metazoa > Arthropoda > Insecta > Hymenoptera > Andrenidae > Andrena > Andrena marginata. The sequence continues at coordinate 12,695,810 of OZ010660.1, forward strand.
GGATCTAAGAGACAAGGATAGCACTAGCCATTAAGAAGAGAAAAATGTGAAGTTCGGCATTTTTCATGGGATCTTAAGAAAAACATCAGTCGATTTCTTGTGTTTTCCTGATTAAAAGACACAAAACAACAATGTAAATCGGATTGTAATTAACGAAATTACATAAAAAGTTAATTTTTAGAATTTAGAGCCGATTTAATCGGGACCATGCCACGACTCCATGGGTGATACTTTCACATCGATACGAAGAAAGATAAAGAATTTGATTTCTTGATGTAAATGCTCCAGAGACTATAGGCGTGACGCGGCGCCATTTGGTCTTCAGCGAGTGCCGACGCGATGTCGAAGCAAAATCAAATTCTCTATTTTTCATAGTATCGGTATGAAGTAACAGCAATGGATTCCAGGCATTCTCCCGATTAAAACACAATAAATTCTATGTAAAGCGGACTATTTTTAACGAAATTGACTTTAAATTCTGCATATTAACTTTTTATGTAGTTTCACTAATTATAGTGACTTGTGACATTATTTAATCGGGAAAGCACAACGAATCAATTAGTGCCATTTTTGTGAAGATTTGATGCGAAATGCGGAACTTGACATTCTTCCCTTATTAATGGCTACTGCTAACCCTATCTTTCATGGCCCAACTGTTCTTGGGCGTTGAGACCTCTGTTGCGATGATCCCCACATCCTAAGTAAATAGGAAATGGTAGTGGGGATGATTTTTTATCAGCCTAACCGAGGAAAAGTTATAGCATAACCGAGGAACCTGTATTTACTATTAGGTGTGTGAGAATATACAATAGAGTTAAAGTGCACTAAATTTATTAAGGTACATATAAAAGAAAGAAATGAAGAGAAAAGTATTACTATTTAGGAACGGGCAAATGTATTAGAGTATGAAAAAGGCTTTAGTGTATATATGTAGTTATGTAAAATATTAACGGTGTGTAGTCGTCGAAGATAGTTACGTGAAAATCCCACAGACCTGAGCCGACCTGCTATTTGCATCGATGGTATTATGAGTAACTTATATAGCAACTACCTAGTGACGAGTTTTCACTGAGATGTTAAAATACTTATTACGATGTAATATTACTGATAAACAATGCACTCACATAGCGTACTATACTTGCCATGAAGAGAATTGTCGCATTGAATAGATTTTACGGCGCGTAAATAAGAAATTGACCGTTTTGTTGTGTGTGTAGCTGCATTTACGCATATGTATGTGTGTGTATATACACATGCACATGCCACGTATACATAAAAGCAGAAATGAGTATATGATACATGCGTACTATTTTAAATTATCCATAGAATGTCCTGATATTAAATATTATAACGACATGAATTTGTGTGTCATATTGAATTTCCATTTTCTTCCTCTTTCCCCCATTTTTCATCAATCTGTCATTAGTTTATTCATATTTAAATGTGTAATTTTCCTTTAAAGCATATAGTCAAAGGTAGAAAACTATAATGTGGTTTTGTGCAGAGTTACATTACCTGGTAATTATTCGGAATAGGGGGTTCCTCATCGATTTCAATAACCTTGATATATGTTGTCAATGTCAATAATTCCAAACAACTTTTTCCTATACATTCCTATGAAGGCGGTCGCCACTTGAAAGATTTAAGATAAAAAAATGTATTTTAGAAATATACTCCCGAAACACGAGTTGTTGGTTCAAATCCCCATGACCATTGTTACGTATGTGGAATTTTCCCATACGCCGCTCTCAACCGTTTGTCGAGCTCGCCTCTACGACGGGAATACGCCCTAAAATCCTTTCGCTTATCACACACCACTAATAGGGGTGATGATCTCGACCATCTGGATCACGACAATGGGAACGGGAGTGACACGACGACCTCGAAGGCTTTCCTTATATGAAGATTCCAAACGAATCCCCACTCATTTTGGGACTACATAAACCAGGCATGGAACTAAAGTGAACGCAGCGGCCGTTTTTCGGAGGCAACGCCTCCTTTCTCCCGCCGCGCGTCTTCGCCCCCGCGGCGGGCCAAGGAGCTTCGAGCGCCTCAGACCCGTACCATATGAACCGCGCGTGGCGCATTGGGGCGACACCCGTATCAATAGATTTCCGCATCACCCATGGGGTACTATTATCGATGCGTTTTTTTTTGTCAGTGGTATCCCCTGTAGGCCTATTCCACTGTGTCACGCGATAAAAATGGATAGGAAAAACGCGTTTTACTATCAAAATTTTAAATACTGTGGGATCTTTAAATGACTGTTAAGACTCGGAACGTTTGACGAATTAAATTAGTATATATTTATTGAACTAAACAGTCTAAGTAATATTAAGGAACAAAACTAAACTAGACTAAACTAAACGCAGCTTTCACTCAGAGAAAATCTCTCTCTTGACCGCTTCTTGCAGGTCGAGGTTTACCCACGCTCGGTTAGAATGACACTGCCTGCCTCTTCCATTTTCCAGGCAGTCACAGTTACGCATCCCTCATTCACACGCACACACACACAACCATCCGTCTTAAAACTACACGGGGCCCGACCGATACCCAGCGCGTCACTCGGTGGTCCCTTAGCCTGAGTCGCGTCGGCCCAAATTTATGACACTACACTCGGCCATCCTACATTACATCTGTCCTCAGATGTTGTCTTTCAAACGTTTTCCCCGTCCTCTGTGTCATCCTCTGTTTCGTGTCCATCGTCACTTTCAAAAGCCTGGTCGTCACTGCTGATCCAAGGTTTCATATGGTCCGCCGAAGACGAAGTCTGCTGAGGACCTTCATGATCTCCAACTTTCCTTACGACGTAACGGTCATTACGCAGAACACGTTCTACGACATAAGGCCCAAGGAACTTATTGCTAAATTTTCCACCCGTGGCCGGTTGCGTTCGCTTAATGGCAACCACATCACCTTCCCGATAAAGTGTAGCCATTTTGCGCTTTTTGTTAAACTGCCTTTTATTCTCGACCTGGATTTTCCATATATATTCTCCTTAGCCTGCTTTCGTATTTCGTCACGGCCTTCCTCAAACATGGCAAGCCACTCATTTTCAATTAATTGACGAATTTCTAGGCCCTCCTTCAAACGCATAGGCAACCCAAACAGAACTCTAAAAGGCGTTGTACCCGTACTCCTACTAGGCGTTGAATTTAAATACTTTTGCGCAGTTTCCAAATGTTTATACCAATCTTGAGGTTTAGACATAGACAATTTCGTCATCAATGGTATAAGCGTCCTATTGACTCTTTCTACCTGTCCATTACCGCGAGGAACGCCTGTTGTAACTAAAACTTGTTCAATATTTTCCTCAGCGCAGTATTGTTTGAACATACGAGACGTAAACGCCGTCCCTCGATCCGTTATTATTCGTCTAGGGTTCCCGAAAATCACGGCCTGTTTCTTAAGTTTATTTAAAACCTCTTTTGAATCCGTAGATCTAGTCGCGTACAGCCATACGAACTTTGTGAACGCATCCGTTACTACAAGGATATGACAGTAGTATAGCTAGGAGAGTTCTAACGCAGGTCCTCTGAGGGGAGCGCGGGGGCGGGGGAAGTGAGGGCGCGCGGGGGAGCGCGGCGGAGGGAAACATGGGCACGGGGCCTGCGGGGAGAGGAAGACCAGTTGCGCGCGCACGAGCCGCGGAGTGGGGGAAGCCGCGATGATGGAGGGGATCACTCCGGGCCGAGCCGCCGCGGAGACCGGGCCCGCCGTCGAAAACTTTTCAGGGGGTAATGACCCCCGAAAAATCTCTTTCAACCCACCCCAAACATTTTTTCAACCCCCCCACCCACCCCGAATTTTTTTTCCGACACAGAGAAATAATAATTTTTATTGGAAATTGTTTCGAACAATGTCGGGCAATGTCGGCTTTTTACGAACCACGTCTTCGGAGGAGGGAAAGAGACAGAGCATCATTTTAAAGCTAGATTCGGAGGAGAGAGAGAGACAGCAATACTTGGTGGCAGAATCGCATGCATTCTAAAAATTTTCAAAATGATTTTCAATCGCAGCGTCTCGCGCGATTGTATGTAATATGAGTCCTCCTCTGGAGCGGCCGTGCAAGGTGACGTCATTTGGCAGCGCGAAGAACGAAATAGAATTATGCAGCATCGGCAGAATGTTTTGTCCCCAACGCAGAGAAATAATAATTTTTTGAAATGTTGAATCTTAAAATTAGGTGGTGAGGAGAAAGACGGATAAATAAAATTGACTAATAATATGTGTTTAAGTATATATTGTTACATGGAAAAAAACGATAATAATTATAATAGTAGTAAATATAAAAAGAAAATAAATATAAAAGAAAAAGTATAAAAAAATCTATATAAAAAGTATAAAATATAATATAAAAAAGGAAAAATATAAAAATAGAATATAAATAGAATATAAATAGAGTGTAAAAATGGAATAAAAGTATAAATATAAATATATAAAAGAATAAAAAAAAGAATATAATAATAATAAAATAAAATAGAATATAATAAAAGAAAATATTTATAAAGGGGAAGGTTGCGAGGGGGGTGATGGGGGCGACGGAGGCGACGGGATCCAATATGGAGTCCGTCTCTGCAGTCGTATCTGCGGCTCCTGCAGCAGCACCCGCGCAGCAGGAGCCGACCCTGATCGCCGCATTTGCACCCCTCGGGGTGCAACCTGGAGCGCCAGGTCCGCCAGCCAGGCAATTACCTGTGGCAGGTCCTAGAACACACACACAAACATCGATATAATATTAACACATTAAACATGGAACACGCAAAAAAACAATGCACTACATACTTGCGGTGGCGGTGGCGGTGGCGAAGGCGGCTGTGGCGGCGACGGCTGCAGCGGTGGCGATGGCGGCAGCGAAGGCCAACGAGGCGGTGATAGCGGTGATGGGGATGGTGAGCCCCAATCGCTCGACCACTGGGGCGACGGTGGTGGCGACTGTGGTGGCGACGGCGATGGCGAGTTCTGGAAAAAAATAGAAACCCGCGATATAATATACACTCGATTTAAAAGGTTAAACGCGATAAATGTAAAAAAAACATTGTTGTGTACATACCTCAGAGTCGTCTCGCCATGAATCCCACTCCGACGTAATTCGGTAGTATCCCATTTTTTGCAAAAGAAAAAAATACTCGGACTGTCAGCTTTGACAGTTTGAAGACAACTGGTCTCGCTGCATCTCCTGGCTCTCGCATCTAAACTCATATCTTGAAATCGAGAAGTGCATAGCTTTGCAAAAGGAGGATGCCTTTGTTCACCACCATCTTCATCACAGGCCACCTGCATTTTCGCTGACCATCCTCCTCCATGTACTTATCTTCTTCGCTGACCGTCCTCTCCTTATTCACACGCATCTTCTTTCCCTTCTTCTTTAACACATCATTCGACTAGATTACACCACTTTGAATGTGTATCGAACGTCAATTGTACCACTTCAAAACGTGTATCGAACGAGTATCGAACGTGTATCATACCACATCAAACGTGAATCGTACCACATCGAACGTGAAACGAACGTGAATCGAACGTCTACCGTACCACTTCGAACGTGTATCGTACCACTTTGAACGTGTATCGAACGTCAATCGTACCACATCGAACGTCAATCGTACCACATCGAACGTCAATCGTACCACTTTGAACGTGTATCGAACGTCAATCGTACCACATCGAACGTGAATCGTACCACATCGAACGTGAATCGTACCACATCGAACGTGTATCGAACGTCAATCGTACCACATCGAACGTGTATCGAACGTCAATCGTACCACTTCGAACGTGTATCGAACGTGAATCGTACCACATCGAACGTGAATCGAACGTGTATCGTACCACATCGAACGTGTATCGAACGTCTAACGTACCACATCGAACATCAATCGTACCACTTTGAACGTGTATCGAATGTCAATCGTACCACTTCGAACGTGTAATGAACCGCTTCTAAATAATTTCAACTATCGTCTTAATCTAGCATACATGTAGGAGATTAGGTTGGGGGAGGGTGAAGACAAAACATTTATACATTAAAAAATTGATTATATTTTATTTATGCCTCTGGCGTTTAGACCACCAGTTGAATATTTTAAATACATTTTGCAAGGCACAGTGCTTTGCGTGTCTGCCACAACGCAGAGTATTAACTACATTTAGCTTATTTAGGGATTTTATATCCTCATAGTCAATGTCCAGCGTCTCGATGATCGCGTCCGCTCTCGTAATTTCATCCAGGAAATCCGCAAGCCAGTCGCGTTTCTGCAGCCCTTTAACGTATACTATATGGGATGTGTCATCTTTTTTTTCCTCTCTTTTTTCTCGCTATTCTGTTTTATATAGCTAATTTTAGTTCTAATATTTCTTGCTTTGGGGTTAGGTTGCAAAACAGCAGGTATGCTGAACCTCGCCCTTTATCCCTTAATCCATGTGAATTTGTGATGAATAAAGACGAATTATTATTATTATTATTATTATTATTATTATCTTCTTCGTCGATCGCATCAGCTACAGCTTTCGTAATTAGCTGTTTAGCCATACTGTACGGAACGTCTCCATCGTCCCAACGTAGTCCATGATGTTTTGCCACCAACCATCGAATGCTTGATTTATCGGATTTTGTAAGAAGATATTGCGGTATTGAACTCCCAAAAATATAGTGCGAGAGAATTATCGCCTTGCATAGGACAGCCACTTCCTTGACGACAAATCTTCCATCGACGATGAACCCTTGCAGGTCAACGAATGTTGTCACGACCATTATCGGTACAATTTAGAGGTCCGCTCGCTTTCAAGACAGACGGGAGAATGCAGTTTTTCACGTAAAGCATCTCGATTTTCATGATTAAATTTTGTGTGAATTTCGCACAGGAGAGGGCGGACAAGTAGCGTGGTAATTTAATTCATTTTGCGCACCACGTTTGTCAGTGGATTGTATTCAACCACCCGATCGTGCAGAATCAGACAGTAGGCTGTAGTATTTACCGGCACATTCTCTTTACACTCGAATTCTATGCGCACGTCCACGGTGCCATTCTTGATCGACTCATTTTGTCGCGAGCAATCAATCACCACGATGGGGCCAAATTGTAAAAATTCAGCCACGGTGAATAATGCCTCGTTGCAACTATGTCCATAATACGATTTACCGAATTGCGTATACATGTGATACAAGATGGCATGCTTATTTTTGTCAAAGTCCAAGTTCATGTCATCGTATGGGTAAAATTCCGAGTTGAGAAAAAGTTTTACATTGGTCAATTTACAGTTGTTGAACTTAGTAACGTCTTCGCTCATCACATTCCTTCGACCAGTCTGTAGAGCAAGGATCACGCATCGCGGCTTCTCCAGCTGTGCAGATGCCTTCACGGCCCACGAATGCTTGGTCGTGCTCTGTAAGAGAGGATACTCGTACAGATCCCACGATTGAAAACAAATGCTCAGGTTTTGTCCACTTTCCAAAGTACGTAGCAACGATAGCTTATTAACGTCGTTCAGCGTCACATGAGGCATCCGCCATTGTAGTTTAAGTAATTCAATTTCTGGTTCCAACATCGGTGATCCTATCAGAGCATTGTTATCGTTGCGCGATCGTATTAAAATCAATTCGTGACGCGCATTAATAATCATGCGTTTGTAGTCCTGGCAAAATCCCAGCAAATATTTGAGTGGGACGGTAAAATTGAAATGATTTTTCACTATTAGCCCATCGCGTCGTTTCAAGCCCCATCCGGCATTCTCCATATTTTTGTCTTCGTCCGATGTCAGCGATACATAGTTTTTAAGCGTGCTAGTTATTCCAACGTTTCTGTTGCCATCAATCTCCACACCATTCAGCTCGTATCGAATCTCATCGAATAAGAACGCCATGCAATTATTTCCCAACATCACCGTTAACGCATCGTTTGGCTTATTTATCTTCAATTTCCCCTCCACATAGAGGAAACTTTCACACGGTAATGTGTATAAATCCTGCTGCTGTATCGGTATTCTTATCTCATCGCTGTATCCAAACGTTGTGTTGACGTATGGGTTGTATGTGTGAGTCTCGAGCTTGACGATGCGATCATCAAACGTCGGCTTCCCTCCAATGCTTAGAATATCAGCCATTTTTCAACTTAAATGCGTACAATGAATCCCAAAGATTTCAAAAATGCAATGTTTGCAGCACTGAGCTTCTTCTTTTTAGCGTGATCGGAGTTGTTGCAGTGGTTGGTGTTGTAAACAATTTCACTTGGAAGAAACGGGTTTCTGGAGTCGTTCAATACAAGCATCTCTTTCGCACTACACGTATTATCGTCGTCGTCGTACGTGCAGTCTGATGGTAATCTCTTCACCTCGAAAATCGAGCAATCGTCCGTCTTGATCCACAACGCGTATCGTTAGATCCGTAATGACCCGTGCGATGATTGGAAGGTAAATGATCTGCGCGGGCGTTTCCGATATCTTATATCCTGGTGGGACTCTCGGAGAAAATTCATGTATCGTATGTACACGCCTCCCATTGTTGTACGCACCAGCGGTCACGCTACATTCTATGCGTATAATGTTCACGTTCATGATATTAATTGGATCGTCCGATTCATGCCATCGTGCTGGTTCTAATACCCGATTCGTCGAGAATCCCAGTAGCGATCCAATGTTATTGGGCTTTGTAAAGTCTACGGCGAACCAGCAGTACAGTTCGCTTTTCATGGTGTTGTTGTTGGGACGCAACAATATAGGATACACATCGTTGTCACCGCCATCGGTGCCGTCGAGATTTTTTTGAGGATATCGCTCGAGTAATCGCTGCTTCAGGTACTTGGCAATGGCGTCTAGTTCGTAGGAGCCGTGGGGAATCGTAATGTATTCATGAGTGGTGTCGACGCTGTTGTTTTTGATGTCATAGTTTGAGAAAAAGTAGAATTTATCGTTGCTCGAGTCGATGTTCGGTATTGTGTGATAAGTTTGAAAGGTTGTTAGACCAAGCTCGTAATCATCGTCGCTCAAATCTATGGGTGGAAAGTAGTTTACCGCGAGGGTGCTACTCTTGCCGGTTAGAGTGAATGTTAACGACATATTCTGCTCGAACTGCTCGACTGTTACTGAATCAGAGTGGTGGGAAGTCAATCCTTAAATTCGGTGCCGATCGTTTGTAGAAAGCGTAGACATAGTTGTCCGCAATTGCTCTGATCGTACTTTTGATAAGACGTACGATTGTATTCAATTTTCACAGCATCTTTATCCAGATATTGTATGAATTCCTTAGGCGGTCGAAGATTCCCAAAGCTGTCGAAATATATAGCTCAACTCCCTCTCTTCGCATAAGCCACCCAATGAGTCCCAGGCCCCTCGACATTGTCCAAATTTATGATACCGCTCTCGTTTCGACGTACTCCTCCGGCTGGTAACGCGTTACGCATAAAAACACCTCTAAAGAATGGAATACGCATACGTTTTGCCAACTCCTCCAATTGTGCATCGGTAGTTACGCCCGCAGGCATTTTTATTTTCTTTTCGGCGTTTTTTTTTTTCGTTTCAATATTCCCTGTCCGCGCTTGTACGGTGCGAGATAAAGTCCCCGACCTTCCATGGAGCGATTATGACGTTGCATTTCCTGCAGCTGATGTTGCGCCGCCTTATTATCGTTTACTGCCTTGGCGATCCCCGCCGCTCCGCCAGCCAATGATCCGAGAACACCTAGCAACGGTAGAAGTGGTAATATACCACCCCGTTTTGCTACCGGAAGAATCCGCTTTTTCGGTGCTCTCTTTGGAATCCTTTTGCGGGTTTTTGTTTTCATCCCCATTCCGATCTTCGTCTTGGCCTTCATAGCTGCCCAAACAGCCGTAGCAGCACCTCTTTCACCCAGAGTCGAGTCTCGCGCAACGATGCGTTTTCGCGCTTTGTCAGCGAGTATGTTATCTGCCGCGTACCTTTCGCCGAGGTCGTTGCTACGCGAATACGCAATATCGTGTTCTCGACACGCTGCGTCCAACGGATTGATGCCTCGATCCCCTCTAGCTAATTGTTTTGCCAGATGAGTTCCTGGGCCGCAAAACTGGTATCCCGGAATATGTAATTCGATAGGTAGCGCGTTTATCGCCCGATTTAACAAACCACTGCCTTTCTTTACTCTCGTCGGCGACATTCGCTACAGTTTTTAATCAATGGTGCTGGACCGTCGATATGCGTTCGCTGCCAAGGGCGATTATAATGTTCCAGACACCGACGATACTGCTGAACCTCAGAATCGGCTTTTATATGCTCGGGGAGTCTGTCCCACAACTGATCAATGTGCCTGCCAAACTCTCGGAGTAGAATAATCTTTGGTATATATTTCAACTGCTCAGAGGTTAGGTCTCCAATATCACAATTATCCGACAGGATCAGCAGCATTTTGAATACTGAACCGTTTTGCTTCGGTGCGGACCTATAAATAGGGCGCTTCGACGTATCAAAATCATTTTTCACAGTTCACGGAGAGGATGCGATTCGTGCGACAACCTGTGACGATACGCGTGACAAATTTTGATGATAAATCGCGAGTGATGTCTTCGAAAACAAGACGCAGACATGGTAGCATGCTGCCAAACACTATCCGCTGCGTCATTTGTGGCCCATCAAATTGCGGAAAGACCAACGTGCTGGTCAGCTTGTTGGAAAGTCCTCACGGCGTCCGCTTCGAGAACGTGTACGTGTACTCAAAGTCCTTGCAACAGCCGAAATATCAGTACTTGGAGAATTTATTGACCCCGATAGATGAAATTGGCTACTTTACGTTTTCGAATAACAGTGACGTCATCCCACCGAGCGAATCGCTTCCGAATTCTATTTTTATCTTTGATGACGTGGCATGCGACAAGCAAGATACGATAAGGGAATACTTTGCAATGGGGCGCCACTCGAACGTTGACTGCTTCTATCTCTGTCAGACATATGCAAAAATTCCCAAACATCTTATACGCGACAATGCGAATCTGCTGATTCTGTTTAAGCAGGATGGTACCAACTTGAAACATGTGTACAACGATCACGTAAACACTGACATGCCTTACGAGGTTTTCTGCGCTTTGTGCCGTAATTGTTGGCAACGGGAGTATGGTTTCGTGGTAATAGACAAGGATAGCGCCATGTCCAATGGACGTTATAGAAAGGGATTTAACGAGTTTGCCGTACCGTGAGATGGTCAATCGTCATCAACACGTCGGTGGGAAAGCAACGTCTGCGGCACAACGATGATTGATATCGATACTCTGGAGATTAAGGATCGCGAGAGAATAGCGAAGGAAATTGCAAAAACCAGCGATTCCATTCGCCGAAAACATCAGGCTTTGAAGACTGGCAAGATGGAGGAAGATATCGCGTTGGAGAGATACTTTAAACCTATCGTCGAACCCTTGAAACATATTGTGGAAAATACCACAACAGCAGAAGCTGACACATCACCGCTGATGAGTACAGACGTTGAAGGGAATGAAACATTAACGCCTAAAAAAATCCATCCGAAAGGGAACACATCGCGCAAGGCAAAGAGGAAACAACACGGGCCTTTGGAATATTCACCCATAACCTCGACACCAGTTCAATCGAAGCGGAAACGACAAAATGCTACATCAAACGATTCTCCGGCTCCTCCCACACCAATAAATACATTTCCCAATGTGCAATCGCTCTCAGCCGATGATGACGACGTTTTTGAAACTACTCCTGATGAGTCGTTTGTAACATCTATTAGACAGCAATTCCAAACATCCGAAGGACAAAAAACGATCCGCAGTCATTTCGGCCCGCTGGGGCAAAAATACATGAGCGCAATCCTAAGTAGTGATAAGGATACAGCAATGGACTATGTGTACGGTGTATACTTTGACAATAGTAGAACGATGCTTGGGGATAAGGCTTTCGATATAGACAAGGATGATAATATAATCATAGATGGTGTAAAATACAGAGGAACACCCGGCCTTTACGAATTGATTTTTATGAGAATTCCCGACGATACTGTATACACCAATGCCGATAAACAAAAATACAAAAGTATACTGCTGGAAACGAATGCCCACAGACGTGGTCATGGTGCTAAAAATCCCATATTGGGCAACAAGGGATACAAGTACAAACATGTAATTGCACCGCTAATTCCCCGTGCATCGGCTAGTAGGGCAGGGAAAGGTCTAACAGTGCCGCAGGTCATGGTGGTAAACGATAACAAAATCGATTACGTACACTGGGACGATCCCAATGAGCTGGTGGATCGATTCCGTTTGCTCGAAGCGTCGCGTCAGGCGCGTAACAACTCTCACGATCCCGAAATTCTATCGATTATCGAGGAACTCCGCGAGGTAGGCCTCATTATATAAAACCGCGCGCCGATGATGTGCGCAGTATGCATCGAGATGCCAATCAACAAATTTGGGGTATCACTCGAGAAGAGTGGAGCAGCTAGAATGGACTATTACAAATGGAGCGGTTTGCTTCGAAATTACATGCGAGATAACGCTCTTTGCGTAACCGGTGCAGACTTTGATGCAAAATCACGCAAGATACGACGCGTAGCTGAGCCGGTGGCCGACACCGATGCCGTCAATAAACTATACGTGGAAAAGAGCATTAAACTTTTGAGAGAGCAGCAGGAAGAATTAGAGAGGAAGCTGGTCGTGTTTCAAAGAGATATGCTGACGTTGCAAAACAGTGTTCAAAAGATATCGCAAGTGTCGAATTCTATCCCGCAGCCGGACAATGAAATTCGTAAAGTTAAAGAGGCTATAACCGCTTTTGCTGCGGAGCAGCAACTTGTCCAGAATTTTCTCGGACCAACGGGAACCACTTAATGCACGTACCTGATAATTATCGCATCATTCGTGTCCAAGACACCTCTGCGATCAAACATGCAGCCATTATCGAAATCCAAGAGTAAAGAAAACCATGGCCACAAGAAGCTACAACTCGTTGAGGAATTGCACGCTCCAGCTCGAAGACATTTTCCGCGGAGGCGCGTCATCGTGCATGGATACGATGATCTGTGGCAAGCTGACATTGTAGAAATGCGTCCATACTCGCGATTCAACCAGGGTCACCACTACATACTCACAGTCATCGATGTGTTGAGCAAGTATGCGTGGGCATTACCGCTCAAGACTAAAAGTGGTGTTGATGTGACTAAAGCGTTTGCAAAGATATTTAGAGAGCGATATCCAAAAAATTTGCAAACCGATCAAGGAAAAGAATTTTACAACACCGATGTGCAGAAACTCTTGACAAAGCACGACATTAATCATTATTCGACATATTCGGTGATGAAGGCCTCCGTCGTAGAACGTTTCAATCGAACTTTGAAGAACAATATGTGGAAACTGTTTACGCTGAATGGAACCTATAGATGGACCGATGCGCTACCAAGTCTACTTGCAGAGTATAACGCACGAAAACATAGAACCATCGGAATGCGTCCTTGCGATGTTACCCCTGCGATCGCCGACACGCTGCTAGCCACCGTATACAGCAACATAAAGATCGCTGCACCAGCGAGATTCAAATTGGGCGAGTTTGTGCGCGTGAGCAAATTTAAAACCATATTCGATAAAGGCTATACGCCGAACTGGACAACGGAGGTGTTCAAGATAGCCAAAGTACAGACAACTAATCCCGCGACGTATCTGCTGGACGATTCCTGTGGAAAACCCGTTGCCGGAGGATTCTATGAACACGAGCTGCAACGTGTCACCGATCCTGATGTGTATCTAGTGGAAAAAGTGTTGCGTAGAAAGGGGGATAAGGTGTACGTCAAGTGGCTGGGGTTTGATAAATCACACAATTCTTGGATAAATAAAAATAATGTATTGTAAAATAATAATAATACATGGTTCAATAAATACAATGATACATATACATGTGTGAACATTTTTTTTTACACATTAATTCCACCATTTGTAAATTCTATACATTTGCAAACAATAATTCTACTATTTGTAAGAAACGAGTTAATAAATACAATAATAATAATTTCTATACATTTGCAAACAATAATTCCACTATTTATAATAAATACAATAATTTCTATTTTACAATGGAATTTTGTAATGGCCCCAGGGTAGAGTGTCGGTCGAATCAGGTACGATATGCCGCTTGTCGTCGTGTGGGCTTAGAGCGATTTTAGATTCCGAAATGGTGTACACTTTATGCAATTTAGACCGTATGCATGATTGTCTGCGAACCATTTCGATCTCCCTTTGCAAACACTGCGCGTAGTCGTCGAAAGTTATCGTTCTAGCTATGACGTTGGTCTTGACGCCTTTCGCCTTTTTCGTATCTTTTTTGCCGTCTACGCGAAGTGCATACATTTTCGCTCTAAGACCTACGAATTCGGTCATTATCGCACCGTTATTTTCGTCCTTCATCAGCCCCGGAACCTTCTTATTTACGCGCGGCATATTATATACATTTTCGGTGGGATAATCGCTTGTGTCGAATCTATCGATATTGTGTTTCATGGACTCGTAGATATCGTCGCATTGAATGTGATAAATGAGTCTGTCAGTGTCGGTGTATAGAATTTTACAATTTGATCCATGCTGGGGAGACATGTACTCGTGGTGAAATTCATACAAACAAATTTTTGATATGTCCAGAATACACATACCCACGTATATCGGTTTGTTGAATTTCACCTCGAGTTTCCGCAATTCAACAGCTATTAAATTTTCCGAAAAAACACTTCTGCTGTGGAAATTCGGTTTCGCGATCATTGCCTCCGCGCCATATCGCCCTTCCCAATGAGTCAAAAGTTTTACATCCACATGGTTTCGTACATTTTCCATAGTTTTGCCGAATACCGCGTTGTTCATCAATTTGTACAAATTTTTTTCAAAGTCGGTTGTCGCGCCTGTTCTAAACCGTGTATTGAGTTGGATGTAATCGCGGAGCCAGGGAGATTGAGAGAATTGCAGCACGCGGTGTATTTTTGTAATACGAAGACCGTGAAGCGTGCACTGCTGCAGGTTGCGGTAATGGATGACGTAACGCTGCTTATCGTATATCGTCGCGAGTAACTTGTCCTGCCTGCTGCCAGGTGGTTTGGCACGCGTCGGGCAGAACGGTAGATCGGCATGAGTGTCATGCAGACGTTGCGGATATTCCAAATCTACCTCGAGAATGTACCCCGTGGGCGAATCGTCCGGGATTGAAGACACGTCAAAATTTGCAACATCTTCGACCCATCGAAATTTAGCGTATGACAGGGGCTGACACATTGCCCATCCATACAAATTGTTCACATCAAAGTACATCAAGTACGATGACTTTTCCGATGCGTCGTAAGATGACATGTACTTGTTATTAGCATGTGCATATCTTCCGGAACATTGGCTTAAACCCCCACGTATACCACGCTCGATAAACATAACCATATCGACGTCCGTGAGCAATTCGAATGTAATTTTGGTATGTTTTAGCATTGCATCCCACGTGAAACCAGGTAGAGTATAATAATGTGCTGAATCTATTCCGTAACTCTTGATACAACTTTCTCGAAAATTTTCAAAAATATCTGCCAATAACAAGACATCTGTTTTCAAATACAAGTCGCTGTATTCGCCCAAGGTTCTAATCCCGAAACGCTGCCAGACAGTCTCGGCGTGTGCGTAATCGGTCTCGGATACTGTCTCACCCGTTAACAAACTGTGGAATGACTCGCGCGGCGGTAAGCACGGGTCCTGCAGCTTGTTCGCGCAATCAAGGTATTCGTACGGAAAGACACCCTTTCGCGTCAATAAATTGAAATCTTCGGTGGATAATGTTTCAAATTGGGATCGTAAAATTTTTAATTGATCTGTGCTCAGAAAAGACGATAATTTGTTGAGACTAGTATTGAGAAATTTGTACGAATCGATGAATCGTAATTTAATATAATTTCGCTAGTCTGATTCAGCCGTATCTTCGACATTTTTAGTGAACGAAATATACTTTTCTTTAGTTATGGGTAATTATTTCCTCGATAATGAAATGCGAATCGTAGCCGGATAAATTATGGAAAACTACGGGGATGTAAAACGCATTTTTATAATTTAAATTGCACTCCGAATGTGCCGGGCCTCTAAACCGTCCGGAGAGATGACAATGATCGCGAACTCGTACGTCATCAGCCTCGAATGGCTCTTCGCAAATATGACAGTGTGTTGCATCGCGAAATGTCGTCCACTGTTCGGTGGTTAAATCATGCATGGGAACATTACTGGTCAAGATAGGTTTGGCGAAGTTTGCAAATTTTTTCAGTTCGTATACGAACCATGAAACACAATCCGCGTCGCTACGACATCGATACGTCGATAGCGATGTATCGTACGAACAATGCATATAATAGGCTATACTACCCCTACAGCACACTTTGTTGCAGGAACGTCTCAGTGACGTCGCGCTGCAACATTTGGAACATTGCTCCAAATGTTCCCGAAACGTTTCAAGAAAATTCCTATGTCCGCCTTGTGTAACATTGCAGGAGATATCTCTGGAACATTGTTCCGGAATTTTACAGCAATTTTTCGTAGAACGTTTCGGAAATCTTATAGGAATTTTTCGTGGAACGTTTCGGAGATCTTACAGGAATTTTTCCTGGAACGTTTCGGAGATCTTAGAGAAATTTTTCGTGGAACGTTTCGGAGATCTTAGAGGAATTTTCCGTGGAACGTTTCGGAGATATTATAGCAATTGTCGGGCAATGTTTCGGAGATATTACACAGCAATGGTGATGCAACGTTCCGGGCAGTAAGGCCAAAAATAAAAATATTGGTATTATAAATTATATACCGTGCGGCGAGGGATGCGACCTTACAACATGAATGTGTGCAGAATCGTATCAGTATAACATCCGTGTGTCTTTAATAAATCGAAAATCCTTTTATACCCCAAGTAAGATTCGAACCCATGACCTCGAGCGTCGTAGACGAATACCTTACTGCTGCAGCTACAACTGTTGATTGAAAATTTTGCTTACGTTTTCGAACTTACTTCCCAATCGTGCATAACTTTAAACTCAAATTATTAGAAAATGAAGGCTCATTTTGACAACCCCATTACATCTCCCTAATCGTGGAGCCGAATATCACACAACAAAATTCATTTAGACGCTTGATGCTATATTAAATTGATTCATATTCTGTTATGAAATATCGTCTGTAATATAAGACACGATTTTTCTTCAGTTTTTAATGCATTTTCAATACAATGGTTTAACAATTTTTTTATATGTTTATTAATTTTCTAGATTTTAGTGTTTGTGGATTTACATTTGCACAGCTCACACATATTTACAAATATCTTTTGTTGCTGTACATAGTTTCTGAGTTTGTTTAAACCCTATAGTGTTAATTAAGTATTTGTATTAATTACTTATATCACATATTGTCCACGTTCACATATATTCCCTTGGAGGTTACCTGTGGAATCTAAGACTGTATTCCGTGTGATCGCATTTCAGGAACGCTCTGCGTAATTCCGTATTATTTACGAATGTTGCCTGAACGGCACACGGTGACGTTCCTGCAGCGTTCGCCAATAATACGGACTTCGAAATTTACACTCGACATCGCGGGAGGTTTTTTTGTTATGAACAATAGATTAAATGGCAATAGTAGAGACACTGGCAGTACTTTGGACATCTAATATTTCTCTTTTACAAATATCTTTTGTTGCCGTTTACAGTTTAACACCTTCCTTGAACCGTATAGTTATAATTAAGAAATGTTATTAATTATTAATATCACATACTTTCCATGGTCGCCTATGTTCCCCGGAGGTTTCCTGTGGTATTTAAGACTGTATTCCGTGTGTTTGTATTTCAGGAACCCTTTGCGTAGGTGAGGGGTGAAAATATGTAAGTCAATATTCAACGGCAATGTGTGCGCTATATTCCGGGAGTATTGTACCGCACTGTGTGCGCAATATTCCACGGCAATGTGTGCGCTATATTCCGGGAGTATTGTACCGCACTATGTGCGCAATATTCCACGGCAATGTGTGCGCTATATTCCGGGAATATTGTACCGCACTATGTGCGCAATATTCCACGGCAATGTGTGCGCTATATTCCGGGAATATTGTACCGCACTATGTGCGCAATATTCCACGGCAATGTGTGCGCGATATTCCAAGAACATTGCACAAACGTGGCCATTGCAATATTCCACGGCAATGTGTGCGCATTGTTCCAGGAATATTGTACCGCACTATGTGCGCAATATTCCACGGCAATGTGTGCGCGATATTCCAGAAACATTGCACATACGTGTCCATTGCAATATTCCACGGCAATGCTTCTACAATATTGCAGTAATAATGCAATGCAACCTGCAACCAAACGGTATCATTGTAATGTTCAGCAACGTTTCTGCAACGTTCCTGCAACTAAGTGTGCTGTAGGGGTATGAACTTTATGATGTTGATATGCGCGCAATTTATTATCATCACCCGTTCGACTGTCCTCTGTTTTCTCGATGATACACTCCAGATCTGCGTACACCACGATGGGGAGCCGCTCCTTCCTGCAGTGGTTCTCGAAGCTGAGGAAATTTTTGCCTTCGCTGGGCAGCAGGATGGCACAGTCGTTCATCTGCCCACAGTCCACTGCATGCGCCTCCAACTTCTCGGTAGAGCTAAAGTAGTGCATACATCTGTAATAAAACAAAAATTTTTTATTTAATTGTTTCGCGAGACATTTTAATATTTCACAAGTTTTCTATACGTACCGATCACAGATGAATTTTTTCCCATTGTGTCTGCTCAGCTGCGTGCTCACAAGCCGGGACAAGTTCTTGATCCATACAAAATGTCCTACATCGCCATGCTCTTGATTCGGCGTGTAGAGCAGGTTTACGTGTCGATCCCTCTTTTGGCTGGTGAGGCGCAAGGGAAAGACCGTCTTCGTCTTCTCCGCCTCGAAGCTGTACACGTTGACGGAGACGCTGTTCTGCCGCTCAAACTTCCCAATTTGCGCCAGGGACATTGGGAACTCAATGCCCTGGAGATTTAGCACGGAAGCATAGTGCGGGTACGAACTTGGGCGCGCGGTGTCTCGTTCGGCGGGATGGAGAGCGGCGACCACTGCCCACGCGAAACAGGCATTGTCCGGGGATTGTACACTGATCGTGGCTTTCTTCAACAATAAATCCCGCGACAACTTGATGTGACACCCGGCACGCAGCGGATTGTACTTGTTGACATTAACGATCAGGTTGAGGATTTTCGTCAATGCCCATCCGCTGTCGCGTTCCTGGAACTCTTCCAGTGACGCCAGGGTGGGTTCGATGACACATCGTTGGTACCACTCCTGTAGATCGGATGTGCCGAAGAGTTCGCAGTTCCGGGTATTTATGCTTTTACAAGCATGCTTGTCACCCGCCACAAATTCACCGTTAAACACAGTGTTCACTTTGAGGTGTTGATGTTTCCTCAAAGCGCCCCGCACCTGCTCCAGCACAATGGTCCCCGCATCTTGGAGGAAGTTGCGCGGCTCGATGTAATTCGAATTTAGCACGACACCAGTTAATACGCGGGTATCGAACGCATCGTCTATTTCGCGCCACAAAAGTCCTGTGCTCGAATGTCCGGCACCTTCACGCACGAAA
This sequence comes from Andrena marginata, assembly GCA_963932335.1. Classification (NCBI taxonomy): domain Eukaryota; kingdom Metazoa; phylum Arthropoda; class Insecta; order Hymenoptera; family Andrenidae; genus Andrena; species Andrena marginata. The sequence continues at coordinate 12,715,405 of OZ010660.1, forward strand.
CGGCCACGCAACGAATGTTTTAGTCCTTCGAGCTGCGCGATTCGAGCAACCAACGATTGCCGGACACCGATCGATAATCGCGGGCGTTTCACACGGCTCTGTTCTTCCAGCGATTCGATACACTCGTTGCACCGTTCTTCCCACGCGAGGTACTCTTCACGGGAAATCAATCGTGCAGATTGATCCAGCAATTGGCGGGTTACTTGCGCAAATTCTCCCATGGTCGTAAATGCAATGTAAATGTCTTTTCCTCGCAACACGTTGCAACGATTTGAGGCTTTGTGCACTTTGGAGCGCATATTTATATCCACCAATTTCCGCTGATACATCATAATTCTTGCTATGATTCATGCATATGACGAATTAGCGCGCAATATCATTCGATGAAATTTTCTGCTGACTCCACATAATTCAAAGATTCGACGTTCGACATGTGTCGAGACTTTTATCCTTGAGGATGGGGCTCAAATTACATACTGCGACGTTAAGATTGAAACACATTATGGAAAAATTGATAGTTTTAAAATAAAAATGGTGTGGTGGGGGAAGCAATTGCACCTCTATTTAAGACGCCTCCCGAACGCTATTCAATCAATCGTTCAGTATCCTCAGTGACTTTCGACGGAACAAATACTGCTCTGAAAACAAAATGTGCAGTACCAGTGCCGAAGCAAACGTTGAACGCATGAATTATTACGTTCCGATCGTGCGAGATGATGGCGTGGCTCAATGCGGGGACGATACAGTTGTTTGGTAAGGCTTAATTTTCACATCTCAAAATTTGTATGTTTATTCCTAATACGAGTGAGCAATTTCATAGCTTTGATTGTTCTCTTAGCCCGCGTCGAACATCGCGGATCATGGTCAGAAGATACGCATTAACATCCATGGGCAGCAAATACTTGGAAATTGGGATCAGAGTACGGCCTACGATTGATGTGGAAATGGTTCTCGGCGACAATCGTGGGATGTTTCTCACGTTACCATGGGATACATGGGGTTCGCTATGTAGCAGTCGTATGACCATTGAAGAACGTTCACGATCACCTGGATCACCTTCGATGCAAATGGATAAATTAACGGTGGATTTTTGTGAAATCTATAATTCTCCGATTATAAGGATGACACTACATAATAAGCCGCTGTATTTCAAACCGGATACAGTAACATTTTTATTAAATCTTGAACCATGTTTAGACTATGTATATCTACGGCTGCATCAAAATGTAAGAGATGTGCAGACGAAATTTGAAACTTTTGTTAACGTGCTACAGCAGAGCGATGTTGCCTGTGAAACATTAGATACGCGTCGTGCTGCTAAAATCATACGCGATAGCGAACATTACTGCGAGGATTATTATGTAGATTGCGAACTGGTAGCATGTGCCATCAATGATATTCTAGCTGATGCTCGTAGGAAAAAATGTTAAATTATATTTTTTTAATTTTCAATAAATTTCTTAAACACATATTCTTTCTCAATTTTATTTACACACCATCCTCCTCACCACCTAATTTTAAGATTCAACATTTCAAAAAATTATTATTTCTCTGCGTTGGGGACAAAACATTCTGCCGACGCTGCATAATTTTATTTCGTTCTTCGCGCTGCCAAATGACGTCACCTTGCACGGCCGCTCCAGAGGAGGACTCATATTACATACAATCGCGCGAGACGCTGCGATTGAAAATCATTTTGAAAATTTTTAGAATGCATGCGATTCTGCCACTATGTAGTGTTGTCTCTTTCCCTCCTCTGAATTTTAGCTTTAAAAGTGATGCTCTGTCTCTTTCCCTCCTTCGAAGACGCGGTTCGTAAAACGTCGATCTTTCCCGAGATCTTCCGAAACAATTTCCAATAAAAATAAATTATTATTTCTCTGTGTCGAAAAAAAAAATCGGGGTGGGTGGGGGGTTTGAAAAAATGTTTGGGGTGGGCTGAAAGAGATTTTTCGGGGGTCATTACCCCCTGAAAAGTTTTCGACGGCGGGCCCGGTCTCCGCGGCGGCTCGGCCCGGAGTGATCCCCTCCATCATCGCGGCTTCCCCCACTCCGCGGCTCGTGCGCGCGCAACCGGTCTTCCTCTCCCCGCAGGCCCCGCGCCCATGTTTCCCTCCGCCGCGCTCCCCCGCGCGCCCTCACTTCCCCCCGCCCCCGCGCTCCCCTCAGAGGACCTGCGTTAGAACTCTCCTAGCTATACTACTTATGACGATATTTCTTCTTCGTTGACGTAACAGGACCGAGCTGATCCAGATGATGTGTATCCAACGGATGATCCCCCTTATCGACGCTATTTAGAAACCCTTCTTGTTTTCCAGATTTTCTTTCAGCTAAAATGCAACTAACACAACTCCGTAGAACCTTTTCTATTTTTAGTCGCATACCCTTAAACCAATAGTCCCTCTGGTGTAAACACCAGCCTCGGTCTTTACGACCCCAAAATGCGCACGTTCATGCGCCTGCCGAATGACCTGCGTCTGCATGCACTTGGGCACAACCACAAGAAGGTCACTCCCGACACACTTATATAACAGTCCTTTTCTCAACACATAACCGTCCGCACGACCCTACTCCACCGCACTCAAAATGTCCTGTAATTCACTGTCCTCGCACTGAGCCTTTCTAAACTTACAAATTAATCCACTTTCACCCTCCTCGAGCAACATTGTGGTAGGAATCGGGTACCTGCTTAAAGCATCCACATGAGACATAGACTTGCCTGGTCTGTGTTCAATCACATAATTAAAATCTTCTAAGAAAAGAGCCCACCTGGATATTCGCACGCACAGGTCCCGTTTTTTCATTGTAAGGGCAAACGCTTGACAATCGGTCACGATACTAAAGGAAACACCTAACAAATACACTCTAAATTTTTTCAGCGCTCTTACAATCGCCAAGACCTCGAGTTCGTAACTACTATACTTTTCCTCGGCAGGAGTGGTCTTCCAACTCGCATAAAAGGTCGGGTGAAACGCACCATCATCGCTATCACGCTGCAGTAAAATAGCCCCAAACCCAAAACTTGAAGCATCCGTATGCAGCTGCGTTTCTGCGCCTACTCTATACAACCTCAGTACTGGTTTTGAACTTAGCAATAATTTAAGCGTCTCGAAAGCTCTCTCCTCCCGATCACCAAAATTAAATCTTACACCCGATCGCAAAAGTTCTGTCAAAGGCTGGGCAACCATGGAATAACGCGGCATGAACTTCCTGAAGTATCCAGTTAACCCGAGAAAATCTGCACACCTCTAACGGATGTCGGCTTCGGAAATTTCATCACCGCATCAGTTTTGTGCTTTGACGGTCTGATGGTCCCATTCTCAACTATATACCCAAGGTACTCTATTCGCGTCTGCATAAAACGGCATTTTCCCCAGTTTATTAAGAGTCCGTGTTCACTAGCTGTTTTTAAAACGATTTCTAACCTTTCAAAACTTTCTTCATAAGTACAAGCGGGTATAACTAAGTCATCCATATATGTCAGCACAATACCGGCGGAAATCAAGTCCCTAAACACAGCGTTGACATATCTCTGAAATACAGACGGTGAGTTACACAAACCAAACGGAACACGCAAGAACTCATACTGACCGCCGGGCACCACAAACGCAGTGTACATGCAACTATCCTCCTCAACCGGAACATGAAAAAACCCGTTCTTCAAATCGAGTGTACTAAAGATAAGTGAATCCTGCAACCGATCCAAAAGGTCCTCAATAAGGGGAAGCGGATATCTGTCTTTTATTATCTTAATATTCATATACCTAAAATCAATACATATACGAACGGAACCATCTTTCTTTCTTACCAACACTATAGGGCTTGCATAATCAGAATACGATAGACGAATTATCCCATCCCTTAGCCACGCTTCTATCTGTGAATTAACCTCTTGTTTTTCCTGATAAGATAGCCTTCGCGGACGCTGCCACACCGGAACATCATCTTTTAAAAGTATCCGCATTTTAACGTCCACCTCCCGAGTTTTGTTTGGTACATAATTCTGTCGAAGTCTCTCAACTTTTCCCCGATACTCACTATTGGTAATGTACGATAGATCTAATTTATTTTCCTCATCAACGCTGATGTGAAAAACCTCCGGAACCACAGAATGTTTCGGTTTTGGCTTAGCAATCGCGACATCACCACCGCTAATGTGCACATCCACAGTATTCAAAAATTCTGTGCCTATCAAAATACCGCATCGCATTATCTCATCGGACACTACATGAAACTCTATAGGGTACTGACAGTTGTCTATCATAACATCAACAACAAACTTCCCTAAGGTTCGATTGCTATCCAAACCGACATCCCGGAAACCGAGTATCCAATTATGTAAACGCGGTGCACCCATTCCTATATATTGGTCCGCGCGCATTAAATTCAGGTCGCTACCTGTGTCAATAAGAGCCATAAACTTATTGTCCCCTATTTGCACCTCCTTGTAACACTTATTTCGGCTGACATCCGTTGCGCTGCAGGTATTCACCGGCACCTTCGTTGTACATTTAGATGCGAAATGCCCATGTTCCTGGCATTTATAACATTTCACACCCTTATCCTTCGTAGGACACTCCTGACTTGGATGATTCCGCGACCCACAGGTGAAACAACGACGATTCTTTGTCGCATCCTTCTGCGGAACCGGCTTTTTCTCTTCTGTGCGCCTATGCTTAGATTTCACATTATTCTTCATGGTCTCGTACATAGTCAGTCTTTCCTTCAACCCACGAATATTCTTGGCATCGTACAGAATTGTTTTATTCACCTCGTCATCCCGGATGCCATCGATGACATATTGGATCACAGCTACAATTTCCACATTCGCCTGACCAGCAATCTCAAGCATCTTATACACGTACTCTTGATAACTCTCATCATCCTTTTTAAATCTCTGAGACAACTTCTTATGCACTGTACGGCTGTTTACCGTCGGCGCGAATTCCTTCTTTAAGGATTTCTTTAATTGACTCCATGACCTGCCACATTTCTCGTAACTGACGAAGATTTTAGCAGAGCCTTTTAATAATCTCTTGGCATATATAACAGTCTGCACGCCTGACCAACCGCACAACTCAGCCATATCTTCGAAATCTTTCAACCATCGATGAATACTGACTTGATCGCCACCGCTGAAGCATGGAATAGTTCCTTCCACATCCTTGAAAGTTAACAAAGTTTCCATAACTCTTACCGGTCCCCTACGTCGGCGTTGAGACGTTGCTGTGCCCCTCGCCTCGTCCTCGCCGCTCTCATGATCACTCGCATCCGCGTCGCTCTCATGATCCCTCGCATCCGCGTCGCTCTCATGATCACTCGTGTCTGCGTCACTCGCATGATCGCTTGTACCCCCGTTATCATCACCATCTTCTTCCAAAGACAACGCAGACTGCAGGCGCTGCACCAACTCCGGTTTATTTCCGGTTTTCTTCAAGTTCCATTTACCTAACTCTTCTCTCAGCTGTGGAACCGTCATCGCCTTCGAACCACCACCCCCCTTGGGTGTCGCCGTCACTCCGTCCTCCTTGGAAGACATGTTCAAATTCGTATTCCACAGTATCACCGAACAATGTCACAGTTTAAGAACCTCTGTCCACAAAAGTCAATGCACAGTTCACTACCGTATTTAACCCAGTCCGTTCGTCCCAAACAGTCCACTTAATTCCGGACAAGCCCCCAAAAATCTGTGGGATCTTTAAATGACTGTTAAGACTCGGGACGTTTGACGAATTAAATTAGTATATATTTATTGAACTAAACAGTCTAAGTAATATTAAGGAACAAAACTAAACTAGACTAAACTAAACGCAGCTTTCACTCAGAGAAAATCTCTCTCTTGACCGCTTCTTGCAGGTCGAGGTTTACCCACGCTCGGTTAGAATGACACTGCCTGCCTCTTCCATTTTCCAGGCAGTCACAGTTACGCACCCCTCATTCACACGCACACACACACAACCATCCGTCTTAAAACTACACGGGGCCCGACCGATACCCAGCGCGTCACTCGGTGGTCCCTTAGCCTGAGTCGCGTCGGCCCAAATTTATGACACTACAATACGTTTAGGAAAACTTCATTTTCGCGCACGTTTAGACGTGCTGGGCATATCTAATTTCGCGCTCCGAATTTTTCCATGTTCGGGTCAACATATTTGTGCGAATGTTCGTTCTCAAAAATGCGTGCCATTAAGACAGAACAGCGCACACGGCTAAGCGATTCCTCGCTTTCAACTTTAATACGTACAATGTCGACCAGCCTCCCGTTGATATTTTAGATATGCCCAGCACGTCTAAACGTGCGCGAAAATGAAGTTCTCCCAAACATATTTAAAATTTTGATAGTAAAACGCGTTTTTCCTATCCATTTTTATCGCGTGACACAGTGGAATAGGCCTACAGGGGATACCACTGACAAAAAAAACGCATCGATAATAGTACCCCATGGGTGATGCGGAAATCTATTGATACGGGTGTCGCCCCAATGCGCCACGCGCGGTTCATATGGTACGGGTCTGAGGCGCTCGAAGCTCCTAGGCCCGCCGCGGGGGCGAAGACGCGCGGCGGGAGAAAGGAGGCGTTGCCTCCGAAAAACGGCCGCTGCGTTCACTTTAGTTCCATGCCTGACATAAACCCTTTGGTTTGAACCCTCGTTGGTTAAAAGCTATAGAGCAGCACTGTTCAAGGTCGCTCACGCGTGAGAATGGGGTTCTCCCACTCTCGTCCGCGTTGTTAGGGATACCGCGCGGCGCTAACCGCGAAGACGCTTGCCCGGCTAGCCCGTCGTGGCAGCCTTCGTAGCGTCGCGCGGTCTCCTTGACAACGGAAGGCACGCTGCGCGAAAGGAAGATTGGAAGGGGAAGCAGGCGCGTGAGGGGCTCCTACGCTGGACACCGCTGGTATAGAGTCACGCGTAGTGTCACGTCGTGTCACGCTCGTAAAGAGCTAGCTAAATCTATTAAGATCGGGCTAGTGTCCCCGTCAGAATCATAGTTATCCGCGAGTCCGGTTTATATTCTATTTCGCACTTTGAAATAGCCACTCGTACGCCCCGCATCGCCAGAAGTGGCGGATTTAACAGGGTGGCAAATGAGCAGGAGCCACCTGGGCCCCCGCCGAGGCGGCCTCCCAGGGCCCCATCTTGCAAAAAAATTATTTTTTTTTGTTTCTCATAATTTTCGTTTTGAAAATTCCAACTTGTTTGTGTCAGGATAATAATATATTTATTATAATTGTATAATACAGCTCAGTTCTGTTTATTATATATTCGCGCTTTCCAAGTCACACTCAGTCTCACTTGCACGTTCTGAATTCTTTCGCTCCAAAACTCTCGCTCTATCATGCCCATTCATTTACCGGCTGCCCGGTTGACCCCCGATCATGCTGGAAGCGTTCGGGGTTTCCAATTTCCATGCGGAAACGGCTGCCTCGACGCGTGCCGTTCAGGACTTCAGGTGTAGTGGTCGTCTCCCTCCCCCCTCCTACCCCGTCCACGTGCAACTAAATAAAAAATTATTTAAATAACGTATCAAATAAAAATTACTTTAACTTTAGATTATTGGACGAATAAAGTTAATTTTTTATTCGTCGAGCGTTTCAACTTTAGCGTGGAATAAATTTTTCAACATTAACTTTATTCGTCGTCGAATAATTTTCTAGCGCGTGTTCGGCCCGCCGAGGACCGTCATTGGGCAATACTACATTGTAATGCGCGCGCCAGGCCATTAACTTTATGTGACGAACTCGAGTCAACTTTATTCGACACACGACGAATAATTTTTTTAACTTTCATTCGTTATTCAAAATTTATTTAAATGAAATTTTTGCCCATCTCTGCTCTCAGCCCTTCTTTCCACTTGCGACTAACAATGAGTGTCGTGCGGCTACAAACTCTTTTGTTTGAACCGCGCGTAATCGGCAGTCGCGGAACCGTCAGTCGCGTGCCCAGTACTAGGGCTCTTACTTTTCGCGAGATTCGGGTTACCCGGGTACCCGGTGAACCGGGTCCTACCCGGTTACCCGGGCGTAACCCGGGTCTGCGGGTAATACGGTTACGATTACCCGATACTCGTATTATACGGGTAATCGACGAAATACCGGTAAAAAATATAATTACTAATGAACAACACAATTAAAAAGATATTGTTGACCTCGTTGTTTAAGCTAAAATGTGTGACCGTACTTAACGAAAAACAATAGTATTAGTTTCAGTTTTTTACTTACATACTACAATTTTTTGCATAATATACATATAAGTCAAGTGTAATGTTTATCACGATCCACTGCAATAACTGGTTAACTTTATTTCGTCGATTACACAGTTCGACAAAATTTGACTTTTTTCGGACTTGTAACATTCATTAGCCGTTTCTTATAGGTTTTCGAGCGCTGAAAACGAATCCGCAAACCATTTGTTGCCATCACCCCCAGTTTTTGAGAAATTCGATTTTTATTATTATTATTATTATTATTATTATTATTATTATTATTATTATTATAATGCATATTTGCGCAAACAGTAGTGAATAATTATTACTGTCTCGACACAAAAGATGTTCAAAGTTTAAAATTTGCAGTTTTTTTTTCAAAATCGAAATCTTCAAAACCTAAGGACGGTTTTTTGAAACCGTCAAAAACGGTTTGCGAATTCATTTTCAGCGCTCGAAAACCTATAAGAAACGGCTATTGAATGTTACAAGTCCAGATGGCTGTCGAACTGTGTTACCCGTATCATACGAGTATCGAGTACCCGTAACCGTATTACCCGCAGACCCGGGTGTCGCCCGGGTAACCGGGTATCACCCGGTTAACCGAGTACCCGGGTCTCCGGGTATCAAGAGCCCTACCCAGTACCGTCTTTTGACATGGGCACACTGGGCAGTCGCCAGGGGCCCCATGATAGTAGAGGCCCCCAAGTACAAAACATTTTTATTCCCGTGGGTGGGCAGGGGCTCCATAGCATTGCTTTGTCCCGGGGCCTACAATGTTGTTAAGACGGCTCTGCGCGTGCCATATAGGCCAGACGATATTGTAGTTTCGCGACTAATCGCAAGTGGAAATAAGGCCTCACAAATAATGGATAAGGATAAGAAACCGAAGAGTGGATTCATGAAGACGAAAGAGAAAGAGAAAAGGAAAGATGGAAGAGGCAGCGAATGATCCAAGACAAGCAAAAGTCCAAAAATTCTTTCAAAGTAGTTTTGTTATCTCTAATAAAAACGAAAATGGAGATAGTGCCGAATGTGAAGATGCGACTGTAAATGAAGCAACCAATCAACCTGTGATCAGTCAAGGCGAATCTACGATTCATAATGAACCTGCCATTGCAACTTCCAGTGGAACAGGCTACGTTGCAGAAAAGTTTAATGAAAGTGACCCCCCGTAAATTCTACGTTTAAGAATATATCGAACGAAAAGGTATATCAACCAGCAACAACATCTGTACTTCCTACTGGATCAACCCCAAAAATTTTTGAATTTGAGAATGATAAAGGTCTTTATGATAATGCTAGTGGGATTTCTTTGAATGTGGATCAAATCAGAGCTCTTTTGTTGACAGGCCCTTGCCAGCCTAGAGATTGTGATATACCTGGCGGGGAATTCAAACAATCGAGTGACAAACGTCGATTCAACTCTTCATTTTATTATAAGAACAAAAAAAACCTTTCGTGGAAGATAACTACGGTCCCTGGTTATCTTATTCACCAACAAAAAATTATGCTTATTATCACTACTGTTGGTTATTTGGCGATGAAACTGCGAAAAAAAGCATTTGGTACATTGGTTTCACAGACTGGAAACATTGTCATCAATCGGTCACACAACATGGTTTAAGTAAAGCCCATCTCAGCAATGTAGTCGCTGCTACAACATTTCTCCAGAAAACTGATATTCGTCATAAACTTGAACAACAAATAAGCGAAGAAACTAAGAAATGGCGCGCAATTTTGAATATACTTTTTGACACTGTGAAAACTTTATCTGGTTTGGGCGTTGGTTTTCGTGGTCATCGTGCAAATTTACAAAAGGATGAGCATCCCGGTATTTATTTGAGTTTCATTAAATTGATTTCTCGCCATAATACTATTCTACATGCGCATCTTGAATCGCCAGAATGAATCAAATATTTAAGTAAAACAATAACATATGAGTTACTGAGTACATTAGCTGATCAGACCAAAAAGTTTACTGTTGATGAATGTAAAGGTGCCAAATTTTTCACGTTAATCGCTGACTCAACGACAGATATTGCTCACTTGGACCAAATGGCCATTTTGTTACGATACATCGTTATTCAGAATGAAGGTTCAACTGCGTCTGCAATATGTATCAAAGAGAGTTTTTTGTGCTTCGTTAAACTGAAAAAGGGGATGCTACATCTATTTGCAATGTTATAACCGCCATATTGTTTGATCAATATGGTTTCCAGAAGAAATATTTGTCTGGTCAGGCCTATGACGGTGCAGCGATAATGTCAGGACGTGAAGGTGGTTTGCAAACGAAAATGAAGGAATATGTCGGCGATGAGACATTTGTTCCGTATATTCACTGTACCAATCATCAAGTAAATTTGGTTTTGGTGCATGCTGCGGAAGAAAATGTGAGTTCTTCGAATAAAGTGTTTTTTGCGATAATCCAAAGAATTTACAATTATTTTTCGCACTCTCACAGACGATGGGATGAACTATTAGAAGCAAGCAAAAATCCATCACGGAACTCCAACAGTTTTGGTATTCAGCTTTTAAAAGACCTTAAAAAAGAGATCTTCGAATCCGATGCAGACACAGAAGACGGATTATCATACGATCAAGCTCACAAATCAGGCGAACGAGTACTCCACATTAAAGGTTTGAGTATAACCCGTTGGGCTGCACGTATAAATGCTGTGGAAGCATTTGTAACGTCCCACGGGAACTCGAATCCGGTATTACCGACCGTCGATAAAGTAGAACTGTACTACATTACGGCGCAGTCAATCTACGTTACCACGCCCAAGCATTGCACATACTTTTATACATTAATATTAAACTAAGCAAATATTAGAGAAACAAATATTGTAGAAACGTTAGAAATAATTAAATATAAGTACTAACAAAAGCGCAAAACAAAATATTATATAATAAGCGAGAAAACTGCGAAATAACAAATATCGAGTCACTGCGCATGCGCCATCCCACCAATTTTCTAGTATAAAAGGAGGCGCACGCAGCATAGCGCCAGTCGAGCTACATTCAAAACCACGCTCTTTAGTTGATGAATGTTCAGCCCTAGAGGAAGCTTAAGTTTCAACCAGTGAGATTCAGATCGCTCCGGAGACGGCAGTGGCGGATCTCCAGGGTATAAAAGTTACTGATTCACCTCTTTGGACTATCCATTCCAAAACTGTAGAACCTGGCCTTGGCAAAGGCGTCGAGATCGCTCCGGAGACGGCAGCGACCGAGGTACTTGGTAAAAGTAAGGTCTGGTGCAGCATAAGACCAAAACTCTGTCAAAAGTAACGAGATCGCTCCGGAAACGGTAGCGGCCGTTCTTACTACAGACATTGCCAAGAGTATACGAGCTCGCTCCGGAAACGGCAGCGGCCGTGCTCTGCAATAGACTTATATAAATATATTAATACGTACCCAAGTAGCATATATACATATATAAATAAAAAACCCATAAAACATAAAAAACATAAAAACCTATATATAATTGCAGTCGTAAGCTATATTATTATTCATTATTAGAAATAAGTGTTAAATAAAGTCATTGTTATGTTTTAAGTTGGATTCTACTCCTTTAATCTATTAACGAACCCCCAGCTATCCTATACTCGAAGGGACGCCGCTCTCCTTTCGAGAACCTGTTGGGATTCAGTCGTCCCCGGACAGCCGAACGTTACACATTCATCCAAAATTTCGAGTGCATCGTGGATTGTCTGGAGAAGGAAATTTCAAGGGACGCAGCTACTGGAAATGACATAATGACTGCTCAATCATTGCTTTCTTCATTAAATTGGTTAATTTTTTCTGAATTTGTTATGGTGGCACTCTGTGCTTGAAATAATCAGTGTTGCGCAAATTCAACTGCAGAAGAAACAATTAAACTTGATGACGGCGCAGCATTGCACTTCAACAGCATTGAAGAAATTGAGAGTTTTAAGGGATGAAAGCGCCTACAATAATTTTATCACAAAAGCGAGAAGTCAGTGGGAAAAAATGAGCTTAGAACATGCTGATTTTCCAGTTGTAAGAAAACGGAAAATTAAGAAAATTGCTGGTGAAACTAGCGTTGACTGCGTTGTAAAGACGCCTAACAAGCATCGAGCCAGTTATTACGAAGTTCTCGATACAATGTGTTGCGAATTACAGGATCGTGCAAACGGTTTCAAAGAGATTAATAACGTTTTTTTGTTTTTTAATGCCTGAAATACTGCACAGCATGAAACCAAGTGATTTTGAGACCAGCATAAGTATTTTGTTAGAGAAATATACTGATTTCTTTACAACTGATCTCAAACATGAATTGTCCAGTTTCGCTGATTTATATTTCGCGCAACAGCATGATTTTTCAAATAACAGTCCTTTGCAGTATTTGGGATTTATTGTGAAACATAATTTGATGGATAGCTTTCCGGAGTGTTGTAGTCTGTTCAGATTGTACCTAAAGGTCGAGTTGTCTAGCCGCGATCCGGCGGCGGCGGCAAGCGGCCGCGGCCGGCGGCCCGTGTTGGCGTCCAGACTCCGGCCGCGTAACGTTCAGGGTCCCACTTTGGTTCAAGCGCACTTGAAAGGGTCTACGGCCAAGGATTCATACCTGCTTCAGAAGTAAAATAATTTTTTATTCTTTATCGTTTCGATATAGAAGTGACACCAATGGATTCCTTGTGTTTTTCCGATCAAAAGCATATGAAATTTCATGTAAATCGGACTATTATTAACGAAGACAACTTGAAATGGTATAAATTAGTTTTTCATGCAATTTCCTTCCTTATTTTCCGAATTACGTCGTTTGTGGTGTCAGTTTCATGGGCGAAACATAAGAAATTCATTGACGTCGTTTTCACAAAGATCTGATGGGAAATGCGGAAATGCTGGACATTTCTGACTTTTTAATGATATTCGAACCCTTTCGAGGGTCGAAAGCCATAAAATTCGGCGAGTCACTGCGAGAGATTATCCACGTCACGGAGTTCCATGCAGCATCTAAAGAGATGTGTCAAAGGACACATCCACGCGCCTACGAGCCCCAACCTACACTACTGCAGTTCTCCTCACCGATTCTACCCTTAGAAACGGCGTACGGCTGGTTGCTTGCCGCTAGGCGCTGAAAAAGGCACCCCGTGCAGGCCTGGGCCAGAGCGTCTCATCGGAATGGCTGTTTATGATCGTATTGTCCCGCACTTCGACGGCGCCCAACAGTGCGTACGAGTACAAAATCACCTTGCACCTATCCCTACCACCCCCTCACAGCGATATACGGATTAACGAAACAGCATCTTTTTATTATATTTTCAAATTTTATTATGTTTTGGGCCTTTATATTGTGTTCTGTATTTTGCCTTTATGCTGTGTCCTTAATTATCCTAAACGAAGGTGGCTCTGGAAGGTAACAGTTGGGGGCGTTGCGAAAATTCATTTACCTATCGTTTATGGTCAGCAATTCCGTATTTTCGAAGACGGCTTCGCAACATCTGGTTGCCAGATTTTCATAAGGCAATCAAGAACGTACCTTCGCCGTCTTTAAGATTTTAGAGATTATTCGCTGTGAACAAAAGCACAACGTTTCATTACCCCGCAGGTGTCCGCGGAAATAGTAAACAGCTGGATATTTCCTAACGTGTTGGAGAAAAAAACAAATTGATTATAGGGACATTCCACGCGAAATCGGACACTTATCGGAGTAACATTTTGGATGTTTACTGGAAGAAAACCTACTCGAATAGGAAGCACATATGTACGTAGGTATGTACATGTACCGATACCAGGAATTCATATAGTACAATGTTCCTTGTTTCAACTATTTCATATTTTTTCATATTTATCGTTTCCAAAAAATTTATATCGTCAAAATTAAAAAGACTCGATTCAAAATTTTCAACCAGAAACAACATACAAGCTTTGACATGTGTTTACACACAGATCAGACATAGCCGCTACGATATTTTTCCCTTTTATTAGGAGCTCATATTATTAGTTTACAAGAAATATATAAAAAACATAATCCCGTAACTTTCGAATTCTGCCTTGTTTCCTTATTTTTGGGATTCTGTCCCACTGTGGCGTAGGATCGCAGCGCGGCCGCAGCTATGACTCAGATTGGAGGAGTCAAGCGATTTGCCGCCGTGGCTAGCCGCGCGGCTAGTAGATTCCACCATCATGGCGGAAAACAGACACTCATCGCATTGTGTTGTGTCTCGAGTAGCCTAGGTTGCTGCTGCAGCAGACGCGCGGCCGCAGCTGCTCGAGAACGCGGCTAGGAAAACGGTTGCATGCTTCTCCATAAAGGTGGAGTCTCTATGGCGCGGCCAGCCTCCGGCCGCGCGGCGTTCGGGGTCCCACTTTTGTTCAAGCGCACTTGAAAGGGTCTACGGCCAAGAATTCATACCTGCTTCAGGAATAAAATAATTTTTTATTCTTTATTGTTTTGATATGTAAGTGACACCAATTGATTCCTTGTGTTTTTCCGATGTAAATCATATGAAATTTCATGAAAATCGGACTATTATGAACGAAGACAACTTGAAATGATATAAATTGAATCTGGAGAATCACCCTTTAGTGACGCACGTATTTTCTTTCATTGGTGTTTGAGAATTAAGTTGGGTGAGCACGCTGGTAAAAGTGAGGTTAGGGAGCGACAGTGAAGAGGTGCACACAACACAGTATTTGAGTAAAATGATTTACGTGTCTTTATTTTAAAATCACTCGCGGTGAGAATGAGCTTGATATTTACAATGTCAATCAGTACAAAACACACGCGGTGAATATAAACGATGAGCAGTGAGCCACGTGTTCGCGAGAACCTACGCAAAATCACGAAGCTATTGCACGAGTAATTGATCGATGAGCTGAGTGCTGAGAATGGTGATGAATTTGATAGCACATTGGTCAGGGTGAGATGTGAGAATTCACAAGTTGCTTAAATACGACCGATTCGAAACCGACACGTCTTTACGCGCACGCTGTGTGAACAAGAGAGCTTGAGCTACAATAAACTAGTAGTTGAGCTTCTGCAGAACAATTCCACTACACGATAATATGTCCGGCACGTGTTGAGAAGATGAGGACACACCGGCACGCGACATGTGGCCTCGCGTCACGGAGTTACAGAGATTGCACTAATTAATGAGAAGAGTGAGTTAAAAGCGCAGATGAGCAACGAAATGAATGCTGAAGCACTTTAAAGCCATTGAGCAACGAGAAGAGAAGCGCACAGAGTTAAAACAAGAGAATCGCAAGAGACACGTCTTCTACTCTACACAATGTGAACAAGAATGGTTACAATAATGGATGATCATTTCCGTTACGCGTCTTCTCGAACATGCTCGAGAGATGATCGACGTGGGGAAATCTGATTGGTTGAATGCGGGATGTGGCGAGATGTCATTGGTGTGCGCGTGTTCCTAGACCAGTCGAAACAGGGTCAAGTGTTGCGCTGATTGGCTGAATGGCGCACACTCCGCGATGATGATTGGTGATCGACCGTCGATCCCCATCGGTGATTGGGGAATCGACCGTAGATCAGCGACTCTGCACTGAATCCGTGAGGTGCTGCGCCGAGAGCGAGTGTGGTGGCTTTGGGAATTAGTGCATTCCCAAACATTCTGCCCGCCATCATCAGCTGGACAGAAGATGGTGATGTTGTCTGAAACAATTGAAACCGCCAACCTCGCGATTGGCATGATTAGTGAAGTTGTAGCTGATGCGGACTGAGCTGAGCCAATCCTCTTGGGCTGGAATTGGTTGAGGCGTGTCAGTGATCTGAGCTTGAGGTCACTGGCGGATAGCTCCACTTGATCTGGTTCGGGTCGTCTTTATGAAGATGGTGTAGAACGATGAGTACAAAAGGCTGTCGTACCACCTTGCTGAATGAGATGAATCCTTTGGTTGAGTGATGTTGATCTTAGATGATTGGAACCTTGCCCTATCCACGTTTGGATTGCAGTTGCACTGCAGATGAGTCCGAGTCGTGATTGAGAAATACACGAAACGTCATTGCGTTGAGTTGCTTCCCACGAAAGGCGACACCACCTGATTGTATGAATGCATGTGGGCACCTGCGAGAGCTGAAGGGTGAGTCTGGCCAAGCGAAAAATCCGTTGGTCAGTCGTGACTGTCGACGTCAAGTGATGTTGAATGTTGTGAGGGTGTGATTCTCGAAAGAGGTAGTTGGCCCATCCTAAGATGGACACGGATCCCCCTTTGTCGAACACACACCACACACCAATGAAGTTGATTTCCCATTGGAGCTCGTAGATGAAGATCCAGGGTGGTTGTCAGATGGAAATGTGGCATCACTGAGTTCTACTCTGCGTCGCTGTTTGTGCGCGTGGATCTGATCTGGATCCACAGATGTGATAGGCAAGGAGCACTTGATAATGGTTACCTTGATGATTGATATTAGTGTTGCAGATGAAGGCTGGTTTGATTCAATTAGTCTCGATGCCGTGCGGTGAATCGTAACTTCAACTTGCTCGTTGAAGTAGTCACTATCCAATGTGAGTCATCACTTGAAGAAAGTCTTGAGGTCTAGGATGACTTAGTTCGTGCGCATCTGCTGTCATCTGCATGATTTCTGCCCATCTTCATCCCATCTTATCGAGATGAGATGGATGCGACTGAGATAGAGCTTCTCAATCTTGTGATGGTTCTGAAACAAACTGAACTGGGGTGAGTGGATGTGATGAGAGTTCAGGTTTGTATGTGGGCTCCAAATGATGCTTGAATGTTGAATGTGGAGCGAGTCAGAGAGTCTTGATCTAGTCTCCGATGAACTTGGATGTACCGAACAGCAGCTCGCCTCAGGCTTATTTGAATGCAAGCGGGTACAAAAGAGTCATGAGGAGAGGAGTTGTAAGTTCCTCTCAGTCCAGTACGGTGAGTATCACCTCGAGGTCCGAGAACAGCCAGCTGGCGCATGGTCTGCAGGCGAGTCCCTCGTTGAAGTAGTGATGTGGCTTTGAATGCGAGACTTCTATTGACCAGACTTCTTGACTGTTGTGCAATGATGGTAAGGCAGAGTTGTAAATTCTGTCTGCTCGGCTGTGAAGAATGCTTTCGCAACGACACAAGTCATGGCGCTCTGGTCGACGGAGTAATCTATGCTCCTGGAGTTGATTAGCTGATGTTGAGGTCAATCATTTGGAGTTGATGTGCTTGGATCCTTCCATTGCACATGTTAGGTGAATTCTTGATCGGGAACCTTCCAGGGTGATGTTTGAGAAGTGATCCATTTGTGTATGTAGTTTGAGGATCCGTCCACACGTGAGTCGTGATGTTGTGGTGAGGATTGATTGAACGTAGCTGGCATGGCGTGCCAGGATTACTGCAGTAGTGAGTGAAGTTGCTAGCTTGAGGATGATGCACGGTGCTGTCTATTTATTGGAGCACCCTGGTGAGTGCCTTTGATAGGGCATCGAGTGTCGACACTTTGTGATCTGTGGACGGTGAGGCTGCAGTGAAGAAAATCACTGCTGTGGTGACATGTCGATGAGCATCAGAGAGGTGTTTGATTCCACTGTTGAGCCTCTTCAGTCATTTACCACTGAAAGTATGAGCGCTTGCAAGCTTGTGAGGACCTTTCTGAAGTTGCGTCAGTGATGGTATCATTTGGGATGGTATCATCCTTGGAATGACAGTGGATCATCCCAATGGAGCATGCGTGGCCACGACTCTTGCAATCGTCCTTGCTTGAATTGTGACCAGTGATAGGATACTGAGTGGATCACAGATTTGCTAATTCTGAGAATGTTGAGAACTTGTTTGATTAGGAGTCGTAAATGACTTGGAAGGTGATTTGGAGTAGTAGTTGTGATGGAGGGTTGAATGAGAACGTGAAGTTCGATGCTAACATTGAAGTTGAGAACAAGTTGTGGATGACAACGTTGCTTAGAATCTGAGTGCTCTGTCGGGCAGTTATCGACCAAGATGGTTAGGAGGACTCCCAACTGCGAGTCCAATCCTGAAGAGTGGTTGAATTCCTTGTGAGGTGCAAAATGAGACGCTGCCCGCGTCACACAGGTCTTTGCACGTGATGGTCGTTGACTAAGGTTGCAGTCGAGAAGTATCGTGATGAAGTAGATAGAGTTCCAATCTCCAATGGGCTGTTGGATGCCATTTGCGAGTTGCGACACAGTCAGTGTTGTACAGATTGTGTAATTGGAAATATGCGAAGTGAGACGCTGCCCGCGTCGAACAGGTCTTTATCCTTGATGCGTAGTTCCACTGAGTCTGTTAGCTGTTTTAGCATTGCCTTATGCGTTGTTGATGCATCTCGAATGCATGACTGATAGTTAGAATTGAGCAGCTGTTATCATTAGATGACATTTGTGGCGTTCTTAGCATGTGAATGATGTCTTTGGACTCCTTTCTGATTACATGATTGCTGTTACGATACTCAGTGGTTACGGTGAGGTGGTTGAGTCTGCCTAGGTGCAGGCACGAGCATTGATGAATGACCTGTACGTTCCGTCCGAGGAGGGTTGATTAGTGTGAGCACAAAGAATCGCCAGGTTGATTTACGAGTGAAGTTCTCGTCATATTTGAAGCTTGATAGTTGTGATTGGCATCTGTGGTGAGCTGGACTTGAAAATGTCCTTTTGCTTGATGTGCCAATGATGAAACCCTGAATTTAAGCATTCAGCTTTCCCTTGCCACTTTGAGGTTATGGTTGGTGGCAGTCTTGACGTCAATCGAGGTTGAGTAGAGCTCTGAGAGCTCAGTTCGACTGATGATGGTGAAGTCTGGCGTTCACTGGGCACTGAGAATGTTGGTGAGAGCCTTCATGGCGCAGGGGAGCTTGACGCTTGATGAGGTGGAGCATTACGATGGCGTATTTATGCACTGACAGATTGACTGCGGTCATGGTTGAGGGTGAGCTGTGTTCTTGAAGGGCTGAATGCGTGATGGTGAAATGATGAGCGCGTGTTGAGTTGATGTTGACGAGCTTTATTTTCCTAATCCCTCAGGCTTAGGTTGAGGTGAACTTGAGCTTGATCACTGCACTGCACTGTATTGCACTTCTACTGTCGCTCCGGCTCGAATGACCAAAATGTTTGAGAATTAAGTTGGGTGAGCACGCTGGTAAAAGTGAGGTTAGGGAGCGACAGTGAAGAGGTGCACACAACACAGTATTTGAGTAAAATGATTTACGTGTCTTTATTTTAAAATCACTCGCGGTGAGAATGAGCTTGATATTTACAATGTCAATCAGTACAAAACACACGCGGTGAATATAAACGATGAGCAGTGAGCCACGTGTTCGCGAGAACCTACGCAAAATCACGAAGCTATTGCACGAGTAATTGATCGATGAGCTGAGTGCTGAGAATGGTGATGAATTTGATAGCACATTGGTCAGGGTGAGATGTGAGAATTCACAAGTTGCTTAAATACGACCGATTCGAAACCGACACGTCTTTACGCGCACGCTGTGTGAACAAGAGAGCTTGAGCTACAATAAACTAGCAGTTGAGCTTCTGCTGAACAATTCCACTACACGATAATATGTCCGGCACGTGTTGAGAAGATGAGGACACACCGGCACGCGACATGTGGCCTCGCGTCACGGAGTTACAGAGATTGCACTCATTAATGAGAAGAGTGAGTTAAAAGCGCAGATGAGCAACGAAATGAATGCTGAAGCACTGTAAAGCCATTGAGCAACGAGAAGAGAAGCGCACAGAGTTAAAACAAGAGAATCGCAAGAGACACGTCTTCGACTCTACACAATGTGAACAAGAATGGTTACAATAATGGATGATCATTTCCGTTACGCGTCTTCTCGAACATGCTCGAGAGATGATCGACGTGGGGAAATCTGATTGGTTGAGTGCGGGATGTGGCGAGATGTCATTGGTGTGCGCGTGTTCCTAGACCAGTCGAAACAGGGTCAAGCGTTGCGCTGATTGGCTGAATGGCGCACACTCCGCGATGATGATTGGTGATCGACCGTCGATCCCCATCGGTGATTGGGGAATCGACCGTAGTTCAGCCACTCTGCACTGAGTCCGTGAGGTGCTGCGCCGAGAGCGAGTGTGGTGGCTTTGGGAATTAGTGCATTCCTAAACAATTGGCAATCATCCATATCTGGTGGTGAAAAACACATTTGCCCCAATATCTCGGAAAGTATACACCATAGAGAATAATCTGTTATGCAAAACTGATGTATTCTTTTAAAACGAATTCAGAATTCAGAATTTAAAAGTGCAGACCAATTTTTCGTTAATTATTATTTTAACAGATACGATTAACAAGTTCGGTTTTTTAAATGAAACTATTTTTTTAGAGATCACTGGATAATGCGTTCCAAGACAAATTCAATAACCTATAATGTATACACCTTATTTCAACTGGTTTTCGAGATATTGCGCTTGCAAATTTAATGATTTTCCCCCAATCACACAATCCGAGGGGGGGGTGTCTAATATACCTATAGGTACCGATACCACCCGGAGTTCATACAGTACAATGTTCCTTCTTTAAACTATTTTATATTTTCTGTTTTAATATTTAAAGAAGAGAAAGTAATATGAAAATAATTGTTGTTGTAATTTAATTATGATACATACATTGGGAACACCCTTCCTTAAAGAGAGGGGACTTGCCCCCTGTGAATTCGGCGACGGAGGAGGAACCTTCTCCCTCTTGAAGAAATCGAGGGTGAAAACCTCGCATCTGGTTGCCAAAAATTATTGTGGCTGAACGGCCAGAGTACCTCGCCACATTTGTTTTTATAACCATATTGTCCCGCGCGGCGGTTAATAGCAGTACCTACGTCCACGTACGAAGCCATCGTATGTACGTACTACCCACCGAGAGACCAATATACGGATTAACCCATTGTGAGACTGAAGAATGCTTAAAATTATTACAGACGGCATAACGTTCTTGACTGCCCTTTAGAAATGCTGGCAAACAGATGTTGTCGAAACGTTCTTGGGATTATCGGTCGAAAACAACGAATGAATTCCCGCTTGGCTCCGATTTCGCTTTTGCCCCAACGCAGTGGGCGTCAATCTGAAGAATAGAGAAAAAATTCAACATGCCACTTTTTCTAATCAAAATGTCGAATCTTATGAAGCTACTTTATAAAACACTATTCCTGGATCTGAAGAAATCGATGAAAAGTTTAAAACATCTTCATTTGTATTGCAATGACAAAATTTTGAGCGTACAATCTTTCCTTCACTTGTAAAACCTTTATTTCTGGCATCTTGGGTCCCGTCACAAAATTAGGCGATTGAAAGGTTGCCCAAATATTGTATAATTACGTATGAATGTATTAACACTTTATGAACAGTATTTGGTATATAGGATAACATGGATACAGGTTTGCAAATATTTCTGCACTTTCCATAGTATATAGATATATTTATCAAATTGTTCTAGTGTTTTGGCAATTATTGAATTAATTTTTCTAAATAACGGCAATCTTCCGTATGAGTTGTATATTAATACTTTTTTACGAACTTCCTTAATTATATTCGGCAGTTTCAGTGCGAAAAATGTGATGCTGTTGAATTTTTTTCCTATTTATTGGGATTCAGCCTCACTGTGCGACATAGAATACAGGTAATTATTCCATTATTGGTAAATATTGCCAAATTTCATTTTCACAGTTGCAAAGCCAAATATATGTTGATTATAAAACAAAAATGAAATTTGCTAGGAAATTCCCGGAGGGTAACTAAAAAGACGCTTGCTAATATAAAATTGCTAATATTTCTTCAATGGGTTTCTTATGGAAAAGAAGAGTATGTAACTAATTCTTTGTTATTGCTTACCAAAAACGATACTACTCATTTCGGTTCCCAAAAAATTTGTGTCTTTTATATCATCAAAATTTAAAAGACTCAATTCAAAATTTCCCACAAGAAAGAACATACAAACTGTGACACGTGTTTACACAGATCAGATGTAGAGGCCACGATATTTTTCCCTTTTTTAGGAGTTCATATTATTAGTTTACAAGAAATATATAAAAAAACATAATCCCATAATTTTTTAATTCTATCTTGTTTCCTTATTTTTGGGATTCTGTCCCACTCTGCCGTTGGACCGCAGCGCGGTCGCGGCTATGACTCAGTTTTGAGGAGTCGAGCGGTTTGTCGCTGTGGCTAGCCGCGCGGCTAGTAGATTCCGCAATCATGGCGGAAAACAGACACTCATCGCATTGTGTTGCGTCTTGAGTAGCCTAGGTTGCTGCTGTAGCAGACGCGCGGCCGCGGCCGGTCGAAAACGCGCCATGGAGAACGGTTACATGCTTCTCCATAAGAGCGGTGCTTAAGATTTGGCCGCCAGCCGCGGCCGTCGGATTGCGGCTAGGAAAGTCGACCTTAATATTACCAGTTACCATAGCGAGCGCTGAAAGGGGCATGAGTTCTTTGAAAAGAATCAAAGAATATCGCCGTGCCACTCTAGCTGAGGAAACCCTTAATGACTTCAGTATTCTTTATATCGAAAAAGCAGTTGCGAATAAAATTGATTTGTATTCGACAATCGAAATATTTGCTGAACAGAAAGAAGGGCGAGGATTTAAAACTACATAATAAGTATCATGTATAAACATGTATAAAACTACATAGTAATATAATCGCATCTGTACTACTACACTTTGCCCGTTTTTAGTAAACTGCTTCATTTTTCCCGAAAAATAGGCCCCTCAGGACGTTTGCCACCTGGGCCTTTTTCCTTAAATCCGCCACTGATCGCCGGTGCGTCAAAACCGTGCAACTAGTGGTAACTTACACATTTTATTTAATTAACTAATTGCGACACTTACATTTGTACAATAACTGATTATTGAATATACGAATGGTGTTCACGTGTAAATCGAGTAGATTTCGTTACACCCATATTTTACCCAGCGATCCTAATAGTATATGTATTACTAGTATATTCCCATTGATACAACTTTATCGCTCTAGTTGTATCAAACATTAATTAAAAGTTACAAGGCACTACTAACATTTCCCGCGAGTCCCTGATTTCACGTCAGGTTTGTTCGCACCTCTCACAAAAACAAGGAATCTTTACCAACCCAGTGGCTCCCCGATTTCGCATCGGGTTTGTCCATGCAACCTCACCTACCTACGGCTCCCTGATTTCGAATCAGTTTCGTCCGCATCCTACAGCTCCCTGGTTTCGCATCACGTTCGTCTGTGAATAATCCAACCTTCTAACAGCTCCTCGACTACGTGTCTTGTTCGTTTGTGGACTTCATCCTAGTGACTCTCCGATTTCACCCTCCTGCGGCTCTCTGACTATCAAAGTCGGGTTCGTCCGCGTTTGAGTCCATTCCTCGAGGCTTCCTGATTTCGTATCAGGTTTGTCCTCACCGTCTATAATCCTAGCGGCTCTTTGATTTCGCATCAGGTTCGTCTGCGCCCCTAACTAACAAACTCATAAACTGTATTTCTTGGGAAATACCCTTCTCGCCGGTCTCTCGCATTGCCGCAGTCCCGGCTTGTAACATCATTCATTCTTAAAACACCTTTCTTTGTCTTAAATCTCTCAAAAGTTGGCAGCCTCCAACAGGGGTCTATAACATATCTCTTCAAAAAGAATCCTATTTAAAAACAATGTCGTAAATTAATATAAATTTAATAATGTTCTATACTGTACAAAAATAATGTTCTAGACTGTACAAAAATAATGTTCTAGACTGTACAAAAATAATGATATACAACAATTGCGCCAATTATCACAATGACTATTTATACAAAGAAAAAATCACAATAGTACAATGAAAAAATGTATTAAATAATATCAAGCAGATATATTTTATACAAATAAATATTTTAATACGAATAAATCACATAAAAAAATAGAAGAAAATATACAATATAAAAAAATATATGAAATCAAAATGAGCTGCAAGAACATAAAGGTGCTTTCCAACTGCGCTTAAGATGACACAACTACATATACACAGCTAAAATGCTGTATTCATACATTCCGTTACTCATATCGCGGACATTTTAAATAATATGAAGATAAAATGTAACATCTAGATATTTGCCTAGATGTCCGCGGCCTGGAAGTCAAATACTTGGCGTGGCCAAGGTCAAGGTGTCGATGAATAAGAATTATTTATAAACATAAAACAATAAATGTGTATTTATATTGTCAGAGTTTTAAATTGATAAATTATGTGAAAGCTTGTGAGAGGAAAGGTATCGGTGTCGATAAATAAACTTACAATTATTTTAAAACGCAATATAATGAAAATGTACTCATATTATCTACGTTTTAAATGGACAAATTATCTGAAAGCCTGCGAGGGGGAAGGTATGGGTATTGATGATTTGAGAATACTTTGCCTGGCCACGCCAAGTATTTGACTTCCAGGCCGCGGACATCTAGGCAAATATCTAGATGTTACATTTTATCTTCATATTATTTAAAATGTCCGCGATATGAGTAACGGAATGTATGAATACAGCATTTTAGCTGTGTATATGTAGTTGTGTCATCTTAAGCGCAGTTGGAAAGCACCTTTATGTACTTGCAGCTCATTTTGATTTCATATATTTTTTTATATTGTATATTTTCTTCTATTTTTTTATGTGATTTATTCGTATTAAAATATTTATTTGTATAAAATATATCTGCTTGATATTATTTAATACATTTTTTCATTGTACTATTGTGATTTTTTCTTTGTATAAATAGTCATTGTGATAATTGGCGCAATTGTTGTATATCATTATTTTTGTACAGTCTAGAACATTATTTTTGTACAGTATAGAACATTATTAAATTTATATTAATTTACGACATTGTTTTTAAATAGGATTCTTTTTGAAGAGATTATATACTTGGCGCTCTTTTTTGTACCTTTTTGTAAAAAGGTAATTTTGTGGGGATTTCACACATTTTGTAGTGTTTACTGTTATTAATTTACGACAATTTTTTAAATGGGATTCTTTTTATGGGATTGTACATCGGTTCACTACCATGCTTATTTATTATCATTTTTTTGTAGGAATAAAATATAAAGATTTTTAGCTCCTGTGGGCCATTGCCTTTTTTTAATTTGCA
Source organism: Andrena marginata (assembly GCA_963932335.1). Taxonomy (NCBI): domain Eukaryota; kingdom Metazoa; phylum Arthropoda; class Insecta; order Hymenoptera; family Andrenidae; genus Andrena; species Andrena marginata. The sequence continues at coordinate 12,740,649 of OZ010660.1, forward strand.
CGTCATCAGCTTCAATCCAACTACTAGTCATTCCTTCTTCTTTACATATACTGGTGTAATGGCCATCCCCAATACATGAACCACTTTGAAATATAGCATTCATAACTTTATATGATTGTCCAGCTATTACTACTTTGGTTGTGGGAATAGTACATATATTAAATTTCCGTATTGCTACACTGCATTATCTTCTGCTTTGATTATCTGTAAATATATAAAGCCACATTTTAATTATATACAACTTAACATAGAACTTACTATTTATAGAAATAGAGTGGCCTTTTGCTTTAGTGAGTGTAGAGACTAAATAATGTGTCCAAAAGAGGTGAGAGCGTATGGTAGAAAGTCTTGTTGCAGGAAATTTAAATGCTAATGGTAATGATTCAGCGAAAATGAACGAGGAGATCCAATAGTTTTAACGCACACTTTATTGGTGTTGGAATAAAACTAATTCAGTATGTTTATTGGTGAATTGAAATAATGGGAATCTAACAAATTAATGAATTAATGAATAGCGTGACAACTACTTTGGATTTTATTAATTAAAGTATTACGAATGTCTTTCACAAAAGATTGAAAAGCATTAACGTAGATGTGTTTTCAGTGTACTTTCTTCACTAATGTGACTTGCTTTACATTGCAAGCAGTCCACCATAATCTATTTTCTTAATAATTCTTAATGCTATGTCTTTAGACAAATTTTGTCGATTTACCTTATTTGACAAAGTTCCAGAAACTTGTGCGAAACAAGATACTCTGTCTATCTATCTAATCTTCTCCGGACAACCTCCACGCCTGTGCATTCCCTTCATTTCTATCCATCCAAGCCTGTGCGTCCCCTTCAATTCTATCCAAGCCTGTGCGTCCCTTTCATTTTTATCCAGGTCCTCTGCGTCTCCTTCATTTCTAAATATAATGTATATAAGCTTTACATAAAATCTCTAAATTGCTGGTATAAAAATATCTGGCAATTTAAATGCAATGCAATTTGTTACAATTTATATTATTTTGTACATGCATGGTATTATTATTTTATACATGCATGGTACAAATTTCCAGAAACTTATGCGAAAGAAGATGGTTCTCTGTCGAACCTTCTCCGGACAACTTCCAAGTCTACGACTGTACATACTAACTCGATTTAAAAAATTTTGGCGACTTACCTTCTTAATTAAGACAATAATTCGGTCTCCTAATTAATGTAAAAACTCGTGACATTTCAAATTCGGACAGTTTACTTTATTTGACACTAAGCACATTGTAGGTTATCTCTGACTATGGGTGCGTTCCGATTCACGCATACTGCGCATGAAGTGCAGAGACAACCGTTCCGTTTTAGTTACTGCGCGCAGTGGTGGTGCAGAGAATTCCCTAGAATCCTTTCACTTCCGGTGCAGCGAGCATGCAGCAAACGCAGAAATTCCGAGGTGAAGCAGTCACTGCGCGCATGCGTATTTATTTCTGTAATTCAAATTTGCAAGCAAAACATGTGTGGAAACCCATAGCCTAACCTGCCTATAGGACACGTGCATACCGCGTAGCACACGTGACGGCTTTAGAAAAATTCATTTATTTATTTGTAAAATGGTGCTCGTACAATTGCAAATAACTGTGGGAGACGAAGTATTGAATATCTTGGCGGAAGAAGAAGTAGTAGCAAAAGCAGAGAAAGACCAAAATGTTCTATTACAATTAATAGAAAATGCCAGACAGAATCCTGTGGAGCCTGGAAATAATATTGGAAAAAAATTAGGTTTGTTTGATTTTTTCTTAAAAACTGTTCAATATATTTGATCTCTGCAATTACAATATATTTACATAATATTTTAGATACAATTCAAACGTCATTTGTATGGCCAGACAAGGCAGCACTATTATTAATTGAATTATATCGAGAAAGGGAGATGGAATTTATGGGTAGTGCGAAGCGCCACACTGATTTGTGGAATGAAATTGCCCAAGTTTTACAAGATACAGACCCACAATATAACGTTAGTGGTGTGCAGTGTTCAAACAAGTGGTGTGGACTAAAGCGAACGTATAAACTTATTATTGATAAAAATAAAGAAAGTGGAAGTTACAGGTCGACGTGGGGATTGTTTTCAGTAAGTATACATTTTATACGTATATTACACATATTTAATACTAATGTTTTATGCTTCTGCATATATATGAATAACGAGAGAAAGAAATATTTGTTAGTAAATTTCCACTTATATTATAATGGTATAAATGTGGAAGTGAGGAGAAATTTTTAGACTCAATGCATGTCAGTGCAAAGCATTACATAAAATAATAATCTGTTCTTATTTGATTAGGCAATGGATTCACTTTTGAGGAAAAAAGCTTCTATAAATCCAATTGCTGAGGCTTCCAGCGACGGACCAGCACCTCCCACACCCTCAACCTCAAGAGCTGCAAAGAATGGTAAGTACACTTACAACTTATAATAATTAAAATATATGCAAATTCTATTACTATAGTCGTGTTCAGATTTATTGGCCGGTGAGTTCGGTTTCTCGAGCAGCGCGCGAGGAGAAATCAGCCACCACCACCTGACGATCGCGGATTGGCAGTCGCCACCATACCCTTCGGGGGCCGAACGTAGAGAAAAGGAGCACCGAGGCAGGCAAGCGATGTGGTGGGAGAATACCCCTGACGAAGCTCACCGGCCAATAAATCTGAACACGACTTTAGTTCATATTGTATATGTTAATAATGTATACGATTTGATTTTAAATATTATTTTTGGCTTAGTTTTATTATACATTATCCTGAAATTTAAATGTGTTCTTCCTTTCTTAATATAATTTTCTTTTAAATTTTATATTATTTCCAGGTAACAGAAAAAAAAACGTGGAAACGATTTTAGAAAATTTAGTAGACAATATTGGAGAAGAAAGAGAAGAAGTAAAAAGACGACGTACAGAGAGAAAAGAAGAAAAAGAAGTAAGGATAGCAGAAAAATCACGAATGCACGCCGAAAAATTGGCAGTCCAGAAATCATTATTAGATATATTAAAAACATTAGCTGCTAAATAGTAGTAGTATTAGTTTTATATTTTATTATCTTTTTTTATAGTACTTTATATATTTTATCGGTTTTTATATCATAATTCATGTTTTATTATGTCTTTTATATCAGTTTTATATTTTGTTTTCTTCTTTCACATTGAGCGCTTTATTAATATTAGATGTATGATTTGAGTGCGAATATGTGCAGGCTATTCCGCAACTAGTGGTACCAGCGGATTTTTAAAGACTGTTTTCCTCCTGCCAAGTGCAATTATTAGTTTTATATTTTGTTTTCTTCTTTCACATTGAACGCTTTATTAATATTAGATGTATGATTTGAGTGCGAATATGTGCAGGCTATTCCGCAACTAGTGGTATCAGCGGAAATCTGATGACTTTACATGAAAAAATTAGTGAATCATGTAGAATCGCCAGAATTCCACTTGTACCACCACTTGTGAAAGACTCAGTAGAATATATAAAAAAAAAACTGTGATCATTGTCAGACAGTATTATAAATGTTACATTATTACATATTTTATAATAATATTAAATATAAATAAAATATTGACAACACTGATTTCTGTGTATAATAATTTATTATAACATACAGCGACTTTGAGTTACAAAATGAAGCACGTAGAAAGTGTTTCTCTGTATCTGTGTTGTAATATAACACGATGTATTTAATTATGTCATAAACAATACTTTTGGAGAAAATAAAAGATAAGGCATGTTCCTAAATTATCTCTCAAAACAAACAAAAACTAAAATATATACTATTCTATTAACACTAGAAAACCTAACAAGGCATAAACACCTTCAACAAGAATGTGTTACCTATAAAGAAAGGAGCAAAAAAGAGAAAGTACTGGTGATCATCAAACAATGTTTAACTCACAAAAAATACATAAAAGCAATAAAAGAGTATTTGGAGGCAATTTAAGTACTTAAGATTATATAACACAAAACTTATACTCTATCCTAGGGTAATAGTGCTAGCAATATCTATATTTATATAAAATTATGATATTACTACATATGTACATATATGATCACCTTGCAAAAAATATTGTTCATATTTCATACGGGCAAGGCATTCATGATCCTTATCCTTTTCTCATTTCCTAAATGTACCGTATTATTGTGGACAACAGGGTCTCTTTCATCGTCCTGGTCGCATACGTCAGCGGGCATTACATCATTTTTCATGACACAAATATTGTGTAAAACACAACATGCAATAATAAATTCCGGAATTTTCGTTATGTCTGTTAGTGGTAAGCAATCTAATAAAATTCGGAAACGAATTTTCAATTGCCCAATTGTTCTTTCTATTACCATTCTGGTTGATGACAAGCGAAAGTTAAAGTTCATCTGACGAGGTGTCAGATGACCATTGTGACGGAATGGCACCATCACATGTGGATGAATGCCATATGCTGCATCACCAATAAGATGCGAATCATTGGGGAAATACTCCTCTGGCATTTCCAGGAATTGAGCCACTGGAGAATTACGAAAAACTCTGGAATCGTGGACAGAGCCCACCTGTCCAGCGTAACAGTGTGTGAATAATCCCTGTGCATCGCAAACAACTTGCACATTAATCGAAGGATAGCCTTTCCTATTAATGTAACTATGTGGATCCTCACGGGGTGCACGAATCCGGATATGTGTTCCATCAATGGCACCTATTACATTAGGAAAGCCATATTTCGTTTCGAATTGATTCATTACATCTACAGCATTTTCATGTTTCGGCCAACGAATATAATCAGGCGCTATACAATGTAGAGCATAGGACACTCGGCGCAATGCCCGAAAAGCCGTTGCTTTGCCTATTCCAAACTTTGTGGATACAGATCTACAAGAATAATATGCCATGTGAATTAAATGCTGTAATTTTTTACATAACATTATATATGTATATATGTGTATGGAATATACCTGTAAGAATCTGGTGTAGCCATGAACCAAATGGCGATAAGTAACTGTTTTTCTTCTGATATCACCTTTCTACCGGCTGATGCATTATTTATCGCACGCAATCCAGGGCCAATTATTCCCAGGACCATCTCAAATGTCTCTGGGAACATTCTAACAAAGAGAAATTCAACCGATACAATTTAATGAAAACTAATAAAAATAATTAATTCTCTAATGATCACAGCTGCCACTTTTCTAGGTTATTATTTCAAAGAAACATCATCTCACGTTATTTTTTTTAATACAAATGTATAATTATGTACATATTACTTACCGAAAATGTAGCTTGAATAATGAGTTAGAATATCCCGGAATAATACGTTCTACATAACCTGTTAACTTTTCCGCTACTATCTCCCCACGTGTTTTTTTATTTATAATTAAGAAAGTGTATAATATTTCTAATTCTAAATTATCAGTTAATAAACTATCTTCACTTTCACTTTCCTCAGACGAATCACTGCTGCTGCTAATTTCAGTATCACTGTTATTTAATAATATCGAGGATATTGTAAACAAGATTTTTTTATCCATTGTAGCGTCCATCTTGATTTCGCATGAAACGCAGGGAAAAGCGTTCCGTTTTCAAGAACGCATGAACCGCAGTAACGAAACGGAACGATATGAATGCGCGCAGTGACTGCGCTGCGATCTCTGCACTCACTGCGTGAATCGGAACGCACCCTATGTAGCTGTCAGATTATTTGTTACGCGATTGGCCGAAACCCGCATCCAATGAACGACGTGCCTGAGGGACATTTCCTCACCCTTTCATACTCCCCTCTTGCCTAGAAGTGTAGGACGACGACGAGGACGAGGACGATGCTGAATTTTAAGAACATAAAATTCAGCAAATTGCAACTTTACATCGAAATATCTCAGCTCATAAGGCCCGTAGGAACAAAACGAAGACACTTTTCTTATGTAAATCAAACCCAAGCTATCCATTAAGACCATTCAAAACCTAATCGGATCAGCCGTTATTGAGATTCGGAAATCTCAGGGTTCTTGATAGCGAGTCGTGGCGTAATATAGACATTCGGTGTCTCGCGCTGCGCATATATCTATATATACTTGGCGCGAGACACTACCGTGTCTCTTGATGAAATACTCTATTATATTAGAATATTGGTAACTTGCAGAACGGGAACACGGCGGAAGAGCGACGGGTTTGTTTATATGACAGGAGCTATATCCTAGGTCAAATCAATCGATGGTTATTAATTTGCGCAATTTTTTGACCAGAATGAAGTGTGCCTACTTGTAACCTAAGTTTAATTAAAGCTTTTTGAGAATATCTTGGGAACTAAGGCCAAGCGGCTGCTATATGTGTAGGAAACAGTTACTCAGTGTAATGACCCTGACAGCATACTTCAAGGTCATTGAAATCGACGAGGAACCCAATATTGTGAATAATTACCCATAATTTTAATTTAGACAAACTAAAAAACGATATTTATTGTTTACTACATACTTTCAAATTTTGCCAATTTTGTCAATACATTTTATTGTAATCAAATTTCCAATAATGTTTATTTAAGCGGATAAAGATAACCATTCAGTGTTTTGGTTAAATACGGGGAGAGCGGCAGGTGTCAGAATTTAACATATAACATATAGTTTATTGTAAATATGTAATCAAAAGCGCATAATAACACAACAATGAGTGATACACACGGTTGATACAAGGAGTACAAAACAAAATGAAATTAGGTACATAAAGCGTACACGATAATAAGTATATAGTCGGTACAACCCGCAGGGCGAATTGAATGTCACTTTCATAAATTATAAATTAGAAAGCAGACGTTATAAAAAGTAGTACAAAGTATCGTAAACCAATTATCAACAGTTTTCGCATAAAATTCATATGTTGATTATACCTAATACCGCCCAGGTTCCTGCTACCGACACTTCTTTATATGTCGCAAATCAAGCATTAAAATTTATCCGGTCATGAACTGAATTCGTACCTAAACATATGTAGGAAGACATAGTGTAATTGCAACGTTATGTGGTCAAAAATTACAGAAAGGGGAGTATTTTAGTGAATCTTAACCGCGTGCAAAGAGTGACCCAAGAAACCCCCTCCTTTTGGTCCCACGATTTTCGAACTGTATTTTATGTCAAACGATACCTTATGTTGGAGATATCAATCACACGAAATTTTCAAGTTGACGTGACAAGTAATTTCCGAGATAGGAGAGGTCGAAGAAGTGAAAGTTCTTTTGTCAGTCCGATAATTTAAAAAAATATTCCCAGGCGTTTTTCTGGCTACTAACAACGAATTTGAATTTAAATTTTTAAAATTGACAAATAATCAAAATCAAGAAGTATAAATGTGTGTGTAGTGGGTGCTTTTTAAATATATCTTCCACCATATTATATCAACCATTGTGAGTTTTACTAACTGCTACCAACGAATTTGAACTTATATTTTCAAAATTCACAAAAAAAATCAAAATCTAGAAATATAAATGTCTCTGTGCTTTTTTTAATATATCATTCACCATATTGAATCGGCCATTGTGAATTTTGAAAATCTAAGTTTAGATTCGTTGTTAGCAGTCAGCAAAACTCACAATGGCCGATTGAATATGGTGGACGATATATTAAAAAAAACACCTACTACATAGATATTTATATTTCTTGATTTTGATTTTTGTTGTGGATTCTGAAAATCTAAGTTCAAATTCGTTATTAGGAGTCAGCACAGCCCCTGGAAATAATTGTTTAAACTATTGGACCGACATAAAATCCGTATGGAAGCATATGGGCTGACGCGTTAAGGAATTTTTACTTCTTTGACCTCCCATATTTTCGTGTGATTGATGTCTCATCATAAGGTATCGTTTGGCATAAAATTCAGTTCCGAAATCGTGGGACCAAAAAGAGGCGAAAAAAGGCTCAGTTTTGGGCCACATTAAACTGCGACAATTTTACATCACACTTGCAGAAAATAAACGTAATAATTCTGTGAATGCAATAATATCTACGTAAGGTCGGTATCAGATATATTGACCGGTGAGTTTCGTGAGGGGTATTCTCCCACCACACCGTTTGTTTGCCTCGGTGCTCCTTTTCTCAACGTTTTCTGACTCGCTCTCGTTCCATCTCGCTTTCGCCTTCGCAAAACAAGAGTGAGCCAGAAATGGTGGGGATACTGCCAAGATTCTGGCGTGTAGGCCGAACCGAACTGTCAGCGTAGAAATACACACATCAGAATAGGTGTGCGTTAGCTACGAACAAATTCAGGAGCTTTATTGGTCAGAACATTGATACTTTCTCGATAGCTTCATCTCGTATTGGTCTACGCAGAGCTTCGCAACATATACAATTGTTACGGTAAGAATAAATAAAAGCCAAACGGATAGGTTCAGGTGGAGCCGAGCTGTGTTCCCGTTACCCAACCATACTCTGCGAGGGCCACGCAACTCCAACTGACAAATCCACGATCGTCAGATGATAGTGGCTGATTTCTCCGCGATCGCTGCTCGCGAAAACGAACTCACCGGCCAATATATCTGATACCGTATTTACTAGAATTTTCTCATTAATGACATATTTAAGGACTGTAATCGATTCAAATATTTTTCGTAATGAAAATAGCGTTTTCCTGTTAACAGTATGCGTGTTCTCAATACAGCCTACCCTCAATAGTGGCGAGTGACTTCGCTTGGCGGTAACAAGGTTAGGTTAGGTTAAGTGTTCTTAAACCTAATTCTAATAAAAAATTGATAAATTAAAAAAAATTAAAACTACAAAAATTTTAAAAACCCGACTGCTTAAGAAGGGAACTAAAATGACAAAAACAAGATTTAATTGATTTACACCTTAAGGCTTAATATATATATATACATAGTATATTATTTATCATAAATCGGATAATAATATGACAATAGAAATTAAATCAATTGCCTGCAGTCGAAGGCCTTAAATCTTTTGATGCAAATGATTTGATGTAATTACATTCGAACATTTATTTCGAAATAAAAAATTACATATTGTCTTAATCAATATTGTGTATCGCTGTTCGCCCTAATTAGGTTTGGTGAGCTATTAATAGCGCTAACAGTATTCCCTACACGGACAAACAGAAAAGTTACAAAATACGTTGAAGTTGAAATATTACTATATAAGCATGAATTTGCACTGATATTGTCCACATCTTTTTGTTACCAGCTTAAAGCACTTTCTTTAGTCATTACGGTACATGCTTGGGGTAGAAGAGCATCCAAAGATTTAAAGTCTGCGACTGCAGCAATTGAGTTAAGTTCTATTGTTATCTTATTATTATCCTATTTATTATAAATAATATACTATGCATAAATAAATTAAGTTTTAAGGTATAAATAAATTAAGTCTTGTTTTTTGCCATTTTAGTTCGCTTTTTAAGCAGTCGGGTTATTAAATTTGTCTAATTTTTACTTTTTAATTGCATTAACGCATGTCCGTTCGGTAGCGTGTGCCTTCACGATTGTGACCGTTCAGTCAAGTACATCTCGGCAGGGATAGCACAGAAGAGTCTACCGTAGTCGTAGAGCAGGCCTGCCCCATCGGGTGCAAATACCTCCTGAATTTCTAGGACCCGGGTAACAGCCGAGCGCGGGTCTGTTCCATTGCTACCCGTTGCGAGATTTGTGAGAGAACTGCATGAGTGTGCGAGCCTGTTAGGACGGCCGCACACTAATGCAGTTCTCCCGTAACCCATGCTGTGGTTAGCAACGTAACCAGTCCCGCGCTCGGCTGTTGCCCGGGTCCCAGAAATTCAGGAGGTATTTGCACCCGATGGGGCAGGCCTGTGGTAGAGGAACACTTACGGCAGCGGCGATATAAGTATATGTGCGTAATGACTCCGTGAGGTCAAACAAACCGACGCCACCGCCAAGCCAAGTCAAGTCAAGTCACGCACACATATACCGCCACTACCTTAGGTGTTCCCCTCCACTACGGTAGACTCTTTTGTGGCCTGCCTACCCAGGGAATCAGTTTGACCGTTTAAGAGACGCTGTTTACATATTAAGAGGATCTTTTCGTCAAAGTAGCGATCGATTTGATGAAAACTCGCGTGGAAAACAATGTGTAACATATCGACGCACATTACGAAAAGTGGCACGTTTCATTTTTTCTTACGGACAACTGCATGTAGAAAAAATGAAACGTGCTACTTTTCGTAACGTGCGTCGATATGTGAAGGTGAACGTCATTGGGGCTGGGTCCCGTATTATCAATATTTACCGTTCCCATTTTTTCTATCTCACAATTTTGAAAATTATATATCCTAGGACACTCGGAAGATCAAGACAATTCTAACGACACCTCATTTGTCCAAATCGGTGTATCCGTACAGGCTCTAGAGCGTAATATGGACATATAAACATAGCCTGATAAACAGAATACCCTCCTTTGCGTGCCGCAGTCGGGTAAAAACATTTATATAACCAGAAATAATAAAAACACATCGTCGGTGATGGTGCAAAACCGCGTATGAGCAGTTTGTAAATACCGCGGATCTGCAGAAGTAGCAAAATTGAGATTTCGCGCCCACACCATTGATGTTAGTATTTATTACACGGAGTGCTAAAACTGTCCGAAACAAGTTTAATCAAAGAAATCCCTTAAAATGGCTAAAATATTAAGCTTTTTCTTCCTCTTGTAAAATCGGTAAAATGCAGATCCTCGGTACTTACAAACTGCTCATACCCGGTTTTGCACTATCACCGACGGCATGTGAAAATAACTTTATATACTCATATATACATGAATTAATCAATATTTCTTGAGTAGGCGATATTGGGTATCCTTTTTTATGCACCTGATTTTTGCATGTCTTCCGTTTTGAGTCTTAATTAAAAATTTGTAGGTTTGAACCAGGGGTGTCGAACTAGCGGCTCGCGAGCCGCAATGGCTCCTTATCCTCTTCGCCTGCTTCGTAGAGCCGTAGCAGAACGGCCCCCTCCACACCTACTTCTGCTGAATTTCTCCTTCGGGTGCCACACTCTCTCCCTGCCGTGAGTCGTGCAACGCCTGGAGAAAAATAAATGGGGGAACCGGCTGACTGGGGGCCCGACTCGTGCGGCTCTCGAAATGGGGAAGTTCGACACCCCTGGTTTGAACAATTCTAACTTATGCTACATGAAACACGAATAGTTTCCCTTTATGTTGAAACAAATTGCATACAAAAATATCAACGATAATTCAATTAAAAGCAATTTAACTTTCGCTAGGCAATATTAGGTACCAGGTAAATTATAAAATGATCTGAAATCGGTCTCACAGTATTTGAAAAGGTCTGTTCATCGCTCCTGTTGCGCAATACAGTTGTCGCATTTCGAATTCGGAATCAAAGAACTACTTAATTGTGAAATACAACTACCAGACTTTCATACCCAGCTGAAGTACGTTTAATTATGCCACATAATCCATAATGCTATAAATTCTAAGTACGTAAAATAATTTTGTTGGTGATAGAATAATAGCACAGTCGTAAATTATGTATTCTCTATAGGGTAAATCTGGGAGACGCAGTCGAGCCGGAGAGTTGGTCGAGTCACTGTATTTCAGAATCTGTACGTAAAAATGCGTTAAAGTGCAGACTAATTCCTTCTCTAGAAGTAAAACAGTTAAATAAATAGCGTCATTTCGCTTCCTCCTGTGTTTTTCTGGATTTATAGGCTTTAAAAGGTAAATTCAGGTTACATTTAACCTCTTTTGTCAAACAGCAGTTGTACAGAATCGTACTTCAAATATACTTTTAAGTTTATTTTCGTTTAATGTTTGGGATAATAAAATCGTCAAAAGGTAGTTCACTTTTCCTGGTATCTGTTCTTTACTTGTTTAGCTTAAACAAATTAAATATCAGTAAATCTCTAAGGTCGGTATCAAATACATTGGACGGTGAGTTCGGTTTCGCGAGCAGCGATCGAGGAGAAATCAGCCACCACCATCCGACGATCGCGGATTTGTCAGTTGGAGTTGCGTGGTCGTCGCAGGGTATGATGGGGTAACGGGAACGCTGCTCGGCTCCGCCTGAACCTAGCCGTTTGGCTGTTATTTATCCTTAACATTACAGTTGTGTGCGTTACGAAGCTATGCGTAGACCAATACGAGATGAAGCTACCGAGAAAGAATCAATGTTCTGACCAATAAAGCTCCTGAATTTTTTTGTTGCTAACGCACACCTATTTTGATGTGTGTATTTCTACGCTGACAGTTCGGTTTGGCCTACACGCCAGAATCTTGGCAGTATCCCCACCATTTCTGGCTCACTCTTGTTCTGCGAAGGTGAAAGCGAGATGGAACGAGAGCGAGTCAGAAAACGTTGAGAAAATGAGCACCGAGGCAAACAAACGGTGTGGTGGGAGAATACCCCTCACGAAACTCACCGGTCAATATATTTGATACCGACCTTAGTTGTATTCACACATAAATAATTTTGCTTTATCCTTTGTTAATTTTCCATGAATAATTATGTGAGTGGTCTGTGCCAACGACGAAAACCATTTCTCCTGGCACCTCGGGAGAGGTGGTTAGATGTCATAACTTCAATTTTCAACCCGATTTACAGTAAATATTGTCCTAAAGCAAATATCGACCAGTTTTTCTGAATCAGCATAAAATTCTGAAAGTATAGGTTTGTTCTGATAAAATAAGTAATTTCTATATTAGTTTTAATAACCATTTTATATTAGGTTGACTGCGTCTCCCGGATTTACCCTATTTCAATGGTTTGTCGCATTTCACATCAATTTTGAAAATTATTAAATGTGACAATTTATTTGCGAAATTACGAAACAATGCTGTACCTTCAATTTTTCTTTCATCTATTACTGCAACTGAAATATAGTAGTGCCCGATTAAATTGAATCAAATCTGTTCGGTTGAATTTGAACAAATTCTCCCCACCAACATTTTTTGCGTCAGCGTTTTCACTCTCATTTTTATCACCAAGAGCTCAGCGAAATAAAACAGATAGACAAGGAAAGTGAAAAGATATATAAAAATTCAACTTTCTATAATATTCGTCCTTCTTTTATGAAAATGGTACGCATTGATTGATAAGATTCTCCAAATGAAAATGATCCAAATACGACATAAATCTGACTATTTTTTTTATTATTGATAGATAAAAAAAAGTACAAATTTAAGTTCTCAATTTATGAATGTAATGATACAGAAACAACTAGGCTATTGGTTATCAACACCGTGAATTTTAAAAAGATCATTAAATGAAATATTAAATAAACAGTTTGCAAACGCTTTTCACAACAATTATGGTTAAAAAATTGATCAAAGAAAAATGAAGCGAACGTAAAATATGTTAAATTACCGTAAACTGGGGTGACTTTGCCCACCCGGGGTGACATTGCCCACTTTTCGAAAAGACTTTATTTTATTGTGAAGTAATTAGAACATATGGTGCTTTGTAATCGATAGCAATAATTTCTCCAACTGCAACAGCAAAAAAAAATAGCAAATTCAATCATAGGGTAATTTTTCAGTCAGAGTAAAAAAGTGGGTAAAGTCACCCCAGTTTACGGTATCCATCATTAAGAGAGGATAATTTTCCCCTTTTTCGACGCAAATTGCATTCTGATATCTTTTATAGTTCAAAAGTTATACGAAAAAGGCTCCAAATTCTTCAACGTGGATCACTAACGCTTCAGCGTGGTCTACTGCAGTTGTACCGTGGCATAGGTAGGCATTTTCACGCGGAACGGGCTCGGCACGATTGCACTCTTAAAATACAGTGGCGGACGAAAGGAAGTTTACAACTTTTAAAATCGCATAAGTTATATAATATAATCCAAACTAGTTTTTTTGAGAAGCTACAAGGCTTAGTTTGCTAAGTGACGTGTTTCGTCGTTTTGAAAAAAATTCACTTGGTTGGTATGGCAAACAAAAATAGTAAATGTCATTTTTTAAACTTTTTTTGTGAGCCTGTAATGAAAATACAAAAAACCCGTTTGTAGATTGAAGTAAGTTCGTCCGCCACTGTAGCTACCGTTTCCTTGCTCGTTTGCTATGTCAAATTTAATATCTTCTGGTGAAAGCCAAAAGCACCCTGTGCTCTCTGTTGGCATGTAAAAGATCGTACCCTTTCAACATCAGCTCTTAGATGGCGGAAGTATCGTCATATGGTTATAGTAGAATGTGTACATGGATAAATTGATGGATCCTATACATATGTACAGGGTGTAAACAAATTATTTGTCGTGACATTCAGGGGTGAATCTGCACCTCTAGATCAGTCGACATTTGTTAAAAACACTGTCCGCAAAATTGTTTATATATAACATTGAAAATCAATATGAATTCATTTTTCATTAATCATATTCTACTCGTTGAAAGGAGAAAAAGTCTAATAGAAATCATATGTCGCAAACGAACCACCCCTCCCCCCAAATTGATAAAGCTTTGACATGCATAAACTGATTAGAAAACAGTGCGTCTACAATATATGGTTCCTTTTAATTTTGTTTTATTCTCCTTTCAGCGAACAAATAATGTGGACGTAAAAAATTCAACATTAATTTTTAATGTTATAAACAATTTTGCAGCATAATTTTACGAATCGCCCCCGATCCAGACGTGTAGATTGACCCCTGAAAGTAGTGGCTATCACTTTTTTAAGACCCTGTACATACTTATATGTTCATTTTCCTTGTCAATCTGTTATGAGACTCACTGTTTCAGTCGATTCAAATTTACAGGGACACTATTGATTTACATGATGGTCATATAATATACATACCTATGCCATTGAAGGTTTAAAGTAGTTACGTCGATTGCTATATTTCTACGCAAGAGACAAATCAGAACTTTTCAAACAAAAACATAGTATTTTTCAGTACATAACTTGTAGTTAATAGCATCGACATCGATGAAAAGGGCAGTTAGATGGATAGACTAGACACTTATCCATACAATAAACACTTGCTCCATCCTTTCCAGCTATTTCTCCGATTGCATCACATACGTCTCTGTTAGAAAAGTAAAAAAAACGTCTTATTATTTCAAAACATTTTATCATCCTTAACTAACTTACGTAATTTAAAAATTCATCTTTACAATAACAATATATACATCTTTTCATGGAGTTGTACTTGTCATTCCCTGTCTCCGTATATCACATATGGTGCATAACCAGGGTCTTATACAATATAGGTTGTATAAGTAACTATCACACATTTATACTACATGAAAAAAAATTATATGATGTCCAATTTATTTCGTAGTTAGGATTATCTTATAAATAATCATATATAAATAAAATTATTCATATATAAATAACCACATCTAAATAATATTTTAAATAAATATTTATTTAATAAATAAGTAAATCGAATAGTGCTAAATCATGGAAATTAAAATTTTTAGAAACTTTCCGTTGCATATTCTATACTTAATCGACTTATATTTATACATATATATATAAATTTCCAATTTAAGTTTTGGAAAATGCATGTAAATAAGAATTAATCGAAACCGTTACACAAGGGAACCGTTAAAAATTGTATTTTATATTACTTAGTTATATAGATTACAATAAAACTAAGCACATATTTCATAATAAATATCAGTGGTAATTGAAATTTCTCGATAATTACACTAGTGTACAGTAATTTCTTGATGTAGACTACGCTATGAAATTCTTACGTAAGGTGATCCCCTAAACTTAAAAGTCGACATGAGACGAAATCCTATGGATGCGTTTTTTTAGATATTTCCCGATGAATATTGTGACTATTCAATTTCAATTTCCAATTTCAATTTCGGGCCCAAAATATTACTCTTTTCTTAAGTTTCACTCAATTCCGCCTAAACTATTGGTCCCATTGGAAAACAATGTCGGAAAGAATTGTATGCAATTTAATTATCTTTAATTTAAGAGTCGTCACGATCAAATCGGTCAACTCTATACGCGAGATATGGCCAAAAACGTCGGAACATCTTTTTAAAAAATTACCAAAATATTCATCGGGAAATATCTCAAAAACGTATATATAGGATTTCGTCTCATGTTAATTTTTGAGTTTAAGAGATCACATTACATAAGAATTTTATAGTGGAGACTGGATCAAAAACAATTTTTTGGATTTTGTAAACTAATATTATCAGTAGAGGTGTGCCGACTAGAATTTTGACCGATTAGACGATTAATCGCCCCCCAAGAAGCTGACTAGTCGTTTGTCTAGTCACTGGTTACAAAAGTAACCGGATAGTCGGCTTAACCAACTATGGTCGAGGCCAAATATATTGGCCGGTGAATTTGTTTTCGCGAGCAGCGACCGAGAAGAAATCAATCCGTCCCCGAAGGGTATGATGGGGTAACTTGTACGCTGTTCGGCTCCGCCTGTAACGTAGCTATGTGGCTGTTGTTTATTCGTAACGTAATAGTTGTGTGCGTTACGAAATTATGCATAAACCAATACCAGATAAAGCTATCGAGAAAGACTCAATGTTCTGACCAATAAATCTCTAAATTTTTTCAGGCCTAACCCAAACATTTTCTGATGTATGTGGCATTATAAAACGCCTTTTCATTTTCTTCCTACCGTCGCTCATGTTCTTCAGTGTTTTCTCACTTTTATACTTTTACTTTCTCATACATTTTCTACACATATTTTTCTTGTCAATATGTTGTTTCTCTCCTCAGGTCTCTTTTATTTGATAAGTAATTTCAATAATTTTTTATTTAAATAATGCCCATCTTTGACAGTTGCTCCTACATTCTTGCCGAAAAATTCTTGCTGTTAATCTTACTATTCTTCGACTCATTCATCAACGACTGGATCATTTTGTGTAATATTTACAGTGACGAGCATATAAATAGGGAAATTTTAAATCTTCGATTTACTTGAAAGACCTAATTTTTAAATAAATTGTCCTTAGTAAAATATATAGCAAACAGTCATATAACGTGTAAACATATATATGGTTCGGACCATCATTCGCTTGAAAGATCTGATTTTTGGATAAATTGTCCTTAGAATATGGTAGCAAACAATCACTTGACACATTAAGATGGATATGTTGGTGAATAATTCCGTTTACACGGCAAATTGAGCCGAGGCCGTTTATGGTCATTTCTACTCAAATCATTACGGAGCTCGCACTCCCTTAAACAGGGAGGATTTTATATTTTTCGTCAAATTACTCTTGAATTTGTTAAAACATATGTGCACTCGGCGATATATATGTTGATATCTTATATGATTGTTTGCTATATTATGCTAAGGACAATTTAACCCAAAATTGAATCTTTCAAGTAATTCGAAGATTTCATATTTCCCAATTTATCGAACCGAGAAGATATCAACAAAGCAGCGGTCAATGCTCAAAAGTCATGGGGACGGATGAAGATTGGGGCATGACGACCTTACGAAAAACTTCTACGGATAAGAAAATATTGAAAAGTTTTTTTAAATGCAATTGAATAGTTGAAGTACCAGCATATCAAATGGAAATGTAATTTACTGTTAAATCTTTCATTATAAATTATCTTCAGCATGACAATGTCTATCAAGAGACAGGGTCTCGCGCCAAGTATGTATATATAGGTTATGCGTAAAGTATTTATTCGCGAAGAGAATAGAGAAGAGAATAAAGAAGCGAAACGACCGCTCGGAATCGTGTCCCGTCTATGTAATTAAAGTGGTGGGGATGATTTGCTGCATGTGTACGTACCTCACGGGCACCCAATCCCAACGCGCGCGATCTGAATGAAAATATGATACACTTAAAGCTATGACGCTTATTAAAGTCTTGTTCATGCGACAAGTTGTCCAGCCTCGTTGTGGACCGGAAACGGCGCCAGTTGCTTCACGTTGCGACTGTAAACACCGCGGGCTGTCCGCACGGTGACAGTCCGTATGATGTCGTCTTTCCCTGGATGAACCCTCTCGATACGGCCGAGATGCGACTGTAGCGGTGGAAGCTGGTCATCCCTCATGACCACAATGGTGCCCTCCTTGATCGTATGGGAGCCCTTGGACCATTTGTGGCGCACGTTCAGGTGGTTAATATACTCCTTATGCCATCTGGATCAGAAGTCCTGTTTAACTTTCTGGATGTGCTGCCAATTTGACAACCGGTTCGTCGCTGTTGCCTTGAAATCGGTCTCCGGTAGACTCGTTAAAGAATTACCAATTAAGAAATGACCAGGGGTTAAGGCTATAGGATCATTGGAATCACAGGAAAGGGGTGTTAGAGGACGAGAGTTAAAAATCGCTTCGACCTCAATAACGAACGTATTGAATTGTTCGAACGTAAACAGTTCTTCGCCAACAACGCGTTTTACGTGGTGCTTGAACGATTTTATCGCAGCCTCCCAAAGTCCGCCAAAGTGAGGCGATAGAGCTGGCATGAAGTGCCACGATATTCCCTTGTCCACGAGGAAATGTTGTACCTTTTCGTCTTTCAGGAGGTCTTCATGAATTTCTCGCAATTCATTATTTGCACCGATGAAATTCGAACCGTTGTCCGAATACATATTACGGCACATCCTTTGACGCGCGATTAGCCGTTTTAACGCCGCGATGAATGCTTCGGTCGTCATGTCGCTGACGACCTCGAGATGGACGGCCTTTGTTGCGAGGCATATAAAGACTGCAACGTAGACATTTATCCGGGTGCGGTTACGGAAACGTTGCTCCTTAATATAGAACGGACCGCAGTAATCCACACCGCAATTGTGAAACGGTCGAGTTTCGGTGACTCGAGCGGCAGGTAGATTGCCCATGACGTAGTCGGTGACAGGTGGATTAACGCGGAAGCATCTAATACATTGCCGGACAATTTTTCGCGTCGTGTTTTTTCCGTCGATCGGCCAATACGTTTGACGAACGGCGTACAGAGTCGAGTTGATACCTGCACGGTGATGCTGTAAATGAGCTTCGCGAATGACAAGCTCAGTGATACGGTGACCTTTCGGTAGGAGAATCGGATGTTTTTGT
The DNA here is from genome assembly GCA_963932335.1 of Andrena marginata. Lineage (NCBI taxonomy): Eukaryota > Metazoa > Arthropoda > Insecta > Hymenoptera > Andrenidae > Andrena > Andrena marginata. Next base: position 12,759,611 of record OZ010660.1, read on the forward strand.
TCGTACGGCAAGGTGGAGTTTTGTAATCGCCCTCCGACCCGTAATATTCCCTTATCGTCGATGAAGGGGTGTAACGGCAAGAGCTTACTCTTTGGATGTAGTCCTGTTCCGGTCTTAAGATGGTGGAGGTCTTGTGTGAAAGCGGATGATTGCACAAGTTTTACCACACGATCATTCGCTGCGTATAATTCTTCTACGGTCAGAGGTCCCTTGAACCGATGAGGTAGTCTGAACCGCAGACAATATGCGATGATTCGTCGAAGGCGAGACAAACTTGAATAACGATTCAAGATCTCGTCACTACTGATCGTAGTGATTACAAAACAGGTGAGACGCTTTATTTCCGGAACCTCTTCAATGATTTCAAACCTTGACTCTGGCCTACCTGATTCGATGCTTGAGAGCCATTGCGGTCCGTGCCGCCAGTTGGAATCACGAATAAATTGTACCGGTGGTTGTCCTCGCGAGAGTAGATCTGCCGGATTCTCGCAAGATCTAACGTGACACCATGCGGTGATGTCGGTCTTTGTTTGAATTTCTGACACTCTATTCGCGACGAATGTTTTCAGAGTGCACGGCTCTTTATGTAACCAGTTCAGCACGATGGTAGAATCGGTCCAAAAGATAGCGCTGTCGATTTCGCGTTTGATGGCCTCTCGAACAGTGGCATATAACGAAGCCAGGAGAACTGCACCGCACAATTCTAAACGGGCGAGACTTATTGTTTTAAGCGGCGCGACGCGAGATTTCGCGCACAGTAGATTTGCGTTTATTTTACCGCATTTGTCGATCGAGCGTATGTACAAACATGCTCCATATGCCCGTTCACTCGCGTCACAGAACCCGCGAAGTTCGATCCTCTGGGTTGCGCGCTGAGTAACGTTTCGACCGAAGGATACATTATGGAGATGTTTAAAATCGTTTGCGAATGTTATCCACTCGGTGTGGAGGCTGGTTGGCAACGATTCGTCCCAGTCCAGTTTAAGATGTCAAAGACGCTGCATCAAGATTTTCGCGACGACAGTAACAGGAGCAAGTAACCCTAACGGATCGAAAATTCTCGCGATGGCTGAAAGAATCGTCCGTTTCGTGATCTTCGTGGCAACGTGTGGGTCAACGGTGTAAGTAACCGTATCGTTTCGCGCGTCCCATGATACCCCAAGCGTCTTGACCGTTGAATCGCCAAAGAATTTAGGATGGATCTGTTCTTTCGTTAACCCATCGAGAAGTTCAGGCTCGTTGGAGACCCATTGTCGGATGTTGAGTCCTCCTCGCTGAAGCAGAGCGATGACCTCGTCGCGTAGATCCTTGGCTTTCGCGTATGTGTCGGCCCCGGTTAAGAGGTCGTCGACGTACATGTCCTGCTTCAAAACGGATGCAGCCCTTGGAAATGAATCCTCTTCGTCGTCCGCAAGCTGATGGACACATCTTATGGCGAGATACGGTGCTGAAGACAGTCCGAACGTGACTGTGTTCAATTCGAATGTAGCAATTTCGTTCCGTTCGTCTCTCCACAAGATGCGTTGATAACGACGATCCTCTGGCCGAATGAGGAATTGGCGGTACATTTTTTCGATGTCCCCTGTCAGCACGTATAAAAAACCGCAGGAGTAAAGAAAAAACGTCATCCTGGATGGTCGGACCGATCATCAGCGCGTCGTTTAATGAAAGGCCACTGCTCGATTTCGCAGAGCCGTCGAATACCACTCGAACCTTTGTAGTCGTGTTCGAGGGTTTTATGACCGCATGATGAGGCAGGTAAAACCGTCTGAATCGCGTGTTTCCACCTTGCTCATGTGACCAAACGAGATATATTCTTGTATAACGGACGAATATTCTCTTTGTAACGATTTGTCACGATGAAGCTTACGTTCTAACGATAGAAACCGATTGTACGCTCGTGAACGAGAAGCTCCGATGGATTGTTCCTTCAGATTAAACGGTAACGCGACGATATAGCGTCCTGTTTTGTCCCGTTGGACGTGGGCGGTGAAGTGACCTTCGCAGGCGCGTTCCTCGGATGATAGGTATCGCTGCTGTGGCCCTTCTTCGATGTCCCAAAATTTCGAAAGATCGAAATTGACGCTGGTTGCAAACGTCTTGCGTTGTATGCGCGACGACGTTGACAACACGCTCCCCCCGATGATCCATCCTAACTGCGATTTTTGCAGGATGAGATCTGGCTCGTTACGAGGGGAAAGATCGATTTGTCCAACGCTAAAGCTCGCGAGCGAAGGGCCGGTGCCTATCAGCATATCGACGGATGCTGGGCGATGGAAATTCGGATCCGCTAATTTCAGATTTGCCGGAATCTTGAATCTCGTGCGATCGATTTGAGTGTCTGGTAACGGTCGCGAAATCCGCGGAATCACAAAAAATGTTAAATGCCGTTGAAAATCCGATAACCGTGACCTTACGGTGGTCGAAACGAGTTTGTTCGTCACGGTGTTCAGTGCATTTAACGCTTCGATGGCCACGGAAGTCCTTTTATACCGAAGATGTAATTTCGATGCGAATTCTTCGGTGACGTAATTCGCGTCGGAGCATGTGTCGACTAACGTTCGACACTCGATTGGTCGCTGTTCGTGATCTAGCGCGTGAACGATCGCGGTAGGCATGATCTCGTCGGTCGATGCATTAACGACTAGTGTGGTTTCTCGGCGGACGCGTTTCCGAGGGTTACGTTTTCGCGATTTTGTACGCAACGACTCCGGTCAAGATTCATTTTGCGCTTCTGAATGAAGCCTAGTGTTGTGTGCCTTATTGCACACGCGACATTTTCCGGCCTGACACTCGTCGGTTTTGTGATCTGAGCGTAAACAATTCATACAAAGATTTGCCTTACGCGCGGCTTCGATGCGTTTTTCGATCGACAATTCAAGAAACTTTGTACATTGATACGCTGCGTGATTGGCTGTATTACAAATCTTGCAATTAGGATATCGCTTTGTGGCGAATGTTTGTCGCGCTTTTCGCGGTGGTGGCGATTTCTGTGAACGAGTGGGTTTCGCCCGATGGGTGTCTGACGTATCGTTTTGACGTTGCGCTACTGAATCCGTTTTGCATGCGTCTGGCAAGTCCCGACTTGTATTCCCGCGCGATGTGGAATACTCTTCGCTTTGATGCGCGGCGATGTGCAAATGCTTAATTACAGTCGCGACCTTCGGAACCTGCATATCGGACAAGGTTCGTTCCCACGCCTTGCGAGATTCATGCGCCATACTGGACACCACGATACTCAGTAAAAGATCGTTTGCGATGTCTTCCCACGATCTCCCGAGCGCTTGTAGCGACCGAATGTGCAGCTGCATGTGATTGGCCAGATCGCGGTTTGATTCCGAAGAATCGTCTGGCATCGCGGGTGTATGGACGAGAAGTTAGGCGTGACGCAAAACGAGAGCGCGTTTGTTATCGTAAATTTCTAAGAGGTGTTCCCATGCGGCCTCATAGTTATCGTCCGTGATGATGTGCGCCTCGATCGCGGATTCTGCCTTCCCGGACAGCGAAGCGCGTAAATAATTCAGCTTTTGCATGTTGCTGAGACCGGGTATTGCATGGATCGTCGTTTTGAATCCATCCCTGAACGTGACCCATTTTTCGATTCGACCGTCAAACTTCTGTAAGTCGAGCTTTGGAAGTTTCACCGAAAGCGGAAACGATGATGCGGCTGACGGTGCGGGCGAATCTCGTGATACGATTTCGATGTTCGGTCGCGGATTCAGATTCGCGGAATCTATGGACGAATTGATTATGACTATTGATGACGCCAATATTTCGTCATATTGTTCCGTTACTTCCTCACGCTCTGCTTCCGCTTGTTCGTAGTTATCAATGAGGCCTAGTTCGTCTTGAATCTTGTTGAAGGTTTCGAATTGATTACGAAGCCATCCGATGCGTTCGCGAAGCTTGACAAGATTCTTTGCAGAATCTTGATACGAATCGAGGTACTTGTTGCAGCAAGTGATTTGCGATTTAAACGTTCGCCGTTGCAGCTTCAAATTAGTTATACGCGCTTTGTCCACTTCTTCCGCCATTTTAGTCGAAGAGAAATGGATATGATAGGAATTAACAGAAGGATAGATCACGTGTTCTTAACTGAATGGTAATTCCTCAATAACGAGCTTACCGTAACCGAAGTCCTTGTGCTGGTGGAATCGTCTCTGGACCGGATGACGCCGTTGACGAATGTGTTGTCCACCTCAAGGCTGGTTGTTCAGCTTCCACAATGATTGACGCCTTTCCGTCCGGAATGAATTCTACTGCCCGTGGTAGAATTACGGAATACACTTGTAGGAAGTTTGAAAGTCTTTGCACACTCCACTTCCACGGTCCTGGATCCGGCTCGAAGGACCAAAATGTTCGCACGGACACACACGTGAAAATTTCGTTGTTTCTTTCGGGGTTGTAAAGCCCGATTCACCTATGGGTACGCGTGATGCCGGCCGATCGTATCACCCGCCAAACTAATCTTAGGTGACTATTTTACTTCTCTATGTATTAGTCGAAGTAGAATCTGATCCGCACGCTGATCAAGAAGCGAGATGTTTGTACTTGTGGTCCGAACGATGACCCGAACAAGCTTCAGAACGTTGCTCGTAGAGAACTGTATGAAATCTGACTTGTCTACCTTTTTCGATGTCAAAGGTAGACAAGACAGCGAAAATTGGGAGGCGCCAAAATGCCTGATTGGTTCCGCTTTCCTTGAAGAGGAGGAACCTTCCCTCTACGATTTCGGTGGAGGAGGAGGAATATTCCCTCTGTGATTTCGGTGGTGGAGGCACCCTCTCCCTCTTGGTGACGTAGCGCAGGAAAAAACCGGGCATCTGGCTACCAAACCCTCGCCAAGTTGACCGGTCGAAGAGTCTCGCCCAGGGTCGCGGTTTATGAGCGTATTGTCCCGCGAGTCAGCAATGGTCGGTGGTATATACTAATTCGAAGTTACCGTATACCACCCGCTGACAGACCAATAAAAGGATTTTCTCAGAGCGATGGCGGTGGAGGTGTCCAAAAAAAATGGCACGATGTCGATTGCCGCCTATTAGACATCTGGCAAGCAAATGTTCCCCAAAACGCGTCGAAGGTAAGCAATTGCCTAGTAATAATAAAACCGTTAAATTTCCGCCTCGCTCTGAGCCCCCCTTTGTTCCCGTAAGACGGAACAGTGGTCGAGTCTCATCTTGGCTACGCGCGAACAAAGAGTGAGCCAGAAGTGGTGGGGATAGCGCCAAGCTTCTAACGTGTAGGTCAAACTGAGTTCTTACCGTAGAAATACATATGTACATCAGAGTAACTTTGGAATGATGGTAAATAAAAATATACTCCTCTTGCTTTTTTTAACCTATGTTATAGTGCCAATTTAATGACATATTTAAAACCGAAATTAAAAAATATTCATTTTTTAGTATAAACATTATAAAGATCAGATTTGAAAAATAAGCGTTTTTTTTCTCAAAAGCAAAGGGGGCACTGCCCCTTCGCAAAATCTTGACGCAGGCCCGACTCAAGTTTTTTTTGCGCCCTGGGCGCATTTGTTCAATTGAGCCCTTTATTATAATATATTTATTTGAGATTATTTATGACTTTAATCTGAAAAATTAGGCAGCTACTAGGGCAGCTAAGAGGTGCAAAATGGTCTTTTCATTGTTGGCATTGTTGAAAATAAATTTTTAAATGAATTACTACAAATTGTACTACAACGGTTTTAAACTACGGATAAAAATTCAGAGTAAGGTCACCAATATTCTCAATTAAATGTATTATAATAAATGGCGGAATTTGGCAAGTTCGCCCAAGGCGCAAAAAAGATTTGTGCTGTGCCTGGCTATCTGACTGTCGCGCGCATGCGTCGAGCAGTCACAATTTTAACTGAGTGCTTGTGCCGTCGCGCATACCTGCCGCGCATGCAAAGCTTTCCATTTCGCTCCCCCTTTCGGCCAGAAAGAAGCGAGAAACGAATACTCAGAATTAGGGCTCCGTACACGATATGGGCTCAACGCCGGTCCCGACCAGCGAGTAAATACGGAGACAATACTGTACTGTTATTGGATAAAAAAATGAATATATTTTTGAAATGTCAATTAATAAACGTGCAAGGTTTGGGTTCTTTAAAAAAAATTCCCCAAAATGTGTCATATTTACAAAGCGTCAAACAAGGGAAACCCCTTACAAAAGATTCAAATCGATTGAACCAATTTTAAAAACATTATTCTGTTTTAAAGGGAGTCTGAATACTTTTATGGTCCACTGTATATGTATATATGATATCATTAAATAGAAATGTTCAAATTTACGTATGCGAATTTATTAAAATTAACTTTCTGCATATAATATAAAATTTTGTACGTTATTGTTTCGTCTTGTACATCTGTCGGGAGTATACTTGTAGTTGCAACCAGGGAGTCGAGACCGATAGAATTACGGTTACGGTCGCGGTCGGGGTCACCGAGACGACCGATATGGCATTTACGGTTCTCTCGACCTGGAGAGAGCCGAGCGGTCCAAAGTTTTTCTTCAACCGATAACCGAGAGAGAATTTTTCTCAGACTTACGATCAACCGAAAGTCTAGACCGGCCAGTAATACGGTCGCGTTAATTTATGGAGAGGTTCGAGTTAATGTATGGAGAGGTTCGTAAAACGGTCAACCGAGAATCTCGACCGATTACAATACGGTTGATGCAAAGTCGGGAGTGATAGAAATACGGGAAACTAGAATTCATCACCTCATAAGAAATAGAATGCTCGACGTTACTAGTAAGTCTTTGTGTAAAAATGAATCACATCAATTAATTTTTCCTTGCGAAGAAAATGACCGAGCACGAAACAGGAATTGAATGACTAAAGGAAGTGTCTTTAATTCCCAGAGAAAAGTGTTGTGCAAAACAAAAAAAAAGATGGTTTATATCGAAACAAGAGGAGGTTTGGGCTATTTTCGGTGTTATAAATCAGGACAATATGATCATAGTATTACAGCCGCACATAATACATGGTACTTATTACTTTTATTCTCTAACTTATTTTGAAGTTATATTTCTATTATGCATGTCATTGTTATCTTACGTGAAAATTTCCATAAGTTCGAACGTTGTCATTTGAGTTTTCAAAGTTGCATGCTAATAACTTATGCTTTTGCATGGCGATATTCATACGAACAAACACAGCATGAATGTTTTATCGCTGAAGACCAAACAATTTCGACTGAATCAATTGCAGATAGATTTTCATTCTGTAGAGAAGTATGCACTCTAGCGCTTGACAGGCGATATTAATCGGTGGTCCTGGTATTATAGTCGAGATTGACGAATGCAAAATTGGACGCAGGAAATTTGAAAAAGGACGTTTGCGTGAAGGAGCATGGATATTAGGTTCAATTTTTATGGCCATTGTTATTTTAAAAGTTTTTAAATAATAAGTTTAATTTCTATTGTTTATTTTATATGAAAAATTTGGAATAGGTATGATAGAACGAGGAGGACAAAAGTATCGTTTAGAGATTATGTCCTGAAAACAAACGAGACGAAAATACTCTTATTTCATTAATTGAGAAACACGTAGCAGTAGGTTCAGAAATACACACTGATTGTTGGAAGGGTTATGTAAATTTAGAAAAACATGGTTACGTTCACAAAACTGGATGTTATGCTCCCAAAACACGTAGGGTAAATCCCAGAGACGCGGTCGACCTAATATAAAATGGCTATTAAAACTAATAAAATAAAATTATTTATGAGTGAATATTTAATTTATTTACGCTAAACAAGTAAAGAACATATGAAAGAAAAAGTGAACTATCTACTGGCGGTTAGTAAGGCAAATGAATACAAAAGTGAAGAAAAAAACTCGACCATGTCACCTTTCTGCAGCGAGAGATGGTCTTCTCGTTAGCTTTCAGAGGAAGAGTTAATATGGCCAAATACTTTGGCTGCATTGGCCCTCAATATCTCTACCTATCTTGTTATCCCAAACATTAAACGGAAATAAATTGAGAAGTATATTTTAAATACGATTCTGTACACCACTGGTTGAGAAAAGAGGTTAAATGTAACCTCAATTTATCTTTTATAGCGTATAAATAAAAAAAAACACAGAAGGAAGCGAAATGACGCCATTCAATCAACTGTTTGGCTTCTGGAGAAATAAATCGTCTGCACTTTAACGTGTTTTTCCGTATAGAGTCTGAAATATGGCGACTCGACCAACTCTCCGGCACGACAATACCTGACAAGCGAAGATCCCGAGGGGTAGCTTCATGACTTTATTGCCTACGCCTTTTTAGCTGGTCGAAAGCGAGTGACTGATCACTTCTGAACAAATCTTCGATCAGTGAAGACGTTTGAGTTGTGTCAGTCGTAATGCCTTATAAATTTTCTATGGAGGAATTGGCTATAATGGCAATTATTTTGGAAGAACCCAAAAACGGAAGAAGGCAGAGAAGGTGGAGTGTCCACCCTCTGTGGAAAAATAGAAGCCAGCAAGGAGAATTTCAAATTTACAATACACTAATTGACCATGAGGACAAATTTTATAATTATTTCAAGATGTCCAGAAATACGTTTGATGCCCTACTGGATAGAATCGAACTAATAATAAACAGAAGTGATACAAACTGGAAGCGGTCGATATCACCGAGAGAACGCTTAGCAATCTGTCTGAGGTAGGTACAGAAGTTTATTTGTTTCATGTGCAGGAAATAACAGAAAATAGTAATAATAAACGTGCACAAACCGCAGCATACAAATATGCAGGGTGTCCGCGGGAACAGTAAACAGCTGGATATTTCCTAACGTATTCAGAATAGAAAGAAATGTTTATATGCAATTGCATGGTTGAAGGGAGCTAATTTACTAGCCGCGACAATTTTTTTCTTAGATTATTATTTCAAAAGATACGATGGTCAAGCTTGGTTTTTCAAATAGAACTATATATTTTTTTAGAAATCAATTGATAGTGCGTTTCAAGTCAGATTCAGTAACCTGTAATGTACCCGTGTCCCTCCACGAAACATATTGATGTTGAATAATACTTATTAATTGCTATATTGGTGGCATTTTTCTTATTGTCTACGAATCTCGGGGTGCTCCTGGGCGTCCTTCGCGATCGTCGTCCACGAGCTCCGAAGGTTCGGGTGATTATGCCGGGACGGAAGGATTCGGTTTAGAACCCGGAGGTAGGAGATCGTTGCAGGTCGAAGAGTTGGCACTCACCGTAAGGTTTAACAAGTTTATTTGATCCCGATCTGGGTGACAATTACACTGTGCATAGTTTGGCATGAATCTTGAAAAGTCGGGTCTTGATCCCGTGACAATTCGGTATCAAGTCTGAGCTCGCATAGCTCGTACATTCTTCTTATAAGGTGGTCGGGGCGAAGCGGGGACCATCGGGGTCTCCGCCTTTGGCCTGCTTTTGGGTATTTCGCCATGTGCTGACGGGTCTCGGTGCGCTTCCGTGATCCCTTACGCGGTTGTGCCGAATTCCGGCCGCTCGATTGGGACAATCGGAATGTGGGTGGTGTCGACACGCTTAGGTGTCGGTCCGGGCACAACAATACAGTTCCATTTAAAAAAATCAAACTTGACCATCGTATCCGTTTAAATAATAATGTAAGAAAAAATTTGTCTGGTATAATGAATTTGTGCTCTCGAACCATGCAATTACCATATAAACATTTCTTTCTATCTGGAATACGTTAAGAAATATCCAGGCGAGGTGTGCCTTTTTTATACATATATATAGGGGGAAAATGCTTTACCCATACCCGTAACATTAGGCCACGAGTTATGTGGGACTCCCAATTTGATATACCCACTAAAAACCCCCTCTAGAGGAATCATCCTCATATACACTCCCCTCATCCTTTCGGTGGAACTTAGGTAGCAGTACTTCCCCCAGGGGTCCAAGGTGAAGTGTACCTGATTCCAACTGAATACCCAAAATGCAAACATACAATTCATATAAACATAAACATAAAATACAACAAGTACACGGTGAAATATTTACAAAATAGGTACACTTTTCGGAGTAACATTTCGTCTTAATAAAAATTAATCGTCTTACAAAAAAAAAAACTTCAAACTTAAATTTGGTTTACCTTATTGACAACTATTGGGAATTGTCTGCCTCGTAGTCATGATTTTCGTCTTCTACTTCGGGGTAGTCGTGGTATATGGGAGCTGATGAGAATCCCTGGGACGTGGAGGGACCATCATAAACAGGCGTATGAGGTGGTAACCAACTCGATAACGACTGTTGCTCCCTGGCTGATGCATTCAAGCTTTCGTATTCCAGCTCCTGGACGATGTTGAAAATGCGCCCCCTGGCTGCATGTTGGGCATGTGGCGACAAAGTAACTAAAATCTGCCCCATACTTTTTAAAAAAGACATGATCGGATGGTCGGGCAAGTTGCGTTCGTCATTGTTTCGTAAAATGTACTCCATCAGTACTGTTGCCGGTGTTGATTCATTTTCGCAAACGGATCTGTGTCGTTTTTTTGTTGCTACACGTATGTGTTCCTGTGGCTCGGCCAAGGGCTCCTGGCTTTGTCCGTTACCCATTGCTTCTAATTGCACGGGGACGACGGGTGTAATTTTTTCCTGTGGCTCGGCCACAGGCTCCTGACTTTGTCGGTTATCAGCAGTATTTGATTCCACGCGGACGACGGGTATAATATTTGTGTCCACTATCACGGAACTTATGATTCGTGGAACCTTTCGTGTGGGGATGTTTGACATAGTGTCCCTCTCGCTCAGGTGGGGCAATAGAAATTCCAAAACCTTACCATATTTATATGGCTTTAGCTTTTCCGCGGCTTGCCCACTTTTTGTCTTTTTGGCCAAATTCCGGCGGAATTGGTCCCTAATATTTCCCCATCTATTCTTGCATTCCAATGCTAAAAAGACAGTAATAATAATTTCAATTATAACGTAATTACAGAATAGGAAGGAGGAAGTATAATACTGTACAGAGTGTCTTATAAGAAATAGTACAAGCGAATTTGTTATAAAACATCCTGTACATATATTGCGATATTATGTTAAAAACAATATTGCGCTGTGTATGAATGTTTTTAGACTTTTTTTTTACTTTTCAATTAAATATGGTTTATAATTTCTGATTTAGGTATCTTACTACAGGAGATTCGTTTAAATCAATTTCTTATAATTATCGCATTGGACACACCACCGCATCGGTGATTGCACATGAAACGTGCAACGCGATAGTTAAAACACTGATGCAAGAAGCAATGCCTCTTCCAACCGAAGAACAATGGAATGCAATCAGTGCAGAGTTTTTCCAACGTACCGGGTTCCCAAATTGTATAGGAGCAATAGATGGGAAACATATCCAAATACAAGCTCCAGCAAATAGTGGAAGTTTGTATTTCAATTATAAAAAAACATTTTCCACGGTGCTGCTGGCACTGGTGGACGCCCAATATAATTTTATCGCGGTGGATGTGGGAAGTTACGGAAAAAATAGCGACGGTGGCATACTAGCTCACTCCAACTTAGGGGAGACATTGGAAAACGGCACATTCCGTTTACCCCCCGAAGAGCCTCTGCCGGGCACTTCTGTACCAGCACCGTACGTTATTGTAGGGGATGAGGCATTTCCCCTAAAAAGATATCTCATGAGGCCATTTCCGGGACCTCAATTAACCACAGACGAAAAACGTAACTTCAACTATCGGTTGACTATAGCCAGGCGTTAGGTTGAAAATGCATTTGGCATTTTGTCACAAAAATTTAGAATATATAATAGACGAATTCAAGCAACCCCCGACCACGTCGACTACATTGTGATGGCAACGTGTATCTTACACAATTTTATCCGAAAAAGAGAGGTATGCGTTGCACCCGCAACCAATAGAACACCAGCATCAAATACTGTACACCCGAGAGTGATCGCGTTAGAAGAAGGAAATGCAGCGCATCTGCAACCTTTTAAAATTAGAGATGCGTTTGCAAGTTACTTAATTAAATCCTAAGCGATTTATGCGAGTGGCATTGGGTGGTGTAAATAGTTTTTTTGTGCGTGAAATTGTAGGGGAGATTTGAAGGTCAAGTTCATTCGTTTAAATGAAATATCATACATATTTACTCATAATATGATGGTGTTTGTTAAGAACGTGCGCAACGTTGTGTCGCATAAGGTAATTCAGTGTAGTACAAGGTTATACATTAATGACATCCTATGGAGACAGGGCAACGCAAATCGTGGATTGTCGCGTAGGTAAAACCCTACGTGACCGTGCAATGTACTCTACATATGTACTATGACCTTGTACTACATGTAATGACTTTATGTGGCACACCGTTGCACTCGTCTTAACAAACACCATCATATGAATAAAGATGTATAATATTGCATTGAACAAATGAACTTGACTTCAAATCGTCCCTACAATTTCATGCACAAACTACTTACACCATACAAAATCCTATATCTTTAACGTCCTACGGGATGTACGAGACATCCAGCGGTTATAATTAAAATAAGCCCACTGTATACAGGGTGTCCCAAAAATGTCGGAGTTCCTTGAAAGGGGTGATTCAGGGGATGATTTGAAACAACTTTTTCCTTAGCGAAAATATTGTCCGAAGCTTCGTTAACGAGATATTAACAAAAAAACCCGACCAATCAGAGCGCGCGCTTTCCGCCCGAGCTCCCGCGGTAGCGTTGGCTACACGGTAGGCGGCTGCGCTTTTACTACGAATGTACGAACAAGCAAGTGGCATGCATCGAAGGAAACTGCGTCGCACATTTTTTTCTTAAAGCAGAATCTTAAATAATAATTATTTGAAGCTCGCGGGACAATACGGTCGGCGATAGAGAACGATTTCCTACAGTTTTGGGTAATTTAAGGCTTAACTGGTTCCGCCTCGTAGCAAACGTGAACTCAGGGTATCGGAAAACGGAAACAGGAATGGTATGCCTTTTCTTCTTTATAACAATTCGAAGACTTTCTGTTTCTCGTCTCTTCGGACCCTTTCGAACCGAAACACGTGGTGTCTGCTGTCTATCTCTAAGCAATGGATACATTGGCAGTAAAAGGACGGAGCGCGGGCTCTTGTGAAAGTGTAGGATGGTTCGTTCGTTGCACTTCTGCAAAACACGTGTGTTTCTAAAATGTGCTGGCTTCTTTTTATCTAAAGCCTCTTGTCCTGGTGGGAGTAAACTCATAATGGAACGAGAGAAACTACTTGGGGGTAGAGGAAGTTGCTTGGGAAAAAATCCTCTCAGTCAACTAGTAATCTCGTCCCAGAAATGTACGCAGCTGAAGATTATTACGCGATGTTCTGGGTGTACGCCCGGAACAACGGAGACGCAAGTGCTACTGTGCGAGCGTTGGCAGTGGAATACCCGCGCATCCAAACCCCAAGCGAGGGTACGATTCGGCGTTTGGCGTCAAAATTAAACTCGACGGGGTTGATGATGACGCGAGGCAGTGATATGGGTAATCGGCCCGGTTCGGGGCCGCCAATTTTTATAACGTAGGAACAACACGTTCCATGAAAAATAAATTAAGTGATCAGTGTTAGTAGCAGTGCAGTGAAGTGAATATTCGGTACATTAACCCGGACGCACTTGACGTTGCGACCCTTACCTTCGGGTGGTGTCTTGCGAATACCTGCGATCAGCTGAGCACTGGGCGCTACCCTACCATAAATCTTTTCGTCCACCGATGACCAGGATCGGTACAGTGACCCAGTGACATAGGTTTCCGAAAAGGAAGGAAAAGAATGTCCGAATGGGTGAGTTTTATTTAATTTATTGGTGATTATTAGGTGTAGAAATAAATTCTTTCCGATTTTGGGGTACAATAACTGTTTGATTTAAAAAATATGAAAGCGACTCAATCATCGAAATAATTTCCCCTATTATTAATTACCTTTTGCCATTTTTCTGGCAGCTTACGAATATTATGTAAATCCAGTCGAAAAGAATTTATTCATACACCTAATATTATTTTTTAAATTTAGTTGTGTTGGCCGTTGTTAAACTACGGATTTTTACCTCAATAACGAATTACGATCACTTGTCGTACATTTTCTGTTACATTACCTTTTCGTTTATGTGTTATTTGAAAACGAAATTTACGAATTTCTTGTCATTTCGCTTCAAATAATTATTATTTAAGATTCTGCTTTAAGAAAAAAATGTGCGACGCAGTTTCCTTCGATGCATGCCACTTGCTTGTTCGTACATTCGTAGTAAAAGCGCAGCCGCCTACCGTGTAGCCAACGCTACCGCGGGAGCTCGGGCGGAAAGCGCGCGCTCTGATTGGTCGGGTTTTTTTGTTAATATCTCGTTAACGAAGCTTCGGACAATATTTTCGCTAAGGAAAAAGTTGTTTCAAATCATCCCCTGAATCACCCCTTTCAAGGAACTCCGACATTTTTGGGACACCCTGTATACAGTGGGCTTATTTTAATTATAACCGCTGGATGTCTCGTACATCCCGTAGGACGTTAAAGATATAGGATTTTGTATGGTGTAAGTAGTTTGTGCATGAAATTGTAGGGACGATTTGAAGTCAAGTTCATTTGTTCAATGCAATATTATACATCTTTATTCATATGATGGTGTTTGTTAAGACGAGTGCAACGGTGTGCCACATAAAGTCATTACATGTAGTACAAGGTCATAGTACATATGTAGAGTACATTGCACGGTCACGTAGGGTTTTACCTACGCGACAATCCACGATTTGCGTTGCCCTGTCTCCATAGGATGTCATTAATGTATAACCTTGTACTACACTGAATTACCTTATGCGACACAACGTTGCGCACGTTCTTAACAAACACCATCATATTATGAGTAAATATGTATGATATTTCATTTAAACGAATGAACTTGACCTTCAAATCTCCCCTACAATTTCACGCACAAAAAAACTATTTACACCACCCAATGCCACTCGCATAAATCGCTTAGGATTTAATTAAGTAACTTGCAAACGCATCTCTAATTTTAAAAGGTTGCAGATGCGCTGCATTTCCTTCTTCTAACGCGATCACTCTCGGGTGTACAGTATTTGATGCTGGTGTTCTATTGGTTGCGGGTGCAACGCATACCTCTCTTTTTCGGATAAAATTGTGTAAGATACACGTTGCCATCACAATGTAGTCGACGTGGTCGGGGGTTGCTTGAATTCGTCTATTATATATTCTAAATTTTTGTGACAAAATGCCAAATGCATTTTCAACCTAACGCCTGGCTATAGTCAACCGATAGTTGAAGTTACGTTTTTCGTCTGTGGTTAATTGAGGTCCCGGAAATGGCCTCATGAGATATCTTTTTAGGGGAAATGCCTCATCCCCTACAATAACGTACGGTGCTGGTACAGAAGTGCCCGGCAGAGGCTCTTCGGGGGGTAAACGGAATGTGCCGTTTTCCAATGTCTCCCCTAAGTTGGAGTGAGCTAGTATGCCACCGTCGCTATTTTTTCCGTAACTTCCCACATCCACCGCGATAAAATTATATTGGGCGTCCACCAGTGCCAGCAGCACCGTGGAAAATGTTTTTTTATAATTGAAATACAAACTTCCACTATTTGCTGGAGCTTGTATTTGGATATGTTTCCCATCTATTGCTCCTATACAATTTGGGAACCCGGTACGTTGGAAAAACTCTGCACTGATTGCATTCCATTGTTCTTCGGTTGGAAGAGGCATTGCTTCTTGCATCAGTGTTTTAACTATCGCGTTGCACGTTTCATGTGCAATCACCGATGCGGTGGTGTGTCCAATGAGATAATTATAAGAAATTGATTTAAACGAATCTCCTGTAGTAAGATACCTAAATCAGAAATTATAAACCATATTTAATTGAAAAGTAAAAAAAAAGTCTAAAAACATTCATACACAGCGCAATATTGTTTTTAACATAATATCGCAATATATGTACAGGATGTTTTATAACAAATTCGCTTGTACTATTTCTTATAAGACACTCTGTACAGTATTATACTTCCTACTTCCTATTCTGTAATTACGTTATAATTGAAATTATTATTACTGTCTTTTTAGCATTGGAATGCAAGAATAGATGGGGAAATATTAGGGACCAATTCCGCCGGAATTTGGCCAAAAAGACAAAAAGTGGGCAAGCCGCGGAAAAGCTAAAGCCATATAAATATGGTAAGGTTTTGGAATTTCTATTGCCCCACCTGAGCGAGAGGGACACTATGTCAAACATCCCCACACGAAAGGTTCCACGAATCATAAGTTCCGTGATGGTGGACACAAATATTATACCCGTCGTCCGCGTGGAATCAAATACTGCTGATAACCGACAAAGTCAGGAGCCTGTGGCCGAGCCACAGGAAAAAATTACACCCGTCGTCCCCGTGCAATTAGAAGCAATGGGTAACGGACAAAGCCAGGAGCCCTTGGCCGAGCCACAGGAACACATACGTGTAGCAACAAAAAAACGACACAGATCCGTTTGCGAAAATGAATCAACACCGGCAACAGTACTGATGGAGTACATTTTACGAAACAATGACGAACGCAACTTGCCCGACCATCCGATCATGTCTTTTTTAAAAAGTATGGGGCAGATTTTAGTTACTTTGTCGCCACATGCCCAACATGCAGCCAGGGGGCGCATTTTCAACATCGTCCAGGAGCTGGAATACGAAAGCTTGAATGCATCAGCCAGGGAGCAACAGTCGTTATCGAGTTGGTTACCACCTCATACGCCTGTTTATGATGGTCCCTCCACGTCCCAGGGATTCTCATCAGCTCCCATATACCACGACTACCCCGAAGTAGAAGACGAAAATCATGACTACGAGGCAGACAATTCCCAATAGTTGTCAATAAGGTAAACCAAATTTAAGTTTGAAGTTTTTTTTTTTGTAAGACGATTAATTTTTATTAAGACGAAATGTTACTCCGAAAAGTGTACCTATTTTGTAAATATTTCACCGTGTACTTGTTGTATTTTATGTTTATGTTTATATGAATTGTATGTTTGCATTTTGGGTATTCAGTTGGAATCAGGTACACTTCACCTTGGACCCCTGGGGGAAGTACTGCTACCTAAGTTCCACCGAAAGGATGAGGGGAGTGTATATGAGGATGATTCCTCTAGAGGGGGTTTTTAGTGGGTATATCAAATTGGGAGTCCCACATAACTCGTGGCCTAATGTTACGGGTATGGGTAAAGCATTTTCCCCCTATATATATATATAAAAAAGGCACACCTCGCCTGGATATTTCTTAACGTATTCCAGATAGAAAGAAATGTTTATATGGTAATTGCATGGTTCGAGAGCACAAATTCATTATACCAGACAAATTTTTTCTTACATTATTATTTAAACGGATACGATGGTCAAGTTTGATTTTTTTAAATGGAACTGTATTGTTGTGCCCGGACCGACACCTAAGCGTGTCGACACCACCCACATTCCGATTGTCCCAATCGAGCGGCCGGAATTCGGCACAACCGCGTAAGGGATCACGGAAGCGCACCGAGACCCGTCAGCACATGGCGAAATACCCAAAAGCAGGCCAAAGGCGGAGACCCCGATGGTCCCCGCTTCGCCCCGACCACCTTATAAGAAGAATGTACGAGCTATGCGAGCTCAGACTTGATACCGAATTGTCACGGGATCAAGACCCGACTTTTCAAGATTCATGCCAAACTATGCACAGTGTAATTGTCACCCAGATCGGGATCAAATAAACTTGTTAAACCTTACGGTGAGTGCCAACTCTTCGACCTGCAACGATCTCCTACCTCCGGGTTCTAAACCGAATCCTTCCGTCCCGGCATAATCACCCGAACCTTCGGAGCTCGTGGACGACGATCGCGAAGGACGCCCAGGAGCACCCCGAGATTCGTAGACAATAAGAAAAATGCCACCAATATAGCAATTAATAAGTATTATTCAACATCAATATGTTTCGTGGAGGGACACGGGTACATTACAGGTTACTGAATCTGACTTGAAACGCACTATCAATTGATTTCTAAAAAAATATATAGTTCTATTTGAAAAACCAAGCTTGACCATCGTATCTTTTGAAATAATAATCTAAGAAAAAAATTGTCGCGGCTAGTAAATTAGCTCCCTTCAACCATGCAATTGCATATAAACATTTCTTTCTATTCTGAATACGTTAGGAAATATCCAGCTGTTTACTGTTCCCGCGGACACCCTGCATATTTGTATGCTGCGGTTTGTGCACGTTTATTATTACTATTTTCTGTTATTTCCTGCACATGAAACAAATAAACTTCTGTACCTACCTCAGACAGATTGCTAAGCGTTCTCTCGGTGATATCGACCGCTTCCAGTTTGTATCACTTCTGTTTATTATTAGTTCGATTCTATCCAGTAGGGCATCAAACGTATTTCTGGACATCTTGAAATAATTATAAAATTTGTCCTCATGGTCAATTAGTGTATTGTAAATTTGAAATTCTCCTTGCTGGCTTCTATTTTTCCACAGAGGGTGGACACTCCACCTTCTCTGCCTTCTTCCGTTTTTGGGTTCTTCCAAAATAATTGCCATTATAGCCAATTCCTCCATAGAAAATTTATAAGGCATTACGACTGACACAACTCAAACGTCTTCACTGATCGAAGATTTGTTCAGAAGTGATCAGTCACTCGCTTTCGACCAGCTAAAAAGGCGTAGGCAATAAAGTCATGAAGCTACCCCTCGGGATCTTCGCTTGTCAGGTATTGTCGTGCCGGAGAGTTGGTCGAGTCGCCATATTTCAGACTCTATACGGAAAAACACGTTAAAGTGCAGACGATTTATTTCTCCAGAAGCCAAACAGTTGATTGAATGGCGTCATTTCGCTTCCTTCTGTGTTTTTTTTTATTTATACGCTATAAAAGATAAATTGAGGTTACATTTAACCTCTTTTCTCAACCAGTGGTGTACAGAATCGTATTTAAAATATACTTCTCAATTTATTTCCGTTTAATGTTTGGGATAACAAGATAGGTAGAGATATTGAGGGCCAATGCAGCCAAAGTATTTGGCCATATTAACTCTTCCTCTGAAAGCTAACGAGAAGACCATCTCTCGCTGCAGAAAGGTGACATGGTCGAGTTATGATTTTTTTTATTATTTTTGTTTATTTTTATTTATTATTATTATTTTTGTTTATTTAGTTTTTTCTTCACTTTTGTATTCATTTGCCTTACTAACCGCCAGTAGATAGTTCACTTTTTCTTTCATATGTTCTTTACTTGTTTAGCGTAAATAAATTAAATATTCACTCATAAATAATTTTATTTTATTAGTTTTAATAGCCATTTTATATTAGGTCGACCGCGTCTCTCGGATTTACCCTACGTGTTTTGGGAGCATAACATCCAGCCGCGTTGCATTTCGGCAGGGCACGGACTCGGCCCGTCCGTCTAGTCGTCTCAACGAGTGGCCACCGAGCCCGGGCACAGCGGGGAGCCACCGAGCCGTCCCACAGTGGCACGTCCTGTACAAAAAGCTGGCCAAAAGTCAAAAATTTTTTTTCTGATTTTTACAGATCTATGTATTGCATTTCATTTATGACTTATCAAAGCATGATTTTCCACTAATACTAATTTTTATTGTACGATCCTCTTAGAGATATGCGATCTCAAAGTTGCTAGTGTTATGATCTGGAACTTTTAGACCCGAATTGAAAGTAAATTTTACATTGAATGTGGAACTATGATCTTTTTTTTTTATGCTGGCAGTTATCTGACATGCTCTAAGTTAATATAGATTCTGGTTTTATTGGTTTATTTCACTTTTTACAACTATGGTAGAGGAGAATACACGATCTATATATTTTTTTTCTTCACCTAAGCAAATAGTTATGTTACAAACGAGCTCAAGCGGCAATTTTTGTTGCAAAATAAAGTTTGGAGGTTCTTGATGAAAGGCCCGTTGTATTTTCCTGCGATAAATTGCGATCTTACGAGTTATTGTCATTTCTTTGCCGTCCGCCGTTTATGGAGGGGTACATTTATGGCATGGGATCGGATTATCGTGGTTCCCTTCATTAGTATGCCTAATTCTATACCTAAGTGATCTTGCTAGTTTCAAAAGTAGTACATTTACAGCATGTAGTAAACATCCGAAACAGGCAAAACATAGTTATAATGACTTATTCAGCAACAAGAATAGATACCAGCGGACACCTACAGTCTATTGGCCGTCATAAACCAGCAATTCTTTGGAGCAGAAGAATACGTATCAGCTGGTCAGTTGTAGGTATGAAATTGCAAATTGTTTTAAAACTATTTTCAAAAAGTCCCTTGCTTCTCCTTGCACCGAAAATTTTATTCAGACAACGGAATCCCATAAAAAGACTTCAGAAAAGTAAAAAAATTACGCCAAGTACACGAAATCAAATAAATCACAAAAAATAGAAGATAATAATTACAAAATTGAAAAAAAGGTGTGAAATCAAAATGAGCTGCAAGTACATAAAGGTGCTTTCAGTCAAATACTTGGCGTCGAGACGCTACCGCGTCTCTAGATATGAAACACACCCCCATAAAACATTTATAACACAAATACATTACTCCCACTACATAAAGTAAACGAATAGAAACAAAACAAAGTTGGGGATTATAAGAAACAAACAGTCGTCGTAGCAACAGACATCAGTCAAACTTCGTGATAGTTACATCGATCTCCAAATCGAGTTTACACAATATCAGAATAGCGCAGTTTGTTTGTGCAATTTGTACAGTTTCATTGTGCAGTTTGGTCATACGTTGTTTTGAACTTTAAAAAGTGATAGTATTGTAAAGTGCTATGGAGCCAGTACCTGGAACTTCTCAAGCAGGTTACACTTCATTATCTAGGAATGAACTTGTACAGTGTCTTAGAAGTTGTCCCTCAACCAGTTTTAAAGACAAGTGTGAACATTTGAACGAGTTCGTAAAAAAGGCTGTTGGATGTGAGGCACTGTCACAGGAAAACACGCACCGTATACAACACTTTAATTGCCAATGGAAAAGCAAGTGGGACGCATGTGCTAGAAATTACAATAATTTCTGCAATAAAAATCGTTCGTGGTTAGAGGGTAGAGTGGAATTTCTTACACGTGCAACATACAGTGAAAGCTTTGGAAGACCATCGATTGAGTTTTCTGATGGCAGCGAAAGAT
Organism: Andrena marginata; assembly: GCA_963932335.1. NCBI lineage: Eukaryota > Metazoa > Arthropoda > Insecta > Hymenoptera > Andrenidae > Andrena > Andrena marginata. The sequence goes on from OZ010660.1 coordinate 12,780,742, forward strand.
CCAAACGAAGAAAGACTGTAGAAATACGAGCATGTTTCGGTTCTAATGAGCTCTGTTACGCTGCTCAAATGCAGCTCAGAAATGAAAAAGAATTAGATGCTGCCAATGTTATAAAAGACATAATTTCCTCACCAAAACGTGTTAACAAATACATAGATGTACAAAGGCAATCCAATCTCCTGATAAAGCCATACTCACGCGATGAAGCATTATCTATAACAGTGGGGGCAAAATTAACAAAATATCAGTATAATATTATTAGAGATGCAGCCAAGATGCACAATAGCAAGTTGTACCCGTGTTATGGATCTATAACTAACGCCAGAAAGGACTGTTATCCCAAAAATATAATTGTTACTGAAGCATACGCAGAAGTACCTGTGCAAAGTTTGCTGGATCATACGGTTCTGAGGATACTTCAACATCAAGAGAAAATAATTACCGTGGACAAAAATAGTTTAACTAATCTTAATCTAATAGTTAAATGGGGCTGCGATGGGACATCCGGAATAAGCGAATATAAGCAAAAATTTGAAAACTCTACTATTTGCGATTCAAGCATATTTGCTTCATCTATTGTTCCGGTACAACTGATATCAGGTGATCTAAATAGTAGAGAAAAGATTGTGTTGTGGAAAAATAACCAAACATCCTCGCCCAGATTTTGCAGGCCTATTCGAATTGAATACGTACACGAGACAACAGATGTGATAGTACAAGAAGTAAAAAAGATCGAAAATCAAATTAAGCTGTTAAAGCCGACAACAGGGAAAATGAACGGCAACAATGTATCCATACGCCACACATTGCTATTTACAATGATTGATGGGAAGGTATGTAATGCGATAGCAGAAAATCCCGGAACTCAAAGATGTTACCTTTGCCAACTGACCTGCAAAGATTTTAATAACCTCGATTTGGCAAAAAAACAAAAAGTCAAGGACGAGTCAAAAATGAGATTTGGATTATCGCCGTTACACGCCTGGATAAGATTTTTTGAATGTTTAATACATATATCGTATAACTTGGTCATCTGTCAGTGGCAAGTTCGAGGGAAAGACAATAAGAACAAGGTAGCGAAAAATAAGAAGAGAATTCAAGAATCTTTCAGAATTCGAATGGGTCTGCTTGTAGATAAACCCAAGCCGGGATTCGGTACAACTAACGATGGAAATACCGCTCGCCGATTTTTCACCAATTCCTCTGTGTCAGCAAAAATTACAAGAGTGAATAAAGACCTAATAAATCGTTTCCACGTAATCTTGGTGACAATTTCGAGCATGTACAGAATAAAAATAGATCTTTTTAAAACATACTGCTTAGAAACTGCGGAGAAATTTGTACAACTATATCCGTGGTATAATATGCCAACGACTGTACACAAAATATTAATTCATTCCGCGGACATCATGGAACATGCAATACTTCCAATTGGGCAACTAGGAGAAGAAGCACAAGAAAGCCGCAACAAAGATATTAAAAGCTACAGACAACATCACTCTAGAAAATTTTCTAGACAGAAAACAATGGAAGATGTTTTCCATAATTTGCTTGTTTCTTCAGATCCCTACATAAGCAGCATGAGAAAAATATATCCCAAAAAGTCAGAAAAATATCCGAAAGATGTCATTCAGTTTCTTGATACACCTGATGAAGAACAAGAAGAGGAAGAGGAAAAGGAAGAGGAAGAGGAGGAGCAGGTGGACGAGGAGGAGGAAGAGAAGGAAGAGGAGGAGGAAGAGGAAGAGGAAGAGGAAGAAGAAGAGGAAGAGGAAGAGGAAGAGGAAGAGGAGGAGGAGGTGGACGAGGAGGAGGAAGAGAAGGAAGAGGAGGAGGAAGAGGAAGAGGAAGAGGAAGAGGAAGAGGAAGAGGAAGAGGAAGAGGAAGAGGAAGAGGAAGAGGAAGAGGAAGAGGAAGAGGAAGAGGAAGAGGAAGTAGAAGGAGAAAAAAAGGAGGAGGAGGAGGAGGAGGAAGAGGAGGAGGAGGAGGAGGAAGAAGAAGACGAAGAAGAAGGAGGGGAAGAAGAAGAAGAACAACAACAACAACAACAAGGAGGCCGACGACTACGACGAGAACAAGAGGAAAAAGGGGAAGCAGAAGAAGCAGAAACAAAAGGAAGAAGAAGATGAAGATGAAGTACAAGAAGAAGAAGAAACAGTAGAAGAATATTATAATTAATTAATTACAATGTTGTTGTTGAATATGATATTCATTACCTGTAAATATAAAAATGTAAAATGCATTCCACGTCATATTTATTATACATTATTAATTAATTAATTAAATAATTATTATACTTTTAATTACAATATTCTTCTCCTCGTAATATCTTCATGTGTTTTAAATTTTTATAGTTATAGTTAATTTCATTATTTTTATATTTAAACAAAATAATTTTTATATTTAAGATTTAACATTAAAATAGTACATTATTATCATTTTGGAGTCATTGTATTGAATTTTATTTCAACAATTTACCTTAGATTCAAAAATATTACTTTTGGCCAGCTTTCCGCAGAAACACGCCACTGTGCGTCCGTGCCTTCCGTGCCGCGCCGATCTCGGCGGCTGCACGCTGTCCATAAGCATACTATACAGGCTCGGACGGCTCGGAAGGCTCGGCTCGGTGGCTGTATAAACCGACCTTAACAAGGGACGTTCGGCAACCCGAAAATTCAGAAAATTATGAAACTCGGTGTGCAAGTAGAGTAGTTCATCCGTAACACAACGTTATTTTTTCTTGGTGCCATAATGCAATTTTTAGGAGTGCAATCACCCCTTGAAAAAAATGCAGAATTTTCTTTTCCGTGGAATACCTCGAGAATGATGAGAGATATCGAAAAGAAGTTTGAACAAAAGTTGCATCCTTCTTTTATGTCTACAAAACCGCGGAAAAATAATTTTCGAAAAATCCATATTTTTCAAGTTACCCCTACCACCAACCCTAAAATTAAGTTTTTGTATTTTTTAAATATAACCTGAAATACCTCTCGATAATCTCTTTTCATACATATAAGTGATTTATGTGTTATATTTTTTTTGCAAACGAATAAAGCCTCTATTACCGAATTTGAAGTCCATTTTGCCAGTTTCCATTAATAACATGGTTTTTTAAAGCCATATTTAGATTATTATTTATGTAAAGTTCAGACAGCTTTCAATTATTTAAGCAAGGCAGTACATACCTAAAATTGCATCAAAGGTAAAACTCATTAAAACTAATCAGTGACGAGCATGAATCAGTATGATAACCGCACATTCGTACATGCTTTACTTGAAGTGTAATCTTATTAGGCTATTTTGGAAACCACACGAACAATAAATAATGCGTGAAGATTTACAGTGACTTTCCATCATTTTAATTGTAACTGATAATATTCTTGTGTCTCATTCACTTTTCGGTAAACATGTTTACGTACTCGCGTCTTTTGATCGATATAAATATTCCCGAGGATGCAGCGAATGGCAGTTACATTTTTGCAAGCAGTCAGTTACCATTCAATTGGAAAAAGAGAGTGATCATTGTTTGAAAGGCTTTTCTTTAAAATGCAGTCGATTAATATAGCTAACGTAATAAACATGTTAGCCACTATATTTCAAATTGCAAGTATAATACAGACACCTATAAACTCGGTAGAAACAGAACTGCACAATGAAATTCGGGACATTATAAAAAAGTTTCAAAACATACATTCCCTACCATTAATTCACATCTTCTGCCGACTTCGCTGAGGAACTGTCTTCTCTGCCTCCTGTTCTGCAAGGCTCTCCAGTTCAAGTTCATCATACTATTGATAGGAGTCAGTGACCTGACCTGAGCCTACACTCGGGCTCTGTAACTATTCGCCCGCCTTCCTTGGATGGGTCAGTTGGGCTGGACTCTACTTCTGGCAGTACATATTCCTTCGCGTCCTCTGCTCTGCTGGAGCTTTCTTCTTCTATTTCGGAACATGCGTCTTCTACGTTCTCTACCTCGCTTTCTTGTAAGCTGCGTGCGCACTCTAAATCCTTCTCTACTGCTCACTTAAATATTCGGTCACTTATTTGTCATTTCGCGGATCTAGCCGACTTAGTGCGTTGTTACAAGTTTGACGTGTTGGCTCTTACTGAAACCTGGTTGCGTACTGAGCACGACTCTGGGTCCCTTCTGCTGCGTGACTATTATCTCTATCGTGCTGACCGTCGTTCTCGTTTCCTTGCTCGTGGTGGTGGTGCTGCTTTGTATGTCAAATCCAGTTTACATTGTGTAAATATCTTTGAGGTCATTACTAATAATTATTTTCAAGATAGCCTTCTAGATGTAGCTGGCGTTCTTTTTACTATTAAACATGCGCGCATTGTGGCCCTGTCTGTGTATCGTCCGCCTAACTGTCCCTTGTCCTGTATAAATGATCTTGCACTGTTCCTTGTCGAAGTTTCTTGCGACGTAATTTTAAGGATATACATGAGGAGCAATTCCGCTGTGAGGCTGAGGGCTTAAGCTGGCATCGGATTGGTGACTGTGACACGGTTGATTCTAAATTTGCTGTGTTTGAATCTTTGTTGGTCACATTATACGATCAGTTTGCACCTATAAGATTAGTGCGTGTCTCCAGGCCCCCTGCGCCTTGGCTCACGCAGACTGTGAGGAGATTCATAAAGCTTCGCAATCGGGCACTCGTGAAATTCAGAAAGACTGCTACAGCTGGTGCTTGGGACTACTATAAGCATCTTCGTAATGTTGCTAAGTCCGTCATTCGCGTTGAGAAAAGGGCGTTTTTTAAAAGCTTTCATTCTTGTTCCTCTAGAAGGCTCTGGGACTTCCTATCCTTGGCCGGATTTTACCGTTCGTCTTCGTCCTCTTCTGGCATTGAGTCCTTTCCTGACGCTACCTTAATTAATAATTATTTCATTGACTCTCTGCCTGCTTGTACTGCCTCTTCTAGCCTTATACATAATTATGCATCCTTGAATAATCTTGATCCTGACGCTCCTACTTTCTCTTTTGTGCCCTTTACTCCTGAGGATCTCCTTGCCGTCTTTAAAACTATCAAACTTACGTCCTCTAATCCTTACGATATTTCTGGCGGTATGGTCCTTAATTGCCTTCCTTACTGTTTTGACTCTCTACTACATATTTTCAATGCTTCTATTTCCGATGGTGTATTTCCTTATGCATTAAAGCACTCCTTTGTAGTTCCTATTCCCAAAACACCTTATGTAACTGCCCTTAATTCCCTTCGTCCTATATCTCTTACTCCTTTCTTATCTAAGGTGCTCGAGAAACTTTGCATTGCGCAGCTTCAGAGGTTTCTCACCTCCACCAATGCTGTTCCAGTTTTTCAGTCTGGCTTTCGACGTGGTCATAGCACTACTACATCTTTGCTGCATTTGTCGGATACCGTTTTGCGGAGCTTTGATTCTAGACGCTTAACTGCCATTATTTCCTTAGACTTTTCTAAGGCATTTGACACGATTGATCATGACCTGCTAGTGGCTAAACTTCGACATACTGGTTTGTCCTCTAATGTCCTGTCTTTCCTTGAATCCTATCTTTCTTCCCGCTCTCAGCAGGTTATGCTTAACCAGTTTATGCCTACGGTCTCATCTACTCGCGAGGTTAAACGTGGTGTACCTCAAGGCTCTGTGCTTGGGCCCCTACTTTTTAGTATCTATGTAAGGGATCTGCCCTCGGTGTGTCATAACTGTCGGGTCTATATGTATGCGGATGACACTCAGCTTGTTAAGGACTTTGTTATTGGCAGCGCTGAGTCTGCCAAATGCGAGATGGCTTCTGACCTGCTACGCCTCACGGCATGGGCTGATGCTCACGGTTTGCAGCTAAATCCTACTAAATCTTCTTTAGTAGTGGTTGGCTCTCCCGCTTTACGTCAACAATTGTCTTCTTTCGTTATTTCCTGGGGCTCTGCAACTCTTTCTATGCAGCCTACTGTTAAAATCCTCGGTGTTACTTTTGATTCTTCCTGGTGCTTTGACCAACATGTAGCTGTTTTGTGCCGTTCTGCTTTTGCTCGTCTACGTTTCCTGTATCCTTCTTGTCGTATTTTGTCCACCCACATCAAGCTCTTGCTCTGTCAGTCACTCGTTATTTCTCTCTTTGATTACGCCGATGTTGTGTCTACTCGTCTCGCGTCTATTGTGCAACGTATCCAGAATTCGTGTCTTCGCTATACCTACAATGTCCGTAAATTTGATCATATTTCGCCGTGCTTTCTTCGCTCTGGCTGGCTCAAAGTCAGACAGAGGTGGATTTTGCACCTGTGTTGCATCGTACACAAAGTTCTGGGATCCGAAACGCCTATCTATCTAAGTGAATTACTATGCAGTAATTCATCTATGCACTCTGTTTATGCACCATATACGAGGCGTGGTGCTGATCTGTCTGTGCCTGTTCATCGTACGGTCAAACTCTTATTTATCATCCTTATATTATAAATCTCTTCCCTTGGATATCCGCTCTTTGACCTCTATGCCTGCTTTTAAATGTGCTACCCGTTCTTTTATTCTTGCTCACTATCCCTAACTCCCCTTGTCACGTGGTTCTCTCTCTTGCTCATTTCTTGTTTCGTTAGCTTTACTTCTGTTTTATATTGTTATTGTTTTTGGGTTAGGTTGCAAAACGGCATATATGCTGAACCTCGCCTATTTATCACATAAGTTGTTTTTTTCTTTCTTTTTGTTGTTTGTAAACGTGATAAATAAAGACGAATTATTATTATTATTATTATTATAATTGAACATGATTATGTGCTCGATTATGCCGATACAACAGAACCACATAGTGCACAAGTTGTAGAGTACATTATGCCTGCAGAAGAAGAAGAAGACAGTTTTGAACCTGCAGAATGTACTGTTGATGATGAAGGTGGACAAGTTGACTTAAGTTATAAGAGAAAAGCTGTAACGTTTTGGAAAAGCGCAAAAAGGCACGTCGAACGCTTGCCAGTGTACAGAAAAATTATCGCATGGTTAAATCTTTGCAGCAGCTATACAGGTGGGAGGCGAGTGTAGAGAGAAGTGGAACAAATGCAGACAAACTTGCATTTATTGGGGAATATGTACTGCAAAAGTTTGAAGAAGCTTGTGACAAAAGATCCATTGTTCATGACATGCATTTAAGATTGTGGGCCTTGGAGGCAAAAAACCAAGTGGACCTACCCCAATTCGTGGCAGGTAAATGGTGGATTTGGAACTTTAAGACTGCGCATAGAATTGTGTCCCGCAAGATAACAACATTCAGGACGCAATTTACGTTTGAAGATATTGACAATATCAAAAATATCGCAGAATCGTTTGTTTCTCGCGTAAAGTCTAACATCCCAGCTGTCGGAGTTGAAGAAATTTATAATGCAGACGAGAGTGGCTTCAACCTTGAAATACATTCTGGGCGAACATTGGCGAAATTAGGAGTGAAAACGGTAGAAGCGACGATTCAATCGGTATCTGCTACAACACATAGCTACACTATAATGCCTATTATATCAGCAAGCGGACGTCTTCTTTCACCACTATACATAGTTTTAAAGGAATCTACAGGAACACTTGGTCCGATAGTGCAAAGAACTCTATTCCGTCCGGTTAATATTTACATCGGAGCTTCAAAGTCAGGAAAACTCACGTCTGAACATTTTAAAACTTGGTTTGCCAAAGTGTATCTACCGAATACTGGCCGTAGAAGCATGCTCCTACTCGACTCGTGGACGGGACACTGCCCAAATGAATTACAGCAGTTGATTCCACAAGACAAGGAAGTAACTTTTTCAATGATTCCAAAAAAAACAACGGGCATCGTTCAGCCTTTAGATGTGTTTGGATTCCGGATTTGGAAAAATTTCGTGCGAACATTTTCGGATAATGTGATTCTCCATGAGAGAGATGTCAATTTGCACTTACGTAATGAAATAACTAAATTGCAGTCTCTAACCCACAACCAGTTTTCTTCGCCTAGATTCAAAAACCTTTTTCAATATGCTTGGTTTAAAAGCGAATATCTAGAAACGGATCCCAGCGAATTTCAAAATCCTGTAGATTTCTGTTACTTCAGAAATGAAAAGCTTATACCCAAATGTAGTATTTGTGGGGAGCCGGCTTTTATGCGATGTGCATGGTGTGGCAAGTATTTTTTTTCAACACCTGCATGAATATGTGTGCTTTTTTACCCCTGCTGAGCGGGAGCAAAATGACCAATTTCAGACGTATTCGCGTTTTCTACTTTTCTCGCAAGGGAAAAAGACTTTACGCGCATGCGTATTCGCATAATTTTACTTTTCTCCCTGGAGTTTAACGTTACCCTATGGTATGAAGATGCAGTTGTTCGACTAATCGGTATCTATCATGCGTGTCTTATCGTGATATTACAACTGTCACAACACCATTTTTCATTAAAAGATACAATTAAAAGGTAAAATGAATAATAATGACAGTGATAGCAACACGGGATACCACACGCCCCCCCATATAGCAGAAGCTGCAAAAGCCATTGAAGAAAATTTGCTGCCATCAAAATCGAAAGTAAAATACTAGATGATATACCAACAATTTATGGAGTGGCTAGATAACCTCAAATTGGAAACATTTTCGGAAGCAGTTTTGTTAGTTTATTTTAATGAAAAAAAAGATGTTAAGCCATCAACGCTTTGGGCACAGTATTCCATGTTGAGGGCTACTTTGAAAATTAATAACCAAATAGACATTAGCAAATATAGTAAATTGAATTGTTTAGTGAAACGAAATTCTGAGTGAATCGCTCAGCAGGCTTTCAAAAGCACACCTTTCATGCAGGTGTTGAAAAAAATATTGTACGTGACAAGGGAGAGACGCGATTTCGCCTTGCGTGAATTGCTGCCCTCGCTGCGCTCGGGCCGCAAACTTCACACTCGTCGGAATCGCTTTCTTCTCCCCCTTATCACGTAATATACTATTGTTTCAATCATTTCTATGAAGAATATCATTATTTTGCCAATTACAAAGCGTATTTTTCAATGTATCTATCGTTTTCTATTAGTGTAATTTTTCCAATGTATAATCAAACAATACAACATGTACAAAAAGGGACTGCGAATGTTTAAATATTACTTCATGCGGCCACTTCATTAATGAAAACTGCTATAATGTTATAGGACTTCCGTTTCCGGTCGCGTGGGAGATAGAGAGTGAAAGTGTGTGCGGTGTGTGGATAGAGTGAAAAGAGTAGTGAGGATGTGAGGAAAGGGCAGTGATCAAGTAGAGAAGGGGAAGGGCTGGGGGAAGAAGGGAGGAGAGTGAAGGGAAAGGGCGAGGGTGTGGGGTAGAGGTGCTAAGGGGAGACAGAAGTATTTTGGAGGTTAGGGCGGCACGACAAGCGTGGTGTTAGAAGGGAAGAAAGAGGCAGGAGGCAAGTGGCGTGTTCTGTGGGAGAAAGGAGGAATTAAGATAGGTGACAGGAAGGTGGGAAATTCAAAAGAGAGAAGAAGCAAAAGGAATACAGGCTTAGAGGGGTAGGTAGAAGCTGAAGTGAATAAAGGAAGGTCCAGGTGGATTGTAGGTAATGGCTGATGGGAAGGAAAAGGAGGAGAGGGAAGGAGGGAAGGAGGTGGGAAAGGTTAAGGAAAGGGCGCAAAGAGAGGAGAGAGGAAGGAAAGATAGTGAAGGAAGTGTAGGTAGTGTAGGGAGTGTGGGGAGTTTGGAAAGTTTCTGGGGTAAAAAGAGGAAGGAAAGGGACGAGGAAGAGGGAGGAGGGGAAAAACAAATAAAGGGTTTTAAGAGATGTAGTAAGACGGCGAGATCGCCGGAGGGAGGGAATAAGGGGGGAAGGCTAGAGAAGGAGGAAGAAATAGGAGGGATGGAAGGAATGATGAGGGAAATGATGTTAAAAATGAGGAAAATGAGGGAGGAGATGAGGGTGGATAGAGAGGAGAGAAGAAGGGGTGCGGAGGAAATGAGGAAAATGAGGGAGGAGATGAGGGTGGATAGAGAGGAGAGAAGAAGGGGCGAGCAGGAAATGAGGAGGGAAAGGGAAGAAAGAAGGAAGGAGGAGGAAGGTTGGAGAAAGGAAAAGAGGAGGTGGGAGGAGGAGATGAGGGAAGAGAGGGCAAGGAGAGAAAGTATGGATAAAGGAGAGAGGAAAGGGATAGGAAGATAGATGAGGTAATTGAGAAGATAGAGAGATGGGATAAGGAAAAAAGGAGTGGAGGGATAGTGGGGGCAGGGGTAGGGGAGGATTGGAGAATAAGAGTGAGAAGAATGGAGATAAGGCAGGACAAAAAGGAGAGAGAGAGGGAAGGAGAAATAACGTGGTGGTGAGGGGGATAGGAATAGAGGGAAAGGAGGTTAAGGAGGAAGTGAGGAGGTTATGGGAAAGGATGGGAGTGGGGGAGGAGGGAATAAAGGAGGTTGTGAAGATAGGTAGAACAGGGAGCGATGGGAGCGGAATGGTGCTGGTCAAACTGGGGGGAGGGAGGAAAAGAGGAGGGTGATGGAGGCGAAGAAAAAGCTGAGACGGAAGAGGGCAGGGGGAAAGGGGACAGAAGGAGGGGGGAGAAAGGAGGAGAAGGAGTGAGGTATTATAAAGTGGCGTTTTGGAATGTGGCAGGAATAAGGAGGAAGGATGGAGACTTTCGGAAAGGGCTAGAGGAGTGGGATGTGATAGTGTGTAGTGAAACGTGGCTGGAGGAGAGGGAGTAGGAGTGGGTAGAGAGAAAGCTACCCAGGGGATATGTGTGGGAAAGGCAGTGGGCCAGGAGGGACAATAAGAAGGGGAGAGCAATTGGAGGAATGTTGATGGGGGTGAGAAAGGGAATAGGAATGAGGGTGGGAGGGGGAAGTAGAGGGGTTGATGACGAAGGAAGTGAGAATGGGGAGGGAGTGGTGGAGGATAGTAGGGGTGTACGTGAACAATGATCTGGAAAAAAAGTTAGAGGAGTTAGGGGAATGGACGGATAAGAGGGAGGAAGGAGTGCGAATTGTAATAGGGGCGGACTTTAATGCAAGGACAGGAGAGGAGGGAGGGGTGGTTGGGAGGGTGGAAGAGGAGGGCGCGGGGGGGGGGGGGGGGGAGCAGGAGATCAAAGGATAGGGAGGTTAATGGGGAAGGACGTAGACTATGCAAATATTTGGAGGAAAGGGGTTGGGAGATATTAAATGGAAGCGTGGAGGGGGGCGACGAGGGGGAATGGACATTTACCGGGGGGAGGGGAAGCTCGGTGATAGACTATGTAATAGGGAATGAGGGCACAAGGGAGAAGGTGGAAAGGTTGGAGGTAGGGGACAGAGTAGATTCGGATCATCACCCTGTGGTAATATGGATAGAGGGGGGAGGTAATGGGAAAAAAGGTGCGGGGTATGGTGGGGAGAGGGGAAATTGGACAGTGGAGAGTAGAATAAAGTTTATAAAGAGTTTTGGGAAAAGGGGAAGAGGGGCCGGGAATAGAGGAGGAGTGGGGGGAGCTAAGGGGAAGAATAAAAGAGGCAGTGGATAGGATGGGGAAGGGTGAAAGGAAGAGGGGGTGGTGGGATGAGGAGTGCAAACAGGAGAGAGGGAAGGTAAGAAGAGAGCTCAGGAGGTGGAGAAGGGAGGGAGGGGATGGGAGTGTGTACAAGGCAAGGAAGAGAGAATATGGGAAGCTATGTGAGGAAAAAAGGAAAAAGGAGGTACAGAGGTGGGAAAAGGAGGTGGAAGGGGTAAGAACGGGGGGCAGGTATGGAAGGTAGTGAACAGAGGGAGGAAAAAGAAAAGGAGGATAAACGAGAGGATAGAAATAAGGGAGTGAGATGAGCATTTTAGAGGGGTACTAGAAGGAGTGGAGTGGAGAGTAAGAATGGGAGGAGGAAAAGGGAGGGGGGATGAAGAGGATGAGATAGGAAGGGAGGAATTGAAAAGGGTGGTGAAGAATTTAAAGAATGGGAAGGCAGGGTGTGGGGATGGAATACAAAACGAGGTTTGGAAATATGGATGAGCGGAGGTGGAAGATTGGTTATGGGTAATGTGCAACAGGGTTTGGAGGGAAGAGGGGTGGCCGGAGGAGTAGAGGGAGGGGATAGTGGTGCCCGTGTTAAAAAAGGGGGCGGGGGAAAAAGCGGAGGACTATAGGGGGGTAACGTTGACGCAGACGGCGTATAAGGTATATGCCTCTGTGTTGGCAGAAAGGTTAAGGAAGGAGGTGGAGGGAAAGGGACTACTGCCACCGAGTCAAACGGGGTTTAGAAGGGGGATAGGATGCATAGATAATATATATGTGCTGAATTACCTAGTGAATAGGTGAGGAAGGGTAGGAGGATGGTAGTATTGTTTATGGACATGAAGGCTGCGTTCGACTCGGTGGACAGGGGGGTGTTGCTGGAGGCGATGAGTGGGAGTACTGAAGGAGACGATGTGCAGGGTGAGGGCGGGCGAGGAGGAAAGGGAGAGGTTTTCGACTGCAAAGGGGGTGAGACAGGGATGCCCTTTAAGCCCAAGTCTCTTTATCCTGCTCATTGCAGACATGGATGAGGAGCTGGAGAAGGGAGGGTGGGGGGAGTGAAGCTTGGGGGAAGAAAAGTGTACACGCTAGCGTATGCAGATGACGTGGCTGTGCTAGCGGAGGATGAGGAGGGCATGAGGGGGATGATTGCAAAGTTGGAGAAGTACGTGGAGGGGCAGGGACTGCAGTTGAATGTAGGGAAAACAAAAGTGATGAGGTGTAGGAGGGGAGGGGGGAGATGGAAGAAAGTGGCTTGGAGGTGGAAGGGGAAGGAGCTGGAGGAGGTGAGATACTTTAGGTATTTGGGGTATACTGTGATGGGGAATGGGGGACAGGAGCAGCACGTAGAGGAGAGGTTGAGGAAGGGGGCTGCTGTAATGGGGAAGGTGTGGGGGATTGGTAAAAGAATGTTTGGAAAGGATTGGGGCAGAATAGTGCGGCTCTTTGATAAACTGGTGTGGACGGTGGTGGGATATGGGGTGGAGGTATGGGGATGGAAGGAGAGGGAGAGAGTGGAAGGGATGCAAGATAGGTTCCTGAGGTGGGTGTTAGGGGTTAATAGGGGCACACCGGGGTATATGGTGAGGGAGGAACTACAAAGGGAGAAGTTGAAGGGAAGGGCGGGCCTGAGAGCGTGGGGGTACGAAAGGAAATTATAAGAGGGAAAGGGAGGGGAGCTGGCTAGGGAGTGCTGGGAGGAGATGAAGGCGAGATTTAAGAGGGGAAGGGTGCTAGAGGGATGGGAACAGGAAAGGGAGCAATTCTTTAAGGATAGAGGGTGGGAGATGGAAGAGGTGGAAAGATGGAGAGAAAGGGGGGTTTTAAAGGGGGGAAGAAATAGTAGCTAGGGAAAAAGGTTGCAGGAGGAAGAGAGGTGGAAGAAAATTAGAGAATCGAGATACAATAGTTGGTATGGGAGAATTAAGGGGTTGGGCGTGCCGGAGTATTTAGCGAAAGGGTGGGGGGAAAGCAGATGGCAGAGGTTGGCGAGATTCAGGCTGGGTAACGGGACGAGAGGGGGACGGTACTGGGAAGAAGAGGAAAAAAGGAAGTGTATGGGATGTGGGTGGGGAGGGGAAGACGTGGGAGCACATATGGGAGGAATGTATGGGCTGGGGGAAGAGAGGGGATGGCAGGAGATGGCAACCGAGGTGTTAGGTGAGGGGGGGAGGGAAAGGGGTGGCTGAGAAAAATAGAGGATAGGCGAGAGGGGAGATAGCGGGAGGAGGAGAGAATGGAAGGATGAGTGAGGAGATGGGAGAGAATGATGAGTCGAGCGGAAGCGGGGGTCCGAGAGGGGGAGAGGGGAGAAGCGAGCGAGGGAGCGGGCGTGCGGATTAAGCTTAACTGAGTTGTAAGAAATAGGTTAAGTTAGATGTAAGGTACACGTAAGGGTAGGGGATGTGGGGAATTGTAACCCTGAGGGGACAAATAAATAATTATATATGTATTATAAGTGGGATGTAAAATTAAAATTGATTTACAATCATTTAAAATTCATATACATACGCATTATGCAAATCGGAAGGTTCGACAAGGTTATCGGCATCAATGCGATTCTGCGTCATTTCAATAACACATATATTTTGCAAAGTCATTGTAAATCTTCACGCATTATTTATTGTTCGTGTGGTTTCCAAAATAGCCTAATAAGATTACACTTCAAGTAAAGCATGTACGAATGTGCGGTTATCATACTGATTCATGCTCGTCACTGATTAGTTTTAATGAGTTTTACCTTTGATGCAATTTTAGGTATGTACTGCCTTGCTTAAATAATTGAAAGCTGTCTGAACTTTACATAAATAATAATCTAAATATGGCTTTAAAAAACCATGTTATTAATGGAAACTGGCAAAATGGACTTCAAATTCGGTAATAGAGGCTTTATTCGTTTGCAAAAAAAATATAACACATAAATCACTTATATGTATGAAAAGAGATTATCGAGAGGTATTTCAGGTTATATTTAAAAAATACAAAAACTTAATTTTAGGGTTGGTGGTAGGGGTAACTTGAAAAATATGGATTTTTCGAAAATTATTTTTCCGCGGTTTTGTAGACATAAAAGAAGGATGCAACTTTTGTTCAAACTTCTTTTCGATATCTCTCATCATTCTCGAGGTATTCCACGGAAAAGAAAATTCTGCATTTTTTTCAAGGGGTGATTGCACTCCTAAAAATTGCATTATGGCACCAAGAAAAAATAACGTTGTGTTACGGATGAACTACTCTACTTGCACACCGAGTTTCATAATTTTCTGAATTTTCGGGTTGCCGAACGTCCCTTATAAGTAGAGGTGGTATTATAGAAGATACACTTATTGACCACATGTGTGAATTTCTATGGCGTTTTGAAATAAAACGAGATGGGACAGATCCATTTGTACAAATAATAGAAGATATTAAATATGTATATCCTGCCGATTAATAAAACCGTTCTAAAAACCTAATCCAAGCCTGCAACTTTGGTCATTGTAATTCCTGCCGCGGAGGGGGACGGGGGATGTTTTATATTTTATTGTGGCATTCCGACCCAATGCAAACCAGAGTTAGACTGTACTTCCGAATGAACTAGACTTATTCCGACATAACCGCATTCCACTTTTCAACTTGTTCCAGATATTAGTATTGGTTTGGGTTAGATTAGGACGGGGGGGGGGGGGGGCGCCCGCTCGCGGACGCGTAAAGTATGGTAGCGAAGCGATGAGAATTCGGTAATTATTTGTTTTAAAAGTTTTGACCATTATACATTATAGTATAGGGGAGACCGGGGCTAGTTGTTACAGGGGCAGGTTGTTACAAAGCAGTTTCAATTTTTTTTGCTTGGACTATCACTTCGACGATGAAGTGGCTGATGTGTCTCAACAACACACATTTGTGTATGTTGTTTCTTTGTAGTCGGTTCACACGTTGTCACTTTATTATAGTTTTTTGTGTTTTCGATACTAATAGTAACTTTTCTCTTTCTACTTGAATCTGTTCTACCGAACAGACAGATTAATATATGTAAATTAATATTACCACGTTTGAATCAGTGTTCCTTTAGCTACAGATTGGCACCAAGAACATAAGAATACACCCAACTGGTATGAACGTATAGCTTTTTATATACAATGGTGTCAACCGGGACAAGTTGTTACACAAGACAAAGGGCAAGTTGTTGCATAAGACAAGGGGTATGTTGTTACATACGAAAAGGGGCACGTTGTTACAGAGGGAAAGGGGCATGTTGTTACATTGTATTTAGTAATTAATTTATTAATTTAATCCTTTAGTTACAATGAGTCACTATAGTGGTTTCCCGGTAAATGATTTTTCGGGAACGGAACGCCACTATAGTGGCTTTCTGTTAAGGGAGTGTCCTGCTTTATAAGGTCCAAAAAATCGATTTTTTCACGAATTTTTTTGAAAGGGAAAGGAACAATTGATCTTCGTAAACTTTTAGATATATTTAAACATATATTCAAAGAGTACAAAAAAAATTTTTTTCGCATAAAATTATTAACTATGGCAGATTTATCAGCCGATTCTCGGAGCGCTTTGCCACTGCAGTCTCCAATTGGCGGGAAAGATTCTGATTGTAATTCTGGTCTGAAATGAAAAAACCAAAATGGTTTTTAATGCTCATATATTTTTCTTCTGGGTGAACTAAGAAAAAGCAGAAAAAAGCGCGAAATCATGATTTTTTTTAGTGTGATAAGAAAAATGTCTATTTTCTAGAAACAACATGTGACTTTAACGTGCTATAAAAGTGATTTAAAAATAATTTTTTAACAATCTTTTTAGTTCACATAGAAAAGAATTTAATACTGAAGAGTATAAGCTTTGGTTTAATTCAATAGGCCGCACAGTTTTGTTGCTATCACGCCCGCCAATTTTAAAGAATCGTAAAAATGAAAACTGGAGAAATTGCGAGATTCTCGTGCGTTCGCGATCTTTCGCTCGCGGTCGATCGCTACAATTCTCTACGTTCAACTTATAAAATCTCTAACTCACTCTGCTCTAAGACTATTCTGTACTATTACACTGCACAACTCTGCCGTTTTGATTGTCTTTAAAAGTAATGATCGACGAATGGGGACGCATCAAAGGGTGAAGCACGCGCCCGTGTCCGGCCGAGCGCTCGCACAGATACTCGCCGTTTCCCTGCTCTCGGTTCTGTATCTTTAAAAATACTTCGAATTGGCCGCTATAACTTTGTGAATACATTCTTGGATAGTTTATCTATCGATTTAGACAATAAAAAAAAAATCGATTTTTTGGACCTTATAAAGCAGGACACTCCCTTAAATGATGTTTTTGGACGGAACGCCACTGTAGTTGCTTCCCACTAAATGTTTTTTTTTGGAACAGAACGCCATTATGGTGGCTCTCTTCTTCATTTCGTAATGAAAGTCTTCTTTTGTTTCGTTACTATGGAGAATGTCTTCACGTGTTTCAAACTACATTTATTTCAACAAACGACGCTTTGACGTCAGTATTACACGATTTCGTCAGGTATGGACATCTGTGTTATTTTCTGATAGTGCATTATTTTGTTTCGATACACCATTATCAGGTATGGATTATTACTTTTGAGTTAGTGTAAACACATTATTGCTACAGAGTTAATTAAATCAGTAATTATTAATTACTGTATTTAATTACATTTTACAGGAAAATGTTATGAACTTATATAAAGAAAACGTCTAGAGGTACCATACCTTTAGCTATATTTGAGGCAGCAGCTAGAGATGTTATTGATAATAAGCTCACGATTAGACAATCCGCGAAAAATCATAGCATCAGTTGGATGACTCTGCAGAGATTTATTAAAAAATATAAGCAGAATGACAATTCTCACCAATTAACTGCTGGCTATTTGAAAACAAGGCAGACTTTTACAGACGAACAAGAAACGTAACTCGTTAAATATATTTTGCAGTGTTCGGAAATGTATTACTTGTTAATGCCAAAAGAAGTAAGGACTTTGGCTTATGAATATGCAGTAGCCAATAATGTAAATTTTTATAATAATTGGGCAGAAAAAAAGAAAGCCACAGCTGACTGGTGTTCTGGTTTTCTGAAGCGTCATCCGAACTTATCTTTAAAATGCCCTGAAGCAACGAGCCTTTCACGCGCTACAAACTTCAATAAGCATAATGTCGGGCAGTTCTTCAATAATTTAAAAACAGTTTTGGAAAAACATAGATTTAAGTGCCACGATATCTGGAATGCGGACGAAACTAGTACAACAACCGTACAAACACCGCACAAGATTGTCGGACAGCGCGGAGAAAAACAAGTAGGGAAGGCTACCTCAGCTAAAAGGGGAACATTAATCACATTGCTTCTAGCACTGAATGCCATTGGAAATACAGTACCCCCTTTATTGATTTTTCCTCGCGTTAATTTTAACGAGCATTTTATTTCAAATCGACCACCTGGCTGCATTAGAGGTGCACATCCAAGTGGTTGGATAACCCCTTCGTCTTTTTTAAATTTTATTAAACATTTCGCAGCACGTGTAAAATGTAGTAAAGAGTCGCCATATTTGTTGTTATTAGACAATCATTCATCCCATCTGTCTATACACGTACTCGATTTTTGCAAGGAAAATGGAATTGTTTTACTTTCATTTCCTCCACACACGACGCACAAGCTCCAGCCACTTGACTTAAGTGTTTATGGCCCATACAAAACATATTTGAACCGAGCGATGGATAACTGGATGAGCAGCCACCCGGGGAAAACTATTACGATTTATGACCTGCCAGCACTTGTCAAAGAAGTATTGCCGTTGGCAGCGACGCCATGTAATATAATGTCAGTATTTCGGGCTGCTGGAATTTGGTCTTTAAATGAAGGTATATATATATATATATATATATATACAGACGAATATTATCTTTGCTCCTCTGTAACCAACAGACCGTTGGTTCAAAATGACCCAGATAATTTAGATAAAACTATAATCCAGGCGGTATCTCCTCACAATAAAATAGTGTCCCAGTCTATAATTATTGATACGTCCGAACCGTCTGCAAGTTTTGCCAACTCATGTCAACCACATGTAACTCCTGAACAAGTAAGACCGTATCCTGTAACGGAAAAAAGACCACAATTGTACGAAGAAAGAAGATGAAATCAGAAATTTTAACAAGCACGCCTGTAAGAGAATCCATACGCCAGGAACAACTGTTAAAAGAAAAAACGAAAAGTAAAAAATCAAAACCTAAAAAGATTTTATTAAAAAGTTTTAGAAAGGAAACTGATGACATAAAAATAAAAAAAAACATACAGTAAAGAAAAGGCAGATGAGAAATAAATCCACCACAAATAATAGACACTCTACCTCCGAAGATGAAGAATGCGTTTCCATGTGTTACGTGCCGGTTACTTTTTCCAAATTCATTTCTAAATTCTACTAATTTTTACAGTCATTTCGCAGATGTTCTCTATTGATCCAACCGCTTAGCGTGTTATGGGAATTTCCCTCGATCAATAGTCGATTATCTGTAGATATTCTTAATAGTGCTTGACTTATTTCTGATTTATTTCGGGTTGAAGCCGGTCACGTCAGGGCAGGTACTCACGAAGGAATATTATCAACGATCCTTCAACGCCATCGACGTTCCTGGAATGCGTGCTGTGATAAGTCTTTCGAGGCATTGTAGTAGACTACTTTATATTTTTCTTCCCTGTTAAAATTTTATTACAGTATCATTGACATCTGATCCTACTATTAAGTTGTTGTGGGAGTTTCCCTCGATCAATTGTCAATAAACCGATATGGTATACTAACCAATTTAAAATAATAATTGCTACGCCACTGCGTTCTTCCATGAGAAAATCTTTCATCAGCATCAATGTTCTTGGAACGCCGGATGCGATAGCACTCGAAAACCTAAGCATTGCGAGGCTGGGAACGGTCCGAGGCGACGACGGTTGGGCCCGTGTGCATGAGGTGCAGAGTCAGCAATTTGGCGCTCTTTGTTTCAAAGTCCCGACTTGCTCGGGCCTACCCTGCGAACGCTCGTGGCAGACGGCTAGCAAGTCGCGTAGTGCGCGGTCGATCTGTCCGAGGGACATATTGCCATATTGTATAATAGGCGTTCGAGCTGGAGTTCCGAGTGATCTTGTGACAACGGAAAGACTCAGTTCCCTCGTAGAGACTTAAATATTCTTTTTTTTTTTACAATTTAAACTCCTATTTGTTTCAAACCGTATATTTAACTAATCATTAATATCTTCGGGCTTTATTGTAACTTGACTTTCGACATTGTGCGTGTGTGTTGTGCGACACTCCTGCGCTTTATCATCTTCGACGCGGGACCCTCCAGGTCATACAGAGAGAGAGAGAGAGAGAGAGAGAGAGAGGACTTGAAAGTACGAAATAGCAATCTCTTGTACAGAGTTGGTGAGTGATTCGATCTGTCATGATATTGTACGGAGGCAGCAGCTGATTCAACCACCTAGTGGGTTATGGGTTTTCCCTCAATTAGCTGCTACTTTCCCTTCGGCGTGTGACGCGTTTTAAAAATTGGCTTGTTTCGCGTAATATAAATTGTAACCACATTAATTAATGTGTAAAATTAACAATACACACGATTATTGATCCAACCACTTAGTGGGTTGTGGGGTTTTCCCTCGATCAATTATTGTTGATCAGTCATTGGTTCAAATCCATGTAATTTTCACCATTTTGTTCCACCTTTGAAAACTCCTATATATATATATATATATCTATATATTTTGTAATACATGGTATTTTATTTAACTGAATTCTCGTCTCATTTTGTTTCGAACCAGTCTCCTCTAAAGTACTACATCCTGATTGGACAACCTGTATGGGTTGTAGACGAAAGCCGCACCCCCAAAACAATCCTGATTTTTACGTAATAACGCTAATTATATTAAAATTATAAACTCTCTTTAAAATTCGTTAAGCGTTGCGTGAGAAAATTAGACTCAACCGCTCGGTCGCTTAAAAATTAACGCCCTCACGTAACACATGCACTGTCTCTCTCCTTTTTCAAATTCAAAGAGGGGCTCCGCAAAGTGGATTCAGTGCATAGAATGCAAAAAGTGGGCACATGAGAATTGTGCAAAACCGAAGAATCACTTTTATGTGTGCATTAATTGCGAGTCCTCGTATGAAACGGACGACGATAATTAGTGCAACTGATTTTAGTAGTTTTTTTTATTATTTTTAAAATAGATTTTTTATTGTATATTTATTGTAACAGATTCTTAACATTAATAAATTTACTTTTGGCCAAGAAAATATAATTATATTACTTATAATAAGCCTCGTTTCGTAAAATTTAATTCTGTAACAACTTGCCCCGTATTGTGTAACAACTAGCCCCTACTCGGGGCACGTTGATACAACATGTCTCGACTTTCAAAATGGTTTGTTTCAAAGTCATGGTTTTCGTTTAATTACATGCGATAGCGGTCATCGGTAGAGGAAAGAACGTACTTTAAGTCAGAGTCATTGATAGTATTGAATACGGAATGCAAAAAAATAAAAAACTGAAAAGTGTAACAACTAGCCCCGGTCTCCCCTAACATTGGAGTTAGTAACAAAAATGAGGTCCAGCATAATATCAGATTCGTTAAAGACAGTGTTGACTTGAGCTAGATTACAGTAACCAGCACATCCCAAGAGGAGGTCGATCGCGGCCGATTCATTAGCCGATACCCCCTGTTTCCTAAAACACGCGAGACCCGAGTCGTTATACCAAACAGCGTGCGGAAGGTTATAATCGCCAAACAGAACAAAGCTATCCTCACTATATATATGGTACAGTTCTAAAATACTGTCAATATGATTGGCATATAAAGTAGATTTAGATGCTGGCGGCATATAAATAGCACCGAAAATTAAGTGCTTGTTACCGTGAAGTTGGACCCTAACAAAAAGCTATTCAATATCAGAACAACTAACCGTAATAGGATTGGCGGGGAACGACTTCCTGACGGCGATAAGGACACCGCCACCTCTCGAATAGCGACTAGTTACAAGGGATCTGTCACATCTGAATACAGCATAATTACTTAAACCCAGCTCAACAGAGGAAATACCGGAATTAAGCCAGGTCTCGACTAAGATGATCACATCGTATGTCACAGCGCATGATAGCAGGGATTTGTCAGAGTGTCCAATTTAGTACGCAAACCACGGACGTTCTGGAAATACACTAAAGGATTCCGCTTGAGTTTTTTCGAGTAGCGTCCCGACGATGGCTGGTCGACACGATCCTCGGTGTACTATTGATGTAGCGAAGTGTCATTTGAGATTCACCTTGTTCGTGCAGATCACGCAGCTTCGCCCTTAGCTGCATCGGAGTCTCACGTTGCAACCTCGTGTTATCCTCGGCAATTTTGAACGGCCCCTTGTAACGATGCTTATTCTTAAGGATACACTTAACGATTGCAGCCGAGCCAAGACGCACACATAAGGGTCTTTTGGATGAATTCCCGGGTTTTCCCAAACGATAGGTGACCAGATCTTGGACTTCCAGGGGACTAATTTCCGTCAAAATGGCCCGAGCTGCTGCCGCGTCGGCCGCCTTGGCGAGCACCGGCGTGGGTTCCTGCGGCTCCGAAAGGCCAAATAATATCAGATTCTTTGCCCTGACCTCTCTATCATGCAACTCCTCAATAACGCCCTGAATAGAATGGGCTTCAGAGTTAGAGGGTTTTTCCTCAATCACCCTGACACGCTCGGACAGAGAAGTAATCTCCGCCCTCATGTCTGACAGGTCATTTCTAATTCCTGAGAGAATTTCATCGCGAAATACGGCTCTTCCTTGTTGAATTCTCTAATCTCCTCCTTGATTATTGCTCTAATCATGTCCCGCAATTCATTGGCTGTTGGAAACGCAGTTTGGGACTGGAGCGAGGCCGTTGGAGATGCAGAGAATGACTGTGTGGACGTTCCGCTAGTATGGATAATGGCATCCCGGGGCCTAGGTGATCTTGGACGACAATTTATGAGACACCCCTCCCTCCAGGGATGACCGGAGCGACCGAGACATGTAGGTCCCGGGTGGCTAATAGCCCCACAACCTGTACAGGTGACCGGATTGGCGACAACGGCACCACAACCCTTGCATTTCTTGGAGCCACCCATCGACACAGAATAGCCACAGATGAGCAGTGAATTACTAAAATGACGCTCAAGTATAGAACACACAATCGCCACACGGACCCAACCCCGATTGTACACCTGACTAAGCGGAGTGAACCAGAAAACGTCTAGAAAACACAGTGAAAAATACGACAAAACTGTCACAGAACGCCGAAATTAACGGTCGCGGGGACTACGAAGTCACAACATTGAAACGCACGTGCTAGCGATCACTCAATCATAACAGACGAACTGTCACCTCGGTGGCTGAATACAGAGTGATAAGATTTTATAAGATTTGACATATCTAAGTAGTTTTTTTACGTAAAATCTTCAATCGGCATAGGGCAATTGCGGAAACATAAAACAGGCGATCTCTTGACACGTCAGAATGTTTGAAATACAACTTTACAAGGGCTGAAAATTTGGAATGTCTACTGAGTTTTTATAACCAGAACCGTCTAAAATATCAATTTAATATATGTGTCTAGAACCTAATAGCGTTCAAAAATATTGAAGAACGTCAAAACCGTAATTTATTTTTTTACGTTTTTATTATTGTTTATTAGTAAACACAACTTTATCGAATCTTCCCGAACCACATTTTGGGCATTTGGAATGTGGATAAGAATATAATAAACAAATTCAAAAAAGAATTAGCTGCCACCATTTGCCACTGCGGTGCCAATCCGATTTTGTTTAATTGGTGATAGCGCTCGAAGTGCCTTTCTGTGGACAAAATTCCGTATCTCAGTGAATTCTCAACCGATTGTTATCTTTTTTTGCTCGTTTTGTCTAGGATTAAATTTGCTTAAATGTCACACAGTAGTTTTCCAAAATTTTCTTTAGAGATTAAAAAAAAAACGAATTCTGAGCTGCTGGTTCCGAAACAACGAGTTTATTAACCAGTTTTTTTTAATCGGTTGACAATTCACCGGTAGACATTCCAAATTTTCAGCCCTTGTAAAGTTATATTTCAAACATTCTGACGTGTTAACAGATCGCCTGTTTTGTGTTTCCGCTATTAGCCTGTGCCAGTGTAAAAAAACTACTTAGATAAGCCAAATCTTATCAAATTAGCCCCAAAGATTGTTCTACTATAGTTTTCATCCAACTTTGTCAGAAAAAAGGATAGAAAAAACACATTTTGATTGCAATTCAGATATTTGATATTATAGCAAATTTAATCCCCACAAAATCAGCCAAAGAAATCAACAATCGGTTGAGAATTGACGGAGATACGGAATTTTGTCCGCAAAATGTCACTTTGGAACCAGTGTGGGCCGATGCATGGTTGTAATGGAATGCGTCCGCGAGGCGCTGTTGCGATTTTAGCAAGTTCACGGGAGCACAGGTTGCAGGATAAAACGCTGACCCTGTATATCGTTCATTGACACAAATTATTAGTAACATTAGTTATTAATAATAAAATTAAACATAATCATTATTCGTAACCAAAAGAAAATTTTAGTCCCGATAATGGTTATTCGTAACCAAAAACAATTTCTAGTACCGATAATGGTTATTCGTAACCGAAAACAATTTTCGTTATCAATAATGGTTATTCGTAACTGAAAACAATATTCGTCGTCAATAATGGTTATTCGTAACTGAAAACAGTTTTCATCATCAATAATGGTTAGTAGTAAACAAAAAATATTTCGGTTGACAATAATGGTTATTCCTAACTAAAAACGATATCAATAATAGTTATTCATAACCAAAACCATTTAAAGAAAGATATTACCTCCTGTGCCATAACTTTTAAAATATAGGTTGTAATAGTCATGGTCTCTGATACTGACATTATGTATCACACTCCTAGTTGTCAAACTTCACTTTCAAAAGTCATTCTGCTTTGTAGTGTGTTGTTTCTCTATGTCTCTAATAAGTAGTGACTTTTCTAGAGTTACCGTATGAACCTAGCTTGGCGAGATATTCCACGGAAAAGAACATTTTTCTTAATGGGTGATTTCACCCCTAAAAATTGCATTATGGAACAAACAAAAAGTAGGGTTGCGTTGCGGATGAACTACTCTACTTGCACACCGAGTTTCATAATTTTCTGAATTTCCGGCTTGTCGAACGTCCCTTGTGAGCGTTACTCCTTATATCACATTTTTCTTCGAATCCTGAAAGGCTAGACAAATTCTGCGAACAGATTGGAATTCAGCGCGTCAAACCCTTAGGAAATGATGTATAATAACTCAAGAAAGAACTTCAACCATACGTTATAACGGAAAAATCGAAATTTTCTTCGAAAATATCAAATTTAACGTAAATTTTCAAGATCAAAACTTGTTTGTCATACATTTTCAATATTTTTCCCTTATTTTGCAACATCTTTGCTTTAACCTCGAAAAAATTCATCCCTCTATGTTATTCCTATCAAAAGTTCTACGATTTTGATCCAACAAGAAGCTGTTTTTGCTACTGTGCGCCGTGGAGGCCAATACGCGCGGTGGGAAACAGAAGGCGTCGCTTTTGAAAATCGGCCGAAAAGAGCACTTAATTCCCAAGTCTGGTATAAAGAATATGGGCTGTACTTCCCAATGGCCTCAGTGGCCGATCGACACGAGGTTTGAAGGGAGGGGCAGGGAGGGTGTGTGGACTATAAAACCAAAATTGTTGCTTTGGGAATTTATTAGTTTCCGAGATATTAATAAAAAACTTTTAGTATTTCTGTTGATTTATTCCGACACAATGCATTCTACTTTCCAATTTGCTCTGGATATTAGTATGGGTGTGGGCTAGATTAGCGCGGGAGGGGGGGAGGCGCCCGCTCGCGGGCGCGTAAAGTATGGTGGCGATCCGATGTGAGTTTGGAGATTTGAACCAGAAACTGGTGGATGCAATTCATCCGATTATACAGAGTGGATTCCTATTACTCTATTGATAGTCAAAACTCCAGAGGAGTGATTCTACAAGCCAAAATAAGACGAAAATATAGAATACAATTTTGTAATATCGTCCTTCGTTTTCGAGAAAATTGAGTTTGAATTTCAGCTAAATACGAATGCCTTTTGGGCGCCTGAGGAGCACGCGGAGGTAAAGGGAACACGTCCAGCTGTCCGTACAACAGATTGAGGGGGGGGGGGCAGGATGGATCGCCGGTAGGGCTACGTGTATGCAGTTCAAAAAAATAATTTGGAAAGAAATTAACAATAATTTTTATTAATATTTCGGAAACTAATAAAACCCAAAGCTACATTTTTAGATTTTGGGTCCACACCCCTCCTTACCCCTCCCCTCAAACCTCGTTTCGATCGGCCACTGGAGCCATTCGGAAGTAAGGTAAATGGCCAAATGCTTGGACAGTTACGGCGAAGGTTGCAGTTACTAAGACATTTTATAATTAAAAATAATATATTTTGATGTAAACGTTTAACCAATCGTTAGACCGAGAGTTAGACCGTCTTCCTTCCAAAAATGTATTTTGTGGGAGAATTACGGACGCCAAAATAATTTTTAATGAAATCAGTAACTCCATTGCTGTAAACTTCTCTTTAAATGTACAAACTAATGATTTGAAAGAGATAAAAAATCAGTTGCTACCTGCAATTGGGAGATATAAGTACGTATATTTACTTACGGGCATTGACAGATAGCTGCTGGACAATTTGGTGGGTACCGAAGACAATTAGTCTGACACCAATCGCTCATTCCTGGTATACGGCGATAAAGAGGAGTGGCTACGCACACTTGAGATCTGAAATTTATATTATCGAATAATATTCTCCATATATAGGTTACCTGAAAATTTAGGGCCATTCCGGAACACGCAATGTCCTGATCCCAAAAGAGACTGAAAATTCTTTTCCTTTTTGGGATCCGAGACTTCATTCTCAACATATTAAGTTGAATAATAGTGGTGGAACTTCCGGACCATGGAGTTTACTTTCAAACTGTGAAAATGAACCAGTGCTAGAGTGTCCCTTAGAATTGAAGGTGCGATAAAATGTTTGGGAAGCCCGCTAATTTTATTCCTTTTGGTGTGCTAAGTAAATATGTAAATTTTCGGCACAATCGGATTATTCTGAACCCTGCCTCAAGAAGCTTAAAGTTACGATATACTGTAACCTTTTTATATTTTTTTCTTCACCTTTAGAAAATAATCATTCACGTGGAACAGAGGTTGCTGAAATGTATAAATATTTTACCGCCATAGTCCAAAAACTGGAGAAATGAAAAACTTATAGGGGAGACCGGGCCAAAGTGAACCTTGGGGTAAAATGAGCTTTCTTAATTTATTCATTAACAATAGAATATATTTACAAATTTTTGGTAACGTAATAAATGTGTGTAATACCACAATGATAATTATTCACATTCAGATATCGAAAAATGGAAATTCATTTAAAAAATTAAAAATGAAGTTTTAGAGACTTCCAATTGGTTTCCTTTTCAATCTAGCTTTTTGGATAAATGAGTCTTAAATGTATTATTTTAACTTCAAATTTTTTCTGCGTGTTTATAATAAGCTTATAAACATACCTGCACAAGCGTTTGGAAAAACATTAATCCTAACATTATTAAATAATTAATTTTCCTCTGAGTACATATTCGGTGTAAAGTGACCGCGGTAAACTGAGCTGCAAATGGCTGCTAAGAACCAATGCGCAAGTGATGTGCGCAATATCCTAACCTGTCAGCTGGCTAGAAAACCACGCCGCATGATGGAACAGAATCTAACCTAAAAAAAATGGAAAATCTGCCACAGTTTTTGACAACCACGGTGCAAAAAAGCCAGAAGCTGCCGTGCTACACACGTCATTCCAGCGCAAGGGGCTAATATTTACCTATATCCGTAATTAAAGTTCTTATTTTATTGCATCTCATTTTACCCCGGATAGTAGCTCACTTTACCCCATACATGGGAGAAAGTGGTCAGTTTGGGCAATTTTTTTTCAAATTAAATTGTAATATACTTTAAGTTTATTTCAAGTATTGCTATTCGTCATTTATCAATAGTAATGTTCAAATAACATTATAAATCTCTTTCCACACAGTTTTATTGAAAGGGAAAAATTTTATTCGACTTCAAACTTTTTTCGTCTCACTTTGCCCCGGTCTCCCCTACCATCATCGTTCTTCCACCATATAAGGAGAAGAATCGATCCAGTATCGATTAACGCGGTGAGATCGATAATCACGCGATCATGGTCGATGATCCATACACAAGATATGTATATATGTTACGGATTGCACGTATTGGAAAAATATATATTCTGACAAGATTCCTTGACGCTGAATTACTTTGATGCCAAATAATCGCTATAGTCGAGCTATTCACAATCTACTGTGGGCACGTTTTCGAGTAATTATAAAAAAATGGTTATCGTTACAACGTATAAAATTGTCGAAGTTATTAATCACTGAAGATACTACATTGATTCAGGCGAGCCAATCATCTGAGATCAAAATGTTTTGGGGATGAATTTGCACAAAAATTGTGGAAGTTACACACGAATCAATCTTTTCCCCACATTTTTACGGAAAAAAATCGTCTTTAATCAGTTATAAAATGTTTTGCAAACATCTTATGTTGATGCGGGAATTCCACTCGGTACAGGAAGAATTTACACGTTCAGTCAAAGTTTCAGGTGAAAATATTCATTGGTTCAAGAGTTATGATGTACACAGTGTCTGAAAATGGTGTTATGAGAAAAACGACACAAAGGACAATTTTAAGTTCCCGAAGGTATTACTGACCTAAGAGCCTACAGCATATGCTATACACCATTGGAAAGATCTCGCCAAGAAGAATCGATTGATACCATTTTTAATTTCGAAATCAGATGGGATAACTTCGAAAAATGGCTTCAAATTTTGAGATTTTGCGGTTTTGGACAAAAGAACCCGGTAGTAAAATCTCAACAGACCCGACGGACCTCGGGTAGGCACCTGAGGAAAACCGAGGGATGTAAGCGATACTCTAGCAGGCTGGAGCAGCAAATGTGCCTCATGATTTTTATTTCAGGGCCGTGTTGGGTCTGCGTCTGCCCCATAGGCCACTAATCCATTGCGACATCGTACTGGGCATTAGGAAAGGAGCCCATAGGGCAAACGCAGGCCCAACACTGCCCTGAAATGAAGGTCGTAGGGCACATTTGCCGCTCCAACCTGCTAGACTATCGCTTACATCCCGCAAAATCTCGAAATTTGAGGCCATGTATTGAAGTTATCCCATCTGATTTCAAAGTTAAAAATGGTATTAATCGATTCGCCTTGGCGAGCTCTTTCCAATGGTGTATAGCATATGCTGTAGGCTCTTGGCCCTCTAGGACTTAACATTGTCCTGAAGTCCCCTATGTAACGTTCACGGACTTGAACTCGCTAATACCGACTGTGGGTAAAACAGAACTGTACTACATTACTGCGCAACCATCCTGTATTACCGCGCAGAATTATTGTACATACCTTTATACATAATTTATGACATAAGCGAATATTAGAGGAAATAAATTAAGGAAATGTTAAGAATAATTAATTATAAATACTAGCGAAAGCACGAAACAAACAAATATACAGAGTGTCCTAAAAATGTCAGAGTTCCTTGAAAGGGGTGAGTCAGCGGGTAATTTCAAATAACTTTTTCCTTGGCGAAAATATTGTCCGAAACTTCGTAAACGAGATATTAACAAAGAACCCCGACCAATCAGAGCGCGCGCCTTTGGCCCGAGTTCCCGCGGTAACGTTGGCTACGCTGTTGGCGGATGCGTTTGTACTACGAACGTCCGAACAAGTCAACATGCAACGAAGGAAACCGTGTTACACAATTTTTTTTAAAGCAGAATCTTAAATAATAATTATTTGAAGTGAGAGGACAAGAAATACGTAAATTTCGTTTTCAAATAACGCATAAACGAAAAGGTAATATAAAAGAACATGTACGACAAGTGATCGTAATTCATTATTGAGGTAAAAATCCGTAGTTTAATAACGGCCAACACAACTAAATTTAAAAAATAATATTAGGTGTATGAATAAATTCTTTCCGACCGGATTTACATAATCAGTACAAAGCTACCAAATTTCTATCGCGATGATATTCGTAAGCTGCCAGAAAAGGGCAAACTGTAATTAACAATAGTGGAAATTATTTCGATGATTGAGTTGTTTTCATATTTATTAAATCAAACTGTTATTGTACCCTAAAATTGGAAAGAATTTATTTCTACACCTAATAATCACCAATAAATTAAATAAAAATTACCCATTCAAACATTCCTTTCCTTCTCTTTCCGAAACCTGTGTCACTGAGTCACTGTACCGATCTTTGTCATCGGTGGACTAAAAGGTATTCACAGGACACCGCAGGGCTATTTAAAATTAATCAGGCTGATGGGTCAGAGCATTTCGCCAGGGTCACGGTTTATGACCGTGTGGTTCGACGAGTCGGCAGTAGAGAATGATTTCCTACAGTTTTGGGTAATTTATGGCTTAGCTGGTTCCGCCTCGTGGTAGATGTGAACTCAGAGTATCGGAAAACGCAAACAGGAATGGTATGTCCTTTCTTCTTTATAGCAATTCGAAGACTTTCTGTTTCTCTTCTGTTCGGACTCTTTCGAACCGAAACACGTGGTGTCTGCTGTTTGTCTCTAAGCAATGGGTACATTGACAGTAAAAGGACGGAACGCGGGCTTTTGTGAAAGTGTAGCATGGATCGTTCGTTGCATTTCAGCGAAGCACGTGTGTTTCTAAAATATGCTGGCTTCTTTTTATCTAAAGCCTCTTGTCCTGGTGGGAGTTAACTCATAACGGAAGGAGAGAAACTACTTGGGAATAGAAGAAGTTGCTTGGAAAAAATCCTGTCAGTCAGCTAGTAATTTCTTCTCAGAAATGTACTCCGCTGAAGAATATTACACGATGTTCTGGGTGTACGCCTGGAACAACGGGGACGCAAGTGCTACTTGGTGAGCGCTTGCACGGGAACAGTGGTGGGTAAAGCCACGAATTTTCTATTTTATACACGACACGTGTTTTAAATGTCGTAAATATCGTAAATGTGTCATAAATTTCGTATATCTGGAATAAACATAACTAATCTAAAAAACATTCTTCGTATAGGCTATGAAGAAGTGCCAATTTATTAATAATTATAATTCTGATTAAAAAAATTAAATTAAATTAAGTTACATTGACGAAAAATGGATATTGCAAGGTTAGTAAAAGAAATGCATTGGGAAACCAAGAATTTCGATACACCAACTAGTGACAGAAAATTGAACTATTAAGAGTCGATCGAAATCCGACGAAAGTCATATGATTATCAGTGTTTAAATAGACATGTTGTGAAAAACGAGTATTTTTAAATTTGTTTGAACACTAAATTTTGACTTCTTCGATTAATAAATAATTGTTCGTAATGTTTCGTGGAATGTTTCGTGCCAACTTACCACCAGAGGGCTGAAATCTAGGCGCCGTCTCCACTAAGTTTCCAAATATAGAATAATAAATATAATTTGTTTAAATTAAAAATTATGTTAATAAAAAGAAATTTGATATTGATTTATCAATTTCATTTTGTCTGAAACAGATATTTTTATTTACATAATTTTCAAATTAAATAAATTTTATTTATTATCGCACATTTATTTCTAATTACTTTACCTTTCACGATTCATTTTTTATTATTTATTATCTAAACAAGTACAAAAGTATAATTAACACCATGCTTTTGAATACTTTTTTGGGGTTAGGAAAGTGGCGATTATACGTAGTTTTCGACGTACCCGACGTATTCTACAGTATTCTATAGTATTCGCATGCAACCAACAAGTGAGTCAGAAAGAACTATATTTTTCCAACACTTTAATTGTTGAAACCTTAAAATAATGAATATTTCCATTTACGACATTTGCGACAAATGACACGTATAACATGGACTTAAAAACAACATATTATACAGACATTTGCGACGCGTCGTAAATGCATTTACGACGCGGCGAGGGTAGGATTCGGCGTTTGGCGTCAAGATTATCTGCACAAAATTACCTTTTTAAAAAAGGTACAGAAAAGAGCGCCAAGTATATAATCCCATCAAAAAGGATCCCATCTAAAAGTATTGTCGTATATTAATATCCATAAAAAAGAATCCCATTTAAAAACATTGTCGTAAATTAATAGTTTTACAAAAATAATGATATATATATACATTGCGCCAATTATCACAATGGCTATTTATTCAAAGAAAAAAAATGTATTAAACAGTATTAAGCAGATATATTTTTATACGTATACACGTATGTTGTGGTTCTTCAATTCCCACAATTGGCATATGTGGAGCGACAAGAATCCACTAGCGCTTCGGACACGCAGAGTACAAGTCCGTTGGTCGATTAATGTATGGGCCGGCATTTGTGGTGATTTTATCTTTGGGCCGTACATGCTGCCAGACAGGATGGACGGCCCAGCGTATAAAGTATTTTTAGAGCATGTTCTGCCGGATCTCATGGACCATATTCCAAATGGGATCCGACGGAACATGTTCTATTAGCAAAACGTGGCTGGACTTGACTACGCCACAATTGCCTGCGACTACGTTAATGAAACCTTCCAGGATAGGTGGATCGACCGCGGCGGTCCTGTTGCGTGGCCCCCACGGTCACCGGATATGACTCCGCTGGATTTTTGAAGTGAAACTTCTTTGGCGGCGGTAGGGTAAGATTTCTCGGGTGAAATGGAAGTATGAAACGCTCCCCCACCAAGAACCTTTCCCCCGCCAAGATACCCAGTTCCGGTTACTCCTACCCTGCAAAGGCGAGAACGCATCAGAGGGACCGGAAGCGAACGAGGAACAGTACGAGACAGATGACGCATTGATACTCTGTATCTCTCTCTCTGTCTTTCAGGTGTCTGATATTCCGTCCCTTCCGTACCATTCCGCCCTCGCCCTCTGTCCCTCTGACACGCTCTCGTTCCATCTCGCTCTCGCCTAAGGCAAGAAATGAGGGAGAAACTATCGCTCGGAATAATGAATACCCCCTCCCCCTACGTTGAATGCTCACCACCGCGACGGTTCCGAGCCGTGAGCTTTTACTAACAAATTACTATACACAGGAAATCCTCGTATGGTCGTACAAATCGTTTTAGCATATATAGCTGTATATATCTGTGGTTGTAAGGAAAAACGACCCATGTCACATCTTTTCACTTTCGAGATATTGTCGTTGAAAGTTCCGAACACCAATTCTTCTTATTAGCAATGATTCCTTGTTTTCTTCTTACGATAGAAACGTATATTTCTTTCACTTTGCGTAATATTCAATATTCGTATAATTAACATAAATAATAATAAACAAAATAGTAATAATTTGCATACACTTTAGGCAGAACGACACAAGTCCACTGGACTTGTGTCGTTCTGCTTAATGGCGTTAAGAAGAAACGAAAAGAAATGATTACTTTTCCTCCTTTTACTTTCTTTTTTGTCTTCTTTCGTTTTCTTCTGTGCTTTACGTTGTTTTTTGTAAAATACAAGTTACACATTTAAGTGTCACTGGTATTTCATAGTGTGCTATTTCTAGTAAAATAAAAATATGAAATATAATTTTGCTCATTTTATTTTACGCAAAATACGTTATAGTATATGCAGATAAATAAAAATAGAAAATAAAAAACGATCACAAAGGAAAGATACGTCGTATTCTCCAAATTTTGTGGAGTTACGTTGTTTTGCCAAATGCGTATTAATTGAATATTGGACTTCGGTTAAATTGCATTATTTTTCAAACGTATAAAATTCGTTTTCATGCATTTTTTTCTGATAAAAACATACATCCAATATTCTACAGTAAAATTAATGGATAAACTCAATTTTTTTGAAATAGTGACATGGGTCGTTTTTCCTTACAACCACAGATATACATGCGTGAATTCGGCAACAGGGTCGCCGGACAATACTATCCAGGACCACATATTTAGCGGAGGGGGAACACCTAGAGGGGTAGTGGTAATATGTGCGTGTGGCTAAGCTGCGATACGCTATAGTCTGATTTTCGAGAGTTGAGACCTGAGGCGGATTCCTCGGACGGAGCGTGGTCTCAGAGGAACCAATGGTACGCTACGGATTGCAACGCCGCACACAATCCGTAGCGTACCATTGGTTCCTCCGAAGCCACGCTCCTCAAGTCTCAACTCTCGAAAATCAGACTATACCTGGTGGCGACCTACTCTCTCCGGCCATTTTTGGTTGGTGACGTCACGTCTGCCAATCCCAATAGAGCAAGCAGTATCGGGATTGGCTAAGCTCCGATACGCTACCTGGTGGCGACCTACTTTCTCCGGCCATCTTTGTTTGGTGATGTCACGACCCTCTTCAGCAAACTTCCAGGTACACGTCACGCTCGTTTTTGTGTTCGCGAAAGTGTTAGCATTGAAAATTGTGAAATTTAGTTTTGCCGATATTACTAATATGCTAAAAGTGAAGAGCACCAAACGTATCTGAGCGTTCCGAGAACGACAAAAGGCTAAGAATGATAATAATAAACCGCCCGAAATACCAGCAAAAGTAAGATTGCAAAGAGTGCAGGAGTAGAGAGCCAGGGAAAAGGGATTCGAGGCGTCCGTTCACCAATATAACCTCCAAACTGCATCAAGTGTATCGAGTATACGCAATCCAGCTGTACCATCAATAACGGTACCTTCTATAAGTATGAATTCATCTGCGGCCTCGGATATTCACTTCAGATATTCATCACAGGTCCCGCAGCATGCGGTAAGACATTCGTTATAAGATTACTTATGGAAATCTATAATCGATATACAAATACAGATGGGTATTGCAATGCATACATAAGTTGTGCATCAACTGGTAAAGCTGCCGTGGCAATTGCTGGTACGACTATTTATACTGCGCTCAAGATAACTTTGTCAAAATTCATTCCATTATCCAACGAAATGGTTCAACAATATCGAACATTATTCAAATTTGTACAAGTAATAATTATTGGTGAAATCTTGTTCATGATATCTCCATCCTAAATTCAATGGACAACAAAATTATATCAGTTGCAAAAGACGTCTATGTTGGCTGCCAGAATCAGGAATAGGAGAATTTCGTCCATCAAAAATTACATAAAATGTCGATTATAGACACCGGTGGATTACAGTATGAGGTCACACTCGTTATAAATAAAACGTATATTATAACAACCAACGTGGACGTCGCAGATGATTTGGCGAATGATGCTTTAGGCACATTAGTTCATATTGAATATGATGATGATGGGTATGTGAAACGTGTTTGGCTGAAGTTCCGAGGTTCGCCAAAGATTGGAGGCAAAACGAGGAAGAAAGCTGCTGCTTACATTCTAGCACACGAGCTCAGACGTACAGCAGTGCGTCTAGGAAGACGAACAACTACCATTGCATTAAATAATAATAAAACGATCATTGCCAAAAGGAATCACCTGCCACTAGTACCTGCTTTAGCTATCACAATTCACAAATCCCAAGGCGGTACTTTCAATGAGGTCGTCTATGACTATAACAAATCCCAATCGCAGCAACTTGTGTATGTAGCTTTGTCACGAGTCACAAACATCAATGACCTCTACGTCGTTGCAAAAGACGACAATCCATGTTTTCATCACGGTCGAAATCCAAATTCAGTGATTAGTTAACAAGATGAACTTCGGAGGCTGGATCTTAATCGATTACACACATTGGACAGAGTGTTAATATATTTTATTACGAACAGAAGAGGGATTTCGTTTTGCTCGCTTAATTGTCAAAGTCTGCGGGCTCACTCTGTGGAGATAGGTGATGCAGTGTTGCAACGATGTAACTTCTTGCTGTTATCGGAGACATGGGTCAAGAATGCAGAAAGAATGGACATTACCAATTTTCATTGTATTGTACAATCGAAACGTACAAACATAAGACCTGGAGGTGTAGCAATTTACAAAAATAAAAATAAAGTGACGAACGTTGTGACTGCTAATATGAATTTCAATCTAGAACAAACCGATTCAGTGGGTGGCCATTCCACAGGAATTGGTGATATTTGCTCAGCCCAATGTCGATTACAAAATGGGCAACTGATTATCCTTGTCATCATCTACATATCGCCAAACAAAAACGTTGAAGAGATTATTTAATTTATTCGTGAAGTCTTCCTGCCATACACTATTGAGGGTGCAAAATTGTTGAAACGAAATCTGGACAAATTACCCATGATTTTAAGAGGTGATTTCAACATCAATTTTAGTTCAGAACAAGCTCAACCACTAATCGCATTTTTAGAGCAAAAATTCAATTTGAAAATAAATACCGATAGGAATAAATCCACTACAAGGTCGGACACTACAATCGATGCAGTATTTGCTCGCTATTTTTATAATTTGCAATCGAAAATGTTCATATCCTATTTCAGTTTCCATAAACCAATCATTTCATTCTTCGAGTATGAAGAGATGGAAATTAATGACTAAAAATTAATAAACCTTAAAATATTTTTCATTTAATTACGTTATGTTTACTCAATTGATATACCGCATTACTGTCTCCTAATCCTAACATCCTAAAACTTATTCACATTAAGAAAAATTAACGGTTTTGATATTTAATAAGAAATTTCCCCTCTAACGCTTGAGAGTTCCACGCATTGGTTTTTTCTTTTGGGGCTACCTGAAGGTGATTTCATTATTGCTGTTACTTTTTTTATAGGTGTTCTTTTTTTAGTTACGTTTTATATTTGTTGTACAACAATCATTTCAGGTTGAGGTGTACCGTTAGCCAGTAAATACACTGGAAGCCATTGTGGTGTGAATTCATGCTGCGGTGACGAACATAACACCACAAAGTTTGCAGGCCGGCCAAAAACAACTGATTGTACGTGCTGAGGCGTGCATAGATGCTGAGGGTGGTCACATTGAGCAACTGCTTAACTAACAGTAATCGGCCCCTTTCGGGGCCACCGATTTTTATAACGTAGGAACAACACATTCCATGAAAAATAAATTAAGTGATCAGTGTTAGTAGGAGTGCAGTGACGTGAATATTCGGTACATTAACCCGGACGCACTTGACGATGCGACCCTTGCCTTCGGGTGGTGTCCTGCTAATACCTGCGATCAGCTGAGCACTGAGCGCTACCTTACCAAAAATCTTTTCGTCCACCGATGACCAGGATCGGTACGGTGACACAATGACACAAGTTTCCGAAAAGAAAGGAAAGGAATGTCCGAATCGGAGAGTTTTTATTTAATTCATCAGTGATTATTAGGTGTAGAAATAAATTCTTTCCGATTTCAGGGTGCAATAACAATTTGATTTAAAAAATATGAAAATTGAATCTTCGAAATAATTTCCACTATAGTAGGTATACTATGCTGATTCTGGGACCGACTGGTGAGGGGGTGAGGCGGGGCGGGGGTACTGCGCTCTTCCGCGAGATGGGTGAGGCTGGGAGGGGGGTACCGAGTTCATGGGTGAGGGAGATTTTGAAAATTTTCAAAATGGCGTCGCGCGCGCAACTGTTGATGATGGCAGGGGTAATGATCAACTGCTGGAGCGAAAATTCCCTAGATGTGATTTAGTGACACCGCCGATCAAGGAAAAATCCCTAGATTTAATCTAGCGACATCACCGATCGATGAAAAAATCCCCACAGATTCGATATTGACGCCACCTGCCGGATGTTTAAGGTACATTGAACACGTGTCGTTGCCGCAGAATCACCGTACGCGTGCACGGATCGGTGCGGAGGCGCGAAAGGATGTAACGCGGATGCTGTAAATGGACACCGATACCTATTTGAGATTAATTAATCTAAATAGCGCAACCATCTCATGAAAGAATGCAACGTCTCCCTCGTATAAACAGCCGCCGACCACTCGACGCGGTATCGCGATAATCTAAATAGTCCAACTGTCTCATGAAAGAATACAACATCGCGTATAAACATCCGCCACCGAAAGATTTCACAGGGAACGTGGAAGATTGATGAGTAAACCCGACATATTAATATTTTTTAACTTTAGTACCTTATTAAACTTAATTCTCCCACTCGACAACATCGTCATCAAATAGGACACTATCGTCGTGCGTAAAAATTGAATTGTCCACGATTTCATTGAATAGATCCTCATCAGTATAAAACAAATCATCGCAAACTTACTCGGGGGCAGTTTGAACTGCGATAACGCGAGCCTTAAGCCCCGATATTGCAATCGCAAAAACAGCGTCAAAGTTAATCTGTTCGGCATCGACCCTGTTTCGCCAAACTACGCTCTGTGGAGCACCTTCGCGATTCCGCTGATATCTATTTGCGTATATACCATCATCATCATTGTCATTATCTAAGAAAAATGTCCGCTGCGCATAGCGATTTAGCCAAAATTACTCATCCCCGTAGTGATCATCTGGCGGTTCATCACGTATGGTGTCGGTATTATGGAATACTTTTAAATAAATGTCTCCATCGCGATTAGCTTCCGCCTCGTGGACTATGTTATTTCGAATTTCTTCGGTTTGAACCACGACATTTCGACATGTAACATATACTTTCGGACTGTAGGTATGAATAGGTATCACAGCAGCGGTGATCGTAGCGGAAGCTGGGCGATTCAATTGCACGGGTACTGACATAATTTGAAACCGATTTTTTCTTATAATTCTCAAAGTTACTAACACAACGATTCACTAAAATGTGATAATGGAAACTTACGGTATTATTCGAATGTATTTCTGGTGCGTTGATTGACTGACGATATCCTTCAAAGCAATCTCCTTCAAAGCACTTTCACTTAAAACGCTTTGATATAACTGCAGTCGACTTACAAGGGACGTTCGGCAACCCGCAAATTCAGAAAATTATGAAACTCGGTGTGCAAGTAGAGTAGTTCACCCGTAACACAACCCTATTTTTCGTTGGTGCCAAAAAGCATTTTTTAGGGGTGAAATCACCCCTTGAAGAAAATGCAGAATTTTCTTTTCCGTGGAATATCTCGAGAACGGTGAGAGATATCGAAAAGAAGTTTAAACAAAAGTTGCATCCTTCTTTTATATCTACAAAACCGCGTAAAAATTATTTTCGAAAAATCCATATTTTTCAAGTTACCCCCACCACCAACTCTTAAAATTAAGTTTTTGTATTTTGTAAATATACGCTAACATACCTCTGGATAATCCCTTTTCATACATATAAATAGTTTATGTGTTATATTTTTTTTGCAAACAAATAAAACCTCTATTACCGAATTTGAAGTCCATTTTGGCAGTTTCCATTAATAACATGGTTTCTTAAAGCCATATTTAAATTCGTATTTATGTAAGGTTCAGATAGCTTTCAATTATTTAAGCAAGGCAGTACGTACGTAAAATTACATCCAAGGTAAAACTAATTAAAACTAATCAATGACGTGCATGAATCATTATGATATCAGCACATTCGTACATGCATTACTTCAAGTGTAATCTTATTAAGCTGTTTTGGAAGCCACGCGATAAATAAAAAATGCGTGAAGATTTACAGTGATTTTGGAAAATATATATGTTATCATTGAAATTACGCAGAATCGCATTCATGCCGATAACCTTGTCGAACCTTCCGATTTGCATGATGCATATGTATATGAAATTTTAAATGATTTATAAATCAATTTTACTTACCTGTCCCACTAATAACATGTATATATATATATATATATATATATATATATATATATATATATATATATAATATTACAGTTAAATATTATAATATTACATTAAAGATATTAATATTAAATTTAATTATAACATTATAGGAGTTTTCATGAACGAAGTGGTTGAATAAAGCAATATTTTAACATTTGCAGTCTCTTTTTGTACATGCTGTATTGTGTGATTATACATTGGAAGAAATATACTAGTAGAAAACGATAAATATATTGAAAATTACAGTTCGTAATTGATACAATAATGATATTCTTCATAGAAGTGA
This sequence comes from Andrena marginata, assembly GCA_963932335.1. Lineage (NCBI taxonomy): Eukaryota > Metazoa > Arthropoda > Insecta > Hymenoptera > Andrenidae > Andrena > Andrena marginata. The sequence continues at coordinate 12,820,229 of OZ010660.1, forward strand.
TTAAAACAAAAATACTTGCCACACCATGCACATCGCATAAAAGCCGGCTCCCCACAAATACTACATTTGGGTATAAGCTTTTCATTTCTGAAGTAACAGAAATCTACAGGATTTTGAAATTCGCTGGGATCCGTTTCTAGATATTCGCTTTTAAACCAAGCATATTGAAAAAGGTTTTTGAATCTAGGCGAAGAAAACTGGTTGTGGGTTAGAGACTGCAATTTAGTTATTTCATTACGTAAGTGCAAATTGACATCTCTCTCATGGAGAATCACATTATCCGAAAATGTCCGCACGAAATTTTTCCAAATCCGGAATCCAAACACATCTAAAGGCTGAACGATGCCCGTTGTTTTTTTTGGAATCATTGAAAAAGTTACTTCCTTGTCTTGCGGAATTAACTGCTGTAATTCATTTGGGCAGTGTCCCGTCCACGAGTCGAGTAGGAGCATGCTTCTACGGCCAGTATTCGGTAGATACACTTCGGCAAACCAAGTTTTAAAATGTTCAGACGTGAGTTTTCCTGACTTTGAAGCTCCGATGTAAATATTAACCGGACGGAATAGAGTTCTTTGCACTATCGGACCAAGTGTTCCTGTAGATTCCTTTAAAACTATGTGTAGTGGTGAAAGAAGACGTCCGCTTGCTGATATAATAGGCATTATAGTGTAGCTATGTGTTGTAGCAGATACCGATTGCATCGTCGCTTCTACCGTTTTCACTCCTAATTTCGCCAATGTTCGCCCAGAATGTATTTCAAGGTTGAAGCCACTCTCGTCTGCATTATAAATTTCTTCAACTCCGACAGCTGGGATGTTAGACTTTACGCGAGAAACAAACGATTCTGCGATATTTTTGATATTGTCAATATCTTCAAACGTAAATTGCGTCCTGAATGTTGTTATCTTGCGGGACACAATTCTATGCGCAGTCTTAAAGTTCCAAATCCACCATTTACCTGCCACGAATTGGGGTAGGTCCACTTGGTGTTTTGCCTCCAAGGCCCACAATCTTAAATTCATGTCATGAACAATGGATCTTCTGTCACAAGCTTCTTCAAACTTTTGCAGTACATATTCCCCAATAAATGCAAGTTTGTCTGCATTTGTTCCACCTCTCTCTACACTCGCCTCCCACCTGTATAGCTGCTGCAAAGATTTAACCATGCGATAATTTTTCTGTACACTGGCAAGCGTTCGACGTGCCTTTTTTTGCGCTTTTCCAAAACGTTACAGCTTTTCTCTTATAACTTAAGTCAACTTGTCCACCTTCATCATCAACAGTACATTCTGCAGGTTCAAAACTGTCTTCTTCTTCTTCTGCAGGCATAATGTACTCTACAACTTGTGCACCATGTGGTTCTGATGTATCGGCATAATCGAGCACATAATCATGTTCAATTAATGGTAGGGAATGTATGTTTTGAAACATTTTTATAATGTCCCGAATTTCATTCTGCAGTTCCGTTTCTACCGGGATTATAGGTGTCTGTGTTATACTTGCAATTTGAAACGTAGTGGCTAACATGTGTATTACGTTAGCAACATTAATCGTCTGCATTTTAAAGAAAATTGTCTTTCAAACAATGATCACTCACTTTTCTCAATTGGATGGTAACTGACTGCTGCCAAAAATGTAACTGCCGTTGGCTACATCCTCGGGAATATTTATATCACTCAAAGACGCGAGTACAAAAACATGTTTACCGAAAACTCGGAAAATCTGAAGGTTCGACAAGGTTATCGGCATCAATGCGATTCTGCGTCATTTCAATGATAACATATATATATTGCAAAGTCATTGTGAATCTTCACGCATTATTTATTTATCGCGTGGTTTCCAAAATAGCCTAATAAGATTACACTTGAAGTAATGCATGTACGAATGTGCTGTTATCATACTGATTCATGCACGTCACTGATTAGTTTTAATGAGTTTTACCTTGGATGAAAATTAACGTACGTACTGCCTTGCTTAAATAATTGAAAGCTGTCTGAACCTTACATAAATACGAATTTAATTATGGCTTTAAGAAACCATGTTATTAATGGAAACTGCCAAAATGGACTTCAAATTCGGTAATAGAGGTTTTATTTGTTTGCAAAAAAAATATAACACATAAACTATTTATATGTATGAAAAGGGATTATCCAGAGGTATGTTAGCGTATATTTACAAAATACAAAAACTTAATTTTAAGAGTTGGTGGTGGGGGTAACTTGAAAAATATGGATTTTTCGAAAATAATTTTTACGTGGTTTTGTAGATATAAAAGAAGGGTGCAACTTTTGTTTAAACTTCTTTTCGATATCTCTCACCGTTCTCGATATATTCCACGGAAAAGAAAATTCTGCATTTTCTTCAACGGGTGATTTCACCCCTAAAAAATGCTTTTTGGCACCAACGAAAAATAGGGTTGTGTTACGGATGAACTACTCTACTTGCACACCGAGTTTCATAATTTTCTGAATTTCCGGGTTGCCGAACGTCCCTTGTTAGATACGAAAAAAATTCTTAAAACGTTTCTCGTCGTAACGTATGTCTTGATCGCTGTAGTAGCATTTGATAACTGATTTTAAGGAGGCAGATTCATGATCACGCATACAAAAGTATAGGGCGATAATTATTCGGGCATCGCCAACGTACTTTGAGGATCGAGACCCCCATGACGGGTGTAAACACCCTTATCACATGAACGCTGTAATTCGATATACGTGGTAACGCTTCGAGTGTAGGCGATGTTACACGCGTGTATAGGAGGAGGGAAGAGGTATAGTGTAAGAGGGCGAGAGATTCAATGGGGTGCACTGTGAACCGCGCGAGGATAACATTCGAGACGAAAAGTCTTTGAGTTTTCCCAGACGTCGAGTAACCGCCAACTCGTACTTAAACCGATAGCAAAGTTTACGGAAACCCTACACCCTCTAGCGTCTGATTTACAGCAGACCGGTGTCTGGACCGCCCGTACTACCTATCATAAAACACAATTGTCATTCGCTTTCCTCTACGGTCACCCGGTAGACAAATGCCCCCACCCACAACGAATGCTTTACGAATAAGTAATTATCAACCGTATTAGTAGGAAAGGATATTATATATAAATGAGATGTTACAAGTATTGATATGAAAGTCATACATTTATTATTAAAACATATATGCTCGCACTATAGTGGTACGTGGTTTACATCACGCAGCATGGATTGTAATCCTAACGCTAACAATTTGCAATCGATCAATGAATGCTTTTCGAAGTGCTCGCTTTCGGAAATTAATTTCACATAATTCGTTGGTGCGGAAGTGGTATGTAGAACTTCCACGAAGGCGGCATATTTACTGCTTACAGAGTACATATTTGCAGTTAACCAGGTGAAATGGATGCGTGGCGCCCGGAGCGTCACCGAATATTAATAGCCGTTGTAAGTGTCATTTCGTGAAATTGTGTTAGTACGCGCAGACATTTCGACAGTGTTTTAAATCTAATTGTGTGTTTGTTGCAGTATGAACAGGGGATTTACATGCGAGAATGGAGCGATAGATATGTAGGAATATTAGGATATCTCGTAAGTAACATTTTATGAAAAATGATACTGATGTGCATATCATTCGACGATGCTGTAATCGAATCGCGCGTTTGTTTCAGCGTCGCCGCGACGTGGAAATCTACGCGAAAGACGGAGATCGAGATGCGTTCATTCATCTGCTCGTAAGGGTTACTTCGCGCAAATCGTCTTGATATACGTATACTATTCGATGGTGGTTAATCGAGTTGTGTGTATGTTTCAGCATCAAGAATATGATGCAAGTGCAGATGGTCGGATATGTCCGGATCTGCAAGAACGAATTCGGCAGGTCCGGAGTAAATGGCGGACCGCATACCTAATAAAGGAGAAGGATGCGGTGTGGTTTCTCCCACGATTATTTAATGAGTAAGTATAAGTGAAATGTTTTATTTTTTTGTTTGGTGTCTCACGCGCTAATACCAACGTTTATATTATAATAATTTGGTGTTTTCTCTTGTGTGTTGTAGGAATTAACATCGGCCTTTTTTTAAAAAAAATTTATTATATTCTTTTTTTAAATTTTATTAAATTTTATTATATTTCATTAAATATATTTTAATAAATATATTTTTATCAAAACAGTGAGTATTTATTCATATATCCATGCACGCGTAAAACATTATTCGTTTGGGGCGGGATATTCTTGCTTGCGGTAAATGAATCGGTTGTCGTCGTCGTCATTGTGCGCATCGCCGCTACCGCACATTGTACTCATCTTCGCCGCTCTGCTCGCCGTCGCTACGGTTCTCGTCGCTATAGACACAACAAATAATTTATACACATTCGTTTCTCTGCATATGATCCGTAAAGTAGATGCAATGCGTGTATAGGACTTACATTAGGTGACGCTACGTATATAATTCCATATTTTATGGACGTTCTCCAGCGCGCAAACGCCATTGTTGTTGTGAAATGCGCATCGCGGGGCATTCATTGAAGACATGGACTTCAGGTTAGGAACGTCAGGCATGATCCCGCAATAATCATCGTCAACGTCATAGCCACCGTCGTCTTCGACAGTTCGAGCGTTATCGTTGTTGCTGTTGTTGTTGTTGATCTTTCGCGCCGTCAGTTCGTACAAATCGCATACATCCTCGACGATTATGTCAAGTAGCAGTTGCAGCATCCACGTTCTCTTTTCCGCACCTTTCACGATGACGAAGTCAATGTTCGTGAGTACGCTGGTGAGGAGTCCTGGAAGTTTGGAGTATGAAGGTATCCGTCGGACCAGCGAAGCCCGTGATGATGTTTCGCGAGCCAGGACGCTTGACATTTCTCGAACGAATTCAGATGATTCCAGAAGTATGGCGGCTCGAAGATCCAGTGGCTGATCGTCGGTGTTTCATCGATATTGCTGCTGCTGTCGTTGTTGCTGTTTGTGCGAATCGCGATCTCTTTCACGACGAAGTCGCGTTCGGTTTTGAAACCTTGTATGTCGACAACGGCGAACATCGTTACTCGTGTAAGTATTAGCGTCAGTAGCGAAACAGTAACTGAGGACTTTGACATTGACATCATCGTTTTAAAATAGTAGCAGTATCCGCAGTAGTAGTAGTAGTATTAGTAGTAGTAGTAGTAATCGTTTACACACGCACGCTATATTAGTTTGCGTACCATGTTGGTTAAAGGGCCGTATTCGACTATACGATCGTGTATGAAAAAACAGATGGCTGAAGTATTAGCGGGGACATTTCCTTTGCATTCGAAATCTATTCGCACGTCCACGGTAGCGCTCTTTAACGATTCGTTTTGCCTAGAACAATCTATGACCACGATAGGCGCGTATTTAAGGAATTCGCTCGCGCTCAGCAACGGTTCTCCGTGACCGTAGTACGATCGGATGAAATTCGCATACATATTGTACATGATCGCGAATTTATATTTGGGAAAATCTATTTGCATGTCATCGTGCGGATACGTCTCGGAATTTAGGTAGAGTCGAAAGTTTGTGAGATTATTCGGGTCGAATATCCACGCGGGTTTATTTGGACTATTCTTTCGATCGGTTTGCATGCCGAATAACACGTACCGGGGTTTCTCGATTTGCGACGTAGTTTTCACGGTCCACGTGTATTTCGTTGTCGCTTGCAGTAACGGATACTCGTGCACGCTCCACGATCGGAAACTCATCGCGATCGGTCGTTCGCGTTCCAAGATTCGCAGCATCGATAGTTTATTCACTTCCTCCAAAACGACGTGGGGCATACGCCACTGCACCTTGCGTATCTCCAGTTTCGGGATCGCAGTGGCGGAGGTATAGTGCATCGCGTTCGAATCGTCTCGCGCTCGTATAAGAATCAGCTCGTGCCGCGCGTTCATCACGATGCGTTTCTAATCCTCGCAGAATCCTAATAACACGTTCAGGGGTACGCAGAAATTGAAAGCGTCCGAATGAAAAATGTCGTTATCGTAATCGATGTCATAATTCCAACCGGCATTCGCAAGCGCTTTGCTTCTCTCGGCCGACAACGAAACGAAATTTTTCAACGTGGTAATGATTCCTGGATTTCGACAACGATCGATCTCGACCCCGTTCAGTTCGTATCGAATCTCATCGAACATGAACGCGACGCAATTATTGTCCAGAACAGCGGTCGCGGACGTTGCCGGGCCTCTCGCGTCCTACGCAGTCAATGTGCCACGACCTTCGATGTAGAGAAAACTTTCGCACGGAAGCGTGTACAGATTTTGATGCTGTATTGGGATTCTTATCTCATTGCTATTGTCGAACGTGGTGTTGGCATACGGATTATACGTGTGTAACTCGATCTTCGTGATACGATTGTTGAAGGTTGGCGTATTCGCCACATCCAAAATAATCGACATCGTGGTTGCGTGTCTAATAGGTGACGATGAAACCTAACGATCGTAGGAAACGTGCGTTTCGACGAGTCAACAGCTTTCTTATGCTTCTTACCGGTCCTCTTCTTATCGCTCCTCCCGTCCTTGTTCTTCTTCTACTTTCGTCTCTAGATAAAGGGTCGCGCAGATGACGCGAGGCAGAGACGGTAGGAGTATCAGCGGCGATTGATGATTCGTACGTGTGATCTAACACTGACATACTACACACGCGCGCATACACGTACGGCCACGCTACCTATCCCGCGGACGTCGTTGAACGTGTAAACGAATCGTTATTTCTTCTCTACGGAAATCAATAGGACGATCGTGTTGATCGACGATGCACAACGTTAGATCGTGTATTGCTCGTGCGACGATTGGTAGGTAAATGATGTGTCACGGAGTTTCCGATATCTTATATCCCGGCGGCACGCGAGGCGAAAATTCATGGATCGTGTATACCGGTTTATCGTTGCTGTACGCGCCGGTAGTAACGTTGCACGTCACTCTCAACACGTTAACGTTTATAATATTCACGGGTACGTCGGACTCGTGCCAGATTCTCGGTAATAAGACAAGATTCGGGGAAAATCCTAGCAACGAGCCCACATTGTTCGGTTTCGTAAAGTCTACAAAGAACAAACAGTATAGCTCGCTTTTCCTGGTTTTTGTTGTTAGCTCGTAGCATTAGAGGGTACTTGCCGTCATTGTCGTTCTCGCTGTTACCGCGTCTTCGAGGATATTGATCGAGTATTCGTTGCTTCAGGTACTCGGCGCTAGCGTCTAATTCGTAGGAGCCGTGGGGAATCGTAATGCATTCATTAGCGGCGTCGACGATGCAGTTGTTTTCGGTGTCATAGTTCACGACGAAATAGAATTTATCGTTGCTCGAATCGATGTTCGGTATCGTGTGAAACGTCTCCAAGTCCGCGAGTCCTAATTCATATTGGCCATCACTCAAATCTATCGGCGGAAAATAGTTTACCGTGAGCGCGCTGCTGCGACCCGTTAACGTGAGCGTGAACGACATACTGTAGATTACACTTGCGAGACGAAGAGGGGGTAGTGACGCGCGCGTACGAATACTCGGCAATTTATCGATATTATGGATCTTTATTATAGAAGATGTAAATCGTCATTACGCATGGATACAATGTAACATAATCTTAGTACATGCCATTATTATTATTATTATAATTATTATTAGTATTAGTATATAGGCCATAATTCCATAGATTTTTGTTGTAAAAATTGCATGCATACGCGTGCACAATTCATCTCATCGAAACGTTGAGAACGATTGTAATTGTACGTGATCGTTGTACCACGTCTGAAATAGTAGATCATTTCCGCGGGAGGTCGCAGATTCCCAAAACTATCGAAGTACTGTACTCGCGGTCCGCGTTTCGCGTACGCGACCCAGTGCGTACCGGCACCTCGATTCTCGTCAAGATTCGCGATACCGCATTCGTTGGTTCGTACGCGCGTGGTAAGCGTATCGCGCATAAACACTCCTCGAAAGAATGGTACGTATGCACACTCACGCTCTAATCTCAGATTCGTCATAGGTTGTTTCGTTATCGCTGCCAGCGTCGCCACGCGCCTGCGCGGTCGACGTTTTTTTTCTTCGTCTGCACTCATCGTTGGCCCCGCCGTCTCGGGTTCAAGCCCGCGCCTCGCTTGTACGGTGTGAAACGCATCCCTCGCCCTTCCATCGCCCGATGATGACGCAACGTCTCTTCCAGCTGTTTTCGAGACGCCCTCGAATCGTTGACCACTTTGGTTATACCAGCCACTCCACCGGCCAATGCTCCGATAGCTGATACAGCGGGCAACACGAATGGAAGAAATGGAAGAAAGCCGCCGCGTTTCGCCACTCGTAGATTACGATGTCGTTGTCGCCGTTGCGGATGTTTCCTTCCAGACTTTCCCTGTTTACGTTTCGTCCTTCTCATACCCATGCCGAGTTTAATCTTAGCCTTCATCGTTGCCCTCACTCCAGTCGCTGCGGCTTTTTTGCCAATGGTCGCGTCGTTCGCGAACTCTCGTTCTCGCGCTCGTTCGGCTAATGCACGATCAGCCTCGTGTGTTCCCTCTAAATCCTTTCGACAAGAGTACGCAATATCGTGGTAGCGACACGCTTCGTCCAGGGGATTCACACCTTCGTCGCCACGAGCCAATCGCTTTAGCAAACGCGTTCCCGGTCCGCAGAACTGATAACCCGGAACGTGCAGTTCGAACGGCAGACGGTTTATGATACCGTTCACGAGACCCGATCCGGTCTTCTTCTTCAGATTATTCTTCTTCTTCCGCTTCTGATTCTTCCTCTTCTGATTTTTCCATACTGTATCGCCAGCAACCATTTTGTATGCCTCTGTCATCCAGCACAGACCTGGCCGGGCCGCCCTGTATTCTAGTTTTAAGAATAAATATCCGTCTACACATTCACCTTGCCTCTTTCTCTCGGTCACCTACCCGTTAGTTAACCTCGACGACGACGACGACGACGACGTTCTTGATGATGTCGACGACGACGATGTTCTTGATGATATCGATGACGAAGCTGGTGAAAAAATTCGCCAGAGGACCCTTGTCGCGAGAATACCTGCGACTGTTCTTCACCAATACCAAGAAACGAATCGACAAGGTGTACGGCGTATACTTGGGGTCCGACGAAGACCTAATGATCGGCGATTCCGTACTCACAATCCATGAGGACGGCGACGACGTTCGCGTCAACGCAACGCGATACGCGGGAACTTGGGGTTTGTACGAACTGCTGTTCATGCGAATACCCAACGTTCGTACGTACACGGACGCGGATATTCACTCGTACCGATGCATCTTACTATCGACGAACGCGCATAAGCGAAACCATTCGCCGAGCAAGCGCACGCTGGGTAACAGGGGGTACAAGTATAAGAAAATCATATCCGCGATAATCCGTGGGGTGCGGACATCGGGTATCAGACGCGTTAGGGGTAGGGGTAGCGGCGCGGGTGACGTGGACGGCGCGGGCGACGTGGACGGCGCGGGCGGCACGGACACCGCAGGCACGCGGCAAGGTCGAGGATTACCCATCGACGAATCGATGACGGTCACCGATAACGCGATCGATTACGTGTACTGGGACGATCCAAACGAATTGGTCGATAGACTTGGATTACTCATAGCATCGCGCGCGGCAGGTCACACAGGTCACGATAACGAAATCGCATCCATCCTGGAGGAACTTCGCGAGGACGGAAGCATCTTAAATTGAACGATTCGGTGATCGTCGGGTCAGTAGTGTTCGAGCACATCGTTATGTCGGTGAACAAGTTTGGTACCGCGTTACGCAACAACAACAACAACAGCGACGAAGCGAGAATGGCTATGACGAGATTATTGTCCTCGGTGGACGAACGCTTTACCCAAAAAATCGAAACGGCTATCGCGAGCGCGCGACTGGACGCCGAGTATCAACGATCACAACTCGAAACGCGAGTACAACGAACGATGACGGATATCGTTAACGCGCAATTATCTAAGCTAGAGGATGATTTAAATAACTCGATGGAACGACGCTTCGATCATTTAAAGGACAGACTCGAAGAGTTCACGACGTCAGCAACGACGACGACTGCGATAACAACTACGGATCTGTAGAAACGAAAGGAGCCTCGAAAAGCGAACGAGTGTCTACGACGACGACGATGATCACTGATGGTGACAATAACTGCTACGGCTCCGAAACGTCTAATAACGGACGATCGCGAAATACGTGCACCGATTGCGTTTTACGAACGCTCGAGGAACTCATATTAATTCTAACGCCTTTGGAACGTCGCGACCATCCCCACCTACCCGCGAAGCATGAGCAAGGAGCGAGTACAATTGGTGAACGAATTACACGCACCCGCGAGACGAAATTTCCCACGGCGAAGCGTCGTGATTCGCGGTTACGATGATTTGTGGCAAGCCGATTTGGTGGAGATGCGTCCGTACGCGAAGCCAAATCGAGGATATCACTACGTACTAACAATCATCGACGCGTTCAATATGTACGCGTGGGCCGTACCCGTGAAAACGAAAAGTGGACGCGACGTGACCGCTGCGTTCACGACCGTATTGCGGCAGAGCAATAGATGTCCGCGAAATTTACAAACCGACATGGGTAAGGAGTTTTACAACGCGGAGTTTCAACGATGCACGAAGACACGCGGGATCAACCACTACTCCACGTACAGCGTGATGAAAACGTCGCTCGTCGAACGTTTCAATCGCACGCTGAAAAACCTCATGTGGAAACAATTCTCCTTGAACGCGTCCTATCGCTGGGTCGACCTGTTACCTGCGCTTGTACGCACCTACAATCATCGTAACCATAGAACAATCAACGCCCGACCCGTTGACGTGACCCCCGCGACACGTTTGTTGTTCGTCGCGAATGAGCCCACGCCCGCATCTGTCTCGAAAGGTATTCGACAACGCGCGAAATTCAAAGTCGGTGACAAAGTACGCGTAAGCAAGTTCAAGACCCTTTTCGAGAAGGGGTACACTCCGAACTGGTCGACCGAGGTGTTTGAAATCGTAACCGTACAACGAACGTGCCCGGTGACGTACATTCTACGCGATTCCGCGGGAGAGCCAATCTCGGGTGGATTCTACGAGTACGAACTACATTCAGTCGCGAATCCGGACGTTTATCTGGTCGAGAAGCTTATTCGTCGCAAAGGAAACCAGGTGTACGTTAAGTGGCTTGGATTCGATTCGTCCAAGAACTCGTGGATATGCGATAAGGATATTCTCTAATTCGTTATCATTAGCCTGCTCGATGTTACTGGAATAAATAACTGTATGAATAAATACATATAAATATATATATATATATATATATATATATATATATATATATAAATATATATATATAAATATACATTGTACGTTTATTCACATTCTCCTCCTGAATCTCATTCTACTTCGACACAGATATATATATATACATACAATTAATCTTAATAAGGAAAGAAAAAATATATAAATATTATACATATTATGCATATATTACACATTCGTAAATGGTATGAACAAAAGAAAGACACGCAACGTATATACATATGTACATGCAAACATACAACATGCGAACATACTATGCAAGGAGATTCTCGAGGGGCTCGTCGGACTCAAGCTCAGGGATTCGATAATGTCCCCACGGAAGGCTGCTGACCCGATCGGCTAAAATATACCGCTTGTCGTCGAACAGACTGAGAGCGTTCTTTTCCCCACTCACGGAATACACCTCGTGTTGGCTAGAGCGAATATTATTCTGTCGAATCACTTTCTCAGTCAGATCGCGAAAACAACGAATGTAATCTTCGAATTGAATATCGTTCGTGACCACGTGTCTCCGCACACCCTTCACTTTTTTACACTCATTCGAAGACCCCACTACAGCGTTAAGCGATCTGGTCGCGTACATCTTAGATCGTAGTCCGACGAACTCGGTCATCAAGGCACCATTATTCTCATCTTTCATGAGTCCCGGCACCTTTTTGTTTACGCGGAGCATACAGTACGGATTGTCCACCGCGTAATCACTAGTATCGAATCGGGTGACGTTGCACTTTATCGTTTCATACGCATCCTCGCATTCCAGACTATACATTAAACTATCGGTGTCGGTGTAGAGAACCTTACACTTATCACCGAACTTCGCACGCATATATGCATAATGAAATTCATACAAACATTCCTTCGATACGTCGAGCACACTCATTCCCACGTATATCGGTTTATCAAACTTCACTTTTAGTTTTCGCATTTCGATGGTGACCAATTGTTCGGAAAAGATCGTGCGACTATGAAAGTTCGGCTTCGCGATCAGCGCTTTCGCGCCGTAACGACCGTCCCATCGCGTCACCAGTCGCACGTCTACGCGATTCCGCACATTCTCCATCGGTGTTCCATACACTGCGTTATTCATTAATTTATATAGAGTCTTTTGAAATTCACTGGTGGCCCGCGTCCTCAAATCAGTGTTCAATCGAATGTAGTCGCGCAACCAGTGCGACTGATCGAATCGTAACACCCGATGAATTCGCGTCACGCGTAAACCATGTCGCACGCACTGTTTCAGGTAGCGATAGTGTATGGCCTATCGCTCCTTACCGTCGAACGTGGCAAGCAGCTTGGTCTGTTTACCGTGGGGCGCGTGCTCGCGCACCGGGCAGAATGGAAGGTTAGCGTGGGCGTCGTGAATATCCTTGGGATATTCGATGTGGACCTCCAACAGGTATCCCTCGGTTTTCTCGTCTTCGGGTCCATCGCCGTCGGGTAGGGATGATACGTCGAGCGCGGCCATTGCCTCATCGTCCAGCCATTGAAACCCTCCTTTCGGCATAGCCTGCGACATTGCCCATCCGTACAAGTTGTTGACGTCGAAGTACATCAGATACGTTGATGCCTTCGACTCGTCGTACATCCCTGCAGGCAGGTACTTGTTGGCACGCGCGTACCTGTGCGAGCACTGACTCAGACCGCCGCGTATGCCACGCTCCACGAACAGTAGCATGTCCACGTTCGTCAAAAGTTCTAATTGTACGCCGGTGTATTTGAGCATCGCGTCCCACGTAAAACGCGGTAGCGTTAAATAATGCGCGGGATCCAGATCGTAACCCGCGATACAGTTGGTGCGGAAACTATCGAATACGTCGACGAGTAACAGCACATCTGTTTTCAAGTACAAATCACTGTACTCGCCCAATGTCTGTACGCGAAAAGTATTCCACACGTTCACGGCGTGCGCGTAATCAGGCTCCGATGCGGCGCTATCGTTCAACCGATTATAAAACGCTTCGCGGGACGGTAAACATGTATTATTGAGTTTGGTGTATGACGTCACGTAGTCGTACGGGAAGACGCCCTTGCTGGTCAGGAGATTGAACTGAGTGTCCAGCAGGGATTGAAACTCGCGTCGTAGAATCGCGAGTCGTTCTTTGCCAAGGTCCGAAGCGAGTTTCTCCAGACTAGCGGCCAAGAACTTCAACGAATCTATGAATCGAAACTTCAATCCACTCTTCCAATTGTTGTTCTCGGCGTCGATGCCCTTGACGTGTTTGATGAAAGATGTGTACCGCTCCTTCGTTATCGGTAGCAGGTCGATCTGCCCCTCGAACGCGGACGCCAACTCCTTGATCACAAAATGCGCGTCGTAGTCTGATAAATTGTGAAACACTACCGGCATCGTGTACGATCGTTGAAACTGCAAGTTACACGACACGTGGGCCGCGCCTCGGTACTCGCCCGTCGAGTGGCAATGATCGCGCACTTTTTTGTCCCCCTCGACGAAAGGTTGTCCGCACAGGTGACACACGATCGCTTCGTTAAAACTACGCCACTGTTGACTCGTCAACGAGTTCGTTGGTTTCGCGTTCCGCAACCACGAATACGCAATGTTCGCAAAGTCACGTAGTTCTCGCACGAACCACTTCACGCACTCGAATTCGTGACGGTACGCGCGATAACGGCACAGAGACGCGTCGGTGGAACAATAGACGTAGTATCCCACGCTGTACGCTCTGTGTTACTGGTACGTGTACGTCCGACTCCGCTGCGCAGACTCGACGTCCTCCAGCATGTACTCGAAGTCTGCGTAAATGTTGAATGGCGCTCGTTCCTTATTTTTGAAGTTCTTGAACTGCAACCATTTATCATCCGCGGACAGTGATTCAACGGCGCACTCGTTCAGCCGCTGGCAGGCCATGTTATGCTGCGTCAATTGCTCGGAGGAATGGAAGAAGCTGAGACATCTGCACCGGTAACAATATCATTAATAATAGAACATAATAATCAATAATATATCGACCGAAATATGCCATATTTTACTTACCTTTCGCAAACGAAAACTTGATGTCCGTGATTACCGAGCTGCTTTGATATCAGCCTCGACATGCTGCGAATACACACGAAATGATAACGTTGGGGCTCCTGGAGGTCCTGCACCAGTAGCAAGTTCGCGTGTCTCTCTCGCTTGTCGTCGGTCAAACGAAGAGGCGCGCAGCTTCCGTCGGACCACGTGTACACGTTCACCGACACGTCGCTCATTTTCTCGAACTTCGCCAGCTGGTTCAACGTCACGGAAAGCGTCATATCGTCCGTGCGAAGCACCTCCGAGTAGTGATGGTACGATGAGTCCTTACTTACATTCGTAGCAGTAACAGCAGGGTACAGACTGGCGACGTCAGCCCATAAGAAGCACGCATTGTCTCTGCTCTTTACGTTCACCACCGCTTTTTTCAGGATGACGGCGCGCGGAAGCGATACGTCGCAACCGGCTCGAAATGGATTAAGTTTATTAATATTCACTAGAATATTTAGCACAGTCCTTAGGGTCCATCCACTATCGGGATCTTGGAACTCCTCGATCGCCACTAACGTGGGAGCGACCACGCACTTTGAATACCACTCACGCACACTCGATGTCCTGAACAGTACACGATTTCGCGTCACGAAACTTTTCATGTCTGTATCCTCGTTTAACGTAAAGTCTGCGTTCAGAATCATATTCATGGCCACACCTGAATGTTCCCTGATAGCGTCTGTCACACGCGATAGCACCATTCGTCGGGCCCCCTCCAAAAATTGACGTGGATCGATGTAACCCACGTTAATTACAGCACCAGTCGAAGTAAGATTCCGAAACGCGGTTTTCGCATCCTCCCATACGACCTTAGGTGTCGTCAATCTACCCGAATCCCCGAGCCCTACTCGCGAAAACCGTACCCGCACGATCGTACGTAATGTCTTCGTACGCGCGATTAGCGATGCCAGACCCTTCTTCGATGCCATAGACACTCCTTCGCCGCACTGATATTCGACGATGAGTCGCAAGCACGCGTCGCACTGATCCGTCCAGTCCCTGAATTCCGCAACACTGCATAAAAGCGCTGCCATTTGGGATGGAACCTTGAACGTGTTCATGAATACCTCCATGTTTTCTTCTTATTCTTCTTCTTCAATATTCAATTAAAAGGCACGTTCGATCAGGCATAGGTGATTGATGCGACTCTTCCACGTGATGCGGTTCTGATCCGGATATCGAAAACTCAAAGGAAGAATAAGGCGTGACATGTGTTGGCACACAACTGGAATCGGATGCTCGTCCAAAAATCGCGATAATTCGCGGCACAAGAATGTATCCACGGTGATGGTAAGTGTTTGGGGTCGCAATACATCATATACTACGACTGTCCCATTCTCAATGTCGTGTAGCAGTGTTAATGATGTACACACGACCGTGATAAAATATTTCATGCGTTGTCGATGCACATCCCTGTCACCAACGATGCAATATACTGTACATTTACGTGCAGTACTATATTGCGCGATATGGCGTAGTAATTGACGTTGCTCGGGTGAGAATCGCATATATCCAGCTTGAAAGATGCTACTCCACGACAACTCGCATAATGAAGGTGCGCTTAACTCATCACGGATTTTATGTCTCTCGATTTCAAGTGTTCGATCGTTCAACTGTGGTATCGTGGATAATGGGTACGCGTCACCATCATCATCAGAAGATGATGACGTGAGCAATGCGTCTCGCGCATCCAATTCATCGAGTATTCGCGCTACTATATTGCGAACGTGTGTCCGCGCTATTTCGATGGTAATTTTAAAAAATGATAAACGTTGATGCGTGTTTTGCGATACTCGTTGAGTGTTCAAGTACTCGTTGAGGCAGAGTAAGTACACACTACACGATATTAGCCACTCGCTGCACTGCTCTTCGGTAGATAGTAGCGGGATTAACACAGTCAAAAACTCGTATGAATTTATGAATATGTCCATGTTCACGATACTTCTACACGTAACGTCTTTCAAGATCTGTACCGAACGACTACACGACTCTGATTGAATATACTAACCACCTAACCTAGCCGAGATTCATGAGCCGTTATCGCTTCAAATTCTTTTCTTCACACTCTTTCTCCCTCTCTCATCCTCAACGTCTCAATCAGGTGACGTGATGACCCACTTGCTCGATGCGTTGCCACGCGCATCGAATTCACGCGCTCGTGATAAGGGTGTTTACACCCGTCATGGTGGTCTCGTCTCGATCCTCAAAATACGTTGGCGATGGCCGAATAATTATCGTCCTATACTTCCGTATGCGTGATCATGAATCAGCCTCCTTAAAATCAGTTCTCAAATGCTACTACAGCGATCAAGACATACGTTATGACGAGAAACGTTTTAAGAATTTTTTCGTATCTAAGTCAACTGCAGTTATATCAAAGCGTTTTAAGTGAAAGTGCATTGAAGAAGATCGCTTTTGAAAGAGATTGCTTGTGAATGATATCGCCAGTCGTTCAACGCACTAGAAACACATTCGAATAATACCGTAAGTTTCCATTACCATATTTTAGTGAATCGTTGTGCCAGCAACATTGAGAATTATAAAAAAAATTGGTTTCAGATTATGTCATTGTCCGCGCAATTGAATTGCCCAGCTGCGCTCTCAGACTCTGCTATGCTGCCTATACATGACTCTAACCCCAAAATATATGTTGCGTGTCGGATTGTTGCGGTTCAAACCGAAGAAATTCGTGGTGAAGAACTTCATGAGGTGGAAGCCGTTCACGATGGTGACATCTTTTTAAAAGTGTTTTATAATGCTAGTGGTATATACGGCGAGATGACGCCTAAAAAATACGGGAGTGAGCGATATTAGTTAAATAGGCATGCGTGGCAAAAAACATTCTTTTTAGATCTAAGTGATGATGATGATGATGTTAGTGATAACAATGATTATAATAATATATTTCGACTGAACAGTTGCATGGATCCAAAAAGTGTAGTTTGGCGGGAATGTTTCAATACGAATCTGATTGACTTTGACGCTGTTTTTGCGAATCCAATATCGGGGCTTCAGGCTCGCGATATCGCAGGTCAAACTGCCCCCGAGCAAGTTTGCGATGATTTGTTTTACACCGATGAGGATCTATTCAATGAAATCGTGGACAATTCAATTTTTACGGACGACGATAGTGTCCTATTTGATGACGATGTTGTCGAATGGGAGAATTAAGTTTAATAAAGTACTAAAGCTAAAAAATATTAATATGTCGGGTTTAATTATCAATCTTCCACGTTCCCTGTGAAATCTTTCGGTGGCGGATGTTTATACGCGATGTTGTATTCTTTCATGAGACAGTTGGACTATTTAGATTATCGCGATACCGCGTCGAGTGGCCGGCGGCTGTTTATACGAAGGAGACGTTGCATTCTTTCACGAGACGGTTGCGCTATTTAGATTAATTAATCTCGAATAGGTATCGGTGTCGAATTACAGCATCCGCGTGTGACGTCCCACTATTTTTCGCGCGGTCCTAATCAACATCATCCATATAAATTTCTCACAACCCCACAACTACCTATGAAACCTCAATTTTTAACCCTTTCCCAACCACCGGGTTGTCTGGACGATGTACCTTAGCGGTCCCCATCTCCAGATGATCAAATTCGAAATCCCCTTCCCCTCTTCGGCCTTCGAGGCGCGAACTCTTCCCACATTCAAACCTTAGACAAGTCCCTCGCCAAAACTCGTTTAACTCGAGACCCCTCCCTACAATTAACCTATACAAACCTCCACATTTCAAACCCCCCAATCAAAATCCTTCAAACCAACCAACAGGTGGAGTATTCCGTTTTCAAAGCCCCGAAAGACCCCCGAAATACACCATAACGACACATACCTTACGCATGAGTCATCAACACGCGCCGATTACATAACACATATTTTAAAGATGAATCATCACGCATACCGCAAATTCCCCCCACATACCAACATTCCATCGCTTTGTATAAATACCAGCGCCGCTGCACCGCGGACACAGTTCAGTTAGTACAACAAGCCGACTTTCACTAATCATTTTAAAATTCAATCTCTTACTAAAGTATTCGCTTCAGTGCAACGCCCCACAGAGGATCACAACCCTCCGCTACCACTGTAAGCGCTCTTTATTTTGTAATTACTAATCCTATCGCATTATATCATGCTCCTTTGCTTACGCTCTTAGCTTTACTTTATTTTCTTTTGTTATTAACATATATCATTTAATTGCTACGTTATCGCTTTATATTGTGTCTATTGCTTACATTACCACTTAATTATATCATTGCTTAACCCTATCGCTTAATATTAACTTGTTATCTTTAATACTAATTCATCTTATGCTTATATTTGCAACTACCATTATATAAATGTTTTGTGCTCATGCTTGATATCCAAGCATTATTGTAAACTGCTGTTGCGCCAATAGTGCATTGCTTATTCGCTCGCAGCCAATAAATAACGGTTCTATTTACTTAAACGTTTAAATTCTCGCAATTGGCCACCGAATACCAGAAATCCTAACCGGCCTTGCAACGGCTGTTCTTCCTTCGCGAACCTCGGGATCTCTTATCAGTGTTTACAACTTTCTTTCACTTAGAGTCCCGCATGGCCGTTACTACGTCTATTTAGAAGAACTACCATACGGGTGTTTCTTTTGCCATGCAGTAGTTAAGCCAATTACCAAAGCCTAAGAATAAACCACGAATACCCTAACGGGTGTCCCTAGGGTGAGCGGTTACTTCCCAACCTTCCCTGGTCGATTAAAGTTGCGAAATAGGGTTTCGTGCTAATCCCTGCTACCCCTTAGAGCAAGCAAAACAGGGTTTCGTTCCAAAGACTTCGCTACCCCTCAGCGTCGCGAAACAGGGTTTCGTGCCTAATCCCAACTACCCTTAGAGCAAGCGAAACAGGGTTTCGTTCCAAAGGCTTCGCTACCCCTCAGCGTCGCGAAACGGGGTTTCGTGCCTAATCCCTGCTACCCTTAGAGCAAGCGAAACAGGGTTTCGTTCCAAAGGCTTCGCTACCCCTCAGCGTCGCGAAACAGGGTTTCGTGCCTAATCCCAACTACCCTTAGAGCAAGCGAAACAGGGTTTCGTTCCAAAGGCTTCGCTACCCCTCAGCGTCGCGAAACAGGGTTTCGTGCCTAATCCCTGCTACCCTTAGAGCAAGCGAAACAGGGTTTCGTTCCAAAGGCTTCGCTACCCCTCAGCGTCGCGAAACTGGGTTTCGTGCCTAATCCCAACTACCCTTAGAGCAAGCGAAACAGGGTTTCGTTCCAAAGGCTTCGCTACCCCTCAGCGTCGCGAAACAGGGTTTCGTGCCTAATCCCTGCTACCCTTAGAGCAAGCGAAACAGGGTTTCGTTCCAAAGGCTTCGCTACCCCTCAGCGTCGCGAAACTGGGTTTCGTGCCTAAGCCTTCACTACCCCTCAGCGCAGCGAAATAGGGTTTCGTGCCTAAATCTTCGATATCCACCCAAACAAGGTCACTTCCCTGAACCTCACCACCCAGGACGTGACACGCGTTACATCCTTTCGCGCCTGCGCACCGATCCGTGCACGCGTTCGGTGATTCTGCGGCAACGACACGTGTTCAATGTACCTTAAACATCCGGCAGGTGGCGTCAATATCGAATCTGTGGGGATTTTTTCATCGATCGGTGATGTCGCTAGATTAAATCTAGGGATTTTTCATTGATCGGCGGTGTCACTAAATCAAATCTATGGAATTTTCGCTCCAGCAGTTGATCATTACCCCCGCCACCATCAACGGTTGCTCGCGCGACGCCATGTTGAAAATTTTGAAAATCCCCCTCACCCACGAACTCGGGACCCCCCACCCAGCCTCAACCCCTCGACCATCTCGCGGAAGAGCGCGGTACCCCCCGCCCCGCCTCGCCCCCCCCGCCGCCCGATCCCAGAATCGGCATGGTACCTACTGACTATTGTTAATTACCTTTTGCCATTGTTCTGGCAGCTTACGAATATCACCGCGATAGAAATTCGATAGCTTTGTACACACGACTAAAACGATTGTGGCCGATCGAGAGTCGATTGCATTCGCGCTTACCAGGCTTGGCTTTTTCTCATCACTAACATTCTACAGTATTTCATGAACATGGTGAACACAGGTTCCCGTCTAGAACACTTCTAATTCATGTTGAAACGCAACTGTGGCACCATTTGCTCATGATTGTCATAATTATATAAATCTGCGCGATCGGCTCTGTTCGCGATACTGTAGCGTAAATGACACCATGAATAAATGTCAAATGACTTTTATTGCAATGATCCTCAAAAAAAAATAATAATAATTTGGACACTAGAAACGACAAACTTGTAATGTCTAAAGTAAATAAATCAACGGATTTATAATGGAAGACAAAAATAAATAAAGTGGGATGTTAGAGTAATAAAAAAGCGAATGGAAACAAATGTTATATATTTCGTAGAATTGGCAAGGGTTAGGAAACCAGAATACTGAGATGAATAAAGTCTTGTGGTATTTTATTCGTAGCAGTCTTCATAGATTAAAATCTAAGACGCTCGTTATTAGTGGAAATGTGTAGAGCAAAGAAATACGAATTTATTTCAGAATCTACTATGCGTTATTTTATTTTAAAAACGGGAAAATATACATACTCGAAGCAATGTAAATTAAATTTTGTGACAGGACTGCGCGAACGTGTCTCATATTAAACATCATCCGTTTACTTCACGCTATATCTTCCACAGTGGTGTTTCAACATGAATTAGAAGTATTCTAGACGGGAACCTGTGGCTTGGCAGTGCCCTCACCATGTTTAT
This sequence comes from Andrena marginata, assembly GCA_963932335.1. NCBI lineage: Eukaryota > Metazoa > Arthropoda > Insecta > Hymenoptera > Andrenidae > Andrena > Andrena marginata. Next base: position 12,841,314 of record OZ010660.1, read on the forward strand.
GAAATAATGTAAAATGTCAGTGATGAAAAAAAACCAACACTGGTACATACGCTCGAATACAATCGAATCTCGAACAGCCACAAGCGTTTGAGCCGTATGTACTGATTATGTAAATCCAATCGGAAATAATTTATTCATACACCTAATATTATTTTTAAATTTAGTTGCGTTGGCCGTTATTAAACTATGGATTTTTACCTCAATAAGGAATTACGATCACTTGACATACATGTTCTTTTATATTACCTTTTCGTTTATGCGTTATTTGAAAATGAAATTTACGTATTTCTTGTCCTCTCGCTTCAATAATTATTATTTAAGATTCTGATTTAAAAAAAAACTGCATGCCGACTTGCTTGTTCGTACGTTCGTAGTACAAGCGCAGCCGCCTACTGCGTAGCAAACGCTACCGCAGGAGCTCGGACGGAAGGCGCGCGCTCTGATTGGTTGGTGCTTTTTGTTAATATCTCGTTAACGACACCTTGGAGAGCATTTTTGTGAAGGAAAAAGTTGTTTCAAAATACCCGCTGAGTCATCCCTCTCAAGAAACACCGGCATTTTTGGGACACCCTGAATATAGCTGGAACAGGTCCTGTAATAAAATTGAGGATGGTGAAATTCCCAAAACGTTTGCTATTGCTGGCCCAGCTATATTAACTTATGATACGAGCCTGCGTGGATACACGCACACTCTTGCAGTTCTACCACACCCATGCTGTGCTTGGAAACATAACAATTCCGCACGCGGTTGTTACCCGGGTCTCAGAACATGAGGAGAGTGAACCAGAACTGAATGGGCCAGATGTACAAATCAATCCGAAGACAATAAATAATGCACAATAATGTCCCACCCTATAACGGGGGGACACCCTCTGTAAAATGTGGTTTTTGTAACATGTTTTATGGAAAAGTATAACTATTTAATACAATTAAAATATGGTTATTTTAATTCTAACGATGTCTTCAGAAATTCTTGACATCAAGGTAATACATATTTTTATACTGTTTGTATTGTAAAAATTCAGAAAATGCTTACCTAACTACAAGTGGAAATATATTATTTGGAGAACGATAATCCTTATAATAAAGCAAAAAAGGATTATCTTGTTGCACAAAGAGCGGTGGCACACCAGCTGTACTGGTAACAATATTAATGTCAGCGCAATTTCGGAAAGTTTCTGGTCTTCCACAACCACTAGCTTCGGTTCCATTTTCGCAAATACCCCACATATTACCTAATAGAATTACCAAACAAATGCATTAAGACTTTTAATAAAATAATGTATTACGATATTATGACAATACAATTTTTGAAAATGATAATATAAAGTCAGTGTATTAAAGGACTTCCGTTTGCGGTCGCGTGGGAGATAGATGTGCGAAAGTGTGCAGTGTATTGGTAGAGTCGAAAGCGTAGTGAGGGTGTGATAAAAGGGCAGTGAGTGAGTGCAAAAGGGGTAGGGTTGAGGTGGAAAGTAAGAGAATGAAGGGAAAGGGGGAAGTTATGGGTTGTAGAGGTGCTAACGTAACAGGGAAATATTTTAAGGTTAGGGCGGCACGACAAGCGTCTCGTTAGGCGGGAAGAATGAGGCAGCAGGCAGGTGGTGCGCTCTGCGGAAGGAAGGAAAATTTAGGACAAGTGACAGAAATGAGGGAAAATTAAACGGCCGGAGAAGCACAAGGAATACAGGAAAATAATAGGGGGTAGTAACAGGTAAAGGGTAATAGGAGGACATGGCAGAGGTTGAAGGAAATAAAGGAAGGTCAAGGGATAGTAGAGTGAATGGGTCGTGGGAGGGAGAAGGAGCAGAGGGAAGGAGGGAAGGAGGAAGGAAAAGTTAGGGAAAGGACGCAAAGAGATAAGAAAGGAAGCCAAGATAGTGAAAGTAGTGTAGGGAGTGTGGGAAGTTTGGAAAGCATCTGGGGTAAAAAGAGGAAGGAAAGGGAGGAAGAAGAGGGGGTGGAAAAACAAATGAAGGGGTTTAAGAGAAGTGTTAAGAGAGGGGGGAATAAGGGAGGAAGGTTAGAGAAAGAGGAAGGGGTGGGCGGGCTGGAAGGAATGATGAGGAAAATGATGCTGGAGATGAGGAAAATGAGAGTGGATAGAGAGGAGAGAAAGGTGGAGCAGGAAATGAGGAGGGAGAAGGGTGAGAGAAGGAGGGAGGAGGAAGAATGGAGAAATGAAAGGAGGTGGGAGGAGGAGATGATGGAAGAGAAGGCAACGAAAGTATGGAGAAAAGGAGAGAGGAAAGGGATAGGAGAATAGATGAGGTGATTGAGAAGGTAGAGGGATAGGAAAAAGAAGAAAGGAGGGGGGGATATGGGAGTGACGTGGGCAGTGGTGAGGGAGAAATGGAGAATTAGAGTGAGAAGAATGGATATAAAGCAGGACAAAAAGGAGAGAGAGGGAAGAGGAAATAATGTCATGGTGAGGGGGGTAGGAATAGTGGGGAAGGAGATGAAGGAGGAAGTTATGGGAAAGGATGGGAGTGGAGGAGGAGGGGATAAAGGAGGTTGTGAAGATAGATAAATCAGGGAGATATGGGGTGGAATTGTCTTGGTCAAACTGGGAGGAGGGAAGGTGATGGAGGCTAAGAAAAAGTTGAGGGGTCAGAGGGAAAGAGTAGAGGATGACCTCATAGAGGAGGAAAGGAAGGTGAGATGGAAGGGAGGAGGAAAGGAAGGTGAGATACAAGGGAGGAGGAGAGGAGAGGGAGAGAGGAAGGAAAGTACTAGGGTATATGAAAATGTGGGTAGATGGGAAGCTAAGAGCGTTGGATGAGATGGGGGGAAAAATGGTGTGAAGAACAGGGAAACGATGGAAGAAGGTAGGGGGAGGGGAGGAAAGAGTAGGGAGAAAGGAGGGGAAGGAATGAGGTGCTATAAAGTGGCGTTTTCGAATGTGGCGGAATTAAGGAGGAAAGATGGGGATTTTTAGAAAGAGTAGGAGGAGTGGGTCGTGATGGTGATGAGTGAAACATGAATGGAAGAGAGGGAGTGGGTGGAGAAAAAGCTGCCCAGTGGTTTGTATGGGAAATGCAGTGGGCCAGAAGGGAGAATATCAAGGAGTGAGCAATGGGAGGAATAATAATGGGAGTGAGAAAGGGGATGTTGACGAAGGAAGTGAGAAAGGGAAGGGAGTGGTGGAGGATAGTAGAGGTATATGTAAACAAGGATCTCGAAAGGAAGCTGGAGTAATTAGGGGAATGGACGGAGGAGAGGGAGGAGGGGGTACAAATAGTAATAGGGGGGGACTTCAATTCGAGGAAAGGAGAGGAAGGAGGAGCGGTATGGGAGGGGAGAGGGGGAGGGAGGGAGGGAGGGGGAAGAGCAGGAGATCAAAGGATAAGGAGGTGAATGGGGAGGTAGGACGTTGTGCAAATACCTGGAGGAAAGGGGATGTGGGATACTGAATGGAAGCGTGGGAGGGTACGAAGAGAGGGAATGGACATTTACCGAGGGCAGAGGAATCTCGGTAATTGACTATGTGCTAGGGAATGAGGATACAAGGGAGAAAGTGGTAAGGCTAGGGGTAGGGAAGAGAGTGGACTCGGATCACCACACGGTGGTGATCTGGATGAAAGGGGGTTGGAAGGTGGAGAGTGGGACTGGGAAAAAGGGGCGGGGTGGGCAGAGAGTAAATTGGACGGTGAATGGTAGAATGGAGTTTATGAGGAGTTTTTGGAAAACGGAGGTGAGGGAGAGTGGAATTGAGGAGGATTGGGAAGAACTGAGCAGAAGAATAATGGAGGCAGTTAGCAAGCTGGGGAAGGGGGAAAGGAAAAGAAAGTGGTGGGATAAGGAGTGTAGAGAGGAAAAGGGCAAGATGAGGAGAGAGCTGAGGAGGTGGAGAAGAGTAAAGGGTTGGGAGTGTATATAGGATAAGGAGGAGAGAATACGGTAAGTTATGTGCGGAAAAAAAGAAAAAGTAGTTGGAGAGGTAGGAAAAGGAAGTAAACGGTGTAACAACGGAGGGGCAGGTATGGAAGGTAGTGAACATGGGGTGGAAGAAGAAAGGAGGATAAACGAAAGGATAGAAACATAGGAATGGGGCGAGTATCTTAGGGGGTCACTAGGAGGAGTGGAGTGGAAGGTGAGAAATGGAGGGGCCAGAGGGAGGGAGGAGGATGAAGAGGGGGAGTTAGGACGGGTGGAAATAAAGAGGGTGGTGAAGAATCTAAAGGATGGGAAGGCAGGAGGTGGTGATGGGATCCAAAATGAAGTCCGAAAGTATGGAGGAGCGGAGGTGGACGAGTGGTAGTGTGCAATAGGGTTTGGAGGGGGAAAGGGTGGGCGGAGGGGTGCAGGAGGAAGGAGGCGGTGGTGGTACCGGTGTTGACAAAAGGAGCGGGGGAAAAACTGGAAGACTATGAGGGATAATATTGACGCAGACGGCATACAAGGTATACGCCTCTGTATTGGCGGAGAGATTAAGGACGGAAGTTGAGGGGAGGGGTTTGCTGCCACTGAGTCAAACGGGGTTTAGGAGGGAGGTCGGTTGTATAGATAATATATATGTACTTATTCTTTGAATACTTAACTACCTGGTGAATAGGCAAGTGGTGAGGAAGGGGAGAAAAATGATAGTTTTGTTCGTGGATTTGAAGGTTGCGTTTGACTCCGTGGACAGGGGGGTGTTGATAAAGGCGATGTGGATGAGGAGGGTGAGGGAAGAATTGGTGGAGAGGTGCGGGGAAGCGTTGCAGGAGACAGTGTGCAGGGTAAGGGCAAGGGATGCGGAAGAGAAGAGGTTTTGGACTGCAAGGGGTTGAGGCAGGGGTGTCCTCTATGCCCAAGTCTCCTTTCCCTACGCACAGCGGAAATGGATGAGGAGCTAGAGAAGGGTGGGTGGGGAGGGGGTGAAGCGGAGGAAGGAAAGTATATACACTAGCATCCACTGACGACGTGGCTGTGCTAGCGGAGGATGAGAAGGGGTTAAAGGGAATGATAGGAAAACTAGAGAAGCACATAGATGGGAAGGGACTACAAGTGAATGTCGGGAAAACGAAGATAATGTGTTGTAGCAGGGGAGGGAGGAGGTGGAAGAAAATGAATTTGGGATGGAAGGGTAAAGAGCTGGAAGAGGTGAGGAGCTATATGTACTTAGGATATACGGTGTTGGGGAATGGAAGAGCATACTGAGGAGAAAGTGAGGAAGGGGGCAATGGTAATGGGCAAGGTGTGGGGGATGGGAAAAAAATTATTTGGAAAGGATTGGGGCAGAAGAATATGGTTATTTGACAGGCTGGTTTGGGCGGAGGTGGGATATGGGGTGGAGGTGATGCGGTGGACAGACAGGGAGAAAGTGGAGGCGTTGCAGGATAGATTTTTGAAGTGGGTATTGGAGGTTGAAAGGATTACGCCAGGATACATGGTCAGAGAGGAGCTGCAAAGGGGGTTGTTGAGGGGTAGGGCAGGGGTGAGGGCGAGGGGGTTTGAAAGGAAATTGGAAGACGAGGAGAGAGGGGAGTTGGCGAGGGTGTGTTGGGAGGAGATGAAGGAGAGGTTTAAAAGGGGAAAAGTGCTAAAGAGGTGGGAAAAGAAAATGGAGCAGTTCTTCGGGGAAAGGGAATGGACAGTAGAGGAGGTAGAAACGGTGTCGGAGAGGGGGACGTAAGATGGGAGGAGATATTAGGCAGGGAAAGAAAGCTGCAGGAGGATAGGGAAGTCGGGGCACAATACGTGGTAGGGGAGGGTAAAGGCGTCGGGGGTGCCGGGTTATCTGAAGGGGTGGGGAGAGAGCAGGTGGCAAAGGGTAGCCAGGTATAGGTTGGGGAATGGAATGAGAGGGGGGAGATGAGAACATGTATGGTAGGTATGTATGGGGATGGGGAGGGGAGGGGGTGGTAGGAGATGGTGGACGAGGTGTTGCGGAGAAGAGGGAGAGGAGTGGTTGAGGCGTATAAAGGAAATGAGACAGGGCCGTGTCTGAGAAGAGGGAAGAGTGGAGGGGTGAATGAGGAAATAGAATTAAAAGGGCGGCGAGTGGAAGCGGGGGTCCAGGCGGGGGAGCGAAGACGGGAGAGCGGACAAGCGATAGCGATAAGATTAGGATTATGATTAAGTAGGGTTAAGTAGGAGGATAAGGGATAGGTTAAGATAGATATAAGTTGATTATGTATTGGGAGATTATAACCCCTAGAGGATTAATAAAGTTTATATATATACATATATATACATATATTATATATAGAGGCTGTTCCAAAAATGCTGCGGTTCCTTGAAGGGGATGACTCAGTGGGTGATTGCAAACAACTTTTTCCTTTACGAAAATGCTCTCCGAGATTTCGTTAACCAGATATTAACCAGAAACACCGACCAATCAGAGCGCGTGCTTTCCGTCAGAGCTCCCGCTGTAGTATTGGCTACGCGGTAGGCGACTGCGCTTGTAGTATCAACGTATGAACAAGCAAGTTGACATGCATCGAAGAAATCCGCATTACAGTTTTTTTTTTTAAAGCAGAATCATAAATAATAATTATTTGAAGCGAGAGGACAAGAAAAACGTAAATTTCGTTTTCAAATAACGCGTAAACGAAAAGGTAATGTAACAGAAAATGTACAACAAGTGATCGTAATTCCTTACTGAGGTATAAATCCATAGTTTAATAACGGCCAACGCAACTAAATTTAAAAATAATATTAGGTGTATGAATGAATTCTTTCCGATTGGATTTACATAATCAGTAGGTACAAAGCTACCGAATTTCTATCGCAGTGGTATTCGTAAGCTGCCATAAAAATGGCAAAAGGTAATTAACAATAATGGAAATTATTTCGATGATTGAGTTATTTTCATATTTTTTAAATCAAACTGTTATTGTACCCTACACTCGGAAAGAATTTAATTCTACACCTAATAATCACCAAGAAATTAAATAAAATTCACCCATTCGGACATTCCTTTCCTTCCTTTTCGGAAACCTGTGTCACTGGGTCACTGTACCAATCCTGGTCATCGTAGGACGAAAAGATTTATGGTAGGGTAGCGCCCAGTGCTCAGCTGATCGCAGGTACATACGACACCACCCAAAGTAAAGGGTCGCAACGTCAAGTGCGTTCGGATTAATGTACCGAATATTCACGTCACTGCACGGCTACTAACACTAATCACTTCATTTGTTTTTCATGGAACGTGTTGTTCCTACGTCATAAAAATTTGTGGAAACAAATTTTCTCTTGGCGTTAGGAGCCGTGGGTATTCCCTTGCAAATACTCGCGCAGCAGCACTTGCGTCTCCGTTGTTCGGGAGGTACATCCAGAACCTCGCGTAATACTTTTGAGCAGAGAACATTTCTGCGACGTGATTGCTAGCAAACTGACAAGATTTTTTCCAAGCAACTTCCTCTACCCCCAAGTAGCTTCTCTCGTTCCATTATGAGTTAACCCCCACCAGGACAAGAGGTTTTAGGTAAAAAGAAGCCATCACATTTCCGAAACACACGTGCTTTGGAGAAGTGCAACGAACGAACCATCGTACACTTGCACAAAAGCTCGCGCTCCGTCCTTTTACTGCCAATGTACCTATTGCTTCGAGATAGAAAGCAGACACCGCGTGTTTCGGTTCGAAAGGGTCCGAAGAGAAGAGAAACTGAAAGTCTTCGAGTTGCTATAAAGAAAAAAATCCTGTTCCCTTTTTCCCTTTTCCAATACCTTGAGTTCACGTCTGCTACGAGGCGGAACCAACAAAGCCATAAATTACCGAAAACTGTAGGAAATCGTTCTTTACCGCCGACTCGTGGGACAATACGGTCATAAACCGCGACTCTGGCGAAATGCTCTGGTCGATCAGCCTGATTAACTTTGGGGAACTAGAATTTAACAAGTATTATCCAACATCAATACGCCTCGCGGAGAGACACAGGAAGTAAAGGGGTAGTCCGCTGACTGCGCGTGGTCCCGCCTGCGTCGTCCACCCTACAAATTCGAAACAGATCCCTTATCTCTCGAGTATAAACAGGCGCTCGAATTTCAAAACAAAAGCACGCGTCGACGTATTCCGTACGAGAAAAGGTGGTCTTGAAGTTCGATTGGTCCCAAACTAATCAATCTGCCCTGCACCGCTCCCAAACGACCACTGTCCTGAAGAGGCCCTCTTCACAGCAATATCTCGACAATGTGATTACTTCGTTTTACCTAAAACCTTTTGTCCTGGTGGGGGTTAACTCATAATGGAACGAGAGAAGCTACTTGGGGGTAGAGGAAGTTGCTTGGAAAAAATCTTGTCAGTCTGCCAGCAATCACGTCGCAGAAATGTTCTCTGCTCAAAAATATTACGCGATGTTCTGGATGTACCTCCTGAACAACGGAGACGCAAGTGCTGCTGCGCGAGTATTTGCAAGGGAATACCCACGGTTCCTAACGCCAAGTGAAAATTCGTTTCCACAAAATTTTATAACGTAAGAACAACACGTTCCATGAAAAATACATGAAGTGATTAGTGTTAGTAGCCGTGCAGTGAAGTGAATATTCGGTACATTAATTCGAACGCACTTGACGTTGCGACCCTTTACTTTGGGTGGTGTCATATGTACCTGCGATCAGCTGAGCACTGGGCGCTACCCTACCATAAATCTTTTCGTCCTACGATGACCAGGATTGGTACAGTGACCCAGTGACACAGGTTTCCGAAAAGGAAGGAAAGGAATGTCCGAATGGGTGAGTTTTATTTAATTTCTTGGTGATTATTAGGTGTAGAAATAAATTCTTTCCGATTGTAGGGTACAATAACAGTTTGATTGAAAAAATATGAAAATAACTCAATCATCGAAATAATTTCCATTTTTGTTAATTACCTTTTGCCATTTTTATGGCAGCTTACGAATACCACTGCAAAAGAAATTCGGTAGCTTTGTACCTACTGATTATGTAAATCCAATCGGAAAGAATTTATTCATACACATAATATTATTTTTAAAGTTAGTTGCGTTGCCCGTTATTAAACTACGGATTTTTTTCTCAATAAGGAATTACGATCACTTGTTGTACATTTTCTGTTACATTACCTTTTCGTTTACGCGTTATTGGAAAACGAAATTTACGTATTTCTTATCCTCTCGCTTCAAATAATTATTATTTATGATTCTGCTTTAAAAAAAAAACTGTAACGCGGTTTTCTTCGATGCATGCCGACTTGCTTGTTCGTACGTTCATACTACAAGCGCAGTCGCCTACCGTGTAGCCAACACTACCGCGGGAGCTCGGACTGAAGGCACGTGCTCTGATTGGTCGGTGTTTCTGGTTAATATCTCGTTAACGAAATCTCCGAGAGCATTTTCGTAAAGGAAAAAGTTGTTTGCAATCACCCCCTGAGTCACCCCCTTCAAGGAACCGCGGCATTTTCGGGACACCTCAGATTTTGTTTAATCTTGAATATGCTGTAGTCCTCGTGGAATCAGGGGTGGTTTAAGTCATCATTTTGTCAATTTCAAGTTTGTTTAAAAAGTACAGGGCGTTGAATTTTGCGATTTTTGCCTATTTTCGTGAAAATGGGTTGTACTTATAAATTTTTATCTCGGAAACTATTTGTTGGATTTAGTTGATTCTTACGGCAGTTTAATGTAGCTGGATCTCCCTTCCTAAATGATTTTTTTGCAAATCGAAAAATTAGTTTTGCAACATTGTAAATTAGAAACAAATATTTATTTTGCAAATTCAGGCTCTAGGTCACGATTTTAAAAATCCGATAAAATAATATATTCCTTGAAGTTTATTCTATAAAATAAGTCTATTCCCAGGGTGGTGCGGCTCCTATTAACGTCGCAGTGGGGTGGTAAATACGGGCGGTTCGCGCCGAATCAAGTAAGCGGACCCTCCGCTATTATGGTGGACTGATCATTCCGCTACCATGCCATATTACATCAATGAGGTCTAAAAACAATATCGATAGATCCCCTACTCGACTGAATGGTGTCATTTATGATGACTTAAACCCCCCCGAATTCCACGAGGACTACAACATATTCAAGTTTAAACAACATCCGAGACATCGAGGGGAAAAAGTGATCGATTGTTGTGGAATGACCCGTTTAATGTCAATACAGTAATATATAAGATATTGAGCAGCAAGTAGTAGAAAATGATTCTACGTGTCAAAATAAGACGAAAATATACAGTAACGAAATTGCGGTGAAGGCTTCGTTTTTTAGTTATTAATATTTAAAACTTTGAGTCAGAAACGGCTGAAACTCGGTATAGGTCTGGACACGTATCAGTTCCGTGTCAGTACCGTTCCGGTGCACAGTGGTACATAATGACATTTTTTGTTCAAATCACCCTACAGGTCGCAAATTTTCAGTAAACTTGACGTTTTTTTTTTAAAATTCTTCGCAATTAAATTCTCCATCGATCTGTCCGGCGGAAATTTTAAATTTCGTTGCTGATTTTTTTATATTTAGCGAAATATACAGCACTTTTAGGAGATCAGTATCTGTGGGCTTTTTTCGTCGTCGGTTCCGAATTTAATGTCAGATTTTCGAAACTGAAGATGCCGAATCCAATATGTCGAATATAGTTGTCTTTTCTGATTCAATATTAATGAGCAATATTTTAAATGTTTCTTATTTTTAGACACGAACACAAATATAAAATCAAAGATTTGCTTCTAGAAGCCCAATCTTGTTCCCCAAACAAGATGGCACATAATAAAATCGGATTTCTTAAGGCAACTGGAATAAAACATTAAGTAAATCAGGTCTTCTAAAGATATCAAACATTAAAAATCTTGCTCATTAATATTGAATCAGAAAAGTCAACTATATTCGACATAATTAGATTCGCAATCTTCAATTTCGAAAATCTGACTATAAATTCGGAACCGGCAGTCAAAAAAAGACTACAGATACTGATCTAATAAAAGTCCTGTATATTTCGCTAAATATAAAAAAATCAGCAACGAAATTTAAAATTCCGTCCGGACAGATCTATAGAGAATTTAATTGAGAAGAATTTAAAAAAAATAGCCAAGTGTACCAAAAAATTACGACCTGTAGGGTGATTTGAATAAAAAATGTCATTATGTACCACTGTACGGCGTGCCAGTGGTAAGAAAAAGAGAGTCGTAAAGTATATCTTCTTTTTACCATCGATACGGTAGCACGGAGTATGATAAATGTGCCCAGACCTTAATTTGGCGATCACCAGCTCGCGTTTAGTAGGTCAATAGAGCCTTTCACAGTCATAGTTAAAACACAATCATGCTTTCATTACTACTTCTACAAGGTAAGGTGCAATACACGTGCCTACTTATTTACGCAATGCGCGCCCTTGATCATTGCATTACTATGTTTCAGGCACTTCTGACGCAAATTTTTCAAGGTTTATATCTATGGTTTAGTGCACAAATACTATATGTTCACATTTTTGCGTTTTCGAGGAAAATACATTTAAACATGGTAGGAGGTAATTATTTAGAAGTTTTCGATCTTCACAAATTTGAATGCTTTTTGGATATATTGTCGAGAACACGATTCTGAACAACTTTTACCTATACATGTTACCGCCGCTCGACCTTCGTTTTCGAGATATTCGCGAAAAACTGCTGCCACTACTATAATGTATTCTGCCATGTTAGAAAACCAAGAATTTCGATACGCCAACTAATGACAGAAAATTGAACTACCGAGAGCAGGTCGAAATTCGTCGAAGTCTATATCGATGGCTTAGTGCATATATATTGTATGTATGTCCACTTTTTATGAAATTTGAATTTTTATATGTAACAAATGGTTCTTGACTATTTGTTTATGCTGTATAAAAATAACATTTTTATCTTTTTTATAATTGAGTAAAAAATAATATTTTTGTTTATTGTATGTCCCTGAATCTATTATGCTGGGTGCACATATGTTGTATGTCTATGCCAGAGGACGAAAATATTCTTGGAAAAATGTGACAATAAATAAAAGATTTCAAAAATGTCTTCCTATATCTATCGCGAAGAAAAAAGATCTGTATCTTTTAAACAACGGAATTATTCCTGAATACTATAAGGCATTTATCAATAGCATGCCATCAGCAAAATCACAATGTGATGTAATTCCAATCCCCAAGGACATTGACAAAAATGAAAACTACGAAAATGACAACTGCGAAAATGAAAACGAATAATTACTTTTTTATTCCTGTTACTTTCAAAATAAATATAATATTGGTTTAAAGATTTTTTCCAGTTACTATTCCTTTCATTCATTTTTATACAATATCATTCAGTATAGTATGTCTTCCTTTGTACTTGGTTACATATAGCATGTCCATCTTCCAAGTATTATTATCGAATTATTATTATAATTTTGCAGAATCTGACTTATGCTACTAATTACATATTTTCATTGATACCTGTATTACATATATATGATAATACAATAATGCAAAAAGTACTTATTTAATTATAAAGTACAATTGAATGTTTGAACCTGTTTTTCTCAAAAACGCTAAAAGTGGACATACAATATGTACGCACTAAGCCATCATTATGATTATCAGTATTTAAATAAACATGTTGTTCTTATTCGGAATGTTTGGTGGGATCCGGACCTACTTTCAATAATTTGCCAACTTATCACCACAGCGCTGAAATGTAAGCCATGCCTGCACTAAGTTTGCTAACACCTACCTACAGTACGCGTCCGTGGCAGCATATGCGCTAACACGGGACAAACAAAAAGACAAAGCTGACCTTTGTGTACGAGATATTTGCGAAAAACCTTTTTTGACTTATTCCGACGCAACGAAAATCATTTTCCAACTTGTGCCGGGTATTAGTATTGGTTGGGGCTAGGTTAGTGCGGAGGGCGCGCGCGCGCTCCCGGGCGCGTAAAGCATGGTAGCGAACCGATGTAAGTCGGGGTGTTGACGGGTATCCACAAGTTTCTGGTTCAAATCTCTAAACCCACATCAGTTCGCTATCATGCATTACGCGCTTGTACAAGTTGGAAAGTAGAATGCGTTGCGTCGGAATAAACCAACAGAAATTTTTCACAAATATCTCGGCAAAGAAAGTCGACATATATTCTACCTGCACGTACGCGTTCGTAGCAGCACAGCATTTTGGCGATTCGATTTTGTTCTCGATTCTTTTTTCACAAACTCATGTTCCTTGACATACATGCAAAAACAATAGACGAGCGGCGGCCTCGTGCTACCGCACACGCCCCGCGTCATGCACATATGGGTCGAATTAAATGCAGTGGGTGCAACAGTTCTTTGCGAATATCTCCGAAAGTCCTGCCGTGCGGCGCTAACATGTATAGGAAAAAGTTGTTCAAAATCTTGATCTTGATAACATATTCAAAAATCATTGAAATCCGTGAGGATGGAAAACTGCTAAATGATTACCGTGATTTTCATTCAGCATAAAGAAACAGCCAAGAACTATTTGTTTTATATGAAAACACAAATTTCGCAAAAAATAGACACAAAAAATTTGTGCACTAAACCACCGATTGTATAACTAACATAACAAGTCTCAACCACAAATTCCTTGTGCTTCATTTTCGCCATATTTTGTCACGAAGAATTTCCATTTCACTTTCTACCACCTGGTAACAGCACCCTGTATAAATATTTAAATGGTTACTAGAACTGACAAAAACAAACAAAAGAGTTGTACTAAACATACATATAACATAGAATTTTTTTAAATTTCAACAATTTGAATTATTTTGCTTTTCAACTTTGACAACATCAGACATTTGTTAGTAACAAATATCTCTGGAGTAGAGCTCTTACTTTTTAACCCGTCGGGTACCCGTCTACTCGAAACAACTTCAAGCCATTAAATGTGGTATTGTTCGATCATTTTTGGCTAACATCAAACAATATCACAGATAAAGTGGATTAGGATTTCGACCGTAAATCTTTCAAAAATTAAAACGTGAGATATCGGCGCACTGATTCGGTCAGTATTAAATAAATAAAAGCTATTTTGCAAGTTATACAAATAAAATTTCCAACGTTTCGGTCGTAATTTCGACCATTTTCAAGGAAAGAATAAATAAATTGAAAACTGCACTGCTTTTAAATCAGTAGCACGTGTTAAAACGTGTGAACAACGAGTCGGTTGGAGAATGACAGTCATTCGCCTCACGTTTTAATTAATATCACAGATAATATATCATTCAATTGCTTGAAGTTGTTTCGGGTAGTCGGATACATTCAACTCAAACGATTGTGGCCGATCAAGATTCGATTGTGAGACAGCATACCACGGTTTGATTTTTTTCGTTGTCGAGCGTGAAAAGGACAATTATTGAACTCGAAGCGTTTCCTGGGGTCCTGTGCTTTGTCACTTCGCACGTGGCAAACACTTGAGCCGTCCGCTCGGGTCTAAGATCTTGGGACGTAATTATTTACCAGCGGTGCCGAGAAATATGGGCTGTTGGGCTGAGTCGAGACCGCGTACCTCCAGACGACATAAACAAACGGAGTCGCGCCGTTCGATGCGATTTCGTGGAACTCAGCTTCCCTTTCCGGTGCGTTTCTTCGCCCAGTACCACAATCATACACAACCAATAGGCAATAGTCTACCACCTCTTATTTTAAGACAATCCCCTGCAAGGGTTTTCAAAGGCTTGGTAGAGCCTGAAAACAACCAGTAAGATCAGATCAATCAAAACCTCTGTACCATCATCAGCGACAAAATTGCATTCAGCATTCTGAGAGATTACTAGCGCACATTATAACTTTGTCGAAACTCAAGTGTACAAGTATTTTCAGTCAGTATTGTCAGAATATATTTTAAGTGTTATTTTGTTACGCGCTGCAGTGTCAGTTTGATTTCACCATAATCCTTCCATTTACCTCAATCATCACAAATTAGTGAACTCTTGCGGGTTTAATAACCTGCAAGGAGTGTGACATTGTGCCGTCGGAGTCTTACACCCTTCAAAGAATAAGTCGACCTTTTGGCCACAACATTAGTCGCTAACATTCTATAGTATTTCGTGAACATGGTGAGGGCACTACCAAGCCACAGGTTTCCGTCTAGAACACTTATAATTCATGTTGAAACACCACGGTGGCACCATCTGCTTATGATTGTCATAATTATATAAATCTGCGCGATCGGTTCTGTTCGCAGGGTTGCGAGGCGGTTCAGTACGCCGTACTGGCATATATGACGTCACTTGGCTTGGATTGGCTTAGCGTTGGTATGGAGTAACGGCGTCGCCAACCAAATATAAGTGTTCTCCTTCTACGCCAGCCAACCAAAGAGAAGATATGTATGACGTCATATCGGTCAGCACACCGCCATTTACTCAGTATGCCTGGCAACCCTGTCTGTTCGCAATGCTGTAGCGTAAATGACACAAAGAATAAATGTCAAATGACTTTTATTGCAATGAACCTCAAGAAAAGTCATAATAATTTTGACACTATATAGTATAAACGTTGAACTTGTAATGTCCAAAGTAAATAAATAAACGCATTTATAATAGAAAACACAAATAAATTAAGCGGGATGCTGGGGTAATAAGGAAAAGAATGGGAACGAATATTGTTATGTATATGTTATGTATTTCGTAGAGATGGCAAGGGTTAGGAAACCAGAATACTGGAGGATCGTATAGACTGGGCGATAATCGCCGACAACTTTGTTGCCGGAGTCGCTGGCGAGTCGGTGGGATAACCGACTTGTCGCCAGCGACTTGTATCTGGCGACTTTTAACCGCCGCCGCGGCTTGTGTCCGGCAACTGTGTCTGGCGACTCGTCCTTTAAAGTTTAAAGAGATACGAATATACCTGGGAAAGTCGCCGGAACCTGTATCCGGCGACTTGCAACAATCGCTGTGGGATACAGCAACTCGACCCTTGCCTCAAACGGCCTTCTAGAAATGACTGTTGGCCACATGTTCCCGAAAAACTGTATTCAAGTGGACAGTGAGCAACATCGCCCGAGTGTCTAGTGCCTGTATTCCTGTTTCCCGTTCCGAATGGGAAACATCGCCGACTCTGTGGCAACACACCACACACTATATATATTGAAGTACATCCTATAGTAAATGTATACGTTAAAAATTTAATATATCTATAAATATATGTATGTATATATATATAATACATTTTTAACGTAAATATCTACTATATGATCTACTGCGTGGAAAAACACCACACATATTCATATTTATTAAAATATTAATTTATTTTATATATATATATATACAGTCGGGGACAAAAATAAGTGGACAGGTACTGGAAATAGGTATTAATGAAGTTTAATCGAACTAGTACTAGTCTTATGAACTTAAGGTTTATTTATTACATATCCTTATAGTACATAGATTATTTAGTGAATAATTGAAATCCATGTTTACATTTTTGTATGAATAAGCCTTATTTAACGAAATAGTAAGCTATTTGGCGAGAGACAAAAATAAGTGGACACTTGTTTACACTATTATTGTGAAGCAAAAAATGTAAACAAACATCAGGCGCAGGTCACCCTTACGCGCAGTGGTCCTAAGCAAGCTTTTCAGTACAAATTCAGGCTTTGTAAAAATAAGATCATTTCTGAAAAAAATTGCAGAATGTCCAAAAGAGAGCAAATTTCATATCAAATTCGCAAATTAATAGTTTCGGCCTGCCATAATAAATTGAGTTACTGTGTGATAGCTCAGAAGTACAATATATCTAAAAGTGCGGTAGAAAAAATTTATAAAAAGTATCTACTACATAATACTGTGGAAAATTTAAAAGGTCGTGGAAGCAAACGCTGTACAACCGTACAAGACGATCGTCGAATTGTTAGCAAATATCGGCAAGGTCCAACGATCGCATCGTGAAATATTGCAGAAATAGTAGGATTAAACATTTCAGCCAAAACAATAAAACGAAGACTGCACGAAGCTGGATTACAATGTCGCAAGGCTAGATGTAAGCCGCATATTAGTACAACAAATATGAAAAAACGTTTAGCTTTTGCTAAAAGATATGTGAATATGCCACTATCATTCTGGAAGAATATAATATGGAGTGATGAAAGTAAATTTGAGTTGCGGCAACTAAAAAAGAATCAGCAAATCTGGAGAAAAGTAAATGAAGCGTATAAGAAACCGTTTATCACCCCAACGGTTAAATTTGGCGGCGGATCATTGATGATATGGGGGTGTGCTTCTCTTGGTATGGAATTGGTACCTTAGCACATATTGACGGAATCATGACTGCAGATAAGTATATTGATATACTAAATGAAAATTTAGAAGAGGCTGTATTAAAAATGGGTCTCGCTGGAGGATTTGTCTTCCAACAAGACAATGACCCGAAACACACGGCAAAGAAAACTCAAAAATTTTTTAAGGATTCCAAAATTAAATTGTTAGAATGGCCGGCACAGAGCCCCGACTTGAACCCTATAGAGAATTTATGGAGTGTACTGGACGCGAAAGTCCCATTGGCGAAGCGAAATAACAAAATCGATCTTTTAAAAAATTTACAGTCAGCATTCGAAAATATTGATAGAGATTATATAGAAAAATTAATAAATAGTATTCCACGACGTTTGGAAGCAGTAATTCGAGCAAAAGGCGGCAATACCAAGTACTAATTTTATTATGTATTTTATATATTACTTATTTTATTATGTGTCCACTTATTTTTGTCTCTCGCCAAATAGCTTACTATTTCGTTAAGTAAGGCTTGTTCATACAAAAATTTAAACATGGATTTCAATTATTCATTAAATAATGTATGTACTATAAGGATATATAAGAAATAAAACTTAAATTTATAAGACTAGGTAGTACCAGATCGATTAAACTTAATTGAAACCTACTTCCAGTACCTGTCCACTTATTTTTGTCCCCGACTGTATATATATAATCTATATAATAAATTTTTAACGTAAATATCTACTATATGATCTACTGCGTGGAAAAACACCACACATATACATATTTATTAAAACATTAATTTATTTTTTATATATATATATATATATATAGATATATTAAACGAATTTATTATATATATATGCGGACACTCCCTTGACGAGGCTCTCTTCACAGCAATACATATCTCCTCTCCGAGGCCCATCTCCTTTCGTACGGAATAGGTCAATGCGTGCTCTTGTTTTGCAATTGAAGCGCGTGTTTTTACTCGAGAGATAAGGGATCCGTCTCGAATTTGCTGGGAAGACGGCGCAGGCCTATATCTGGCACTATTAGGTAAAAACTGAAGGGAAGGTAAAAGTCGCTGGCGACAAATCGATGCATCCCAGCGAGTCGCTGGCAACAAAGTTGGCGGCGATTATCGCCCAGTCTATACGAGCCTTGAGATGAATAAAGTCTTGTGGTATTTGTAGTCTTTATTTGTTTCCCCTAGGGGTTTACAATCCTTATATACACTTACAACTACAAATCTTACGAACTACCCGCTCTTACTTCTACTTAATCCTAAACTTAAGCTACTCGCCCGCTCTCTCTCTTGCCCCCGCCTCGCACGCACGCACGCCTCGCCCGCCTCCCCTCCTCCTCCCTTCCCTACCATCCGACCCCCGCTTCCGCTCGCCTTCTGTCGCTCTCAATCCTTAATCTTCCATCCCTCCACTCCACCCCCTCACCTTTCTTCCACTCTCCTCAGCCATTCCTCACCCCCTCCTTCGTCACTCAACACCTCCCTTACCACTTCCTGCCACCCCCTCTCCTTCCCCCAGTCCGCACACACCTCCCACACGTGCTCCCACGTCTCCTCCCCCCATCCACACACCCTGCACTTCCTCTCCTCCTCATCCCCCCAGTACCTCCCTCCTCTCATCTCATTTCCCAGCCTAAACCTTGCCACTCGCCTCCACCTGCTCTCACCCCACCCCCTCTTCAGATACCCTGGCACCCCCACCCCTTTTACCATTCCGTACCACCTGTTGTATTTTGAATCCCTAATTCTTTCCCATCTTTTCGCGTCCTCTAACCTCCTCCCTCTACATACCAGCTCTTCCCCCCTCAATTCTCCCTTTCCCCTTATCAATTCCACTTCCTCAACTGTCCACCCTTTCTCCTCGAAAAAACCCTTCCTTTCCTCCTCCCATCCCCCCAACACCTTTCCCCTTCTCGCCCTACCTTTTATCTCTCCCCAACATTCCCTCGCCAATTCCCCCCTTGCCCCTCCTCCAACTTCCTCTCATAAGTCCACGCCCTCATCCCCGCCCTTCCCCTCATCATGTCCCGCTGTAGTTCCTCCCTTAACATATACCCAGGTGTGCACCAATCCACCCCCAGCACCCATCTCAAATATCTCTCATGCAACCCCTCCACCCTGTCCCTCTCCTTCCATCCCCATATCTCTACTCCATACCCCACTGTCGCCCATACCAACTTATCAAACAACCAGACCCTTTTCCCCCAATCCTTCCCAAACCTCCTCTTCCCAATACCCCATACCTGCCCCATCACCGCCGCCGCTTTCCTAACTCTATCTCTTACATGGGCCTCCTGCCCCCCATTCGCCATCAATGTATACCCTAGGTACTGGAACTCCCTCACCTCCTCCACCTCCTTGCCCTTCCATCTCCAAACGACCTTCTTCCACCTTCCCCCCCCCCTTCCTACACCTCATCACTTTTGATTTCCCCACATTCAGCTGTAGCCCCTTTTCGTCCAAGTACCTTTGCAGCCTCGCCATCATACCCCTCATTCCATCCTCATCCTCCGCCACCACCGCCACATCATCGGCATATGCCAGCGTGTACACTCTCTTTCCCCCCAATCTCACCCCTCCCCATCCACCCTTTTCCAGCTCCTCATCCAAGTCCGCCAAAAGCAGTGTAAACAAGCTCGGGCTCAGTAGGCATCCCTGCCTTACTCCCCTAGCAGTCCAGAACTCCCTCCCCATCTCGTCTCCCACCCTCACCCTACACACCGTTTCCTTCAGTACCTCCTCACATCTCTCTACTACTCCCTCCCTCACTCCCCTCTTCCTCATCGCCTTCACTAACACCCCCCTGTCCACCGAGTCAAAAGTCTTGTGGTATTTAATTGGTATCAGTCTTCATAGATTAAAACCTAAGACGCTCATTATTAGTGGAAATGTGTAAAACAAAGAAATACGTATTTATTTCAAAATCTACTATTCGTTATTTTATGTTAACAACGGGAAAATAAACATAACCGAAGCAATATAAAATAAATTTGGGACAGGACGGGACGAACGTGTCTGATATTAAAGCTGCCGTCTCAGCGGGCCTTGAATGTGTGTACGCGTGTACGAAACAAACCGTATATTACAACTTTCGTCTTGGAATCGGTCAGAAGGAAGTTCTTGCGGGTATAGTTGCCTTCAGTACACATCTGTGCAGGGTGATCTGGTGCGTTTAAACGCTAATAGTGAATTTATGAATCGCATACTCAGGACAACCCGAAAAATGACAAAATGAGCCTTCAAGGATTCTCCCACTAGCGCTGATGGTATATTCGCGCCATGTATCATCAGAACTGGTTGAAGTCCAAGCTAGCCGATAAATGTACGCACAGACGAGGTATAGAATAGACCTATCACCTTATGGGACTCCGTGTCACCACCCGAACTGTGTTCTCAATCTACGACACTCAATTTTTTTATATCGGCGTCTCATCAGTTGCACTGTGTAAATCTGGCGCCGACTTAAAACAATTGAGTATCGTAGATTAAATAAGGAACAATATTATTTTTTACTTTTTGGTGTATTTATATTTTTTTGAAGTCGAGAAAACCAGAACAATAGATTCTGAGGTATGCAAACGCATTGTTGGACATGGCCGAAACCGCAACGTCGACCCTCCTCAGGAGACTCTTCTGCACTCTGCAGTCGCTCGCATAGGACGGTCGTGTCGGGCACTTTGTGTACACCAAACCTTAAATATATTCACTTCTTGCAGTCTAAATACCATACTCCTTTCCCCTCCTATACTATTCAGTTTCCTCTATCAAATAAAAAAACTTTGATATGAAACCTTTTTTTTTGCTTTTTTAATAGTTAGAAAAATAATAGCGTGTGAAAAATAATATACGAACAAATCGGACATACTGTATAAACTTAATGAAACATCCGAACGTCAGTTAACATTAATCAGTTAATGTCAGTTAGTATATAGTTTAAACAAATTAATTTTTCTAATAGTTATGGAGGAGAACAAATTCCTTTTTCAAAAAATATGTATCGAATATTTTTGGCTACTCTACAGACTTGCAAAATTGCACCAAAATCGGTGTGCACGGGTTCGATATGTTCCTTTTAAATAATATAGTACAGTAGAAAGATATTATTATTATTAATAAACCGGAATAAGACAGCAAGATTAAAAGACAAAATATGTGATATCGTTTTATTTTCATTCTCCTTTTTCTTCCGTCGAACGGAATATATTCATAAGACGATTTTTAAATTGTTACTCTAACAGAAACATTTGTAAATCGCGGGCTTCGACTCTCAAAACATAACCTAGTTTTACCAGTGCCGAATTCTAATTCCTTTCACGCGTAGCGTTACAATCTGTTTCGAGACTTCACCAGTAACGTTGCATACGACACTAAAATGGTAAGGGGGTCCTAGGACCCCCCAAACCGGTGAGAAAAAAATACATTGGTTGATAGGTCTATTCCATACCTCGTCTGTGATGTAGGTAAGACAGTTGCCGATACGTATCGAGAGTCGGATCGCGCTGTTGCCGCATTTCCCCTATTACTATTTTGTCGTCAGGGAGGCTTGAATGAATCACGGCGAAGCGACTGAAGAACAAAAATGGGCAAAGATAATATCTGGATAAACTCAAATAAATGATACTTTATGTTTATCCGTTATGAATCGAAGTGAATTACTTCGACGGTGAAACATAATTTTTTTGTTCCAAAAAGAATAATTTGATTATTCGAACCGTGGAGTAAAGTTTTTATCTTTATCCGTAGTTTATTCGACTCGTATTCGAAGGCTTCAAACAACTTTCGGCATCGTATTTATCCGAACCCGCGCGATCTCTCTTCGAACTGAGGATTTGGGCTGTTCGGCGGCGACTTCTGATTTCGGTTCGAGAGGCATACAGCATTGCATACGGTGGATTATGTATTAATAAAATGTCATACGTGACATTTTCAGTGTTCATTAACATACTGCCGAGATTGTCCAGCTTAAAATGAGTTCAAACTCGGTATAAATCGGATTATTTCTAGAACTATACTAAGTAATTTAATATAAATGTAATCTAAATTCTAATCTAAAAATGCTCAAAATAATCCGATTTATGATGTGTTTAAATTTATTTTCATCCAGAAATTCTCAGGAGTATGAAACGTCCATGCTGATGCGATAGCGAATGTGGAAGTTTTACATTCTATCAAAGCAAACAATATAAACAATCATTTTGATATATTTTTTTATGAGTAAATATAAATATTGTTCCCCCACGGCTATTTCCTCCCCGTCGTCCTAAGGATTTTGTTCAAATTGAAATATGTTAAAGTCCATGTGAAAAAGAGGAGGATTTAAATAATCATTTTAACATATTTGAAAAGTAATTTTCAAAAAATTGATGAAAGTTGTGTAGTTTGAGGGTTTTCATTTATAAAACAATTTTGAATGCGGCAAAATGTAACAACTCGAACCCCTCTTCTTTTTACATGCACTACAACATGTTTCAATTTGAACAAAATCCCAGACACTGAGCGTTCAAAGTGATCCGCTTGGCACGGAATAAATCGTATATACAAGAATATCCATTTGCGTTCTTTACAAAAATGACAAATAGCTTCTGCGTTCGGGACGCTAGTCGTATCGCGATTTAC
The DNA here is from genome assembly GCA_963932335.1 of Andrena marginata. Taxonomy (NCBI): domain Eukaryota; kingdom Metazoa; phylum Arthropoda; class Insecta; order Hymenoptera; family Andrenidae; genus Andrena; species Andrena marginata. Next base: position 12,864,060 of record OZ010660.1, read on the forward strand.
GAAAATACACAATTTATCGAGAAATGATCCTAACTTCCCTACCGAACCTCTCTACTTTCCATTATTGCTATCCTCTTTTACGTTCAGAGAGGCTCCGACTCTAGACGCAGTTCTCGTGCCGTATTCTTTCAAGACTTCTCGATAGAAAGAACTGTGGCAACAGTGCGGCAGAGGCAGAGACAACAGAAAATGTAGCAACTATGCATACAATATTCGTCTACATAGAGTACCTGGAGATGTCACCTCTGTACAACTTCTTTTATCGACCGCAATAGTTTCAATAGGATCCGTTTGCTTACTGGGGATGCTTCGATCGATTCGGACTAGAGACACTATAATAAGAGTCTGGACACAAGAAGACCACTTTTTGATTAGTCCGCCATCTTTCATCTATTCCCGCTGATTTTTAAATCTGTCCATTATACCAAGATAATGAAGATATAAAGTAAAAAACCAAATCTTGTGTTCTTTTTCATATATGTGTGTTATTTTATTATAGTTTAAAATGCATTTTAAAATAAATTTTAAAATACCGCCATAAACGTAGTAGTTGTTAAGAGTGGTTAAGAGTGAAATGGTGTATAACTCTTTCTTTCTCGTGGGATTTCGATCAAACATAGCGGGCAGTGGCTCGTGTCCAGACTCTTATTATAGTGTCTCTAATGAGAATGTATTGCAAATGAAACTGGGTCGAGGTGGCGCTCTGATCGTAGTGCTCAAGTTGGCGATCTGAGCATGCACGTGATGACCTCGGCGACGCTGGTTGGCTGCGATCTCATTGAGCTTGGTTAGTTGGCTTGGCTTAGCGCTGGCGTCGGTTCGGTTCCCATCGTCTCCCATCTTGGCGCTGATTGGTTTGACGTCTCGGCGTCATCACGCACATGCTCAGTTCGCCACCTTGAGCACTGCGATCAGAGCGCCACCTCGACCAAGTTTCGTTACGATCTTAGAGCATATACTATGGAGGTCTCATTGAAAGCTTGAACCAGCTTGTCACCAACGTGGTACGAGAGAGAAAGACATGTGCGAGCAAGAGAAGTATAGAGGTCCCTTTTGACCGTAATGCGCATGCGCCGATATCGCGCGAGAGAAAAAGACGGGCGATTGAGAATCTATACTTCTCTGTCTCGCACCAGTTCACACGTGTTTCTCTCTCGTACGATATCGGTGTATGGCACGGTGTAAGAAAGATAGGTGGACCGACTCTATCCCCACTCCTGTGATCTTAAAGAAAAAATTACTTGTGCCTCCTGCAGAGGGTATTAATGTAACATATGAACAATATCACGTTTACTTCCTTATGTTTTTTTTCACCGTGGTTTCTTTTTGTTGAAATATAGGTTTGGTTTATTGCAACTATAATAATTGCACTGTAAGAGAATTCACGGAGGAAGAAAGGCCTTTTATAACTCTTAAAGAATTTAAAAAAAAATTTAAAGAAAAGAATATGTCATACAAACAGGCCCACATTGGAAATTTAAAAAAGAAATTGGATGATTTAATCGAATTTACAGAATGGAAGTGGGATGAAATTATTGAACACGATTACGAAATGGACGAGGTAATGTCCTGCATCCTTTATTACAGAGTATATCTGCAGAAGAATGCTCAAAATAACTAAGTGTGAGCCATGCAGAAGTGCATTTATTTCGCGGTATGAGAATATCCTTTCGGATTGCCCGTAAAGTGAATTAGTTACTGTAAAGTCGCGGGGTGGGCTGATTCACCCCAATGTACATTTAGTACGAATTTTTAAGAAAATTGAAATCTCGTTTCAAAATCATTTAAACTGTACAAATGTATATGAATTGGTGATAAATGACCTAAATGAAAATTCAGAGAAATTTTCTTTCCCATGTATGAAGCATAAGGAATACACTGTTGCTTACTGCATACATTATTTTTTAACCTTAAGAATGCGACAAGTAGCTAAAATAAAAAATAGAGAACATTCCAAGAGCAAAGAAAAAAAGAAAACAGCCAAACTGTACAACAAATAAATAAATATTTATATAATTGTAACAAAGTCTTAATGTGTGTTTATTATAATATTATCCTAAGTATAATTTATCCTCATAAAATAAGCATTTTACATAACGATAAATATTTGTTTGGTGGTTAACCGACTCTTATTTTCTCAGTTTAATTAATTTTAATAGTTAAAATATTTTACTTTATAAAACTTTTTATTGAAGGTGCATGAAGTCATTTCAAATTTTGAAACCCACTTGGTATTAAACATGTCGTTATGGCACGGTGTAAAATAAACATAAGGAAGTAAACGCGATATTGTTCACATGTTACACTAATACCCTCTGCGGGAGGGACAAGTAACTTTTTCTTTAATATCACAGCAGTTTTGTGGTGGGGGTAGCGTAGTCGGTCCACCTATCTTTCTTACACCGTGGTGTATGCGCATTACAGTTGAAAGGGACTTCTATACTTCTCTCTCTCGCACCAGTTCGCATATGTCTTTCTCTCTTGCGTGATGTTGGCGACAGTTTCAAGGCAGTCAATCTTAGGCAATGAAACCTCCATGTATATATATGCTCTAAGATTGCGATACATTCTCATTCGGACCATAACGAAAATGTGACGGCAGCCTTAAACATCATCCGTTTACTTCGCGCTATATCATAGGTAGATGGTGCTAAAGTGGTGTTTCAACACGAATTAGAAATGTTCTAGACTGGGACCTGTGGCTTGGCAGTACCCTCACCATGTTCATGAAATACTGTAGACGTGGCCGGCCTGACAGTATATATGATACCGGGCGAAACCCTTTTTTGGCGCCCCTTCCTAATTTTTAAATAAAAAAAACATCTGTTTTACTTTATATAGTTTTTTTTAGTTGTATTATAATAGGTACATAATGGTTTTACTACTTTATGACCCAACCACCGGAATGAACCAAAATTGTGAATTCTTATATAAAATTTTAGCTGCTAGTATGTATTAGTTTCTGTAATATTAATAAAGAAAAAACTTTTGGCATAATACATTGAAATCTACCTATACAGACGTTATTAACACAACCATCTTCTCGTCGCCGTCGACTGTTTTACAGTTGGCGATACAATGTACGATATCTAGCTCAAAATGTATATATAAGGATACGGTAACAAAATCTGGACGCGAACGGTCTTCACCAAGCCAAGTGCGATTGTTGTTGAGGCCTTTGCTCTTTTGCCACGTACTTAGTTTCAATATTTAATACAATGACTTCATCATCAAGTTACAATATTGCCCATGAAGGGTGTTGGAATATTGAAAGATTGTTAAATGAAGTGCTGTGCTCTCGAGAGACTTGTATCGAAGGGTGCAAATCTGTTGGGCTATTGCCCAATAGAAGAAAATGCCCAAAGAATCGGAAAGAATTCCACTTTCCAACTTCTCCCAGATATTAGCATTGGTTGGAGCTACGTTAGCATGGGGGGCGCGTGAAGCATGGTACCGAACCGATTTGATATTGGGAAATACTAAGAATGAGACTGCAGTTACAAGTATCGTGCGATGAGGTCAATATCGTAGATTGTATCGTCGACTGTTTCACAGTCGACGGTGACGAGGAGATGATTGTATTAATAACGTCTGTATAGGCAGAATTCAATGTATTACGCCGCAAGTTTTTTTATTAATATCTCAGAAACTAACAAATACTCGCAGCTAAAATTGTATAGTCCCTTCCCTGCCAACTCCTCAACGTTTCAGTTCATTATGATGGTTGTTGTTGCAGCCGAAATCCAGCGATCAGCTGTTACGCGGATTTAAATGTGCGTGTGAGAGTGTGTAAACACGGGGACACACCGTTCGGTAAGACGGTTACGTGAGTCATTCGTTTTTGCCTGGATTCGAGCTTGCGCACTTCCGAGAATCCGGCAGTTGGTTCCACGAATATCAAGTGACAATAACACGCTCTCGCACGCACGAATTTAACGATCTTCTTCGTCGCCCAGCGACCTACGGTTTTTGAACCCCCGGGAAAACGGCCCTTCGAGCCATTCGCGCCCTGCGCTCCCAGTACATAGTTTTGTACATAGTTTCCGTTGAGTGTTTTCGTCGTGTTTTGTTGAGTCGTGTGTTTGTGTGCGATCTCTGTGTGGTGTGCTCGTCCGTTATTGTAACGGCGCCCACGTTCGACTGAATAAAGTGCCGGTCCACCAAATGTTGGAGTCTTCTGTGGGGAGCATCCCTTCCCAGTGGCAATCCACAACGCCTCATTATGCAATCGTTTAAACAGTTGTGTCATACCGTAGTATATCCATTAATTTTTTTATTGAAGCACCCTCGCGAATGGGCGCCCCGAGCGGTTGCCCGTTTTGCCTGTACCTTCCGCCGACGCTGACTGTAGAATGTTAGCGATGAAAAAAAGCCAAGCGTGGTAAGCTGCCTCACAAACGAATCTCGATCGGCCACAATCGTTTGAGCTGAGTGTACCCGACGGCAGAGATGGGCACAAAATTATTTTAAATAAAAAATTGATTTCCAATAAAAGACAGTAATTTTATTCGAGAATCGTCGAATAAGAATAACTTTGGATTATATTTATTCGAAGTGCCCGAAATAAATTTTTTACTCGACGGGATTTATTCGACGGCCACGCATGATTTTTTTATATGACAGGAATTCATTTTACGGTTTAAATGATTTTCTTGGTATCAATCGTATATTGATTCGAAAGTTATTCGAAGTTCGAATAACTTTTGACAAGCCTCGAGAGCCTTTGATCGAAGCCGCTTCTCGAGCCGAGCGACATTGTATGGTTCAGCAGGATAATCTGCAGCGCGGTGTTCCTCGACGATGTCTCATCAATTATACAGAAACGAAATTTCTTTATATTTCGTTGTATCAATATGAAAGTGACACCAATGGATTCCTTACATTCTCCCGATTAAATTGACCAAAAGATTATTTAAATCGGACCACTTTTAACGAAACGAGCTTTCAATCCTGCAAATTAATTTTATGCCCAATACCGTTAATTATAGCAGGGAGTCGAAACCGATAGACTTTCGGTTACGGTCGCGGTCACGGTCCCTGAGACGTTCGATGTGGTGTTTTACAGGTCTCTCGACCGAACCGAGAGCGTCGAGTGGTCCGAAGTTTTCTCTCAACCGATAACCACGGTGTAAGAAGGAAAGGTGGTCCGACTCCATCCCCACTCTTGTGATCTAAAGTGTGTAGTTCCGCCAAAGCCCGCTATGTTCGCTAGTGAGACCGCGTACCCGTCGGTGAAAGTTGTTACTGTATGTGTGGCGTCGATGCCCCCACGCTGTCTACAGTATGTACATGTGTATATACGTGAGTCTATGCACACAGTAACACCTCTCACCGACGGGTACGCGGTCTCACTAGCGAACATAGCGGGCTTTGGCGGAACTACACACTTTAGATCACAAGAATTCAGTAGTGGGGGTAGCGGAGTCGAACCACCTTTCCTTCTTACACCGTGCCGATAACCGAGAGAGAATTTTTCTCAGTCTTACGGTCAACCGAAAGTCTAGACCGGTCAGGAATACGGTCGCGTTAATTTATGGAGAGGGTCGAGTTAATGTATGGAGAGGTTCGCAAAACGGTCACGCGAGAGTCTCGACCGATTGCAATATGGTTGACACAAAGTCGGGAGAGATAGAAATGTGGGCAACTAGAATTCATCACCTCATGAGAAATAGGAAGAAAATAGAAATACGTTCGATTAAAATTTGTGAAACAAATTGTTACTATCCCCGTTGCGATTCGCAAATCGTGACTAAAATTATTTAGTAGGTTATTTTAATTATTTTTTATCACGTTAGTAACCTGGCCTTGCATCTTTTGCAATCCACTGCGAAATACATAGTATAAATGAAACAAATTTATAATAATAAATCAAATCAATTAATTTAATTCATATATAAATTCTTAAAAATACATTTTGGATACTGGGCGTGAATACTAAATGAAACACAATGTATATGTAACAATAACCACATATATTCAACAAATAACGAAACGAATACAAATAGCTTTTTAAAATTGAAATGTCTAAGGAGCACGAAGCACTCGGTACGAAGTCCCGAAAGGTTCTGCCCTTTTCGTCGGCGTTTAACGAACGCCCGAAAATTAACGGGCGGGGAAAACAAACTTCCCACGCACCCCAAGGTTGCGGAAGAGGACACGCTGTCCTTAGAATTTCACTGAGGCTCTGGCAATCGTCACTTTTATTGCCCTAGCCCCTAAGCTCGGCCACCCGCAGTAGGCACTCGAGTAACCGACCGTTTTAGGCCTAGGAAATAAATAAAACTTTCTCTCAGCCTACAATCCGCTACACTACCCCCTTACTAGTGATAACGCTACAGGGGTAAGAAACCAAAACTGACTTATAATTGTATACGTACGAATCGTTCGTAAGATTCACGTTACACTATACATAGAAGTCAGTCGTAAATCAAAGTAAAACCATAATACTAAATAATGTGAATGAATAGCCTACATTACACTAATATGATATCCTTATAGTACTTACTATAATATACTCCCATAATACCAAATATAATACACTTACACTACAATACAATGCGATACGTCACGATTCAATTAAATCCCAACTTGTAACCGCTCCGGAAATCGAACACGTCTACCAGATCGTGTTTTAAAACCGTCATCTGTTGTTCGTAAATTATTTTTGTCCGGTCGTGACGTTTGTACATCATCGTGTAAGTCGTTGTTGTCAGTTTGAGATCTATTTAACGGTTGATAATTATCATCGTCCGCGAAAATGAAAGCTGGTTTCAACCTATCGTTGGAAACCTTAATCTGTTTCCCTCTAACATCAATAATACAATTCTTATCACCGCGCTGTAACACCTCAAACGGTCCATCATAAGGAGATTGTAAAGGACCTTTGACAGCATCATGACGCAAAAATACGTGTGATGACGTTGCGAGTTCTTTAAAAATAAATGTTTTTCTTATGCCATGTCGCTTAACGGGTGAGGGTCTAAGTTGTCTCATACGATCCCGTAATTGAATAACAAAATCGGAAGATCCCTGAACACCATTTGACATGAAAAACTCGCCAGGCAATCGTATACCTGTACCATAAATCATTTCTGCCGCCGTGGCCTTTAAATCCTCCTTATATGCCGACCGAATACCTAGCAGGACAACAGGTAAAATTTCTACCCAATTTTCGGTCGCGTGACATTTTATAGCCGCCTTGAGTTGCCGATGAAACCTTTCTACCATCCCATTTGCTTGAGGGTGATACGCGGTAGTTCTTAAATGTGTCGCGCCAATTAACTGCGATAGCTCTTTAAATAAATGAGATTCGAATTGACGTCCTTGATCTGTTGTAATCCTCAACGGCATGCCAAAACGAGCAATCCAGATATTAAGAAAAGCTTTTGCAACGGTTTCTGCGTCAATTTCCGCGATGGGTATAACCTCTGGCCAACGAGAGAAACGATCCACACACGTTAAACAATATCTACAACCCTTAGACATTGGCAACGGCCCTACAATGTCAATATGTACGTGTTCAAACCTGCCAGAATCTTTAAAATCTACTACAGGAGTTGTAACATGTCGTGTAGTCTTCGCTCGCTGACAAGGAATACAATGTCTTGCCCATTCCCGGCAATCTTTATTTATTGCAGGCCAAACAAAACGTTCAGTAATTAGCCTTTGCGACGCCCGTATGCCTGGATGAGAAAGACCGTGAAGAGAATCAAAAAACGCACGGCGTAATGATTTTGGGACATATGGTCTAATTGTTTCGTTAGACGTATCGCAATATAAAGAAACCTCAAACGCCGGAAAATGGACTTTCTTGAGCCGAAGTACGGACGACTCAGATTTTAAAATTTCCTTAAGCTCTAAATCTTGCTCTTGTACCTGCTCGAGTGCCTTATAATCTGGGGCTGGTGTTATAGCCTCGACTCGCGACAATACATCCGCTACAGTATTTTCGATGCCTTTAATATGCCTAATATCCGTTGTAAATTGCCCAATAAAATCTAAATAACGGAACTGACGCGGCGAGCATTTGTCAAGCTTTTGCTTAAAAGCGAATACCAGCGGTTTATGATCCGTATAAATCGAAAAATTGCGACCTTCAACCGAATGTCTAAATCGCTTAACTGCTATATAAATTGCTAATAGTTCGCGGTCATAGGCACTATATTTCCGCTGTGCAGCAGAGAGAGCTTTTGTGTAAAAAGAGAGAGGCTGCCACATATTATTTACAAACTGCTGTAAAACAGCTCCAATGGCATAATCTGATGCATCGACTGTGATATTAATTGATGCACCAGGTACAGGATGCACAAGCATCGTAGAATTAGCAAGCCCCGCTTTCACATCATTGAAAGCTTTCTCTGTCGCTTCTGACCACGGTACAGGTGTGTTGCCCTTTTTAGATCCCCTGAGCAGGTCATTCAAGGGCTGCATCAAATTCGCGGCGCCAGGTATGAACCGTCGATAAAAATTAATCATACCTAAAAATTTTCGAAGCAATTTTATTGTCGCGGGTTTCGTGAAATTTACTATTACTTCGACACGTTCTGCCGAAGGTTTCATACCGTCCCGATTAATGGTATACCCCAAGAAATTAATTTCTTTAACCCCGAAAACGCATTTTGCAGGGTTTATTACAATCCCATACTCTTTCAAACGCTCAAAAAGAATTCTGAGATGTTCCTTATGTTCGGTTTCATTTTCCGACGCAATAAGGAAATCATCAATATACGCATATACAAAGTCTAATCCGCGAATTACCTGATCTACAAATCGTTGACATGTCTGTGCCGCGTTTCGCAGCCCAAACGGCATGAAAACCGATTCAAATAATCCGAACGGAGTTGTAATAGCCGTTTTCTCACAATCCTCCGGCGCGACCGGAATTTGATTATATGCGCGGACTAAATCTATCTTTGAAAAAATATCCTTTCCATGCAAACCTTGCGCGCAATCCTCTATGTGGGGCGGCGAATACCTATCAGGAACGGTGCGAGCATTAACTCCTCGAAAATCACCACATGGTCGGATGACTATTTCTTCCTTCTTCCCCTTCTTCGGCTTCTTCTTCTTTACCACCAGGTGTAACGGTGAAGACCAGGAACTCTTGGATGTTCGCATGATCCCTAGTCGCAGCATCAGATCGATTTCGGCTTTCGCTGCTTTCAGTCGATCCGGAGCAAGACGTCGTGGCTTATTAAAAACCGGTGGTCCCGGAGTCGTCACGATGTGATGTTGAATGTTGTGCTTCACAGTCTCTCTGCTAAAAACAGCTGGTCTGGTAAGATCCGGATACTTGATCAGGAGACTGTGATACACCGAGTCACCCACAACTGTCTTTATAGACGAAACGTTATTTCCGACGGACTGTCCGACTGCGAATAGATTCGTCGTCGCGTCGATTAAACGTTTATTCCGCGAATCCACCAATAAGTTATAATGGCTTAAAAAGTCCACGCCAATAATTGGTCCGGCTACGTCGGCCACAACAAAACTCCACACGAACTCCCGCCGCAACGAAATATTTAGTCTTAAATTTATGGTGCCGTAAGTTGTAATATGAGTGCCGTTTGCCGCGTAAAGCACGTAATCATCTTTGTACAGGCGGCCACGCACTCGCGATCGGGGGAACACACATAAATCGGCACCCGTATCCACAAGAAACTGTGTCTTGGAATAATGATCCGTAAGGAAAATGCGACCGGTTTTGGGACCGTCTAACTCGGCCGCGTTAATGTACGACGGTCCTATTAGTTTTCCGGCTTGGGCCCGGTCCATTTGCACGGGGAAACGCACTTTGCCGCTTTTTCGGCAAAATTGTGATGATACCAACATAAATCCCGCGGTGGGTTGTCCTTCTGTTGGCGATTTTTGCTAGAGGATCTCTTCCTTCGCCGGTCTTTAGACTGCGATCGTCCTCGCTGTCTCCTTTGACCATTCACAACTGCATTTAATTGCAACTTCATTTGCCGCAGTTCTTCGCGAAGCAGGTCCATCTCCGAGGTTTGTGATGTGGAAGCGATCTTTCCTCTTTCACCGGGTATCTCATGCACCCGATCCGCAATTTCGGCCAACTTCGCCCCGTCTTTATCGGACGTCGCCGCTAAAACCAGCTGCGTCTTAACCGGAAGACGATTCTTCCACATCTCGTTCAAAAAGTCTTCCTTCACTGCCGTGCCTGCCAACTCTTTTAGGTGACGCCAAAATTGTGTGGGCGTCCGATCACCTATTTCCTCCGTCTCTAATAATTTTCTGACGCGTGTTGTGTCGGAATCTGACAAGCGTTTTATCAATTCAGCTTTGATGGCTTCATATTTATTAGTGTTGGGTGGATTACAAATTATATCCTCGACTTCTTCGGCATATTTCCCGTCGAGTTGTGCCACCACGTACCCAAATTTAGTCTCGTCCTTGGTGATCCGCGCAATGACGAATTGCGCCTCCAATTGACGGAACCATAGCGACACTTTCTGTGGCCAAAAAGTAGGTACCCGAATGGGAGCAGTCGTAACCACCTTAACATGGTCAGAATCTTGATGTTCCGTAGCGATCGGGACGGCCGCATCTACAGTTTCGTCAGCCATTGTCACACACTGTATTTATCACGTACAACCCACAGTATCGCGTTTATCACTGATCACGTCGGAGGTCACCACTTTGGATACTGGGCGTGAATACTAAATGAAACACAATGTATATGTAACAATAACCACATATATTCAACAAATAACGAAACGAATACAAATAGCTTTTTAAAATTGAAATGTCTAAGGAGCACGAAGCACTCGGTACGAAGTCCCGAAAGGTTCTGCCCTTTTCGTCGGCGTTTAACGAACGCCCGAAAATTAACGGGCGGGGAAAACAAACTTCCCACGCACCCCAAGGTTGCGGAAGAGGACACGCTGTCCTTAGAATTTCACTGAGGCTCTGGCAATCGTCACTTTTATTGCCCTAGCCCCTAAGCTCGGCCACCCGCAGTAGGCACTCGAGTAACCGACCGTTTTAGGCCTAGGAAATAAATAAAACTTTCTCTCAGCCTACAATCCGCTACAACATTTACGTCTTTTTCTAAATTTATTAAATTTTATAGATAATTTTATAAACACCTACTTTAAATATTTTTATAAATGAAATATTACTTTGACAGTCGCAATGAAATATTTATATAAATAATTTTCAGAAATAATTCATATTTTTATCAATAAAATGTTTAGTTATAAATAAACAAAGTCAATGATAGATAATTATTAAGAATTAACGATTTGTTTTGTAAACAACAACAGTCAATTTTCAAAAGTTTGCACGCTGATAATGCCAAAGTTTTTTCAAAAGTAAAACGTTAATATTAATAAATTTCTCACCATTTATAATGCACCTATGCATATTGTACAAGAAATAGAATTTTTGAACCAATTGATATAATGAATGAAATTGCAAACATTTATGTTTTCAATATTACAAACACAATACTACGTGTTTTTATTTTTCGACTAACATACCAGGAAGGTCATCCCACTCGACAACTTTCTGACGTCGATGTCAGAAATTTTGATCAAAATGAAAGATGTTATTATTTTGATGGTTCCGAATTTGTTACAGAACCACAGTTGGGAATTAATTACTTTTTGCATATTCCTTTTTGAAACTACGCTATACTTTAGATTATTTTTGCCTATTTACATAATAGTTTATGAAATTCATTTTTGTAACATCAAAAAATATAAGCAAATTCTTATTTTCCCAATTTTGCCTGCAACATCATATGTTTTTAAATTCTAAATAAGTATGACCATTTTTCTAGTCTACATACATTTAAGTGAACGCAGCGGGCGATTTTCGGAGGCAACGCCTCCTTTCTCCCGCCGCGCGTCTAGGCCCCCGCGGCGGCCAAGGAGCTTGGAGCGCCTCAGGCCCGTACCATGTCAACCGCGCGTAGCGCATTGGGGCGCCCCCCGTATCAATAGGTTTCCATATCACCCATGGAGGTACTATCATCAATGCGTTTTTTTTTTATAGTGGTATCCCCTATAGGCCTATTCCACTGTGTCGCGCAATAAAAAATGGATTGGAAAAACGTAATATAGACACTCTGTGTCTCTTGATATAACAAGTGCAATCTTCCCATTGGATCGAAACGAAGGAAGAACATCACCCAGCACGTGAAGGATTAAAAACGACGACAGGGATCATTCCAATTTGGCATGTTCACCACTCATCAAAAGATAAGTTCCATTTGTATTATGCACGATTTACTTTCGCCACAAATTCTTTTGCCAAGAAACTAATATTGATTCTATTACAGGTACTAAACAATGGCAACCTACAATCATGAGGGGGCCATCTTTGTCTTACATATGTCAGATGTACCTAGATACTACTCGCATCACAGAAGATACACACCTACTCTGTGTTAAGCAAAGATTGTACTTTATATTTTTGGTCACTCTACATGATTGTATTTTCTGATGTATCACTCTCTTTTCTTATACATGTTTGTCGTAATGAAAATTGAAGAAGTAACGCTTATACAACAACTGATTTAGAAGATGTAAAATAATGTTTTCGTATGTTATTGCGAGAGACAACTATTGAATCATTATAATAAATTTACATATATATTTACATTTTGTTACATTTGTATCTTCTGTTTTTCCACACTTGGATATACTTTTGAAACAACCACATGAAAAATCAAAAAATATATTTTCAATCATTTTCTTGTTATTTCGATTTTAACAATCATTTATTTTATATTAACTACTTCTATTAAAGTCGATGGGAAATGACGAGCATCTTCTTAATGTAGTGTTTCAAATACAACAATGCTTCGGTAGATCGGCGCACTTTCGGACCAACAGTGCCAGAGTATTAACAAATAACTGCAACAGTTTGCTTTCACAAATCCCGTCACGAGAGAGACAAACAATAAGACCGACAGGGACAGTATACATACCTTCCCGGCCTATTTAGCTAGGTCGAACTGAACCGAACCCACCCGAACAAAACCGACCCGGAGCCCTAACCAGTCGGCGGACCTCTCCATACATTAAGTTGCGACCGATCGACCGACCGGTCCCCGTTCGTCTCACAATGCGGTCACTGATTCCCGACCGAAGTGCAATTGGTCAGGAGCTTCGGTTCCCTTTTGCAACCTCTCGCTATTACGGTCAGAATTTCTCTCTTCTTTCGTTCCGGTTACTGGTTACTTGACCGATATGTGACCGGTCTGAATTTCGGTTTCTGCTTGGGTCTCGACTCCCTGAATTATAGTTCAAATTATGTCAGGTTTGGTATCATTTTCATCGGAAAACCCTAAAAAGTGCATTGGCAATACTTTCATCAACACTTATCAAAAATATGAAGATTGTATGAAGCCTATCATTTTATTGCTCTCGGCTGTCAACGGGCGGTCTACTGGGGCCCGAAGGGCCTCGCTCCCAGCGAGAAAGCAAAACAGTGGGGTGGGTAGGTCTTTCCCGATAATCCGAGCCCAAGAGATTTTCAACAATCCATAAACTATGTTCATTGTGATGCATTAAAATCGACCCTTTTAATTGAGTTTTGCAGTGTGCATTGCATATGTTTACACGACAAAAAGTATTCTTTTAATTAAAATTAGTAATTCAGATTTTAAATGCAATTAAATTAGGCGTTAAAATCATGCACAATTCATTAGTTGCAACTCCTTAGTTGGCCAATCCATTTATTTTTCAGTTGATTGATACGAAACTCTGGTTAAGAACATCGCAACACGAAGCTAATATGCTAGGCCCCAGAATCTTCGGTATTGACAGTAAGTATTGCAGTTTAAACACGTGCCTGGCCGTGTTAAGACCTGAGACCCTTCAGAAGCGAGCGTTCGACCGTTGAGAGCCATAGGGCCATAAAAGACATAGATAGTAAAAGGCTATTAAAAACGAAAAAATGTGAAATCAGATTATTCGTCGAATTTGCACGAAAGTGATATCAATCTCTCCTTGTGTTTTCCCGACCAAAATAATACCAAACCTGACATAATTCGAACTATAATTAACGATATTAGGCATACAATTAATTTGCAGAATTGAAAGCCCGTTTCGTTAAAAGTAGTTGGATTTAAATAATTTTTTGTCAATTTAATCGGAAGAATGCAAGGAATCCATTGGTGTCACTTTCATATTGATACGACGAAAAATAAAGAAATTTCGTTTCTATATAATTGTTGAGACATCGCCGAGGAACTACGCGCTTTAGGTTATGCGGATGAACGATACAATGTCGCTCAGCTCAAGAAGCCGGCGGCTTCGATCAAAGGCTCTCGGGCTCGCCCAAAGTTATTCGAACTTTGAATAACTTTTGAATCAATATACGACTGAAACCGAGAAAATCATTTGAACCTTAAAATGAATTCCCGTCGAATAAAAAAATCATGCGTGGCCGTCGAATAAAAAAATTGTTTCAAGCGCTTCGACTAAAAATAATCCAAAGTTATTTTCATTTAACTACTAATAGAAATAAAGTCTCTTTTATGTCATACGTTATTTAAATAATGCACATCTCTGCTCGACGGGTCAAAAAGTAAGAGCTCTACTCTAGTGTATAGTCATTAGACTATATGCATTAGCAGGGGTGTCGAACTAGCGGTTTGCGAGCCGCAGTAGCTCCCTCTCCTCTTCGCCTGCTCCGTAGATCCGTAGGAGAACGGCCTCCTCCAAACCTACTTCTGCTGAATTTCTCCTCCGAGTGCCGCACTCTCTCCCTGCCGTGTGTCGTGCAACGCTTGGAGAAAAATAAGTGGGGGAACCGGCTGACCGGGGGCCCGACTCGTGCGGCTCTCGAAGTGGGGAAGTTCGACACCCCTGGTCTAATGACTTCATAATTGATATTAATAGAATTTAACGATGAAATTATCACAACAGCCTTATTGTACACCTACCACATTGAACAAAAAACTTGATACTAAGAAAATATTAGGATACCGTTAGAATTATTTCGTACTTTAAATATTTTTTTAGAATTTAAAGATGTAGATTTGATTTTAATATAAAAATGTATATTAACTAAATTTGAGTAAATAATAAATCTAACTAAACAAACCAGTGTAATAGTTCCATTGTACCACGCATTGAGTGCAAGTAACGTAAGAGGGTAAAGTCACCCTATATCGAAATATAGCTTTTTTCTCAGTATCCAGAGGTATTTCAAAGCCAACGTCTCGAGTTCCAGAAACGTACAATGGATACCTGAAGAATAAAAATGTATTCAAATACTTTACGTTGCACACATTTTAATAGCATATCCAGTACTATAGAGACGCTTATTCTTACCTATTAAAGCATTCTTGGCTTGCTTCATTCCGTGGATTATTATTCGGACAAAGGTACATTTCAAATCTCCCAAAATGGTTTGCCGTAAGTTCAACCTCGACATCAATATCCTGTAAATTCAAAAAGTGCCACGAAATAGGTAACATATTAAAAGTAAAGAATAATATAGGGAATATTATGGCTGACATTAAACATATTAGCAATCTGACAAACGTTAGAAAATTGGTGAAGCATAACCGGTTATCGTGCCAACTACTCGTGAACTCTGCTTCTTAAGCTGGGTTTACACCTGACGAGTGACTCGGCCGAGTCACGGTCGGCTACTCGACACATTGTGGCATGTAAAATTACCTCTTGAAGTTTCTAACACCTGTTGCTGAACGCTCTATATGTTTAGTATGACAGCTCTATGTTCACCTCGAAAAACTCAGAACAGAATGAACTCTTTCGTCCGAAACAACCCTCGACGATTATTACAGTCACTTCGTGTACATTAGTTCTTTATCGCCTCTAAAAATTATTTCAATACCCGCCCCGGACTGGGCCACATTGTAACAAAGGATCAGAATTGTTTAAGATGAAGCTACATGTTTAAGTGTCCAAGATTTTATCACGCATTTACACTCAATGTGTTCACCACATATGTAAGTAATAAATCACGTAAATTATTTCCTGATTGAGGAAAACACTTTCGAGATAAAAATATGAAAACTCTTTTTGTTACAATCTGCCCCGATCTCCCATATCATTACCATTTTAATAGCATTAATATGTTTCTTCAATATTATGTCTCGAAATACAGTGTGTCTATTTTATGAGGTGGGTACCAATGAAAATAATGAACACGTAATGAATATAATTCATTATTATTTATCCTTTCTGTTCTCTTTTTCTGGCGTGTGCCAAAAAATTATGATATATGATATATCAAAATTAAATTACCTGGCCGACGGTATAGTGTCTAACAATCGTTCCTTTCGCATATTCACCACCTGCTTCATGTGGTCTTGGCCCTTTTAAATGATAAGCATCGCCACAGATTCCGCACTGGCCATTATTCTGCACCCATTGTACTAAACAATATAAATTCTGCTTTTGTTATTCATTTCTGAATGATTATAGAAACAGTATCATAAATGATATTTATTTTATAACATTTTACAACACCCGAAGATATATTTTTTTAATTTTAATTTTGAAATCCAGCGATTGATCATTACATGAATTCAGGGCCGACTTTAGCTATATTAGCACTCTGGAGCAATATTATCATGGCGCCCCTCCAACGGCATGAAAATCAACTAGCAGCTTTCTGCTTACGAATCCAAATGAATATAAAATAATGAACGCAAATAAGAATTCTTAGAACATTTTTCGTTTTTATATTTTTTTTTTATTTTTTTTTCATTACCATTTTTTCATTTGTAATTTTTTTTAGCATTTTCAGATTTTGTGTTTTTTTTTTGTATTTTCAACCGAAAACTCAAGTTGAACTATAGAATCTAAAAATAGCAGGAATTTAATAAAATTGAGCTTTTCGGGGCTTTCTGTCGTCAAATTGCACGGATCAAGTCAGCGAAATCTAATTTTTCGGTAATTTTATTTTCAATCGAGAGTGCAACTAATTCTACGTTAGTAAATTTTAATTGTGAAATAGTTGATCGTAAGTACGTTTCAATTAATTTAAGTTTTAAAAAACTGCGTTCTCCACTAGCTACTGTTACAGGAATAGTTACCAAAATGCGAAATACAATCCATACATTTGGATATACAGTATTGTCTCCCTGAGAGCTCGCTGGTCGGGACCGGCGATGAGCCCTCATGGAGACAAGAGTCCTAATTCTGAGTGTTCATTTCTCGCTTCTTTCTGGCCGAAAGGGGAGCGAGATGGAACGCTTTGCGTGCGCGGCGGGCGTGCGCGACGGGCACGGATGCAAAGGACGGAGTGTCAGGCGTCCGAAAGACGAAGCGAGACAAAATATCAACGCGTCGTCTGTCTCGTACCGTCCTCGCTCACTTTCAGTGGCTCTCGCTCACTCTCGCCTTCGCCGGACAAGAGTGTGCACCAAACCGAACCTATAGGGAAACAATACTGTAATTCTTGAAAATTGCGGTGCTTTATAAAGTATAAAACGCAAATGGGCATATCATCGTTACCCGGAAGAAAATCTTTGAGATTTATGAGCTCATTACACAATAAATTTCCATGTACATCAGAATTGTGATCAACAGTAAGTTTTTGTTGCAGTTTAACACAAAACCCAATAAGTTCATTTCTTTCGGGGATTTTTTTAATATTATACAAGAAACACCATGTTTCCGAATAGGCATGCAACTGTTGAAACCTTTCTTTCGCCGATATTAAACAGGTGTCCAGCAATTGATTAAAAAAATTCTATTTCGCATTTTTTCTGTGGGGATTGAATGGGTTCATCCGTGGCCATTTCATTAGCATGGAGTTTTATACGACGTAAGCGTTTCATCGATGTAAAAGCAGGTTTGATTTTCAGTTCCTTCGCTAGGTCACTTGCTGTCACAAGAGCTTTTCCGAATCCAGTTTGTCGGTATTCTTCCAAGAAATTACAGCAGGTTTGAAACATTTCTGTGCACTTAACGAGGTCAGCGTTTTTTGATTGCAAAGATTTGTGGACAACATTAATTTGAAAGAGAATATCGTACCAAACAACTAGAGACACTATGAAGCCGAAATCTTTCATTTTTTCTGCTAGAGTGCGTGTCTCGTGTGGTATAGTAAGATCAGTTTTCTCAGTTTCGTTAGCCAAAGTGATTAAAGCATCATGAACGTCGTATATTTGATATCGGACAGCTTTCACGCTATTTATTTTAGCTCCCTAACGTGTATCGCTTAGTTTTTTTCAAACTATACAGTTCTAGATGATCAGGATTTGTCACCGCTTGGGAGAAGCAGAAAACAGACTAAATAATCTCTGCGAAACCCGAAACAACGTTACAGACTTCACCGACGATTTCGCAGCGTCACATAGTACAAGATTGTAACTGTGGCAGCCACACGGTACAAAGAAAGCCAAGGGATTTAAATCTTAAATTCTTTTCTGTACACCGATATTTTTTCTCTTCATGTGGGCTCCATAATCATACCTCTGACCTCTACAATTGCCTAAGGTCAGTATCAAATATATTGGCCGGTGAGTTCGGTTTCGCGAGCAGCGATCGAGGAGAAATCAGCCACCACCATCCGACGATCGCGGATTTGTCAGTTGGAGTTGCGTGGTCGTCGCAGGGTATGATGGGGTAACGGGAACGCTGCTCGGCTCCGCCTGAACCTAGCCGTTTGGCTGTTATTTATCCTTAACGTTACAGTCGTGTGCGTTACGAAGCTATGCGTAGACCAATACGAGATGAAGCTATTGAGAAAGAATCAATGTTCTGACCAATGAAGCTCCTGAACTTTTTCGTTGCTAACACACACCTATTCTAATGTGTGTATTTCTACGCTGACAGTTCGGTTTGGCCTACACGCCAGAATCTTGGCAGTATCCCCGCCATTTCTGGCTCACTGTTGTTCTGCGAAGGCGAAAGCGAGATGGAACGAGAGCGAGTCAGAAAACGTTGAGAAGAGGAGCACCGAGGCAAACAAACGGTGTGGTGGGAGAATACCGCTCACGAAACTCACCGGCCAATATATATGATACCGACCTTAGTTCTAGCCCGTGCTTGTTTAGTACACTCAAAATTGCTTCCATAAAACCTGCACCAAAAAAAAACTAAAAAAATTTTTAATTCTTATATCTAAGGACCACCCTACTGGGCACCGTGTCGATTGCGCGTAGTCACGGCCCTGACGAGTCATGGCAGGCGAGCTATGGCCCCCAGGCGGCAAAACATCCTGCACGCGGTCCCGCTGGATATTTTTTCAAACAATCCAAGTTAAACACCGTTCCGACATTTTTCGTGGATGGTCTTTTCTTCAGAAATGTCTACAGAATCCGATACTGTGGAGCGAATTTGTGCTAGATAAACAACTTTTTGTAAAAATGCCTAAGTATTGCGTAGAAATCATGCACATGGGCAGTTTCTTAAACTTTAATGGTCGTTTACAACCATATAAAACCATCAAATTTAATAACTTATACACCGATATATTCATGAAACTCTCCTTTATCTTTTGAAACTAAATTTAACTTTCTACCATTCTTGGTTTTCACGTAATACCTCATTCTTACCTAAAATCGTGTGCTTTTTACAAAAACTCATGTTTTCAAAAACTGAGGGTGATACAGCAGTTCTGTTTACGGGTTCGTGTTTGGGACGAAAAACTCTCCTCGGATCTCGGAGTGCATATTGCAGATCCAAATACGTGTTGGACAGTGTAGTTAAAATCCCCGATCGCCTATTCTGGCTTATATGCTGCGTTGTATACTAATTTTAAAAAATAAAACTCAAAGATTTCGTCAATATTTTTCGAAGTAATACATACATATTATTATTGTACGAATACAATTATGTCCGAAATTGACGGGAAATCACTATTTTTTAAAACTTCAACTCAATTGCGAGACGGGTTCCCGTTGTCCAATCACTTTTAAACTTTACACATATCATTTCCTCGCCTAACCTCATATTATAGGAGGGTAAGGCTAAAAAAAATCGGAAGTTGAAAAATAAGGACCATCCTAAGGTGAACGGCCCGTGCGTCGAAAGGCACCGACGTGGTAGGAGAGCCGAGTGTCGCGCCGCCGATGAAAATCTGCGCCGAGCAGAGCGCGCTAGTGCCATGATGAGAGAAGAGCGTGATATTGTGCGTGACTCGGGAGCACTGAGGCAGAGGGAGGGGGAAAATTAGGCAGCAGCGCCCTATAGATTTGGCGCTCCGGGCGGTCGCCCTGGTTGCCCTCCCCCCTCCCCCCAAGCCGGCCCTGCTGTCTACACCTCACGCAACCGACTACCACCCCGACTTCACCACTCATAACAACTTAAACTTAGTATTAAACCTAAGTATCATTTATAGGAACAATTCTATATTGTAACAAAAATAACCCCACACTCCGCCCTCTTGTTTTTATTAACCTACAAAATTACCTTTTTTAAAAAAGGTACAGAAAAGAGCGCCAAGTATATAATCCCATCAAAAAGGATCCCATTTAAAAACATTGTCGTAAATTAATACCCATCAAAAAGAATCCCATTTAAAAACATTGTTGTAAATTAATAGCTTTACAAAACTAATGATATACATAAATTGCGCCAATTATCACAATGGCTATTTATTCAAAGAAAAAAATGTATTAAATTGTATTAAGCAGATATGAAAGATTCTTACAAGAAAGAAAGAAAAAGATTTTAATGCAATATCATATATTGCATTAAAATCTTTTTCTTTCTTTCTTGTTTCAGTGCTATCTGGTTTTGTTTTATTTATTAACCAAGACAATTAACATTTTTTTCAGAGAGCAGCGCCAAGTATTTTGAATAAAATATTTATTCGTATTAAAATATGTATTTGTATATGTTGGAATATAAACGACAATTTGTATATCGCGCCATAAGCATGAGACATCTGTAGAGCAAAGGCCGAATAAAAGCACGTATTCGCAAGCACGTAAACCACGCGATTATTTCATACCACTGAAATCCCAGTTTTATCTCATACACTTTCATATATCCCATCAGGTTATGGGCCCAGTTATTAAAAATAAGAGAACAGGTGAAAGTGCACAGTTCTCTTTTCTCTAAGTAATAAAAGTGAGAAAACAGAAGGAACATAACCTCCATTCAAACATGTGGAGATGGATGTGACAAATATGCAAAACTTGGGGCATATTGAGAAACTCGTGGGTCGGGAAAACTATTCCTCGTGGAAATTCGTAATGCAGGCGTACTTGGAATGTGATGATCTATAGGGATGCACCACAGGGGAAGCAACATACCTGGCCGACCAAAAGAAAATGTACAAGGCCAAAGCAAAAATTATTCTTTCTATAGACAAACAAAACTATAGTCATGTCCAGGACACAGTGACACCAAAAGACGCTTGGAAAAAACTCAAAAGTGTATTTGAGGATGGCGGATTGACCCGCAAGGTAGGTCTATTACGAACACTAACTTCTACCAAACTAGTAGATTGTCGGTGAGTGGAAGAGTATGTGAATAGAATAACGAATACAGCTCACAAACTAAAACAAGCAGACCTAGAAGTAAAAGATGAAATGGTAGGCGCACTTCTATTATCTGGATTAGCAGAAGAATATAAGCCAATGATTATGGCGTTAGAGAGCTCAGGTACGCCGATAACCATGGACGCTATGAAGGTAAAACTCCTCCAGGACATAAAGGGCGATAAAGGACTGAGTACCCAAAACTCGGATACAGCATTTTATTCCAAGACAAACGAAGGAGGAACAAAGGAGAAAAATAAGGAGAAGAAATGCTACAATTGTGGAAAACCAGGTCATTTCG
Organism: Andrena marginata; assembly: GCA_963932335.1. Lineage (NCBI taxonomy): Eukaryota > Metazoa > Arthropoda > Insecta > Hymenoptera > Andrenidae > Andrena > Andrena marginata. The sequence continues at coordinate 12,885,800 of OZ010660.1, forward strand.
CAGCGAAATGCACAGACAAAGCCAAGAAGGGTCGAGGTGGTGGAAAAGGCTCATCCCATGGGGTATTCACCACAACGTTGGAATTCTGCGAGTTAAGTAATGACGCATGGTATTTGGACTCTTGTGCATCTGCGTACATGACCGGGAGGGCTGATCGGCTAAAGAATCCCAAGAAGTAGACAGCAGGGGTAAAAACGGCAGGTAGAGGGAAATTGATAGCAACGTTAATAGGATCCGTTGAGATTAAGACAGTGGTCTAGGGTACCAGTTATAATGTAACAATTGAAGAGGTGTTATACGTACCGGGACTTGATGCAAATTTGCTCTCGGTAAATAAAATAATTGAAAAGGGTAACCGAGTAGAATTTATAGGAGCCGGATGCCGAATATGGAATCAAAGTAAGGAGATACTGGCGGTTGCAAACAGCAAGGGAGGCATTTATCGAATGGATGCATACTGTGAAACTGCGTATGCAACCGCGACTTCAAACAGCAATAAGGACTTGTGGCACAGAAGGCTTGGGCATTTGGGCAGGCAGGGCATGAGAGCGCTGGCTAATGGACTCGTTGACGGAATACAGAATTTCCAAGTTTCTGCTGAAAAATGCAGCGCCTGTGTACAAGGAAAACAAAGCCGTCACCCATTTGGAAACAGTGGTAAGAGAGCAATGAATATATTAGATTTGATACATTCTGACCTATGTGGTCCAATGTCGAAACAGTCTATGGGAGGTGCGTTATATTTTGTCACTTTCATAGACGACCACAGTCGTAAGAAATTCGTATATTTCATAAAATATAAAAGTGAAGTCGTAGAAGTATTTCAAAAGTTCAAAGCCTTGGTAGAAAATCAAACGGGTAAGAAAATAAAAGCCATAAGGACTGAAAACGGTAAAGAATACGTAGGTAAAAAATTTAAGCGTGTCCTACAGGAAGCAGGAATTAGACACCAGACAAGCATTCCATATAGCCCACAACAGAATGGACTAGCAGAAAGGGCAAATCGATCTATAGTGGAGAAGGCGAGATGCCTACTACTAGACGCAAGATTGTCCAAAGGATACTGGGCAGAAGCGACTTCAACAGCCGTATACTTGTTAAACAGAAGTCCAGCAAAAGCCACGGGAAAGACACCAGAAGAATGTTGGTCCGGAGAAAGACCGAACTTAAAACATTTTAGAATTTTTGGCAGCAAGGTATTGGCGCATATCCTACAGGTGAAACGGGATAAGTGAGATGCCTAAGCCGAAGAAATTATATTTCTAGGATACGATGAAGACACAAAAGGCTACAGACTGATAAATACACAGACTAGAAAAATTAAAATCAGTAGAGATATCGTGTTTTACGAAAAAGAAGAAGGAGAAATAGCGACTGAAACTAACAAAATCGAAAGAGAGGATAAGGAATCAGACAAGGAAAAATTCCAGGCCACGTACAGCATAGAAGATGAAGAAAACGAAAATATTGAATCAGTAAATCCAGATCTGTCGGATGACTCAGATGAGAAATATATGGAGGCACACATTGGACCAAATGAGGCTGAAGAATCGGACGAAGAGATTACAAATGAGCAAACTGGCGCCCAAACAGGAGGACAGCAAACACTCGGGAGGTTGGAACGGAAATGGAAACCGTTGACGAAGACAGACTTCGTGGCATATGCAGCAGCCCCTGGAGTCAGGGCACATACCGTGCACATTGGAAGAAGCTTTGGCAGGGCCCGATAAAGAAGAATGGGCGGAACCAATGGCCGAAGAAATGAATGCGCTAAAAAAGAATCAAACGTGGGAAGAAGTGGATAAACCGCAAGAGGGCAACATTCTAACGGTAAGATGGGTGTACCAAATAAAACAAGGCGAAGGGGACAAGCCACGATATAAAGCTAGGATGGTGGCTAGAGACTGCGCACAAAGACAAGGTATAGATTACGAAGACATTTTTTCGCCAGTAGTGAAGCATGCCACCATAAGGTATCTTTTCGCGTTAGCAGTTAAGTTAGACTTAAAAATAACTCAATTAGACATAGCAACAGCGTACTTAAATAGTGAAATAAATGGAAATGTTTATGTAAGACCGCTTACAGGAATGTCAAAACCAGGAAAAGTATGTACGACCTGTATATATGAAAAAGGCAATGTACAGCCTGAAGCAGAGCGGCAGAGCCTGTGTTAAGGACACGTGTTGGGAATGCGCTGCGATCGCAGAGGACAATGCCGCTTTTGAGGAAGTCATAAGATAGAATTTGTGATTGTATATTTCCTGGAAAACTTTGGCCTGGCTGGAAGGTGATACTGAGTTGCCTGGTGACATTTTCCAATCATGCCATTCTCAGCGGCAGTTGAAGTATCGTATTCCCTCACGACAGCATTAACTAAACATCCGCTGGTCGGCTCGCCAGGACAAGGGACCCGTTGGACGGTGTTACTGCCGGGCCTACGGTTCAGATCTTGGAGGAGGCTCGGGGGTGTTGCGGGGTTCGGTGAACCGACCGGCGGATAGGATTGATCGGTCCTATGCCCACGGCGAGGGAAGAGTCCCTAAAGGTTGAGTTTCCTAGCAGCGGCCGGCGCACAGTGGAACGAGAATGCCCTATTTATTTGGACATCGGCGAAAATTTGAAGTGTCGAAATTCTGTTCTACAGCTTCATTAAATCTTTATTAAGTGTTCGTAGCATTAGAAAACACAAAGAACTAAACTTTATATTCACGTTATGTTTGATTTAATTATATATGAATCTGACCTATATGAAAATGTCAGTCTTTTTGTCTATCAGTTGCACCACTTTAAACCATTATTGCTTAAATCCTATTACTTCATAAGTTCTCAATAATTTATATATTACTGAGTATCTTATGATTAATGATTTTGTACAAAAAACATTCTGAATTAACTTGGATTTCATCAATAAACAACTGTATTAAATAAAAATGTGTTGCACTCGATACTATAATAATTCAACTAGCGATTTAAAATTTTGCTCAAAGTCGCCCAAGGTCTAAAATACCTTAATTTAATCCTTTACTAGTAAGGTTTTCAACTGTAGAAAAATTACCTGCTACTAGCTGCGATTAATAAAATAAATCTAATGTAAACATTTCAGTTTATACGTATTTAACCTTGGCTAGCAGACATGTTCGATCGTCGCGACACGCGTATATCGACGGGCGCATGAATCACGTGCCTGTTTCCAAGACGCCGCGCCGCGACTCACGACTGTTATCAATTAGTACATTAATTGTAAAAATGGAAATTATTCATAGTAATAACGATCTGTATTTACATATACATAAATTAAACTGCAGCTTCAACGATTATAAAGTAATTACACGAAAATTTCTTGATAAAGTTCCGGTTAACGTGTCGGATGAAGTATTAAATTTAATCGAAGACAAAATAAGAAAGTTTCCGACGAATTTATACAATAGGTGGACCACAGCACGCCGCAATAAAAATTATTTTTTAAAACACAACAAGGAATGGCTAGAAAGTAAATTTTGCTTTCCAGAAGCAGTTTCAAAAGAAAATGCGGAAGCATCAAATCGGACTGACCCAAAACCGTTCACCGAATGTTCTGAAAGGCACAAAATGCGTAGAACAGAAGAGCTTAGAATTAATTTTACAAGTGATGAACTTATGTTTGCAGCCAAAGTTAACTCGAGGAAAGAAGGAAAATATGATATTTTAAAAATTTTAGAATTCCTTTAAAAAAATCCGACAGAAGTTCAAAAAGTGAGAAATTTTTGTGATGAAAGATGTCCAAAAACTGAATTGTACACTAATGAAAAAGCTTTATCTGTTATGACTGCTTTAAGCCTTTCCAAGTCGCAGTACAGAATGTTGAGAGATATTTGGATTGAAGGAGGAACAAATCAATATCCATCATATTATTCCATTCAAAAAGCTAAGTCAGATTGCTACCCAGAAAAGGAATCAATAAATATCACTAAGGGAGAGGCATCTATAAAATTGCAATCTTTGCTAGATCATACAGTGCGTAGAATATTTGCTACAAAGCAATTAAATCAACTAACAGGTAATAACAAAATGCTTTTAATTACAAAATGGGGATGTGATGGTGCTTCTAGTCAAAGCATTTACAAACAAACTTTTGCGTCTGAAACTGATGGCGATGATTCTGCAATATTTGTGTCCACATTAGTACCAATTAAATTAGTCTACCCATGTAACGGAAAAATATTTTGGGAGAATCCAAAACCATCTTTCACATTCTTCTGCAGACCTATAAAATTTACTTTTTGCAAAGAAACACCTGATGTTATTTATACAGAAGTTGACCGCATTAATAAAGAAATATCTTTGTTAACTTCTACAAAAATTGATTCGACTGAAATTACGCATCAACTAGTTATGACAATGGTAGACGGAAAAATCTGCAATGTGTTGTCAGAAACGAGTTCCGCTATGCGATGTTATATCTGCGGTGCTACACCAAGGTATATGAATAATTTAAAACAGGTCGATAAAAATTTATGTAAAGAGGAATATTACAAATTTGGATTGTCCTCTTTACACGACTAACTTCGTTTTTTTTGAGTGCCTTCTGCACTTATCATACAACCTCGAGTTCAAAAAATAGTCAGCTTCTACACCAGAATTTAAAAAACTACAGGCAGATAAAAAGTTATTGGTTCAAACGCAATTTCGCTCCAAATTAGGACTACTTGTAGACCGGGTTAAACAGGGTGTTGGAACGTTTAATGATGGAAATACTGCCGGAAGATTTTTCAAAAATCGTAACATAACAGCCCAAATAACAGGAGTTAATGAAAACATTATACATAGATTCTCTGTCATTCTTCAAGCCATATCGTCTGGACAAAAAATTAATACAGAAAAATTTGGTCACTATGCTAAAGAAACGGCTGAATTATTTGTAGCACTTTACCCTTGGTACTATATACCAGTAACAGTACACAAGATTTTAATTCACGGGGAAAAAATTATTCAAAACGCAATAGTTCCCATTGGTCAACTATCAGAGGAAGCTCAAGAAGCCCGTAACAAAGAGTTTAGAAAGTTCCGGGAATGTAAATCAAGAAAGTGGAATCGAAAATCCACAAATGAAGATATCTTGCACAATCTGCTTGTAACGTCTGATCCATTAATATCATCTCTCCGACCTCCATTAGTTAAAACTATAAAACAAGCATTACTTCGGGAAGCAATAGAACTTTTAGCCGAAACAGATATTGATGTAAATGTAGAAGAAGAGGTATCTCTAATGAACATTAATACATAATTCATTTTTAAATGAATATTTTTGTATTCATATTTTTAATAAAATTGTTATATTTAATAATGAATCGTCACTATAAGTTATGCCTAATAATTTTGGTACAAGGTAAGATCCCGACCCCGAAAATTCAAAAATTCTGAAACTTTGTAAATATATACGGGATTTCCTCCTGATTACAGCGCAATTTTTGTTTGCTGCCCAAATTCATTGGAAGGGGGGGGGGGGGGAAATTAACCACCGAAAATTTGGCTATTTTTCGATTTTGTGTTATTCTACTTAAGATGAATTGAATGTGTACAAATTTTTACAATGAAAATCCAAACCGTTTGGAAGTTATTGCCATGTCCAGTTATTGACCTTACGTCGTTCCACTGTGCGGCGGCCAAATCCTAAGCACTGATCTTATGCAGAAGCATACAACCGTTTTCCTAGCCGTGTTTCCTAACGGCTGCGGTCGCGCGTCTGCTACAGCAGCAACCTAGGCTTCTCGAGACGCAACACAATGCGATGAGTGTCTGTTTTCCGCCATGATGGCAGAATTTCCTAGCCGCGGCGGATTTTAGCTCGACTCCTCCAAACTGAGTCGTAGCCGCGGCCGCGCTGCGGCGATCCAGCGCAACAGTGGAACAGAATCCCAAAAACAAGGAAACAAGTCAGAATTCAAAAGTTATGGGATTATATTTTTTTTATATATTTCTTGTAAACTAATAATATGAGTTCCTAAAAAAGGGAAAATATCGTGGAGGTTAATTCTGATCTGTGTGTAAACACGTGTCAAAGTTTGTATATTTTTCTTGTGGAAAATTTTGAATTGAGTCTTTTGAATTTTGATGATATAAAAAATACACAAATATTTTGGAAACCGAAATGAGTAGTATTTTTTTTTGGTAAACAATAGCAAATAATTAGTTACATACAGTTCTTTTCCATAACAAGCCCATTGAAGAAATATCAGCAATTATCGGCTTTTTAGTTACCCTCCGGGAACTTTCGAGCAAATTTCTTTTTTGTTTTATAATCAACATATATTTGGCTTTGCAACTGCGAAAACAATATTTGGCAATATTTACCAATAATGGAGTAATTACCTGTATTCTATGACGCACAGTGAGGCTGAATGCCAAGAAATAGGGGAAAATTCAACAACATCACATTTTTCGCACTGAAACTGCCGAATATAATTAAGGAAGTTCATAAAAAAAGTATTAATATATCACTCATACGGTGGATTAGCGTTATTTAAAAAAATGATGTCAATACTTCCAATAAAACTAGTACAATTTGATAAATATACCTGCATACTATGGTAAGTGAAGAAATATTTGCAAACCTGTATGCATGTTATCCTATATAGGTACCAAATATTGTTCACAAAGTGTTAATACATTCCTACGAAATTATACAATATTTGGGCAACCGTCCAATCGGCTAATTGGGTGAAGGGACCAAAGATGCTAGAAATAAAGGTTTTAAAAAGTAAAGAAAAGATTGTACGCCCGAAATATTCTCATTGTAATTCAAACGAAGATTTTTTAAACTTTTCATCGATTTCTTCAGATACACTACTGGTGTTTTGTAAAGTAGCTTCATAAGATTCGACATGTTGATTGGAAAAAGTGGCATGTTGAATTTTTTCTCTATTCTTGGGATTGACGCCCACTGGGCGTTTGAACAAAAGCGGGATCAGAGCCAAGCGAGAATTCATTCGTTGTTTTCGACCGATAATTTCATATTTCCCCAAGAACATTTCGACAACATCTGTTTGCCAGCATTTCTAAAGGGCAGTTAAGAACGTAGTGCCGTCTTTAATAATTTTAGACATTCTTCAGTCTCACAATGATTTAATCCGTATATTACTCTGTCGGTGCTTTCGTACGTACGATGGGTTCGGACCGGGTCGTAGGTACTACTATTAACCGCCGCGCCGACTCGTGGGACAATATGGTCATAAACCACGACTCTGGCCTGACGCTTTGTTCTATCAGCCTGATTAACTTTTTGGAATCAGATGTGGTATTTTCCTCCACGAACAAAATAAGATGTTCTTATGTTGGATCGAAAAATGTTTCCCCGACAATGGAGTAGGAAACGAAATCACTCTGAAGAAGTATCGGTACGTCTCGCGGTGAGACAAAAGAAGAAACGGAGTAATCGGCCGACTGCGCGTGTTCCCGCCTGCATCGTCCTCCCTACAAAATTTGAGAGAAAGCACTTATCTCTCGAGTATAAACACGCGTTGGAATATCAAGACAGAAGCACGCGCTGACGTATTCGGTACGAGAGAATGTAGGCCATAGGGAGGAGATATTACTGGGCAGAGGTGAAAAGCTGCTGTTTCAAAGGAATGCAGGACCAATTGGTTATAAATTATAATATAATCTCCTCCCTACGGCTTACCTTCTGTCGCAACCAATACGTCGGCGCGTGTTTGAGAGATAAAGGATCCGTCTTTAATTCGAAAGCAGGACGACGCAGGCGGGACCACACGCAGCCAGCGGACTATCCTTTTCTTCCTGTGTCTCTCCACGAGGCTTATTGATGGTGGACTTAGTGGATAATAATTTTTAATTGCTATATTGGCGGCATGTTTCTCACCTGCGTCGGGACAAGCGGACTGAGAACGAAGAAAAAAATCATTCGCCAGCGATCGGTAATTACATATTTTCCAAAGAACGGTTTAATAACATCTGTTTGCAAGATATCTAAAGGGCAATCAAGATCGTTGTTAACCACCGACTCGCGGGACAGTACGGTTATAAACCGGACCTTGGCGAGGCACTCTGGCCGATCAGCCACAATACGTTTTGGCAACGAAAATAAAACTATGGAAATAAACTAAATATTTACTGTTTTAATAATTTGTGGGATTGCCATTTGATTTTATAATAGCTTCGAGCCTTCTTGGTGCAGAATTTTTTAGTTGGATGTTATGGCAGGTTGTATTTTACTCTACTACTACATACAGGGTGATTCTCCAGTGGCGCCAGTCCTTTGAGGACAACCCGTCGCAGTGCTTCACCGAATTTTATGGCATTCGACCCTCGAAAGGGTTCGAATATCATTAAAAAGTCAGAAATGTCCAAGATTTCCGCATTTCCCATCAGATCTTTGCAAAAACGACGTCAATGGATTCCTTATATTTCGCGGATGAAACTGACACCACGAACGACGTAATTCGGACCATGTGAAGGAAATTCCATGAAAAATTCATTTATATCATTTAAAGTTGTCTTCGTTAATAATAGTCCGATTTACATGAAATTTCGTATGATTTTCATCGAAAAAAAAAACATAAGGAATTCATTGGTGTCACTTCCATATCGATACGATAGAGAATAAAAATTATTTTATTTCCGAAACAGGTATGAATCCTTGACCGTAGACCTTTTCAAGTGCGTTCCTCGACCCAAAGTGGGACCCTGAACACTGCGCGGCCGGAGTCTGGCCGCCGCACGAGCCACTGACCGGTGTTTGGCCGCGTCCGCCGGCCGCCGTCGTCGGCCGCTGCTAGGAAACTCAACCTTAAGACGGTTGGAAGGGTGATTGTCCAGGGGAAGGAGTGACTTGGAAAAACGGGGTCACAGGGTGACAACCCGTGAACTTTCGTGTACTATAAAACGTTCCTTTATAATTGTAACTCCATTATAATTATCAATTCATTGTTTTTAAATAAAGAATTAAGTTTTTAAGTATAAGGACTTTGCCTAATAAACAACGCCACGAACCTCCTATGGCGTCAACAGCCTGGAACAATAAAATTGACAGCGTACTAGTAGGATATTGGTTAAAAGGTTGATACGCTATGCGCCAGGCTGGCGCCAAAAGACAAGGATCATCCCAAACCCGCGACAAAGGACAATCGCATAACTTCTCGTTAGGTCCACTCGATACACCTTTACCGATAGATCCTAGCGCTAGATTTCTCCGGACCTTCGCAATAGATTTTAGCGGAAGATCTCCCAAAAGGATCTTCACCGCCAAATCTTCCCGCCTGATTTTCCCGCCAGACTTTCCCGCCAAAAACCGAGGAAAGCGTCGTGCCCTCAAGGGGTATAAAACCTCTGGAGCTCGACCGACGAGAGAGACTCCAGTACGAACCTTCGACTCAAGCACTTGTCAACGCGTAACCTTAAGCACGGTTTTCATTCTTGTACCAAAAGTCTATTCCCAATAAAACTCTACAGTTACTGAGAAAGCACGAGTGTCTTCTCTACATCGTAACAACGTTCTAAAGCAGATCCGTGTGCATATGTGAAACGAAGAGAACCTTGATAACCAGATGTCTGCAATCTGAAGTCAGATTGGCAGCAGGGTCTGCCGTGAGAGCGCAGAGCCTGACGTCAGATCCGTAGTCATCTGTGTCCGCATTAGGCTGCGGTCTGAGGTACAGAGCCTGACATCAGGGCCTGACGTCAGATGGGCAGCAGATTCGCATCAGATCCTGCCGTTCGCCTGACACGTATAACAGCGCCATCTGAGGGTCAGAATTGGCAAACAATTCCTTACGCGGACGTCACACGGCCGTCCCTACAGGTGTATCCCTACCCTTACATAACTATCAAGCACATTCTGCAGTTTATTAAATAATTCGTTCTACTTATTTTAAGAATTAGTTATTCTTTGTTTATTAATACAGGATTGACGATCACAATTATTACAAAATAATATAAATAGCGCATATAAATTCGAAGAAGAACATTCAATATTTACATTTATAAATCTATATACAATACGTCCCGTAACCAGTGCTACCTATTAGGTGCGATATTAGAAAATTTCCTGTATTTTAGACTTCCTTTTTGTGTGGAAGCATCATGTTTCCTGTTGTGTTAACGCTGAAAACAAACACAATATTAGTATAAAATTAAACGTAACGTATGAATAAACAGGATATATGGGATACTTACTTCAGCTACATCTCCACACAGTACACACCCCAGGCGATCATGCATGCTCCTGCGAACATTAACATTTATAAGAAAACATGTGTTAAATTACTATCTACTAAACACGACGCCAAACATTCGCACTTCCAGCATAACCATACATTTCTGTCTTGCAGATAATGTAAATCTCGATTTCCGCGACGTAGATAATTGGAAATTATTCAATTTCATAATTACCTTTGTCTTCTGGATACGTCGAGATGATTTGTCCGAATATTGATGTTTGAAATTACTTGGAATATTCTTCGAGCGTACGTTACCAAGCAGAACGGATGGTTTAAACGAAGGGTATGTAGGTAGATATATGTACCACGGTAGAGGATAAATAAATGTGGTATAATGGGCTACGCTCGGATTGGTTGCACCATAGTGCTTAAACTCGTGATTGGTCAAGGCTCTACGTCCAGTTGGCGTTCGTTTTCGAGGTCTGAGATGGCAGTCACTGTCAGTGGCAGTCAGTGCCGACAAAATTGCAGAATATTCCAAGTAATTTCAAACATCAATATCCAGACAAATCATCCCAACGTATCCAGAAGGCAAAGGTAATTATGAAATTGAATAATTTCCAATTATCTACATCGCGGAAATCGAGATTTACATTATCTGCAAGACAGAAAAGTATGTTACTATGATTTCGGCGCAAAGTTCGGTCACTTTATACAAATTCAAAAAGTCGTTTTGCAACTATTCACTATTCTATAAAATTTAGAGTTTCCGACGTTTCGGTCCAGATTTGGACCTTTATCAAGGAAAGATGTAAATATAAGAATATTGCATGAACAATTAAATTTATTAGTCGGCGCGTTCAAATAGTAACGTCCGACACTTGAGTCGGATGGAAGATGACTAAAGTAAATACCGGGCAAAACAACAAGCATCAGAAGGTGAAAACAAAAGCAAGGCTAAAACGAACCGTTGAATAATGTGTATGAACGTTCGAATTTCGAAAACAATACCGTTTATATAACGAATCACTTTATTGCAAATATGTCGTATGCAATAACATTTGATGTTAAATAGCAATGTAATTTTACATAACTTTTAAGATATGTAAGACATAAGTATGATCATAATTGCAGAATTCTCTATAAATTCCAAGTAATTTCAAACATCAATATTCGGACAAATCATCTCGACGTATCCAGAAGACAAAGGTAATTATGAAATTGAATAATTTCCAATTATCTACGTCGCGGAAATCGAGATTTACATTATCTGCAAGACAGAAAAGTATGGTTATGCTGGAAGTGCGAATGTTTAGCGTCGTGTTTAGTAGATAGTAATTTAACACATGTTTTCTTATAAATGTTAATATTCGCAGGAGCATGCATGATCGCCTGGGGTGTGTACTGTGTGGAGATGTAGCTGAAGTAAGTATCCCATATATCCTGTTTATTCATACGTTACGTTTAATTTTATACTAATATTGTGTTTGTTTTCAGCGTTAACACAACAGGAAACATGATGCTTCCACACAAAAAGGAAGTCTAAAATACAGGAAATTTTCTAATATCGCACCTAATAGGTAGCACTGGTTACGGGACGTATTGTATATAGATTTATAAATGTAAATATTGAATGTTCTTCTTCGAATTTATATGCGCTATTTATATTATTTTGTAATAATTGTGATCGTCAATCCTGTATTAATAAACAAAGAATAACTAATTCTTAAAATAAGTAGAACGAATTATTTAATAAACTGCAGAATCTGCTTGATAGTTATGTAAGGGTAGGGATACACCTGTAGGGACGGCCGTGTGACGTCACGCGTAAGGAATTGTTTGCCCATTCTAACCCTCAGATGGCGCTGTTATACGTGTCAGGCGAACGGCAGGATCTGATGCGAATCTGCTGCCTATCTGACGTCAGGCCCTGATGTCAGGCTCTGTACCTCAGACCGCAGCCTAATGCGGACACAGATGACTACGGATCTGACGTCAGGCTCTGCGCTTCAGATCTGGTTATCAGGGAAGGTAATGTATTGATTGTAGCTATATATGTAGATTGATATTATCAAACCGAGACGAGGAGGCGAACAGGCTAAAGGCGATTTTAAATAAAAAAATTCGAGGTTTTCGAAAAAAAGAGATTTGGGAAAGATAAAACAATTTCTGTTTTTTTTTGTGAACCAAAATCTTAAAGACGGCGAAATAAGCGTAAATCAAACAAAATATATTGAAGCGACCCTCGTAAAATTTGGTATACAAGACTGTGAAACCGCGAGTACATCCGCGGATCCTAATGCAAATCTGTCAAGCGATGTAGATGACGTTATACAGGACGAAGGCAACGATGAAATACAAGGGCCTTATAAGGAAGCAGTAGGCAGTCTATTATACAGGGTGTCCCAAAAATGCTGCGGGTCCTTAAAGGGGGTGATTCGGGGGGTGATAACAAACAACTTTTTCCTTTGCGAAAATGTTCTCCGAGGTTTCGTTAACGAGATATTAACTAAAAGCACCGACCAATCAGAGCCTGAGATTGGCGGCCGAGTTCCCGCGGTAGCGTGGCCGCGCGCCGCGCTGCGACTGCGAACAAGCAACTCGGCATGCATCGAAGGAAATTGCACAGAATGGCAAATGAAAAAGACGTAACAAATAAAATCGAACATGTTGTCATGGTTTGTTCGTCATTTAAAGTGAATAATGAATAAAGGATAAATGGATGAAAATCGCGTGCAACGTAAAAAGACGAATACGCAGTTTTTTTTAGAAGATTCGAAAATAATAATTATTTGAAGTGGGAGGATAAGGAATACGTAAATTTTCTTGTGTGAATAACGTAGCCACGAAAAGGTAATGTAACAGGAAATTAACGAAAAATAATAGTAGTTCGTTATTGTGATAAAAATCCGTAATTCAATAACCGCCAGCACTGTTGGTGATAACGAATAAGTCTGTTTAAAAAGCCCGAATAAATATTTTCGTACGGGAATTTGGAGAATTATCGCCGGAAATAAGCCATCGTTTGCGTTAAATTTAAAAATGAATGATCACCAATAAAGTAACTAAAACTCACCCTTGTTGGAAATTCACCTGCAGCTTGAAAATCTGTGTCACAGGGTCACTGAACCGATCCTGGTCATCGATGGACGAGCTCAGTGCACAGCTGGTCCCAGGTATACGACACTACCGAAAGTTAAGGGTCGCAATGTCAGGTGCGTCCAGGTCAACGTACCGAATAGTCACTTCACTGCACGGCTACTAACACTGATCACTTAATTTATTTTTCATGGAACGTGTTGTTCCTACGTTATAAAAATTGGTGGAAATGAATTTTTACTTGGCGTTCGGAGCCGTGGGTATTTCCGCGCAAATTCTCACGCTGCAGCACTTGCGTCCTCGTTGTTCGGGGGGTGCAACCAGAACATCGCGTAATACTCTTGAGCAGAGAACATTTCTGCGACGTGATTGCTTGCTGACGGACAAGATTTTTACGAAGCGACTTCTTCTACCCTCAAATAGTTTCTCTCGTTCCATTATGAGATGACCCCCCACCAGACCAAGAGGCTTCAGGTAGAAAGAAGCCAGCACATTTTCGAAACACACGTGCTTCGCAGAAGTGCAACGAACGGACTATCGTGCACTTTTACAAAACTCCGCGTTCCGTCCTTTTACTGCTAATGTACCCATTGCTTCGAGGTAGGCAGCAGACACCACGTGCATCCCTCCCAAACGGCCACTGTCCTAAAGAGGTCCTCTTCATAGCAGTATCTCCTCCCCAAGGCTTCACTCGCACGGAATTCGTCGACGCAGAGCATTTCGCTAGGGTCGCGGTTTATGACCGTACTGTCCCACTAGTCGACGGTAGACAACGGTTTCCTACAGTTTTGGGTAATTTATGGCTTAGTTGGTTCCGCCTCGTAGCAGACGTGAACTCAGAGTATCGGAAAATGGAAACTGGAAACAGGATTTTTTTCTTTATAGCAACTCGAAGACTTTCTGTTTCTCTTCTCTTCCGTCCCTTTCGAACCGAAACACGTGGTGTCTGCTGCCTACCTCGAAGCAATGGGTACATTAGCAGTAAAAGGACGGAACGCGGAGTTTTGTAAAAGTGCACGATAGTCCGTTCGTTGCACTTCTGCGAAGCACGTGTGTTTCGAAAATGTGCTGGCTTCTTTCTACCTGAAGCCTCTTGGTCTGGTGGGGGGTCAACTCATAATGGAACGAGAGAAACTATTTGAGGGTAGAAGAAGTCGCTTCGTAAAAATCTTGTCAGTCAGCAAGCAATCACGTCGCAGAAATGTTCTCTGCTCAAGAGTATTACGCGATGTTCTGGTTGCACCCCCCGAACAACGAGGACGCAAGTGCTGCAGCGTGAGAATTTGCGCGGAAATACCCACGGCTCCGAACGCCAAGTAAAAATTCATTTCCACCAATTTTTATAACGTAGGAACAACACGTTTCATGAAAAATAAATTAAGTGATCAGTGTTAGTAGCCGTGCAGTGAAGTGAATATTCGGTACATTAACCCGGACGCACTTGACGTTGCGACCTTTAACTTTGGATGGCGTCGTGTACCTGAGATCAGCTGTGCATTCGGCGCGTCTGTCGATGACCAGGATCGGTTCAGTGACCTAGTGACACAGATTTTCAAGCTGCAGGTGAATTTCCGAAAGGGTGAGTTTTAGGTACATTATTGGCGACTATTATTTTTTAAATTTAACGCAGGTTATGGCTAATTTCCGGTGATAATTCTCCAAATTTCCGTACGTAAATTTTTTTCGCAGTTTTTAAACGGAGTTATTCATTATCAACAACAGTGTTGGACGTTATTGAACTATGGATTTTTATCACAATAACGAACTACGATCACTTTTCGCTCGTCCCCTGTTGCATTACCTTTTCGTTTGTACGTTATTAAAAAAGGAAATTTACGTGTTCCTTATCCTCTCACTCCAAGTAATTATTATTTTCGATTCTTCTAAAAAAAACCTTTGTATTTGTCTTTTTACGTTACGCATGATTTTCATCCATTTATCCTTTATTCATTTTTCACTTTAAATGACAAACAAACCATGACAAAATGTTCGATTTTATTTGTTACGTCTTTTTCATTTGCCATTCTCTGCAATTTCCTTCGATGCATGCCGAGTTGCTTGTTCGTAGTCGCAGCGCGGCGCGCGGCCACGCTACCGCGGGAACTCGGCCTCCAATCTCGGGCTCTGATTGGTCGGTGCTTTTTGTTAATATCTCGTTAACGAAACCTCGGAGAACATTTTCGCAAAGGAAAAAGTTGTTTCCAATCACCCCCTGAATCACCCTCTTCAAGGAACCGCAGCATTTTTGGGACACCCTGTATATTAGCCAGATGAGTAGATCAGACATCGCGTGTGCCGTTAACGCCGTTAGTAGTTATAACGAAAATCCAAAAAAGAAACATTGGGCAGCGGTAAAGCGAATATTAAGATACCTCAAAGCTACCAAAGATAAATGCCTCCTCTTTAAGAAAGACAAAGACAATCAAGTTGTAGGGTACAGAGACGCAGATTGGGGGAACGATTTAAGAGACAGAAAATCAATTACCGGTGGAGCGGTATCGTGGTATAGTAGAAAGCAGCGTATAGTTGCACTATCGACAGTCGAGGCGGAATACATATCTCTGTCTTTTGCGAGCCAAGAAGCAATATGGTTTAGGGAGTTGGTTGGTGAAATAGAAAGCTTGAAAAAAGTAAGAATAAAATTATATTGCGATAATAAGGGTGCAATTAGCTTAGCGAAAGACCATATGATCAACCAACGCACTAAACATATCAACATTAGATATCACTGTATTAGGGACACAGTAGAGCGCGGGGAAATAGATGTAGAGTACATTGAGACTGAAAATATGTTAGCTGATATATTTACTAAAGCGACACCAAGGCCAAGACTGAATAAGATGTGCGTGAAATTAGGTTTAGATATAAAATAAAGCGTGTAATAACAAGGCGATTTATTACAACATAAGAAAGTACAAAATAAGATAAACAAATGTATTTAAGAGGGCGTGTTGGAATATAAATGACAATTTGTATATCGCGCCATAAGCATGAGACATCTGTAGAGCAAAGGCTGAATAAAAGCACGGGGACGATCGTCACTTCCGGAATGTCGTCCCTGCATATTCGCAAGTGCGTAAAACACGCGATTATTTCATACCACGGAAATCCCAGTTTTATCTCATACATTTTCATATATCCCATTAGTATAAAAATATATCTGCTTAATACAATTTAATACATTTTTTTCTTTGAATAAATAGCCATTATGATAATTGGCACAATTTATGTATGTCATTAGTTTTGTAAAGCTATTAATTTACGACAATGTTTTTAAATGGGATTCTTTTTGATGGGTATTAATTTACGACAATGTTTTTAAATTGGATCCTTCTTGATGGGATTATATATTTGACGCTCTTTTCTGTACCTTTTTTAAAAAAGGTAATTTTGTGGGGATTTCACACATTTTGTAGTGCTTATTGATGACTGGATAATTTTTTCACCTCCTGAGAGTTATTTTTTTTTAATTAACAATATGTTATATTGTCATCCAAACTATGCACACCTGTAAAGCTACAAGACAATTGGATTGGTGGAATTGGTTTAAATTTTAGTTTTCAGATATGAAGCAAACATACAAGAAGCAAACAGAGGATTGATGCTGAATAAAAACGTTTAATAAAATCGTTTATTTAATATAATACTATGTCCCATTTATTTTTTTTCTCTAAATTATACAGTTTTCCATATTCATAATAAAATTCGATTTTAATTATATATACATATTTCTAAAAACTCTAACATTGAATTATACATGAAAGTGTGCTTGTTTCTTTTCATTTGCTCGTACAGTGAGGTCAATTTCTCTTTCGCTTCTGCTTCCATTATCTGTAAATATATTAAAACCACATATTTTAGTGACAAATTAATATAAACATGTAGATATAGAATGGCCCTTTGCTATACTAAGTGTAGAGACTGTAAAATGTGTCCGAAGAAAGTGAGAGCGCAGAAAGTCTTGTTGGAGGAACTTTAAATGCTAATGGTAATTTAGCGAAAATGAACAAAGAGATCCAATATTTTTAACGCACAATTTATTGGTGTTGGAATAAAATTAATGTACTATGTTTATTGGTGAACTCCAATATTGTTAATGGGAAACTAACAAAATTAATGAATAGCGAGGGAACTACTGTGGATTTTAATAAAGTATTAGGAATATCTTTCACAAGAGATTGAAAAGTATCAAGGGACATAAGTTTTCAGCTTACTTTCTTCAATAATGTGACTTGCTCTACATTACAAGCAGTACGCTATAATTTTCTTAATTCTTAATGCTACGCTAATTTGACAAAGTTTGTCGATTTACTTATTTGACAAATTTCCAGAAACTTGTGCGAAACAAGTTGCTTCTCTGTCTATCTAAACTTCTCCGGACAATCTCCAAGCCTGTGCATTCCCTTCATTCATAACGAAGCTTGTACGTCCCCTTCATTTCTATCCAAGCCTGTGCATCCCTTTTGTTTCTATCTAAGCCCCTGCGCCCCCTTCATTTCTATAAACTTTACATAACAACTCTAATGTAACAATAGTTTGCTGGTATAAAAACAATATATTATTTTGTAGAAACTTGTGCGAAAGAAGATGCTTCTCTGTAGAACCTTCTCCGGACAGCTTTCAAGTGTTTGCGTCTCCTCCGCTTCTATGAGGTCTACATAATTAGTCTATTAAAAAATTTTGGTGACTTACCTTGTTAATTGAGACAATAATTCAGTATCCTGTATGATGTAAAAACTAGTGACATTTAAAAAATTTTAACTAGTTTCCTTATTTCACACTTGACGGGTTATAATTGTTTGACATTAGCTAGGTTACGTTTACCTCGACAGATCTGCTCTCTACTATATAGCTGTCACGTAATAACGGTTTGTTACGCGATTGGCCGAAAGTGCCGAAACCTTGATCGAATCAACGTCATGGATATTGGAGACATTTCCTCTCCTTTTCATGTTCCCCTCTTGCCCACACTTGACGATGACTATTCTTAATTCTTCAGAACATAAAATTCGCCAAATTGGAACTTTGCATTGAAATATCTCAGCTCATAAGGCACGTAGGACTAAAGCGAAGACACTTTTCTTATGTAAATCAAACCCAAGCTATCCATTAAGAACATTCAAAATCTAATCGGATGAGCCGTTATTGAGATTCGATAATCTCAGGATTTTTGATAGTGGGTCGCGGCGTAATATAGACACTCTGTGCTCGCGCTGCGCATATACGTATATATACTTGGCTCGAAATACTACCGTGTCTCTTGACCAGGGAGTCAAAACCGAAGTAGTAACCGAAATTGAGACCGGTCATGACCGGTCGCGCGACCAGTAACCGCAGCGAAAAGGGACAGAAATTCTGACCGTAACAGTGAGAGGTTGGAAAAGGGAACCATAACTCCAGACCGATTGCCTCTCGATCGGGAATCTCAGACCAAAGGCCTAACCGGTCTGCCGACTGGTCGGAGTGGTCGGTTGACCGGTCGAGTTAATTTATGGAGAGGTTTCTGTTCCTCTCCATAAATTACGAGTCAGAGCGGTTCGGTTCGGAGCAGTTCAGATCGGTTCAATCTAGCTCAGGCATGGAACTAAAGTGAACGCAGCGGCCGTTTTTCGGAGGCAACGCGTCCTTTCTCCCGCCGCGCGTCTTCGCCCCCGCGGCGGGCCTAGGAGCTTCGAGCGCCTCAGACCCGTACCATATGAACCGCGCGTGGCGCATTGGGGCGACACCCGTATCAATAGATTTCCGCATCACCCATGGGATACTATTATCGATGCGTTTTTTTTTGTCAATGGTATCCCCTGTAGGCCTATTCCACTGTGTCACGCGATAAAA
Source organism: Andrena marginata (assembly GCA_963932335.1). Taxonomy (NCBI): domain Eukaryota; kingdom Metazoa; phylum Arthropoda; class Insecta; order Hymenoptera; family Andrenidae; genus Andrena; species Andrena marginata. Next base: position 12,904,883 of record OZ010660.1, read on the forward strand.
ATGGATAGGAACAACTCGTTTTACTATCAAAATTTTAAATACGTTTGGGAAAACTTCATTTTCGCGCACATTTAGACGTGCTGGGCATATCTAAAATATCAACGGGGAGGCTGGTCGACGTTGTACGTATTAAAGTTGAAAGCGAGGAATCGCTTAGCCGTGTGCGCTGTTCTGTCTTAATGGCACGCATTTTTGAGAACGAACATTCGCACAAATATGTTGACCCGAACATGGAAAAAATTCGGAGCGCGAAATTTTTCCATGTTCGGGTTAACATATTTGTGCGAATGTTCGTTCTCAAAAATGCGGAGCGCGAAATTTTTCCATGTTCGGGTTAACATATTTGTGCGAATGTTCGTTCTCAAAAATGCGTGCCATTAAGACAGAACAGCGCACACGGCTAAGCGATTCCTCGCTTTCAACTTTAATACGTACAACGTCGACCAGCCTTCCCGTTGATATTTTAGATATGCCCAGCACGTCTAAACGTGCGCGAAAATGAAGTTGTCCCAAACGTATTTAAAATTTTGATAGTAAAACGAGTTTTTCCTATCCATTTGTATCGCGTGACACAGTGGAATAGCCCTACAGGGGATACCACTGACAAAAAAAAACGCATCGATAATAGTACCCCATGGGTGATGCGCAAATCTATTGACACGGGTGTCGCCCCAATGCGCGACGCGCGGTTCATATGGTACGGGTCTGAGGCGCTCGAAGCTCCTCGGCCCGCCGCGGGGGCGAAGACGCGCGACGGGAGAAAGGAGGCGTTGCCTCCGAAAAACGGCCGCTGCGTTCACTTTAATTCCATGCCTGATCTAGCTGAATAAGCCGGGAAGATATGTATGCTATTCCTGTCGCTCACACTGTTTGTCACTCCAGTGACGGATTTGTTGAAAGCAGATTGTTGCAGTTATTTGTTACTGTGATACTGTCAATCCCAAACTGCTTTGATCTACTGTGACATTGTTGTATTTCAATCACTAAGGTCCAGTTCATATATATTGGCCGGTGAGTTTCCTGAGGGGTATTCTCCCACCACACCGCTTGCCTGCCTCGGTGCTCCTTTTCTCTACGTTCTCGCTCTCTCTCGGGCTACGCCTATTCGTCGCGCGGTGGGAATTAGAGTCCGTGAGGTACATACGCACGCAGCGAAGCGTCCCTATCACTTTGTGTACATAGACGAGACACGATTCCAAGCGGTCGTGCTTTCTCGCTTCTTTCTTGCCGAACGCGAGAGCGACATGGCACGAGAGCGAGTTAGAGTTCCTCGCGAATAAATACTGTACAGATATTGTAATCAGAGTTGAGAAAAAGTTTATCTAAATAAAAATCTCAAATAACGCACAAAAGATAAATAACTTTTATTCGTTATTCGAGGCTCGAATAATCGAAGTTAACTTTAATGGAAGAGCAACGAATAAATCATTTTAATCGATGAGAATTTATTCGACGAATAAAGATAACTTTTTTATTCCATGAGAATTTATGCGACGAATAAAGGTGATTTTTTATTCGAAGGTTTTATCCGAATAAATGCGTCCGAATAATTTTCGTCAGCGTCGAGCGTGTTTATTCGAGCCTCCGAAGGTCGAACTCGGCCGAGTGGCGAGCGCCGAAAATAAATGCCCGGCGGCGGCGACTTGGGGCCATGGTGGTAACTCACCAAGTCTCTACGCTGGCAACAGTTATTCGTGGCTTTCTTCGAAGGCTTCGACAAGATAAATGCTACACATCAAAAATTTATTCGACGCATTTATTCGAATAAAACATTCGAATAAAAAATTATCGTTATTCGTCTAATAAAAAGTTATCCTTATTCGCCGAATAAATTATTATCCAATAAAAAAATTATCTTTATTCGTCGAATAAATTCGCATAAAATAAAATTATTTATTCGTTACTCTTCGAATAAAGATAACTTCGGTTATTCGGACCTCGAATAACGAATAAAAATAAAGTATTATTTCTTCGATAGTTACTTAAATAATTTTTTTATCTAGATAATGCCCAACTCTGGTACGCTCTACCTCTTTACTGATTCATTGTATATACTCGCATACGTGGATCGAGCTCGAAGAGATAGAGCGCACGCACATTTATTCGTCGTTCAATCAGGTCGAATAACGAAGAAATTTTTATCCCAATAAATCTGACTTGAACAACGGTACAGATTTATACGAATAATGTCCAACTCTGGCTGACAGCGTAGAACTACACACATTATAATAGGTGTGCGTTCGCTCCGAAAAAATTCAGGACCTTCATTAGTCAGAACATTGATTCTTCCTCGATAGCTTCTTCTCGTATTGGTCTACGCATAGCTTCGTAACGCACACTACTATTACGCTAAGAAAAACAACAGTCACGCGGCTTCGTTCAGGCGGAGTCGAGCAGCGTGCCCGTTACCCCACCACACCCTTCGGGGGCCCAGTAACTTCAACGGCCAATCCACGATCGTCAGGTGGTGGTGGCTGATTTCTCCTCGGGCGCTGCTCGGGAAACGAAATTCACCGGCCGATAAATCTGAACTGGACTTTAGGATTTTCTATTATGTTAAAAATCCATTTGCAATTTATTGTTTCCTTATTTTTGGGCGTTGTATAATGTCCCATACTTCATGTTCTTTCATTGACTTCAACTCCTCATCCATTGCCAGTTTCTACTTGTTCCAGTTATTTCACTCTTTGGCTTCCAGTTATTTCACCCAGTCTTTGATATTACTTCATGAATTATTAGCATCGCTAAATTCTTGTTTGTTATCCTCTCAGATTTTCTGAGTTTTAATTCATTGGCCTGTTGTTGTTCTTCTCCTTGTGCTTGAAATCTTCGTAATTACATTCCTTCGGTAGTTGCCCCTCTTGGTCGTCTTCTTCTTATTTCTATTTCTTGTTCTTAAATGCTGCTATTTTCATCTTCGTTCCTATCTGCACTTTGTGTCATTTTCTTCGATAAACTCGCTCTCAATTTCTTCCCAAAAATCCATTGGCATAATGAAATCTTAAAGCATAGCTCTCGACATCTCTATTATCGTTCTATTCCCTCTTTCTGCAACTCCGTTGCATTGTGGCGTTCTCGCCGGAGTTAACTTGTATTTAATGACCTTCCATTCGAATCAGTCTCTCAGGTTCTTTCCGATGAATTCTGCACCATTATCTAACCGAATTCTCTTCAATTTCATCCTAGGCTCATTTTCTTTTAATATAATTCATTTCTTTAGTACATTTAATGCCTTACTTTTTTCTTGTAACAATGACAGAAAGATTACTCCCGAGTAATCGTCGATTATTGTAAAGATATATTTCTTTTCTCCTCTTGTCGATGGCTATATGCGCCCAATTATGTCCATGTGCAACAGTTCCATTAATTTGTTGGCTCTCCTGTCTCGAATTTTTCAATGAACTTTCCTACATGCCTTTCCCACAATACACGATTCGCATTGTACATTGATCTTGTCAGATTCTTTCATCCCTATAACCAGGTCTTTTCTTCATCTTTTCTACGATTCTTCTGTTTGCATGCCCGAGTCGTCTGTGCCAAATGTCATCTTCTTTCATCGTTGTTGCATGTTCGTCACTCATTATCTTCGATTTCACATAAGCATTCCCTACACGCACAGCTGTCATTTGTATGTATGTATATGATTTAATGATTCCCCCTGAAGGTTACATTCTCCTTTACATTCTCCCTTCTCCTTTCCTTCTATTTACTTTACAGTTTTCTTAACCTATCCTTATTCTCTATCCTTACTCTTATATTAACTTATTTTAATCTTATTTTCGCTCTCTCGCCGCTTTCACTCTCTCGCACCGCTTTCTCGCTCTCGTCCTGCTTCTCCCAATACTTCCCTCCCCTCATTTCGTTCCCCAACCTAAACCTCGCTATCCTTCCGCACCTCTCCCCGCTCCATCCTGCACTCAAATATTTCGGCACCCCCCTCGTTCTTATTTTTCCTTACCTCTTCCTAGCATAACCTCGCCAGTTCCCACCTTCCCCCTGCTCAGCTTCTCCTCATACTTGCACGCTCTTTTTCCCGCCTACGTCCTTAATTTCATCCTTTTCGCCTCCTCCCTTACCATGTATCCCGGTGTTTGCCACTCCACCCCTTGCCTCCACCTTATATACCTCTCCTGTACCCTCTGAACTTCCTCCCTTTCCTTCCACCCCCTGATCTCTGCTTCATACTCAACACCGTCCTCACCAGTATGTTAAATAGCCACATTCTCCTACTCCAGTTCTTCCCAAACTTCCTCTTTCCAATTCCCCAGGCCTGCCTCATCACCACACCCGCTTTCTTCACTCTGTACCTGATGTGCGCCTCTAGTCTTCCGTTCTTCTTAAATACATATCCCACATATTTAAATTCCTTAACCTCTTCTATTCTCTTCCCCTTCCACCTCTATTCCACCATATTTTCTCTCCCTCTCCCTTTCCTGAATCTTATTACCTTCGTTTTCCCTACGTTTACCTCCAACCACTTCTTTTCCATATACTTTTCCAACCTCCTTATCATTCTTTCCATTTCTTCCTCTCTTTCCGCCATTATCACTACATCATCCACGTACGCCAGCGAGCATATCCTTCTTTGCCAAATCTTCCCCATATTTACCCCTCCCCATTTTCCTTCTCCTAGCTCCTCCTCCAAATCTGCCGTTAATAAGTTGAACAAGATAGGGCTTAACGGACACCCTTGCCTCAGTCCTTTTGCCATCCAAAAAGTCTTCCCTCCAACCTTCACCCTATTTGTCGTCTCCCCGTATATTTCCTTCACCCCCTCCAGCAATCCTGTCCTCACTCCTCTCTTTTCCATCGCCTCTCATAGCACCCTCCCGTCTACCGAATCAAATGCCGCTTTCAGATCCACGAATATCGCTACCAATTTTCCTTTCCTCTTGCTTATCTGCCTTCCTACTATGTAATTTAACGCGTATATATTGTTGCGAGCACCCTATGGATGGAATCCATGGCCCGTTGGTGCTCACGACAAAGACAAAAGAGACAGCGAGAAGAAGGCGATCTGATCGATCGCCCGTCAAGCTGTCACTTGAGATACAGACGCCATTGAGAGCAGACGCATCGAAACTTATATTGCTACATTAGAGATTGTATTCGTTACTGTTGCTCTTGTACAAGTTGATGTTCTGTTACTGTTATACATTAAATCTGTATTATGTCTACTCAAAAACGTAACAATATTATCCATTGCCCCTACCCCTTTCCTGAATCCGGCCTAATTGCTTGGTATCATCTTCTTTCCTTCTACCTCTTCCTCTAAAATCCCTGCTAACAACATTGCGCATACCTTGTATAGTGACGGCAGCAACGTCACTCCCCTGTAATCTTGCACCCCCTCGCCTCCTCCTTTTTTCACCAACAGCACTATGATCCTCTCTTTCCATTCCTGTGGCCATCCTTCTCCTTTCCACACCCATCCACATATCTCCCACGCTATCTCTACCGCTTTCTCTGCCCCATACTTTCACGCCTCATTCGGAATATCGTCTCCTCTCGTCGCCTTCCCCTCCTTTAGTTTCTTCACTACCCTCCTTATCTCTTCCATTCTTATTCCTTCCTCTTTTCCTTTCCTCCTCTTCTCCTCCCCTCCCATCCTCACCTTATTTTCTACTCTTCCTAACAGCCCCATAAAATACTCCTTCCACTCTGCCTTCTGTATCCCTTCATTCACACCTCTCCATATCTTTCTTCCCCTATTTACTATCTCCCAGACCTTACTCTCCGTCCTTACTTCTGCCACCTCGCTTGTCACCCACTCTCTCTTCCTCTTTCATCTTTTCACACAACTCTTTGTATTCCATCCTCCTCCTCTTGTACTCCTCCTTCCTACACTTAATTCCTCTCCACTTTTTCAACTCTCTTCTAACTTCTTTCTTCTTCTCCCTACATTCTCTGTTTCACCACCCTTCGCCCCTTTGTCTCATCTCCCTCCCCACTGCCTTCTCCCCCTTCTACATTTCCTCCTTTATTCTTTTCACCACATGACTCACTTTCTCCTGAATCCCCCCCCCCCCTTATGTTCGTCCCTTCCATCCCCTCCTCAAACTCTTCCTTCATTTGCTCCGACCATTTTCCCCCTCCTACTTTTCTTTTCCTCACTTTCCTGCTTCTCCTCTCTACCCCTCCCTCCTTCATTGTCACTACCAGCGGGAGGTGGTCCGACTCCACTCTGTCTCCTACCTGCATCTTTTCTATCCCCTTCTTCGTCCTCTCATCTTCCAACACATAGTCTATTACCGTTTCCCCCCTTCCTCCCGTGTATGTGTATTCCCCCTCTTCGTCCCCTTCTATACTTCCATTCAAAATTTCCCACCCCGTCTCTTCTAATATCTTTATTAACTTTTTTGCATCCCCATTTACCTTTCTATCTTTCGACTTCCTTCCCCCTCCCTCCTTTTCCTCTTCTCCCTCTATCCTGCCATCTTGCTTGTCTCGCGTTAAAATCCCCTCCTACTACCACCCTCTCTTCCTCCTTTTGCCCCTCCATCCATCTTATATAATTTTCAACTTCTTCTCCATATCCCCATTCACATATACCGTCACATATTCCTCCTCCCCCCGCCTTTACTCTTTCCGTCATTATCCCTTCCTTTTCTACCAGCCCTCGTTCCTATTTTCCTATCATGTTTTCCCTCACCCCTGTCACCATGCCTCCCATCGCTCTCCCTTTCCTGTTCTTTCTACTTGCCCACTGTGTCCTCCATTTGTACCCCGTCGGTAGCCTGTTCCTGACCCTGCTCCATCCTTTTTCCTCTGTCCATGTCTCCATCAACACTATTACCTCCCATTCTCCTATCCCCTTAAAAAATTCTCCATCCTTATTTGTCACTCTTGCTACATTCCAAAATCCTATCCTCCAGCTTTTCTTTTCTCCCTCTTGTTCTTTCCTTTCCTCTTCCTCCCTCGCCCCTCTTAGTTTTTTGTCTCTTCCCTTCCCTGCCTCCTTTCTACCTCTGCTACCCGCCTCCTCTCTCCCTCCTTTTCCCCCTCCCTTGTTCCCCCTTCGGCCTTTCCCCTCTCCTTCCCTCACCAATCTTTTAACACCTCCCCCTGCTCATCCCAAAACCACATTTTCCCATCTATCTCTAACCTCCCATAGCTCACTCTCACTGTTTTTTCTTTCCCTCCCTCCTCCTCTCCCATCTCTCTTATTTGCCACTGCATCTTTCTTTCTTTCCATGCCAGGTCATCCCCTATCCTCTCTTTTCTCCCCCTTTCCTTTCTTCCTCATTATTTCTTTTTTAACCTCCACACTCTCCATCCTCACCTCGAACATCACCTCCTTCCTCTGCTTCTCTCTTCCTCCCAGCTCTTTTACTCCGCCTATTCTCCCCTGCACTCTTATCACCTCCAGCACCTCCTTTGCCCTCATCATTGCCTCCCTACCCAACATTCCCTCTCTACCCACCCCTTTTATTATTATGTTTTACCTTTTCTCATTTTTTCTCTTTCATTTCAAGCTTTTTTTCCATCTCTTGTACTCTTATTTCCCATCCCTCCCTTTCTGCTCTCCGACCCGTCCTGTCTTCCTCGCCGTTTCCCTCGTCCTTTTCCCTCCTCTGCTCCATACTCCTTAACCTCTCCTCTATCTCCTTTATCTTTTCCTCCTCCTTATCCACTTCCCCTAGCCTTTTTTCAATCCTTTTCATTTTATTTCCCATTTCCTCCTTCTCTCTTTTCCAGTTCTCTTCCCACTCTTCTATCTTCCCTCTTAACTTTGCCATATCCTCCTTTGCCTCCTTTCTTTGCTGTTTTACTTCCTTTAAATTTTTCCTTAGCTCTTCCCTCATTTCACTTATCAATCTCTCCACTCCTCCCTCTTCCCCTACACTTTTCTCCTCCGGCGATCTTTGCACCTTTCTATTCTTTTGAAATGCCTCTTCTTTCTCTCCCCCTTCCTCATGCTTTCCTTCTTCTTTCTCCCTCTTCCTCTTCCACATTTCTGTTATTTCGACTAAACTTCCTCCACTTGCGGCCCTTTCCCTTGTCAGCCTTTCCGCATTCGTCTTCCTACCCTTCTTTTTAACCTCCTCTTCGTTTTCCTCCCCCACCTTCTCCACTGCTACCTTTCTGCTCCCCTGTACCACTCCCTCTTCCCCCACTTTCCCTTTCATCCTTTATTCCTCTCTTCCACTTTCCCTTCTGCCTCTTTTCCTACTGCTCCGCTATCACCTCACTACCTCTCCCTACAGCCCGGTGTTACCACCGTCCTCCTCCTCTACTCTTGCTTCCTTCTCCCCTCTACCGTCTTTCCCTCTGTCGCTCATTTCTTTGCCGCCAGGTCCTAACCTCACTCTTCTTCTCTACCACCTGTTTTTCTCTCAATCCTACCTCCTTTTTCTTCACCCTTTCTCTCCCTTTCCTTTCGTCTCTCCCCCTTTTCACTGTTCCACTCTCTTCACTCATAACTCCCACTTTTCCACCCTTTATGCCTTTTCCTTTCACTCCACTCACTCACACTTTTCGCCTCTACCGCACCGGAAATGAAAGTCCAGCTGTCATTTGTATTTCCCCCCATTTTCTTATAATCAGTGCACCATTTTTTATCAAATTCCACTTTATATCCGTAATCAGTAAACTTCGCCACCAATAATAGATTTGTGTTTAAATCGGGAACACACAACACATTTTTCAACCAGACTCTGTTTTGAATCTCGTGCTGCTTCATTATAACTTCTCCTATTCCATCAGAAATCAGCTTTCTTTCTTCTTTGTCCGCCAAGGTTATCTCTCTTTTGTAATGATCTATCATGTCAAGGATTTTTGCATTGCACGTCATATGGCTTGTTATGCCTGAATCTAATAGCCACTCAGTGTCTCTATCTCTTTGGTTTTTAATCTGTTTATGGTTTTTTCTGACACTTTTTGCCACGCACGTTTTCTCACTTGTCATTGCCACCATCTGTCCGTTTGGTTGCATCATAGCTTCTGCCCTTTCACGACCATGTCCATTGTTTCATCCTCTTCCATTTCCTCGATGATTCCCTCGATACACTCTTCCTCGTGTTGATTCAAATCGTCTGGATTTTTTACATAGTGTTACAATGTGATCATATCCCTGGAAGTTAAAATATTTCTCTTTACTGTAACAGTCATATGCCATGTGACCTTTCTTTCCACAGTTGTAGCAATATATTTCACTTTTTGTTCTTTCTCTTACCACTCTTACATTTTCATTGCCTCTCTCAGTCTTGTCTTCTCTTCTCTTTTCCTTTCGCAACTCTTCTTGTTTAAGGGGTTAGCTACCGTCAGCAAGGACAGAAAAATCGATTTTTAGATTTCATCATTTTCTCAAAGTATATCATCCTGAAAATGTTTTCTGTAAGTTTCAAGTTGATCCGATTAAAATTGTGGCAGATATACGACTTAGAGTGCACGCGCCGCGAAGCGTACCGCCGACCGCTTGAAACTTTAAACGCGTTTTTCTCGAAACGGGATTTTCGATTGCGGTGACCACTATTTCTCCAAAACCGCTTCACCAATCTTTCTGAGACTTTGTAGGTTTCTTCTAGACATTCAAATCTAGTCTTTAATCGAAGTATTTATTTTTCCAATGCATAGTTTTTATTTTATGGATGAAAAATGAGCGTTTTTTTTCTACGAAAATCGATCATTTCAATTAAAACATCTGCCATTTTGTCCCAGATTAATATTTTGTAAAACGGATCGATTAAAGACTAGATAAACCATTGTACTAACTAAATCTTCTTCGTGTTTTTATTTCGCGTAGCCCAGTTCCGAATAATGTTGGTCACCGCAAAACGTGTTTTTAAAAACAGCTTCCGGGAAATCAGGTGTAATTGTGCAATAAATAAATATTTTAATACCAAAACGTAATATAATAACCTGTTAAACTGTCCTCCACCTGAATACAGAAACCACTGCATAAAAATATGCATGTACTTTCTGAAATAAATTCCCAAAGGATCGATTCTTTTTCTACCTCCTGACGGGAGCTAACCCCTTAAGCGTATACCTTATCATTGATGGTGATGTCTCTCTGTGTTTAAGATTTTAGTTAGCGAGATCGCAGGTTACATGTAAGGTGGAATCAACGGTGAGAAGGTAGAGAACTTTACACAGCATTTGAGTGAGCTGTTGTCAATTTAATAAAATACTCGTTGAGTAATAATGAGTACAAATGAGAATACACTGAAATTGGGATAACTGCACAGTAAGAAGAAACTTCTACGAGACAGGATATGCGCAATTAGAAGCGTGCACGTGCACTACCACGTGCTGATTACTTGCAATAAAAATGATAATAAATGCTTTACTACCGTACAGAGATTGATTCAATGTACGTAACGAGAATTCTATTCGTACCAAACTGTACAAACACGCGACGCGTCCGCAGAGCATGCAGATTCAATGAGAGAACAATACAAGATGGCTCAGAAAACATGTTGGCGTCTTCTCGAACTAACTTTGAACCGTTTTATGTGACGCGCTGATTGGCTCATTGATAGTGTCTGATTGGAGGATCGTGATCGCTCAGCATTGCTGATTGGTGGATCGATCGTCGATCCGCGTTGCTATGCTGAGTCCACGAGGTGCTGCGCCGAGATCGAGTGTGGCGGTTTTGGGAATGAATACTGTTGTGACCCAACCGACACCTAAGCGCGTGGACACCGCGCTCATTCCGATTGTCACAAGTAGTGATAACGATACATCCCAATTTTATCGATATTTCGTATCAATACATATTGATGGTCAAAGTATCGATACAACGGATATATCGGAGACGAAGTATCGACATCACTGGTGTCGATACGTACGTATCGTTCCATATTCGTGCCCTCCTTTCATGTGGTCTTTTCTTTTTTTTTAGGAAAAATTGCACAATATTAATTAATCAACAGACGCAGGTAGCGTCTGGAAGCTAATTCCCTTCCCTCTACACATAGGCACACTGAAGGACCATGTTATTATTTTATCTGTACGATACTCAACAAACGAATAATCATTCAGCAATCGGTTGCTGCGGTACGATTATATTGATATCGATATTTATGGTTTAAGTATCGATACTGCAATATATCGTTACATTAAATATCGATACAAAGTATCGATGTATTGATTAGAAAGTGTCGATATTTTCTATCGCCATCACTATCCATAATCGAACGGCCGAAATCCAGCACAACCGCGTAAGGGTTCTCGAGAACGCACCGAGACCCGTCAGCACATGGTGAAACAGCAAAAAGCGGGCCAAAGGCGGAGATCCCGATGGTCCCCGCTTCGCCCCGATTACAGTATAAGAACGATGTACGAGCAATGCGAGCTCAGAATTGATAGAGACTTGATACCTGACTTTATACGAAACTCATGTCTGATTAGGCACAGTGTCATTGTCACTCAGGTCAGGATAGAATAAACTTGTTTAACCTTACGGTGAGTTCCAACTCTTTAAGCCGCACCGATCCTCTACCTTCGGTTTCAAACCGAATCCTTCCATTCCGGCATATTCACCCGAACCTTCGGAGCCCGTTGGACGACAACCGTGAAGGATAACCCGGAGCATCTCGACATTCTCTGCCAGAATCTCCATACTAGACGCCCTGGCACAACAATACATTCCCAAACACTCTGGCACTCTAACACTTTTACATTTTGGTCGCACTCAGATTTCAAACTCTTTAAAACATACATTCTTAGTTCATATTCTTCGATAGGCTTACCTAGCTACACACATTGATTCTTAAGAGCCTGAGCTTTATTTATATAAGCATCCTGGCTTTCCTTCTTTTTCATACGTAGATTCGAAAACTCACTTAAGGATCTCGATCTCAGTTGCTCGGTTTCTGCTGCGACATTGTTCTTGATTGAATACCATAATTTATCTGCGTTTCTCTCCTGACTATATTTTAACAATTGTGCTCATCGTATTCAGAATAATTGTCCTGGCAGTATAGTTGTCGTTATTTCATTCGTTCCACGCTTTATATTTGGAATCATAATTTTCCTCACCTTCTTCTGGTTTTACAGGTTGTTTGACTCCTATAACTTTCTTCCATAGTTTTTTGGATCTCAGTATCCATTCTATCTTTTTACGCCACAAGAAGTAATTTGTGTCATCCAGTAGTTTTACCGCAGTTATATTCCAGTGATCCGCCATGGTCGCAACACGTGTTCTTTTCCTCTTTTAGGTCACGTAAAGTATTCTCACACAAAACACTGTTTAGTAAAAACTACCAACCACGCTCTGCTACCATTTGTTGCTGAAAATGGTGATTGGGGTCCATAAATGACATGACACACATTTACCAAATATGTAACGACTATAATTATGGAAAAAATGGTAATTATTTAGAAGTTGCATCATGCACGTATGGGTCGAATTTAATGTAGTGATAGCAACAGTTCTTTGCGAATATCTCGGAAACTACTGCCGTGCGGCAGTAACATGTATAGGAAAAAGTTGTTCACAATCTTAATCTTGATAACATATCCAAAAATCATTGAAATCGGTGAGGATGGAGAACTTCTAAATAATTACCGAAAAAATGATTGATAAAATCAGTGCACTCGTACTCACTACACCTCACGCGACCAACCACAACGCCTTCCTCTCTCACCACTCACGTCAACTTAAACCTAGTATTAAACCTAAGTATCATTAATAGAAAAAATTCTATACTGTAATAAAAATAACCCCACATTATGATGATAGACACAGGCACCGATTTAAACATAATTAAACGAGAGATCGTTTCCCCTGAAATTCCAATTTATGCGGATATCGTATACGATCTGAAAGGAATAGCCAATGGTAGTCTCCCCACTATAGGATATATTAAGGATAGAGTGTTAAATACTACGGTAGAGATCCATATAGTCAAAACGTTGCCCATTATTCAGGACGGCCTACTGGGAACAGCCTTCTTTAAAGAAATCGGGGCAAGAATTTACTATTCGAGGTCAGCTGTGGTGATAGGTGACAATACGTTAACATTCAAAAGTAGCGAGGTGACCATACCGTGTCGTACGAAATGTAAGATACAAATAAAAGTCCTAAACTCAGACCTCAAGACCGGATATGTACCTAAATTGGAGATAAATCCAAAGATCCTTATAGGAAACGCTGTAGTTACAAATAATAATGGATTGGCGAACCTCTACGTTACCAATACTTCTACCGAGGAAGTAACATTAGGATCATTCCTCGCCAACTCGATCACATTTTTCCCTCGATGTCTGGAATTTTGTTTAAACTTGAATATGTTGTAGTTCTGGTAGCATTAGGGGGGTTTAAGTCATCATTTTGTCTATTTTGAGTTTGTTCAAGAGACACGGTAGTGTCTCGCACCAAGTATATATAGATATATGCACAGCGCGAGCACAGAGTGTCTATATTACGCCGCGACCCACTATCAAAAATCCTGAGATTATCGAATCTCAATAACGGCTGATCCGATTAGATTTTGAATGGTCTTAATGGATAGCTTGGGTTTGATTTACATCAGAAAAGTGTCTTCGCTTTAGTCTTACGTGCCTTAAGAGTTGAGATATTTCAATGCAAAATTTCAATTTGGCGAATTTTATGTTCTGAAGCATTAAGAATCGTCATCGTCAAGTGTGGGTAAGTGGGGAACATGAAAGGGAGAGGAAATGTCTCCAATATCCACGTCGTTGATTCGATGAAGGTTTCGGCACTTTCGCCAATCGCGTAACAAATCGTTGTCATGTGACAGTTAGCAGAGAGCAGATCTGTCGAGGTAATCGTAACCTAGCTAATGTCAAACAATTATAACCTGTCAAGTGTGAAATAAGGAAATTAGCTAAAATTTTTTAAATGTCACGAGTTTCTACACCATACAGGACACTGAATTATTGTCTCCCCTGATAACCAGATCTGAAGCGCAGAGCCTGACGTCAGATCCGTAGTCATCTGTGTCCGCATTAGGCTGCGGTCTGAGGTACAGAGCCTGACATCAGGACCTGACGTCAGATTGGCAGCAGATTCACATCAGATCCTGCCGTTCGCCTGACACGTGTAACAGCGCCATCTGTGGGCCAGAATTTTCAATCCATTCGCTATCCGTGACGTCACATGCCCGTCCCTTCCCTTACATAACCATCAAGCAGATTCCTATATTAAATAATTAATTCTACTTATTTAACAAAGTATTTATTTTTTATTAATATACAGGATCGATGATTGATACAATTTTTACAAAATAAGTTGCGCATATAAATACAAAGAGGGACTTTATACATTTAAATTTGAAAATCCACGTCCCGTAACCACTGGTACCTAGTAGGGGCGATATTAGAAAATTCCATTGAATATTTTGCATGTCCTTTTGTGGAAAAGCATCATATTTCCTGTTGTGTTAGCGCTGAAAACAAACACAATATTAGTATAAAATTAAACGTAACGTATGAATAAACAGGATACATGCGATACTTACATCAGCTCCATCTCCACACAGTACACATCCTAGGCGATCATGCATGCTCCTGCGAACATTAACATCTATAAGAAAACATATGTTAAATTATTATCTACTAAACAAGACACTAAACATTCGCACTTCGCACATAACCATACTTTTCTGTCTTGCAGATGATGTGAATTTCGATTTCCGCGACGTAGATAATGGGAAATTATTCAATTTCATGATTACCTTCGCCTTCTGGATAAGTCGAGATGATTTGTCTGGATATTGTTGTTTGAAATTACTTGGAATATTCTTCGAACGTACATCTTCAAGCAGAACGGATACCACTTTGAACAAAGGGTATGTAGGTAGGTAGGTAGGTAGATGTACCACGGTAGAGGATCACTAAATGTGGTATAATGTTCTACGCTTGGATTGGCTGCACCATAGTGCCGAAACTCGTGATTGGTCAAGGCTCTACGACCAGTTTGCGTTCGTTTTCGAGGTTTGAGATGGCAGTCACTGGTAGTGGCAATCAGTGCCAGCAAAATCGAAGGATATTTCACGCGATTCTATGCATCAATATCCAGAAAAATCATCTCGACGTATCCAGAAGGCAAAGGTAATCATGAAATTGAATAATTTCCAATTATCTACGTCGCGGAAATCGACATTCACATTATCTGCAAGACAGAAAAGTATGGTTATGTGCGAAGCGCGAATGTTTAGCGTCTTGTTTAGTAGATAATAATTTAACATATGTTTTCTTATAGATGTTAATGTTCGCAGGAGCATGCATGATCGCCTAGGATGTGTACTGTGTGGAGATGAAGCTGATGTAAGTATCGCATGTATCCTGTTTATTCATACGTTAAGTTTAATTTTATACTAATATTGTGTTTGTTTTCAGCGCTAACACAACAGGAAATATGATGCTTTTCCACAAAAGGACATGCAAAATATTCAATGGAATTTTCTAATATCGCCCCTACTAGGTACCAGTGGTTACGGGACGTGGATTTTCAAATTTAAATGTATAAAGTCCCTCTTTGTATTTATATGCGCAACTTATTTTGTAAAAATTGTATCAATCATCGATCCTGTATATTAATAAAAAATAAATACTTTGTTAAATAAGTAGAATTAATTATTTAATATAGGAATCTGCTTGATGGTTATGTAAGGGAAGGGACGGGCATGTGACGTCACGGATAGCGAATGGATTGAAAATTCTGGCCCACAGATGGCGCTGTTACACGTGTCAGGCGAACGGCAGGATCTGATGTGAATCTGCTGCCAATCTGACGTCAGGCCCTGATGTCAGGCTCTGTACCTCAGACCGCAGCCTAATGCGGACACAGATGACTACGGATCTGACGTCAGGCTCTGCGCTCTCATGGCAGACCCTGCTGCCAATCTGACGTCAGATTGGTAACAAATGGTTATCAGGGTCAATTAACAAGGTAAGTCACCAAAATTTTTTAATAGACTATTTATGTAGAGCTTATAGAAACGGAGGGGATACAAAAATTTGAAAGTTGTCTGGAAAAGGTCTACAGAGAAGCACCTTCTTTCGCACAAGTTTTTACAAAATAATATATTGTTTTTATACCAGCAAACTATTTTTACATTAGTTTTTATGCAAAGTTCATAGAAATGAAAGGGACGCAGGGGCGTAGATAGAAACGAAAGGGACGCACAGGCTTGGTGTTGAACGTGTGCATTCTCATTTATACTCGTCTCGGGCTCACGGTCATGGTGACTTGTCACAAAGTCACTAGGATGGGGGTTTATTCTACCGACTCAGTTGGTATGCCATGTTTCCGCTCTATGTACATATATTAATCCATGTTTTGGTTAGCACATCATCCTTAACCATGTAAAAGGTAAAAACCACGTGTGCACTAGTCTTCAATACAGAAATAAAAATACAGAGCTTCAACTAAATCTCATTGAGTTTGTCTTCGAAATATTACAGTATTCCAGCACATTCTGACACTTGGATAGAAATGAAGAGGACGCACAAGCTTCGATAGAAATGAAGGGGATGCACAGGCTTGCAGATTGTCCGGAGAAGGTTAGATAGACAGAGAAGCATCTTACTTCGCACAAGTTTCTGGAAATTTGTCAAATAAGGTAAATCGACAAACTTTGTCAAATTAGCGTAGCATTAAGAATTACGAAAATTATAGCGTGCTGCTTGTAATGTGGAGCAAGTCACATTATTGAAGAAAGTACGCTGAAAACGCATCTCCCTTGATACTTTTCAATCTCTTGTGAAAGATATTCCTAATACTTTATTAAAATCCACAGTAGTTCCCTCGCTATTCATTAATTTTATTAGTTTCCCATTAACAATATTACAGTTCACCAATAAATATAGTACATTAATTTTATTCCAACTCCTATAAATTGTGCGTTAAAAATATTGCATCTGTTTGTTCATTTACGATAAATTACCATTAGCTTTTAAATTTCCTCCAACAAGACTTTCTGCCATACGCTCTCACCTCCTTCGAACACAATATGTAGTCTCTACACGTACTATAGGAAAAGTCCACATTTCTTTTATAAGTTCTAAGTTATGTTGTAACTAAAAAATGTGGCTTTTATATATTTACAGATAATCGAAACACAAGATGATGCAGTGTGATCTACGTCAGAGAAAAAAAATTATTGTGATATAGTATTATACTAGTTAACTTTAATTAAACTTTTATTCAGCTTCGATCCTCTGTTTGCTTCTTGTATGTTTGCTTCGTATCGGAAAACTCATATTTAAACCAATTCCACCAATCCAATTGTCTTGTAGCTTTGCAGGTGTGCGTAGTTTGGATAACAATATAATATATTGTTAATTAAAAAATATAACCCCAAGGGGGTGAAAAAATTATCCAGTCATCAGTAAACACTACAATATGTGTGAAATCCCCACAAAATTACCTTTTTAAAAAAAGGTACAAGAGAGAGCGCCAAGTATATAATCCCATCAAAAAGGATCCCATTTGAAGACATCGTCATAAATTAATACCCATCAAAAAGAATCCCATTTAAAAACATTGTCGTAAATTAATAGCTTTACAAAACTAATGATATACATAAATTGTGCCAATTATCACAATGGCTATTTATACAAAGAAAATAATGTATTAAATAATATTAAGCAGATATATTTTTATACAAATAAATATTTTAATACGAATAAATATTTTATTCAAAATACCTGGCGCTGCTCTCCGAATTAATGTTGCTAAACTGAATAAATATGTATAAATTGCATTAAAATATTTTTCTTTCTTGTTTCAGTGGTGTCGGGCCTTGTTTTATTTATTAACCAAGACAATTAACATTTTTTCAGAGAGCAGCGCCAAGTATTTTGAACAACATATTTATTTGTATTAAAATATTTATTTGTAAAAAAATATATCTGCTTAATATTATTTAATACATTATTTTCTTTGTATAAATAGCCATTGTGATGGTTGGGGCAATTTATGTATATCATTAGTTTTGTAAAGCTATTAATTTACGACAATGTCTTCAAATGGGATCCTTTTTGATGGGATTGTTAGAAGTTTTGTATGAATGGTCAGTTGGTAGCACTGTAAAAAAGTCAAGGAAAAAATGGCGCCTCGTAATGATCAGTGTTGAGACAAAAATACTATTTGAGTTAATAGTTGTAGTTATATAGGGGAAGTCGGGGTATTGTGAGCCACGGGGAATCGTGAGCCAGCGCCACATTTTTTTCCCTAGTGAATAATGACAGCTGCCAACAACTGTTATTTACTTGTCTTATGATAAGCTAATATTTCCACGATCAGTGAACGTACGCACCCGCATCGTTACTTTGCTCTGTTAAAAGATAAAAATTGGCTGATCTCGAAGTATTATTTTCACTTCGTGTGTGGTCTATTATTGTGACACTTTTCTGTGAATCCACGCAGGTAACTATTTTTATAATACTCGTGTGACTTCAAGCTTCGAAATAATAAAGAAATTTGGCATTAAGTTAGCATTGTGTTATTTATTTGTGGCCATGTTGTAAAAATAATGGTTCGGGGAATTGTGCGCCACTCGATTCTTGACATTTAAAGAGCTAACCTCACGTGTTTAATGTTTCTTTATGATTGTTTATGTAATATTTGAGCACAATATAAATTTTACTTTCCCGACTGTTATGTATATAACAGAGGGAAAGTATGTAGATCGTGTCAAAAATGACCCCCCGGTTTTTTTGCAATTCTCGACGTTTCATGACCCATTGACTCTAAAAAGTAAAAAAAAAAGGGTACACAAATGCTTTTGTGTGTGTGTATGTGTGTGTGTGTGTGTGTGACGCTTTTTTGTTGGCGTCTATTTCAGCTTATATCTCCAGAGTCCATGGTCAGTTTGGGCTGATATTTGGTAGGATGCCTTCTATATATGGGGCATTGATGCTATTAACTTTTTGAAAAATTTGGCCAAGGGGGTGGGGGGCTAGGGTTGCTAACTTCTGCATAATTTGCATGAAAAATATGCCGAAAAAGATGAACCGCAATAACACCATTCATTGCAACGTCTGCAATCACGCAATCTACTTGGAATGCGCCGGAATGACCGCAAGTTATTGGACTTGCGAGCATTGCATTTCAGATTAATTGTGATCATTTTTTACTTTTTTTTTTTTAATTGAAAATTATTTTTTCCTTTAGAGACATGAATAAACATTTTCTAACAAGCATTGCCATTTTTATTCAATTTATAAAGTGGCTCACGATTCCACGAGATTTTTCAGATTCAAGAAAATGCCAATTTTTTGTAATACTCTGAAAATCATCTAATTTGCAAATATTCGATTCCACTATTGTGACTAAAAGAAAGGTAAATCTTCATACTACAACATCCAGCTTTGATATTTGAAGAAAGACTTGATTTTATAGCAGTTTGTTAGCAATAAAAAAAGTGGCTCACAATACCCCGACTTCCCCTATATTTATTACTTAATGTCTTTTCTTACAATAAATACGTTCATTCTCTTATATAACACATCGGGTAAAGTGCATTCAGTTCTTATTACCAAGTTCGTCCCATATCCAATCGTAACAGGTTATGGGTCCAGAACACGTGCCAACAAGAATGAAACAAAACATGGCGAGCTTTGATTATCCGCAATTGAAGGCAGAGAACTTCGGCAACTGGTTGTTTAGAGTAAAATGCTTGCTGGAGGAGAAGCAACTAAAACAAACCATAGAGAAGACAGAAGCGCAGCTAAGCGAGGGTGAGTTTGCAGCATTTCGAATAAATGATGCGAAAGCAAGATCTCTGATAGTGCAATGTGTGACGGACAAACACCTAAATTTAATAAAAGATACAAAAACAGCCAAAGATATGATTGAAACTTTAATGAAGCTGTTCCAAAGAAAAAGCGTGGTATCAAAACTACATTTAAGGCGGAAATTATTAACACTAAAGTGCCAAAACAACGAGAAATTAGAAGAGTGTTTTTTTAAGTATCACAACCTAATAAGGGAACTAGAGTGCACAGGTGTTAAGATAGAAGACCTGGATAAGATTTGTTATTTATTAGTGGGTCTTAATGATAAGTATGATACCGTGATAACTGCAATAGAAACGATGCAAGGAGATTGTACATTGGATTTTGTAAAGTCACGTTTACTTGATGAAGAACTAAAGATTAGCAGTAAAGATGGAGAGAAAATGACATCGTCAAATGAAACTGCGTTTAGGACAATTACATGTTACAGATGCAATAAACAGGGGCATATTGCAAACGAGTGTACTGAGACCTATCCTCACGGTCGAGGACAAGCACAAGCTCGGAGTCGCTTTAGAGGACGAGGACGAAGTAGAAGTTATGGTAGAGGAAATCAACGAGGTGGCCAGTCACCGCAATCAAGTACACAGAATCAAGCTTCAGCAAACCACATCGGGCCAGTCTCATTCGTGGCTTTGAACGTGGAGACTGAAATAACTGTGGAAAAATTCATATTGGACACAGGCGCGACTGAGAACATAGTAAGAAAAGACTTAGCCCCATACATGAAAAACATTGAAGAACTAAAAGTACCAGTAAACATAGTGGTCGCCAATAACAAAGTGATGAAGTCGTATCAGAAGGGACAACTGATTGCAAGAACTGAAGACAGAGAAATTACAATAAATGCACTAATTGTTGAAGACTTGAAATTTAATTTACTATCAGTATCAAGAATAGCAAATAAGGGATTTAAAATAAGAATAGATAGGAATGTGTTGGAAGTATATGATAAAGGACTCGTTTTACGAGCGCAGCAAATGAACAAGTTATACACACTGAAATTGAAGCTAGAAACGATGGATTCTCAACAGGCCCTGACTGCCGAAATTTGGCATAGAAGACTGGGGCACTTGAATAGAAATAATATGAAAATTCTAGGATTACCATATAGTAACGAGAAATGTAACAAATGCGTTGAAGGTAAGGCGTGCAGACTTCCATTTACTAGAAACTACAAGACAACACGCAGAATTGGAGAATTAATACACACAGACTTATGTGGGCCAATCACGCCAGAAACATTGGAAGGACATAAGTACTTTCAAGTCATTATTGATGACTATTCACATTTTACCAAAGTATATTTATTGAAAAGGAAAAACGAGGCAGAAGAGAACCTGATTTCATATACATACAAAGGAAATAAAGGCTCAATTTAACCTAAGAACGGCAAGAATAAGAATGGACAATGAAGGAGAATTCGTATCCAATATATTTCAGAATTTTTGTAAAACCAAGGGTATACAAATGGAATACACAAATCCTTATAGCCCGCAACAAAATGGAAAATCAGAGCGGATGAACCGGACGCTTTTGGAAAAGGTCAGAACAAAGTTTGCGGAAACTGATCTACCAAAACAGCTATGGGGTGAAGCAACAAGAACATCAGCATATGAACTAAATCGGTCACCCACAAGCTGTCTAGAAGGGAAAACACCAGCAGAAATCTGGTATGGACGAAATGATTTGTCAAGATTAAGAATTTTTGGTAGTAAGGCATGAGTAGTTGACCTGACACGAACAAACAAATTACAACCTAAATCAAGACCAATGAGATTTGTAGGATACAACAAAGCAGGTTATCGTCTGTGGAATGAGCAAGAAGACGAAATAGTAGAATCAAGAGACGTAATTTTCGACGAAAGCAAATATAAATATGCAGTAAAGGAAGAAGAGACCGAAGAAGAAAGTAAAGAAGTTAAAGAAGAAAACGAAAATTTAAGAAGTAAAGGAGAAGAAGCAAGAGAAGATCATGAACAAGAAAATCCAAATGAAAAAGAGGAAAAAGAAGGATGGGAAACAGAAAAACAGGAGGAGTATACAAGATCAGGAAGACAAGTTAAAAAACCACAGTACCTAGAAGATTATGAGGCATACGTAGCATACTGTATGATAACACAAACGGATGATCAAATTCAATAAGCACAGGCAATAAAAGACGAAGGTTGGCGAGAAGTGATAAACAACGAATTAAATGCACTGGAGAAGATGAAAACATGGGAAGAAGTTAAACTACCACAAAATAAGAAGGCAATAGAAACCAAATGTGTTTTTAAAACAAAAGAAGATGGAACGAAAAAGGCGAGGTTAGTTGCGAAGGGGTTCCAGGTTCCAAAGGAAGATAAATTTGATACAATGTACGCACCAGTAGCAAGAATGTCATCGGTGAGAATGTTAATATCGAAAGCAGTGTGCGAGGATTTGACCATAAGACAAATGGACATCCCAACAGCATTCTTAAATGGACAGGTGAAATCAGAAATATATATAAAATTACCACAAGGGCTAAAAACACAATCAAGAAATAATGTACTGAATCACCAAGGTGCTGGAACGAGAAAATCGATCAATTTGCAATACAAGAAGAATTCAACCGCTCAGACTACGACTATTGCTTGTATTATAAGCATAATTGTTGGCTGCTTATATACGTTGATGATATAATCCTCGTAGGAGACGTACAGAGCACAATACAAGGATTAAAAAGGGAATTCATCGCCAAAGATCTTGGAGAAATGAAAATGTTTTTAGGGATAGAAATTGAGAGAGGCAAAGACATATTGACAATAAAACAGACGAAACTGATCGAGAAAATCTTAAAGAGGTTCAACATGGAAGACTGTACAGGTGCGTGGACGCCAATGGAGAAAAATCTACAGTTGCAAGAGAAGGAAGAGCAAATTAAAGTACCGTACCGGGAATTGATAGGCAGTTTAATGTATCTGACAGTTACGTCGAGACCAGACTTAGCATACTCAGTTTCATACCTGAGTAGGTACCTAGATAAACCAAGTCAGCATACATCACAGTCTGCTTTGAGCCGTCGAGGTAACAGGTGCTTTGTTTTGATTAAGCGATCGTTAGTACATGCTTTGGAAGACAATCTCATGATTTCAATCCTGATTTCAACTTGTGCCAATTCAAATTGTGATATTTGAGTGATCGTCGCACGGATGTGAATGAGTGACTCATTTGTCGTGGCTGAGCCATCAAGTTTTATAATTTTATCATTTTTCCAATTTTGTGTCGACCTTTTATATCCCTATCTGGGTGGCATATTGACTCGCATCTCTATTTCGGCTTCATCGCAACGACGGGCAGTGCCATGAAGTGCAAGGGTTGTAGTGCCGCGGTGGCCAATCCGATCACATGTCCCGGTTGTGGGATAAACACCCACGCCGGTCCCTCCTGTCTCAGCCGTTCGGGTCACCCTTGGCATAACGGCCGCCTTTTGAATTGTCGACCGGTGGTCCCGGGGCCTAGTTCAGTTGTCAACAAATCTCCGGGTGTCCCGACACAAACAGTCACTGCTATACCGTCAGCTACGCTCCAATCACTATCGGCATTACCATCTGCCGATGACATAAGGAGCATTATGAGAGAGCTGATCAAGAACGAGTTCGCAGTGTTCCGGGATGACATTCTCTCTGTAATCAGATCCGAGCTTTCAGAGATGAGGTCCGACATATGTTCGCTGTCCGATAGGGTCCGGCTGCTGGAAGTAAATCCTCCTGGCGCACTTGATAGACCTGTCCCTTGGCCATCGGCGACAGAGGTTGTAATTGGTGAATTGAATGACAGGGAGGCGCGTGCCAAGAATATCATAATTATTGGGATGCCTGAGCCCCTAAATTTGACACCGGAGCTTGCCAAGACTGCTGACGCGGAGGGGGCGCGCGCCTTAGTCAATGGGATCTGTCCTATTGGGATCCAGGACCTTCATACTCATCGCCTGGGAAAGGTGGGCAAGTCAGCGTGTAGGCCCTTATGTGTTGGTTTGGATTCCTCAGCTACTGTCAAGCGGATCCTCCAGAATAAGCATCTGTACAAGGGACCTTGCAAGATCCACGAAGACAGGACTAGACTTCAACGTGCAACGCTCACAAATCTCAGGGAGAAGCTGCGCGACCTCCATGCGAACGGGGATACAAATATGACTATTCGCTATGTTCGTGGTGTCCCTAAAATCGTGCCTGGCAAGCATCGCCGTGATTCCCCTCCAAAAAACGCGGGCAGTTCCCTTTAGTGTATTTTCAAAACGTTCGTGGCCTGCGCACTAAACTCTTTACGCTATGTAACTCGCTACTCGCAACGGCTGCCTCTTATGATGTGATTATTTTTGTGGAAACATGGCTGAACTCAACCATTCCTACTATCGAACTTGGCTTTGTTGATTATAATGTTTTTAGATACGATAGATCTCCTAGTACAAGCTGTCTGTCAAGGGGGGGCGGAGTACTTATTGCTATTAGGAAGTCGATACCCTGCCGTGCTGTTACTCTAAGCAGTACTGATAACGAGGAGGTTTTTGTCAGAGCTCAGCTCCATAACAGTAAATACATGCTGTTCGGCGCTATTTACATCCCGCCTGCGTCCCCGCCGGCTCGGTATGCTAGTCATGTAGACTGCATTTTCGAATTATACAATATGTACAGTGATGACATAATATCTGTTTACGGAGACTATAATCTCCCGCACGCGGTTTGGTTCAACGATAAGGGCCTATCGTGCTTTAAGAAGCCGGGGGTGTCATCGAACGAATCTGAAGCCATCGATCTTCTCCTCGGCTGTTTCAATTATTGCAACTTAGCTCAATTGAATACGGTCTTCAATTCGTTCCACGGCATGCTCGACCTTATCTTTATAAGTCACTCTAATGTAATTGTCGATTTAGTTATAGATGCCTTAATTGTACCAGATGCTTACCACCCACCCCTGTACACAATGTACAAAGGATTGTTTACTGAATCGGATTTGTCTGACGAAAAGTATGTTTATAAGGACTTTAAACAGGGGGACTACACGATGATGAGGGATTACCTAAATTCAGTCGATTGGGACTCGCTGATCGGAAACGTTGATCCAAGTGTAGCCCTTGATTGTCTATACAGCCATATGAACATAGCCATAAATGCCTTCGTACCGGTAAGATCTGTCTCACGGTCCACTTATCCGAAGTGGTATTCGCCTCGGCTGAAATATCTAATCGGGGCAAAGAAGAGGGCGCATAAGGCGTATAAGTAATCAGGGGCATACAGCGAATATTTGTGCTTCTCATCACTCCGTGCGCAATACAAGATTAACCTGGACCGTGATTATCGTATATATATCGACGGTGTCGAGAACTCGGTTCTGGAGGATGTCAATAGTTTCTGGAGGTTCGTCAATACCAAGCGTGGTGGTCATGTGATTCCATGCAATATGGAACTTGCGCAGATCTCGGCTGCAACACCTTCAGCGGTCGCCGACCTTTTTTCTGTCTTTTTCGGTTCCGTGTGTGCTCCTCCGTCGGGAGCGGGGCCGGCCTTGAACCCGACTGTGACATCCGACTGTGGTGTAAACATACACTCGTTATACATCGCTATTAGTGAAATTTATAGTAAAGTTAACTCGCTTGATGTGAACAAAAGCCCGGGCCTCGATGGAATTCCCCCTCGGTTTCTGAAGGAATGCAGCTTTATACTCTCTAGGCCTCTCTGGCATATATTTAACTCTTCACTAAGGAATGGCGTTTTTCCCACTGTCTGGAAAAATAGTCTTGTTACCCTTATATTTAAGGCGGGAAACCACTCCGATGTTAGAAATTATAGACCAATCTGCAAATTGTCATCTCTGCCGAAGGTTTTCGAGGCTATCGTAACCGAGAAAATAACACCCCTCCTAACTAATATCATCTGCGAGGAGCAACACGGGTTGTCCCTGGCAGATCATCCGCAACAAATTTGGTGGTGTACCATTGTTATGTCTCTGCTGCCCTTGATAAAGGTCTTCAGGTGGATACCGTATACACGGATTTTCGTAAGGCTTTTGATACGGTCGACCACGGTATCCTGATTAACAAATTGATTTCGATTGGCTTTTGTGGCCCGCTACTTCCCTGGATCGGATCTTATCTGAAGGATAGAGTGCAGGTAGTCAGGGTCCAGAATCATCTATCTGCCCCTGTTTCTGTAAGCTCTGGGGTTCCACAGGGGTCGCACCTTGGACCTCTCCAGTTTCTTCTTTTTATTAACGACCTTAGTGACATATTCCGGAACAGCAAATTTCTGCTTTATGCTGATGATTTGAAGGTCTTCCGAACTATCCGTGACGGTCATGATGCGGAGAAATTGCAGTATGACCTGTGCAGATTTGAGCGATGGTGCACCGCCAACAAGATGCAATTAAACACTGCCAAGTGTGTTATAATGAGGGCCCATAGGGCTGTCAATGCTGTGGTATCGACCTATAAGTTGGGGGACACACCCCTGCTCGAGGTCTGTGAAGTCAAAGACCTTGGTGTTACGATAGCATCGGGCCTTGATTTTCGAAACCATTATAGGACAATTACTAGTAAAGCAATGAAAACCCTCGGTTTCATTGCAAGGTTTGGCAGACATTTCAGAAGAGTGGAGTCACTAAAGCTCTTGTATGTGTCATTAGTCAGACCGTTGTTGGAGCATGCGTCAGTGGTATGGAACCCCAGGCACAAGCTATATATAAGCCTTGTCGAAAGGGTTCAATATAGATTCTTAAGACTGGTCTCAAGAGCTTCGGGTAGCCCGATGCGCTTCTATGACCATGACTATGGTCCTGCACTACGGGCGACGAGGATTGCTACCCTTAGTGATCGGAGGCTTGTTTCTGATCTCATGTTCCTGTTCAAGGTAATTCATGGTCAAATTGACTGCCCAGAGATCTTGGCAACAGTATGCTTCCTCGCCCCGCAACGGCAACTGCGTTCCAAGTCCCTGTTTCTGTCTAACGTGCCCAAGTACCTTAATTATACAATTATACACAATCATCGAAATCTTAAAAAACAACAATATAAAGATAGCTGTGAGTCCCCGTCGAACTAAGGTTGTCCACATGGACAGAATAAAAAAGGCCTATACGCCACCAGACTGCGCCGTCCCTAGGGACATTACGGTAAACCAACGCAAAATAGAAAATCTACAAATACATCTCTCGGGACGAGAGAAAAACCGGGCGGTGAGATGTAACGTTCCGCTACCACCGCCATAAATTTTTCCTTTTATTTTTCATATATATTGTTAATTTCCTTTATTATACGTAAGATTGTATACAACGCGTGCGAGAGCGTGTTCAAACAGCGCGCGAAAGACCGAGTGACGCGCAACGCATGCGCATAACCTTTAATTCAAACAGTAAACTCAGTGCCGCGAGCGAATCAAGCGCGCGTGCGCACATCGAACGAACAACCGGACGCCGAATTATCCGAGCGTAGTGCGCGAGTGGCGCGAAACGGATGTGAATATTAATTGGTGCGCGAGATCGCACAGCGAGTGATTGGTGCGGGCCAAGTACCACAAATCGGTATAAATAGAGGCCCGCCAGCAGCAGGAAATCAGACTTGGTTCTGCAACCGAACCTAAACGAGGCCGCTTCCACCAGCCCCTCAGTCTAGCAGATCTAGAAGAAGTTTATCTTAAACTCTGAACCTCCAAATCCTATACGAGGCCGCTTTCTACAGCCCCTCAACTTCCATACGAGGTCGCTTTCTACAGCCCCTCAACTTCCACACGAGGTCGCTTTCTACAGCCCCTCAACTTCCACACGAGGTCGCTTACTACAGCCCCTCATTCTAAACCAACTACCTCCAAGCGTGGGCCAGCTTATAGGCACCAGAAGACAACGACCAAATACGAAGGAAGGAAGCTACTATTTCACCTACCATCTGGGGACGCCCTAACCGGCTACCTGGCTACCATCTGAGGTCGCTTTAACTAGCCCCTCGGCTTCCATCCTAGAAAGTGTAGTCAAGCTTATAGGCAACTGGAAGCCACATCTATCCTCGAGAAGGAACGCTCTCTATATCTCGACTAACATTCCAAATCGACCTAGTGTCGTATCTTGTATTACACCGACTTAGTGTCGAGACTTTATACTATATCTTTATACGCCTCAATCATAATTATATTCTTAATTACCGACTTAGCGTTGGGAACCGAAATCATAATTATATTCTTTATTACCGACTTAGCGTCAGGAACCGAAATCATAATTATATTCTTTATTACCGACTTAGCGTCAGGAACCGAAATCAAAATTATATTCTTTATTACCAACTTAGCGTCAGGAACCGAAATCAAAATTATATTCTTTATTACCCACTTAGCTTCAGGAACCGAAATCAAAACGATTTACCTACCGATACGACGTTACTTATTACTTTATTTCTATTAATTGTCATAAATCGCACGACTCAGTGTCGTATTATATGTTCTATTTCGACCTAGAGTCACTACCATTTACTTTTGAATAAATCATTTGTTATTTATTGTTAAAAGAAGGACTCTCGTATCTAGAAATTCATTTCTTAATCGCACGCCACCCGAACCAAATCCCACAAATTCACGGGTAAACCGCTCTACTCGTGAATCTCCTGTAAAGAACGGCAACGTCTCGTTCGAGAACGTTACACACTCATACACATACGGTTTATCGGATTGTATTTACCCATTAGAGTTCGATGATGCTCTACATATAGGAGTGAGCGGTGCCTAAGTTTTTTAGGAGGAATATGCAATCTAAAGAGTTGTAGAATTTGAGGGCAATTAATAACGTGATTAATGACCTTATAACTAAAAAATAAATCCGCTCCGAATCTACGCCTCTCAAGAGTTGGTATTCGTAGTTGACAGAGGAGAGGCACATAATTATGAGAATAGGCAAGAGTGTATGACGGAGTTATACCAAGTATTACCAAGTTCGTCCCATATCCAATCGTAACAGGGATTATATACTTGGCGCTCTCTTTTGTACTTTTTTTTAAAAAGGTAATTTTGTGGTTAAAAAGTACAGGGCCTTGAATTTTGCGGTTTTTGCCTATTTTCGTGAAAATGGGTGGTAACTTAGTCGCACTCTGTCAGTCGCACGAACTGGTCGTACTTGTCGGCGCTCCGTTTGTTTTGGTTATCTCTGTGAGTTTAAATCTTCGCCTTCCGTTACAATGACAAAACCGCAATTTTGCAAGGGCTATAAATTAACAGTGGCTAATCCAATTGAGTGCCCCTCCTGTGATACCATATCTCACCCTGAATCTAAGTGTCTGTCCACAACCGGACATCCTTGGTCACATGCAAAATTGATTGACTGTGATAACAGCAGTTCCGGATCTCATCTCATTATTCCACAACAGGCCTTTGACCGCTCTACTTCTTGCTCGCCAGTATCCTCTGGCGGGCTCAACGAGGATTCTTTGTTATCCAAAATTTATGAGATGATCCAATCTCAATTTAATTCAGTACGACTGGAAATCATCGACCTATTTAATGCAGATATCGAGAAGATCACTATAGTGACGTCTCTTTTCTCGGATCGAGGGTCACCTATTTGGAGAAGAAGTTTCTTTTCTACTCTGACTCCAAGTTATATGTTGACGAGGACATCGTCTCCGAAATTGCAAACCGGGAGGCTCGTTCATCTAATATCATGATCTCAAATTTGGAAGAATCTGGATCGTCATCCGACAGGGATTAAGTCATGGCCGTTTTTAATGCCATTTAACCTAGCGACTACTCTTACATCAAAACTACCAGGATTGGGAAGAAAACTGATAATTGCCTCCGACTGATCCGCGTATCAATGTCTAGCAGGTCTGAAGTACTTGCTACTCTGCGTAATAAAAACCGGTACAAAGGCTCTGTCAAGATCTTCCAGGATTCCACCCCTCGGCAGCAACTTCACCTAAACAACTTAAGGAAGGAACTAAAAAATCTACTTAACTCGGGAGTTACAGATAAGACTATTAAATATATTAATGGAGTGTCCAGAATTGTTAATGCGTCGCCTTCGTCTTATTAAAAAAAAAAAATTTTTGCCCTTTGTTCTTTTTTATCAAAATGTCCGCGGTCATCGTTCTACACTATCTGAATTATGCTGTTCTCTTTCTACTCTATTAAATGCTTAGGATATATTTATTCTGTTTGAAACATGGCTACATAGTGGTATCTCTAACGGTGAATTAGGCCTCTCCTCTTATAATATTTTCCGCTGTGACAGAAACACAGATACTAACAATTTTCTTAGAGGTGGTGGTAACTTGATTGCGATTAAGAATTCATATTTATGCCGACAAATTGAAACTGTTAATTCGATAAAACAAGTTTTTATAAAGTTGCGGCTTGGCTCACGCACTATTATTGTCAGTTCTGTTTATATTCCCCCTCACTCCTCACATATACAATATCAACTTCACTCTCAAACTATTGAAGTCCTATCCCACCGTTTTTCCACTACTGATTTTATTATCGCCGGTGATTACAATCTCCCTGACTTTTCTAGCCATATCACTCCTTCTCGTATAGCATTTCTCGACCACAGTGACATCCAACCTTCTTCTTTGGACATTATCCGTGAATGTATTAGCTTTTTAAATTTTTCGCAAGTCAACTATGTGGCTAATAACAATGGTAAGATTCTTGATCTAGTTCTTTTGTCATTTCTGAATGTTCGCACCTCCCCTGCTCCTGAGCCCCTTCTCCCTGAGGATCCTCACCATCCCTCCATTTCTTTTTGTCTTTCCCTCTCTGCTAATTCTTCCTCTTCTCCCAAGGTGATTCATCTCAGAAACTTTAATTCAGCTGATTACGTCGGCATCAACGATTATTTTGTCTCTAATGATTGGGATGTCCTCGTCTTTCCCTCATCCGTAAATGAATCTGTGGATACCCTTTATTTACATCTTAACTATGCTATTGAATCCTTTGTACCTTCTTCGTCTTCCATAATTTCTTCCTACCTGTTTCAGCAGAATCATCTCTCTTTCTATCCATCTCTCTTTATCTGTCTTTCTCTCTCTACTTTTCACATCAGCCGCAAGAACATTCTCAAACAGCTGATGGACCTCTTATTTACTTTTCGCAACACCATCCATACATAATCTTCCACAACACCTCACACACACTCACGCTCTCGTGACCGACCTGAGTGCTCGGTTATACAGAGCGGTAGTATCTCGACAACATTCGCATAAATCGTCACGAATCTATTGTATAACCTCAGTATCTATTCTCAATCTCTCAATAAACTGCACTGTTCTCAACAATTGTTGAGTTCTCTCTATACACTACCCTATCTAGTTTTCCCGCAAATTTATTTCTCTTATTAAGCCAAAAAATCGCTCATCGTCGCTTTAAGCTTTCTAACTCCTTTTCCGATTATCTAGTTTTTTCTAATCTCAGGTCCCAATGTAAAACCATCTTCCGGAACTGTTGACATTTCTTTGCTTCCAAATCTGAAAGTACTCTTCTTAAGAAGATAGGTTACCCACAATAGCCCAAAATCAGGCCTTTCTTCAAACGCATATTCTGAAGTAATAAATTAATACAGAGAAAAAGAAAATTTCAAATATATTTATTGGAAAACAGTTATAAGTGTAAATGTGAGAATGTATACGCGATGCACGGTTTGATGGTGAACACGATTTCGGACAGGTGAATTACCTAAAACACAAAATAAAGGCATTTTTATAATCTGTAAGACAGTCTCCATCTTGTGCAGGAAGTAAAATTTTGATAAACAAATTAATACAATTTTTATATTGATGTTTCTGAGTCCTTTTTTGTAATATAATTATATGTTATATTTTTTTTACGAATTTATATTGAAAATGTGCTCCCAATACATGGAGGGGAATAGTTTCCTGCAACTCCCTATAAATTTTCATTCAAATCGTTGGAGCGATTTTCGAGATTTTAGGTTCACCGTTTTGGAAAACGTAGTTTCTGGGAACTCGCGTTTAAAGTTGGACAGCGTTATCCGATCTTATATGCAGACTCGTACATTTTTTAATGTAATTCCTTCAATTTTTTTAAATTTCGGGACCCGGTTGCGCTTAAAATATATGGAAAAGATGTAGCTAGCGGAATATGCACTCATCCCAAAAACCAATTTTCGAACATTTTGAGGGTAACCTACCCCCTTTATCAGCCCAGGACTTTTGAAAAGGATATAGCCAGTTAAGCTGTTCAAATGTGCCCCTGAACCGAATTCAACTCACAATAAGTAATGCGGAAGCGTATAAAAAAAGAAGCATTTGTGCCAAGTTTCAACTTTTTATCTCGACCCGGGAGGTAGTAAACGGTAAAAATAGAAAAAAAGTTTTTTGCCGAATTTCTATTATACTAGCGGTGGAAACCTTTTGAAAAAATCAGAGGCATTTCTGTTATCGGGGCACATATTAGAGAATTGTTTCAGATTTTTTAATTTAAACCCAACCTGTGAAAAATATAGACCGCTAAAAAATGATGAAAAATGCCGGTTGTGTATCGAAGCAGTTGCAGAACTATCATGATATTTTTACTGTAAGTACGTATTCTTGTTTCTATTGTCCTGATTTTTTTTCAGATTTTTCAATTCGGTGCACCGCAGTTAAAAAAATTAAACATCGATTTTATCGACGTTTTTTCCATTACAGAGTAATTTATAGGTGGAAGTTTCGTACTTACTTTATGAAATAAATCTTTTATGCGATCTTCAATGTCTTCACATATAGTAAAACAGCGTATGAATTGAATGAACTAAACATGCTGTGACATTACAGTTTAAAATCTGTAGCCTATTGTGAACGGCGTCGATGGCGCAGCGGTAAAGTGTCGGATACAGTGGGTCCAGGGACAGTGTGGCCAATGTGCTCCTCGTCGCTGATTGGCGCCGCCATTTTCAGGCAACTTCCGGTAGCTCTTATGTATAGATCAGTATACATATATACTTACACATTCTCAAGTTGTACTTCTTACAACTTCAAAGAGATGTACTCTATAAGTGCAATAAATACGTCACGGAAATACGGAAATCAAGGTAAATATAACCAAAAGTAAATATAATTATTTTGCAAAGTATAACAATAAATTATAGTATAACTTTAAAATAACATCAAATTTTTAGCTACATCTTGATAATTAAAACACTATTTCAGATGCCTCATTGTTTTGCCAAAAGCTGTAAAAATAGCTCGAAGAATGGGGCTAAAATGAATTATTTTCCCCGAGACCCTCAAAGAAGAGAGAGTTGGAAACTCTCTTGCACGACTCTTGGTGGAATGCATGAGGGATTACTAATACATAATTCAGCTGCTTTGTGTGAAGTGATATATATTAAATTAAATTATAGTATCAAAACATGCAATAATAAATAAGCTTATTATGTGAATTTGTATAAATTTACTTGCATTACCATATGTATTTATAATATTTTGTTATGAAAATTCATACATATTTTGTAATGGAAATAGTTTGTTTTTTGTATTATTCAATTATAAGAAACTAATTAACCTACTGTCCATTAACCAGTGGGTCCACTGTACTTTCAGGTATCAAGAAATACAAGGCATACAGTTGATCTTCATCGTCATCATCAAAACAAAGGAAACATTTGTGTATCTACATATTTTTTAATAAATTATTTAATATAATTACTATGTAATATACTATGATTAATAAAGTATTCGAACTACAAGTCATACATTACCGTTATTGCTTTTATTTAATTATTTATTTTTTAAGTATTTATTGAAGTTTAATCAAATTATAATTATATGAGCTTTACTTTAAACATTTGTGTATCTACATATTTTTTAATAATTATAAACTATATAATTATATATTTATATATTTATATTATGTATAATATATAATTTTTATATAATTATAAACTGATATAAACTATAAAATATTTATCTAAGTTTTCATTAATAAAATGAAATATTAAGTTTATACATACACGTCACTATGATATATATACACTATGATTTCCCCCTTTTAAATATCGCGCGCGTTTGATCCGGCTGGAACTGAAAATGGCGACTTCCGGCTCATTGGCCACACTGTCCCTGGACCCACTGTAGTGTCAGACTACTCCGATCACCATTCTTTACTCTGTGCCAGATTACATGAATTAAAAATCCAATACTTCACTTATACTCCGAGGCACTTGAAGACGAAATCCCTCATTTTGAAAGGTATTCGGGGTGATTTCAATGATGACATCATTAAGCAAGAAATCCTAGACCTTGAACTCCACAACGTCAACACCATCAATCTCTCTAAATTCACTTCGAGCAAAAATCGACCTGACAGTTACCATCACCTTGTTCAATTATCTAACGACAGTAAATGTTCTAAACTGATTAAGATCAAGGCACTGGCCTACCAAAAAGTTCACTGGGAACACATAAAGAAACCCAGCATTTTCCAATGTAAAAATTGTCAGCGGCTGGGCCATGCCAGTAAAAACTGTCACCTCCAGTTTCGCTGTGTTAAGTGTGCCCAGCAGTGATACCAGATCGAGGACGGGTTCCCTCGAGAATTTCCCCCACCTCGCGCACACTACGGCGGAGCAGCGTGTTCGTGAGTTGGACTCCGAACCGCCGAGCTCACGGACACGCTGCTCCGACGTAGTGTGCGCGAGGTGGGGGAAATTCTCGAGGGAACCCGTCCTCGATCTGGCATCACTGTGCCCAGTCGCACGGACCAGGATCCTGCCCCATCTCCTCCCAAGAAAACTGTAAATCTCTTAAATGCGCTAATTGCAATGAACCGAGTCATCCAGCCTCATACAAAGGCTGCCCGTTTATTAAGTTTGCCTTAGCTTAGAAGGAGTTCAGAATCGCCCGCTCCCGTCCAATGTGGAGAAGCATCAACACCATTTCCGCTGCGGTGCGCAAAAATACTACGTTCGCTCAAGCTGCGGGCGCCTCACCTCTACAGCCTCTAGTAGCCAGATCATCCAGACCCACAATCCCCCCCAGAAGCCAGGACCCCCGCCCCGCCAAGGTTCTCGTTTACCAGGTCTGATCAGTCTGATAGTCATCATACTTCAGCGCATCCAAGCTGGTTATCCAATTTGAAAAGCGAGATGTGCGATTTAAAAAGCGAGATTTCCGCTTTCATAAACTCACAATTCCAGACCCTTGCTTTGCAAATAGCGGCAAATGTCGAGAGAATAGATCTCATTTTCAACTCTGTCTTTAATAACGTCAATGGCCCTTAATCAGAATCGTGTCAATCAAACTAAAGTAGCCGCCATTAATGTAAATTCCATTGTGGCGCATTATCGTAGGCTAGAGTTTTTACTGTCCCTACGCGACCATGGCCATGATGTGGTGCTGCTCCCTGAAACAAAACTTAACCCTGTTCACAAACTTGCGTTTAAAGGTTACAACCTCATTCGTAGAGATCGACCCAACTCATTACAAGGCGGCGGTACTGCAATTTTAATTAAGAAAAGCCTCCCTTTTGAGAAGATCTGCCTTTTGCCCGACCTAGCGAATGAAATCATCGAATACACCATCATTAAAGTCCTTGCTGCCAATAACTGCTCTTTATTTTTAGTCAGTATATACGCCAGAAGCGACTGTAGGGTCCTTTTTTCTCACAGAGCTAGATACCCTGTTTCGCAGCCTGGACTTGGCTATTATTGCTCGCGATCTTAACGCCAGATGGACTTCTCTTATGACATATCGTCGCTCTCTTACTGTTAATACTTTCGGCAGCCCGATCGTGGCGTGTTTTCCGTAGTAGCAGTCTCTACATACTTTTTTATCACATGTCTCACTGACAATTCGCTTTTCTTAACATCCATGGTTTCGTTATTTTTATTAAGTGTAAACACAGACTAACTGGGCGAATTGAGCGAAGTGCATCATGTAAACAATATATGGGTACATTTGTGCTCTTAGCATTGTGTTTAAGATAATCAAAAACTAGTAATTGTGGACTTTCTACTACAGTCGCAAGTGTGTCAATACTTTTTTGAGTAAGGAATTTTAGTTTTCTTTTTTTACTTGCTTAAACTACATTATTCAGAGTTTTGAAAGATACACTACTTCTGTATGCTAAAAGACATTAAAGGACATATGTTGTATTAATATATTACTTAAATATATCAAGATATTTAAAAAAAGTGGGTGTACCAATACTTTGTTTACTCGCTGTATAATACAGTTTCACATAAAATAATAAATTAATAATTTCTCTGGCAATTATATATAATGTATTTTTATTCTCCGCATTTATTACAATTGGTACTATATGTATCATTTATAAAAACATTTATAAATTTATGAAACCTGTGTAACGCAAGTGTAATGTTTCAAAGTTTACCACGGTACGACATAGATGGCATCACTAGTATATTATAACTAGATGGCTGAAATAGCTCGATTCCCCTTCCGTTTTTTGCTTCAATCCCAGCGTCTATAAAAGGACTGGGCAACCCGTGGGCCATGGGCCGCATGCGGCCCGTTCCTCGACTTGCCTGTTCTGCTGGGCCGCAGGAGAACGATCCCCACCATACTCTTTTAACTCCTACACTACACTGTACTGGTGGCTCGCGGGACGCATGTAGCTGCTGATGGTGGGGGAACCAGCTGACCGGTAGTGGGGACTGTGCGGCCCGTGTCGGCAAACAAGTTGCTCAGCCCTGATCTATAACCCCGGGTCTCCACCAAGGCGAACACGAACAAAAACATTGTTCGCGAACGTTTTCGTCTGTTTTCGTCGCGTCCACACCGCCGCGAACACGAACAGAACACTGCGTACGAACGTTCTCGAGGATGTTCGCGACGGTAGGAACGCAGCGAACGAACATTTCTGACGATACCTGGCGATCCGCATTCCATTGTGTAACTGCTCGTAAAAAGGCGACCCTCTACGACCCTCCGCCGGCAGGTACTCCACAGAAAAAGTATGCGTGACAAGCACGAATAAAATTTTTATATTTTTTGTTTTAACATAATGAGAATATTTCCAACGTATGGATGAGATATTTCTAATAAAAATGAAACCAAACACTACGCAATTCGGACAAATTTGAGTTCCGCTGATAATATATAATGGTTTTATAGTATCAACATTTTTTTGTACTAGTCAATAACAGATTTTCTCGAAAAAGAAGATTTTTGTTAGGCGATGATTCGTGTTTAAAGCTGTGGGGTATTACTAGAAAATTTTGGGAAATAGTGTGTAGCGGAGCACAGTTTATTGCTTACCGAACGTAAAGGGATTAGCTTGCAGCAATCAGGGATTAAGCCTAAAAGACTTTCTTGCAATCCTGCAAATTACTTGCCAGATGTTTTTCAATCACTCTATAGCGCGTAGGAAAGTGTCCACAGTCATAAACCTGCAATAAACCGTGACCCGCTAACGATTTCATTAGGGCAGATGATTACATTTGGGACTCACGCTCGGGTAATACCGAAAGTCTCGGCTGATTTTTGGACGCATACCTGTTCCCACCATGGCACCCAATGGAGTTAACAATATGGCCCTGAAATGGTTTATAGAGAATTGTGATTTTGATTGGTTAATTCAAATAAAGTGCTAATACCTGGTCGAAGAAGCGAGAACTAGCTTTGGTCGGTACTCTATGCTACTCGGTACTGCACGACTCTCCCCGATATATTATCAGCGGAACTCAAATTTGTCCGAATTGCGTCGTGTTTGGTTTCATTTTTATTAGAAATATCTCATCCATGCGTTGGAAATATTCTCATTATGTTAAAACAAAAAATATAAAAATTTTATTCGTGCTTGTCACGCATACTATTTCTGTGGAGTATCTGCCGGTGGAGGGTCGCAAGGCCCAAGTTTCATGGGTTTGAAAAGGGACAAGAACGAGAAAACAGCCAATGTTTGTCACAAATGTTCGTGCCTGGTACATCACCGAACTTCGTTCGCGAACACCCTCTCTGGACGTATACCGTGACCATTCGGAAGATTTATTACCTATTAGGAGGGTCATTTGTTAGCGAACACTGTTATTTGGCGTCCACACCGAGCCGAACGCCGTGTTAGCTAACATGTTTGCGAGAAAATGTTTTTGTTCGTGTTCGCTTTGGTGGAGACCCGGGGTAATATAAAGCTCATGCGTTATCCTTCAGATGTACGCTTATAGTCGCGGTAGCTGCATAACAGTGTTGCCGGGAAATAGGTTTCTGGGAAAACTATTTGTTGTAGAGGGGGAACTACGAACACGCCACGAATGCGCGTGATGACGCTGTGTGATCAAACGAATCAATACCAAGGTGGGAAACGATGGGAAAGGTTATTTTTGATCAGAGGCTAATTTTCTGCAGAAAATTTTCACCCGAAAATTAACGAAATTCGGATTATCTGTCAGAGTATCCTGCAATATTAGAAAGTTATTGAAATTAAAGGAATACTTGGAAATAATTTTACTGGATTCGAATCGGTTCCATACAAAATTTTAATATTATTTTAACGAGGATATTCTTAATAATATGTATCCCGATGCAACTCTTAATAATTGATAAGATTTATGTTGGTACAAGTGTAGGTACTTAGTTTTGTTCCATTCTTCGCGGGTTGTTTAGATAACATTTTGTTTCAAATTTTTTACATTTTGTACGTAAATTTATAACATTAGATTCTATTTGGTTGATAACAATATTTGGTTTTATTCATTCTGTCCACACCTTACCCAAAAAGTGTTTTATGAGATGCAGACTTCCTTCTTTAAACGATGCAGTAACTTGAACATATTGTTCTCCAATTATTTTGAGTAATGTTTCTTACGTATAGCATTACTTTTTGTGCAACGATAGCTTTGGTGAAAATTTATTATAAATTATGTCGAAGAATATTTGTTACATATTTGCCCTAAATGGTGATTTTTAACCTAAAGTTATTTAAGTTGCTGGGCACGGATAAGATGCCAGCAGGACACATTTCTGTAGTGTTGGATTGAACCGTAAAGAGTTTGGACATTGAAGATCGTACTTTACGATGTTTGTACCATCCACGTAACAGTAATAATATTTTTGGCAATTGGGATCTTTGATTGCAAACCTACCAGTGGTAGTGCAAGGAGCAGTTGTTCTTAATGCTGTACTTGATGTTGTTGGTGTTGGTGTTGGCGTTCCTGATGGAGTTGTAGATGGCGGTCCAGATGGTGATGGTGTTGTTGATGGGGAACCCGGTGGCGACGGTGTTGATGACGGAGGTCCTGATGAGGATGTCATTGCTGACGATAGTGTTGCTGATGGCGTTATTGATGGAGAACTTGATGGTGATGGAGTTGCTGACGTGGATCTAGATTGTGTCGATAGAGACTGTTCTGATGACGTTGGTGGCGACGCTTCTGCTGCTTTGGTTATCAATATTCCCGTAGAAAAAAAATTGGAAATAAGAAGTATCTGGAATGCAACGAATAAAACGTGCATTTTGTATAGCGCACTGAATTACAGAGTCTGAAGGTATAACCGCCGATTGAAAGATTGTAGCGAATATATTCCTTTTCTGGAGATCACTCTTTTATAGAGGAGTCTTACAGGAAGCGTCAGATCTACAAGCAAATACAAGATCTAAGATAAGAGACACGTGTTCATAAATCGTTATTGCTTTCTGCACACCACTTAATGGCGTAGGGGAGACGGGTGCAAGTTGATACGGGCAGGTGGGTACAAACGAATTATCTCGACAGCTTGTTGTTCAATTATTTACTACGATCTAGCGTACGTCTGTGTACCTTAACGTTATCAATCCATTTTTAACTGTTTTCGTTTGCATAGAGAAAAAGTAAATAGTTGTGTTCACTTTCCAATCCGTCTTGAGACAGGTTAGAGAATTTTATCATTCAAATTAATTGGGCATCACATTGAGTCCTTTGAAGGTGAGGTAATTACGTTTTGTTATTTTGTTTATATGCTTTACATTTTTTTAATGCAGATGTTTGTACATAATAATTTCCTTAATAACTTCTTTAATGAGTTGATACGTTTTCTCTGGGGCATGTTGTTATAGTGTATCAATTTTCCCCGACTACTTTTAATAGGATTTTTCCTTTTGTTTTATTAAATTATGCCAGAAAAACAAATCGTGGAAAATGCCGCAAAATATTTTTCAAAAAGCTTGTGTCGGTGTAGAAAAGGAGTCAATGTCGTTATGCCAAAGCGCGAGAATATACGGAATAGATAAAATGGCTTTATTAAGAGGCATTAATAAAAAAGAAACCAGCACTTCATGTTAAAGTGGGAGATTCCAGACATCCATCCTTCACTCATTAAACGGATATTTTACAGATGTATAAACATGCCCCAGAGCAGTATCAACTTACCCCGCAGTGTTGATACATTTTACCCGCGTCCAAATAACATTTTTTCATTCGTTTTGTATGTATTTTCTCAAATTTTCATTTACAATATATTAAAGAGGAAGGATCAAATTATATTTTAGCACATTGGTTATTAAGTAATTAATTCAAACAAAAATGAAAAAAATTGATAACTGAAAAACGTATCTACTTGCTCCGGTCTTCCCTACGGCATACGCATTTCATCTTTGTGAATATCAAAACTAAAATGAGTTACTACCTGTAGTCTACAGATTCGTAGGAATATTTTAGGAATTGTGGCATCAATTCAAATTGACGCTTTTTATTAATACTTATTACGCATTTGCAAATTAAGATCAGGAGCAAATTCCAGAGAACGTAAAGCTGATTTTTAGTTATGATTGTGTTGGGCTGATTTATTATATTGTGCCAATCTTCTAAGTACGAACGATATGTTATCTCTCTTGATGAACAGTTAAACTGAAGATGAGTAGTAAAGGAGAAGCTTGATTAGAATATCGCTTCTCTTCTAATGTATAGTGTTTTGTTTATAAAAAGTCACGGAAAGCAAGTATAGAGGTTGCAGAACGTAAAGGACGACACAGGAAATTATTATTCTAAAAAACATTATGGAAATAATAGAAATAAAATAAAGAAATAAGATAAATGAGAAATTCTAATAAGAAAATAAGTGATGTAAGTTAAGGGGGTATGGGACTATTGAAATTGCGAAAAATCGATTTTCTTATTATTATTAAATTTGAAAGTCCTATGCTTTGTGAACATTTACAAGAATGTATCGTGAGGGAATTCGAATAATTTCGGAAATTATAGCGCTGAACGTAATTGAGTGCACCGTCGTGTAACGGCCTTGCAGAGTAGTATTTGCGTATGGGACTTAACTTTTAAACCGTTTATCTCGAAATTACATTTTCAAACAGGGTGTAAATCATAACTATTGAACGAATGAATATTTTCACATAAAATTTTAACTGGAGCTGTAGAATTCCTTTCTCTATCGTGTGGAAATTGCGCATCAACATTGGATGATTGTAAAATATTTTATAACTGATTAAAGACGATTTTTTCCCATAAATGTATGGAAAAAAAATTGATTCGTGCGTAACTTTTACAATGTTTGCTTAAATTCGCCCAGCAAAATTTCACACGATAACTATTAGTGCAGAAATTACTCACGCAAAACACTTTGCTTTTAAACGATTGGTTCACCTGGGACTATGTACACCGCTTAAGGCTGCCGTCTCACCGGACCTTGAATGAGTGCGTATGCTCACGCAAGCTAAGTTAAGCGTGTACGTATACGCGTGTAGTAAACAAACCATAAATTACAACTTACGTCCTGGAATCGGCAAGAAGAAAGTTTTTGCAGGTATAGGTGCCTCCACTAGACACCCGTGCAGACGGGTCTGGTGCGTTTGAACGCTAATAAGCACAGTACGTTGATATAATAATGAATTTATGAATCGTGTACTGACAAGGGAAGTTTCGCAACCCGGAAATTCCGAAAATTATGAAACTCAGTGTGCAAGTAGAGTAGTTCATCCGTAACGCAACCCTATTTTTTGTTGGTGCCATAATGCAATTTTTGGGGGTGAAATCACCCCTTGAAAAAAATGCAGAATTTTCTTTTCCGTGGAATATCTCGGGAAGGGTGAGAGATATCGAAAAGAAGTTTAAACAAAAATTGCATCCTTTTTTATGTCTATAAAACCATGTAATATTAATTTTCAAAAAATCCATATTTTTCAAGTTACCCCCATCACCAACCTTTAAAATTAAGTTTTTGTATTTTTTAAATATAAGCTGAAATACCTCTGGATAATCTCTTTTCATACATATAAGTAAGTTATGTATTATATTTTTTTTGCAAACGAATAAAGCCTCTATTACCGAATTTGAAGTCAATTTTGGCAGTTTCCATTAATAACATGGGTTCTTAAAGCCATATTTAGATTATTATTTATGTAAAGTTCAGACAACTTTTAATTATTTAAGCAAGGCAGTACGTACCTAAAAATACATCAAAGGTAAAACTCATTAAAACTAATCAGTGACGTGCATGAATCAGTATGATAACCGCACATTCGTACATGCATTACTTGAAGTGTAATCCTATTAGGCTATTTTGGAAACCATGCGAACAATAAATAATGCGTGAAGATTTACAATCACATACAGTTAATATTAAATTTAATTATAACATTATAGCAGTTTTCATTAATGAAGTGGCCGCATAATGTAATATTTAAACATTCGCAGTCCCTTTTTGTACATGTTGTATTGTTTGATTATACATTGGAAGAATTATACTAATAGAAGACGATAGATACATTGAAAATTACGCTTTGTAATTGGTACAATAATGATATTCTTCATAAAA
Source organism: Andrena marginata (assembly GCA_963932335.1). NCBI lineage: Eukaryota > Metazoa > Arthropoda > Insecta > Hymenoptera > Andrenidae > Andrena > Andrena marginata. The sequence continues at coordinate 12,947,295 of OZ010660.1, forward strand.
ATGATTGAAACAAAAATATTTGCCACACCATGCACATCGCATAAAAGCCGGCTTCCCACAAATACTACATTTGAGTATAAGCTTTTCATTTCTGAAGTAACAGAAATCTACAGGATTTTGAAATTCGCTGGGATGCGTTTCTAGATATCCGCTTTTAAACCAAGCATATTGAAAAAGGTTTTTGAATCTAGGCGAAGAAAACTGGTTGTGGGTTAGGGACTGCAATTTAATTATTTCATTACGTAAGTGCAAATTGACATCTCTCTCTTGGAGAAACAAATTTTTCCAAATCCGGAATCCAAACACATCTAAAGGCTGAACGATGCCCGTCGTTTTTTTTTTGGAATCATTAAAAGAGTTACTTCCTTGTATTGTGGAATCAACTGCTGGAATTCATTTGGGCAATGTCCCGTCCACGAGTCGAGCGGGAGCATGCTTCTACGGCCAGTATTCGGTAGATACACTTCGGTAAACCAAGTTTTAAAATGTTCAAACGTGAGTTTTCCTGACTTTGAAGCTCCGATGTAAATATTAACCGGACGGAATAGAGTTCTTTGCACTATCGGACCAAGTGTTCCTGTAGATTCCTTCAAAACTATGTGTAGTGGTGAAAGAAGACGTCCGCTTGCTGATATAATAGGCATTATAGTGTAGCTATGTGTTGTAGCAGATACCGATTGAATCGTCGCTTCTACCGTTTTCACTCCTAATTTCGCCAATGTTCGCCCAGAATGTATTTCAAGGTTGAAGCCACTCTCGTCTGCATTATAAATTTCTTCAACTCCGACAGCTGGGATGTTAGACTTTACACGAGAAACAAACGATTCTGCGATATTTTGGATATTGTCAATATCTTCAAACGTAAATTGCGTCCTGAATGTTGTTATCTTGCGGGACACAATTCTATGCGCAGTCTTAAAGTTCCAAATCCACCATTTACTTGCCACAAATTGGGGTAGGTCCACCTGGTTTTTTGCCTCAAAGGCCCACAATCTTAAATTCATGTCATGAACAATAGATCTTCTGTCACAACCTTCTTCAAACTTTTGCAGTACATATTCCGCAATAAATGTAAATTTATCTGCATTTGTTCCACCTCTCTCTACACTCGCCACCCACCTGTATAGTTGCGGCAAAGATTTAACCATGCAATAATTTTTCTGTACACTGGTAAGCGATCGACGTGCCTTTTTTCCACTTTTCCAAAACGTTACTGCTTTTCTCTTATAACTTAAGTCAACTTTTCCACCTTCATCATCAACAGTATATTCTGCAGGGTCAAAACTGTCTTCTTCTTCTTCTGCAGGCAACTTGTGCACCATGTGGTTCGGATGGATCGGCAAAATCGAGCACATAATCATGTTCAATTAATGGTAGGGAATGTATGTTTTGAAATTTTTTTATAATGTCACGAATTTCATTGTGCACTTCCATTTCTACCGAGTTCATAGATGTCTGCGTTATACTCGCAATTTGAAACGTAGTGGCTAACATGTGTATTACGTTAGCAACATTAATCGACTTCATTTTAAAGAAAAGCCTTACAAACAATTATCACTAACTTTTTTCAATTGAATGGTAACGGACTGTTGACATAAATGTAACTGCCGTAAGCTGCATCCTCGGGAATATTTATATCAAACAAAAAACGCGAGTGCATAAACATGTTTACAGAAAAGTGGATGTGGCACAAAAGTATTATCAGTTAAGGTCGAATTTCCTATATGCGTTCGTCCGGCCGCAATGACGGGCGGCGGTTCCACTAGCGCAAGGGAGAAACAGATGCATACTTCTCCATTGCACTAGTAGGACCGCTGCGGCCGAACGGGTATAAGAAATCCGACCTTTACAATTAAAATGATGCAAAGTATTTGTAAATCTTCGCACATTACTTATTTATCGTGTGGTTTCCAAAATAGCCTAATATGATTAATCACTATGATATCAGCACATTCGTAAATGCATTACTTCAAGTGAAGTATCATAATGATTCATGCACGTCATTGATTAGTTTTAATGAGTTTTACCTTTGATACAATTGTAGGTACCTACTGCCTTGCTTAAATAATTGAAAGCTGTCTAAACTTTATACAACTAATAATTTAACTATGGGTTAAAGAAACCATTTTATTAATGGCAACTGTTAAAATGGATTTCAAATTCGGTAATAGAGGTTTTATTTGTTTACATAAACAATATAATACATATACTATTTATATGTATGAAAAGAGATTATCCAGAGGTATTTCAGCGTATATTTAAAAAATACAAAAACTTAATTTTAAGGGTTGGTGGTGGGGGTAACTTGAAAATCTGGTTTTTTCGAAAATTAATTTTACACGGTTTTATAGATATAAAAAAAGGATGCAATTTTTGTTTAAACTTCTTTTCGATATCTTTCACCCTTCCCGAGATATTCCACGGAAAAGAAAATTCTGCATTTTTTCAAGGGGTGATTTCACCCCCAAAAATTACATTATGGCACCAACAAAAAATAGGGTTGCGTTACGGATGAACTACTCTACTTGCACACCGAGTTTCATAATTTTCTGAATTTCCGGGGAGCCAAATTTCTCTTGTGAGACAGACTCGAGGAATAACAGAATGAAGCTTCAAGAATTCTCCGTCACCGGCGCTGATGGTATATTCATGCCTTGTACTATCAAAACCGGTGGAAGACCAAACTAGCTGATAAATGTAGGAAAGACATAGTTGCCGAGACGTATCGAGAGTCGAATCGCGCTGTTGCCGCATTTCCCCTATCAGCATTTTGCCATCACGGAGGCTTAAATGAATCACGGCGAAACGGCTGGAGAACAGAGATGGGCAAAGATAATATCTGGATAAGCTCAAATAAAAGGTACTACAGTATTGTCTCATTACGGGCTCGGTTTGGTGTACACGATGTGGACGTGTTGCTACCCCCAGCACTTTTGTCTCACTCTTGTCCGGCGAAGGTGAGAGCGAGCGAGAGGCACTAAAAGCGAGCGAGGACGGTACGAGACAAACGACGCGTTGATGTTTTGTCTCGCTCCGTCTTTCGAACGCCGTGACACTCCGTTCTTTGCGTTCGCGCCCGTCGCGCACGCAAAGCGTCCCATCCCGCTGCCCCCTTCGGCCAGAAAGAAGCGAGAAACGAACACTCGGAATTAGGACTCTCTTCACAATACGGGCTCAACGCTGATCCCGATCAGCGAGGACTTGGGCTGTTCAGCGGTGGCTTGTAATCTCGGTTGGAGAGGCATACAGTGTGGCTTGTGGTAGGTTATGTATTGATAAAATATAAAACGTGATGTTTTCAGTATTCAGTAACATACTGCTGAGATTTGGCAGATTAAAATGAGTTCAAACACCGTATAAATCGGGTTATTTCTAGAACTGCATTAGATAATTAAAGATAAATGTAACATTTCTAATCTAATAATGCTAAAAAATATATAAAAACAAATTTATATTCAACGATTTTATTCAAAATGCACTGAAAACTGAATTAAAATGCACTAAAGACTAATAAATAATTACTTTCTTGTACTACAATTTTTTCCTATTCGAATGTAACGAATCATTTCTCGATATAAATTATGCGTATTTATTACGGAAATCGCGGTTCCATTAGCGTCCTGAACGCAGCAGCGTTTTGTCATTATCGTAAAGAACGGATTCCAAGTCGTTTTGTGGTTATGGGTAATATTTATTGATGACTGGGTAATTTTTTCACCCCTTCGGGGTTAATTTTTTTTTCAATATTGTATTGCCATCCAAACTACACACGCCTGCAAAGCTTCAAGACAACTCGATAGTTGGAAGTTGGTTAAATTTAAATTGTCAGATTTTAATCATATATACATCAAACATACAAAAATACAAACAAACCCAGGATCGAAGCTGAATAAAATATAATAGTTTAAAAGTAATCTGATTTATACCGTGTTTAAATTCATTTTCATCTGGGAAATCTCAGAAGTATGTTACTGAAACGTTCATTGTTGAGGTCCCCCGAAGCTCGAGCCGAGCGACTTTGTATCGCTTAACCGTCTAACCCAGGGCTCTCCAGCGTAGGGGCCCCTCACGCACCTGCTTCCCCTTCCAATCTTCCTCTGGCGCAGCGTGCCTTCCGTTGTCAGGGAGACCGCGCGACGCTACGAAGGCTGCCATGACGGGCTAGCCGGGCAAGCGTCTTCGCGGTTAGCGTCGCGCGGTATCCCTGACAACGCGGACGAGAGTGGGAGAACCCCGAGCGTACGCGTACGGCACCTTGGAGAGCCCTGGTCTAACCTGTCGCCTGGAGTTGCTCGGCAATGTATCATGAATTATGCAGAAACAAAATTTCTTTATTTTGCATCGTATCAATATGAAAGTGACGGGCTTTCAATTCTGCAAACAAATTTTATGTTTAATATCGTTAATAATGATAGTTCAAATTATGTCAGGTTTGGTATCTTTCCATATTTCCTTCTTTCACTCACGGACCTCTCTATCTTCCATTATTGCTACGTTCAGCGAGGCTCTGACGCTAGACGCAGCTCTCGTGCCGTATTCCTTCAAGACTTCTCAATAGAGCTGTGGCAACAGCGCGACAGAGACAGAGAGAACAGAAAATGTGGCAACTATGCGTAAAAAAATTGTCTTCATAGAGTACCTGGAGATGTCAACTCTTTACAAGTTCTTTTTATCGACCGCAGTAGTTTCATTACCGTCCGTCTGTTTACTGGTAACGCTTCGATCGATGCGGACCATAACAAACTTAAGATCGCAGCCTTAAGCTGCGCGCTATGCGGGACCATCTTTAGCGCCATATAACTTGAATAATTTTCAACATTCTGACAAATTTTTTAATTTATATTATTTGTGAAAGCGTACATAAAAAACTGTGACAAGTGTCGGTATAGTGATTATTTGGTATCTAAGCAATCCAACTGAAAGAAACCGTCGATATTAGTCGTTCAATAGCCATATACCACCTTAAATCGTATAGTATAATCATAATCTTAATACTAAAATACCTGCCAGAATTAAACTTTGTAAATAAGATTTTAAAAGCTAAGACAATTATACATACTATCTGATTCCGAGGTTATGGAGTAATTGATTTTTGCGAATTGATCACATAGAGATGAATACAAATTGCGACCAGTACAATGTACATTTGGGCAATTTTTATTAATACTATAAACTGTAATTTTTTTATAATATACAGGATATCGGCTTCACGTGGGAATCAATTTAACCCTTTCGCAGCGTATTTAAATTTTCGGTCGATTCTTGAAAAGTGTCAATTTTACATCCATAAAAAAAGTTTTTAATTTTCAACTTTTTTTGCATTTTTCATATTTATCACAATACAAGAGAATAGATTTTTTTAATGCGTCGACTATAGTTGAAATCCGCATCGAATGGGAATGTAGCGGCGTTAGACTATAGTTGAAAAACGCAGTGAATGGGTTAAGGGGTGATTCTAGCCACCAAAATCAAGAATAGCAATATTGCTGTTGAGGATTCGTTTGATAGTTATTAGCGTTTAAAGGTATGCCTAAAAGCAGGCAATTCACGTGCAGCGGCGCACATGAGGCAAGCCAGGCGAGGGGTCGAGCAGTGGTAGTCGAAATCACTGTCACACAGGATCACTCACCTCATCTCTTCTTCTTTATCACTTCATTCAAAATTGAAGCGTACCGTTGAATTATACTAGACGTGCCAAGTCTATAAAATTCATTGTTTCCATTAAATCCACTGTAGTCACACACGCACAGAAATCACATCAAATCATATTACCCCCCCCCCCCCCCCCCCCCCAACTAAGAAAGTATCAGATCTCCGGTACTAAAACGACTAAAAACATTTAAAAAAAAGAACAAAAATTTACTCAGAGTGAAACACGCAAACGAATTAAAAGAAAATACATCAAATTTACTCGCATTAAAACTCACAAGAAAAAGCTCGTGCGAAAAATCTCGCTACCTTCACGGCCTTATTTTATAGACAGTACTCCCAGAAATATGGTCATATTTCTTTTGAATTTAAGAACATATGATCTTGCAGACAAAATTTACAAAATACAAATTTATTTATATTTTCTGATATTAGAAAAATGATTTTCAATTTCATTAAATATTATTTAAATACGCAAAATCGTCTATTTATATTGAAAAAAACAGAATGCATTACGATAAATGATTTCTGAAATAAAAATTTATAAGTACAGCTCGGTTTCACGAAAATATGGATGAAATAAACAACTCACAGCTGTGTCTTTCTGAAACCAATTCGGAACTATCAAAATAATGACTTAAACTCCCTCTAATTTCACGTGGACTACATCATCTTTTATTTTGATAAAAATCCTCGACATCGACGTCAAAAAGTGATCGATTTTGCTTGGAATGACCCACCTGCTATACTAATTTTCGCCATTCCAGAAATAACAACACATAGTATTGTATTTGTAAAACCACAAAATTACCTTTTTTAAAAAACGGTATAAAAAAAGAGCGCCAAGTATATAATCCCATCAGAAAGAGTCCCATTTAAAAACATTGTCGTAAATTAATAGCTTTACAAAACTACTGATATACCCAAATTGCGCCAATAATCACAATGGCTATTTATATAAAGAAAAAAATGTATTAAATAATATTAAGCAGATATATTTTTATACAAATGAATATTTGTTGTGACAAGAAAATTTAGTTTATAAGTAATGTTTGTAAAGGCGGGATCCTTCGTATTTCGCGGTACGACCCATGTCGGCCACTGGTGTCCAATTGTTCTATATGTGAATTTCTTCCCGTTACTAGAAAACTTCCGCCCGCAACCAGTGTTCCGATATGGGGCGGGTTTTCTCGCGCATGCGCGGCGATTTTAGCATCAGTGCAGTACAAGTTTCGATAAAATGGGGTACCTTGATCACCCAACAATAATTTTTCACAAATTGTTATGATATGCCCTCTTTTTTGGGGGGGGGGAGGTACCGTGAAGGGAGAAGTACTTAAATAACCGTAAGCCAAATACATAATAAAAAAATAAAATATTTTATTTGGCAGAATCAATTAAATACCAGGATTTGCTACTAGGATAAGGAAAACTGCCAAAACCTTATCAGTATTTATAAAAGAAAAGTTATATAAATAATATTCAACATAAATAACGTATTTTTAAATATATAATTAATAAAACAAAAACAATTCATAAAATAATTAATATCGCAATAATGTATAAAATAACTTATAATACAGCCATTTGTACTGAAAATAAAACTTGTCTTAGTATTATAAAATAATAAAGAACAAAATAATAATAACAAAACATATTGCACAAATAATAAATAATAAATAAGTAAAAATATAATTTATTAAGAACTATCAGACCTACATTTTTTTCTTCGTATACAAATTTTTGCTTTCATGCAGTTCGAGATGTCGCGAGTTTACTTCAAAATCATAACAATTAATATTATTATTTTGAAAACTAGATTTAACTACACAAAGTGAAGACATCGTATTAGTAGATAATCGGTTTCTTTTTTATTCTTTATATCCGTTACCATTGAAAATATGCGCTCGGCCTCGGCATTTGAGTGGGGTAAAGAAAAAACTATGTGAACTAATGATTTTAAATTTGGAAATATCTTTTCCCCATCGGAATTTGTACATTCTAAAATATTTTCCCACATTTCATCCAAGTTTAAATCAGCTAATTCTTTTTTTTGTTTGTCATTGTTACGAATTATAATAATTAAATGTCTGTTGATATAATTCTTTATTAATAAGATAGTGTCCCTTTTTTTATGTCATGACATTTAAGTCATTTACAACTGGGATAGGGACTACGGTAGCGCGAATAATTATGTTCTCCGCGTGAACTTGCTTGCTAGAAGCCTGAAAGTCAACTCACTCTCTGCCTCAAGGAACCCTTATATTTTTAAAATACTGGGTAGAGAGGTTTCACCCTCTACCCTCGAATGGCCAAGATGGAGGACAGGCCCAAACATTCCCACGATCCAAAGTACTTTGCTGACGAAGTCCAGACATTGGCATCGGCGGAAAGTGGTTACAGCGTAGGCCCTGAAAATCCTTGGGTCCACATCTGGATTTTTTCACCAACACTTTCTCTGACCTGGCCATTCGTTACGCACGTAACACCTTTCCCCTTAGACCAAACACATTAGATTGAAAGGCTCATGTGTTTGATAGAGAAGAAGTATCTTACAGAAACGACAGAAACACGGAATATACTAAATAAGTAATACGCTAAAACACAAATATCAGTAACACGCAAAACACAGTATACTTAAGTAAAGAATCACACTGAAACGAGAACATATAAGAAAACAAACTAAACGTACAAGTACGTCAATATACGCTTAATGCACTCATATAAAATATAACAACTTATTATCCTTAATATTCATACAATAATTAAACCCATACTTCGTACATAGAAACATACACCACACATATACACATTACACAAATACGTGCATATACAATATTCTAAATGAACAGAAGTTTACTTAAAGAAAGTAAATATACACTTGTATAGATATCGCACGAATTTTAGTGTCTTCAGAACTTATGGAACATGGGCTAATTTCAATTTATTTGCATGTACTACGCGAGGTTTCCCATTAACGAAAATTTTAATATTATGGTTTCCTAAAACTTCGCTTATTTTGTAGGGCCCGGAATAATTCTCGGATAATTTTCCCTTCTTAGGTTCCTTTAATAGAAATACTGAATCATTTACCTGAAAATGTTGTGGATTGATTCTACGATCATAATATGATTTGGATTTTTCCTTAGCCTTAATTAAGTTTTTGCGCGCTAAAAGTCGTACGTCATGCATTGTGTGAATCAACTCAACTAAATAATCCCCATAAGTTCGCATGTTACTTTCGTTATAAGGTTCACTGGACGGTTGTCTCGCAATTTTCCCAAACACCAATTCATACGGGGTGAAACCAGTACCCTCGTGTACACTAGTATTGTACGAAAATGTCGCTAACTCGGGAAATTCGTCCCACTCATGTCGACTGTCCACATATTGCTTGATATATTCAACAAGAACTGCATGAGATCGCTCAAGCGAACCATTGGATTGCGGGTGGAAAGCAGTTGTTAAATATCGAGTAATGCGGAAATATTTGGATAAATTTTTTAGCAATAAGCTTGTAAAATTTGTACCTCTGTCTGACAATATAGCCTTAGGTGGTCCGAATATACTAAAAAAATGCTTGACGAGGGCCCTAGTTACACTCACCGCAGTCGCTGATTTCATAGGTATAGCGAGCGAAAACTTGGTCAAGTTATCCTGCAGGGTGAGCAGGTACTCGTTCCCATTTGTCGTCCTTGGTAAGGGGCCTACCATATCCATGGACACCTTTTCGAAAGCCGCGTTCGGAGTATCCGTGATGACCATCGGCTGCTTAGTTTTATTGCGGGTCACCTTCTTTAATTGGCACCTAATGCAGTTACGTACAAATGTCTGCACATCAACCCTGAGATTTTCCCAGTAGAACCTCTGTCGAATTCGATTGTAGGTCTTGGTGATCCCCTTATGTCCACCCACGGCAGAGCAATGTGCCTCTTCAATGATGTTCATCCGCCGATGATCCTCCGGTTCCTCGACCGTCCCATGGCAAACGATTATTTTAATGCGCTTCTGTGTGATGGAATTACGCAATAACATTATTACTTCCTGCCAAGTTATCCCATCAATCTCCTTAAATTTCGCAATTCCTATTGTTTCACATGGATGAATACTCAGTTGTCTATTTAATTCGGAGAAAGCTTTTGCTAATGCTTCCTTAGTTAGCTTGTCTTCATTCGATGACTTACAAATTATCGCTACATGGTACTTCTTTCCCTTTTTAATGAAAATAGCATCTCCAATTTGTGGGCTGTCCAACCTAGGTATTTCCTTCCGTATTGTGAATTGTTGCGCTCCGTTATCTATTGGGTCGCCTTTGACAGTAAGAAAATACATTGAGTTGTCCTTTCTCATAAAAAGCTTATCCCGATGATTTAAAATAATATTGCGGATTGATCTTGTTTCTCTTGTATCTGCAAATTCTTGGTCCTTGATTATTTTATCAAAATCAACACTCTCGGCTCCACTTTCACTGCTACTATCGGATTCATCTTCTTCAGATTCAAAAATATCCTCTACCCTCATATTGTTTTCCAATTCCAAAGATATGGCTCTTCCAGTTGGCCTATTTGCAGGAGTTGATATTAACGGTGGTTTGCCAGTAGAAGTAATTTGATCCCTGTTAAGTTCCAATGCCAATGTTGAATTCCCAATCTCTTCCGTTGTAGATCCTCGCATTTCCAGACGTACCGCCAAAGGAATGTCCTCAAAATCAGGTGTCGTAGCCCCTTCGGCGGCCGGAGAACCTGAGCTCGGTGAAGGGTCTCTATGAACCTGTGCTTCGACCACATGGCGTTCAAAAGGTCGTTGCCGTAGCTCTCTTTCTGTGAAAGGCACGGACCCATCAGGGTCCTGATTCCGTTGACTCCGTGTACTCAAATTCGGTTGCGCAACAATCGGTTCTTTTTCTCCCATCATCTGTGCAGTCTGCGGTGGCGGTGTCCTTAACGTTACTGGATTCCTATTTCTTTGTTCTACCTCCTCATCCTCGGATTCAGAAACTATATCGTCCCATTCGCCCACCTTAATTGGATACAGTGTCCCTTGTACGAATTCCTTCGGTGGATTTCGTGATAATGCATCTGCATTCACATTTGTCTTCCCAGCCTTATATAAGATGTCATACTCATATTCAGCAAGTTTTAACCTCCACCTCATTAATCTCGAAGTTGGGTCTTTCACGGAATGCAGCCAGGTGAGTGGCTTATGGTCAGTTACAAACGTAAATTTTCTACTATACAAATATGGCCGAAAATGTTGCACACAATATACCATTGCTAACAACTCCTTTTGTATCGTAGGATAATTTAACTCTGCGCTATTTAATACTCGTGATGCATATGCTATTGGTTTATCTTTTCCGATCGAACCTTGACTCAAAATACCCCCTATTGCAAAATCCGAAGCATCGGTTGTCAGTACGAAAGGTTGGTTGAAATCAGGATACTGCAAAACGGGCTCTTCGCATAATTTATCGCGTAAAATTGCAAAAGCTTCACACTGTCTTTCAGTCCATCGGAACGGTTCATCCTTTTTTAGTAAATTAGTTAATGGCTTTGAAATGTTGGAAAAATTTTGAATGAATCGACGATAATAACCCGCCAATCCAAGAAATTGTTTTACATTTTTTGCATTTCTTGGAATTGGAAAATTCCTTACTGCATTTACTTTCGCCGGATCAGGTCGAACACCATCCGCACTAATTATATGCCCCAAGTAACAAACTTCTGTTCGCAAAAACTCGCATTTATCCGGTTGTAATTTTAAATTCGCCTGTCGTAACCTTTCCATCAATTTACGAAACTTGATTTCATGCTCACGTAAAGAACTCGAATATATGACAATGTCATCTAAATAGACAAACATTTCATTACCCTGCAGACCTGTTAAGACCCTATCCATTAACCTTTGAAAGGTTGCCGGTGCATTTTTAAGCCGAACGGCATCCTTTCAAACTCATAATGACCATGAGGTGTTGTAAAAGCGGTCTTATGACTGTCCTCAGGGTGCATGCGGATCTGATGGAAACCCGACGCCAAATCAAATATTGAAAAATACTTAGCGCTACCCAATTGATCAAGAATTTCCACTATGTTGGGTATAGGATAGGCATCACTTATAGTTCTCTCGTTTACGTCCCGAAAATCTAAAACCATTCTCCAAAGTTTGTTGCCCTTACTATCCGGTTTCTTCGGGACAATACAGACAGGGATGTTATAAGCAGAATTCGATGGTTTTATTATTCCAGTTTCTAACAACGTATTTACTTGACGTTTAATTTCGTCCTTGTGCACAGGGGGAAATCGGTATTGTCGTCGGTTTATGGGTCGATTGTCAACTGTCGGTATCCGATGTTCGGTCACTGTCGTAAAACCCAAAGACTCGCCAGGTATGTGGAAACAGTCAGAATACTCCCGAATTAACTGGTTTACACTTTCCCGTTCCTCCGAATTTAAATGATTTAAACGCAATAAACTTTCAATCCTATTTACACGTTCAAAAATTCCTAACTTACTCACTGGAAAACAATGATATTCGTCACTTTGTCTTTTGGTTTCCCAAATCTTAACTGTTTCAGAAAAGTGATCTACTTCATCCTCTTCTCTTAATTTGCGGTAAAATGAATTAATTTCTAAATTTAGGTTCTCATGAAATTTTTGAACTTGATCTATTCTATCTTTTACCGAGATTTGAGTTCCTACATCTGCGATCGTTGTCTTCGATTCAACCGTTAATTTAGAATCATTTTCCGTCGATGGATACGAATTAGAAATTTGCACAGTTGAAATTCTTGATTCCCTATGTAAGGCTTCCCCTTCCGTAACACATTCCGAAGTATCTTTTTCCTTTTCAAGATTAATTGGCAAGAGAGAATTAGAAACAGTTTCCTCTGCTATATTGAATTTAGAAATTTTATTTGCCTCACTTATGTACGAGACTTCCTGAATTTTAACTTTGGGTACAATTATTTCAATATCTCGATTATTTGTATTGATTACATCGAGATAAGCCTTTCCATTAGTTACCGTGACCAAAGCGTCACCAAGGTACACCCCATCAATGCCTTGCACCCTTAAACGCGGTACATATCCTTGCCCGATTTCTGGATTTGCTGCTATAACATAAGCTTGTGTTCGTGATCTCGCTGGAATTACAATATGTTCTCTTGTCTCAAAAGGAAACGATTTTCCATTGCATTCCAAACACTCTCTTTCGTAATTTATATGAGCCTTTTGCTGCATAAGAAAATCTGATCCGATAATTCCTTCCTGTGCTATAGGAAAATCGTTATCTACTAAATGGAAATGTACGCGTTGCCCTAAAATTTCTAAAGCTACTAGTCCTCTTGTGAATACATGTTGAGGAGTAATTCCAGTGAGACGAAGAATTTCCCTTTTATCTACTGATATGGAAGACTGCACCGAGCGACGTTTCAACAGATTTGGACCAGATCCACTATCCACCATAAAATTTGAGGGAGAAATCAAGTCAGGACCGTCAATTCGGACAACAGGTACATAACCGGTCTGCGTAAGGTTTACTCGTCTATCTCGGACTCGACGACATCCGCGACAATCGGATGAGCTGAACGCTCTGACAACTTTCCGCGAGGGGCGCTCGTCCTCGTGGAGCCCCGCAAGTTTCCCGAAACATTCTGTGAATTTTCTGAAGAGAAATTATTATTCCCCTTGCTATTATTATATGCAAGTTTCCTACAGTCCTCAATGTTATGTCCCGGTTTTCTACAGTATCTACAAAATCTTGCATCATTCTGGTTATTATCCCGATTTTCGATATGTCTATGGTAACTGCAATTATTATTCCCATTATTATCTTCCTGACGGTTACCTTGTGGAGATGACATTTGCTGTTGTGCATTTAATAGAGCATCTACAATCTGTTTATAATCCGGTGTACCAGACGGTTGCGAAGATACATTGTAACTGCTATTGTCATTTCTCTTTACCCGAATGGTTTTATAGGACCAACATTCAGTTGCATCATGCCCGAATTTCTTACAAAGTTGACAAATGATTTGTTCGGATTGAACTTTATGTACGGTACCAAGATTGACACGTTTCTCTGATTTCCCTTCTGACAACCCACGCATCTGTGAAATTGCTTCATTCTCCTTTTCAATGACGATTGCCTTAGTAATTAACCCGTTTAACGATTCTACATTTACTGAAAGCATACGCACGGAAATTTCAGATTTTAATCCCCGAAGGAAACATTTCTTCAAGCTTTCATCCGTACTTATAATAAACGTTTGTGAAACTGTTCCGTATTCCCGTTTAAACGCGTCTAATATTCGCTTTCCTAATTCGCGAACTCTATTAGCAAATGTTATTACTTCCTCATTAGACTTTTGGAAGACATTTGATAATTTTCCCAGCGCTTCATATACCGCCTCGTGCGGTGCGTAAATAGACCTTAAATGCTCGACCAATTCGCTCACCTTACTGAACCGCACTCCGATAATTGACCGACGTACATCATCCTTCAACTTATTTCGCAATGATTTTACAAAATTTTCTTCATAATGTGGAGGAATCATGCTCAGAGCTTCTTCACAGCCCTCGGCGAAACATACGAAGTCCATGTTTTTTCCGTCAAAGTCTGGAACTGCGCTTAACGCATCCTTGTACAAAGTCACGTAATACGTGCTACTTACATTTGCATTATGAACGGGCGGAACGGACGATGCCTCATCTTCGACAGATGTTGGTTGTGGTTCTTGTTGTAGCTGTTGAAATCCTAATCGTTGTTGCTGGGCCAATAGCTCCTGTTGCATCAAAATTTGCTGTTGCTGGATCTGCATTTGCGCCATTTGTTCTGTCATTAACTGTCGCATTTGGACGCATTAGAGACGACGGTTCCGGTGATGTTTCTGTTGCACGCAAGTGTGGCCCGGTCGGTGTATGACTCACAGACATTTTTCTTAATTCACTTTGATTAACTTTAATTCACAGCACTTCAAAATTTTCCGTCACTACCGATTTTCGATCCCACCGCTGTCACCAAAATTCTGTTACGAATTATAATAATTAAATGTCTGTTGATATAATTCTTTATTAATAAGATAGTGTCCCTTTTTTTATGTCATGACATTTAAGTCATTTACAACTGGGATAGGGACTACGGTAGCGCGAATAATTATGTTCTCCGCGTGAACTTGCTTGCTAGAAGCCTGAAAGTCAACTCACTCTCTGCCTCAAGGAACCCTTATATTTTTAAAATACTGGGTAGAGAGGTTTCACCCTCTACCCTCGAATGGCCAAGATGGAGGACAGGCCCAAACATTCCCACGATCCAAAGTACTTTGCTGACGAAGTCCAGACATTGGCATCGGCGGAAAGTCGTTACAGCGTAGGCCCTGAAAATCCTTGGGTCCACATCTGGATTTTTTCACCAACACTTTCTCTGACCTGGCCATTCGTTACGCACGTAACATCATTAAAGGATGATGGTACAATTCGCCATTCGAAAGCTAATCCGGTTAAATTGATACAATTGATACGTTTCGCGATAAAAGTTAAATCATTGATTTTTTGTCTACCTTCATCATACAAAGCTATTTGGGGATCTAAAAAAATCAATTGCTCGAAAAAGGGATCATTGAAAGGTAGACGTATAAGCATCTCTCGAACTGCAGTGATATAAAATTTCAAACAGTTTGAACGAATTTCTTGAGCACATTCCAACTCTAATGACTCTAAAAACCTCTCACATTCCTGTCCTACATAAACGTTTTCTATACTATTAATACTATCATTGTTATCTAAATCTAAATCATCTATGTTTCTTAAAGCTTCTAGTTTGAGAAAATTTTGCCCTAATTGATGAATTTGCTGCCGACTAAACCGAAATAATTCATGTATTAAAATATCGCGAGACTGAAATATGACATTAAAATTATTAAAAAAATTCAAGGAATATTTCAGAAACAATATATATGCTTTAATTATGGGATCGTTTAAATATTCTAAAATATTTTCAGCAGAATTTGATCTGTCTTCTACTGATGCTAAAATAAAAAAACTTTTCAAAGCGTCCCAATTATCAAGAAGTCTAACAACACATTTGTGTAAACAAAGCCACCTCGTGGTTGATAATTTTAATATTTTTAATCGTTCGACTTCAAAAAAATCTTGGAACTCAACTAAAATTGCACATCTTTTTGGACTGGCGGAAATATAACTTGCGACTCCTCTAATTAAGTCTTCACAAGTAGAAGGCAATTTGTCACAAGAATGACTAGCTATAAGAGCGGACGAATGGCAAAGACAATTTAATGTTATTAATTCTGGTACTTCTACTTGAAGACGGGACATGAAAGAATTATTGCATCCGACCATGACGGATGCATTATCGCACGCCATTCCAAAAATATTTTTAATAGGAATTCCTTTTTCATCTAAAGAGCCTTTAAAAATTTTGAATATTTTATCCGCGGAACAATCGGTACTATCAAGGGGTAATAGTTCTAATAATTGTGTAATAAGTTTATTATTTATTGGCGATACGTATTTAACGAGAACGCACAATATTTTTGTATTAGAAATATGTGTGGTTTCGTCGATTAAAATAGAAAATCTACACGTTTTCAAACTTTCAATTATTGTTTCAGTTTCGTGTTTTGCAATAATATTTTTTACAATTTTCATACATTTATCTCGAGCAAGTGAAAGATCCTCTACAACTTTTGGTGCCATGCACACATCTTTTAATAAAGGAATCAAATGGTCTACTGTATAAAAAGATATATTATGTTCTGCAACAAAAGCTGAAATTTTAATTTCAGCTCTTTTCACTTTATCCTTATGCGACAAATTAGTACTAAAATTATTATTATTATCACCACCAGTGGCTTCGTTATTAAACGAACTCATATTTTTAAGATGCCTGACCGTCTGTGAATGAGCAATTAAATCTGTTTTGTGACATCTGATAGTTTTATTGCATGCAATACAAAACGATTTATTTTGTACGGGAGAAGGAGCTAACCACCATTTAAGAATTTCATCATCCTGCCAAGAATATTGGATCCTACGTTTACGTTTCTTTATAAGTTTTCCACCAACATTAGGTGCCATTATGTGTACTTAGATATAACTTAATATTAGCAACTTACGAAAAAATTGGAGGACGTGCGTCCCGTGATGAATGTTTACGCTGCTTTCCCGCCAATAACACCTACAGGGGATAGTGGTAATGGGTGCGTGAACTGACGCCAGCGCCAAGACAGTCGAGTGGGCTCAATGCGAAGCCAACCACGGCCAACCAGCGTCGACAATCTGTTTCCCGGCGACGCTGGTTGGCCGTGGTTGGCTTCGCATTGAGCCCACTCGACTGCTTGGCGCTGGCGTCAGTTCACGCACCCATTACCACTATCCCCTGTAGGTGTGTCCCCCTCCATCAATGTAAGCCCCGTCTAGATCCCTGCACGCGTTACTTGCCCCCTCAACATAGATACGGTACTGCAAACGCCGCGCATGCGCAAGAAAACCCGCCCCATATCGGAACACTGCCCGCAACGTGTGTGTCTCGTTCACTTCGTCACGGGCAGTCACGCAGTATAATATGCCACGCCGTTTTGTAAACCACCTCAGTGATTATTAAACTATTAACGTCTCGATAGTTACAAAAGGCCTCTGCCCTTCCACATAACCTATCAACAGGTTATGGACTCAGAGCACAAACCGGAGAGGATTTTGAAAAGGGAAAATTATAAGGCAAAAGTGAGGTTAGGTCGTCGAGCACGTGTCTTCTCGTTTAATTTTCTGGACTCTGAGACTCCTTACAAGTAGGGAACATGGAAAAATATAGGGTCAAAATTGAGAAGCTGTCTGGCCCGGACAACTGGATCCAGTGGAAATTTCAGGTGCGCACAATTTTAGACGCACGTGATGCCTTGGAGATAATTGAAGGAACGTGGGTTAAACCTGAGAATGATGCAGCACATGTGGCTGAGTTGACCTGCTGGAAAAAGGCATATAAGGTGGCGAAAGAAATTCTGGTGACCACAATGCACAAAAAGCCGATGTCCTTGGTCATAAATTGTGAAACGTCGCGTGAAATTTGGGTAAAATTGTTAAACGTTTACGAACAAAAGTCCGCGCATTTAGTGTATTTATTACAGACACAATTTCGAGAAATTCGCTATACGCCAGGGGACGACATTGCGATGCACGTGAGCTAAGTAGAATCGCTTACTAGACGGTTGGGAGAACTGAACGAATCTGTTTCGGAAGCAATGTTAGTAATCAGGGTGTTGAACACCCTACCGTCTAAACTGGGACATTTCCATAGTGCTTGGGACTCGACGTCCTCTGTGGACCGTACCCTAGACAAGTTAGTTTCTAGGTTAATGGTTGAGGAAACACGACTCAAAATGGCTGAGCCGGGTATGGACGCCAAATCGGCTCTAATAGTGAAGCGAAAGAGAAGCAAGAAAGGCGTAGGGTCCAAGGCCAGCACTGACCCCCAAAAAGTTAAAATGCGACTGAAATGCTAGACGTGTGGAGGTCCACATTGTCAAAAGGACTGTTCAAAAAGGAATAAAGGAACTGAAGTCGCACATGAGGTGAAGGATGATACACAAAGTCATGCAATGGTGAGTAGGCACCTCCTAAGAACAGTGGACACAACGAAGTGGGTCATTGACTCTGATTGTACTCAGCACGTATGTTGGCAAATGGAATACTTCTCTACCTTCAAGAAACTGGAGAAAAGAGTCACATTCGGGCTAGGCGATGGACACGAGGTTGAAGCAAAAGGAATAGGAAACGTCAAAATTATTTCTCACATAAACGGTGTAGAGCATCGGTTGGAGAATGTACTCTATGTTCCTGAAATGAAGTTTAACCTGCTTTCAGTGCGGTCAGTAGAAGAAAAAGAATTTACACAGATTATCGAGAAAGGAAACTGGTCGTTTATGAAGAACAACATGATGGTCGTCGAAGATCACAGGAGAGAAGATAACCTGTACATCCTGGGTGCCGATGTGATCCAGAATAAGGAGCACTGTCTTGTAACAAGAAATTTGAAGGAAACCTCGCTGCAAGTCTGCCATGAGAGAATGGGACACCAAAGTAAGTCCCATGTCAAACGTCTGCTACAATCTAAGGGTATCGTGGTATCCATATCAGACGACAAACTTTCGAGTAATCCCAAAGGCAACGCGTACTGGGGAACTGGTTGTGACAGATGTATGTGGACCAATGGAGAAACCATCATTTAGTGGCCTTAGATTCTTTGTGACATTCAAGGACGACTACGCCCAATATCGTAAAGTATGTGTAATACGATGCAAAGATGAGGTTGCTACTTGTTTTGAAGATTTTTTTAACTTTGCGAAAACTCAGACTGGACACACAGTGAAGGCAGTCATGTCAGACAATGGGACTGAATATACTTGTAACCGTTTTCAGGAAATTGCTAAGAAGAATGGCATTGAATTGGGGCGATCGGCCATCCATACCCCCCAACAAAATGGACGAGCGGAAAGAGAAAACCACACACTATTGGAGATGTCGAGGAGTACGCTAATAACGCATGGGATATCCATGCGATTCTGGGCTGAGGCGATAATGTGCGGCGCGTACATATTGAACAGAACTGGAAAAAGTCGCGAAGAAGAGCAGACGCCCTTCGAAGTTTTGTATGGTCGGGAGTACCCATTGGAGCACCTTAGAATTTTTGGAAGCGAGTGTCTTGTCAGAATTCCCAAAGAAAAAAGGACTAATAAAAAGTTTGGGGCAACAAGTAAACGCGAAGTCTTCGTAGGGTGCGAGGAAGTTTCTGGGAACTATCGTGTCTGGATTCCAGAAGACGCACGAATTTAAGTGAGCCGTGATGTCGAATTCTGTGAGATTCCTGTGCCAAGAACGCTGGTAGAATTGAATCGTAAGGAGACGGAGGATCAGTGCTGGATTTACCCCATAGGCTAAGAAGGCTGAAGCCTAGGGCCCCGTTTAGCTGGGGGCCCCTCATTCTAAATTTTTTTTTCGAAAAATTGATAAAAAAATCTTGCCGAGGGCGGGAGCACGATGGAACGAGAACAAGCTAAACGCTCACGCCTAGATAGACGCAGCGAGACAAAGTATCAACGCGTCGCGTCGCACAGTGGTCTGGAATTAAGAATATGGTGACATTTGTCTATAGCTTTTAAACTATAAAAGATTTCGAAACGAAATTTGCGCGAAAAATACGAAAAAATTATCCCCTTCTAATGATGTATAACTTAATATTTTTTATATTTATTTATTTATTCTTTTTTCAATTTTTTTAAGTTAATTGTTATAAAAAAATTTAAAAGCTGTTTATTTGGTACTTTGCTTAATACTCTCTCTTCAGTGGTTTAAGTCGCATGTTGAGAAAACTTTTCGTCTCCAAGTTATAAGGAAAGTCGAATAGTAGAGGAAAGTAGTCAAAATGTTTTTTTTTTAAATTAAATAACAGTCTTGTGCGATAAAATGTCATCTTTTATTAGTAATTCATGTAAATAATCCATTAAAAAAATAATGCTGAATGCAGTATGGTAAACTTTCGAGATTCTTTACTTTCAGAGAGGATATCTTTAAAGTTCCAAAGAGTGCCACATTCTACCCAAATGAAATATTTTCAGCATATCTTCCTCTATGTAATCACGCAAGAATCATATCCATCTTTGTCCAACTGTTCAAATTATTACATTTTAAGGCCGTCAGTGTTATGTCCCGTTTAACGTGTCACGTCCACATCGTCCCAAATTCGTAAGGAGCTATGGCGTTTCTCCGAAGGAACTGTTTAGACCATAGATACTTGATTTGTTTATGCTATGGTGTAGATAAGCCTTCGAATAAGCGACCGACTTTCTGTCTGCATTCAGTTGCACAGAACCATTCGAGCCTGCATCTCCATAGTGAGATATTCCAAGCATTTCGTACCCATTTGAAAGTTACTGTTTTGTTTTATTAATTTTTTGTTAATTAAGTTTAAATTATATTTGTGTTTTACGTGTACATCATATTTCATTATACTTCTATTTGGTAAGTACAAAGTCACTTAAAGATTACACATTACACGTTACAAGAGTTATTTTGTACATTTAACATTTTCTTCTTTGCTATCCAGATATTATTTATTTAGTCAAAAACTAAAGACAAATGTTACCAAATTCTTAATTCCAGACCAGTGTGCGGCATCCCGCATCCCTACTCGTACGGTTCCTCGCTCTCGTTCCGTCTCGCTCGAATTTTTTTAAGAGACAATATTGAGCAGAGCTTGAATAATGTCTGGCAAAAGATCTTATCCTAGTGGCGCAGAAAAACGAAAACGGAAAACTGAGCTCGAAAAAACACAAGCTTCACTTCCCAAATTAAATAAATATTTTCAAAAAACTTCTAGTACTGACGCATTACCATCAACCTCAACAGCTACGCAAAATCTTGATAAACCGGAAGAGTTAAGTTCTGCTGAATCCATCCACACAAATGTCACTATAACTATAGAATCTGGTAATGTCGACCTGATTTCGAAGGAAAAAATTGACCACCCTTTAGTGGCTACAGATGATCCATCCACATGGGTAGTTATAAATAATGCACTGCGTGAGAAAATTATAAGGAGGCCCATCAACCAAAATCTGATCGGAAATTATACGAAATCCTTGAGAACGGACAACACTCAAGTTAGATATCTACCATTAAGTATATTTGAAAGAAAAATGAGCAACGGTGAAAAGTTTGCAAGGAAATGGCTTGTATACTCCCCATCTACTGGGAACGTATTTTGCGTGCCATGTAAACTTTTTGGAACACAAGAATCTGCATTTCGAAGTGGGTTCAGTGATTGGAAAAACTGCCATGCTCTTATTAAAGTCCATGAAAGTAGCGTCCACCACAAAAAAACGTTAATGATTGGTGTATAATGGCTAGAGATTCGAGCAGAATTGACTGTGAAATTATGCAACAGCAGCAGACAGAAAAAAATTATTGGCGCAATGTCCTTCAGCGGGTTGTTGAAACAATTAAATTTCTTGCAGAACGAGGTCTTGCTTTTCGTGGCGATAATGAGACTTTTGGATCTGCAACTAATGGAAATTTCTTAGGCCTCCTTGAGGTAATTGCAAAATTTGATCCATTCTTGGCAAGTCATATTGAAAGACATGGCGAAAAGGGATCTGGAAGCCCAACATACCTGTCCAAAACAATTTGTGAGGAGCTTCTTCAGGTTATGGCCCAAAAATTGGAATCATCCATTATTGCAGAAGTCAAAACAGCTAAATATTTTGCAATTAGTGTAGATTCTACCCCTGATATATCCAACGTTGACCAACTTACTTTTATTTTACGATATGTGCTACCAAATGGAAAACCAGTCGAGAGATTTGTGCAATTTCTTGAACTTCATAGTCACGGAGCTGAAGATATAACCAATCAGATTTTAAAATTGATCGATAATTTTGGCCTTGATATTAAAGATTGTAGAGCGCAGAACTATGACAATGCAGCAAACATGGCTGGTATATATACAGGCGTGCAAGCACGAATCAAGACTTTAAATCCACTTGCTCATTTCGTACCATGTGCAGCACATTCTGCAAATCTTGTTGGCGCTTGCGCTGCAGAATGTTGTTTAGGAGCTGTTAACTTTTTTGGTTTTGTTCAATCTCTATACAACTTTTTTAGTGCTTCAACGTATAGATGGAAAGTACTGAAAGAATCTTTGCCAAAGACTGGTCTTGTTGTTAAATCACTCTCTCAGACTCGATGGTGTGCTAGAACAGACGCAGTTAAATCGCTCTACATGGGTTATGCAAAAATTAAAGCTGCTTTAACTAAATTATCTGATGAAAAAGCTCAAACTATAGTTACACGTCAGGAGGCAAACAATTTATGCAACAAAATGAACGAATTTGATACAGCAGTAATGACAGTTATATGGCACACATTAATGAGTAGATTCAACGCAGTAAGTCTTTCCCTTCAAAAACCCAATATTGATATACTAAGCGTTGTAAAATTGTATGAATCTCTTTTAAATTTCATTTTAACAATGCGTGACAATTATGACGAAATGGAAGAGCGAGCAAAAAAATTGGTAACATTACATGAATATAAAAGTGAAAATGCTCGAAACAGAGTACGAAAACGCATGTTTGACGAACAGGATACACCAGATATAGCACTAACGGCTCGTGATCAATTTATATTTCAAACATTCAATGTAATAACTGATTCTTTGATAGTTGAATTACGTAAACGACAAGATTCATATTTGAATTTAAAAGACCTCTTTGGATTTTTAACAGCATTTAAAACCTTAAGTTTGATAGATTTAAAACAGCAATGCACTCATTTGGTTGAAGCGTATCCTAATGATTTGGAAATGGAATTCGTTGATGAATTTGTGCAATTTTCGTCTATAGTAAACACTGAAGATGAGGTGAAAGTTATAGACCTGATGACTCACTTGGATAAGCATGTTATGTTGGGAACATATCCAAATATCATGATCGCATTAAGAATATACCTCAGTATTCCAGCGACCAACTGTGAGGGTGAAAGGTCATTTTCAACCTTGTCCCGCGTGAAAACCCATCTGAGAAGTTGCACTGGACAAAACCGACTGAATGCTTTGTCATTGATGGCAATCGAATCAAAACTTCTCCGGGAATTGGATTTTGATTCGATTATTGAAGACTTTACACAGCAAAAGTCTCGCCGAAAAGATTTTTAAATTTAATCGTTTCACATTTTTTTATATTATCTTTATTAACTTGTATTTATAATGTTTATATATGTTAATGTTATGTTTAGTTTTTATGTTCAATGTTAATTTTGAAATTAAATTCTTTAGATTATACGAATATTATGATAAAAAAATCAAATCAGCGTTATTTTATTTTTTATATTTAACCGAGGGCCCCCCGAATATTCAGCCTAGGGCCCCTCAAAAGGTAAATCCGGCTCTGCCGGGAGGATTCTCAGGGAATGCAGGAATTCAGCACACTGCATAAACAAGAAATGAGCCAAGGGAACAAAGACTGCGTTGAACAAACTATTGAACAGGTACAATCAGCTCAAACGATTGTGGCCGTTCGAGATTCGATTGCATTCGAGCTTACCAGGGTCCGCTTTTTCACATCGCTAACATTCTACAGTATTTCATGAACATGGTGAGGGTCCTGCCTAGCCACAGGTTGCCGTCTAGAACACTTCTAATTCATGATGAAACACGACTGTGGTGGCATCTGCCTATGATTGTCATAATTATATAAATCTGCGCGATCGGCTCTGTTCACGATGCTGTAGCGTAAATGACGCCAAAAATAAATGTCAAATGACTTTTATTACAATGAACCTAAAAAAAATCATAATAATTTTGGGACTGTAAACGATAAATTTGTAATGTCCAAAATAAATAAATCAATGGATTTATAATGGAAGTACACAAATAAATAGAGAGGGATGGTGGGGTAATAAAGAATAGAATGGAAACGAATGTTATATATTTCGTAGAGATGGCAAGGGTTAGGAAACCAGAATACTGAGATGTATAAAGTCTTGTGGTATTTTATTCCTAGCAGTCCTCATAGATTAAAATCTAAGACGCTCATTATTAGTGGAAATGTGTAGAGCAAAGAAATACGCATTTATTTCAAAATTTACTATCCGTTATTTTATGTTAACAACGGGAAAATAAACATAACCGAAGCAATGTAGATTAAATTTTGTGATAGGACTGCGCGAATGTGACTCCTATTAAACATCATCCGTTTACTTCACGCTATATCATAGGCAGATGGTGCCACAGTGGTGTTTCAACATTAATTAGAAGTGTTCTAGACGGGAACCTGTGGCTTGGCAGTGCCCTCACCATGTTCATGAAATACTGTAGAATGTTAGCGATGTGAAAAAGCCGACCCTGGTGAGCTCGAATGCAATCGAATCTCGAACGGCCACAATCGTTTGAGCTGAATGTACCGCTGAACGTTGAAGAGGAGACGTCATATCAGCTAAGGGATCGCCCCTCTATCAGACAGCCCGACCGACTCGCCTATGTGTGTAGGAGATCTGTCGTTGAACCAAAAACGAGGATTGGGAAAAAGCCATGGACGAGGAAATACAATCGCACAAGTAAAAACAAAATGTGGGAACTGGTGAAGCCTAAAGCGGGAATGCAACCACTGATGTCAAGATGGGTCTACCGTATCAAAAGCAAGTCAAAAGGAGAAGTTGACAGATACAAAGCAAGATTAGTCGTTCGAGGTTTCAAACAGAAGGTCGGTGTTGACTATGGCGAGACGTTCAGCCCCGTCGTCAGACACGACACGGTTCGTCTGCTCTTCTGGCTGGCTGCGACCGAGAAATTGGAAATCTGTCAGTTTGACTGTAAGACCACGTTTTTGAACGGGACACTGGACGAAACCCTCTACATGCTACAACCCGAGGGATACAACGATGGATTCGGAGCTTGTATGGACTCAAGCAGGCACCTAGTTGCTGGAATAGAACACTGACAAATCATGTAAGCTTCATAGGTTTCAATTATAGTGATTCCGATCCGTGCGTTTTTATAAGGCGAAAGAAGCAGAGATCGATCATCCTTGCCATCTATGTTGACGGCGGACTGGTTCTGGCACAGCACGGGGAGGATATAACTGTGTGTAATGAGGTTGAGCAGTTTCTGGGTTTCCAGGTGGAACGTCTTGAGGAAGGGTAGATCAGGCTCCACCAAACAGCCTATGTCCTGAGTACTCTGGAGCAGTTTGGAATGAGCGATTGTCGACCTTCAAAAACTCCCACTGATCGAGCGGCTCTGAAACTGCTGGCGAGTGAAACTGATGCAGATAAGGAACGCTCTGTAGCCTCCGCGCTGGGTAGAGTCATGTATCTGGTGGTAACCACCAGACCTGACTTTGCATTCGCTGTGGGAAGAGCTTGCCAGTAACGGTCGAAACCCACTAGCGGACTGTGGAAATTTATTAAACGTATTTGTAGATATTTACAGGGAACTATCAATATGGGACTAATTTACGATGGTCGACCATCAATGCTCCTGAATGTGTACAGCGACGCTGACGATGCTGGGGACACGAAAACTAGACAGTCGACCACCGGGTACGTGTCGACAGATAGTGTCGGCAGAAAGATCCAACGGACGCGCTACAACCTCAGGGTTTCCCCTATAATAGCATTTAACCCGCGAGATGTTAATTTAGACTTCCTAGCTAGCCATTGGCAGGGGAACGGCACGCAGTGATGGAGATGCGCGCGACTTGGAAAAACCCTGCCCTCATCTCGTTACAGAATCATTGGACGGTACGTGTCGACAATGGGCAGTGGGGCCATCACCTGGAACAACTAGCGTCAGCAGTTCGTGGCGGTTTCCACAACAGAGGCGGAGTACGTAGCCGCCGCCACAGCCGCAAAGGAACTCGTCTGGCTACAGAACTTGGTCAGAGAATTCGTGCCGGATGCCAAGGCTCGATTACTAATGAACAACCAAGGGGCGATCCGACTAGCCAATAACCCAGAACAGCATAAGCGATCAAAGCACATCGAGGTAAGGTATCACCATATCCGCCAACTGGTGTTGGAAAGGAAGATGTCACTGGAGTACGTCGATACCACAAACCAGCTGATGGATGTTTTCACGAAACCAATGGCACCCACGAGATTCACTGAACTGTGCAAAAGAATCGGACTGTACAGACGATCTGTAGATTTAGAAATCCTTTGAAAAGTGTTTTAAATACAAATTCGTAAATCAAAGTTGCTAGTTTTAAAGAGAAAAACACTTTGTTAGTGTTAAAAAACGTTTTAAATACAAGTTCGTACATTTAAGTTGCTTTGTTTTAAGTTGAGAATTGCTTTCACATCAGGTTCTTCAGCGTACGATTGAAACACTTGACGATCGACGCTTTCATCACGCTGTACGTCGAGTAGTGTTTGATTCAGCTAGACGTAACGCATCGTTGAAACTCCGCGTTGTAGAACTCCTTTCCTATGTCCGTTTGTAGATTTCGACGACATTTGTCGCTTCGTCGCAACACGGTCACGAACGCCTCGGTCACGTCGCGCCCACTTTTCGTTTTCACCGGCACGACCCACGCGTACTTGCTGAACGTATCGATGATGGTGAGTATGTAGTTGTAGTCACGACTGTGGGTCGCGTACGCGCGCATTTTCACCAAGTCCGCCTGCCACAGATCGTCGTAGCCACGAGTAACTACGCGTCTGCCCGGGAAATTTCATCTCGCGGGAGCGTGCCGTTCGTCGAGCAATTGTATTCGCTTCTTATTTGTGCCCATAGCGGCTGTGGCGGCGGCAGTAACGTTCCACGATCTTCAGCAGGTACTATACCAGGCACTCGAAGCACATACGGCGTTGGCAGGTTTTGTCGTCGAAGTCGTTGCTCATCGTCGCGCTTTTTTGCGTTTCTGTACTTACACGACCGGTGTCGTAAGCTCAACGAGTCTATCCTTCAAGTGATCGAAGCGTCGTTGTATCGTGATATGTAACGACTTTTCCAGGTCACGCAAACGTTTGTCCACCGCAGTATTTATCGCAGTCATGAAAGCATCCAGTCGCTTCGTCGTCATTTCATACATGTGTTCCTCCACAGTGTTGAGGGCACGCCCCACGTATCGTTTCGTCGCAGCGTCGGTGTCCTCCGGATTTGCCACGCGACGTATCTTGCGTTTCATCGCGTCGAACGTTGACCGATCGGTGGCCAGACACATCGCGTTCTTCCGAACGTAATTCGCGACGTACAGATTCAGTGAGCGAATCGTCTCCACGCATTAATCGTTGTCGTCGGTAGCAGTAGTAATCGCGGTGCCGTGCAAAGATGCGCCAAACTTGTTCACCGACATGCTGGGTAGGCGGTGATCGCGAACGAGACTGACGCATCGTCGATCCAAAAGATCAATTTACGATGAGACCAGCTCCGCGAAGTTCCTCGAAGATGGAGGAAATTTCGTTATCATGTCCGGTATGTCCTGCTTCGCGCGACGCCAAGAGCAATTGTAGTCTATCGACCAATTCGTTCGGATCGTCCCAGTACACGTAATCGATCGCGTTATCGGTGACCAACACCGACATGATCTTCCTGTACTTGTAGCCCTTGTTGCCTAGCATAGGCTTGCTAGCCGAATGATCCCGTCGATGCACGTTCGTGGACAACAGGATGTCGCGATATGCCTCGCGATCAGAATTCCTGTACGCCTGTTCGTTAGACACTCGCATGAACAGCAGTTCGTACAAGCCTCGAGTACCCGCGTATCGCTTGCCCTTCACGCTGACATCTTCGTTCTCGCCGATAGTGAGCACGGAATCACCAATCATCAACTGTTCGTCGTCGCCTAGGTACACGCCGTACACGTTATCGATCAGTTTCTTGGAGTCGGTGAAGAACAAACGCAGATATTCGCGCAACAGCGGTCCGGCGGCGTTTTGGGTGTACGCGTCGAAGTTGTCGACGGTGGTGGTGGTGGCGGCGGCGGCGGTTTTTGGATCTAGAACTTCTCGAATCGTTTCGTTCGTCTCACCCTGGTCCAGATCATGATCTTCGGTTGTTTCGTAGACGGTACTGTCGTCTTCCTCGTCGTCGTCGTCGTCGTACGAATCCGAATCCTGAAGCGGAGTCGTTTCGGGTCGTATTGTCGCTTCGGCTGTGGACGGAGTAAAGGATAATCGCTTCTTCGTCTTCGAACGCTGTTGCCGATGTTGTTGTTTCTGCTTGACGAGCGATGGTATCAATGGACTCGTTTTCAAGGCTGCCGTCTTCTCGACTAAGTTTCTCAGCGGTTCGACGATCGGACTCGTACTCTCCACCGCAGCAGCTATCGTTGTCATTTTACCGAGTTTCAGGCTAATATACTTCTTTCGTATAGCGTCGCTGAATTTAGTGATTTTTTTCTTCGTCTCGACGTCTCGCGGCTGTTGCCTATGACGTCGTTCCTGTTTCATTGCTTGTTGTTGTTGTGTGATCTCCATGTTGACACCGCTAGTCGCTGCTCCATTAGGCATCCTGGTGTTGCTGGGTGAAGGACTCGCGATCTACTGAGGTTCGCGCGCTACCACGAACTCGTTAAATCCTCGTCGATACCGAGTCATCCCTGTCGATGACCACAAAATCGTATCGTCGTCTCCAACATCTCGCGCACAAGTCGTTGAACGCCTCGAACGTCATGTTCCGTCGTGTCCGAACAGGAAAAGAAAATTGACAGTGTGTCTGATCAAGTGTTTCGGTATTCGTGTGTATGATTGGCATAGGAAAAAGCAATCCACGTTCGCGTGCCTTCCCATGGAGAAGTATTCGCGGGTCGCTGTGTGTTCGTCGCACGCCGTGGCGTCAAACACGAAGATCGAATCGGGTCGATCGTCTCTCGGCAGTGTCCGAGTAGGGAATGTATCCGAGGAATGTATCTCTCTCTCTCTCTCGCTCTCTCTCTCTCTCTCTCTCTCTCTCTCTCTCTCTCTCTCTCTCTCACCCGCCGAAACCATAACGCCACTGCTATTTATACCAGCGACACTTGTCGATAGCATATCAGAACCGTAGCGCTCCTTGAACCAATCGAAGAACCGTCGACTTATGACTGTCCTTGCATCTCTGTGTATCTGCATTTTCACATGTATGGTTGCGATAACGCGTAGACCAACAACAACGAAGAAGAAGAAGAAGAAGAAAACAGGATCGGGACTCGTGAACGGTATTATAAACTGTTTACCGATAGAACTAGACATTCCGGGGTATCAGTTCTGCAGACCGGGGACGCGTTTGCTGAAGTGATTGGCTCGCCGCAACGAAGGTATAAATCCGCAGGACGCCACTTGTCGGGGGCACGATATCGCGTACTCTCGTCGAAAGGATTTGGATGGACGACACGAGGCGGATCGCGCGTTGGCCGAACGAGAGCGAGAACGAGTGTTCGCGAACGACGCGAATTTCGGTGAAAATGCAGCGGCGACTGGAGTGTAGGCCGCGATGAAAGCTAACACTAAACTCGGCATGGGTATGAGAAGAAGACGAAGAGGAGGAAGAATAACTACGAGACGGAAACACAAGTCCAGAGGACAATGCCGTGTCCTACCGGTAGCGAAACGCGGAGGCTTTCTTCCGCTTCTCCTGCCCGCTCTGTCGGCTATCGGGGCATTAGCCGGTGGAGCGGCAGGTATCACGAAAGCGGACAACAACGCGAAGGCCGCGCGAAAACAGCTAGAAGAAACGGTGCGTCATAATCGAGTGATGGAAGGCCAGGAATGTATCTGGCACCGTACAAGCGCGGCGCCGCACAGTGGTCGAAAATGACACAGTCGGCGTCAAAAATCAATTCCCACGCCAAATCGAAAGGAAAATCAACGACCCCTGGTATACTGGGGTATTAGGTATCGCTGATTATGAATCCGTTGCAGTTTTTTTTAAAAAGAAGATGGCTGATCCAATATGGCCGCTCAAAGTTGGCAAAAACTGGAAAAATACGAATCTTACGAACGAAAAACGTTGTTTATTCAAAACCTACAGCTATAACCTTATATTTTATCATTCTAGAAACGTGCACCACACTCTACAGAATGTTATACTAATGATTAGTTGTTAAAAAATGATTGTTAACAATAAAAAAAACAACATTATTTACTAATTTTATCATTTCCGCGGCAAATACTGCAAATATGTGATTAATCTAACGATTAAATATTTATCGGAGACGAAAATAAAGATTATTGACATAAAAAATGTTAATATAATTGTTTATTAATAATTTGTTTAAACAATTTTTTAACAAAATGACTGAAATCCATTTCATACAATCAAATTTATCATATTTTGTTGTAACATTAATATCAAAATTGTTATTAAACAATTTGTTAACATAATAGATTTCAGTAATATTCAACAAAGATAAGTGCAATTTGGAAGGTACATTGTTTTTATGACGTAGGTATCCACTAAGTAAGGATTCTTGGAAATTTCATCCCCAAGGGGGTGAAAAAGGGTAAAATTTATTTTCTCGGACTTTTTAATATCTCTTAGGTCCGATTAGATATCACCTTGGTTTTCACTTACAACGGTTGCCCACACAAATACCTAAAACTCAATTTTAGGATTTTTCCCCAATCAACCCCTAAGGGGGTGAAAACGGGTATAATTTGTTTTTACGGATCCCTCAAAAGTTCTTCGGTCCGATTCGATATCGATACTTGGTTTAAGCCTAGCAACACAAATGCCTAAATACCAATTTCAAAATTTTACCCTATTCAACCCTTAAAGGGTTAACTCTGAATATGGTGTATTAAGTAAGTGTGCATTGAATTGGGGCGTCTTAAGTTTCGAATAGTAGGTGATACATATATCAATATCCGTTATACGGAGGTTACTTTACCGAAATTACATAAAAAATTGCTACAAAAAGCACATATCAAAATAATTCCTTTTAATTATTCTACCGTAGCGAAGCTCGCGTATTTTTCTAGACATAAATAAAAACCCTACACCCAGTATTTGAACTTTTTAAACTTTTTTTACATTTTTCAGTTTTATAATTTTTTTCCGTGTTTTTTATAATTTTTTGTTTACTTGAAGTTTATTGAATAAACTAATATTTATATTGACTAATCGTCTTTTATAACTAAAACTCATCGGCTGACTTTTCGTTATCCGACTCTTGTTCATTATCATTCGAAGCAATTAATAAGTTTTCGACTTGTTCACACAAGCCTTTAATTTTGTGTTGTTTATTGACCCTCAAACCACTTATTATTGGGTTCGAAGAAACCAACATAAAGTGCGTTATGTCTTCATTACAAACAAAACGTGAAAACAATCTACTAAAATATAATCTAGCCTGCTTAAAAATTTTATTATTCGCTTCTTGAGCTTCCTCGGACAACCAACCAATGGGTAACCCAAAAACTTTCATTATGTTAGCACCGTGTATCAAAACGTTATGTACACATGGAGGCATTTTGTACCAATCGTATAAATCAACAAATAGTTTTGCGGTATCAACTGTGTACTTTTCAAACTTGTCAAAGTCAATGTCGTACCCACTTGTCAAAACTTGTAAAATAATAGAAAATCGTTCTATTAAACGAATGTCTACTCCTGTTGCATTTGTCGCTTTTCTGATCGTATACGGTCTTGTACCAGGTTTTTTCGTCCCTCTTTTAACTGCTTATCATCTCCTTTAGCGTAAAATTTTTCGAAATTTAAATTGTAGGCAATGTGCAGAATACATTCCATGAATCTAATACGACAATGGAGAGTCGATAGCCCGTAATAGTAATGGTTTTCTTCAATGTGCAGTTTTTGAAGAAGGTCTAATTTATTCATTTGATTTGGGGTTGCTCTACATATGTTGCAAGATGTCGAAGATGTTTGACTTGTTAAGACGTTACATACTTTTCCATCCAGCATGGTACAATATAATTTGTGTGAAACATAATATTTTCTTCTTTTAATATTTACTTCTGTGATTTTTAAATTGTTAATTTTTTCATTTGTATAGTCATATTCTTCTTGAATTTTTGCATTGGTTTCCTTCGTAAATTGAAATTTAATTGGCCTGCAAAGTCTCACGGAAAATGGACGTGTATTTCTCCATATCGTTTGTCCATCTGAGGACATTATGCTCAGTGGTACATATGATACCATAAATATCGAGCTATCAATATTTACTGATTCATTATTGGCCCACTTTTGCTTAAACACCTGTTGACCGGAAGCACCATCTAAACCCCATTTCCCATGTAGAATTAGTTGTTTATTCCTAACGGTTTTTAAATTTTTATTTGAAATTAATGAAAAAATTCTTACAACAGTAAGATCCAACAGCGATTGTACCTCAACTGCAGCACCATTCTCAGTGATGGTTATATTTTCAGGATAGCACTGTTTCTTTCCTAACAATATTTTCTCGTACGGAGGATACTGCTTATTGCCAAATAAAATAAAATTATGCTTACGAAGATTTTCATACTTAGCTTTCGTTAATCCAAGATCCATATACATTGCTAAATTTTTATTTATAAAATCATTATCATAATTCTCAATCATTTCAGACTCTTTTATTTCCACGTCCTCCACCGTGGGGTCTTGAATTGAAATAACAGCTTTCGATAAAATATTCTGGTTATAATTTCTTCGAAGTTCTTGGGCACGTCTTTGTTGTGTTCTAAGACTGCATTCCTCATTCTTTACACGCGGACGACCACGACTTCCTTCGATATTAGGTGGTGTACTTCCATTTAAATCGGCAGAATTCTGATCTTTGAATACATATTCCAATTCTTTAGTCAGGAAATCATTATACTTCCTTTCAAAATCAAAACGCACCCGATTAACACTCGCCCAGTATTTGGAATACTGCCTGATAAAAGTTTTATTAATAAACTCGCGAAGTTGGTGCAGATGTTGAGAATCATAGTCGTA
Source organism: Andrena marginata (assembly GCA_963932335.1). Classification (NCBI taxonomy): domain Eukaryota; kingdom Metazoa; phylum Arthropoda; class Insecta; order Hymenoptera; family Andrenidae; genus Andrena; species Andrena marginata. The sequence goes on from OZ010660.1 coordinate 12,980,364, forward strand.
TGTGTTTTTGATCCTTTTCATTATTACATCTAACCTCGATTTTCTTATATTTGGTTCAGACCATAACCATTCACACAACTGTATTTGTTCAATTGTAAAAATGGACATTGTCTAACTTAATATAGTTTTGAAAAAACAAATTCAATAATAAATCAAAACTAAAATGAAAACTCGATATTTAAAAAGACTGTTTAAAAAGAAATAGGAAATAGTCCTGAAAAGGACTGAAATAGAATTCTCATATAAAAAAGCAGTAAAAGCTTTGATAAAGACTTGGGAAAAAATTGGGTAATAGTCCTGAAAAGGAAAAATAGTGGTTTCGAAATCCTCGGAGTGTGACCAGCGTGCAGTGTTTCATTCGGACCGTACGAGTTCGGCGCTCTCCCCACCAGAGATCGGCGGGCGCCAGCTACCGCTGATGGAGGGGGAAACACCTATAGGAGCGGTGGTTATTTGCGCATGACTGACGCAGACACAGTTCCATTTAGTATGTAACTAGTGTAGGTAGCATGTACTTAATGTCTTAACAGATGAAGCATTTTCGACATCTTGCAACATATGTAGAGCAACTTTGATAATGCACTTTATGTTGGTTTCTTCGGAACCAATAATAAGTGGCTTGAGGGTCAATAAACAACACAAAATTAAAGGCTTGTGTGAACAAGTCGAAAACTTATTAATTGCTTCGAATGATAATGAACAAGAGTCGGATAACGAAAAGTCAGCCGATGAGTTTTAGTTATAAAAGACGATTAGTCAATATAAATATTAGTTTATTCAATAAACTTCAAGTAAACAAAAAATTATAAAAAACACGGAAAAAAATTATAAAACTGAAAAATGTAAAAAAAGTTTAAAAAGTTCAAATACTGGGTGTAGGGTTTTTATTTATGTCTAGAAAAATACGCGAGCTTCACTACGGTAGAATAATTAAAAGGAATTATTTTGATATGTGCTTTTTGTAGCAATTTTTTATGTAATTTCGGTAAAGTAACCTCCGTATAACGGATATTGATATATGTATCACCTACTATTCGAAACTTAAGACGCCCCAATTCAATGCACACTTACTTAATACACCATATTCAGAGTTAACCCTTTAAGGGTTGAATAGGGTAAAATTTTGAAATTGGTATTTAGGCATTTGTGTTGCTAGGTTTAAACCAAGTATCGATATCGAATCGGACCGAAGAACTTTTGAGGGATCCGTAAAAACAAATTATACCCGTTTTCACCCCCTTAGGGGTTGATTGGGGAAAAATCCTAAAATTGAGTTTTAGGTATTTGTGTGGGCAACCGTTGTAAGTGAAAACCAAGGTGATATCTAATCGGACCTAAGAGATATTAAAAAGTCCGAGAAAATAAATTTTACCCTTTTTCACCCCCTTGGGGATGAAATTTCCAAGAATCCTTACTTAGTGGATACCTACGTCATAAAAACAATGTACCTTCCAAATTGCACTTATCTTTGTTGAATATTACTGAAATCTATTATGTTAACAAATTGTTTAATAACAATTTTGATATTAATGTTACAACAAAATATGATAAATTTGATTGTATGAAATGGATTTCAGTCATTTTGTTAAAAAATTGTTTAAACAAATTATTAATAAACAATTATATTAACATTTTTTATGTCAATAATCTTTATTTTCGTCTCCGATAAATATTTAATCGTTAGATTAATCACGTATTTGCAGTATTTGCCGCGGAAATGATAAAATTAGTAAATAATGTTGTTTTTTTTATTGTTAACAATCATTTTTTAACAACTAATCATTAGTATAACATTCTGTAGAGTGTGGTGCACGTTTCTAGAATGATAAAATATAAGGTTATAGCTGTAGGTTTTGAATAAACAACGTTTTTCTTTCGTAAGATTCGTATTTTTCCAGTTTTTGCCAACTTTGAGCGGCCATATTCGATCAGCCATCTTCTTTTTCAAAAAAACTGCAACGGATTCATAATCAGCGATACCTAATACCCCAGTATACCAGGGGTCGTTGATTTTCCTTTCGCTTTGGCGTGGGAATTGATTTTTGACGCCGACTGTGTCATTTTCGACCACTGTGCGCCGGCATGAACCTGCGACGACGACGGCCGAGGAGAAAAAAAACTCCGCTCGACCGGGCTTGCGGCGATAACGCGACATCAGCGACAACAACCTATGACGAACCTGCAATTAGAGCACGAGTGCATCAACGTACCGTTCTTTCGGGGGGTGTTTATGCGCGACACGCTTCCCGCGCGCATGCGACCAAACGAATGCGGTATCGCGAATTTTGACGAGAACCTCGGCGAGGGCACGCACTGGGTGGCGTACGCGAAACGCGGATTGCACGTACAGTGTTTCGACAGTTTCGACCAGACCAATTGCGGTCACTTATGCGTACAATTTCTGCGACAAAAAGCTCTGGAATTTCGGCCTCGACGCTACCCTAGATAAAATAACGCGCAACCACACGTTCGAGTCACTTTCTCTCCCTCTCTCTCTCTCTCTCTCTCTCTCTCTCTCTCTCTGCCGCGCTGGCGTGACCTACAGTGGTTGCGGTGATACAATTTCGCTCACGCTCACGTTAACGGGTCGGAGCAGCGTGTTCACGGTCAATTATTTTCCACCGATAGATTTGAACGACGGGCAGTACGAACTAGGACTCGCCGACTTGAAGACGTTTCACACGATACAGAACATCGACTGCAGCAACGATACATTCTACTTCGTCGCGAATAACAAGAACACCGCAATCCCCAGCGTCGATGTCGCTCGCGAATCCATTACGATTTCCCATGGTTCCTACGAGTTAGACGCTATCGCCAAGCACTTGGGGCGTCGACTGCTCGATCGATATCCTCGAAGACGCGGTGACAATGAGAACCACGACGACGACGACGACGACGACATGTATCCGCTAGTGTTACGAGCTAACAACAACACCATGAAAAGCGAACTGTACTGCTCGTTTTTTGTAGACTTTACGCAACTGAACAACGTGGGCTCGTTACTAGTATTTTCCCAGACACGTGTCCTATTGCCGAGAATCTGGCACGAGTCAAACAAACCCGTTAACATTATAACCGTTAACGTGGTCAGAGTAACGTGCAACGTCACTACTGGTGCGTACAGCAACGACAAACCGGTACACACAATCCACGAATTTTTAAATAGCGTTCCCCCGGGACATAAGATATTGGAAACTCCGCGGCACGTCATTTATCTGTCGATCGTTGCACGAGAGATACACGATCTAATTGTACACATTGTCGATCAATACAATCGTCCAATAGATTTTCGCAAAGAGAAAATAACGATTCGCTTGCACGTGCAACGACGTTCGCGCGATAAGATAACATCAGTGCATATGTAGCATGTTGGTGTTCGATCACACGTACGACTCATCATCATCGTTCACCGTCACCGCTGCTGTCGCTCCTCCGGTCTCTGCAACGCATTATCGTCAAAACGAAACACCTCCACCGCCACCGACAACGCTGTTAAAGACAAGAAGCGGAACGGGAACAAGAGGAAGAAGAAGCCACAAATCGTTAACTGATCGAAACGCGCGTTTCGTACGAACCCTGGGGTTCATCATAACATTCTAACATATCATTTATATACATACACGTCTACCACGATGTATACCATACTGGACGTGACGAGTACACCGACTTTTGACAATAATATCACGAAGATCGAGGTGCACGCTTACAATCCGTACGCCAACACGATGTTCGACAATAACGATGAGATAAGAATACCCATTTAGCAACAAGATCTGTACACGCTCCCGTGCGAAAGTTATCTCTACGTCGAAGGACGCGTCTCTGTGAGTGCAACCGCGACGACGGAACAGGAGGCGAAAGCTGCGAGAGTTTTTCTGGACAACAACTGCGTCGCGTTCATATTCGACGAGATTCGATACGAATTGGACAGAGTGGAGATCGGTCGTTCCAGGAATCCGGGAATCACAACCGCGTTGAAACATTACGCATCGTTGTCCATCGACAGAACCAAAGCGCTGATGAACGCCGGTTGGGACTATACCATGGCACATGATCGCGACATTTTTAGTAGCGCGTCATCCAATTTCTGCGTACCCATGAACACGGTACTGGAATTCTGCGAAGATTACAGACGCATCGTGATGAACGCGCAACGCAAGTTGATCCTAATTCGTGCGCGACTCGATACGAACGCGCTGTACGCGGCTTCCCTAAACCCCGCGATAATACCAAAACTGGAGATACGCAAGATACAATGTCGTATGCCGCACGTCGCGTTAGAAGACACTCACAAACTGTCGATGCTATATCTCCTACAAAGCAATCAATCAATCGCGATGAGTTTCCGATCGTGGGACCTGTACGAGTATCCATTGCTGCAAAAGACTACGAAACACACGTTGACCGTGAAAGCCTCATCGCAGATCGAGAAACCGCGATACGTTATATTCGCTATGCAAACCGTTCGAAAGAATAATCGCCAGAAAAGCGCGAGCAGATTCGATCCGTGCAAACTCGCGAACGTACGATTGTTTCTGAATTCCGAGACGTATCCGTACGACGACATGAACCTGGATTTCGATAAATCTAAATACGCGCTCCTATACAATATGTACGCGAAATTTACCCGTTCGTACTACGGCCACGGCGAACCGTTGCTGAACACGGTCGAATTCTTACGATACGCCCCCATCACGATCATAGATTGTTCTCGACAGAACGAATCGGTGAAGAGCGCAACGGTGGACGTGCGAATCGACTTCGAGTTGCAGAGATAACGTGCCCGCTAATACCACCGCATATTGCTTGCTCATACACGATCGTGTAGTTCAATACAGCCCTTTGACGAACGTGGTGCGAAAAATCACGTGATTCCAACAACTACATCTATGACTATTATACCGGTGAGGTTAATCGCAAAAAATGTCAGTCGCTCATCTGCAGCCGCCGGTGACAGTTATTGTTGTACTACATATACCTACATACTACTGCCTAATAACTTTATCCGTCGTTGTCGACCTACAAGGGTCTAAAACTGAACGTAACATGTTCGTTGCTAAGGAAATTGCGATTCTCGCAAACAATCGCGACACCGAAACAACGATCTGTCATTGGATTTTCGAACCACCGTACTCCTACGCTCGCCTGTCACCGTTCGAGAAGCGTCAAGCGACCTGACTCATGGCGCGTCATCACGGACTTCGCTGGTCCGACGGCTGGGTACCGTACCATAGGCTTCCAGAAATGATCGCCCGCGAGCTCGCAACCGTCGACATGGTGCTCGTGAAGGGACTGGAGAAATAGTCCTGGTTGTCACAACTGCTCCAACGAACAGGCCCAACCATCGTAGATATCGTTGAGATGTACGAATAGAAGAAGAAGAACGACAACGACTCCGACTCCGACGAGCACACCGATGGCTCCGACGTTGACGACGATTACTGTGGAATCTTACCCGACAGGATCGTTCCTAACCTGAAAGCAATGCCTACAACGAACACTGTACGATGCGCTTTCCACAATGGCGGCAGTTGTATGTGCGCACTGGAAAACGTGCAGAAAATTTGGAAATATATACGCTCTGAATTCTAACGTTACACTTTCTTTTATCTTCTATATTATACAGGGTGTCCCAAAAATGCTGCGGTTCCTTGAAGGGGGTGATTCAGGGGGTGATTGGAAACAACTTTTTCCTTTGCGAAAATGTTTTCCGAGGTTTCGTTAACGAGATATTAGCAAAAAGCACCGACCAATCAGAGCCCGAGATTGGAGGCCGAGTTCCCGCGGTAGCGTGGCCGCGCGCCGCGCTGCGACTACGAACAAGCAACTCGGCATGCATCGAAGGAAATTGCAGAGAATGGCAAATGAAAAAGACGTAACAAATAAAATCGAACATTTTGTCATGGTTTGTTTGTCATTTAAAGTGAAAAATGAATAAAGGATAAATGGATGAAAATCATGCGTAACGTAAAAAGACAAATACAAAGGTTTTTTTAAGAAGAATCGAAAATAATAATTACTTGGAGTGAGAGGATAAGGAACACGTAAATTTCCTTTTTTAATAACGTACAAACGAAAAGGTAATGCAACAGGGAACGAGCGAAAAGTGATCGTAGTTCGTTATTGTGATAAAAATCCATAGTTCAATAACGTCCAACACTGTTGTTGATAATGAATAACTCCGTTTAAAAACTGCGAAAAAAATTTACGTACGGAAATTTGGAGAATTTTCACCGGAAATTAGCCATAACCTGCGTTAAATTTAAAAAATAATAGTCGCCAATAATGTACCTAAAACTCACCCTTTCGGAAATTCACCTGCAGCTTGAAAGTCTGTGTCACTAGGTCACTGAACCGATCCTGGTCATCGACAGACGCGCCGAATGCACAGCTGATCTCAGGTACACGACGCCATCCAAAGTTAAAGGTCGCAACGTCAAGTGCGTCCGGGTTAATGTACCGAATATTCACTTCACTGCACGGCTACTAACACTGATCACTTAATTTATTTTTCATGGAACGTGTTGTTCCTACGTTATAAAAATTGGTGGAAATGAATTTTTACTTGGCGTTCGGAGCCGTGGGTATTTCCGCGCAAATTCTCACGCTGCAGCACTTGCGTCCTCGTTGTTCGGGGGGTGCAACCAGAACATCGCGTAATACTCTTGAGCAGAGAACATTTCTGCGACGTGATTGCTTGCTGACTGACAAGATTTTTACGAAGCGACTTCTTCTACCCTCATTTTCTCTCGTTCCATTATGAGTTGACCCCCCACCAGACCAAGAGGCTTCAGGTAGAAAGAAGCCAGCACATTTTCGAAACACACGTGCTTCGCAGAAGTGCAACGAACGGACTATCGTGCACTTTTACAAAACTCCGCGTTCCGTCCTTTTACTGCTAATGTACCCATTGCTTCGAGGTAGGCAGCAGACACCACGTGTTTCGGTTCGAAAGGGACGGAAGAGAAGAGAAACAGAAAGTCTTCGAGTTGCTATAAAGAAAAAAATCCTGTTTCCAGTTTCCATTTTCCGATACTCTGAGTTCACGTCTGCTACGAGGCGGAACCAACTAAGCCATAAATTACCCAAAACTGTAGGAAACCGTTGTCTACCGTCGACTAGTGGGACAGTACGGTCATAAACCGCGACCCTAGCGAAATGCTCTGCGTCGACGAATTCCGTGCGAGTGAAGCCTTGGGGAGGAGATACTGCTATGAAGAGGACCTCTTTAGGACAGTGGCCGTTTGGGAGGGATGCACGTGGTGTCTGCTGCCTACCTCGAAGCAATGGGTACATTAGCAGTAAAAGGACGGAACGCGGAGTTTTGTAAAAGTGCACGATAGTCCGTTCGTTGCACTTCTGCGAAGCACGTGTGTTTCGAAAATGTGCTGGCTTCTTTCTACCTGAAGCCTCTTGGTCTGGTGGGGGGTCAACTCATAATGGAACGAGAGAAACTATTTGAGGGTAGAAGAAGTCGCTTCGTAAAAATCTTGTCCGTCAGCAAGCAATCACGTCGCAGAAATGTTCTCTGCTCAAGAGTATTACGCGATGTTCTGGTTGCACCCCCCGAACAACGAGGACGCAAGTGCTGCAGCGTGAGAATTTGTGCGGAAATACCCACGGCTCCGAACGCCAAGTAAAAATTCATTTCCACCAATTTTTATAACGTAGGAACAACACGTTCCATGAAAAATAAATTAAGTGATCAGTGTTAGTAGCCGTGCAGTGAAGTGACTATTCGGTACGTTGACCTGGACGCACCTGACATTGCGACCCTTAACTTTCGGTAGTGTCGTATACCTGGGACCAGCTGTGCACTGAGCTCGTCCATCGATGACCAGGATCGGTTCAGTGACCCTGTGACACAGATTTTCAAGCTGCAGGTGAATTTCCAACAAGGGTGAGTTTTAGTTACTTTATTGGTGATCATTCATTTTTAAATTTAACGCAAACGATGGCTTATTTCCGGCGATAATTCTCCAAATTCCCGTACGAAAAATATTTATTCGGGCTTTTTAAACAGACTTATTCGTTATCACCAACAGTGCTGGCCGTTATTGAATTACGGATTTTTATCACAATAACGAACTACTATTATTTTTCGTTAATTTCCTGTTACATTACCTTTTCGTGGCTACGTTATTCACACAAGAAAATTTACGTATTCCTTATCCTCCCACTTCAAATAATTATTATTTTCGAATCTTCTAAAAAAAAAACTGCGTATTCGTCTTTTTACGTTGCACGCGATTTTCATCCATTTATCCTTTATTCATTATTCACTTTAAATGACGAACAAACCATGACAACATGTTTGATTTTTTCATTTGCCATTCTGTGCAATTTCCTTCGATGCATGCCGAGTTGCTTGTTCGAAGTCGCAGCGCGGCGCGCGGCCACGCTACCGCGGGAACTCGGCCGCCAATCTCGGGCTCTGATTGGTCGGTGCTTTTTGTTAATATCTCGTTAACGAAACCTCGGAGAACATTTTCGCAAAGGAAAAAGTTGTTTGTTATCACCCCCCGAATCACCCCCTTTAAGGACCCGCAGCATTTTTGGGACACCCTGTATAGTACTTTCCTTTTATCTTACATGTTTTATGAACACTTAATGCATAAATAAGCGCAATATTTTTTATGAAAATATGTTAAAAATTTTATTTTAACACTCCTCCTCCTCCTGCAACGACGATGGCTACCACCCCCACCACCAACAAACTGTACTTTTGCGCATGTGTGAGTGTAAACCACTATAACTGATCGGTCTTGTGGACCACATTACATCGTCTACGTTCGTGCCTGCACAATTACTATCCGTAACCGTTCAGTACACTCATCTGTATTGCGTATTCAACATGTTTAACCGACATTTCAACGATGCTTCCCACATGGGTGAGAACCATCTCAGCCGCTGCAACAATACGGATTTTCCTACTAAACAGCGCCGTTCGAATATAAGGTACGTAGTACACTTTTGCATACTTTTTGATTTACACGAAACCGTTCGAATCATCAACCCATGGGTGATTACCCATTGACCTTGACTACCTATAATCGCATCGCAATTGGAATTCACATCGGTTGGGATTTGTGCTGCGTTGAAATCGCTATAGTCGACAATAAACCCAACGACCTATGTTTCCCCATGTCTATGTGAAAACTTCTGCTGCAGCAAGAACCGGAGATACTTCAACGTTTCCATAACGACTCAACTCCGTCGCATCAAGATCCTATCATCGTTGATCATTTACGCATCGACTTCATGCGAATCAACGAATTGCCAAAATATCGGATGGCAGTTCCACCATATACATGACCGAAGCTACGATACGCCAAATGTTTAAATACGATTACTGCATCGATCATATGTTCTCGTGGTTGTCGGAAATTCTAAACTCCATAAGCAGCAAATACGTTTCCTTTGTAACCCTTATACCTGTACGCACCGTTACGATACCGACCGCGGATTAAGAAAACCTCATTCCCGAAAGCGAATATTTCGAACCGCGTTCTTTGTTAGATTGTGCACATGTTCATACGAATAGGGGAAGGTGGGGCAAGACGGGGGGGGGGCAAGACGGGGTACCCCCCATATCTCATGATACAAACGCCCGAATCAAAATTGAGCATACACGTTAGACGCGTCGCTATCGGCACCGTCAGTGACTAGCAAATCAGTGAAACATGTGGACTAGGGTGGTTACAAGAAATCGATGTCCGAATTTCTTCGACGGGAACCCCCAAAAAGTTGCCAATGGGTAAAAAAATGAGATCCTGAAAGTTACAGCTCGATCGGATAACGTTAAGACCTGCCTCATCAGCCCTAAAGTTTGAAAAAACAGCTATTTTTCTAAAAAAATCGGAGTTTTTCCGCTATAACATTAGAACGGTTTATGCTAGGAACTTGTTTTTTTTTAGTTTTGTAGAGAATGTTCCTGGCTACAATTTTTATTGTTACAACTTGCTTGACAAACGTACAGATCCGAAGATATTGGACTTTTTCGAGGACTGGACCCGGAAAATCGACTTTTTCAAGAAACTGTAAAAATTCGCTATAAACGTGATAAAATTACTTTTTAATCAAACTTTTGTTGCTTGTTGAATTCTTTGCATTCAAACACATCAAAGTAATGTTTCAGTATAAGTTTTTAAATGTATATTTTTTTAAATATATTTATTATTCCATCTTACGGGACAAAAGCGGGCTCGAAACGAAGCGAAACGTCACTTTCGTGTACAGTCGGCAATTTCAAAGTTTTCGAAGCGAAATTCATTTTTATTCGTTTACGATCGGGCAGTACCGGGTACCTGCTACCCGGTGACGTGGGACCGATATGTACCGTCCTCCACCGCTGACTCGCGGGAAAATACCGTTATAAACCACGACCCCGGTAAGACCCTTTGGTCGATCTTACGTTTGGTAGCCAGATGTCCGGTTCTTCCCCGCTGACATCACCAAGAAGGAGAGGGTTCCTCCTCCACCGCCGAAATCGCAGGAAAGGTTCCTCGCCTTCGAGGAGAAGCTAGCTAATCAACAATTTTGGCATCTCCCACAATTCTGATGTCTTGTCTACCTTCGACGTCAAAGAGGTGGACAAAGATCAGAATTCAATCAGCGCTCTTCAAGCAAGGGTGGTCTTTTGATACAGTCATCGTTCAAACAACATCACCTGGTCTAGTCAAACGTTCATGACATAGACCTCATACACTTCGTCTGGTCAACCGTTAGCCCAACGAGTTTACTTTTCGCCACGATTCAAATCAATCATTTAAAATTAATTTGGCGTGTAGCGGCTTCGTCGCTAGCATGCCTCCATGTTTTAGGTAGTGTTATCCGTTAGACGCAGGTACTTTCGGGTATTTCCCCATGGGCCTGGAAGAGTCAGGCTATGGTCGCATTACCCATCCGGCAGCCAAACTCGCCCAGGTCAGTATTTTTTGGCGTCCGGAAGTGGATATCTTCCGCTGTCCATTCATTTTCACGCCGATTTTTCCCGCGTGTTTTCGGCGGTGCTTCAGGTATGGGATCCCCTGCGAAGGCTGTATAAAAAGCTCTTCGAAGGTGACACGGCTTCTCACTCTTGAACAAGCCCTCTGAGGTACCGTGAAGTGAAGTTTAGCGTGAACCGTTTACCTTCTTCTGTATAATCGGGTGATTTGTTAATCAGCGAGTTGTGTGCGGTGAAACAGATAATCATTTATTTTGTAATCACCCAGCGAGTGATAAAGCCACTGGTACCGCGTACCACGGAGTTAATAAGACCTTACGACCCCGAGAGAAGAGACAAATATTTCGTGTGTGTGTGTGTGGCTAGCTTCCATTTCTTGTTTTCCAAAGCTGTAAATAATAATGGATTCAGAACCATCGACTTCGTCCTCTACAGCTACAAGTGGTGTAAATTCCAGGCAGAAAGACAAGATTTTTCTAATTGGATATATGTCCCATCAAATTACTGGCAGTAAGTTGCCATCCAATAGACAAGTTTTACGCAGTTTGTGTTACAATAAACGTCAAGTGAAACTAGAAACCAGAGATGCTGCACGACTCACAATCCAGGAAGTCATACTTTTTGAGAGAAAGCTAAGATACATACCAAACATTTGAAAGATTGTATTACGAAGCTTGAAAAACTTCACGAGGAGTGGAGAAAACTGCAAAAAAATGCAACCAGATATGTAAGCGTAGCTCAAAGTATAAAAGTAGAAGCTTTTAAGTCAAGCCTTGATGACCTGTTTGATATTGCACACCAAGACGCGCTGAAGAATACAAATGAAGAAGACAGACAGTTTTTGCTCCTTCAGAGACAAAAGGGGCGTACTGGCTGCATGGCAGGAGTTGATACAAAATTCCTACGAGCAGAAGAACGAAGGGAGCAGAGAAAAGCAGCTGAGGCGGTCAGACTGGAAAATTCAAAACTGCAAACTGTAGGTAAGCCAAGGCTGTAGTTTAAATATAGTAGTTAGTACCTATATGGATCTATTTTGTTGTACCTACCTAGCACCTTGGCACCTTTGTATTTAGATAAATATGTTTGTTGTTTTCAATTTCCTGTTTTTCTTCTTTGTTTTTAATCGTTTCTTTCTGTCGTTTTCTAGAATATGAAGATGTAGAAATGGAATGTTTAAGTTCAAGCAGTGATTCAGAAGAACAGGAATCACATCGAAATCAGGACATAGAAGAGACGCATCATGAGGACTTGCAGGACACAGGAATCGACATGTTACAATCGAAGAAAAGAAAGTACTGCCGAGGAGGTCACGAAATTATTACAGAGAAATTGTCAGTATTGTTAGATAGATGTAACATTTCGGATAGAGACGCGGTTAGAATTGTTTCGGCTACTGCCGAAGCATTAGGGCAAGATTCACAGCAGTTAGCAATCAGTAGGTCCACCGTACGAAACCGCAGACAGAAATTTCGTGAGGAAAGAGTAAAAATTATTAAAAATAGGTTTCAAAATTCAGACTTACAAGGTGCTGTCCTACATTGGGATGGGAAATTGCTCCCAGATATATCGAAAAAAGAAAATGTAGAGAGGTTGGCAGTTTTGATAAGTTGTGGTGATGAAGAGCAGTTGATAGGAGTTCCTTTGATGGAAAATAATAAGGGATGTACACAGGCTAAAGCTGTTTTTTCTGAAGTGGAAGAATGGGGGGCAATAGAAAAAATCGAAGCAATGTGTTTAGACACTACCGCTGTCAATACTGGTCGTTTGAGAGGAACCTGTGTGTTATTAGAACAATTATTTGAAAAAAGTCTTTTATATTTAGCATATCGTCACCACATTTTAGAAATAATACTGAAGGCAGTTTTTGATTGCAAAATGGGTTCAACTACTGGCCCCCAGCCTGACATTTTTAAAAGATTTCAGACAGGATGGTCCAAAATTGACAAAAAAAAAAATATAAAATTGGTCTTGATGATGAACAGGTCAAAACAAATGTAAATGATCTTGAACAAATTTCTAGTTTTTTCTCAGCACAATTAGAAAAACCACGGCATCAGCCCAGAGAAGATTATAAAGAATTTTTACAGTTGTGTTTGATATTTTTAAAAATTTTTGTTTTCAGGGGTCAATTTTCTTTAAGTGACCCCGAGATAGGTGCTATCAGAAGTATTTGTTTATTTATAATTAATGTTTATGTCAAAGTTTGGTTTAATGCTCCTAAAGCTGCAATGGCCCCCAACCAAGATTTACAGTTGTTAAAAACCTTAGTTAATTATCAAAAAATTGATGGAGACATTTCAAAAGTAGCATTGTCTAAATTTATTAATCATTTGTGGTATTTGAATCCAGAGCAAGTTGCTTTCGCTTTTTTTGATAAAACTTTAGATAAAGGAATCAAAATAAACATGGCTGCAAAAATGTTGTCTTTTGAGCAAAACAGTGAGGAAGAAAACATAGAAGACGATAGGATAGTTAAAGGCAAAATCGCTTTGGAAGAAGCTCATTCTTTTCTGGACGAAAAAGTCGATTACTTTATTACACCAACAACATTCAACTTCTTCAAAAGATTCAACATTTCTACTGATTTCTTACATTCCGATCCGGATGTTTGGAATCAAGACCCAGATTTTTTGAAAGTACAGGGAATTGTGAAACGTTTTAGGGTTGTAAATGACACAGCCGAAAGGAGTGTCAAATTAATGCAAGACTACAATGCGACCATCACAAAAGATGAAGAGCAGAAGCAGTATGTTTTGCAAGTAGTTGCTGAATGTCGAAAATTATTCCCCGACGCATTGAAATCTACCCTTTCAAAACCTCTACCACCTGCTTGATTCTAATTACTCAATCTAACAAAGCTGCCAATTCGACTTCTTTACCAATTATTATTAATTTATATATTATTATTAACATGTATATATGTATGTATAATAACTAAGTTTCATGTTATAAATTCAGTATGGTTTAATTATAATACATAAATGATTCGCATGACAATATTTGCATTCTTCTCCCCCCCTCTAACCCACTCCTTCCTTTCATCTACGTGGTTGAAAATCTATTTTTTAAAATTATCTTACTTGAACTCTTTGATGCTATATAACTAAAAAATAGTAGGAACACATTAAAAAAAAATTATCAACTTAAGCGAATTTTTACAGTTTCTTGAAAAAGTCGATTTTCCGGATCCAGTCCTCGAAAAAGCCAAATATCTTCGGATCTGTACGTTTGTCAAGCAAGTTGTAACAATAAAAATTGTAGCCAGGAACATTCTCTACAAAACTAAAAAAAAACAAGTTCCTAGCATAAACCGTTCTAATGTTATAGCGGAAAAACTCCGATTTTTTTAGAAAAATAGCTGTTTTTTCAAACTTTAGGGCTGATGAGGCAGGTCTTAACGTTATCCAATCGAGCTGTAACTTTCAGGATCTCATTTTTTTACCCATTGGCAACTTTTTGGGGGTTCCCGTCGAAGGTACGACGAAAAAAAAATTTCCCCCTATGCCTTGTAACCACCCTAATGTGGACGCGTGACGAAGTTAGATCAGAATTTATAATTTATTGGGACTTCCTTACGTTTTCCTTATTTTTAGCTCCCGTGACAGTGATATAATAATATAGAAGATTTCCGGTACATGTATGTGTTTCTGAGGCAGAATTTAGCTGGTTATAAGGTACGTATGTTATTTTATACTTTTGTAAATAATGTTTCGAGCAGTGTTCATATGATTGTCGTGAGACGCGAAGGGGCATGATGGGGTAATGAAAATGAGAGGAACCCCATCATGCCCCTCAGAAACCTAAACATAAAAATCAAAGTTTCTCATTGTTCCAGGATGTTTAGAAACTACAGACGGAAGACGGATCGAGGAAAATGATACTTCTTTTCTATTAATTAATCCAAACGAACAGATTCCCTTGTGGAAAGGTGGATAAACTGTCAAATATGTGGCAAATGGGCTCATTTCTCCTGTGTTGATGTAGGAGATGAGGACGACGAAGCCATACATGTGTGTCTCCTCTGTCAACCCAATAAATAATTACTTTGTATATATATACTTTATTTATATTGTTTTGTAATTGATACCCCATCTTACCCCACCCGTGGGGCAAGATGGAGAGAAACGACTTTTTCTGAATTTTTTTATTTATTCTATTGGAACGTGTAAAACTTAGGTTGATTCACAGTTAAACTGAAAGACTTATTACCAAAGAATGGTTCAGACATAAAATTGATTAGTTGATTATGAAAATCTGTGTTTTATTCATCGTCAAACCTTAACTACCCCGTCTTGCCCCACCTTCCCCTACCTGTATTGTCTGATACCTTACATGATCCTTGCCTGTGTGCACAGAATATCACTTTTCCCAAAAACTATGTAATGTTCGTTCGATGTTCACTTCCTACACTAGGTATGTACAATCTCGACACATCTATACCTCTTATTACGCATTTCGAATAGTATCACATCTTTCGCACCGAATATGTTTTTGATAATCATCTCTAACCCAATGGACTGCCGACAACAGTATTCGATTAAATCGCTTTATTCTTGTACACATCATATTCTGCTGCTACGTGATCGCTTTTAAGCATATGCGTATTCTTCTCGAAAGTTTACCTGCACTCATTATCGCGCACCAATGCTGCTGCGTATTATTCTCGGGAGTCAACCTTCCATCGTTACAATGATATGTTTTTGACGCGATTATCGCGCCATAACAAACTGTAGGTTTCGAATTGCATCTTCTCCGCGTCGTACCGCCGTATGTTTTTCTGACCTCTGACCGAGAAAGAAATAGCGACAGCGAGATATACGAAAATATCGTACCTCTCTCGCACTCCTTGTTCGAACGCCGCTATCGCGGACGCAATCGCTCCTTCGGACGATAGAAGCGCGTCAGTCCGCTTTGAATTTTCGCGGTTCAGAGATAGCGCGCATGCCGATGCTGCGCATTATTCTCAGAAATTGACCTTCTATCGTTACAGCTATATGCATCTTCTACGCGCATACCTTCGCGCGCGCGCACGCGTGTGTGTGTGCAAGCGAGCGAGCGCGCGTTCCCCCTCCACCTGCTCCACGGGTCGTCTTCTCCCACCACTAACTCATCCCCACCCACGGGTGCCACTGTCTCATCCCTATCTCCACGGGTAACGTTCCCCCATGCGCCTCCCCCTCGCCGCCGGTGCGGTACCCCTCGCCCTGCGTTGGTCCAGAATCGGCTTAGTGTATCTACTATTTGAGTTTTCAGATATGAAGCAAACATACACGCCGCAAACAGAGGATTGAAACTAAATAAAATCGTTTAATTGACATAATACTATGTCACAATCAATTTTTTTCTCTGACGTTGATCACAGTGCATCATTTTCTGCTTCGATTTTCTGTAAATATATAGAAGCCACATTTTTTAGTTACAACATAATGTAGAACTTATACAAGAAGAGTGGTCTTTTACTGTAGTAAGTGTAGAGACTACATATTGTGTTCGAAGGAGGTGAGCGCGTATGGCAGATAGTCTTATTGCAGGAAATTTAAATGCTAATGGTAATTTAGCGAAAATGAACGAAGAGATTCAATATTTTTAACGCACAATGTATTGGTGCTGGAATAAAATTAATTTAGTATGTTTATTGTTGAAATGAAATATTGTTAATGGGAAAATAATAAAATTAATGAATGGCGTGGGAATTAGTGTAGATTTTAATAAAGTTTACGAATATCTTTCACAAAAGATTGAGAAGTATCAAGTGAGATACGTTTTCAGCGTACTTTCTTCACTAATGAGAATTGCTCTATATTGCAAGCAGTACGCCATAATTTTTTTAATTCTTAATGTTATGCTAATTTGACAAATTTTGTCGATTCACCTTATTTGACAAATTTCCAGATTTTTGTGCGAAACAAGATGCTTCTCTGTCTATGTAACCTACTCCAGGCAACCTCAAAGCCTGTGCACCCCCTTCATTTCTATCCAAGTCTGTGCGTCCCCTTCATTTCTATCTAAGCCTGTGCGTCCCCTTCATTTTTATCCAAGCCTGTGCGTCCCCTTCATTTTTATTCAAGCCTGTGCGTCCCCTTCATTTCTATCCAAGCCAGTGCACCCCCTTCATTTCTATCCAAGCCTATGTGCCCCCTTCATATCTATCCAAGCCAGTGCGACACCTTCATTTTTATCCAAGTTCTCCCTGTAGGAACTGCCAGTTACAACCGCATTGAATTACTCAAGATGATTACTAGTAATATGCAAGTTTCTTCGTGTAAATCCGAGCAGAACCGATAACAAATCGTGTGAGGAAATATAGATAAATACCATCAAGATTTGTACAGGCATATCTGGTTTGAAACTGATAGAAAATATT
Source organism: Andrena marginata (assembly GCA_963932335.1). Taxonomy (NCBI): domain Eukaryota; kingdom Metazoa; phylum Arthropoda; class Insecta; order Hymenoptera; family Andrenidae; genus Andrena; species Andrena marginata. The sequence continues at coordinate 12,997,679 of OZ010660.1, forward strand.
TCATCTGGTGCAATCTCGATTTTACGGGAAGGAACCCGCACCAATCCGGATGAAAAAAATTTTAATGCGGTTCTACCTGGTAGTTCCAGGAAGGCTGTGCGTTCCCTTTATTTCTATAAGTATTTGCGCACGAACGTGAAGCGTCGAGTGTTCGCGAATTATAGTTAGATTTAGGCTTAATTATACGTATAAGATAGTCGATAAGGACAGGCGCAGCGTTTAAACTAAGTTCACAGTCACGGTATATTTACACCACGTTTACACAATGTTTTGCACGCTTGTCTAATTAAAGTTAACACAAAATAACACAGACTTAATTTATTATAATACGAAAGTACACGAGGAGAAGAAACCGAACCGATCAGTTCGTATAAGAGAGTCCTGAAACGTTCCAGAGCCGCGCAAGCACACGAGATCAGAAGAAGGACTTGTCGAGTCGATGATTCGCAGCAAAAAAGATCGATCGCGGTGATGGATCGGGCCGTTTCACCGAATTCTGTGAAGCAGCACCCTACCCAGCAGCCGCTCGCCGAAAGCCGAACGAGGACTACATCGGCGACACAAAGCCGGACGCACGATGAAGCAAGAGGACTGCCTAATTAACTGGGGTGTGCGTCAACAGATGGCCCGACCGATCTCATCACCGCGATCGTGTATGTCGCGATTTGGTAGTGTTGACTGTTTCAAACCGCGCGCGGCCTCAGCGGCGAATCCGCGTCGGCTTGACCTGTGGCCGTTTGGGCCAATCCTAATCAATAAAAACTCCAAATGGCTGGCATATAAACAAAGAGTAGGTATAATAAGAGGCGTCACTCCGGGCGGAACCTTTGAAGTCCTTGCTTGACCTTGGCATTTAAATTGGTTGTCTATTCGAGCGGGATATTCAAATCGACTAAATGTACCTTACCGCAGTTGTTTGATTATTGTCGAAGTTTACCGATCATTGCCGAATGGGGCCGAATGGGCATTTAAATTGGTTGTCTACTGATTTCCCTAGCTTTTTCTGTCCTTGTCGAGTGATGCCTCTTATTATATCTCCTCTTTGATATAAATATCTGACAATTTAAATGCAATGCAATTTGTTACAATATATTATTTTGTACATGTATGGTACACATTTCCAGAAACTAATGCGAAAGAAGATGCTTCTCTATCGAACCTTCTCCGGATAACTTCCAAGTCGACGACTATACATAAAAATTCTATTAAAAAATTTTTACGATTTACCTTATTAATTGAGACAATAATTCAGTTTTCTATGTAGTGTCAAAACTCGTGACATTACAAATTTCGACAACTAACTTTATTTGACACTTGGCAGGTTATGATTGGTTGATACTTGGAAAGTTATAATTCAATACTGTAGGTATAAATATACAATGACGGACGGCGATCGCTACCGAATGATCCCGAGAGTCGACGAAGGAAACATGTGTTATTTTCGTTTTGGTTGAAGGCGTGTGTGTAACACGTATACGTATTATGTTGACGAAAGTCGACGGAAATTTGCTTGAAAAAAAATCAGTTTCCAACTGATCCATGAGACCATATTACGATATCTCTGTCATGCGTGGACCGATTTTATTGAACTTGGTCTTACTCGAAAGCTTATATGCGGTTTAGATAAGATAAATGCCTTTAAATTTAGAAAATATTGCAGACGCGATGAGATATTAATGAAATAAGTTTCAGGTAAGGTTGGATTAGTAGGTTTACGAGTAAAAGATACGCGGCAGCAACAGTCGATCGACATATACAGGGTGTCGAACATGTACTTGGTGTCGAGACGCTGCCGCGTCTCTGGATTATTATGTATCCTTAGCAGTGTAGTATGTGTCTTTAATTCCTCGAGTGCTGCAACAATCTCTGCATTTGGTTCCCTATTACTTCTGTTATTCGCACAATAAACCGTTTTTCTTAAGACTCGATAAAAAAAATCAAATATATACTTCACATATTTTCAAAATTGTTATTCTCAATCACAAAAGATTATAGAAAATAATGTTATTCTCTATGTGCGATTTGCTTTTGCAAGAAGAATCAGCCTATTCTCGGTAGTACTACAATTAGTGGGACACCCTGTATGTACATATCTGTTATAAACGACTTTAGACTGGGTTGTAAGACGCTCGCTTCAGGACAGTTCTGGGGTAAGTGTCGTGGGGTTCATCACAGTCCTCTTACCAAAAGGCATAGCCTTCCCCACTCCGTGGCCAGATCCTCCAGGAACAGAATCCCTATTCATTAGCAATATGGCGTCGGGCCGCTTACCATCCCCATATTCTTTATCTCACTCTAAACAACCAATCCTTCGACACCCGATAGCTGGAAGACCCAACGTGGTCACCAGCCACCGTCCGCCGCCAGGACTGTTCAGTCTCCTGCACTTTCTAAGTCCCTACCATAAAATTTTCGAAGGCATGACAGCATGGGGCCATTCGCCCTCGACCTCATCCTTAAATTTCGTGAAGCTAACATATCTGTATACACAAGGTGCATCAAAAAGATTTGTATAAAATTTTGGAAACAAATTGGAATTTCCTGTATTAGCATGTCCTAAATACGCATACGAAAGCGATTTCTATTTAAATTATAATCTAAAAAACAAATTTGCAATACCTACGTCATCCAAAAATATTATATAAGTATGAGTTAAGATAAATATGTAGTATATGGTATATTTCATGCCCAATAATTAAAGTGTGCCGCGAGTCGAGCTTCTTATTTCATAGTTGAAAACTGCATAAACCATATAGTTTCTCCAAATACACAATCAATTGCAATAGACTCAACCATCCTGGCACCTTTTAATGAATTTAGTAATTCATGACATATGGCATGTATGAAACCTTATAGAGAACATGTCGACCAGTTTATGATTATAACTCAAAAGGGAAATGTTATCGTATACATGGTGATATCAATTTTTTTCGTCTTTTGAAGCATAGAACCCGTGCCCAGAGATTTCACCCACCTTTTTCATATATTCTGTATATTACGATTCTGTATTACTAGTTAATAGGTAAAAGGTATCATTACAGTAAAATGTGATAATTATTAAATGACGAACCTGCGTACCCGCCGCAAAAGAGCTCGTTGTCATTATAGTTTACAGGATTCGGATATCCAAAACGCCACATACTATTTCGAGCTGGCGGATCCATCAGACGTCCATGGCCATTTACATGATTCCGATTAGAAACCTGTTGAATTATTATGTTTTCTTCTTACATCTTAACAGCAATGCTCACTTTACGATAATTGTTAGTTTAAAGGTAAAGGCATAATAAATAGTGGATAGATAGAATTTTGATCAAACAACCAAAGATCGAATGAAACTGTTAAAATTTTCAATTGGTTATGAAATACCAGTCAGTTTTTGACTATTATGATTTCTGTTCCATGAAAATAGTTATAAAATGAAGTGTAATCCCTTAAACCTTTATTCCACATATTGTTGCATAAATAGGAAATTTTTATTTTCTTGAAAATAAAAAAGTTTCAGTTAAGGGGGAGCCTGCTGTAATTAGCTGAAATCGAGGCATTTTTCGGGAATTTTTTTTAAAGAAAGTATTTAATTGATCTTTCTGAAACATTCAGGATATTGTATTGTCAGATTAAGGTAAATAAAAAAATTATTAAAAAAGAGCGGCAAATATCAGAGGTATATGGGCTTATGCCCAGTCCGTTGGCGACGCAATTGTTCCACTGCGGGCAACGTAACGTCTACTGTATTAATCTAAAACCAAAAATTCAACAATTTTTGTTTAGTACGTACAAATCTTATAAATTCATAACTTAAAAGATGCAAAATTGAACAAATGGCGGCCCCTTGAAAAAAAGTTCACTTTTTCCAACAAAATTTTGCCTTAAATGTGTAAAAAAAGTTATTTATTTAAACAATATTATTATATCAATAGCTAAGCACTGTGATGAAAATGTTCACAAATATCCATGTACAAGGTCAAGTCGATTGGTTGAATATTTTTGGAGTTACATTGCCCGCCAATTGTAAAACTGTCGTTTCGAGAAACACACATTTAAATTTTTCTGGTAACCTGGTGCTCCGTAGCAAAACCGGCTATATCCGCTTTAATTTTTCGAATTTCGTTTCGCGTTTTTGGGAACATATTATCGTGATGTTCAACTGTTTATTTATGCAAAAAAAATAATCGGTTTCTTTGCCGCTACACCAGGCTGCTCCCTCAAGCAGGAACATTTATTGTGCTTTGAAACAGTGTAAGTTGCGACGTGAAGATTTCCCGTTATAGAGTACGTAAGTTTTGTTCAATTTCCCTCTTATTGTTAGTAAAATAAAATAATCATATAAAAAATCACAACTTGCTTTCTCTTGTACATGGGACATTCCACGCGAAATCGGACACTTTTCGGAGTAACATTTCGAATGTTGCTGAAATTTGAATATGCTGTAGTCTTTAGTGATATTTAAATATATCTCAAAGGATTTTTCAAAATTTTGAAAAATGTCGATTTTACAGCTGTTTGAAGGTAAGTGCTAACATATATTTAGTAAATTATAGCTATGGAAGTAGTAACCGGATGGAGATGAGCTTTACGGTGCTTATAGAGAAGACATTGAGGTTTTAAGAAAAAATTATTTCAGTTTAAAAAATAATTTTTTTTAACCATTTTTGTCCAATTATTTTAAACAAATGCAGTTTTTTAACATCGGGCGCGATTTTAAAAATCTGAAAAAATAGTTGACTATAGTTCTATCCTTCCCCTTGATGGAGTAATTTTCAAAAATATGGACATTTTAAAATTGGCCTTGTGAAAATTGCCGAAATTTGGCGCTGCGTCAAATCACACCGGCTCAACTCGCTGAGCCTATTCATATACAGTTTTCTCGAATATGGTAACTATTCGTAAAAAACTGAAGAAGGAAAACTTTTACTGGTTTTTATACACAACATAATACGGTAGCTAAATTTTTGGTGTTCGCAATATTTTCCTTGAAACGAAGGTGACCCTCAGCTTTTTAAATGGAATGCTATACAGGGTGTCCCAAAAATGCTGCGGTTCCTTGAAGGGGGTGATTCAGGGGGTGATTGGAAACAACTTTTTCCTTTGCGAAAATGTTCTCCGAGGTTTCGTTAACGAGATATTAACAAAAAGCACCGACCAATCAGAGCCCGAGATTGGAGGCCGAGTTCCCGCGGTAGCGTGGCCGCGCGCCGCGCTGCGACTACGAACAAGCAACTCGGCATGCATCGAAGGAAATTGCAGAGAATGGCAAATGAAAAAGACGTAACAAATAAAATCGAACATTTTGTCATGGTTTGTTTGTCATTTAAAGTGAAAAATGAATAAAGGATAAATGGATGAAAATCATGCGTAACGTAAAAAGACAAATACAAAGGTTTTTTTTAGAAGAATCGAAAATAATAATTACTTGGAGTGAGAGGATAAGGAACACGTAAATTTCCTTTTTTAATAACGTACAAACGAAAAGGTAATGCAACAGGGAACGAGCAAAAAAGTGATCGTAGTTCGTTATTGTGATAAAAATCCATAGTTCAATAACGTCCAACACTGTTGTTGATAATGAATAACTCCGTTTAAAAACTGCGAAAAAAATTTACGTACGGAAATTTGGAGAATTATCACCGGAAATTAGCCATAACCTGCGTTAAATTTAAAAAATAATAGTCGCCAATAATGTACCTAAAACTCATCCTTTCGGAAATTCACCTGCAGCTTGAAAGTCTGTGTCACTAGGTCACTGAACCGATCCTGGTCATCGACAGACGCGCCGAATGCACAGCTGATCTCAGGTACACGACGCCATCCAAAGTTAAAGGTCGCAACGTCAAGTGCGTCCGGGTTAATGTACCGAATATTCACTTCACTGCACGGCTACTAACACTGATCACTTAATTTATTTTTCATGGAACGTGTTGTTCCTACGTTATAAAAATTGGTGGAAATGAATTTTTACTTGGCGTTCGGAGCCGTGGGTATTTCCGCACAAATTCTCACGCTGCAGCACTTGCATCCTCGTTGTTCGGGGGGTGCAACCAGAACATCGCGTAATACTCTTGAGCAGAGAACATTTCTGCGACGTGATTGCTTGCTGACTGACAAGATTTTTACGAAGCGACTTCTTCTACCCTCAAATAGTTTCTCTCGTTCCATTATGAGTTGACCCCCCACCAGACCAAGAGGCTTCAGGTAGAAAGAAGCCAGCACATTTTCGAAACACACGTGCTTCGCAGAAGTGCAACGAACGGACTATCGTGCACTTTTACAAAACTCCGCGTTCCGTCCTTTTACTGCTAATGTACCCATTGCTTCGAGGTAGGCAGCAGACACCACGTGTTTCGGTTCGAAAGGGACGGAAGAGAAGAGAAACAGAAAGTCTTCGAGTTGCTATAAAGAAAAAAATCCTGTTTCCAGTTTCCATTTTCCGATACTCTGAGTTCACGTCTGCTACGAGGCGGAACCAACTAAGCCATAAATTACCCAAAACTGTAGGAAACCGTTGTCTACCGTCGACTAGTGGGACAGTACGGTCATAAACCGCGACCCTAGCGAAATGCTCTGCGTCGACGAATTCCGTGCGAGTGAAGCCTTGGGGAGGAGATACTGCTGTGAAGAGGACCTCTTTAGGACAGTGGCCGTTTGGGAGGGATGCACGTGGTGTCTGCTGCCTACCTCGAAGCAATGGGTACATTAGCAGTAAAAGGACGGAACGCGGAGTTTTGTAAAAGTGCACGATAGTCCGTTCGTTGCACTTCTGCGAAGCACGTGTGTTTCGAAAATGTGCTGGCTTCTTTCTACCTGAAGCCTCTTGGTCTGGTGGGGGGTCAACTCATAATGGAACGAGAGAAACTATTTGAGGGTAGAAGAAGTCGCTTCGTAAAAATCTTGTCAGTCAGCAAGCAATCACGTCGCAGAAATGTTCTCTGCTCAAGAGTATTACGCAATGTTCTGGTTGCACCCCCCGAACAACGAGGACGCAAGTGCTGCAGCGTGAGAATTTGCGCGGAAATACCCACGGCTCCGAACGCCAAGTAAAAATTCATTTCCACCAATTTTTATAACGTAGGAACAACACGTTCCATGAAAAATAAATTAAGTGATCAGTGTTAGTAGCCGTGCAGTGAAGTGAATATTCGGTACGTTGACCTGGACGCACCTGACATTGCGACCCTTAACTTTCGGTAGTGTCGTATACCTGGGACCAGCTGTGCACTGAGCTCGTCCATCGATGACCAGGATCGGTTCAGTGACCCTGTGACACAGATTTTCAAGCTGCAGGTGAATTTCCAACAAGGGTGAGTTTTAGTTACTTTATATGTGATCATTCATTTTTAAATTTAACGCAAACGATGGCTTATTTCCGGCGATAATTCTCCAAATTCCCGTACGAAAATATTTATTCGGGCTTTTTAAACAGACTTATTCGTTATCACCAACAGTGCTGGCCGTTATTGAATTACGGATTTTTATCACAATAACGAACTACTATTATTTTTCGTTAATTTCCTGTTACATTACCTTTTCGTGGCTACGTTATTAACACAAGAAAATTTACGTATTCCTTATCCTCCCACTTCAAATAATTATTATTTTCGAATCTTCTAAAAAAAAACTGCGTATTCGTCTTTTTACGTTGCACGCGATTTTCATCCATTTATCCTTTATTCATTATTCACTTTAAATGACGAACAAACCATGACAACATGTTCGATTTTATTTGTTACGTCTTTTTCATTTGCCATTCTGTGCAATTTCCTTCGATGCATGCCGAGTTGCTTGTTCGAAGTCGCAGCGCGGCGCGCGGCCACGCTACCGCGGGAACTCGGCCGCCAATCTCGGGCTCTGATTGGTCGGTGCTTTTTGTTAATATCTCGTTAACGAAACCTCGGAGAACATTTTCGCAAAGGAAAAAGTTGTTTGTTATCACCCCCCGAATCACCCCCTTTAAGGACCCGCAGCATTTTTGGGACACCCTGTATATTTGATTATTCAATATGAAAGCGACTGTCAAGATAAATTCATCCATATGGTATACTATGACCTTTCAAGGATACACATGGTCAGGATTGAAAGAAGAAATTCAATCTACTATAGATACTTCGATATATTTATTTCATTCCTAACTATGTGTATCTTTGGAGGTCATAATATACCATATGGTTGAATTTGTCTTGACAGTGGCTTTCATATTGGATAATCAAATATATAGCATTCCATTTCAAAAGCTGAGGGTCACCTTCGTTTCAAGGAAAATATTGCGAACACCAAAAATTTAGCTACCGTATTATGTTGTGTATAAAAAACAGTAAAAGTTTTCCTTCTTCAGTTTTTTGCAAATACTTACCATATTCGAAAAAACTGAATAAGAATAGCACTTGGCCGCTGCGAGCACCGCACGGCTCAGCGAGTTGAGCCGGTGTGATTGGACGCAGCGCCAAATTTCGGCAATTTTCACAAGGCCAATTTTAAAATGTCCATATTTTTGAAAATTAGTCCATCAAGGGGAAGGATAGAACTATAGTCCCCTATTTTTTCAGATTTTTAAAATCGCGCCCGATGTTAAAAAACTGCATTTGTTTAAAATAATTGCACAAAAATGGTTAAAAAAAATTATTTTTTAAACTGAAATAATTTTTTCGTGAAACCTCAATGTCTTCTCTATAAGCACCGTAAAGCTCATCTCCATCCGTTTACTACTTCCATAGCTATAATTTACTGAAAAAATGTTAGCACTTACCTTCAAACAGCTGTAAAATCGACATTTTTCAAAATTTTGAAAAATCCTTTGAGGTACATTTAAATATCACTAAAGACTACAACATATTCAAATTTCATCAACATCCGAAATGTTACTCCGAAAAGTGTCCGATTTCGCGTGGAATGTCCCACATATATTTATTCTGCTTCCAATTCCTTAAATAATGCTAGTAGATAGGCCATGAGAGTTTGGGATCAAGCGTTGGCGAGGGAGTGAGGCGGGGCGGGGCGGGGAGAGGGTACCGAGTTCGTTGGTGAGGGGGATGACGTCACAGGGGAGAGGTTTTTCAAAATGGCATCGATCGAGTTTATTGGTGAGGGGGTGATGTCACAGGGGAAGGTCATTTTCAAAATTTTCAAAATGGCGTCGCGCGCGCAGGTCGAGTTCGTGGGCGAGGGGGCTGATGTCAAAGGGGAAGGGGTGGATTTTCAAAATTTCAAAATGGCGTCGCGTGCATTTCGTGTTGGCGCCACCTATTGGACGTTTAAGGCACTTTGGGCGCGCGTCGCCGCCGCGCAATCTCCGTACGCGTGCGAGGATCGGTGCGCAGGCGCGACCGCAACCGATTCGTGAAAATTCAAATCGCGTCTTCGATGATGATTTCTAAGAAAGAGGGTCGACCAAGAGAAAAGATTTTTCTGAGAAAAGATAAGGAAATGTTTGAATCGTGGGGCCGGTACAGCACACGTGCAATGATGTAAACATAAAGCGATAATTATTGTAAAGCAATCATCGCGATAGCCCATGGAATAAACATGACATTGCATTCGATGATGATTTCTCAGAAAGAGGGTGGTATATGATTTCTGAGAAGTCATCATGGAAAAAACATGACATTGCATTCGATGATGATTTCTCAGAAAGAGGGTGGTATATGATTTCTGAGAAGTCATCATGGAATAAACATGACATTGCATTCGATGATGATTTCTCAGAAAGAGGGTGGTATATGATTTCTGAGAAGTCATAGAGCAAACCGCGCCATGCAGTGTGTTTATATCTGAGTAGGATTGAACGCGATTTTGATGCCCACTTGCACACTCTTCGTGCCGTATGTTTATATTTGAATCGTGGGACCGATACAGCGCACGTGTCATGAAGAACTGAATTATGCGTTGCGCTCGCATAAGCAACCATCGTAAACATACAGCGATAATTATTCGGGGTAGAGTTCCGAGTATTTTCACGAAAAGAATTTATACATAGACCCGCGGTCATCTGGTTATCAGGAGACCAGTCTCAGGACCTCATATTGAGCAATAATTATTCGACATTGCATTCATGTAAGCAACCATCATAAACATAGAGTGATAATTATTCGGGGTAGGGTTCCGAGTATTTTCACGATCGAGGAGGCTGTAAGTCAATCATCGCGGTAGCCCAAGGAGTAAACATGACGTTGCACCGCGCGATGCCGTATGTTTATATCTGAATCGTGGGAGTAGTATAGTGACCGTGTATGAGTGAAAAGAGTTCGATATAGACCTATGGGCATCTGATTTTTAGTATACCAATGTCAGTACCCCACGATGCTCGCGTCATCGTCTTGCCATGACGCTAACGATGGTAACGCGAGCCCTTCATCAGCGATGTCGCAGTTGAACCACCAAACGCTTACGATCGAGAAGCATAAGATCCGCGACGTGTTAAGCCCACCATCATTATTCGAGACGTCGTGGAGCAGTATCGTTCAAAACGGATTTATGCATCACCATCGTCAATTGCTACGCCATATCGCGCGATACAGTACTGCGAGCAAATGCACATTGTATTGCATTGTTGGTGATAAAGATGTGCATTGCAAACAAGTGAAGTACTTTACCGCGGTTGTGTGTACGCCGTTAACGCTTCTGCAAGACATTGAGAACGATACGGTCGAAGTGTACAAAGTGTTGTGCCCTCGAAGATTGACTATCACCGTCGACTCGTTTTTGTGTCGTGAATTAGCAAGATTTTTGGATGAGCACCCGACACCGATTGTGCGACTACACTCGAAGCGGGTCATTTTGCCGTTGGGTTTCCGATATCCGAACACGGACCGCATCACCTGGAAGAGCCGTATCACCCATTCGGCACTATTCGTGCGTGTCTGGTAGACAAAACCCTTTGTGAATAAGTGAATATGGAGAGGTTCATGGACATGTATAGGGTTTTGTCCCGGATGTCTAAGCTTTTACGCAGTATTACGGAATTCCGAGACTGGGTTGATCATTGCGACACGTGCCTGCAGCTCATCGTCGAGTACCAGAGCAGCGGAGGAATGTCCGTGGCCGCGAAACAACACGTAGTATCGCTGATCACGCGATTAAAGACATTGCGCGCGATGGTGCGGGAAAAGTTTTCGCGAGTCGGTTGCGGGGTTTTGGGCCGATCGACTGCACCCAAAGTCGTATGGGAAGACGTGGAATCTGCGTTTAAAGGCCGTATTTCAACCGGTGCGGTCATCAACGTGGGACACGTCGATCCGCGTCGATTTTTAGAGGGTGCTCGACGAACTGTGATCTCGCGCGTCACGGACGCTATCACGGCACATAAGACCGTGACTGTGAATACGAACTTTAACGCGGAGTTTGTTGGTAGAGAATACACAGATGAAAAGTTTCGGCACGCGAAATCGCGTACTATTAATGACATCGAACGTTCACGAGTGGTACTCGAAGCACGTGGTCGCTCCCACGCTAGTGATGCTCGAGGAGTTTCAAGATCGCGACAGTGGATGGACCCTAAGGGCTGTGCTAAATATTCTAGTGAATATTAATAAGCACAATCCACTTTGAGGCGGTTGCGACGTACCACTTCCGTGCGCCGTCGTCCTGAAGAAAGCGGTGGTCAACGTAAAGAACAGAGACAATGCGTGTTTCTTGTGGGCTGTCGTTGCCAGTTTGTAACCTGTGGCTATGAACGTGAGTAGGGTCGCATCGTACCATCACTACTCAGAGGTGCTTCGCACGGATGAAATGACTCTACCCGTAACGTAGGACCAGCTGACGAAGTTCGAGAGGCTGAACGACGTGTCGGTAAATGTGTACGCGTGGTCCGACGGAAGCTGCGCGCCTCTGCGTTTGACCGAGGACAAGCGAGAGAGACACGCGAACCTCCTACTGGTGCAGGACCCCAACGAGCCCCAACGATACCATTCCGCATGCATTCGGAGCATGTGGAGACTGATTTCGAAGCAGCTCGGCAAACACAATGGACAAGTATTCGTTTGCGAAAGGTGCGTAAAATATGGTATATGTTGAATGTCGCGCTTTCTCTTTTGTGGTATGATTGGTTGACCGAGCGGATGTTTTTGTATGATTGGTTGATCGAGTGATTATGAATGCTTATTGGATGTTGCGTGGCGCTTCTGCCTTACGTCGCGTATCCTAAGTATCTTTCCCTTTTCTTTTGCGTCGCCCCATTCCAAGCGTTTCTATCTGTCAGGCACGCTGTCCTGTTACATAACCAAATTCTTTTTCTTTTGTACTTTTGATGGTGAATAAATTCTTTGTGCAATTATAAAAGTATATTTCAATCGATGTATTATTGATTATTATGTTTTATTATTATTATTATTATTATTATTATTATTATTATTATTATTATTATTATTATTATTATTATTATTATTATTAATACTATTATCGTTGCAGATGTCTCAGCTTCTTCCATTCGAACGTGCAATTGACCAAGCACACCGTGGACTGCCAGCGTCTCAACGAGTGTGCCGTCGAATTGCCGTCCGTGGAGGATAAATGGCTGCAGTTCAAAAATTTCAAAAATAAGGAACGAGCGCCATTCTTCGTGTACGCGGACTTCGAATGTATGCTGGAGGCCGTCGAGCCTGCGGAGCAGAGTCGTACGTACACGTACCAGCAACACAGAGCGTACAGCGTGGAATACTACGTTCATTGTTCCACCGACGCGTCTCTGTGTCGTTATCGCGCGTATTGTCACGAATCCGAATGCGTGAAGTTGTTCGTGCAGGAACTTCAAAACTTTGCGAGCATTGCTTATTCGTAGTTGCGGAACGCGAAACCAATGAACTCGTTAACGAGACAACAGTTGCGAAGTTTTAACAAAGCGATCACGTGTCACGTGTACGGACAACCTTTCGTCGACGGGGACAAAAAAGTGCGCGATCATTGTCACTCGACGGACGAGTACCGAGGCGCGGCCCACGTGTCGTGTAAGTTACAGTTTCAACGATCGTACACGATACCGATAGTGTTTCATAATCTATCAGGCTACGACGCGCATTTAGTGGTCAAGGAGTTGGCGTCCGCGTTCGAGGGGCAGATCGACCTGCTGCCGTTAACGGAGGAGCGGTATATATCGTTCACCAAACACGCCCAGGGAATCGACGCCAAGAACAACGATTGGAAAAGGAGATTGAAGTTTCGATTCATAGATTCGTTGAAGTTCTTGGCTGCTAGTCTGGAGAAACTCGCTTCGGACCATGGCAAAGAACGACTCGCGATTCTACGATGCGAGTTTCAATCCCTGTCGGACGATCAGTTCAATCTTCTGACCAGGAAGGGCGTCTTCCTGTGCGACTACGTGACGTCATACACCAAACTCAATGATACGTATTTACCATCACTTGAAGCGTTCTATAACCGCCTGAACAATCGCGGCGCATCGGAGCCTGATTACGCGCACGCCGTGAACGTGTGGAATACTTTTCGCGTACAGACATTGGGCGAGTACAGCGATTTGTACTTGAAAACAGATGTGCTGTTACTCGCCGACGTATTCGAGAGTTTCCGCACCGACTGTATTGCGAGTTACGATTTGGATCCCGCGCATTATTTTACGCTACCGAGTTTCACGTGGGACGTGATGCTCAAGTACACCAGCGTACGAATAGAGCTTCTGACGGACGTGGACATGTTACTGTTCGTGGAGCGTGGCATACGCGGCGGTCTGAGCCAGTGTTCGCACAGGTACGCGCGTGCCAACAACAAGTACCTGCCTGCAGGGATGTACGACGAGTCGAAGGCGTCGACGTATCTGATGTACTTCGACGTCAACAACTTGTACGGATGGGCGATGTCACAGGCTATGCCGCATGGAGGGTTTCGATGGCTGGACGATGCGACGGCGGCCGCGCTCGACTTATCATCCCTATCCGACGGCGAGGGCTCCGAGGATTCCGAGGGATACCTGCTGGAGGTGGACATCGAATATCCCAAGGATATTCTTAACGCCCACGCCGACCTTCCATTCTGCCCGGTGCGCAAGCACGCGCCAGAAGGAAAACAGACAAAGCTGCTTGCCACGCTCGACGATAAGGAGCGATACGTCATCCACTATCGCTACCTAAAACAGTGTGTGCGACACGGTTTACGCGTGACGCGAATTCATCGGGTGTTAGGTTTCGATCAGCCGCATTGGTTACGTGACTATATCCGATTGAATAACGGTTTAAGGACGCGAGCCACGAGTGAATTTCAAAAGACTCTATTTAAATTAATGAACAATGCGGTGTACGGAAAAACAATGGAAAATGTGCGGAATCGCGTAGACGTGCGACTGGTGACGCGGTGGGACGGTCGTTACGGCGCGGAAGGGCTAATCGCGAAACCGAACTTTCACAGTCGGACGATCTTCTCCAAACAGTTGGTGGCCATTGAAATGCGTAAACTGAGAGTGAAGTTCGACAAACCGATATATGTGGGTATGCGTGTGCTCGACGTATCGAAGGAATGTTTGTATGAATTTCACTATGCATATATGCGTGCGGAGTTTGGTGATCGGTGTAAGGTCCTGTACACCGACACCGACAGTTTAATGTATAGCATGGAATGCGAGGATGCGTATGAAACGATAAAGTGCGACGTCGCCCGATTCGATACTATTGATTACGCGGTGGACAATCCGTACGGTATGTCCCGCGTAAACAAAAAGGCGCCGGGACTCGTGAAAGACGAGAACAACGGCGCCTTGATGACCGAGTTTGTCGGATTGAGGTCTAAGATGTACACGACTAGAACGTTTAACGCGGCAGTGGGGTCTACGAGTGAGACGAAAAAAGTGAAGGGTGTGCAGAGACACGTTGTCGCGAATCATGTACAATTCGATGATTATATTCGTTGTCTCCGCGATCTCACCGAGAAATCGGTTCGACAGAACAATATACGCTCCAAAGAACACGCTGCGTATTCCGTGAGTCAAGAAAAGAACGCTCTCAGTCCGTTCGACGACAAGCGGTGTATTTTAGCCGATCGAGTCAGCACCCTTCCGTGGGGACATTATCGACTCCCCGAGCTCAAGACCCACGAACGTCTCCAGCTTGACCCCGACGAGTCCCTCGAGACTCCCATTGTATAGTATGTTTGCATGTACATATGTATTTTGTATGTTGTATGTTGTGTTACGCAGACCTGTCACTCTTCTGTTAATCTCCTTACTGCGAAACCCGGACACTCGGCTTTATCTATACGCATACTTCCGTTCATTATAAATTCTAAGAAAGCGCATCTTGCACCTCTCGTGTCAGTCCGGCTGTGGAGCCAATAAAGGATTCATTCTTTGACCAGCACTCTACCGAGTAACATTTATTCATCCCGATCCCTTACACGCCCAACGGGATTAGTATACAATTTAGAATTCATTCGTGTATTTCCGAGCCATGTAGCAGGACACGAGTGAATTTCGAGTCAGTGTCGTTTAACTATTATTCCTGGCAATTTTCCCCGTGACATTTTGGCGATCCTGCCAGGATTGGTGATTCGTCAAGTAAAGTGATCTCCCGAAAACTTCCACGGGCAGGACTACGTGAGCTTGCAACCAACGAAGGGACCACGAGAGCCTGAAGGAGATCAGCCAGTCGACCTACCACTACTGAAACGACGACCACTACTGAAAAAAAACCAAAAAGGAGGAATCAAGGTGAGCATTGGCTTACATTTCATCTACTAAACACCGCAAACCTCGCGCGGAATACAATATAGACTCTGGAGAATACGAAGGTTTCTTTATCAATATAATGTAAGCTAAATTAGAAAAACTAGAAAACCTAGTTCGAGGCATTAGCGCCTCACTGGCTAAACTACTGGCTAACGTAGAATGCAATCATGTTACGTTACAAAAAGACATAGCCGCGCTTGACGAAGAAAATAAGGTGCGACGTGAAGAAATAAAAGAGATAGCACAGAGAATCGGGAAGATAGCGACTGATGACGAATGCTCACCTAATCCGAGCCCAACGGAGGACGAGGACGACGAGCAGCGACCAGGAGCAAGTACCTGGCATGACTCTCGCGTTACGCCCTCCGCGCCGCCCGTGCTTCCGCGCTTTAGTATTCCCGCAAAGGACGTGGTAAGAACGATTCGTTCACTCCGCGACCGCGACGATACTGGAGTCGAAGATTTTATCTCTTCAGTAAAAACAGCGCGCACGCAATGCGGAGAAGATGAATTTCTATTACGCTTAATAATCGCAGAGAAGATTACCGAATACGCGGAGAGAAGTATTAGGCATTTGAGTATCGGATCATACGAAGAATTATACGACGCACTTAGGAAACATGTAGCACCCGCCACCACGGTAGCTAACGCACGCAGCAAATTAAAAGAAATAAAGCAGGGAAATACAGAATCTATACATTCATATAACCTACGTTTTCGCCAGCAATATAGCGAACTCCGCTACGCAGTCCAATACAATTATTCTAAACCTCAGGCCCGTAAGGTCATGTTAGATGCAGAAGATGAATCTGCCAATCAAACGTACATACAGAATCTCCATTTTGATGTTAGCCGGCTCGTATACGCACGACACCCGTCGAAACTGACTCTCGCTCAGCAATGTGCTGCCGAAACAGAAACATGGTTACGCGAAGCATCGGGACGTTCACAAGCCATAACTCGTACGGTACAGGCGCCGAGACGCCCGACTCCACTATCGCGTCCCACACAAGAATCGTCCGCAACCCGATCCCAGCTGACAGCTGCACCTAAAGAGAACGCTTCTAACCATTCGGTGCCCCTGTCATCACACGTAAATTTAAAATGCAATTTCTTTGCGGTATACTTGGATACACGGCTAATCAATGCCGAAAACGTAACTACCAACAACAGAATTTTCAATCACGGCACCAAGGAAAACTTCCACCTCGCGTCAACCAGGTCTTAACGAATCTTCCGACGGATCCGCAACCCCAAGAGTATCAAGAACAACCGGCCGATTGCGACATATATTCGCTCAACTGGGAGAAATGCGACAAAAAGGAAGATTACTCGTCGATACAGGGTCAGGAGTGAATTTGATTAAAGCATCGCTGCTTAACCTTTCTGTTGAACGTATAGCCGAGAGAAAGGACTTTTGCATGGATCGCGATCTGCATACCTCCCACCAGCGCGTTCAACTAATCAGTCTCGGACAGAAACACGGAGGACGGTATTATCGGACTACCGTACCTGGATGCTCATAATTTCACAATCACCAGTAAAACCTTAACGATTAGCATCGTTATCTACACCACTCTTCAGCGAATTATCAATACCATCTAAACAAACTGTCTCAGACACCATCGAGACACTCGGCGTCCCCCTATCCCCGTGAAGGGGAGCGGGGGACTGGATCGGCCTCGGCCGATCTAGGTTGAGCACCGACCGAGCGCGTCTCCAGGTGGCGGATAGGGGAATGGCCGGGGTGTGGAGTCGCGCTTCGCCTGCCCGGGATGGTCCACTTCGCGGTGGCCAGGCCGGGACGGGGGGGGGGGGGGGGGCGGCGATGCGCCCCGGTTAGCAGGAGCTATAAGCTGACCCTGGGACCTAAAAAACCTCACGTGGAAGGCGAAGGCCCTGCCGCGGACCAGCTGCCTTGGGGGGGATGGCATCCCACCATTGGTATAGCCCGGCCACAGCGGGGTGCGTGGTAGTGTAGGTGTGTGGGTGCGTGAGTGTGTGCCTGTGTGTGGATGGGAGCTGTGGCCGTTTAGGGGTTTAGGGGGAGGGCATAGCCCTGTGGTAGGACCCAGCGGCGGTAAGGGGTCTCTCCGACAATGGGGTCGGCAGTGCCGCGGGCGGCTATAACTCCAGGGCCGTCGTGTGGGCGAAATCCGCTGGGCGGTGGGGTCGTCGCCCCTAAGACACAGATGGAATGATGAGTACAACCAGCCTGGCCTCGGATGTCAAACAGGCGGTTGGAGGCATTAGGCCGTCCCCCCTCTCTCGCCCCGTCGGCAGCGAGGAGGGTGTAAGAGTTCAGTCCGACGACACCAAGCTGAAGCGGCGGGCTGGTGCCACCGGGGCGACAGCCCCGGAAAATGCAACAGTTGCGGACCATGGCGAGACAAAGGACACGGATTGGACAAACAGGGGGGTGGGAACGAGCAAGGGAGGCCCGGGACCACCACCTGGATCGAAGGAGGGGGAGGAGAGGACGCTGGAGGAGATCCTCTACGGGATTCTCCCCCAGGACGAAGCGGAGGCGGTCTTCCGACCGAGGAACGAGGACCTGGGACCGTTCCTGATCCCCGAGACACCATCTCCGGTGAGTAAGGGGAGTAGTAGAACGGGACAATTGGGGGGGGGGGGGGGGTGGTAGGGATACTCCCCAGACCAAGGGTGCCGGGGGGGGGGGGACTGGCCGACATCTTCAGGGGGAAGGCGCTGGCCAGGACACCCCCCTCGAAGGAGAGCACGGGCCCCCCGGGGGACGAAACGGGGGAGCTTGCGAGGACCAGTGGGATGGGGACCCTGAGCGAGCTGGCGGGTCCCTCCACCAATAAGGCCGCCGAGAGGAAGGAGGGCAGGTCTTGCTCGGCCTCGAGAGTGGAGGGACCCACGCTGAAGGGGCGGGGGCTAGGCCCCAGCGTAACACGGGAGGGGGAGCCAAGGAACCCCACAAAGCCCGGGGGCTCCCCCTGCTGCAACAACAGGGCGGTGCAGCAAGGGGACCCGATACACAGGGGGGGGAGGAGACCCCTGGGGAGGGAGCGTGCCGTCTGGCGGAGGTGGCAAACCTGCTGGGGGCCGTCATCCGCGACTGCGCGAAGGCGACCGCGGAGTACAGCGACAGAAAGGCGTCGTCGAGGGTCGTCTCGGCGAACAAAGTTGTCAGCCTGATCTCGAAGGTGATCAGGAGATGCGAGAGGGCGGCAACCGCAGTCGCGGATGCCATCGCGGACGGCGAGACTGGGAGGGGGACGGAGGTTACCCCTCCCCCCGCGCCACCGGCAAGGCCCACGAGGGACGCGGCGACGCAGCACTCCCCCCCGCCAGGCGTAGGCGGCAAGGGGAAGCTCCCTCACCCCCAGGTCACCCCACTTAAGGGGAAGCCCGGGGGGAAGGGAGGAGAAGATCCAGCGAGGGGGAAGGATGGAGGCCAGGGAGGATCGAAGAGGGCCAGGGACTCCCCTGCATCCCCGCAGGAGGGGAGCAAGAAGAGGGCCTGCGAGGAGGTGGGGACCCCAGTGGGGGCTACGGGTCCGGAGCGCCCAGCCACGCCGCTGGGGCAATGTAACCCGGCCCAGACCCCCCGCGGGTCCGACGGGTCACCGTCATCGAGGCCTGGCGCTGGCGCTGGAGCCGGGGCGGGGAAGAAGACGCCGAGGACGAAAGGGCAGGCGAGGAGGGACAGAAAGGAGCAGAGGAGGAAGGACCTCCTGGCCCAGAGACCCCCCCCCCCCGCTGGACCCCAGATGCCCACCCAGGGGGAGCCGGGGAAGGGATCGCCCCCACCGCAATGGCCACTACTGCAGCCTACCATGCAGGACGGGCAGCTGCAGTGGTGGTCAAAGTGGCCCACATTAGGGCAGGCGCACGGCGTACCTGAGGATCCCGGGGACCCCCAGGCCCAACAGCTGCAGGCGCTCGGGGCCTGGCAGCAGCAGTTGCAGCAACAACAGCAACTGCAACTGCAGCTGCAACAACAACAGCAACAGCAGCAGTGGCGAGTCCAGCCACCCAGGCGGCAGAAGGGGCCCTAGGGCCCACAGGGGGGTCGGGGAGGGGCGTCCGGGACGCCGAACCCTAAAAATCCCCCGAAAGAACAGGGGCAGGCGGGTCGAAAGATCCCCCCGAAGCCCCCGCCTCCGGTGAGGAAACGACCGGAGGCGGTGCTGGTGAAGGTCCCCCCCACAGCAACCTACTTGGACACGTACAAGTTGTTGCTGTCCAAGGGGAGGGAGACCCTCGATGGGGTTAGGGGGGTGAAAAAGACCCAGCAGGGCCACATCCTCCTCGAGGTGGAGAAGGGGGCCAGCGTGGAAGTCTTGACGCAGGCCATCAAGGAGAAAATTGGGGCGGGGTTGGAGTGCACCCCGCTCCAAAACAGGGTGTCCCTGGAGGTTAGGGACCTGGACCCCTCGGTCGAGGGCCCGGAGGTTCTCCGAGACCTAGGGGTCGCCCTTAAGGTGGACCCGGGGGACCTCCGGCTCAAGATGTTGAGGCTGGGCCCCAGGGGCACCCAAGCAGCCGTGGTCGAGGTTCCGCTGAACCTCCTTAAGAACCTCGGGGAGGGAGGGGCCCGTTTCAGGTCGGGCCTGTCCTGGGCGAAGGCCAGGGTTCTGCCGAAAAGCACGAGGTGCTATAGGTGTCACCTCATCGGCCATATGGCCAGGGACTGCGGTGCGGTCAGGGAGGGGTGCGAGCTCTGCAGGAGGTGCGGGGCTTCGGACCACCTGATCGTTAAATGCCCCAACCCTCCTAGGTGCGCCGTGTGCCTGAAGGAGGGGCGTAAGGGCCCAGGCACGGCGCACGTGACGGCATCGCTGGCATGCCCGTTCAACAGGCCGCCCAGAGGAGTCGCGCCCAGGACGGAGCCCAAGGGTCGAGGGGGAACCAGCGCCGGGAATGGCCCTTAAGGTTGCCCAGATCAACCTGAACAGGTGCCGCCTAGCCCAGGACCTCATGGAGCATCTGATGTCTCAGCTCTCGGTGGATGTGGTGATCATCTCCGAGCCGTATCGCCAGTTGAACTACTGGTTCAACGATGCGGCCGGAGATGCCTCCATTTGGGTGACAGGGTTCAACGGCCACTTCCCAACGATGGCGCGCCCCGTAGTGGCAGACGGGGTGGTTGCTGTTAGTTGGGAAGGTAAAGTGCTGGTGAGCTGCTACTGTTCACCCAAAACCAACTTGGAGGAGTTTAGATCATTTCTGAACACCATCGAGGGCGTCATCGCTGAGATGAGGTCCTCGGGCATGGGCGTGCTCCTGGCAGGTGACTGGAACGCCAGGTCCCCGGCCTGGGGGGGTGCCCGGCTAGACAGGAAGGGGACGGCGATCCTCGACCTGCTGGCCGGGCTTGGCCTGGCCCCGGTAAAGATCCCGGAGAGGTACAGGTTCACCTTCGAGAGGAACGGTAGGAGGTCATTCATCGACATCCTGTCCGCGGACCGTGCGACAACCAGAGGAACCAAGAGTGAGGTCCTCGGGCAAGACTCGTTCTCCGACCATAGATACGTCCTCCATACCATCAGGAGGACAAGATCTACGGTCGGGGCGGCCCCTTGGCAGCCATACTCCACGAGGGAGATGGATGCTGCCGAGGTGGTGACACAGTTCGGGCTGTTGCACGGGCGGCGGGATGTCGGTGACGAAGGTGGGCCTGGCTCCCCGGGGGAGCCGAGGGCGGACAGGATGCAAAGAGCCCTCGAGGCGACCTGCAGGCAAGTGCTGCCCAGGAAGTCTCTCCCCCGCGGGACCCGCAAGCCCAACGGGTGGTGGTGTAGCGAGGTGGCCGTGGCGCGGGCAGCCTCCCTGAAGGCGAGGCGCAAAATGAAGAAGCGAAGGAGGAGGGGCGGCCCGGAGGCGGAGGAGGCGCGTGTGGCCTACTCCGTGGCCCGGAGGGGGGTGCAGGTCGCCATTTGGAGGGCAAAGGAGGCCCAGTGGCTGGGCATGTGTGCCCAGGTCGACCTGGACCCCTGGGGGAGGCCGTACAAGGCGGTTATGTCCAAACTCGGTGGGCGACCACCGAGGATGGTAATGACCCCGGCTCAGGTCGGGCGGGTTCTGGACGGCCTCTTTGTCACGGTACCTCCCCCCCCTCCCCCTCCCCCCACGCCGTGGGGATGTCCCCGAGGATGGGGCCCTGAGGGCTTTGTTGACGGCCCCTGAGGTGGATGTGGAAATGGTCGAGGAGGCCATATCCCGCCTCAAGCCGAACAAAGCCCCGGGCCTGGACGCGGTCCCTGCTGAGGTCGCGGTAGTGGTGTCGAGGGCGTTTCGGCAGGAGCTCGCGGAAGTGTTCCGCGACACCCTAAGGAGGGGATCCATCCCTGGGGCGTGGAAAAGGGCTCGGGTGGTGCTGATCCCAAAGTCTGGCAAGCAGCCCACCGAGCCTGGCGCGTTCCGTCCGATTAGCGTGCTCCCAGCACTGAGTGAAGTGTGGGAGTACGCTATAAAAGAGCTGATGGAGAGGCAGATCGGCCGGGACCCCTTCTCCCCGAACCAGTTCGGTTTCAGGAGAGGGGTCGGGACAGTGGAGGCCGCCAGGGAAGTCATGGCGTTTGCCGAAGGCTGCGTGGCTACCGCCAGACCGAGGCTCTGCGTGATGGTGTTGATCGACGTGCGTAACGCTTTCAACGCCATCCGCTGGGAGTTCATCATGCGGGAGCTCGTCGCGAGGCGTGTGCACCCAGCGGTCAGGAGAGTCCTTAGAGACTATTTCTCCGACCGCTATATCACGGTGCACACGCAGTGCGGCGAGGTCACGACCCGAGTCTGCGCGGGGGTACCTCAGGGCTCGGTCCTAGGTCCTTTCCTATGGAACCTCGTATACGACGGGGTTCTCAAGACCATTGGTCCTGGGCGTTTTGTGAAGGCCATCGCTTATGCCGACGACCTGGCTGTCATGTTCTCAGCTAGGGACGTGACCCAGGTCGAGGCGATGATGGCCGAAACGCTCGGGAGGGTTAGGGCCTGGTTCGAGTCCACTGGCCTTGAGATGGCCTCGGATAAAACCGAGGTCATCGTCCTGGCGGGACTCCGCGCGGACAAGGGTAGGGAATTCCCGGTGATGGGATCGGTGGTGGCGGCCACGCAGTCGGCCAAGTACCTGGGGGTCACGCTGGACTGCCGTCGAAGGTTCAGGACGCACCTCGACGGGGCGGTCATCAGGGCGGACAAGGTTGTCGGAGCCCTGTCGGCGCTGCTCCCAAACGTTGGGGGCCCCTCGGTCGCGTCAAGGCGATTGTACTACAGCGTTTGGGAGTCAGTGCTGACGTATGCCGCCCCGGCATGGGCATCGGCCTTGGAGGTGGGAGTAAACCTCACCTCCATCCGACGGGCCCAGCGATCTGCCCTCATTAGGACATCAGCGGCCTATCGGACGGTGTCGCGGCAGGCACTCTGTGTCCTCGCGGGGAGGTTGCCGCTGGAAATTAAGGTGGCCATGTGGAGGGAAGTCCACGACGAGAGGGCGCGGGATAGGGCGCACCCGGCCCTAATGCGGGATCCCAAGGCGCTAAGGGCCAAACAGGCGCAGTACAGGCGCACTGCCCTGGCCTCCGCCATGGCCAAGTGGCAGGAGGCCTGGGACAGGATGGGCCCCACGTACTGGACGTGGAGGCTGGTGCCGGAGGTCCGGACATTCGCGGCGGGAGCTGGGCTGGCGCGGCAGCCAGATTACTGGTTAACCCAGCTCCTGACCGGACATGGGTCCTTCGGGGCCTTCAGGAAGAGAATAGGGAAGGCCCCTACTGGGGCGTGTGAGGAGTGCGGGGCGGCGTGGGATGACGCCGAGCACGCCCTCACGGCATGCCCGGTGTTTGAGGAAGAGCGCCGGGCACTGGCCGAGGCCCTGGGGGCCCCGTTGGACCCCAGTACAGTGGTCCGCCTCGCTATGGGGGCGGACAATAAGTGGGAGCAACTCCGGACCTTCGCATCCACTGTCATGGGTGCGAAGGCCCGGAGAGAGGCCCTGGCAGAGAAAGCCGCGAGGGATGCGTGGGCGGCGGCGGCCAAGGAAGAGGCCCTAAGGAGGGCTTCGGAAAGAAGGAGACGGGCCCGGAAGCGAAAGTGGGGTGGGGCGGGCCAAGGGGCTAAACCCCCCCTAGTAAAAGGGTGAGGAGGCTGGTCCCTCCTCCCCTCCAATAAATGCGGGTCGAGCCGGGGGGATACGTGGGTGTTTTTTATTATTTCTTAACCCGCGTATTTATCCCGTAGACGAAAGGTGGGCGGCGCGTAAGTTATCCCGTTGTTTTATGTGGGTGTGAATGGATGTACCGCGTATTTATTCCGGCTTGTGTGGGTATGAATGCTGCGAGCGTACGTCTGGGGGTGTGAATGTGTGCGTGATGTATTTATGTATTTGTTTATCTATTTATTTTTAGGTAAGTAAGTATTTATTAGCATGCGTGGACATAGGAGGCGCGGTCTACACCGCTACGGGCGCTGTGGTGGTAGTACTGCCTCGAAGTTCCCACCACAGCGAGTAGACACGTGAGAGGCGGACGTAATGAGAGGGGGTTTTTAGTGGGTATCCCCCCACTAGGGTGGCGAGTCCCACATAACCCCGGTATCCGTACCGGGGTATGCATAAAGCATTTTCCCCCTCTATAAAAAAAAAAAAAAAAAAAAGACACCATCGAGACAGAAACAGGCACGCATCGCGTACTCTTCATCAATCCTCTTGATTCCGACATACGAATCTCAACCAATGAAATTGCACTTGAGGAAGAGACAACACCGATAGCGAATCGATTCCTTCAACTAGCCGACAATATTCGCACGGAACACTTAGATACAGTAGCACGCGAATCAATCGAAAAGATCATATGCTCATATTCTGATATATTCTCGCTTAAAGACGATCCGCTACAAAAGAGCAAACTCACCTCACATCGTATCACCCTAAATAGTGATAAACTTGTATTTGTGAAACCTTATAGACTACCCAAATGCCATGAGGAAGAGGTAAAGAAACGAGTAAATAAAATGCTCGAGGAAGGCATAATCGAGGAATCCGATTCTGATTACAACGCACCTTTAGTTGTTGTGGCAAAGAAACAAGATGCGAGCAAATTAATTAAATGGAGAATCGTTGTCAAGTTCCGAAAATTAAATGAACTGACCAATTTAGATGCATATCCACTACCTATCATCGACAATATCCTTGACAGTCTAGGGAAGGCAAAATTCTTTTCTGCACTTAATTTAAAATCTGGTTTCCACCAAATTCCTATGCACACCGATTCAAAAAAATACACCGCATTCTCAACCCCCGACGGACATTACCAATGTACCCGTTAGCCTTTCGGTCTTAAAAATGCACCATCCACTTTTCAACGCACAATTGATAAGGCAATGGTAGGACTTGTCGGAAAATATTGCTTTGTATACTTGGATGACATCATAATTTTTGGATCAACACTGGAGGAACACAACAAAAATTTGGCGACAATATTCCAACGACTAAGAGAGGTCGGACTAAAAATCCAACCTGAAAAATGCGAATTTCTTCGACCGGAATTGGAATATCTTGGCCATCGCATAACGGAGCATGGCGTAAAACCCAACGAACGCATACTAGAAGACGTGAAGAATTTTAAAGTCCCAACTAATATAAACGAAACTCGCTCTTTTCTCGGATTAACAGGCTACTACCGTAAATTCATACGTAATTACGCAAAAATAGCTAAACCATTCACCGAACTCATGCATAAAGATGTACCATTTGATTGGACAGATAAACGTCAAACTTCTTTCGAATTGCTACGTTCTAAACTTTGTGAGGAGCCGGTATTATGTTACCCCGACTACTCAAGGCCGTTCACGTTGACGACCGACGCGTCCAACGAAGGTCTCGGTGCTACCTTATCGCAGGACGCACACCCGTGCTGTTTCATATCACGCACGCTAAACAGCGCGAAGAAGAACTATACCACTACAAAAAAGGAATTGCTCGCAATCGTATGGGCCGTGAAACGCCTAAGCCAATACTTGCTAGGAAGAAAATTTAAAATTATCACGGACCATATGGCACTCAAATGGTTATTTAGCGTTAAGGATCTCTCATCTAGACTCCTACGATGGCGATTACGATTGGAGGAATATGATTTCACGATAGACCATTGTAAAGGTAAAGAGAATACCGCTGCAGACGCCTTTTCGAGAGTACTGGTTAATCGACGCAGGGACGCTGATTTACTAATAGAGGGAACAACCGAGAATACTCCCTCGCCACCAAACGAACTGCAAGATTTACCGCAACACACCGGACGTCAAGACCTCTCGAATTCCGATACGGAATCTGCTTCCACGACTGTGTCAGAACCTGAGGTTTCCAGAGAACGACTCTCTCGCGAATTCGACGCTTGGCAAGGCCTCTCTTCGAACCTTCTCTGCACAGAGCCTAACACTCGCGGTTCAAATTGACTGCGCATATTCCGTGCAGATTTAGGGAACAATGATAATCACGCCTGGCTTTTCCGTCTTAAAGAAAAGATTGATAACAGACCCGATAAGGAACTCAAGCAAATCAAATTTCAACTCTCTTCTGATCCTTATACGGAAGTAGAAAATTATTGGATAAAAGAATATTTACGATTCCTCGATGATAAGTACACGCCTATAGCTAAAGTAATATTTTGTGCTAACTCGCGTTTTACGGAACTCACAGCTGAAGAAAAAGAACAAATAATCTTAGAATGCCATAATTCAACTGTAGGGCAACACCTGGGACAATAAAACCATCGCAATGGTGCGTGAAAAAGCTAATTGGACAAATTTGGAACAGGATGTATCAGATTTTGTAAAAGCTTGTGACAACTGTCAGAGGAACAAATTAACTCGCGTCCGCTCCCGAGAAGAAGCGGTAATCTCAGACACTCCCATGGAACCAAATGACAAAATCGCAATGGATATCTATGGTCCCCTAGTAACTACAGCTAAAGGAAATTCATATATACTTTCCATCCAGGACATGTTAACAAAGTATCTTACCCTCATTCCCTTAAAACAAACAACAGACCTCCGATATTATCGATGGACTGATTAACCATTATATCTATATATTCTCCTCTCCAAAACATATATTAACGGATAACGGAACGAACTTCATTAATAAGTTAATGCAAGAATTCGAAAACACTCTAAATATCAGACACATTCGTACGACTGCCTTTCACCCGGAAAGCAACGGAGCACTAGAAAGAACTCATGCACTCTTAAAAGATCTTATTCGAACAGCACTCCATGGCAAGGCTAATAACTGGGATGACCGATTAAACATGATTTACATGGGATACAACACGGCCTGCCACGAGGGGACAGGTTTAACACCATTCGAACTAACTTTCGGAAGGAAGGCTAATCTTCCCTCAACCATATCAACTACTCCGGCACTTTCAAAATTGGAACTATTCAACTCCTAGAAGCGAAGCCATATGCTTATCTGGAAGCAGGAAGAAAACGGATTGAAACTAACAAGCAGAAACATAAAACGCAGCAAGATAGTAGACTTATTCGAACTCAGCAAATATTTACGAAGGTGATCTTGTAATGATGCACAACGATAGCCCTACATCAAAATTAGATGCAGAATGGCTAGGACCATACACCATCATCAAATCAGCATCGCCCAATTACGAGATTCTAAAGGACAATCGGAGTTATAAGGTCCATGGAAACCGTCTCAAACCGTACATACGATAAATTTTGAAACTGTTACAGATCATGATGACGCTGTTGCCCATTCTCCTGCTACTCTATGGAGTCTCAGGTAACGAAATCCAGTCGCCAGTGACCGTCACCCGATTTGAACGCACTTCAAATCTCTACTTGGACGCAATTGGTCCTACAAGGCTGTATCATCGCCAATGGAAAACCGTTGTCTATGTCGACTTGCGAGAAGTTCGACAAGCGGAGCTCCAAATCGCACAAACGCTGCAGCATCCGCTCTTCACACAGGCCGGACCACAAACCACGTCAGTTTTGACTCATATTATTAATAGGCTCAAGCGTAGTTTAGCTCAAAGAGATACCCTCTTGACTAGTTTAGGATATAGTAAACCCATTAACCTAGAACGTAACACTCGTCGTAAGCGAGGCATACTTAATCCTATCGGAGAACTATCTAATATACTCTTCGGCACACTTAGCCAAAGCGATGCTAACTATTATAACGTCGAGATCGAAAACTTGTATGTAGACAACCGTAGACTTAGTACATTAGTAGCCAACGAAACTTCAATCCTAAAAACTACACTTAGGGATAATGAGAATTTTAAGCTTAACATAACTACATTTATACAAAACTTATCCAACTCCACTAACATAGCCATAGAAAAATTAAAAGCGCAGGAATTAACTCTTCAATATCTATTCGAATTCTCAGAAATTGTGTCAAAACATAATGAAATGATAGAAAATCTTCGATCGCTTATAACAACCGGAAGACATGGCAAAATTGATCCAGTACTCCTCGATTCTGAACAAATAAAATCCATCCTCACAGATTTAAAGACAAATTTTGGCATAAAACATCTACTCACGAGCGATCCTAACGAATTTGCTTACAAAATCCTTAAGATTGTCAGAACTAATGTTTTTGTTTTAAATGGCAATAAGCTTTGCTTCGAAATTCAAATTCCAATTGTGGAAGAAACCTTCTATACTTTATACGCTTTGGCTACCGTTCGATTAGTAACCGAGCACCACCTGCACGCAATCTCCCACACAGAACGATTCATTCTTATCGACCACGAACAGTAACAGCACTCCGACATCTCAGAACGCGAAATAGATAGGTGTCTTACATTCGACGAATTACACATTTGCGAACATTTACTCCCTACGTTAAAATCCGAATCGACCGATCCGTGTCTACGATTAGCTTTAGATAACCTGTCAGCCGATACGAACACCTGCCTTATATCAATACTAGCAACTTCGCAAGCAGTATGGATTCCTCTCCATTCCAAACAAGCCTGGATTCAAGCGTCATACTTCACAATTGTACTCCATAGCACCTGTCCTAACGTAATGGAAATTACTACAACTCATCTAACAGGAACAAACCTTATCAAAATTAGCGTTATTAGTAACCGTCATCGATTCATCGATGGGTAATCTTCGACCTCGACCTTGACGCGTGACCGCGTCACCCGCGCCGTCCGTGTCGCCCACGCCCCACCCATACCTCTGCCCCTAACGCGTCTGATGCCCGATGTCCGCACCCCACCGATTATCGCGGATATGATTTTCTTATACTTGTAGCCCTTGTTACCCAGCGTGCGCTTGCTCGGCGAATGGTTTCGCTTATGCGCGTTCGTCGATAGTAAGATGCGTCGGTACGAGTGAATATCCGCGTCCGTGTACGTACAAACGTTGGGTATTCGCATGAACAGCAGTTCGTACAAACCCCAAGTTCCCGCGTATCGGGTTCCGTTGACGCGAACGTCGTCGCCGTCCTCATGGATTGTGAGTACGGAATCGCCGATAATTGGGTCTTCGTCGGACCCCAAGTATACGCCGTACACCTTGTCGATTCGTTTCTTGGTATCGGTGAAGAACAGTCGCAGGTATTCTCGCGACAAGGGTCCTCTGGCGAATTTTTTCACCAGCTTCGTCATCGACATCATCAAGAACATCGTCGTCGTCGACATCATTAAGAACGTCGTCGTCGTCGTCGTCGTCGAGGTTAACTAACGGGTAGGTGACCGAGAGAAAGAGGCAAGGTGAATGTGTAGACGGATATTTATTCTTAAAACTAGAATACAGGGCGGCCCGGCCAGGTCTGTGCTGGATGACAGAGGCATACAAAATGGTTGCTGGCGATACAGTATGGAAAAATCAGAAGAGGAAGAATCAGAAGCGGAAGAAGAATAATCTGAAGAAGAAGACCAGATCGGGTCTCGTGAACGGTATCATAAACCGTCTGCCGTTCGAACTGCACGTTCCGGGTTATCAGTTCTGCGGACCGGGAACGCGTTTGCTAAAGCGATTGGCTCGTGGCGACGAAGGTGTGAATCCCCTGGACGAAGCGTGTCGCTACCACGATATTGCGTACTCTTGTCGAAAGGATTTAGAGGGAACACACGAGGCTGATCGTGCATTAGCCGAACGAGCGCGAGAACGAGAGTTCGCGAACGACGCGACCATTGGCGAAAAAGCCGCAGCGACTGGAGTGTGGGCAACGATGAAGGCTAAGATTAAACTCGGCATGGGTATGAGAAGGACGAAACGTAAACAGCGAAAGTCTGGAAGGAAACATCCGCAACGGCGACAACGACATCGTAATCTACGAGTGGCGAAACGCGGCGACTTTCTTCCATTTCTTCCATTCGTGTTGCCCGCTGTATCAGCTATCGGAGCATTGGCCGGTGGAGTGGCTGGTATAACCAAAGCGGTCAACGATTCGAGGGCGTCTCGAAAACAGCTACAAGAGACGTTGCGTCATCATCGGGCGATGCAAGGGCGAGGGATGCGTCTCACACCGTACAAGCGAAGCGCGGGCTTGAACCCGAGACAGACGAAGAAAAAAAACGTCGACCGCGCAGGCGCGTGGCGACGCTGGCAGCGATAACGAAACAACCTATGACGAATCTGCAATTAGAGCGTGAGTGTGTAAACGTACCATTCTTTCGAGGAGTGTTTATGCGCGATACGCTTACCACGCGCGTACGAACCAACGAATGCGGTATCGCGAATCTTGACGAGAATCGAGGTGCCGGTACGCACTGGGTCGCGTACGCGAAACGCGGACCGCGAGTACAGTACTTCGATAGTTTTGGGAATCTGCGACTTCCCGCGGAAATGATCTACTATTTCAGACGTGGTACAACGATCACGTACAATTACAATCGTTTTCAACGTTTCGATGAGATGAATTGTGCACGCGTATGCATGCAATTTTTACAACAAAAATCTATGGAATTATGGCCTATATACTAATACTAATAATAATTATAATAATAATAATGGCATGTACTAAGATTATGTTACATTGTATCCATGCGTAATGATGATTTACATCTTCTATAATAAAGATCCATAATATCAATAAATTGCCGAGTATTCGTACGCGCGCGTCACTACCCCCTCTTCGTCTCGCGAGTGTAATCTATAGTATGTCGTTCACGCTCACGTTAACGGGTCGCAGCAGCGCGCTCACGGTAAACTATTTTCCGCCGATAAGGCCCCTTTACACGGTCGGTCTTGCGCGCGGCCCGCAAAAGTACGTGAAGCCGGATCGTGGTGCTCCTTCGCGCGGGCCAGAAGGTCGTACCCGTCACTACTTAGAGACAGCGAGTTCGGCCTCCCATTTCTACGTCGACTCCACATGCTTTTTACACGATCCACCGCAGTGGTGTACTACTTGTTCGATGTATATCATCGATCTGCGAAACGATCGGCAAGACACGATCGCGATATACGTTCGCGAAAAGTATCTCAAATTCCTCTATATACCAGGCTTATAGAGGATATCATAAATGCTGTTACTGTAGGGTACACTGAAACATCTGTTTTTAGGAAGCTACATTTGGTTGACCTGAAGGTGCTATAAATTCTGGAAATGGTTTATAACTCAGTTATAACGACTGTAAAATTTTACAAGAGTACTTTAAAAAATGTCCAAATGTTTCCCCGGCAATGCGATGGCAAATGAAATTGCAGTTAACACATTCACTGTTGTGACGATCATAATTATTACTATCAACGGCAATAATTACCATGTCACTGCTTGTTTTAATATAAAAACTAATATTGATAGACAATAAATACATATAGGTATGCAAGTGATGTTATATCTAAGATAAATGATGAAGAGATGTAATATGCAAGATGTCTTGAAGAAGGGGGGTAGTCTTCTGATTGCTTGTGATGCAGGTCAAATTTTTCACCCACGCTCTTGCGTGGCACGCAGCAAGAAAGCATCACAGTCCTGCCCGCGCGCCAGAAAGCGCCACGGTCCTGCCCGCGCGCAAACCTCGAATCCAGAAGAGTTTGCATAAGAGACAGAAAAGGTAGTTAGAAAAGGAGAAAACGATACTTGAAACTAGGCTCGTTGCGCACCTCAGGATTTCCGACAGTGCGGACAAGTTTGAGGCGCCCAACAAGCCTGGCAGCCGATCCTGGCAGCCGTGCCTGGATGGGTTTCGAGGACTTCGACCCTCGAGACCAGGGGGGCCGTATCATGTTGCCCCCTAAGACGTGGCGAATGAAAAATTCTACATTTCGCACCGGATCTTGGCGAAAGTGACGTGGATCGTTTCCTTATGTTTTTCCGATGAAAATGGTCCAAAAACGACACAAATCGGATTGTAATTAAGGAATCTTCAATAACAAAGACGTAGTTTAGTATGAAAGATGTACTTTTGTGTATCCATCACACTATTCGGATAGCTAATGAACGAAGTTTGTAACCATGCAAACAAATATGTCGTGTTTATACTCGAGCGATAAGGGATCCGTGTGTAATTTGAAGGGAGGACGGCGCAGGCGGGACCCCGCGTGCGCAAACGTACTGGCGTTTCTGGCGATATCAGGTACAAAAATTAGTCCATTAGTACGTTTATTACGGTTACTTTCCTTATATTTATTCTCTTTTTATTAGGTTCTTTGCTCGTTATGGTCATCGTTCGGACCACGAAATTCCTACTTCTTTTATAATTTGTATTGTTTGTGTAAAAGTAGTCCGATTTGCATGATATTTGTGATCATTTTAATTGGGAGAACGCCAGAAATCCACTAGTGTTACTTTCATATCGATACGACGAAGAATAAAGAATTTCTTAATACGCTGTAACGAATATTTCACCCTCGACTGTGTGTCGCCGACCTCGATTCGTTGCGGTCGGCCAAGGATTCATACCTGTTTCAGAAAAACTATTTTTAACGAAGTTATGGAAATCAATTTATTATGAAGATTCCTTAATTACAATCCGATTTGTGTCGTTTTTGGACCATTTTCATCGGAAAAACATAAGGAAACGATCCACGTCACTTTCGCCAAGATCCGGTGCGAAATGTAGAATTTTTCATTCGCCACGTCTTAGGGGGCAACATGGTACGGCCCCCCTGGTCTCGAGGGTCGAAGTCCTCGAAACCCATCGAGGCACGACTGCCAGGATCGGCTGCCAGGCTCGTCGCGCGCCTCAGACTTGTCCGCACTGTCGGAAATCCTGAGGCGCGCAACCGAGCCTGGTTTCAAGTGTCGTTTTCTCCTTTTCTAACTACCTTTTCTGTCTCTTATGCAAACTCTTCTGGATTCGAGGTTTGCGCGCGGGCAGGAGCGTGGCGCTTTCTGGCGCGCGGGCAGGACTGTGATGCTTTCTTGCTGCGTGCCACGCAAGAGCGTGGGTGAAAAATTTGACCTGCATCGCGAGCAATCAGAAGACTACCCCCCTTCTTCAAGACATCTTGCATATTACATCTCTTCATCATTTATCTTAGATATAACATCACTTGCATACCTATATGTATTTATTGTCTATCAATATTAGTTTTTATATGAAGGAGGTGAAGACAACTGGACTAGCCGGTATATCCATGGAGTACCGACCATCGTCGAGCGTAGAACAACTCGTGATCCTGCCTCAAAAAACCCTTAAATTGTCCCATGGTCTATTACCAAAATGTCCGAGGGCTTAGAACAAAAATCGACGAGTTGAAGTCTGCTATTTTGTGCTCGGCCGTTCATTATGATATTGTTATCTTAGTGGAAACATGGCTCAATGAGTCTATCTCTTCGTCTGAGTTGGGCCTAAGTGACTTCAATATTTTTCGCGTTGATAGATCCTCCCGCACCAGTAGTTTCTCTAGAGGTGGTGGGGTCCTTATCGCAGTTAGAAGTTCGCTGCCCTGCACGTTGATTCGTCCCATATCGGATGATTTGGAACAGGTCTTCGTGCGGGTGCGCTTTCAAACTAAGTACCTAATTTTTGGTGCTCTATATCTTCCGCCAGCCTCCCACCCCGACCTGTATGAGAAACATGTCGGCTGCGTCTCGCAGATATTTCACGATTTTACTCAAGATGTTTTCTGTATTTTCGGGGACTTCAATCTCCCACATGCAGTCTGGACCACGTGCCCGGGCTTAAACTGTATAAAAAAAATCGGGTATATCTGGTGCTGAGTCTGCAGCCATTGATCTCCTCCTTGAGGGGTATAGTTACTGTGGCCTAGCTCAGGCGAATACTATTTTAAATTCCTTTGAATGTTGGCTAGATTTACTTTTTGTTAAAGACACCGTAGTTGCTGTTGACATTGCCGTTGATGTCCTGATCTCTCCTGATCAGTATCATCCGCCGTTAGTTGTGTGTCTGAGTGATTTGTTTTTGCCTACTGACCATAGTCGTGAGTGTATCACTTATCTTGATTTTAAACGAGGTGATTACCCCAGTATAATAAATCACTTGAATGCTATTGACTGGGATTCTGAGTCCTGCGGGATAAGCCCAGATCTTGCAGTAGATCGTCTATATTCCCATCTATACGATGCTATTGATGCCTTTGTCCCTGTTAAAACCTATAGGCGTTCTCTCTATCCTCGGTGGTTTTCACCTCGATTGAGATCTCTCATTCGTGACAAGAAGCGTGCGCATAAAGACTATAAAACCTCTAACTCTCTCAGTGACTACTTGTTATTCTCTGGTTTTCGCTCGCAGTGCAAACTACTATCTAAGGCTGACTATCGTGCGTATGTTGACAGTACTGAGAACTCTATACAGAACAATGTTAGGGGCTTCTGGAGTTTCGTGAACGCCAAACGGGGTGACCAGGGCCTTCCGACTACCATGCACTGTGGAAGCTCGGTCGCTTCGTCGGGTTTGGCAGTCGCTGATCTCTTTGGAACCTACTTTGGATCGGTATATACCTCTCCGTGTGGGCAGTCATCGGCCTTGAACACTGACCTTATCTCCTACAAAAATCTTATTCTGAATGAGCTCACTATTTCCATTGGAGACATTTACACAAAGCTTAATGGTCTCGATGTAAATAAAGGTCCGGGTGCAGACTGCATTCCCCCTCTATTCCATAAACAGTGTAGCTTTATTCTAGCTCGACCTCTCTGGAATATTTTCAATGCTTCACTGTCCACCGGAGTTTTTCCCACTAGATGGAAGTCAAGCCTCGTTACCCCAGTCTTTAAGGCCGGTGACCGCTCCGATGTTCGTAATTATCGTCCTATCTGTAAATTATCTATAATGCCTAAGGTCTTCTAAGCGTTAATCACCGACTTGTTATCCGCACAATTAACTAATGTCATTTGCGCTGAACAACATGGTTTTGTTCCGAAGCGGTCTACATCCACAAATCTTGCGGTGTACCATGGTTTTGTGTCCAGAGCCCTTGATGAGGGCCTGCAGGTTGACACAGTCTATACTGACTTTCGGAAGGCTTTCGACACCGTTGATCACTCTGTGTAGCTTCGTAAGATCTCTCGTTGGGGGTTCGGTGGTCCCCTTTTATTGTGGATTGAAAGTTATCTAACTGGGCGGCTACAGACTGTCAGGGTGTCGAATTGTCTGTCCTCCCCGATAAGTGTTACCTCGGGTGTTCCTCAAGGATCGCACCTTGGCCCTCTGCTGTTCAACGTATTCATTGATGATATTGCCGTTATTCTCTCAAACACTAGCTTCCTCCTATATGCTGATGACTTGAAACTGTTTAGAATTATTCGGGGAATCGGAGATGTTCTCAGCATGCAAGACGATTTAGTTAGATTGGAGCAGTGGTGTAATGTGAATGGGTTGCATTTTAACACGGCAAAGTGTGTCGTGCTTAGAGCCGCTCGCGCAAGGTCGTGTGTGGTACACCCCTATCACTTAAATAATGTGGTTCTTAGGGAAGTGTCTGAGAAAATTGATTTTGGAGTCTGTATTACACCCTGTTTTGATTTCAGGCCTCATTATGCGCGATGTACTAATACAGCCATGAGAACTGTAGGTTTTATCTCTAGGTTTGCTAGTCATTTCAGGAACGTCGAAACCTTGAGGCTGTTATATGTTGCCCTTGTCAGACCTCATGTCGAATATGCTTCCATTATATGGAGTCCCAGGCATGCTAAATTTGTAAAGTAGATAGAAAGGGTACAACATAGATTTTTGAGGTTCGCCTCTCGCACCTTGGGCTATCCTATGGATAGAATGGACCATGATTATCGTCCGGCTCTTGCGTCCTTTAAGTTAACCACTCTGGAGGATCGTAGGCGTATTTCCGATATGTTATTTCTTTATAAGATAATCAATGGCCTTATAAGTTGTCCGGATTTGCTGTCCTTCGTGATGCTTAATGCTTCTGTCAAAAGCCTGCGATCTAGGCCCCTGTTTGTTTCTAGGCCACCGAAATATCGTTATTATGCATGTGACTCGGTCAATAGGGCGATGATTATTGCGAATCAATATTTTACCGGTATTGACCCCTTCGTGGGGTCCCTTAACTCATTTAGGTCGGAACTGTTTAGATCTGTCAATTATTAGTACGACACTACTTAGTTTAGCCTTTTAATTATGATTTTTTTTACTCTATAATTTAGTTAATATTGTTATGTAAGCTCAAACTCTGTGTATTACTTTGTGTTAACTTCGTATACCATGGGATTTTCCCGTTCAATAAATAAATAAATAAATAAATAAATATTAAAACAAGCAGTGACATGGTAATTATTGCCGTTGATAGTAATAATTATGATCGTCACAACAGTGAATGTGTTAACTGCAATTTCATTTGCCATCGCATTGCCGGGGAAACATTTGGAAATTTTTTAAAGTACCCTTGTAAAATTTTACAGTCGTTATAACTGAGTCATAAACCATTTCCAGAATTTATAGCACCTTCAGGTCAACCAAATGTAGCTTCCTAAAAACAGATGTTTCAGTGTACCCTACAGTAACAGCATTTATGATATCCTCTATAAGCCTGGTATATAGAGGAATTTGAGATACTTTTCGCGAACGTATATCGCGATCGTGTCTTGCCGATCGTTTCGCAGATCGATGATATACATCGAACAAGTAGTACACCACTGCGGTGGATCGTGTAAAAAGCATGTGAAGTCGACGTAGAAATGGGAGCCCGAACTCGCTGTCTCTAAGTAGTGACGGGTACGACCTTCTGGCCCGCGCGAAGGAGCGCCACGATCCGGCTTCACGTACTTTTGCGGGCCGCGCGGCGTGTGGCGCGCCGGTCCGCGGGCCGGACCGCGCGCAAGACCGACCGTGTAAAGGGGCCTATAGATTTGAGTGATGGTCAATACGAATTAGGACTCGCGGACTTGGAGACGTTTCACACGATACCGAACATCGATTCGAGCAACGATAAATTCTATTTCGTCGTGAACTATGATACCGAAAACAACTGCATCGTCGACGCCGCTATTGAATGCATTACGATTTCCCACGGCTCCTACGAATTAGACGCTAGCGCCGAGTACCTGAAGCAACGAATACTCGATCAATATCCTCGAAGACGCGGTAACAGCGAGAACGACGATGACGGCAAGTACTCTCTAATGCTACGAGCTAACAACAAAAACCAGGAAAAGCGTGCTATACTGTTCGTTCTTTGTAGACTTTACGAAACCGAACAATGTGGGCTCGTTGCTAGGATTTTCCCCGAATCTTGTCTTATTACCGAAAATCTGGCACGAGTCCGACGTACCCGTGAATATTATAAACGTTAACGTGTTGAGAGTAACGTGCAACGTTACTACCGGCGCGTACAGCAACGATAAACCGGTATACACGATCCATGAATTTTCGCCTCGCGTGCCGCCGGGATATAAGATATCGGAAACACCGCGACACATCATTTACCTGCCAATCGTCGCACGAGCAATACACGATCTAACGTTGTGCATCGTCGATCAACACGATCGTCCTATTGATTTCCGTAGGTAGCGTGGCCGTACGTGTATGCGCGCGTGTGTAGTATGTCAGTGTTAGATCACACGTACGAATCATCAATCGCCGCTGATACTCCTACTGTCTCTGCCTCGCGTCATCTGCGCGACCCTTTATCTAGAGACGAAAGTAGAAAAAGAATAAGGACGGGAGGAGCGATAAGAAGAGGACCGGTAAGAAGCATAAGAAAGCCGTTGACTCGTCGAAACGCACGTTTCCTACGATCGTTAGGTTTCATCGTCACTTATTAAACACGCAACCACGATGTCGATTATTTTGGATGTGGCGAATACGCCAACCTTCGACAATCGTATCACGAAGATCGAGTTACACACGTATAATCCGTATGCCAACACCACGTTCGACAATAGAGATGAGATAAGAATCCCAATACAGCATCAAGATCTGTACACGCTTCCGTGCGAAAGTTTTCTCTACATCGAAGGTCGTGCCACATTGACTGCGTAGGATGCGAGAGGCCCGGCAACGTCCGCGACCGCTGTTCTGGACAATAATTGCGTCGCGTTCATGTTCGATGAGATTCGATACGAATTGAACGGGGTCGAGATCGATCGTTGTCGAAATCCAGGAATCATTACCACGTTGAAAAATTTCGTTTCGTTGTCGGCCGAGAGAAGCAAAGCGCTTGCGAATGCCGGTTGGAATTATGACATCGATTACGATAACGACACATTTCATTCGGACGCTTTCAATTTCTGCGTACCCCTGTACGTGTTATTAGGATTCTGCGAGGATTAGAAACGCATCGTGATGAACTCGCGGCACGAGCTGATTCTTATACGAGCGCGAGACGATTCGAACGCGCTGCACTGTACCTCCGTCACTGCGATCCCGAAACTGGAGATACGCAAGGTGCAGTGGCGTATGCCCCACGCCAACAATAACGAAACACACGTGGACCGTGAAAACTACGTCGCAAATCGAGAAACCTCGATACGTGTTAATCGGCATGCAAAAGGATCGAATGAATCGTCCAAATAAACCCCCGTGGATATTCGACCCGAATAATCGCACAAACTTTCGACTCTACCTAAATTCCGAGACGTATCCGTACGATGACATGCAAATAGATTTTCCCAAGTATAAATTCGCGATCATGTACAATATGTATGCGAATTTCATCCGATCGTACTACGGTCACGGAGAACCGTTGCTGAACGCGAACGAACTCCTTAAATACGCGCCTATCGTGGTCATAGATTGTTCTAGGCAAAACGAATCGTTGAAGAGCGCTACCGTGGACGTGCGAATAGATTTCGAATGCAAAGAAAATATCCCCGCTAATACTTCAACCGTCTGTTTGTTCATACACAATCGTATAGTCGAATACGGTCCTTTCACCAACATGGTACGCAACTAATATAGCGTGCGTACGAGATCGATTACTACTACTACTACTACTACTACTGCTACTACTACTGCAGATACTGCTACTGTTTTAAAACGTCGATGTCGAAGACCTCAGTTACTGTTCCGACACCGTCGCCGACGATGCTACCTAAACGAATAATAATGTTCGCCATTGTCGATCTGCAAGGTTTCAATAACGAACGCGAGTTCGTCACCAAAGAGATCGCGATTCAGGCAAACAGCAACAACGATAAAACACCGACGATCAGCATTTGGATCTTCGAACCGCCATACTTCTGGGAACATCTGAATTCACGGGAGCACCGTCAAGCATCCTGGCTCGCGAAGCTTCATCACGGACTTCGCTGGTCTGACGGCTACGTTCCATACTCCAAACTTCCGGGGCTCCTCGCCAGCGTACTCGCGAACATTGACTTCGTCATCGTGAAAGGTGCGGAAAAGAAAACGTGGATGCTGCAACTACTACCTGACACAATCGTTGAGGATTTATGCAATTTGTACGAACTGACGGGACAAAAGATCAACAACAACAACAGCACCAACAACAACGCTCGAACTGTCGAAGACGACGACGGCTACGACGTTGACGATGATTATTGCGGGATCATGCCTGACACCGTGGAACGTGACGTTCCTAACCTGAGGTCTATGTCTTCAACGAATGCCTTTCGATGTGCATTTCATAACAACGGCGGTGTTTGCGCGCTGGAGAACGTCGAGAAAATATGGAATTATATACGTAGCGTCACCTAATGTAAGTCCTACACACGTATTGCATCTACTTTACGCGTCATATGCAGAGAAACGAATATGTAAGAATTATTTTTTTTTGTTTTCTATAGCGATGAACACAACGGCGGCGGTGATGAGAGCAATGACAGCGGCGACTGCTTCCTTTACCCGCGAGCAAGAATATGCCTCCCATACGAACGTTGTTTCACGCAAATACTGATTTTATAATTTAAGTACGCATGGATGGATGTACATGAATAAACACACACACTGTTTTTGAAAAATATATACATTTATTTAAAAATTGTTGTCCATTTATTATTAAACATATATATGCACGTACTATTGTAGTGGTACGTAATTTGCATCACGCAGCATGGATTGTAATCCTAACGCTAACAATTCACAATCAATCAAAGAATGCTGCTCAAAGGTCTCACTTTCGGAAATTAATTTCACATAATTCGTTGGTACGGGAACAGTACGTAGAACTTCCACGAAGGCGGCATATTTACTGTTTACAGAGTACATATTTTCAGTCAACCAGGTGAACATATGATTGATGCAATGTTCATACGCGAACAGTTTATGCATTGTAACTTCCGTCATGTATAATGTAACGCGATTATCGGTGATTTTAATAAGTTGATCATCATGCATGTGCGTGAATTCAAGTGGCAAATAATCAATTATGATGTGGGTTTGGGGCGATGATGCGTTGCTGCGTAATCGTTGGAGTATGTCCGTCTCGTTTTGCAGTAGGAGCTTCCACGTTGACATTGAAAAGCATACCTCGCTACCTTTGTTGTCGGCTACGGCGATCTCAACGCGGCATGAATCCATGCCAATGCGTATTCCAATAGTTAGATGTTTATAAGATGTTTATAGGCATCAAAAACGCGTTCAATCCCGCTCAGATATAAACACACTGCATAACGCGGTTCAATCTATGACTTCTCAGAAATCATGTACCACCCTCTTTCTGAGAAATCATCATCGAATGCAATGTCATGTTTATTCCATGGGCTATCGCGACGATTGATTTACAATAATTATCGCTCTATGTTTACATCATTGCACGTGCGCTGTACCGGTCCCACGATTCAAATATAAACATATGGCATGAAGCGCGTGCACGTAGGCATCAAAAACGCGTTCAATCCTGCTCAGACATAAACACACTGCATGGCGTGGTGCAATGTCGTGTTTATTCCATAGGCTATCGCGATGATTGATTTATAATAATTATCGCTCTATGTTTACATCATTGCACGTGCGCTGTACCGGTCCCACGATTCAAATATAAACACACGGCATAGCGCGGTGCAATGTTTATTCCATGGGCTATCGCGATGATTGATTTATAATAATTATCGCTCTATGTTTACATCATTGCACGTGTGCTATACCGGCCCCACGATTCAAATATTTCCTTACCTTTTCTCAGAAAAATCTTTTCTCTTGGTCGACCCTCTTTCTCAGATATCATCATCGAAGACGCGATTTGAATTTTCACGAATCGGTCGTGGTCGCGCCTGCGCACCGATCCCCGAACGCGTACGGAGATTGCGCGGCGGCGACGCGCGCCCAAAGTACCTTAAACGTCCAATAGGTGGCACCAACACGAAATGCGCGCGACGCCATTTTGAAAATTTGAAAATCCACCCCCTCCCCTTTGACGTCAGCCCCCCTCGCCAACGAACTCGATCTGCGCGCGCGACGCCATTTTGAAAATTCTGAAAATCACCCTCCCCTGTGACGTCACGCCCTCACCAACGAACTCGATCGACGCCATTTTGAACCGCCCCCCCCCCGGTGAAGTCATCCCCCTCACCAACGAAATCGGTACCCGCCTCATCCCCCCGCCCATCTCGCGGAAGAGCGAGGTACCCCCCGCCCCACCTCACCCCTTCGCCAATCTCGCGGAAGAGCGCCGTACCCCCCACCCCGCCTCACCCCCTCACCCATTTAGCGGAAGAGCGCGGTACCACCCCCCCCCCGCCCCGCCTCACCCTCTCGCCAAAACTTGATCCAGAACTCTCATAGCCTATCTACTAATGCTAATTAAAAAAATAATTCTAATTGTTATATTTTATCTTAAAATATCTGTTAATGGGGTATAATCGTTTGAAAGTGTCAAAAATCGGATTTTTTCTTTTTACATTTTTTCATAGATTGATGTTTTAGAAATAGTATAAAATAAGTCTGATGTAAAATTCGAAAAATTTACGAATTATAGGAATTCGAGTGAAACATTTCAGGTAGCGCCGCGGCGGCTAGACAGTAGAGCTGTTTCGAGACTCGAAACAACCGAGCCGAGACTCGAACGGTTTGGGTAACCCGAATGTTTCGGGTAGCTCGATTTTTTCGAGTCACTCGAATTTGTTCCGGGTGGTTCGATTTTTTCGAGCCGCTCGAATGTGTTTCGGGTAGCTCGATTATTTTGAGCCGCTCGAATCTGTTTCGTTTAACTCGATTTTTTCAAGCAGCTCGTATGTTTCGGGTAACTCGAATGTTTCGAGCCACCCGAATATACTTATTTTAGGTAGTCGACTGTATGGTGCAGTGTGCTAGCTTGGTGTAGGTGGAACGTCTTGTAGGCACCGAATATAAATTAAGTTAGATGTATAATATGAGATGTATAGATATGAAAACCATATCAAGTTATTTAACCGTAAGTGCTGGCAGGAAAGAAGTCGACTCGACATCAGAGAGAATTTGAACTTAAACTTGAATAAGTTTGAAAATATCCTGAATGTGATTAAATTTTTCAAAGAGATAAATTCACTTGATCTCTTGTAATGGAGCACTAGGTAGCTCTATGCATGGTCGAATTATGTTGTGATTTATATTTTACACCTTCCGGGAATAAGATTCAATCCAATTACTGCTCTCGGGGATATAATAAAGTGAACACTTATATTATATATAGAAAACTGTACTAAAGTTTATTTCGTATGCAAGAACAAAGGTGACAAAAGTGAAAACATATATGAGAATATATTATTATTATTGTTATTGTTATTGTTATTGTTATTGTTATTGTTATTGTTATTGTTATTGTTATTGTTATTGTTATTGTTATTGTTATTGTTATTGTTATTGTTATTGTTATTGTTATTGTTATTGTTATTGTTATTGTTATTGTTATTGTTATTGTTATTGTTATTGTTATTGTTATTGTTATTGTTATTGTTATTGTTATTGTTATTGTTATTGTTATTGTTATTGTTATTGTTATTGTTATTGTTATTGTTATTGTTATTGTTATTGTTATTGTTATTGTTATTGTTATTGTTATTGTTATTGTTATTGTTATTGTTATTGTTATTGTTATTGTTATTGTTATTGTTATTGTTATTGTTATTGTTATTGTTATTGTTATTGTTATTGTTATTGTTATTGTTATTGTTATTGTTATTGTTATTGTTATTGTTATTGTTATTGTTATTGTTATTGTTATTGTTATTGTTATTGTTATTGTTATTGTTATTGTTATTGTTATTGTTATTGTTATTGTTATTGTTATAATATAGACGGGACAAGATCCCATAATTTAAAAGTACATAAACATCAACGCATTACAAAGAATAGTACTTATTGCACAGAATTATCATCAAAGATGCCACACGACAGACTGTATAACGAGGAACGAAACGAACTGCGAGAACAATTAAAAGAGTCAATGTCATAGTATAATATATTGTATTATATACAGTAACATTCACGCAAACGTTGAACTATATACATACAATATTTACACGCTATACTGCATTAAAATATATGCATACAA
The DNA here is from genome assembly GCA_963932335.1 of Andrena marginata. Taxonomy (NCBI): domain Eukaryota; kingdom Metazoa; phylum Arthropoda; class Insecta; order Hymenoptera; family Andrenidae; genus Andrena; species Andrena marginata. The sequence continues at coordinate 13,041,141 of OZ010660.1, forward strand.
CATCAACGATGCCGGGAATGTTCTTCGATGGACAAGATTATTTGGGTGGGGGAACACCTACAGGAGTGGTGGTAATGTGCTCCATTACAAGAGATCAAGCGAATTTATCTCTTTGAAAAATTTAATCACATTCAGGATATTTTCAAACTTATTCAAGTTTAAGTTCAAATTCTCTCTGATGTCGAGTCGACTTCTTTCCTGCGAGAACTTACGGTTAAATAACTTGATATGGTTTTCATATCTATACATCTCATATTATACATCTAACTTAATTTATATTCGGTGCCTACAAGACGTTCCACCTACACCAAGCTAGCACACTGCATCATACAGTCGACTACCTAAAATAAGTATATTCGGGTGGCTCCAAGCATTCGAGTTACCCGAAACATACGAGCTGCTTGAAAAAATCGAGTTAAACGAAATAGATTCGAGCGGCTCGAAATAATCGAGCTACCCAAAACACATTCGAGCGGCTCGAAAAAATCGAACTACCCGGAACAAATTCGAGCGACTCGAAAAATTAAGCTACCCGAAACATTCGGGTTACCCGAAACCGTTCGAATCTCGGCTCAGCTCGAAAAACCGAGTCCCGCTCGGCTCGAACTTCAAGTTCCTCGAATGTTTCGAGTCTCCAAACAGCTCTACTCGACAGACCGCAGCGGAACTATATTTTTCATTACGGTAGCCCCAAAAGATCGCGCTACGTTCAACCAATTCACTTCCAATTTTGGATGCAGAATCGTAATAAGATTCCACATCGTCCTACGAGAGCTTTTTTAATTCTGATTCCTTGTTTATTATTTATAAAGAAAAAAGGTGGACTTTCCTCTTAGAAAAATCTAACTTTACCTTTGATTTCTCACCATTTCTTTATTTTTCAAAATGAACAAAATCGGCCCCGTAGGACGATAGTAATTAACATATTTTATAAGAAAATCTTACTACTTTTGATTTCAGACACGTCATACAGCTTTTTTCAGGGTCACCGTTTAGCCGTCTAAAATCGAAAGACTTTCGGATAAGTATCCATAACTTCCGAAAAACAATAGTTTTTTAACTGAAACATTTTTTTAAGTAGTTCATAATACTATGTGAAGATAGTAAAAAACCGGGAAATCTTCATCAAGCCGCCGACTTGTAAAAAAATCCACAAAATGTACACATTTTCTGAGAGTTGAAACGGGTATACGCCCTTAAGGGAGTAGTGGACTATTGGATACGTAAAATCGTTACTTTCTTTGACGTCAAATTACTTTGATACCAAAGAATCGTTATAGTCCTGCTTTTGAAAATCTATTCTGGGCACGTTTGCGAGTATTTACAACAAGAAAAAATCGTCGGAATGTATAAAATTGTCGAAGTTAGTAATCGTTGAAAATACTTCTGTAGATATGGCCCGCCGCTGCAGTTGTTGTGCATCGATTCAGGTGAACCAATTATCTGAAAGCCAAATGCTTTTAGGTGATTATTCTATACACAAATATCGACAGTGTGGAAACTTGGCGATGAATTTGAACAGCAATTGTGGAAGTTACACATGAATCAATTTTTCCCCCCCATTTTTACGGGAAAAAATCGTCTTTAATCAGTTATAAAATGTTTTACAAACATCCAATGTTGATGCGGAATTATTACGCGATAGGGAATGGAATTCAACAGCTCTAGTTAGAATTTTAAGTGAAAATAGTCATTAGTTCAAGAGTTATGATGTACACCGTTTCTGAAAATGGTGTTTCGAGAAAACCGGCTTCAAAGTTAAGTACCTTATGTCAATACCGGTCTGCGAGGCCGTTCCTCAACGGTGCACTCAATTACGTTCGCTGCTATAACATCGTCAATTATTTGAATGTCTTCATGAAAATTTGTTCAAAAGGATCATAAAGGATAAGACTTTCAGAAATCAGTAAAAAAAAAGCAATCGATTTTCTGATGCTGAAATAGTCCACTACTCCCTTCAGGGAGTATTCTAGTCCAGACACTCGTTTTTGAAGGTGATATTGAGAAATTAATTCTGGGAAACCTATCGCACCTACAGGGCAGGGATTTTGCACACACATTTAGTAGTGTTTGAACTATCAACTCAAATTTTTGGAAAGCATTATATTGAAATTTATACAAGTTACACGCCGAAACGCAGGTCATGTCATCAAAAAACGACCCATCGGGCGCACGAATAGCGGCCGTCCTAGGCATCTGAAACGAAAGTACCAATGATTTTTTTAATCTATATGAGTGTAGTTATCTCTCGAACTAGATGTAACCAAGTCCGGATGGACTACAGTTTATATATGATTTTTTCGACTATTCTTGAGGTAAAACAAGGTGTGGGGGAGTTTGTATTAAAACTATAGATATAATTCTAGTTCGGGCTATGGGTATACATTCACTGGGAATGTATGTAAAATTTGAACTCAATCGGTTCAGTAGTTTTTGAGAAAAATGTGCGCCGGATTTAAAAAAATTGTTTCAAGAAGAACGCGTTTAAAGTTTTTCATGCAGTTACGACCTATACGACTGAAGTTACGGTAGATAACGACTAATTTCTTTAAGTTTCCGCTAAACTGCTATACCAGGACTGTAGAAGAAACCTTCCTTAGCTTCAAAAAAATCATTTTGGGCAGCAATCTCTTCTCTGCTGGCAGTCATAGGCTCTTTAGATACAAGAGTCGAGGGAACAACTGCCGGCCACGCTCCTATAACCCTGGAAGTTTTTCGAATTTCACCTTAATATTTTAGGGACATATTTTTGAAACCCTAAACTATTAGAAAATAAAAAGAAACTCGAATTTTTGGGTAGAATACCCCCTTAAGAAATGTATGATCCTTCAAAACTTTTATTAATCCAATACAAAATAACTGTTCACTCAGCTCAAACGATTGTGGCCGTTCGAGATTCGATTGCATTCGAGCTTACCAGGGTCCGCTTTTTCACATCGCTAACATTCTACAGTATTTCATGAACATGGAGAGGGCACTGCCCAGCCACAGGTTGCCGTCTAGAAGACTTCTAATTCATGATGAAACACCACTGTGGCGGCATCAGACGGAGACTCTCTTAAAAGGAAAAAGATAGAGGAGACCATTGGAACTGAGGATGGAGACGGTGTTTCCTCAAAAATCTCAAAAGCAGGTACATTGATTGAAGGGCCAACTAAGGTCCTAAATAAAGGTAATTCTCTAGTACGACAGTATCCGGAGTGTCATAAAGGTCCTGCCATCGTAGAAGTAGTTTTAAAAATGGAATACAAAAAGAAAAAAAAATCCAGAACTTGCTGGAAATAGCCAGATACATCTCTAAACTAAATTGTGGTGCCTCTGAATTACAATTAAGAGGGCACAGTAAGGCAGAAATCTCCTTCGCTAATAGGGAGGGAGCCAATGCCTTCATTATTAAAAATAATATAGGGCACTCAATCCTGGAAGCCTACGTTCCCAGGTATAAAGTAAAAAGAAAAGGCATCATTTCAAGTTTTCCCATAGAATACGATGTAGAGGAGTTGGTGAATTGCTCTAAGGCCCCGTGCACAATTCTGGGAGCAGTACGACTTAACAAAAGATCAGAGTGTAGAGAGAGTCAATCCGTCAGCTGGATCCCAAGCGAGACAGTTCTTGTAACGTTTGAGGGGGAAGTTTTCCCTGATAGTATACAAGCGTATGGTCTGTTCAGTATGAGGGTGGAACCATACATTGATCGTGTTAGAACTTGTTTCAACTGCTTCTCGTATGGACATACCAAGGCAGGGTGCAAAAATACTCCTAGGTGCATGCACTGTGGGGAGAATAGCCACCCGCAAGAGGAATGTCCTAGTGATAATAAAGGAAAATGTAAACACTGCAAAGGGGATCACTTGGCATTTAACATCAAGTGTCCCGAATTCCTTATCAATCAAGAAATTCAAAGATATATAGCTTACAATAATGTAAGCCCACATCAGGCCAGGGAAGCTGTTCAAAAAAAAGAATAAAATATGGGAAGCTCCAGATCCTAATAACAAAAAAGTAGACAATGTGGTCACATTAACCAAAGAACAGTTTCCGCCATTGAAGAGCCCTAGTGTAAAAAGTACTCTTGAACTAAAAAGAATAGGTGGGTCAACAGACCCGGGTAATTGGAAGGGTAGTTCATGGGGCAAAGCCAGCCTTAAAACATACATCAATTTTAACCGGCCAAACATGGCAACCAAATCCCCAACGAGCGAAACCGACAAGGACCAACCTAGTGATAAGAATACTAAGTTGATTGACATGAATACGAACAGCATGGAATGTACAATACAAAATAACAAGATTGACAAAGAAGTAAAGAAGCAACAAAAGTGCACCAGCCGAAAAAGTAACAAGGGGGTGCTAAAAGTCAGCAAAGAAAATAGACTCGACACCCTACCAGCCACAAGCACGTCAAATTATGTGCAAAAGATGGTGAGGATGGATTATGATGCACCCCAGTATGTAATTCTTACCCATCGCAAGGATGCGAAGGATAATAGTTATAGTAATAAGAACGCTTCAGCTACAGACACAGATATTGTTAATATTAATAAAGAAGATGCCCTGAGTGGACTACTGGATGGAAAAAAAATGAACAATCTAAACAAAGGCGCAAATAGGATCTGCACTCAATCTATTGGTATAGTACACTGGAACTGCAGAAGCATAATAACGATGAAAGAGCTACTACAATTAGCAAACGAAACAGATGTAATTGTCTGCGTAGAAACATGGCTTAAACCAAATAAAAATCTGGAAATTCCAGGCTTCAATGTTGTTCGAAAGGACAGAATGAATCAAAGAGGAGGAGGAATTGCAGTTTTTATTGCTAAACATTTAAGCTATAAAATACTTGAGAATATTGTAATAGCAGACCAAAATGTGGAGACTTGCAGTATCCAAATACGGAATCTTAAGGAGAAAATTGCGATTGCAGCATGTTACAGAACCCCGGGACATGTCTTCAATTCTGCTGCGTGGGAAGCATTCTTCACGCAAGTAAGACAGCTGGGATAATTTGTGATGGTAGGGGACTTTAACTCTCATCACATTGCATGGAATAGTAATTATTCTGACGGTAATGGAGATAAACTGCTAGACATAATAGAGGAAAATCAACTAGATATCCTTAACTTTAATACTCAGTCGCACCTGAATGTGAGAAACAACAATCATAGTAATCTGGACCTTGTCATCACACCACCACAACTCACAGGCCTAGCTCTGGTTAAGCATTGGGCAGAACCATTAGGCTCAGATCACTATCCTCTTCACATTACAGTTAACATCGAGAAGCACATTTACAGGAAAAGAAGTAATAGACTATCATCCGTAAGAACAGACTGGGATGCCTATCAGTCTAGGGTGGACGATCAGTACAGCCTCATGTTGACTCACTCGGGACACACCATAATAGAAAAATATAACCTCCTCGTACCTTTAGACAAACTAGTTCGCAAAGTAACAAAATTGTATTTATGTGGATTCCCTCACATAAAGGAATTCATGGGAACGAGAGGGCAGACCAATTAGCAGGAGATGCCACACTCACTGAATGTATGGACACCTACAAAGTGCCTTATACAGACTTTAAGGAAACGCATAAAAATAGGATGTGGGAAGAGTTCCACAATAGTACAAGACTAAAATTCAGAACTAAAGGTACTCACTACTATGATAATTTTTACGAAGAAAGAAAGAAACCTTGGTTTCATAAAATGGGACTCTCAACCAAATTTATCACAAGATTTGGAAGGATCAGAACAAATCATTATAATTCTGCAGCCTCGCTGGCTAGATTGGGTTTCATCCAGAGTCCCGCCTGCGAATGCTCCTTTCCCTCGCAGGATATTCAACATATTCTATGGGACTGCCCTAATTATGAGACGGATAGGCCCAATATGCTACTACAGTTAAGGAAACGCAATCTGAAGCCTCCGTATGATATTAACGAATTTCTATCAAGCCCAAATATAAGGGCTCTTATTATAATTAATGACTTTTGTAACAAATGTGATATTAAGTTGTAATTACTGTAACAACATATTATATAAGATAACCAAAGACTGATTCCAAGAAACGGTGATGCAAGTACCATAAGGGATATTAGATTTATTCTAGACTTGTGATATAGTAATTTATGTTCTACCTGTACTAGGTTGGCAGGAATGTTTGTATGTACGTGCTAATGGACCTACAGAGGGCCGGGGCACTTTTTTTCTCAATAAAAAAAAAAATAATTATATAAATCTGCGCGATCGGCTCTGTTCACGAGTTCTGATGTTGTCATTGTGCAACAAGAGCCCGCGTCCGCCGCTCGCATGGACAAAGTGACAGATATAGCGTGAAGTAAACGGATGATATTTAATATGAGACACGTTTGCGCAGTCCTGTCACAAAATCTCGACGCGCGTTACGAAGAGTAGCACGTTTCATTTTTTTCTTACGGACAACTGCATGTAGAAAAAATGAAACGTGCTACTTTTCGTAACGCGCGTCGATTTAATCTACATTGCTGCAGTTATATTTATTTTCCCGTTGTTAACATAAAATAACGGATAGTAAATTTTGAAATAAATGCGTATTTCTTTGCTCTACACATTTCCACTAATAATGAGCGTCTTAGATTTTAATCTATGAGGACTGCTAGGAATAAAATACCACAAGACTTTATACATCTAAGTATTCTGGTTTCCTAACCCTTGCCATCTCTACGAAATATATAACATTCGTTTCCATTCTATTCTTTATTACCCCACCATCCCTCTCTATTTATTTGTGTACTTCCATTATAAATCCGTTGATTTATTTACTTTAGACATTACAAGTTTGTCATTTCTAGTGTCCAAATTATTATGATTTTTTTTAGGTTCATTGTAATAAAAGTCATTTGACATTTATTTTTGGCGTCATTTACGCTACAGCATGGTGAACAGAGCCGATCGTGCAGATTTATATAATTATGACAATCATAGGTAGATGCCACCACAGTCGTGTTTCATCATGAATTAGAAGTGTTCTAGACGGCAACCTGTGGCTAGGCAGGACCCTCACCATGTTCATGAAATACTGTAGAATGTTAGCGATGTGAAAAAGCGGACCCTGGTAAGCTCGAATGCGATCGAATCTCGAACGGCCACAACTGTTTGAGCTGAGTGTTCAAACTGAACTCCTACAACAGAGTTAAAGTGTTTATGTACAGAGTTAACTTAAAATAGACATGAAATGATGTAAAAGTTAAAATTTCGTTAAATAACATTTATTTGCATATAAAAATTAACAGTTTCATTCGATCCCTGCAAAAAACTCTGTTTAGACTGATATGTGAAGGAACTTATTAATAAGCAGATGAAATGTAAGTAATATGTATACATATATATGTATATATATATGTTTTGTACATTAATTATATTACGATTCTAAATGATTATATTACGTATGTAATACATAAATTGATAAGTGGTTCACGGAGAATTCTTCAGCAACGAAAATTTTGTGAAATATCGTTTGCTCGGCTTCATGGACGCATTGACAAATAATATGCACTTTCCTTAGTACAAAAAAATATGCAGGCGATATGTTACGAAATATTGTGTCATAAAAGTGAATCACGTGGCTGGCCGCTGACTCTGATGAAGAATTTTAAATTGGTCCTCTGCAAAACATGATATCGTGGGAAACTTTCTTTGCCAGTGGCGAGAAGGACTATGTAATCATACCAAAATTATGATAATGTTATTCTGTTTAAACTGAACTGAATTGATTGAAGACTTCAATGAGTGTTACAACTTAAATGTGTTTCAAATATGTAGTTCCATTTATGTAACATGTCTAGATAGGGGAAACTGGGGTAAACGGAACGGGTGGGTAAAACAGAACATCAATGTTTCTCTTAGATAAGAGGTGCGAATGAGTTGGTATCACGTGACATGAGATCAACAGGTTCTCACAGCATTTTGTGACAGACCATACACCCGTGCACACGTTATTTTTCCGTTAAGAGAGTTGGACAAATTTCCGGTAACGACATTTCAATACTGTTTTGTACTTTCGACCACTTTTTGGCAATTGCATTTCGAAAATTATTAACGTAAGTACATCGTTGGATTCTGTAGTTCTTACGCTACATTTTAACGGATTAAAAAGTTCTTTATCTCACGCTGGAGTGTAAATATTAAATGTTTACTAAATGACTGCATGTGGGGCAAAACGGAACACTTTTCGTGGGGTAAAACGGAACACCTATTTAACCCAATTCCACCAGTCCAATTGAAGACGTATCGAACGGTCGGAGAGGTGACAGGGCAGCTAGAGTGCGGGAAAGTTTAGGTGAGAAAAAAGGGGAGTAGTAGGGCGAAAAGGGTTAGCGAAGGGTGTGGCGTAGGGAGAGGAAGGAAAAAGGAGACGCGTGAGGTTACAGGGGCAAGAATAGAGGAAGTGTGTGCGGAAGAAAAGAGAAGGGAAAGTTGAGGTTAGAAAGGAGTTGACGGAAGGAGAGAGAACGGGAGAGTGAAAAGGTGCAGTGGAGGGAAGATCGGGGGAAAAGAGGAAAAGCGGAGGCGAGAGAGGATAGAGGAGCACGGGACAGAGTAGGTGGGTGAAAGAAGGAGGGAGCTAGAAAGAGTGAGGTTAGGAAGTTTGCAGAAGAAAAGGCGCGCGGCCGAGAGTGGAGAGGCGACATCTAGAGGGATTAGGGAGAGGCGCAGTAGGATTAGAAGAGGCGGGAATTTCGAAGGCAAGGGATAAGAAAAGAGAGAAAGAGGGAGCATGGGAAGTAAAAAGGAGGGAGCGGTGAGGAAGGGGAAAGGAGAATGGGGAGGAGATGAGGCTCGGGGGGAGGGGGCAAACAGGGGAAGCAAGAAAGGGATTGAAGAATACCTAAAAAGGGGAAGAGAGGAGGAGGAGGGAGATAGGATACAGGTACGAGAGGAGGAAGGAACGGAATGGGCGTTCTCCAAAAGCAGGAAGATAGGGAGGTCGCCGCGAACGGAGAATAGGATGGCCGGAATGGAGGAGCTGTTGAGGATGATGAGGGAGGAATTGATTATAGGGTTGGCAGAAGTCAACGACAGAGGGAAGGAAATCAGGAAGGAGATGGAGGAGTTAAAAAAGGAAATTAAAGAGAGAGATGAAGGGTTGCGGAAGAGGTGGGAAGGGGTGGAGAGAAGGATGGACGGGATGGAGAAGCGGGTAGGAGAATTGAGAGAAATAAAGAAAGGTTTGGGAGGTATAGAGAAAAGGGTAGAAGAATTGGAGAAGCAGAAGGTGGGTAGAGAAGGGGAGAGTGTGAAGGAGGGAAGAAAGGAGGGAAGAGATATGGAGGAAAGAGTGAGAGAAATAGAAGGGAAATGGGAGAGGAAAGAAAGGGAGGAGAGAAGGAGGAACGCAGTCATTAGAGGGATCAAGTTGGAGGGGAAGGAGATAGAAAAGACAGTGGTAAAGCCGCTGGAGGAGTTAGGGGTGGAGGGGGAATGGATAAGAAAGTTGGGAAAGAGGAAGGTTGAGGGAGAAGGAATGGCGCTAGTAAGGATGAAGGAGGGGGCGGGGAAAAGAGAGTTAATGCTGAAGAAGAGCAAATTAAGAGGCAGGAGAGAAAGAATAGAGGACGATCTGACGTTCGAAGAAAGGAGAACGCAGTGGAAGATAAGGAGGGTAGCAGAACAGGAACGGCAGAAATGGAAGAGTGTCAGGGTGAGTTATAGGGGATTGTGGATCGAGAAGGAGTGGTGGGAATGGGACGAACAGGAGCAAGCGATAAAGGGGAAAGGAGGGGTGGGAGGGGAGAGGAGAGTGGGTTTGAGGGCAGAAGGGGCGGGGGAAGAGTGGCAGGAAGGGAAAAAGGGGAACGAGTAGGGGAAGGGGGAGGGGGGAGGAAAAGAAGGAAGAGGGAGGTGAGGGGAGGAGGAAAAGGAGAAAGAAAGTGGGAGGTGATAAAGAGAGGGAGAAGGGAAAGAAGGAGTTGAAAGTGGGCTTTTGGAATGTGGCAGGACTAAAAAGCAAGGATGAGGAGTATGGAAGGAGTTACAAAGTTGGGACGTGGTAGGTCTGACGGAGACATGGGTGGAGGAGAAAGATTGGGAAAAGGTGAGAGGAAGGTTGCCGGCGGGTTACAGGTGGAGTAGACAGAGCGCAAAAAGGAATAAAGAAAAGGGGAGAGGGATTGGGGGGATGGTGATGGGAGTGAAAGCAGAGATAGAGGAAGTGGAGTGGGAGAGGGAGCAGGAGATAGAAGGGGTAATGGAAAGGAGGGTTAGATGGAGTGGAGAGATGTGGAGGATAATTTCAGTTTACGTGAATAAGGACTTAGAAGAGAAGCTAGAGAAGTTAAAGGAGAGAGCCGAGACAAGGGGAAGGGTGGAAAATATCCTGATAGGAGGGGATTTTAATGCAAGGACAGGGGAGGAAGGGGCGCTGAGGGTTGGAGGGGAAGAAGAGGAGGAGGAGAGTAAAAGAAGATCGAAGGACAGGGTGATAAATAGGGAGGGAAGGAAGCTGATAGAAATGTTGGAGGGGGAAGGGTGGGGAATTATGAATGGAATTAAGGAAGGGGATGAAGAAGGTGAATACACGTATACGGGGGGAAGAGGAGAGTCAGTTATTGACTACGTGATCGGTGACAGTAAGACGTGGGATGCGGTAGAGGAGTTAAAAGTAGGGGACAACACGGAGACGGATCATCACCCACTTATTGTGAGGTTGGGATCAGAAAGAATGGAGGGGCAGGAGGTAGTAAAGAAAGAAGAAAGGTGGGTGATGGACTGGTCAGAGGAAAATAGAGAAGAATACAGGAGGGAAATAGAGGGGGAGGAAATAAAAGGAGAGACGGTAGAAGAGGTGCTGCGGGGACTGAAGGAAGCGGTAAAGAAAAAGGCAAAGTGGAGGAAAGTAGGAAGGAAACGGGAAGGGAAGAGGTGGTGGGACGGGGAGTGCAGAAGTCGGAAGAAAGAGGTAAAGGAGGCGCTGAGGAGATAGAGGAGGGGGGGAAGGTTCAGGGGAGGAGTACAGGAAAATGAAGGGGGAGTACAGGAGGGTATGCGAAGAGAAAAGGGAGCAAGAGAGGAAGAGGTTTGTAGAGGAGATAGAGAAAGTAGATGGGGAAGGGAAAGTGTGGGAGATTATAAGGAGGGAACGGGGGAGGGGGAAAAAGGTAAACGGGAATATTCAAATGGAGGAGTGGAAGAGACACTTCATGGAGGTCTTAGGGGGGAGAGAGGAAAGGGTCGGAAGAGAGTGGGGAAAAGAAACGAGGGATAGGGAACGAGTGGAAGAGATTGGGATGGAGGAGGTGAGAGAGAGTTTAAAGGAGCTGAAGAAAGGTTGAAGAAAGGCTGTGGGGGTGGATGGGATGCCGAATGAAGCATGGATGTATGGAGGGGAGAATGTAGTGAGAGCAGTGTGGAGGATTTGTAATGGAGTATGGATGGGGGAAGGATGGCCGGAACAGTGGAAGGAAGGAGTGATTATAACCATTGCGAAGAAGGGTAAAGGGGAGGCAGTCGGGGACCACAGGGGAATAACCCTAATGCCTTCGCTATACAAGGTGTATATGAAGATACTGGCGAAGAAGCTGGAGAGAGAGATCGAGGAGAAGGGAATAGTACCCGATAATCAGGCAGGCTTCAGGAAGGGGAGAGGGGTTATGGAGCAAATATACAGCCTGAATTATATTATAGGGAGGCAGATAGGGGAGGGAAAAAAGACGATGGTAGCGCTCTTTGTAGACCTGAAGGCGGCCTTCGACATGGTAGAGAGGGAAAAGCTGGAGGAGGCGATGAGGGAAAGAGGAGTGAACGGATGGCTGAGAGAAAGGATAATGGAGGCGTATGGAGAGACGAAGTGTTGTGTGAGAGTGGGAGAGAGTGTGAGCGAGAGTTTTTGGACAGAAAGAGGGGTGAGGCAGGGGTGCCCGCTAAGCCCCTTGGTGTTTAACGTGTGTATGGCAGATCTGGAGGAGAGATTGAGAGAGGAAGGTTGGGGAGGGGTAAAAGTGGGGGAGAGAAAGTGTATGAATTGGCGTATGCGGATGATATAGTGTTGATGGCTGAGGATGTAACAGGGATGAAAATGATGATGAGAGTGCTAGAGAGGTATATGGATCAGAAAATGCTGAGTGTGAATGTGGATAAGACTAAGGTGATGAGGTTTAGGGCAGGAGGAGGGCGCTGGAAGAAAATAGTATGGGGCTGGAAAGGAATGAAAGTGGAGGAAGTGAAAGAATTTGTATATTTGGGGTATAAGTTAGAGAGGAATGGAAGGCAAGGAGCACATGTGAAGGACAGGGTGAGGAAGGCGATGGTGGTGATGAGAGAAGCATGGGGGATTGGGAAAAGGTGGTTCGGGGGAGACTGGATGAGACGGATGTGCCTGTTCGACAAGCTGGTGGGAACAGTGCTGCTGTACGGAGCGGAAGTGTGGGGGTGGTGCGAAAGGGAGGAGGTAGAAAGAGTCCAGGAAAGGTATTTAAGATGGGTGCTAGGGTTGGAACGGTACACGCCTGGGTACATGGTAAGAGAAGAAACAAAGAGAGGAAAGATGAGGACAGGGGCAGGGAGGAGGGCCTTAGGAATGGAGGAGAGGGCGAAAAGTGGGAAGGCGGGGGGGATTGCGAGGAGGTGTTTGGGGGAGATAAGAAGGAAGGAGAGAGGGTGTAAAATAGAATGGGTGGAGGAAAGGAGAAAATTCTTCGAGGAAAGGGGGTACGCGCCAGAGGAAGTGGAGAGAAGGGTGGAGGGAGGCTGGGAGATGAGGACAGAGCTGGAGCGAAGGAACAAGGAAATACAAGATCAGGAAATAGAGGGTAGAATCAGGGGAGGGAGGTACAACGGGTGGTTTAAAGAGGTGCGAGTGGGAGGACTGCCTAGGTACATTGAGAATAAAGGGAAAGAGGAGTAAAAGATAAGAGTGGCAAGGTACAGATTAGGAAATGAGATGAGGGGGGAAAGGTATTGGATGGGAGAGGATGCAAACAGGTGTAGGATCTGTGGCTGGGAACGAGAGAGTTGGGAGCACGTGATGGAGAGGTGTAATGAGGGGGGAGGAGGAGGGGGAGGGAAAGAATTAGGGAAATTCTGGGGGAAGAAGGGTTCGGGGAGCATTGGATGCGGAAACTGGACAGAGAAAGAAGCGAAGCGCTGGAAAGAGGAAGGGAGCAGAGGGGAGGGGAGGGGGGTTGAGAGAGTGAGGGAGGAGGTGGGTGGGGGGAGGAGGGAGTGGAGGAGGTAGCGGAGGAGTGACGCGATCGAGCGAGCGTGCGCTGGCATGAAGCGGGTTTAAGAGAGGTTTGGCGAGAGAGGGCTGGCGAACGGCGTGCGAGAGCGTGGCGGCGAACGGCGTGCGAGAGCGTGGCGGCGAGCGGCGTGCGAAAGTGTGGCGGCGTACGATACGCTTAGATTAAGTTTAAAATAAGTTTAGAATAAGGTAGAATAAGTTAGTGGTAAGCTAGATGTAAATAGACTAGGAGTTGTAAGGGAATGTAAGATGTGGAAGAGGAGGAGGTGATGAGCCCGTATCCCAGTTGTGGGGAAGGTGAATAAATACAAATACAATACACCAGTCCAATTATCTTGAAACTTTGCAGGCGTACGTAGTCATTATGACAATACAAAATTATGAAAAAATAAAACGGAAGGGGTGAAAAAATTACCCGGTCATCAATAAATATAATCCATAACCACAAATTCAAACGGCTTGAAATCAGCCTGTAACCACGAATCAAATCAATTCAATCGATATGTAAGCAGCATATAACCACAAATCAAAACATAGACACTAAAAAGTAAATAATAAAAAAATATGCAAAAAATTTTTTAAGTTAAACGATTTTATTTAGAATGCACCAAAACATGAAAAATTCTCCATGCACGTGTTGATATTCATTATTCACGTAAAAATCCATATGTAATTGACTATTTTCAGTCATTTTTATGTTATCTGGTAAAATATTTTTTCTTGTGTATATAATATATATGTTTGTTATATTTTATTTGGAATAGTTATACCCGAAACATATATGTATAGTTTTTAGCATAAATGAATACATTTTATGTTATGTCTTTAGATAATACGCACTCTTTACAATTACTTTATTATTAATTCAAACGAAACATTGCGGATCGTAGCCGGTTACACTGTTCACCCAAGAGATAATCGAGACAAAAACACACAACAACCGCGCGCGCCTCGTTCATGCCCGGTAACAGCCGATCGGTCGATAATTGATCGGTCGTCAGTACATGACATTTTAAATCATAAAAATAGAGATGTACGTTTACATGGTCTTCAGGTGCGTTTTCCGTTTTACCCCACCACTTCAGCGAGGCGAAGATTTCAATACCTCCGGTAAATTTCATTTTCCATCGTTCCCAAAGATTTTTCTTAACAATGGCTTTCATTTTCTTATAGTGTAAGATCCACTGAAGAGTCCTGTTGAAGTCCCGTGTCTTTTTCTCCTTCCGATTTTATGTTATCACCCTCCAAAGTTAAGCGTTCCGTTTTACCCCACTTTCCCCTATACAGTTGCATGATGTAGGTGAATCAGTGAATCTTTGGGAAAAATGGACGTAGTCGTAACAGAAATGCTTCACTGAACCGTGAGACATTTTCTTTTGCCGCCAGTCTGCATCTTTACTTGAAGAAGGTCATAATGATGTAAAAACATATATAAGTTCCGTGCTATCAGTGTCAGTGGTGAACAGTATCGTTTCTGTCTTTTGAAATGTAGCAGATAACACTTGTCAGGTCCGTATCCGTACAGAAAAATTTCGAATGACTATCATACACATCAGTTCCATATCAGTTTTGTACCGCAAATGTAGTAAAAGACATCAGTTTCTCGTGTCGAAAGTCTGAAACGACCCGCCGTAGCTAGCCGCGCGGCTAGTAGATTCCGCCATCATGGCGGAAAGCAAACACTCATTGCATTGTGTTGCGTTTCGAGTAGCATTTCTGGTTGGCCAACGGTAGTCAACAGTTGGGAATTATTTGGGATATAGTTAGTGTTTTTGCCTACAAATTCCCAACATAGAGCCTACGGCAAAAAAGTTACGACAGTGTACCAACGAATATTTAATGTTGGGCCTACAATTATTATGGTTGGTTAATTAACAAAAAGTTACGACAGTTTGCCAACGAATATTCAATGGTCGGCCTACAATTATTATGGTTGGTTAATTAACAAAATGTTACGACAGTTTACCTACGAATATTCAATGTTGGGCCTACAGTTACTATGGTTGGTTAATTTACAAATATACGTCAGAAAATGTGCTACATCCAAAAACCTGTTATTATATGATAGAGTTTTCCGTGATTATGATTAAATAACTCTTTGCATTAGATAAGATAATATAGTTTTAATATCAAAAAGACACATAAAGGAATAAGCACATCGCTTGTATAGAACAGAATTACAGTACAGCGGAAAAAAACGGAAGTCAAGATCAACACAGCATACATATATCCATACCAACTTAACTCTAGTGACTAAAACGAGAGAAAATAAATATAATACGAGATTAGTAAAAAGGAACAATTATTTAGATAAAGAAACATTAACTTCAACATTATATTCCAAGTTGTGATTTTTCTTTTCTTATTTATAAATACGTATTGAGGACTTCTGTCTTGAGACGAAAGTGAAATTTTAAGGAATGGGTCTAAAAGTCGAAGGATGATATTTTGTAGAATATTTCGCGTCATTGCACAGTTTTTTTTATAAACAATTAATACTAGTTATGTAACTAGCAATGAGAAGTGTTTACAAAGAAATGTGTTGGGTAAGTGCGAACAGCGGTTGCTTCACAAGCGAAAAGTTTGTGTTCGATTCTCCTCACCCGCGACTTTTTTTTCCTAAACCAGCCTTCTGAACGTCTTTAAGACGTCTTAAAGAACTTCAAAAGACGTTGTAAGCACGTCTTTTTCAGGCCTGGTTTAGGAAAAAAAAAGTCGCGGGTGAGGAGAATCGAACACAAACTTTCCGCTTGTGAAGCAACCACCGCTGTTCGCACTTACCCAACACATTTCCTTGTAAACACTTTTAATATTTAGTTACATAATGAGTATTAATTGCTTATAAAAACTGTGCAGTGGCGCGAAATATTCTATAAAATATCATCATTCGACTTTTAGACTCATTCCTTAAAATTTCTCATTTGTCTCAAGACAGACGTCCTCATTTACGTATTTATAAATAAGAAAAGAAAAATCACAACTTGGAATATAATAACAGGTTTTTGGATGTAGCAAATTTTCTGACCTTTATAAGACGACATTCAATCATCGTTGTAAATTTTTTGTTAATTAACCAACCACAGTAATTGTGGGTCCAACATTGAATATTCGTAGGCAAAGTGTCGTAACTTTTTGTTAATTAACCAACCATAATAATTGTAGGCCCAACATTGAATATTCGTAGGCAAACTGTCGTAACTTTTTGTTAATTAACCAACCATAATAATTGTAGGCCCAACATTGAATATTCGTTGGTACATTGTCGTAACTTTTTTGCCGTAGCTCTATGTTGGGAATTTGTAGGCAAAAACACTAACTACATCCCAACTAATTCCCAACTGTTGACTATGACTACTGTTGGCCAACCAGAAATGCTATTAGGGTGCTGTAGCAGACACGCGGCCGCAGTTGCTCGAAAACGCGGCTACAAAAACGGATGCGTGTTTCTTCATATGAACGATGCTTAGGATTTGGCCGGCGGTGGCTGTGAAACTCGACCTTTACGCGTCCTCTCTCTCTCTCTCTCTCTGTCTCTCCCCCTCCCACCCACCCCTCTCCCCCTCCTCCCTCACTCACTCTCCCCCTCCCTCCCTCCCTCTCTCTCTCTCTCTCTCTCTCTCTCTCTCTCTTCGCCCCACCTTCGAGGACCACCTCGCACGTGGTCACATTTTTTTGAGAATCTACACCGAACAAAGCTGTTCCTGGAATTCGAATGTACAGTTCCTAATTTTGGCAAGAATTATATTCACGGTTTTATCTGCTACATCTTCTCGATTTTCTCTCAACGGATGGCGATCCTCTCCTCTCTACATCAACTCGCTCTCACGCGAAATAATTCGAACACTAAACATCTACATATGTAGTTTACGAATATATTACGACCGTATTTACGAAACTTTTAATATGCGTACACCGTGAACAACTTAGCTACACCGAGGCCAGTGCGAGCCTAGCAGGGGCTAACGTGAACAACGGGGCTAATTAAACTAACGATAAATACTAAAGACTGAACTTTTGGTAACTCTTGAACAATTCAATACGTAAAAATGTTGATAAAATGGATATCATAAATTCATTAGAACTCATATGTTTCACTGAAATATCCGTGAATAAGCATGTAATAAACAACAATACTGATTATGCAATTTCATTTCTATTAAGAAAATTTTCCATTTTCCTTCAAGAACATTTAATATTCCCGGAAGTAAACAATACGTTATCTTACCTGCAGTAGGAAACAAAACACTGCGAACCACATACTAAGGCATTGAAATCTAATACCCATGATTATCTGAAACAGAAACCACACGATTATTTTTTCAATGTCATCCACAACATGCACCAGAGATGGGCAACGATAATATCTAGATAAACTCAAATAAAAGATATTTTACATTTATTCGTTATTCGGAGTTTCGAATAACACTGTTTTTCTTTATTCGAAACATCGCGGACAAATAAATTTATTCAAAGCGAATTTATTTGACAGCAGAAGATAATTTTTTTATTCGAAGTGAATTTAGTCGGAAGATAATTTCTTGATTCGAGGAACTTTTATTTGAACCGTCGAATAAGGTTTTTATCTTTATCCGTAGTTTATTCAACTTTTATTCGACGGCTTCGAATAACTTTCGACGAGCGACCTCGAGCTGAGGACTTGGGCTGTTCGGCGGCGGCTTGTGACCTTGCTTCGAGCTTCGGCTGAAGAGCCATACATTTTTGCTTGCGGTGGATTATACTTATATTAATAGGATGTATATAAAACTTCCATATTTCGTATCGGCATGAACGTTTCAGTAACACACTCTTGAGATTTTTGAGATGAAAATGAATTTAAACACGATACAAATCGGATTATTTTTAGCATTATTACATTATAAATGTTACTTTCATATTTAATTATCTATAGTTCTGGAAATAATCCAATTTATACCGTGTTTGAACTCCTTGGGCAATAATTTTTCCCATTTTTAAGCGCTAGCCCCCTTATTGTATTCCAGCCCTCATTGAAATGACTTCAAACACGGTATAAATTGGATTATTTCCAGAACTATAGATAATCAGTCTGAGTTCGCCCTCTGGCAAAGCTACTCGTGTTTTGTTATCGCTCAGTGTCCGTTAATTTCTGGAGTGTTTTCTTCTGAATCCTCGTTATAATTTGACATATGGAAGTTGTTGATCACGGCTGTGTCGAGTTCCTTGCCCACAGTGCTGTGTCTTTTTAATCAATTATTTTTTTAACAATTTATCTACGGAACTACGTGCAAACAGCTGTTGTCTATCTTCGTTGGTCCTGTCTGTCTACTGTCCAACCTTGCGCCTGTCTGCATTATGGCTCCTACTGCTAAGAAGTGTAAAGGCTGTGCATCGGCGGTGATCAATCCGGTCACCTGTTCTCATTGTAGTGCTATTTCTCATCCTGGACCTACATGTCTTGCCCGATCGAATCACCCATGGTACAACGGCAAACTTTTGAATTGCGGCCCAAGTTCATCCGGATCAGATGTTGTTGACATTGACGTCACGAACGCCCTATCGGTTTAGTCGGTTTCTCCTGTATTGACTGTCGATTCGATCAGAGGTGTCATGAGAGAGCTCATCAGAACCGAATTTGATACTATTCGACGGGACATAGTCTCTAGTTTTCGATCTGAGCTTGCAGATTTGAAAGTGATAACTACTGACCGTGATGATCGGGTGCGCCAAATCCGGCAAAATCTATCAAGCTCATCTGGTCTACCATCTTCGAGCCCTACGGCGATGGATGAGCTTTTTGCCGAAATGAATGATAGGCAGTCTAGAGCGGGCATCCTCATCATTCACGGTTTGCCTGAGTTGCCTAATACTTCGCCCAATCTCTCTCGTGTGAAGGACCTGGAGGGTGTCATGTCCATTCTGAACCAGATTCAGCCCGCGGACTACGCTGATATTACGCTGAGCAGGATTGGGAGACCTAATGCCTCTGCCCCTAGGCCTCTGTGCGTTGGTCTAAAATCCTCGGAAGCTGTAATCAACATTTTGAGAGGCAAATCTCGTTACATCGGGCCTTGCGAAATATCAGACGACAAGACGAGGTCTCAGCGTCTTGCATTGGACCATCTCAGGAAGAGGCTTCGGGTATTACACGATAGTGGCGAAGATAACTGGACCATCCGCTACATCCGTGGGGTACCGACCATCGTTGAGCGTAGATCAACTCGTGATCCTGCCTCGAAGAATTTTTAAGTTCTCCCATGGTGTATTACCAGAATGTTCGTGGGCTTAGAACAAAACTTGATGATTTGAGAGCTGCTATTTTGTGCTTGGCCGTTCAATACGACATTCTTGTTTTTGTGGAAACTTGGCTCAATGAGTCTATCTCTTCGTCTGAGTTGGGCCTTGATGACTTTAATATTTTCCGTGCTCTAGTTTCTCTAGAGGGGGTGGGGTCCTTCTTGCAGTTAGAAGCTCGCTGCCCTGCACACTGATTCGTCCTATATGTGACGATTTGGAGCAGGTCTTCGTGCGGGTGTGCCTTCGGACCAATTCAATTATTTTTGGTACTTTATACCTTCCGCCTGCCTCCCACCCTGATCTCAACGAGAAGCATGCTGGCTGTGTCTCGCAGATCTTTCATAATTTTCCCGAGGACGTTTTCTGTATTTTAGGTGCCTTACCCTCCCCCATGTAGTCTGGACCCCTGGCCCGGGCTTAAATTGTTAAAAAAAAACGGGTATATCTGCAGTTGAGTCTTCAGCCATTGCTCTCCTCCTAGAAGGGTACAGCTACTGTGGCCTAACTCAGGCGAATACTATCGTAAATGCCTTCGATGGTTTGTTAGACTTACTTTTTGTTGAAGATACTGTAATTGTTGTTGATACGGCCGTTGATGTTCTAATCTCTCCGGATCTTTATCATCCGCCGCTAATTGTATGCTTAAGTGATTTGTCTTTGCCAACTGACCTGAATCGTGACTGTGTCACTTATTTTGATTTCAAACGAGGTGATTATGCTAGTATTTTAAATCATTTGAATGCCATCGACTGGGATTCGGAGTCCCATGGGACTAACCCGGATCTTGCAGACGATCGTCTATATTCTCGTCTTTACGAGGTAATTGAGGCCTTTGTCCCTGTTAATACCTTTAGACGTTCACTCTATTATCGGTGGTTTTCGCCTCGGTTGAAATCTCTCATTCGTGACAAGAAGCGAGCGCATAAAGCCTATAAAACCCCAAACTCTTTTAGTGACTATCTCGTATTCTCTGGTCTTCGCTCGCAGTGCAAACTATTATCTAAGTCAGACTATCGTGCGTATGTCGATACTACTGAGAACTCTATATAGAACAATGTAAGGAGTTTTTGGAGTTTCGTGAGTGCCAAACGGGGTGACCGTGGTCTTCCGACTTTCATGCGCTACGATAATTCTACCACTTAGTCTTGTTTGGCAATCGCTGATCTCTTTGCAACTTACTTTGGGTCAGTGTATACTTCTCCGTGTGGGCAGTCATCGGCCTTGAACATGGACCTTATTTCTGATAAGAATCTTAACTTGAACGTGCTCACTATCTCCATTGGTGACATTTACACTAAGTTCGTTGGTCTTGATGTGAATAAGGGTCCGGGTGCCGACGGTATTCCTCCTTTGTTCTTTAAACAGTGCAGCTTTATTCTATCGAAGCCTCTCTCGAACATTTTTAATGCTTCACTTGCTACTGGTTCTTTTCCCACGAGATGGAAGTCCAGTCTCGTTACCCCTGTCTTTAAGGCCGGTGACCGCTCTGAGGTTCGTAATTATCGTCCTATTTGTAAATTATCTGTAATGCCTAAGGTCTTCGAAGAGATTGTCACCGATTTGTTATCCTCTCAGTTAACAAACACTATTTGTTCTACATCAACTAATCTCGCTGTTTACCATAGTTTTGTGTCCAGTGCTCTTGACGAGGGCCTGCAGGTTGACACGGTTTATACGGACTTTCGGAAGGCATTCGACACTGTTGATCACTCGGTGCTACTTTGTAAGCTCTCGTGTTGGGGGTTTGGTAGGCCCCTCTTAATTTGGTTGGAAAGCTATCTATCCGGGCGTGAGCAGACTGTCAGGGTGTCGAATTGCCTTTCCTCTCCGATAAGTGTCACCTCGGGTGTTCCTCAGGGGTCGCATCTGAGTCCTCTACTATTTAACATTATTATTGACGACATTGCTGTAATTCTTTCAAATACCAACTTTCTCTTGTATGCTGATGATTTGATACTATTTAGAATTATTCGGGGAGTCGAGGATGATCGCTGCATGCAAGATGATTTAGTTAGACTAGAGGTATGGTCCACGACGAATGGGATGCAGCTGCATACCGCAAAGTGGGTCGTTCTTAGGGCCGCCCGCGCAAGGTCATGTGAGAAATACCCCTACTACTTAAATAACGTGGTGCTCAGTGAGGTAACTGAGGTAATTGATCTCGGTGTCTGCATAACACCTTGCTTTGATTTCAGGCCTCATTATACGCGATGTTCCAATGTGGCCATGAGAACCGTAGGTTTTATCTCTAGGTTTGCTAGGCACTTTAAGAACATTATTACCCTGAGGCTGTTATACGTTACCCTAGTCAGGCCTCATGTTGAATATGTCTCCATCATATGAAGTCCTAGGCACGTGAAATTTATAAAGTCGGTTGAAAGGGTGCAGCATAGATTTCTGAGGTTTGCCTTATGCACCTTGGGGCATCCTATGGCCAGGACCGATCATAATTATTCTCCGGCCCTTGCATCCTTTAGGTTAGCTACTCTCAAGGATCGTAGGCGTATTGCGGATATGATTTTTCTATATAAGATAATCAATGGCCTTATAAGTTGTCCGGATTTGCTGTCCTTAGTAATGTTCAATGCTCCTGTGAGGAGCCTGCGGTCAAGGCCCCTGTTTGTCGCTCGGTCACCAAGATATCGGTATTATGCATGTGACCCGGTTAACAGAGCGATGGGTATCGCTAATCGGTACTTTAATGGTATCGACCTCTTTGTGGGCTCCCTTAATTCGGTTAGGTCGCAACTTCATAGGCCTGTTTACAATGATTTAAATGCTACTTAACTTGTTCCTTCTAGTTTTATATTTGTTATCACGCTCTTTCTTGTGTTAATTTTTACTAATATTCTACTCAGACTCTGTAAGCCATACTTGTGTTCTCTGTATACCATGGGAAATTCCCGTTTAACTAATAAATAAATAAATTAAATATGAAAGTAACATTTATAATATAATAATGCTAAAAATAATCCGATTTATATCGTGTTTAAATTCATTTTCATCTATAAAATCTCAAGAGTATGTTACTGAAACGTTCATGCCGATACGATAGAAAATATGGAAGTTTTATATACATCCTATTAATATAAGTATAATCCACCGCAAGCAACAATGTATGGCTCTCCAGCCGAAGCTCGAAGCAAGATCACAAGCCGCCGCCGAACAGCCTAAGTCCTCAGCTCGAGACGAGATCGCACGTCGAAAGTTATTCGAAGCTGTCAAATAAAAGTCGAATAAACAACGGATAAAGATAAAAACCTTATTCGACGGTCCGAATAAAAGTTCCTCGAATCAAGAAATTATCTTTTGACTAAATTCACTTCGAATAAAAAAATTATCTTCCGCTGTCGAATAAATTCGCTTCGAATAAATTTATTTATCCGTGATGTTTCGAATAAAGATATCCCGTGTTATTCGAAGCTCCGAATAACGAATAAACGTAAACCGTGTTATTCGAAGCTCCGAATAACGAATAAACGTAAACCGTGTTATTCGAAGATTCGAATAACGAATAAAGATAAAGTATCTTTTATTCGACACGTTATTTAAATAGTTTTTTATC
The DNA here is from genome assembly GCA_963932335.1 of Andrena marginata. NCBI lineage: Eukaryota > Metazoa > Arthropoda > Insecta > Hymenoptera > Andrenidae > Andrena > Andrena marginata. The sequence goes on from OZ010660.1 coordinate 13,064,197, forward strand.
TAGATAATGCCCATCTCTGCCATGCACTTACGATGGGCAGAAATTACAAATTGGGTCATTAATTTAACCTGTAGCTTTTCGGACTGACAGGACAAGGGATAATTGCTGGACAGAAGGTTTATTCGGATTAGGAGGAGTACATGGTTTTGTCGATAGTGTTACGAGCCAGCGCTGCGCCAACGCGAGAGGCCGGCGAGAAGGGTATTTCCCAAGGAACACGGTTTATGTGTTTATTACTTAGGGGCGCGGACGAACCTGATGCGAAATCAGGGAGCCGCTAGGATTATTGACGGCGATGACGAACCTGATGCGAAATCAGGGAGCCTCTAGGAATGGAGTCACACGCGGACGAACCTGATGCGAAATCAGGGAGCCGCAGGAAGGTGAAACGTCGTGAACGAACCCGATGCGAAATCGGGGAGTCACTAGGATGACGTTCACAGACGAACCTGGTGCGAAACCAGGGAGCTGTTAGGACGTTGGATTATTCACAGACGAACCTGGTGCGAAACCAGGGAGCTGTTTGGAAGTTGGTAGATTTACAGACGAACCTGATGCGAAATCAGGGAGCTGTAGGATACGGACGAACCTGATGTGAAATCAGAGAGCCGTAGGAGGATGAGGTTTCGTGGACGAACCCGATGCGAAATCGGGGAGCCACTGGGTTGGAGAAGATTCCTTGTTTTGGATGAAAGGTTGTGAACGAACCTGATGCAAAATCAGGGAGTCGCGGGAAATGTTAGTAATGCCTCGTAACTCTTAATTAATATTTGATACAACTCGAGCGGTAAAGTTGTATCAGTGGGTGAGTGCTACTAATATTATAAGGATCAGTGGGTAAGAGATGGGTTTAACGAATCTACACGATTTACACGTGAACACCATTCGTATATTGAATACTTAGTTATTGTACAAATGTAAGTGTCGCGATTAGTTAATTAAATAAAGTGTGTAAGTTACCACTAGTTGCACGGTGTTGACGCACAGGCGATGCGGGGCGTACGAGTGGCTATTTCAAAGTGCCAAATAGAATATAAACCGGACTCGCGGATCCTATGAGGTTAACTATGATTCTGACAGAGACTTTAGCCCGATCTTACTGAATATAACCAACTCTGTACGAGCGTGACACGACGTGACTCTACGCGTGACTCTATAGCTTTTAACCAAAGAGGGTTGAAACCAAAGGGTTTATATAGTCAAAAAATGAGTGGGAATTCGTTAGGAATTTCCATATAAGGAAATCCTTCGGAGTCGTCGTCGTGTCACTCCCGTTCCCATGGTCGTGATCCAGATGGTCGAGATCATGACCCCCATTACTGGTGTTTGATAACCGAAAGGATTTTAGGGCGTTTTCCCTTCGCAGACGCGAGCTCGAAAAATGGTTGAGAGCGGCGTATGGGAAAATTCCACATACGTAACAATAGGAAGGGCTTTAAATTCCGGAAATCAAACGTTGTGTCTCGCTACGTTTATACAATTCTACTAGATTTTATTGTGCAGACGGCACTTTACTTTAATCTAATGAGGCGTCCAGGAGTTACTCTGTACTCTCCCGTTCGATTGGCGTCCAGGTATTGTCGTCGAACTCTCCATATCGAACGGGCGTCCAGGCATATTCTCCCGTACTCTCCTCTCTTCTCTAATGAATTGCTCTGTACTCTCTCGACCGATAGGCGTCCACGTATTATCGCCGTTCTCTCCATATCGGTCGAGCGTCCAGAAACAGACTCTAGTGCGTTCTCCATCCGAACAGGCATCCAGGTATTATCGCCGAACTCTCCTGCCGGAGTCCCTAAGCTGTCGGAGAGCGGCCGTTGGTCGTACGTCGTCCTCTCTCTCGGAACAGCGAAGAAGGAAATGCGTTTGTGGGCCTCTAATTTATTTATTTATACCCAATCGTTACTATCCGCGGGCGCAGAAATCAACAGACGCGTCGTCAAGCACGGCCCTCGCGAGCTGCGATTCCGCGATCGCACATCTCTCTTCACGAGCGGCCTACAAGCATGTTCGCGAAACTTTTCGACGGTCAGCGTTTCTCAAACGTTTCCTTTCCTACGTGTTGCAAACCCTAATTTAAAACATTGTATATGCTATTCATAATAATGTATTCAATTGAATCCCATACTCTAAGCTTTTCGGTCGAAACGGTTTCTGTCAAACCATTAACCCTCTAGGTACGGGGATGTTTTAAACTTGACGTAGAATTTTTTTGAGCGTTACAATGATCTATTTTATATTTCGGATTTGGAAGCTATTCGGTTAGAATGCTGAGAATCTGAAAATCATTGATTTATGATATGGTCGCACCCGGATTTACGAGTAATTTTTTTAGCATTGATCGGAAATATGTAAAACAACATAAATATGTACTTAAATGACTTTTTTAATATGGGAAATCATGTTTGAACAGTAAGTAGTAATGAAACTGTTATAATTTTAAAACTGTTTTTTATGGTAATCGTAAAAACACCTGTTGCTTTTATTACAATACACATATACATTACACTTTTCGCAAAATGAAAACGTTTTATTTAGAATGCAAAGAGTGCATCTTTGTCTACATTCGCTAAATAATGAAAAATGATGTAATGAATCAAATATTATGTCTTGCGTGGGTACCTGCTTGCGAGTTTTGGAAATTTTGGTGGTCCTATTCAAAAAGATGCCACTTCGGCGTCCACGTACTTTTTTACCACAATAAAATAAACTTTGAATAATTTCTTTTCTGAAATCTTTTAATTTTAATACATTTTTTTAAATTTATGGAGAACAAAGTGATGGTTTGATTTATTTTGCTTTTTATATAACAACCACTCATTCGTTATCCATAACTCAAGTAAATAGGAAAGAATAGGCAGGTTCCATCATCTACTCTTGAAACATGATCTATAAAGACTCCCAAGAGCATTGTTGTTGTCGACGACCCCACATCTTGTTGTTGTAGTAACGATAAATGACATAAACACTAATAAAAACATGTAATTATACACGATTTAACAAATAATATAAAATAGTACGAATATTCAAAAAAGAAATAGGAATGACATATAAGTACTTAAAAATTTTCATAAATATTTAATCCTAAGTCCCGATGGGACATACACGTCCCATAATATTAACCCGGAAGCCCCTATATATAACGTAAATAGAGTGCAGTGCCCATGCAGTATTTTGTCAATTAGGATTCACTTTATATTTGCTTATTTTACTATAAAAAGTTATTTTACTTCTTTAGTTCTTTTACTTTAATTTATAAAAATAGTCGACAAGTTGTAACAAGCACAGATCACGATTAATAGCGTCGACTAGATTCACTTGTTTATTACAGTTAAAAGTTTAGTTTCTTCCCTGCCTACTAAAGGTCACTATACCTATCAAATCTCAATCTTATTTATAGAACGTAAATAAAAATGTGTTAGTCTGAATGGGACTCTAAAGTCCCACTCGTCCCCACAGGGTTAAGAACCGAAGTTAGACGCTGTTAGGGATATACATGAAAATGTCGAGGACAAAAAAAGTATTATCAAAAATCACAAAAAAAAGAAAATAGTATACATGAAAAAGTCGAGGAAAAAAAAGAGTATTATCAACAAATAAATATAAAAAAAAACACAAAAAAGACAAAGAAACATGAAAAAGTCAAGGACGAATAAAGTATAATTAACAAAAAAATAATCACATAAATAAAAAATAAAAAATATAATTACAATATAAAAAAAGATGTGAAATCAAAATGAGCTGCAAGTACATCACAAAAAAAAAGAAAATAATATAATTAAAATATAAAAAAATATGTGAAATCAAAATGAGCTGCAAGTACATCACAAAAAAAAGAAAATAATCTAATCACACAAAAAAGAAAATAATATAATCACACAAAAAAGAAAATAATATAATAACAATATAAAAAAGAATGTGAAATCAAAATGAGCTGCAAGTACATCACAAAAAAAAAAGAAAATAATATAATTAAAATATAAAAAAATATGTGAAATCAAAATGAGCTGCAAGTACATCACAAAAAAAAGAAAATAATCTAATCACACAAAAAAAGAAAATAATATAATCACACAAAAAAGAAAATAATATAATAACAATATAAAAAAGAATGTGAAATCAAAATGAGCTGCAAGTACATCACAAAAAAAAGAAAATAATATAATTACAATATAAAAAAAGATGTGAAATCAAAATGAGCTGCAAGTACATAAAGGTACTTTCCAACTGCGCTTAAGATGACACAACTATATATACACAGCTAAAATGCTGTGTTATTCCATTACTCATATCGCGGACATTTTAATTAACCCATCAAAAAGAATCCCATTTAAAAACATTGTCGTAAATTAATACCCATCAAAAAGAATCCCATTTAAAAACATTGTCGTAAATTAATATTAATTTATTAATGTTCTATATTTAACTTTACAAAAATAATGATATACAACAATTGCGCCAATTATCACAATGGCTATTTATACAAAGAAAAAATTACAATGGTACAATGAAAAAATGTATTAAATAATATTAAGCAGATATATTTTTATACAAATAAATATTTTAATACGAATAAATATTTTATTCAAAATACTTGGCGCTGCGATCTAAAATACATAAACATATACATATACATACGAGTATTAGAAACGCTGTCAGATTTATTCTACATATATTTAATTCGAATACCATTCGTAGCATATGCACATACACACATCCACGAACGCACGCACAAGAAAGAAAGAAAAAGATTATTGCAATTTATACATATTTATTCAGTTTAGCAACACCAATTCCGAGAGCAGCACCAAGTATTTCGAATAAAATATTTATTCGTATTAAAATATTTATTTCTATAAAAATATTTCTGCTTAATATTATTTAATACATTTTTTCATTGTACCATTGTGATAATTGGCGCAATTGTTGTATATCATTATTTTTGTAAAGTTAAATATAGAACATTAATAAATTAATATTAATTTACGACAATGTTTTTAAATGGGATACTTTTTGATGGGATTTTAATTTACGACAATGTTTTTCAATAAGATTCTTTTTGATGGGTATTATTTAATACATTTTTTTCTTTGTATAAATAGGCATTGTTATAATTGGCGCAATTTTTGTATATCATTAATTTTGTAAAGCTATTAATTTACGACAATGTTTTTAAATGGGATTCTTTTTGATGGGTTAATTAAAATGTCCGCGATATGAGTAATGGAATAACACAGCATTTTAGCTGTGTATATGTAGTTGTGTCATCTTAAGCGCAGTTGGAAAGTACCTTTATGTACTTGCAGCTCATTTTGATTTCACATCTTTTTTTATATTGTAATTATATTATTTTCTTTTTTGTGATGTACTTGCAGCTTATTTTGATTTCACATCCTTTTTTATATTGTAATTATATTATTTTATTTTTTGTGTGATTATATTATTTTCTTTTTTTCTGTGATTATATTATTTTCTTTTTTTTTGTGATGTACTTGCAGCTCATTTTGATTTCACATTTTTTTTATATTGTAATTATATTTTTTATTTTTTATTTATGTGATTATATGTTTTTGTTAATTATACTTTATTCGTCCTTGTTTTTTCATGTTTCTTTGTCTTTTTTTGTGTTTTTTTATATTTATTTGTTGATAATACTATTTTTTTCCTCGACTTTTTCATGTATACTATTTTCTTTTTTTTGTGATTTTTGATAATACTTTTTTTTGTCCTCGACATTTTCATGTACTTGGCGTATTTTTTACTTTTCTAAAGTTTTTTTGAGGAGCTCACTTCTTTTTACAAAGCTAATTCATGTACTTGGCGTAATTTTTTTATTTTTTTAAAGTTTTTTATGGGGATAAATTTTAACGGAAAACAATGATTAATCGTTATTCTTTGATGTTTGTAGAATAGATTTTGTATAAACAAAATTTTTTTATCCAATTAATCCCATAGATGCTCTATGGGATTGATATGTGGTAATTATGGCGGCGTTTTAAAATATTTTGGTGGGCTATATAAAACCCTCTGCCTAGTATTATATGCAGAATGCTTTGGATCATTGTCATGGGTAAATATAAAATTGTTATTAAGTCCCATTTTATTTGCATTAGCATGGATGTGCTTGCTCAGGATGTCAATATAAACTCTATAATTCATAATACCATCGATGAAATGTAGAGCTTCTACTCCAGCTGTACTCGTGCAGCACCAGACAAATACAGAACCCCCGCAGTATTTCATCATAGGTCGCAAATTTTCTTTTCTAAACTCTGTATTCTTTTTTCTCCATACTGTGAAGTCTGTTTTGGACCCAAATATTTTGAATTTGTTGGCATTAGTGAATTATACAAAATCTATTCTACAAACATCGAAGAATATTGATAATTAATCATTGCTTTCCGTTAAAATTTATTACTGACATGGATATGCAAAGTTTTACTTTAAATTGGTCGCTGTACGAATACTTTCTACACCGACTGTATATGTTTTTAGAATGCTTGAAAATAAGTATTTAGAATGCTTGAAAATAAGTATAAATTTAAATACTAATAAATTTATTGTTGTTTTTACTACTAATTACAGCACTGTACGTGGCTCGCCACGAGAAGGGCGAATGGAGGGTGAGGGCCCAGCGGCAAAATTGGGCCGCTACAGAAATGATGAGGTCCCAGGCCCTCACCCTCAGAACAATAATCGAGGACCAATATCGCGGCCGTGGCCGGGGCCGGGGACGTGGCCAGAGCCGGGGGCGGGGACGTGGCCAGAGCCGGGGGCGGAGCCGTGGACGTGGCGGCGGCCAATAAATAAAAAAATAAATTCTTTATTTTGATACATAAAAATGTGGTTATTTCGTTTGCTCATGCAGCAGAGTTGCTTTCTCTTTCAGCTGTTGAAATTCTCTTCATCTGCATCGTTAACTGAAAAATAGGACAAATTTACTAATTATTTATAAATTATCACACGTGCTCACATTGAATGAATAATTGCGTATGCAAAACCCTACCTGAAAATTTGTGCGTACATAGTCCAACGTAGATCACACTGCATCATCTTCTGCTTTGATTATCTGTAAATATATATATATAAAGCCACATTTTAATTATATACAGCTTAACGTAGAACTTATTATTATTTATAGAAATAGAGTGGCCTTTTGCTATAGTGAGTGTAGAGACTACATAATGTATCCGAAGCAGGTGAGAGCGTATGGCAGAAAGTCTTGTTGCAGGAAATTTAAATGCTAATGGTAATAATTCAGCGAAAATGAACGAACAGATCCAAAATTTTTAACTCACAATTTATTGGTGTTGGAATAAAATTAATTTAGTATGTTTATAGGTGAATTGAAATATTGTTAATGGGAATCTAAAAAATTAATGAGTAGCGTGGCAACTACTGTGGATTTTAAAGTATTACGAATGTCTTTCACAAAAGATTGAAAAGCATCAAGGGAGATGTGTTTTCAGCGTACTTTCTTCACTAATGTGACTTGCTTTACATTGCAAGCAGTCCACCATAATCTACTTTCTTAATAATTCTTAATACTATGTCTTTAGACAAATTTTGTCGATTTACCTTATTTGACAAATTTCCAGAAACTTGTGCGACACAAGATGCTTTGTCTATCTATCTAATCTTCTCCGCACAACCTCCAAGCCTATGTATCCCCTTCATTTCTATCCATCCAAGCCTGTGCGTCCCCTTCAATTCTACTATCCAAGCCTGTGCGTCTCCTTCATTTTTATCGAAGTCCTGTGCGTCCCCTTCATTTCTATCTATAATATAATAAGTTTTACATAAAATAAAAACTCTAAATTGCTGGTATACAAATACAAATATCTGGCAATTTAAATGCAGTGCAATTTTTTACTACAATATATATATTATTTTTTGTACATGCATGGTACAAATTTCCAGAAACTTGTGTGAAAGGAGATGCTTCTCAGTCGAACCATTTGCGGACAACTTCCAAGTCTGCGACTCTACATAAGATATCTATTAAAAAAATTTTGGCGACTTACCTTATTAATTGAGACAATAATTCAGTCTCCTATGTAGTGTAAAAACTCGTGACATTCCAAATTCGGACAACTTACTTTATTTGACACTTAGCACTTGGTAGGTTATAAAATTCAAAATAGTATATATAAGTGTGTATGTACAATGACGGTCGACGATCCCCGCCGAATAATCCCGAGAGTCGACGAACGAAGAACGAAACATGTGTTGGCTGAAGGTGTGTGTGTGTAACGCGTACACGTATTATGTCGACGAAATTTTGTGGAGAAGAATCAGAAGAAAAATCTTACCGTTTCTGACAGATCCATGACATGATATTACGATATCTCTGTCATGCGTGGACCGATTTTATTGAAATTGGTCTTATTCGAAAGCTTATATGCGGTTTACATAAGAAAAATGCCTTTAAATTTAAAAAATATTGCAGGCGTGATGAGATATTAATGAAATAAGTTTCAGGTTAGGTTGGAATAGCTGTGCGTCGAGTAAAGATACACGGCAGCGACAGGCATATACAAGGTGTCTTTTCTTTCGTGTACTTGGCGTCGAGACGCTACCGCGTCTCTAGATTTGTCCATGATATATTTTATGTTCGGGCGTGAATTACAGGCCCTGTTTTCCGTTATGCTTTTGTTGTAGTTTTTAGTGGCTTCATTTCCGTTTCTGTCCTGTATGCGTAAACAAGTGCAAATCCAGGTAAAATTTTATGATTCATGTTCTTATATATTATAAATATTTCTGTTGATTCGCAAATAATAAACTTTATTCCCGTAAAAATGTGGCTTAGTCACGAGACACAGTGACTGACTGGTCTTCATGCGCGCCACTTTTCGCCACCAGACGCTTAGGAGTTCGGCACTAAATACAATAAAATAAAATAAAGCAGAGCAATCTCTGACAATTTCAAAGTCAACGTGTTTTATTCGACCAACGACCCAAAATACCCAGCAGGTTATGGGCCCAGATATTTTCCGAGAAAGGGAAAAGTAAAAATAAGTTTTTGGTCCAGTACGTAGCATGTGGTCATTCGAGACGAGGGTCTAGTACGCAATAGGTGTTGAATAGAAGAATAAAGTTGATTATAATATATTATAATATGTCGGAAGTGACAGAGTTAAAGAAACTGGCATGTTTGGATGCATGTGTAAAAGATTATCCAGCTTGGAAGTTTCAGACTTCTATTTTACTGAAAACTACCGGTGTCTATAACATAGTGGATGGAAAGAGAGAAGCACCAGAAAATGAAGCGGAACAGAAGAGCTGTGTTGTACTATTACTGCGCGGAAAGAAGGCTCCTGGCAGGCGGTGTAGGTAGCCGCTAGCTCCGCCTGAACCTCCGACTGTGTACATTATAGTAAATAGATGTGGCCGATTCCACTAATAACAAAAATACGTGTGCTCTGTCTTTATGAGTGTGCACTAATCGGTGACAAAAACCAATCGTCATAGCGGCGGTCTCCACCGCCTGCAAGGGGCCTTAAGCTGGGAATCCACCGGAAAGCTAAGCTAAGCTATGCGATGCTATGCTACGTCCGGCTGTGCGATGCTATGTCTGGCTGCGCGATGCTACGTCTGACTGTGCAATGCTATTCTATGTAATACTACTTATGCTGTAATATATTTATGAAAATTTGGGAACTCCATTGCATTCGCCATTAGTTGGAAGGTGATTTTTCGGTAGAGCTGCTAGCTGTCGCGTCTAGCGGTAACGTCTACCAGCTACTGCGAGTAGTCACGTCCAACTACCTACACACCTCAAAGTAATTAAGGGATCACCTCTAGGAACCTGAATAATGGGGACAGGTTTAAATGGTCATAACACCGGAAAAAGTGACCGTGTCATCTTCAAAATATCGTTTGAAAGTGTGGAATCTTTACTTTCCTGTGTAAAATCAGTGTTCAGTGGTTGTTCGACAGTCGACAATTTTCTTTCGAAAGGAGCAGATCGTCGCATTCGTGCAATAATATGGATCCTAAAATGGCACCCTTATGATTTTTTTATCGAGGACGACAAAGAAGTAGGAGCAGTTATGGTAGGAGTAGTTGAAACTAGTGCTGTAAATATTCGAATATTCAAATCTCAAATAGTTGAAACGTAGCAGTCATCTGTTCGTTATGGAAACGCGTTAGATGTTTAACCGAAAACATGTACATTTGTTTCCATAAAACGAGAAAGTGCCTGCCAAATGAAACACACCTTAGAAGATTTGGGGTAGAGAAAATTTGCGAGCTCTGCTGGATTTGAGTTCAGAGGAGGAGGATTCTGACTTTGAAGAGCTAATGGAAATAACTCTTTTGCTGTCCAGCTTAATAAAAAGAAAACATCGGTTCTGGATATCGGGTCATATAAAGCAAAGAGAAAAGAAAGGAGAGTTCCACTTGCATTCAGAGTTTACTGATGATGAATTCAGAACGTATTTTAGGATGTCAAGAGATCAATTTCAGTTAATTTTGGAGTTATGTAAGGAGGATATACAGAAAAAAGACACCAACTACAGGAAATGTATTAGGGCAGAAGAACGACTGGCGATAACTTTGAGGTGAGTTTGTGTGTGTTTGTGTGTCTGAGAGTTTTTTTTTAATTTTCAGGAATTAACTACATTGCGCTCTGTAGTAGTAAGGAAATTGTACTAATATACTTGTTAAAATTTTTATTAAGCAATATATATTTTAATAATCAGTATTGAAAATTGTCATGCATATGAAAATGTTGCCAACCAATAAAATGAAATCACCCCCTCCAGTAACTCTCTCCGTTAGCTCCTTCATTTTGCTGGTTGGTTTCAATACGAGCAGGCCACTGATTGAAGTGACGACCCTCTGCTCCTTGGGCTTATAATTCAAAATTTTGAGGTGTTGGTGTGTTTTGATAATATGTGTATGTTGGTGGTGTGGATGAATGACTTGGACCTGCGTGTGATGATTGTAACTGATTATCAGAAGAGGAGTATGCTGATCTATTATTTTCTTTTGATGCTACAAATCTTTCCTCCTCTCCTAATACACTGTTAAAAAGGTGACGTTTAATTTTAAGTTGCGATGACCAGGGTAGAGCTTTCGTTGATTTATACATGCTTTGAAAAAAATCAAGCAGAGGGTCGTCATTTTTTTCAATCGTTTTTCTCGTCTCGTTCCGTTCCTTCTGCCTCTTTTCCCTCGTTTGTTGTTGCTGTTTTAAGAAATTTATTAGTTCCTTCATGCTGTGAGGATTTACGTCGGGTCTGGTCAGGTCTTATAGTTTCTTCGATTTCTTCCCTATTTTCCTGATGGTCTTGTTCTGCAGCTTCACCTTGGGTATTGGATGTTGTTTCAATAGGGCTATCGACGTGTTCCTCTTCGTCTGATTCTTCCAAATTACTAACACGTATTCGGTTTCTCATTTGTGGTACCACAAATTCCATTTGTTTTTGGTACCTCCATGGCTTAACATTTGTCCGTTCTTGCCCAGTAGTTGTTCTTTGCCTCTTTACTGCTTCCCGTAACCTATCTCGTAACTTCTTTCACTCCTTTTTTGCTACATTCCCTGGATGAATGAATTTTGTTAGCATAGACATCACCAGTATTATAATTATTATTATTTATATTATTTTGTAATTAGCGTTATTAATATTGTTTAATCAACTTTTTTCTAGGTTCCTGTCAACTGGGGATAGTTACCGAACAATTGCAAATAGTTACAGAGTCGGAAAATGCACAGTTAGCCGAATCGTAAACGATGTCTGTCGGGTAATCTGGGAGAAGCTCCAGCCACTTTACATGGCTGAGATCACAACAGAAAAATGGAGATCTGTGAGTGAAGAATTTAAAAACCGGTGGCAGTTCAATAATTGCATTGGTGCCATTGACGGGAAGCATGTCACCATTCATGCACCACAAAAAAGTGGGAGTGACTACCTAAATTACAAACACACATTTTCCATTGTCCTCCTTGCTGTAGTGGATGCACAGTAGAGCTGTTCGAGTACTCGAAAAAAGCGAGCCGAGCCTGACTCGGCTCGAAGAACCGAGTGCTCGTAAAAACCGAGCGGCTCCAAAGAATCGAGTACTCGAATTTTTTCGAGCGACTGTAAGAGAACCGACTAGTCGATTTTTCTTTTTTTTTTTCCTCTTCGAGTACTCGACTCGGCTCGGAAACCGAGTCTCGGCTCGGTCCGAATTTCAAGCTACTCGAATATTCGAGTACTCGAACAGCCCTAATGCACAGTATAGATTTTTGGTTGTGGATATTGGTTCAAAAGGAAGGTTCAGTGACGGTGGTATTCTTACAAACAGTGCCTTTTTATCAAAAATAAAAAATAATACTCTGAACATACCACCTGATGAGCCAATCGAGAATGGTGGTACACCTTTACCTTTTGTTTTTATTGGTGACGAAGCGTTCCCTTTACAAACTTATTTAATGCAACCTTTTCCTCGAGGAGACGGGAATAAAGAGAGAAGTACTTTCAATTACAGGCTCTCACGAGCAAGAAGGGTAGTAGAAAATGCCTTCGGGATTTTAGCACGAAGATGGCGAGTGTATAAACGCCCCTTTGAATGTAAATTGGAATCAGTTGTCGAGGTTGTGAAGGCGACATGTGTCCTGCACAATTTTTTGATAACGGAAAGCCCTTTGCGTAGATATGATGTCGAAGAAACATCTGAGCTCTCAACATCAGACTGTCAGCTAATCCAATTTCGTAGAATGGGTGGAAATGCTACTGCCAATGCTTTTAATGTCAGAAATACGTTTATGCAGTTCTTTAATTCACCTTCTGGTGCTGTATCTTGGCAGGCTGATCGAATTAGTCGAAAACTACATGAACGTGACTACTGATATAGTCTTTTGGACTGAAGAAATTGTGAGAGTATTCAAATTAAAAAAGAGTTTCGTGAATAACGGGATTATTGTGTAAACATTTATAAATTATGTTTTAATTATTGTATACAACAATATAAAATTGTTATTAAAATACAAACCATTTAGCATTCCATGCTCTGCTGCAATCAAATCCCAGGCCTTTCCTTTCAGTTCGCTATCTTTGTACACATTTGCTTCGATATCCCATACACATTGGTATTTCCGCACGCTTTCAATAAAATGTTCCATATCCACGATACAACACGTTCTAGTTGTATCAATATCAAAATGATGTTATAACAAAATAATATTTAATGAAAAATGACAAGGAAAAACAGTGGCGTTGCGGTCACGTGACGGAGGCATGGAGGACTAGGGTTGTGGAGAGGGAAAGCCATGCCTCCTTGCTATGTTTCCGAAAAATTGCTCGCAGGGCAATCTCGTGCTACGTCGAGCTAACCTGACAAAATCATAGCAGAGAAACGTAGCTTTTAGTAGAAAAGGATGTGTTGAAGCTGTTTTTTTTTAAACATAGCATAGCATGGCACCGCTTAGCTTAGCTTTTGGTGGAAACGGTTCTATAAGAATGTATTGTAGTTAATTTTTTTGAAACGTAGCATGGCATAGCATAGCATCGCATAGCTAAGCTATGCTATGCGATGCTATGCTATGCGATGCTATGCAAAATTAGCTTCAATACATTTTTATGGAACCGTTTCCACCAAAAGCTAAGCTAAGCTAAGCGGTGCTATGCTATGCTATGTTTTTAAGAAAAAACAGCTTCAATACATCCTTTTCTATTAAAAGCAAAGTTTCTCTGCTATTGGTTTTGTCGGGTTATTTCGACGTAGCACGAGATTCCCCCGCGAGCGATTTTTCGGAAACATAGCAAGGAGGCATAGCTGTCCCTCTCCACAACCGTAGCCCTCCACGCCTCCGTCACGTGACCGCAACGCCACTGTCTTTCCTTGTCAGTTTTCATTAAATATTATTTTGTTATAACATCCTTTGGATATTGATACAAGTAGAACGTGTTGTATCGTGGATATGGAACATTTTATTGAAAGAGTGCGCAAATACCCATGTGTATGGGATATCGTAACAATTGTGTACAAAGATAGCGAACTAAAAGGAGAGGCTTGGGATATGATTGCAGTAGAGCATGGAATGCTAAATGGTTTGTATTTTAATAACAATTTTATATTGTTGTATACAATAATTATAACATAATTTATAAGTGTATACACAACAATCCCGTTATTCACGAAACTCTTTTTTAATTTGAATACTCTTACAATTTCTTCAGTCTAAAAGACTATATCAGTAGTCACATTCATGTAGTCTTGAACTAATTCGATCAGCCTGCCAAGATACAGCACCAGAAGGTGAATTAAAGAACTGCATAAACGTATTTCTGACATTAAAAGCATTGGCAGTAACATTTCCACCCATTCTACGAAATTGGATTAGCTGACAGTCTGATGTTGAGAGCTCAGATGATTCTTCGAAATCATATGTGCACAAATTGGCTTTCCGTCATCAAAAAATTGTGCAGGACACATGTTGCCTTCACAATCTCAACAACTAATTCCAATTTACATTCAAAGGGGCGTTTATACACTCGTCATCTTCGTGCTAAAATCCCGAAGGCATTTTCTACTACCCTTCTTGCTCGTGGGAGCCTGTAATTGAAAGTACTTCTCTCTTTATTCCTGTCTCGTCGAAGAAAAGGTCGCATTAAATAAGTTTGTAAAGGGAACGCCTCGTCACTAATAAAAACAAAAGATAAAGGTGTACCACCATTCTCGATTGGCTCATCAGGTGGTATGTTCAGAGTATTATTTTTTATTTTAAAAAAAGGTACAGAAAAGAGCGCCAACTATATAATCCCATCAAAAAGGATCGCATTTAAAAACATTGTCGTAAATTAATACCCATCAAAAAGAATCCCATTTAAAAACATTGTCGTAAATTAATAGCTTTACGAAACTAATGATATACATAAATTGCGCCAATTATCACAATGGCTATTTATTCAAAGAAAAAAATGTATTAAATAGTATTCAGCAGATATATTTTTATACAAATAAATATTTTAATACGAATAAATATTTTATACAAAATACTTGGCGCTGCTCTCCGAGTTGGTGTTGCTGAACTGAATAAATATGTATAAATTGTATTAAAATCTTTTTCTTTCTTTCTTGTTTCAGTGCTATCTGGTGTTGTTTTATTTATTAACCAAGACAATTAACATTTTTTTCGGAGAGCAGCGCCAAGTATTTTGAATAAAATATTCGTATTAAAATATTTATTTGTATAAAAATATGTCTGCTGAATACTATTTAATACATTTTTTTCTTTGAATAAATAGCCATTGTGATAATTGGCAATTTATGTATATCATTAGTTTCGTAAAGCTATTAATTTACGACAATGTTTTTAAATGGGATTCTTTTTGATGGGTATTAATTTACGACAATGTTTTTAAATGCGATCCTTTTTGATGGGATTATATACTTGGCGCTCTTTTCTGTACCTTTTTTTAAAAAAGGTAATTTTGTGGGGATTTCACACATTTTGTAGTGTTTATTGATGACTGGATAATTTTTTCACCCCCTGGGAGTTATTTTTTTTAATTAACAATATATTTGTTGAAAAAACTACTTTTCTAGTCCTAATAGTGTCTTGGGCGTTTAAATGAATTACACTTCATATATTTGAACTTATGTTTAATATAATTAAATGTAATAGGTAAGTTTGGAAAAATATCGCGACGGTTATCGTTACTACACGTTCAAACCACGACTGACTGTCTATCGGTTCCGTTGACGACCATAACAGTCCGGAGCACCTTAGCACCAAAAAAAAAAATAATAAGTAAACCAAGCTCCGTCTTGGCTTGCGTGTCGATCTACGCGTTGCTCTCTAGAAGAATACATAAATATTCGGAATATACATAGTTTAAATATATACATTTCCAATAACATTATATTGTCATCCAAACTATGCACACCTACAAAGCTACAAGACAATTGGATTGGTGGAATTGGTTTAAATTTGAGTTTTCAGATATGAAGGAAACATACCAGAAGCAAACAGAGGACTGACGCTGAATAAAATTGTTTAATAAAATCGTTTATTTAATATAATACTATGTCCCATTTATTTTATATCTCTGAATTATACAGTTTTCCATATTCATAATAAAATTCGATTTTAATTATATACACATATTTCTTAAAACTCTAAAATTGAATTATATATGAAAGTGTGCTTGTTTTTTTTTTCATTTGCTTGTACAGTGGAGTCAATTTCTCTTTCGCTTCTGCTTCCATTATCTGTAAATATATTAAAACCACATATTTTAGTTACAACTGAATGTATATATAGTTTTATTTATCGATTCCCTCAGGGTTACAATCTCCCTTATCCTTATCTCCATCCTTACATTTTCCTTACCCTATCTTACCCTGACTTAACTTAACTTATCCTACTTAGCCTACCTTAAACCTACATAGCTATTTACAATATTTACAATACTCCTCTTCATCTATCCTCTCGCTCGCTCGGAAGCTCTCTCCCCCTCCCACCCTCTCCCCCGCTCGCACCCCCCTCCGCCTCCCAGACCTCCGCTTCCGCTCGACTCTCCGTCCACTCCAATCCCTCATTCACTCCCCCGTTCCCCCCCACATCTGTCTCCTTTCCTCCAACCTCCTCATCCACTTCTCCCCCTCTCCCTCATCTCCTAGCACTTCCCCTGCCATCTCCTGTCACTCCCTTTCTTCCCCCCACCCCATGCACTCCTCCCACACATGTTCCCACGTCTCCTCCCCCATCCCACAAACCCTACACCTCCTCTTCTCTCCCTCCTCCCAGTATCTACCCCCCCGCCCTCATCTCACTACCCAGCCTGAACCTAGCCACTCTTTTCCACCTACTTTCCCCCCACCCCTTCTTTAGGTACCCCGGCAGCCCTTCTCCCTTCACCCTTCCGTACCATACGTTATATCTGGCGCTCCCTATCCTTTCCCACCTCTCCTCCTCCTGTACTTTCCTTTCCCTGCTCACCAATTCCTCTCCTATTAGTCCCCCATCCTCCCTCATCCTCTCTATCTCCCTCAGCGTCCATCCCCACCCCTCAAAAAACTCCTTCCTTTCCCTTTCCCACCCCTCTAGCACCTTTCCCGTCCTGAGCCTCCCCTTCATCTCCTCCCAGCACCTCCTTGCCAGCTCCCCCCTGTCCCTCCTCCAGCTTTCTCTCGTAAGCCCACGCCCTCATCCCTGCCCTACCTTTCAACATTCCCCTCTGTAACTCCTGCCTCGCCAGATACCCCGGCGTACTTATTTCTACCCCCAAAACCCACTTCAGGAACCTTTCCTGCATCCTCTCTATTTTTTCCCTTTCCCTCCACCCCCACAACTCCGCCCCGTACCCCACCACCGGCCATACCAACCTATCAAACAGCCACAATCTTTTTTCCCGGTCTTTCTCAAACAGCCTCTTTCCAATCCCCCATACCTTTCCTATCACCGCGGCCCCCTTCTTCACTCTCTCCCCCACGTGTCCCTCTTGCCCCCAATTCCCCATAAACGTGTACCCCAGGTACCTGAAACTCCTCACCTCTTCCAGTTCCTTACCCTTCCACCTCCAAGTCACTCTCTTCCATCTCCCCCCCCCCCCTCCTGCACCTCATGACCTTTGTTTTTCCAACGTTCACTAGTAACCCCTTCCCATCCACGTATCTTTCCAACTTCCCCATCAATCCTTTCATTCCTTCCTCGTAATCTGCTAGCACCGCCACGTCGTCCGCGTACGCTAATGCGTACACTTTACCCTCCCCCAGCTTCACCCCTCCCCATCCTCCCTTTTCCAGCTCATCATCTAGGTTCGCGATTAACAGCGTAAAAAGGCTGGGGCTCAGCGGGCACCCCTGACTCACCCCTCTCGCAGTCCAAAACCTCTCCCCCTCCTCTCCCCCCACCCGCACCCTACATATCGTTTCCTTAGCACCTCCTCACACTTCACCCCTAGCTGTTCTCTCACTCCCCTTCCCCTCATTGCCCCCACTGAAACCTCCCAGTCCACCGAGTCAACTGCAGCCTTCATGTCTATAAATAGCACCATCATATTTTTCCCCTTCCTTCCCACCTGCTTGTTAATCAGGTAATTTAACACGTATACATTATCAATACACCCCACCCCCCGCCTAAACCCCGTTTGACTCGGTGGCAGCAATCTTCTCTCCTCTACCTCCACCCTCAGCCTTTCCGCTAACACAGGCGCATACACCTGGTATGCTGTCTGTGTCAGGGTTATCCCTCTATAGTCTTCCACCTTTCCCCCTCCCCCTTTTTCATCACCGGGACTACCACTCCCTCCTTCCATCCTTCCGGCCACCCTTCCCCCCTCCACACCCTATTGCACAGCCCCCAGAGCCATTCCTCCACTTCTACACCTCCGTACTTCCACGCCTCGTTCGGGATCCCGTCCCCTCCTCCCGCCTTCCCGTCCTTTAAATTCCTTATCACCATTCCTATCTCTTCCCTCCCTATCTCTGCCTCGACATCATCCCACTTCCTCGTCTCTCCACCCCTTCTGACTCTCCATTCCACTCCCACTAGCAAACCTCTAAAATATTCGTCCCAATCTCCCATTGCTATCCCTTCATTAACTCTCCCTTTCCTTTTCCTTCCCCTATTAACCACTTTCCAAACCTCCCCCTCCGTTCTCACCCCTTCCACCTCCTTCATCCACCTCTCCACCTCCTTGCTCCTTTTATCCTCGCACAACCTCCCATACTCCCTCTTCAACTCCTTACATTTTCTCCCATCCCCTCCTTCCCTCCTCCATTTTCTCAGTTCTCTCCTCACCTTGTTTTTTCCCTCTCTACACTCCGAATCCCACCACCCTCTCCCCTTTTCCTACTTCCCCCCTTTCCCCATCTGACCCATCGCTCCTTTTATCCTTTCCCGCAGCTCACTCCATTCCTCCTCCACTTCCCCCTCCCCCGCGCCCCTTTTTCCAAACTTCTTCATAAATTCCATCCTTCTCTCTTCCGTCCAATTTCCTCTTCCCCCTCCTCCCACCCCTCCCCTCTCAGCCACACCACCACCGGGTGGTGGTCCGACTCTATCCTATCCCCTACCTCCATCCTCTCCACCTTCTCCCTTGTAGCCTCATTCTCTAGCACATAATCTATTACTGTGTTCCCCGCCCCCTGTGAAGGTCCACCCCCCCTCCTCGTCCCCCTCTATATTCCCATTCATTATTTCCCATCCCATTTCCCCTAGGTGCCTGCACAATCTCCTCTCTTCCCCATTTACCTCCTTATTCTTGAATCTCCTACTCCCCTCCCCCTTCCCCTCCTCCTCACCTTCCCATGCATCTCCCCCTTCCACCCCCGTACGTGCGTTAAAATCCCCCCCTATAACTACCCTCACCCCCTTCACTCTCCTCCATCCATTTCCCTAGTTCCTCTAGTTTCTCCTTCAAGTCCCCGTTAACATAAACCCCTACTATCTTCCACCAGCCCCCCCCCCCCCAATTTTCACCTTCTCCATTATCCCCTCCCTCCATCCTCCTCCCCCCTCTCCCAATTCCAACCCCTTTCTCACACCCATTAACATTCCCCCTATCGCTCTCCCCCTCTTGTTTTCCCTCCTGGCCCATTGCTTCTCCCATACATATCTCCTGGGCAGCATCCTTTCCACTTGCTCCCAATCTTTCTCCTCGACCCAGGGCTCACTCATAATCATGACGTCCCATTCCATCAGTCCCCTCCAGAATTCTTCCTCCTCACTCCCGCCACATTCCAGAAAGCCACCTTCCAAATCCCCCCCTTTTCTTTCCCACCTCCCCTCCCCGTTCCCACTTCACTCGTTTCCTCTCTTCTTCGATTTAATAATCTGCCTCCTTGCACAGGCGGTACCTCATTGATTACATCACGTAAACCGATAATTGAGTAGGTATCTTCTTCTCTGTGTCCATCACGGTCTCTAACTAAATTATGAAGTACACAGCAACATTTTACTATGTCAATCGCAAATTGTACATTTACATTAATTGCTTTATGAAAAACTCTCCACTTATTTGAAAGAATACCAAACGTAGATTCTACGTATCTACGAGCTCGACTCAGTCGGTAATTAAATATTCTTTTATTATGGGGCAAAAATTGTCCACCATAAGGTCTTAATACATGCTGAGAGAGCGAGAAAGCTTCATCCCCAACGAAAACATAGGGCATGATAGGTCCTGCTGTTCTAGTAAGTGCTTTTCCATTGGGTATGGCTAACGTACTATTTTCTAACTTTTTATAAAAACATGAGCGTTCAAAATTAGTACTGTCTCCTTCTTTGCCTGCCGAGCCAACATCTACATAAATAAATCGATAATTGGCATCAGCTATAGCAAATAAAACAATAGAAAAGAAATTTTTATAATTATAATATAAAGATCCGCTCATGGAAGGTTTTAAACTTCGGACATGTTTCCCATCAAGGGCTTCTAAACAATTTGGGAAATTAGCACGTTTTTCAAACTCTTCAGCAATTTCACACCACCTCTGTTCATTAAATTGAGGAATACATTCTCCCTTCAAAGTTGACCAAATTACGGAGCAGACCTTTCGTGTAATTTTTGACAATGTTGATTGGCCAATTCTATACGAATAGTGCAAATCAATGAGATTGCATCCACTTCCCAAGTACCTATAAAAGAAGTTGAAAATTATTTTTGTTCTAGGATTACGGTTAATAAAAAAAATGGAAGAACTTAAAGGACAATTATTTAAGAAGTGAGAGAAAACAAAAAAATCTGGAAGTGCAGCAAAATTTCGAAAATATATTTATGCACAACAATTATCATTTTTAAATATAACACGGAGTTCAGTGACAACAACAAAGAAGAGGAGGTTGGAGAAGAAAATGAAAATCAAGCTATTTCAGAGTCAACACCAGAGGA
Source organism: Andrena marginata (assembly GCA_963932335.1). Classification (NCBI taxonomy): domain Eukaryota; kingdom Metazoa; phylum Arthropoda; class Insecta; order Hymenoptera; family Andrenidae; genus Andrena; species Andrena marginata. The sequence goes on from OZ010660.1 coordinate 13,085,025, forward strand.
AAATTCTTCTTCCCGAAGGTCGCCAAACAATCCCTGCTCGTTACCAACGTTTACAGAAATTCCCGCTTCTGCATCCAAACGGAGAAAAATTTTAGAAGATACAATGATTCAATATATGACCACACCGGAAACAAAACGAAAACTCAATGAAGACGAGTTATTTCTGCAATCTTTAGTCCCAACATTAAAAAGACTTAATGAGGATCAGAAAATTCAATTTAAGATAGAAATTTTAAATATTATACAAAAAATTCGAACCCCTCAACTACAATACATATCGACCGGTTACAATAATCAAGCTGGAAACACCAGCTCATCCTCTTCATCATCAGAAAATATCTTTGGTCAAAATTATTTAAATTTCTAACTATAATTCTTTAAAATTTATTTTGTTCTTTTTCATTTGATAATATTGTGTTATGTTTCGTGAGCGTTTAATTAGTTATTCTTATTATTTATTATTATTAGTTATTTCATTAGTTATTCATTCATTAACCCTCTTCTGTTTAAGAAATTTACTGTACAAATTTAATGTACAGTAATAAGTTACTTTTGTTCATAATTTAAAAAAATAAATTGTATACTTACCTCAATGTAACTGCAATCATTTCAAGTGGTGGAATAGCATGTCTCATAGCAGTGTTTTGACATTCCACGTTTCTACTAATTTTTATACACAATTCGTCAAACGATTTCACACTCATACGAAAATAGTTAAAAAATTTTGACTCATCCTCTCTTAAATCACTGAACATAGCCCTGAATGCACCTTTAAGGAAACGTGTACGGTTGAAAGGATGAACCTTTAAAAAGCATGTAGGTATTGTTCTGTGAGTAAAGGAATAGTTACTAACGCGTACAAGGTATATGCGGTTTTTTCGATGATCGGAATTTGAATTTCGAAGCATAGTTTGTTACCGTTTAGTATGAAAATGTTTGTTTTTGCGACCTTGAGGAATTTGTAGGCGAATTCATCAGGATTCAGGAGAAAATTCGATTTTAATATTGAAAGGGTTAATTTGACTTGCTCCTGATTGAGTAAGATTGGATCGATTTTGCCTTGTCGGCCGTTAGTGACTAGTGATCGAAGGTTTTCGATCATTTCGCTATGTTCCGTTACAATTTCGGAAAATTCGAGTAAATATTGTAACGTTAGTTCCTGGGTTTCTAATTTGTGTATTGCAACATTGGTTGTGTTCGATAGATTTTGTATGAAAGTGGTTATTTTTAGCTTAAACGTTTCCTGATCCCTGAGTGTTGTTTTTAGAATCGACGTTTCGTTTGCGATGAGAGTGCTGAGTTTACGGTTATCTGCATATAGTTTTTCTATCTCTGTGTTATAATAACTAGCGTCTTTTTGACTAAGAGTGCCAAATAATATATTAGCTAGTTCGCCTATTGGGTTAAGTATTCCCCTTTTTTGTCGTACATTACGTTCTAGATTGATAGGTTTGCTATATCCTATACTGGTTAAGAATGTATCTCTTTGAGTTAAATTACGCTTAAACCTATTGATAATATGGCTCAATACAGACATAGTGAGAGGGCCTGCCTTGGCGAGAAGAGGGTGATGCAGAGCCTGTGTTATTTGCAGCTCGGATTGTCGCACTTCTCTGAGGTCCAAGTAGACCAGGTATGCACAGGACCCCCAATTCCGGGCGCGAGCTCAGATCCGAGCTCCGAGCTCGTTCAGGTAGAAGCGAGTCCAGCAACGGAGTGGAGAGCGGCTGGAGTAGTGGGAGCGGAGCCTCACAGGCTGCCGCAGGGATTTCCAGAGTTTGACGCTCCGAAAATAAGGCACATTTTGGGGAATTTTTAAAAGAAAAGTATTGAGTATTATAATTCCAATCTCTGTACTTTTATTAATTGAATTTTAAAAAATGAGTTCAAATTTTCGTATGCAATAATAATACTTTGGTTCACATTTATAATGGTAGGGTATCCGAATACTTTTGTCGCCCACTCTATATGTATATATGTTATTAAATATCTTCAAATGAAAGTACTCAAATTTACGTATGCGAGTTTGTTAAAAGTAACTTTCTGAATATAATATAAAATTCTGCACGTTTTCGTTTGGTCTTGTATGTATATCTATCGTCGGTATGCTTGTAGTTGTAACGGGCATACTGCCTTTGCAGTCATAGTGTACCCCACCACAAGACCTTATACCGAGGAGTGGGGGGTGAGCATTCCACGGTCGAGCTCGAGGGCGCACCGACTGCCCTAGGGCAAACTTAGTGTGCACCCCTGAAGTAGACTATTGTCTTCCATTGCTTGTGGTAGAGTCGTGTCAGCCCGATGGGATCAAGGTGAAGATTCGGTGTGTGCTCGAATTGCGTTACGGTGACGGGAGAAATATCGCCACCTAGTACTTCTGAGATGAGAACGAGTATTGGTAACAGCATCATTGCAACCTGTAACAGTTCGAAATTGTTAACGCGTATACGGTTTAAGTCGGTTTCCGTGGACTCTGTAGCTCCGATCGTCCTTTAAAATATGATAATTAGGAGAGTTGGACGTCAATATGGTGTACGGCCCCAACCACTCGGCGTCGATTTTAGACGTAGGAGAATCATTATGTAGCATTACAAGATCCCCTTCGTTGAAAATTTGCTGATAGCGAATGAGTCTTGCGTCTTGTTGGTTCTTATGTTTTTCTTTATTCGCTTCAATGCGTTTTCTTGCTGCTTCGATGTAGGCGTTGTTCCGCTGTTTCCAGGAGTGAATTAACGTAGTTTTGGAGAGAGCTGGAGTGGTGGATATGGTGGACGGTAAGTTTGCCTTGCGACCGAACGTGAGTTCGAATGGCGTAATTCCAATTCCATCATGCGATGCGGTGTTATAGCCGAAACATATCATATTCAACTTTTCGTCCCAGTTGCAGTCCTTCCCGTGTAAGGCTGTTCGTATAAGATCTTTCACTAGGGCATGTGTTCTTTCCAGTGCTCCGTTACTTTCAGGATGGAATGCGGTGGTTCGAATGTGCCTGATATTCAAGGTATTTTCGAAATCCTGCATCAACTGGCTGACGAAGTTGGTGCCATTATCCGTGAGGACATGCTTAGGCGATGAAAATACGTACAAGTAATGGTTGATGAGAGCATCTATGATGTTTGTTGTACGGGTTTCTTTCAGAGGGATGAGCATGAGATATTTTGTGAGCATATCTTGTATGGATAAAATGTACACGCTTCCGTTGGCTGTTTGGGGTAAAGGTCCATAGATATCCATGGCAATTTTGTCGTTGGGTTCCAGAGGTGTGTCAGGGATGACTGGTTCTTCGCGATGCCTTATACGATTCGATTTGTTTCGTTGGCAGTTGTCACATGTTTTAACAAAATCTATGACATCTTTTTCAAGATTTTTCCAGTTTCCTTTCTCCTTTACTTTGGCGATAGTTTTGTTTTCGCCTAGGTGTTGTCCAATGCCGGAATTGTGACATTCGAGAATGAGCTGTCGCCTTTCCTCTGCTGAGAGTTCTGTCATGCGAGGATTGGCGCAAAAAGTGATTTTACTGTTAGGTGTGTACCTGTCGTCAAGAAATCGCAAGTATTCTTTGATCCAGTATCGTTCGATGTCCGAATATGGGTCTGATGAGAATTGTACTTTAATATTTTTGAGGTTTTTATTAGGACGTTTTTCGATCATTTCTTTGAGTCGAAGGAGCCATGCGTGGTCGTTGTTCGGTCTTAGATCTTCGCGAAATACTCGAATCCATTGACCGCCGTGCGCGTTAGGTTCGGTATTAAGTACGTGAAGTGATTGCTCCCGCCATGCATTGAATTCGCGTGGTAGTGAATCGTCGGAAATTGATGGTTCTGATGGAGCTATCGAAGCTGATTCTGTGTCGGAGGTATCTGGATCTTGTAAACCTGCGTGTGCTAGAGAATTGTCGAAATCTAACGGAGGGGCTGTACGGCTGATGCCCTCTTCCAGCGGATGATCGGATTCGATCTCTTCCACGAGTGTGTCGGCGTTCATGCGGCGGTTGACTAAGACGCGGGACAGTGCGTCGGCTGCTGTATTTTCTTTACCTTTGCAGTGTTCAATGGTGAATTCGTATTCCTCAAGGCGGAGTCGCCATCGTAATAATCGCGATGATGGGTCTTTAACGCCGAACAGCCACTTAAGTGCCATATGGTCGGTGATTATTTTAAACTTTTTGCCTAGGAGGTATTGTCGGAGACGTTTGACTGACCATACGGTAGCTAGGAGTTCCTTTTCCGTTGTTGTATAATTCTTTTCTGCATCATTTAGAGTACGCGAGATAAAGCAACATGGGTGACCGTCTTGTGAGAGGATTGCTCCTAAACCTTCGTTTGATGCATCGGTTGTGAGTGTAAAGGGTTTAGAGTAATCTGGATAGCAAAGTACTGGTTCCTCGCATAGTTTTGATCGTAGGAGTTCGAATGCGACTTGACATCTGTCTGTCCACGCGAAAGGTACGTCTTTACGTGTTAGTTCGGTAATAGGTTTTGCAATTTTTGCGAAGTTGCGAATGAATTTGCGGTAGTATCCTGTAAGACCGAGAAATGATCGAGCTTCGTTAAGATTCCGGGGTACTCTGAAGTTTTTTACAGCTTCTAAAATTCGCTCGTTCGGTTTTATACCATGGGGGGTGATCCTGTGACCTAGATACTCGAGTTCTGGTCTGAGGAACTCGCATTTGTCAGGCTGAATTTTAAGACCTACTTCTCGTAAACGTTGAAAGATTATTGCAAGATTGCGATTGTGCTCATCTAGGGATGCGCCGAATATAATTATATCGTCCAAATAAACGAAGCAGTATTTTCCGGTTAATCCTAACATTGCCTTGTCCATCATACGTTGAAATGTCGATGGAGCGTTCTTTAAACCGAATGACATTCGTGTGTATTGATAGTGACCATCAGGTGTGGAAAATGCTGTATATTTCTTGGAGTTGGGGTGCATTGGGATTTGGTGAAATCCGGACTTTAAATCGAGGGCCGAGAAAAATTTGGCTTTACCTAAACTGTCAAGTATATTATCGATTATAGGTAATGGGTATGCGTCGAGGGCGGTCAGTTCGTTTAGTTTACGGAAATCCACAACTACTCTCCATTTTATTTTCCCACTCGCGTCCCTTTCTTAGCAACTACATGCAGTGGTGCGTTATAATCTGAGTCAGATTCTTCTATTATTCCCTTTTCCAGCATTTCACTGACCTGTAACTTTACTTCTTGTTCATGGCACTTCGGCAGTCGATACGGTTTAATGAATACAGGTTTATTACTGCTTGTTGCGATACAGTGCGATGTTAGTTTACTTGCGGGTAACGGATCGTCATTAAACGAAAATATGTCAGAGTACGAAAAGATTATTTTCTCTAATGGTTCCCGGATGTTCTTTTCCAGGTGGTTTGTTCGGACGTTATCCATCAGTTGGCGTAGACGATGTCCTAATGGCACGTCTTGGTGTTCGAATGTGATATTATTGATAGGCGTACGAATATCGGAGTTGAGAAGATTCGTAAATAGAACGCATTGCATTCCATCATCTGTTTGAATTGTCTCTGAGACGGTTTGTTTCGCGGGGATAGCAAGTTCGTTTATCAATGGAATCGTCAGTTCGCTTATAGTAAGCGTTTTGCTGGTGATAGTAAAATTATGTGCGTCGAGGAATGGCAATCCGATTATCCCGTCTTCTAATATCGGGAAATCATCGGGTATCTCAAAGAAATCATGTATTTTGCCTAAACTGACGAGTTGTACCCTTTTATTGGTTGTATGTAAATCGCGACCCATGCAAAAATTTTGGTTCTCTGGAATTCTTGCTAACGTTTCATTGAGTAGCGAGGATTTTATCAAATTTATTCCTGATCCGGTGTCAATGAGTAGTCTTCCTTTACTTCGCATTCCTCCAAGCTGTGCGTGGATGTGTCGTAGTCTACCGGAAGTTCTTGATACTCGTGGTGTTGCAAGTCCGTCAGTTGATTTATACGAGGCGGGAGTTTGCCTTGCTGACGTAACTGAAAATTTCGTTTTCTACATTGGTTGATTGTATGACCCATTATACCGCAATATGTACACTTCAGGTTCGTACGGGATGTGGGTGATACTGGAATATTTGAAGAGCTTTCGGTAGACGCAGCTGCCGTCGGATGGAAACGGCTTGTTGATGATTCGTGCGTCGGACGTGATGATTGGGGACGCCTTGGTAAAGGCGCGGTCCTTAAACTTGGTTGGGAGCGACAGGATGCTTCGCGTAACCATGTTTCGGTTTCTGTCGCGCATTGCTGGGCAAGTGTCAAATTTAGAGGGTGTCGGGCATAAACCAACCGGCTGATATCTGGACGGAGATTTTGAATATATGCTTGGTTAGAGGATTCTTCTTCCGAGTCAAGCATCACCTTGCGCGCTTGGGGTTTCGCGTAATTATATTGAATTGCATATCTTAATTCGCTATATTGCTGGCGGAATCTTAAGTTGTATGAATGCACGGATTCCGTGTTGCCTTGCTTGATATCCTTTAGCTTGCTACGTGCGTTTCCTACCGTAGTTGCTGGTGCTACGTGTTTCCGTAAAGCGTCGTAAAGTTCGTCGTAGGAATTAATCGTTAAATGTCTAATGCTTCTTTCTGCGTGTTCTGTTACTTTCTCGGCAATAATTAAACGTAATAGAAAGTCGGCCTCCTTACATTGCGTGCGGGCTATCTTAATGGACGTTATAAAATCTTCGACTCCAGTGTCATCGCGACCGCGGAAAGATCTGATGGTGCGTACTACGTCCTTTGCTGGGATATTGGCACGGTGATCCACGATCGGAACGGACGGAGTGACGTTCGGGTCATGCCAGGTGCTTGCTCCTATACGCGGAACAGGATCGTCGTTTTCGTCTTCCGATATGACAGAATGATGTGATCGTTCATCGTCGGTGGTCATGAGTTTACCTATTCTAGCTCCTATCTCCTTAATTTCTGCTCTTCTTGCAGAATTTTCTTGAGTTAGCACGGCGATGTCTGTTTGTAGTATTGTGTGGTTCTGTTCCATATTTGTCATTAGTTTAGTCAACAGAGCGTTAACACCTTCAACTAATCCTTCTAGCTTATCTAATCTTGATTCCATTTTTGTAATAAGGGATTCGTTTTCAGATGAGTCCGTATAATATTCAACGCGAGGTTCGCGGTATGTTATATATGAAGGAATGGTGAGCCACGCTTACCTTGATTCCTTATAGTGGAAATTCTCAGGCCGATCTTCCTGTTGTCGTCTCGCTGGCTCTCGCAGTCCCTTCGTTGGGTGCAGGCTCTCGCAGTCCTGGCCTCGGAAGTTTGGAGAAGACACTTATCACCACAGGAGATCGTTATCCTGGCAGGATCGCCAAAATGTCACGGGGAAATCCGCAAAATTTGTGACACGGTGTATTGGTTCGCACGTGTCCTGCTGGACGGCTCGGAATCGCACGTGAAACGCAGTACGCTTATTAATTAGAACTAGAGTCGGTTAGAATGAACTACTCATGAAAATAGGTTTGGAACGACTGACTTCATTTATTTTCCCTTGGCAACGGAATCGATTCTTAACAGCGGAATTTACAGAGTGGAGGGGCAATCCTTATCGTTTTGTCTGGAGTTCGATCGGAAGTGAAGCATCGGATAGCTGGGTGGCGATTGAATGTCGAGCGGCATGACAGAAGGAAAATTGTCTGCTGCATCGCGTGGGATGGTCAAATTTTCACCCAAACCCTTAGTTTTGGAAATAAATTGAAAGATATCTGCAAAAATTGGTACATTTCGCGTGTCCTTTCCCAATTGATCGTTGTTTAAATATATTTAAATATTTATAATGCAATACTAACTTATATCGTTGAATTCGGGAGGGTTCATAGAATAATTTGACGCATCTAATAATCGAATAATTATTACTGTTTCGACAAAAAAGATGTTCAAAGTTGAAAATTTGCAGTTTCTTTCCAAATCGATTTTCTCAAAACCTGAGGATGATGGCGACGAACGGTTTGCGGATTAATTTTCAGGGCACGAAAACCTATAAGAAACGGCTATTGAATGTTACAAGTCCGAAAAAAGTAAAAATTTGTTGTACTGTGCAATTAGTCAAATCGCTATTATCATTCTTTCTTTTACAAACACGGTAGAATGTTAACTGAAAGTTAATTATTTTACGAGTTATAATTAGTATCATATCATGACCGAATTTGTTAAACAATAACTTCTGAAAATAATGTCATATACTTTGAGCGGTGAATTAAATGCGGATATCGTTAGAAAGTAGGATATCAGATTAAACATGACAATCTTATTTTCGAAAAGGCTAAATTAGAATTGCTTTTATAATGATTATTGCTTATGACCGTGGATAATTACAAACGATTTATCATATTAGTGGCTGTAAGAAGTCGATGGACCTAAACGGAATATCTTATAATGTAAGAGATGAATTCCAATACTCGTTAACTTATCGTTGGGCATTTCTTTATGAACAGAATTCGGCGAATCCACATAAACCACTGCTCCTTTCTCCGATACGACGAAGGTTAACCAGATTTTTTTACTTTACTTTTATCTAACCTATAAGATTGGTAGATATTTTACATGTTATTATATAGACATTTTTCCGTGAGGTGTTTTGAAGCAGTGTCACTCCATTTTATTCTCCTACTCAATTTCATGTAAAATTTTCATTTCGTTTGTAATAGAAAACTCCAATAGGTGGTACGAACCGCTTCGACGGAAATCCTAAAGTGTTGGGTATTTCTTAACGGCTGAAATATTTTGTAAATGTGGAAACCATGTCTGTGAATAATATAGAATTTCTATTCGAAAGCACATATAATTTTCCTTCCAAGGAAGAAAAGTAAAAAATAGGTATTCGTATATTCGATTGCACGTTCTATTTAAATCGCGAGAAATACCGTCATATTTTTACCGGTAATTCGCCAAACTTTTACCGGTAATACGATAAATTATGTATAGCAATAAAGCGCATATGTATATGCGTTCATTAACACCGTCGATATCTACTACGTTATCAGTGAAAAAAACTTCAATTAATAATAGAGACGAAAACCGAAGTATCTCATGAAGAACCAACTTTGATCCAAAAGAAAACTAAAAATCTGAATCAAGCTATAAAAAAATAGACGTATTTTCAAGTAGAAAAAGTATAAAGAAAATATCTACAAATAGCATATGATTTCTTAATGACTACCCGAGAAACAAGTGTAGAATGTAAGAGCACTTTATCAGGAGACCAAAGTTTGGACAGATTGTTTTTGCGTGCTTATTTATTAAAAAGAATTGTTAAATAAAAATATTTCATTATGTATATAAGTTAAGATTCTTTTCATTGTTTTCGTTGGTAAAGATCCATATTAATAAGTAATGTCAATAGTTATACAAATATATCATTATTAGTGTTATATCGTTTTATATTTTATGTGCAGAACAGTTTTATTTGCATATATTTTTTATAATGCTCGAGTAGAGTCCAAAAATTTTTGTGTAATGTTTACTTATATATATATTCAATACCTTAAAAAATTACCGGTAAACCGGTTTTGAATAACAACAAAACCTTTTACCGAACTACTGGTAATTGAAAACGTCGGTAAATTTGCAATTCCTAATTCTATTTAATTATATGACGACAAGTTTGTTTATATAATATTATTTTAACAATCAAATACCTACATCAAGAGAGTAATTAACAGAATTTTTGTGAAGAATTATGAAAAAATTATAATGTAGAGTACAGAAATCCTAAATAATCGTAAGTACAGAAAACGCTGTGAAAAAAGGATTCATACATCAAATTCTGTCTAATAAATAAACAAAATTTACAATAACTAATATTTGGTACAGTACTAAATTATTCGCTATAATTTGATGGATTTTTCCCCATTCTTAGAGTAATGCATTTTTAAACTATTTTTATTTAAATTAAATATTTTCACAAACATTGCTTTACTTGCAATAGGATTGGTATTGAGCAACAGCAAAGGTGAAATTGTCTTATATAATAGACATTTTTTAATTAAATGCGACTTGTACTTCGGGTCGTTATCTTACTGGAAGTACAGCTGTGACCAGTTAACTTGATTTTACCCCGATTAAGTTGGTATGTACACAATTATTCTTACTACCACTTTTGGCGTGGTAACTATCTCAACCGAGTGCCCGACTCTCGAGAATAAAGAACCGGGAATTCAATGTTGCACTGGCCATTAACAAGTGAAAAATGTCAACTTCCGCATTTCTTATCAGATCTTCACAATATTAACACCAAATGATTCCTCGTGTTTTCCCGGTGCAAATGAAACATACTTAACGAAATCTATATACGTAAAATCCAAATACCACCGACTGATTTGACCGATTCACTGACTCGCTCACTCACTGACTCATGTCGATTTTTTCGGATTTCTCCTATGACTTTGTGATTTGGTAGGTAAGTTCCTTGTAGCCCCTGGCTGGGGATGCTTGGTGAAGCGCGACCAGTATGATGATAGCCATTGTCGATATGAAGAGGTTATGTCTTTAATACTTATTCTATTATTATATATATGTTACATGAAATACACTTCAATTCTTATTCAATGTACATGGGGTGAATTGTTATTTCTGTCGTCTACCCCACAATGTGGTAGCAGAGCGTGGTTTGAGAGATTCGTAGATAATAGGAAATTTTAAAAAGTGAAAACGTGTGCCACGTGCGTGGAAAGGAAAAAGGGGCATAATGACGGACGGATGGAACTTGACGATAGCAGAACCACTTGAACACAAAAATTATTTCCTCCGGAAAGAAAAAATATAAGCGATTCTAAGGGCGAAGAAGCTGTGGAAGAAGATAACGGGTGTGAAGGAGCCGGTGAAACCTGAAGAAAATGAAGAAGAATATGAGAAGAAATTCACGATATGGAACACGTGGGGCGACGACAATCATACTGCAAGGGCAATAATAATAAATACAATGACAAAGGCACAGTTATTAAGATATAACAATGAACGAAATGCGGATAAATTATGGAATACAATAAAAGATAATATGGCAGCTGAGTCGGAACAAATAAAGGCGAGATCATTAAGTGAATTGACAAGTTTGAGAATGAAGAGAGATGAGAACGTGGATGGTTTCATTAACCACAGGACTATAAATTGAAAATGTATATCTTGAAAGGCCTTAAAGTCGAGTTCGATCAAAATGTAAGAATATTAGAAAATCAACTACGTAACTATAAATGACATAAGGTATGCGTTGAAGCAAGACGAATCCCGACAAGAAAATAGGAAAGGAGAGAGGATGCCAAGAGATCAAGAAAACATAAGAAAAACAAGAGAAAAGTCAAAAAGTGAGGTTATCTGTTACAACTGTGGAAAGAAGTGTGTTTTGCTAAGCAAAAATACTTTAATTGTCAAAGTTTTGGTCATATTTCATCAGATTGCAAGGAACCAAAAGGTCATAAACCATCACGTGGAAGAGGACAACGAGGAAGATACCAATGGAAACATCATGCAAGAGACAATGGATGTAGACGAGGAAGAAGGGAAGCAATGATGAAATCTAATGATGAGACTGAAGCTGTTAGGAATGTGAATGATTATTTGTTTGTGAACAAAACAAAAGGAAATAAGTCACAGAACATTTTGGGTGCAAATGTTAAAAATACAACATGGTTATTAGACTCAGGGGCCACGAGCCATATGACCAGCGACACAACAATATTTGATGGGGTTGAAGATGAAGAAAGAGAAATTACATTAACAGATACGGAAGGGAGAAAACTGGTTTACAAAGGTAAAAGAGAAGTAGTAATGAAACAGGCAGAAATTGTGTTAGAGTTTACACAAATGTGTATATATGTTCATGCCGTTTCCCCGTATTCAAAACTGGCGCCATCTGATGCGGAGTGCGTTTTTGTACTCGAATGATCGAGATCGATATCGCGTTAGTCCTGCTATCGCTTTTGTACATTGCGCTTGCCACCTGTTTGCTAATCCTTTAGTATAATAATAATCTCAGCTTTGTATTACACTAAATATAGCGTGTTTTGCGTTAAACCAAAGTGTATTTATGTATATAAACCTCATTCTTCTCAACAAATTGGAAATAGGGTAAGATTAAATTACATACTTCTTGTCCCAGAGTTGAATACAAATTTATTGTCCGTTGCTAAATGCACAGATTTTGGTTATAGAGTATTATGGGGCAAGAGTGCGCACTTAAAGTTTAGACTTCTCTAAAATCTTTGGTATTACACTGATAGTCATATCATTTTGTGAGAAATAACTACTATCTCTTATTATTCGATAGGCAGTGACTTCGTGTAAATTTACCTGTCACAACTTATATAAAATAAATATTTCCAAAAAGTGTCAAATGCGAACTTTTACCCGATATGTGAGGCAAAAGTTCGCATGTTAAGGGGTAAAAGAACGCAACGAGAAATATCCAAAGAAGTGTTTTATTTTTCTGCATAGGTGCATAGTTGGGGTAATACAGCAAAACGCCTAATAGTTTATAATTCATTTTTTCAGATGAAGTTAACAATAGTCGCTGTGACGTCCCACTATTTTTCGCGCGGTCCTAATTAACATCTTCCTTATACATCCCCTCACAACTACACAACTATCTATGAAACCCCAATTCTTAACCCTTTCCCCAACCACCGGTTGTTTCGACGATGTACCTGAGCGGGCCCCATCTCCAGATGATCAAATTTGAAATCCCCTTCCTCTCTTCGGCCTTCGAGGCACGAACTTTTCCCACACATTTAAATTTTAACAAGTCCCTCGCCCAAAACTCACTTAACTCGAGACCACGTCTTACCTCTCTTTACGACAAACCTAATCAAACCACCTTTCAAACCTTCCTAACCAAAATCCTCCAAAACTATCCAACGGATGGAGTATCCCCTTTTCAAAGCCCCGAAAGACCCCCCCCCCCCCCCGCCGAAATATGCCATAACGACACATACTTCACGCATGAGTCATCAATACGCGCCGATTATATAACACATATTTTAAGCATGAATCATCACGAATACAGCAAATTCCCCGCACACCGACATTCCATCGTTTTGTATAAATACCAGCGCCACGTGGACCGCACACAGCTAGTTCGGCAACATCCGCTACGCGAGTCACTTCATCAATCATTCCAAAATCTCTTAGAGTCTAAGTGTTAACTTTCGCTTCAGTGCAATGACCCCAAAAAGGATTACAAACCTTCGATATCACTGTAAGCGCTTATCATTTTGTAATTACTAATCCTATCGCTTTATATTATTTTCTTTTTCCTACGATCATTGCTATACATTATTTTCTTTGTTTATTTACATTTATATCGTTTAATTGCTGCGTTTATCGCTTTATATTGCTTTCTTTTGCTTACGCTCATTGTTATAGTACTTTCTTGCTTATTTGCATTTATATTGTTTAGTTTGCTTACGCTTATCACTTTATATTGCTTTCATTTATTATACTCATTACTTAGATTATTTCCATTGCTCGCAGCAGCGATCACTAATACTAATTTATCTTATGTTTATGTTATATTATCGACCACCGTTATATAAATGTTCTATGCCAATGCTTAATGTCCAACGCATTATTATAATATCTCCACCGCTATCGCACTAATAGTACGTTGCTTATTCACACGCTTTTCAATAAATAACGGTTTTGTTTTCCTTACATTCTCGCAATTATCTCTCGAATACCCGGAATCCTAACCGGCCTCGCAACAGCGGGTCTTTCTTTTCGAACACCGGGAGTTCTTGCCAGTGTTTACAACTTTACTTTCACTCAGAATCCCATATGCCAGTTACTAAGGCTATTTAAAAGAACTACGGCGCGCATCTTTCTTTTCCCAATGCAGTAGTTAAGCCAATTATCAAGCCGTAGATCAGGGGTGCACACTAAGTTTGCCCTAGGGCAGTCGGTGCGCCCTCGAGCTCGACCGTGGAATGCTCACCCCCCACTCCTCGGTATAAGGTCTTGTGGTGGGGAACTCTATGACTGCAAAGGCAGTATGCCCGTTACAACTACAAGCATACCGACGATAGATATACATACAAGACCAAACGAAAACGTGCAGAATTTTATATTATATTCAGAAAGTTACTTTTAACAAATTCGCATACGTAAATTTGAGTACTTTCATTTGAAGATATTTAATAACATACCCTAGTAGCACAAAATATTGAATGCACATACATCCAATATTAAAGAGAGGTTCAATCTCTTTTTGATATTTAAACATACATACAATATTTATTCTAGATTAAGAAGAAAATATATTTTCCAAATATGCTGGAAATATTCATTTTATATTATGAAAAAAATATTCTTTTTTCAAATATACAGTAAATATTTATTTACTGTTTGAAACAAAACATTTTTTCCGAATGTTCGGGAAATATTCATTTTATATTATGAAAAAAACGTTCATTTTCAAATATAAAGTAAATATTTATTGAATGGTAGAAAGAAAACATTTTTTTCCGAATGTTTCATATTTTCTAAACCTTTATTTCTCATTTTCAGTATGTGTATATGATATTTGGAATCAACATATTTTTCGTATTAAAAAGTGTGGCTAAAAAAATATTTTTTTAATATTTGGAAAAAATATTTAACCAATATTTTGTGCTACTAGGGTATATACATATAGAGTGGGCGACAAAAGTATTCGGATACCTTTTAAAATAGAATAACTTTTATAAAATTGGTCCAATATTAGATCCCTACATGAATATACATATATTTCTATGTATAATTTGTATAATTTGTACTAATTATGTCGTTACCCATAAAAGTCCTAAGCAGAAGAATCCTTCCGAAGCGGGCTAATTACCATACTCTCTGGACTCATTTTGTTTTCTCCAAGGAAAATAAGGTATTGTCTCGAGCTGCCCATTGTTGCCCCAACACGATCACCGAAAAGGCCCAGTTTATGTTTTTAGGACACCCTCGACAGCTGAATAATCGCTTGGCCGCGACCGACATTCACAGCTCCGTCGCTGTGTGCGTTAGCGATATCAAGGGGTGGGTGACTCAGGCACCTGGATACGGAGGGTTAATTGAGATTTGAAAAATGTTTAAATTTTTGTATGCAATAATAATAATTTTGTTCAAAGTTATAATGATAGCAGTAAGGAGGGTTTAAAAAAGTTTGTGGCTGGCGTAGTCATCGAAAACAAAAACCGCAAAATTTTTCTAAATCTGTATGAGTGTGGTTATCGCGTAAACTAGAATGAAGTAAATATTTACGAAAATCCAATTTTGCAACACAGAAATCTAACAAATGCTTTTCCAAGAAATTAATGTTTCCATTTGAAATACAACCATTTTTGTGCTTTTCAACATTATTCATTCGAAATGAACTAAAGTTCATACGAGACCCACACTCATATAGATTAAGAAAAATTGTAGGTTTTTTGTTTCAGACGATTACGACAGCCAAAATCATGCTCGCCAGCAACAAAACTTTTTTCTCAAACCCCTCTTACTACTACCATTATAAATGTGAACCAAAGTATTATTATTGCATACAAAAATTTGAACTCATTTTTTAAAATTCAATTAATAAAAGTACAGAGATTGGAATTATAATACTCAATACTTTTCTTTTAAAAATTCCTCAAAATGTGCCTTATTTTCGGAGCGTCAAACTCTAGAAATCCCTGCGACAGCCTGTGAGGCTCCGCTCCCACTACTCCAGCCGCTCCCCACTCCGTTGCTGGACTCGCTTCTACCTGAACGAGCTCGGATCTGAGCTCGCGCCCGGAATTGGGGGTCCTGTGCATACCTGCCGTAGATACAATCCGCGAGCGTTCTAACGGGTGTCCCTCGGGAGTGCGATTACTGCCTAACCTTCCCTGGTCGACTGATGCTGCGAAGCAAGGCTTCGTGCCTGAACTACTTACCCTTCGGAGCAGCGAAGCAAGTGCTTCGTGCCAGAATCACCTACCCCTCAGAGCAGCGAAGCAAGGGCTTCGTGCCTGAATCTCCTACCCCTTAGAGCCGCGACGAAGGACTTCGTGCTCAACCTCCCAATATCCCCTACAATGTCACTGTCCTAACCGCCTCGCCACCCAGGACGTGACAGTCACAAATAAAATTACCCCGACCTTAGTAATTTGAACAGGCATAAAAGTTAACAAAAAACGTATTTTGGAAAAATATTGCGGATTCAAAATAAATAAAAAAAATCAAAAGCTGATATCAGCGTAGCTCAATTATCATAAACTCAAAACTTATTTCCATGTTGTATTTGATAATTAATTTCAAATTTATTTCTGATAGTCGGTTTAATCAGTTTTCGTTACTAATTTAGCAAAAACTAGAAATAAAATAAGTTTAATGAATTTATAACACGCGTCAAATTATTTTGGGGAAAAAGTTCGCATGTTGGCATTCGAACTCTTGCCCCACTGCATTGTGCGAACTTTTGCCCCCACAGCTACTTTCCATTGCTTAATCAATCCTGTTATCTGTGAGTGGAATTGAAATCTTTTATTAGCACGTTTGAATAGGAGAATTTCAGCTCTTTCAGACGACATATGAATTAAAATATTTACTGATAAATTTATAGGAATAATATTGATTCCTGAAAATGAGAATATTACATCAGAACTAACGAATTCAGTACTTAACGCATTGTACGATAACAAATCGAAGCACAGATACACAATTCGAGATTGGTGACTCTACCTTGATTGACAATTAAGTGTCAATCACCATTTGCAACTGCTATAACTCAAACCATGAAATTCGCATGGTGCGAACTCTTACCCGCTGCGAACTTTTACCTACCTTTACTCTAATGTTAAATTTTACAAATTAGGAGCAGTAATATACAATAAAACAGGTATAGAACAAATGACTGCAGTGCGAAGAGGTAATGCTTATTATGTAGAATCAATGATAATAGACAATGAAGGTGCAACAGCCACAATGGATGAAGACATCTGGCATCTGAGACTGAGGCATATAAATAAGAGAGATATAGAGGTCATGAAGAAAGAAGAGCTGGTTATTGGATTGAAGGACAAAAATAAAATGATTGTACAGTGTGAATGTTGTGTCGAGGAAAAGGCTTGCAGGAAAGTGCACCCAAGATTAGGAAGGAGAAAAACCAATAGTACTCTGGAATTATAGCATATGGATCTGATTGGACCCATAACACCAACGTCAAAAGGTGGGAAAAGATACATATTCACAATCATCGATGAATATTCCAGAATGTTGTTCATTTCATTGTTGAATGGAAAAGATGAAGCGGCAGAAGAGTTGAAGACGTTAATAGTGTCAAAAGAAAATCAATTTGAAAAGAGACTAAAATCATTACGGTCGGATACTGGAGGTGAATTTATTGAAATTGATTTGAAAATGTGGTTAGAGAAAAAAGGAATAAAACATGAGTTTAGTCCAGCACGAACACCTATTGAGGTAATGGAGTGGCTAAAAGGGCGAATTGGTCACTTATAGAGATGACTAGATCGTTAATGTCAGACTCTAAATTACTTATGAATTTTTGGGCAGAGGCTGTATGTTCAGCGGCACATACTTATATGTCTCTATTTCTTAAAATAGAGTAAGGTCTAGTGTAGGGGAGACTGGGGCTAAGCCGCCACTTTTTTGGCGGTGCCAATTTTCGGCAATAAAATAAATAATTATTACCGTACATATTTATACTGTTGGAAAGAGTAAAGCCTCAGCTACAAAATTACTATACGATATAATGTTTATCTGGTATAGTGTAATGAAGAAAACGAAAAATTGACGTTGGTGTATTTTCTGAAATGTCAAAATCGCCGGGGCTAAGGTGCGACACCCCTGGAGCTAAATCGCTACCTTCTTTTCGTACCAAATTGTTAGTAGAAAATGAAAATTGTTTGAAGGAAAACACTCAAAGATGTTTTTTTTTATTATTTTATTTTATTATTTTATTTTTTATTTTATTGTTCAGTCTCAGCATTTTTCCTAGGCCGCCCTCTTTTCCGTGGAACATTTTTCTCGAGAGATTTTCGAATTTCTTTTTTCTTTTTAAAATCCTTATTTTCTCTTCTTTCCCGCGCCGCAGTTTGTTCAGCCGATAGCCTTCTCATTACGAGTGAGTCTATTAACACAGCACTTTTCCTGCGTTTTCGTCCTCAACGACTTTGCTGCCTCGGTGCAGCCTTAGGTAATGGACGTATGGTTTGAAGCGTTGATCGCAACTCATCTTGGGAACCTGACACGGTTGAAGTCGTTGGTTCGTTTATATTTGTCTCCGGCTCGACTGTTTCTACAGATGCGGCTGACAATGGTTCGGACCCAGAATTCCCATCGTTCGCAGAAGTTGAAGGGTTCTCTCGGTCCGTAACGCTGTTTGGTAAACATTCATATTCTTGGAAAACATCCGGATTGAAAGGAAAAATCCCCGTGCACTCGAATCCGGACACGATATTCTGATGAGTCACGGCGCGAAGAAGCGCAATTTTAACGATTCCGGGAATATCGTAAATTGTCATAGCTCTCCCTGGATTCGTAGTCATCCAGTTATCGCATTGCGAGTTCACGGTTTTTTTTAAAGGCCCATACACTGTGCGATCCAGTGGTTGCAGCTTGTGGGAGCAGTGTGGAGGAAGCGAAAGTACAACAATCCCATTCGCTGTACAAAAATCCAAGCCCTCGATGGACAGGTGCGATTCATGATTATCGAGGATAAGCAAGACCGGATTGTCGACCGAAGCACACACGTGTAATTGAAAAAAGTGCAAAAATTTGACGATGTGCTCAGTGTTCATCCATCCGCTGGGGTTTGCGTCTCCCTGGCAGCCCAAAGATCTGCCATTCAGGAAGTGATCTTTGAATTTTTTCCTAGGGAAAATAAAGAACGGAGGCAACGAACGTCCGCTTGCCGCAACGGCCATTGCCAAAGTGACAAGATGTCCTCGTTCACCAGACGTCACGCGCCCGACTTGTTTGATGCCGCGTCGTGCAATAACTCTGTCGGGAGTTTGGACCGTCGTAATTCCCGTCTCATCCATGTTCCATATACAATGCGCTTGGAAATGCCAACGATCCAGAACGGATTTGAGCAGTGCGAAAAAGATCGCAACAGTTGTACGATTAAAACTGGTTGCGCGCGCTAGACTCGTCGCCTCTGGTTTTCGTATGCCTAGAGCCTGATGACGTTTCAGGAAACCCCACAGCCAGTCTTTTCCAGCCATGCGAGAAACCTCCCATGACGCTGGACTTTTCAACTCCAATTTTATCGCAAAATCAAAAACCAACCCACGTACTTCTCTTGCAGAAAGTCCGAAGTACATATCGTTGCAATGCAGTAAATACTCTCGTAGAACTTCCTCTGCCTGGGCGGAGTAAAGCTACGGATGAAAAAAGTGAATTAGTACAAGAACTTTTTACATTGCTATTACTTTTTAAATTTGTTTAACAATTATTATTGAAATTTACGGTATTATGCCCATGTGTTGGAACGGCGACTTTTTCTAACTCTGCTAATTCATCATTATTTTTTCTGAGGCAATCCCGTAACGTGGTCCTTGGAATTTGGAATTGCTTCGCCGCAGTCGCAACTGGCATGGCATCACCCCTGACGGATATGACGGCTTTTTGAAGTCTTTCTTTATCAACTGCCTCACGTTTGCGACGGTACGTGCGTACCATGTTGCTGTAATGTAAATAACTAAGGCGTTTACAATTAAAGATAGAGTGAATTCGACTAAGTGACAATTATGAATGTGGCGACTTAACCCCAATGGCTTTGAGGCGACTTAGCCCCGAGCGCCAGTCACAACTTCGGTCGCTCAGAAAATATTTTAGATAAAAGAAAATGAAAGGTTTCATATCAAAATCGTGTTTGGCATGCTTAATTCTCTAAGAATCACTTACCTTCAGATTTTCCGCGATGAGTGCGAAGGTGCAGACCGAAATTTTCGTTGCGAAAACAAATTCACTTTCAGCCACTTTTCATAACAACCAACACGTTCAACGAAATAAAACTTACAATTTAGTACCTAAATTCACCATACTCTGTCGGTCGCAGTGAAATCTGATTGAAGATCTACATTATCGACCGCGATATCATACGATGTATAGATTCGGAGATATTTAAAAGTGGCGACTTAGCCCCGGTGGCGGCTTAGCCCCGGTCTCCCCTACATGGAAAAATGCCCTATGAACTATGGCATGGGAAAAAAAAATAAATTATATGAGGAGGTTCGGCTGTATTACGTATCTATTAAATAAGGAGGGTTCAAGAAATAAATTTGACGCAAAGACCTTCAATGGGATTTTTATAGGTTATGGAAACAACAATACTTATAGAATATATTTACCAGAAACAGATAAAGTGCGAAATGATTGTGACGTAAAATTTGATGAGAGTAAAAATGGAACGGAATTGCTAAATAATAGAAGAAAAAGGGAATCTGAGGTCGATGAAGATCTGGTGATTGTAGGATTAGATTTTGAAGACGAAAGTAAGGTGATCGAGCCCTTTGAAAGAATTATAGAAGAGATAACAGATGGAGAAGATGAAGACGCAAATTTAGAAGGCTTCAATGAAGAGGATGAAGTGCATAATGAAGACGAAATTGAGGACAAGCAAAATCTGGAGAGGATAGAAATACAAGGACAACCTATTCAAACGAAGAACAGAGGACGACCAAAAGGGACAACAAAAGAGGCATTGATGATACGAAAGCATCTGAAGCCAGAGGAGGAGAAGCAAAGGAAACTCACAGGAGAATTCAGAAGATCGGAGAGATTAAAAGATAAGTAATTAGCATTGCTAATGTTAAGTGAAGAAATACCAAAGAACATCAAACAAGATGAAGAATCAGATAGCTGGTTCAAGTGGAAACAAGCCGTGAATGAAGAGGTTAATTCCATGAAAAAAACACGACGTGTGGGACATTTTTCCTCGGGCTAAAGATAAAAGGGTAATTAACAGTAAGTGGATATTTAACATTAAGGAGGACCCCAACACTAAAAAACGAAAATATAAAGCGCGTTTAGTGGTCGTAGGATGTGGACAACGTCCAAGATATGATTATACAGAGACGTTCACGCCGGTTGTTCGAGTTGAGACCGTCAGGCTGTTATTCAGCGTGTGTACTGGAGAAAAAAGAAAGATAAAATTATACGATGTAAAAACCGCGTTCTTAGACGGAAGTTTAAAGGAAGAAATCTACATGGAACTGCCAAGGGGGTTCGAGAGGAAAAAGGACTGTGTTTGTAGGTTAAAAAAGAGTGTTTATGGACTGAAGGAGGACACGTGTTTTTTTTTATGAGGGAAAAGAATGATTTTTTGTATTGTGGAATACATGTGGATGATATGATAATAGTTTTAAGCAGCGATGAGTATGAGAAGAAATATATGGACAAGGTAAGAGAAGTAATAGATATAAAGAATTTAGGAGAAGCAGGAACAGTTTTAGGTATGCAGATAGAACAGAATGTTGGGATTATCTATGTACATGTAAGAAAGTATATAGAGAAACTGTTAGAACTGTACGGAATGACGGAAAGTAATATAACAGCATCGCCGATGGACGTAAATCAAAAATTGGAAGAACATGAAGATAGTAAAGAGTGCATTCCAGAAGAGTATCAAGAATTAATGGGAAGACTTATGTACTTATGTGTTTATGCGAGACCTAATATATCATTTGCGGTGAGCTGTGTTTCAAAATTCAACAACAATTCCAAAGTACTACATATGACAGCTTTAAAGAAAATATTAAGATATTTGAAAGGGACAATTGACTACACATGTGAAACCGATGCGTCATGGGATAGTACGGAAGACGCAAAATCCTTCACAGGGATGTTGTTATATAGAAATGAGGATCTGATACATTGGAGAAGCAAAAAGCAGACAAGAGTTGCATTATCTTCGACGGAGAGCGAACTCGAGGCCGTGTTGGAAGGAGTGAAGGAGATAGTGTGGTGCAATGATCTATTAAAAGAGATTGAACCAATCGATATAGCAATTAAAATATAGCAATTTTAATATGCAGTATTGGATATTCCACTCTTGGCTAAGCGGCGCCTTCTAAATTTCACCGCTCGTCGGCTTCAACGCCTACGGGGATCTAGGGTCGTTCAAGCGATTTTTCAACAATTCATATCCTTTACTTATCATCGTATCGTAAAGAAAGTGACATCAATGGATTCCTGAAATTGTCCTAATTAAAATACACCAAATACCATGTAAATCGGACTACTTTTAACGAAGTTGGCTTGAAATTCTTGAAATTAATTTTATATGTAATTTCGTTAATTATAGACCAAATTATGTCGATTCTGGTGTCATTTGTCATTTTGATCGGCAAAATACAAGGAATCAATTGGAGTCGGACTACTTCGACACAAGCTACGGGGTGACGGGCGTAAATGCAGAATTACCCTGTTTCTGTTTCAGAAATAAAATAATTCTTTATTCTTTAGCGTATGGATATGGAAGTGTCGCCGCTGTATTCCTCGTGATTTTCCGATGAAAATCATGCCAAATGTCGTGTAAATCGGACTACTTTTACATAAGGAATACAAATAGCTTGTGTCGAAGTAGTCCGATTTGCATGATGTTTGGTATGATTTTAATCGACGGAACGCCAGGAATCCATTGGCGTCGCTTTCACATAGATCTGATGAGAAATGAGGAATTCGAAGATTTCTCTCTTCTTAATGGGTACTCCAACCCTTTCGAGGGTCGAAAGCCATAACTTCGGAGAGACACCACGGGGGGTTGACCTCGTCACGGTTGCCAAGCGGATCAGGCGTTTCCAGCCAATCACCCTGTAGTAGGATTAGTAGGATTTGTGGTCATATACTGTTTTCATAGAAAATGTTGTAGCCCTTTAACGTAGTTTAGGCGCTTAGTAATATTTATGGTATTTCTCACTTCTTTCTTGCCAGGAGCACGGCGTAATGAAGCGAGTGCGGGTCGAGGTTTCGTGTATACGCTCACGTCCGTCGCGCACACACAAGGGATGGAATATCAGGCGTCCGAAAGACGGACGCGAGACAAAGTATCAACGCGTCGTCTGTCTCGTACTTTTCCCCGCTCACTTTCACTCCCTCTGACGCGCTTTCGTTCCATCTCGCTCTCGTCTTCACGGGACGGAAGTGAGACAGAAGTAGTGGGGATAGCGCCAAGGTCTTAGCGCGTAGGTGTGGCCTGGCTCTTGGCGAATACATGTCTACTGTATATTCCTTCTCCTACAGGAATTGTGCAATTAATCGGGGAAAAAAGTATCCTATGTGTTATTCCCGGTCCTAAACTACGTGTATACAAAATTACAGAAAGATCCGTTGCGTAGTTGTGACGTGATTGAGTAACAAACATCCAAACACACTTTCGCATTTATTATATTAGTAGGATTATGTTAGTAGGATGGCTCTTAACGAGTACATGTATACTGTATATTCCTTCTCCTACAGGAATTATGCAATCAATCGAGATAAAAAGTATCCTACGTGTTATTCCCGGTCCGAAACTGCATGTATACAAACTTTCAGAATGATCCTTTGCGTAGTTGCGACGTGATTGAGTAACAAACATCCAAACATCCAAACACATTTCCGCATTTATTATATTAGTAGGAAGTAGGATTTCAATACTACACGACAATACTAAGGTTGGGATCAGATACCTATATTGGGCGTTCAGTGCAAGTGAGGGGTAACTCCCACCATGCTGTATGCCTACGTTGACGCTCCTTTTCTTAACGTTCTCTCTCCCTCTCTCTAGCGCGCGCTACACCATAAACACCCATAAATATAGGAAGATACTATTGAAACGCCACGCCACCCGACGTGTCCACCAGGGGTGGGCATTTCCCATATATTTCTGCTGGCAAAATCAGCACCCTCTGGCGAAATGTGCCCCTAACTAAATCATGAAAAGCGGCAAAATTGAATCTTGGAATTATGGTATTGGTTACCAGAAAACACATGGAACCCGCACACGCCGATTTTAATGGAGCTTTTGTAAGATGTTGTTCTCAAAATATTTTTCCGAGAACTACTTCATACAAAAGCCCCATTAAAATCGGCGTGTCTGGATTCTGTATGTTCCCTTGTTAGGCAATTTTATTACAAATAGGAAATAAATTACTGAAATACAATTTTCATTTTTATTTTTAGTTTTTATTCTATTAAGAAATGATTGTTATTATTGGTGTTACACAAATTTACTGCTTTATCAACAGACGCGGTCGCGTCTGGAAGCTAATTCCCCTTCCCCCTCTACCCATAGGCACACTGAGCGACCACGTCTCTATACACGAATGATAGCGAAATTGACAGGTCTCCATAGCTATTTTGGTCTTTTATCTTGTCTTATGACATAGTCCCGGTGTTTTAACATGATTAAGCGAATAATTATTTTTTTTCGAACCCATTTGCCGTTTTACTTAATGTATCAAGCTGTTTTTATAAAAGATAAAAGAATTATTCTCAATTAATAGTTAGCAAAATGATACTTTTTTACGAGACAGTCAGACCGCACGTAGCGCTAGTACGTGACGCCAGTAGATGTCGCCATTCTCGTTTTACTTCTCCAATTGACGCAGGTAGATGTCGCCTTTCGTAAGCTGAAGTTATCCGGAATGGTTTTGCTGAAAATGCGATTGTGCAGTTGACGAAAAAGGCAAAAAGCCGCTGCTTTCGGCTCGCTAGTAAATGTTACCTAGCTGTCAATCAATCATAACCTGCCTGTGTCAGTTATCAAAAGTTTTGAAATGTCACGAGTTTTTCCACCATATAGGACATTGAATTATTGTCTCAATTAATAAGGTAAGTCGCTATATTATTTGTTATACAGTTACGGTCTATGTCCACTGATACTTAACGTATGACTTTCTTCTATCTTACGCCACTTTTATGAACTCTGGATGATTTTTTTGCTTAATTAATTGTTTATTAATTTTTGTAGAAAATGCGGGAGGCCGCCCTACTTGATGGTGAGTTTTATTAACGATAAGCTTGCAGAAGAATTAAATAATAAAAAAATTTCATATATACATTTCTTCAAATTCATTTTTCCAGACTCGAATGATGCCGGTAGCGAACAAGGTGCCGAGAACGGCGGCGTCGCCACCACCACCACAGCAGCCGGCGACAAACGGTATTAATTCTTAATACTATTAATTAAAACTTTTTGTCTTTTAACAATATAATAAAAATTGTTGACTTTAGCTTATATCAGGGGAGCTCAGGCCGGTTGGCTGTCGCTGGCAGTCGCAACTACGGCGCCGCCGCCGCTACCACCACCACCACCACCACCACCATCACCATCACCATCACCATCACCAGCACCACCACCACCACAGGGCCCGGTCACGGTACATGGTATTATTTTTTAATACTTTAATTAAATACCTTTTTTATGTTTTTACAAAATAAAAATTGTTCGGTTTAGCCTATATCAGGGGAGGCGAACATTTTTATCTGCGCGTGCCAATAATTTATACATTATTATAATATAATTGCTGACGTTTATTACTAATTACAGGAGGATACACGTCGAAGCGTCATAAGAGGAGCGGCTGGAGGGTGCGGGCCCGTCAAGAGCATTGGGCCACCCTCCAGGCGGTACGGGCGCAAGCCGTCAACCTCCGCTCGCAGGCGAGTACCCTGCGAGATTTAGTGAAGACTCAGGAGCCGTGGTCGTGGCCGAGCGGGCGTATTTTGTAAATAAACAATTGTAAATGAATAGTTCCATTAAAATTATAATTAATATATATCCAATTTAAAATCGTTTAATTTCTAATAATATAATACTATGTTCGAATTTTTTTTTCTCCTCGAAATTATACATTTTTCCATTGCAATCTTTAATGCTGCCAAAAGTCATCCTTTCTGATTTAAGAACACGGCTCAATGTTTTATTTTTCTTTTCTATTCGTTCGTAACGAAACATTTTTCGAAATAAAGTGTGTATTTACGGAACTCGTGATGCGACTAGCTACCCGAACGCAGCGGCATTTTGTCTTTTTCGTAAAACCGCGAGTGACTGATTTCAAGTCGTTTGGATTTGTGGTTGTGGGTAATATTTTTATTGATTATTGCTGACTGGGTACAATTTTCACCTCGACGGGGTCCTTTCCGTCAACCTTTTCCAGAAATCTTATGTCACTCCACTGCCCTACCCCCCCCCCCCCCTCAAA
Organism: Andrena marginata; assembly: GCA_963932335.1. NCBI lineage: Eukaryota > Metazoa > Arthropoda > Insecta > Hymenoptera > Andrenidae > Andrena > Andrena marginata. Next base: position 13,111,190 of record OZ010660.1, read on the forward strand.
TACATGAAAAAGTCGAGGACAAAAAATAGTATTATTTGTACTTCTACGTTAGATTTAGCTGTATGTATGATCCGAATACATCGGGACCGGCGATGAGCCCTCATGGAGACAAGAGTCCTAATTCCGAGTGTTCGTTTCTCGCTTTTTTCTGGCCGAAGGGGGACCGAGATGGAACGCTTTGCGTGCGCGGCGGGCGTGCGCGACGGGATGCAAAGGACGGAGTATCAGGCCTCCGAAAGACGAAGCGAGACAAAATATCAACGCGTCGTCTGTCTCGTTCCGTCCTCGTTCACTTTCAGTGGCTCTCGCTCGCTCTCGTTCCATCTCGCTCTCGCCTTCGCCGGACAAGAGTGAGACAGAAGTGGTTGGGATAGCGAAAAGCCCACATCGTGTGCACCAAATCGAACCCATAGGAAGACAATACTGTAAATAAGGCTGGCGGCGTAACCAAAAGGCGATGGTAAAGAAAATCTCGCGTGATGGCAGCGGGACGTGCCCGGCGGTACATTTGCTTGGTACACACGGCTCAAACGATTGTGGCCGATCGAGATTCGATTGCATTCGAGCTTACTAGGGCTGGCTTTTTTGTATCGCTAACATTCTACAGTATTTCATGAATATGGTGAAGGCACTGCCAAGCCACAGGTTCCCATCTAGAACACTTCCAATTCAAGTTGAAACACCACTGTGGCACCATGTGCCTATGATTGTCATAATTATATAAATCGGTGCGATCGGCTGTGTTCGCGATGTTACATATAGCGTAAATAACACCAAGAATAAATGTCAAATGACTTTTATTGCAATGAACCTCAAATAAAATCATAATAATTTTGACACTATGAATGATAAACTTGTAATGTCAAAGTAAATAAATCAACGGATTTATAATGGAAAACACAAATATATAAAGCGGGGTGGTGGGGTAATAAGGAAAAGAATGGAAAGTCTTGTGGTATTTTATTCGTAGCAGTCTTCATAGATTAAAATCTAAGACGCTCATTATTAGTCGAAATGTGTAGAGCAAAGAAATACGCATTTATTTCAAAATCTACTATCCGTTATTTTATGTTAACAACGGGAAAATAAACATAACATAAATTAAATTTTCGTAAAACCGCGAGTGAGTGATTTCAAGTCGTTTGAATTTGTGGTTATGGGTTATATTTATTGATTATTGCTGATTGGGTACAATTTTCACCCCCTCGGGGTTATTTGGTTTTTAAAAGATCATATTGTCATTCGAACTACACACGCCTTCAAAGTTTCAAGAGAATTTGATTGGTGAAATTGGTTTAAATTTGAGTTTGCAGATATGTAGCAGACGTACAAGAAGCAAACAGAGGAATCGAAGCTGAATAAATTCGTTTAAAAAATACGATTTATTTTCATTTTTGACGGTATAAAAAAAGAATATACATATTTTTAGCGTTTTTGGGCCTTTCGTTTGATTAATTTTGTCGTTGTTAATACATTCCTATGCTGATGTACCATCACGTATCTTGCATGAATATGAACCGTTTTGAGGATGAAGACCGTTATGAAATAGGGCACTTAATAATTGATAACAAATTATGAAAAAAGTGATGAGATCCCCCCCCCCCCCCCAAACATGACTCATTTATAAAAGAAGCTAATTCCCTTTAATTCACGAAACAAGTTCACCTGGAAAGATTGTGAAATCAACTTTGCTAATTCCAATTGTACCTTTAATTCACGAAAACAATTAAAAAAGTTCTCACGCAAAGATTGTGAAATCAACTTTGCTAATTCCAATTGTATTCTCGTTCCGCGCTCGAACACTGATTCCTCTGTCACTTTTTATACTTGACATTCCTTTATTGGCCACAAATCAATTTAGTGCTCAGATTTTCAGTTTCTGGTTCAAATCTCTAAACTCAGATCGGTTCGCTATCATGCTTTACGCGCCCGCGAGCGTGCCCCCCCCCCCCTCCTAATCTAACCCAAACCAAACTAATACCCGGGACAAGTTGGAAACTGGAATGCGTTGCGTCGAAATAAATCAACCGAAGTTTTACACAAATATCTCGGAAACAAAGGCCAGCTTCGTCATTTGCATACAAGTACATACAATGTATGTAGGTATGGGCAGAATGCAACCGACAGTTTTTGGCAAATATCTTGGCAACGAAGGTCGAGCGGCGGTAACATGTATAGGAAAAAGTTGTTCAGAATCATGTCCCCGACAACATATCCAAAAATAATTGAAGTCGGTGAGGAAACACCTGTTCTGCATAATTACCGCGCTGGTATTGCTAATTGATTGTAAGTGCTTCTAATTTCGCATTATTCTATCTAAACTTAAAGTAAAACTTTAAACGCTATTTTTTCGAGACCATGATTCCCGAAATAACTACCATGATATCTCCATAACAATGCATACGCTGTCAATATCCTCTTGCACAGATATTCCGAAACAATGTCATTCCTATTTAAATCGAAATTATACAAATATCTGCAAAATTGTCTTCCTAATTAACAAATTGGTATCACAATTGAAAGTGAAAAACACGGACTTTTCTGTTCACCATGGCGCCATTTTGTGAAAAATTAATTTCAATGAATAATGTCAATCCAGATAATAGCCATATTCTTACTGAATAAAATGTTTCATTAATCATTTCTTTCAGATGCCTACGAAGGGCAGAATCATGGCAGCAGCATCGCAAAACGCACAATCTTCATGTTTTCACACTGACATGTCATACTAATTTTTTCACGAGCAAAAAGTTGAAAACATAGTTAAAAGAACGATTAATATTTTAGGAAAAACTTTAAATTTGGTAAGTAGGTTCCTCTTAGTACCTAGGTGCTCGATAAGAAATCATTTTAAAAACACCCCCCCCCCCCCTTCCTTCATCGAAAAAGATATATAACCTGGGCAACGCTGAGTACTTTTAGCTAGTAACTTATAATTATTCATATAATGTTTCTTCAATACAAATTTCTTAAAACGTAAAAATATATTTTTCAAAACGTATTGTTGGTCAACTTCAAAAGACTGAGGTGTATAACACTACCACTCATAAGAATTTTCTTACTCTTACAAGCATCATGCACTAGTATGCGACCTAATCAAAACTGCAGTACAAACATCTTACATTTATTTTTAAAAAAAATTTAATATCCATCTTTTTGCTTTATTTGAAATTTATTCTTATCTAGGCTGGTATCTCTGTTTGCAAACAAACGCAAAGTAATAATGCCCATTTAAAATTACTTTTTTTCATTTACTTTGTGTTATTTTTGCGTATTCTTCTTAAAGAAGAAACCACAAATTATCAAGAGACCTTGAAACCATCATTGAACACTTTTTACAAGTGTGGAAAGTAAAAGTGTCAGAGAATGTTCTCCAGAAATAACAGGAAACTTTTCAAGTACCTCTGTATTCTTATTTCATATACTACCTAAGTTATGTCTTTGTAAGATTCCTTAAGAATGAGTTTTGTGTTGTGCCTGCTAGTTCGTAATCTAACATAAAAGTATATTACCTACTTAGGATAATCTTGTCATCTTGAGGACAAAAAATCTACATGGGTGAGTAAATACTTATGAATCGTAGGGTCGGCATATGCATTAATGAAGCTTAAATTAAATCTATTTGACTGATGGTGTTTCTTTCTATTATATTTTGGGACTATTGAGTAAGGATCCCTTGAATTCTTAAATAAAAATTAATTACCCAATAATGTTCAGAAATACTACAATTTGGTTGTTTTTAAAACAAGAAATATATATTCCTCTCGTAGAATAAATATGTCGTTAGAAATATATAATTTAAGCTTTAATAATTGCGTTCAATAGATTCAATAAAATATAATAAAAGGTGGAGTAAGAGCATTACTGCATAATGATTTAATCTACATTGGATTTAAGAACAGCCGGCCGTATTTTTGTACATATAAGTACTTGTGTAAAAATAGGTCATTGCTATGGACTTCATTTTCGAGATTATAGGGTTCGAAAATGAAACCGGATCGTAGTCAACTTCAATTTGAATTTTCTCAAACGTAAACCGTCCCATGGAAAAGGTATTCTACAATTTCGACTTACAATTAGTTGTGTACCAAAGACTCGTTTATCTGCAATTGTACATTATTTATTGTTACATTCTGCTAATTTTTAGTCGGCTGCACCCGTACCTGGGGACTTTTCAAACATTATTTTACTTTTTCTATTTATTTTTGTATCTAAAATTTCCTGTTTCATGGTTGTATTACTCATTGTGGCAGATCCTGTACAACAATAAATGCAACAAAACAAATCAAAAGGAAGGTCCAATAATTCTAGAACGTGTGATCTCGTCTTTGCAGCATTATCAATTTATACGAAAAAGTTGGTAGTGATCCATTTATAGAATTAATATTTTACATCTGCACCGTAAGCTTACCGCTCGCGTAACGCGACCAGGAGATACCAGTTAAAAAAAGCTGAAAGGATTTTGGAAGGGACATTGGCTTCTTATGTCGAGGAGATTGCCGAAGGTTGACGAAGCCTGGAATCTGGATGCACGCGTTATGAATCATAGGATGTATTGTCAACGTCATTTCACACAGTTGTCGTACACTTTTGTATGTTTACATGTTTCCGAAATAATAGTATGAAATGTATTTTCTATGCGTTCTATAATTATGAAAACTTTTATCAACAATTAAACTACTCTTAAATCACCTTTTATCCAGTGCAAATATTTATTATCATCACCAAAAGTAATACATGTAGGCATTATCGTTACTTTCATCCTTCTACATTTAATTCTAACCGTACTTCAACCTATTTTTACAACTCTGTATAATATTGTCTTGAGTTGACAATTTTTTTATAAGAAAAAGTAGTACAGAAAAATTATCATACTAAATATTTTTAGATTTTAATAGAGTTCTCCTCTCATGATAATATATGCATAAGATGTAGTTATGATAATATTCTATTACGCATTATTACACTCATTATTATTAGACGCAGAAAACCACTAATATCTACAAGATTGTTATACTACCAGAAACCGAAACGGGACGTTTCGAGTTAAATCGAAATCGCGATATACGTACTTTAAAAAGATATTTAATATGGATTAAATCTATCATAAAAGTTATCGATAAATATGGAATATTTATTAATACCTTCTAAAATTTGGGGTCACTTAATCCACAATTTTTCCGCCAAATTATGAACATCAGCTCGCGAAACCATTGTGATATGTGCACCAAAAATTAAATGCTTTACGTATATTTACGTTTGATTTGAATACTAGAAAATGCTGAGAATATGAAAATAGAAATGTGCAGAAAATGTTTAAATAGCGTAGTAATCCATAAATACTTTAAATAGGAATCATTTTGCTTCTATCTTCGTGTTGTGATAACACGTGATTTTTACACAACAAGAATATTATGTGAATACACTACTGTACTACATACATTTCGTAATACATACATATGTATTTTTAAAGGAAAATGATTCCTATAAAGTAATTTATACAATTATCTTTAAAATTAGAGGACATATCAGAAAACTATTGGTACGAACAATTCAGTTCGAAAGGGATATTGATATAGTAACAATGCGTGTCTTTTAAATATGCACATTACGGGCACGTTAACGTTATTCAATTCTTTTCGAAGTAAAACATACTTTCTCTTCTATTTTTCAAGATAGATAGAAAGGGTTTAACAGTTAGGTTTGAGAAGCAGTGAATACATGCTGTCGACAAGCTGCCTTTCAAACATAAAGGAAAAAACTGCTTGGTTCTTATACGTTTCTAAATTCTTCAATAAACTCCAAGAAAATATGAAATGATTAACTTCGTCTTGTGACTTTGTCTGAATCTTTTATAATAGAAATAGTCACGTATATACATTATATACATTAAAAAAAAACTTAATTTAGTAATAACTTTCGTTTCGAAAACTATTACTGACTTACAATTTTCTTGGTTCCTCAAACTGAAAAGTAATCTTTCTCACCAAGAGACGCCATACTTCGAACCAAATATTTCTCGTATAATCAATATTGTATTATTATCATCAAGCTTTATACGAGTCACTCTACATACTATTTGTATTTGCAATCCTTATAAATTGTAGACCCCTATTACTTTTAAATGAAATTAGGTTTAGTGAAAGTTAGCAACAAACAGACGAACAGGGAAATAGTTGTCCCAAGGCAAGTTCTATATGCAACGACATTGTTGCATGGGTGTAAATTGAAAAATGAAACAAGAGTAAACAGGTATCTAGAATAACTATATGTAGAAACATATATTTAATGAATATTAAAGTGATATTAAAAGATTGTTATAATCTGTAATAGTATTATAATACGATTGATTGCACATATCGAAAGCACATATCGTTTTTACTATTTTCATAATTCTTATATCTCTTAACTGAAGTAATCGTTCTTAAATAACACGCATTTAGTGGACTGCAGACATTAATCTTTGACAGATTATTCTTAAAAACTGTACATGTGGATAGTAGGATAATAAATATCGGATAATCAGTACCGCAAGAAAGTCAGAGTACTTACCGGTCAGCACGTGATCCGACTCGTAATATTGGTGGCTGAACGATTATGTAGGTGAAAACCGTCTAGGTCACCCGATTACGGAATTTAGGAAGAATTTTGATTTAGGAAACGACCTTTATATTCCAGAAGCTCCTTTATGTGGTGATTCGATTAGGAATTGTGGGATTTAAAGGCGCGGGGATATTCGATAATCGAATTGTTGTAGGAGATACTAACTTGAAATCGACTAAAGGTTTCAGATGGCACACTATAGTCCTTGCGATGTTAACCGATCGAATGAACCGACTCGAATGCGTTGGCGCGAATGTATAATATTGGTGTGTTGTGTGGCACAGCGCCGCTTGCCCCTGCCGAAAAACTTGACTACTACTACCGAGTGTCTGATTGTGAGAGCTAAGGATTAAGGCGTGGTTTCCAGGTACATACATTAAGGTGATGCACATACGGAATGAACGCCTTGTAAAGTTTTTTCTACGTATATTGAAAAGAGTCAAAGCTTTCGAAATATGCAATATGTTCAAATGAGCAAGTTCAAATTCAACGTATATATTGAATAAATTGAGGAACAGTTTTAATAACTGTGCATACAGCGACCAAATCCTTCCCTATCTGAAATCATTAATACAGTACAAAAAGTACAAAAGTAAAAAACATACACCCTCACATTCTGCTGATAATTAGTAATATTATTATTTAAAAAAGTACAATTGCTGAATGTATAGAAACATTAAAATCTTTCAAAGTTTATGTGTTTATTAAATCTTTCAGTTTTAACCGTTGTCTGTACCTAAATAATAATTTAATCCTTCTCCGAGTGCTACTCAAAATTAAAAGTGCTCTTACCAGAACGTAAACCTTCGGGTTAAATAGTTGTAAGCTATTAAACCTACCTGGTTCGTGAATTATTTATGTGGAGCGTTCATTGAATTTTAACGAGTCACAATTCCGTAAAATAATTTAAACGTAGGTAGGTATTACTTATTCTTATTGCGGAGATGCAAACGATTTATTTGCGTAGATAGTAGCAGGTAAGTAGTGGAGTAAGGAAATCAAAAACAATATAAAGGGCAAGCATAACGATTTTGGGTTTAACAGATGACATTACTGCCTGTGTCTCGTTTGTTTTCTCTCATGATATACCAATTCGGCAAGAATGCCTCACGCGAAAAAAACTCTGAAATTCTACTTTCACTTTCATATGTTGTTACTACAATTGACAGTTACATTATTATTCACGACACAAAACGCATTGGTATTTTAGAATCAAGTAGACACAAGCTATGCAAGAGGCTAACCTATTTCTTGAACATATACAGATTTTACTTATTTTTTTTTATTTTTATCAACCGCTGTTCATACATTTACATTAAAAAATTAGTGAAGTATTTTATTGTATAAAAAATTGTTTTACATGGGAAATATATGTTTACAGTAATATATACTCAAATAATTGCCAGTTTTTTGTTTTTATTTAAAAAAAAACTATGCCGTTTAAACGATCGAAGGTAAAGGAATACATTAAATGATTTTTCCTTTTTAAATTAATAGAACGGTTTGAATAGTTTCTCTGGAAATGTTTTAACGCAAGCAGTTATCTACACGATGTGTGATTGTGCGCGAGGACAATTATCTAAAAAGTCAAAGAGAAATAATAGATATCATCGCGCCATTTAATTTGAACATTCGTGAAACTTCGTTCATGTCCGTGATCGCTCGAAAGCCTATATCATCAAACGGGAAGTTTTTATCAATAGTTAGACTTGCCCATGCTCATCCACATATTGCAATTCAAGTTGGATCCGTTAACATCCACTGTCGTCAAACATTATTTTACAAGTGATCGTTTAAACATCGGAAAATCTTTCTAAATTCAACGAGTTCAAAATCATATTGTACGACGCAACGTTCAGTTGAAAGTTCGCGGTCGAAATGAACTAGTTCGTGAAGGTTCGTACAGTCTCGGGAACGAATACACGTACATTTCCTGCGCAAGGATCAACAGAGCTGTATCAGTGGCCAGTGCCTACTCGACTCCTCGTATGAGACGTTCTTTTCGCACTACACCGATCGAGTGAAATACATATCCAGCAAAGGTCCACATCGTGCAAACGAATCAAAGCCTAGACCACCATTGCGAACGGAAAATGTTCGCTAACAAGTGTCCAACTGTTCTGTGCAGTCGAGCCATGGCACGACAAATAATCAATGGTATTCTTTGCGACCGACTATTACATACTTTCTAACGCATGTTATATCATTGTCTCTAATTACTTAAAACATTTTAACACTACGAAAATATATCAAGAAGTACGTCACTTTGCGCATGATACACGCACGGAATCGATTACCCGGGTTCCTCCGTAAACCTCTTTGACGGTGGTTTGGTTTATACGTGTTATTTTGTGGTGTCCAGGTTTATCAATGAACTTTCAAATCCACGATCTATAAAGTGCTAACGATTCTCGCGGAAAGAATCGAGCAAAAACCGTTGCAAAACTCTTTAGTGTTGAGTAGGAATTTTTAGACCAACTATTTAAATAAATTAGAACCAGTCTTATTAATTCAGTTACGACAACAGCGTCATACGTGATCTGAAGTAAATATAAACAAAACACAGATGGAAGACTTTCCTGAAACTATTCATTAGTCCTTTAACTTCCGAAAGTCTCAAGTTGCTTATTTTAAATGTCTTTAATTTAAAGTTGCAGTTAAGTTTGCGAGGAAGAACTTAAGTGTTAATCAAATAGCTTACGTGTATTATTAATATGGAGAGAATTTTGTTACGTTTTAAAGTTTTAATACAATAATCTTTCTTACCCAATTGCAAGCAGTTCATTTGTAAGTCACATAAAGCACTTAAGATATGTAAGGAATATTTGTAAGTCATATACACGGTTTTGTTTCCATTTCTGTAGGTGGCCTGAATTCAGAAAAGTGTAAAGATATCTTGTACCAGAGATGGGCAAAATTTGTATTTAAATAAAATTTCGAATAACGAATGATAGTTAAAAAAATTATTCGTCATGTGTCGAATAAAGTTAACTCGGATTAACGAACGAATGACGATTTTTTATCTTTTATTCGTTATTCGAAATTTTATTTAAATACAAATTTTGCCCATTTCTGTCTTGTACCTGCTTATCTGTTGCGCTTCTTTTAATGACGAATTTAATTGTATGTGTTCTTTCGATATAAATTATACTAATGTAGGATAGAAAAGATATTCATTCCATTCGAGTGTACATTATATTGCGACATAGCAGCGGTAAATCTCTGTCATTCTTTCTTTCTCTAAATTTATCTGCATTCGTTTTGCTACTTATCTTATCGAGATCTCGGTTGTCTTACACTTGGAAGAGATGTCGATGTTTACGCACATACACGCGCTTGGAATAATCATAAACATACTTCTTGACCTTCTTTCAAGTATATAAGTATACATATATTTGATTTGAGAATGTAACCACATCTTCGCTTCTCACGAATTCACTATCAATGTACGATTTCCTTACTTTTTCAAAAATATATTATTATAATTTTATTTTCAATTATTCATTTTATTACGATATATATACTTAGAGTAATAAGTCCTCCGCATTTCCTCCAAGCGTAGTAAGGAATAAATATTCTCTATAATTTTTGTTTATCATCGTTCTCTAAATAAACATTACATTCTCAAAAGTATACTAAAATCTTCGATCTTTTCAGGAGATGAAATTCTATAAACAAAAAATTACTTAATGTTCTTTAATCAATCAGTTTGCAAAAAAGGATTAATGCCCGTCACCGTAGAACGAAAAACAACACAATACATTATTCTCGTTACATATACTGTGTATCAAGCAATTACCCTTAACTGGCATCAATGAAACGAAACGTTCCGTCTATTAAACGCGAGGACTGAAATGACGTGATTTAAGTAGACAATATATATACATATATATATATACGCTACAATCTGTTAGCTAAGGACAAATGTTTTCGTGATTGAAACGCGACATCCTGCATCTGATATCCACAAAAAGAATTGATTCTTCAAAACGAATTTTAATATTTTCAATGTATCACATTTATTCTTACGTTCTAGCTTTTGTAACTTTTTCCGCTGATAAAAATTTGTCTGTACTCTGCAGAAACTGTACTTTTAAGCAAACCTACATATATTATGTGTACCAAGTAAATAGAATAATTTTAAACATAGGTACCTAAATATTGTATTTGCAAGAATTTAATTATTTCAATCTGTCCATACTTTAATGAATAAATCAACACTAATCAACCCGATTTCTTATACCATTTAAGTGCATTCCACGTTAAAATTAAATCGATTTATTTATGTATCCCATCTAGTCCACGCAACACCGTGGAAAAGGTGCTTAACTGGATTTTTATCAGAGGAACCAAAAAAGCCGATAGTCGCAACAGAAATACCTGGACCTCGATCACGTAATTTATTACAGGAGCTCAATACGATTCAAGTACGTTGAACATATTATTTAATTAATTTAAGTCAATAATGCTATAGTCAACATTTATTACTTGATAAAGAACATACATTGTAAATGCAACTGACCATGACATCTGATTTAAAAATCGTTTATAAACAAAAGCTATTTTACGCTTCGTAAGATACAAATGAAGTGACTTTTACATTAAATCTGTATGTCGATATAAGAATTTATTTAAAATGTTTCTCAAAAAGGACTACTTTTCAAAGCAAGGAATTTTGCTTGCAATATTCACGAGTTATAATAAATGTAACTACTAAATAAAGTAAAAGACTAATTCTTATTGGTTAGCAGGAACCTACAAAATATACAAGTGAAATATTGTCATTATCTAACTGAGTAACAAAATGAATCGTATTCATTATAACGATTGATCTTCCCCAACCATGGATATTAGAAATAAAATTAATTGTATTTTGAAATCTATGATTTCAGCAAGCCACTTCCGTACAATTCTTTGCTGATTACGAAAAATCGGCAGGTAATTACTTAATGGATGTTGATGGTAATGCTCTGCTCGATCTCTATATGCAAATTTCGTCAATGCCGTTGGGCTACAATCATCCAGCTATGTTAAAAGTTCTCGCCGATCCTGTTAATCAGGTAAGATGTCTTGTACAGGTTTTTCCCTGTTTCATATTCTCAATATAATTCTTTTTAAAGTTGTACAAAATCGTTTTTCTGTGAAAGAAAGAACCATATTGAACACAAAAAACAGTAAATTAATTTTGTGTATAATTCTCTTTATTTTCGTATATAAAATTTATAGTGAAATCAGATTCACAGATTAAATTTGAATTGTTGTTATAGATACTGCAATTCATAAATCTAACAACAATAACAATTATAGTAATAAAAAAGAATAACAATAAAACTAAAAAGAGGAATAATGATTAAATTGTCTTTTAATTGCTCTAATAGAAAATTATAGCAAACAGACCGGCATTAGGCGTTTTTCCTGGAAAGGACTGGCCAAGCAGACTAAAAGGAATTTTACTTCATGAAGGGGTACGTTGCACAACATCAAACGCTTAAGATCTGGGCACATAAATCAGTTCCATGTCAGTTCCGTGCCGCCTGAGTCAGTGTTAAAAAATATATTTTCCTTGCTTTACAATGGAACAGTTCACACTTGTCCATGTCAGTAAAGTCAGTGTCGAATCTGAATCCGTACCCTCAAACTAAAATTCGTTATCCACGATATTCTGAGCTTTCCACTGACGCTGTCTTGAAATCGCTTGAATGGGACCATTTTTAGGTCTCTGATGGGTTCTCAACTCGAAGGTTTCGAACAACGTGCTCCGAGGGTCCGAAACCCTAGAGTCATAAAGACAAAAACAACGATAGGCCATTCAAAAATGAAAATGCGAATTTCGACATGTCGTATGAAACCTTCATACAAGTACCTATCACCTGGGTTGCTGGTGTTTTTCTAATAAAAATACGCCACACGGTGATATAATTCTGATTATTTTCAATTATTGTAATGGGCCAGAGCAGGCCTGCTGTAGAATACGCATACCTGTAAATAGTACACTGCGTTCCATATAAAAATGCGGAGCTTCCACGAATCTGACACACGCGATTGTTTGTAACACTTTCGCGATTGATCGTAACACTTTCCCTGCCAGTTTACTACAAGTCAACAGTGTATCCCTGCGCGAAACGTGTACGCTCTAATGTGGAACGCAGTGTAGTCACCAAAGTCAGTGACACGGCACGAACACGGAACTGACATGGACCTGACACGGAACTCATATGTGTGCCCAGACCTTTAAAGGTTGCACAAATGTTACGATTTTTTATTCGTGGCATGTGTCATACGACAGTTATATTACAGGCGCAATGACCTGTTGTATCCGAGGGAATCAAATTCACTCAGGGTACATCCAATATTATCCGTCCAAACCTGAAATCATCTCCAATTAATCGCCGCACATGGATGCACTTTGTAATTTATGATTCCAATTTATAGAAGTGCCGTACAAAAGGTTGTACGAAAAATCGTAACATCTGTATGGTCTTTTAGAACTGTAATGTCCGTGGATGGTGCCCCTTCGGCTGGTTGCCATCACCCCTCCTCTCCCCCTCTGTGTGTAATACAGTAATCCTCCTCGTCTTGAATTTCGCTCACCGAGTGGCGCTGCAGATTATCTACCTTCGACATTCGGAGTCGCCGGGTGATCAGTTATCATTCCTATGTATAAAAACTTAAATTTTTTATTTTATCTTAACCATAGAGTGTTAACCACGATCTCATAGACCAGGCTTGGGAATTAAGTGAACGCAGGCGGCCGATTTTCAGAGGCAACGCCTCCTTTCTTCCGCCGCGCGTCTTGGCACCCGCGGGGGACGTGCATCTTGGAGCGCCTCAGGACCGTGCCATATGATCCGCGCGTGGAGCGTTGACAAAACAAAAACGCATTGACAATCGTGCTCTCTGGGACGATGTGGAAACCTATTGATACAATGTCACTCTAATACGCCACGCGCGGTTCATATGGTACGGGCCTGAGGCGGTTCAAGCACCTGGGCCACCGCGAAGGCCAAGACGCGCGGCGGGAGAAAGGAGGCGTCGCATCTGAAAATAGGCTGCTGTGTTCACTTAATCCCCAAGTCTGTCGTAGACCGACGCACAGTAGTCGAAAATCGAGAAAACCTGCCCAAAACATGAAGGTGATCGTTGATTTGTTCAAACATGGGTATACTAAGGTTTTCAAGATCGCTGATTAAGGAAACTGAAGTCAAAATTGCAAAAAATAAAATGGCGGACGCGCATATCGGAAAAACATTAGATTTAATCTAAACTTGGTATCCTGGAATTTTCGAAGTCGCTGATTACAAATTTGAGGTCACAATTGCAAAAAACAAAATGGCGGACGCGCATATTTTAAAAAAAAAAAAAAAAAAAACATCAGATTTGGTCTAAACTTGGTATCAGCAGCCAACAGTTTGTACTTTGACGGCCTCTAAAAAAGAAGTTCCGGTTTGTTCCACCTTGGGGCTTGTTGGAACTTGTTCACACAAAAATAGAGCGTCTGATATAATTTTTTCCAGTTGCTACTTTTTGCAACTTTGTACCGCATATCAAAGAAACATCAGATTTGGTCTAAACTTGGTATCCTGGCGTTTTCGGTGTAGCTGATTACAAATCTGTGATCAAAATTTACAAAAAAGTTTTAATCTTAAATTCGTAATCAGCGACTTCGAAAACTCCAGGATACCAAGTTTAGATTAAATCTAATGTTTTTCCGACATGCGCGTCCGTCATATTGAGTCCGTCATTTTGTTTTTTTTTCATTTTTGACTTCACATTCGTAATTAGCGACCTCGAAAACCTTAGTATACTCATTTTTGTGCAAATCAAAGGCCACCTTCATGTTTTGGAGAGGTTTTCTCGATTTTCGACCACTGTGCGACATACTCAATGATGTTAAATATTTTAGTTATTGCTGAATAAGCTTCAGTACTCATTCTCATTCTAGCTGATTATATTAGCCTAAGAAATAATATTTTTCATCGACTGACTGGACGAATCAGAAAATTCCAACCGCGTGTTACATTTTTTTCAAGAGTGGTTTTGTTTCAAAAGTAATAATAAGGTATTCTGTAGTGACCACTTACAAAAATAAATAGAATGTTCGAAAAAGAAGCGTGGAAAAGGTATGCCTGTATGTAAGTACGCGTGTAATGAGTTTCGCGAAGACACGCTCTGGTACCAGTGTCCACGGGAAAAGGCCGCACCTAAGGACTACGCTCCGTAACGCATGCGCGATGATGCGCGATGACGTCTAACCAATCAACGCCATGATGGTAAACGAAACGGCGCCACCGTCAAGTCGAGCCAAGCTAGCCAATGTCGCTTGGCTTGACTTGACGGTGGCGCCGTTTCGTTTACCATCTTGGCGTTGATTGGTTTAATGTCATCGCGCATGCGTTACAGAGCGTAATCCTTAGCCATGGGGCGTATTCCCGCGGACACTGTCTGGTACATGCACACTAGGGTGGCTCTTATTCACTCTTGGTAAAAATTTTGTCAAGATTTTCTTCCTGGCAACCTCCAGAATTGTTCCAAATAATTAAAGAAAAATCTGTGAAAAGTTTAACCCCGATCAGATAATTGGAAAAGGTGCCCCTGGGGCCCTTGAACATTTAAATAATTATTTAACAGCTCATAAAGTCGATTTTATATAATATCTTCCTTAATTATTAATTACATAAAAAAATGTGTCAAATAAAAGTTGGAGATCTGAACCAGGATCATCTTTATGTTCTGTTACTTTTTCTCGTACAACAAACGGATTTCGACAAAAGTCCGAAAAAATCAAAAATATTAAATTTTTATTTTCAAGGGCTATTTTCCAAACATTTAGGGGGGACATATATCGAAATATACGCAAAGGATAACAAAAATTTCCTTATGTTCAGTGTTCGATATGTCATGAATGTTTCCTGACAATTTGGGACCGGAATTGGTAAAAATATTAAAGATACAGATATTAGAAGTGAAGTATACTCATTGGCGACAGAGACGTAACAGCATTAACCTTTAGAGTTGAACATAATAAATACACATTTCTTTTAGTCTTCATAAATAAGAAATGTTTGAGACATTTAAATTTCAAAATTTAAAAAAAAATCGGACATGAAGTCTTGCACTTTTTAGGCATTAAACAAGAAATTATATTATATACTATATATATTTATAGTATAAATACATTGGTTGAATAGTTTTTGAGTAATCGTGGGTAACGTGTTCGAAAATCATGATTTCGAGAAAAATGCATCTGAATACCTCACTTCTGATGTCTATATCTTTGATATTTTTGCGAATTTCGAACCCAAGTTTTCAGAAAACATTCATGACATATGAAACACTGAAAATAAGGGGAATTTTTTATCTTTTTGTCATATTTCGGTGTATGCCCCGGTCTTGGATGTTTAAAAATAGTTCTCGAAAATAAATCTCCACTTTTTTTGTTGGCCTTCATAAATAACAAGTATTCGAGAAGCATTTAAACTCTTAACATTTGAGGGGAGAAATGTTTTTTTTTTCAGTTTTTTAGACCGTTTCCAAAACCATTTGTCGCACGAGAAAAAGTAATACAACAAAAAAGACTCCCCTTGTACAGATCTACAACTTTTGTTTGACATATTTTTGTATGTAATTAATAACTGGGAGCAGGCTTGGGAATTAAGTGAACTTCGCGGCCGATTTTCAGAGGCAACGCCTCACTTACCGTGCGTGTTGGCCCTCGCGGCGGCCAAGCAACTTGAAGCGTCTCAAACCCATACCATATGAACCACGCGTGGCGCGTTGACAAAACAAAAACACATCGACAATCGTGCTCTCCGGGACGATATGGAAACCTATGGATACAATGTCGCCGTAATACGCCACGCGCGGTTCACTTGGTACGGGCCTGAGGCGCTCCAAGCTGCTAGCCCACCACGGGAGCTAAGACGCGCGGCGGAAGAAAGGAGGCGTCGCCTCTGAAAATCGGGCGCAAAGTTCACTTAATTCCAAAGCCTAACTTGGAGGATATATAAAATCGACTTTTTGAGCTCGTTGAATATTATTTAAATGTTCAAGGACCCAGGGGCATCTTTTCCCGCTATCCGATCGGGGTCAAACTTTATACAGAGTTTCTTTTAATTATTTGGAACTATTCTGGAGGGTGCCCCGAAGAAAATTCAAAAGTCAATGGTTGTGTTCCGATTCACGCATTATGCGCATAGACTGCAGAGAAAACCGTGCCGTTTCATTCTATGCGTGCATTGGTTGCGTTGGTGACGCACAGCATTCCCTAGAATTCTCCCACCTCTAGCGCATGAAGCGTGCAGTTCATGCGCGCATGCGTATTTGTCTCTTTACGTAACGCTTTGAAAAACATACACCACATTCTGTGGTCCGCTACTCGAAGTGACAGAAAAGATAACCTACATATATGCTACGTGACAATAAATGTTTATTGGATATTTCGTTCTTTTACGCTACATTTGTCAATTTTTTATAACTTAACATTCATCCAAAATATTATTGTACGCGGGAACGGTATCTCTATGAAATCGAGAAACGTAATTATGCGTGGTTAGGAAATCAAAATTTCCATTAGGACGAGAAATGGTGATTTACAAACATTTGCTTATTTCTTTGTAGGGTGTTTATTTAGGGCATGTGTCCTTACAATTTTAACAAATACACAATTACTCTGTTTAACGAGTTGTGTAGACTTATTTTGTCCAGCCATAACCTTATGAAGCGCATAGATCTGTAAACCTGAAAATTGAAGCTAAAATCAATTAGAATGTAATTGATATACGCAATTCCATATAAGAGCATACCGACGGCCCTACCGATTTGCGACCGATCTGCGCAGCTCCCATGGATCTGACACACGCGATTGGTCGTAGCACTTTTGCGATTGGTCGTAGCAGTTTCCCTGCCGGTTATCTACCAATCAACAGTGTATCCCTGCGCGAAACCAGTATGCTCTAATGTGGAACGCAGTATAGTAGTAATTGTAGAAGCGCACGAATTTGGTAAACATATACAAATTAAGCTAAAACTTACTATTTCGATGAAATGTACTCCGAAAATGACGTTATGAATGGATACTTTGATTTTTTAATCACGAATAATTACACTCCACAACTTCGTAATCCGCTCCTCGAAGTGACAGAAAATATTATTATTATTATTATTATTATTTTAACGGGAGACTCCTTTAGTGTACAGAGTATAAAGCTAATTAGCACAAAGATAAAGATACTATAAAAAATCTTCCAACTTTGTTACAACGTAAATTTATGCTTTCTCGGTCTTACTAATAAAAACTAAACACTTCAAACTATCAATTCATAGGTATAAAAAATAGAATATAGAAGCACACGTGAAGCGACAATACGCATGCGCGTAATACGCGCATTGACTGCCCATGCTTTTATTTTCTGCACTTGCTGCACGCATTATGAGCTAGAAGTTAGAGGATTCTAGGGAATTCTACGAAATTGGTACTGCCATCTCTGCACTCGCTGTATGAATTGCAACCAACGTAACGGACTCAATTTCGAAGCGAACAACACATCCCTAGAAGGTTTTAGGCAGGGTCGAACCGAAAGATGAGGAAGGAAGCAAATACGTAGCGCGCATTTTTATTTCTTAAAGGCTTTTACTGCTAAGTTT
Source organism: Andrena marginata (assembly GCA_963932335.1). Classification (NCBI taxonomy): domain Eukaryota; kingdom Metazoa; phylum Arthropoda; class Insecta; order Hymenoptera; family Andrenidae; genus Andrena; species Andrena marginata. The sequence continues at coordinate 13,129,436 of OZ010660.1, forward strand.
TTCGAACGTGCTCTTATAATGTTAACTTTACAGCTATACTCTAAACCAGAAGACGTACGAGAACCTGCGGTTCTATTCAATAGCCTTCAAAACCTTGAATTTACCCCGGACGCGGATAATAAATAACTTCATTTTTCCTTTACACATCTGTTTACCAAATTACGCTGGGTAAGCAGCAATTCATCCTGTAAAACTCATAAAATATGTTCTTCGCATTCAATAATTATCGCTGTTCGATAAGAATAGAAAAACTCGGGTTGAGAAAATCCAGCAATAAAGCCATCAAATTTCGTTAGGAGTCGGTCCCCGATCCTTAGGACGAAGTAACCGATGTAGTTAGGAAGCGTGCTTCGACCACCGTCCAAAAGTCTCGAATTAAATTAACCGTAATCCATCCAACTGCATAGCTATTTGTAAGTAAGTTTGAACATTCCCGCGTAACCTCACGAGTATCAGACGCATCGAAACCCGTTCCGTGTCGTTACTGCGGTTCATGCGCTGCTGGAAACGGAACGCGGTTTATGCGCGCAGCGCAGACGCTGCAGTCTATGCGCATAATGCGTGAATCGGAACACAACCAATATTAACAGCTACCCTAATGCACACGCTGCAGAAGATCGAGATTCTGGAACTCTCAGATTGGAGAATTTTCGCGACCCGCACAGAAGAATCTGACAAAAGAAGATCGTAGCATTCAATATAAAAATGAGTGCCTTCGTTCGACGTAGTCAGAAATAGGTAGTTACAGAGTCAGAAAACCAGAATCAGAGTGTTTAAACTAGTGTATTTTTGTGAATTGGTAAACTTTGTAATAAACTTGGTGAACTGCGAAGCTAAATATAAGCCTCTCAGACGTCTAATGAAAGAGATTCTAACAGACGAGGAAGAGGAAACGATTTATGATGATTAAGAAAGTGAAATAGATTGTGTAGAAGAAAGAGAAGATGGCAGTGGCACTGAACTAGAAATGTCTGACTATGAATAGGAAAGTATTGTCAATGATGATCTGTTTTTCTTGGGTAAAGATAAATCAACTAAATGAATAAACCATATTCCGCCACATAAAGACGTGCAAACAAGAGGTGAAAACAAATTTTGTTCTCTGCCTACATCGCGAATACATGTTCGCTAAAGGGGCCTGCTGAAATTTTCAAATATTTCATAAATCAGGAGATGATGTATATTATTGTACAAAATACAAATCTGAACATACTGCCTGTATTAAATAATTTTGAAAGAGAACAAGCTGCTAAACTCACTACTACGCCCGAAATTAATACCCTCTTTGGGTTGTTATTTTATGCTAGTGTTACGAGCCGAGGCTGAGTGATTTGTGGCAATTTTAGAATTCGTTAGTAGTGTCCGAATCGGTGTATCACCGGGAGCCGCTAGGAAGTTGGAAGGTGGAAGTCGTGGACAAACCGGTGTCTGCTATTACCGGGAGTCACTGGGAGGTTAGTTGTCGAGGACTAACCGGTATCTAGTATCACCGAGAGCCACTAGGAATGTTAAGGTCCCCATACACGAGCGATTAAAATGCTCGGTTCCCGAGATACTCGGCTCGTTGGGAATGGCTTACGAGCCGAGCGGGCGGCCCAATTCTCTTAAAATTACAAAAGGATCCCTTTTACGTACCTAAAATTATATCCAAGGTAAAACTCATTAAAAATAATCAATGACGTGCATGAATCATTATAATAACATCACATTAGTATTGTCTTATTAAGCTCTTTTTGAAATCACATGATAAATAAATAATGCGCAAAAATTTACAATGACTGCAAAATATATATGTTATAGATATAATATAATATTATATATATGTTATTAGTGGGATAGGTAAGTAAAATTGGTGTACAATCATTTAAAATTCATATATATATGCATTATGAAGATCGGAAACATATATAAAATACGCAAAAATTTTCAATGATAATATATATGTATATATATTTTGCAATGTCATTGTAAATTTTTGCGCATTATTTATTTATCGTGTGGTTTAAATAAAGAGCCTAATAAGGCAGCACTTCATTATGATTCATGCACGACATTGATTATTTTTAATGAGTTTTACCTTGGATGTAATTTTAGGTACGTACTGTCTTGTTTAAATAACTGAAAGCTGTCTAAACTTTATATACATAATAATTTAAATATAACTTTAAAAAACTATTTTAATAATGGAAACTAGTAAGATGGAGTTCAAAATCGGTAATAGAGGTTTGTAGCGGGTAGCACAAGAGGTTGGTGCGTTGATCGTCCACCAAAGTAGTGCTGCCATTCCAACGCGGATGCTGCACGACCCCTCACGCAGAAATAAAAGGAGCAGGACCCAAGGTTTGAAACAGTCACAAGTCCCAGCTCTGACTAGTCGCTCCCTGGTGCGGACAACTACTAACCGAACCTCTGACCTCGCCTCAGAAGTTTTCACGCGTTAACGTAGTAATTAATGTATCATTGCGGAATAACACAAAAATATATGTAAATAGTTGTGTATAACCCGTGTTCAGTTATCTTCAGTGTCAACCTTATCGCACCACACACGCTATAACTGACGCCCAACGTTAAAGGGGTTGGCACGCGAGTGACTACAAAAGACAGACTGAAAAGTGTGATCCATCCGTAACCATTCCTCCGACTACCAGGAAACAAGCCAACACGATGGCACTCACGGCGGAACAGTTGCAAACACTAATCAACAGCTTGTCGACACAAAGCTGAGAAAAGAACTTCACGCGCTACCGTGCACACCGACTTTTTCAAGTTATCGGAAGGAGTGTCGGTTACAAATGCCGTTAAGGGGATAGCACTGCTATTGGAGAGCAGCGTTCACACTTGGTGGGAAGGGGTAAAGGATACGTTGGTTACATGGAACGACGTCAAATCAGCCATAAGAAATGAATTTGCACCCAGGCTATTCACACACCAAGTCTACCAAAAGGTATTTGCTACCTCACAGGACGCACAACCCCCTACGGGGCTATTTGTGTCTCAGAAAAGGGCTTTACTTGCTCAAGTAAAACCGCCGGACACCGAGTCCAGGCAAATTGACTTTGTCTACGGCCTCCTGCGCCTAAAAATTAGAGACCGAATACCCAGGAAGACAGTGACGACAGTCACAGATTTATTGGATGCAGCACGAGAGGTTGAGGCAACCTTCAAGGACACGAGCTCGGGAACCAGACTAATGCCGGTCCCGAGAAAGCAAAGGGGTCAATAGATAAAACAAAGGATTCGAAAGATAAACTAAAGGATTCTGAGGACAAAGCACGCATTAAATGCACGTTTTGTAAAAATATAGGACACGACATAACAGTGTGTCGGAGTAACAGTGTAAAGGAACCCGTGAAGAGTGAATTAAAATGCTACGGTTGTAGGAAGCCTGATGTCATAAGACATAACTGCCCAACTTGTGCATCAACGCGGCCAAAGACGACGCCAACGGTTACTTTCAACGTTGTTAGTATTGAATCAATGGGGCGACCGGCTGTCGACATCACCATCCCCAGATTACCGGGTACAGTCTATTTAGACTCTAGAGCAAAGACGAGTTTAGCCAGTCCCAAGCTGTACGAACTCTTAACAAAGAAACTGCATATCTCGTTCGGTGAAAGGGTCGCGAGAGTGACATTAGCAGATGGCCGAGCCGAAATCAAGGTGATTCACACAGCGCTAGTACCTGTAACGCTAAAAGGACGAACATTTACGAACCCGTTCGTGTATCCGGAAGGCGGTCCTGAAACAGTCACAGTCCTTGGTGTTGACTTCGCGAAACTCGCCGGGTCAGTCGTGAATTACAGGGACGACACATACTTCTTCTACGGTATGCGGCACGAAGTATATCACTTCATTAGGAAAGAAAATCAAAATACCTTCCATAAGGGGAATTTCGACGCGGAATGGCCCGTACCAGCGGAAACAGCTACAGTGGAAGCCTCGCACGAGACAACAGTTCGATTCGAGGATTTTATGAAAAGCGACGAATGATCAAACTTGGTCCATAATTATGGACCAAGCATAAGTCTCTTGAGGGGCGACACCATCAAAGATTGCGTTGCGGCAACACGCTTCTCAGGAACCATACAATCCTTTGTCACGAACCGACTTCCAATGGATGGACGCGGTTTGCGTGGTCGATATTGCGTATGAAGAGGATACGTCATTGGAGGTTGACTTATTCCCATAGCTACAGTTCTGTTCTCTCGAACTCTGGTTTGAAGAAGAAGGCAACGCCCTCACAACGGATCAGAAACAGCAGCTAAATTTACTGCTCCGGAAGTATAAGGATTGCTTCGCGGATCATGGCCCACCAACACCATACGCTGAGCACAGAATTCACACAGGCACGAGCAACCCTGTGGTAAGTCCGCCTTACCGAATATCGCCACAAAAACTCGAAGTGCTGAAAAATGAGGTGCAGCACTTGTTGGAATTAGGGATCATCGACGACTGTGAAAGTGCATGGACCTCACCGGTAGTCTTCGTACCCAAGCCTGATGGATACTTAAGGCTCTATGTTGACTACAGGAGGCTGAATGCATTCACAACTCCCGACGTGTATCCACTACCACGCCTAAATGATCTCTTGCACTCGACGGGGGAAATCCACACCGACCCAGATAAAGTCAGGGCTATCCAGAAAATGGCAAGACCGAGGAACATCAAATACGTCCAAACGTTTCTCCAAACGTGTAGCTGGTATCGAAAGTTTATTTCGGATTTCGCAGACACCGCGAAGCCATTAAGCGAATTAACAAAGAAGAATGTTACGTTAATCTGGGAGAAACAACAAGAGAAGGCGTAGAACAAGCTGAAGACAGCTTTAGGTACTGTCTCAATACTCGTGCAAGCCACTCATAGTGAAGGCTACACACTCCGGACGGACGCCGGTAATTATACCATCGGGGCAGCCCTTCTCCAGGAGGACGAACAAAATGAGCGTCCCATCGAGTACGCCAATTACTAAATACTGTCGAGCGTAACTATTCTATCACGGAGCGGGAGGCTCTCGCCATCGTTTGGGCGGCCCAACGGTTCTGAGCATATCTCGAAGACGCTCCCACGGTTATCGTCACGGATCATCGACCGTTACGTTGGCTCATGACGATCAAGTCACCAAGTGGATCTCCATTAAATACGCTCCAGGGAAATCCAACGTCATAGCCAATACCCTCTCTCAGCCACCATGTACCGACTCGATGTCTTGCCCTGTTTGCATCATTTCCGTGAACTTACCGACACGCAGTGCCGCCGACGTACGAAGGGGGCAACTGCGGGACCCAGAAGTGCGGAAAATAATCGAGGCTGTCGAGGAAGGAAGTCGAAAGAGAACTTCGCCATGGACATCAAAAGGATGTCAAGAGACACGGTAGTGTCTCGCGTCAAGTATATATAGATATATGCGGAGCGCGAGCACAGAGTGTCTATATTACGCCGCGATCCGCTATCAAAAACCCTAAGATTATCGAATCTCAATAACGGCTGATCCGATTAGATCTTGAATAGTCTTAATGGATAGCTTGGGTTTGATTTATATCAGAAAAGTGTCTTCGCTTTAGTCCTACGTGCCTTATGAGCTGAGATATTGCAATGCAAAGTTCCAATTTGGCGAATTTTATGTTCTGAAGAATTAAGAATCGTGTCATCGTCAAGTGTGGGCAAGAGAGGAACATGAAAGGGAGAGGAAATGTCTCCAATATCTACGTCGTTGATTCGATGAAGGTTTCGGCACTTTCGGCCAATCGCGTAACAAATCGTTGTCACGTGACACCTAGCAGAGAGCAGATCAGAGCAGATCTGTCGAGGTAAACGTAACCTAGCTAGTGTCAAACAATTATAACCTGTCAAGTGTGAAATAAGGAAACTAGTTAAATTTTTTTAAATGTGACGAGTTTTTACACCATACAGGACACTGAATTATTGTCTCAATTAACAAGGTAAGTCATCAAAATTTTTTAATAGACTATTTATGTAGAGCTTATAGAAACGGAGGAGACGCACAAACTTGAAAGTTGTCCGGAGAAGGCTCTACAGAGAAGCATCTTCTTTCGCACAAGTTTCTACAAAATAATATATTATTTTTATACCAGCAAACTATTTTTACATTAGAGTTTTTATGTAAAGTTTTTGGAAATGAAGGGGACGCAAGGGCTTAGATAGAAACGAAAGAGACGCACAGACTTGGATAGAAATGAAGGGGACACACAAGCTTCGATAGAAATGAAGGGGATGCACAAGCTTGGAGATTGTCCGGAGAAGGTTAGCTAGACAGAGAAGCATCTTGTTTCGCACAAGTTTCTGGAAATTTGTCAAATAAGGTAAATCGACAAACTTTGTCAAATTAGCGTAGCATTAAAAATTAAGAAAATTATAGCGTACTGTTTGCAATGTAGAGCAAGTCACATTATTGAAGAAAGTACGCTGAAAACGCATCTGCCTTGATACTTTTCAATTTCTTGTGAAAGATATTCCTAATACTTTATTAAAATCCACAGTAGCTCCCTCGCTATTCATTAATTTTATTAGTTTCCCATTAACAATATTTCAGTTCACCAATAAACATAGTACATTAATTTTATTCCAGTAGCAATAAATTGTGCGTTAAAAATATTGGATCTCTTTGTTCATTTACGATAAATTACCATTAGCATTTAAATTTCCTCCAACAAGACTTTCTGCCATACGCTCTCACCTCCTTCGAACACAATATGTAGTTTCTACAATTACTATAGGAAAAGTCCACTCTTCTTTTATAAGTTCTAAGTTATGTTGTAACTAAAAAATGTGGTTTTTATATATTTACAGATAATCGAAGCACAAGATGATGCAGTGTGATCTATATCAGAGAAAAAAAATATTGTGATATAGTATTATATTAATTAAACTTTTATTCAGCTTCGATCCTCTGTTTGCTTCTTGTATGTTTGCTTCATATCGGAAAACTCAAATTTAAACCAATTCCACCAATCCAATTGTCTTGTAGCTTTGCAGGTGTGCATAGATTGGATGACAATATAATATACTGTTAATTAAAAAAATAACCCGCAGGGGGTGAAAAAATTATTCAGTCATCAATAAACACTACAAAATGTGTGAAATCCCCACAAAATTACCTTTTTCAAAAAAGGTACAAAAAAGAACGCCAAGTATATAATCCCATCAAAAAGGAAGTTATTTAAAAATATTGTCGTAAATTAATACCCATCAAAAAGAATCCCATTTAAAATCATTGTCGTAAATTAATAGCTTTACAAAACTAATGATATACATAAATTGCGCCAATTATCACAATGGCTATTTATTCAAAGAAAAAAATGTATTAAATAGTGTTAAGCAGATATATTTTTATACAAATAAATATTTTAATACGAATAAATATTTTATTCAAAATATTTGGCGCTGCAACAGAGAACCAGGATTTTAAAGGAATACCACGATTCCCCTACAGCCGGCCATTATGGAGTCGAGCACACCTCCCAGAAGGTTCGTCGCCAACTATTACTGGCCGAGCATGAGGAACTCGGTAGCACAACGCGTAAAACTTGTTCATCGTTTCAATGATACAAGCCCTCCAATCTGAAACTTGCTGGTACTTGCGGTTGATTTATTTGGACTCTTGCCTCCAAGACAACAAAACGAGAAGTAGATTCTCATCACTGGAGATTACCCAACTCGCTGGGTTGAACTTTTCGCACTAGCGACCGCCGCCGCTGAAAATTGTACATGGACATTATTAAACGAAATCTTCATGACATTTGGCCTTCCACATCGTTTAATAAGCAATAACGGCACCCAATTCATTAGTGGTGTGATGCAACAGATCATCTTTTGCCTCAACATAGATCACAAGTTTACGTCAGTGTATTATCCGAGCGCAAATCCGGTCGAACGGAAAAACAAGGAATCTGAAAACGCAGCTCGCTATTCTGCTTGGGAACGATTATGGACAATGGTCTTTCAAAATTCCGGTCATTAGGTTCGCCATGAATACCACCCAGTGTTAAGGGACGGGATAAACTCCTGCTTACTTGACCTTCGCCCGAAAACTGCGTTCACCAACGAACAGCACAGATGATCTGGGACAGACCATTACCAATGAGAACTTTGTGCCCGAAATCACCCGAAGGCTACTGCAAGTACTAGACGTTATGGCAGAAGTACGTGAAACGCCCGAGCACCAGCAGGATGTACGGAAGAAATACGCTGATGCAGAACTTGCAGGCGCGTAAAGCATGGTACCGAACCGATGTGAGTTTGGGAATACTAAAAACGAGACTACAGTTACAAGCATCGCGCGACGAGGTCAATACCGTACATTGTATCGTCGACTTTGAAACAGTCGACGGTGATGAGGTAATGATTGTATTAGTAACGTCTGTAAAGGCAAAATTCAATGTATTATGCCGAAAGCTTTTTATTGATATCTCAGAACTAACAAATACCAGCAGCTACAATTTTATAATAGGAGCCTCTTCCCCTCCCTCCCAACTCCTCAAAATTTCAGTTCATTTCCATGGTTTGGTGAAACCGTAGTATATCCAGAGTAAGAACTAACAGAGTACAATATTGTCTCGTTACGGGCTTGATTTCGTATACACGATTAGGACTTTTCGCTATCCCCACCACTTCTGTCTCACTCGTGTCCGGCGAAGGCGAGAGCGAACGTGAGGCACTGAAAGCGAGCGACGACGGTACGAGACAGACGACGTGTGAATGTTTTGTCTCGTTCCGTCTCCTGGACGCCTAACACTCCGTTATTTCCGTGCGCGATGGTCGCAAGCGCGTATCGTGAGCACGAAAATAGCTTTGCAAAATCTTGACGCAGGCCCGGTTGAAACTTTGTAAGCCGTCATACATGAAAATAGTTACTCTTACGAAAAAAAACTCATAAAATCCTTTTCGTAGAGAATTTCCTAAGCTACAAATTTTACAATTACTATTTTTGTCCTACAACTCATAGATAACGAGATATTCGCGAAAAATTTATTTTTTACTTTTGACTCTCTGTAAAATTTTTAGCAGATGTCACCTCGATGGGGACTTTTGACAGATGGTTTAAAATGTCAAAATAAAGGTCCATACAAAAATGTAGTTTATTGGGAATTATTCCCCAGACAAATCCTAATTTCACTGGACTATTATTGTTGACGCTTACTAAACCTTACATACAATATTTCCCTTCATCAGTTTCTCTTATCATTGTTTAGGAAATAAAATCTGGCCCAATTTTAAGACTTACCCTGATTTAATCTATGTACAGGTTTCTCCTCCAGGACTATCTCATATCACAACAATGATGTGCGGCTCTTGCTCTAATGAAAATGCTTTCAAGACCATTTTCATATGGTACGCCGAGAAGCAAAGAAACGGTGCAGCATTCACAAAGGAAGAAATGGAAACTTGCATGATGAACCAAATCCCTGGCACACCACAATTCTCGATACTTTCGTTCAAAGGTAATTATATTTAAGAAGAAGTACGCAATAAATTAAATTTTAAACTAGAATATTGTTTACGCGTTCAATAAAATAAAAAGATAATGTTGATAATAGGTGCATTTCATGGAAGGACATTGGGATCCCTATCAACCACACACAGCAAATATATTCATAAAATAGATATACCAGCTTTTGATTGGCCCATTGCTTCGTTTCCTGCATACAAGTATCCCTTAAATGAACATATTCGAGAAAATGAGCAAGAAGATAAACGTTGTTTAGCTGAAGTATGTTTAACTATTTTTGTTTTTATCGAATGTATTAATACTGTTAATACATTTGCCATATTTGAAATAACTATCCTGTCAATCAAATAGCTTCTTAATAATCATTTTCAGGTTGAAGACTTATTTCATAAGTATAAGGTTGAGAAGAAAATGCCAGTTGCTGGTGTAGTAGTGGAACCAATTCAAGCTGAAGGAGGTGATAATCATGCCTCACCTGAATTTTTTCGAGAATTACGGCGTATAACAAAGAAGGTAGTATTTGTTTGTATACAGGATGTTTCATAATAGGTGGTACACATAGAATGGTAGTGGCGGTACGTTAAGAAGCGAGTTGAAATCCTAGAATACCGTTTTTCCAAACAAGTTTATTTTCAAGAATATCGGTTTTGAAAAAATACTTAATTTACAGATGTACCATATTTACTACCTTCCACATTGTTTCTATTGTTAGTCCTAAAGACGTACATATTCACAAAACCATACGTTTTAAAGACGTTCAAAAGGCGTTCAAAAGACGTCTTGACGGGAATCGGACCTAGGCCTCCTGCTGATATGAAGCATCGGTATTCGCAACTACCTTAAACACTTCCCTGTAAACTATTTCAAATTTTAGATACATAGGTATTGATCTTAATTGTTTATAAAAGATACAAATGTCATCATTCGACCTCTAGGCTCACCGCTCAAAATTTCGTAAGACGGACCACCACGTTAAGACGTAATTTTTGGATGTCGTTAAGACGTTCGGATTCGTACGTCCTAAAGACATCCAAATAAAGTCGTAAGACGTTCAGACCAAAAACAAACATAAAATGAACGTCTGTAAGACGTCATGTGCAGTGTCCACGGGAAAAGGCCCCATGGCTAAGGACTACACTCCGTAACGCATGCGCGATGACGTCAAACCAATCAATGTCAAGATGGTAAACGAAACGGCGCCACCGTCAAGTCAAGCCAAGCTAGCCAAGCCAATCACGTCGCTTGGCTTGACGGTGGCGCCGTTTCGTTTACCATCTTGGCATTGATTGGTTTGACGTCATCGCGCATGCGTTACGGAGCGTAATCCTTAGCCATGGGGCCTTTTCCCGTGGACACTGTGTAAGAATACTAGACCAATCTTTAATATCGGTTTCTTTGAAGACTATCTACATCTCTCTCGTTTGGAAAAGCGTTATTCTATTCTTTGTATTTAGTTATCATGTAAAATCAACACACTTCTGATTGTACCACCTTTTACTAAACACTTCATATATTTCAATATCTGAATTTTTTATATCGTTATTACGCTTCAAAAGTCATATTATGTCAAGTAAATTACAATTATTTTACAAATAACAATGCTTATTACCACTTTAGCATGGAGCAGCTTTATTAATGGATGAAGTACAAACAGGTGGTGGCCCAACTGGAAAAATGTGGTGTCATGAACATTTTGATTTAGAATCTCCGCCAGACCTAGTGACATTCAGTAAAAAAATGCAGCTAGGTGGCTATTATCACTCCGAATCTTTAAAGTAAATGATTTGAAACTATCCATTCTTTAACAATATATGGTTTTCAATGGCTATACTGAATATTTTGATGTATCTCTTACAGACCTAAGCAGTCATACCGTGTATTTAATACTTGGATGGGAGACCCTAGTAAAGTAATATTACTTGAAGCAGTTTTGGAAACAATGAGAAGCGAAAATCTTCTGGACAGAGTAACACGCGTCGGAGATTACACATTAAAGCAACTGCTAAGACTGGAAGCGGAATGTTCTGCTATGATTAATTCAATTCGTGGACGTGGAACATTTATTGCCTTTAATTGTACTTCGCCCGAACTTCGGGACACAATAATAAAGAAACTCTTGAACAAAGGTAATTATAATTTGCTCAATAAGGTTTAACTACATACACTTATTAACCGTTTCATTGTCCATGCCTCGCCTGTCGGTCACTATCCACGTTTATAACACGTTCAAATGGTAATTTGTTGTACACCTGTATTGCCTTTTAGAGTTAGTAGTTCACTGCCATTCATATTTTTGTTACATTCGAGATTACTTTTTTCGTCAATATCACTGATAACATCATAATGCTCCAACATTTTCTTCAGCATTTCATACTTCTCTATAATTATTTTTATATTTTTAACATATAGTTTACTGATAGAATAACACGATTTTAAATATATTTTATTAATACGAAAGAGAGAATAACAGTAACATGCATAGCTAGGTGGTATTTTTTAGACTATGAATTAAAACTCAAAAATCGCCCTCTATATCTACCCCCTTGGAAAACTTTATAGAGGAGAGTCGTGCAATACCGACCATTCTAAATTTTTTTGTTATAACTTGGGGTAGAGTCGATAAAAATCAGAAATTCAAAAACGTGTTTGTAGTATAGATGGAACTTATAAGAGGAGGGAAATTATTTTTGTGAAATTTAATAATAAGAATTGATAATTCGCAAAAGTAAAAAAGTTGTAATTTCTAGGAAACGAAAAATTGTCGTCTAGTACTGACCAACTATTAAATTAGTAGATTATTAGGTTTAAATGATTAACAATGTTAATGAAAAGACATTTAAGTGGTACAATACAAGATTTTTCAAATTTTATTTATACAAACTCGCAAGTAAAATAATTAATATTCTCCTAATCTGTGCATTCGACGTGTGCCCAACCGTCACATTCGATACACGTATCCAATCTTTGTCAAATGATTCCTTGCAAATAGAGATGGGCAAAATTTTTATTTAAGTAAAATTTCGAATAACGAATAAAAAAATTAACTTTATTCGTCGCATAAAAAAATTAACTTTGTTCGCCAAATAATCTAAAGGTAAAGTGACTTTTATTTGATGCTTATTTACATAATTTTTTATTTAGTTAATTCCCAACTCTGCTTTGCAAATAACACACTGGATAATTTCTTCATGAAACCCTAGCTTCCTGTTTGTTAGGTTATCATACCTATCCTTAGTTACTTTATTCTTCTGCGGGAAAAGGTAGAAGAAAGGCTACCTCTTACAAATTAATCTGAGTTGCTAACGGATTGAACTTACAGATAAGAAAAATATGGTCTCTACTGGTTAACAGAGTCCGTTGGTCGGTACTGCACGACAGTTGGATGGTCGGTATTGTACAACAAACACGGGGAATCATTTTAGATTATGGTATATTAGGTACAAAAAATATTGCAAAAATAGAACGTTTTATTAAACTTAATAGACTAGAGATAGTATACATAATAGAACGAAATCATTTACTTACACAAGAAACAAAAGATCATCTTTAAAAAATAACTTTTAACCCCACTGAATATGAACGTATACGTTTAATGCCTCAGAACATCGAAAGCAATGGAGTAAACAATATGTCCCTGAAATAGGTTATAGAGAATTGTGATTTTCATTAGTTAATTCAAATAAAGTGCTTATATTTGCTCGAAGAAGCGAGAACTAGCTTTGATCGGTACTGTACGCTGGTCGGTACTGCACGACTCTCCCCTAATCACCAACCCAAATATATGGCACACTTCCGGCATACATTAGTCGTCCTTCAGTGTTCACTTACAAATACGTAAAACCAATCTTTGTAATGGCCTCCCAACATTCCAAACAATACAATGAGCATCATTCTTTATACATATATTATACTTTCATTTCACACTTAATGAACCTATATTTCTATAGGCATTAATTTTTAATTGCAAAAAGCATCGTTATTAAGTATTTTTATATTTTAAAGTGAAATGAGTAAGCGTCACACGCCCATAATACTCGGACATTGAAACGGTTAAGGAGTTGTCAAATATTTCTGGACAATTACTTCATATCAATAAAGTTTAATGGAATATCTTATTGCATAGGCATCCAGACTGGTGGCTGTGGATCAGTAGCGATAAGATTAAGGCCTGCCTTAACGTTCACAGAACATCACGCAGATACATTTATAGACGCTCTGCGATCAGTTTTAAAGACGTAATGATATAAGCATATTACGTTTTGGAGTACATTGTTTATGCCTTCCAAAATCAAGTCTTCCATTAAAAAAAATAATACAATTTGAGAATACATAATATTTGTGTGAGCGGTGCATAATATATGTGTATCTTTGGAATCAGTACATTATTTTTGTATAGAAATTTTATCGTATCATAGAACATGTCAACTAATACAATACTTAAAATATAAATCTCACTTATATTTATATAAAAAATCTGTTAATATTTTATAGTATAATCTAGTTTCAATTGACAATAGATACCGTAAAAAATGTGTGTCAAACTGCTGAGACCCTTATACAAATTATCTTTATTATTCCTTGATATACGACATGTTTCACTACAATTAAGTGAAACTCAATGTACAATTAATTTATTCTCTAAAAGAGCTACTACAATGAAATCTTGAACCATACGTCCATGTTTTATACGTCCCTTCTAACAAAGTAGATTAAGTTCCAATCTTTGTTTGTTTATTTATTACACTTAAATTCCACATTCACTTCGACATCTTTTTCAGAATATCCGTAAAATGCTCATACTGTTTATGATGACTCTTTTGTACCATATACGCCATCATTTTCATCTATAAAGAAAAAAAAAATTAATTTTATTCGTCAAACATTTCACGTATGAAAAGCATTGCTCTGTTTTACCTTCACTTTCGAATCTGTAAACCCATGTCGTTGGGATAAATTCCATAAATTCACAGCCATGTGTGCTAATTGTGGATCACGTAAGTCGGCTCTAATGACAAAACAATTAAAAAGTTCAAGAGCAAGAATTGCTTGTTTTTCAAACTGATCAGTAGATCCAAGATATTTTAAATGCGACAAAATCTCTTCTACAATCTTTGTACATATTTTGTTTACTTCGCTTATAAATTTTTTATCAGATCCATACAACTTATCGTTAGAATCAACCTGAGAATGTAATAAAAATCACAATATGTTATTGTAGAATCAATGTTATTCGTTAATGCTTATTTGATGTACCTTATCGATGTGGTATGGATAATTTTCCTGAGTTACTACTGACAATAAATCAAGCACACGCATATATAAATATGATTTTGTCATTGTATTGTCCTCAAAACAACGTTGGACAGCGTTAAGCAAACCTCTCATTAAATATAAAACGCCATGCTCTGGACTGTCCTAGTAAGATCATCATAATTTTTAATAGTATGTTATGTATTAGAAGCGATTTAAACAACAATTTTATACAGGATGTTTACAAATTTATGGTACACGCATTGCATATATAAATTATTTAATAAAATACATAGTATAGTGTTGCTAAACATGGACCTGGAAACCACTTGTTTCCAAATCAACAAATTTCCAATACTATTCTTCTCAACTTTTCTCTAGATTTTGTTGATTTATAAAGATTGTAAAACTTTGTTTCATATCTATGTTATTATAACAAACACTTGCATTGTATTATTTTTAATTTTTCAATTATTTTAAGTTTAAAAGTAATAGTATTCTAACAAAGATATTCTTCCGGATGGCCACAGTGCCTGATCGATACGAAATGAAAAATTTACTGATTAAGCTATGTATATTCATGCTGGTATAATTAATTTTCATAATGACCGCGCTTAGGTAGAAGAAAATCCTCTTAACTTATATTTTTTATATCTGACGGTCAGCATAGATTTGAGGCAATGGCAAAGCATTTGACTGGGCAGGTGCAAATCCTGTATAAAGAATTTTCAAAGGGTATTATAAAGCAGGACACATAAATTAATTGTATTGTATATATTTTTTCCTGTGTTAGCAGGATGGCATTTCAAGCATATCGCTTATATTGTCCAACGAACTATAAAGTCCTATCTTTTTTTTTCCCTCCTTTCTCTCCTCGGGTCCCAGCAGCGAGTGGTATGTACCGGGAGAAAGGTGGTGTCACCCATCATCTTTCCCCAGTGCCCGCCCCGTGATGCTTAACTTCGGTGATCTAACGAGAACCGGTGTTTCCATCACGGCCACCGCCGCTGGTACACATAATTAAATGTGTAAAGAATGAGGATGGTAGTACATAGTCAAGTCGTCAGTTTTTCAACACTTTGCATCCAAACTTGACAACTGAAAACAAAATCACACAACGTTACTGTAAAAGTGTTCAGAAATGTCCTGTTGTTGCAGTTTGTTAGTGTAAAGTAGGCTTATATTAGGGGAGAAATGTAAGCACATAATAGCCACTTTGCTGTACTGTTACCGACAGGGTTGCCAGATCTCCGGCATTCAGCCGGAGTCTCAGGTTTTAGACCCTTGTCTCCGGCCTCAGGCAGGCACAATAAGAATCTCTGGCTGAATAGAGACTATGTTGCAGCATGCCATCTATCGGAATTAGCGTTACCGAAACATCATGAAACATGGGTTGTCGAAGAGTCTCCGCGTGGAAGGGAAGCACGCCACGCATGCGTAATGTTACTTTGTTACACTTAGTTATTTGATTCAATTTGATTGTTACTTTGCAGTGGCACGTTGCCGTTGTGCGTTTTCATAGTAAAAGATATACAGATTTTGTTTGTAACATGAGCGTTCACAGTAATATTGAAGATGTGGGTGACAAGAATAATAACAAAACTTCGCCGCGAAAAAAGAAAACTTATTATTGTTCATTTAATGATAAGTGGACATCCGAATATGACTGGGTAAGGAAAGAATCCGGGTCTGTCGCTTTTTGTAAATTGTGCAATATGACATTTACTATCAAGTATGATGGTAAAAAAGCTTTAAGCAGACATGCAATATCTACAAAACATCAAAGTTTCGCTTCTGCCAAAACGAAGAATGAAATGATGGAAAAATTTTTCTCAAAAGCTAATTCCAGTGAACAGGAACAAGTCGCTGCGGTGGAGCTTGCTAACATTTTCCACTCAGTTGTGCACCATCACAGCTACAACAGCCTGGATTGTGGTATAAAATTAATGTGCAATTGTTTTAAGGATTCTAAACTATCAACAAAAATTCATTGTGGGCGCACGAAAGCAGAAGCTGTTGTAAAAAATGTTTTGATGCCTTTTGCTGTTCAAGAAGCTCTTGCTGAAATTAAAAAAAAGGATTTGTCCTTTTCAATAGCCACTGATGCTTCAAATAAAGGAAATCGCAAATTTTTTCCTATGATAGTGTTTTACTTTGATTCAGAATCAGGGCCTACCACAAAACTGTTGGACTTTATTGAAGAGTCAGATGAATCATCTGTTTCAATTTATACAAATTTAAAAAAAAGTCTGGAAAATTTAGAACTGAATATTGATAAGGCTATTGCTTATTCTGGTGACAATGCACCAGTGAATTTTGGCAAAAATACATCAGTTTACACTTCTTTCCAAAAGGAAAACCCCAAAATAATAAAAGGAAATTGTCATGCTCATATTTTACACAATTGTGGAAAATTTGCTGTGAAAAGACTCTCCTATGATGTTGAATCTTTTGTACTAAAAATCTATGCAGAATTTTCCATATCTGCAAAACGGATAAGTACCCTGCAAGAATACTTTGATGATGCGGAACTAGAATATCGTGCAATTTTAAAACATGGTACAACTCGATGGCTATCATTATACGAATCAGTTGATCGATTATTGAAGTCATGGCCAGCTATCAAATCATATTTTATAAGCATAGGTATAGATAATGTACCCAAAATAATATCTGAATTTCTACAAGACCAAGAACACGAATTAACAAATGACATACATTCGGATATAACTCTACCAGAATGTTATTTATATTTTATGCACCATTTTTTGGGAATATTTAAACAATATATTTTAATACTTCAGAGCGAAACATTTCTATGCACACAGTTGAACAGTATCATGAATAAATTATTGAATGAATTTATAACACGAAAACAAGATCAGTTTTTTGGATACAAATGCAATCAAGCATTCAATAATTTAAGCTGTAGCGACAAACAAAAAGGACGAGATGAGTTCACTGTGGTGTATACTCGTGCAATAAAATACCTACATGATTGGTACGAATTCGATAATCCTCCATTTGCCAAATATGAAATTTTTAATTTAAAGAATAACTTAAACTATGAGGAAGTTTGTGATATAGCTAAAAGTTTGTGGGAGAATTGCGACAATTATATTAATTTTGATAAACTTTACAGCGAAATCTGTAATTTAAACAAGATTCTCCCAACCTTAAAAAATAAGGATGATATAGTTAAAAATTGGATCCAAATTTTCAAAGGCAATCAGTTCCCGATTTTATTTAAAATAGTGCAACCAATTCTCTCTATTTCTGTCAGTTCGGCCAATGTCGAAAGAATCTTTTCCCTTATGTATCAAACCTGGACAGATAATCGAAACAGAATGAATGTCGATTTAGTGAAAGCAGAACTTATAATAAAATCAAATTTGAAATATAATTGTCAAACATTTTTTGAACACAGTTCAAAAAATAAAAAAATATTAAAATCTGTACTGAGTTCAAATAAATATTCATAATACTTTTATTACAATTATTATGATTAGTCCTTTATAATAATTCATTATAATGAGTTTTAGATGCCTGTTTTTCTATTAGCCCTTATTTTCTCTCATTCCCCCCCCCTACCCCCCCACCAACCACCACCACCACCACTCACCCCCCACTCCGCGAAATTGAAATCTCCGGCAAAAGGTCAGGCCTGATCTGGCAACCCTGGTTACCGATTAATTCATAACCTCAAATTAGCAGTGATACCCAGCAGTGGTGGGTAAAGACACGAATTTTCTATTTTTTCTATTTTATACACGACACGTGTCTTAAATGTCGTAAACGTGTCATAAATGTCGTATATCTGGAATGAACATAACTAACCTATAAAACATTTTTCGTATAGGCTATGAAGAAGTGCCAATTTATTAATAATTATAATTCTGATTAAAAAAAATTAAATTAAATTAAGTTACACTGACGAAAAATGGACATTGAAAGGTTAGTAGAAGAAATGCATTGAGAAACCAAGAATTTCGATACGCCAACTAGTGACAGAAAATTGAACTACAGATTATCAGTGTTTAAATAGACATGTTGTGAAAAACGAGTGTTTTTAAATTTGTTTTAACACTAAATTTTGACTTCTTCGATTAATAAATAATTGTTCATAATGTTTGGTGGAATCCGGACCTATTTTCAATAGTTTGCCAACTTACCACCAGAGGGCTGAAATCTAGGTGACGTTGTAGGGACTTTGAGGCGCGCGCATCGGCGCGTACATTTCAACCGTTAGGTTCTCGGCGCTGTTACGACTGAGTGATATTCCCGAAGCGTAGATTAATGGCGGGTAAAGGCTTCCAAGCAGAGTCGATATTTTATATAAAAAAGGCTTGGGACGATTACGGCACTGCAGCCGATTGTGAAGAGAGGGAGTTTGTTTTTGTTACCAAAAATATATTTGTTTAATAACAACAAACGCGACGTTATTCACTGTTCTCGTGTTCGTGAGAAGTGGGTAGTACACGTGGTTGCATACCAATCCCACAACTGGTGACCCCGATAAGCGGTAACACACGCATCTCACCGCAAGGTTTCAAAAAGGAAAATAATGTCAGAAAATTCGACAACTAAAAAGGGTTCGTCGGATAACGATTCCATGGGCTCAGCAGAGGAATACGAAGATGCACCTCCGGAAGCATCCAGAATGGCATCAGTCAAAAAGTACGTCGAGGGTAACGAATTTCGCAACGCACGACTCTGCAATTTCTGGTCGGGAGCTCCCAAGCTATGGTTTGCACACCTCGAAAGCGAGTTTCATTTGTATCACATCCGTGCGGACATGTCAGAATATAGCGCCGTCCTGAGGCATTTGGACCAGAAGGTAATGAAGATGGTTTCCGATGTTCTCGAATCACCGCCTAAAGAAGATAAGTACCTGAACCTAAAGACTATTCTAATGAACCGTTTTACCGACTCCGAGGAGAAGAAAATACGCAAGCTTCTAACTGGGATAGAGCTGGGCAGCAAGAAGCCGTCCGTGCTACTGCGTGAAATGCGCTTGTTTGCAGGCGGAGATGTTGCTGACCGACTCTTGCAGACATTGTGGATGCAGAGACAGCCGCAGAGGATACAGGAGCTTCTCTCCGTGGTTGAAGATACCGAACTAACCAAATTAGCTGATTTAGCAGACAAGGCCTCGGACACAGATGATGCCCCAGGGGTTACAGTAGTAGAGCCTGTGGGCGCAACAGGCCGAAGGAAGTACACAAGCATCAATAAATGCGATAGCGTTACTGGTAAAACAAGCTGGCGAGCTTGCGGTGCAGACACAGAAAGGCATGAAGGATATGCTAGGGGCGATGTCCAAAACCTCAGACCATCGTGGTCGTTCGAAGCAACGGAATCATCAGAGGACAGGATTTCGCAAACGCTCTAAGTCCAGAAGTAAATACTGTTTTTATCATGAACGATTTGGCGAGCGTGCTCACAGATGCGTTAAGCCATGCACGTGGAAGGCGGAAGACACTAAAACCCAGGAAAACTGAAGGAGCCGTCCTGTCTAACGGCAGTCGGAGACGAGCAAGTACAACAGAGCCCCTTAAAGGTAAAGGATAGGGTGTCAGGGACTAGATTTTTGGTAGACACTGGGGCCAACGTCTCAGTACTACCCAAGCACATGGTGAGAGGAAGGCAACACGATACAACGTTTAAACTGTACGCTGCCAATGGTTCTCCTATTAACACATTCGGCACCAAATTGATGACACTTAATCTCGGATTACGGAGATCTTCCAGATGGACTTTCATTATTGCAAACGTTAACAGTCCAATTATAGGCGCAGATTTCCTGCAGCACTTTGGCCTATTGGTTGACTTAAGGAACAGACGTCTTCTGAATGTAACTACGCGACTCTTCGCTGATGCAAGTTCAGTGAGGGCTAGAGTCTCATCGGTGTATACGATGGACCGTAACAATCCGTACTGGAAATTGTTGCGTGAGTACGTAGACGTAACGAAACCACGCACAGCCAAGAGTATACCTCATCACGTTGTCCATTACATCGCAACGAACGGTCCGCCAATGTCAGAACCGCCCCGACGACTGTCACCGGAGAGACTTAAAGCAGCTCGGGCAGAGTTCGAATATATGTTGTAACAAGGGATCTGCCAACTGTCCGACAGTTCGTGGGCGAGCCCGTTATACCTCGTGCAGAAGAAGTCTGGTGGGATACGACCTTGCGGAGACTACCGTCGAGTGAACGCAATTACTACGCCTGACAAATACCCAATCCCACACATTTACGATTTCTCTCACCGTTTACAGGGTTGCACCGTATTTACCACCCTTGATTTGACCAGAGCGTATCACCAGATCCCTATCGCACCGGAAGACAGAAAGAAAACTGCAGTAATTACGCCTTTCGGACTATTTGAGTTCAATGTCATGACGTTTGGGCTGCGAAATGCAGCTCAGACATTTCAACGTTTTATGGACACAGTCCACAGAGGATTAGATTTTGTCTATTGCTATATCGACGATATTATCGTGGCGTCGAAAGACGCCGAAGAAGATTCTCGCCATTTGCGTTTAGTTTTAGATAGACTCCGCCAATATGGTCTGTCGATCAATTTGGCGAAATGTGTTTTTGGAACGAAGCAGGCAAGGTATTTAGGATACCTTATTGATAAGGAGGGAACCAGACCCTTGCCTGAACGCATCGCAGCAATGGAAAATTATAAAAAACCAGTAAATGTTAGTGAGCTGCTGTGATTTCTGGGTGTAGTGAATTTCTACAGGCGTTTCATTCGGAACGCAGCCGCGGTTCAAGCACCGCTCCACGCATTCTTAACTGGAGCCAAGAAGAAGGATAAGCGACCTATAACTTGGACTCCTGAATTAGAAGAGGCTTTCAACTCGTGCAAGAAGCAGATGATAGATGCAGCTCTATTGGCGCACCCAGCGGAATTGGCTCCTTTAACTTTAACCACTGATGCATCGGACACAGCGATGGGAGCCGTGCTGCAACAGAACAACGGTGGTGTTTGGGAACCTCTGGGCTTCTATTAAAAAAAGTTCAGCTCAGCGGAAGCAAAATACAGTGCCTACGATACGGAGCTGAGGGCAATATACAAATCTATCAAATTTTTCCGATACTTCATCGAAGGACGAGAATTCGTCATACAAACTGATCATAAACCATTAATTTATGTATTCCAACAGAAATCAGAGAAGGCAACGCCTAGACAACTCCGACAGTTGGATTTCATAGGACAGTTTTCAACTCGGATCACATATATTCCTGGAAAACAGAACGAAGTAGCTGACGCATTATCGCGACTGGAGGTCGTTGACGCGCCAATCGTCATAAGCACGCAGGAATTAGCTCAGAAGCAAGCCCTCGATGAAGAGTTAAAGCAGATTCTACAAGGTACCACTTGTCTGAAGCTGAAGCAGTTACGCGTAGACGATACCGAAGTAAGCATTTATTGTGATGTCTCCGGAGACAATATCCGTCCGTATATTCCGTTAAGTATCCGCAAAAGAATTTTCGATACAGTTCATAACTTGTCGCATCCTAGTGGAAGAGTAACTAGGCGCCTTGTAGCAAACAGATTTGTCTGGCCGTCAATGAATAAGGACATTGTAGGTTGGGCAAAATCCTGCCTCAATTGCCAGCGTAGTAAGATCGGGCGGCATACAGTAAATTGTCCACAGAAAATTGTAATTCCAGAGACGCGCTTTCAACACATTCATATCGATCTAGTTGGTCCTTTGCCTACTGTGAGAGGTTTCAAGTACTGTCTTACAATGATAGACCGTTTTTCTCGCTGGCCTGAGACAGTTCCACTGGTAGATGCCACAGTGGATTCTGTTGTCACGGTTTTGTATTCCGCATGGATTTACCGTTTCGGAGCACCCGCTACTATTACGACCGATAGAGGTGCCCAGTTTGAATCACATATTTTTCAATCGCTCACTAATTTAATGAGTTGTAAGAGAATTCGAACAATGGCGTACCACCCGGCTTCTAACGGCCTGGTGGAGCGCTGGCACAGATCATTGAAGGCTGTAATTATGTGTCACAATACAGAAGACTGGGTAGCTATTTTGCCTACGGCTTTATTAGGCTTGCGATGTAGTTTTAAGGAAGACATAAAAGCTACGGCAGCAGAGATGTTGTATGGCGTTCCGGTAAGGCTACCAGGCGAATTTTTTGTAAATCCGGATAGCGTCGCCGACCCATGTATATTTATCGATAAGTTTAGGACGCACATGCAACGCGTACAACCTAGTCCAATGGTACATCATGGCGAGCGAAAACATTTCGTACCGAAAGATTTGTTAACATGCTTCCATGTTTTTCTCAGAGTAGATCACGTCAGAAAACCACTAGAACCACCCTACGAGGGACCATACGCGGTTCTCAAACGTTCTACTGACCAAATTTTTGTAATAGATGTTAAGGGTAAAGCGACAAGCGTTTCGATTGAAAGATTGAAACCAGCGTTCATTGAGCGAGAGGAACAGACTGAAAGTAGTTTTAAACCGTTAAGGACATACCCCGGACCAAAAGTCGCTCCTTCTGAGTCAAAAGACTTGAAGGGGGGTAGTGTAGGGACTTTGAGGCGCGCAAATCGGCGCGTACATTTCAGCCGTTAGGTTCCCGGCGCTGCTACAACTGAGTGATATTCCCGAAGCGTAGATTAATGACGGGTAAAGTCTTCAAAGCAGAGTCGATATTTTATATAAAAAAGGCTTGGGACGATTACAGCACTGCAGCCGATTGTGAAGAGAGGGAGTTTGTTTTTGTTACCAAAAATACATTTGTTTAATAACAACAAACGCGACGTTATTCACTGTTCCCGTGTTCGTGAGAAGTGGGTAGAACGTGGTTGCATACCAATCCCACAACGTCTCCAATAATTTTCCCAATATAAAATAATAAATATAATTTGTTTAAATTAAAAATTATGTTAGTAAAAAGAAATTTGATACTAATTTATCAATTTCATTTTTTCTGAAACAGATATTTTTATGTACATAATTTTCAATTTAAATAAATTTGATTTATTATCGCACATTTATTTCTAATTATTTTACCTTTCACGATTGATTTTTTATTATTTATTATCTAAACAAGTACAAAACAATAATTAACACCACGCTTTTGAATACTTTTTTGGGGTTAGGAAAGTGGCGATTATACGTAGTTTTCGACGTAACCGACGTATTCTACAATATTCTATAGTATTCACATGCAACCAACAAGTGAGTCAGAAAGAACTATATTTTTCCAACATTTTAATTGTTGAAACCTTAAAATAATGAATATTTCTATTTACGACATTTGCGATAAATGACACTTATGAAATGGACTTAAAAACGACATATTATACGTACATTTGCGACATGTCGTAAATGCATTTCCGACGCGGCGTAAAATACGGACCCACCACTGATACCCAGACAGCACACAGATATCTTAAAGACACTTTAAAGACGTCTGGAGTCCGTACGACGTCTTAAAGATGTCTTTGTCACAAATCAGGACATTCAGACGTTCAGATGTAAAACAGACTTAAAATGGACGTCTGTAAGACGTCGCGTGCTGTCTGGGATACTGAGCACACTTTCATAGTTGGAGTATTTCTAAACTTTTTTTTACATTTTTGATTTTTCAGTTTTATAATTTTTTATTTTTTCCGTGTTTTTTTAAATTGTTTGTTTACTTACTGACTCATGGTCTTTAATAACTAAAATTCGTCGACTTATACTCGATATTGTTTATTAAGGTAATATCGTGAAATTTGTTGATAGGCATTTGTGAGGGTAACATTTGTAACTAAAAACCAAGTTGATATCTAATCGGGCCCAAAATATTTTGAAGAATACGTGAAAACACATTTCACCCCCCTAGGGGTTGGTTAGGGCAAAATCCTGAAATTGAGTTTTACGCATTTGTGTGGGCAACCGTTGTAAGTGAAAACCAAGGTGATATCTAATCGGACCTAACAGATATTAAGGAGTCCGAGAAAATAAATTTGACACCTTTTCACCCCCTTGGGGATGAAATTTCCAAGAACCCTTACTTATGTTAGTGGGTATCTACGCCATAAAAACAATGTACCTTCCAAATTGCACTTATCCTTATTGAATATTACCGAAATCTATTATGTTAACAAATTGTTTGATAACAATGAACTGTTTATAGTAACGTTACAACAAAATATGATCGATTTGATTGTATGAAATGGATTTCACTGTCATTTTATTAAAAAATTGTTTAAACAATTTACAATATTGTCTCCCTGTAAGCTCGGTTTAGTGCACCCGATACAGGTTTGTCGCTATCCCCACCACTTCTGTCTCACTCTTGTCCGGCGAAGGCGAAAGTGAGATGGAACGAGAGCGAGCGAGATCCATTGAAAGCGAGCGAGGACGGTACGAGACAGACGACGCGTTGATATTTTGTCTCGCTTTGTCTTTCGGACGCCTGACACTCCGTCCTTTCCATCCGTGCCCGTCGCGCACGCCCGCCGCGCAAACAAAGCGTTCCATCTCGCTCCACCTTCGGCCAGAAAGAAGCGAGAAACGAACACTCGGAATTAGGGCTCTGTACCCGATATAGGCTCAACGCCGGTCCCGACCAGCGAGCATATAGGGAGACAATACTGTAATGTGTTAGTTGTCGCCGCAAATTTCCAAATGTGCTATTCTTCGCGGCGAAACAGTATAATGTGCTAGTTTTTGCCGCAAAATACGAAATGTGCTGTTCTTCGTAGCAAAGTAGTCAAATATGTTAGTTTTCGTGACAGAAAATCAAACGTGCTAATATTCGTCAGAAACGATGGAATGTGTTTTTTTTACATGGCAAAATGAAACATGTGGTTTTTCGTGGGAAAAATGGTACGTGCTGCTACTTTTCGTAACGCACATCGATATAATCTTTATATTAATTAATTCTCTTTGGATTTAATGAACAGTGCGTTTTCAGTACCGAATAAACAAACAATTAATTCATTAAGAATTAGAAAATTATTGATTTGAACAACTGATTTTTTTTGTATGTCTTAAAATAACAATAGGCAAATTAATGGGTAACCTCCCCCAACTAGTTACCCGAACGTCAACTCCGATTATTTGAACAAAAAATTCGACGTAGTGGGCAGAATCGTTGGATTTCTATTATCTAAACTATTTAGTCATCTGAACTATCTTGTATTATACATGAAGTTCTACTATAGATTATTTATAAGGTTAAATTAAGTTCAATTATACTCCAAGTAATTTTAGAAGGAACTTATTCGCGCATACCATATAGAATGAGCTCATTGGCTCCGAGGAAGCGTTTGTTTGGGGTATAGCTAATAGTAATTTGTTTCGGCACCAATGAGCGCCAACATGCGCAGAATCGGTTTAAACTCGTCGGTCGGCAAGTTCCGACCTTCTAAAATGACTTGGAGTATAAAAATGAATGTACTTGCACTGCCGGCTAGACGTTACGAATCATCCCATGAATTAATTCTTAGCCCCCATAAAGGAAATAGGCATTTTCTCATTAAACAAACAAATTCAAGCAAATTACTCATAAGATATCACAATTTATCGCAATAGAAATAATCACCATCATCACTGAAAGTATGAACTTCGAATCAGGGGAAAGCTTCTCATACAACATGATTTTTATAAAAATGGGCGTGTGGTTTTAAACTTTTGGCAAGCAGTTTATAATGTTTGTATCATGAATTTGTAAACATCCTGCACGAGTACATACCGGTACAACTAGTAATGTTGATAAAAATATCGACAAGTACGACAGCAGAAACGGCTGTGTACTCTTTTGCCGTCCCTCTATATCTATTATTTTTGGCATTTCTGGGACTAAGCTTAAGGCAGCCTTAAAACATGCATCAGCTAAGACAATATTTTTCGTTTAATTATAAATACGGAGTAAATATAAAACATACAAAAGCGTAAGTAGTTACCTTGACCCAGGCATTGATTTAAAAGTGCTACCTGGCCTGAAAGTAAATACAGCTGAAGCCGTGTATGAACTAACGTCAATGATGGGATGGTAATGAAACAAAACGCAGCACAGGCACGTACAAATGCTGATGTTCTCCTTGTGTGATGTCCACGGACGATCTTTCGAGTATCAACTGATAATCTATTTACACACTAAACATGAAAAACGTTGACAGTAGTTTCCTAACTTAATATCACTTACTAAAATTAAAATTAATTCATTAATTAACTACCTGCACAAGCTGCACATGAACACTATCCAGATTAGGGAAAGCTGCTCTAGCTTCAACATAAAAATTGAGTTGCTTCTCAAAATCACGACCGAAATCAACGCGTTGTACTAAACCACATATAAGTTGACCGATTTGTCTTTTTTCATCTTCAACAGTTAGGGCACTGAAATTATTAACATATTATTAGGCAATAAACATACATATTTGACGGAAGCAAATTGCATTTACCTAACAGAATCGTGCATTATTCTGGCAATAAACATGAGAGCACTTATAATGATAGGGTCTGTAATAGATCCGTTTTGAACACTTAAACCTTCTATAATAATTTTGCAAACTTCAACCTTAATAGTTTCCTTATGAAATAAATCGATTAAAGGCAAGAAATTCTCCTGAAAAATTTTTCCTCAAATATTATGTGTACTAATTTAAAAAGGCAAATTAATGTAAAAAGTAGTAGATAGATTACCATAGCAAATAGTAGTTCAAAATCTTGTGTATGAGCTACTATTTTTTCAATAATATTATGCAATTGTGGATAATAATGTTCAAAATGTTTGTTTGGGTTAAGGCGTTCAATTATCTTTCCAAAAAGCAAATTTAGTTCATTTATCTGCAACACAGGAATGATGAGAAACGAATACTTTGTTACTTCAAAACAATAATAATAAACTTACAGAGAAATGAATGGCAGTAAATTGAATCCAAATTTCAACGCAATGCATAAATTTAGCAGGATTAGTTAAATCTGTTATGTACTTCCACATCATGTTGAGAATTGCTTGGCAATGTTCTTTTGGTGGAGATTCTTGTACAAGACATTCACCTAAACTTCGATATAAAAAATACTGTGGATAACCTGGAAAGTCATAGAAGTAAAACTGCACGTAACAATATTTAGTAGAGATCTCAGTTGACTATATAGTTCATCATCTATAAAAATTACCATCATTTTCAGTTGCAATTATCAATTTTACAAAATCCATTGCACGTACAGCAATATATGATGGTTTAAATGCTGTTAAAACACTATTTAATAGTAAAGAACTGAAAAAGAAATTAATGCAATATTTCACATCTCATAAGAAATGCACTTCAGAATTTATATATAAAGAATAAAGTAATATATAATCACCTATTTCTTTGATTTTTGCATTGGGAAAGCACATCTTCCAATAGATTTTCAGAAGTTGTGGCTACTAAAATTTGTAAAATCCAATCTAAAGCTGGTGAGTAGAGATTCAGATAAGAATGTAAAGACATGTTCTGTTTTATCCGTTCAATTTTAACAAACTGGCCAAATAAGAGCTGATATGTAGACAGAAAATCATAAAAATTTTCCCTTACAAATTCAAAGTCCGATGTTTTGTTTAAAGCCAACCCCACTCGACATAAGTAACATCTAGCATATACAGCTATAAGAGGATTTCCAATTCCTCTAATCATCCGGGTTATTCGTAATAGTGCTCTATTAAATTCACTAAAGATTAGAAATGTCTAGTTAATATTAATATTATTCAAAACTAATTACATACTTTGCTTAAATCGTTGTAACTACTTTCATTTTTCATGTTACTATTTTTCACTACGATGTCTAACTGGTACATTTTTAAGTGATATATTTTTTTATTTGTGATCCAGTAAATATTCGTTACATATTCGCCGCCCGGGACCGAAAACGATCATATAACGTGTAGGAGACATGAATATCCGCGCGAGCTGCCTTGTTTAATCAAACAATACCGCCGCACCTCGGGCTTGCGTTTATGTTTTGCCGACTGCGGTAGATGACAGTCGAAGAAAAGAACAGCGGGTGCGAAAAAGTGGGATGAGAAAGAATGAACGGGAGTCGAATATGAAAATAACTCGATATAATCCAAATCACATCGGGTTTGGTCTTATTTTCATCAGAAACATCTCCCTAATATGGTACAAATATTTTCATAAGAATAAAACCACAAATTTAAACATTTAATTTGTCATTAAAGTTGTGGTCTTTAAACGCCAGCCGCTGGCTTCTTAGTAGCCGCTGGCTCATGTCTTATTAAGGTCGATTTACACTATACGGCACGGACCGACACGTACCGGCACGGCGCGGTCCATATCCAGCACGACAAAACCTTGAACATACGTTTTAAATGGGACTGTCAACACTATCCGGCATCGACCGACAACGTTCTGTCTGCGACACGAACCGACGCCGGTCGACATTGTCGCGAAGAATGTTTTGTCGGATCGTAACGGTCCGCGTCGAAACGTTTCGTCGCTGGTCTGACAGTGTAAACCAGTAAACGGCAGACACCACATGCAGCACAGGATGAAGTCCGAAAAATTAATAGAACATGTGAAGGTGTATGTGCCGTTGTATGCTACGGACAATCCCAAGTACAGCGATAGTGTATTCAAGGACAATGCTTGGAGGCAAATTGGGAAGGAACTGAATCAGTCAGGTAAGATGAATAACTTATTGTATTTCTAACCTAGTTTTTACATAATTGTGTCTTGCCATTCAACACGGCCTTGTTGCGTAATAAAAAATTCTTTAAATGCGTCTCGAACATTAAATGCAGCACTCACTGCATTGCCCCCTTGTCGTGGCAAGTTTTGCAAACCAGTGTCATTACTCTGATTCTGAGCATTGTCTTGTACATTAATATTGTGATCACGCAGATAATTATGCAAAATGCACGTAGTCAAAATGATTTTATCGACATTTTCTGGCATTAACTTCAGTCTTCGATTGTAAAGCTGAATTTTTTGACTCAGTATTCCAAAAACATTTTCAGACACTCTTCGGGCGCGTGAGAGGCGATAATTGAAAATCCTTTTTGACCTGTCTCCCTGAATTTGTGAACCAGGATATGGTCTCAATAAATATTTTTTTAAGGGAAATGCCTCATAATGTTTTACGTATTAGGAAGCGCATTGTCTTTCGGTATCTTCAATTTATCTCTTTCGAGTGCTTTGCCCAAGGTAGAAGTGGCAAATAGGCCTCCATCGCTATTCCTACCATACCCGCCTATGTCTACTGCGACAAATCAGTAATGTGCATCTACTAATGCTAACAGGACAATGGAAAACGTTTTCTTATAGTTAAAAAATAATTAGCGATCTGATCGCCGTAGTGTACAGACGTGTCTTGACAGCAGTGTTTATATTCCGTGAAAGTCTGTTTAAAGTTCGAGGAATCGGCTCTACCTAACGGTTGAATTTGTCGTATCATTTGGTGCTTCGTTTTTCGCTTCTTTGAGTGTACTACTGTGCAGTGCTCGGGTGGAGAGCATAATGTCGCAGCCCGCAAGAAGAATCTGCAAAGGATGTAGGTCTGGAGTGGTTAATCCGGTGTCCTGCAATTCATGCGACACTATTGCGCATCCTGCTTGCGTTGGCCGCACGGGTCATCCAGCGAGTAATGGCAGGCTTCTTTGAGTGTACGGCGCCTTCTTGGATTGTGCGGCGCCTTCCATGAAAAACTCTTCTTCTTTATCTACATCCTCGCCTAACAAAGAGGTTTATGTCGTTGGCGACTCGGGACCTACTGAGAGCATCTCCCCGAACGCATCAAATGACGCTCTCCTCGTGGCAATGAAGCGACTCTTCAGTGACGAATTTTCGAAGTGGCAGGAAAATTTCAGAAGGGAGTACAGGGAGGAGTTTATTGCCTTCAAGGGGGAGATGATCCGCGAATATCGAGAGGAGTTTAACAAGCTTAGTTCGGCCATTGGTGTCTTGACTGGACGGGTGGACGCTATAAAGGACAAGTTGAACGTTCTGGGCAACGGGGCAGCATCTGACGGAGCAGAGTTGGTCGAGGCTGCCGTAGCTGAGATGCAGGACAGGAAGAGCAGGGAAAACAATTTAATTCTGTTTAACGTGGAGGAATCCGGCTCTTCAACGCCTAGCGACTCAAGTGTGCTAACGACCAACGGTGACCGTGTCAAGGTGGCAGTTATTCTGGGGGCGATGGCGCCTAAATGCTACGACAACATGGTCGTGAGGAGGATTGGCAAGAGGACAGCCGGCGTCACCAGGCCGATCAAAGTCACTCTACCTCCTGAGCTAGCGGCGAAGGAGCTAATCAGGCAGAGGAGTAATTATAAGGGTCCGGCTAGGATATCTCTTGACTGCACGGAGCAACAGAGGAGGTACCTCAAGGACCTGCGGGAAAAGCTTCGATCGACGGGGGATTCTTCTTTGACCATTAGATTTAGGAATGGCGCTCCGGTGATCACTCAGAAGAGTACGAGGTCCGTCTCAAAAAACTAGTCGTAGCCCCGCTGGTATATTACCAGAACGTGAGAGGCTTGCGTACTAAGCTGCACACGCTGAGTGAGGCTGTATTGTCACATCATGTGAAATACGATATTTTAATTTTCGTAGAAACGTGGTTGTCTGATTGTATTGCGTCTAACGAATTAGGCTTAAGAAACTATTGTATTTTCCGCAAGGACAGGAGCTCTGCGACGAGTAGGCACTCCCGGGGTGGGGGGGTTCTGATTGCCGTTAGGAGGGGGCTAAGTGCTATTGAGTTATTCCCGTCGGTCGATAGTATAGAGCAGATTTTCGTTAAAGTATCCATGGGAGCCGCCGCGTATGTGTTCGGCGCTGTCTACATCCCGCCTGGGTCGCCGTCTGCAATCTATCGGGCCCATAGTAATAGCATAGACGAAATTCTTTTCCAGGAGGGTGATTCGAACCTTTGTGTAGCGGGTGATTATAACTTACCGCAGGCCGTGTGGCAGTGCGGCCCTAGTTCGGCTCTAGTCCCAATGGTGCATTCTGGAGCTGCGGATGTATGCACAGCGG
Organism: Andrena marginata; assembly: GCA_963932335.1. Classification (NCBI taxonomy): domain Eukaryota; kingdom Metazoa; phylum Arthropoda; class Insecta; order Hymenoptera; family Andrenidae; genus Andrena; species Andrena marginata. Next base: position 13,161,174 of record OZ010660.1, read on the forward strand.
CGTCATTATTGGCTGAATGCTTTAATTGCCATAACTGTCGGCAATTTAATCAAGTTCGTAACATTCATGGGAAAATGCTTGATTTAATTTTTAATAACGTAGGGACTTACGTGTACGCCCCGGACGACCTCCTGTTACCGGAGGACTCGTATCACCCCGCCTTGGTGATTGAATCGCAGTGCAGTTGTGATAGGCCGGCCTCGAGGTCTATTGTGAAATCCGACTTTGCTCGAGCGGATTACGACTCAATTGTGTCGGCTCTTAATGTTATTGATTGGGACGGTGCATTGGGTAATCTTTCGGTTGACGACGCCGTGGATTTGCTTTATTCTCAGTTACGCGTGGCAATTGAAATGTATGTTCCCAAGAGATGTGTTTTTAAGTCATCCTTCCCCGTCTGGTTTTCGCGTGAACTCAGACAGACTATCAAAAGTAAGAAGGGAGCACATCGAAATTGGAAAAGTTCTAACAGGCTGGGCGACTTCCTAGTTTTCTCCCACCTTCGTTCACGATGCAAGGAGTTGTTTAGACAGTGTCACGCCTCCTACATTGCTAAGCTCGAAGGCAATATTTCGAACAACGTCAAGTCTTTCTGGGGGCACGTGAACTCTTGCAGGGGCGACTCTGGCTTGCCGGCACGCATGTATCTCGGTGATGAGAGTTCGGACTCTGATGAGGCAACTGCGAATCTTTTTGCTAGGCATTTCAGGTCGGTCTACGTCTCACCATCTTCGTCTTCCGCCGGCCCTGTTAGGGCACTGGATACCGGGGTACACTTGCCTAAACTCGACATTAGTCTTTCTGAAGTTTTTGAAGCAATCAAAGCTCTCGACTGCAATAAAACGGCGGGTGAAGATGGGCTGCCTCCTCTGTTTGTCAAATCGTGTATCTTTGGCCTAGCCAGGCCTCTATGGATTATCTTTAATCTTTCACTTGGCTCTGGGATCTTCCCGGCCACCTGGAAGTCCGGGGTTGTCGTGCCTATTTTCAAATCGGGTGGCAAGAATGATGTAGCTAATTATAGGCCCATATCTCTCCTTAGCTGCTTCCCAAAGATACTGGAGAAGATAGTCTCAAGGAAGCTCTCCAGTTTAATCAGAGGCAGCCTATCCGAAGCTCAGCATGGTTTTTTCCGGGCAGATCTACCGTGACCAATCTCGCGGTTTTCTCGAATTTTGTGACTTCTGCACTGGATGCACGTAGGCAAGTTGATGTGGTGTATACTGACTTCAGAAAGGCTTTTGATTCCGTGGACCATGTTATCTTGCGGGATAAATTAAGGGCGTTTGGGTTTCAAGGTTGTATGCTGCGGTGGTTGTGTAGTTATTTAACCGACCGTTCTCAAGTAATAAGGGTTCGTGGTTGCCTATCTCAGCCCATAGTGGCATCATCGGGAGTGCCGCAGGGGTCACACTTGGGTCCGTTGCTCTTCTGCATCTTTATAAATGATCTTGCGGATTCTTTTCATTTTGCTACACCATTGTTTTTCGTTGACGACTTGAAGTTATTTGCTCGAGTTGCTTCAGCTGAAGATGCTTGGAATCTCCAGAGTGACCTTGACCGGCTAACAGATTGGTGCACCAGAAATAGACTCTCCTTAAATCATTCTAAGTGCCACGTGCTGGGAATTTCCCGGTCGCTTAGCAAGTTAATTTTTCCGTACTCCCTCAACACTGTCCAACTATCCCGTATTGAGAGTGTGTGCGACCTCGGAGTGTCCTACGACTCTGCGTTCTCTTTCGCGTGTCACGTCAGCAGAGTTACTAACGCGGCCTCCAGGCAGCTTGGGTTTATCATAAGACACACGCATGGGTTCACCAATAGGCGGACCCTTAAGTTACTCTTTGACGCATTGATTAGGCCCTATTTAGAGTATGCGTCTGTAATTTGGTATCCCCATCAGGCGTACCTCTGGGGTGCACTCGATAGAGTCCAGCATAGATTTTTGCGCTTTGCGTCGTTTCGCATCGGGCACCCTATGCACAGATTCGATCATGATTATGGACCAGCAATGCACTTATTTAACTTCGTGTCAATGCGACAGCGCCTACTGTTAGCGGATCTAACTTTTCTGTTTAAGATTCTAAACGGACATATAAACTGTCCGCACCTATTGGGGTTAATTAATTTTAGTATATCGCCCAGGCTGTTGCGCAGCTGTCCTCTTTTCCAGACGAAATTTTACAGAACCAATTTACACCTCAGAGACCCAATGGCTAGGGTATGTATGAGCGGGAACAATGTTGCGGACAATATTAGCCTCTTTGGCTCTTCTATTGAGGCTTTCAAGCGCTCCGTGGTTTCGTCGTTTGGTAGGCCGAATTGAAGCCAGGATGTCCTGGTTGCGTTTTCTGTTTTTGTTTTGCTCTGTTTTTAAAGACACATAGTCTGTGCACATCGTATGTATTGATTGATCAAAATGGGTTATTCCCGTATGAAATAAATAAATAAATAAAAATAAAAAAAATTTAGATCCACTGTTTGCGGGAGCTTGAATGACAACGTGTTTCCCATCGAGAGCGCCTATACAGTTTGGAAAATTCCAAATATCCCAAAATTCTTTGGCAATTTTTTCCCATTGATCCGTTGTAGGCTGTGGCATTGTTACGGACATCAAATTTGCTATTATTGCTTTGTATACTTGAATGACAATTTTTTGCACTGTTGAATGCCCGAGTCGATAGCTGGTAGCTATTGTGCTAAACGAATCACCAGTAGCTAATAACCTACGAAATATAAATTTTGTGATTGTAACCTTTTAAAAGATTGTACTGCAGAGCTGAGGATAAAAACCTTATATATCACTCATTCAATTTTGTACAGAAGGCAATGAAAACTAATTATTTACGTCCTTCAATTTTTTAAAACTTTCTATCTTCGTATATATTATAGCATTCATTTTTTGCCAATTTCGCTACAAATATTATTGCCTTTTTCCAGCGTCTCTTTGTAAGAAAACGTGGGCCGGTCTTAGAGACTCTTTTAAAAGAGCGTTGAAAAAAAGGCGCGAAACAAAACGTGGACAGGCTGCTTTAAAGATTAAGAAATGGAAGTTTGAGGAAGAGATGTCGTTTGTGGTACCATACATGCAAGAAAGGGACATGTGTACTAATTTGATAGACATCAGTGATGATGTTAATGAAGATGGACCAAATGAAAAAGAATATGACGATAAAAACGAAGAGAGAGGTGATGACCGAAACGATGATAACAACAATGACAAGGGTGATGGTATTGATGGTGAAGATGTGAATGAGTCACTTATTGAGAATGAAAAAAAGAAGAAACAGAAAGAAATCAAAAGAAAAGTTATCACCAAAGTAGCTAGGAATAGTGGCAATAAATGTCACACGCAATCGGAATCGGCATCAGCAGTTATGGTGAAATATTTGTTGGAAAAAAGAACTGCTAATGCATGAACAACTCCACCGACTCCACAACCCAGTGCAATAGACACCTTCTTTTCGAGTATTGCAGCAACGGTCAACAATTTTTCTCCCTATTATCAAAATATAGCGAAGTCCCAAATATTCTCCATCATCAGTGAACTCGAAATTATGCAAGATCAACCGTTTTTTGTACCCAACACACCCACACAACGTCAACACTCTGCATTAATGCGTAGAACAATTCCCCTGCAATCTCGGGAATCATGTCCCACTGGGCCGTACACTGTACCACATCTTTCACCATCACCATCACCATCACCATCACGATCGCCGTTTCTATCGTCATCTACAACACCAACTCCGAGTCCTTCACCATTAATGGTCCCAACTCCAACACCATCACCATCAGTTTATGATTTTTCAGCGATAATTTCAAACCCACATTTGAGCGAGCAAACACCATATACAGAGTATATGAAAATGTAAATATGTACAATAAAAAATCATTACCTTAAACAAACTGGAAGTCTTTCTGTGGGCGAAATTGCTTCACGGAACGACGTACAGTAATTCGTCGTTATTGTCCCGTTTTTACCACGGGTAATAGTCCCGCTCACTATCCCCACCATTTCTTGGAATCCTTCAGTCGAGAGTGAGAGAATCCGAGACGTGCGAGAGAGAACAAAAGAGTCGACACGAAGTTGTCGTCGGCACGAAATAGTGTCCGCATCGCGTTATTGTCCCGCCGCCAGCCCCGTTCGACGGGACTATTACGACGAATTACTGTATTTTGTTTTTGTAATCCAGGTTCAATCCATTTCAGCAATTCAAAAAATTTACATTGCGACATTCGAAAGTACTGATAAAACTTATCATCGTATTTTAATAATTCATTGAATCAAGTCCAGTACTCCCCATCGACTTTTCTCCTTTTTAATATTGGGTGTACCCAAATTCTATCTCACTTTTTCCCCTTTTTGCTGCGGAATCCTCTTCGTCTAAAAGTAAGGCTAGAAGAACCAATTCCTTGTCCCTATCTGATCCGCTCATTTCGACTGCTAAACGTGAACTGCCGGACTGTTGCCGGAGCAGTGTAGATGCGTGCATAATATTACGTGTCGGTGACGGAACGCGCTGTTGCCGGTAGGTGTCCGTCCGTGCCGTATAGTGTAAATCGACCTTTAATTCAATAGTTGCCTTGTTTCGGCTCGTATCGCGTTTCACGGTTAACTGCTCCCGAGGGAGATCCCCTCAATTGGTGGGGCGAAACGACGATCATACAACGAGTAATTCTGGCGATCATATAACAAATATTTACTATAAATACCTTAGAAAGTATAGCCGTCTATGCCAGGAGCGCACAGTCGGGAGCAAAAGATCTCCTTAGGTTCTGGAACCCGTGTCAGAAGCGGGTGCGAAATTGTTAAGGTGCATTCCCATAACGCGTGGCTTAACAAGCTTTGTAGATTCGCTCGCTGTTTAGCGAGAGCGACTCGGCAAACCATGAGCGTTTCGACGACGCAACTAACCCAAACTGATCATTCCCATTGCCGATGCCTTACACGCCGAGCCACGCGCTGTGAGACTGCAATTTTATAATGTTACGACAGCAAAAGGTGAGGGTAACTGCAAGACTGCTATGCGTTAGGGTGGACCTCATTTTTCGACTTTCAAATTTTTTCAGGGCACCCCCCCCCCCCCAGGATTGTGTCATTGGGGGGAAAAAATGTGTGCAAAATTTGAAATCGATCGGAGAACGAGAAACCGTGCCTCATTGCATTTGAATTCTTTGTATTTTTTAACTCGTTTTTCTCCATTGTAGTACATATACCGTTAATATACATGTTTATATATCGTTGAATTTGTCTTTTTGCGCTCTGTAACAATATAGAATCAAAGTATACAATTACTTAAAAAAAATCATGACCACGAAATCTCATAAAATCTGCAGAAAAAACTTTTTCGTTGGCACTATTTTTACCTTGTCAAATAGTACAACTTTTTTCTAAGAAATTTTTTCAAATATTTATAAATAACAGATTTCAAAATTTTAATGAAATAACTGATACTTTCATTAAGAGTACACTGTTCTAACAGATTTCATAAATATAGATTCTCTAGAATGAGAAAATGATCTCAATTATAATATTGGATTAAATATAGTAAATAATTTAGCAGTAAACGATTTGGCAGAACGAGCAGTCAAACTCATGCAAGAGTTTAATTGTAACTATTTAACAGCTATCTGGACTTATAACATTCTATACCCGTTTCTTACAGATTTGTATACGCTGAATACGAATTCGTTTTCGAAAAATTGGTTTTATAGAAAAAATGAAAATTTTCAACTTTTAACGTTTTGTGTGTCGAAGTAGTAATAGTTATTCGGTTGCTTGTTCCGTGAAATTATTCTATGAACTCGCGCGAACATAACTATATAAGTTCTTATTGCATTATTATAATTTAAATATCTTACTATCTTACTATTCTAATAAAGCGCTACAACGTTTATTTGTATGTACACAAAAATCTCAAAATGTACCGAACCAATCATTACGAAATTTTAACTACAACATCCTTGAACAACAAGAACGAACATAGGCTATGTAGTATGTCTCGAAAACGCGTTATTAACACGAAATTTATATGCAAAAATTTCATGTGTAGAGCTGTTTTGCAGACACGTGATCTATGTATACGACAGTCTACTTCGCGCGCGCATGTGCATATTCCGTCCGCGTGATATCTCGCCCGTAGCAACACCGCGATGTCACCACTAGGCGATGAAGCTTCTCGCGCGATTTCTCGCGTGAGAACTGGACTACAGCGGATATATACATATATATCGGAAGAATGATGGTCGGAGTACAAATTGCTTTTGGGTCATTCTACGCGAAATCGGACACTTTTTAGAGTAACATTTCGGATGTTGCTGAGATTTGAATATGTTGTAGTCTTTAGTGATATTTAAACGTACCTCATAGGATTTGTCAAAATTTTGTTAAGTGCTAACTTGTTAGCACTGAAGACCCTCAGTTTTTTAAATGGAATGCTATATATTTAATTATCTAATATGAAAACGACTGTCAAGACAAATTTAATCATATGGTATAGTATGATCTTCAAGACTACACATGGTTAGAAATGAAATAAATATATCGAACTATCTATCTAGTAGATTGAATTTCTTCTTTCATTCCTAACCATGTTGTTTGAGAATCAATTAGTTCATCCCATCACCGCACTCAAGCTCACCGCAGCACCTCCTGGACAGCGAAACTCATGGCTGATCTAGAATCGATCGGCCAATGAGAAGTCAACGACAATCGATCAACCAATCAGATTTCCCCACGTCGATCCTCTCTCGAGCATGTTCGAGAAGACGCGTAACGGAAATGATCAACCATATTGGATTCACTCTTGTTCACATAGCGTGCGAATACAGACGTGTCGCGTGCGATTCGTTTTAGTAAGATGCAACTGGTGAATTCTCAAGTTCATTTACTAACTATTCAGTATAATCTCTTACGTTCTTAGTTCTCTGCTCCTCGCTCATCAAAACTCAGTGTGTACGTGTAATAGCTTCGTGGTTTTGCGTAGGTTCTCGCGAACGCGTGGCGGCATGTGCGCGTAAATTTCACAACGTGATTACAAATTATACAAAACCATTTTCTGCTCAACATTAACTTCTCGTGCTCACTCAACGAGTGATTTTATAATAAAGTCAAACATTTTATTTCACAACTGTGGTGTAGTGCTATATGCGTTCCTAACCTCACTTTCAATCCAGCGTGTTCATCCATATCAAATTCAAACACATGTGTAACCTTGAAGGTCATAGTATACCATATGGTTGAATTTGTCTTGACAGTCGCTTTCATATCGGATAATCAAATATATAGCATTCCATTTAAAAAACTGAGGATCTACGTTTCAAGGGAAATATTGCGAACACCAAAAATTGCGTTACCGTATTATATTGTGTATAAAAAACAGGGCTAATTTTAAAATTTCCATATTCTTGAAAATTTGTCCACCAAGGGGAAAGATAGAACTATAATCTCCTTTTTTCAGATTTTTAAAATAGTTCCCGATGTTAAAAACCTGCATTTGTTTAAAATAACTGCACAAAAATGGTTCAAATTTTTATTTTTTTAAATTGAAAAAATTTTTTCTTAAAACTTCAATGTGTTCTCTATAAGCACCGCGAAGCTCATCTCCATCCATTCACTAAAGTAAAAGGCCCTATTATGAAACAGTGTCCCAATTTATGAAACACTACAAGAAAAAATGAATAATATTATATATATGTATATATAATAATTTAAATAAAATTATATTTATACACATTACTATCTAAATATTTGTATGTGTATGAATATAAATGTTGCATCAATAAAAAAAATGTTGAAGTATCCATGTGGGATGCCGATGAGCGCTGGTCGAGGCGTAGCGCGTAACGCGCTCGGAAAACAGCCGAAAGGCGCGGAGGCATTGTCGCGTGTCGTGAGGCGGACGAGGAGGAGAAGTTGCGTACCGGTCGTCGAGAAAGACTGTTGCGTGCTTGCGTCTTGATCCTTTTTACTTATTATTATTATTCCACCACTTATTAGTCCTAGTTACATTAAATTGTGTTTATTTTAATATTAACTGGGCCTCAATCCTTTACAAGACCTCCATATCCGCGTCCCATTTGCCTGAGAATTCAGCAAGAACCAGGAGAAATCCTACATCCATATCGTTAAGTTGGTACAAAATTAGCTGCTATTTGAGTTGAAATACAGATACAGTTACTTCTTTGTTTCAAGCATATTGTTGCGAACACCCTATGGATGGAATCCATGGCCCGCTGGTGCTCGCGACGAAGACAAGGGACAGCGAGAAGAAGGCGATCTGATCGATCGCCTGTCAAGCTGTGACTTGAGATACCGACGCCATTGCGAGCAGACGTAGTCCCGAACACTTCCCTCTGATTAATCACTGTATTACATTCCTGTTATCTTTGTTAATGTTCATGTTCTGTTACGGTTGTACATTAAATTGTTATTATGTCTACGCGAAAACGTAACAATATTAACAAATTTCAATGATTTTAAAAGATATTTAATAACTTATTCGAAAGCTGCAAAGTCGTAGATTGTAATTAATTTTAAAAAAAATCGAATTCCGGTGTGATTTTATTAATTATAAAGCTGTTTCAGAAATATGTACATTGGCTTTCTAGAAGTCCGTATTTATGGGACGATAATTCGCTTGGCCCATGTTTCATGGACCTGTTGAGTCACGCCTAGTCCTGGTTTATGGCACAGCAAGGTTGAAGCGTAAATAGTGTGATATTCATTTAAAAAAGGCCTTACTTCTAAGTTTTTTTTGGTTTTATCGTGAAACAATTATCATATTTAAGCTTTATTTTCATCTAACATATGTATAAGTAAGTGTATTACAAAATTTGGCTTGAAAATTGTATAACTAATCAATAAAATATTGCATGCCTGAATAGAGTAGATTGAAATTTACTTTTATTTATAGAATAAGTTGTTTCAGGCAAAACTTGTTAATATTCAAAGATGGTAGATACTAGGAAAAACAATAAAAACAAAGCAGATATGACAAAAAACAAGAAAAATCTCAACACTGCGGTGAAGAGACGCGCAAACTCTCTTAAGTTTAAAAAGAAGCCTGCAGTCTTAGTGAGTAAAGTAAACAATGCTAAAAAGAACAAAATTAATAGAATGAATTATTCTCCTGAAGATCTTGAGAAAGCTATTAAGCTAATGGATACAGGCATTTCCCTCAGGAAAGCTGCCAATGCATTTGGCGTTCCTGTAACCAGTTTAGCGAGAAGGAAAAACAATTCTAGCATAATAAAAAAGAAAACTGGACCACCAACTATTTTAACACCAGCCGAAGAACAAGAAATTATTAATTGGATTTTATATAAAGCGGAAAGAGGTTTTACAGTTACTAAAACTGAGCTATTAGATTCTATACAAAAGTATAGAGAATCTTTAAAGAGGGATAGATACTCCATTTACTGAAAACCGTCCAGGTCGGCATTGGAACGAAGGATTCGGAAAACGCCATCCAAATTTGTTGATTAGAAGAGTACTACACTTAAGTTTAAGTATAGCTGCTGTCACAAGAGAAGATTTAAGAGAGTGGTTCAACGTGCAAGGAAGCTATTTGAATAATAAAAATTTGCTGGACATTTCTCCAAATAGAATTTTTAATTGCGACGAAACAAATATTTTAATGTGTCCTGATTCTGAAAAAGTTTTAACAGAAAAAGGATGTCGCTCAGTGTACAAAATTGCAGATGCTGGGAAAGAAAGTCTCACTGTTCTTTTCATGTACAGTGCAGCAGGTACTCGTGCCCCGCCAATGCTAATGTTTGCTTACATAGAAAGTGTACCCAAAAAAAATTATTGAGAATACTCCAAAGGGCTGGGGCATCGGCATATCGGAGAGTGGATGGATAACAATGAAAACATTCTATGAATATGTGATGAATGTGTTTTACCCATGGCTTTTAAGAGAAAATATAGAGTTCCCAATAATAATATATTTAGACAATTATGCTTCATATGTAACAATACCATTAGTATTCTTCTGTAGAAACAAGCAGATTGAGATCATAGGACTTATTCCATCCTTTTAAACAAATGTGGAAAAAAACTGTTCCAAAGTGGAAAATTCAAAACAATGTAATGCGATTGAAGAAAGTAGATTCCAACAGTTTTGAAAACAACACTTGATAACATGAAAGAAGAAAAAAATTTACAAATATTTGAAAATACTATACCCCCTTAACTATTACTGAGCTTCAAGAATGCTCTGTCAAATGGATCGTGGACTGGTGACATCGAAAAGAAAGCACTATTAGAGTACTAGCTTCAAATTAGAAAAACACCGTTCGGTATAAATACTCATGATGTTTTCAAAATCAGAAATCATTAATTCCTTTTTTAAATATGCTTTTATATCCACTAAATAAACTTTTTACTTTTAATCAATTTTTCTTAGTTTCAATCAATTAACTATTTTTTTCTAATATAATGTTGATTCATTTAAATGAGGTATGTTTTTTATTTATACAATTTAGACGATAGTTTGAGAGTGTGGGAAATCTAATTGACTTCGAATTTAAAGCAGTAGGTCCAGAAAATATAGAAAATAGGAGAGACTTGATTTTAGACAATGATATAGGTAATTTTATACCAGAAAGGGTGTTGAAGGTAGACAATATAACAGGAAATAGTGTTGAGGAAAATGTTACTGTAGAATATATAGACACCAGTATTATTTTAAGTAATGATATTGTTATGGGTAATGTCTTGGAGAAGGAGAATACTGGGGTGACTGCTAATCAAAGTAAATCGACTGATCTTAAAAAAATATAGATTATGATACACGTATCAATACATTTTTCATCCATAGAAGATAGGAACATTCCATCTTCGAAAAATTTTGCGGAGGCATTCACGTTGCCGACAAAATATTTGCCACAAAAAGAATCAAGGTCGAAGGTTCTGGCAAAGCGAAACGACCAGCGGCTGCAACGTCCGATGCCTGGTGGCAAGACCAGCTCCAAATGGAAGAAAAAGAAAAAAAATTCAAAAAAGAAACATCTGCAGGAGGAAAAGAAGAAATTAGCGGCAGAGAAGAAAAACTTGAATGAGAAAATGAAAGAAATACAGAAAAAAAATTAATCAAACAAAATAAATATATAATAAAATGTGTATAAATAAAATATTTATATATATATATATAATAACAAACAAGAAAACACAAACTAAAATATATATATATTATTTTTATAAAAAACAAGAAAACACAATCTAAAATATGAGAAAAGATGGTGGTTTTTATGTTTTTATCTGTACCACAAATAGGGACATACAGTATGGAACACCAGAGACACGGGCTGCAAAGCTGTGTCATAAATACGTACGTGTACATCACTCCTATTTTTCAATCGTATAATTATTTTTTAACGTTATACTTACAGAACAACGATTATTTCTACTACAGAAAACACGAAATAATTGAATAACGCACAAATTCGCAACATTTAAGTTCTTAATTATTTAAAATCATTGAAAATATCATATCCCTCTCTAGCATCTGTGCCATAATAGGGCCTTTTACCTTACTTCCATAGCCATAATGTATTGACAAAAAGTTAGCACTTATCTTCAAACAGCTGTAAAATCGACATTTTTCAAAATTTGGACAAATCCTTTGAGGTACGTTTAAATATCACTAAAGATTACAATATATTAAAATTCAGCAACATCCGAAATGTTACTCCGAAAAGTGTCCGATTTCGCGTGGAATGACCCTTTTGTATCCGATGCTGCGCAAAGCCCCGGAGGCTGACTTCGGACTCCCACGTCTGAGTGAGCCCTTTCTGCGTGGGTCTTTTGAAATTTTTTTCCATACGCCAATCTCCTCCAAATTATATCTTCCACCTCATGCTGATAACCCCTATACACACGGTATCCTGTAATCGCCGTAAGGGGGGGGGGGGGGGGTACATCGCTCCCAGGTACGGCCTACCTCACTCACTGAGAAGAAAAGGAAAAAAGAGGTACAAATTGCTTTTGTACATGTACCCGTACTCTCTTTGGATGTTACGAGCCGAGACTGAGGGCAATGAGAATGGCGGCTGCGAGGCCGAGCATTGAATTTGGTTGTTTTAGTTTGTTAGTACCGGACGAACCGGGGTCTGGTATCCCCGGTAACCGATATAAGGAGATTGGAAATTGTGGACGAACCGGGGTCCGGTATCCCCGGGAGCCGCTAGGAAGGTGGAAATCAAGGACGAACCGGGGTCTGGTATCCCCGGGAGCCACTAGGAGGTTGGTTGTCGTGGACGAACCGGGGTCTGGTATCCCCGGGAGCCAGTAGGAGGTTGGTTGTCGTAGACGAACCGGGGTCTGGTATCCCCGGGAGCCATTAGGAATATTAGTTTAGCCTCGTAACTGTATAAAATGGTACACCTTGAGCGGTAAAGAAGTACCTATGTGGGATTATCTCGAAGAGGAAATTTAGATAGTGATTGATTCAAATAAAGAACTCTGAATTAGAAATAACAAATTATATTCTAATATACTCGGAATTTTACAATTGAGGCATTTGATGGAAAAAGGGCACATACGCCAAAATGCCATTTCGAGTAAATCGATTTCAAAGTTTTCATTATATTATAACTTAATGAAAAGTAATGCAATTAAATCCAATTTTTTTTAAGGATGTAGTACCATATCCTTGAAACGTTTCGTAAACAGAAGTCATGATTTGAAAATGATATGTGTCTTTATTTAATAGTTTTATGCAAGTGGTTTATGTGCCCTTTTTCCGTAAAAGTGATTAATTCGTAAAAAATGGCTTCTTTGTTTATTTATTTAAATATAACTTTGTTTACTTACTTAGTTACACATGTTTTATACGTTGTTTAAATAAAAAATACAAAATGAATCACAAAAATAAATAAAAAATGTAATGTTTTAAGTAAGTATTTTTACAGAAGTTAAATATGTTATTTTTGTTAAATTTTTCCAAAACTATTACACCTCTTCCGCGTCAGTCGACATGAATTCATCCTTATCAGATTCGCTCGGTATAGTCTTTGCTGCTTGAAGAACGTTTTCAATCCATATTCTGCTGTCCTCGTCCAAGTATTACAACAGATCTCTTACGTCCTTTTCTTTATTAACTTTCAGGCCAGGTAATTCAACTTGTTTCAATTGAATGCTCTTTAATTGCTTTTTATTGTACGTTTTTTTTCCAGAACTTGAAAGGTACAAAGCTCGAATTATACTTTTCGTAAGTATGAAGCAAACCATTTGGTTTGAAAGATATTTTCACATATTTGCGGATAGTGAACTTTTTACCCTTACTCATTGGATGCTTCATGAAGAAAATTGGCAAAGCTGCTGTCCAGTTTTCGATAATCGTGTGATCCATAATAACATTGAAAGGGAAAGGGTTTTCTCTGCAAAGAACCATTGCTTCTAGGTACTTTTTTGCCGTGGAAATGGTCTCTTCTTTCTTGAGGTAGGATCTAATTATCCCGAAATTTCTGTCGCATTGTCCAAATGAGTGTCCTCGTACAGGGAATAGATGGATTATTTCAACATTAAATATTCTTGAGAACCATAAACAGAATGACACCATTGCTGAATTTTTATTCTGTCCTGCAGCTGAATCAGACAAGAGCACTATCTTCTTAATGCGAGGATTCTCCTTCAATTTTTCTGTGAGGCATTTGTTGAGGAAGGAAATTACTGAATCCGCATTCTTTTTTGCTTCATGTTCCATAAAGTTGTATAAGAAAGAGGTCCCATCGTTGTAGATGTGTATGTTGAATGTATATAACCACAGGAGTCGCTTGTAGAACTGGGCTGTCACATTCAGCTTTGGTACACCGAAATTCTGTGCGTAATCGACCTCACACACAAGAACAGTAACACTTTTACTCGCTTCATTAATATATTTGTTTTTCATTTCGAAGTAGAGTTTGTAGTTTGTTTTGTGCGTTTCGAACTTAGAACTGCAGGTATCATGAGGGTCTACTTTAAGTTTATTTGTACATTTTGTGCAAAATTCACACACATCTGTTTTAGGTTGACGAAAAGTAAAGTTACATTTTTCGCGAAAAGCTTTGAAATACCAGTTGTATCCTATAATAAGGGGTTTTCCAGTTTCTTGTTCATAATACATCTTGAAACTGTTATAAAGTTTTTTCACATTTAAGTTAGGATTATTGAAATAGTTTAAAGAAGATTTATGCTGACAATAATGTGATTTTTTATGTGGAAAAGAATTTACGTGTGATTTCATTAATTCCCAAACATCATCGTTCACTTTGTGAGGCCTGTTTTCGTGCTTTCCTCTTCTTTCTTCAAAAGTATCGTCATTTTAAACTTTTCCTTGGGCTATTCTCATTCTTTTCATTGATATTTGTAACAAATGTAGTAATAAGTTAAGACATATCGGATAACTTATTCCATCATTTTTAAGAGAGTACTGCCAAATATTTATTCAATTTTTTTCGGATTGATTTTATAACGAGAACGATCTGTTTTAGGTTTTTTCGATATACAGCTAGCAAGATATGTGTTTGAATTGGTTTTGTATCGGATTTCCAGAAGGAGTTAAGAATAGATTCTTGATGATCTCTATCAACTTCCTTGTGACAATCATTTGTACAGCACTTCGTAATAAAATGAAATGTTTTTCCTTTCACCTCTTTTCCCGAATGAGATATATAACTGTGTGCCCCAAGACGTTTTAATTTCTTCGATTCTTTACACCAAATTGTTTTATAAATCAATTTCTTCATTCCTAAATTCGCATCTTTCCTTGCGGATACGATACTCGTCTCAGTTTCCATAGTTCCTCGCTTACACAAAATAAAACGTATTGCACGACTAGACAGTAAACAGCGCGGCAGCGCGGCCGCTCAGCGACTATGTAGCTGCATGGCGATCACGCTACGTAACAAAACAGCATCTAGCTAAGTTAAACGTGGGAGAAGAAATGTCCTTGATATATTATATATGTATAACATATACCTGAGTCGATTTAAACGATTTACGGAATAAGGGCACATAAGCCTATGTAAAGAATACTCTAGCTCGTCGATCTGCACTACCCTGAGTCGTACAAACGAATGCCTCTCGTCCTTTTTACGCGCCTCGAACTCTCGTTGGTGACCCTGACGTCATCGGCCTTCCTCGAGCATCCAGGTTACATTGTATGTGCATCTTATGCGTCCTACTGGGCCTCGCTTTCGAAGACGGCGTGCGATGCCCAGTGTTATATTCAATATTCCGCATTGGGCGTTATGACTTCCTTACACTCGGCCTTCCTGACAATTGAGTCTGTCCCCAGGCTCATGGTATCAGACGGGATTTTGACTTCCTTGACACGACGCCACTGCATCTGTCTCCATCGATCGTAATTATTACCGCTGTACTTAGCCAGACCTCTCGTTGCCATCTGCGGTGCGATAGTACCGTCGTACTTCTAGTTCCAGTTTCATTTGATCGCCTAAGCGACACACCGTTGTACGCCCTTAGGTCGATCGTTCGTAAATACAGTGTGGTAGTGCCGTTGTACTTTTATAAACTTAAAACTTTTTTTTTTTTTTTTTCATTAATATTTTACTGATCGTCTGTTTGGATGGTAATCCACGGTTTTATGCGGTCAGCTGCTGCAACCGTTCGAGCCCTTTTAAAACCTTCGCGTAGATCCTCTACTTCGTACCGATCGTTTATGAGGACTTTGTGAATCCGGAAAGGTCCCTTATGTTTGGGGAATAACTTGCGACTACCCCCTGTCGCCGGTTCGCTCGTTATCTGTACCATAACTAAGTCGCCTTGATTATATTTTCTAGCTTCCCGTCTCGTTCTATCGTATCGTTCTTTTTGTTCCCTTTGTTTATTCGTAATGTGCGTTGATATGGTTTTCCGTAATTCGGTTACGTCTAACCGCTGTAAATTAGCCTTGATTTCATTAAGTAACGGCGCTTCGGTCGCGCCCTTTGTGTTGTGACCTATGAGTGCTTTCATGGGTGTTGTGTTTATACCGTTATTGTGGGTCGTATTTAACGCACTTTGTATTTTCTTTACCTCCAAATCCCATTTTCCAGGATCTTTACCGGCGGTAGTCGTCGCCAAGGCACTTACAATCGTCTTGTTGTACCTTTCGCACTGGCCGTTCGCTCGCGGTGTAGCGACAGCATTCAGCACGTGTTTTATACCGTACGTAACACAAAATGTTTGGAAGGCGTGCGACGTAAATACCGTGCCCCTATCGCTAATTAATCTGGTAGGGGTTCCAAACAGATATATTAAATTCGTAATTATTTTCAGAACGTGCTTTGATTTCTGATCTTTAACCGGCTCAATAATTGTAAATTTTGTAAATCCATCGACGATTACCACTAGATACTTATTACGTTTTCGACTCGTCTCGAATGGACCCACATGGTCGATATGTATTGTGTGAAATGGAATGGGGGTCTTCTCAATAATGTTCAATTTGCACTGTTTTTTCCCCCCCGCATTTTTGTAGTAAGCACAATTGAGGCATGCTCTTACGTACTTAGTGACAAAACGTCTCATACCCGCGAACCAATAGTTTCTGCTAATTCGTTCTAGCGTCTTTTCGACACTCAGATGTCCCACATCGTCATGGCACAGTCGGCAAATTTGCATTCGTGCACCTCGTGGCACCACCCACGCCTCTTCGCTGTCCGACAGTCGTTTGTAAATTTTGTCGTTTTTTAATACATATTCTTTAAAGTATTGTTTCGTCTCGTTCGTGCGCTCTTTCCCAATAAGTATTTTCCTTATACGAGACAATTGCTCGTCCTGTAGTTGTGCCGCCAGCACCCAATCTGCCTCCGTCAAGTCAATGTGCGTCACTTCTAACGTTACCACTGGGTTTCGACTTAACGCGTCTGCGTGGGCCATCTTCGAACCTGCTCGATATTCAATATCGAACGTAAATTCTTGTACTTGCAGCCACCACCTACCAATCCGTGGCAACAAGTCTTTCTTGGAAAATGTCGTGCGTAGCGCGTTGCAGTCGGTTACTACTTTAAATTTGAGACCTAACAAATAAACTCTGAAGTATCCTAATGCTAGTACAACTGCCATGGTTTCTAACTCGTATGAGTGATAACACCGCTGGTCGACCGTCGTTTGTTTACTATAATATGCGATGACCGACATTTTTCCATCCGTTTTTTGCAATAGCACCGCATTGGGCGTTATGACTTCCTTACACCTATGTGCCCTTTTTCCATCAAATGCCTCAATTGTTATAGTTTGTGTTTATCGCGGTACCTAAGTCCACCTCTCGGTTTTCACGCACTGAGAAATGCGGGGTCCTCAAAGAGTTTAATAGTAACAACACCTATCAGCAACTCTACGTGCTGCCTGGTTTAAGTTGAAGTAATAAGCCTCTTTCTTAAAAATAAAAAGCAAGTGTTATCGGCGCACTGGTTCGGTCAATTTTAAAAGATTAAATAAAAGCTATTGTGCAATTTTTAAGATTAAAAATTTCCAACGTTTCGGTCAGTATTGTTAATACTTTCCTTGATAATGGTCACAAAACACTGGTTCGGTCAATTTTAAAAGATTAAATAAAAGCTACTGTGCAATTTTTACGATTAAAAATTTCCAACGTTTCGGTCAGTATTGTTAATACTTTCCTTGATAATGGTCACAATACTGACCGAAACGTTGGAAATTTGTAATCTTAAAAATTGCACAATAGCTTTTATTTAATATTTTAAAATTGACCGAACCAGTGCGCCGATAACACTTGCTTTTTATTTTTAAAAAATTCTTTACGGTCGAAATCTTAAATCATTTTATTTAATAAGCCTCTTTCGTCTACGAGTATTAGATTTCAAATGAGCCCACAAGTGTGGATTCGTAGCCCTTTTTATACAGGGAAATTTGGTTTGAAAGTGGTGGGGGCATGAGTGCCTTCATTGAATATAATATTTTCGGGGAAAACTCAGTTGCATCACACCACTGCAGGAAACGGTGGCCCTGACGGGTCACGTGCATTCCGGACACCCGAAAGGGTTAGAAGAGTCGAAGATAAGTCTGCGTACGTAACATGGGCAAAGATAACATCTAGATGTTATCTAGATGAAAGGTCCTTACGGTTAGTCGGTATTTAAAGCTTGAATATGGATGATTTAGTTTTAGCTTTACTCATGGCGCAAGAGTTGAAGCCGGTTATTCAAGGATCTTTAGCTCCTGGATTGTGAATAACGTGGTTTCAGCTTTCATTCAATTTTTAGTCTAGAAAACGACTAACCCACGAAAGCCTTTGCGGCCCGACCCACGCGCGGTCGCCTGCCGGCCGGATTCTACAGAATCTGAATTTGTTTATTTCTTATCGTATCAATATGAAAGTGACATCAATGGATTCCTGGCGTTCTCCCGATTAATTGGACAGAAAATAATTTAAATCGGACTATTTTTAACGAAACGGGCTTTGAATTTTGCAAATAAATTTCTCACGTAATATCCTTAATTATGGTCCGAATTATATCATTTTTCGGCAATTTTCATCGGGAATGTGGCCCGTCGGTTTTATTGCTCTCGGCTGTGAACGAGCGGTCTACTAGGGCCCGAAGGTCCCCGCTCGCAGCGAGAAAGCAAAACAGTGGAGTGGGTAGGTAATTTCACATTCGTCTTAAGACAGACGTCCTCATTACGTACTTATAAATAAGAAAAGAAAAATCACACTTGCAATATAATAACACGTTTCTGGATGTGGCAAATTTTCTGACGATTATAAGACGACATTTGCTCATCGTTGTAAATTTTTTGTTAATCAACCGACGATACTTATTGTAGGCCCAACATTGAATATTCGTAGGCAAACTGTCGTAACTTTCTGTTAATTAACCAACCATAATAATTGTAGGCCCAACATTGAATATTCGTTGGCAAACTGTCATTTTTTGTTAATTAACCCACCATAATAATTGTAGCAAAAGCATCAGAAAGAATATGTATGTACAATCTTTCAATTGTTGAGAAGCTTTTGGGCTCGGATTATCGGAAAAAACCCATTATTTTGCTTTCTCGCTGGGAGCGAGGACCTTTGGGTCCCAGTAGACAACCCGTTCACAGCCGAGAGCAATAAAACCGACGGGCCACATAAAATCTTCCTGTTTTGGATAAGTGCTGATGAAAGCATTACCAATAGATTCCTCATGTCTTCCTGATGAAAATGACCCCAAAAATGATATATTTCGGACAATAATTAAGGATATTACGTGAGAAATTTATTTGCAAAATTCAAAGCCTGTTTCGTTAAAAATAGTACAATTTAAATTATTTACAGTCTAATTAATCGAGAGAACGCCAGGAACCCATTGGTGTCACTTTTATATTGATATGATGAAAAATAAACAAATTCAGATTCTGTAGAATCTGGCCGACAGGCGACCGTCCGCGGGTCGGGCCGTAAAGGCTTTCGTCGGTTAATCGACGGTTAGTCGCCTTCTAGAATAAGAATAGGAAGAAAGCTGATCAACGTTATTCACAACCCAAGAAGAAAGGCCCTTAAATAACCAGCTTCAACTCTGGCGTTTTGAATAAAGCTAACTCGGGTGACTTTTAGTCGACTAAGGAAAAAGGTGAAGTATCTTTAGTTGAAACGTTATTTCAATCACTTTTTAGTCGAATAATGCCCAACTCTGGATATTACTATGTCTCGCGTGTGATCAAAGTCAAGAAGACATCCGCCCAGCTCGACGTATGCAACACTAATGTCAGAAAATCATCTTACCAAGAATGTTATTTTTTCCGAAATATTATGAGGAACTTATGCTTTTTTTTTCAAAATACTAATTTCGTTAAAAGATATTAATGTTAATAAACATGAATCAGTCATACTAATAACTCGGACGAATCCGACACGGGGCATGCTAATATTTAAATAACGATCAAAGGGAAAGTGCACCCGAAACGCACTAATTTTTACAAATATCTTTTAATTTATTTTAAAAGCTAAGAGTCTAGAAGAAAATCTGACTACTCCACACGATGGAGCAGACATCTTTTCGCCGGAAAACATTAACAAAAGTGGTAAGTCACGTTTTCTTTTTAATACAGAAGACAACAGCGGCGGGCGTATCCATTGCCGCTCAGCGACAAAATCGCTTAAGGCTGCCGTATCAGCGGGCGTTGAATGTGTGCGTACGCTCACACAAGCTAGGAAAAGCGTGTACGTATACGCGACGTAGTAAACAATCCGTTTCAACCAACTTACGTCGTGGAATCGGCAAGAAGGACGTTTTTACGGGTACAGTTGCCTTCAGTAGACATCTGTGCAGGGTGGTCTGGTGCGTTTGAACGCTAATAACCACCGTACGTTGAGATAATAATGAATTTCTGAATCGAAAACTGACAGAATGAAACTTCAAGGCTTCTCCGTTAGTGGCGCTGATGGTGTACTGCAGCACGTAGCACCAGCGTGACGTATAAACGGGGCCGACGCGATGTTAGTTGGCGCCCTTATGCAAGAAAATTTTTGGTGTCCCCAAATTTATGCACCTGTTTTCTATTTAATATGCTTTGTCTTTACGGGGTGTACATTTCGTTCATGTGGGGGTTGGATTCCTATATTATTAAGCGCGCGATACAGTTTTTTAGTGTCCCATTCGGCTGGTGCCCTTATGCGGCGCATAACTTGCATAATGATTCAGTCGATCCTGCCTATACGCGATGTAGTAAATAAACCGTTTCAACCGTCTTTCGTCCAGGAATCGGCACGAAGAAAGTTTTTGCGGGTGTAGTTGTCTCCAATAGACATCAATGCAGGGTGGTCTGGTGCGTTAGAACGCTAATAACCACCGCACGTTGAGATAATAATGAATTTCTGACTCGTGTACTGAGACAGACTCGAGGAATGACAGAATGAAGCTTCAAGGTTTCTCCGTCACCAGCGCTGATGGTATATTCGTGCCTTGTACCATCAAAACCAGTGGAAGTCCAATCTAGCCGATAAATGTAGGAAATACATAGTTGCCGAGACGTATCGAGAGTCGAATCGCGCTGTTGCCGCATTTACTCTATGTCGTAAGAGAGGCTTGAATGAATCACGGCCAAGCGGCTGGAGAACAGAAAGGCCAAAGATATTATCTGGATAAACTCAAATAAAAGATACTACAGTATTGTCTTGTTCATTTAAATTCACTTCTGTCTCACTCTTGTCCGGCGAAGGCGAGAGCGAGATGAAACGAGAGCGAGCGAGAGGCACTGAAAGCGAGCGAGGACTGTACGAGACAGACGACGCGTTGATGTTTTGTCTCGCTTTGTCTTTCGGACGCCGGACACTCCATCCTTTGCGTTCGCGCCCGTCGCGCACGCAAAGCGTCCCATCTCGCTTCCCCCTTCAGCCAGAAAGAAGCGAGAAACGAACACTCGGAATTAGGACTCTGTTCACGATATAGCCTCAACGCCGGTCCGACCAGCAAGGATTTGAGCTGTTTGGCGGCGGTTTGTAATCTCGGTTGGAGAGGCATACAGTTTTGATAAAATGTAAAACGTGACGTTTTCAAACGAATTCAAATACGGTATAAATCGGATTATCTCTAGAATTGTACTAGATAATTAAATATAAATGCGTAACATTTGTAATCTAATAATGCTAAAAATAATGTGAAAGTGTGAAAGTTTTACATTTCATTAAAACAAACAAAATGAACAGTCATTAAGAAATTATAAAAAAATATATTTTTAAAAACTTGGTATAAAAAGAATAGCAAATAATTAATAATTATTAATAATTATGGGGTTGCCGCCCCCACGGCGGCCTCCACGGCGGCCTCCTCGGCGCCCTCCACCACGCCGGTATTTTAGTTTTTTCAACTCCTTTTTCATCTGAAAAAGTACCATAAAAATTACATTTTCTAGTTTTACGCCTACATATGAGCCGTTATTTTTGAAAGTGGTATAAATCTATTTATTCATACATTGAGATATTTAAGGGTTTGCGTTTGAATCAACTTAAAAATATTCGCATTCGTTAATCAAATCTGGTAATGTTTTTAAAACTATAAACTTGCAAAATTTTATTATGATATAATAATCAATAAAAATGTTAAAGAAAATAAACGATTTTTTAGGTACAGTTCGACTTCTACCACTTTCAATAATAACATATTATGGAAAATATAACAAGTAGCAATTGGAAATTGATGTTTTAATTGAAGTTGGCTTGTGTGACATGTATCTTTTTAATGTAAGAAATAATTAAAACGAAGACATACTTGTCTTTATTACTTACAAGTAAACGAATAGTCGAGTTTATTAAAAAATAATTTCAGTTATATTAGAATGAATTTATAATTAAACTAGTATGAAAAGTAAATTACCTCGTTAAGATAACAAATAATAACAAACTTATTAATATTTCAATGTTATTTCCCCTTTACACTTAGCATAGTGAAGTATTTTTTAAAAAAAATGGACTTATATCACTTTCAAAAACAACGGCTCATATAGTAAATTTCAAAAATATGCGGATCCAAGAAATATTCGCTGTTTATACCAAACAAACTTCAGAGAAATACACACATTCAACATAACTTACTTTTGACATCTCTTTTTGCATTTTTTCAGCCGCCTCCTTATACATATCTCTCTCTTTCACCTCCTCCTTTCTCTTCCTCTCTTCAGCCTCCTCACCGGCGACCGACGATTGCGGCGTCGGGAGAACATCTTTCAACTGGAAATGAAATGGTGAATGTATTATTTTATGGCAAATAGTAAGATTGTACAGTGTGATTCTCTCGCTAGAGTCGTAAAGACAATGCCGCGAATAAGCCGCGCCTCGCTGAGTTTCGTGGAAGTGACGAATTTCACGTTCTGCATTTCTCATCACGACGCGCGTTACGAAAAGAAGCACGTTTCAATTTTCTTACGAAAAGTAGCACGTTTCAATTTTCTTACGAACAGTAGAAAAATGGCCCCGAAGAATAGCACGTTTTGGATTATACAGCAGACTGCAGAAACTATCACGTTTCAGCGCGTGGTCAGTTTAAAGTGAAAATATGAAAATTTTACTGACGTGACAAACCGTTCAAACGTGCTAGTTTTCGTAAGAAAATTGACACGTGCTACTTATCGTAACGCACGTCGGTCAGATCGTTACGAAAATGGCGTCAATCGATGTCGTGCCGATGAAAATGGTATCACGCTAACTTCGTTAAAAATAGTCCGATTTACATGACATGATTTTAATGGGGAGAACGCCAGGAATTCATTGGTATCACTGCCATATCGATTCGAGGAAGAATAAAGAATTTTTTAATATGCCGTAGTGAATTTCGTCGCGAGTGTCAAAATCCTCAAAAGTCAGCGAGGCGCGGCTTATTGGCGGCATCGCCTTTGAATATTCTAACCAGAGAGTCACTCTGTATAATAGTATACAATATAATACTTACATTTTCCAGATTCTGCATATTTTCCAATAACTATTTCCGTCGTTCACAATCAATTTTGCTTGTCTGCAACGGACTGACGAGCAGGAATCGGCAGGCCCCGGTACCGCTGATGGAGGGGGAAACACCTACTGAGCGGTGGTTATGTGTGCATGAACTGCGCCTGCATCAGTCATGCACACATAACCACCGCTCCTGTAGGTGTTTCCCCCTCCATCAGTGGTACCTCAAGCCTCGCCGATCCCTGGTTATTCAGGAGCCCGGCGACTATCTCCACAATTTCTTAGAATTCTTTGTTCGAGAGTGAGAGAATCCGCGAACGAGCGAGAGCGGACAAAAGGACGAAAGGGTAGTTATGCAGAACAGGTGTTTCCTCACCGATTTCAATTATTTTTGGATAAGTTTTCGGGGACATGATACTGAACAACTTTTTCGTATACATGTTACCGCCGCTCGACCTTCGTTTCCGAGATATTCGCGAGAAACTGCTGCTGCTACTACTACAATGTATTCTGCCGTATACTTATCTACAGTACGCGTCCGTGGCAGCGTATGCGCCAGCATCGGACCAAAGCAAATGACGAAGCTGGCCTTTGTTTCTGAGATATTTGTGTAAAACTTCGGTCGATTTATTTCGACGCAATGCATTCCAGTTTCCAACTTGTCCCGGGTATTAGTTTGGTTTGGGTTAAATTAGGGCGGGGGGCGCGCGCCCGCTCGCGGGCGCGTAGAGCATGGTAGTGAACCGATCTGAGTTTAGAGATTTGAACCAGAAACTTGCGGATGCCCGTCAACACCCCGACTCACATCGGTTCGCTACCATGGTTTACGCGCCCGCGGGCGGGCGCGCGCCCCTCGCCCTAATCTAACCCAAACCAAACTAATACCCGGGACAAGTTGGAAACTGGAATGCGTTGCGTCGAAATAAATCAACCGAAGTTTTACACAAATATCTCGGAAACAAAGGCCAGCTTCGTTATTTGCTTTGGTCCGATGCTGGCGCATATTGGGAATTAGGCTATGAAAATTCAAGACACATTTATAATATTTGAATCTTGATTTTATTCAGGACACTTGGAAGGACCGTCTTTATAGAACGAAACGATTCGGCAGAATGAATTCTCAAAGAGAGATCCGTCAAGCACACGGACTCTATCGGTTGGTCATGCTATCACTATAAACATCCTGATATAAACATTACAGCCCTGTCCTCTCATGCATTCCAGAGCAGTAATAAGAAAGATAATTTTTGTGTAAATAAACTTTCATTAGTTAAACAAAACCAACAGCGCATACGCTGTTACGGACGCGTACTGTAGATAAGTATACGGCAGAATACATTGTAGTAGTAGCAGCTGTTTCTCGTGAATATCTCGGAAACGAAGGTCGAGCGGCGGTAACATGTATACGAAAAAGTTGTTCAGTATCATGTCCCCGAAAACATATCCAAAAATAATTGAAATCGGTGAGGAAACACCTGTTCTGCATAACTACCCTTTCGTCCTTTTGTCCGCTCTCGCTCGTTCGCGGATTCTCTCACTCTCGAACAAAGAATTCTAAGAAATTGTGGAGATAGTCGCCGGGCTCCTGAATAACCAGGGATCGGCGGGGCTTGAGGTACCACTGATGGAGGGGGAAACACCTACAGAAGCGGTGGTTGTGTTGCGTAAACTGCGCCTGCATCAGTAACGCACACGTTACCACGGCCCCTGTAGGTGTTTCCCCCTCCAACAGCGGTAGCTGGTGCCACGTCGATCCCTGACCGACTGTTTGCGTTGCCTGGTTTGCAGAGCGTCATTTGTTTCAGAACGCACCACAGACGAATCTTCGGATTCACGATTCACGTTCACGGTTCGCGTTTACGTTTATTTGTAACGGGTAGAAGGATTTTGAGTTGTCTTGTATTGTGTTTGTGTTGTGTTTGTTGGTTTAGTGTAAAATGAGTGACACTCTAAATGTGAATATGCAGGATGTGGAAAAAGATATGGACAATAAATCTCCGTCTCGTCCGCGAGAATTACGTCCGTACGCAAAGAGATTATCGAAACGGAAAGTATATCGCGAAAAGAGAAGGCCTTTGACCCTTCAGAAAAAACAGGAAAGGGCAAAAATGGCAGACGACACTGCCGTAGGACAACATTTGGAAGTGGCCGAGGAACGTATGGTAAAGGAACCATCAAAATCCGACGGACGACATCATACGCGACAAGAGATAATGTACTCGCCATCCGATGAAGATACTGATACGGCCAGTTCAGGAGAAACTGAAGAGGCGCTTGAAGAATTTCATATACAAAGTAACGAAGAAGCAAACTTCGTTATAGAAAAAGTTGCGAAGAACGAGCCGCAAGAGCAATCGGCTCTCCTAAATAGCAACGACATAATGAATTTCCCAAATGTGCTTGCTCAATTACAAAAAATAGGTAAGCATGCGAAAGATAGGGAAGACTGTGGCATTGAACACCTAAGAATAACTGGTGTGAAACGGCGTGGCTTCAAGAGCATCTTCAGTGTAATGTGCACTTTATGCCATTACAAAGCTGAAATCTGCAATCAATCGGACGAAGCTGAAGAAGTGGATAGGAATCAGGGCGCCGTTAATGCAACAATTTTATGTGGAGGCAGCTATGCCCAATTGGAACACACTTTTGCAGGAGTGAACATACGTTGCATGTCGAAGAGAAACTTCGTGAAGAATCAAGATGAATTCGTCAAGTCCGCAATTGCCGCTGCAGAAGAAGAGATGCTAGCAGCGGCTGAAGAAGAAAAACGTTTGGCGATTGAAAGAGGCGACGTTCTTCCCGGATCAGGAACCCCTCACATCCCCGTTGTGGCCGACGGAAGCTGGATGAAGAGATCCTACCGCAGTGGATGTTACGATTCTGCGTCTGGAGTCGGCGTGATAGTTGGCTATCACACGAAGAAAGTTTTATTTTACGGCGTTCGAAATAAAGTTTGCAGAATTTGTCGGATTGCTGCG
Organism: Andrena marginata; assembly: GCA_963932335.1. Lineage (NCBI taxonomy): Eukaryota > Metazoa > Arthropoda > Insecta > Hymenoptera > Andrenidae > Andrena > Andrena marginata. Next base: position 13,187,533 of record OZ010660.1, read on the forward strand.
AAAAACAAGAAAGAACCCCGAAAGCACACATGCTTCAAGAACTGGAACACATCTCGAGCATCGACTGCTATGGAAAGCGATGCTATAGTAGAAGGATTCAATACTAGCGTAGAAAAACGTGGGCTCGTTTATTCTACTCTGATTGCTGATGGGGACAGCAGCGTGTATAAGAAGATTATTGATGCTGATCCATATAAGCGACAGATTCGCGTAAAAAAAATTGAATGCACGAATCATTTGTTGCGAAACTTCTGCACAAAAATGAAAGCGATTGTGAAGAAGACTACACCTGGACCATTGAGGCAAGCTGTGGAAAGTAGCATTCGCCGGATACGCACGGATATCGTAAAAGCGGCAAAGTTTAGATACGATCAGAATGTATCAATCGACGAAAAAACGAAGAATTTGCACGGCGACATAGAGAATGTTCCGAGCCACGTGTTTGGTGAGCACAAAGAGTGTGCACAACTAAAATATTTCTGCGATGGAAAGAATAAAGAGAATGAAAGAAACATCGTTCCAGAATTGATGACAATTGGAGTGTACCAGGACGTAAAAGAAATACTTCGTCCACTATTAGCTCATGCGGAGAGCTTACTCTATAACACCAATAATAACGCTGTGGAAAGTTTGAACGCGATAATTGCCAAGTACATCGGCGGAAAAAGATTAAATTTCGCCGAGAGAGGATCGTATACAGGAAGATGTGCTGCTGCTGTCGTGGAGTACAACAGTAACCAAGTGCACTCGCGACTGAATGCGATCATGAAGAAGAAAACGCCCGAGGTTGTGCGCCAAATAGAAGAAAAGAAGAAGAAAGAAAAGGAAAAGAGAGCTGCAAAACAGAAGGAAACGAAGGCTGCGCGACATGTACGCAAACAATTGCCCTCGCAGAAAGATTCCGATTATGGACCAAATGCACAGAAGCCAGACATGACATCCGAAATGTATGAACTGGAACGGGAAAAGCATATGCAAATGCTCAATGATTGGCAAAAGCAAAGACATGCTATTGAAGAAGAAACCATCGGGCAAGCGAAGAACCGCAGATGGTTGCAGTACAGATCCAAATTGTTGACAGCATCCAATTTTGGAAAAGTGTGCCGTCGCCGACCTGACACGCTTTGCGCAAATGCAGTAAAACAATTACTGTATCCGAGGTTAATTAGTGCACCCGCGGTGGAATACGGGAAAGAATGCGAGAAAATTGCTCGCGAAGAATTGAAGAAACAATACACAGATATTGCGGAATGTGGAATTTTCATCGACAGCTGCATTCCCTTCTTAGGAGCTTCACCGGATGGAATCATCGGTCAAGAGGGTATTTTGGAAATTAAATGCCCCAAATCAAAGGAAAACTTTACGCCGGAAGAAGCTATGGAAAAAATACGCGATGTCGGGCGCATGTTCACATGTAAAACAGGTATTTCAATGAGCAAAACGCATCACTATTATTATCAAGTACAAGGTCAGTTACATATTACTGACAGAAAGTACTGCATATTTTGCGTTTGGACCCCGAAGGGTTTGAAATCCATAAAAGTAGAGAGAGATGATGCGGTTTGGAAAAGAGAAATGGAGCCAAAACTGATTCAATTTTATTTAGAATGCATGCTACCCGAATTAATAGATAGTCGGCACAATAGGTGCATGCCTATTCGGGAGCCACAATATATACTAGCAGAGAGAGCGAAAGAAAAAACGAAAAGCTTGAAAACGCGAAAGAGGTCTCCCTCCGAAAATAGTAAAACTATTGTATCGGTCCGGTGTCGCACCGCGCTGTAAAGCGCGGTACCACTGACTCTGTCAGTGATCACAAGTGCCAGCAATGGCACTTTTACTCGCGGGTCATACGATCACGCGAGTCGATCGACGCCGCAGGGAAATAATAAAGTTGATCGATCCGGCGTCGCACCGCTGACTCTTGTCAGTGGTGACAAGTGCCAGCAATGGCACTTTTACTCGCGGGTCATACGATCACGCGAGTCGATCGACGCCGCAGGGAAATAATAAAGTTGATCGATCCGGCGTCGCACCGCTGACTCTTGTCAGTGGTCACAAGTGCCAGCAATGGCACTTTTACTCGCGGGTCATACGATCACGCGAGTCGATCGACGCCGCCGTCACTTTCCTAAGAAAGTGACGAAGGAAATAATAAATTTAATTCGCCCTTTAATTTTTTCAGACACATTTCTAAGTTCACAGGAGCAGACAGACGGAATCCGGTTCGGTCAAAGTGCGCCAGACTGATACATATGTACGGGCGTCACAGGAGCCCTCGCAGGTATGCATGATGTTCGACGAATTATTGAAACAAACTTTTACTTGTATACCAAACTTACCGAAATGTCTGCGATCATTTGTTACAGGCGGACTTTTTATCAAATTACTGCAAACATCGTGTATGGGACAGTATTGCCAGGACAAATGGAATAATAAGTACCATATTTCAGGTAAAGTTTAACAGCTTATAAATCTGTAGTAAAATTTTGTACGCTTATAAAACAATCCTATTTCCTAACGTATTTCATAATGTGTTACAGATCCACACTGCCTACGTCAACTTTCGTTATGAGCGACGTGGGAAAATTGTAGGAAGACCGTCAGTGGAGAAGAGGAATTACACAGAATGAGAGAAGATAACATTATTCTTGAAAAAATATACACTTTTTTATCTGTAATTGTCCATTTCAAGGTGGCGAAAGCTTGAATGTCGTATTTCAATTCTCTAACAACTAAAAAATAATTCTATTCTTGTACTACAATTAAAAAGGCACTAACAACTAAAAAATAATTCTATTCTTGTACTACAATTTCGATGGTGTTTTTTAACTTTAAATGAAAACGTGGAGTAGGATATTCCATAACAGAATATGAATCAATTTAGTACAGCATCAAGTGTCGAAATGAATTTGTTGCGAGATATCCTGCTCCACGATTTTATTTAAAGTAAAAATCGAAATTGTAGTATAAGAAAATAATTATTTTTTAGTTTTTAATGCATTTTTAATAAAATCGTTTATTATAATTTTTTTATTTCCTAGTTTTTAGTGTTTGTGGATTTACATTTCACACCTCAAACATCTTTACAAATATCTTTTATTGCTGTATGCAGATTAACAGTTTGCTTGAACCATACAGTGCTAAAAGTTTGTAAAGAACGCGAGTGGTTGATTTTAAGTCGATTGAATTTGTGGTTATGGGTTATTATTTATTGGTGACTGGGTAATTTTTTCAGCCCCTTGGGTTTTTTTCAGAATTTTGTATTGTCATCCAAACTACGAACCCCTGCAAAGTTTCAAGACAGTTGGATGGTTGGAAGTGGATTAAAATTGAGTTTCCAGATTTGAAACAAACATACAAACAAACAGGGGATCGTAGCTGAATAAAATCGTTTAATGAGACATTCCAAAATATACGTATTGTTAGTACTGATCTCTAGTTTATATTGATAAATTTTTACAATCTTGGAATAACAATTCCGAAGAAAAGCATGTACAAAAGTATTAAATTGAAATATACTTTTGTCCAAATTGATGTTTTATAAAAATGATTACGTTATTAAATTAGTATTTAAACAACGAACAATTCTTGTTGATAAAAAAGATAATAAAGATAATTTGATGTATAGTTATATAGAAAAGAAAACGTCATATGTTTTTAGAAGAATTATAGCATTTTAGATTTCATTACGATCAGCGTGTTACACTTCGGTGATGTACCTTATTCAAATTGTATGCTTTGAAATTGCACATTGATTATACAAAATATTACATCCTTCTACGTATAAATAAAAACTATTGATACGCAAATTAGTATTGTTTCATTGACATGTTTCCTAACTTCACTACCCAACCTCTCTATCTTTCATTATTGCTATCCTCCTTTACGTTCAGCGAGGCTCTGATGCTAGACGCAGCAATCGGACGCGCTACATCTACAGCTGATGCAGGGGCAAACACCTACAGGAGCGGTGGCTATGTGTGAGTGACTGACGCCCGCTGTTCCGCCCACATAACCACCGCTCCTGTAGGTGTTCCCCCCTCCATCAGCGGTAGTTGACGGCCGCTGATCCCTGCCTAGACGCAGCCCTCGTGCCGTATTCCTCCAAAACTTCTCAGTAGAAGAAGCTGTGGCAACAGCGCGGCGGAGACGGGGAGAACAGAAAATGTGGCAACTATGCGTCAAAAATTCATCTACATAGAGTACCTGGAGATGTCACCTCTGTACAACTTCTTTTTACCGACCGCAGTAGTTTCATTAGGGTCCGTTTGTTTACTGGGGACGCTTCGATCGATTCGGACCATAACAAACTTGAGACGGCAGCCTTAATACGTTCAATTGTATCCAATGATGCCAGAATCGTGGGATACGGGACAAGACGCTTACCCCCACTATGACCTACCGTCGTCTCCCACTGTGCCCTATCGGCGTCTCCCACTTTCTTCCCACCGCACTGTACACAAGCATATTTTTACTCCTGCTGTGTGAGCTGCCTGTTGGGCTGCTGATCACACGGACAGGGGTAGGGATATGCTTGTATGCAGTGCGGTGGGAAGAAAGTGGGAGACGCCGGTAGGGCATAGTGGGAGACGATGGTAGGTCATAATGGGGGTAAGCGTCTCGTCCCGTATCCCACGATTCTGGCATCACTGGGTACAATTGAACGTATTAAGCGATTTTGTCGCTGAGCGGCAATGGATACGCCCGCCGTTGTTGTCTTCTGTATTAAAAAGAAAACGTGACTTACCACTTTTGTTAATGTTTTCCGGAGAAAAAATGTCTGCTGCATCGCGTGGAGTATTCAAATTTCTTCTGGAGTCATAATTTTTAAAATAAGTTGAAAATCTGTGCAAAAGCTGGTGCATTTCGTGTGTACTTTTCCCTTTAATCTGTTATCTATAATTATATGGAAAAAAATTTTAGATCGAAAGTTATACTGTTTGACAACGTAAATATAATACCAACGAAAAAAATATTTTTTGACCGTTAATTTTTTAAATTTCAAGGTCATGATGTTTTTTTTTAAGTGATCTCATACTTTGATTCTATATTATTACAGAGCGTGAAAAGACAAATTTAACGACATAAAAATGTATATTAACGATATATTACAATGGAGAAAGACAAGTTACAAAAATAAAAAAGTTTGAAATGCGATGAGGCATGGTTTCCTGTTCTCCGATCGATTTCAAATTTTGCACACATTATTTTTTCTCCCAATGGCACAATCCTGGGGGTGTCCCCGTTAAAAATCTCACAAATTATTTTTCGACCAGAGTAACTAAGGTCCACACTACTGTGCGTACAGGCTCGTACCACGCACACTATTGCAGTTTGTCCACCTCATGTTGTGGTTGGGTAACAGCGTAACAGCTCTGCATTAAAATTTGGGAAAACCACCTCGTACGATTCTCTTATCAGTCCCTCTCACACGCCGCAGCAGAGAATAAAGACGCCGAATAGACTACCCTATCCCACAGTTGAAAGTAGCCGATTTCGATCTACTTTCAATTGCAAGGTAATATTGTAAATGAAAAACTACAGCAAGCTGCTTTTTCATTCATTCTAAGTTGTCATAACATAAAAAACTGTTTATAAAAATTTACCGGTTATAAAAATGATAAGGACATTTATATATATATGACTAAGAGTATGCATGCAAGAGAGTACATATTATAAATATGTTAAAAGACCAAAATACTACTTTAAAATTTGATCGTAAATTATCAAAATATTACTTCTTAAATTTTTTATTCCAGATATTTCCAAAACTAATAGTTTTTTTACAAAAACATTTCAAAACTTACTTGTGGAGAACGGGAAATTACGGTGATTAGGCCACGAAAACATATGAGGTTTCGTTTTAAAAAATGGGCAATTATATGCATGTACGTGGACGCATAATAGTAACATGAAAACTGAAGCATGTACAATCATTAGTTTTTCCCTATATCAGTTACGCGAAACAGTGTGTATGTACACCCAGTTCACTTGATTCCCGCGGACAAACCGCACTCACACAATGAAAGAGCCGGCCCCTCCGCGCCCACGCAAGGGAGATGTAGGGAGCGCGTATATGTATAGGCACACATATCAGTTCTGTGTCAGTTCCGTGCCGTCCGTGACAGTGGTAGAAAATCTCTTTTACTTGCTTTAAAATGGAGCAGTTCAAACTTGTCCGTGTCAATGACGTCTGTTTCCTGCACTGTCAAATCCGTATCGGTATACTAAAGTTAGAATTCGTTAGTCACGATATTCTGGCTTTTTCACTAACGCTGTCTCGAAATAGTTTGAATGGGACCTTGTTTGTTGCCGTGAAGGGTTCTCGGGTTAGACCCGAGCTGAGCGCGGAGCAGTGATAAGTCGCACGCAACGCAGTCGGCATGCGTAGATACAGACCCACACACACAGTAGAACCAACAGCGCTGGTCAAACCGTGAAACCAGCGCCGTGGGCTCTACTGTGTGTGTGAACCTGTCTCTACACACGCCTCCCGCGTGTGTCCGTACGCTACCGGCCGCTCAAGTGAATCGGCTTTAAGGCTCCCCCAAACCAACGCGAATATTCGCGGCGCGGAGCGGATCCGCATCGTTCAATAATTTTTTATAAGTATCGGCTTATGGACAACATTATCTGATCCGCTACGGTTCAGCATCAGGATCTGCGTCGGATCCGCTCCGCGCCGCAAATATTCGCGTTAGTCTATGGGAGCTCTTAAACAGCGCGTCCCGGAACTTGTACCGCTAATATTCAAATTGTTAATATCTCGAAAACGATGCCTAGGATCCCAAAACGGTGAAGAACTTTCCGGTGTCTGTTTGCATCAGGATATTGCATATTCCGAGAAGTCCCGCAATTCTAGGACACCCTATATAGTACTACTTCGGAATATTCAAATTAAAATAAAAAAGTAGAGTTGCCCTTTTACAAAAAAAAACCTATTGACATCGAATTATGCCCCACCTCGAAATCACTTTTGTTGGAAACTAATTGTTGTTTGAAACATTTGCCAGTATCGTCGACAATTTGGAAGATATTCGCGAGCAGGACCGCCATGAACTTGTGCGGGGCCGGGTTCTAAAATTGTGCGAGACGAAAAAAAGGAATTTATATTGTGCTTCTAAATTTTATGATAAGAATAATCTATGCACACAGCCATGCAAAATTTACAATGACCTTTTCGCGCCGGCCTTGTTCGTGAGAATCGATTTGAATGGAACACACTATATACATCAACATCTGTTGAGTCGAAAGTTAGTGTATCTGACAAACCTCTAATGTAAGTTTCTCAAGAATAAACGCTTATTGAGAAGTAATATACGACGAATTAATTAATGAATCGATAAATATATTATTCATAAGTTTTACCTTGTTGTTAAAAAGCTGTAAGATTTTATTATCGCCATCTCCACATAAAGCCGTGGAACTAGTTCTCTTATTGAAGCGATTTTATAAAACCAGTTTCTACAAGTTTCTTTTGCATTCTCAGGTACCATGTTTGGTGTAAAGTTATCAGGTAAACTTGTTGGCACTTTACCCCCTGGTCTAACAAGTGGAAAGAAATAATATATAACTTAGGTATAAAAATTTTTCAACTGTTTCTATACATGATTCTAAATCAGAAATGTCATGACTACAAGGTCACAACTCAGTAATTGAAGAGACATTATTAAGTAGTGTTTCTAATTTCGTTTGACGTTGACTTGCATATCTTGGCTCAATACAGCTGAAATTATCAACGTTAATTAACGATATCTCCTTAACTATTGAGTTGTGCCCCTGTTATGTCATACGACATTTCTGATTACGAATAATCCATAGAATTGATTGGTAAATTTTTTTATGCGAGTCTGGGAACACTTTGTATATAGAATTTTTCCCAAAACTGGGTCAACAAAATTAAATGATTTTAGGCGACGTATTAAATAGTTTTATCCATAAGAAATGACATATGAGTATGATAAAACACATATGTAAACATTTTACAATTTTACGGATAATATATTCGCTAAAACAATATTATTTTCCCAAGAGCATTCTAATACATTTATATGTAAGAAATTGCATAGATTGTTCTAGAAGACATGAAATTCTACTAAAAAAGAAATCTAATTATACACATATACTTATATGTGTAACAGTAGTTTGAAGAGCTGAAACATTTAAAACTATTTGAGTTTATCCTGTACTTCCTAACATGTCAAACTATTTGAACAAATATAAGCTGACCCAGTTGTATGGGATAACCTGCATGAGCCCAAAAACCATTGCAAAACACTTAACTATGATGACTCAAATATTAACATTATAAATTATGTATACATACATGTATAACTACAAGAAGAAAAAATACTAACTTGTAATATTCCGCTTTAACCTTTAATCTCTCATACACAAGTTTTCCAAAAATATCTAAAATATCTGTGATAAGAACAAATTTACTGGGATAGAAAGCCATAACAGACGTGTCTACTAATAATTTGGCACACTGAAATAATTCAGCATTCATTTAATGTTCTTTTTAATTATAATTAATAAGACAAAATAAGTAAAAAGGAAAACCTGTATTGCTATTTTAAGTGCTTTGACTCTTTGATCGGAGTGCCAAGCTTGTACGAGCTCATTATTTAATTGTTCAATTCTTGCTGTGTATTGTTGCTGAGACAAATCTAACATTTGTCTAACAGATCCTTCCTCAAAATCATCTAGCTGTTCCAATCGGGTTCGTACTTTATCAACCATGCCACTTGGTTGCACCTTAACAACAACTATAAGAAAAACATTTGCGTCAGCCTGATTTCATTCAGTTCTTTTGCAAATATTGTTAAATGATGAAGAACATAGCACCTTTCTCACCACCTGGCAAAAAGCTAGTAAGAATTGACAGCTTTTCTGAAGTTGTATATTTGTTTAATATTGCTGTGCGTCTTGTTTGCCATGGTTCTACTAATTCTTCTGCAGTATCTTTAGATTTTTTACCAGCGATTGCAATATTAGAAGAAAAGTGCCACTACAATGTAAGTATCATGTTTTACGTTATTCATGATATAGAATATAACATCTTAAGCGAATAAACATTTTCAATAAATATAACTTAAAAACCTCATCTGCAGCCATCTTAGATAATGGGTCTAACTCTTCCTTTGCAAACTGTGAAAGGGGATCTGATCCATCAAAAGAAGAATGGCTTAATAATGGATTTGGCAAAGAATCTCCAGATTGTGGTACATGAATTGAAATGGGTGTACCACCTGAAGAACCACTACTTGTATTTTGCAATACATTGCGTTTAACTCCACTACGTCCATCAATTAACTACAACCATGTAATTAATAATACATATCTTATGTAAAATATAATCTATATATTAATATAATCAGATGCCAAATAACTCATATCATATTTGTAAATGTTAAAAATTCATTGTTTCATTATTAAAAATATGCACAACAAAACATAATGATATATGCAATAAAATGCTTTTATATTTTCTGTTATGTCCTTAGATTATTACCGTAATAGTAACAGGTTTTAAAGGATGATCTATTGCTTCCTCTAAACATGCAAATTGCATTGATCTATAGTTCACAGGTTTTGCAATCCTACAAAAAGAAATAAATTGTTTTCCAAACCTATCAATTACAGAATTAATATACAAAACACAGATACATACCAGTCTATTTCCATCATTTTCCAAATATATTGAAAAAATTTTACAATGTAATTGTAGAAGAAAATAATACATATTATACACCAAGCAAATGTGTTATAACATATTATTTCATACTTAGTCTTAGATAGGATATTTTAAACCTCTGTTATGAACCGCTGACAGTTCCATCAAGTTACACCGAAGATTTATCAAGCGACATAGCCAGGAGAGTGACACTCAATGTATTTTTTTGTGAACATGTGTACAGTACCCTCTAGTATGAAGTGGAAGAACTAACTGAGGGCAGTAAATTTGAAACTGGTTTAGCGAATGCGGCACCTCGCACTGGTGCGCACTGGGTGCGAACTTTTTCGGTGTCAAGATCACTAGCGCATTCGACAGGCACGCATTAGGGGCCTTTACACGATCGTTCCCGGCGCGCGTTCCCGGCGTGCGTTCCAGCGCGCGGCAGGCCAAAAGTACTTGAACGCCGGAGCGACGCTCCTTCGTGCGCGCCAGAAGATTATACTCGCCACTACTTAGAGACAACAGGTTCGGCCTCACATTTCTACGTGGACTCCATCCAATTTTTCGATCTACGAAACGATCAATGACATATCTTGATATACCTGGCTTATAGGGGATATCATAAATGCTATTACTGTAGGGTACACTGAAACATCTGTTTTTACGAAGCTACATTTGGTTGACCTGAAGATGCTATAAATTATGGAAATGGTTTAAGACTCAGTTATAACGACTGTAAAATTTTACAAGGGTACATTAAAATATCCAAATGTTTCCCCGGCAATGCGATGGCAAATGAAAGTGCAGGTAACACATTCACTGTTCTGACGATCATAATTATTACTATTGACGGCAATAATTAGCATGGCATTGCTTGTTTTAATATAAAAACTAATATTGATAAACAATAAATACACATAGGTATGCAAGTGATGTTATATGTAAGATAAATGATGAAGAGGTGTAATGTGCAAGATGTTTTGAAGAAAGGGGGTAGTCTTCTGATGGCGCGTGATGCAGGTCAAATTTTTCAGCCACGCTCTAGCGTGGCGCGCAAGAAAGCACCACACTCCTGCCCGCGCGCCAGAAAGCACCACGCTCCTAGCCGCGCTCCAACCTTCGCTCCAGAAGAGTTTACATAAGAGACAGAAAAAGTAGTTAGAAAAGGAAAACGGCAAGGGTTCGGCGTGGCGCGTGGATTTCCGACAGTTTTGAAATCCTGGAGCGCACGCCGAGCCTGGCAGCCGATCCTGGCAGCCAAGACTCCAGAAACAACGCCGTCGATAAGCCGTGCCTCGATGGGTTTCGAGTACTTCGACCCTCGAGACCAGGGGGGGCCGTGCAATGTTGCCCCCTAAGACGTGACGAATCGAAAATTCTACATTTCTCACCGGATCTTGGCGAAAGTGACGTGAATCGTTTCCTTATGTTTTCCCGATGAAAATGGTCCAAAAACGACACAAATCGGATTGTAATTAAGGAATCTTCATAATAAATTGATTTCCATAACTTCGTTAAAAATAGTCCGATTTACATGAAATTTGGTATAATTTTCATTTGAAAAACATGAGAAATCCATCGGTATCACTTCCATATCGATACGATAAAGAATAAAGTATACAGTTTTTCTGAAACAGGTATGAATCCTCGGCCGACCGCAGCGAATCGAGGTCGGCGACCCACAGTCGAGGGTGAAATATTCATTACAGCGTATTAAGAATTTCTTTATTCGTCATCGTATCGATATGAAAGTAACACTAATGGATTCCTGGCGTTCTCTCAATTAAAATTATCACAAATTTCATGCAAATCGGACTACTTTTACACAAACACTACAAATTATAAAAGGAGTAGGCATTTCTTAAACCCACTCTCTTATCGTATCGATATGTACGTGACAAATGGATTCCTGGCTCACCCTGGAGTCCGACGAGAGTGTAACTTATCCAAAAACATGATTGATCGATGTAGACTCTGTGATCCGTACGGTGATCAAAATAATTGTGAAAACTTTGTTTTATGAAGGCTGCTCGGTTTCCGTGGTCCGAACGATGGCCAGAACGAGCAAAGAACCTTGCTGATTGGCCAAATATACCTTGGAGAGGAGGAACCTTCTCTCTGTGAGTTCGACGGTGTAGGAGGAACCACCTCTCCCTCTTCGCAACGTAGAGGGTGAAAATTAGACATCTGCTTACCAAAACTAGCCAAATGGATCGGCCAGTCTCGATATGGTCGCGGTTTATAACCATTGCCCGTGGGTCAGCGGTGGAACCCGCCGATGGGTCAATATACTCATTTAACTCAGAGGGAACAAATTCGAAAAACCTGAAAAACGGCACGATGTCGATTGCCCCTTTTCGACATCTGGCAGACAAATGCTTCCCGACGAAACCTTCAGAAAGAAGCAATTGCCTAGTTGTAAACGAATAAATGAATTTTCGCTTCACTATAAGCCCGCTTTTGTCCGCAACACGGAACACTAAGTAAATATAGTTTTTTCATATAATTTTTAAATAGGTACAGAAATTAGTCCATTAGCAAGTTTATTGTTTGTGTAAAAGTAGTCCGATTTGCATGAAATTTGTGATAATTTTAATTGAGAGAACGCCAGGAATCCATTAGTGTTACTTTCATATCGATACGATGAAGAATAAAGAAATTCTTAATACGCTGTAATGAATATTTCACCCTCGACTGTGGGTCGCCGACCTCGATTCGCTGCGGTCGGCCGAGGATTCATACCTGTTTCAGAAAAACTGTATACTTTATTCTTTATCGTATCGATATGGAAGTGATACCGATGGATTTCTCATGTTTTTCAAATGAAAATTATACCAAATTTCATGTAAATCGGACTATTTTTAACGAAGTTATGGAAATCAATTTATTATGAAGATTCCTTAATTACAATCCGATTTGTGTCGTTTTTGGACCATTTTCATCGGGAAAACATAAGGAAACGATTCACGTCACTTTCGCCAAGATCCGGTGAGAAATGTAGAATTTTCGATTCGTCACGTCTTAGGGGGCAACATTGCACGGCCCCCCCTGGTCTCGAGGGTCGAAGTACTCGAAACCCATCGAGGCACGGCTTATCGACGGCGTTGTTTCTGGAGTCTTGGCTGCCAGGATCGGCTGCCAGGCTCGGCGTGCGCTCCAGGATTTCAAAACTGTCGGAAATCCACGCGCCACGCCGAACCCTTGCCGTTTTCCTTTTCTAACTACTTTTTCTGTCTCTTATGTAAACTCTTCTGGAGCGAAGGTTGGAGCGCGGCTAGGAGCGTGGTGCTTTCTGGCGCGCGGGCAGGAGTGTGGTGCTTTCTTGCGCGCCACGCTAGAGCGTGGCTGAAAAATTTGACCTGCATCACGCGCCATCAGAAGACTACCCCCTTTCTTCAAAACATCTTGCACATTACACCTCTTCATCATTTATCTTACATATAACATCACTTGCATACCTATGTGTATTTATTGTTTATCAATATTAGTTTTTATATTAAAACAAGCAATGCCATGCTAATTATTGCCGTCAATAGTAATAATTATGATCGTCAGAACAGTGAATGTGTTACCTGCACTTTCATTTGCCATCGCATTGCCGGGGAAACATTTGGATATTTTAATGTACCCTTGTAAAATTTTACAGTCGTTATAACTGAGTCTTAAACCATTTCCATAATTTATAGCATCTTCAGGTCAACCAAATGTAGCTTCGTAAAAACAGATGTTTCAGTGTACCCTACAGTAATAGCATTTATGATATCCCCTATAAGCCAGGTATATCAAGATATGTCATTGATCGTTTCGTAGATCGAAAAATTGGATGGAGTCCACGTAGAAATGTGAGGCCGAACCTGTTGTCTCTAAGTAGTGGCGAGTATAATCTTCTGGCGCGCACGAAGGAGCGTCGCTCCGGCGTTCAAGTACTTTTGGCCTGCCGCGCGCTGGAACGCACGCCGGGAACGCGCGCCGGGAACGATCGTGTAAAGGCCCCTATTGACTCTGGGTCTGTTCCATTTCATACTGTTGCGTCTCCCGTCTAGCGGCGTGTAGTGTAAACTTTAGAAACGCGAAATTCGAACCAGACTACACGTATGTGATAGGAAAGGGAAACAAAGTGAAGTTCGCACAAGCCCGAGGGGTTTGAAAATACAGTATGTAACAAAAGTAAGTAAACAGTCGGAGTTTTAGCAAACAAAAGATTGTATCGAAGTGTTTAATTTCATTAAAAAAGAGTATACATTTATTGATATTACATGAGACTACTGAAATAACTATACTAATAAAACTTTCATTAATTAATAATCTGTTTTTAAGAAAAATAAAAATGCATGAAATGTGAATAACTCATATTTCAAAAGTAAGTAAACACGAACTAAATAATAAATTAATATCCGCAATGATAGTTTGGCTAATCGATCGGGTAAGGAGAGCATGTATTTTCTACATTCATCAATTGAAAATAATTGCCATGTTTTCTCTATTAAATTTTCTAATTCCTTTATATTGCGTGGTCTGTGTTCTGCGATTCATAATTTTAAGATAGACCACATATTTTCAATTGGAGAAAGATCAAGGCTTTGCGGAGGCCATTCCAAAATGTTAATTAAATTTTCTTGTAAATGTTTTTTAATAATTTTCGCCGTATGAATTGGTGCATTGTCTTGTTGGAGAATAAAATCATCTCCTCTCAATCGTTTCCCTTCTGGAATTATAACGTCTTGTAACAATTTCAGGTAAACTTGCAAGTTAACTTTCCCTTTTAAAATTATAATTTTCCCTACTCCAAATAATGAAACACATCCCCAAATCATAATACCCTGTTCCATTGACTTCATTGTTGGTCTGGCACATTGGTATGACGAAACTTCGTCTTGTTTCCTCCGGACATATATTCGTCCATGACTGTATTTAAGTCTAATCATAGATTCATCTGTCCAAAGAATTTTTTCTCAGAAATTTAAAGGTTTTAAAACGTGCTTATAATAAAAGTTCAGTCGCTTCTTAAGATTTATCTTACTAACATAAGGTAATTTCTTTGCAACGCGACCGTGTTTTCCTGATGCGTGTAATCGACGTCGAATGGTCTGGGTTGATGGTGCACATTTACCTTCGCTTAATAATTTTGTACGAATTTTTTATGTAGCTAAAAAGGGACCTGATGATGAAATATTAACTATCCTTTTATCTATTCGTATATTAGTGACTTTTGAACGTCCCGGTCTTGGCAAAGCTGATACTCTTCCATCTTTCTTATACGCTTTAACAATTTTAAAAATGGCTGCTGGTGTTTTATTAAAAAAGGTAGCTATTTTTCTATATGTCTTGCCCTCATCTTTATTTTAATTACTATTCTTCTCTCCTCGTCTGTTAAATGCTTCCACTGAGACATTTTCCGTATCGACCTTAAAGAAAGAACGCAAATGCCAAAGAGATATTTACTGAACTGAAAATATATTTTAATTATATACCCTGATAACCACATGTCTGCAATCTGACGTCAGATTGGCAGCAGGGTCTGCCGTGAGAGCGCAGAGCCTGACGTCAGATCCGTAGTCATCTGTGTCCGCATTAGGCTGCGGTCTGAGGTACAGAGCCTAACATCAGGGCCTGACGTCAGATGGGCAGCAGATTCACATCAGATCCTGCCGTTCGCCTGACACGTATAACAGCGCCATCTGAGGGTCAGAATTGGCAAACAATTCCCTACGCGTGACGTCACACGGCTGTCCCTACAGGTGTATCCCTACCCTTACATGACTATCAAGCAGATTCTGCAGTTTATTAAATAATTCATTCTATTTATTTTAAAAATTAATTATTCTTTGTTTATTAATACAGGATTGACAATTACAATTATTATAGAACATTATATAGAACATTCAATATTTACATTTATAAATCTATATACAATGCGTCCCGTAACCAGTGCTACCTATTAGGTGCGATATTAGAAAATTCCCTGTATTTTAGACTTCCTTTTTGTGTGGAAGCATCATGTTTCCTGTTGTGTTATCGCTGAAAACAAACACAATATTAGGAGAAAATTAAACGTAACGTATGAATAAACAGGATACATGGGATACTTACTTCAGCTACATCTCCACACAGTACACACCCTAGGCGATCATGCAGGCTCCTGCGAACATTAACATTTAGAAGAAAACATGTGTTAAATTATTATCTACTAAACAAGACGCTAAACATTCGCACTTCCAGCATAACCATACTTTTCTGTCTTGCAGATAATGTAAATCTTGATTTCCACGACGTAAATAATTGGAAATTATTCATTTTCATAATTACCTTTGTCTTCTGCATACATCGAGATGATTTGTCCGGATATTGATGTTTGAAATTACTTGGAATATTTTTCGAGCGCACGTCTCCAAGCAGAACGGATGGTTTAAACGAAGAGTATGTAGGTAGGTAGATGTACCACGTTAGAGAATAAATAAATGTGGTATAATGTGCTACGCTCGGATTGGCTGCACCATAGTGCCGAAACTCGTAATTGGTCAAGGCTCTACGTCCAGTTTGCGTTCGTTTTCGAGGTATGAGATGGCAGTCACTGTCAGTGACAGTCAGTACCGACAAAATTGAAGAATATTCGAAGTAATTTCAAACATCAATATCCAGACAAATCATCTCGACGTATCCAGAAGGCAAAGGTAATTATGAAATTGAATAATTTCCAATTATCTACGTCGCGAAAATCGAGATTTACATTATCTGCAAGACAGAAAAGTATGGTTATGCTGGAAGTGCGAATGTTTAGCATCTTGTTTAGTAGATAATAATTTAACGCATGTTTTCTTATAAATGTTAATGTTCGCAGGAGCATGCATGATCGCCTAGGGTGTGTACTGTGTGGAGATGTAGCTGAAGTAAGTATCCCATGTATCCTGTTTATTCATACGTTACGTTTAATTTTCTCCTAATATTGTGTTTGTTTTCAGCGATAACACAACAGGTAACATGATGCTTCCACACAAAAAGGAAGTCTAAAATACAGGGAATTTTCTAATATCGCACCTAATAGGTAGCACTGGTTACGGGACGCATTGTATATAGATTTATAAATGTAAATATTGAATGTTCTATATAATGTTCTATAATAATTGTAATTGTCAATCCTGTATTAATAAACAAAGAATAATTAATTTTTAAAATAAATAGAATGAATTATTTAATAAACTGCAGAATCTGCTTGATAGTTATGTAAGGGTAGGGATACACCTGTAGGGACAGCCGTGTGACGTCACGCGTAGGGAATTGTTTGCCAATTCTGACCCTCAGATGGCGCTGTTATACGTGTCAGGCGAACGGCAGGATCTGATGTGAATCTGCTGCCCATCTGACGTCAGGTCCTGATGTCAGGCTCTGTACCTCAGACCGCAGCCTAATGCGGACACAGATGACTACGGATCTGACGTCAGGCTCTGCGCTTCAGATCTGGTTATCAGGGTACCAACATAACCTTAATAAAATGATTGGTAGAATCTATAAGTTTATAACCTAAAAGACGTAATTCAAAAATACATTTCAGGAACAGAATACAAAATAAAAAACCAAAGATGTTTACTTACTTTTGTAACCTTGTAATATATATGTTCTAATTAACTTGGTACAATAAACTTAATGCGTCAAAGAAACTTGTGCCCCAAATAGGAATGACAATTGGGGTCGTCGCTCTAACGTTTGCTGTTTTCGTTGCTAGGATACCTAACTCTAGGTTTGAGAAAAATTTATTCAATCGTCAGAAACTTTCGTGTTTACTTATTTTTGTTACATACTGTAATTAGAGATTCTTTTAATGAATAAACTTCGATCATAAATTAATCGATACCCCCTTGGATACGGGTGTTTGAATAAATGAAATACTCCTTGATCCCTTCTCCTAGATGCGTAATTCCAGAGCAATGTTGTTAAACGCTTGTTTTTCAAACAAAACGATAGCCGAAACGAATTGGATCCACGAATAGGAATTTAACTAACTAATTAAGAAATTTGTGATTGGCTCTTAGAAACTAAGACATTTTGTAAATAACAAAAGGATGAAAAACGGATAGACCTTTGTGTTTGCGACACGAACGCCGAAGCTTCACGCGTTCGATTATTAGTTTAGTCTTAGGCTTAGTTTAACGAATAGTCTAGTGGATAAGTATAGTCTTTAAGCGTAGCCGTTAAATTTAAACCAGAGGTCACGGTCACAGTATATTTACAGGACGAATCACAAACAATTTACAAGATTGTTCACTTAACTTAACGCAGTGTCACACACAACTTATTTAACTATAACGCGCAAGTACGCGAGAGTTGTAGCGCGAACTGATTTAGACGAACTATGAAAGCCTGGAACGTTCCAGTAGGCACGCACGAAAAAGGGATTGCTACTTGTCGAGCCGACGATTCGCAGAAGAAGAATCATCGCGATGATGAGATCGGGCCGTTTCGCCGAATTCCGTGACGTCAGCACCCCACCCAACAGCTGTTCGTCCTAAGCAAGACGAAGGCTGTACCGGCGACACAAAGCAGGTCGCGCGATAGAGCGAGAGAGCCGCCTAATTAGGTGAGGTGCGCGACAACAGATGGCCCGACCGATCCCATCACCGCGATCGTGTGTACCGCGATCTGGTCGCGTTAGCCATTTGAATAGCACGCGACTTTGGCAGCGAGTCCGCGCCGTCTTGGCCCGTGGCCGTTTGGGCCAATCCCAAACATTGCCGCCCGCCTCATCGGTAGTGATGAGTTATGCTCGTTGCTTATTGGCGGAGGCTTGTCATTCAGTATTGTACCTGACTGCGTGACGAGATTGAGGTGTGCGAGTATGAATGGGATAGTCCAGTAGTGCGGCTGTGTGTTCGTACAAGGAGGTATAGTGTCTCTAATAGTATGAGAGCGCAGCTAGTGAAGTTTAAGGTTGCCGGCGAACAATAAGTGAATTAACATCGAGTGATGTGGTGCTAGTGGCGTATTCGGATATATTGAGACGAAGTAAGGTAAGTAGCGCAAGTCGCATGTAGTAATGCGTTTCGCAGATTCTGACCGTAACGCGATCTATTGTGTGTGTGTATTGAGGTCGCGGTTTTTGTTGCCGTTGTTCGAGTGATTCTCGGAAGCGGTCTCTCCGGCGTCGTCGCTGGGCAGCAGAATGATTTTGTGTATCGGGCGAGTAAATTCGGATAGTGCCGTCTTGAGAGTGACCACACGTGCTAGGCCATCCGTGCCCCGATGCACTTGCACCACGCGCGCGAGCGCCCACCTGGAGGGAGGCTGCAGTTCGTTTTTTAGGAGACACAAGTCACCTACTTTAACGGACGGTTGAGGTCGCGTCCATTTCCCTCGCGTTTGCAGCGTGTTTAAATAGTCGCGAGACCATACTCGCCAGAAATGCTGCTGCATCTGCTGCACGAGCTGCCACCGGGAGAGCCGATTTACCGAGAGCCCCTCTAGATTAGGTTCCGGTAACGAATTGAGGGCCTCGCCGATCAAGAAGTGACCGGGTGTAAGTGCGTTGAGGTCCGCTGGGTCATCGGACAACGGCAGTAGCGGACGCGAATTCAAGCACGCCTCAATTTCCGTAAGTAGCGTAGCCATTTCCTCGTAGGTCAGTTTATGTTCGCTTATTACGCGGCGGAGGTGGTGTTTGACGGACTTGACGGCCGCCTCCCAGATTCCGCCAAAGTGCGGGGCAGCTGGGGGATTGAATGTCCACTCAATCCCTTCAGAGGCCATCGCGTCCAGGAGGTGGTTCGAGTTGAAGGCCTGCAGGAGTACCCGTAGCTCCCTGTCCGCTCCTACGAACGCAGTACCGCAATCGCTGAGGATTTGGCTGCATCGTCCTCGTCGGGAAGTGAATCGCCGTAGGGCGGCGAGAAAGGCGTCCGTCGTACCGTCCGACACCACCTCCAAGTGGACTGCCTTTGTAGCCAGGCAGACGAAGAGGGCAATGTAACCCTTATGAGCGTGTTGGCCACGCCCTTTACTAGTGCGTATTAGAATAGGTCCGGCATAATCAATGCCTACGCGCGCAAAAGGTCGGCCGGGGTTAACGCGAACCGCGGGGAGATTACCCATAAGCTGATTTAGATTTTTGCCCTTCCAACGCACGCAGGTGGGACAGCGGCGGATGACGGTCTTCACCATCGGTCGTCCTCGTAAGACCCAGCAGTGCTGGCGTAGGGTTGACAAGGTCAACTGAGTGCCGCTGTGCAGGCAGCGTCGATGTGTATCCTCGACCCAGAGTTTGGCCAGATGGGAGTCGTCTGGCAGAATGACGGGATGCTTCCGGCTGAAGGTGAGCAGCGAATGCTGCAACCGCCCGCCGACACGCAGTGTGCCGTCGTCGTCCAGGAACGGGTTGAGGCGAAGCAGTCGGCTCCTGATCGAGATAGGTCGCTGGGCTCTGAGTGCGTCGATTTCCTGAGCGAAGGCTTGCCGTTGAGCCAGGCGCACCAACCGTTGCCGCGCCTCTTGGAGTTCGCAGCTGACTAGGTAAGGCTTCCGGGTGACCTGACGCTTACGCAGCCATCGGCAGCACCAGGCAGTTACCCTGAGGAGACGTCGAAAGTTTGAAAATCTAAGTAGATACGCGCTCACCTCGCTTTCCGGGTCGGTCTGGATGTGGAAAATCAGATGCTGCTCTTCCAGGTCCTGGTCGGGTGGAGGGAACGACTCGCCGATCCAGTGTTCCGTGAGTGCGAGCCACGTCGGTCCGCTCCACCACAGCGGATGATTGGGTAGTTCCGCCGGTGCCAATCCCCGAGATGCACAATCCGCTGGATTGTCCTGGCTGCGCACGTGATGCCACCGTGCAGCGGGAAGTGTACGTTGGATGTCGGCCACCCTGTTAGCCACGTAGGTCTGCCATCGACTTGAGTGCGACTGAATCCAACCCAGGGTGACCAGCGAGTCGGTCCACAGATGAACGGCGTCGACTGTCAGGCCCAGCGCCTCCAGCGTGCGTGAAGTCAGTCGAGTCAACAGGTGAGCACCGCACAACTCCAGTCTCGGGAGCGACACTCGCTTGAGGGGGGCTACCTTCGTCTTAGCGGTGAGAAGACTAATTTGTCGTTGTCCACTAGCCCTTAGGACTCTAAGATAGACCACAGCGGAGAAGGCGCGTTCAGAAGCATCCGAGAAGCCGTGTACTTCAATGGTCTGCTGGGTAGAGGCCAGGCCCAACCACCGTGGAATCTGGATGTCGCGCAGTGCAGGTAGGTCGTCGATGAAGTCCCTCCAAAGTCGTTCCTCGCTCGTTGGGAGGGGTCCGTCCCAGTCCGTCTTAAGTAGCCAGAGAGATTGTATGAAGATCTTGGCCCGGACGGTGACAGGAGCGAGCCAACCCAAAGGGTCGAAGATCTGGGCTGCTTGGCTAAGTACAATGCGCTTTGTGAACCTCGCCGAAGGATAGCCCTGAAGACAGCGAATTTGGAACAGGTCCTCTTCTGGCAGCCACTGGATACCTAACACGCTGTGGGGAGTATCTGTGTCCCAGCGGCGCGCGGTTCCAAGGTCGGCGGCAGGAACAGTCCGCAAAAGGTCTCGCGAATTCGATGCCCATTTCCGGAGGCGAAAGCCGCCCGCCTTGCAGAGTAGATCCAGTTCGGCTTGGAGTGAACGGGCCTCGTCGATTGTAGGGGCACCAGCAAGTACGTCGTCCATGTATACGTCTGATAGTAACGTTTGAGAGCCGGCAGGGAACCTCACGGCCTCCTCCTGGGCTAACTGTTGCAGGCAGCGTAGAGCGAGGTAAGGTGCACACGTCAGACCGTAGGTTACGGTGCACAGTTGGTACTCCTTAGTTTGCTTGCCCGGGGCCTTGCTCCAAAGGATGCGCTGGAAGTCTCGGTCGTCCGGGTGTACCACAATCTGGCGGTACATCTTCTCCACATCGGCGACGAAGGCAATGGAGTGCCGTCTCCAGCGTAGTAGGACGTCAGATAGTACTGGCAAAAGATTGGCACCGATATGAAAAAAGTCGTTAAGCGACTTACCCGAGCTGGTTGGCATAGATCCATTGAACACGACGCGGAGCTTCGTCGTCGTACTCGCTGTCTTCATGACCCCGTGGTGAGGTAAGTAGTACCCCGAGTCTCTTGGGGGCTTGTTGGTTGGCTGCATATGTCCTAGGTCCTCATACTCCTGCATGAACTCCTTGTAGGCCTTGTAGAACTCCGCGTCTCCGTGGAATCGTCGCTGCATCGAAGCCAGGGTACGCAGGGCGGCAGGCTTTGACCCACCCAGGTCCGGCTGCATCCGGAAGGGGAGTCGGACGACGAACCGGCCCTCAGATGTGCGTCGATGTGTGGTGAGGAAATGATCCTCGCAGGTCTGTTCGTCGGGTGACAGAGTAGGTTTCACCTGGATTTCTTCTTGCTCCCAAAATCGTTCCAGCATCCTGGTCAAGTCTGCATGCACTGAGCAGAATTGCACGGTAGGGATCTGTGGGTCTGGATGGCGTCCATGGGACCCCTTAACTCCTCCCGTGAGTATCCAGCCAAAAACCGTCTCTTGGGCTAAGGGCGAGCCAGGGGGGCCTTTGCGAACACCACCCATCAGGATGTCATTATAGATGTCAGCCCCCAGCAGTAACTCCACGGGATCTTGACTACCCTGGCGCGGGTCGGCCCATTGCAGGCCGTGAAGGTGAGCCCAGCTGGTCAGGTCGGGTATTGCGCGAGGTTTGTAGCTTGACAGATTAGCCAAGGCAAAGGCAGGCATTCGAACGCTACTCCTTTGTGCTTGATCGGCAGCCACCTCGATCCATACCAAACCGCGGGTGCTGCGTGAGCGTGCGCCGCCCGCGAAAGCCAGAGGAAGGCGCGCCCGTTGTCGACTGAGGCCAAGTTGAGTGACGAGCTGATCGGATATGAGGGACACCTCACTGCCAGGGTCGATCAAGGCTCGAACGACGGTGTATTGCCCAGCTGGGGTATACGCATGGACTCGGGCAGTCCCCAGTATCACGGTCCGTTTAATGCCGTGGTGAGAAGTCACGTGTTGTACAGTCGCGTCGTGTACCTCGTCAAACGTCTCGTGTATCGAGGTATGGTGTTTCTCTGCACACTTTTGACACCGTTTATTAGAAGGGCAATCATCTATTTTGTGCTTACCTAGGCAGTTCAGGCAGCGTTGAAGTGAGGTGAGCGTCTCCCTTTTGTCCGAGGGCGATTTCTCTTGGTAGCGTGGGCAGAAGAGGAGATAGTGCGAACCCTTGCACAATCCACACGCCTTGGATGATTCGCGTCCAGCGGCGACCTGATGCACCTGGGCAGCTTTGGGACCCGTTCGCTTGTCGCTTGAGACCTCTCCACGCCGTTCGCCCTGGCGGTCCTCGAGTCCCTCCACGCTATGGATGCGTGCGTCGATGAACTTCTTTAGTTCTTCCAAGGTAGGCGGGTCAGTGGTGGATCCGAGTAAGATTTCCCACTCACGGCGCGATTGGAGGTCCAACCGTTCCACTGTTAAATGGACGATCCAATCGTTCGGGTCTGGTCGTTCCATGTCGGCGAGAGCGTCGACAACGTCCCATGTTCCATAATAAAGTCGCTTCAGCTCAGCGGATGACTCACTCTTGACGGGTTGGAGGTCAAGGAGGTTCGTTAGCTGTGCGCGTACCAAGCGGCGTTTGTTTTGAAAGCGCTCTTGGAGCACCGTCCAGGCGCGTTTGAAATTGGATTCGGTCGTTTTGAGATTCTTTACTAAATCGGCCGCCTCGCCCTTCAGACAGCCCCGAAGGTAATGGAAGCGGTCGACATTACTGAGTGATGAGTCCTTGATCACTAGCGATACGAAGGTGTCGTGGAATGGAGTCCAGTCGCTGTAGCGTCCGTCAAAAGTAGGAATGTTAATCCGCGGTAGCAGTGCCCGTTGACGGAGCTCGCCGCCCTCCGCGTGACCCGACGGCAGCGTCGTGTCCGTAGCATGAGGCAGCGTTCCAATTATTTCCTCTCGCAGGTCTAGGAGTTGAGCCTGCTGATCCATGAAGGCTTCTTCTGCTATGCTGTAGCAGTCTTTAGTAAAATACTCATGTTTCTCCTGCTCAGTGGTCCGTGACGCCATCAATTCGGCGTGCTGGGTCACGAACTGTTTCCAGTGAGCCTCGAGCATATTCAACCGCGACTGTATCATACCGCTAGTAATATTCGCCTTTCCTTTCTTTTTCAGATTTTCGTAAACGCGGCTTAAGTGATGGAACACTTCGACTTGCGCGTTAATCTTATCTGCCATCGTGGGAGTCGAGAGCGGACGTATTCACCACGTGTTCGCGGTAGGGGTTTCCGGACCGATCACTTGCAAGCACTCGCGATTTTACCGGCTCCGGCTCGAAGGACCAATGTTTGCGACACGAACGCCGAAGCTTCACGCGTTCGATTATTAGTTTAGTCTTAGGCTTAGTTTAACGAATAGTCTAGTGGATAAGTATAGTCTTTAAGCGTAGCCGTTAAATTTAAACCAGAGGTCACGGTCACAGTATATTTACAGGACGAATCACAAACAATTTACAAGATTGTTCACTTAACTTAACGCAGTGTCACACACAACTTATTTAACTATAACGCGCAAGTACGCGAGAGTTGTAGCGCGAACTGATTTAGACGAACTATGAAAGCCTGGAACGTTCCAGTAGGCACGCACGAAAAAGGGATTGCTACTTGTCGAGCCGACGATTCGCAGAAGAAGAATCATCGCGATGATGAGATCGGGCCGTTTCGCCGAATTCCGTGACGTCAGCACCCCACCCAACAGCTGTTCGTCCTAAGCAAGACGAAGGCTGTACCGGCGACACAAAGCAGGTCGCGCGATAGAGCGAGAGAGCCGCCTAATTAGGTGAGGTGCGCGACAACAGATGGCCCGACCGATCCCATCACCGCGATCGTGTGTACCGCGATCTGGTCGCGTTAGCCATTTGAATAGCACGCGACTTTGGCAGCGAGTCCGCGCCGTCTTGGCCCGTGGCCGTTTGGGCCAATCCCAAACACTTTGAAAGCGTCACTCGAGCCCCAAAAGCAGAAGCGAGCGAACATATAATAAAAAACTCTCGTAAATTCTTTATTTTGTGTTCAAATCTTTTTGTTGTCTTCAATATAGTTATCAGTTATTTGTGTTCTAATCTTTTATTATTTTAGTATCATCCTTATTATTATTATTATTATTACTTCTATCTTTAAAAATCTGCGTCCAAGGAGCAGAGTGCCTCAGCACTCCACGAGCGTCGACCGTCGCCGAATTCCCTACGAAGGATCCAGAGGAACCAGCCCGCCACGCAACGATACATAGAGTTGCACTTGCGTAGTGTTGCAATATTCGCTGGTGTGTTGTATGATCCCTGCATCCTACATGTGCATCAACGTCTTGTACCTTATTGCATGGAGGTCCTACGAGTGCATCAACGTCATGTACCTTATTGCATGGAGGCTCTCCGCCCCAAAACACAGGCACAATTTCGGCGGACTTTATGGTTTTAATTGCTGACATCAATAACAAGCTTAGCGGGCTAAATGTCATAAATGCCAAACTGGATCAGTGCCTAAACGAGTTTGCCCAAATGAAGGAGACGGTGGAGGAATTAAAATCTCGTGTAGATGATATCAGTACCGCGCACAAGTCACTGGAAACGCGGAATGCCTTTCAGGAGCAAAGGCTTACCAATCTCGAGTGCAAGATCTCGTCTATTCCCGAGGATACCTCGACCCCGTCACAAGCCATTTCTAGACGTCTTGATGCTTTTGTAAATGTAAACCGTGACTTCGAGTTGATAATTACTGGCGTGCCTGATCTGCAAGACGAAGACCTTCTGCATACTATTTCTTGTATTGCCTCAGTAATCGAGGTGCCTATCTCTATTACTGATTTTGCACATTTCACCAGAATGAGGGCCAAACCGAATATGTCTCGGCCCATAGTCATTCGATTTACATCTACTTTTAAAAGAGATGCATGGCTGGCCGGTAAGAAGAAGCACAAAGAGCTATGGGCCTCTGATGTTCTGGCATCATGGCCGAAGACCCTAATTTTTATAAATGAGCGTTCTACCAAGGAGGAACGATCTAGACTAGCTGAAGCCAAGGAACTAGCCAAAACACATCACTATAGCTTCGTCTGGATGAGAAGAGGGACGGTTTTTGTCAAGCAGGACGAAAACTCGCGACCTATCATATATACTTCGCCACCACAGTTTGTTCAAGTGGTTCAGACGGTCCAACAGCGTGAGCAGCAGCAGTTGAAGCGTACACAGGCGCTACCGCTGCAGGTAGATGCAGCGAATGCCGCTATCGCACCACCCACTCGTTCCAGTTCAAGTGGTGCTGTTGAATGACTTCTCCCATGTTCATGTGGACCTGAGCCTCTTCGCCAAGGTCATCAGGGTGGCCAGGACGGCGGACCTATTCCGATCAATCTGCAATTGGTTGATTCTGACCTCAGCTGCAGCGATGACATCTCTGCCTCCTCCTCTCCGAGGCGGTCTTCACAGCACTCTGACTCTTGCTCCACAGCAAGCGATATTGAAGATGCTTCACTTTCGCGTATACTTGTTCAAAACCCTAAGCATTTAAGCGTTGCGCATCTCAATGTTAGGTCATTGACATCACATTTTCAAGATGTTGTGGATTTAATATCTGAGTATAACCTAGACATACTAGCGCTGAGTGAAACCTGGCTAAACCACAACATTCCCTCTGTTTCTGTATCTATAAATAACTATTCAATTGTAAGAGTGGATCGGAATCCTGTTGTTTCTTCTAGAGGTGGTGGAGTCGCGATATACATTAAAAACAATATACACTATCAGATAATTTGCGAAGGCATTCCGGATTGCTACCAATGTGACTCATCTTTGGATGTCATAGGCCTAAGTCTAAGTATTCACCGTAGGAAGGTGGTGTTATTTTCGGTCTACCGTCCGCCTACGTGTGCCGTTTCTGCGATTGAGTCGCTCTTTACTCTTTTTATGGAACTATTCTGCGATGCCGACCACCTTGTTGCCTCCCTGTCGTTGAAGCAAGTTATTACACAGCCTACTCGTATCAGCAAATCATCGTCCACATTACTAGATCTCATTATTACTAACGATGATCTTAACATCATAGCTTGCGGAACACATGATGCTAGTCATATTAGCGATCACCAACTGGTGTATGCTGTACTTGATACCCCTAAACCTGCAAGTACCTGCCGTTATGTTTTACGCAGAGACTTTAAATGCGTACAAATTGATGCTTTCAACTCCTATCTGGCACAGGTGGAGTGGTCTCCTGTTTATGCGTCATCTCAATTGGATCAGCAAGTCTCGGTATTCAAATCGATAATTTTGGGGTTATTTGATCGTTTTGCGCCTTTGGAGCAGATCCGCGTTATTAAGTCACCTGCTTCGTGGTTAACCCATAATATTAAGTGCCTCATGCGCGCACGTAATCGTGCTCTTGCAAAATTTAAAAAGACAGGGAGGTCGTCTCAATGGTCTTTTTACAAAACATTGCGTAATCAATGTACTGCTGCCATTCGTATCGAGAAGCAAACCTTTTTCCGTAGACTGTCTTGTTCCTGCTTTTCCAACAAACAGCTATGGCAGCAACTATCTACTTGCGGTTTGTATCATCCTAGGAAAAACTCGTCTTCTCCCAATATGGTGCACGATCCCTCTGTTACAAATAACCACTTTATAGACTGCGTGCCCTCTGCAAACATTTCAAACAGTCTCATACAGGATTACTTCTCCAAATCTCCCATCCCTCCTCATACTTTCTCCTTTACTCCCTTCAATCACTTTGATCTTTATAACGCGTTCAAAAATACAAAATCTACCGCTGCTGGACCATTCGATATTTCTGGACATATGCTAACCTACTGCCTCCCCTACTGTCTTGATCCCATCCTACATATCTTCAATACCTCTATATCTTCTAATACCTTTCCTTCGTCCTGGAAGCACAGTATTGTGGTCCCAATTCCTAAAACAAGCACCTCCCCCTCACTTAAAAACCTGCGTCCTATCTCACAAGTTCCTTTCCTCTCCAAACTCCTCGAAAGACTCTGTTTCGTGCAACTCCAACGCTATTTTAGAGATAATAACTTCCTGCCTGACTTTCAATCGGGTTTTAGAAAGGGTTACAGTACCACTACCGCACTGCTTCACATCTCAGAGATGGTGTTGCGTTCAATTGACACACGTCGACTCACATTTATAACGTCGCTTGACTTCTCGAAAGCCTTTGATACCATCGATCATGATTTGCTAGTAACAAAACTACATTATGCAGGGATGTCTCCAGCTGTCTTACAGTGGATGTCCTTCTATCTTTCCGAACGTACGCAGCAGGTCATGATAAACAGGTGGGGGCCGCAATTCTCTAATGTGCGAACGGTTGCGCGAGGTGTACCTCAAGGATCCATACTGGGACCTTTACTCTTTAATGTGTATGTTGCGGATCTTATTCGAGTGTGTGATTTTTCGTTTGCGTACATGTATGCCGATGACACGCAGATAATCCATAGCTTCTACCCCGACAAGCTCTCCTGTGTCATCACTGAATTAGAACTAGACTTAGCGAAAATCCAGAACTGGTCTTCTTCACATGGTTTAACTTTGAATCCCTCTAAGACGTTGCTCTTAATAGTCGGTTCGGGTCCTCTTTTGGACAATCTCCCTCCTGTTCGGGTTGCCTTTGCCTCATCTTTTATCTCACCTGTAAATACAATTAAAAACCTTGGTCTTACCCTGGATCCTAACTGGAGCTTCGAGCAGCATGCTATAAAAGTTTGTAATATTGCATACTTTCGACTACGTGTACTGTTTCCTTCCCATCGGTACCTTTCTTCCTCACAAAAGCTACTCATCACTCAGTCACTCGTGATTTCGCTGTTCGATTACTGTTCAACGGTCTATGGACCATGTCTTACTAATCGGATTGAACAATGTATCCAACGTGTTCAAAACTCCTGCCTCCGTTACTCATTCTGCGCTCGCAAATTTGATCATGTGACACCTCTTTTTCAGCAGTCTGGATGGTTAAACATGAGGCAGAGATGGATATTACATATCTGCTGTCTCACGTTTAAGTTAATGTCATTTCAGTCTCCGCCATATCTCTATTCTTTAATTAGAACAAATTCCTCCTTTCACTCCAGCAATGCTCCTACTACACGTTCCCAGTCGCTCCTTTCTATTCCCTTACATCGCACGTCGAAGTTCCAAGCTTCCTTTTCCTACCTTTCTGCTCACTACTACAACTCCCGTCCTCTCGAGATTCGCTCCCTTCCTACTATTTCCTCATTCAAACGCGCCGCTGCTTCCTATATATGCACATATCATGTCTAGTTCTAGATGGCTATAATTTGTTTTGTTTTTTCTTTTCTCTACTATCAACTTTTATTATCTTGTTATGTTTGTGTTTGTATTTATATTGCTGTATTTCTTTGTATTTCTTTATTTTTTGTTGTTCATAAGTAAGGTCAGGCATAGTAACAGCTTACTAGCTGCGCCTCGCCTTTTATTTGAATAGTAATAAAGACGTTTAATAATAATAATAATAATAATAATGTACAAGAATGTACAGGGTGTCCCACGGTAGACTGGACAACGGGATATCTCCTAATGTATTAGAGGTAAACAAATAAAAAAAATATAGAATTGCATGGTTCGAGGGGGCCAATTTATTAGCGCGAACGAATTTTTTTTTCGATTATTATTTTAAAAGATACGATGGTCAAGTTCGGTTTTTTAAATGGAACGATTTTTTTTTAAGAGGCGGCATGATAGTGCATTCCAAGACAAATTCAATAAGCTTTAATGCATACACTTTATTTCCACTGGTTTTTGATGTATTGCCCTTGCAAATTTACTGATTTTCCCTGGAAGAAAACCCGCTGGAATAGCAAGGATCGGGGGCGGTCTTGCTGGTGCCACGGGTGGCATTGCCTGTTGAAACTGATACCTACCTGCCAAAGGTCCACGTCAGGAATGGCATGTCCAAAGGCTGGACAATTCTTTTCTGTCAGAAATGCTACTTAGGTAGGTACATCTGCGGTATCGAAAAGCGCACCGTTACTTTTATTTCGCACTTACTTCTACGCACTTACTTCTACGCTCGGGTGGCCCGTTCTTTTGAGAGGGATGCAAGTTGGATTGGTTAGGTTGGGAGGTGTGAAAGTTGCTAAACTAAATTTCAACCGTAGGGAGCAGATTGTATTAGAACCAATCGGATTTGCATCCCTCACAAACAGTTCACAAATTATAGGTTAGGTTTGTTCTTTTCCTCGGAATACATTTATGTCCCTGATAGCCATCTTCCGGCAGTCTGCCAGCAGATTGACGGCAGGGTCTGCCAGGAGAGCGCAGGATCTGCCGGCAGCTGCGGCGCAACCTACGACCGGGCAGAGCCTGCCGGCAGATGGACGGCAGATCGACGGCAGATCCTGCTGCTCGCCTGACACATACAACAGCGCCATCTGAAGGCCACAATAACCAAACAATTCCCTCTGCGTGACGTCACATGGACCTACGCACCAACACAAATGTACATTACTGCTGTAGGTGTATCCCTACCCCTAAATAACAAAGCAAGCAAATTCTACATTTATTAAACAATTCATTCTACTTATTGCAAAAAGTATTTATTCTTTGTTTAATAACACAGTATTGGCGATTACAATTGTTACAAAATAATATAGGTAGCGCATATAAATTCGAAGAACATTCAATATTTACATTTATAAATCATTTTACAATACGTTCCGTACCCAGTGGTACCTATTAGGTACGTTATCACAAAATTTCCTGTATTTAGACTTCATTTTTCTGTAGAATCACCATATTCCGTATTATGTTAGCGCTGAAAACAAATAGAACATTAGTATAAAATTAAACGTAACGTATGAATAAACAGGATACCTGTGTTACGTATGTGGAATTTTCCCATACGCCGCTCTCAACCATTTTTCGAGCTCGCGTCTGCGAAGGGAAAACGCCCTAAAAGCCTTTTTGTTTATCACATACCACTAAGGGGGTCATGATCTCGACCATCTGGATCACGACCATGGGAACGGGAGTGAAACGACGACGAACCCGAAGGATTTCCTTATATGGAAATTCCTAATGCATCCCCACTCATTTTTGGGACTATATAAACCCTTTGGTTTCATCCCTCGTGGGTTAAAAGCTATAGAGTCACGCGTAGAGTCACGTCGTGTCACGCTCGTACAGAGTTGGTAAGATCGGGCTAAAGTTCCTGTCAGAATCATAGTTAACCTCATAGGATCCGCGAGTCCGGTTTATATCCTATTTGGCACTTTGAAATAGCCACTCGTACGCCCCGCATCGCCAGTGCGTCAACACCGTGCAACTAGTGGTAACCTACACACTTTTATTTATTATTTAATCGCGACACTTACATTTGTACAATAACTAATTATTGAATATACGAATGGTGTTCACGTGTAAATCGAGTAGATTCGTTAAACCCATCTCTTACCCAGCGATCCTTATAATATTAGTAGCACTCACCCACTGATACAACTTTACCGCTCGAGTTGTATCAAATATTAATTAAGAGTTACGAGGCATTACTAACATTTCCCGCGACTCCCTGATTTCGCATCAGGTTCGTTCGCAACCTTTCATCCACAACAAGGAATCTTCTCCAACCCAATGGCTCCCCGATTTCGCATCGGGTTCGTCCACGAAACCTCACCCTCCTACGGCTCCCTGATTTCGCATCAGGTTCGTCCGTATCCTACAGCTCCCTGATTTCGCATCAGGTTCGTCTGTAAATCTACCAACTTCCGAACAGCTCCCTGGTTTCGCACCAGGTTCGTCTGTGAATAATCCAACCTCCTAACAGCTCCCTGGTTTCGCACCAGGTTCGTCTGTGAACTTCATCCTAGTGACTCCCCGATTTCGCATCGGGTTCGTTCACGACGTTTCACCTTCCTGCGGCTCCCTGATTTCGCATCAGGTTCGTCCGCGTGTGACTCCATTCCTAGAGGCTCCCTGATTTCGCATCAGGTTCGTCCTCGCCGTCAATAATCCTAGCGGCTCCCTGATTTCGCATCAGGTTCGTCCGCGCCCCTAACTAACAAACTCATAAACCGTATTCCTTGGGAAATACCCTCCTCGCCGGCCTCTCGCGTTGCCGCAGCCCCGGCTCGTAACAGAACTGGTGACAGCGGTGGGATGCTACTGCATTAGAATCGCCGTAAAATTTGGGTTTTTAAATACGTTAAAATCACTCGTAATTTATTATCGACGATATACTAGTTTTCTCTAGTCGAGTCACTTAGTAATTTTAAAATGGCAACCGCACAGGCGAACGTCTCTTCTAACGATATTATGAACCTGACAGTTTCAATTGCAAACTCAATGTCGCTTTTGACGCAACGGAAGTAGTAAGGCTAAGCGGGTTCTAACGCAGGTCCTCTGAGGGGAGCGCGGGGGCGGGGGGAAGTGAGGGCGCGCGGGGGAGTGCGGCGGAGGGAAACATGGGCGCGGGGCCTGCGGGGAGTGGAAGACCGGTTGCGCGCGCACGAGCCGCGGAGTGGGGGAAGCCGCGATGATGGAGGGGATCACTCCGGGCCGAGCCGCCGCGGAGACCGGACCCGCCGCCGGAAGGGGGAATGACCCCCGAAAAATCTCTTTCAAACCCTGGCCCACCCAAAATTTTTTTCAGAGGGAGGGGATGACCTGTGACGTCCCACTATTTTCGCGCGGTCCTGACCAACACCTTCCATATAAATTCTCGCTCAACCACACAACTACCTATGAAACTTCAATTCTCAACCCTTTCCCAACCACCGGGTTGTCTGGACGATGTACCTTAGCGGTCCCCATCTTCAGATGATCAAATTTGAAATCCCCTACCCCTCTTCGGCCTTCGAGGCGCGAACTCTTCCCACATTCAAACCTTAGACAAGTCCCTCGCCCAAAACTCATTTAACTCGAGACCCCTCTCTACAACAAACCTATCCAAATCTCCACATTTCACACCTCCCCAATCAAAATCCTCCAAACCATCCAACAGGTGGAGTATTCCCTTTTCAAAGCCCCGAAAGACCCCCGAAATACGCCATAACGACACATACCATACGCATGAGTCATCAATACGCGCCGATTACATAACACATATTTTAAGGATGAATCATCACGCATACCACAAATTCCCCCCACATACCAACATTCCAACGCTTTGTATAAATACCAGCGCCGCTGGACCGCGGAAACAGTCCAGTCCAATTAGTACAACTAGTTCGGAATATCATTTACGCTTTCAAATCTCTTACTATTTCAAAGTACGCTTCGCTAAGTCTAGCTTCAGTGCAACGCCCCTCAGAGGATCAAAACCTTCGCCATCACTGTAAGCGCATATTATTTTGTAATCCTATCGCTTTATATCATCCTCATTTACTTACGCTCTTAGCCTTACATTATTTTCCTTATTATTAACATATATCGTTTAATTGCTACGTTAACGCTTTATTTTATGTCTATTGCTTATATTACCGCCTAATTATATTATTGCTTATCTCTATTGCTTATTATTAACTTGTTACCATTAATACTAACTCATCTTATGCTTATATTTGTAACCACTGTTATATAAATGTTTTGTGCTCATGCTTGATGTCCGCGCATTATTGTTACTGCTGTTGCACCAATAGTGCATTGCTTATTCACGCACCGCCAATGAATAACGGTTCTGTTTACTTAAACGTCTGAATTCTCGCAATTGGCCACCGAATACCAGGAATCCTAACCGGCCATGCAACGGCCGCTCTTCCTTCGCGAACCTCGGGATTTCTTACCAGTGTTTACAACTTTCTTTCACTCAGAGTCCCGCATGACCGTTACTACGTCTATCTAGAAGAACTACCATACGGGTGTTTCTTTTGCCATGCAGTAGTTAAGCCTATTACCAAAGCCTAAGAAGAAACCACGAATACGCTAACGGGTGTCCCTAGGGTGAGCGGTTACTTCCCAACCTTCCCTGGTCGATTAAAGTTGCGAAATAGGGTTTCGTGCTAATCCCTGCTACCCCTTAGGGCAAACGAAACAGGGTTTCGTTCCAAGGGCTTCGCTACCCCTCAGCGTCGCGAAACAGGGTTTCGTGCCTAATCCCAGCTACCCGTAGAGCAAACGAAACAGGGTTTCGTTCCAAGGGCTTCGCTACCCCTCAGCGTCGCGAAACAGGGTTTCGTGCCTAATCCCAGCTACCCGTAGAGCAAGCGAAACAGGGTTTCGTTCCAAGGGCTTCGCTACCCCTCAGCGTCGCGAAACAGGGTTTCGTGCCTAATCCCAGCTACCCGTAGAGCAAGCGAAACAGGGTTTCGTTCCAAGGGCTTCGCTACCCCTCAGCGTCGCGAAACAGGGTTTCGTGCCTAATCCCTGCTACCCTTAGAGCAAGCGAAACAGGGTTTCGTTCCAAAGGCTTCGCTACCCCTCAGCGTCGCGAAACTGGGTTTCGTGCCTAGGCTTCGCTACCCCTCAGCGTCGCGAAACTGGGTTTCGTGCCTAGGCCTTCACTACCCCTCAGCGCACCGAAATAGAGTTTCGTGCCTAAATCTTCGATATCCACCCAAACAAGGTCACTTCCCTGAACCTCACCACCCAGGATGTGACATAATTTTGGTGACAGCGGTGGGATCCGCTTACTGTTGATAAAATAGAGTTTCTAAAATACAGTACCCACAATAGCCTGATATTTAACATGTGCATTGCACCCCCCTGTCGGGGCGTACTATCTTATCGGAGCCGCAGACTGCAAAGTATTACAGCATATTTGAATGCGCTGACATGCATTTCTGGAGGCATAGCGACAACCACGGACGGCAGCGAAATTTGCCTAAAGTGCTCTGGCCTAGCACCCGCAGATACGGTAGAAGTATACTGGACCCATTATTATTATACGTATAGAGCCCCTGTCTATTGCCCTCGGTGCAGAAACTCAGTAATTCAAGAACGCCCCATAGGAAACTGCATCGAGTGCTCAGAAAGTTACCTCCTTTCGAATAAGAGCTACCGACGGTTCGATAACTATCACCAATAAAGATAGTATCCACACGGGTAGAGATCACCGTAGATCTTGAATAGCGGCTGCCGGACGCCAACGCAGGAAAACTCCTAAAAACCACCCCACGCAACAACTAACAACACGTTAACCATGTCTGTGTACGGTGAAACCGACGACTCTTGCGTAATGGACCAAGACGCGGGCCCTTCCACTAATAACGTAGACATCGCAACCACCGAGTTACTAGAACGGGTTGAAATGTTACGAACAAAACAAGCAGAAATCGAGAGCTTGCACGGGCAATATGTCGCAAACCCAAGAGCTAAAACGCTCCCAAGCTTAGCCACCGCCCCCAAAAACCCCTCGTTAGAAAGTCTCTCCGATCAAATACAATCCATCCGCGAGATGATAGAGAGATTTGTTGTACCCACGCAAACGACCAATAATTTTGCAACACCCGGTTCCTCTCTTTTTGATAGGAAACCAGTACCAACCTATAACTATGTTCCGGAACAAGATCCGTCGCCCCAGATTAAGCTAAAGGACGCCATAGAAACAGTCCCCAAATTTAACGGGCATAATATAACAGTCTTACAGTTCGCTAGAGCCTGCAATAGGGCCAAGGCTCTGGTTCCCTCGCATGCTGAGCCGCAGCTGGCGAGGTTGTTGCGAAACAAACTGCAAGATCATGCTTACTTGGCCGTTGAGGATAGGGTCTTTGATTCCGTAAATGACCTCATTAAACAACTTAAACGTACCTTTTCCCCCGCTAAAACATCGGATCATTACCGCGGAGAGCTCGCCAACATCATTAAAGGGACCAACGAACACATACTCGAGTATATTTCTCGCGTCAAGGATCTCCGATTCGCCATCCTTGAAGAGGACAGAGAGTATTATCGCGATTTCGCACGAAATCGTCCTCAAGACCTCGAACGTCTGACATTAGATTCATTCATAGACGGCCTTCCACCCTATTTACGAATGAGACTACAACAACACCACTTTGAGACGTTAGATGAAGCATTCGATTTGGCCGTCCTCGTAGACAAAAAGATGGACAGGGACAGACTCAGATTTTCAGAACCAAAAATTCCTAAGGTGACCTGCCAACTGTGCAACAAGACTGGTCATGACGCACGGTCCTGTTGGAGCAACCAAGGCCCGACAGCTCAACCTTCCCAGAGGAACCCTCTAAACTGTGCCACGGAATATGAGTCCCAAGTACCCAAAGCACAGGTCACCTACTGGGACAAATCTCGACCTCCACCTTCCAGGCCTACGGAGCTGCGAAGCTGCGGGTACTGTAAGAAGCCCGGACATGTGACCACGGAATGCAGAAAACGCATCTTCACTATCAGGGAAGATCGTAGAGCCTTGTGGGAAACGGAGTCGGGAAATACTCCTCCGAGCGCCGATGGATGCAAACTGTGGAGCGAGCCAAGCAGAAGTGCACCCCAAAGCACTAGCGGTATCATAAGAGTCGCTCCAGTGCAACTAAACCCGGTCGTGCTACGGGCGAGGTCAAAATCCTCTTTTTCCATACATACAGCTAATCCGGACCTAAAGGACTACCCGCAAGTTATAAACTCTAGCGAGATTGACAATCCAAGCATCATGCCCACCATCGAAGTAGAGGAATACGACAGACTAACTCCAGAATCCAAACCAAAACGACCCAAAGAGACTACAACGCCTGTAGGCATCACTCCCATCCACCCCCTCATAAAAAACAAGTCCCTCTTAGCCCTGGATCCGTCGATCCACCATCTCGAGGCATCCGCGACGGTGCACTCACTCTTACCCCCTGCGCTATATGCCAAATCAATCCTTCCCCTAAACTCCCAAAAGTCTCTTGCGGCTACACCGGAACTGGTAGTATTACAAATTTCTGCGGAAGCTCCTTCAAGGGCAGAAAATTTACTTAAGTCAATCTCCAAAGACCACCCGATTCATGGGAAAAGCGATAAGTTCGCTGACGCTGTACCTCGCATACCAAAACAAATTAAAGAATCCCTTGGTCTGACCGGATATCACAGAAGATTTATCCCGGAATTTTCCAAAACGGCA
This sequence comes from Andrena marginata, assembly GCA_963932335.1. Taxonomy (NCBI): domain Eukaryota; kingdom Metazoa; phylum Arthropoda; class Insecta; order Hymenoptera; family Andrenidae; genus Andrena; species Andrena marginata. The sequence goes on from OZ010660.1 coordinate 13,224,292, forward strand.
CCACCGTCAACCCAACTATTAAAGAAGGACACGGCATTGGACTGGGGACCATCCCAGCAAACTGGTTTCGACCACAACAAATCAGTATTGCAGAAGGAACTCATCGTGCAATGCCAGAGTTTTGACCTGGGATTCCACCTCACTACAGACACCTTATCCCATACTTCCCCCGCAGTGGAGGCATGCTCCAAACGACTACACGACAAATGTGACGACAACTTGGAGGACTGGCCCAAATGTAGACCAAGCTGTCCCAAGAGGCCTCGGTTCTCAAAATCACCGATCCATGCGCCAACAAGTGGCAGCAACCCAATTGACTCTGCAACGCCCACATCCAGCGCTCGCCAGGGAAGAAAATCCAGAAGAATTCAACTACACAGAAAGATGCGCCGGAAAATATCATCTGTAGAAATTCCCCTTCAGTCTTCCCCAGAAAACATACGGGAACGACTGCCTACAAGTAGAGCAGGCAACACTTTCATATTAACCATGCAAGTTTTATTGACAAAATACCTTGTGTGCGTGCTCCTTAGCCTTTTCACATCTATTAAGATACCAGATGCGCTCATCAAAAGATTGATTTGTCAGTTCAGAGCTCCTAGAGCCATTCTCACCGACCAAGCAGCCCATTTCACTGGTAATTTCAAGAAAGCAGTTGCGCGGAAATGTAAAGGGCAACAATTCCGAACCATAGCCTTTCACCCGCATACTAACGGCTCTTTAGAGAGATTGCAAATCGTTTTAACCGAATATTTAAAAAGGTTTATCGGTAGATACACTGACTGGGACGACTGGACAGATTTGGCCACGTTTTCTTATAATACCAGTGTTCACGAGGGCACTGGTTATACACCATATGATTTTGTATTCGGGAAAATAGCTCGGATACCCAGCCGAACTCCGGTAGCTGAAGATTTCGAAAATGAAACCTACAATCACTATCGCGCGAAATTAAGTACGAGGGTACAAGAATTGCAAACCGCCGCAGCAAAAAGGTTAGACCAGTCAAAACTTAGATTGACACATAAACGAGGACACCTTCAAACCCGGGGACTTAGTCTACGTCCTAATAGAGCCGCGGAAAGGGAAATTTGGGGATCAGTATTCTGGCCCACACCAGATATTGGAAGTAATTCCCTCTCAAACTTAAAAATATCTTGAAAAGGCAAGACGAAAATCATATACGCGAACAAAGCGCGCTTTGGTCGTGTGCGCGAGAGTCCCGGTTGACCGTACTACATAAAGACAATCAATCGGCCTTAATAAGTTCTACTCCTAGATCAATCATTATCACGTCATTATCATGCTCGACGACATGCCCAACGACATGCCAGAGGACATGCCCATCCCGACGAACCGAAGGAGGCGCCCCAGGAGAAAGCATCGAGGAGGAGGACGTTCCCGGAGGCTAGCCAAGATGCGATGGCTACGACGGGAGGCCATAAAAGCTGGGAGGAGCCTTACACCCCTACTCCCGAGGGTCGTCTTCTCCGTGATGGTCAGGAAGGCAACGCCAGCTGATCGAGGCATCGGCATCGAGAAGACCCCCGCCAATAACACCCAATCGAGAGCGTGCTCAATCCAGTCAACCCCGCTCTTTAATGTTAAGAAATGCACGCATTTCTTCATATAAGGGGGGAGGTGTGACGTCCCACTATTTTCGCGCGGTCCTGACCAACACCTTCCATATAAATTCTCGCTCAACCACACAACTACCTATGAAACTTCAATTCTCAACCCTTTCCCAACCACCGGGTTGTCTGGACGATGTACCTTAGCGGTCCCCATCTTCAGATGATCAAATTTGAAATCCCCTACCCCTCTTCGGCCTTCGAGGCGCGAACTCTTCCCACATTCAAACCTTAGACAAGTCCCTCGCCCAAAACTCATTTAACTCGAGACCCCTCTCTACAACAAACCTATCCAAATCTCCACATTTCAAACCTCCCCAATCAAAATCCTCCAAACCATCCAACAGGTGGAGTATTCCCTTTTCAAAGCCCCGAAAGACCCCCGAAATACGCCATAACGACACATACCATACGCATGAGTCATCAATACGCGCCGATTACATAACACATATTTTAAGGATGAATCATCACGCATACCACAAATTCCCCTCACATACCAACATTCCAACGCTTTGTATAAATACCAGCGCCGCTGGACCGCGGAAACAGTCCAGTCCAATTAGTACAACTAGTTCGGAATATCATTTACGCTTTCAAATCTCTTACTATTTCAAAGTACGCTTCGCTAAGTCTAGCTTCAGTGCAACGCCCCTCAGAGGATCAAAACCTTCGCCATCACTGTAAGCGCATATTATTTTGTAATCCTATCGCTTTATATCATCCTCATTTACTTACGCTCTTAGCCTTACATTATTTTCCTTATTATTAACATATATCGTTTAATTGCTACGTTAACGCTTTATTTTATGTCTATTGCTTATATTACCGCCTAATTATATTATTGCTTATCTCTATTGCTTATTATTAACTTGTTACCATTAATACTAACTCATCTTATGCTTATATTTGTAACCACTGTTATATAAATGTTTTGTGCTCATGCTTGATGTCCGCGCATTATTGTTACTGCTGTTGCACCAATAGTGCATTGCTTATTCACGCACCGCCAATGAATAACGGTTCTGTTTACTTAAACGTCTGAATTCTCGCAATTGGCCACCGAATACCAGGAATCCTAACCGGCCATGCAACGGCCGCTCTTCCTTCGCGAACCTCGGGATTTCTTACCAGTGTTTACAACTTTCTTTCACTCAGAGTCCCGCATGACCGTTACTACGTCTATCTAGAAGAACTACCATACGGGTGTTTCTTTTGCCATGCAGTAGTTAAGCCTATTACCAAAGCCTAAGAAGAAACCACGAATACGCTAACGGGTGTCCCTAGGGTGAGCGGTTACTTCCCAACCTTCCCTGGTCGATTAAAGTTGTGAAATAGGGTTTCGTGCTAATCCCTGCTACCCCTTAGGGCAAACGAAACAGGGTTTCGTTCCAAGGGCTTCGCTACCCCTCAGCGTCGCGAAACAGGGTTTCGTGCCTAATCCCAGCTACCCGTAGAGCAAACGAAACAGGGTTTCGTTCCAAGGGCTTCGCTACCCCTCAGCGTCGCGAAACAGGGTTTCGTGCCTAATCCCAGCTACCCGTAGAGCAAGCGAAACAGGGTTTCGTTCCAAGGGCTTCGCTACCCCTCAGCGTCGCGAAACAGGGTTTCGTGCCTAATCCCAGCTACCCGTAGAGCAAGCGAAACAGGGTTTCGTTCCAAGGGCTTCGCTACCCCTCAGCGTCGCGAAACAGGGTTTCGTGCCTAATCCCTGCTACCCTTAGAGCAAGCGAAACAGGGTTTCGTTCCAAAGGCTTCGCTACCCCTCAGCGTCGCGAAACTGGGTTTCGTGCCTAGGCTTCGCTACCCCTCAGCGTCGCGAAACTGGGTTTCGTGCCTAGGCCTTCACTACCCCTCAGCGCACCGAAATAGAGTTTCGTGCCTAAATCTTCGATATCCACCCAAACAAGGTCACTTCCCTGAACCTCACCACCCAGGATGTGACAGACCCCCAAATATTTTTTCAAACCCCCACCCACCCCGAATTTTCCCCCAACACAGAGAAATAATATATTTTTTTCAGACGATATCGGACAATGTCGGGCAATGTCGGCTTTTTACGAACCGCGTCTTCGGAGGAGGGAAAGAGACAGAGCATCATTTTAAAGCTAAAATTCTAGGGAGAGAAAGAGACAACACTACATAGGGTTACAATCGCATGCATTCTAAAAAATTTTCAAAATGATTTTCAATCTTAGCGTCTCGCGGGATCGTATGTAATATGAGTCCTCCTCTGGAGCAGCCGTGTGGGATGATGTCATTTTCACGGCGCGAAGAATGAAATATAATTATGCGGCGTCAGCGAAAACTTTTTTTCCACAACGCAGAGAAATAATAATTTTTAAAACGTCGAATCTTAAAATTATGTGGCGAGGAGGAAGACAGACAAATAAAATGGAGAAATAATATACGTTTAAGAAAATTTATTTAAAAATTAAAAGAATAGGAATATAAAAAAGAATATAATAAAATAAAATAAAATAAAATAATACAAGAAAAGAAAATGGAATATAATAATAAAAAGAATATATAAAAAGAATATAAATATGAAGGTATGAATATAAATATAAAAATATAAGTATAAATATAAAAATATGAATATAAATATAAAGATATAAATATAAAGATATAAAAATTGAATATAAAAATTGAATATTATATAAAATAAAAAAGAAATTAAATAAAGAATAATAAAAAAAATAGAAAAATAGAAAAGAATATAAAATACAATATAAATGTAATATATATAAAAAAAATAAAAAGAAATGAAAAAAAATTATGGTGATGGATGCGGGGGTGGTGATGGGGGTGAGGGTGGTGATGTGGGCGGCATCACCCACCCTGGATGTGGTGGTGATGCGGGCGGCATCACCCACCCTGGATGTGGTGGTGATGCGGGCGGCATCACCCACCCTGGATGTGGTGGTGGCGGCAGCGGGCCCCGGACGTCTATCCAGGGGGGTGATGGGTGTCGTGGCCGCTGCAGGGGCCCCATTTGGCGATATGACACCCACCGCCATGCATATGGTCGCAGCCGCGCGGCCCCATATGCGGGCTGCTGCTGCACCACAGGTGTCAAATCACGCCTTACGTAAAGCCGCGGTGCCCGCAGCATAGGCGCATGATTTGGCAAATCCTGGAACACACGCACAAACATTGATATAACACTGATACATACAATGCATAAAACAATGCAAAGTATTAATACATACCTGTGGAGGAGGCGGCGATGGCGAGGGTGGCGATGGCGACCAACGTGGTGGCGAAGGTGGCGAAGGTGGCGAAGGCGGCGACGGCGCGTCACGCCAGTCGTCCGACCACGTTGGCGATGGCGGTGGCGAACGCTAGAATATAGAAACCCGCGATATAATATTCACTCGATTTAAAAGGCTGAACGCGATAAATGTTAAAAATATTTTAAAGTACATACCTCTGGATCACACTCTGGGGCGATGCGTTGCACTCCCATTATATTGTCTGCAATGATTTGAAGACAACTGGTCTCGCTACATCTCCTGGCCCTCGCATGTCAAAACCCCCTCCCATCATGAAATGAAGAAGTGCATAGCTTTGCAAAGTAGGATGCCTTTGTTCTTCACCATCTTCATCATAGACCACCTGCATTTTCGCTGACCATCCTCCTCCATGTACTTATCTTCTTCTTCGCTGACCGTCCTCTCCTTATTCCCACGCATCTTCTTTCCCTTCTTCTTTGACACATCATTCGACTAGATCACACCACTTTGAACGTGTATCGAACGACATTGAAAAGGTTTCGAACGTGTATCGAACGTCTACCGTACCACATCAAACGTCAATCGTACCACTTTGAACGTGTATCGAACGTCAATCGTACCACTTTGAACGTTTATTGAACGTCAATCGTACCACTTTGAACGTGAATCGAACGTGAATCGTACCACATCGAACGTGAATCGTACCACATCGAACGTCAATCGTACCACATCGAACGTCAATCGTACCACATCGAACGTCAATCGTACCACTTTGAACATGTATCGAACGTGTATCGTACCACATCGAACATCAATCGTACCACATCGAACGTCAATCGTACCACATCGAACGTGTATTGAACGTCAATCGTACCACTTTGAACGTGTATCGAACATCAATCGTACCACTTTGAACGTGTATCGAACGTCAATCGTACCACATCGAACGTGTATTGAACGTCAATCGTACCACATCGAACGTGAATGGTACCACATCGAACGTGTATTGAACGGCTTTGAACGTGTATCGTACCACTTCGAACGTGAAACGAACGTGAATCGAACGTGAATCGTACCACATCGAACGTGAAACGAACGTGAATCGAACGTCTACCGTACCACATCGAACGTAAATCGTACCACTTTGAACGTGTATCGAACATCAATCGTACCACTTTGAACATGTATCGAACGTGTAATGAACCGCTTCTAAATAATTTCAACTATCGTCTTAATCTAGCGTACATGTAGGAGATTAGGTTGGGGGAGGGTGAAGAAAAAACATTTATGCATTAAAAATTGATTATATTTTATTTATGCCTCTGGCGTTTAGACCACCAGTTGAATATTTTAAATACATTTTGTAAGGCACAGTGCTTTGCGTGTCTGCCACAACGCAGAGTATTAACTACATTTAGCTTATTTAGGGATTTTATATCCTCGTAGTCAATGTCCAGCGTCTCGATGATCACGTCCGCTCTCGTATTTTCATCCAGGAAATCCGCAAGCCAGTCGCGTTTCTGCAGGCCTTTAACGTATATGATATGGGATGTGTCATCTTCTTCGTCGATCGCATCAGCTACAGCTTTCGTAATTAGCTGTTTAGCCATACTGTACGGAACGTCTCCATCGTCCCAACGTAGTCCATGATGCTTTGCCACCAACCATCGGATGCTTGATTTATCGGATTTTGTAAGAAGATATTGCGGCATTGAACTCCCAAAAATATAGTGCGAGAGAATTGTCCCCTTGCATAGGACAGCCACTTCCTTGACGACAAATCTTCCATCGACGATGAACCCTTGCAGGTCAACAAATGTTGGCACGACCATTATCGGTACAATTTAGAGGTCCGCTCGCTTTCAAGACAGACGGGAGAATGCAGTTTTTCTCGTAAAGCATCTCGATTTTCATGATTAAATTTTGTGTGAATTTCGCACAGGAGAGGGCGGGCAAGTAGCGTGGCAATTTAATTCATTTTGCGCACCACGTTTGTCAGTGGATTGTATTCAACCACCCGATCGTGCAGAATCAGACAGTAGGCTGTAGTATTTACCGGCACATTCTCTTTACACTCGAATTCTATGCGCACGTCCACGGTGCCATTCTTGATCGACTCATTTTGTCGCGAGCAATCAATCACCACTAGGGGGCCAAATTGTAAAAATTCAGCCACGGTGAATAATGCCTCGTTGCAACTATGTCCATAATACGATTTACCGAATTGCGTATACATGTGATACAAGATGGCATGCTTATTCTTGTCAAAGTCCAAGTTCATGTCATCGTATGGGTAAAATTCCGAGTTGAGAAAAAGTTTTACATTGGTCAATTTACAGTTGTTGAACTTAGTAACATCTTCGCTCATCACATTCCTTCGACCAGTCTGTAGAGCAAGGATCACGCATCGCGGCTTCTCCAGCTGTGCAGATGCCTTCACGGCCCACGAATGCTTGGTCGTGCTCTGTAAGAGAGGATACTCGTACAGATCCCATGATTGAAAACAAATGCTCAGGTTTTGTCCACTTTCCAAAGTACGTAGCAACGATAGCTTATTAACGTCGTTCAGCGTCACATGAGGCATCCGCCATTGTAGTTTAAGTAATTCAATTTCTGGTTCCAACATCGGTGATCCTATTAGAACATTGTTGTCGTTGCGCGATCGTATTAAAATCAATTCGTGACGCGCATTAATAATCATGCGTTTGTAGTCCTGGCAAAATCCCAGCAAATATTTGAGTGGGACGCAAAAATTGAAATGGTTTTTCACTATTAGCCCATCGCGTCGTTTCAAGCCCCATCCGGCATTCTCCATATTTTTGTCTTCGTCCGATGTCAGCGATACATAGTTTTTAAGCGTGCTAGTTATTCCAACGTTTCTGTTGCGATCAATCTCCACACCATTCAGCTCGTATCGAATCTCATCGAATAAGAACGCCATGCAATTATTTCCCAACATCACCGTTAACGCATCGTTTGGCTTATTTATCTTCAATTTCCCCTCCACATAGAGGAAACTTTCGCACGGTAATGTGTATAAATCCTGCTGCTGTATCGGTATTCTTATCTCATCGCTGTATCCAAACGTTGTGTTGACGTATGGGTTGTATGTGTGAGTCTCGAGCTTGACGATGCGATCATCAAACGTAGGCTTCCCTCCAATGCTTAGAATATCAGCCATTTTTTTCAACTTAAATGCGTACAATGAATCCCAAAGATTTCAACAATGCAATGTTCGCAGCACTGAGCTTCTTCTTTTTAGCGTGATCGGAGTTGTTGGTGTTGTAAACAATTTCACTTGGAAGAAACGGGTTTCTGGAGTCGTTCAATACAAGCATCTCTTTCGCACTACACGTATTATCGTCGTCGTCGTACGTGCAGTCTGATGGTAATCTCTTCACCTCGAAAATCGAGCAATCGTCCGTCTTGATCCACAACGCGTATCGTTAGATCCGTAATGACCCGTGCGATGATTGGAAGGTAAATGATCTGCGCGGGCGTTTCCGATATCTTATATCCTGGTGGGACTCTCGGAGAAAATTCATGTATCGTATGTACACGCCTCCCATTGTTGTACGCACCAGCGGTCACGCTACATTCTATGCGAATAATGTTCACGTTCATGATATTAATTGGATCGTCAGATTCATGCCATCGTCCTGGTTCTAATACCCGATTCGTCGAGAATCCCAGTAGCGATCCAATGTTATTGGGCTTTGTAAAGTCTACGGCGAACCGGCAGTACAGTTCGCTTTTCATGGTGTTGTTGTTGGGACGCAACACTATAGGATACGCATCGTTGTCACCGTCATCGGTGCCGTCGAGATTTTTTTGAGGATATCGCTCGAGTAATCGCTGCTTCAGGTACTTGGCAATGGCGTCTAGTTCGTAGGAGCCGTGGGGAATCGTAATGTATTCATGAGTGGTGTCGCCGCTGTTGTTTTTGATGTCATAGTTTGAGAAAAAGTAGAATTTATCGTTGCTTGAGTCGATGTTCGGTATTGTGTGATAAGTTTCAAAGGTTGTTAGACCAAGCTCGTAATCATCGTCGCTCAAATCTATGGGTGGAAAGTAGTTTACCGCGAGGGTGCTACTCTTGCCGGTTAGAGTGAATGTTAACGACATATTCTGCTCGAACTGCTCGACTGTTACTGAATCAGAGTGGTGGGAAGTCAATCCTTAAATTCGGTGCCGATCGTTTGTAGAAAGCGTAGACATAGTTGTCCGCAATTGCTCTGATCATACTTTTGATAAGACGTACGATTGTACTCAATTTTCACAGCATCTTTATCCAGATATTGTATGAATTCCTTAGGCGGTCGAAGATTCCCAAAGCTGTCGAAATATATAGCTCGACTCCCTCTCTTCGCATACGCCACCCAATGAGTCCCAGGCCCCTCGACATTGTCCAAATTTACGATACCGCTCTCGTTTCCACGTACTCCTCCGCCTGGTAACGCGTTACGCATAAAAACGCCTCTAAAGAATGGAATATGCATACGTTTTGCCAACTCCTCCAATTGTGCATCGGTAGTTACGCCCGCAGGCATTTTTATTTTCTTTTCGACGTTTTTTTTTTTCGTTTCGATATTCCCTGTCCGCGCTTGTACGATGCGAGATAAAGTCCCCGACCTTCCATGGAGCGATTATGACGTTGCATTTCCTGCAGCTGATGTTGCGCCGCCTTATTATCATTTACCGCCTTGGCGATCCCCGCCGCTCCGCCAGCCAATGATCCGAGAACACCTAGCAACGGTAGAAGTGGTAATATACCACCCCGTTTTGCTACCGGAAGAATCCGCTTTTTTGGTGCTCTCTTTGGAATTCTTTTGCGGGTTTTTGTTTTCATCCCCATTCCGATCTTCGTCTTGGCCTTCATAGCTGCCCAAACAGCCGTAGCAGCACCTCTTTCACCCAGAGTCGAGTCTCGCGCAACGATGCGTTTTCGCGCTTTGTCAGCGAGTATGTTATCTGCCGCGTGCCTTTCGCCGAGGTCGTTGCTACGCGAATACGCAATATCGTGTTCTCGACACGCTGCGTCCAACGGATTGATGCCTCGATCCCCTCTAGCTAATCGTTTTGCCAGATGAGTTCCTGGGCCGCAAAACTGGTATCCCGGAATATGTAATTCGATAGGTAGCGCGTTTATCGCCCGATTTAACAAACCACTGCCTTTCTTTACTCTCGTCGGCGACATTCGCTACAGTTTTTAATCAATGGTGCTGGACCGTCGATATGCGTTCGCTGCCAAGGGCGATTATAATGTTCCAGACACCGACGATACTGCTGAACCTCAGAATCGGCTTTTATATGCTCGGGGAGTCTGTCCCACAACTGATCAATGTGCCTGCCAAACTCTCGGAGTAGAATAATCTTTGGTATATATTTCAACTGCTCAGAGGTTAGGTCTCGAATATCACAATTATCCGGCAGGATCAGAAGCATTTTGAATACTGAACCGTTTTGCTTCGGTGCGGACCTATAAATAGGGGCGCTTCGACGTATCAAAATCATTTTTCACAGTTCACGGAGAGGATGCGATTCGTGCGACAACCTGTGACGATACGCGTGACAAATTTTGATGATAAATCGCGAGTGATGTCTTCGAAAACAAGACGCAGACATGGTAGCATGCTGCCAAACACTATCCGCTGCGTTATTTGTGGCCCATCAAATTGCGGAAAGACCAACGTGCTGGTCAGCTTGTTGGAAAGTCCTCACGGCGTCCGCTTCGAGAACGTGTACGTGTACTCCAAGTCGTTGCAACAGCCGAAATATCAGTACTTGAAGAATTTATTGACTCCGATAGATGAAATTGGCTACTTTACGTTTTCGAATAACAGTGACGTCATCCCACCGAGCGAATCGCTTCCGAATTCTATTTTTATCTTTGATGACGTGGCATGCGACAAGCAAGATACGATAAGGGAATACTTTGCAATGGGGCGCCACTCGAACGTTGACTGCTTCTATCTCTGTCAGACATATGCAAAAATTCCCAAACATCTTATACGCGACAATGCGAATCTGCTGATTCTGTTTAAGCAGGATGGTACCAACTTGAAACATGTGTACAACGATCACGTAAACACTGACATGTCTTACGAGGATTTCTGCGCTTTGTGCCGTAATTGTTGGCAACAGGAGTATGGTTTCGTGGTAATAGACAAGGATAGCGCCATGTCCAATGGACGTTATAGAAAGGGATTTAACGAGTTTGCCGTACCGTGAGATGGTCAATCGTCATCAACACGTTGGTGGGAAAGCAACGTCTGCGGCACAACGATGATTGATATCGATACTCTGGAGATTAAGGATCGCGAGAGAATAGCGAAGGAAATTGCGAAAACCAGCGATTCCATTCGCCGGAAACATCAGGCTTTGAAGACTGGCAAGATGGAGGAAGATATCGCGTTGGAGAGATACTTTAAACCTATCGTCGAACCCTTGAAACATATTGTGGAAAATACCACAACAGCAGAAGCTGACACATCACCGCTGATGAGTACAGACGTTGAAGGGAATGAAACATTAACGCCTAAAAAAATCCATCCGAAAGGGAACACATCGCGCAAGGCAAAGAGGAAACAACACGGGCCATTGGAATATTCACCCATAACCTCGACACCAGTTCAATCGAAGCGGAAACGACAAAATGCTACATCAAACGATTCTCCGCCTCCTCCCACACCAATAAATACATTTCCCAATGTGCAATCGCTCTCAGCCGTTGATGACGACGTTTTTGAAACTAGTCCCGATGAGTCGTTTGTAACATCTATTAGACAGCAATTCCAAACATCCGAGGGACAAAAAACGATCCGCAGTCATTTCGGCCCGCTGGGGCAAAAATACATGAGTGCAATCCTAAGTAGTGATAAGGATACAGCAATGGACTATGTGTACGGTGTATACTTTGACAATAGTAGAACGATGCTTGGGGACAAGGCTTTCGATATAGACAAGGATGATAATATAATCATAGATGGTGTAAAATACAGAGGAACACCCGGCCTTTACGAATTGATTTTTATGAGAATTCCCGACGATACTGTATACACCGATGCCGATAAACAAAAATACAAAAGTATACTGCTGGAAACGAATGCCCACAGACGCGGTCATGGTGCTAAAAATCCCATATTGGGCAACAAGGGATACAAGTACAAACATGTAATTGCACCGCTAATTCCCCGTGCATCGGCTAGTAGGGCAGGGAAAGGTCTAACGGTACCGCGAGTCATGGTGGTAAACGATAACAAAATCGATTACATACACTGGGACGATCCCAACGAGCTGGTGGATCGATTCCGTTTGCTCGAAGCGTCGCGTCAGGCGGGTAACAACTCTCACGGTCCCGAAATTCTATCGATTATCGAGGAACTCCGCGAGGTAGGCCTCATTATATAAAACCGCGCGCCGATGATGTGCGCAGTATGCATCGAGATGCCAATCAACAAATTTGGGGTATCGCTCGAGAAGAGTGGAGCAGCTAGAATGGACTATTACAAATGGAGCGGTTTGCTTCGAAATTACATGCGAGATAACGCTCTTTGCGTAACCGGTGCAGACTTTGATGCAAAATCACGCAAGATACGACGCGTAGCTGAGCCGGTGGCCGACACCGATGCCGTCAATAAACTATACGTGGATAAGAGCATTAAACTGTTGAGAGAGCAGCAGGAAGAATTAGAGAGGAAGCTGGTCGTGTTTCAAAGAGATATGCTGACGTTGCAAAACAGTGTTCAAAAGATATCGCAAGTGTCGAATTCTATCCCGCAGCCGGACAATGAAATTCGTAAAGTTAAAGAGGCTATAACCGCTTTTGCTGCGGAGCAGCAACTTGTCCAGAATTTTCTCGGACCAACGGGAAGCACTTATTGCACGTACCTGATAATTATCGCATCATTCGTATCCAAGACACCTCTGCGATCAAACATGCAGCCATTATCGAAATCCAAGAGTAAAGAAAACCATGGCCACAAGAAGCTACAACTCGTTGAGGAATTGCACGCTCCAGCTCGAAGACATTTTCCGCGGAGGCGCGTCATCGTGCATGGATACGATGATCTGTGGCAAGCTGACATTGTAGAAATGCGTCCATACTCGCGATTCAACCAGGGTCACCACTACATACTCACCGTCATCGATGTGTTGAGCAAGTATGCGTGGGCATTACCGCTTAAGACTAAAAGTGGTGCTGAGGTGACTAAAGCGTTTGCAAAGATATTTAGAGATCGATATCCGAAAAATTTGCAAACCGATCAAGGAAAAGAATTTTACAACACCGATGTGCAGAAACTCTTGACAAAGCATGACATTAATCATTATTCGACGTATTCGGTGATGAAGGCCTCTGTCGTAGAACGTTTCAATCGAACTTTGAAGAACAATATGTGGAAACTGTTTACGCTGAATGGAACCTATAGATGGACCGATGCGCTACCAAGTCTACTTGCAGAGTATAACGCACGAAAACATAGAACCATCGGAATGCGTCCTTGCGATGTTACCCCTGCGATCGCCGACACGCTGCTAGCCACCGTATACAGCAACATAAAGATCGCTGCACCAGCGAGATTCAAATTGGGCGAGTTTGTGCGCGTGAGCAAATTTAAAACCATCTTCGATAAAGGCTATACGCCGAACTGGACAACGGAGGTGTTCAAGATAGCCAAAGTACAGACAACTAATCCCGCGACGTATCTGCTGGACGATTCCTGTAGAAAACCCGTTGCCGGAGGATTCTATGAACACGAGCTGCAACGTGTCACCGATCCTGATGTGTATCTAGTGGAAAAAGTGTTGCGTAGAAAGGGGGATAAGGTGTACGTCCATTGGCTGGGGTTTGATAAATCACACAATTCTTGGATAAATAAAAATAATGTATTGTAAAAATAATAATACATGGTTCAATAAATACAATGATACATATACATGTGTGAACATTTTTTTTTCTTTTTTTTTTACACATTAATTCCGCCATTTATAATTTCTATACATGTATGAACAATTTTTATGCAATAATTTCGCTATTTATAATAATTTCTATACATTTGCAAACAATAATTCTACTATTTATAAGAAACAAGTTAATAAAGAGCGATGGCGAAAAGCAAACAATAATTCCACTATTTATAATAAATACAATAATTCCACTATTTATAATAAATACAATAATTTCTATTTTACAATGGAATTTGGTAATGGCCCCAGGGCAGAGTGTCGGTCGAATCGGGTACGATATACCGCTTGTTGTCGTGTGGGCTTAGAGCGATTTTAGATTCCGAAATGGTGTACACTTTATGCAATTTAGACCGTATGCATGATTGTCTGCGAACCATTTCGATCTCCCTTTGCAAACACTGCGCGTAGTCGTCGAAAGTTATCGTTCTGGCTATGACGTTGGTCTTGACGCCTTTCGCCTTTTTCGTATCTTTTTTGCCGTCTACGCGAAGTGCATACATTTTCGCCCTAAGACCTACGAATTCGGTCATTATCGCACCGTTATTTTCATCCTTCATCAGCCCCGGAACCTTCTTATTTACGCGCGGCATATTATATACATTGTCAGTAGGATAATCGCTTGTGTCGAATCTATCGATATTGTGTTTCATGGACTCGTAGATATCGTCGCATTGAATGTGATAAATGAGACTGTCTGTGTCGGTGTATAGAATTTTACAATTTGATCCATGCTGGGGAGACATGTACTCGTGGTGAAATTCATACAAACAAATTTTTGATATGTCCAGAATACACATACCCACGTATATCGGTTTGTTGAATTTCACCTCGAGTTTCCGCAATTCAACAGCTATTAAATTTTCCGAAAAAACACTTCTGCTGTGGAAATTCGGTTTCGCGATCATTGCCTCCGCGCCATACCGCCCTTCCCAATGAGTCAAAAGTTTTACATCCACATGGTTTCGTACATTTTCCATAGTTTTGCCGAATACCGCGTTGTTCATCAATTTGTACAAATTTTTTTCAAAGTCGTTTGTCGCGCTTGTTCTAAACCGTGTATTGAGTTCGATGTAATCGCGGAGCCAGGGAGATTGAGCGAATTGCAGGACGCGGTGTATCTTTGTAATACGAAGACCATGACGCGTGCACTGCTGCAGGTTACGGTAATGGGTAATGTAACGCTGCTTATCATATACCGTCGCGAGTAACTTGTCCTGCCTGCTGCCAGGTGGTTTGGCACGCGTCGGGCAGAACGGAAGATCGGCATGAGCGTCGTGCAGACGTTGCGGATATTCCAAATCTACCTCGAGAATGTATCCCGTGGGTGAATCGACCGGGATTGAAGACACATCAAAATTTGCAGCATCTTCGACCCATTGAAATTTAGCGTATGGTAGGGGCTGACACATTGCCCATCCATACAAATTGTTCACATCAAAGTACATCAAGTACGATGACTCTTCCGATGCGTCATAAGATGACATGAACTTGTTATTGGCATGTGCATATCGTCCAGAACATTGGCTTAAACCCCCACGTATACCGCGTTCAATAAACATAACCATATCGACGTCGGTGAGCAATTCGAATGTAATTTTGGTGTGTTTTAGCATAGCATCCCACGTGAAACCAGGTAGAGTATAATAATGTGCTGAATCTAATCCGTAACTCTTGATACAACTTTCGCGAAAATTTTCAAAAATATCTGCCAATAACAAGACATCTGTTTTCAAATACAAGTCGCTGTATTCGCCCAAGGTTCCAATCCCGAAACGCTGCCAGACTGTCTCAGCGTGTGCGTAATCGGTCTCGGATACAGTCTCACCCGTTAACGAACTGTAGAATGACTCGCGCGGCGGTAAGCATGGATCCTGCAGCTTGTTCGCGCAATCAAGGTATTCGTACGGAAATACACCCTTTCGCGTCAATAAATTGAAATCTTCGGCGGATAATGTTTCAAATTTGGATCGTAAAATTTTTAATTGATTTGTGCTAAGAAAAGATGCTAATTTGTCGAGACTGGTGTTGAGAAATTTGTACGAATCGATGAATCGTAATTTAATATAATTTCGTGAGTCTGAATCGGTCGTATCTTCGACATTTTTTGTGAACGAAATATACTTTTCTTTAGTTATAGGCAATACATCAACGCTGCCTTCGAAAGCGGTAGCTATTTCCTCGATAATGAAATGCGAATCATAGCCGGATAAATTATGAAAAACTATGGGGATGTAAAACGCATTTTTATAATTTAAATTGCACTCCGAATGTGCTGGACCTCTAAACCGTCCGGAGAGATGGCAATGATCGCGAACTCGTACATCATCAGCCTCGAATGGTTCTTCGCAAATATGACAGTGTGTTGCATCGCGAAATGTCGTCCACTGTTCGGTGGTTAAATCATGCATGGGAACATTACTGGTCAAGATGGGTTTGGCGAAGTTTGCAAATTTTTTCAGTTCGTCTACGAACCATGAAACACAATCCGCGTCGCGGCGACATCGATACGTCGATAGCGATGTATCGTACGAACAATGCATATAATATGCAATACTGTGCACATTGTGGTGTTGGTATGTGTGCAATTTGTTGTCCGCCTCACCCGTTTGGTGGTTAGCCCCTGTTTTTGCGATGATGCACTCCAGATCTGCGTACATCACGAAGGGGAGCCGCTCCTTCCTACAGTGGTTCTCGAAGCTGAGGAAATTTTTGCCTTCGCTGGGCAGCACGATGGCACAGTCGTTCATCTGCCCACAGTCCACTGCATGCGCCTCCAACATCTCGGTAGAGCTAAAGTAGGGCATACATCTGTAAAAACACAAAAAATTTTTATTTAATTGTTTCGCAAGACATTTCAATATTTCACAAGTTTTCTATACGTACCGATCACAGATGAATTTCTTTGCTTTGTTTTTGCTCAGCTGCGCGCTCACCAGCCGAGACAAGTTCTTGATCCATACAAAGTGCCCTACATCACCGTGCTCTTGATTCGGCGTATAGAGCAAGTTTACATGCCGATCCCTCTTTTGGCTTGTGAGGCGCAACGGAAAGACCGTCGACTCTGTATTCTCCTCAAAGGTGTACACGTTGGCGGAGATGTTGTTCTGCCGCTCAAACTTCCCAATTTGCGCCAGGGACATTGGGAACTCAATGCCCTGGAGATTTAGCACGGAAGCATAGTGCGGGTACGAACTTGGGCGCACGGTGTCTCGTTCGGCGGGATGGAGAGCGGCGACCACTGCCCACGCGAAACAGGCATTGCCTGGGGATTGTACACTGATCGTGGCTTTCTTCAAAGATAATTCCCGCGGCAACTTGAAGTGACACCCGGCACGCAGCGGATTATACTTGTTGACATTGACGGTCAGGTTGAGGATTCTCGTCAATGCCCATCCGCTGTCGCGTTCCTGGAACTCTTCCAGCGACGCCAGGGTGGGTTCGATGACGCATCGCTGGTACCACTCCTGTAGATCGGATGTGTGGAAGAGTTCGCAGTTCCGGGTGTTAATGCTTTTACAAGCATGCTTGTCACCCGCCACAAATTCACCGTTAAACACCGTGTTCACTTTGAGGTTCCGCTGTTTCCTCAAAGCACCCTGCACATGCTCCAGCACAATGGCCCCTGCATCTTGGAGGAAGTTGCGCGGCTCGATGTAGTTTGAATTTAGCACGGCACCAGTTAATACGCGGGTATCGAACGCAGCGTCTATTTCACGCCACAAAAGTCCTGTGCTCGAATGTCCTGCACCTTCACGCACGAAACGGCCACGCAACGAATGTTTCAGCCCTTCGAGCTGCGCGATTCGAGCAACCAACGATTGCCGAACACCGATCGATAATCGCGGGCGTTTTATGCGGCTCTGTTCTTCCAAAGATTCGATGCACTCGTTGCACCGTTCTTCCCATACGAGGTATTCTTCCCGCGAAATCAATTGTGTGGATTGATCCAGCAATTGTTGGGTTACTTGCGCGAATTCTCCCATTGTTGTAAATGTAAATGTCTTTTCCTCGCAACACGTTGCAACGATTTGAGGCTTTGTGCAGTTTAGGCTGCACTTTTATACCTAGATTGCAATTTGCTATCTCCGTCAGCGTACTCCCTCCCCTCATATGCACAATTTTCGCTGACACAGCTTAATTCTTTCTATGATTTACACGTATGGCGAATTGGCGCGCAAGATCATCCGACACAGTTTCTGCTGACGTCGCATAATTTTAAGATTCGACGTTCAACACGTGTCGAGACTTTTATCCTTGAGGATGAGGCTCAAATTACATACTGCGACGTCAAGATTGAAACACATTATGGAAAAATTTTTGGGTTTAGAATAAAAAATGGTGTGGTGGGGGAAGCAATTGCACCTCTATTTAAGCCAGTCTCCCGGACGCTATTCCATCAGTTGCTCAGTAGCCTCAGTGACTTTGACGGAACAGACGGTACTCCATAAAAAATATAGCACACATCAAAATGTACAAACGCAGCTTAAACGATTCATCCTGCGCAGCCGGCAACGATGGTGAGTTTCCAAATAAATGCCAACAACGGCAGCAACAACATCATCAACAATCCAATATGAGGTACGTACGCGTTACTATACACTTTTCATTTACTTCATTCACTGTAAACGCAAACGATCGAAGTATCAATTTCATGTACTTGTTTCTTACAGTTCTGGATCCGTATCGTTTAAAACGATGAAAACACCGAAACCATCAATCGTACGGATCCTGGGGCGTGATTATCCACTGACTGCAACAGCTTATAAACGTCTAACTATAGGAATTCGCATTGGTATGGATTTGTGTCACGTCGAGATCGCCATAGCCGACAATAAAGGTAGCGAGTTAAGCTTTTCAATGTCTACGTGGAAGCTCCTGCTACAAAATGAGGTGGACATACTCCAACGATTACGCAGCAACGCAACATCGGCCCAAACTCACATTATAATTGATCATTTACGACTAGAGTTCACGCGTATCCATGATAATCAACTTATTAAAATCACCGATAATCGCGTTGTCATATATATGACTGAAGCCACGATGTGTAAACTATTCGCGTACAATCATTGCATTGAACATATGTACACGTGGTTAGCTGAAAATATGTACTCTGTAAGCAGTAAATATGCCACTTTCGTAGACGTTCTACGTAGCGCTACCGCGCCAACAGATTATGTAAAATTAATTTCTGAAAGCGAACACTTCGAACAGCATTCATTGATCGATTGCGAACTGGTAGCATGTGCTATCAATGATATTGTGGATGATGCTCGTAGGAAAAAATTTTAAATTATATTCTTTTAATTTTAAATAAAATTTCTTAAACGTATTTCATTGTACCATTTTATTTACCCATCATCCTCCTCCTTTCCTCACATAATTTTAAGATTCAGCGTTTATTTCGTTCGAGCATTCTTCGCGCTGTCAAATGACATCATCCCGCACTTTTACTTTTGCAATTCTATTTCTATTTATATTTCTATTTATATTTATATTGTAACAATATATTATCATCTTTTAGCACATATTTCTCCATTTTATTTACCTGTGCTCACCCATCTCTCCTAATCACCTAATTTTAAGATTCGACGTTTCTGCTGACGCCGCATAATTCTGTTTCGTTCTTCGCGCCGCCGAATGACGTCATCCCGCACGGCTGCTCCAGAGGATTCAAGTTACGCATGATCGCGCGAGACGCTGCGACGCTAAATCTGAACGCTTTAGAATACTCTTGGCTTTAAAATATTGCTCTCTCTTTCCCTCCTCTGAATTTTAGCTTTAAAATGATGCTCTGTCTCTTTCCCTCCCCGAAGACGCGGTTCGTAAAAAGCCGACATTGCCCGACATTGTCCGATATCGTCTGATAAAATTATTATTATTTCTCTGTGTTGGGGGAAAATTCCATCACATAATGGTTTGGAAAAATATTTGGGGGTCATCCCCTCCCTCTGAAAAAAATTTTGGGTGGGCCAGGGTTTGAAAGAGATTTTTCGGGGGTCATTCCCCCTTCCGGCGGCGGGTCCGGTCTCCGCGGCGGCTCGGCCCGGAGTGATCCCCTCCATCATCGCGGCTTCCCCCACTCCGCGGCTCGTGCGCGCGCAACCGGTCTTCCACTCCCCGCAGGCCCCGCGCCCATGTTTCCCTCCGCCGCACTCCCCCGCGCGCCCTCACTTCCCCCCGCCCCCGCGCTCCCCTCAGAGGACCTGCGTTAGAACCCGCTTAGCCTTACTACTAACGGACATGTATACAGAATATTACTATGTCAATTCCAACCTTCGACGGTGAAAGTCCACCCTTGACGCGCTTTGCACAAAATGTGGAAGACGGGTTAACTTTGATTCCTGAGGGTACGGAAGCCGAGTATCTTGCGATAATATTAACGAAACTGATCGGTCCGGCACGCAGGTGCACGTTAGAGCATAAATTCGACTCTGTTAAGAAATTAGTTCAACATCTAAAAAAGAGATTCGCGCCGGGAAGAAGTTTGTCATATTTTCAAGTCGAAATCGCGAAACTAAGCATTCGCGAAGGAGAAAGTCTGCGACAGTACGTCGACAGGACTAGCCATCTCGTTTATTGTGCGCGCGGAGCTATTCGGGAAAGGTATCTGGATCACGCTGAAGACTTCGTCAAAGAAATGGAAAAAGACGTTAAAGAAAACTTCATCGATGGTTTACCGGATCGAATTTCCTGGAAAGTGTCGGCTCAGATTCAAGACATTAAAACACTTGAACAAGCTTACGACGCCGTGCTACAGATAGATAGAAAATTAAGGAATCGACGACAGTCGCCCCGCAATGAATCGCCCTCCAGGTGGTCTCGCCGAGACCATTACGCCGAAGATTCTCGTCGCCACGACCGCGAAGTGTCGTACCCACTTTCTCCGAGTAGATACGACCAGAACAGGGATCGGTCTTTTAGAACATCTGGTTTTGAAGAGGAACGAGAAGGACGGACACGCACGACGGCCTGGACTTTGCGCCACCGGAGCCCCTCGAAATCCCCTTCTTATCGCTCCGACTCATCGTACGCAGATGATGGAGAAAAACATTATTCCATTTTAAAAAACCCCGATAAAGATCGCAAGCCGAGTTTATATTGTTGGCATTGCGGTATACCCGGACATGACGGAAAATCTTGTAGGAAACATCCGCGTAGCCCGAGATATCAACGAGACTCGCGAGACTCATCCGTCGAATCAAACAAGTCTTTAAACTTCGATCGCGCTCAACGTATAGGCGACACGATGAGCGGAAACAAAGAAGCTCGCCAAAGGACAGTCCGCTTCGAAGAGGAACCCTCATCAGGGAAGCACCTGCCCCACGCATCAAAATCAAGGTTCCAGAACTGGAGTCAGGAACGGGAGAATTCTTAATCGACGGTGGAGCATCCGTTAATTTAGTAGTCATTAACGCCCTGGGAGAAAAAGCCGCGATAAACTCTCGGGAAGAAATCGAATTAACCGGAATTACTACTAATCCAATTCATACTTTAGGAACAACAATTCTTCATATCCACGAAGCTCCTGCACTTTTCTATGTAGTAAAAGAACTTGCAATAGAAGCAGACGGACTTATAGGAAGCCCATTTCTAAAACAGGAAGAGGCTGAAATTTCCTATTATCATGGGACGTTGGTATTAAAAAATAAACCAACCCGACCTCTACGTTTTTCAAACTATCAAGACCTACCTCAAATGAAAGAACTACTGACATCGACCAAACACCGTATCGAACCTAGGACGTCTCAACAGATTGCTATAACGATAACAAACTCGAGGATTAAGGAAGGATATTTACCACGTATCAAGACCCTCGAACATCTTTACATAGGGGAAGCAGTTGTGAGTAACAATAAAGGGAAGTGCTACGTTATGGCAACAAATACCAGCGATGTACCCTTAGACGTAGAGATAGAGCCACAAACATTAGAGCCATTCGATATCTTCGGGTCATCAGACGAAGATTTTTACCCAGCTGTAGAACACCCGTCAAAATTCAGACCCAATGAAGATAGGATGCAAAAAATCTTAGAAGCCCTAAACACTAAACATTTGAACAAGGAGGAACTAGATTTCGTTACCAATTTGGTTAAAGATTTTCCCGACCGATTCTATCTTCCTGGAGATAAACTCGGGAAGGCCCGCGACTTTAAACATTCAATCCATACATCCAATGATATTCCAATCAACACAAGACAATATCGTTATCCTCTCATACATCAAAAGGAAATTCAAAAGCAAATCAGCGCGCTATTATCAAATGGTATAATTACACCTTCAAAATCTCCATATAATTCACCTTTGTGGATCGTCCCGAAGAAAGAAGACGAAAACGGAGTGAAACGTTGGCGTCTAGTAATAGATTTTCGCGGCCTCAATGAAATAACAATTTCTGATAAGTATCCATTACCTCAAATCACAGAGATCTTAGATCGATTAGGAGGAGCTAAATATTTCTCAGTCTTTGATCTGGCAAGTGGATTTCATCAAATAGAGATGGATCCAAAGGATAAAGCAAAAACAGCATTCACTACTCCAAATGGACATTACGAATTTTCTCGAATGCCTTTCGGATTAAAGAATGCACCACCCACCTTTCAACGCCTGATGGATCAAGCACTCACTGGACTTCAAGGAACAGACCTCTTTGTGTACTTGGACGACATAGTGATCTATGCATCATCGTTACAGGAACATAATATCAAAGTCAAGAAATTGTTAAACCGCCTTCGAGAACATGGATTAACCCTCCAGACCAACAAGTGCCAATTCCTGCGAAAGTAAGTCGCATACCTTGGACACATTATTTCAAAGGAAGGAGTAAGACCTGACCCTAGGAAATTAAAAGCTGTTCAAGATTTTCCAACACCCACATCGCAGAAGAACATTCAACAATTCTTGGGACTTGTTGGATATTACCGAAGATTCGTACCTAATTTCACCACAAAAGCAAAACCATTAATTAACTTGTTAGGAAAAGGCATCAAATTCAAATGGACAGAAGAACAAGACCAGAGTTTTAAGCAATTACGTAATGAACTTTGTCAGCAGCCCATATTGCAATACCCTGATTTCAGTAAACCTTTCATTGTAACCACAGATGCATCCGATTACGCTATTGGAGCTGTATTTAGCCAAGGGGAGATAGGAAACGACCTGCCGATTGCTTACGCCTCTCGCAGCCTAAATAAACCTGAGAAGAATTATTCGGCTACGGAAAAGGAATGTTTGGCCATGGTTTACGCCGTAAGATACTTCAGGCCCTACATCTACGGAACCCCATTTACCCTCGTTACAGATCACAGACCACTCGTCTGGTTACATTCTGTCAAGGACCCAACTTCCAGACTTATGAAATGGAAGCTCCGTCTTTTAGAATACGAGTACCAGGTTGTCCATAAATCCGGAAAGACGAATAAGAACGCAGACGCATTATCGCGCAACCCCACGTCTGCCTGCCTACCACTTATTCCACGAGAGCTCCAGGACCCCGACTTCAAAGCCCAGATACCGAAAACAGACGCCAATACTGAAACAATCGGACACCGCATACGACAGTTACGAAGAGATAGGGAAAATCGACCCAAGTATCGAGAGACAAGCAGCAGTTCAGATGAAACAGAAGAAACCGCACGTGGGAACGTTCAACATTCTCCAATAATACACAAGAACCGATCTTTTCCCAGCTTATCTCAAGAGGTAACCATGCCAGATGAACGCCAGGAAACTATAAACAGTTTTTCACCCGCAGCAAATTCCACTCAAATCGTCCCTTCAGATAAGGACCAGACCGTATTAGACAATTTAATATCGTTTGAGGAGCCGCTCGAAAATACTGTAATAGAAAATGCAAGAAACATTCAACTAGATTTACTCGGTACCCCGCAAGAACCATCGGAAGTCATGGAAGAACCTCTACAACCCTCAATAAACCAGCTACCTGCAGGAACTATGCCCGAAACAAGTGTAGGACAACCACCTGACAACAGGTTAACCGAACCTAGGGTCTCTGACCGCACACTTGACTCCTACCCTTTCTTCACTACTGAAACCGAGGATTCAAACGACCTTGACGATCTGGAAGAGACCCCATTAGATCAACCGCATAAAATTATCGTTTCTTCAAATACATTTACCGCTGAAGAAGGACATTACGTACACTTCATTTCTGCCGACTGCAATTTAGTAAACCCCGTTGGAAAATTACTGTTAGACACTGAACTAATCAATAAACCAAACCTTCTAGCAGAACAACCAAACAAGGGAAACGTGATAACTACGGACAATGGATTATTTAAAACCTTCAGTATAATAATCTCAAACAATTTCTTCGATAATATTAAAAGAGTAGATGTGCTCAACGGCTTGAAAATTCTTCGACACACCTTGGATCAAAATCAGTTTAAATCATTTCGAATTTCTGCTACGGGGGACCTTCACAAAATACCATCCAACGAATTCGTCAAGATATTAGAAGAGGTTTTCGTAGAAACAGGCTTGCAGATTATTCTATGCAATTGTACCATCACAACACCATCCGAAGAAGACAGACAGCACATTATCCGTGAAGCTCACGATAGTTTAATTGGAGGACATAAAGGAGTAACGAAAACATACAAACGCATCCGATCAAAATTCCATTGGCCACAAATGCGCAACGACATTCAAGACTACATTCGAAGATGCCAAAGTTGTCAAGAACAGAAATTAGTCCGTGCGAAAACTCGTCAGCCAATGTTAATCACAGACACACCTATAGGAGCCTTCGACAAAATTTCCTTGGATACAGTAGGACCTTTACCAATTACACCCAGTGGGAACAGGCATATTCTCACCATTCAAGATAACTTAACGAAATATTGCGTAGCCGTAGCAATACCTAACATTCGAGCTGCTACAATTGCAGATGCCTTCGCCAGACACTTCATCGCAATTTACGGTACACCTCGCGCAATACTAACAGACAAGGGAACTAGCTTCATCGGAACACTTATGACCAATCTCTCTGAAATATTCAAAATCAAGCAAATCACAACCTCGGGATATAGACCACAAACCAATGGATCTCTGGAACGAAGTCATATCGTCCTCACCGAATACCTCAAGCATTACATGGATGATTATGAAGACTGGGATTTATTAATACCGTTCGCAATGTTCTCTTACAATACATCCGTTCACGAAGCAACAAATTTCACCCCATACGAATTAATCTTTGGAACACCAGCTCGAGAACCAACCTCATTTCCAACCAATGAAAAATTAAAGTCGTATGGAGATTATTTAATAGAATTAATAACGCACATGACTAATATTCGTAATATAGCCTCCGATAATCTAAACAAAGCAAAAATCCGTTCGAAAAATTATTACGATATCCATGCAAACCCAGCAACGTTTAACGTAGGTAATCTGGTTTACGTACTCAAGGAACCACGCACCAGTAAATTTGATCCACATTACATTGGACCGTACCAGATAGTAGACGTGACAGACCTGAATAACGTAGTATTACGAACGCATAATAAATTAATCACCAAGCATCAGGATAAACTAAAACATGCTTACTCTCCATCCACAGTTGAAAATCAATCATGATTTTCGCATATTTGCTCCTGTTACCTCTCGCTGTCATTAGCGACGATCAAATTATTACACCGCTCGAAGAAAACATCGGACTCTTCTACGAAAAATTACCCGACATAAGGACCTTCCAATCACAATGGCGCCTAGTCACATCCCTAGATGTTACTCGGTATCTCAGCTATGCTCCACATGTGAAGCGTCATATCTCAACAATGAATCAACTCTGCAATCGTCATGATTCTATCAACTGCCTCAGCAAGGAATTAGGACCCCGATTAATCAAGAAAGAAGAAAATACCGTACATTATAGCAAACTTGATACGCACTGCAATAGGTGACACCACACATCTTAAAACACCATCCCCACGGCGTAGCGTACCTTTTGGATTCATCGGCACTCTCAGTAAAATGTTATTTGGAACCTTATCACAAGAAGATGCAGAATACTACAATCGCGAATTAAACAAAGTTTATAAGGATCAACGCGACATTATCGAAATAATAGCAAACCAAACGCATATCATAAAAGGAGAATTTTCGCTCACACACGCGAGGTTAGTTAATTTAACTCAAATCATATCCCAACTAACGAAAACGATGGTCCTACACTCCGAAGCATTACAAGAGACGCAGTCAGACATCAGCAAGTTACGTTTCGAAGCATCCATCAGGGACTCCGTAATTGAAATAGAAAGAGGGTTGGACGATTACAGCACCAACCTGCTGTTACTAATAGACGCAATCTTGCTAGCAAAACAAGGCATTTTACACCCCGCTATTCTTTCGCCTGAACAATTATTGAGATCAGCTCAAAGAATTAAGGAAACACTAGCGTATGAATTTCCTCTAACACCCGAAGAATTACTCACGGAACAAATTGAAAAAATAACAAACTTAAACGTAATTTTCACTAGGGGAAGGATACTTTTCGAACTCACCATACCTCTTTTAGAGCGAAAAACGTACAGCTTATATAAAATATATCCATGTCCATCGACACACAACCTTGGAACAAAAAAGGTAATTTCGTATATACAGCCGCAAATCCAGTTTATTGCAGTCTCATCAGATGAACAACAATATTTTTCTCCAACGGAAGAATACTTGAAGACTTGCCGGTTTCATCACAACCAATTTTTGGGACCAACTACCCTACCAGTATACCAGGCAGATAGACAACCAACTTGCGAATCTACTCTGCTATTGAACCCCACTTCAATAAATTGGAACACCTATACCATCAAATTGATCACACAAGTCAAACCATACTGGCAGACTTTAAACACACCAACTACATGGCTTTATTTCATGCCAGAAAATAAAAAGGCACAAATTTACTGCAAAGGAAAGAAACCTATAACACGAAACATCACTGCTATGGGAATCTTTAAATTACAACCCGGTTGCCAAGCAACAATAGAATCAGTACAACTAAAATCATTGGAAACCATCGATACCTCGCAAAACATTGAATACTACCCCTCAAAACCTTATAACCTATCAATAATTATACCAGAGATTACCGACTATCACTTCGAGGCCTTGAAAGCAAACGAGGAAAAACCTACGAAATGGGAGGACCTTCCGACAGCATTATCACTTACCGAAATAGAACAACGAGCTAGGAACTTCGCAAACCACCAGACATCCATTCGGCAAGTACAGATCACAACATTTTCCTCCATCGGAGGTATAGTAATAATACTGATCATTGTAAACACGATATTGATCAAGAAATACAAACCTCGTCAGGCCAAAACAGAATCTCCTAAAGAGAACCAAGAAACAACAATAAATATACCAAATACATCCGAAAACCACAGCCCGTGCGCCACAGTTTTCTAAGGGGACAAAACCACTCCCACAAGAATCCCTACTCTGGGACATGCATAGCTGCAGGGTGGGGGCGCGATAAGGGTTTCTTCCCTATAAAAACTGGGCATCAGGCCCTCAACTCAGCACAAGTTCAGTTTCCACATGTCCAAGAGCATCTCCACACAGACGTCATCAGACGAAGCTACCAGGACAATAGCAGTGCAAACAGGACACCACGGATCTTGGGAAACATCATCACGAGTGGGTACATTGCTCACACCAAGGCCGTATTGCTGCAGCACTGGAGGAATCGTCCGGAAAGGCCGAAGCTCTTCGACCCGAAAGATAAGACTCAAAACAGCGAGCGTCCAAACAACAGGAATTAAATCCTATCAACGTATCCCGGACTGCCTAATTCTCCAGGAAATAACCGACGACAACATTCGTGATTGGACCCCTGGAGAACGCCCTGCAAAAACCCGAAGGAAATGAAAACCATCGCAGCGCGTGACCTCGGGAACATGTCCCGCTGCCTGGTCATGTACGTGGAAGACCCCACCACATTCTGGGTCTCCCTGGACAAGTACGGCGAGGCAGCGAAGGTTATGCTGCGCGAACTAAGAACTCACATGAAGTCCAGACAACACCTATGTCTGCCAGCAATGGACAATATCAGGCCGGGACGATTCGTCACCGTAAGTTTCCCCAGGAAGGAGTGGCTTCGTGGCGAGATCACCGCAGTGCATGGGACCACCTGCACCGTCTTCCTTGGCGATTATGGTATCGCAATGGACTGCCCTGTCGCGGAATTGCGATCTCTGCCACCTCGGTTCCACGCCCTCCCCTGGCAGACAGTGAGGATCCAACTAAGAGGCGTCAAGTTACGCTCCCGCCGACCGCTCCAGAGGACGACGCAGATTGCAGAGGTAGTTATGGCGAGAAGGAAGGGCCTCCTCACCAACGTCCAGTCAACGCCGGACGGCCTCACAGCCTCACTGACGCTGGATCGACTACCGGGACAGCCACCATTCGATGTCATCGAGCACTGGCTGCAGATCGGCTACGTGGTGCCCAGCAACGACTAAACTCTTACACCCGGCAATACCTACCGATAAGTACACTAATTACACCACACTACACCCGACAATTCTCTTTTACACTTTTTTCTTATAAAAGGATTTGTGGGGCGTTTTCCCTTCTTTTGAAAAGCATCACGAGAATTGCGATGTTTTGTCTTAGGGGGGAGATGTTACGTATGTGGAATTTTCCCATACGCCGCTCTCAACCATTTTTCGAGCTCGCGTCTGCGAAGGGAAAACGCCCTAAAAGCCTTTTTGTTTATCACATACCACTAAGGGGGTCATGATCTCGACCATCTGGATCACGACCATGGGAACGGGAGTGACACGACGACGACCCCGAAGGATTTCCTTATATGGAAATTCCTAATGCATCCCCACTCATTTTTGGGACTATATAAACCCTTTGGTTTCATCCTTCGTTGGTTAAAAGCTATAGAGTCACGCGTAAAGTCACGTCGTGTCACGCTCGTACAGAGTTGGTAAGATCGGGCTAAAGTCCCTGTCAGAATCATAGTTAACCTCATAGGATCCGCGAGTCCGGTTTATATCCTATTTGGCACTTTGAAATAGCCACTCGTACGCCCCGCATCGCCAGTGCGTCAACACCGTGCAACTAGTGGTAACCTACACACTTTTATTTATTATTTAATCGCGACACTTACATTTGTACAATAACTAATTATTGAATATACGAATGGTGTTCACGTGTAAATCGAGTAGATTCGTTAAACCCATCTCTTACCCAGCGATCCTTATAATATTAGTAGCACTCACCCACTGATACAACTTTACCGCTCGAGTTGTATCAAATATTAATTAAGAGTTACGAGGCATTACTAACATTTCCCGCGACTCCCTGATTTCGCATCAGGTTCGTTCGCAACCTTTCATCCACAACAAGGAATCTTCTCCAACCCAGTGGCTCCCCGATTTCGCATCGGGTTCGTCCACGAAACCTCACCCTCCTACGGCTCCCTGATTTCGCATCAGGTTCGTCCGTATCCTACAGCTCCCTGATTTCGCATCAGGTTCGTCTGTAAATCTACCAACTTCCGAACAGCTCCCTGGTTTCGCACCAGGTTCGTCTGTGAATAATCCAACCTCCTAACAGCTCCCTGGTTTCGCACCAGGTTCGTCTGTGAACTTCATCCTAGTGACTCCCCGATTTCGCATCGGGTTCGTTCACGACGTTTCACCTTCCTGCGGCTCCCTGATTTCGCATCAGGTTCGTCCGCGTGTGACTCCATTCCTAGAGGCTCCCTGATTTCGCATCAGGTTCGTCCTCGCCGTCAATAATCCTAGCGGCTCCCTGATTTCGCATCAGGTTCGTCCTCGCCGTCAATAATCCTAGCGGCTCCCTGATTTCGCATCAGGTTCGTCCGCGCCCCTAACTAACAAACTCATAAACCGTATTCCTTGGGAAATACCCTCCTCGCCGGCCTCTCGCGTTGCCGCAGCCCCGGCTCGTAACACCTGCGATACTTACTTCAGCTCCATCTCTGCACAGCACACACCCTAAGCGATCATGCATGCTCCTGCGAACAAGGACATGAAAAAACGTTTGTAAAAACGTCCTTGTCAGGTCTGGTTTAGGGGAAAAAATAAAATCGCGGGTGAAGAGAATCGAACCCAAACTTCCCGCTTACGAAGCAACCGCTGCTCATACTTACCCAACACATTTCCTTGTAAACACTTCTAATTTCTAGTTACATAACTAACATTAATTCTTTCTAAAAACTGCGCAGTGACGCGAAATATTCTACAAAATATCATCATTCTACGTTTAGACTCATTCCTTAAAATTTCACATTCGTCTCAAGACAGACGTCCTCATCACGTATTTATAAATAAGAAAAGAAAAATCACAACTTGGAATATAATAGCAGGTTTTTCATGATTGTAAATTTTTTGTTAATTAACCAACCATAGTAATTGTAGGCCCAACATTGAATATTCGTAGGCAAACTGTCGTAACTCTTCGTTAATTAACCAACCATAATAATTGTGGGCCCAACATTGAATATTCGTAGGCAAACTGTCGTAACTTTTCGTTAATTAATCAATCATAATAATTGTAGGCCCCACAATGAATATTCGTTGGCAAACTGTCGTAACTTTTTGTTAATTAACCAACCATAACAATTGTAGGCGCAACTTTGAATATTCGTTGGCAAACTGTCGAAAGTTTTTTGTTGTAGGCCTTATGTTGGGAATTGGTAGGCAAAACACTAACTATATCCCAACTTATTCCCAAGTGTTAGTTACCGTTGGCCAACCAAAAATGCTACAAGGGTATACTGCTTCCGAAGCAGTGTAACGACTGGCAGCCGCAGGCCGTCGCGCGGTTAGTAGATTCTGCCATAATGGCTGAAAACAGACACTCATCCCATTGTGTTGCATCTCCAGTAGTGAATGCTTTTCCATTATACCAGTGCATGTACCACGGCGCGCCGCGGCGAGCCGCGCATTGAAAATGACACCTTTAAGGTTGAGTTTCCTAGCAGCGGCCGGCGGAGGCGGCCGGCGGAGGTGGCCGGCGGACGCCGCCGGTGGCCCGCCTCGGCGGCCAGACACCGGCCAGTGGCCCGCCGCGGCGGCCAGACTCCGGCCGCGCAGTGTTCAGGGTCCCACTTTAGGTCGAGGAACGCACTGGAAAAGGTCTACAGTCAAGGATTCATACCTATTTCGGAAATAAAATAATTTTGTATTCTCTATCGTATCGATATGGAAGTGACACCAATGAATTCCTTATGTTTTTTTTAGATGAAAATCATACGAAATTTCATGTAAGTCGGACTATTATTAACGAAGACAACTTGAAATGATATAAATGAATTTTTCATGGAATTTCCTTCACATGGTCCGAATTACGTCGTTCGTGGTGTCAGTTTCATCCGCGAAATATAAGGAATCCATTGACGTCGTTTTTTGCAAAGATCTGATGGGAAATGCGGAAATCTTGGACATTTCTGACTTTTTAATGATATTCGAACCCTTTCGAGGGTCGAATGCCATAAAATTCGGTGAAGCATTGCGACGGGTTGTCCTCAAAGGACAGGCGCCGCTGGAGAAATACCCTGTATGTAGTAGTAGAGTAAAATACAACCTGCCATAACATCCAACTAAAAAAATTCTACACCAAGAAGGCTCGAAGCTATTATAAAATCAAAAGGCAATCCCACAAATTATTAAAACAGTAAATATTTAGTTTATTTCCATAGTTTATTGATCCTTTATTTAACTGTACGAATACTTACTGCGCGTCTATTTCTGCACGTTTATCTCCTTTTATTCATATTTTTGTTAATGTTAAGGGGAATACAAATTTGTTTATAAACTAAAAAATGCAATTTGTCGGAATAGCAAACAAAATTGTAAAGGCTGTTTTCTCAACTTTTTTTGGTGAGCCTGTAATGAAAATTCAAAAAACCCGTTTGTAGATTTCAATAAGTTATATAAGTGCCTAAAATTTCATCAAAATCGGTTAACGTTGCTCTGAGTTGTATTGTATTTATTCATCCTTCCCCATTACGGGGATACGGGTTTTCCTCTTTCAACTCTCCCACTCCTTACATTTCCTTATCCTACCTTAGCCTACTTATATATAGCTTACGACTAACTTAGTCTAACCTTAACCTAAACTTAGATTAATCTTAGTCTAATCTTAATCTAAGCGAATCGCACGCCGCCCACTACCCGCCGCATCTTGCCGCCACTCTATCGCACGCCGCTCGTCACACTTCGCCCGCAACACCCCACACTCCACCCGCCTCTCGCCACAGCACGCTCGCTTGACCGCGTCACACCTCCTCTCCCCGCTTCACTTTCCACTCTCCTCCTCCCCATCCATCCCCCTCTCTCTCACCCCCCTCCTCCCCCCGTCACCATTCCCCTTTCCCGCGCTTCCTTTCTTTCTCTGTCCATCTTCTCCATCCACCTCTCCCCAAACCCTTCTTCCCCCAATATTGCCCTTATTCTTTCCCGCCCTCCTTCTCTTCCGCCCTCGACACACCTCTCCATCACATGCTCCCAGTTCTCTTGCTCCCAGCCACAGATCCTACATCTGTTCGCCTCTTCGCCCATCCAATACCTTTCCCCCCTCATCTCATTTCCCATTCTATATCTCGCCACTCTTATCTTTTTCTCTTCGTTCCCTTTCTTCTTCAGGTACCTTGGCACCCCTCCTGCTCTCAACTCTTTAAACCATCTGTTGAATCTCCCTTCCCTAATTCTACGCTCTATTTCCTGTTCTTGTAATTCCTTGTCCCTTTGTTCCAGCTCCGTCCTCATCTCCCACCCTCCCGCTCTCTTCCTCTCCGCTTCTCCTGGTGCGTACCCCCTTTTTTCGAAGAATTTCCTCCTTTCCTCCACCCATTCTATTTTGCACGCTCTCTCTTTCTTTCTTACTTCCTCTAAACAACTCCTTGCTATCCCCCCCGCTTTCCCGCTACTCACCCTCTCCTCCATTCCTAACGCCCTCCTCCCAGCCACTGTCCTCTAGCTTTCCTCTCTTTGTTTCTTCTCTTATCATATAACCTGGAGTGTTCCTGTCCAGCCCTAGCACCCATCTAATGTACCTTCCCTGTACTCTCTCAATCTCCGCTCTTTCCCTCCACCCCCACACTTCCGCGCCGTACATCAGTACCGTTCCCACCAGCTTGTCGAACAGGAATATCCGTCTCTTCCAGTCTCCTCCGAACCACCTTTTTCCCATACCCCATACCTCTCTCATCACCACCATTGCCTTCCTCACCCTTTCCTTAATATACGCGTCTTGCCTTCCATTCCTCTCTATCTTGTATCCTAAGTAGACAAACTCTTTCACCTCCTCCACTTTCATTCCTTTCCATGCCCAAACTAATTTTTCCATCGCCCCCCTCCTGCTCTAAACCTTATCACCTTGGACTTATCCACATTCACTCTCAGCATTTTCTCATCCATATACCTCTCCAACACTCTCATCATCATTTTCATCCCAACATCATCCGCCAATTCATACACTTTCTCTCCCCCCACTTTTACACCTCCCCAACCTTCCTCTCTCAATCTCTCCTCCAGGTCCGCCATACACACATTAAATACCAATGGGCTTAGCGGGCACCCCTACCTCACCCCTTGTTCAGTCCAGAAACATTCGCTCACTTTCTCTCCTACTCTCACACAACATTTAGTCTCACCACACGCCTCCATTATCCTTTCACTCAGCCATCCATTCACTCCCCTATCCTTCAACGCCCCCTCTAGCTTTTCCCTCTCTATCGTATCGAACGCTGCCTTCAGGTCCACAAAGAACGCTACCATGTTCTTTTTTCCATCCCTTATTTGCCTTCCTATAATATAGTTTAGGCTATATATTTGCTCCATC
Organism: Andrena marginata; assembly: GCA_963932335.1. Lineage (NCBI taxonomy): Eukaryota > Metazoa > Arthropoda > Insecta > Hymenoptera > Andrenidae > Andrena > Andrena marginata. The sequence goes on from OZ010660.1 coordinate 13,257,974, forward strand.
CCCCTCCTGAAGCCTGCCTGGTTATCTGGCACAATTTCTTTCTCCTCTATCTCTCTCTCCAGCCTCTTCGCTAGAATCTTCATATACACTTTGCATAGTGACGTCATTAGCGTTATACCCCTGTGGTCCCCGGCGGCCTCTTCTTTACCCTTCTTTGCAATGGGCACAATCACTCCTTCCTTCCACTCCTCCGGCCATCCTTCCCCCATCCACACTCCATTACAAATCTTGCATACCGCTCTCACCACATTCTCCCCTTCATACATCCATGCTTCATTAGGCATCCCATCCACCCCCATTGCCTTCCCTTTCTTCAGCTCCCTTATGCTCTCTCTCACCTCCTCTACCCCTATCTCTTCCACTTGTTCCCTATTTCTCGCTTCTTTTCCCCACTCTCTTCCGATCCTCTCCTCTCTCCCCCCTAGGACCACCATGAAGTGCCTCTTCCACTCCTCCATACGTATATTCCCATTTACTGCTTTCCTCCTCCCCCTTTCCCTCCTTATGATCTCCCATACTTTTGCCTCCCCATCGATTTGGTCAATCTCCCCTAATAATTTTTGGAATAAATAATATTAGGAGGAAAAGAATGATGAATGATTGGTGTTACTGAGGCAGTCCTTGTCATTAAGACTCTAAGGTTACTCTGTTTGTTTAGGTCACTGTTTCCTGAGGCCACATCAACGGAGGATCGTGTCTCATTAACTGCGCGCTTGGTCACAAATAAAGTCCGGCATATTTCAGCCTCTAAATTTGTCTCGTCAGCCCCTAACCAGACACAAGCCGCGGACCGCAGGTCGCGTACCTGGACGGGGTGCTTACAGCCTATCCGATGTTCCAGGTCAGACGAGCCTGAGCCCTGAGGTACGTGGGCAGCCCCTAGCGACTTCTGTGGCGGGGTGCCTTCAAAGTCGGCCTTTCCGATGTCCAACAGACAGCTGGGTCGGAGCACCTCCTCACGATCCCTCGAGAGCGATCCTCCAACTACTATATTTCTAACGGGAGATTCACTCGTCTCAGCTATTCCCGTCGTAAAGTGAGTGTCACTGTTATTTGAACCATCATCAGAGTGATCAATCCCGACTAAGACCTCAGGTTGACCGTTGCTTTCTTTAGCATGGGCAAGAAAAATGGTAGCAATTATCTTTTCATTATTTTCCCATGTCCTGTTACAGTCCGTATCCTCCACCCATCCAGAGTCTACAAGTGGCACGTCGTCGGCGCCTACGACTACCCCTTGCAAACGCCTAAAGGATGAAGTATCAGTACAGTCCGTTGTGGTACAGTTAGATGGAAGGTTTGAGACTGATGAAGAAGGAATTTCATTAATATTAATACAGTCCGGAGGGTTACGGGACAATGCATCCGCATTCGAATTTACTTTCCCTGGTTTGTATACTATGTTATAGTCGTATTCATTTAATTTAATCCGCCACCTCATGATGCGAGAAATAGGGTCCTTTACGTTATGAAGCCAGACCAACGGTCGATGATCGGTTACTAACGTGAATTGTTGACCATACAGATAAGGTCGAAAATGATCAACGGCGTAGATAACGGCGAGTAATTCCTTCTCAATGGTGGAATAATTGATTTCTGCACTGTTAAGCGTTCTCGACGCGTACGCAATAGGAAGGTCTTTACCTATTTGGCCTTGGCTCAACACAGCTCCCACAGCATAATTTGAAGCATCAGTAGTTACAAGGAAAGGTCGTTTGAAATCCGAAAATTGTAATAATGGTTCGGAACAAATTCTATCGCGTAGATTTTCGAAGGCAGATTGAACATTCCTGTCCCAAATAAAGGGGACATCCGCTTTCAATAATCGCGTTAAAGGTTTGGCGTTTTTCGCCATATCAGGAATAAATCGTCTGTAATAGCCGACCAGGCCCAAAAATTGTTTTATATTCTTTTTTGTTTTAGGGATGGGAAAGGATTTCACGGCTTTGATCTTCCCGGGGTCTGGTTTCATTCCATCACTAGCAATGCTATGACCTAAGTAAGTAATTTCGAGTCGTAAGTTTCGGCATTTCTCAGGCTGTAATGTTAACCCTGCATTCTGTAACCGGGCTAGTAATCTCCTTAACTTTTGAGAATGTTCTTCTGTTGAATCGGCATATAGGACAATGTCGTCCATATACACAAACAGCTCGACTCCCTGTAGACCCGATAGGACTAAGTCCATGCATCGCTGGAAAGGGGCCGGGGCATTTTTTAGGCCGAAAGGCATTTTGTTAAATTCATAATGACCGTGGAGTGTCGAGAAAGCGGTTTTTTGCTTAGATTTTGGGTCCATAGGGATTTGATGGAAACCCGAAACCAAATCAAGGGTACTAAAATATTTCGCTGCTCCGAGTTGGTCTAATATCTCTGTTATATTAGGAAGTGGGTAGGCATCGCTAACTGTTTTTTCATTCAACAGGCGGTAATCTATGACCATGCGCCAACGTGGCTCACCAGTGGAGTCTGATTTTTTGGGGACCACCCAAACAGATGAGTTATAAGGAGAAGTTGACTGTTGAATGATATTATTTTCCAGCAATGCAGTGACTTGTTTCTTAATTTCCTCCTTACGAATAGGAGGAAACCTATACTGTTTTGTGTTAATGGGGATTTCATTTACAGTTTCAATCGAATGCTGGATTGTATTTGTGGAATTCAATTTATCGGATGGAAGGTAAAACTGGTAAGGGAATTCTTTAACAATTTCCAGAATACTAGCTTGTTCGTCCTCATTTAAACCATTGAATTCCAATAATTTAGCTATCTGGACTAATCTACTCGAATCGGCCCTTGACTGATCCACGTTAGGATTTACTGTGCGAGACGAACGCGGTGAAGGTGGACGCTCCGTGAATGCCTCTAACTCAACAGGTGGTTTAGTCACAGTAACATGGTTTGGAGTAGTATTAATTGCATATAATTTGGCAGACCCGTTTCGTTGACTGACTAACGCTTCTCCTATATAAACGCCCGGATCAGTGGTCAATCTCCTAACGTAACCTTCTTTAATTCTAGAATCTTTGACAGGCAGAGCAATAAGGGTTCTAGTACGAGGAGGTAAACTAAAGGAGGAGGACGAAAGAAGGAAGAATTCCCCATCACCGATCCGAAGGTTATTAGGCTTGTCATTTCCAAACTTCATTATCGCATTTTGATTTTCCAAGAACGGCATTCCTAATATTCCCGTCTCAGGAATAGGAAGGTCGTCATCAACGATTTGAAATCTCACGTCGACGTGATGGACTTTAATAATAACTTCTCCGCGGGTAAGTACATCCCCTGAACCGACACCCGTGATTTTATAAACGATATTGCTATTTATTATCATCTCAGGGATTATACCTTTTTGTTTTATTAAATTAAGCTGAGAACCCGTATCGATAAGGACGCTGGCGAACCCTTCTTGGAAGCAACGATGGGTTAAATTAAACAGAGGCAAAGAACCCATTGTTTTACGTTGACTTGGAAGCAACCCCGTTGGTGGCGCTGGCAATTAAGAGTTGGGTTCCCGGTGCGCTCTTTCGCGGAACCCCTTTTGAGTTTAAATTACTCCGACTGGAGGCATCATAACCTGGTGGGACGCCACCCTGGTTTTGTTTGGTGTAACAACGAGCTTCTGAGTGACCCGTTTTCCGGCAATACCCACATCTAATCTCCTCGCGGTTGGGAAAATGTGTTCTAATCCCCTCAGGGCAATCACGACGTAAGTGCCCTGTTTGATTACATTGGTAACACGTATAATTTTGTAAATCTGTCTTAAATATTTTTACGTCTGTGACGAAAGGTTTCGAGGATGAGGAGGGCCTCGAGTGATCGGCGGATTCGGACTCTATTTTACTTCCGACGTTAATAGCAGTTTTGAGGTCGAGTAAATTGTTAGCGTCCTTTAATCTATTCAGATAGAATCGCGCGGTTTCGTTCCATAAGCCCTTAATGAAGGAAATTATTGCCGTATTTTTTAATAAATCATTAACACCCACTATTTCTTCAGGGTTATAGGCGTCCCGGGCAGTTTCTAAACCGCCATTTAATATTTCATTTACTCGGGCCCCGAAAATCTCAACCGTTTCGTTTCTGTCTTGACGCAGATTCATTAACTCGGCATTCAAACTATGTACATTAAATGATTGCGCGAAGATCTTTTTTAGAAGACTAATCAATTCCTCTAATGTTTCAGGTTCTCGACGATTTGACAAGAGTAAATTGGCATGACCCTCAATCCTATCCCGAATGAGGAAAAGGAGACTCTCTCGATCCTCAGGTTTTACTTTGACGTTAATTAAATTACACTGTTTAATAAACCTGACTAACGAGTCAGACTTCCCATTAAATCTCGGAATTGAGTCCTTCACTAATTTCAGAGAGAGATAAGACTTATGTGGGTCTGTGGACTTTACTAAATTCGGTTAGGAGATTACGTTTGACAAAGCGATTGGCTACTTGATTCAGATAAGTTAACAACAGGTGGGTCCAGTCGCGTCGGCACAAAGTTTAATTCGCGCGACTGTGATTCACCACCAGAAACCTCTAGACTAACAGCAATAACCGCGGTTGGGCAGGACAAAGAATCCTCTGACCTAGCCGAATCAACGATAGGATCATTGGTTTGTGTCGTTTGAGGTCGTGAAGTAGCCATAGGACGTTCTATTTGCATAGGTTCAACACTTACACCCTCTATTTCGGGTACCTGTACGCTACCCTGAACGTAGTTGTCGTCCCTTTCGTTTAGGCAATTCCTTACGTCTACGCGGCATTTTCGTAATGCAAATACTAATGATTAACACAACGCGATAATAATTACAGCACGCAAATTTAACAATAGAACCATAAATTGTATATTATAATTGAACTTCGATCTCTCACGCAATTGCAGACTTCGACGTCAACGCAGAAGATCCCCTGGCCGAAGGCGTGCGGCTTCAGGAAAGACTGATTCGATCGCCTGCAGTCACTCTCCTCCGAAGTCCCAATGCACCAGAAGGAGGGCCTGTACGAATTGGCCGAAGGCTGCTCTACGATTCCTGCGTCCACGAACCGGCGAATTTGCAGAATCCCACCGCTGTCACCAAATTGTTGCGTGGCCGTCTGGGAAGATGCTGTTTCTCTTGGGGAATTCAGCGAGGGTCGACGCCCGTGGAACGCTAAGGCGTTCTGCTCCTTGGACGCGGATTATTCAAGAAATAAATGTAATGAAAACGAATAATAAATAAAAGGATAACGCAATAAAAGAACAATTAGAACTCAAAACCAGAAACTTTAATTAACACAATAGCTATAGCTATCTCAATTTCCGGAGGTTTTCTACAACACGACTGCTCGCTACTGCTTTAGAGGCTCGAGTGACGCTTCCAAAAGGTCCTTCGCTTTATCTCTTGTAAATTACAAAATGGGTTAGTTACCAAGAGCCAATCGCAAATTTACTAATTAGCTAGCTAAATTCCTATTCGTTGATCCGATTCCTTTCGGTTATCAATTTTTACAAAATCAAGCGTTTAACAACATTGCGCTGGAATTGCACACCTAGGAGAAGGGAGGAAGGAGAAGTTCATTTATTCAAACACCCGTATCCAAGTGGGTATCGATTAGTATCGATTAGTTTATAATCTTGAAGTTCCCTTATTAAAAGAATCTCTAACTATTTTCAAACACCTCGGGCTTGTACGAACTTCACCTTGTCTCCCTTTCCTATTACATTCGTGTGTTCCGATTCAAACTTCGCGTTTCTGAAGTTTATACTACACGCCGCTAGGCGGGAGTTCGCAACAAACCTCAAGAATTCCCAGCCGGCCCCGCAACAGTTGCGAGTTGCGATCCTCGCTCTAGCGGCGTTCAGCGCAAGCTCCTAAAACGCAAAGTTTAAATAGGATAGAGTTAAGGATAAACTCTATCACATTAGAAATCTATCTTCGCCTCCTTCCTTATCGCTCGAAAAACATCGTATTGATAAAAAAGAGGAACGAACGTAAGAAGAAGCCTGTTTCTTCCCTTCGCATTTGATTTCCGACGTTGTCACAATATAGACGTGTCAATAAATCTTTTCCCAATCATTCTCCAAATATCCTTGTCGTGTTGTTTCTCGTTTATATTACTTTTAAATCATTCAATAATCTAATTAATTCATTTTAGTTCAGCTCAATAAGTTTATTCAGTTCAAAGTTATTCGTTACAAAACATTTCGTTCATTTAAATTCACGCGTTCGCGAGCAGAGCTCTTCAGGGTTCCACGGACGACGAACCACACAGAACTCACATTGAACCAGAAGAATTCCCAGCCGGCCCCGCAACAAAACTGGTGACAGCGGTGGGATACTTTCGTCGGCTCGTGGACGTGGTTCAAGAGGTTCTCGCGATTGCAGCTTCTCCTTCCTGGGTTTTCGCACAGTTTCCCCAGGAACGCGGAAAAACGTGGATGAATATCGGAGAGGGTGACTTCGGGCGGCCGTGCAGCTATTCTTCCCCCAAGGTCACGCGCATTCGTGGAGACAACGACGCCTGGATCGGGACTTAATCGCTCAAGATCCCTGTGAAAAATAAGAATTACTGTTTAATCGTTCGTTACTGTTTAACCGTTCAAGTTGTAATTTGTCCGGTCGTTAAATATCGTATTATTAAGATGTTGCGAAACCCAAGGAAAATGTTAAGACTTAAGAGGAAGCGGTTATCACTTTCGCATAAATTGCAAGACTTCGAGACGATGTGGTCCTGAGATAATCCGTTAAATTGCTCTGTCAGCGAGAGTACACGGTTACTTCGGACCGGTACATACCGTCCTTCACCGCTTACTCACGGAACAATACGGTCATAAACCGTGACCCTAGCTAAACGCTCCGACCGAACAACCTAGCTAGTTTTGCTAGCCAGATATCTGTTTTTTCCTCTGCTACGTCATCAAGAAGGAGAGGCCTTCCTCCTCCACCACCGAAATCTCGGAAGGAAGGTTCCTCCTCTTCGAGAAAAAACTAGCCAATCAGCAATTTGGCACCTCCCGAAAATCTGATGTCTTGTCTACCTTCGACGTTGAAAGGCAAGACGAAAGTCAGAATTCAATCGTTTCTCAAGCGAACACATTCTTCTCTCGTGAAAAACCTCGAGCAATTATCATCAACGATACATTCGAATATTTGAGTCAGTCAAGCATTCGTGATTAAGACTCTCAATCAAACAGTCTTACTCAAGTCATCGTTCGGACTTGAGTAATTAGTCTGGTCAAGCATTCGTGACTAAGACTTTTTAATCAAACTGTTATTAATCAAATCATCGTTCGGATTTGAGTAATTAGTCTAATCAAACGTTCGTGATTAAGACTACCGTCCAAAACATTCGTGCTCTTGTCTGTTCATCATTCGGACCAGCAAGTTCATTTTGTCGCATCAGTAAAACAGTCACTTAAAATTAATTTGGCGAGTGATAAGCAATCAACACCGCGTGCCACGGAGTCTCTTGGGCCTTACAACCCCAAGAGAAAAGGAAAAACAATCTTTTGCGTGTGTGTCGGTCGCTACATTTGCTCCGCCAGTCCGTATACCCAAATCTGGAGCAGTTCACATATTTAGCTTCGGAAACTCTTATTCCTTGTATCCCTGTGGAGAGGGGACGCAATCCTCCGTAAAAGCGACTTCAAAAAAACTGATCCACGAATTAAAGTCTTAACTTCAACAATCACGGATTCATCCAAGCCTCATCCCCTCAAATTTATCAATATTAACTTTTGTATTGACTACCCTCGTATGATAACTTTGTAAACTTTCTCTCTCTTGAGCAATTACCATGTTTCTTTCCAGATCAGTAAAGACTTATTAATTTATCGAAATCTCCATTCCTCATGCAAGCCCTGAACACTTTGTCCATTGCCATCTGAAATATTTGCAATATAGTTTGACGAGTTTCCTTTTGGTGCCGTATACTCGTAATTAGAGTCATCTGAGTGCAATGTACTGCGTGTTGAAGAAGGGTAATCGTATCTGCCATACGAAGATGTGCTTCTCTCTTGTCTAGATCCATACCCATGAGTCCGAAATTTCGGAATCCCAACCATTTAACATTCTGTTTAACATCTCCCAAATGCCTCATGCAATCTCGGAACATGTTGACTATCAGCATTTTAAATCAACAATGATCTTGAGTCAATTACTCGGAACACCCATGAAAATCTTGAAAGGGCCGAGCAAAGTAAATATGTTAATGATAAATGTCACCCTGATAACCAGATGTCTGCAATCTGACGTCAGATTGGCAGCAGGGTCTGCCGTGAGAGCGCAGGGCCTGCCGGCAGATCCGTAGTCGAATGCGGTCGTAGGTTGCGCCGCAGCTGCCGGTAGATCAGTGGGTGGAAACTGAATAAGGAACTTCCGGGATAGCGTTTAGGCAGGAAGGAGAAGTCTTTCATAGCTTAGAGGGCGCTAGTGTCGCGGTATAGTTGTGTTTGTGTCTGTAGATACACGATTGGCTGAGACTTATACTGTCTTATAAGTGAAAACAAGTAAAACGTGACTGAAACGCTAATTGTAAGTATTCGGTATTTACTTGTGTTTACTGATTCATTTAAAATGAATGTGCAGAAAAATGGAGCAACTGCAAAAACAGTGACAGGTAAAAAAGTTTTATGTACGGTTCGAGTTACATTTAAGACACTTGTTTTTTGAATTTTCGTGTTTTTGTATTTTTAGGTTATAAACTCTATTATCAAAAACTTTCAATTTACTGTAAAAATTATTAAAAATGATTTCCTAAACTTAAAACTTTTATTTTTGGAATGCACTCGTTAAATGCTATTAACAGTCACAAAAATAAATTTTGTTAGATGGAACGAGAGGACAGAGAAGATCAACCGTACATTGGCGATGCGTAGTGCCAAGCTGTACTTCGAACAGCAGCATGAAGAGACACAGCTTCCCTAAGAACGTCCGGCGTCGCACCGCGCTGTAAAGTGCGGTACCACTGACGGGGTCAGTGGTCACAAGTGTCTGCAATGGCACTTGTACTCGCAGATCAAACGATCACGCGAGTCGATCGACGCCGGCGTCACTTTCCCAAGAAAGTGACGAAGGAAATAATAAATTTAATTCACCCTTTAAGTTCACAGGAGATGACTTAAATTTAATATTTATTATTCACTCTTTATGTTCACAGGAGCAGACAGACAAAAAACAAAAGAAAAGATGCAGAGGAGGATCTATGTTGCAAATTACTTGCACACGTAAGGGGGCCAAGTACGCTTCAGACAAAGTGCGTCAGGCTGGTAGGGGCGTCGCAGGTATGCATGATGTAATAGTAGTAATAATTATGATAATTACGATAATAGTAAGTAAAGTATCCTGTATGTTGTTTATAGAACTCGTCGGTTCCTGCTTGGGGCGAAATCCGGATACGATGGCGACAGTATACTGCCCATAGGACATTCCCCTGACCTCCGCGTGCCTCTCAAGCACCTACGATGCATGCATATTTAGGTGAAATTGAATGTCAAGTTTCTCGAAAACGAAGCCTCTACCGCAAATTCGTCACTCTGGATTATCCCCCAAAGTATTGACCACAGGTGGAGGAACACCATGTATATGGAGGTCGCGTACGAAGGAATATACAGGGTGTCCCAAAAATGCTGCGGGTCCTTAAAGGGGGTGATTCGGGGGGTGATAGCAAACAACTTTTTCCTTTGCGAAAATGTTCTCCGAGGTTTCGTTAACGAGATATTAACAAAAAGCACCGACCAATCAGAGCCCGAGATTGGCGGCCGAGTTCCCGCGCTAGCGTGACCGCGCGCCGCGCTGCGACTGCGAACAAGCAACTCGGCATGCATCGAAGGAAATTGCACAGAATGGCAAATGAAAAAGACGTAACAAATAAAATCGAACATGTTGTCATGGTTTGTTCGTCATTTAAAGTGAATAATGAATAAAGGATAAATGGATGAAAATCGCGTGCAACCTAAAAAGACGAATACGCAGTTTTTTTTTAGAAGATTCGAAAATAATAATTATTTAAAGTGGGAGGATAAGGAATACGTAAATTTTCTTGTGTTAATAACGTAGCCACGAAAAGGTAATGTAACAGGAAATTAACGAAAAATAATAGTAGTTCGTTATTGTGATAAAAATCCGTAATTCAATAACGGCCAGCACTGTTGGTGATAACGAATAAGTCTGTTTAAAAAGCCCGAATAAATATTTTCGTACGGGAATTTTGAGAATTATCGCCGGAAATAAGCCATCGTTTGCGTTAAATTTAAAAATGAATGATCACCAATAAAGTAACTAAAACTCACCCTTGTTGGAAATTCACCTGCAGCTTGAAAATCTGTGTCACAGGGTCACTGAACCGATCCTGGTCATCGATGGACCAGCTCAGTGCACAGCTGGTCCCAGGTATACGACACTACCGAAAGTTAAGGGTCGCAATGTCAGGTGCGTCCAGGTCAACGTACCGAATATTCACTTCACTGCACGGCTACTAACACTGATCACTTAATTTATTTTTCATGGAACGCGTTGTTCCTACGTTATAAAAATTGGTGGAAATGAATTTTTACTTGGCGTTCGGAGCCGTGGGTATTTCCGCGCAAATTCTCACGCTGCAGCACTTGCGTCCTCGTTGTTCGGGGGGTGCAACCAGAACATCGCGTAATACTCTTGAGCAGAGAACATTTCTGCGACGTGATTGCTTGCTGACTGACAAGATTTTTACGAAGCGACTTCTTCTACCCTCAAATAGTTTCTCTCGTTCCATTATGAGTTGACCCCCCACCAGACCAAGAGGCTTCAGGTAGAAAGAAGCCAGCACATTTTCGAAACACACGTGCTTCGCAGAAGTGCAACGAACGGACTATCGTGCACTTTTACAAAACTCCGCGTTCCGTCCTTTTACTGCTAATGTACCCATTGCTTCGAGGTAGGCAGCAGACACCACGTGCATCCCTCCCAAACGGCCACTGTCCTAAAGAGGTCCTCTTCACAGCAGTATCTCCTCCCCAAGGCTTCACTCGCACGGAATTCGTCGACGCAGAGCATTTCGCTAGGGTCGCGGTTTATGACCGTACTGTCCCACTAGTCGACGGTAGACAACGGTTTCCTACAGTTTTGGGTAATTTATGGCTTAGTTGGTTCCGCCTCGTAGCAGACGTGAACTCAGAGTATCGGAAAATGGAAACTGGAAACAGGATTTTTTTCTTTATAGCTACTCGAAGACTTTCTGTTTCTCTTCTCTTCCGTCCCTTTCGAACCGAAACACGTGGTGTCTGCTGCCTACCTCGAAGCAATGAGTACATTGGCAGTAAAAGGACGGAACGCGGACTTTTGTAAAAGTGCACGATAGTCCGTTCGTTGCACTTCTGCGAAGCACGTGTGTTTCGAAAATATGCTGGCTTCTTTTTACCTGAAGCCTCTTGGCCTGGTGGAGGTCAACTCATAATGGCACGAGAGAAACTATTTGAGGGTAGAAGAAGTCGCTTGGAAAAAATCTTGTCAGTCAGCAAGCAATCACGTCGCAGAAATGTTCTCTGCTTAAGAGTATTACGCGATGTTCTGGTTGCACCCCTCGAACAACGAGGACGCAAGTGCTGCAGCGTGAGAATTTGCGCGGAAATACCCACGGCTCCGAACGCCAAGTAAAAATTCATTTCCACCAATTTTTATAACGTAGGAACAACACGTTCCATGAAAAATAAATTAAGTGATCAGTGTTAGTCGCCGTGCAGTGAAGTGAATATTCGGTACATTAACCCGGACGCACTTGACGTTGCGACCTTTAACTTTGGATGGCGTCGTGTACCTGAGATCAGCTGTGCATTCGGCGCGTCTGTCGATGACCAGGATCGGTTCAGTGACCTAGTGACACAGATTTTCAAGCTGCAGGTGAATTTCCGAAAGGGTGAGTTTTAGGTACATTATTGGCGACTATTATTTTTTAAATTTAACGCAGGTTATGGCTAATTTCCGGTGATAATTCTCCAAATTTCCGTACGTAAATTTTTTTCGCAGTTTTTAAACGGAGTTATTCATTATCCACAACAGTGTTGGACGTTATTGAACTATGGATTTTTATCACAATAACGAACTACGATCACTTTTCGCTCGTTCCCTGTTGCATTACCTTTTCGTTTGTACGTTATTAAAAAAGGAAATTTACGTGTTCCTTATCCTCTCACTCCAAGTAATTATTATTTTCGATTCTTCTTAAAAAAACCTTTGTATTTGTCTTTTTACGTTACGCATGATTTTCATCCATTTATCCTTTATTCATTTTTCACTTTAAATGACAAACAAACCATGACAAAATGTTCGATTTTATTTGTTACGTCTTTTTCATTTGCCATTCTCTGCAATTTCCTTCGATGCATGCCGAGTTGCTTGTTCGTAGTCGCAGCGCGGCGCGCGGCCACGCTACCGCGGGAACTCGGCCTCCAATCTCGGGCTCTGATTGGTCGGTGCTTTTTGTTAATATCTCGTTAACGAAACCTCGGAGAACATTTTCGCAAAGGAAAAAGTTGTTTCCAATCACCCCCTGAATCACCCCCTTCAAGGACCCGCAGCATTTTTGGGACACCCTGTATATGTACATAAATGAACAATGTAATATAGGTAATTAATATAATTACTTAGCACTATAGCATTTAAGCAAACTGTTAAATTCAATATAAGGAACATTTTTCAAAGAAAAATGTGAGCCACTCACTACTCCTTACCTCTACTTGTATTTTTTACATTTAAGTATCTTATACAAAATGTAGGATAAGAGATACATTTGTTGGCATTATCAATTATTGTTGGCAAAATAATGTCCAATTATGCCAATAATAACTGAAAAGATGGGGAAGGTTTAGATAAGAAACTTCAGGTGAATGTGAAATATTTAATTAAATTCAATTACTGCAAATTTAATTAAATATTTTCCCCAACACCTGAATTTCATATCTAAATCTTCTTAACGAGTCAACAAATGTATTTCTTATTCTACATATTACAATACGCAGATTCTGAGTATATTTAATTTTTCCGGCATGAGCCGCCATATTGAATTTTAGTTCAAACAGAATCTTTCATAGCTTAGATGGCGCGCAAATACTAAACCGAAAGTTTTGCCGGAGTTTTCACCCCCTGCGGCAGATCCTGCGCTCTCCTGGCAGACCCTGCCGTCAATCTGCTGGCAGACTGCCGGCAGATGGCTATCAGGGTTGAGTCTGAGAAAGGTTTTTCCTCAAAATCGGGAAAACTTCTTTAAATAAAAAAGGAACGGTAACAGATATGGCAATAAATTTACTACCAGCCATAGCCACATTCATATAGTTTAAGAATTTCTGTTCCTTTTTGTGTTTCGAATAACCCTTACAGTATTTCTCGTCAACGCCAGGGCCACCCGATTATTTTTCAATGCTCTCTCTGTATCTGCTCTGTATTTTTTTCACTGTCACACAAAAATTCAGAACAATCTTTCAAGAAACAATAAAACAGCCTGCCATAACCTCAAATTAATTTGTCGAACCGTTTTTGTACAAAAAATTCATAAAAAATTATCTATTTTTTCGGCACAACAAGACGCAATTCCCCCTTAAATATTTTAAATGACTTACCTTGTACATTATACATTTTTGTACTGTTTAATGTCGTCTATGATTAGTCTATGACTTATATTTTAAGGATATAAAATTGTAAAGTTTGAAGCAAAAACGATCACCCCAGTCTTGCACATCCTTTTAGCTGTCAAGTGCATGTACCTACCGAATTCCCACAATTAACGTTTTCAAAAACAAAACCCTGTATATTATGAAGGTTTTATTCTACATTTGTAATTTATTTTTCACAAAATACTGCCTCGTGTGCGATAGTGCCACATCTTGCAGAATACACTATATAATTCTCTTAATTCTAGAATATAGATGTTACAATAAAGAATTTAGGCATTCATTTTAACATAAACTTTAGGTTTTGAAAAAACTTTTATGCCTTCTTCTAATTTATTTAGTTGCTTTTCTATATCTGCTTTTCGCCTTTGTGCTCTAAGTGTATCTGTTTTTATAGGCATCATGTTTAATTCATTTACATAATCTTGATAATCTGTAATAAATGCAAGAAAATTATAATAGATAATATTTTGCATAATGAAAAGTTTGTGAATGTATACATGGTTGTTTTATTGTGAATGGGTTTGAGAGAATGCGAAGTGAATGTAGGCGGAGTTTGTATGGTGTGTGTGAGTGTAGTCTATGGTCATGTCCGTAAACAGAAACACGTGCGCATAGAATTTTGTTCTGTATCATTTATCACATATCATTATATTATATTACAATTTAATAGTAAAGTGTTGTGCACATATTATCCTATCTGATTCCCGCTCGCACAAGTGGTAGCAGAGCGTGGTTGGAAAGTCCATAGTTCAAAAAGCTGTGAGAAAATAAAAGGAGGTAACCACGTGGCACGTGTGAGGAGAACAAAGAAAAATGTCGTATGGTTGGAATCTAACGAGCGTTGAGCCGCTCGATGACGCAAACTACTTTCTCTGGAAAGAAAAGATAGACGGAATATTAAGAGCAAGAAAAACTATGGAAGAAGGTGATGGGGGTAAAACAACCAGAAAAACCTATAGAGGGAGACGAGGATTAAGCACAAAAATTAAAAAATTGGGATGATTGGGACGCTGACAATCATGCCGCAAGAACTGGCATGATAAACACAATAACAAAGGTGTAGGTATTGAAATATTGTAATAAACAATCCGCGGATAGAATGTGGAACTTGATAAAGTATAATATGGCTGCGGAATTTGAACAAGTAAAGGCGGGAGCGTTAAATAAATTGACGAATCTACAAATGAAGAAAGACGAAAAGGTTAACGAATTCGTGCACTTGGGAAAACCCATAGAAGAGTATGAATTAAAGATTTACATCTTGAGACTGGAATTCGACCAAAATGTGAGGATACTGGAAAACCCAAGAGACACAACCGTTAATGATGTAAGGTATGCACTGAAGTAAGAGGAAGCTAGAAAGAAAAAAAGGAAAGAAGATAGGACGACAAGAGATCAAGAGAGGCATAAGCAGAGCAAAAGAAAAATTGAAGGGTGAGACAAGTTGTTATAATTGTGGAAAAAGGGGTTATGTGTCCAGAGATTTCTATGGAAGTAAGAAATGTTATAACTGCCAAGGAGTCGGGTATATATCAACTGACTGTAAGGAGACAAGAAATTACAAATCCTCTCGAGGAAGAGAACAGAGAGGTGGATTTCAAAGCAAGAATCATCAGAGAGAAGAAGGATGAGGACATGGCAGAGGCGAAGCGATGATGACGACAGCAGAAGAGGCTGTGAGGACTGCGAGTGATCAAATATGTGCGAATGGAAGCAGAAGAAACATACAAGAGGGTGTCAGAGATACGAATATTAAGATATTAGAGTGGCTGTTGGACTCTGGCTCAACAAGCATGTGATGTGGAGATATTTGACAAAATGCAGAAAGAAGAGAGAAAAATATCGTTGGCCGACAAGGAAGGAAGGAAACTGATTTCCAGAGGCAATGGAGAGGTACTTACGAAGCAGGAAGCAATAGAAAATGGGATGAGATTAAAAAATGTATTATGCGTACCAGACCTAAACACAAATTTATTATCTGTGCCTAAGTTTACAGACTACGGGTAGGATGTGAAATTTAATAAATATGGTGCTAAGATATATACAGATCATGGAGGGGACAAATGGCAGCATTGCATAGAGGAAATGCATATTACGTGGAATACAGCAGCAGTGGAAGAGGATATATGGCATAGAAGACTGGGACATGAGAACAAGAGGACCATAGAGAATATGAACAAAAAAGAGTTGGTAGATGGCATGAAAGAACAAGATAGAATTCATATCCAATGTGAATGTTGTATCGAAGGAAAGGCTTGTAGACAGGTGCACGCCAGATTGGGTTATAAAAGAACTAATGGAACTAATGGCCTATAAATCCAACCTCAAGAAGAGGGAAGATGTATGTGTTTACCATAATTGATGATTACTCAAGGATGTTTTTTGTTGAAGTGTTGAAGAAATTGAAGAACGGCCGATCCGTATCAGAGATAGAGGGCAACCAGAAGGCACTACAAATGAGGTGATGCAAGCACGGAGAAATCACGAAATGAAAGAAGACGAACGAAGAGCAGAGAGAAGTGAATTGAGAAGATCAGAGAGAATAAAGGAAAGACATAGCGCGATGTTAATAATCGACGAGGAGATCCCCAAAAATATGAAACAAGCGAAAGAATCAGAAAATTGGAAGAAATGGAAACAAGCTACAGATGTGGAAATTGATTCAATGCATAAACACCAAGTATGAGACGTATTTGCACGTCCAAAAGCGAGAAGAGTAATAAACAGCAAATGGCTGTATAATATCAAAGAAACCCCGAATACAAGCGAGAGGAGATACAAAGCTCGTTTGGTGGCGATTGGATGTGGGCAACGTCCAGGTTATAATTATGCTGAAACATTCGCACCTGTAATCCGAATCGAAACAGTTAAACTGTTGTTTAGCATAAACGCTGAAAAGGCAAGAAAGATAAAAATGTATGACGTGAAAACGGCCTTCTTGCATGGAGGCTTGGAGTAAGGAATATATATGGAGTTACCAAAGGGGTATGAAAGGGATAATGACTGTGTATGCAAATTAAAGTAATGTGTATATGGGCTAAAACAGGCAGGAAGATGCTGGAATCAATTTCTTACAAAGGTGCTACTAAAAAACTGGGCTGAAACAGAGCAAAGAAGACCAATGTTTGTTTTACAAAACAGAAGGAAAGGATATTATATACTGTGGCATACGTGTAGACGACATGATTATAATATCAAGCAGAGATGAATACGAAAAAATATATGGAAGAGATAGGAAGAGAGATATACATGAAAAATTTGGGAGAAGCAAGAAATATATTAGGAATGCAAGTTGAACAAGAAGAAGGAAAGATTGAAGTACACCTAAAAGACTACATTGAAAAGGTGCTGGAATTATATGGAATGCAAAATTCCAACATATCTACATCACCGATAGACATTAATGTAAAGATGGACAATAATGAAAATAGTCGAATATGCAATGTAGAGGAGTATCAAGAACTCATGGGAAGGCTTATGTACCTAAGTGTATATGCTAAGCCACACATATCAATTACAGTGAGTTGCTTATCTCAGTTTAACAAAACACCAAAAATGATACATATAGTTGGTTTGAAGAGGATATTAAGATATTTAAAGGGGACCATCAACTACCGTCTCGTGTTTGGGCATAAGAATTGTACCAAAGAAATTAAATGTAAGACTGACGCATCGTGGGATAGCACACAAGATGCAAAATCCTTCACTGGATTGTTACTGTACAGAAATGAAAAGTTAATACACTGGAGGAGCAAGAAGCAAGCAACAGTGGCGTTATCATATACAGAAAGCGAACTTGAAGCAATGTTAGAGGGAATGAAAGAAGTGATATGGTGTAATGATTTGCTAGATGAAATTGGGTTGGGAGACAAAGTAAAGAAATTTATAAAGTGTGACAATTTAATTGCGGCGAGACTGGCAAATGGTGGAAGTTTTAAAACTAAGTCGAAGCTGCTAAATAGAAAATGCTACTATATTAGAGAAGCCGTGATAAACGAAAAGATAAAGGTATCACATGTGCCAAGTGTTGAAATGACAGTAGATTGTTTAACAAAACCTCTGAATGGCACGAGGCTGTTAAAAAATGTTCAAAAGATTTTGAAGACTGAAAAACAATAAAACAACGGGGGTGTATGTGAATTAGAGCTCTTACTTTTTTACCCGTCGGGTACCCGAGTACCCGTAAATTACCCGGGATAACTTCAAGCAATTGAATGTAGTATTGTCTGTGATTGTCTATGGTATATTCTGATGTTAGCCAAATCTGATCGAACAATACTACATTCAACGGCTTGAAGTTGTTTCGGGTAGACGGGTACCCGACGGGTCAAAAAGTAAGAGCTCTAATGTGAATGTATACATGGTTGTTTTATTGTGAATGGGCCTGAGGAGCGAAGTCCGCATGAGACACCTATGGAAGGGAATGGAAAGTGAATGTAGCCGGAAATTGTATGGTGTGTGTGCATTGTCCACGGGAAATATCCTCCGTAGTCCGGACTACGCTCCGTAAAGCATGCGCGAGGAGACGGTGACATCAAACCAATCAAAGCAAAGATGGGAAACGAAACGGCGCCACCGTCAAGTCAAGCCAAGCGACGTGACGCGAAACCGAGCGAGTGACGTGATTGTACGCCATTAGCATTACGCTTCGTGACGCCATGCTTTCGAATCGTAGTTATGTTAACTTTTTTAAACGCCACGCAAGACTTTTGTGAATTTTGCTCTTTATTAGAGTTTCTCATTGTCAGTAATTTATTAAAGTTGCAGCATGAGTAAGGAATCAGGTAAGACAAATATTTAATACTTTTACATTAGTATAATTTTAAAAATGATCATTTCTTGAAAAATTAAAGTAACTTTTTTAATAAGGGTATGCTAAACATTATATTAATTACTTTCTTCTTTGAGTTTCGTTTTTTAAAATTTTGCAGTATGTATTATTATGATATAAAAATGTACTAATAATGAATTGATGTACTATACAGACATTGATACCAGTATTGCTGGACCCATCCATGCAGGTACTACAAGCAGTGATGCAGAGACTCATTCAAGTAAGATATACCTTTAATTTAACGTTCTTTTTTACTTCCTATTTTCAATGATTATTTTATTGAAATTGTTTTTTAATAGTTTATGAATAATAATTAGTATTTTATGAATAGGGATTGACCCGAAGTTTAAATCCTGGCTACAAGAAGTTGCGGATCCGTACAAAGGAAGATGCGCAACGTGCTGCAAAACTATTTGGGTGGGGAAAAAACCAACTGCAAAGTCATACAAGGAGTCAAAAACATAACACGAACATGAAATATAGAAAAAAACCACTTCACAAAAACAGAAGCTTTACACATAGCGTAAAGGAGTGGGAACTGAAGATTTAATTTAACACTACAGATCATTTCTTCGTTCAACGACGACACTAAAATGATACAGAGCGGAATGCCAAATGTCAGTTTCGCGCAACACTTGTCTCTTCAACCAACGAAAATCTCCGCGATCGCCAGAAATGTTATGAAGAAGCGGTTATTTTAGAGGCTGCAGAAATATTGAAGGGCAAATTCTTTTCTATTTTAGTAGATGAAACTACTCATATCTCGGACATGAAAATTGTATGTTTTTTAATTCGATACCTGCACGGAGAAAAGATGCATACAAACTTATTAGACTTAATCGGAATTAAGGAATGTGTTGGAAGCGACAGCGCCGCTAAAGACAACTTTTATATTTTGGCGGTTCAAATATAGAGTGCGCGACGAACAAATAGAATGTTCTGGAAGAAAAGCATCGGCCTTCTATTGTAATACGAGCGTAATAACTTCCGTTCTAGAACTGCGAGATTAATCATTGTAAAACAAGGCTGAAACCGCGCGTGTAAAACTGTATAGTTTAAGAATCGTTAAAACCTCACGCAATCATATATTTTTCTACTTTGGGTTCTTAACAAACAAGTGCAAGTGTATACCATGCAATTCTTTGTACAAATATATATTAGGGCTCTTGATACCCGGGGACCCGGGTACTCGGTTAACCGGGTGATACCCGGTTACCCGGGCGACACCCGGGTCTGCGGGTAATACGGGTTGTGTTCCGATTCACGCATTATGCGCATAGATCGCAGCGTCTGCGCTGCGCGCATGAACCGCGTTCCGTTTCCAGCAGCGCATGAACCGCAGTAACGAAACGGAACGGGTTTCGATGCGTCTGATACTCGTGAGGTTACGCGGGAATGTTCAAACTTACTTACAAATAGCTATGCAGTTGAATGGATTACGGTTAATTTAATTCGAGACTTTTGGACGGTGGTCGAAGCACGCTTCCTAACTACATCGGTTACTTCGTCCTAAGAATCGGGGACCGACTCCTAACGAAATTTGATGGCTTTATTGGTGGATTTTCTCAATCCGAGTTTTTCTATTCTTATCGAACAGCGATAATTATTGAAAGCGAAGAACATATTTTATGAGTTTTACAGGACGAATTGCTGCTTACCCAGCGTAATTTGGTAAACAGATGTGTAAAGGAAAAATGAAGTTATTTATTATCCGCGTCCGGGGTAAATTCAAGGTTTTGAAGGCTATTGAATAGAACCGCAGGCTCTCGTACGTCTTCTGGTTTAGAGTATAGCTGTAAAGTTAGCATTATAAGAGCACATTCGAAAAACTTAGCAGTAAAAGCCTTTAAGAAATAAAAATGCGCGCTACGTATTTGCTTCCTTCCTCATCTTTCGGTTCGACCCTGCCTAACACCTTCTAGGGATGTGTTGTTCGCTTCGAAATTGAGTCCGTTACGTTGGTTGCAATTCATACAGCGAATGCAGAGATGGCAGTACCAATTTCCTAGAATTCCCTAGAATCCTCCAACTTCTAGCTAATAATGCGTGCAGCAAGTGCAGAAAATAAAAGCATGGGCAGTCAATGCGCATATTACGCGCATGCGTATTGTCGCTTCACGTGTGCTTCTGTATTCTATTCTTTTATACCTATGAATTGATAGTTTGAAGTGTTTAGTTTTTATTAGTATGACCGAGAAAGCATAAATTTACGTTGTAACAAAGTTGGAATATTTTTTATAGTATCTTTATCTTTGTACTAATTAGCTTTATACTCTGTACACTAAAGGATTCTCCCGTTAAAATAATAATAATAATGATAATAATAATAATATTTTCTGTCACTTCGAGGAGCGGATTACGAAGTTGTGAAGTGTAATTATTCGTGATTAAAAAATCAAAGTATCCATTCATAACGTCATTTTCTGAGTACATTTCATCGAAATAGTAAGTTTTAGCTTAATTTGTATATGTTTACCAAATTCGTGCGCTTCTACAATTACTACTATCAATTACATTCTAATTGATTTTAGCTTCAATTTTCAGGTTTACAGATCTATGCGCTTCATAAGGTTATGGCTGGACAAAATAAGTCTACACAACTCGTTAAACAGAGTAATTGTGTATTTGTTAAAATTGTAAGGGCACATGCCCTATATAAACACCCTACAAAGAAATAAGCAAATGTTTGTAAATCACCATTTCTCGTCCTAATGGAAATTTTGATTTCCTAACCACGCATAATTACGTTTCTCGATTTCATAGAGATACCGTTCCCGCGTACAATAATATTTTGGATGAATGTTAAGTTATAAAAAATTGACAAATGTAGCGTAAAAGAACGAAATATCCAATAAACATTTATTGTCATGTAGCATATATGTAGGTTATCTTTTCTGTCACTTCGAGTAGCGGACCACAGAATGTGGTGTATGTTTTTCAAAGCGTACGTAAAGAGACAAATACGCATGCGCGCATGAACTGCACGCTTTATGCGCTAGAGGTGGGAGAATTCTAGGGAATGCTGTGCGTCACCAACGCAACCAATGCACGCATAGAATGAAACGGAACGGGTTTCTCTGCAGTCTATGCGCATAATGCGTGAATCGGAACTCAACCATGGTTACGGATACTCGATACTCGTATGATACGGGTAACACAGTTCGACAGCCATCTAGACTTGTAACATTCAATAGCCGTTTCTTATAGGTTTTCGAGCGTTGAAAATGAATTCGCAAACCGTTTTTGACGGTTTCAAAAAACCGTCCTCAGGTTTTGAAGATTTCGATTTTGAAAAAAAAACTGCAAATTTTAAACTTTGAACATCTTTTGTGTCGAGACAGTAATAATTATTCACTACTGTTTGCGCAAATATGCATTATAATAATAATAATAATAATAATAATAATAATAATAATAAAAATCGAATTTCTCAAAAACTGGGGGTGATGGCAACAAATGGTTTGCGGATTCGTTTTCAGCGCTCGAAAACCTATAAGAAACGGCTAATGAATGTTACAATTCCGAAAAAAGTCAAATTTTGTCGAACTGTGTAATCGACGAAATAAAGTTAACCAGTTATTGCAGTAGATCGTGATAAACATTACACTTGACTTATATGTATATTATGCAAAAAATTGTAGTATGTAAGTAAAAAACTGAAACTAATACTATTGTTTTTCGTTAAGTACGGTCACACATTTTAGCTTAAACAACGAGATCAACAATATCTTTTTAATTGTGTTGTTCATTAGTAATTATATTTTTTACCGGTATTTCGTCGATTACCCGTATAACACGAGTATCGGGTAATCGTAACCGTATTACCCGCAGACCCGGGTTACGCCTGGGTAACCGGGTAGGACCCGGTCCACCGGGTACCCGGGTAACCGGAAACTCGCGAAAAGTAAGAGCCCTAATATATATCCTCATTTTTCACTCTACTGAAAGTGATTTCATTACGACCCGAAGGCGAACACGTGGCTAGTAAAACCTACATCCCAACAGAATGTACAGCCGAAAATTTACACAAGTGTCTTTTAAATTCTTTAAAGAAATATAATGTGCCTGTGAGCAATATTGTTGGTCTGAGCGTTGATAACGCGAGTGTCATGGTGGGAGTAAAGAATTCATTGTTTTCTCGTTGGTTAGAAGACAATACAGAAATTTGCCTCTTTCCGTGCATTTGCCACTCTATGCCACTCTATTACTATTTTCTGTTTTCTTTTACATCTCATCAACATTACATATACCCGCGTGCTTCACACATAATTACTGATTCGTACCAGGGCTAGGACTATTCAAATAATTTAATATTCGAATACTTGTAAAATATTCGAATGCTACGAATAAACTTCGAATATTTGAGTATTCGATTGTTATTATTCGAATACTTAAATATTCGAATGTTATTATTCGAATACTTAAATATTCGAATGTTATTATTCGAATACTTAAATATTCGAATGTTATTATTCGAATACTTATATATTCGAATACTTGGATATTCGAATTATATTTGCCAAATAATGGAGCAACTGAAGTATTCGAGTAGTCGAATACCGAAAAATTCGACGAATAGTCCCAGCCCTAATTCGTAACACGATTCATAGCAGTGGCGAGACAAGCATGTGACGTCGGCTTCGCAGATTGGTGCTGGCGCCGTTTCGTTTCCCATCTTGGCGTTAATGGGTTGACGTCCCGACGTCATCACCGCCAAGCCAAGCTAGCTGCTAGCCAAGGCAAGTGAGGCCGTAGTCAACCAGCGCCGACAACCGATTCCCCGGCGACGCTGATTGGCTGAGTTGGCTTGACTTGACGGTGGCGCCGTTTCGTTTCCCATCTTGGCGTTGACTGGTTTGACGTCACCGCGTCCTCGCGCATGCGTTACGGAGCATAGTCCGGACTATAGATATATATTGACGGAGTAGAAGCTGGGACTATCGGCGAGGGGAAGATAAGCTTGTACAGGAAAAGGCAGAGGTTCAGATACAGCCTGTCACACAGGCACGTCGGTTATCTTCGTTAGCATTCGGCATACATAACCACTGCGGTACCCGATTTGTCTGTATCACTCCCCTTACCGCGAATTTTGCAACCCCCCTCAGGAGACGCTCCGTCTAAATATGTCTATGATCCGGGCTACGGAAGATTTTTCCCGTGGACATCATGTGTGTGTGAATGTAATTTATGATCATGTCCGTAAGCAGAGCCACGTGCGCCGAGAATTTTGTTGTTATTATATTATATTGCAATTTAATAGTGAAGTGTTGTGTACATATTATCCTATCTGATTCCCGCTCCCACAAAGTTAATGTTAATTATTTTGAAAGTACTTACTTTTTTTCAATATGCGTAATGTTTCTTTACGTTCCTGATCAGGTAAAGGAACATGGCCATTTGGACAATGAGGATCAAATAGATCTACCTTGGCCTTCTGTTCTCTTTCTTGGGCTTCTTTTCTGTCTTTAATGTACCTGATAAACCAAAAATTTCTTAATAATAAAACAGTAATCTTTATTAGATGGAATTAAAACCATACAACGTGGAATTCAGATCTACAATATGAATGGGTCATTCCACGCGAAATCGGACACTTTTCGGAGTAACATTTCGGATGTTGCTGAAATTTGAATATGTTATAGTCTTTAGTGATATTTAAATGTACCTCAAAGGATTTTGCAAAAGTTTGAAAAATATCGATTTTACAGCTGTTTGAAGGTAAGTGGTAACATTTTTTCAGTAAATTATAGCTATGGAAGTAGTAAACAGATGGAGATGAGCTTTACGTTGCTTATAGAGAAGACATTGAAGTTTTAAGAAAAAATTATTTTAGTTTAAAAAATAATTTTTTTTACCATTTTTGTGCAATTATTTTAAACAAATGCAGTTTTTTTAACATCGGGCGCGATTTTAAAAATCTGAAAAAATAGGAGAATATAGTTCTATCCTTCCCCTTGATGGACTAATTTTCAAAAATATGGACATTTTAAAATTGACCTTGTAAAAATCGCCGAAAGTTGGCATTGCGTCAAATCACACCGGCTCGACTGGCTCAGCCGTGCGGTGCTCGCAGCGGCCAAGTGCTATTCTTATACAGTTTTCTCGAATATGGTAAGTATTTGTAAAAAAACTGAAGAAGAAAAACTTTTACTGTTTTTTATACACAACATAATACGGTAACTCAATTTTTGGTGTTCGCAATATTTTCCTTGAAACGAAGGTGACCCTCAGTTTTTTCAATGGAATGCTATATATTTGATTATCCAATATGAAAGCGACTGTCAAGACAAATTCATCCATATGGTATACTATGACCTTTCAAGGATACACATGGTCAGGATTGAAAGAAGAAATTCAATCTACTATAGATACTTCGATATATTTATTTCATTCCTAACCATGTGTATACTTGGAGGTCATAGTATACCATATGGTTGAATTTGTCTTGACAGTGGCTTTCATATTGGATAATCAAATATATAGCATTCCATTTAAAAAACTGAGGGTCACCTTCGTTTCCAGGAAAATATTGCGAACACCAAAAGTTGAGTTACCGTATTATGTTGTGTATAAAAAACAGTAAAAGTTTTCCTTCTTCAGTTTTTTACAAATACTTACCATATTCGAGAAAATTGTATAAGAATAGCACTTGGCCGCTGCGAGCACCGCACGGCTCAGCGAGTTGAGCCGGTGTGATTTGACGCAGCGCCAAATTTCGGCAATTTTCACAAGGTCAATTTTAAAATGTCCATATTTTTGAAAATTAGTCCATCAAGGGGAAGGATAGAACTATATTCCCTTATTTTTTCAGATTTTTAAAATCGCGCCCGATGTTAAAAAACTGCATTTGTTTAAAATAATTGCACAAAAATGGTTAAAAAAAATTATTTTTTAAACTGAAATAATTTTTTCTTGAAACCTGAATGTCTTCTCTATAAGCACCGTAAAGCTCATCTCCATCCGTTTACTACTTCCACAGCTATAATTTACTGAAAAAATGTTAGCACTTACCTTCAAACAGCTGTAAAATCGACATTTGTCAAAATTTTGAAAAATCCTTTGAGGTACATTTAAATATCACTAAAGACTACAACATATTCAAATTTCAGCAACATCCGAAATGTTACTCCGAAAAGTGTCCGATTTCGCGTGGAATGTCCCGAATATCTATGATAAAAGAAATAAAAATTTAGAAATTATTAATAAATATTTTATAATAATGAATCACAACAGAAACTATAAAACATAAATATTTTTTTTAATATCATACTTAGGAACAACGCCCTTGCGATAATTGCCAGGAGGAATGCTATTACTATTGTTCCTGTTGTGTAGTCGAACAGATGCTTTACTAGGCACACAAGTATGTTCTTTGTTTATTCTGGTAATATCTACTTCTGCTTTAGGTGGCAATAATTCAGAATTTCTTAAATCATCTGTATTTTGTATAGTTTTTTCAAGAACCGTTACATCTGCTTGATCTGAAGGTAATTTTCTTTCCTTAGTTGAAACAATATTAATTGGCTGGTTTACTTCGTTCTTATTTACTGAATCGTTGTTGTTTAGATATTTTCTCGATGGATATCTATAGAAAGAATGTTATTAAGAAAAAATATGACACTACAGTTACCATTAATATGTACCTTATTATCCCATCGAAATACAAATTGTCCATTTGTTCTACGTCCTGTGTTTGAATACTTTGATTTTTTAATGTAATTTTCAGTTTCGATTTATCATCAACATTCTTAGTTGATTTATATGAAAATGAAGAATCTGATAAAACTTTTCTATGTAATTTTGCTACTGATTTATGCAAATTTTTATGTTCTTTCCCTTTTTGTTTAATTGGTGAATTATCATTACTTGTTGAATGTAATATTTTTTTTGCATATGTATTATTTTTATTTTGGATTGATGAACTGGACTTTCTACATACTTCTTCTTGCTGGTTTACTTTATTATTTGAACTTATATTCGTATTATCCCCATCGTTCCGTTTTATGCTTAAATATGAATTCATTTGTGGTAGAAAATGCCGATGTTTATCATCCGGTTTTTTTAAATCGTGTAGTTGCAGTTTTTGTATTTCTTCTGCTCGTTTATTCTTATGATAAGATTGTTCCATTCGACGAAGATTCTTTACATTTTCTTGTATGAAATTTTTTCGTTTTGTTGGTTCTAACAAAAAGATGTTATTATTATTAAAATAATCTTAAATGCCAATACATGTATGGTGTTCTTATATATGATAACCATAAATCAATTCTTTATTTTCTACTCTAGAATGTAATATTTCAGGAGAAATGTGCTCTATTCAATAAATACTTAGATCAAATATTACATTTTGATACTTATGATAGGTAATCAAACAAGAAATTTAATGTCCTTAAGGGGACTAAGCAGTCGTAAAACCGATTTTTTATTGCCTTTTCCGAAAGTACTATCTTCTCTGAATAAAAGTCGCTTGATTTATATTAAATTTCGCAAAATTGTTGATTTGGCGGCTAAAAAGGTCAACCTGTAACTTATAGCGTCGCCTTTGCCCAGAAACTTAAAGGTAGGTGTCCACTTGAGAGTAAAACACGCGCGAAAAGCTCTCGAGAGTATTTCTCGCAAGTGGACACTACGTCCGAGAGTGACTATCGGAGAGCGACCTCCAACTCTCAGACAGCGGACGCGTTGCAACTTGCTCTCGAGTGGATACATAGTAATATTGCTATCCGACAGTTGCTTCCGAAATAGGAACCAGGTTCGTATTCTGCGAGTGCTGTCGCGAAAGTAGGTCTTCTGGATTAGGTAGACTTAATAAAATTGTTGCGTCCCAACAACACTGTACGCTTCTTGGAAGTGCCCGAAAGGAATATGCCTCTTTTGTAGCAACGGTGCGCGCTGGCGAACGACGAAAGGCGACGCTGCACGAATGGACAGCGCGGTGCGATCGGCTCGACACGCCGGCAAACCAGATCGTCCTTGCGACTTGAGCGAGACGGACTATTAAAATAAAGCTCAATATTACACAAAGTATCTTTTTTTACTACCATCACCTTCGGCTCTATTAAATATTTAATATCGACTTTTTTAAAATATTATAAGCAATAATCAAAGCACTAAGTTTTTGGACATCCATAATCACAGCCTCATTTCGTTCGGAGCATAAAAGAAACTGAGAGAAACTGCAGAGTGGGCACAGACCAATTTCTTGTGGACACGGTTCTGAGAGTTCTATCGGATAGTTAGCTCTCGGCAAGTTTTCTATCGCCTACCTGAGAGCAAAAATTTTCGAAAGTGCTCTCAAGTGGACACACAATTTGAGAGTAACTTGTGCGAGTTCTCTCAAGTGGACACCTACCTTTAAACGCGTTTTTATCGAAACGTTTTTTCTTTTGGTCTTCAGCTAGTTGCGAACGAACGGAAGTTCGGATCGACTTGAAAAATTACGGGATGTGTAAAACATGTGCCATTTCACGCCAAACCTCTGATACGGTCCGTAAAAATACAAAATTTTCATTAAAAAAATTAAAAATTCGCTGATTTTTAATAGCGCACAAACAGGACGGAATTTTTCTTGAAACGACTGCCCTTTTTCGGCCACCAATTTAATAAATCGGTTTTAATTTTAGTTTTATTGGTTCAGCAAATAAGAATCACACCTTGAAATTGGATTACGTCATTTTTTAACACGAATATTACCTGGAAACTACAGAAGAACGTTAAAATGTTTACTAGTCATCACCGCCATTTTTAAAGCACATTTATATTTCATACCTACTTTTTTTTAATCTCTATAATAATAATAAACATTGGGTATAGGGACACATCTGGAATTGCTTTTATTTGTTTATAAATACATTGAAAAAAAATGTTTCTTTCACGGAAAATAACTGCCTAGTCCCCTTAAGGGGAGAAGAAAAATATAACAAAAAATTCATAAATCGCTTCTAAAACATTTCAAAAATACATTGTGAAAGATAGAGCCCCAAATTCAATTCCGCATCAATACTATAGCCTGTCGAGTCAGCCCGACACTGAGCGCCGATCACAATTAACACGCACCTTATACGCGTATTTCTTAAAAGAACATTTTCAAAATTGACACCGGGGATAATTCAAAAACGATTTGACCGATCAACTTCACATTTTGCACACTTTTAGTTTATAATATTCCTCTGGACACGAAGCTAAATGTTTAACCAAATTATTGATTTTAACCACTTTTTTTAAACCAATAAAGTGCAATTTTTTTGCGAATCACAGTTAATTGTTTTAAGTGCCGCCATTTTTAAAATATGCAATTTTTACACAATTTTAGGTTCATATTCTTACAATTATCAAATAAATTGAAAGAAAATTGTATTGGTCTGTTTCACATAACATAAAAGAAACATATTTATGATACTGCTGTATTTCTTTTGTACTTATTATAATTTTACGGTCATTCAATTTTAATACTTGTTATATTATTAAATAAAGTACCCTTAATGTTCCGAAAGGATTAACGCATTGGTATCTTTGGTACAAAAGCCCGGGCTCCGTCCCTTTACTGCTAATGTACCCATTGCTTCGAGATAGGCAGCAGACAGTTCGAAAGGGTCCAAAGAGAAGAGAAACAGAAAGTCTTCGAATTGCTATAAAGAAGAAAATCCTGTTTCCTGTTTCCCTTTTCCGATACCCAGAGTTCGCGTCTGCTACGAGGCGAAACCAGCTAAGCCATAAATTACCCAAAATTGTACGAAACCGTTCTCTATCGTCGACTCGCGGGACAATACGGTCATAAACCGGCTTTTTTGAAAGTGTAAGATGGTTCGTTCGTTGCACTTCTGCGAAGCACTTGTGCTTCAAAAATGTGCTGGCTTCATTTTACGTAAAGCTTCTTGTCCCGGTAGGAATTAACTCATAATGGAATGAGAGAAACTATTTGGGGGTGGAGGAAGTTGCTTCGAAAAAATCTTGTCAATCAGCTAGCAATCACGTCGCAGAAATGTTCTCTGCTCAAAAACATTACGCGATGTTCTGGGTGAACCCGCCAAACAACGGAGACGCAAGTGCTGCTGCACGAATATTTGCGAAGGAATACCCACGACTCCTAACACCAAGTGAAAATTCATTTCTACAAATTTGTATAACGTAGGAACAACAAGTTCCATGAAAAATAAATGAAGTGATTAGTGTTAGCAGCCGTGCAGTGAAGTGAATATTCGGTAAATTAATCCGAACGCACTTGACGTTGCGACCCTTTACTTTGGGCGGTATCGTATACACTGCCCGAAATTACCATAAAGTCACCTACACTTTAATATATTTTTTGAAAAATATTACGAAATTTGATACTCTGTCTCGTCTACAATTACATTTAGTTCATACCAAATGTAGATGTATAGTAGCGGCTCAGATGTGTTTACATTTCACATTTGTTTACTTTTTCGCTGCGTGAAGCAGCATACGCGTGCGAAATTTCTATAAAGCCATTTAGTTTGTATTTAGATTCTGAGTAGATAACCACAGCTGGATACTGTTAAAGAAGTGTAACTGCAATCGAAACGTATGTATTGGTATTAAAATTGATCTATAACTTCATTGAAATCGTATATATGTTATATTTTAATATATTTTTAGTAAAATGCCACGGGGAAAATTATTGACGAGTGAGGAAAAGGCATCCATTAATGCGAATAGGGATATGGGATGTTCTAATCGCGCAATTGCAATTAAAATCAATAGATCACGCACTCTTATAAATAATTATATGAATTTGGGTGAAGACTACGGTAAAAACCATCCTCAACGTGGAAGACAGAAACTAACGAAGAGGCAGCGTTCGCTGTTGATGAGGTCTGCAGCAAAAGAATGCAGTAGTGCAGCACAACTTCGCACTGAATTAAAATTGCCGGTAAGTACGAGGCGTGTGCAGCAGATTTTAAAAAGTTCAAGGCGGTTTCGTTGGACGAAAATGCTGCAGAAACCTGCAATGAAACCAGGACATAAACAGGCCCGTCTCGATTTTGCAAATACACACATATCATGGACCAAAGAATGGGAATATGTTATCTTTTCCGATGAAAAGAAGTTTAATTTCGATGGACCAGATGGCTATAAATATTATTGGCATGATTTGAGGAAGGAGAAAAACGTAGCAATGAGTCGTAACTTCGGTGGTGGCTCATTAATGATTTGGGCTGCATTCAGAGGCAGCACAAAAAGTCCAATATGTAAGATTACTCACAAAATGAATTCGATAGCGTACACAGAATTGTTGGAAATGGTTTTAATACCATTTACAGAAGAAATTGAAGACGATAACTTCATTTATCAACACGATAACGCCGCCGTTCACACATCGAAACATACGAAGCAGTGGTTACATCAAAAAGATATTAGGGTTTTAACATGGCCAGCTTGTTCCCCGGCTTTGAACCCTATTGAGAATCTTTGGGGAATACTTGCAAGGAAAGTTTATAGCAATTGCACGCAATATAATTCCATTAAGTAATTATGGAACGCAGTAAACGAAGCGTGGGCGTCTATAGAAAAACAAACACTTCAAACTTTGATTTTGTCCATGCCGAACCGCATTTTTGATGTTATTCGAGGAAATGACAATTACACTAATTATTAATATAAAAATAAAGTAAAACTATCGTTAATTTGGATTTTATTTATTTAAAAAACAAGTGGCTTTATAGAAATTTCGTACTTTGTTCCTTGTTAAATTCTATTTTTATGTTTTTTTTTTTAAATCTTACTTCTATTATTCCAACCAATCTATATGCTGTTTTTAACTCTCCCAAAATGGTATGAAACACAAAGTTATCAGTACTATGGAATAAGTATAAGATTTTATCGTTAAACATGGTGGCTTTATGGTAATTTCGGGCAGTTTATACCTGCAATCAGCTGAGCACTGGGCGCTACCCTACCATAAATCTTTTTTTCCACCGATGACCAGGATCGGTACAGTGACCCAGTGACACCGGTTTCCGAAAAGGAAGGAAAGGAATGTCCGAATGGTTAAGTTTTATTTAATTTATTGGTGATTATTAGGTGTACAAATAAATTCTTTCCCATTTTAGGGTACAATAACAGTTTAATCTAAAAAATGTGAAAGCAACTCAATAATCGAAATAATTTCCATTATTGTTAATTACCTTTTGCCATTTTTCTGGCAGCTTACGAACACCACTACTGCGATAGAAATTCGGTAGCTTTGTACCTACTGTTACGAGCCGGGGTTGCGGCAACTAGAGAGGCCGGCGAGAAGGGTATTTCCCAAGGAATACGGTTTATGAGTTTGTTAGTTAGGGGCGCGGACGAACCTGATGCGAAATCAGGGAGCCGCTAGGATTATTGACGGCGAGGACGAACCTGATGCGAAATCAGGGAACCTCTAGGAATTGAGTCACACGCGGACGAACCTGATACGAAATCAGGGAGCCACAGGAAGGTGAAACGTCGTGAACGAACCCAGTAGGTAGGTAGTGCCGATTCTGGGACTGCGTGGTGAGGGGGTGAGGCGGGGCAGGGGGTACCGCGCTCTTCCGCCAGTTTGGCGAGGGGGTGAGGCGGGGCGGGGGTACCGAGTTCGTAGGTGAGGGGGATGACGTCACAGGGGAGGGGTTTTTCAAAATGGCGTCAATCGAGTTCGTGGGTGAGGGGGTGACGCAACCGTCTCGTAAAAGAATGCAACGTCGCCCTCTTATAAACATCCGCCGACGAAATGTAATTTGACACTCTCAGAGCGATAATTATTTGGTATCGTCCAACGTATTTTGAATGAAATAAATATTCGAAAAAGATAAGGAATCACGGTGCGCGACAGGATGTAACGCGTCGAGGCGCGTACTCGCGCGCTCCGCGGATTCTGTAATTCGACACTTTCTGACACAGCGCGAAGCGATAACTATTCCAGATTTATTAATTAAATAGCGCAGCTGCCCCATGATCATCATGAAAGAATGTGGCGTTGCGTTTGTGTAAACATCCGCCTACGAAAACATAGAGCAATAATTATTCGAGTATCGCTCTGAATATTTCAAAGATTGGGACCGCCGTGACGGGTGCGCATGATCTTATCGCGGACGGGGAATCCGATACACGTGGTAACGCAACGAGCAAGTGTAACTTTACATTACTCGATTGAGATGCATGAGAGAAAGAGAGAGAGAATTCGATGATCATCACCACCACTGCTGCAATATAAATTCACACATTGACGTGTACGTGAATCGATATAAAAGGGACGTTGGCCAGTCCTGCGGACTTCATTACACCACGTACGCTCGAGTGCTAACAAGTATCGTTCGTGTCAATTTCTACGTCGATCGGTATATTCGTATATAGTGCATATTAAAATGTACAAACGCAGCTTAAACGATTCATCCTGCGCGTCCGGCAACGACGGGGGTTTCCCCAATAAACAACAACATCATCAACAGTCCAATATGAGGTACGTACGCGTTACTATACACTTTCCACTTATTTTATTCGCGTACTTCATTGACTGTAAACGCGAACGAACAAAGTATTAATTCTGTGTACACGTTCCTTACAGTTCTGGATCCGCAATGTCAAAAACAGCGAAAACCATCAATCGTACGGATCCTAGGGCGTGATTACCCGTTGACTACAACAGCTTATAAACGTCTAATTATTGGAATTCGTATTGGCATGGATTCGTGCGACGTCGAGATCGCCATAGCCGATAATAAAGGCTGCGAGGTGTGCTTTTCAATGTCAACGTGGAAGCTCCTACTGCGAAACGAGGCGGACATACTCCAACGATTACGTAGCAACGCAACATCGCCCTAAACCCACATCATAATTGATCATTTGCGACTCGAATTCACGCGTATGCATGATGATCAACTTATTAAAATCACAGATAATCGCGCTGTCATATATATGACTGAAGCCACGATGCGTAAACTGTTCGCGTATGAACATTGCATCGAACATATGTTTACTTGGCTAACTGAAAATATGTACTCTGTAAGCAGTAAATATGCCGCATTCGTAGAAGTTCTACGTACCGCGTCCGTACCAACGAATTATGTGAAATTAATTTCCGAAAGCGAGACCTTTGAGCAGCATTCATTGATCGATTGCGAATTGTTAGCGTTAGGATTACAATCCATGCTGCGTGATGTAAACCACGCCATATAATAAAGATTAACAATTTTTTAATAAATATATGTTTTATTAAAACAGTGAGTGTTTATTCATATATCCATGCATGCGTAAAACGTTATTCGTATGGGGCGGGATATTCTTGCTCGCGGAGAATGAATCGGATGTCGTCTTCGTCATTGTGCGCATCGCCGCTACAGCACATTGTACTCATCTTCGCCGCTTTGCTAGTCGTCGTTGCGGTTCTCATCGCTATAGACATAAAAATAATTCATACACATTCGTTTCTCTGCATATGATCCGTAAAGTAGATGCAATGCGTGTATAGGACTTACATTAGGTGACGCTACGTATATAATTCCATATTTTATGGACGTTCTCCAGCGCGCAAACGCCATCGTTGTTGTGAAACGCGCATCGCGGGGCATTCGTTGCAGACATAGACTTCAGGTTAGGAACGTTAGACATGATCCCGCAATAATCATCGTCAACGTCGTAGCCACCGTCGTCTTCGACAGTTCGAGCGTTGTCGTTGTTGCTGTTGTTGTTGTTGTTGATCTTTCGCGCCGTCAGTTCGTACAAATCGCATACATCCTCAACGATTATGTCCGGCAGCAGTTGCAGCATCCACGTTTTCTTTTCCGCACCTTTCACGATGACGAAGTCGATGTTCGCGAGTGCGCTGGCGAGCAGTTCCGGAAGTTTCCAG
Organism: Andrena marginata; assembly: GCA_963932335.1. Classification (NCBI taxonomy): domain Eukaryota; kingdom Metazoa; phylum Arthropoda; class Insecta; order Hymenoptera; family Andrenidae; genus Andrena; species Andrena marginata. Next base: position 13,292,258 of record OZ010660.1, read on the forward strand.
TATGGAACGCAGCCGTCGGACCAGCGAAGCCCGTGATGATGCTTCGCGAGCCAGGACGCTTGACATTTCTCGAACGAATTCAGATGATTCCAGAAGTATGGCGGCTCGAAGATCCAGTGGCTGATCGTCGACGTTTCATCGGTATTGCTGCTGCTGCTGCTTGTGCGAATCGCGATCTCTTTCACGACGAAATCACGTTCGGTTTTGAAACCTTGCATGTCGACAACGGCGAACATCGTTATTCGTATAAGTAGTAGCGTCGGTGACGAATCAGTAACTGCGGACTTTGACATCTACATCATCGTTTTAAAACAGTAGCAGTATCCGCAGTAGCAGTAGTAGTATTAGTAGTAGTAATAATAATCGTTTACGCACGCACACTATATTAGTTTGCGTGCCACGTTAGTTAAAGGGCTGTATTCGACTATACGATCGTGTATCATCAAACAGTACGCGGTAGTATTAGCGGGAACATTTTCTTTGAATTCGAAATCTATTCGCACGTCCACCGTGGCGCTCTTCAACGACTCGTTTTGCCTAGAACAATCTATGACCGCGATAGGCGTGTATTTACGGAATTCGATCGCATTCAGCAACGGTTCTCCGTGACCATAGTACGATCGACCGAATTTCGCGTACATATCGTACAGGAGCGCGTATTTATTCTTATCGAAATCCAAGTTCAAGTCGTCGTACGGAAACGCCTCGGAATTTAGGTAGAGCCAAAGGTTCGTGAGATTATTCGAGTCAAATCTGCTCGCGGATATATCGGGACGATTCTTTCGATCGGTTTGCGTGCCGAATAACACGTATCGGGGTTTCTCGATTTGCGACGTAGCTTTCACGGTCCACGTGTGTTTCGTTATAGCTTGCAGTAACGGGTACTCGTGCAAGCTCCACGATCGGAAACTCATCGCGATCGGCCGACCGCTTTCCAGGATACGCAGCATCGAAAGTTTATTCACTTCCTCCAAAACGACATGGGGCATACGCCACTGCACCTTGCGTATCTCAAGTTTCGGCCACGCAGTGGCGGAGGTGCAGTGCATCACGTTCGTATCGACTCGTGATCGTATGAGGATCAGCTCGTGGCGCGCGTTCATCACGATGTGTTTGTAATCCTCGCAGAATCCTAATAGCACGTTCAGGGGTACGCAGAAATTGAAAGCTCCCGAATGAAAAATGTCGTTATCGTAATCGACGGCATAATTCCAACCAGCATTCGCGAGCACTTTGCTTCTATCAGCCGACAACGAAACGTAATTTTTCAACGTGGTAGTGATTCCCGGATTTCGGCATAGATCGATCTCGACACCGTTCAATTCGTATCGAATCTCATCGAACATGAACGCGACGCAATTATTGTCTAGAACAGCGGTCGCGGACGTTGCCGGACCTGTCGCGTCCTGCGCGGTCAACGTGCCACGACCTTCGATGTATAGAAAACTTTTGTGTTGGCGTACGGATTATACGTGTGCAACTCGATCTTCGTGATACGATTGTCGAAGGTTGGCGTATTCGCCACGTCCAGAATAATCGACATCGTGGTTGCGCGTCTAATAGGCGACAATGAATCCTAGCGATCGTAGGAAACGTGCGTTTCGATGAGTCAACTGTTTGCTTCTCCTTACAGGGCCTCTTCTTATCGCTCCACCCGTCCTTATTCTTCTACTTTCGCCTATCGATAAAGGGTCGCGCCGATAACGCGAGACAGAGACGTCAGGAGTAGCAGCGACGATTGATGATTCGTACGTGTGATCTAACACTAACATACTACACACGCGCGCATACACGTGCGGTCACGCTACCTATCGCGCGGACGTCGTTGAACGTGCAAACGAATCGTTATTTCTTCGCCGCGAAAATCTATAGGACGATCGTATTGATCGACGATGCGCAGCGTTAGAGCGTGTATTGCTCGTGCGACGATCGGCAGGTAAATGACGTGTCGCGGAGTTTCCGATATCTTATATCCCGGCGGCACGCGAGGCGAAAATTCGTGGATCGTGTGTACCGGTTTATCGTTGCTGTACGCGCCGGTAGTTACGTTGCACGTTACTCTGATCACGTTAACGTTTATAATATTCACGGGTACGTCGGACTCGTGCCAGATTCTCGGTATTAAGACACGATTCGGGGAAAATCCTAGCAACGATCCTACGTTGTTCGGTTTCGTAAAGTCTACATAGAACGAACAGTACAGCTCGCTTTTCATGGTGTTGTTGTTAGCTCGTAGCATTAGGGGATACTTGTCGTTATCGTCGTTCTCGTTGTTACCGCGATTTCGAGGATATCGATCGAGTAATCGTTGCTTCAGGTACTCGGCGATAGCGTCTAATTCGTATGAGCCGTGGGGGATCGTAATGTGTTCATGAGCGGCGTCCGCCCTGGTACTGTTTTCGCTGTTATAGTTCACGACGAAATAGAATTTATCGTTGCTAGAGTCGATGTTCGGTATCGTGTGAAACGTCTCCAAGTCCGCGAGTCCTAATTCATATTGGCCATCACTCAACTCTATCGGTGGGAAATAATTTACCGTGAGCACGCTGCTGCGACCCGTTAACGTGAGCGTGAACGACATATCATAGATTACACTCGCGAGACGGAGAGGATGGAAGTGACGCGCGCGTACGAATACTCGGCAATTTATCGATATTATGAGTCTTTATTATAGAAGGTGTGGATCGCCATTGCGCATGAATACATTGTAGCATAATCTTAGTACACATACCGTTATTATTAATATATAGGCCATAATTCCATAGACTTTTGCTGTAAAAATTGTACGCATAAGCGACCGCAATTCATCTCGTCGAAACGCTGAAAACGATCGTGATTGTACGTGATCGTTGTACCGCGTCCGAAATAGTGGATCAATTCCGTTGGTGATCGCAGATTCCCAAAACTATCAAAGTACTGTACTCGTGGTCCACGTTTCGCGTACGCGACCCAGTGCGTGCCGACGCCTCGATTCTCGTCCAGATTCGCGATGCAGCATTCGTTGCTGCGCGCGCGCGAGGGAAGCGTGTCGCGCATAAACACCCCTCGAAAGAATGGAATGTTGGCGCACTCGCGCTCTAATTGCAGGTTCGTCATAGGTTGTTGGTTTATCGCCGCCACCGTCGCCATGCGCCTACGCGATCGGCGTTTTTTTTTTCTTCGTCTGCACTCGTCGTTGGCGCCGCCGTCTCGGGTTCAAGCCCGCGCCTCGCTTGTACGGTGTCAGATGCATCCCTCGCCCTTCCATAGCACGATGATGACGCAACGTCTCTTCCAGCTGCTTTCGAGACGCCTTCGAATCGTTAACCGCTTTGGTTATACCAGCCGCTCCACCGGCCAATGCCCCGATAGCTGATAAAGCGGGCAATACGAACGGAAGAAATTGAAGAAAGCCACCGCGTTTCGCCACTCGTAGATTACGATGTCGTTGTCGCCGTTGCGGATGTTTCCTTCCAGACTTTCTCTGTTTACGTTTCATCCTTCTCATACCCATGCCGAGTTTAGTCTTAGCCTTCATCGTTGCCCACACTCCAGTCGCGGTTGCTTTTTCGCCAAAGGTCGCGTCGTTCGCGAACACTCGTTCTCGCGCTCGTTCGGCTAACGCACGATCAGCCTCGTGTCTTCCCTCTAAATCCTTTCGACGAGAGTACGCGATATCGTAGTCGCGGCACGCTGCGTCCAGAGGATTCACACCTTCGTTGCCACGAGCCAATCGCTTTAGCAAACGCGTTCCCGGTCCGCAGAACTGATAACCCGGAACGTGTAGTTCGAACGGTAGACGGTTTATGATGCCGTTCACGAGACCCGATCCAGTCTTATTCTTCTTCAGATTCTTCTTCTTCTTCTTCTTGTAAGACGTCGCAGTCGTCGATGCTATCATATACGTTAGAATAATCACGATAGCTACTACAATAATAGACGCGTACGCACGCTTCACCGATCACAGTGATAGTGACCTGCGCGACGCGTGCCACGAATATAAATAGTCATCCTTCGTCGCACGCGCGCGAGTACCTGAGAAACCCCGCGAACATGCGATTCGCGAAACAGTCGAACGTTATTCGCGTAACCGCGAATCGAATGCTCGAAGATGATAGGGATGCGAGTCGAGCGAACAGACACGGCCCGTTGCTGCCGAATAGCGTGCGAGGTGTGATTTGTGGACCGTCAGGGTGTGGAAAAACGAACGTGCTTTTAAGTATGCTAGAGAGTCCGAACGGTTTACGTTTCGAGAACGTGTACGTGTACTCGAAATCGTTGCATCAGCCAAAGTATCGTTATCTCGAGCAGGTGTTGTCGCTGGTCGACGGAATCGAATACTTTCCCTACGCGGACAACGCTGAGATCGTTCCACCGAGAGACGCTCGGCCCGATTCGATCTTCGTGTTCGACGACGTGGCGTGCGACGAACAGAACGCGATACGCGAATACTTCTCTATGGGTCGTCACTCGAACGTGGATTGCTTTTATTTGTGTCAGTCGTACGCTAGAATACCTAAACATTTGATCAGGGACAACGCAAATTTTCTCATGCTATTCAAACAAGACGGCACGAACTTGCGCCGCGTGTACAACGATCACGTGAACACAGACATGACGTTCGAGTCGTTCAACGACTTGTGCGCGAGATATTGGCGTCGACGATACGATTTCGTGGTGATCGATAAGGATAGTTCGATGTACGAAGGTCGGTATCGAAGAGGATTTAACGAGTTCGTCGTAGCTCGCGGACATTAGTAAACCGCGAGTCGTTCATCGAGTAACACGAAATGTCTAACGAACCGACGACGACGCCGATAACCACGAGCAACGTTGACGCGAAGCATTCGCAAAAACATCACCAACGTCATCGACAAAAAGGAATGAAACATCAAAATGGTACGAAACGCCGGGCCGCGGACACAAAGGTGGAAATCGCCAAAGTCAGCGACGTTATACGTAAAAAGTGCTTGGCCTTGAAAATTGGAAAAATGGATACGGAAGCGGCTGTAGAGGCGAGCACGCGTCCCATCGTCGAACCGCTGAACCGATTGATCGAAAATTCGTCCGCGTTGAAAACTCCTCGATCGCGACCCGTGAAGAGGAAACACGAATACGATCAACAGCGATCATCGAAGAGACTTCGACCCGTTACTCCGTATACATCCAAGGAACGTCCGAATAACCTTCCAGATCACGACGACGACGACGACGACGACGACGACGACGACGACGACGACGACGACGACGACGACGACGACGATGTTGATGATGAAGATAATGTTAACGATGATGTTGTCGATGATGTTGTCGATGATGTTGTCGAGGAAAAAATTCATGATGAGTCGTCGGCAAAGGTTTACGATTTGGATTCGGTGCGTAAACCAGTCGATGATATCGAAGTGTATATACGGAACGCCAAGGGACCGTTGTCGCGAGAATATCTACGACTGTTCTTCACCGATACCAAGAAACGAATCGATGATGTGTATGGCGTATACTTGGGACCCGACGAAGATCTAATGATCGGCGATTCCGTGCACACCATCGATGCGGACGGCGATGACATTCACGTGAACGGAACGCGATACCCGGGGACTCGGGGTTTGTACGAATTGTTGTTCATGCGAGAACCCAATCAGCAGACGTGCACGGACGCTGATTTTCGCTCGTACCGACGCATCTTGTTGTCGACGAGCGCGCATTAGCAAAACCATTCGCCGAGCAAGCGCGCGCTGGGTAACAAAGGGTACAAGTATAAGAAAATCATATCCCAGGTGATCGGTGGGGTGCGAACATCGGGTGTCAGACGCATTAGGGGCAGCGCGGGCGGCGCGGGCGGCGCGGGCACGCGACAAGGTCGAGGATTGCCCATCGACGAATCGATGACGGTCACTGATAACGCGATCGATTACGTGTACTGGGACGATCCGAACGAATTGGTCGATAGGCTTGGATTGCTCGTAGCATCGCGCGCGGCAGGTCACACGGGTCACGATAACGAAATCGCATCCATTCGCGCGCACGCATCGTTATGTCGGTGAACAAGTTTGGCACCTCGTTACGCAATAACAACAACAACAACAACAATAACAACGAAGCGGCGATGACAATGACGAGACTATTGTTCTCTGCGGATAAACGCTTTACCCAAAGAATCGAAACGGCTATCGCGACCGCACGACTGGACGCAGCGTATCAACGATCTCAACTCGAGACGCGAGTACAACGAGCGATGACGGATATCGTTAACGCGCAATTGTCCCAACTAGAGGAAGATTTAAATACCGCGATGGAACGACGCTTCGATCACTTGAAAGACAGACTCGAAGAGTTCACGACGTCGTCGACCACGATAACAACCGCGGATCGATACAAACGAAAAGCAAACGAGGGTCTACGACGACGACGATGACGATGATCGATGATGCTGACAATATCGGCTACGACTTCGAAACGACTAATAACGAACGATCGCGAAATACATGCACCGATTGCATTTTACGTACGCTCGAGGAACTGATACTAATTCTAACGTCTTTGGAACGTCGCAACCATCCCCGACCACCCGCGAAGCATGAACAAGGAGCGAGTACAACTAGTGAACGAATTACACGCCCCGGCTAGACGGAATTTCCCACGGCGTAGCGTCGTGATTCGCGGCTACGATGATTTGTGGCAGGCCGATTTGGTAGAGATGCGTCCGTACGCGAACCATAATCGAGGATATCATTACATACTAACGATCATCGATACGTTCAGCAAGTATGCGTGGGCCGTACCCGTGTAAACCAAAAGTGGACGCGACGTGACCGCGGCGTTCACGACCGTATTGCGGCAGAGCGATAGATGCCCGCGAAATTTACAAACCGACATGGGAAAGGAGTTTTACAACGCGGAGTTTCAACGATGCGCGAAGAGACGCGGGATCAACCACTACTCCACGTACAGCGTGATGAAAGCGTCGATCATCGAACGTTTCAATCGTACGCTGAAAAAACTCATGTGGAAACAATTCTCCTTGAACGCGTCCTATCGCTGGGTCGACCTGTTACCTGCACTCGTACGCACCTACAATCATCGTAAGCATAGAACGATCAACGCCCGACCCGTTGAAGTGACCCCCGCCACGCGTTTGTCGTTCGCCGCGAATGAACCCCTCCCACCCTCCGCATCGGAAGGCGTTGGACGACGCGCGAAATTCAAAGTCGGTGACAAGGTACGCGTGAGCAAGTTCAAGACCCTCTTCGAGAAGGGGTACACTCCGAACTGGTCGACCGAGGTGTTTGAAATCATAACCGTACAACGAACATGTCCGGTGACGTACATTCTGCGCGATTCCGCGGGAGAACCGATCTCGGGTGGATTCTACGAGTACGAACTACATTCGGTCGCGAATCCAGACGTCTATCTGGTCGAGAAGATTATTCGTCGCAAAGGAAACCAGGTGTACGTTAAGTGGCTCGGATTCGATTCGTCGCGGAACTCGTGGATACGCGACAAGGATATTCTATGATTCCCGATCATAAACGCACTCGATGTTACTAAAATAAATGAATAAATAAATACATACATATAAATATATATATACAGTGTACGTTTATTCAATCATTCACATTCTCCTATATGCGTACAATTAATCTTAATAAAGTAAGAAAAAACATACATATATATATATATATTGTTACATGGGCCCTTCAGGTCCATCCCGTGCTTGCTGTCCTCGCGTCGTTTCCTTTCGGGAAGGCGATTCAGCGGAATCGCCTCACGTGTAGAAATCACGTTGTGCTGAGCCCGTAGCAACAGCGGTAGGGACAACGTGACCATCGACGGCCCGAGTTATGAATCTCCTAATAAGGAGCGATTGATAAGTGCCGACGGGGCAGTTTCCCCCATTTCTGGGGACTGTCCGAGGTTCAGCCCGCGATCGAGAGCCGCGGAAGACAGATTCTGATTCGGGAGCTCGAGCTAGGAAGTTGCGACGGGCCAGAGGGCCGTCTAGATACCGCGACCACGTCTCCGCGTAGATTCCGCGAAGTACGAACGGCCGATAGTAATTCGTACAAGGGTAACTCCATCCGACACACCGAGAACGGCCTAGCCGGGAGAGCCCTTGCGCGTCAATCGTGACCGACGTAGGAGCGCGTAGAAGAACGACGTTTAGAGATAGTGAGGTACAACGGACCCCAGGTCACCAACTTCCGAGTGCCATCCGAGAGCACAGCGAGCGACCACGACCTACACTAGGTTGAGCGACCTAAACAGCGAGCGAAACGCTAGACGGCAAGCGTGCCGTGCGATATTCGACCGACACCCGAGCGCACAGCGATTACAGGGACGGAGCGCCGTCCCTAGGGTATGTTCTAACCATTACTTTAATATTTACGTCAAGAATATATTTCAATCTATTGTTTTTCCCTTGAATTCCGTGTAACCATTGATTCAACCCCCTTTACTTCCTATCCTTCATGGTAAGTATAGTCAAGGCGTGCTTTAGCACCTCGACAGAGCAACGAACCCCGTGGATCATCCTAGCCGCTCAGGGCGATTCACAAAAGTCCCTTCAGGACGTAACAATATATATTAACACGTATAAAATACAATTTTAGCTATTCTACGCTATATACAATTTTTGGCTATTCTACGCTATACATATATTAGATATTCATAAATAAATAAATAACATGAACTAAAGAAAAAGAAACGTATATACATATGTACATGCAAACATACAAACATGCAAACATACTATGCAACGAGATTCTCGTGGGGCTCGTCGGCCTCAAGCTCGGGGATTCGATAATGCCCCCACGGAAGGGTGCCGACCCGATCGGTTAAAATATACCGCTTGTCGTCGAACGAACTGAGAGCGTTCTTTTCACCACTCACGGAATACACCTCGTGTTGGCTAGAGCGGATATTGTTCTGTCGAATCACTTTCTCAGTCAGATCGTGAAGACAATGAATGTAATCTTCGAATTGAATATCGTTCACGACCACGTGTCTCCGCACACCCTTCACTTTTTTACACTCAAAAAAGTTTGGCTTCGCGATCAGTGCTTCCGCACCGTACCGACCGTCCCATCGCGTCACCAGTCGCACGTCTACGCAATTCCGCACATTCTCCATTGTTTTCCCGTACACCGCATTGTTCATTAATTTATAAAGAGTCTTCTGAAATTCACTGGTGGCCCGCGTCCTCAAATCGGTGTTCAATCAAATGTAGTCACGGAACCAGTGCGACTGATCGAATCGCAACACCCGGTGAATTCGCGTCACGCGTAAACCGTGTCGCACGCACTGTTTCAGGTAGCGATAGTGGATGACGTATCGCTCCTTATCGTCGAGCGTGGCAAGCAGCTTTGTCTGTTTACCGTGGGGCGCGTGCTCGCGCACCGGGCAGAATGGAAGGTCGGCGTGGGCGTCGTGAATATCCTTGGGATATTCGATGTCCACCTCCAACAGGTATCCCTCGGTTTCCTCATCTTCGGGTCCCTCACCGTCGGGTAGGGATGATACGTCGAGCGCGGCCATTGCCTCATCGTCCAGCCATTGAAACCCTCCTTTCGGCATAGCCTGAGACATCGCCCATCCGTACAAGTTGTTAACGTCGAAGTACATCAGATACGTCGACGCCTTTGACTCGTCGTACATCCCTGCAGGCAGGTACTTGTTGTTGGCACGCGCGTACCTGTGCGAGCACTGACTCAGACCGCCACGTATGCCACGCTCCACGAACAGTAACATGTCCACGTCCGTCAAAAGCTCTAATCGTACGCCGGTGTACTTGAGCATCGCGTCCCACGTAAAACTTGGGAGTGTAAAATAATGCGCGGGATCCAGATCGTAACTCGCGATACAGTCTGTGCGGAAACTCTCGAATACGTCGGCGAGTAACAGCACATCCGTTTTCAAGTACAAATCACTGTACTCGCCCAATGTCTGTACGCGAAAAGTGTTCCACACGTTCACGGCGTGCGCGTAATCAGACTCCGACGCGACGCTATCGTTCAACCGATTGAAGAATGCTTCGCGGGTCGGTAAACGTGTATCGTTAAGCTTGGTGTATGACGTCACGTAGTCGTACGGGAAGACGCCCTTCCTGGTCAGGAGATTAAACTGATCGTCCGACAGCGATTGAAACTCGCGTCGTAGAATCGCGAGTCGTTCTTTGCCGAGATCCGAAGCGAGTTTCTCCAGACTAGCGGCCAAGAACTTCAACGAATCGACGAATCGAAACTTCAACCCCCTCTGCCAATCGTTGCTCTCGGCGTCGATTCCCTTGACGTGTTTCGTGAATGATATGTACCGCTCCTTCGTCACCGGTAGCAGGTCGATCGGTCCCTCGAACGCGGACGCCAACTCCTTAATTATGAAATGCGCGTCGTATCCGGACAGATTATGGAATACTACCGGTATCGTGTACGATCGTTGGAACTGCAAGTTACACGATACGTGGGCCGCGCCTCGGTACTCGCCCGTCTAGTGGCAATGGTCGCGTACTTTTTTGTCCGTGTCGACGAAAAGTTGCCCGCACACGTGACACACGCTCGCGTCGTTAAAACTACGCCACTGTTGATTCGTCAACGAGTTCATCGGTTTCGCGTTCCTCAGCCATGAATACGCAGTGTCAGCAAAGTCTCGAAGTTCCTTCACGAACCATTTCACGCACTCGGTTTCGTGACGACGCGCGCGATAACGACACAGAGACGCGTCGGTGGCACAATGAATGTAATATCCCACGCTGTACGCCCTGTGGTGCTGGTACGTGTACGTACGACTCCGCGCTGCAGGCTCGACGTCCTCCAGCATGCATTCGAAGTCCGCGTAAACGATGAATGGCGCTCGTTCCTTATTTTTAAAGTTCTTGAACTGCAGCCATTTATCCTTCGCGGACGGCAATTCGACGGCGCACTCGTTCATGCGTTGACAGTCCACGTTATGCTTGGTCAATCGCTCGGACGAATGGAAGAAGCTGAGACATCTGCAACGATAATAGCATTAATAATACGAATAAAACATGAGAATAAATAAATACATCGATCGAAATATTCCATATTTTACTCACCTTTCGCAAACGAAAACTTGATGTCCGTGATTGCCGAGCTGCTTCGATATCAGCCTCGACATGCTGCGAATACACACGAAATGATAACGTTGGGGCTCCTGGAGGTCCTGCACCAGTAGCAAGTTCGCGTGTCTCTCTCGCTTGTCGTCGGTCAAACGAAGAGGCGCGCAGCTTCCGTCGGTCCACGTGTACACGTTCACCGACACGTCGTTCATTCTCTCGAACTTCGCCAGCTGGTCCAACGTCACGGGAAGCGTCATATCGCCCGTGCGAAGCATCTCCGAGTAGCGATGGTACGATGAGTCCCTACTCACGTTCGTAGCAGTAGCAGCAGGGTACAAACTGGCGACGACAGCCCATAAGAAGCATGCATTGTCTCTGCTCTTTACGTTCACCACCGCTTTTTTCAGGACGACGGCGCGCGGAAGCGGTACGTCACAACCGGCTCGAAGTGGATTATGTTTATTAATATTCACTAGAATATTTAGCACAGTCCTTAGGGTCCATCCACTATCGCGATCTTGGAACTCCTCGATCGCCACTAACGTGGGAGCGACCACGCACTTCGAATACCACTCGCGCACGCTCGATGTCCTGAACAGTACGCGATTTCGCGTCCCGAAACTTTTCATGTCTGTATCCTCGTTTAACGTAAAGTCTGCGTTCAGAATCGTATTCACGGACACACCAGAATGTTCGCTGATAGCATCTGTCACGCGCGATAGCACCATTCGTCGGGCCCCCTCCAAAAATTGACGCGGATCGATGTAACCCACGTTAATTACAGCACCAGTCGAAATACGATTCCGAAACGCGGTTTCCACATCCTCCCATACGACCTTAGGTGTCGTCAATCTACCCGAAACCCCAAGCCCTACTCGCGAAAACCGTACCCGCACGATCGTACGTAATGTCTTCGTACGCGCGATTAGCGATACCAGACGCTGCTTCGATGCCATAGACACTCCTTCGCCGCACTGATATTCGACGATGAGTCGCAAACACGCGTCGCACCGATCCGTCCAGTCCCTGAATTCCGCAACACTGCGTAAAAGCGCTGCCATTTGGGATAGAACCTTGAACGTGTTCATGAATACCTCCATGTTTTCTCCTCCTTCTTCTTCAATATCCAATTAAAAGGCACGTACGATCAGTCACGAGTGGTTGATGCGACTCTTCCACGTGATACGATTCTGATCCGAATATCGAAAACACAGGGGAAGAATGAGGTGTGACAAGTGTTGTCGCGAAGATCTTTACCGAACAACTGCGCGGTTCTGATTGCATATACTAACCACCTACCCTAGTCGAAATTCATGAGTCATTATCGCTCCAAATTCTTTTCTTCGCACTCTTTCTAGCACTCTTTCTCCTTCGCTCACCCTCAACGCCTCAATCAGGTGACGTGATGTCACGTTTGCTCGATGCCTTACCACGCGTATCAAATTCACGCGCCCGTGATAAGTGTGTTTACACCCGTCACGGTGGTCTCGATCTTTAAAATACGTTGGCCGATGCCTGAATAATTATCGCGCTAAACTTCCGTATGCGTGATCATGGAGCAGCCACCTTAAAATCAGTTCTCTTAAATGCTACTGCAGTGGTCAAGACATACGTTACCGCGAGAAACGTTTTAAGAATTTTTTTCACATCTAAGTCCTAATAGATATCAGCGGAATCGCGAGGGTGCTCCAGAGGGTGCTCGATCGACGCCATTTTGAAAAACCCCACCCCTGTGACGTCATCCCCCTCACCTACGAACTCGGTACCCCCGCCCCGCCTCACCCCCTCACCACTCAGTCCCAGAATCGGCACTACCTACCTACTGAACCCGATGCGAAATCGGGGAGTCACTAGGATGAAGTTCACAGATAAACCTGGTGCGAAACCAGGGAGCTGTTAGGAGGTTGGATTATTCACAGACGAACCTGGTGCGAAACCAGGGAGCTGTTCGGAAGTTGGTAGATTTACAGACGAACCTGATGCGAAATCAGGGAGCTGTAGGATACGGACGAACCTGATGCGAAATCAGGGAGCCGTAGGAGGGTGAGGTTTCGTGGACGAACCTGATGCAAAATCGGGGAGCCACTGGGTTGGAGAAGATTCCTTGTTTTGGATGAAAGGTTGCGAACGAACCTGATGCGAAATCAGGGAGTCGCGGGATATGTTAGTAATGCCTCGTAACTCTTAATTAATATTTGATACAATTCGAGCGGTAAAGTTGTATCAGTGGGTGAGTGCTACTAATATTATAAGGATCGCTGGATAAGAGATGGGTTTAACAAATCTACTCGATTTACACGTGAACACCATTCGTATATTCAATAATTAGTTATTGTACAAATGTAAGTGTCGCGATTAGTTAATTAAATAATGTGTGTAAGTTACGACTAGTTGCACGGTGTTGACGCACTGGCGATGCGGGGCGTACGAGTGGCTATTTCAAAGTGCCAAATAGAATATAAACCGGACTCGCGGATCCTATGAGGTTAACTATGATTCTGACAGGGACTTTAGCCCGATCTTACTGAATATAACCAACTCTGTACGAGCGTGACACGACGCACAGTGGGGCATTTCGGGTCGAAACGCGGCACTAAGTCCTTTTACAAAAATATTGCCAAACTGCAAATTTTTTTTACAGGTAGTTGATTGTGAATTTGGGTGATAATGTAGCATGATTGTTTTCCACATTCATTAATTTTTAACGCGACTACACGGTTTTGAAAAGGACATCCACGAAACTCTTCAGAACTTGTATTGTTATTTATAGTTTTGTTGTTTGCTTAATTCAACTAAGTTTTGGTGGGATTAAGTGTTGAGGTATGTATTTGAAGTGTGTCAAATTTGATTTTGATATCTCTGATATTTTTGGAATTATACCTTACCGAATTTTTCAATTTTCATTGTTTATTTTGAATGGGAGTTCAGTGGAGTTCAGTGTTCTTACTGGTCACATTGGAAAGGTCGAAGCCTTACCTTTATCGTACAGAAAAAATTGGCTGCTACTAGCTGCTACTGGGGTAGTTAGAGGGGCGAGAAGGTGTCTTTAACGTGTTCTTTTTTTACAAAAATGCCTTTCCTGTCATTGAAATTCAAAGTAAATGAAATATTTTTATATGTGAAAGATACGGAGCTTTTTCCTATGTACAGTTTGCACGATATTGTCGGCAATTTGTACATAGCCAGTGGAGAAGTCCTCAGGGTGAAGCTGGTACGTGTCGTAAATCGGAAGGATCAGTCGCAACCATTGCTCCGTTTTCTTTCAGATACATGGCCGTAAACATAATATGGCAAAAGGAAATAGTGTTTTTAAATGTTCCATTATAGCAGTATGTGGGAGAATTTTTGTTCGTTGATTTATGACGCCCTTGCAAAATTCTTTGTGACTGGACCGTTTCGAATTGAAGCGTCTTGAACGTGATTGCAATGTCTACTGGTTGTAACAAGTAACACATTGCGAACGGATCATCAGAATATTCATATTTTCATTATTGTAACTATACGGAGCACAAAAATACCTGGCCCCTGGGTGTAGCAACTATCAGAATACGAAACCGTTTCAATTTGCAAAGGTAGTTCTCCGATAGTCGCATTACAATGTATCCATTTGAAAACAAGCGAAGATCGTGCGTTTTCGCTCTCGAAGAGTCACTCAAACGCAGTGTCCATTCGCGAGGAATACTCTCAAGAGGACTCTTAAGATTTAGCATTTAGGACAAGTGACACATCAAATTATTGACGCGTTGTTTCATTTGTGGTAACACATGTGTCGGAAGTGATATCTTTTTACAAGAGATACCTTGTGTTATCTTATTATACGATTTTGTATAATAAGACAATAAACGTGTTTTTTATCGTTATCAATACCGTGAAATTCAGTGATCAGTGATGGAATTAAGCCCACCAGGTATGTAATTAAATTTTATAAAATCACACTATGGTAGCACTGAACTTTTGGGTGTTACACCTTCTTGGATGTGTTGCATTTTCTTGTGTTGCTTTCCTTATTTCAAGATTTAAATTCAAAAATAGGTTTGTAAATTTTGTTAGGTCCATCGGGAGCGAAAATTATGACCATGATGCAATTATATAAAATCATGCAACAGCATCAAAATGGAAGTTTCGCCGAGAAACTGGATTTTTTACAAGCGACATTGATGAGTCGTGAAGGGTATTCCCTCAAAGAAAAGACCATTTTAAGAGGTAAATTGCGAATTTTTAAAAATCGTATTCAAACCAGATGGCAGGCAGCTAAAAGTCGATCTGATTTATTCTTGACCCAAAATCGTAATTGGCTTACGCAAACTATAGATTTGCCAATAGCAGCAACTAAGCAAGGCCGGCCAAAGATACCTTTTATTGAATTAAGTAAACGCGGGAAGCGGAAAAGAACAGAGCAAATCCGGAAATTGGAGACGGAACAATTAAGATTTGCTATGGAATCCAAATTACGGGAGTCAGGCGAATTAGATGCTTCCAAATTGATGCGAGATATTACTGCAACTCCAACTAGGGCGAAGAAATTAAGAAAGGCATATGTTCAAAGTATGCAAAATGAACCGAAACGATTATCATTGTTAAATGCTCTAGCGATATATGTAGATGCAGACTTGTCGCGAGCACAATACGACATAATCCGCACAAGTGATAAGAAGCTTTTTCCCTGTTATAAAAGAATTCAAGGAGCAAAAAGAGATTGCTATCCAGTAGAAGAAGCATTTCGTGTGACAGCTACTTGTGCCGAAGTACTTTTGCAACACTTGTTAGATCATACGGCAACCAGATTATTTACATATTTAAACGAAGTAGTTGCAAACTTGGACAAAAGTGAGCGTGCTCCTTTTGAATTAATCAGCAAATGGGGATGCGATGGTTCTCAACAAATGCAGTATAAACAAAAATTTGATAATGAGGAAGATTCTGATAGTCAGATTATCCAAAGTTCGATGTTACCGTTGCGATTGATTTATGGTAAGTAATAGCAACCCTGCGAATGTAGAACGTTTTTAAGGTTTCAAAATATTTGTACTTTATACGAACATTTTCTTAAAACGTGGTTTTAATTTTTAGGAACAGATATTATTTGGCAAAATCCGTCACCGTCCTCACCTCGTTACTGCCGACCAATACGCCTCCGCTTGAGAAAAGAAACGACCGACATTATTCGGGAGGAAACCGAATATATAAAAACACAAATTACAAACTTAAAATATACTAAAATTGAAGGTAATGAAAGAATAATTTGAGCAACTTTGAAATGATGAAAAACTGATAATTAAATTTAACTTAATTGCTTCAAGTTGAAGGAAGTTCATTGTCGGTGAAGCATACAATGATATTGGCCATGGTTGATGGAAAAGTGTGCAATGCCCTCACTAATACGGCATCGACAATGAGATGCTATATTTGCGGGGCCACGTCAAAGCATTTTAACAAATTATCAAGAACACCTGAAGTTGATCCAAATACATTAAAATTCGGTCTGTCGATTTTACACGCCAGAATACGCTTTTTTGAAAGTTTATTGCACTTGGCGTACAAATTGCCTCTGAGAAAATGGCAAGTCAAAACTGAAGCCGACAAGAATGTCATGAAAGCGAAGAAGAAAGAAATTCAGGACCAATTTAGAATCCAATTGGGCTTGTTAGTTGATGTACCAAAACAAGGATACGGTAATACTTTGGAAAAGATTTATTTATCTGTATTAAAATAAGAATATTTTTTATAAAAATGAAGTTGCAAAACATGACTTGTAATATAATGTTTTAGGAAATACTAATGATGGGAATACAAGCCGTAGATTTTTTATGGATCCTGGACTGTCGGCTGAGATAACTGGTGTAGATATGCGGTTAATAAGAAGGTACAGAGTCCTGGCCATCAATATTTTCTCTGTATTGCTTAGCCACATTTCAATTTTATAAAATTTTATCCTTGTGTCATATTTTTAACACAATTCTTTCTATTTTTCAAAGGTTTAAAGTCATCTTAGAGGCCATATCAAGCGGTCGCGAGATTGACGTAAATAAATTTGAAGTTTATTGCACAGGTACAGCGAAGCTATATATTCGTTTATATTCATGGCACCCAATGACCCCAACAGTACACAAAATACTAATGCATGGGCCATTAGTAGTGGCAAACGCATTAGTACCAATCGGACAATTATCCGAGGAAGCGGCAGAAGCACGAAACAAACACATTCGTTCGTTTCGTTTACATCATACCAGGAAATTTTCACGGGAACAATGAAATAGGGATGTTTTAAACAGGTACGATTACATATCGATACCCTGGCTTATGGCATGACGCATGTTACAACTGATTTTAACATTTGACGATTACTCATTTACTTGAATTATAAATAGGCTTTTACTCACTTCTGACCCACTGATCTCCAGTATGCGGAAGAGGTCAAATAAAAAATCGGAACCGTTCTTAAGAGAAACGAGGAAATTATTTGTTGCGACAGAATCTTCTGATGATGAGGACCAAGATGAAGATGAGAGCGAAGATGAAGATGAGAACGAAGAGGAAAACGAGGACGGAGAGGAAGACGAGGACGAAGAGGAAGACGAGGACGAAGAGGAAGACGAAGACGAAGACGAAGAGGAAGACGAGGACGAAGAGGAAGATGAAGAATGCTGAAGTAATTCAGCAAAGTGTGATAAGCACTTCATTACCGAGCAAGACTGACCATCCCGGTTATACCCCAAATCTGTGATAAATATCTTTCACTGTTTACATTAATAAAATATATGTAACCTCGCTGTGTAGAGGTTAGCTACAGGACGGGTATTCGGGGTGACCGAGTGAATAAGGCGAAGTGAACTGCTTGACGGGCGTTTATTCTTACGGCTATGGTAATACAAAGTCGCCCGGCCAGGTCTGTGCTGGCTAACAGGGTCTGTGCGGCTTAAACTATCGCGGCTTAAACTATCGCGACGGTGTACTGGCGGCGCGTCGCGGTCCCGTTCGCGGTCTCGGAGCGTTTCGGCGGTGACAGGAAGGGTGGGTGGTCGTTCTGGTGCCTTGGCTGTGGTCTCCACCAATGGCCCTGACCGGGAAGTCTTGCGTCCGCTCGCCCAGTGGGTATAACCCGCGGGAGAAACGGAGACTGTAGGATGTCCTCCGGTGCAGACAAAGTCTGAACCTAAGATTGACAAGGGATATCGACCTGCGTCTAGAAGTCGGCGAACTCGCGTTCTTCTAGGAGCCGTGGAGGTGGGGGAACCCAAAATTACACAGCAATGCAGCTTGGTTTACAAGAGATCGCTGGGAGAGTTCGGACCGTTCGCCTGTAACGCTCGTGGTAAAACTCTGTCTGACGGGCCCGTCGCGCTGGCCTATATGGGCCGGCGCGGCAACTTCGCGAGCGAGAGCGCCGCCCGGCGCGCGGCCATCTCGCGGCCGCGCTCGGTAGTGGCGGGCCGCGCCAGGCGCGTGTGGTGGGGGAAGGTTCGCGTCCCACCGTAACTAACTCGTTACATATATTTGTTAAATAGTTTTGAAGTTACGTAAATAAAGATTTTATTACTATTAAATATTATATGATTTAAATGTTCCCCAAAAGTTTATTTACAAATACAGTTAAGGGGGCATAGTACTTTTTTGCCCGAAAATTAACCAATCTTTGTGATTTTTTTTCTATATGAAATCGAAAAGCTAGAAAGATGGTGTTTGTTGCAAATGAAAGATCACTGATTGAAAGTATTAAAAAAAGACACCATCCCTTCCCTCGCTATAAGCTCTCAAAGGTCGCTCGCGGAATAAGTAAAATTGCGGTGCCATAAATTCCGCCTTCTATGCTTACCTGAAACATAAACACAAATCAAGACATTAAACTTTATTACATTTTGTTTTGTTGACCGAGCTGATTCTTAAATTTCGCATTTCAAATAAAATGGCGCGCCATTGCGAACTGTCAAACCTATACCTACTTTCAGTGTCGAGAATCGATACCTACAGTTGTGACAGTCCGCCATTTTGTTTTAAATGCGAAATTTAAAAATCGGCTCGGTCAACAAAGGAAAATGTAATACAGTTTAATGTCTTGATTTGTTTTTATGTTTCAGATAAGCATAGAAGGCGGAATTTATGGCACCGCAAGGGACCAACTTTGAGCGATTATAGGGAAGGGTGACAGGGTGCCTTTTTTAAATAAAAATTCTTTTAATACTTTCAAACAGCGATCTTTCATTTGCAACAAACCCCATGTTTCTAGCTTTTCAGTTTCAGATAGAAAAAAATTCATAAGGACTGCTCAATTTTAAGGCCAAAAAAATACTATGCCCCCTTAAATAAACAAATTTCATTAATTTTTTTATATCAATAGGATCACAAATATACGCCCTAACTGAATGAAATAAAAAAATTAACGATAAATATATGATTTCAGTCAGAAAATGTTTTGTGCCACGTTTCGACCCGTAATGCCTCACTGTGCGACGTTACTCTACGCGTGACTCTATAGCTTTTTACCGACGAGGGTTGAAATCAAAGGGTTTATATAGTCCCAAAATGAGTGGGGATTCATTAGAAATCTCCATATAAGGAAATCCTTCGGGGTCGTCGTCGTGTCACTCCCGTTCCTATGGTCGTGATCCAGATGGTCGAGATCATGACCCCCTTAGTGGTGTGTGATAAACAAAAGGTTTTTAGGGCGTTTTCCCTTCGCAGACGCGAGCTCGAAAAATGGTTGAGAGCGGCGTATGGGAAGATTCCACATACGTAACACTACTGATTATGTAAATCCAGTCGGAAAGAATTTATTCATACACCTAATATTATTTTTTAAATTTAGTTGTGTTGGCCGTTATTAAACTACGAATTTTTACTTATAAGGAATTACAATCACTTGTCGTACATTTTCTGTTACATTACCTTTTTGTTTATGCGTTATTTGAAAACGAAATTTACGTATTTCTTGTCCTCTCACTTCAAATAATTATTATTTAAGATTTTGCTTTAAAAAAAAGCTACATGCCGACTTGGTTGTTCGTACGTTCGTAGTACAAGCGCAGCCGCCTACCGCGTAGCTAATGCTACCGCGGGAGCTCGGGCGGAAGGCGCGCGCTCTGATTGGTCGGTGCTTTTTGTTAATATCTCCTTAACGAAACCTCGGAGAGCATTTTCATAAAGGAAAAAGTTGTTTGCAATCACTCCCTAAGTCACTCCCTTCAAGGAACCACAGAATTTTGGGAACGCCCTGTATATATATATATATATATATATATATATATATATATATATATATATATATATATATATATATATATTATACACACACGCACGCACGCACACACAACGAGATATATATATATATATATATATATATATATATATAGATTTCCATATCCGTGGTATGCCCGCCGCTTCATTGGCTTCGAGCACCCTCTTTTACGCAGCACGTACTGTGGGTTGCAAAAATGTTGCCGGCAGAAACTTGGTGGTCCGATCGAGTGTATCCTCATAGGCCAGCGGTGTCATACCTAGGGGCCCCTCACGCGCCTGCTTCCCCTTCCAATCTTTCTCTCGCACAGCGTGCCTTCCGTTGTCAAGGAGACCGCGCGACGCTACGAAGGCTGCCACGACGGGCTAGTCGGGCAAGCGTCTTCGCGGTTAGCGTCACGCGGTATCCCTGACAACTCGGACGAGAGTGGGAGAACTCCAACCTCCCGCGGGAGCGACCTTGGGCAGCGCTGTCATAGGCCCACCTTCTCTAACACTGTGGTAGATGTAAAGCACAAGAATTGTTGCTATTGGCCGACGCGTCACTTTAACGAATCGCTCAGCAGAACTTCGCGACGAAGAAAGCGAGCGGGGGAATTGGGGAGTTTTGCGGCAGAGAGTGGGGCGGCGCGAGCGAGGTAGCCCCCTTGCCCCGCTCAACATTCGGATGCCAACAATTTTGCAAACCACAACCGTAAGAGACGCTATGGATGCTAGTGTCCTCGGACCACCGACCTGGGCTTCGCTGCATTAGACAAACGATTTAGAAATTATAGACTTTTATCCGAGTGCAATTATTGTATTTCATACGATGAAATAATTTATGCAGAAAAAAAATAGATTTAATCATTTTTTGGATACTGGGGTGTGAATATTAAATGGGACACATTCAATATATAACAATAACAACGTATATTCACAAAAATCAACGAATGAAATACAAACAGAATTTAGAAGTCTCAAGAGCCCGAAGTGTTCGATACCAAGTCCCGCGAGGTTCTGCCCTTTTTCGTCAGCGTTTGACGAACGCCCGAAAATTCACGAACGGAGAAAACAAATTTCCCACGCGCCCCAAGGTCGTGGAAAAGGACACGCTGTCCTTAGGATTTCACTGGGGCTCTGGTAATCGTCACTTTTTATTGTCCTAACTCCCAAGCTCGACCACCCGCAGTAGGCACTCGAGCAAACCGCCCGTTTTAGGCCTAGGAAATAAATCAAACTTTCTCCCAGCCTACAGTCGACTACAATATATTTAAAAAATCAAGAAACTCATTTTCTTTTGCTGACATTCAAAATAAATTTCAGAATTGTAACAACAGCAATAATGATTGTCATGATTTTTCGGTTGATGTAACTCGATTTTTAGAAGTATTTAATAATGAATATTTATCTGAATCCGTTTTAGACGATTCAATTAAAATTTATATATCCGGTTATGGATCTCATTCTGTTTCCAAAAATTAAATTGTAATATCTGTAAATTATTGATTGTAGAGAATAAAGAAAACACTGTAGGAAATGTATATTTGGATTATTTACGAAGAGGAGGCCTTTCTATTTCCACTGAGGAAATAACAACCTTATTGATTCATATGTGTGCAATAATGGAAGTCATAATAAATTATAATAATTTGATATCTCAATTTCTACGGTCGGAGATCACAAAAATATTTTATGTAGGTTAACGTATCTTACAAGGGGAGGACACCATGAGGCAGCCATCGATTTTGATGAGCCTTGACACGATGGATCCATGTCGAAAATAAGTAAATAGGTGTCTGAGCGTTTTTGCCAATGGGTCTTAATAATGGACATAATTACATGTAAATTATTAAACATATCATAGCGCGCATGTAAAGTATAAAAGCCATCACCTTAATTTAAGTATATGTCATGAAGCGTTCGGTTCTTACAACGTCTTCGTCGGCGTGGCGTTGTTGCGGTCGTGAGTTCGATTCCGCCTGTGTCTATATATTTTTTTCATACTTTATTTTTTCCACACTGTATAAACAGTCAGAAAAAGGTAACAGTATTAACGTGGCACCCTCGGTGGATTCCCCTCTGGAGGTGTCGGGGCGTCTTTTGAAGATTTCCCCACGTTAAAAAAAGACTTTTATTTGTATTTATATATTCAAAAAAATTACTAATGAACGTTACTACCGTTACCTTCTTTCTCACTGTTCATACAGTGTGGAAAAAAAAAGTATGAAAAAAATATATACATATAGATACAGGCGCGGAATTGAAGTCACGCGACCGCAACAACGCCACGCCGACGTCTTACCAAACACTCCAGGGCATATTATTAAATTAAGGTGATGGCTTTTATGCTTTACCTGTGTGCTATGAAATGTTTAATAATTTACATGTAATTATTTCCATTATTAAGGCCCATTAGCAAAAACGCTCGGACACTTATTTACTTATTTTCGACATAGATCCATCGTGCCAAGGCTCATCAAAATCGATGGCTGCCTCATGGTGTCCTCCCCTTGTTAGTATTAGATCAGATTCGGATTACTTGCCATTTTCTGAAGCATGCATTTGTGGAAAAGATTAACGCACTATTTTGTTCAAATTATTATCTGTTTTTCAAATATTTTATTAAATGACTACGTAAAAAATATAAACAATAGCACAGTTCGACAGCCATCTGGACTTGTAACATTCAATATCCGTTTCTTATAGGTTTTCGTGCGCTGAAAACGAATCCGTAAACCGTTTGTCGCCATCACCCTCATTTTTTGAGAAATTCGGGTTTGAAAAAAGCTGCAAATTTTCGACTTTGAACATCTTTTATGCCGAAACGGTAATAGTTATTTGGTTGCTCATTGCGTCAAATTATTCTATGAACGCTCCCGTATACAACGATATAAGTTATTATTGCATTATGAATATTTAAATATGTTAAAACAACGATAAAAGGGGAAAGGACGCCTGAAATGCTCCCATTTTTGCGAATATCATTCAATTTCTTTCCAAAACTAAGGGTCTAGGACAGGCATGGAACTAAAGTGAACGCAGCGGCCGTTTTTCGGAGGCAACGCCTCCTTTCTCCCACCGCGCGTCTTCGCCCCCGCGGCGGGCCCAGGAGCTTCGAGCGCCTCAGACCCGTACCATATGAACCGCGCGTGGCGCATTGAGGCGACACCCGTATCAATAGAGTTCCGCATCACCCATGGGGTACTATTATCGATGCGTTTTTTTTGTCAGTGGTATCCCCTGTAGGCCTATTCCACCGTGTCACGCGATAAAAATGGATAGGAAAAACGCGTTTTACTATCAAAATTTCAAATATATTTGGGAAAACTAGATTTTCGCACACGTTTAGACGTGCTAGGCAAATCTAAAATATTAACGGGGAGGCTGGACAACGATGTACGTATTAAAGTTGAAAGCAAAGAATCGTTTAGCCCTGTGCGCGGTTCGGTCTTAATGCTATGCATTTTCGAGAACGAACATTCGCACAAATATGTGAATCCGAATATGGAGAAAATTCGGAGCGCGAAATCCCTAAGTTTGGGGTATGTCGATTCTTCCAGTGTTTTGAAGAATTCGGCTCCTTTTTCTTCCCTCGTTTTCAAAGAAATGTCGTGCTGAAGATCGGACAGTTCTTCTTGATACTCGAAGGCTTGTTCTTCGATTTTTACGGTGAGGGGATTCTCAAAGAGAATTAGATCATTTATGAGCGAATCGATGTCAGTGAAACGAACTGATCTATCACCGATCGAAGAATGTGCACTCGTTGCCGAATTCTTCGAAAATTAAGCTACACGAGGGAAAAAAGAAAATTTTTTTTTCTTCTAAGAGGAGATGATATTGATAAACTACCAGGCTCCTACGAAAAGAATCGACGTGGCTGCACAGTTGCGAAATAGTTTGGCCGGGATTTTGCAGTTTTAAATTTAAAGTGTTCAAATGGTTGGTAAGATCCACTGTAAGTGAGAGTTCACAAAGGAAACTCGCATCTGTTAATAAAGGGAAATATTCTTCTGCCTTTGAATTTGGATTTTCCTGCAAGAAATGGAAGATCTCATTTCTTATAGCAAAGAATTGGCTTAAACATTTCGCTGCACTGAGCCACCGTACTTCACAATGCAAAGAGACATCAGTGTAAGCAGCGTTATGCGTTTCAAGAAATTCTATGAATTTCCTGCGAGATAGAAATTTATTTCCGCCCTTGATAGAGTTGATTAGTTGCGTAACCTTCTTCATGGCGGAAGATAATTTTATATCTCTCCCACATAACGCTTCCTGATGAATGATGCAGTGCATCATTGGGAATTTAAACCCGCGTTTTTTAAACTGCCCGTTCAGTCCTATTTTGGCACCTGTCATGACTTTTGCACCATCGGTTACCACTACAGAGCATTTAGAAAAGTCAACCTGGAATTTTTTAACAGTGTTCTCTACTGCGTTAAAAATATCCAGTCCTGTCGTTGTGTTGTGCAAAGGCACGAAGTCCAAAAGCTCCTCGACATACGAAAAATAATTTTGTATAATGCGAGCAAAATGCTCAATTGACTCGTATGCCGGTTATCGGTGCTTTCATCCAAACACAAAGAGAAATAACGACAGTTAGTTAAAAGTTCAATTAAATTTTGCTCTGTGGATGCGCCTATATAAAGAATTCGGGAGCTCACAGTTTTTCTACCCAATGCGATGCTCTCAGCTTCTTCAAGAGTGATACACGTCCCGAAGGATTTAACCGCTTCAATGAGACATTTCTTTACGAAATCGCCCTCAGTGAACGGTTTACCCTGCTTTGCTATTAAATGAGAAATAGCGTAAGAAGCTATGCGAGCTTTTTCCACCGAAGACGCTTTTTCAGGAATATACGTACGACCTTCTTGATATACTAATTTGAGCCCCTCTATTATATCAAATTTTTCGCGGCCTTCATACGATGTATACTTTTGCGCATGATAATGTGAAAAGTGCCGTTCAATAACATTTTTCTTTACTAGAGCAGGCTCAAATCCGCAAAGGAGACACATCGTACGATCACTAGTTTTAGCGAAAAAAAAGTTTTCCCATACCTTGTCAAAATTTTGATAATACCTTTGCTCTGTAGACATCTTGATCTGTTTCGCCGTCTGTAGTGGTGGAGAATTATCGATAGCATATCGATAAGTATCGATATTTTTCCATATCGAAAGTTATCGATATTTTTATATAAACTATCGATGCTGATCGATAGTGTTCCCCCCCCCCCCCCACTTCCATTCTGTTCATGTCATGACGCTATTTACGTGTTCGAGACTCGACAGCGGCAGCCATTTTTTGTTTCGATCTTTGGGGTATTCCCGAGACCAGAGAATAACCGTAATGATTCCCATGAATAAATGTTTGCCAATGTCAAAGAAAAGGGAAAGAGATGGTAAGTAATGATTAATATAATACGTAGAAAATGAAATAGAATGCTATATTTTGATCTATTTTTCTTTTTCTTCATACTAGAAAATGACAGTGATGAACTACCGGATACTGAATCGAACGATACAATAGGTAGTATGAATTCTAATTCTATACCTAAACGTAACAGGAAGAAAATATCTTTAGTATGGAAATATTTCAAAAAATCCAACGATAACACATTAGCAAAATGCATTACCTGTGGTAAAGAATATAAGACTAGCAGGAATACGACAAATTTAAAAGACCATATTAAGAGATTCCATCCAACACTGTTTAATTTAAATTCCAATGACAATGCAATTGCTAGTACCAGTACCAGTACGAGTACCATAATAGTGAATTGACGTTTCGGAAACAATCGATAATATATCGATACTAGGGGTCAAATTATCGATTAATATCGACCACAATCGATGGTCACGACTATCGATAAATCTCCACCACTAGCCGTCTGTTCCATCTGAACGAATGGAAACGAAAATACTTTACAGTTACAGAGACTGTTTTCTGTTTTTCAACATTGTATCAGCGACTGCTTTCTGTTTTCCATCATTGTATGTAACGTATTTTCGGTCAGACGTTTCCATTCGTTCAGATCGAACAGACGCAACTAATCAACTCTATCAAGGGCGGAAATAAATTGTTCTCACACAGGAAATTCATAGAATTTCTTGAAACGCATAACGCTGCTTACACTGATGTCGCTTTGCATTGCGAAGTACGCTGGCTCAGTGCAGCGAAATGTGTAAGTCAATTCTTTGCTATAAGAAATGAGATCTTCCATTTCTTGCAAGAATATCAAGAAAAAAAGGGAGCAGAATATTTCCCCTTATTAACAGATGCGAGTTTCCTTTGTGAACTCTCACTTATAGTAGATCTGACTAATCATTTAAATACATTAAATTTAAAACTGCAGAAATCCGGTCAAATTATTTCGCAGTTGTGCAGCCACGTCGATTCTTTTCGCAGGAGACTGATAGTGTTTCAAAATCATCTCCTGTTGGAAGAAAAAAATTTTTTCTTTTTTCCCTCGTGTAGGGTAATTTTCGAGGAATTTGGCAATGAGTGTGATTTTGATAATCATTTACATGTTCTTTAATCGGTGATGTTTCAGTTCGATACGCGTTTCACTGACTTCGATTCGCTCAGAAATGATCTAATTCTCTTTGAGAATCCCCTCACCGTAAAAATTGAAGAACAGGCCCTCGAGTATCAAGAAGAACTGTGCGATCTTCAGCACGACATTTCTTTGAAAACGAGGGAAGAAAAAGGAGCCGAATTCTTTAAAACGCTGGAAGAATCGACATACCCTAAACTTAGAAATTTCGCCCTCCGAATTTTTTCCATGTTCGGGTCAACATATTTGTGCGAATGTTCATTCTCAAAAATGCGTACCATTAAGACAGAACAGCGCACACGGCTAAGCGATTCCTCGCTTTCAACTTTAATACGTACAACGTCGACCAGCCTCCCCGTTGATATTTTAGATATGACCAGCACGTCTAAACGTGCGCGAAAATGAAGTTTTCCCAAACGTATTTAAAATTTTGATAGTAAAACGCGTTTTTCCTATTCATTTTTATCGCATGACACAGTGGAATAGGCCTACAGGGGATACCACTGACAAAAAAAAACGCATCGATAATAGTACCCCATGGGTGATGCGGAAATCTGCCCCAATGCGCCACGCGCGGTTCATATGGTACGGGTCTGAGGCGCCCGAAGGTCCGAGGCGTTGCCTCCGAAAAACGGCCGCTGCGTTCACTTTAGTTCCATGCCTGTTCTAGTTCATTTGTATTTTTTGGAAATTGAATCCAGTTTTGGTGTTTGTTACACACATTTTGCGGGCAACTTTAGTTACTGTTCGACTAACTGTACCTACTCTGATGAACACCGATATCCTCACCAATGCCTACTTGAAAGCCGGGATCACAAATGTATCTAAAAATATATAAAAAATAAATTTTATGTTAAGTGATTTTATTAAAAATACACTAAAAACTAAAAAATAATTATTTTCTTGTACTGCAATTTCAATAGTGTTTTTCACGTTAAATAAAATTGTGTGAAAATGAATTTGTTGTGAGATACCCTGCTCCATGATTTTATTTCAAGTGAAAAAATACCATTGAAATTGGAGTACAAGGAAATAATTATTTTTAAGTTTTTAATGGATTTCTAATAAAATCGTTTAACATAATAAATTTTTTTTCATATATTTTTTATTTTCAAATTTTTAGTTTATGGATTTATATTTCGCACCTCAGACTTCTTTACAAATATCTTTTATTTAATTTCAAATCGCGATGCGACTAGTGACCCAAACACAGCGCCTTTTTGTCGTTTTCCTAACGAACGCAAGTGGCTCATTTCAAGTCGTTTGGATTTGTGGTTATGGATTATATTTATTGATGACTGGATAATTTATTCACACCCTCGGGGTTATTTTTTTTCTAAATATTGTATTGCCATCCAAACTACGCAAGCCTGCAAAGTTTCAGATCAATTAGATTGGTGGAAGTGGATAAAATTTGAGTTGCCTGATTTGAACCATACAACAAGCATACAAACAAACATACCAACCAGCATCCAAACTAACAGAAACAAACAAACACTGACAAACATACAAACAAACATACATACATTCATACATACAAACATACAAATAAACCGTACAAACATACAAACAGAGGATCGAAGCTGAATAAAATCGTTTAAAAATACGTTCCTTTTCTCTTTCTCTGAAAGACTGCCACCCCTGGTTTCCTTCACGATGTCTAAAAATGTATCTGCCAGGTAGTTTACATGGTGTTCTTCGAATCTAAACATAGCACGGTACTCTCGGGTATGGTTTCTTCGACATTTGTAAACATTGAGGGCATGAATTTGCATGAACAATGCCATGATTGCGATTGAGCAGACATTTTAAAGCAGACTTAAGATAACATTAGCATTTACTTGCAGTTTTCAGTAAATACTATGTGTTATGCATATGTATTTTTACGTATTTATTGAAAAATTAGTAAAAACTATTTCTAATAAATACTTCATCCTTTATTGCATACGGAACTGTGTATTTCCTTGAAAAATCACTAGTAAAAGCTTATACTTTCTTTTATGCATACAGCCAGAGATTGTATTTGGGCATATTTTTATTGAAAAAATCTCACATATCCATTGGTATTACTCTCATGAAAATGTAATAGACACTATAGAAGTTTAAAGTTTCATTACTGTGGCTACGTGTTCGAAGTGTTGGGCATGCTGGACACAATTAGCCCAGCAGAATCAACCGCTCAGTAAGACCTGACCGACTTGAAGACGCATTTTCCCAAACCTCATATCACTGAAAGTGATTATCGCTTTCTGGTTATATCCTTAAATTTCTGGGGATAAAATGCAAGGTAGGTACAATAGCTATAATGACCTCTGGTCACTTCTTTGTACATTTCGTAAAAGAATTTTAAATTCATAGGGTGCTTCGATGATTCTACGGTTAATTTGTGCTCCTAGATGGAGATTGACTTATTAAATCATCCACGGATTACTGTCCACAGTCCATTGATCATAATCATATATTGATAAAACAGATATAATGAAGTTGTAAAAGTAAAAAAGATTATGGCTCTTGAAGATAATAGCTGCTCTTGAGTGTCGGGTGTCAAGAGTCCAGAGATGAATTTAATATAGTTGTTGGATGTCAGTTTATAAAGATCTGTGTGTGCCATGGTAAACAAGCTTCTTAGGTCTATAGCACTCTGTAGTAAATGGTGAAGACAATTTCCAATAGCATATACCTTTAAGGGTATTACTCTATAGACCATTTAAATAAACATTGAATGCTTATATTAATAAGTATTATATCTATTTCACTAATAGTAGCTATTTTATAACATGGTAAAATAAGAACACTCATATAATTCATACTTTTTTGTACGAACCAAAATATAAAATCATGATGAATAATTGGATTTTTTTTACAATAATTGCAAAACTATACAAAAATATACCATTTTACATGGATAAAGGCTAAGGTCATTTTATAAAAGTAATTTTATATAGTATGGAACCCATAAAAATGTACATTACTAAATTACCTAGCACTAAAATCCTATTTAGCCGAGCATATTTCAACTGAAACATTTCGTTTTAAAATTACAAGTTAGAACATTACTTATGGACTTAATATATAAAGCCTTACCCTGGATGTCATTGAAAAAATATTGAATCGTAATTTTAAGGTTACTATACAAGCTTACAAATGGAATAATTATGACTTACTTGAATCTGGGAAAATACCCTTCAAAGTCGTCATATTTTTAAAACAAATAACGTAATGCTGTTGCTCAAAAACTATGCACTAATTCTTAATTTAGAAGACAAATACAGTAATTTATATACATTTCGATCTTAACGTTATTGAAATGTTTCCTCACATCAAAATAATGTTTCTAACTGATCAATCTTCAGCAAATAATTTCAGTTTTTTTTGTGATCATCACCAAGTAAACAATGTTGTTTATAAATCGAAACTTATGCACCAACTATAGAGCCGCATTTATAACTTTGTCACGGTAAGCTCAAACGATTGTGGCCGATTGAGATTCGATTATATTCGAGCTTACCAGGGTTGGCTTTTTCTCATAGCTAATTCTATAGTTGTTGCGCGATTTCGTGGGGATTTCTATATGACGGTCCGTGTCTGAGAATACCGCCCTTACGGGCGAATTCGGACAGTCGCACTGCTTGCGACTTTTAGCCAATTGGAAGCGAGAAAACAGTTGTGGGTAAAGACACGAATTTTCTATTTTATACACGACACGTGTCTTAAATGTCTTAAATGTCGTAAATGTGTCATAAATGTCGTATATCTGGATTGACCATAACTAACCTATAATACATTTTTTGTATAGATTATGAAGAAGTGCCAATTTATTAATAATTATAATTCTGATTAAAAAAATTAAATGAAATTAAGTTACACTGACGAAAAATGGATATTGAAAAGTTTAGTAAAAGAAATGCATTGGAAAACCAAGAATTTCGATACGCCAACTAGTGACAGAAAATTGAACTACTGAGAGTCGATCGAAATCCGGCGAAGGCCATATGATTATCAGTG
The DNA here is from genome assembly GCA_963932335.1 of Andrena marginata. NCBI lineage: Eukaryota > Metazoa > Arthropoda > Insecta > Hymenoptera > Andrenidae > Andrena > Andrena marginata. Next base: position 13,323,079 of record OZ010660.1, read on the forward strand.
TTTAAATAGACGTGTTGTGAAAAACGAGTGTTTTTAAATTTGTTTGAACACTAAATTTTGACTTCTTCGATTAATAAATAATTGTTCGTAATGTTTGATGGAATCCGGACCTATTTTCAATAGTTTGCCAACTTACCACCAGAGGGCTGAAATATAGGCGACGTCTCCACTAAGTTTCCCAATATAGAATAATAAATATAATTTGTTTAAATTAAAAATTATGTTAATAAAAAGAAATTTGATACGATTTTATCAATTTCATTTCTTCTGAAACAGACATTTTTATTTACATAATTTTCAATTTAAATAAAGTTTATTTATTATCGTACATTTATATCTAATTACTTTACCTTTCACGATTCATTTTTTATTACTTATTATCTAAACAAGTACAAAACAATAATTAACATCATGCTTTTGAATACTTTTTTGGGGTTAGGAAAGTGGCGATTTTACGTAGTTTTCGAAGTAACCGACGTATTCTACAATATTCTATAGTATTCGCATGCAACCAATAAGTGAGTCAGAAAGAACTATATTTTTCCAACATTTTAACTGTTGAAACCTTAAAATAATGAATATTTCTATTTACGACATTTGAGATAAATGACACGTATGAAATGGACTTAAAAACGACTGTTACGTATTTTCGCGGTGATTTTAATAACAGAACGCGGGTTGGTGCCCGTGGAGCGCTGAACCGCTCTGCTCGTCAGAGTGCGCGGGTGTTATAAATAAAATGAAACTTTATTCTGGTAAAACTTGTAAATATATTCTTAATAAATTTTAAGCTGTAGCTTTTTGTGAGAACAAGTCTGGTACAGTTAAGCGTCAAGATCGTTCTAACTTCTCGGTGTCCTCCGTCGTTGCTCCTTCCTTCCTCGAACGTGGTGCCCCTTCCATCCCTGCGCGTCCTCCCAGTCCTTTAGCCAATCAGGATGAGGGATGAGCCGGATTCAAAGGGTAGGCTGTCCCGCGGATGTCCGTCCGCCCCCGCGAATCGACGTCCATCTTTTCCTCCGTTTTCGGGTGGTGGTGGAAACTCTGTGGAAGCGCGCTTTTCCGTTACACAGCGGGGTGCACACGTGGGAAGAGAAAGTTGGCTCGGCTACGAGGATCAAGTAAACAACCCTTGAATGGAAATTTATGACTGCCTTAGCGTCGCCAACACTTCTGGACTCAATCAACACTCCTAAAGACTAACGAAGGACAAGGCCTTCTCAAGAGATTACGTGACTTAGAAGAAACTCGCGATTCGTTTCGGGGTCCGTTAATAGGTATCCTCTTCCTGCTTTCGAGCTCTGCTCAAGATCCTTCCCACGAATGCCATCCGCATTGCTCTTTCTTTATAATACTTCTTAATCATACGCAAACATCTACTTTCAAACTTCGCTCCTGATTTACCTATCGATTATATACATTTCCCCAGCTACATTCAAGCGATAGCGTAACACGACATATTATACGTACTACATTTGCGCCATGTCGTTAATGCATTTGCGACGTGGCGCAAATTATTACATAAAGACTTATGTTGTCACCTATCTCGAGTGCTCCCTTTGTGGACAAGACGTCTTGTTACAAATCAAGACGTTGAGACCTAAAATAGACATAAACTAGACGTCTCTAAAACGAGGTGTGCTATCTGGGGACTAACGACGTTCAGACTTTCAGACCTAGAATGGACATGAACCAGACGTCTCTAAGACGAGGTGTGCTATCTGCAAAGAGTAGGGCCGGTATTCATAAACGTGTCTTAAGATTAAGCACATCACGGGGCGGGTACTGGGGAAAGATGAGTGACCCCCTTTCTCCCGGTGCGCCGCTGCTGCTGGGACCCGAAGAAGAGAGAGGAGAGAAAAAGATATGAGACTATAGTTCGTTGGGCAATATAAGCGAAATGCTTGAAACGCCATCCTGTTTAACAGGAAAAACAATAAACCAAACCAAAAAAAGATTAAGCACATGCTTAAGCATTCGGCATCCTTTACTATGTTACTAGGTTAGTAGAGGACGCCGCATGCTTAAGCGTTTGCTTAATCTTAAGACACGTTTATGAATACCGGCCTAGGTATAATAAGAGGCGTCACTCCGGGCGGAACCTTTAAAGTCCTCGCTTGACCTTGGCATTTAAATTGGTTGTCTATTCGAGCGAGATATTCAAATCGACTAAATGTACCTTACCGCAATTGGCTGATTCTTGTTGAAGTTTACCGATCATTGCCGAATGGGGCCGAATGGGCATTTAAATTGGTTGTCCACTGATTTCCCTAGCTTTTTCTGTCCTTGTCGAGTGACGCCTCTTATTATGGTTGTGTTCTGATTCACGCATTATGCGTATAGACCGCAGCGTCTGCGCTGCGCGCATGAACCGCAGTAACGAAACGGAACGGGTTTCGATGCGTCTGATACTCGTGAGGTTACGCGGGAATGTTCAAACTTACTTACAAATAGCTATGCAGTTGGATGGATTACGGTTAATTTAATTCGAGACTTTTGGTCGGTGGTCGAAGCACGCTTCCTAACTACATCGGTTACTTCGTCCTAAGAATCGGGGACCGACTCCTAACGAAATTTGATGGCTTTATTGCTGGATTTTCTCAATCCGAGTTTTTCTATTCTTATCGAACAGCGATAATTATTGAAAGCGAAGAACATATTTTATGAGTTTTACAGGACGAATTGCTGCTTACCCAGCGTAATTTGGTAAACAGATGTGTAAAGGAAAAATGAAGTTATTTATTATCCGCGTCCGGGGTAAATTCAAGCCCAGATAGCACAACGTCTGGTAAAGTCTTAAAGACGTCTTAAAGACGACTTAAAGACGTCTTAAAGACGTCTGGTTACAAATCAAGACGTTCAGACGTAAAATGGACGTATAATGGACGTTTTTAAAACGTCCTGTGCTATCTGGGAGGTTTTGAAGGCTATTGAATAGAACCGCAGGCTCTCGTACGTCTTCTGGTTTAGAGTATAGCTGTAAAGTTAGCATTATAAGAGCACATTCGAAAAACTTAGCAGTAAAAGCCTTTAAGAAATAAAAATGCGCGCTACGTATTTGCTTCCTTCCTCATCTTTCGGTTCGACCCTGCCTAACACCTTCTAGGGATGTGTTGTTCGCTTCGAAATTGAGTCCGTTACGTTGGTTGCAATTCATACAGCGAATGCAGAGATGGCAGTACCAATTTCCTAGAATTCCCTAGAATCCTCCAACTTCTAGCTAATAATGCGTGCAGCAAGTGCAGAAAATAAAAGCATGGGCAGTCAATGCGCATATTACGCGCATGCGTATTGTCGCTTCACGTGTGCTTCTGTATTCTATTCTTTTATACCTATGAATTGATAGTTTGAAGTGTTTAGTTTTTATTAGTATGACCGAGAAAGCATAAATTTACGTTGTAACAAAGTTGGAAGATTTTTTATAGTATCTTTATCTTTGTACTAATTAGCTTTATACTCTGTACACTAAAGGATTCTCCCGTTAAAATAATAATAATAATGATAATAATAATAATATTTTCTGTCACTTCGAGGAGCGGATTACGAAGTTGTGAAGTGTAATTATTCGTGATTAAAAAATCAAAGTATCCATTCATAACGTCATTTTCTGAGTACATTTCATCGAAATAGTAAGTTTTAGCTTAATTTGTATATGTTTACCAAATTCGTGCGCTTCTACAATTACTACTATCAATTACATTCTAATTGATTTTAGCTTCAATTTTCAGGTTTACAGATCTATGCGCTTCATAAGGTTATGGCTGGACAAAATAAGTCTACACAACTCGTTAAACAGAGTAATTGTGTATTTGTTAAAATTGTAAGGACACATGCCCTAAATAAACACCCTACAAAGAAATAAGCAAATGTTTGTAAATCACCATTTCTCGTCCTAATGGAAATTTTGATTTCCTAACCACGCATAATTACGTTTCTCGATTTCATAGAGATACCGTTCCCGCGTACAATAATATTTTGGATGAATGTTAAGTTATAAAAAATTGACAAATATAGCGTAAAAGAACGAAATATCCAATAAACATTTATTGTCATGTAGCATATATGTAGGTTATCTTTTCTGTCACTTCGAGTAGCGGACCACAGAATGTGGTGTATGTTCATGTATGTTTTTCAAAGCGTACGTAAAGAGACAAATACGCATGCGCGCATGAACTGCACGCTTCATGCGCTAGAGGTAGGAGAATTCTAGGGGATGCTGTGCGTGACCAACGCAACCAGATTTATATAATTATGACAATCATAGGCAGATGGTGCCACAGTGGTGTTTCAACATGAATTGGAAGTGTTCTAGACGGGAACCTGTGGCTTGGCACTGCCCCCACCATATTCACGAAATACTGTAGAATCGTAGCGATGTAAAAAAGCCAGCCCTAGTGAGCTCGAATGCAATCGAAACTCGATCGGCCACAATCGTTTGAGCCGTGTGTACTTACCTACTCTTTGATCTGGGTAAATGGTCAGGGCACTGCCAAGCCACCAATGGTGGGTCGGTATTTTACGCCGCGTCGCAAATGTACGTGTAATATGTCGTTTTAAGACCATTTCATACGTGTCATTCATCGCAAATGTCGTAAATAGAAATATTCATTATTTTAAGTTTCAACAATTAAAATGTTGGAAAAATATAGTTCTTTCTGACTCACTTGTTGGTTGCATGCGAATACTATAGAATACTGTAGAATACGTCGGTTACGTCGAAAACTACGTATAATCGCCACTTTCCTAACCCCAAAAAAGTATTCAAAAGCGTGATGTTAATTATTGTTTTGTACTTGTTTAGATAATAAGTAATAAAAAATGAATCGTGAAAGGTAAAGTAATTAGATATAAATGTACGATAATAAATAAACTTTATTTAAATTGAAAATTATGTAAATAAAAATGTCTGTTTCAGAAGAAATGAAATTGATAAAATCGTATCAAATTTCTTTTTATTAACATAATTTTTAATTTAAACAAATTATATTTATTATTCTATATTGGGAAACTTAGTGGAGACGTCGCCTATATTTCAGCCCTCTGGTGGTAAGTTGGCAAACTATTGAAAATAGGTCCGGATTCCATCAAACATTACGAACAATTATTTATTAATCGAAGAAGTCAAAATTTAGTGTTTAAACAAATTTAAAAACACTCGTTTTTCACAACACGTCTATTTAAACACTGATAATCATATGGCCTTCGCCGGATTTCGATCGACTCTCAGTAGTTCAATTTTCTGTCACTAGTTGGCGTATCGAAATTCTTGGTTTTCCAATGCATTTCTTTTAATAAATTTTCAATATCCATTTTTCGTCAGTAAAACTTAATTTAATTTTTTTAATCAGAATTATAATTATTAATAAATTGGCACTTCTTCATAATCTATACAAAAAATGTTTTATAGGTTAGTTATGTTCATTCCAGATATACGACATTTATGACACATTTACAACATTTACGATATTTAAGACACGTGTCGTGTATAAAATAGAAAATTCGTGTCTCTACCCACCACTGCCCACCACTGGCTATAAGGGAATTTCAACCCCTGTGAAAAGACCTTTAAATTTTATATTCCATTACTGTATAATTATTGTTTTTTCTTAACGAAATAAAGTATTTTGCAGTTTTACAAGATTTTATTAAATTGCCTTCGAGTAAATTATACTGATATCTTTTAAAACGGAAATGTTATTAGTTTAAAACTTTTAACCAATTAAAACAGCTTTGGGGTGTCTAGTTAATGTTCGGCTGTCTTTTGGAACAGAATCCATGCTACCAAAGTGACTCCAACCGCTTGAAAATGGACAGTTTGTTTCATTACCATATAGACGAACAGCTTCGGCCAAAGGCAGGATAAAAGTAACGTTTTTTGTGTAGGAGCAATTATTTAATTGTTAGGTAAATAAAGCGAATAGTGCTGAAGGTAATGTGTGCAGTAATTATTTCAGTCATTTATTAACCGTGATACGCCAATTATCAACTCCAATCCCGATAGGGGTCCTATAGTCGTGCAAATTTCTGTTGCTGACGCTACACCGTGTTTTTGTCGTAATTCCACTAAAGGTAAGCCGAGAAATTAATTTCAGTGTTTAACTCTGGTACAAAATTTTGTTTTGGAGAACAGATTTAGTATTTATGCGTAGATTGAAATTTCAAAACGCAAGTGTTTACACTAAATTGACGTTTTCTTCCATACTAGCCAATTATACAAAGGATGTTTTCCCGCCATATTAGCAAAATTTATTCCGGGTATGAAAGTGTTCTTTAATAAATGCCAATTTTAATTTTTTATATGAGACGAAGCTCATGATCTATGATCGTATATGTTTATATTTATTCCGCATAACTGTAATTTTAATTCAAATTGGTACAATGTAATTGCTTTTAAAATATGGAATTTCAATGTTTATTTTAGGTTTAACTAGAATTAAATCAAATTCAATGTTATAATTTCTTGATTATCCGTGGTTGTCTACATTGTCCAATGTACCAGAAATTTCTATAGGAACGGTATTGTGCTATTATATTGTGTTTGTACATTGACACTTTTTTGTTTACACTTAAGTATAATAGTTCTGGTTGCGTTGAATATTAAACCAGATACCACTCTAATTAAATCGGCTAATCGAAGTCGTACCATATTATGATGATATTAATTGAAAAGGAAGAAGATAATTCAGATAAACGATAAAATATTTTCCAAAATATTATGTATTCAAAGCCTAGATACTTTGATTATGCTTTGAACATGTATACAATGGATTAGTAACAATTTGAATCAAAATATTCTTTATACCAAGATATGTTTTAATTTATCTAATGTTGAAGCATTAATATTAGGTGACTGATATTCAAAGGTGCTTCCCAAATCCTATTAATTAACACTATGATACACATACAGAGTGATTTATTCATTCATATCAGTATTTCACAGAGTGAATCTGTAAACTAACATAATTATGACATGTTGTTTGAGACAGTTTCTATATATCATATTTTCTAACACATTCATTTCATAAATATAGCTACAGCTTATTTTATAATTGAATCTTGTAGTAGTAGTAATCTTTATTTCGGCATTGTTACACAGAAAGAAGATAAGATACTCGGTTTTACATATCTAATAAGTAAATAGTCGTTCTGCTTCAGATTTTCTCTCTTGCACTTCCCTCACAGACCTTCCACTCGCTTCTTTGGTCTTGTTTACCCCTACTTACAATACTATCATTTTATAATTTATTTTTAATTTATTCTAATTTATTTTATATTTACATTTTTATTTATAACCCCTCTTATGTTTCTTATTGCACTATCCTTTAGAACTGTTCCTTATAACTTATTTTCTGTGTTTTGTACCTCCCTCCTTTTCCTTTCCAGTTCCCTATACTATTCCACCACTTTGTCTTTCACCTCCTCTGTGAATATCTGTCGTTCCTTCAGTGTTGCGTTCTATTATGTTTTTGACATTTCAACATTAGGTGCCTTAATATTCCTTTGTCCCCCTTGCATAGCATACAATTCCTTGCTTCTTCACTCTCCCAGTATCTATTATTTTCTTCCAGATTTCTTTCAGTTTTTGCATCCCCTTCTCTTCTACCTTGTACCTTTTATTATATTTCGCTCTTTGTATTTTTCCATGCAGAGTTTGTCCATCTATTTCAATCTCTCTTTCCTTCAATTTTTCACTCATCTTTGCTCCTCTTCCTTTCAGTTCTTCTTAATTGAATCTAGTATATGCTAGAAAATAACAAGTACTATTTTAATTATTTTGAATCCATTTGATCTGTCGTTGTTTCTGTCAATTCATTGCCATCATTCATTTTTATAGCGTACTCGATAAATTTTCAACGCTATCAATTTGGAAAACAGTCATTTAGAAACATTGAAATTACGAGGCATATCTTATGATAACTCTGAGAGAATATTTCATATAAAATTACAATGAGCAACCTTGATCGTACATGCTGGTAAAAAGGAAAACATAGATGGGTGTCCCGTATAAAACCTGCTCATCCGTTGACAAAACTGTTGCGAATCTATAGACTACAGGTTTCTGTGTTAATTATTTAGCGACTATACATATTATCTTGTCTTATAAAGCTTGCTTTGTTTGTACATAAAATGATGGCTAAAACCCATTTACAAAAATGTTTTCTTGGACTAGAAAGATATAGCAATTGCCTATGCAAAATATCTCACATTGTAGCTTATGAAGTTCTATGACATGTGGTATTCTTCTAGCATTCTTCTAGTATATCTTATTTTCCTATTGAACGAATCTGCACCAACTTCAATAAGAATTGTCCTTTTTAGGTGTTAGGTAAGCACACATCTTGATTCCCTATGATTTATTTCCAAGTCGAATGTATCAAATGCTCTAAGGTGTCTGTGTATCTCACAACGTGAAAAATGCTTCTGATGCAAACCAAGTGCATTTGATTTATCATTCATTAAAATATATATTTAAATACACATTCGTCATTTCAGCATAAGTGCTATGCAACGATTTCACTAATTCAATAGAATAGATTGACAAAAATGAGCTACAGGCAGCCTGTTGCTTTGCTTCATATACATGACAATTGTTTGTAGACATTAACAAGAGACGTTATTCGAGTCTCCAGTGCTGTTTTCGTTCTCATAAAAATATTTTAAACAAAAATCTAAGAAGTACATATTTTTTGTGCTCGATCTTAATTTGAATGATTACAAAATGTTTAAAAAGTATTTTAAATAAAGGGCATGATAAGTATTTAGGGCCAGATCATCCAACTATATAACCCAAGGCATATTTTTGCCAGTATCGTTGCTGTAATCTGTTTATTCTAAGACGTTACATTGCAAAAACAGAAAATAAAAGTGTAACAATAGTGTAAAATGGCAGTCATACATTTTATAATATTTTTATAATTTATACGTTATAAATTTTATGATGCTTTATGCTGATACGAAAACATTCAAAACTGTATCTTTTTTAACTTTAGCATAATTGTCCTACTCAGCAACGGCAACACAATAAATAAAGGTCTTAATAATGTGTGTTGCAGGAAATTCTTGGGTATTTTTCAAAAAATCATCACTGGCCTTGCAAGGTGTCCCAATATTTTAATGTCCTTGTATTCAATTTTATAATCTCTCCCAATACTCTTTAATTGAAATCTTTTTATTTTCTAACCAGTAAGTAGATGTTTTGTACATACGTAGACGAATTTTCTGCTTTTCTTTGAGCTTGTAGAGTCCATATCTGTATATCAATATCATGAATTATTACAAATGCAGAATCAACAGTTTCTTATAATTTATGGTACATAAATTTCGAACCGCAAGATAATCTTGTGAAATGATTTCGCCTGATAATTCTTTGCAAGGATTTAAAAACTATTCTAAATCAGTTCTATATTGCCTTCAATACACATTTCTCTTTTCCCAATTTTCTATTATTATTAACATTGTCGACATTCGTGTCATATTCAATGGGCTGCTGATCGTACGAAATATCAAAAATAGTATCATTATTCATTTAATTACATTTCATAAGATATATCACTGTACACATCATGTTATTATCTTCAATCACTTTAAGATTACACAAATCACAAGGTTTTTAAAACCGAAAAATATTTCCCACATTATTTTAAATATACAATAATGGTGAAAAAGCAGTCTAAAAGTGATATGCTTATATGCGTATGTAACTTTAATAAAAGTTTTGATTTATAATGTTGATATTTCTGATACATCCTGGGGAATCCTCTGACTCTATGCAACTGAAGGTAGAGTTATACAGAGTGTATCAAGGCATGTGGACATAATTTCAGGGACAAATTTGGCACACAAACATAATGAAAGAAGTGCATATAAACATTTGTTCTATTTGATTTTGTTCTGCGTTACACGCACTTTTGTATTTAAGTAATTCTCATTATAACCTGAGCTAGTGTAAAGTATTTGCAAGAGCCTTTTGTCAAAGAACATGATCAAAGTGACTGCCTAGAACTTTAATATAATTTTGTAAACGTCGTCTCATTGTCTTTGTCATTACGTTTTCTTCACTTTATGTGAATAAAACTTCTTGTTTATGAAATGACAATCTTTAGTCTTCAAGGGGCATTATTTGGCCATAAAATTGAAATTGTGTATAGAAAAATACATACTCCACAGTAACGTATTTCAATGAGAAAGGGCTCAGCAGTGAACATTTACATAGATAATATCCCTGATAACTTGTGTCAACGTGAGTTCGTGATATATATTGTGGCGTAAGACAAACACATAAAGCATTTCCTTTAATCTCAGGAATTTATATATAATATACAATCTATAAAAATTAATATTTTTTAACTATCAATATGTATGTGTGCAACTTAGTTTATTATGTTCCAATGTGAATATTTTATTACTTTATTTTTTCATATTTGTTACGATACATTTTTAAATTGAAATTTTTCTACTGTTTTCTTTTATTATTTTGTAACATGTATATTTTATAGATTCTATCATTATTCATTGGATACCGCATTTTTTACAAATAATGTAATTATGATGTTGCAAAATATTTAAAATGATGACATTTTTTAAGCGAAAATATTTGTGTTTATGTTTCTAATGTGTCTCTTTTTATTAGTTATAGTTATTTAAAGACTAACAAACGTCACAGTATGAGTACTGCAGTAGAAAACGGAGGTGGGGACAATGCACCGAAAAAGAAAACCATTGAAGGCATATATCAAAAGAAATCGCAGTTAGAACATATTTTATTGCGACCTGACACTTACATTGGTTCCGTTGAACCTGTAACTGAACTAATGTGGGTTTATGACAAGGAGAAAGAAGTAATGGTGCAAAGGGAAATAAAATATGTTCCTGGATTATATAAAATATTTGACGAAATTTTAGTAAATGCAGCAGATAATAAACAAAGAGATCCCAAAATGGATACAATTAAAATTGAAATAAATCAGTAAGTATTATTATTTAATGTTTAATATACAAAAAATTAAAGGAGCACTATACGGCAGTGGTATGATTAATAAAAAAACATTCAAATTATTTGTAGACAAAATAACGTTATATCTGTATGGAATAATGGTAAAGGCATTCCAGTGGTAATTCATAAAGAAGAAAATATGTTTGTTCCTACAATGATTTTTGGTCATTTATTGACATCATCTAATTACGACGATGAGGAGGAAAAAGTAACTGGCGGAAGAAATGGTTATGGCGCAAAACTGTGCAATATTTTTAGTCATCGGTTTACCGTAGAAACTGCATCTAAGGAATATAAAAAATGTTTAAAACAAGTAACTATTTCACGAAAACAAGTTTCATAGATATCCGTTTTCAATAATTACATCTGTAATGTAATGTAATTATATTTGTAGACATGGAATAATAATATGGAAACTGCAAGTGAGCCAAGAATTAAAGATTTCGCTGGAGAGGATTTTACAAAGGTCATATTTTCACCAGATTTATCAAAATTTAAGATGCAATGTTTGGATGATGATATTACTGCTCTTATGTCTCGACGAGCCTATGATATAGCTGCCTCTTCAAGAGGTGTTAAAGTCTATCTCAACGGCACCAAAGTTCTTGTGAAAAATTTCAAAGATTATATTGATTTCTACATTAAAGGTAGAGAAGATGATCATGGTAATCCTTTGAAAGTTGTGTATGAAAATTGTGGACCTCGTTGGGAAGTAGCTGTTACTTTATCTGATAAGGGTTTTCAGCAAATGTCATTTGTCAACAGTATAGCAACAATAAAGGTATTGAATATGAAAGAGTAAAGAAAACCGAAATATTATTATATCATCCAAAAGATTTTCAAAAATATTTTTTTGACAAATAGGGTGGACGACACGTAGACCACGTTACAGAATTGATAGTAAAACAACTAATCGAAACCTTGAAAAAAAAGAACAAGGGTGGTGTGGCAATTAAGCCGTTCCAAATAAAAAATCATCTATGGATTTTTATCAATTGCCTCATTAATAATCCTACATTTGATTCACAAACTAAGGAGAACATGACATTACAAGCTAAAAGTTTTGGTTCAAAATGCACATTTAGCGATAAATTTATTACATCCGTAAGTATTAAAATTTAACTTTGTCGGCAGTAATTTTCTTATATATTTCTAACACATCTGTAATTCAAATGTAGGTAACAAAAATCGGCATCGTCGAAGCTGTTTTAACATGGGCGAAATTCAAGGCTGATAGCCAGCTGCAAAAGTTGGGGCCTAAATCAAAGCAAAGGAAATTACAAGGTAAATTGTTCATATAATATACAAATATACAGCATAACCAGGCGATTCTAAGGGTCATTCTAAATCAGAAACGTTATAAGTGTAGGATCGCAACTGAATAGTGAGAGATATAGCTAATCAAAGTTGCTATTTGGACCGATTTTGGCGTCTTGTCTCACTAGATAAATGCTTTATCTGCGTGAAATGTTAATAATATTGGCATGCTTTTCTTTTAGTTCTACTCAGGATGATTGGAACGTATTTCAAGTTTATACGTACCTTTTGAATTATAGACTGATTATAAAAACAACTATTTTAACAAAAATATTGTTTAGAAAGTTCGTCTTGCTGAGTGTCAAGACATACCAATATATCTCTCATTATTGAGTTGCGATCCTACAGTTATACGACATTTTTTCTTCAGAATGATCCCTAGAATCGAATGGTGAATGTTTCGTGCAAAAGTTCGAGAACACTTTGTATAATATATTAAATGGATAAGCCGTATGTTTTATATTTCAGGGATACCAAAATTAGAAGATGCTAACGATGCTGGAACAAATAGATCTTTGGATTGCACGCTTATATTAACAGAGGGAGACTCAGCTAAAACTATGGCTGTGTCAGGTCTTGCGGCAATAGGTAGAGATAAGTATGGTGTATTTCCTCTGAGAGGCAAGTATATATCAAAACATAATAATATATGTAGGTTCATTTGAATTATTTATGTTATTATTTGCATTATTTATTAATTCGTTTTAGGTAAAATTTTAAACGTGAGGGAAGCAACGCATAAACAAATTTTGGAAAATGCAGAAATTAATAATCTGATAAAAATTCTTGGCCTTCAGTACAAGAAGAAATATGAAACTCGAGATGATTTAAAAACATTACGATATGGAAAGATGATGATAATGACCGATCAGGATCAGGTTAATTTTTTAATATATTTAAGACTCGGGGGGGGGGGGGGATTATGCAGTAATACCCTGAAATTTGAACGGCCATCAAACCCGGAAACCAAATTTATCGCTTTCCCTCCCATTTTCGGAAACTACTATGAGCAAGTGACCCTTTGTATTACTTACGTACAGTAATCGGTGTCTGAAAACAATAAGGCAAGCGCTAAAATGAGACATCCGTTAATAAAAAATGAAATTCTTATATTCTTTGTCTTACTTTAAAAAACATTTTTAATATATTCACGAGATTACCTAACGAAATAATATCAAACATTTTGAGTTGAGTTGATGATATATTCAAAAAATCTTTTCTTTTTACCCGACTGCGGCACACAAAGGAGAGTATTGTGTTTATCAGACTATCTTTGTATGTCCATGTTGCGCTCTAGTCTGTACGGATACACTGAATTGGACCAATGAGGTGTCTTTAGAATTGTCTTGACGTTCCGAATGTCGTAGGATATATAATTTTCAAAATTGTGAGACAGAAAAATGGGAACGGTAAATACTGACAAAAGGGGATCCAGCCCCAATGACATTGACCTTGACATATGTTGCACATTGTTTACCACTCGAGTTTTCATCAAATCGATCGCTACTCTGATGAAAAGATCCTCTTAAGACTTAATATGTAAACATCGTCTCTTAAGGATCCTCCAGACGCTGATGCAAGAGTCGTGAAACACTGATGCTTGCATCATGACTCTTGCATCTTACTTACGCGCCTAGCTGATGAGTAAGATGCCAGTTTCGCTTGTGATGTTGGAACACGGAAACCGATCTACAGACATAGCAACATGCAACATGCAAGCATCAGTGTTTCACAACTCTTGCATCAGCGTCTGGAGGACCCTTTAAGGTCTGCGCACACATATCCGTTCCAGTGGTAAGAAGAAGAGGGGCGTAGAGGGTCTCTTCTTCTTACCACTGGCACGCCGGAACGGAACTTGACACGGAACGGATATGTGTGTTTCGATCTTAAACGTTCAAACTGATTCACTGGGCAGGGTGGCCACAAAAGAGTCTACCGTAGTGGAGGGGAATACCTACGGTAGTGGCGGTATATGTGTGCGTGACTTGACTTGGCTTGGCGGTGGCGTCGGTGGTTTGACGTCACGCAGTCACACGTACACATATACCGCCGCTGCCGTAGGTGTTCCTCTTCCACTACGGTAGACTCTTCTGTGCTATTCCTGCCGAGGTGTACTTAATTGAAAGGGCACAATTGTGAGGGCACACGCTACCGAACGGACAAGCGCTAATGCAATTAAAAAGTAAAAAATAAAAAAATTTTAAAAATCCGACTGCTTAAAAAGCGAACTAAAATGACAAAAAACAAGACTTTGTTTATTTACATCTTAAGACTTAATTTATTTATACATAGTATATTATTTATCATAAGTAGCATAATACTAAGATGACAATTTAAATCACGATGACAATTTGGTTCAGGCCAAAAATGGACGTCTAAGACGCCGCGTGCTATGTGGATATAGTAAAGCTGAATGTAGTTAATGAAATATGTCCGAATTTGTGACTATATAATTGTAAAGTATCATCGAACTCTAAAACTCTAACTACAAGAAGCCATCGAGAATCTGCGGCCGTGAGCTTCGACTCCCACTTGATATAATAAATATAAATTCTGGAACATAAATAGTGGAAAACCGTAAAAGGCACACAGCCATTACGATCTGTTGTACAACGATTTTGTCACACACGTAACAAATCGTAAGAAGTAAAAATAATGTATCGCTATAGGTACTACCAGTATTGTCGAATAAGATAACGACAATTTCCGCAACGTTGTTGTTAACAGATAATTATTCCAAAGAAACAAGAAAAAGGGTGCAGAGGAAGTATTGCAAGGAGGAAATCAGTACATGCACCTGCTGACTTTAAAACCTATTGAAGAACACAGCTATACTTTCAAATCATTAATGGAATTAATGATAACAATTGTAACAGCACTGCAATTATCTCCATTGAATCGTACGATCGAACGAATCGTCGTCAGATTGTACGACGGGTTTTATGAAAGCATAATTCGATATCGTACGACAGTCCCATACACGGTAAGGGTTGTCGCGTAAGATAATCGTAACCAACCTACTCGGATTACAAATGGTACTACACATCGTAATGTCTGTCAGGCTTCCACGATTGTCGTTCAGATAGTAGTGTCAAAATCTAGTCGTACGACAGATTGTACGAAAAGTCGTATCGTTTGTCTGTACTTCTAAAGAACCTCCCTCGCCGATCACGATCTGTCAACCAACTTATTTCAGGGTACTACTGTAGTATTATCGGGATCAACTTTATTGACGCGTTCAATGACAGACCATTATGCCTATTTACCTTGCTACATAAACTGAGCACTTTTTCAAAAATTTCTAAATACATTTCTTGTGATTAATATCTTGTGCCGTAATAGAAAATACTAACTTTGAAATAAAGTTTATATTTTCTTTAAATCAGTCTGCACGAAGCAGGATTATACGGATAACAAAAAAGAAAGTTTCATTCCATTGTTAGAAAAAGGAAGTACCTTTGCTTGAAAAACGCTGTTGAACGACGATAAGAAGCTGGTCGCGCGTTGAAATGTATAATGGGGTGAAAAGGAATATTAAACTTAGATTCGCTTATAAAGCTGCTTGCAACAATATGTGCAACGCGCGCACACTATTACATATTTGTTTTATGTATTTATTTAGGATGGATCTCATATCAAAGGATTGTTAATTAATTTTATTCATCACAACTGGCCTTCATTACTGAGGTTGAACTTTGTGGAAGAATTTATTACTCCTATTGTTAAAGCAACAAAGGGAAATCAAGTATTCAGTTTCTTTTCGTTACCAGAATTTACTAAATGGAAAACGGATACAAATGATTCTCACACTTATAGAATCAAATACTACAAAGGTCTTCATCTACTTTTTTTTTTTAATAAGTTGGTATATCTTTTCCTTATTGATTTTGTTTTAAATTGCACCAAACTTCTTTCGTTATAGGTCTGGGTACTTCTACTGCTAAGGAAGCAAAAGAGTACTTTCAAAATATGACTAGACACAGAATTCAATTTAGATACGTGGGAGATCAGGATGATCAGAATATCATCATGGCGTTTAGCAAAAAATGCGTCGATCAACGTAAGGATTGGTTAACGAATTATATGGACGAAACAAAAAGAAGAAAAGAAATCGGACTCGGAGAACGTTTCCTCTATGAAAAGGATACACGCACCGTGTCTTTTTCCGACTTTATTAACGTTGAATTAGTTTTATACAGTAACTATGATAATGTACGATCCATACCCAATATGATAGATGGTTTCAAACCGGGTCAAAGGAAAGTTTTGTACACATGTTTAAAACGTAACGACAAACGCGAAGTGAAAGTTGCTCAACTAGCTGGTTCTGTTGCTGAACATTCTGCTTATCACCACGGTGAAATATCCCTGATGACAACTATCATTAATCTAGCACAGAATTTCGTAGGAAGTAATAATATTAATTTGCTTCAACCCATCGGTCAATTTGGTACAAGACTCACAGGAGGAAAAGATTCAGCGAGTGCTCGATATATATTCACAATGCTTAGGTATTTATATCTTTTATTCGTGTTAAAGTTAAAAAATAAAACGAACTTAACATATAGTTTGTTTTTTTTACTATCGTAGTCCGCTAGCGAGATATATATTTCACAAATATGATGATGCTTTGCTAAAACGCGAATATGATGATAATCAAAAAATTGAACCTGTCTACTATGTACCAACTATTCCAATGGTCTTGGTAAATGGTGCCGATGGCATTGGTACTGGTTGGATGACGAAGATACCAAATTACAATCCTAGAGAGATAATTGAAAACTTGCATAGGATGATGGATGGTGCAGATCCAAAACCAATGGTAATATTTTCAAGATTTATTTTGTATGCACTTCTTATACATTTCGTTATATTCTTTCATATTGTGTATAGGTACCATATTACAAAAACTTTAAAGGTGTAATAGAAAGTTGTGGAGATTACAGATACGTGCTTAATGGAGAGATTTCAGTGATAGGGCCGGATAAAATCGAAATTACCGAACTTCCAGTTGGAACTTGGACACAGACGTATAAGGAAACTGTTTTAGAGCCAATGTTACATGGATCCGACAAACTACCAGCTATTATTACGTAAATATAATTAATAAACCTATTAATATGACTATTACAAGGCAAGTGATGGTAAAGTATTCGTTGCTTATATTTCTGCATTTTATCACAGAGATTATAAGGAATACAACACAGATACAACAGTACATTTCATAGTGATATTAAACCGTGATAAGTTAGTTGAATTAGAAAAAGAAGGTCTTCACAAAGCATTCAAATTACAAACAACAACGGCAGTTACATCCATGGTAAAAGATAACAGAACTTGTTCAAAATGAATAACATGATCTCTCCTCTCTTCACCTCCTAATTATTCCATCTTTGTATTATTAGTATTGTTAGTTATACAACGAATGAATTTGTTTTCATATAGTGTGCATTTGACGAATCTCAGTGTCTCCAGAAGTACGACAATGTCATTCAAATTTTAAAAGGTTTCTATAAAGTAAGACTAGAAATGTATCATAAGAGAAAAGATTATTTAGAAGGTATACTAGAAGCGGAGGCGTCTAAACTTTCGAACCAAGCAAGATTTATTTTAGAGAAATGCGATGGTACTATAGTAATAGAAAATAAAAAGAAAAAAGATATGATAGCTGAATTAATTAGTCGGGAATATGAATCCGATCCAGTGATGGCTTGGAAATTGTCGCAAAGCAGAGAAGAAGTTTTGGTAAGTACCGAATCTTCATTTTTAAGCAGTATGTGTAACAATTTATGAAAGTTCGAGTGTTACGCTATGCTAGGAAGCTCAAGTAAGTCGTAAAAAGAAAATGACGTAAAAGATGAAAAGAAATTTTAATTCTAATGAATTTTAATCATTGCACGCGCATTCAGAGGTAATTAATTGTGTGATGTATTAATAGGAGGAAGTAGCAGCAAATGCTGAAGATGAGGCGGATGTGCCAACTATCGTCTTAGCGAAAGAAAACTTTGATTATTTGTTAGGAATGACGTTGTGGAGTCTAACAAAGGAGAAGCAAGATGAGCTATTGCGTCAAAGGGACGAGAAAATAGCAGAACTGAAAAGATTACAAATTCGCACACCCATCTCTCTATGGAAAGAGGATTTAGAAAATTTATTAAGTGAATTAAATAAGGTAAATATATTCCTCTTTATGCTTAAGAAAATATCTAAAATTATATAATTTCATTGTAGATAGAAGATAAAGAACGAAAAGAAGAGCTGAAGAGTAATAAGAATATGAAAAAACCGCCATCAAAGTTCTATACTTCGGATGATATTCGGCGTATACTTCCCATAATTGATGTGGAATTGAAAAAGAAAATTGAAAAGGCAGAAATCGTATCGAAAGATAAAAAAGAAGGCATAAAAAAACAGCCAAAGGTAATGTGACGTGTATTATTAAATTCTTAAATGTATATTTCAACTTCTAATTCGTCTGTAACAAAATTATTTAGTGTAAAGTCTTTACGTAAATTTAATATACAATTTTATAAAAAAATCGTAGATAAAAAAAGAACCAACAGAGGATAAAGATGAATTTGATATGTTGGTTGAGACAAACACTAAATCTCTCGATGATAGATTGGGTAACACTCCAGAAAAATTGGAAAAGAAAGTAGCAGGCGGCAAAAAAGGTACATATGAGCATAATTGCAATAAGCTTAAAGTAAAGATTTAACGGAAATCATTTGTTATTTTAATTAGGATTGAAGCAAACAACATTACCTTTTAAGCCGAAAGCAAAAAAGAATGATAAGAAAAGAGACAAAGATTCGGACACTGGCGATGATATTGATTTCGAAAGTATTTCTCCTCCTCCAGAACCTCGCCCATCCCGCAGAACCGCAGGTATTAGCTCTTATATTTTCCCGCATATAAAATTCTAGTAATCACATGATTTTTTCATTACGTTCAATGGTTTCGTGAAAATAAATATTATCAATTTCGGAAGAAACAAGGATGATACCAATGTTTTTGTGCCGATATTTATATTCCACTGAAAATTGACAAATAATTCACAAATTTTTTTACGATTAACACCACGTATGTAGATTGAGTTTCCATACCAAATATAATGGACATACATATTAATTAGTAATTTTTATGTATTATGTATATTTCGTTTTATATATTATGTACATATTTCGAATGTTACAGTTAAAAAGAATTATGCCTTAAATCAAGACTCTTCATCTGGCGACGAATTGCGCAACCGCCCGTCGGACACAGAATGGTAACTATTTTTCTTATTTTAGTCCGATAAAATCCTGTTAGCATAAATAATTTGGTTATCTTAATCCCCCCCCCAGCAAAGCGAAACATGTCGATAGTGATTCCGACGATAACTTTAAAATAAATAAAAAAGCACCACCACCAAAACGTAAGTAAATAAATATAGGCATGTTGGTTAGAGGCATAAATATACAATTTTATGCACAATAATAGCGTTTCAATCACGTTCTTGTTTATAACAGGAAGCTCCGAAGAACTTTTTGACTCCTTAGTCAGTAGCTCTTCTCCAGAAAAACAACCAAAACCTGTCGTATCATCTAGTGAAGAATCGCTTGTAATATTCTCACCCTCGACAAAATGTAAGATGAACAGTAACAATGTAATAATTGGTATTATGCTTATATGTACGTATTGTTAATTCTTATTTTACTTTGTTGTATACTGTGCATTAGCTCCTGTGAAAAAGAAAGCTGAAAATGGTGGGGGCAAAGGAGTGAAGAGACAATTAAAGAAAAAGTTAGTAACCACTTCTGATTCAGACTCTGACGAAGTAACTCTGTTCAACAAACAATCCCCCGTAAGTAAAAATATATATTATAAACAGCTAATATAAACAATTAACGACCATTAAATTTTCCCCAAATATTTTTATACGCAGTCGGATTTAGTTACAACGAATATATTTATACCATTGTTATTCGCTCGCACAGGTAAAAAAGAGGCAGAAAAAGTCCGAATCGGAGGAAGATAAAAGTGGTGCCAGCACAATAGAAAGTTCTCCGTTACCACCGCCGAGGAAAACTGCCGGCCGTGCTCGTAAACCTGTTTCGTATGCTATAAAATCAGACGATGATGATTCTAATTGAAGGATTTTGTATTGTTCCGAGGTGGATTAGAATCCAACTGGTTATTAAAGAACTTTGTGATCATATTTGATATGAATTTTAATAAATCCCGCCCTGATTTATATCGGGGCATTAGTAATTTTATATAACACTGTACATAATGTATTAGAAGATACGAATAGTATTTTAAGAAAATTAAATTTTACAACATTGCTGGGGAAATGATATGTTGTAACGTGTAATGCGATTAAGTAACATTTTCGGTCATGAATGATCACATAACATAAATGTATTTAATGGTAGTGAACTTTACTTAACAACGTAGACATTTCCAGTATTAACTCTCGCAGAAGAATTTCGAATAGCCACTGTTTTGTAAAAAAAATATAGAATAAAGAGACATAATTCTTACGTATACTTTTACATATATTAGTACACAAATTATGTATCGAAAACAATAATAGACAATTATTTGCCAAGCTTAATACAATATCAATTTGTTTGAAAATTTGACTTTATCATTATATTGTAATTGTTATATACATGGAATAAAACGCATTTACTTCATGTACTATACAGTACGTATTCAAACCTTAGGTCTGGTGACTAATCATTCTGTAGTATTGATTAATAGAATCAATTAAATACTCATGCTGTGAAACATATCCGATGTCCTACATATGCATAACAACTTGTATGAAATTACGAAGACTTTGTGCTTAACATTAATTAAATATAAACTCTATGTTAAATTGTGTTGTGAACGTTTTTTGAAAATTCAACACGACTAGCTTTTTTTATGCATCATATATCCTTTAAATCAGGCCTTTAACACGGGCCTGCTTTAAGTATATGTATGTATCTACCAGAAATATTTTTGGCATCCATGATAAACAATGTAGTCTGATTAGACACAGTACTTACCCCAATTTCTTAATATAAGTCTATGTTTTAACGCGTTCAATACAAGGGAAACGGATCATTGATATATTTACTTAATTCTGCAAATAAGATTTTAAAGGGAAGAATAGCTTTTCCGTTTGCCATTGACTGAAATAAAGGACAAATAAAATAATACTGCAGAGAATTCAGCACAGTCGATATTTTCTTATAATTGAACATTACATGTAACTTTTTGACCTGTTTATAAGGTTTTATCAAAAAGCTTCGCATAACATTGAATGTATTAATTAAACACATGTGAGGCATACAAGTTTTATATACATATAAAACTTTTGTTTTGTGTGTACAGGCGTCAAATTTACGCGCGCAAAAACACAAATATAATTAATATATTTGCTATGTAAATAAACGAAATATTTTTATTTTTACGTTCCTTTGATAAATGATGTTTGATATTTCGTTTATGAAAACCAATTTTGGGGACTAGAGAAAATTTTCCAATACTAAAGTATATTTTATAACTGGAAACCATAAAGAATACTTTTTTAAATCATACGAGTATTTGAATGTAGTTCGATAAGAATAACGTTTAGTCTACTTTTTATATATATACGACTTTACACTTCAAAACTGTTCGTCGTAAAGGAAAATACATATGTACACATAATATTGTAGGGAAAATATACACCGTTATACGTGATTTATATTTAATTAATAAGTTTACTAACTTTAAATTATACACAAATACGTAAATTTATTGCTATAACTTTTCATACACCATCCTCGACGCAATTCCTGTTGTTTATGAGGAAGATCGTGACTATGCTGACACGCAAGGGCCAATAAAAAAGATTTGTTGTTTGTTCGAGGTGTAACTCCCTAATTCTTAGAATGACTTTTCTGTCGATCTGCATAATAGTATCCCAAATTTGAATATGCATAGTTACAAGAGCACGCAGAGTTGCAAATATTATGTTCAATATTTTTTCTTTATATTGAAAACCCATTCATTTCGAAGTATTTATCGGACGTATTAATTAATCAGGATTTTTGTGCAGTAAATTCTCTGTGAAAAAAATTCATTCTTTGGATAAAAATCTGTTTCCAATACATGCACTTCATACTTTTTATTAACGATACGTTTTCAAGGAGTCTTCATTATGTACAAATGCAAAATTGTTTCTATCGCAAAACATATAAACACTGTTTGATATAGATTTGTTTTTCTTTTATCGTTACAAATAATCTCAAATGAGATTTCATGGAATAAATGCTCGTTAAATGATTCCCTTCATTCTTTCGCGTTTTTTTTTCCATACTGAATAATTTAATTTCTTAATTTTTTAAAGGTCGTGAAAAAACTATACCTGTTGTATCATGTAAAAGAAGTGATTTTCGTAAAACTTACTGGCCAAAGTATACTACTTTGTTTACACGAGAGTAGTATGCACAATCGTCATTATGAACTATAATGTACATGTAAAAAAAAAAAAGAAAAGATGAAACCATTGCAACTACTCAGAGGAAAAATCTCTACAATATACAAAGTTTTTCTGAATTTCAATGAATTTGGAAAGCATACTAAATATTAAAATACTACGATCCAGACGATTATGAATACGAGTCTGCGAAAAAATATTCAATGGATTCGCTCAAAGCTCTGACTAGTTTATCTTTCAACATGGTTTACAAAAAGCACTTCTTTAAGGAGGGATTAAAAAAGAGTATACGTTTTTCTGTTTCTCTTTAAGGCGCCAATGAATTTTAAAAATCGTAAGAGAAATAGGAGAGGGAAACAGGAACGGTTGGCTTTTAGAATAGAAGCGATGGATCTAGTCGTAGACTTTGTTCAGACTTGTAATGTATTCTCCTCTGACCATACTTTGCCAATCTCATTGGTACTGAATCATCAATACCGTGCCCACATTGTACCAACAACTTACAACATTTTAACAACTCTCTATTACTCCCAAAAGCTGCAGTTTGCCGACAGACGCGACTATAATACAAAGCAAGGACACTTGATAAAATAACTTAGTCTTCTATTTCATAATTATCTATATATAACGTACATATATAAAACAAATTATGAATAAAGAAATAGTAATCAGGTCGGTACAGTATTATGATTCTTACCTTAAAATTTTTTAACGCCTGATTATACAAATCGGTATATTATTATATCACGAAAATGTAAGACCATAACGCGCCGAAGTCCACTCTCAAAAAAAAAGAAAAATAAAAGGAGCCACTCTATCAGGAAATTTCTGGATTAAAATGTACGTGTGCACAGGGCATTATAAGCGGTGGACTAAGATTCTATAAGTTTAGTTTTCATTTGGGAGCATCGTGATTCTTTTACTTTCTTTATATTCAAACCTTAGACCAATCAATCCAGTACAGATAAAGCCCACTCGTTTGAGAATAGGAACAACCAACCAAATCTCCTCGTGTATGTTAATCGTTATTAGTCATGATATAAGTAATAATGTTAATATTCGAATAAAGTAACATGATGTGCAGTCAAATATTCATGGAATACTTGGTTGCACGGAGGTCATGCGAGGATCCACCACAGTTATCTTTCCACTGTCAATGCTGTCCTGTTCTTTACACCATATATATATATTATATTGGATTTATTAGTATATATATATATATAGTATAAATATATACACGCACGCTAGTTTTAACAATCTTCCATCACACTCATTCATGCACACGTAACTTCAGAAGAGAGGAACGTCTCCGCGAAAGCAAAGTCCCTTTAATTGCTATGATGCGCTTTGCCTTGGATACTTTATCTTCCGTTGCTCTCTTTATTCATCGAGTAATTCACTTCCAATGATTTCCATCGTCGTACTCCTTTGCTTCCTTTTCTTCTTAATTTGAACTTCACTTTAATTCACAATGACTTATCACATGTTTTTTTCTGTTTCTCTTATTTCTTTTTAAACACTATTATCAAGTCAGCTCACTGTTTGATACAAGGAACGATAATACAATTGAATATTTACGAACACAACATTTTTGTCATGCTGAATTATATAGCTTGTCTTGTAGAAAGACGCAAGTTCCTGGACTTGCGGTGACCAGTCTCGCATCTCTCTTGCAATGTCCTATGTAATCGGCCTGTAAGTATAGTTGTAGAAGTGTGGTGGAGGTGGTGGTGATAGTGGTAGTGGTAGTGGTAGTGATAGTGGAGTGGTAGTGGTAATCGCGGTATTGGTGATGATGATACTATCCAGGTTTTTAGTATTTACAATTCTTTATAGCGATTGCTATTTTCCTAAGATGAGATGGTGTGCAATTCAGTGTTTAAGATTTGGCATGTATTAACATATCGAAGGTTTTATCTTTAGTCTCTTTCCACTACGAACTGCTTGATGCGTTCATACCACTAAACATGCCAATACTAAACGACGTTTGCTGCTGCTGCTGAATCTGTTGTTGTTGCTGCTGCTGTTGATTATTCGCTTGACGGCCATGTTTTGGCACTGGAGGTTGAAGATATTCGTGTCTAGCTAATGTTAATACATCTATCCGTTCTTCTTTTCTATATGCTAAGCAACTTCTTATGAAACTCTAAAAAAACAAACAAACAAGAGAATTGCAGTAGAGCATTCCAATACAGAAATATGAATATGAAATATGAAAATGAATATTTATTTTTTTATTTAAATAATTACCTTCGCTTCGTTGCTAACAGTTGGTTTATTTGCGAATTGAACTTCGGTAGCTTTCAAAATCGTGTTTTCTTCTAAAATTGTAGCTTGTGATTGATTATGTCCAAAAGGCTGAAAACATAAAGCAGTAATTAGTAGAATATTATCGTATCAGAGTTTTATAGTATAGTCGACGTGTATTCAGGAACAATTTAGCGATTAATCATACCTTTTTACCGTATAGACACTGGTAAAATATAACTCCTACGCTCCACACATCAACTTTTGATGATATTTTGGGAGGATTTTTACCAATGACAAAACACTCTGGCGGGAGATACCTACAATTACAGAAAATACTACTATTTCTTTCTCTTATATATCTACGCGAAATTGAAACACAGGAAGATAGCATTTGTGTGGCTATTCTCATCTTAAAATTCAAGCATACATACCAATAGGTACCAGCTCCTTGAGATGTTAAATCCATTCCGTGGTCTGGATTATAATTTTCTTCATCCATCACTTTACTTAATCCGAAGTCTGTAATTTTTATTTCTCCACAAACATTGCCTTCAGTTAATAATATATTACCTGTACAATTACAATGTTAATGACACCAAGTGCAAAATACATTATCGTTACAAAATGATTCAGAGAAGTTACATATTTATTTAAAAAAAATGAAAATAATAATATTTATATGTGCAGAAAATTTACCTGGTTTTAAATCATAATGTATGACTGGGGGTTTTATTTCATTGAGGTACTTTAATGCAGACACAACTTGCATAACAATAGATCTTGCTTCTCTTTCAGGTATAGTTTTATGCTAAAAGTGAAAAACATGTGTTTATATAAAATATTGCTGCAGTATAGTAAGTCAATGTTATATGAAAGATATAAAGATATAAGAGTTGATACATTATACATGTCAATCGATATACACACCTGCTTGAGGTAAAAATCTAAATCATGGCCATCGCAATATTCCAGGACAGTACAAAAGGAGTTGGCATCAATTTCAAACACATCATACAACTTCACAACACGAGGATGATCAAGAGCTTTATGTATATTATATTCTCGTAACGCGTGTCTATGTAAAAAATTTCACAATAATTATATTACTAATATGTTACTGTAAGGAAATGCATATTAAATGAAAAAGGACGATTTCATGAAATACCCATATAATTTGCATAAATATTGCTACGCATATAAATCTGTTACATCGTTACAGAAAATTCTATTTCGAGGATACTTACTTAATATAATTAGCTTTCTTATCCTCTTTCCAGTCTTTATTTAGTTGATGCACTTTACAAGCGACATATCGTTGCTCTTTTAAGTCAAATGCCTGCACAAAAGAACAAATAGCTTCGAATGTAATTAAGCAATTGTTTTTTAATTTATTAATAATTAATAAAGCGTACACTAAAAATATAAACTTCCGCACCTTATGCACTTCACTGAAACCACCTTTTCCTAATAACATTAGTAGAAGGTAACGTTCATTCAATACAGGATGAGAGTTGAATCTCGATTGGTCCTCGTTATGAATACGTTTCAACTCTCTGATGTGTAAGTTTCTTTCTCTTTCAAGCTTTTCCATTTCTAATTGCAGATCTGCGTCTTCTTTTTTTAACGCACTTTGTCTTAACTAAAAATTGGCCATGTATTAATGCGCATGAAAATGATATTTATGGAACAAAAGAATCTCGGAGCGCTTGCTACATGTATGTGAGAAGGTAGGTGAATATAAGATGCATTACCTTGAGTATTTCATCAGCTTCATAATACTCCTGCCACGTATAAGATCCAGGTACTGCATCCGGCTTCAAAAACGTAGCTTCCGTCCCATTATGCAACGAAGGTTGCGGCTGACTACGTTTCCTACCAGTTTCACTATTTGATGGCCTCTTTTTGAGTAATAATTTCTTTTGCTTGTCAATTTCTTCTCTCTCTGTTGCTATTTCTTCTTGTCGTCGTGCTAATTCTTGAAACGCATAACCATCTGTCCAATTTTCTTGAAACGTTGCACCTACCCTCTGAGTCACAAATTGACCCAATCTCAGTCTATTTTGCATACACTTTTGCCTAGCCTCCTTTTTTTCTATGTTTGATTTTTCTTTCAGTAATTTCTTTACAACGTCTATACACTTATTTATATGGGATTTGTGCTGCTCAATCAATTTTTGTTGATTAGCCATTTGGTGCCTAAGTTCATCTGTCGTCTGAAAAGGAATAAAAGTAATTGTATTGAGTTTCTCTACGTTCTACATAGACATTTAAATGTACAGTTCAAATTTTACATATTTTACTTACTCTGTTCAATTCGTCGATTTTGTTGTTACGTAATTCTAAATCTGAAGAGGCTTGAGTCTCAAATTCCTGTATCCTCTGGCAAGTAAGTTCTGTCTGGAATACAATTAGTATATTGTATAATAAGTAGAGACAAAATACTGTAACATCTGATACATTTGTCAGCATAGTTCACAAATATGAGATACCTTGCTGCATCTGGGTAGGGGTAACATGCACGTTAAGTTGTTTGCTGAAGGCAATACCCTGATAAATTTATGCAGATAATTCACGGACCAATGTTCTAACCTTAGCACATATTTGTAATAAAGTCAATTCTACGTATGATTCGATTACAACGGGCTCACTCTTTTGACATTACAAGTAAAGTTACAAGGATGAAACCCAAATGTATTGATAGAAAAGAACTATTATACAGGCAGCAAGGAAAACACCAAAAATGTATGCGCATGGTTTAAGGTATGCATGTAAATATAAGAAACTGTAGAACACTGCGTATTTTATGTTTCTCTCTTTTCCAGGCTTGACCATGTTCTGTACAATATAAGTTCAATTTATGATTTACTTTTTTTTGTGATAGAATAAGATTATAACTAACTACAAGAGTAACGAACATGCACACCTATCTTCATTTTGGCAATTAAAATTAATTTGAAATAAAACGGTTTTAATAACTTAGAAGCAAAAGAAAAATTTTTCACTACGGAGTGACATTACAAAGTACTGCACTCCTATGGTAACAAATGGATACAGTGATACAGTTTAGTCAGAAGTTAGCTGAATTTACTGCAAACATCTGACAAGAAATGCCCATTGCAAAACTAATTTTTAGACACTCAAACATAAAAGGTGTATTTCGGCTTACTTCTTGAATAAAAATTAAACTTACTGGGTTAGTAATCTAGAAGAAAAAAAATGCAACAAATACATCAAGTACACAGTATTTGAGAGCAATACAATTTTACTTTAGCAAGACCTTTACTTTACTTTTAATTTATGGGAAACTAACATTTACCTTTAAAAAGAAAGTAAAAATTTGTACATCTACATTCTTCAAGCACAGAACTTTTTATAAACATACGTCGCAGAATTACATTAGTGGTACCACAAGTCTGCAAGTTTATTATTTAACAATTAAACAGAAATGATTGGACTTTCCTGCCAGACTGCTTACTTCATGGTTTGTGGTATTCTTTCATGAAAAAATTTGCGTAATTTAAAATAATCAATCGCACTACCATAAAAACTATAGTACTAACTTTGCGAATTGAATTTTTATGGGTTGTTTCTTATAAAACGCTTGCAGGTATTACCGAATTTTGCTTACATTTGGGGTGTTAGTCTTCGCTTGCCTGACCTGGCTTGTCCTACTGAGGTTGGTAGGCCTTACCTGCACCTGCTTACTGACCATCGAGCCTGCAGGTTGTGTCGAGGCTGGTGGAGGAGGAGGTGGAGGTTGAGGATGTGGTCTTGGCGGCTGCATCAGTGAAGAAAATTCTGCCACTGAAGAATTAGGTGTTGTTACTTGCGGTGAAAGGAGTTGTTGAGGCGATGGTGGATACTGTTGAAAAATAATTAGAAAAAATATCAGAAAGGATACAAAGGAGAAAGTTTATTCGCTAATTTAGAAATATAGAACTATATGTAAGTTATATTTACCATAGGATAACCCTGCTGGGGGGAAGGACTTTTAGCACCACCATGCCGAATGGGACTACTGCCCAAATGATGTTTTGGGAAATACTCATTGATCTTTTTATTTTCAAGAGCAGCAACAGATCTAGACCCTTTACTTCCTACAGGCCCCCCTGTAACTCCCCCACCACCATCGTCAAGTTTACGCTTTCTTTTCCTTTCCGAAGGAGTTCTTGGTACCTTTTCCGGAGTATTCGGGTCTACCTCTTTATCACTATGCGATGAGCCTATAGTTGCATTAAAGTTATTGCAATTGCAAAATAACATCTAAATGATTATTGAATTAATTATTAAAAGAAATACAAGTAGAATGTTTGAATAGAGTAAAAGTATACTAACTCACCAGTGCTCATGTTCGAGTCTTGACTATGAACCGACTGACCAGAGTTTACAGTTGATTGGGGTGCCATCTGAATTTGTGACCCAGCAGACATCTGAAATAGAAAAATATGAATATAAAATAATGCTTAACACATACTACTTTAGGAAGAAATATTGTACCAAAATATGGAAAAATCGTATAACGTTAATATAATTGGGCTAATACCCATCAAAACACTGTAATATGCAGCAAAACTCAAATTTCGTGCGTTTATCCTGCACACTTATTGATATCGAAACATTTAATAAAAGCTTACTTAGAGCAACAACATGGAGAAACGTATCGCATCGCGAATCTAGATTCGATACTCGTACGAGAGGTTACATCTTGAAAATCGTACCGGTCTATAAAATATTAGCCAACGAATATCGCATGTATTAAAAGATACGATTTATTATAGAAAGAAACTTAAGAGAATAGAGAAATATTACAGTAATAGAAGTAGAAGGGAGAAGGCGAATAAATTATGTGTGAGAAATAGGTATAATAAGAAATGAAAAGAGAAAGGAGTCGAAAAGGCGCGAGAGAGAGAGAGAGAGAGAAAGAGAAAGAGAGAGAGAGAGAGAGATATGACACCTTCCAGGATAGCCTATGGTGGAGTCCCATAGTCGAATTTGTTATTTGGGCTGGTAAACAGTATGTCAATCATAGGCACGGTTTCGCGCACAATTTATACGCAAATGTCAATAGCACTGTATGAACAAAATGTGTGATATATATTTAGAGTTAGAGGAATCACGACAAAATGGAGGACCCTAGTAGAGGGGGGCGGCGGAAGGACAAGGAGTTTACGGGGCTACAGAAGAGAGAAGAGGGAAAGCGACGGAGAACGGAGAGGGGGTGGAAGCAGAGAAACAGAGAGAATGAGAGATAGAGAAGGGGGGTAGGAGGTAAGAACTCGATGGCAGAGGAGTGGTTGAATCGGGAACCACGGACGCATACCGCGAGGGGGCAGTTTTACTCACTGCTTCACTTCTGAACTCTGGTCAGGCCGGCTAGTTAACTGACTTTCCTATCGTACATACTTTTCTACATACGCAGCAAATACTGCCGCTAGGCAAGCTGCTTCGATTAACAGCAATGATAACCGCGCCGACACACTACGTCACTCGGTTTGTGACGTCGATAGCTCAATAAATTACGCACTCTTATTATTATCATCGGCGGCGTGTCAGCCACGTTTACTCTGCGCGCGGTTAAGAACCCGGATTAATGGTAAGTCCTCATGGACGCGGTCACGCGTTTGCGCGTTTACCAGGCGGAACGCACACGTTCGAATTCCATGCTCCGTCACTGATATACACACGCTGTTCACGATTAAAACATCACTACCGCAAAGCGTTGCAAATATGGATGAATCGTTTAAAAAGTTTCGCACACCTCGACTCTCTTCGTTACCTTTTCACTACGACTGGTACGTGATTTCGAAACAATAATCATATAATTAGATTCCTTTTCTTACAACCCTACTCATAATACACTAAGATTGAATAAAACTGTAACAACCGAATGCAACGCCATGCTATACTGACAAACAATATTATCAATAAGAATAAATATTTTCGTCAAAACGTTTCTCGTACAAGGTGAACTATGTTTATATTGAATATCAGAACGAACGTACTTAGTACTGGTAACATGTAGCAGAAGAAATGTAGATAGAAAAAGATCAGAATAATAATTTGCATTTTACCTACTTATGTTTGGTTTCTATTTCACGAACGACTGTAACATCAATCATGTGTTCAATTGATAAAATACTACCCCTGACGTATACACTAGACCGACGAAAATAGTGAGATTTTTATAGTGTTCCTTAAAATTTTTGTGATGTTTTAACAATTAGACAATGCTACTACACGTATTGTTTCCGCGTTAACACAATGCCGAACATTCTTACCCAAACGAGGCGATAAATTGTCATAGAAATTATAACAGACATTAAAAGGTGGTTTGCTTCGTCGATAGACCAACAGTGTACTAATTATTTAATATACTATTATTCAAATAACAGATCCATCACAGTATTTACGCGATTAAAGTATTTACGAAAAAATAATAAAAGTCATACATCTTATCATGGAACATAGTAAGTGATAAGAACACTAACTACTGTTTTGATCCACTCAGAAATAAGGACGAAAATGAAGCAGATACGATGTTCATAAGAATATCAACATCAAACTGACATTACTATCCTAATAGTGTACTGAAAATTTGTGTAAAAAGTGTAAACGCAGTTAATTCTACGTGAGAAGCGATCCACCGAAAGGAATTATCAATTGCAGAATACAGAATACAATAGCGGCAACTGTTAAACGAGAATTTCGATCTAATAGCTCTTTCAATAGTGACATTTATAAATTACAATGTAACTTAAACTTTGTCAAATATGTCTATCCGTATGCGAATATAACTAACAAAATTAAAATAGAAGGAGAAAAAAAATGGAAGTTCAATTGAAAGAGGAAATGAACTGTTAATGATAGTTTTCCGAAAAATATTTATGACGGCGTACAAAACCTATATGTCACACGTCCCCACTTAGGATAACGACAAATCACAAAGAAGAGGAGCGTTTGTATCCTACGGATAGCTCGGTTCACTTGCTTACACTTTACTACACATGCCGAAAATCTAACAAGAGGTAGGAAACTTCCTTATCGATGGATCAATGGCCGTGCCCGGAACTGGGCTAGAGGGCCGGGAATCGTTTCTCCGGCGACGATTTGCTTTAAGACAGCTTTTCTGTTGTGCGCTTGCGTGAGTGTGCGTAAGCACTTTCAAGAACGTTGCATGCGAAGTGATGACATATACAAACCCAGTGAATCGGGACATGCGGATTTTACAGTGCACTCTCCTCTAACCCTGATGATCTGGTTTTGGTATGACCATACCATGGAGTCGTATTGACCGATCTAAACGTCGTACGTAAGCTATCTTTCCGAACACTCACGAAGTTGGCTCACTTCGTGTCTTCCCCAACAGTGCAGCTCCACTTGTAAAAGTGGCGTGCAGTTAGCGCGTCGCGTAAACAGCAACCGCACCAGCAGCACCAAGTGCCGTCAATGGCCACGATAAACGGCATTACGCGTACGTTTTACGGGCCACGAGCGAACCAAAAACCCCGGCGTGGACTCGCCTAATCGAAACGGAACTGGAACTGTCCGACCACCGTGCCCCGCTCGCATACTACTACCTAGCGCGGAGGTTACTCTTCCTTTCTCGCTTACTCTCGTACTCCCTCTTTCCTTTCCTCTCTACTCCTCTCCTCGTCACTTCACTCTTCTCCTCTCCGCTCCTCTCCGCTACTCTTCTCACCGCTCCTCTCCTCTCCACTCTTCTCCTCTCCTCTCCTCTCTTCTTCTCTCCTCTCCTCTCCGCTCCTCTCCACTCCTATGTACGGCAAATGAGCAACGCGCGAGATTCCGAGATGCGGCAAAAGGTGCAACCTCCACCTCCCCGCGACGGTGCTACCGCCCCGCGATCACAACAGACAGAGAAGAGAGAGAGACAGAGAGAAATTGGAAGAGAGCGAGCAAGCGAGAGAGAATCCAAGAGAGATCGAAAGACCTACGGTCGAGAGGGGGGTTAGGGCTTGGTGAAGAGGGATGGACGACTAGTGAGTTAGAAGGAGACCTAGCTAACTGACGGAGAGGTTTTGCGATGGCGGGCCAGGAGAGGCAAAGGGAAAGGAAAAGGGAGCCGGAGGGAGGCATATGAGACATTCCTTCAGTGAACGGGTCGACCGAGTGTGAGTGCAAGCGAGCCGGTAAAATCGATGTGGCGAAGTGTGGCTGTGTCACTACACTACACAGCATGCAAGGGGTGTGTGTATGTGTAGTTGTCCGTATGTGATCGGTAGTCTGCTTTGTGGCATTATTTTGTCAGTAATACAACTCTGGGTACTTGCTATTAAATCATATCGATCATACAAAATACATATTTCTTTTTAAAGTGGTTCCATTATAATGTCAAATTATTTATATAGATATCTTACTATATTAAAAATGATAATAATCTGAAATAAAATAACTATGTATAAACATGTTACGCGTATATTTCTTGCATTCTTCTATTTTCTACTTTGCTTTATTTGACATAACACATAGTTATTTAAGACAGCTAAAATTGGTATTGTTCTGTAAAATCTTTATCGATCTATCGTTATATTCAATATAGCTCATCATATCACGTAGTGTATTTCAAAAAATACAATCTGTTAAAAAATTCTTTCAGAACCGATATCATTAAAGAATTAGATGTTGGTGGTATGAGACTTGATAACGGAGAATTGAAGAACTTATCAACACTAAAGCTAAAACTACCTGTTCAGTGAGAATATATAAGTTGTTGAAGCATGCTTGTAGTTTGCCATATTTCTTTAATCTATAAAATGTTGTGCTCATCTGTACGATCATCGTATTAGACATCGCGTACATCTGTACATAGAATAGCACCTGTCTCGGAGTTGAAGAATACAGAGCGCCCTCATAGTGGCTCCACTAGTTACGCCCCTGCAATATGCCGTGCCGACGCGTGCTTCAGCTTGTGCGAGGGCGTATTGGCGAGATATAGTCGTAAGGGAGGGGGTTGAAAGAACCAAGCGTACGTACGAGATGACGGCTCGGCGAACGAGCATAACTGGTCGCTCAGAGGAGCGGGTAGGCGGGAGAATGTCAGGTTTGGGTCGAACCGTACGTTTCTCGGTAGTCGCGTTTCTATGCTCCGGTGGCGCGGTTGTACGTTGATTCCTACGGTGCTCTTGATTTTGTGTTCAGTTATTGCTTCATTCTCATGATTCTTAGTTAACATTGACCATGCTCGTACACAATCGATAACAATCCTGTCGATTAACTGTAAATCGCAGATCAACTGTAATTTTGTGTTTGTGATTTAAAAAAAAGTTTCTGTGAAGCTTTGTATTCTGATACTTGTGATCACGTACAAAATTACCGTGTCTTTGGGTTTTAGAACTTGATATTTTGGTGTACATCTATTAATTATGCTACGTATGTATTCTTGTTTTGTATATTCCATATAATAATTTCGGCTTTGTTTTCGTGTACCTCAGTAAAACAGTGATATGTATTCAAGTGTTAAACAAAAATCATTGAAAATCATTGTCTCTACATACTCACATTAGCGTGCCTTCGACTTTGAATACAATACAGTTAAAGGAGACGGTTTGTGGAGCAAATATAACAATGTGGTGACAAAGTAGAGGTTAAAAGAAGTAGTACTTGAGTGTAGAAAATCAACAATCCAGAAACACATTTTGTCTAGTTGTTGGATAGTAATAAACAGGCCCGTTGGCTGTGCGATTTTATACTGATAATGAGTGGCGAAAAGCATATTTAATGATTTATACTCTCAAGGGTGTCGGTGCATACATAATGTCAACGTGTCCAAAGTGGATACGTTGTTATATTTGTTCCACGAAGTGAATCCTTACATTATCAACAGGAATCGAGGAATCGAGAAGCAACGCTGTAATATTTCGGGAACGTGTAAAAAGATCGCGCCAACACAGTATTTTCATCTCCTGTTCCCTATGCAATTTAGGTAATGGGTTATTTTCTTAAGTCGCACATTTGTGAAAGATCAATTTACAATACACGTGTTAGAAACTTAAATACTTCAGGTATTAATGTAGCCGACTATGTTTAGATGAAGGAATAAAGTATTTAGTGCAAACTGTATCTTTATAGAATTAATATCTTCGAATAAAATTCAATAATTTTACTTGGTTAAAGGGTTTTCTATTGAATATTGACCACGCATAAAGAAAATTTTTGTTCTTTTGGAAAGGATCTTGTGTCTGTACGTCGCCGTACATACCAATAACTTCTACTTATTTTAACTATGTGAATAATACACAAAAGAATATTTATATATTTTGAAATATCACACCAATTTAAACCCGAAAATAATATTTTGGAATCGTATTGAAAAATATTTGAAGCACGAAACGAGTTTAGATATGTAATATGTACATTCATGTCTAGCTCGTGAACGTTACAATACCATCCGATCGTAGAAAATGCTACTACGTATAAAAGAACTACGTATGTTTACGCGATGGCAACACAGCAATGACTACACCCCCTCGCCCCTACACGGCGGAACAGCCACAGTATTCCCCTCCATAGGTCGGCTTAGCCCCCACCAATGAACTCCCAATAGGTCGCACACTCATTAGCCCAGTCGCGCGCGATTCTCTCCCTCTGGCTCGTAATTCTGCCGCACGTCGGCGGCCGATCAGCTGGTTGGCCACGCGGTGTTGCCTCGTTCTCTTGGCTTGCGCTCTGCTCACCGTTTGGCCACGCGGCTTTCTGTCTGCACCTCCGCTCAGGAGAGGTTAGGTGTGATCCGGTGTTCCGTGTACACAGCGTATGCGCAAAGAACGTTGCAAGGACGAGTTCTCTAGACTCTCCCGTATTAAAGTACTTTCTGTGATATCATGCGACTGTTACTTAATGCTTCAATTACTCTCATGTTTATTCCAATATACAGGGTGTCCCAGAGTTTTTTCAGCAAAACGGTGCCCGCATATTCTATGAGTGAAAATAAGGAAAAAATTGAATAAACATAATGTCATAAATGCTTTATTAAAACGTTATAAGATAAATACGAAATAACAACGGAGTGGGTTTTCGTTCAGTAAGGCATGGGAACCAATTGGCCATATTTATCTAATGTGTTTGTATAGGCTGTGTGTATTAATTGATGTTCTATTGAAAGCTGTATCGAACAAAAAACTAGTCCGTTCTTATTTCGTATTTTTGTTATAACCTTTTAATAAAGCATTTATGAGCCTATGCCTATTACATTTTTTTCTTATTTTCACTCAAAGAAATTTCTGGAATTATTTTTTTCTCAGGGAAGACATGGGACACCCTGTATATTCAAACTAGGTATCTTTAATTTTTTTTTCATAAAACAATATAATGTGGCTATACATCTGATGATTTTTACTTTTTTTTCTTATTTCCATCTTCATTAATTTTGATTGATGTTATTTGAACAATTAAAACGTAAATTTAATATGTATAGAAACAATGAGATGTCAGACTAGATTTTTAAATGTCATTTGGAAAAGATTATCCGACTGTAAACAGTTTTAAGTAGAGATTTTCTAATACTCGAGTCATTGTGACAATTACGACACAATCGTACGGAGTGGTTAGCGGTCGACGGCTCAAAGCCCGCGATAATAATCTTACTACACAAAGCACTGATAAGAAATGTACATTATAGAAAATAGGGCGAAATAAGCATATAAAGGGCGAAACTGGTAGATGGAGGCGCAAAACAGAAGAAATAGTAGAAACGCGTATATACACACAACCAACGCTTTGGACAAGCAACGAGAAGTGTGGATGGTGATTCATTAATTCTACTCGTGTGTTACAATACAAGTTATTGTACATTTTCACAATTCGGCAGTACTTACTTTTTTCTGTTTCCAAACTGATGCATCATATCGTAACCGATTACTATCGAGAACTCTCAGTGATCTTTCGTTATTCTTATTTTATGATTCTATAATTCTTAATTGCGTTGTAGAACTGCAGATCTCCGAACCGTCACTACAAGCAGAAATGTGTACGGGAACTGTACTGTGTTCGTGCAACGAAAATATTTACTATGAAAGTTAAAACGCAATCGCATATTGTAATCTGTGGGCAAATATTAAAACATACTATGCAATATTTCCATTTGTGCTTATTCTTCAAAATTATTTGTTTTCTGTACGCGTAGTCGTAAATGAATGGTTATTTGACGTTGCAGAGTGTGTGCACACGCGAGAGGTTAGGCTTTCCGCAGCAGACTTTGAATTGTATTAGTTTCACGAACTAAATTAACGCGGCCAGCAAAGTAAATAAATAACGTCGCACGTGAAAAACTACCGAGTCTCCCGATATCACCAGCTTATGAATCGAAGCGTCCGGCGGCGCCACTTTAGATTTCTACATTGTATCTTGTGACTGCATTGACGTAACACTACCATACGAGGTGATTCCAGTTGGTCAGAGCAAAATGGTTATCACGTATGCAGTGCCTCAACGTAAACAGAACTTATACGCGACTATGAATCCTCAAAATCTTTTGCAAAATCTTCTAATTCATTTCATGTACATGAACATGAACACAACAGTCATTATTCAGAAAATAAACTGTATTTTGTTTATAACGTAATCTAATTTTCGTTTACTACGCACTCGAAAGGTAAATAAGAGATTCAGTTTGTCACAAAACATTCTGATAAGAATACTTCACGCTGATTGATTTGTAAAGCTTGTATTCTCATTAATTAACCAAACATACTACAAATAAGTTTTATCGCGATTAATGCTGATTTTATACCACGCTGCAGTAAGTTTGTTCGCCAAACGCATCAAACAATATTATTTCATTCGGAATTACAGTTCCACGTTTTCGTTTATGTAAGAGAAGATTGGAATGTTTTGGAAATTTATAGAAATGATCGCTCCTTCCAAATCGACAATTGTTAAGAATTTAAGTACTTTTTGATTTTTTTCAATGCTCCACGCGTCTGCGCAGGCTACCCAATCTATTGAGCCGCTGTGTTCTTGAGTTCGCAAATACATACATATGTGGATATAAGATGTACATAGGTAACTGCATACACGCGTCTACGCGTTCAGCTACGTGCATTTGCTTAAACAATATTGCACTGTTCAAATTACCTATCTTATAACGATGACTAAAAAAATTAAATGAGTATACCTTAAGGGGGGAATTTCTTTTTTCTTGGTCAAAAATATCGCCACTTTAGGATTTTTTATAAACAAAAGTGTAACATTAATTAATTTGAAAGTTTGTATATGTGTTTGCTATACTTTCATCATGTTACATAAATTTTTTTCAGTTCAGTAACTGCACTACAAACTTTAAACACGTTTTTCTCGAAACAACTTTTTCGTAGCTGGTTGACATGATTTAAAAAAAAGTACTGGATCGATCAACTTGAAATTTTAACTGCATGTTAAGAAAGAATCCTTTTATCGTTTGACCTACAGGCAAGACGATAGGTTGTATATTTTTTTTTTAATTATCAAAAGTTCGGGTAATTTTTTGCAAAAAATCGAACATCTGAATTTAAACAGTTACCATTTCTCGAATTTTTTTTTTTTTATTCATTGTAGGTCAAACGATAATTATATGTGTATGAAATAAAATCTCATTAGAATTTTTGATTTCAGATGAACTGGAGGGCAGATATCATGTCAACCGTTAATGAAGCAATTGTGCGTAGCGTCCTAGTTCACGGGCAACTGAAACTGTATTTTTAAGTGAATTGAACTGAAAAAATTTATGTAACATGATGAAAGTATAACAAAAACATATACAAAGTTTCAAATTAATTAATGTTATATTTTTGTTTATAAAAAATTCTAAAGTATCGATATTTTTGACCAAGAAAAAAGAAACTCCCCCCTTAACAAACAGTAAACCCAATATCCTTGAAGTATTTATCGCAATATGAATTGTTTTGCTATACAATTTGGCCTTCAAATTGGTTAGGATATACATGATTATAGTCCGTTCAACGGGTCGAGCCACCAGCTGTAAACAAAGGCACGTGGCGGCGTTCAGACAGAACAGGGGCGTATCCCTCAGTTATGATATTGTATATTATTTGTTGCAAATATGAATATGAATAATGGAATAAACAAAGCAAGTTCTAGACGATTAATATTTTTTTATTCAACATTTGATTCTGTGCTCGATTCCAAACTACTATCGCTGTCGCTTTTATTATTATTATTTTTATATTTTTTGATATAACGAGTTTTACAAACTGATATAAAAAGGGTCCTGTGATTAATAATTGACTAGCATTTGATAATTG
Organism: Andrena marginata; assembly: GCA_963932335.1. Lineage (NCBI taxonomy): Eukaryota > Metazoa > Arthropoda > Insecta > Hymenoptera > Andrenidae > Andrena > Andrena marginata. Next base: position 13,362,356 of record OZ010660.1, read on the forward strand.
GTGGCAGCCGATAGCTGTGGCTGCTGCCTTTCCCACATGCATCAGCACGTACATAATTTCTATACAGCTGGTGACTCGACTCGTTGAATGGACTTTAGAGGAGCAAGAAAAAGTAGAACCAATTTTTATTAACTGTGGTGCTATGGGAAACATTTAAATATGCTGTGTGCAACAATGTTTGTGTTCAGTTAGAATGCCTTCGTTATTTTTAGAAATACAAATAAATGTTATTTATGAAAGCTGTACCGTACAAATGGGAGCAATATTTTCAGACAACTTCAGTGTTTTAAATAGCGTACTATATTTTTTACCTTTAGTGTAACAGCGGGTGTTTAGTTTATAGAGACTTTAGAGTTTAGACTATTTCAGCAGACCAGCAAGACCTATAGTAAAGGGTTATTAATTTAATTGTAAAACTGGCAGCGCTCGTGCGAGTACAAATGAGAACGGCAACAGCGTCACACGCATCACAGACGAGGTATGGAATAGACCTATCACCAATGTATTTTTCTGTCACCGGTTTGGGGGGTCCCAGGACCCCCTTACCATTTTAGTGTCGCATGCAACATTACCGGTGAAGTCTCGAAACAGATTGTAACGCTACGTGTGGTAGGAATTAGAATTCAGCACTGGTAAAACTAGGTTATGTTTTGAGAGTCGAAGCCCGCGATTTACAAATGTTTCTGTTAGAGTAACAATTTAAAAACCGTCTTATGAATATATTCCGTTCAACGGAAAAAAAGGAGAATGAAAATAAAACGATATCACATATTCTGCCTTTTAACCTTGCTGTCCTATTCCGGCTTATTTAACGCAAAACAAATTTCATTCGCTTGCAATAACGTAATTTCTAAAAAGAGTGCTTTAATGTTTTTTAAAAGCACCTGTTGCTGAACCTCATCCATTCATCGTGTGTTTGCGCATACATTAATGATAGTCTATACGATATAATGCAGATATCTAATAATAACAATAATAATAATAATAATATCTTTCTACTGTACTATATTATTTAAAAGGAACATATCGAACCCGTGCACACCGATTTTGGTGCAATTTTGCAAGTCTGTAGAGTAGCCAAAAATATTCGATACATATTTCTTGGAAAAGGAATTCGTTCTCCTCCATAACTATTAGAAAAATTAATTTGTTTAAACTATATACTAACTGTCGTTAACACGTAGACTGCCGACTACACCGATCGGCGTGTTTTTTGTTCTGTGACCGACGCCGACTACACCGATCAGAGCGATCGGAGCGTGTACGGGCTCATAAACAAAAAAGTTTCGGCATCGAGTATAGCACCTCCAGATTTCGTGGGCAGTCCACGTGGTAACTGATTAATATTAACTGACGTTCGGATTTTTCAGTAAGTTTATACATTATGTCCGATTTGTTCGTATATTATTTTTCACACGCTATTATTTTTCTAACTATTAAAAAAGCAAAAAGTTGTTTCATATCAAAGTTTTTTTATTTGATAGAGGAAAGTGAATAGTATAGGAGGGAAAAGGAGTATGGTATTTCGACTGCAAGAAGTAAATATATTTAAGGTTTGGTGTACATAAAGTGCTCGACACGATCGTCCTATGCGAGCGACAGCAGCAGAGTCTCCTGAGGAGGGTCGACGTTGCGGTTTCGGCCATGTTCAACAATGAGTTTGTAGACCTCAGAATTTATTGTTCTGGTTTTTTCGACTTCAAAAAAATATAAATACACTAAAAAGTAAAAAATTTTGTTCCTTATTTAATCTACGACACTCAATTGTTTTAAGTCGGCGCCAGATTTACGCAGTGCAACTGATGAGACGTCGATGTAATAAAATTGAGTGTCGTAGATTAAATAAGGAACAAAATTATTTTTTATATTTTAGCGCATTTTTATTTTTTAAAGTCGGTTCTAATTCTGATTTTCCAGTCTTTGGAACGATGCGCTATTATTGTGGCTTTTACATGCAGATGGCGAAAAGTCTCTCCGTACAGGGGTATAGCGCCGCGGTCAACCCTGTCGTAGCTAAAAATATTGAAATTGAGACGGGTACGAGACCAATCGACATTGTTTTCGAACCTCATTACAGTAATCTGGAGTGCGAATGGTAAACCGATCATAAAAGCGGAGCGCGCGACTCGCTTACCTGTGCCGGGAAATTCCCAATAGCTCTTTGCCACGTGAATTTGAAAGCGACCATCCGAAAATTTTCGACGCTCGGGGATCACTGCTGTCCAGCGGTCGCTGGCAGCTCTCCGAACGCCGGGACGGCGCATGGTTGTAGTGCAGAGATGGGGAAAAAATTATTTGAAATAAAAATTTGTGTACGAAATTTTTACGTCAAATAATTTTTTGCCTGTCTCTGCAGGAGAGTGGGAGACTGCCTTCGTCGGCCGCCGATCATCTCGTTCTTTTCTTGATGTCGATGGGCTCGACGTCGCGGTTTCGGCCACGTCCAACAATGCGTTTGCAGACCTCAGAATCTATTGTTCTGGTTTTCTTTTTTATGATTTTATATTTAATGCAGTGTATACATAGATTGGACTTATGGGGCAACTAATCGGATGTGTCTTTGATAGTAGCGGTGTTTTAATGTTTTTTCTAGAATTGTTGTGTCTGAATGTTTTAATCTTTTAGCTACTCAACGCCACGCTTATACCAGCTTCTGTATTCGTACTCAGAAAGTTAAAATTCGATGGCCACGGCATTTTGGCCTTTTCACTGTATGCTCTCTTGAAATCGGTTGAACGGTAACGCGTACATTTTTTTACGACCCTGATGGGTTCTTAGGTAAAAGCTTTCGAACGACGCTGCTCGGGGGTCATAAACGGTAGAGTAGTGGCATAAGGACAAATCAGTAATAGGCTATTCAGTAATGAGTATGCCAATTTCTATCATAGAAGTATCTCTCCTAGTGTTTTTCTGATGAAAATGACACCAAACTTTATATAATCCTGATTATTTTTAATGACTATAATGGAAAGTACTTGGAGTAAAGTAATTGAGGAAAGTAATGAAGAGTACCTGAATTCTACGTGAACTTATACGGAACTGATATGTGTGCCCAGATCTTAACGTAAAAGCATGGTTAAACATGTGCAATGCGCGTTACAGAACACGATTACAAGGGTCGATTTTTATGGTCCGGCGCGCAACGTAGGACCTCGTACCGTAGAAAATTTTAAGTGTTCGACGCGCAATGCGCGCTGTTGCAAATGTTTAACACTGCCTTTAGAGATACCTACGCGTGTGTACTTAGATCGTAGATTTTTCTTGTAATTTTTAAATCCCTTCAATAGTTAACAAGGACAGAGCCAATCAATTTGTAATGAAACGTAGGGTTTTAGGGGCCTCGGGTACCAAAAACTACGAATATAAATTTTACAAAAACGTTTCAATTCATTATTTTCAATGATTTTTACGTATCCTGGAATGGGCACCGTCCAGTTACACACGCGCGAAGTACAGAGATTTGCGGGAATGTCAGTAATAGCCTCAATTTTTATTTTTTTTCGGCGTACGACACGTGAAAACATTAGTTAAATGTTCCACTACACAAGTAATATACTAACAATCAATTTTATCTTGCAATTTATAGCTTGCATAAGCTTTCAAGAAGTGTCATATTTTAGCGCCATATTTTAGTCCCATAAGGTGATAGGTCTATTCTATACCTCGTCTGTGGTGTGACCAGGGTTGCCACCTCTCCGGTTTCGGCCCGGAGACTCCAGGATTTGAAGCAAATCTCCGGGCTCCAGTTTTACTGGAAAAATCTCCGGGTTGTAGAAAAAGCGAAATAATAAGAAATTGTTATGCTTTCCTTAAAATTTTCCTTTTAAAACTTTCAAGTATCTCAAGCAGCGACATCTATCGAAACTAATAATTCTTGGGGAATTTCTAACTGTTCTCGAAAATCACCATTTTCTATCGCGGGGATGACCCGAATATTCGAACGTCATTTGTTACTGTTCAGCCAACGTTGCTATGGTATGCTTACCATAGCAACGCTCATGAGCATTCCAAAGAAGAAAGAGTATCAAGAAGGTGTCATTGTTACCTATATATCGGCGGGTTTTAATTTGAATGTCTGTTATATGCATATTCTATAAGTGCAGTAATAATATCTAAGTGCAAATCTAAAAATTTAAACTTTTCAAACGAGGCTGTTACAAGTAAGTATATGTATTATGTACGTATGAATTTGTTTTCTAAATGATTTTTTTAAGTTAAATTAATCAGTGTGATATAAAATTGTATAAATATAATTCAGAGAATTTATTCGCTTGTAAATTTGTCTTTATATTGCAATTATCAAGACCAATTTATTTATATATTGTTTTTAGAAACGAAGATGGAATCGCCTTCGCAAAAGAAGCGAAAGTATTTAACCAGTTTTAACATGGGATGGTGCAGTAAGAATGAATATAAAGAGTGGTTATTAAAATTTGATACGCACACTGCAAAATGTAAGTGGTGTTCACGCATCTCCACCGTAAAATACGATGGAATAAAATCAGTGCAATCCCATTGTGATGGTAAGGAACACAAAAATTCTCTGCGCGTCCAATTAGAAAATCGGTTGCTGACGAATTTTTGTAGCTCTAATTCAAATATAACAAGCACCGATTTAAAAACTGCAGCAGCTGAACTAGCTCAGATATTTCATGGGATTAATCACCATCATAGCTATTTAAGTACTGAATGTGGAATCAGATTAACATGTGAAATTTATAAAGATTCTACACTATCCTCAAAAATCCAATGCGGAAGAACAAAATCAGAATGCATCGTAGAAAACCTTTTGTATCCTAAATCTATTCAACTTATTATAGATGATATGAAAACATCGCCATTTTCTATTTGCACTGATGCTAGCAATAAAGGCAATCAAAAGTTTTTCCCGATTGCAGTAAGATATTTTAACCAGACCACAGAGTTACAGCATAAAATTTTGACTTTTATTAGGATGCAGATGAAACTTCAGAAGTCATAGTCAAAAATATTAAACTGCGGCTGGAAAAATATGGTCTCGATCCAATGAAATTAGTTTCGTACGGTGCAGATAATGCGCGAGTTAATTACGGAAAACATGTTTCCGCATATCAAAAAGTAAAGAAGGACTTAAATAATAATTTATTAAAAGCTAATTTTATATAATACATCTCAACATGCAGTGAAACTTCTCTCATTCGACGTTGAAAATTTATTAAATCAAGAGATATATATAGATACGCCACGACTCGCTATCAAGAACCCTGAGATTTCCGAATCTCAATAACGGCTGATCCGATTAGGTTTTGAATTGTCTTAATGAATAGCTTCGGTTTGATTTACATAAGAAAAGTGTCTTCGTTTTGTTCCTACGGGCCTTATGAGCTGAGATATTTCGATGTAAAGTTGCAATTTGCTGAATTTTATGTTCTTAAAATTCAGCATCGTCCTCGTCCTCGTCGTCGTCCTACACTTCTAGGCAAGAGGGGAGTATGAAAGGGTGAGGAAATGTCCCTCAGGCACGTCGTTCATTGGATGCGGGTTTCGGCATATAATGCAGTGTAGCAATACGGAAATTTAATATATGTACTATTCCCACAACCAAAGTAGTAATAGCTCGACAATCATATAAAGTTATGAATGCTATATTTCATAGTGGTTCATGTATTGGGGATGGCCATTACACCAGTATATGTAAAGAAGAAGGAATGACTAGTAGTTGGATTGAAGCTGATGACGTGCAAATTAAAAAAAGGCAATGGCCCAAAGGCGCTAAAAATCTTTATATTTTATTCTTACAAAAAAATGATAATAAATAAGCATGGTAGTGAACCGATGTACAATCCCATAAAAAGAATCCCATTTAAAAAGTTGTCGTAAATTAATAACAGTAAACACTACAAAATGTGTGAAATCCCCACAAAATTACCTTTTAACAAAAAGGTACAAAAAAGAGCGCCAAGTATATAATCTCTTCAAAAAGAATCCCATTTAAAAACAATGTCGTAAATTAATATAAATTTAATAATGTTCTATACTCGACAAAAATAATGTTCTAGACTGTACAAAAATAATGATATACAACAATTGCGCCAATTATCACAATGACTATTTATACAAAGAAAAAATCACAATAGTACAATGAAAAAATGTATTAAATAATATCAAGCAGATATATTTTATACAAATAAATATTTTAATACGAATAAATCACATAAAAAAATAGAAGAAAATATACAATATAAAAAAATATATGAAATCAAAATGAGCTGCAAGTACATAAAGGTGCTTTCCAACTGCGCTTAAGATGACACAACTACATATACACAGCTAAAATGTTGTATTCATACATTCCGTTACTCATATCGCGGACATTTTAAATAATATGAAGATAAAATGTAACATCTAGATCAGGCCTGCCCCATCGGGTGCAAATACCTCCTGAATTTTTGGGACCCGGATAACAGCCGAGCGCGGGACTGTTCCATTACTACCCGTTGCGAAATTTGTGAGAGAACTGCGTGAGTGTGCGTCGTGGTACGAGCCTGCATGAACGGCCGCACACTCATGCAGTTCTCCCGCATCCCATGCTGTGGTTAGCATCGTAACCAGTTCCACGCTCGGCTGTTGCCCGGGTCCCAGAAATTCAGGAGGTATTTGCACCCGATGGGGCAGCCCTGATCTAGATATTTGCCTAGATGTCCGCGGCCTGGAAGTCAAATACTGGGCGTGGCCAAGGTCAAGGTGTCGATGAATAAGAATTATTTATAAACATAAAACAATGAATGTGTATTTATATTGTCAGAGTTTTAAATTGATAAATTATGTGAAAGCTTGTGAGAGGAAAGGTATCGGTGTCGATAAATAAACTTACAATTATTTTAAAACGCAATATAATGAAAATGTACTCATATTATCTACGTTTTAAATGGACAAATTATCTGAAAGCCTGCGAGGGGGAAGGTATGGGTATTGATGATTTGAGAATACTTTGCCTAGCCACGCCAAGTATTTGACTTCCAGGCCGCGGACATCTAGGCAAATATCTAGATGTTACATTTTATCTTCATATTATTTAAAATGTCCGCGATATGAGTAACGGAATGTATGAATACAGCATTTTAGCTGTGTATATGTAGTTGTGTCATCTTAAGCGCAGTTGGAAAGCACCTTTATGTACTTGCAGCTCATTTTGATTTCATATATTTTTTTATATTGTATATTTTCTTCCATTTTTTTATGTGATTTATTCGTATTAAAATATTTATTTGTATAAAAATATATCTGCTTGATATTATTTAATACATTTTTTCATTGTATTATTGTAAAGTATTCGCCGAATTCAGTCATAGTGCGAAAAAAGTAAAAGAGCTGAAAGAATGTTTTGCTTTCGTCGAAATGGAGTATGAAAACGTTTTAAGATATTTTAGAACTAGGTGGCTCTCGTTTTTCAAAGCTCTTGAACGTTTGCTACATTCTTGGCCGGCAATAAAAACCTATTTTTTTTTTGAACAAGGAAAAGAAAATTGCCATAAAGTTATATGGGATTTTATTAGTGTTCAAGAAAACGATTTGCATGATATGTTATCGCCACACAATTCATTATTAACAATACCCGAATTATATTTATATTTTTTGCATCATTACATGGATATAATGTGTAAAACTTTGCAAACTCTAGAAAGAAACAACATAACCGTTATTGAATTGGATCAAGCCATGCGCGATTTGCGAACTAAAATTAATACGCGTATTGAAAATAAATTTTTTGGTGCCCAAGTGAATGCCGCACTTAAAAAAAATCCTGATAAAAATAAACAATTATTTATAACGGAAGCAATAACAGTTTATCAGAAAACTATAGATTATTTACAAAAATGGTATGAATATGATACAACAATTTACAAGGAACTAAATATTTTTAAACTAGAGACTGTAGGTAATGATTTCCATTAGGAAAGCGTAATGGAAGTTGTAAATTTGTTAAATATATCAACAAACGGTAATATATTATTTGATGAGAAACAATTGTTAAAAACAATAATAACACAAATAAAAATTCAGGAAGATTCAGTGGGAAAAAAATGGATAAATATTTTTAAACACGTTGATACATTTGTAGAATTACCAAAAGTTGTGGAATATATATTAGCTATTCCAGTTAATAATAGTTATGTTGAAGGAGTCTTCTCGATTATGAAAAATCTTTGGAGTGACGAAAGAAATCGAATGCGAGTAAGCTTAGTAAAAGCTGAAATTTGTACAAAATTAAATTATGACATGAACTGTAAAGAATTTCATATTTTTTTGCTCAAACCAGATTAAAAAATATTATTGAAATGTGCAATTTCTAATGAGAAATATCATAAAAAAAAAACAGAAAGATTTTGCAAAATCGAAAAGATTCCTTCATGTTATGAAACACTGTAAATGTCGCTGTACATATGTAAAAAGGCCAGATATCTTTAGCCTTAACTTTTGTTTTGCTTTGTTTCTTGTAAATTTATAATTGTATTTTTATATACAATAAACGTTATTAATTAAAAAACTGATATGTTTAAATTCTCAATTATTTATGTTTAAAACAATTGCACATTTGTTTTAAGGATATTCAAGAATTGTTTTTTTTTTGCTTTTTCCATCTCCGGGTTTATGTTCGAATCTCCGGGTTGTGATGAGATGGAAACCCTGGGTGTGACGCTGTGCCGTTGTCATTTGTACTCGCGCGAGCGCCGCCAGTCTTAAATGGATAACCTTGTATACAATCACTCGGCATTAAAGGAATTTGTAAAATAATGGTTCTTACATTACAAAAGGTACTCGTGCTGTTCATTTACATCAATTGTCAACATTACTATCATCGAACTGCTAACCCACGTACATTTTTTAGCATTTCTGAGTTGGAAACGGTCGATTTGAATACCATGCAGCTTATTATGCTTGTGTTCTTATTGAGTTTTGCTCAATTCCTTCATAGACGACGAACATTTTTACCTACTCAGTAAATGAAAATAATTCTCACACAAATTCATTGCCAAAATCACAGGAGAGGTAAATAATCTGATGTCTACCTGAAAGGTCTATTGATGAAGAGAAGTCTAAGATTTCCCGAGCAATGTCAATTCAAGGATTTCACAATTGACATTTCTGTGTTTTTCTTTGTGCAACAAATACTTATAACATAGCTATTAGTATGATACACAGCATGTACTAGAAAATGTCGGCTAGACCAGAAAGTATGAGGCGGCGAATCATTGCAGCATTTCGTCCGATCAATCCGGAAATGATAACAAGTGTACGTGTTTCAGCCATTCGACGATTACAATGTTACATAAAGCATTGCATGCAATTTACAAATATTAAGGTGTCCTTGAAATCTCTAATATGGCTTGGTCTACAAAAAAATTGTTGCTGGTAGAAGCAGATCCCCAAATAACACACAGTCGCCTAAGAACGTATAAAAATGACGTCTTAAAGACGTCGTAAGACGTCGTTAAAACATTTGCGTTAAGACGAATGTGAAATTTTGAGTGATGCATCTAGAGGTCGAATGATGATATTCTGTAGAATATTTCACGTCAATGCGCCTTTTTTATAAACAATTAATAACAGTTAGGGGAAAGTGGGGTAAAACGGAACGGGTGGGTAAAACGGAACCTCAGTGTTTCCCTTAAGCCGGGGCCAGACCTGAATGAGTATACGCTGAGCAGGCTGAGCGGCGCACGAATATTCTGATGTGGAAGGGTGAAACGGTAGCTAGGGCCGCATGCTTCTACGTCAGAAAGGCTGAGCGTGAACGCATATGCTAGTGTGGACGGGTCATTCGTGGTGACTCGGCTCATTCGACCCGACTCGGGGATGCCGGCGAAGGCACATGGCCTGAGCCGACCGTTGTCGGTTTTCTTCCGCATATCAAAGGGAGTTTGGAGTGCATTGCGTTCAGCGTGGAAGATAGGGGCAGAATGTGATACTTTTCTAAAATCCTCGATATCTCGGATTTTCATGATATTGAAATACACATATGGTAGCCCATATGAAATTAGGGAGGGTTAATTACTCATTTTTGCAGATTCGAAATTGTTTAAAAAATACAAATCTTCAAAGTTTCCTGCTTTCGGTGATTTTTACGAAACGCCTACAGAAATTAATTTTAATGTCTTAAATTATTGAAGGCATAGACTAAATAAATTTAATCCATTGCTAATATTGACATAAACAGATAATCAAAAATTTAAAAATTACATTTTGAATAATAATAATAATGCAATTAACATATGATAGACTTTAAAGCTCTATTGTACTGAATAATTTGTCTTTCTTTTCTTCACTACACCCTGCATTGTTCTTAATTCATATAGCCAGGACGACTCGCTGTTGTGTTAAAAAATCACACGAGATTACTCGCGGGGGCAGCAATACGCCTCGTGGAGGGACGCAGGTAGAAAATGAGGTGTCCGCTGCACTGCGCGTGATCCCGCCTGTGACGTCTTCCCTTCGAATTGGAGACTGATCGGCTCGGCTCGCCCAGAAAAATTGACGAGCTAGACGAGGCGTGCCGGCTCGCGGAGCTACGACCCGTCTGATTCCACCTAAAGATAGTGGAAATATTAGCCTCCTTTTCGGCCGCGTCCAGATCTGAATAGAACCCCGAACCGAACGTCACTTGAAACTCCCTAATGCCCCTGTTCCTACGTGTGGAACGTATATTTCTAGCGCTCTTCTTCGCCAGTTTCGACAGAGTCTCGTGGTTCGCGACAGCTAAAGATTGAAGGACAGAGAGTTTTTGGAGTAGTGCAGACGAAAGGATTGCCTGCCATATAACACCGAGGAAGGGACCTCGGGACCCTCGACCAAAGGAAGGTCAGGCTCGCCGCGATGTTCGGGCTCTTCACAGCCGATGTTGGTGAAATCCCAGACCATCAAAGGAATGGCTCACCCACATGGGGTAAACAACTGTAGTGGTGCATCCCTGTCCCTCACACCACCATGACTTGTTGTCGTCCTTACAATTGGGGGTGTCAAGTAGTTTAAAGAAGCAAGACAAGGTGGTAATAAACGAAGAGTGTCCCACAGACCTTTCCAATGTACCTACGCCTACGGGATATGGAAGGGATGCCGATGGATTCCTTATATTTTTCCGATGAAAATCATTCCAAATTTCATATAAATCCGACTATTTTTAACGAATTCAGCTTAAAATGATATAAAACAATTTTTCCTGAAATTTCCTTCATTATGGTCTGAATTACATTGTTCTTGGTGTCAGTTTCATTGGCGAAACATAAGGAATAAATTGACGTCGTTTTCGCAAAGATGTGATGAGAAATGCGGAACTCTTGAACATTTCTGAATTTTTAATGGTATTCCAACCGTTTGAAGGATCGAAACCCATCAAATTCGGTGAGGCACTGCAGGGGGTTGTCCTAGCCACGGGGTACCAGGTGGCAACTCTTTGACACGCGTCGGTGGACAATCACTCTGTATTGGTAAACGGGATGACTCGGAGGGTTGAGCTGTATGTTTATTTAGCTAACTATGTATCACACCATCTTTACGACTGCGGAGTGGGCTAAGTTAAGCACAGAAGTTGGTGAAGAAAGATACAATGGCACTTTCGACCCCTCCGCATGCGTCATTCGTGCGCGCTCAGCCTGCTCAGCGTATACGCATTCAGGTCTGGCCCCGGCTTTAGATAAGAATGGCGAATGAGCTGGTATTTCGTGACATGGGACCAACGGGTTCTCACAGCATTTTGTTACAGACCATAGACCCGTGCACACGTTATTTTTCCGTTAAGAGGGTTCGAAAAATTTCCTGTATCGACATTTCAATATTGTGTTGTACTTTCGACCACTTTTCGGCACTTGATTTTCGAAAATTATTAACGGTAAGTACATTTTTGGATTCTGTAGCTCTTACGCTACATTTTGAGGTATTAAAAAGTTATTTAACTCACGCTGAAATGTAAATATTAAATGTTTACTAAATAACTGCATGTGGGGCAAAACGGAACACTTTTCGTGGGGTAACAGGGACCTATTTAACCTACTTCCACCAATCCAATTGTCTTGAAACTTTGCAGGCGTGCGTAGTTATTATGACAATACAAAATTATGAAGAAAAAAAAGGAGGGTTGAAAAAATTACCCAGTCATCAATAAATATAACCCATAACCACAAATCCAAACGACTTGAAATCAGCCTGAAACCACAAATCAAATCAATTCAATCGATATGCAATCAGTATATAACCACAAATCAAAACTTAGACACTTAAAGTAAATAATAAAAAAATATGCAAAAAAAAATTTTAAGTTTAACGATTTTATTTAGAATGCACCAAAACCTGAAAAATTCTCCATGCACGTGTTGATAATATTCATTATTCACGTAAAAATCCATATGTATTTGGTTATTTTCAGTCATTTTTATATTATCTGGTAAAATATTTTTTCTTATGTGTATAATATATATTTTTGTTATATTTTGTTTGTAATAGTTATACCTAAAACATATATTTATAGTGTTTAACATAAATGAATACATTTTATATCATAAAAATAAAGATGTTGTACGTTTACATGGTCTTCAAGTGAGTGTTCCGTTTTACCCCAACACTTGAGCGAGGCGAAGATTTCAATACCTCCGGTAAATTTCATTGTCCGTCGTTTCCAAAGATTTTTCTTAACAATGGCTTCGATTTTCTTATAATCTAAGGTCCACTGAAGACTCCTGTTGAAGTCCCGTGTCTTTTTCTCCTTCCGATTTTATGTTATCACCCTCCAAAGTTAAGCGTTCCGTTTTACCCCATTTTCCCCTATATACTTAGTAATTAAAAATGTTTACAAGGAAGTGTGTTGTGTATGTAGTTGCGAATAACTGTTGCTTCACTAGCGGAAAGTGTGGATTCGACTCTCGTCATCATCAGATTTTTTTCTTAATGACCTAACCCAGACCTGATGAGGACATCTTAAGGCTCGTATAGACCGGGTGATAATCGCCGGCAACTTGTCGCCGGAGTCGCTGGCGAGTCGGTGGGACAACCGACTTGTCGCCAGCGACTTGTATCTGGCGACTTATATCCGGCAACTTGTGTGTGGCGACTCGTCCTTTAAAGGTTAAAGAGATACGTATATACCTGGAAAGTCGCTTGCAACAATCGCTGTGGGATACAGCAACTCGACCCTTGTCTCAAACGGCCTTCTAGAAATGACTGTTGGCCACATGTTCCCGACAAACTGTATTCAAGTGGACGGTGAGCAACATCGCCCGAGTGTCTAGGGTAGTGTTCCTGATTTCTCGATATTTTTCGCATCTCGAGAAATGAGAAATTAGATTATATTTCTCGAGGATTCTCGAGAATTGTCAAGAAATTAAAAAAATATTACAAAATTTATATTTTTGGAATATTCTTGATAATATTTAGCTAAATTTTTATTTGTGTCCAACTTAGACAAAACTTGTGTAAATGAAAAAAGCAGATATTAAATATAATTGATCAATTTATTTATTTAATATAATATGTGAACAAGGTGAAACATTACTTTTTTGTTTTAAAATAGGTTTTTCAATAGCGCAATGCGTCTAATGCCGTGTCAGCTAATCTACTTCCTTTTTTTTTTGACAAAATCTGCGGCTGTAGAAAATTTCTTTCAGTTCGAGTTGATGTTGGTTTAATTGGCGATACGAAGAGAAAAGTTTATAAATAATCGCGCAATTCTTCGCATATATTACTAACATTTATTATTGATTGTAGATGTGTTTATACGTTCACGATTAACACACAATTTGAACTAACTGAAAATTCATTTCTGGAAACAAATGAGATTTAAAGTAATTTGCCCACACTGAAGATTCTCGAGAAACACTGTAATTTCTCGAGAAATGAGAAATAAGAAATTATAAAATTTCTCGAGAAATTCTTGAGAAAGAATTCTCGAGAAGGAATACTAGTCTAGGGCCTATATTCCTGTTTCCCGTTCCGAATGGGAAACATCGCCGACTCTGTGGCAACACACCACACACTATATATATTGAAGTATATCCTATAGTAAATGTATACGTTAAAAATTTAATATATCTATAAATATAATAAATTTTTAACGTAAATATCTACTATATGATCTACTGCGTGGAAACACACCACAATTATACATATTTATTAAAACATTAATTTATTTTATATATATATATATATATATATATATATATGTATACATATATACATATATACATATATATATATATATATATATGGACACTCCATTGAAGAGACTTTGTTCACAGCAATACTTATGTATCTCCTCTCCGAGGCCCACCTTCTTTCGCATGGAATAGGTCAACGCGTGCTTTTGTTTTGCAATTGAAGCGCGTGTTTTTACTCGAGAGATAAGGGATCCGTCTCGAATTTGCTGGGAAGACGGCGCAGACTTATATCTGGTACATTTAGGTAAAAACTGACGCTGGATACCAGCCGCTCGGTAAAAGTCGCTGGCGACAAGTCGATGCATCCCAGCGAGTCGTCAGGCAACCCGCTGGAGTCGCTGGCAACAAAGTTGCCGGCGATTACCGTCCGGTCTATACGAGCCTTTAGAGGCCGCTTTTAAGACGCCTCATGGACTAACAAGGGACGTTCGGCAACCCGGAAATTCAGAAAACTATGAAACTCGGTGTGCAAGTAGAGTAGTTCATCCGTAACACAACCCTATTTTTCGTTGGTGCCAAAAAGCATTTTTTAGGGGTGAAATCACCCCTTGAAGAAAATGCAGAATTTTCTATATACATATATATATATTTTCCAAAATCACTGTAAATCTTCACGCATTATTTATTTATCGCGTGGCTTCCAAAACAGCCTAATAAGATTACACTTGAAGTAATGCATGTACGAATGTGCTGATATCATAATGATTCATGCACGTCATTGATTAGTTTTAATCAGGGACTTAATACCGGTATAACGCTCATACCGGTATTTCGCCATTACAGCTATACCGAAACCGATATCATACCGAAACAGATAAATACCGAAACCGATATCATACCGAAACAGATACAGGGACTTAATACCGGTATAACGCTCATACCGGTATTTCGCCATTACAGCTTTACCGAAACCGATATCATACCGAAACAGATAAATACCGAAACCGATATCGTACCGAAAAAAATAAATACCGAAACCGATATCGTACCGAAAACCGAAATAAATACCGGTATTTTTTCGGTATTCTTTTCGGTAACATTTCCATAGACATATATAGACGGAGCGTGTCTGAGGGGGCGTTGTAAGGTTCGCGGTAAGGGGAGCGATACAGGCAAATCGGGTATCGCCGATAATCCCAGCTTCTGCTCCGTCAATATATGTCTATGAACATTTCATAACCCTTACAGAATTGGAACTATTATATCAAAATACCGGTATAACATTATACCATTAGGGTAAGTCAGGGTGAGAAGGTCATACGGAAGAGATGGGCAGTGACAGTATTTTTTAGAAGGAAAGTGTTGGAATAGAACGTTTTTAAAGGTTTGTAAATTCACTGTAAAATTTAAGCTAATGCTTCAAAATGTTTGATCAACATTTTGGTCATCTTGTTTGTGTTATTTATGCTGAATATTTTTAATTCTCAAGATGTATTTTCGATAGTGCATTGTTTACAGTGTTTTTAACCGTAAAGTATTCGGGGTTACGTTTGTTAGTCTAAGCAAAAGGGGAATGTCTATCTTACCACGGCTTTAAGGGCAAGATGGTAAATTGTTGTCCAGGAAAGCTGTCCATAACTATATTTGATGTAATTTCAAATATTTTGGTGAAATTCGGAGAGAATTATTTCAAAACCAAAAAAAAAAAAGATTGGCTAAGATGTAAGTCATGTGGTTATGGGGCCCATGAAAATTGCACAGACCTTGACACTGTGTGTCATACATGCGGATTAGAAAACTCACAACAAGAGCCCAAAGAAGTTTTGAGCGGGCAAAAACGAAGGTGGACGAAATTAGAAAGAATCTGAGATAACCAGTTAAAGACCACAACTTGTTAGCCTGGAAGGTGCATATGCCCATCTTTCCCCGACATTAAGGGAAAGATGGGCAATGACACATTTTTTCACTTGTAAAATTTGTATACTAAATAATAATTTTTCGTTTATTTGTATACCGACATGTAGACAAAGCATTGAAGTTTTTTTTCTACATCATTTACGTTGCTTTATTTTAGATAGGTTGTCTGTATGAGGCTCCGAACGAAAGTATGCCCATCTCACCCTGACTTACCCTATATAAAAATATCGGTATATTAGTAAACATTTACGGTTATTTTTTCGGTTTCGTATTTCATTATGTCTAAATTTCTAAATATTTTTAATTATGTTTTTACCATATTTTTAATACGGTAGTTTAAGGGTATTTTTAATTAAATTAAGTAAAACAATTTGAAAGGAAGTGTAGGATAAATGAAAATGCACAGCAGTTGGTGATGAATGTTTATTTTTATCATAATTTATAAATTTACATCTGTGGTGTTAGCTCTAAGCATTAAAATATCATCCAGAATGTGATCAGATAAATTGTAGCGTAAATAGGACAATACATACTTCAAAGAGGAGAATAATCTCTCCACACTAACTTGTGTCGGAGGTACTGATAACGCTATTTTGGCTAACGAGTATAATCCTGGTTCATTATTTTTATTTGTGTTCCAAAATTCTAAAATGTCTTCTTTGGAATCCAAACGAGGGTATTCTAAAAATTTCCTCAGCATACCCATAATGTCCAAAGTATGTGTAGAAGTACTAGCACCGCGTTTTTTATTGTCTAACTCCCTTAACATTTTTTCAACATCGTCTGCCTCACACTCATCTTCACATGCAGTTGAAGTGCTCGGGGAACAGTTATTATTATTATGTAACATCTGATGTTCTTTCCGTATTTTTTGTGTATATTGCCAAGTACGTATTAAATGGTTATTGGCTTGTATTATTTGTTGTCGCGTTAAGACGATGTTAAATCGCACGTCAAGAAACATTCCTGCCAGGAAAGCATCGTTATTAAATAAATGGTTTTCTCGAGCTGCCATTGCCTCAACAAGTCTACATGCCAATGGCGTTTTGATCTTGGCGCTTTCTAATTTACATTGTGACCACGTTCGATAAAAATCTCCAATCACAATTTGTTCTTCTTGTAACCGTTTGGTTGCAATACGCGCTGGGGTTAGAGAACACACTAGATCTTCAATTTCTATCCACGTTTGTGGATGTAAATATTGATCTTTATTTTTTTTGTCACAGCATTCTTTTAATTCCACAAGACGTTCCAACATATCCAATGTTGAGTGCCAGCGTGTAGGGCAGTCTATTATGGGTTTCTTCTTTTACATTGCCTTTAATATACTTCTCACCCCTGGTGCTCGTAACTTTTTGCAAACTCCTCTAGCTTGACTTATTATGGCTGCAGTTTTGTCATCTTTCAAAACATCCGAGACAGCTAACTGTAGTGTGTGAGCTGCACAACGGACAGATCTAACTTGATATTTTAATTTTTCAGCGTTCTCATCTTTATCATTACAATTAAATTATTTAAAATGTTTTCTTCGTCATCCGATGTTTTCGACATCAGGGACAAGAGCGTGGTGACACGTCAGTCTGATGATCGACCATTGAGTGAATAGGTACTAACACTGCCCTCCTTAGTTAAACTGTCCTATTTAGCATTTTTTTATTTTTTGAGATATGTCGAAATATTTAAAGTTCCACGCGCCTTTACCTTTTAAGTAAAGTTAGAAAACTCTACGTGCTTCGTAAAGATTTATAATCAGTCTAACGTATTTAACCTAAATTCTTTCAAAACGGTTAAAATATCTTATCTAAAACAATTAATTAATTGGTGCGTTAATTATACATTCCCTACCGGTACACCTAGTATAAAAAATTATATTAAGCTATTACGAAATAATGACATCATCTTTTAATTTGAATGAAGGAAAATAAGTATGGTACAAAGTAAATGATAAAACTGCAGGTTTCTAGGTTGTTTCAAAATGCTAGATAGGACATTTTAACTAAAGAGAGCAGATCAGCAGGGAAAGATTTTTGAAATTTATTAATTTATTAAATATTTATAGATTACCTAGCCTACTAAGTTATTGTTTGTTTATTATTAGATTATTAGATTATTAAGTAACATACTATTAGTTTATTTTTAGTTCATTACTGTTATTGTTAGAATTACTATTAGTGTTGTTGTTAGTGGTAGAGTTACTGTTAGTGTTAGTGTTAGTATCAGTGTTAGAGTTAGTATCCGTATTAGGGTTAGTGTTAGTGTCAGGGGTTGAGCACACAGACGAAATGGGTCGGAAGAGAACAAATACTGTTCACGAATACTTCAAATATAATTCAAATGATAAATCGACATGTTTGATTAATGAGTGCGGTCATGAAGTGGCAGTAAGTATTTGTAATTATTTGATTATTATTTTATGACTCATATTTGCGTACTTTTAGGGAAAACACGGCACCAATTTGTTGTCTCATTTGTCATCGAATCATCCTGCTGAATTTACAAAAGTTATGCTTGACAAGCAAAAGCGGAAAACTGAAGATGTGGGGGAAGGAAGTTCTTATAATAAAAGCAAACGCATTAAGCAGGGTGTGTTGGACGAATGCGTGAATCTAATAACAATTCATGGACGGCCTTTCAGTTTAATTAATGACACCGCTTTCCAAAATATTATTAATATGATACCGTCGTGTTCAATTTCGAATTTAAATATTTCTTCCCAAGAAGTGCGTAATGCCGTTATAATGAAAGCAAAGTTGTTTCGAGAAGAACTTAGGAAGAAACTCAACGGCAAATTAGTATCGCTAAAAATCGATGCTGCAACCTGTATGGATCGTTCATTTTTAGGAATAAATGTACAGTACGTGGATGGGAAGAAACTGGTTCTAAATACTCTAGGAGTGAAAGAAGTTTACAGTAGACATACTGCTACGAATATGAAACAAATTTTGAAACATGTCCTTCTAATGTACGGGATATCTATACATCAGATTTATTCGATTACGACCGATAACGGATCAAACATGATTAAGCTCGTCAAACTCATAGGGAACGACCAAGAGGAAAATTGTAATAGTAAAGACGATAACGACAGCGAATGCGATAGCGATGGCGATAGCGATAGTTGTAATTTGGTACCTCTTAACGAAACAAATCTTAATGATAATGATGAAGACTATGAATTTTCGCTATCGGATGACGAAGAAAACATTTTAAATAATTTAAATTATAATGATAAAGATGAGAACGCTGAAAAATTAAAATATCAAGTTAGATCTGTCCGTTGTGCAGCTCACACACTACAGTTAGCTGTCTCGGATGTTTTGAAAGATGACAAAACTGCAGCCATAATAAGTCAAGCTAGAGGAGTTTGCAAAAAGTTACGAGCACCAGGGGTGAGAAGTATATTAAAGGCAATGCAAAAGAAGAAACCCATAATAGACTGCCCTACACGCTGGCACTCAACATTGGATATGTTGGAACGTCTTGTGGAATTAAAAGAATGCTGTGACAAAAAAAATAAAGATCAATATTTACATCCACAAACGTGGATAGAAATTGAAGATCTAGTGTGTTCTCTAACCCCAGCGCGTATTGCAACCAAACGGTTACAAGAAGAACAAATTGTGATTGGAGATTTTTATCGAACGTGGTCACAATGTAAATTAGAAAGCGCCAAGATCAAAACGCCATTGGCATGTAGACTTGTTGAGGCAATGGCAGCTCGAGAAAACCATTTATTTAATAACGATGCTTTCCTGGCAGGAATGTTTCTTGACGTGCGATTTAACATCGTCTTAACGCGACAACAAATAATACAAGCCAATAACCATTTAATACGTACTTGGCAATATACACAAAAAATACGGAAAGAACATCAGATGTTACATAATAATAATAACTGTTCCCCGAGCACTTCAACTGCATGTGAAGATGAGTGTGAGGCAGACGATGTTGAAAAAATGTTAAGGGAGTTAGACAATAAAAAACGCGGTGCTAGTACTTCTACACATACTTTGGACATTATGGGTATGCTGAGGAAATTTTTAGAATACCCTCGTTTGGATTCCAAAGAAGACATTTTAGAATTTTGGAACACAAATAAAAATAATGAACCAGGATTATACTCGTTAGCCAAAATAGCGTTATCAGTACCTCCGACACAAGTTAGTGTGGAGAGATTATTCTCCTCTTTGAAGTATGTATTGTCCTATTTACGCTACAATTTATCTGATCACATTCTGGATGATATTTTAATGCTTAGAGCTAACACCACAGATGTAAATTTATAAATTATGATAAAAATAAACATTCATCACCAACTGCTGTGCATTTTCATTTATCCTACACTTCCTTTCAAATTGTTTTACTTAATTTAATTAAAAATACCCTTAAACTAGCGTATTAAAAATATGGTAAAAACATAATTAAAAATATTTAGAAATTTAGACATAATGAAATACGAAACCGAAAAAATAACCGTAAATGTTTACTAATATACCGATATTTTTATATAGGGTAAGTCAGGGTGAGATGGGCATACTTTCGTTCGGAGCCTCATACAGACAACCTATCTAAAATAAAGCAACGTAAATGATGTAGAAAAAAACTTCAATGCTTTGTCTACATGTCGGTATACAAATAAACGAAAAATTATTATTTAGTATACAAATTTTACAAGTGAAAAAATGTGTCATTGCCCATCTTTCCCTTAATGTCGGGGAAAGATGGGCATATGCACCTTCCAGGCTAACAAGTTGTGGTCTTTAACTGGTTATCTCAGATTCTTTCTAATTTCGTCCACCTTCGTTTTTGCCCGCTCAAAACTTCTTTGGGCTCTTGTTGTGAGTTTTCTAATCCGCATGTATGACACACAGTGTCAAGGTCTGTGCAATTTTCATGGGCCCCATAACCACATGACTTACATCTTAGCCAATCTTTTTTTTTTTTGGTTTTGAAATAATTCTCTCCGAATTTCACCAAAATATTTGAAATTACATCAAATATAGTTATGGACAGCTTTCCTGGACAACAATTTACCATCTTGCCCTTAAAGCCGTGGTAAGATAGACATTCCCCTTTTGCTTAGACTAACAAACGTAACCCCGAATACTTTACGGTTAAAAACACTGTAAACAATGCACTATCGAAAATACATCTTGAGAATTAAAAATATTCAGCATAAATAACACAAACAAGATGACCAAAATGTTGATCAAACATTTTGAAGCATTAGCTTAAATTTTACAATGAATTTACAAACCTTTAAAAACGTTCTATTCCAACACTTTCCTTCTAAAAAATACTGTCACTGCCCATCTCTTCCGTATGACCTTCTCACCCTGACTTACCCTAATGGTATAATGTTATACCGGTATTTTGATATAATAGTTCCAATTCTGTAAGGGTTATGAAATGTTCATAGACATATATTGACGGAGCAGAAGCTGGGATTATCGGCGATACCCGATTTGCCTGTATCGCTCCCCTTACCGCGAACCTTACAACGCCCCCTCAGACACGCTCCGTCTATATATGTCTATGGAAATGTTACCGAAAAGAATACCGAAAAAATACCGGTATTTATTTCGGTTTTCGGTACGATATCGGTTTCGGTATTTATTTTTTTCGGTACGATATCGGTTTCGGTATTTATCTGTTTCGGTATGATATCGGTTTCGGTAAAGCTGTAATGGCGAAATACCGGTATGAGCGTTATACCGGTATTAAGTCCCAGAGCAAGATACTACCGAAAAATACCGGTATAATACCGGTATTTTACGTACCGGTAGGAGTCCCTGGTTTTAATTAGTTTTACCTTGGATGCAATTTTACGTACGTACTGCCTTGCTTAAATAATTTAAAGCTGTCTGAACCTTACATAAATACGAATTTAAATATGGCTTTAAGAAACCATGTTATTAATGGAAACTGCCAAAATGGACTTCAAATTCGGTAATAGAGGTTTTATTTGTTTGCAAAAAAAATATAACACATAAACTATTTATATGTATGAAAAGGGATTATCCAGAGGTATGTTAGCGTATATTTACAAAATACAAAAACTTAATTTTAAGAGTTGGTGGGGGTAACTTGAAAAATATGGATTTTTCGAAAATAATTTTTACGCGGTTTTGTAGATATAAAAGAAGGATGCAACTTTTGTTTAAACTTCTTTTCGATATCTCTCACCGTTCTCGAGATATTCCACGGAAAAGAAAATTCTGCATTTTCTTCAAGGGGTGATTTCACCCCTAAAAAATGCTTTTTGGCACCAACGAAAAATAGGGTTGTGTTACGGATGAACTACTCTACTTGCACACCGAGTTTCATAATTTTCTGAATTTCCGGGTTGCCGAATGTCCCTTGTAAGTAGGCTGCAGCCAGCGGCGACGAATTTTGGGTAAAAGGAATTGAAAAATGTTTAAACACAACGACTTGAGGCAATTTTAAAAACAATTCATTTTTTTTCACGTAGCAAATTAGCAATGACTTATATGTCACTTGTCATATTGAATTAATTTCAAAATTGTTTTAACTCTTTTAACTTGGAATATTTTATGATATTTCACGGAAAATGCAACAACCGCTTGTTAGCCAAAAGGGCGCCAAAGCTCCAAATCCGCCCCTGGTTCCTGGCATATTATGGTTGCCATGATACTGTATAAATTTCATATATTTTTTATTTCTATAAAAATAGCGAATGCAGTTTAGAAGAATAAAATTATTAATCCACTTTGAATGTATAATGTTGGTGCAGTTAGGACTTAGTGAAAAAGTATAAGCAATCAGTGGAAACTGGAATACATCTTCAAAATCATTATCTTTGCGTTTATTTTGTCATTCATGTAATAACTTAATGGCAATTGTTATAAATTCTATAACTGTCTAATAGGTTCGCTTATTGTTCTGTAATTCTCTAATCTGTTATCAGTAAAATTAACTCATTTAATTAATTATTTTGTATATTAGACTGAAAACAGAACTTAGGGCGGGGCTGATGCAGCGATGCATATGAAGCTGAACCAAACACTTAACCTAGGTAGATCAGTAACGATCGAATTCTCTAGTTTCTCTCTGTGACACTAGATGTCGCTAGAAATGACCTTCCCGTTCCAGGCAGAAAAACTTGTCACCTAATTTAGAATAATTTTAGAAAGAAACGTAATGAGAATACTTTCTCAACATTCCTCTTGGTTATTTTCTTATTGCACATTCTATCAGCTTTAACGCTGATTAGTTATCTCGAATGAAATATACGTATAACATTAATTTAGTTCATATAATTATTTGATCTGTGCTTGGTTATTAAATATGTTACAAATACCTCAAACTATTGTAAGAGACTGTCAACAACGCAATAAATGTGCGCTTCATGAAAAGCTAAATAAAGGGCCTAGAAGAGTAAACATAGGGAAACGGCCCCAGCACCAATTTTATCATTTATGCTTGTTAAAATAATGGTCTTTGCATGAAAAACTACTATGGGTAATTTCAGACCTGTATCCCCTCACTTAACGGTGATATAGGGACAACAACCCCAAACTTTATGATTCTTTTTCTCGAAAACTACTTAAGATATTTGAATGCGACCAGTTGCAAATATTAGGTACTTACTAACTCTACTAAATCTATTTTTTTCCAAAATTTTGGAGTGATAATTAAGGGTAGACATAAAGGAATCAATTATTTGAGGGTAGTTTTTGTAAACAACCCCTTGAGTGATACCAACGAAAAAAATCATGAGTAACGCCTCATTACTTAGCTATTATCCATATTTTTTTCGTTGGTGTCACTCAAGGGGTTGTTTACAAAAACTACTCTCAAATAATTGATTCCTTTATTTCTACCCTTAATTATCACTCCAAAATTTTGAAAAAAAAATAGATTTAGTAGAGTTACTAAGTACCTAATATTTGCAACTTGTCGCATTCAAATATCTTAAGTAGTTTTTGAGAAAAAGAATCATAAAGTTTAGGGTTGTTGTCCCTATATCACCCTTACGGGAGGGGTTACAGGTCTGAAATTACTCATCGTAGTTTTTCATGCAAAGAGCATTATTTTAGCAAGCATAAATGATAAAATTGATGCTGGGCCGTTTCCCTATGCTTACTCTGCTGGGCCCTTTGTAAACAAAACAATTCCCCAAGATTTTATTTATGTACCGGGTGTTTTACTACAGGTGGAAATCCTTTTAAGGGGTGATTCTATAGGCCAAAAGAACGCGAAAATATAGCACAACATTTTTTAATATTGCACATCGATTTTGAGAAAATTGCCTTTGAACTTTAGCCGAGTGCGCGTGCACTGTAGCACACTTTTGGCGCCTAAAAGCGGGATCTCCTAACTGTGACAGGCCGCAGACCCTAGATCGAGGCATGCGGGGGTAAGGGGAACCCGTTGCACTTTCCGTAGGCCGGACATGCTCACAAGGGAATACCGCGAACCCGTACTCACCAATTGGAACGCTACTTTGTGGGATTATAGAGTGACTCAAGACAAGATCAACGGTGTGTTTCATTTGGGCCCTATCGCCCTTTAACGGGGTGTTTGAAGGGGTTTACTATGTCGCGGTCACCGAATGCAGGAAACTGTGTTTCAAATGAAATGGAGGGAGTTCCCTACCGTGGCTCCTTTCCCAGATTTTCGCCATCGTTTTGAAGATCGCTGATAGTCCAGTAAAATTGGGATCTGTGCACAGAATAATTCCCAGCAAGCTATATTTTAGCATGGGCCCTTATTTCGTCATTTTAAACAATATGCGATAAGTCCCCATCGATCCGGCATTTGCTAAGTATTTTACAGAGAGGTAAAGGTAAAAAAAACTGTCTTTCGCGTATATCTCGTTAGTTATCAGCTTTTCTGTACAAGCAAGGTTGTATGAGTAACCATTTTCATGTTTGACGGCTTACAAAGCTTCAACACTCATACTTTTGCCACGGGAACATCCCGAACCCAAAAATTAAAAAAATTATGAAACTGTGGATATGTTGGAGACGGCCTCCTGAATGCAACGCAATTTTGTTTGCTGCCCAAATTCACTCCAAGAGTGTGCAAGTGACCCCTGAAAATTTTTCGATTCTGTTTTATTATTCGCGAACTGTAACAGACAGAGAAAAGTTTTCGGGGACAAGTTACTTCTTTTAATTAGGACTATCAGTTGGTAACTTATAGCCTACAGTTCTTATAGTTCGCGAGTTATAACACAAAATCGAAAATAGCCGGATTTTCAGGGGTCAATTTCATCCCCTTAGAGTGAATTCGGACAGCAAAAAGATGGAATAATACATACCTATATATCCTCTACATATTCCCAAAGATTAAAGTTTAAATTTTTTCACTCCAAGGGGGTGAAACATACATATACATACACCACTCATCTACTTCGACAGATACCCCCAAGTGTGCGTTTAACGCAGAGTTGGGTGTAATCAATTACAAATGTAATCAATCACAGTGTAGTTTCGATTAAAAACTAATTGCAATTACATGTAATTGTGCGGAGAAATTAGATTGTAATTGCAATTACGCGAAATTTCAATAACAATGTAACTGCCCTGCACAATTACAATTATAATTACAATTGTAATTGTCAAATGTAAGTGTGGGGGAAATTACAATTACAATCGCAATTGTCAAAGGCTGTACTACTGTATGGCTCAACCACCGTAATGAACCGAAATATTGAGGGGTTGGGCGGGAGGGGGAGAGAACCTTTGATATAAAATTTTAGCTTCGGGTATTTGTTATTTTCTGAGATATTAATAAAAATTTTCAGCATAATACATAGAAATCTAATAAAAACTTTCAGCATAATACCAACATTGAAATCTGTTTATACAGATGTTACGTATGTGGAATTTTCCCATACGCCGCTCTCAACGATTTTTCGAGCTCGCGTCTGCGAAGGGAAAACGCCCTAAAAGCCTTTTTGTTTATCACATACCACTAAGGGGGTCATGATCTCGACCATCTGGATCACGACCATGGGAACGGGAGTGACACCACGACGACCCCGAAGGATTTCCTCATATGGAAATTCCTAACGCATCCCCACTCATTTTTGGGACTATATAAACCCTTTGGTTTCATCCCTCGTTGGTTAAAAGCTATAGAGTCACGCGTAGAGTCACGTCGTGTCACGCTCGTACAGAGTTGGTAAGATCGGGCTAAAGTCCCTGTCAGAATCATAGTTAACCTCATAGGATCCGCGAGTCCGGTTTATATTCTATTTGGCACTTTGAAATAGCCACTCGTACGCCCCGCATCGCCAGTGCGTCAACACCGTGCAACTAGTGGTAACCTACACACTTTTATTTATTATTTAATCGCGACACTTACATTTGTACAATAACTAATTATTGAATATACGAATGGTGTTCACGTGTAAATCGAGTAGATTCGTTAAACCCATCTCTTACCCAGCGATCCTTATAATATTAGTAGCACTCATCCACTGATACAACTTTACCGCTCGAGTTGTATCAAATATTAATTAAGAGTTACGAGGCATTACTAACATTTCCCGCGACTCCCTGATTTCGCATCAGGTTCGTTCGCAACCTTTCATCCACAACAAGGAATCTTCTCCAACCCAGTGGCTCCCCGATTTCGCATCGGGTGCGTCCACGAAACCTCACCCTCCTACAGCTCCCTGATTTCGCATCAGGTTCGTCTGTAAATCTACCAACTTCCGAACAGCTCCCTGGTTTCGCACCAGGTTCGTCTGTGAATAATTCAACCTCCTAACAGCTCCCTGGTTTCGCACCAGGTTCGTCTGTGAACTTCATCCTAGTGACTCCCCGATTTCGCATCGGGTTCGTTCACGACGTTTCACCTTCCTGCGGCTCCCTGATTTCGCATCAGGTTCGTCCGCGTGTGACTCCATTCCTAGAGGCTCCCTGATTTCGCATCAGGTTCGTCCTTGCCGTCAATAATCCTAGCGGCTCCCTGATTTCGCATCAGGTTCGTCCGCGCCCCTAACTAACAAACTCATAAACCGTATTCCTTGGGAAATACTCTCCTCGCCGGCCTCTCGCGTTGCCGCAGCCCCGGCTCGTAACACAGACGTTACTAACACAATCATCTTCTTGTCGCCGTCTACTGTTTTGACTGATTCACAGCCGATGGTATTAGTATTGGTTGGGGTTAGGTTAATGCGGGGGGGGGGGGGGGGGGCTTGCGGGCGCGTAAAGCATGGTACTGAACCGATGTGAGTTTGGGAGTACTAAAAATGAGACTGCAGTTACAAGCAGTGGTGGGTCGGTATTTTACGCCGCGTCGTAAATGTATGTATTATTTGTCGTTTTTAAGTCCATTTTATACGTGTCATTTGTCGCAAATGTCGTAAATAGAAATATTCATTATTTTAAGGTTTCAACAATTAAAGTGTTGGAAAAATATAGTTCTTTCTGACTCACTTGTTGGTTGCATGCGAATACTATAGAACAGGCATGGAACTAAAGTGAACGCAGCGGCCGTTTTTCGGAGGCGACGCCTCCTTTCTCCCGCCGCGCGTCTTTGCCCCCGCGGCGGGCCCAGGAGCTTCGAGCGCCTCAGACCCGTACCATATGAACCGCGCGTGGCGCATTGACAAAACAAAAACGCATCGACAATCGTGCTCTCTGAGTCGATGTGGAAACCTATTCATACAATGTCGCCCCAATGCGCCACGCGCGGTTCATAAGGTACGGGCCTGAGGCGCTCCACGAACCTAGGCCCGCCGCGGGGCGAAGACGCGCGGCGGGAGAAAGGAGGCGTTGCCTCCGAAAAACGGCCACTGTGTTCACTTTAGTTCCATGCTTGCTATAGAATACTGTAGAATACGTCGGTTACGTCGAAAACTACGTATAATCGCCACTTTCCTAACCCCAAAAAAGTATTCAAAACCGTGGTGTTAATTATTGTTTTGTATTTGTTTAGATAATAAATAATAAAAAATGAATCGTGAAAGGTAAAGTAATTAGAAATAAATGTGCGATAATAAATAAAATTTATTTAAATTGAAAATTATGTAAATAAAAATATCTGTTTCAGAAAAAATGAAATTGATAAATCAGTATCAAATTTCTTTTTATTAACATAATTTTTAATTTAAACAAATTATATTTATTATTCTATATTGGGAAACTTAGTGGAGACGTCGCCTAGATTTCAGCCCTCTGGTGGTAAGTTGGCAAACTATTGAAAATAGGTCCGGATTCCACCAAACATTACGAACAATTATTTATTAATCGAAGAAGTCAAAATTTACTGTTCAAACAAATTTAAAAACACTCCTTTTTCACAACATGTCTATTTAAACACTGATAATCATATGGCCTTCGTCGGATTTCGATCGACTCTCAGTAGTTCAATTTTCTGCCACTAGTTGGCGTATCGAAATTCTTGGTTTCCCAATGCATTCATTTTACTAACCTTTCAATATCCATTTTTCGCTAGTGTAACTTAACTTAATTTAATTTTTTTAATCAGAATTATAATTATTAATAAATTGGCACTTCTTCATAGCCTATACGAAAAATGTTTTATAGGTTAGTTATGTTTATTCCAGATATACGACATTTATGATACATTTACGACATTTAAGACACGTGTCGTGTATAAGATAGAAAATTCGTGTCTTTACCCACCACTGGTTACAAGCATCGCGCGATGGTGCCAATATTGTTATTGTATTGTCGGCTGTGAAACAGTTGACGGTGACGAAAAATGATTGCATTAGTAACATCTGTATAGGCAGATTTCAATGTAGTATGCCGAAAGTGTTTTTTATTAATATTTCAGAAATTAACAAATACCCAAAGCTAATTCATCTTCCGTAATAATTCGTTTTGCTTTCCCGATGAATTTCCTTCTTGATAAATTACAATTAATGCAGTTATTGGCATTAGCAGCTTCAGACATCCCGAAGTATATTAACACTACCACTTTTCGTTGCACGACTAAAGACGCTAGAGAATCTCTAATAATTAACAAAACACATGAACGTCTCGTCGCATAGCAATGCGATGCTCATCTTATAGCACTGTGATGTTCATCTCGTATATTCTCTGTTCAATAGAAGTGTCAGACGTATCTTTATTATTGAACCAATTGTCGAGCAAAGTGGAGTTATCATTGCATGACAACATTGGCGATTTTTCATTATCCGAAGAACAATTAAATACTTTCACTGGGAAAATATTATAAAACTGCGACAAATGTTCACCAATATGCAAAACAGCGAGTTACAGACAGTAACGCAAGCTCCAGTTTTATTTTGATTTAAATTTAGAAGCGGTAGCTTTAACAAAATAATTCAGCAGATACTCGGCCTAGAATATGAACAGAACAAATGGCTACACAACGAATGGCAATTTTGTTGATATAGCAGGTCCACTTAACGGTACAATGAACGATGCCACTATAATGAAAATTCTGTTAGAAGATCCAACTGGATTAAAATCAATTTTCCGGCCAGGTGCTTTTTGCAATGTCGACCGTGGTTTCCGGGATGCTGTACAGAATATGCAGGATCAAGGATATGTTTTAATCATCTAAAGGGGAGCGAGCACAGTTAACCTCGGATGAAGCGAATATCTCCCGGTTTGTGACTAAAGTGCGTTGGGTGGTAGAAGTAGTACAAAAAGACAAAAATATCGTTTATTGCATCACAGCATGGACAATAAAAGGTCTTATATCATTATGCCGAATACCTGGGTTCCTAAATAACATGTTTGGGAAGAGATTAAATTCTGGACCAGAACTCGCTGACACGATAATTGACTATATGAAAGAACGTCACTCCCAACTAAATACACGTCAGGAATTAGTAGAAACTGAACATTTAAAGTGGCGTAAAAAACCCTTTCCAAGAACATTCGGCAAATGAACTGAAGCTAGTATTTACAGGTACACATCAGTTGTCACAAGCGGTATGCTACGAGGGTAGTCCCAAAAATACCCGACCTTGGCGTGTAGATGCCAGTTATGGTTTACAAACTACTATAGTCAACAGTACCATCTCTATAAAGGTTATGTTTGAAGTTTGTACACGCTACGTTGTTCAGTATTTGTTTGGCAACCATCAATAGTGAACGCTCTCATTGAATTTGTAAACATGGAAAAAATTGGTCATCGTTATGTGATACAATATTTTTATTTGAAAGGCCTCAGGCCAACCAATATCAAAGCGGAGCTAGAATCTACTCTGGGGGAGTCTGCCCCTTCGTTTACAACTGTTAAATATTGGGTGGCAGAGTTTAAACGAGGTCGTACGAGCTGCCAAGACGAACATCGCAGTGGTCGACCAAATGAGGTGACCACGCCAGAAATGGTGAAGAAAATCCACAAAACGGTATTGGATGACCGTCGACTGAAAGTGCGCGAGCTAGCAGAGATGATAGGCATTTCAAAAAGTGCTGTACATCGCATATTGACTGAAAATTTGGACATGAGAAAGCTGTGCGCAAGATGGGTGCCGCGTTTACTCACAGCCGAACAAAAACAGCGTCGTGAGGATGTTTCAATCGAGTGTTTGGCGAAGTTTCACAGGAATAAAGCTGAGTTTTTGCGTCGATTCATAACCATGGATGAAACATGGGTCCACCACTTCTCACCTGAGACGAAGGAACAGTCAAAACAATGGACTGAAAGAGGAGAATCGGCTCCAAAGAAGGCGAAGACAGTTCCATCTGCAGGCAAGGTGATGGCGTCAGTATTTTGAGATACGCGTGGCATAATTTTCATTGATTATCTTCAGAAAGGAAGAACAATCAACGGCGTGTATTATGCAAACTTATTGCAGCGCTTGAGTCATGAAATCAAGAAAAAACGGCCGCATTTGGCGAAAAAGAAAGTTTTGTTTCATCAAGACAATGCACCAGTTCACACATGCGGAATTGCGATGGCCAAAATCAATGAATTAAAGTTTGAATTGCTTCCTCACGCACCCTATTCGCCAGATTTAGCCCCCTCGGATTATTTTCTGTTTCCAAACTTGAAGAAATGGCTCGGTGGTAAAAGATTTGCCAACAATGAAGAGGTGGAGTCTGCGGTTGCTGGCTATTTTGAGGAGCTCGACGATTCTCACTATAAACAGGGTATCGAAGCTATTGAACATCGCTGGGAAAAGTGTATTGAGCTAAAAGGAGACTATGTAGAGAAATAAAGATAGTTTTTCCCAAATTTTTTGTGCTTTCTTTGTTAGGTCGGGTACTTTTAGGACCACCCTCGTACCTCGCCGAGCTGATGAATGCTGAGGATGTTTTGAACGTCGATTATTATAAAGAAAATAGCAATATCATAAAAATGAGAGTCCGTTCAAGATACATAAACAGTAAATCATACCAGTGCTACATACAGTACGAACCAAATTCGAACACTTGCATAGGTATACAACGCTATACATGTGATTGTGCGAATGGCAATAGGACTGTGGGATGCTGTTCCCATGTTGCTGCCATAATTTATTATTTAGCACATGGGCGTTACAAATCCAAAATTATTAAGCCAGCGGAAATATTAACCGAATTATTCGATGTAACTAACTTAACTGCTGTTATTGATGAATATAGCGACGAAGATTAGAACCAGAAGTCGATAACGTGTAAGTTAAAAAATTAATTTTTTATTAAGGTGTAAACTGCACACAAAACTTTAAACGCGTTCTTCTTCTAAAACAGCGCTGTCCAAGGTCGCTCCCGCGGGAGGTTGGGGTTCTCCCACTCTCGTCCGAGTTGTTAGGGATACCGCGCGACGCTAACCGCCGAAGACGCTTGCCCGGTTAGCCCGTCGTGGCAGCCTTCATAGCGTCCAGGGGGTGGACAGTAATATAGGCGCCGTGCAGGAACATAGTTCATCCCGTTTTGAGTATACGCTAGATGGCGGTGTTTCGCCCTCCCCACGCCCCTCACTCCGCTGGCCATAGGTTGTGTCTGTCTTCGTTGCACTCAGTAATCAGTTCAAATCAGTCACGTGGCCGCCATTTGCCGCTATTTGCCGCCATTCACTGTCATATGCTGTCATTGTATCTGATCAGATTTTCAGTGATTGTCAGCAATCATCAGCAATTTTCAGTGATATTTTTGTCGGTAAAGTGTATTCATTGTGTTTTGTTTAATTCTGATTTAAGGTAAGTATTGTGCGTTGAAAATGAACGTGAAACGGGTTTCAAATGACAAACAAAAGTGTGCTGTCTTGAATTGTACATCAACTCGACAGGTAAAATCTCATCGTTTTCCAAAATGTATAATCGCTTCGCAGTGGATTGAAGCAACGCGTAATCCGCGATTGCTAGGCTTAACCTCCAAGCAAGTTCACGATGAGCGGTATGTAATTTGTCATTTGCATTTTCAACCACAGGATTATCAATGCAGTGAACGGAGAAGGCTAAAGGAAGGAACAGTACCTTCCTTGTTGCTGCCTGACAAAAGGGAAAGCAGTTCATCGTCAGAGGAAGTTGATCAGAAAATTGATGTGGAGAGGAACGAAGATTTGTCATCCGGGATCAATATTACTCCGTCAACTGCAGATTTTTCACCAGTTACATTTGGGAATTGGTTTTCAAAGTCACCGGAAAGAAGCTCTTCCCTTGCAGCCGCTGAATCCAGTGACTACATTTTTCTATTTATACTAAATTATACCATTTACTTATACGGTCTAATAAAGCCAGCAATTCCTTATGATTTTTATCCATATGAAAATAAGCAATTCCTTTTTTGTTTAAGCAATTGATTTTGCTAATAATAAGGAATTGCTTAGTTTTTATTCATCAGGCCCATTGTTTTAATAGTTATTTAAATAAAACGTTTGGAGATAAGCCCTTTTTAAATGGAAACTATAAGAAATAAGCCCCTTTTGTATGAAACCATTTGGAAATAAGCCCTTTTGCTACAAACACATTTGGAAATAAGTACTTTTGTAATGTACACATTACTTTGCTTGATATATAATAAAAAAATTCTTTAAAACAATTTCATTGCCTTTTTCTTAATCATAAAACACACTTCTATGAATAAGAACTTAATAAAATGAAAAGACCAATAGAAAACATACAGAAATACATAATTAGTTGTTACAAATAGTTACTGCAACAACTAATTATATATTTCTGTATGTTTTTCTATTGGTCTCTTCATTTTATTAAGTTCTTTAATTACGTATCAGCATATTATCTGAATAATATCTGCATCATCTGAACGGCCATATATTATCTTATCGTGGGGTTCTGAGTATACGCCAGATGGCGGCACTGGCGTCTATCCTTCTGCACTCTTAAAGCATTGGAGTGTCCATGCCCTGATAGCGTCGCGCGGTCTCCTTGATAACGGAAGGCACGCTGTGCGAGAGAAAGATTGGAAGGGGAAGCAGGCACGTGAGGGGCCCCGACGCTGGACAGCGCTGTTCTAAAATATTCAACATATTATTTAAAAATGTCCGAATTGTTTATTTCAAATGATCTTTTTTCAAGCACCGGCAGTCGTCGCAAAGCGCTTGAATAATAATTATCGAAACTAGTTAAATATGTAATTTTTACAACGTAATGACATTTATGAATATACATTTTCCTAAGCTTTCATAAAAAGAATCCAAAACATGCACGATTATTTGCCCTCCCTATTGATCATGCGGCCAGCCCATTTAGTGCAATCTGCCAAGAGATTTTATATACGTTTTACTTTTTATTAATATGTTTCATCAATCCGACCCCTTTGCAACTTATATACATAATACCCAAGTAGTGACGCTTTACACCTGATTTATGTCGTAGGTGTCACTCAAGGGATTGGTTACAAAAACAACACCCCAAAAAATTAATTCTTTTATTTCCACCCTTAACGACTGATCTGCAATTTCGAAAACAATATCTGTGGTAGAGTTAAAAAGTACCTACTACGTGCATTTTGAAACATACCAAATATCTTAAATAGTTGCTGAGAAAAAAAATAGTAAAGTTTAGGGTTGTTATCCCCATATCACCCTTACGAGAGGGGGTAGAGATATGAAATTTCTCTCAGTGTTTCTTTAGGCAAGAAGCATTATTTGGAACACATAAATACTAAAATTGGTGCTGGGGCCGTTTTTTCTATGCTTACCCGGCTAGACCGTTTCAATAAACCGTCGAATAAAGATATACATATGTTCATAAATATTACAGATGAAACCTATTTGACGTTGAAGATGTTACGCACTACGAATAAAGCACTATCTATATTCATTGAGTAAATCAATTCATCTGGTGTTTGTTGAATGAACCTAAATTAAATGAAGTTAATGCAGTTAAATTATTTTTTATTTAGATAATAAGAATTTTGGTTGGAAGGCTTTCTTATAAACCACAATAACTGGTTGTCCTAAAGCAAATAGACTGTTTAATACTCTAATGCAATGTTAGAAAAACGAGTCATTTTGAAATCCAATTTTAATTACGACGAAAACAAATGCAACAACTGAACGACTTGAAATTGAAAGTATTTTATGAAGCCGTTACCTTTCTTTTTCAAATTATATGGGTAAACTTTTCCTCTGGGAAACCTTTCTTTTCACCGGAAATTTATATGGATCGAAAGCACGTATCATATAACATGCAAAAATAACAATTTTGAGTTTAGGAAACTATTCGGTGAAAACTTATCAAATAAAAGGGACTGTGAAATTTTGACGTATATTCTAACCTCTAATGTGACCAACTATTATGCTTCAATTTGAATGGATACTTTTTTTTAACCAATACTGTACAACGTAGGGCACGGGTCTGGCACGGTCGCATTGGTGAGTATAATCACAGACCCTCAGATACTAAAAACGCACCCTCTTCTTACTTTTCCTGGGAAAAAAGTTATTTTAGGTTATGCCCAAACTCACACCGGTTAGCTACAATGCTTTACGCGCCCGCAAGCGGGCGCGCGCCCCCCCCGCACTAATCTAGCCCCAACCAATACTAATACCCTGAACAAAGTAGAAAGTGGAATGCGTTGTTTCGGAATAAGTCTACGGAAATACTGTTCAACGAACCTATATCCAAAATACATAATAGAACATACAACCTATATATAAAATACAAACTAAATACTAAACACATACTCTCCTTACAGCCACTTTTTTAGAAACGCCCTAAGTATTTTATGCTGTCGAAATCCCTCAATGTAACCGTTTCGAAAAACAAAGAAACTACATACTCCTACCCTTCCAACCTCCAACAACGAATCATATGCGGCAACCACTGTAACTGTCACAATAAAGGTTAGAAAATATGTTAAAATTTCGTAACTCTGTCAGCTCATAACTTTTCAACGATCAGATTCCTAAACTCAAAATTGTTATTTTTGCATGTTATTTGATATGCGCTTTCAATCCATATAAATTTCCAGCGAGAAAAAGGTTTCCCAGAGGTAAAGTTTACATAATTATATCCTACATTCTATGTTTAGATTATATGTAATTTATATTTATTGTATACTGCAGTTTTTATTTTTTTATTTAATTTATATCTATAGTTTATTTTTGTATATTCCACAATATAATAAGGTATAATAATATCGATGTGATATTTAAATGTAAGATACTATTCATATTATATGACAATACACAAGAAAATAGTATTATTATTATTATAATTATTTTAATTTCTGCAAATTGATTTAGTAACTACAAAGTAAAAATATTGAAGACAAATTTGTTTTTTTTTGTGGTTATTGGAGCATAAGTAGCTCGGTAACATTTCAATAAAATTATTAGTTATACCTTTTTACGAATCTGTAATTTTTTGTATTATTTAGCAACTGATAGCAAATTAATATTTAGAAACGGTCATCATTTAAAAAAAATATTTACAAACCTTTATCATTATACTTATTATACATATTTACATAAATATATCACAGAAATGTCGTACTACAAACCATAAACTGTATAAAAAATGCGCTACATTTTCCTAAACACATTGAATATAAAATATTTGAAAAAAAAATTAAAACTGACTTTAAAAAAGTAAAAATGCACTAAAATAGAAAAAATATTTTTTCCCTTTATATAATCTACGACTCGCAATTTTTTAGGCATAGATCTACAATTTTAAGTTTTTGTATTGTATTGTATTGTTTTTTTTACTGTATTAAGGCTTATATCGTAGTACAATCTTTGCTCACTTTCACACGTTTGATACATTGCTCTTCTTCCTATCTTATTCCCTATGTCTACATATATTACTATACATTACTATGTTATTTACGTATGTTGCTATAATCTTTTTACATTTTGTTTTATCGTAGCTTGTATACTTTAAGGGGTAACACCACTCTAGAGGCAGAAAAAGAAGACCTAAATTCGACAATTTATTTTGTGAGTATGACAAACGGAATAGAATTTCTTTTCAGAGGGTTTATTTAACACATATTGAAGTACGAAAAACAATTTTTTTTTATTGCCATTTTCATGCAAAATGGCGGCAACAGAGCCCGTCGTCGAAAAAAGCTTTTTTGAAAACGCCGCCACGGGAGGACGGATTTCTCGGCAAGTATGAGTCCTGGAACCAAAAATAAGAAAAATGTATAATCCATATACAATTGGCTTTGGAAGTACGTAGCCGTTTTTTGATCGAACGTAAACTTTTTTTTTTATAAAGAATTTAATGCTCATTTTTAGGGCAAAGAATCCATTGATTTCTTAAAAAGTGCACCACTTCCACAAAAATTGATTACAAAAAATAATCCTACGTACTTCCAAAGCCAATTGTATATAGATTATAAATTTGTTTTATTTTTGCTTCCAGGACTCGTACATGCCGAGAAATCCGTCCTCCCGTGGCGGCGATTTCAAAAAAATATTTTTCGACGACGGGCTCTTTTGCCGCCATTTTGCATGAAAATGGCAATTAAAAAAAATTGTTTTTCGTACTTCGATATGTGTTAAATAAACCCTCTGAAAAGAAATTCTATTCCGTTTGTCATACTCACAAAATAAATTGTCAAATTTAGGTCTCCTTTTTCTGCCTCTAGAGTGGTGTTACCCCTTAATGTTATACTTTATCTTAACCTATTATATATTAGATTATATTATATTTTGTCTGTATTTTCTATCTTAAATCCTAAACTCTATTCTATCATTCTTTTGTACTTTTTAAGTTTTCTTTCGTGTTTTGTACTTTGTGTTGATTTTGCTCCAGCTTCTACTCCTCTAGGCAAAACGCTCTTAACTTCAAGCTTCCCTTTATAAAGTTTGTCAACTCCCATACTTGTTTCTCATTGTTCGCTTTTATCAGCTCTATCCATTTCCTGTTCTTCATTGTCTTTGGTCGATTTTCTGCATATATGGGGCACTTACATATTATGTGATCTCTATTTTCTATTTCTCCTCTATTACATATTCGACATGGCAGAGCTTCCTCTAATCTGTGTCTTATCCCAGCTTCTGTTGTTGTTGCCCATCCTATTTTCCCCGCTAATCTCACCTGTGCCATAACCCGCTTAGTTGATAGTGGAATGTTCATGTTCAGATATTCAGCTCTTTCGAATGTTTCCTCATTTTTGATATAATTGTATGCCTTACTATATGTAGATGTTGATATTCTGCTTCTATCCTCCTCTATTGACTTTTTTGCCATTTTTTCCAATATTTTTTGTTGAATTTCTTTCTGTTCTATTGTTTCCGTCCGATTAGAAATATCGCAGCCATATTGTTGTAGTATGTTTCTTATTTGTGTGACCCAATTTCTCTTTATGTCAGGTGTTTTCCTACCCAACGTTTTTAATTTTTCCCAGCATCTTCTGGGGAATCTTTCCTCTTCCATCTGTGTTATCTTTCTCCAATATCCTAATGCTCTCCTCATTACTTCTACTTCCAGTTTGATTCTTCCTGTTTCTGTTCTCACCATATAT
The DNA here is from genome assembly GCA_963932335.1 of Andrena marginata. Taxonomy (NCBI): domain Eukaryota; kingdom Metazoa; phylum Arthropoda; class Insecta; order Hymenoptera; family Andrenidae; genus Andrena; species Andrena marginata. The sequence continues at coordinate 13,400,247 of OZ010660.1, forward strand.
CCTGGTGTGCACCTGGGTACACCTAACATTCTTTTTATAAAATCCGTTCGTACCTTTTCTATTTCAGCTAAGTGTTTTAATCCTCAGGTTCCTGCACTGTACATTAGCGTCGCCTTTACTACTGACTCAAATAGTCTTTCTGCCGGCTCCCATTTGTTGGATCTCGTATTTAATAGCGGTTTCCAGATTGTGCCGCGTCGAATCTACCAGATTGCGTGAAAGGTACCCCTAGATATATGTATTCTTTTACTTCCTCTATTTCTATATTGCTGTACATTATTTTTCTTGTTCCTTTTTTCTTGTTGGACCTTCTGTATACTAACAGTTTTGTTTTGTCGGTGTCTACCTCGAGCCTGTTTTCTATACAATAGTTATGTAATGTGTTCACCTTTTCCTGCAAATCAATTAGGTTGTCCGCCATTAGTACCATGTTGTCCGCAAATAGTAGTAATTCCATTTTCTCTTCTATTTTCTTGTGTCCATTACGTTCAAAATACTCGTCGATGTCGTAGAGCATTAATGAAAAAGGGTGAGACTTAAACTGTCACCTTGGAGCACCCCTTTTGTTATTCTTATGTTATTTGTAAGTTCTTTATTGTTAATTTTTAATTGAGTGTTAATATTGTCGTACAGACTATTTAGCACTCTTATTATTTGCGAGCTTATACCTGCCATGTGTAGTTTTCTCCAGAGAATTGAATACCAGACTGAATCAAATGCTTTCCTAGAGTCGACGAACATTATATATATTTTTGTGTGTAGGTAATCCACTATTGGATCCACTTCTGATTCTATTGTTTGATTTTCTAGTGCTTCTATGTATCTGCCATAATTATCGTTGTTCCAGATTAATTTTCTTTCTATTCTTACCTCCCCTTCTTCTATGCTTCCTGTTTTCTCTGTATTTTTCAGACTTATCTTTATTGGTAAGTGGTCCGATGTTCCCATTTCTATTATTTTGAAGTCTTCAAGTTCTTGCAGAATATTTATTTCCACCCGTGCCATATCGATTGTACTACAACCTTTTGTGTCAATATATGTGAATTGCCCATCTTTATCCGTTTTGCTTCTATCATTTAGTACAATCATTCCTGCTTCTTCCATGATTTCACATAGTATTCTCCCTGCTTTGTTTCTTGTTGTGTCCTTTACTTGTCTGTAGTGTGTAAATTCTGTTGATTTTGTAATAACTTCTTCTATCTGGTTACTTTCCCCTATCCTTGCATTAAAATCCCCCCCTATCAGTATTGGTGCTGATGTTTTTTCTTTGATTTCCATTATCATTTCTCCCAGTGTTCTTATTGTCTGTTCATTCCCTTTATCTATATAAGTGTTGCATATTATATATTCTTTCCAGTTAATCTTAATTTTTATGCATATCCATGACTCGGTAATTGATATTTTTTCCATTGATTCTATTAAATCTTCTCTATACAAAATACACATACCTCCCTTGGCTCTTCCCATTGATTTTATTTTAGTTGCTTTGCTTACTATACATTTATATTTCTTCAGAAATCCTGGTAGCTTTATTGTTTCTTCCATTCTAAATGTCTCGCACAGACATATTATTGGGCTTTCTTGTATATTTTCCTTGTAGTCTTCTCCATTTAGGTTATGTAGATTTCCCATACCCCGTATGTTCCAGAATATTATCCCTATCGGCTTTTCTTCTCTTTCTGCGTTTTTATTCTTCCTTTGTCTCGCCTCGAAATAAGTTGTCCTTCACCAATCCTTTGTCCTCTTTCCATGCCATTAATTCGTTGTTCACGTAGATCTTTTGGTACCCTATTTTTACTCTTTTTCCCAATTCCCTTTACCCTGACGCATATTTGCCTATTTCTCTTTGTATCTCTCTCTGTACTTTTGTTAAATCGTAATCCATATAGATTTTTTCCCCCTTCAGTATTTTTTTGTTTTCTTTTATTTTTCGTTTAGATTCCCAATCTGTTAGTTTGACCCTTATCATTTTATTACTGTTGTAATGTTTATTACCTGCGTGTACTCTAGTTTCGCTTCTACTCATAGTTTTGTTTTTATAAAATTTTCCACTTCTTCTGTTTTTCCCTCTATATCTAGTCCCTTGATGATGATATTGTTCTTTTTTTCTTTCCTTCTCGTGCCCACCTCTACTCCTTCCAGTGATTTAAGTCTTCTTTCAAAATTTTTTTTTCCTCAGTCCAAATTAAGTTCTTCTGCTTCATGTCTTCCTTTATTTCTGTGATATCCTTAATTATACAGATTACTTCTGTGTAATCTTTCCTTACTTCCTTTAATGCATCCTTTAGTTCTTACATTTCTTCCGTCATCCAGTTCATTTTTTTTATCAATTATGTTTAGGATTTATGATAAGCTTTGATCTGTTGTCTCCTCCTGACATATTGAGGTTTTATCTTTTGAGGTTAGCGTCATCTGTTTTTCGTCTTCTGATGCTTTGTTGCTAATTGTAGTACTTTTCACTGGCCTGCCTCTGGTGGATTTTCCTTCACTTGACATTGCTACAAATTTTATCTTCGGTTTTAGGGCTAATTCGGGTTATTAATTCTAAATATTATGCCGCAACTGTGTCCGTGCACTTTACGTAGTTACGCCCTCTCTTCGAATCCCACAATTTTAAGTTAAAAAGCTCTTAATCTTCAAAATTAATAATATATTAATATAACATAAATTTTTATTATACTATAAAACATCATTTGCCCTGTGTAAATCTGGCGCCGACTTAAAAAAATTAGAGTCGTAGATTCAATAAGAAAAAAAAATTATTTTTTAGTTTTTAGTGCAGTTTTTAATGTTGGTTTTAATTTTTATTTTTTTATTTGTTACATTTTAGTTATAATAAGTCAGTTTTAACTTTTTCTTAATTTCTTTATTTTTTACTTTTTAGTTAGGTGAGTTATATATCTACATTTATTTTAAAAAAATTGGGTAGGCCCACAAAAAGAGTTGCTCGTAAAAAAAGAACCGTTTGCTAGAAACTAAAGGTTCCAAAAATAAGCGACTCGAAAAAGTGAGAATAAGGATGTCTCAAATTCGTTATATGGGGCTACAACTCAACGCGCGGACCACGCGGGGGTGGGGACGGGGGGGGGAGGGGCACGTGACTTGCATGAGAGAATAACGCTTGTAGACAGACAGACGAAAGAAATAGACGAAAAGTATGGCAAAAGTGTGCAGAAAATTACGAGGTCGGGTGGAAAACGAGGGGATTAGACAAGGTTCCGGTGGACAGTATAATCGACAGTTAATAAAGGATCGAAGGGTAAGATAAAAGGTGACGAAGAAAAGGTGTGAAACGAGTGGACGAAGTATAAGATACGTGGCAAGGATAAGTGACATCTACGGGAATGGAAGAAGTAAGAAGACAAAGCCACAGACGAGGTATAGAATAGACCTAGGGTATGTGCCCCTATTACGGAGCCTGTCCCAATTATGGAGCCTTTCTATTAAAATTATCAATGAAACAAAATCCATGCATAAACAAACGTAAACAATTTTTTTTTAATTAAATTCAAATATTCACGAACAAGATTCAAAGTAAAAAACGACAATTTTAATATGTCATAATATTATAAGTATTCATAAAAAAATGCGTAACACGTTTTCGGTGAATTAATAGCATTTCTTGTCCAAAACCTTAAGAAATGTTGTACCGAACTATTTCATATAAATCAATTATAAACACTGTTCACCGTATAAAATGCATATTATATCCTAAAAAGGTTTAATGTAATTAAAAACAATAAATTCAGCACCTACAAACTTGTTTGTTTTTATTTTTAAGTTAAATTCCGTAATACCGCCAGATTTTCAATCTTGTCCGTAATACGGAGCCTCGAAGCCGGAAGCGTGGTTTCGTCATAACCTCATTTTTGCTCCAAACTGTCAAAAGCGAAGTGCGTGTGTGGATCTGGAAACATGAATCAGCCTCCACAAAAAAACGGTTTTTATATAATAAAGACGATATGTCTAAAGCCTTGGAAGCAGTCGCTTCTGGAATGCAGATAAATACTGCAAGCAAAAAATATTCTGTGCCACGAACATCGCTTTACAATAAAGCGAAGAAAATATATAAAAGTGACACACCTGGACCAAGTACAGCCTCAACATCGAAGGAAGAAGAAGATCTTGTGCAATGGGCATTGCAAATGTGTTCTCTTGGCTGCCCAGTAACAAAAGACCATTTATTCAACAGTGTAGCGGTGTTAATAAAGAAATCGAAAAGGGTAAATTCATTTACTGATGGAAGACCAGGCCGACATTGGTTTGATGGTTTTCTTCGAAGACACCCAGTACTAACACAGCGAATGTCGGAAAATATATCACTCGCTAGAGCCTTGGTGACCGAAGAATCACTAAAAAAATAGTTCACTGACGTTGGTGCTTATTTAAAGTAACAAAATCTTGACAATATGGATGGATCGCGAATTTTTAATACAGATGAAACAGCTCTGCTATTAAATCCAAAAGGAGGTTCAGTCTTGGCAGCAAAAGGATCGAAAAACGTGTATAATGTAGTTAATAATAATGAGAAGGAGAATTTAACTGCCTTAGTGACTGGCAACGCTGCGGGTCCAACTGGCCCCAACGTTAGTTGTTTTCAATTACCAACGAGTACCAACTTCAATTTATGCTAAACTACCTCCAGAATTCCATGTGGGCACTTCAGAGAAGGGATGGATGACCTCGGAATTATTTTACGAGTACATTGCTAATAAATTTTATCCGTGGGTTGCTGCATCTGGAATACAGCTACCGGTAATATTATTTTTGGATGGGCATGTGTCTCACATGACGCAACCACTAAGTGTGTTTTGTCATGACCATCGCATAATATTGGTCGCTCTACCATCAAACACCACCCACTTAATGCAACCCATGGACGTTACCATGTTTTCTCCATTGAAAGCTCATTGGAGGAAAGAAGTCAATGCACACAGAATTGAAAATCATGTACTGAGTGTCGCCAAACATGATTTTGCTGTACTTTTAAGAAGTGTGTTCACAAAAATGGATTTAAAAACAATTCTATCAAATGGTTTCAGTGCTTGTGGACTACATCCATTTGCAATAGACAAATTAGATCTTACTAAGCTGTTTATTCGTTCCAAAAACAATTACAGTGAACCTACCATAAATCAAGAACCATCGCTAATACAGTCTCTTGAGAAATATATTAACCCAGATACACTGAAGCAATTTCGAGCTTGTGGTAATGTTGAAAAATGGGACGGACAAACTGATGACACAAACCTCTATCATGTGTGGAAAAGCATACGTGCAGACTGTCATGAAACTAATGTTGATGTTTGCTCAGAGATCCATAATGATAATTCTATAGAATCACTATCCGGACAAGTACTACATGATGAACCCACTCTTCAACATATGGATTGTGTTACAGATATAGAACAACAGAAAGAAAATCTACCTATGGAAGTTTTGAATCCAGAAGTAAATTAAGAATTGCATAGTATTTACAAAACACATTAGCATTTACATTTAAATAAGTATTAGTTTTCCAAGTTTAATTTTAATTCACACCCATTGTGTGAATTGGAATTGAAATTTACATGTGATTTATTTCTATGTTTTTAATAGATCCGTTTTTTAAGGGATATTTTTGTACATAATTTATCTTAAGCATATTTAATTTTTCATGCGCATATTATCTTATAAGCACTTTTTTGGAAAACATATATTTATAATGTAAGATAGCTCCACTATAAATACTATTCTTTATTTGTATTTACAGAAATCAATTTTTTATTTATATGGTAACATAAGTATTTTTTTACAGCTGATTGTTTTACAAAATGTAGCTGATGCGCCAGAAGTATCTTCTAATCTTAATTTACAATTCTCTGTTCTAAATGATGAAGGAAATGTTTATTTTCCTCTGCCTATAGATTTATCTGAACAAATACTTCTTAATGTTGATACTAGTTCAAATGTACAGCTTGAACATGAAACTCATGAAGATCATGTTAATCATGAAAACAAAGTTTGTCATAATAGTCTATTGGAAAATATTGAAAATTCTAGTAATGTGATAAATGTTCAAGAGAGTATAAATATAGCTGAAATTTCTGCTTCGACTTCAAATGCAAGTACTGTTTCTCAATCTCAACAGTTTCTATATTGGCCTATAGAAAAAACTTCTTCAAAGAAAAAAAGGATAAGTAAGGTGAAAATTCCATGCGTAATGTTATCGGAAGAAGGCTTACAATGGTATAAGGAGCAGGAAAATAAGAAAAGAGAAATTGAAGAAGCAAAAGAATTAAAGAAAAAGATTCGAGTACAAAATGCTTTGATAAAGAAGGAGAAAGTAGAAGAGGCAAAGAAACTGAAAGCATCAAAGAACACAAAAAAGCAATCAAAACCAAAAAAAGTTTCCTAGAGATAAGATATAGAGTGTTCATAAATATATGGGGCAATATTTCAGGGTTGGTTCTACCTACTCATCAAGACAATAAGAAAAGTTGGTAGGTATACGCATGGGTATGTCTTATAATACTTAGTTTTGCAGTTATAAGCATTTTTATATTCCGTAAAATACCCTGAAATATTGTCCCACATATTTATAAACACCCTGTATTATTAACTAATTTATAAACTGTTTTAGATAAAAACTTTTATGCTTTGTGATACAACTAATATTATAATATTGAAAACATTTGTTATTCTATAATAAGTTGTAATAAATAAATCAAATAATTATATTTATTACATAATTATGTTTTATTTTTATTAAATGATTTACCACAAAACTACAATATTTACAACAAAATAGCTCTAGGTAACCCTATTTCACAAAAGTTACGTTAGGAGCGACATTCAAAGGTACCGAAATGTGGATAGGCTCTATAATGGGGGGCACCGTAATACGGGCGGGCTCCGTAATGGGGGGCACCGTAAAGGCAGCCACACACGGTCCAGTCGGCCTGACAGGTCTGCCTGCGCAGGCAGACCTGTGCAAGTCGGCCTGACGCCCGTACTGCCTCCACACGCTCCGTCCGGCCTGACAGGCTGGCCAGATGGTACATCCACACGCTCCGGCCATTTCAGAAAAAAATAATTATTTATTCATTATCGTATCGATATGGAAGTGATGCCGATGGATTCCTTATATTTTTCCGATGAAAATCATACCAAATTTCATGTAAATCGGACTATTATTAACGAAATTAGTCTCAGGTTATGGGAATGAATTCTTCATGAAATTTCCTTCATTATTTTCCGAATTACGTCATTCTTGGTGTCACTTTCATCGGCAAAACATAAGGAATCAATTGGCTTCGTTTTCGCAAAGATCTGATGAGAAATGTGGAAGTCAAAAATTTTTCTGACGTTCCTTTGGTCAAGGGTCCCGAGGTCCCTTCCTCGGTACAATATGGCAGGCAAAGCTTTGGTCTCCACCACTCTAAACAGTCTCTGCCCTTCAATCTTTAGCTGTCGCGAGCCACGAGTCTCTGTCTGAATTAGCGACGATAGCGAGAAATATAGCTTGGTATTATGGAGAATGGGGAGTCTCAAGTGGCGTTCGGCCATCGAATCGTTTTTCGATTTTGCTCCGGCCGGCCTGAACAGTCCTTATTGCGCTGGAAAAATAAACTTATGTAAAAGCGACACTGTGTAAGACAATAAAAGACAAAAAAGATGTCCGCGGCCTGGAAGTCAAATACTTGGCGTGGCCAGGCAAGGTCAAGGTGTCGCAGAATAATTATTTAAAAAGATTTAAAAAGAGAAAATAATGAAAATGTATTCATATTGTCAGAGTTTAAAATTGACAAATTATGTGAAAGGTTGTGAGAGAAAAGGTATCGGTGTCGATGAGTGATCATACAATTATTTTTAAACGCAATATAATGAAAATGTACTCATATTGTCTGAGTTTTAAATGGATAAATTATCTGAAAGCCTGCGAGGGGGAGGTATGGGTATTGATTGATGATCTGAGAATACCTTGCCTGGCCACGCCAAGTATTTGACTTCCAGGCCGCGGACATCTTTTTTTGTCTTTTATTGTCTTACACAGTGTCGCCTTTGCGCGCTGCGGGAAAGCACCTTTATGTACTTGCAGCTCATTCTGATTTCACATCTTTTTTTACTTTGTATTTATTAGTATTTTCTTTTTTTGTGATTTATTTGATTTCATGTACTTGGCGTAATTTTTTTACTTTTTTAAAGTTTTTTTGGGGGATCTCACTTCTTTTTACAAAGATACTTTGCATATTATAACTTACAAATTATCGCGGGACAGAATTAAGGATAAATTCTACGTAAGTTCAACAACTACGAAAAGAAACCATGTGCACCGCATTGCCGATCTATATGTATTATGTGTATAGTACTTTGTGTACATAACCTTTACATAAAATAAAATCTCTAAATTGCTGGTATACAAATACAAATATCTGGCAATTTAAATTCAATGCAATTTTTTACTACAATATATTATTTTGTACAAGCATGGTACAAATTTCTATAAACTTATGCGAAAGAAGGTGCTTCTCTGTCGAACCTTCTCCGGACAACTTCCAAGTCTGCGACTCTACATAAAAAATCTATTAAATAAATTTGGCGACTTACCTTGTTAATTGAGACAATAATTCCGTCTCCTATTTAGTGTAAAAACTCCTGACATCTCAATTTGGACCACTTACATTATTTGACACATTTTCTGAGTATATCTGAATATATTTCATGGAATAGTATTTTTTAAATTAATTTGTTTATGTTTACCAAATTCATGCGTTTTATTAGACTCTAATTGATTTTAGTATCAATTTTCATTTTTTTTCATTTTCATGTTTACAGATTTCTGTGCTTAAAGGGGTTATCGCTAGATTTAGCACGAATTTTCGTGTTTTCAGATTCATGGAATTGTACGTGTTTCCAGATTCATGGAATTGTATGTGAGACTGCATTTTGATTCCAATTCAATGGTACAACGATATATATATTTGTAAAAACACGTGGCATCTCAAATTTTGTGTATAACCTGACTGTAAGCTGTCAAAATTTGAAGTAGATTGCACATAGTGAAGATAGGAATTGATGAACGAAATTGCATAGTGAAGATAGGAATTGATGAACGAAACATGTATTAGTTCGTTTTGGCTGAAGGTGTGCGTATAATAACGCGTATACGTATTGTTGCGAGCACCCTATGGATAAAATCCATGGCCCGATGATGCTCGCGACGAAGACAAGAGACAGCGAGAAGAAGGCGATCTGATCGATCGCCTGTCAAGCTGTGACTTCAGATACAGACGCCATTGCGAGCAGACGTACATCCGAACAATTCCTCCTTGCCAATCGTTACTGTTGCATTAATTACATTACACTATAATTGCTGTTAACCTTGTTCATGTTCAAATATAATTCCTATATATTCGGTTTCTACCATGACTACAACGAAACGTAACACTGGTGTCAGAAGTGGGATGCCCACTCGCGCTTCCGCGGTCACCTCGAACCCTCCTCCTGCAGCGACGGCAGATTCTTCCATCCAGGAGCTGTTCTCCTCCCTCCAATTGAGTATCGTGGGACAGATGCGGGAGCAGCGGAGGGACGACGAAGCCCGCAGACAGAGGGAGGATCGCCGAAGAGAGGAGAAGGAGATCGAGGACCGGCGGACTCAGGCGGCTTTCGAGGCGCGCATGTCGAATTTAGAAGAACGGATCCAGGTCGTAACCGCTTCATTGCAAAGCGGAACAGGTTCGGTTGGTAGCGGCGCGAATCTTCGGGGTGGGGAAAATGCCCCTGTAAATAGTGTTCCATCGACGCAGATTCCCGCACCCGTTAGCGCACCCGCCGCTGCCTCTCTTCCGGAACCGCGCGTACTTAGTTTGGGGTACGCGGTGAAACCGACAATTTTTGACGGTAGAAATTCGTGGGAAGAGTACAAAGTTCAGTTCGAGACGATCGCACGCGCAAATGGGTGGGATGATCAAAAAAAGACTACGGCCTTAATCGCTTCCCTCGGAGGCGCGGCAAGGAGCGTCCTTACGACGCTCTCCGCGGCTCAATGCGAAAGTTTTGCAGAGTTGGTTTCCGCGCTAGAGTTTCGTTACGGGGCGAAAAACCTGTCTAACCTGAATTACGTACTCTTCCAGAGCCATAGGCAGCGAAGGGATGAGAGCATCTCCTCGCTTGCCACAAAGATTGAACGCCTGGCACAATCCGCTTTTAACGATTGCCCGGCGGAAACCCGCGATAAATTAGCCGCATCTCAGTTTGTCACGGCGTTGGCTAACCCTGTAATGCAGCGGGAACTGCGACTAGGCGGTTTTATGTCTTTAAGGGCCGCCGTGACCAGGGCCCTCGAGATCGAGGCCGTCGAGGCAATGTCTCGCCGCCCCGCGGCCGAATCGCAAAAACGATACTCAGAAAAACGAAAGGCTAAACCGTTTGACAACTTTGAAAGGTTCCCACCGAAACAGCCAAGATTTGGGAAACCCGAGGAAGGAACGGACGACGGGCCGAGGAAACCGAAGTGCTGGCTTTGTGGAAAAACAGGGCATATGCAGAAGGATTGTTTCCAGGCCAAGAACAGCCAGACAAGAGTGGCAACCAAGAAATCTGAGGGAAACGGGAAAAGGACGGCGTAAGGGGGAGACGCCGGACCAGAAAGTACAGTCCCCCGGTCGTCAAGAGTGTGGCGATGCAGGAGGCGACTGAGCGTCAATGGAATCCAACTGGAGAGATCTACGTATGTGGAACAATAAATGGAAATCCCTGTCCGATTATTTTAGATACAGGTTCTCCCATCAACCTTCTGGAGAAGGAGTTCTGCCCTACAAGCGAACTCGATAGGACGAAGGTCGACATTCGCTCTACTACTGGAGAGAAAATCAAAGTTTTTGGAAAGAAGAGCTTGGATCTCAGCGTTGGAGGACTCTCGAGCGTGGAGGACTTCTACGTCGTCGACATGGTGGAAAAGTGCATCTTAGGAGCGGCGTTCCTGAAGAAACACCGCTGCAGCATCGACCTATCTCGAGGAGTCCTATGTCTTCCTGGAAAACCAGAGATTCATTTTGGTGAGCCGATCGCCGAGGAGGACACACCACAAGAGGAAAAGGAAACGGTCGTCCCACAGCATTTGGAAGAACTGTACACACGCTGTTCGTCAGGTTTGGCAGAAAGACAAAAGAAACTTTTTGCTGATTTGCTTCGTGAATTTCAGGACGTTTTCGCCAAGGACTCGACTCAAATCGGGAATTGCGACCGGGTGAAGCATGTCGTCGACATTGGGGATAGCCGCCCCATCAAGCAGGCACCGCGGAGGTTACCGCTACACCGACGAGCAGAAGTAGAGGAACTACTTCGGAAAATGTTGGCACAGGGCGTAATCGAGGAATCGCGGAGCCCGTGGTCCTCTCCGATCATCCTTGTCAAGAAGAAGGACGGCACCATAAGGTTCTGCGTGGATTTTCGACGCCTCAACGAGATAACGAAGAAGGACTCGTACCCCCTGCCCCGCATCGAGGATACTCTGGACGCTCTCACCGGATCTTCGTGGTTTTCAACCGTGGATTTGCAGAGCGGATACTGGCAGATCTCTATGGACGAAAAGGACCGAGAGAAAACTGCGTTCTCAGTGGGGACGGGACTGTGGCAGTTCAAAGTGATGCCCTTTGGACTATGCAACGCCCCTGCAACATTCGAACGACTGATGGAAGACGTACTACGGGACCTGACCTGGAAAATCTGTTTAGTCTACTTGGACGACATCGTCATCTTCGGGAAGGACTTTGAACAGGAGCACGAACGCCTTCGAACGGTGTTTTCGCGTCTACGCCAAGCCGGACTATTGATGAGTCCCAAGAAATGCTCCTTCTTCTGCCGGGAAGTGAAGTATCTGGGCCACATCGTCACCGAGAGCGGAGTCAAGACAGACCCGGAGAAGGTCAAAGCGATTTCGGAATGGCCACAGCCGAAGAGCGTGACGGAATTAAGAAGCTTCTTGGGATTATGCACCTACTATAGGAAATTTGTGAAGGATTTCTCCAGGATCGCAAAGCCCCTGCATCGCCTCACCGAGGCCAAGCAAAACTTCCAATGGACCGAAGGATGTCAAGAAGTTTTTCAAGAATTGAAGAAGAGGCTAACCGGAACGCCGGTGCTGGCCTATCCGGTGATGGACAAGGATTTCATCCTGGATACGGATGCCTCCGACCTCGCCATAGGCGGTGTCCTCTCGCAGGAACACGAAGGCCAAGAGCGAGTTGTAGCCTACTTCTCCAAAACCTTAGGTAAAGCCGAAAGGAACTACTGCGTGACTCGGAGAGAGTTACTAGCAGTGGTAAAGTCTATCGAGCATTTCCACCATTACCTCTACGGACGGAGATTTCTCGTAAGGACTGACCATGCAGCGCTCCGTTGGCTGCTGACCTTCAAGAATCCCGAAGGACAAGTTGCCCGCTGGATTGAACGTTTACAAGAATACGACTTCGAGATTCGACACCGGGAAGGAAGAGCCCACGGAAACGCTGATGGGCTTTCTAGAAGACCTTGCATCGAAGAAGATTGCAGGAAATGCGACCGACTGGATAAAAAGGAGGCAGAAGAGGAAGTGCTTAGCACGAAGAAAATTCACCGGATATTCTGTGACGAAAAGAAGAGCGAATGGAAACGAAGTCAGGAAAAAGATGAAGAGATTGGCTTCATCTTGAAAAAGAAAGGGGAAGGGGAGAAGCCCGACTGGCAAGACGTTGCTCGTTTCTCCCCACAGACGAAATATTACTGGTCAATCTGGGACTCGCTGGAAATTCATGAAGGTTTACTTTTCAGGAAATGGGAGTCCCACGATGGTGCGACAACCTCATGGCTTTTGGTAGTGCCGCGCGAGAGAGTCGCAGAGGTACTGAGGGAATTCCATGATGCGCCAACAGCTGGACACTTCGGAGTGAATAAGACCTTGGCGAAGATCCGCCAGCAGTTCTTCTGGTCCACGTGTCGACGGGACGTTCAAGAGTGGTGCCGGCGGTGTGACACCTGTGCGGCGAAGAAGGGACCTCGTCAGAGAGGAGCGGGGAACCTGAGAGTATACAACGTGGGAGCTCCGTTCGAGAGGCTTGCCCTGGACGTTGTGGGTCCGCTCCCGAGGTCTCAGGCCGGCAACAGGTTTATTCTGGTCGTGGCGGACTACTTTACCCGGTGGCCGGAAGTAATCGCGATGCCAGACCAGCGAGCTGTCACAGTGGCAAGGGCTCTTCTGCACAACGTGGTCTGTCGTCATGGTGTACCACTGGAGATACACACGGACCAAGGAAGGAACTTCGAATCCTCCGTGTTCAAGGAACTGATGAAACTGTTGGGAATCAGGAAAACGCGAACAACTCCCCTACATCCTCAATCCGACGGAATGATGGAACGTTTGAATAGAACATTGCTCCAATATCTCGCAATGTTCGTCTCGGAGCACCAACGGGATTGGGACGAGTGGATTCCCATGTTCCTCCTCGCTTATAGATCAGCGCGTCATGAGGCTACGCAATTAACGCCAGCGATGATCATGTATGGCCAGGAACTTCGCCTACCCCTGCAATTATGGAGAGGACTGCCCCCAGAAGTGGAGGAAGACGAGGACATCCAACAAGGATACTCTGAATGGATCCGAGGAAAAATGAAGAGGATCCATGAATTCGTTCGACAACGCCTGGATGTCTACAGTTCGAAGATGAAGTCCTGGTACGACAACCGTGTACACGCGGTAGAGTTCCAGCCCGGAGAACGAGTGTGGTTATTCCAACCACGAAGAGTGAAAGGGAAGTGCCCAAAACTGCAATCCGACTGGGAAGGACCCTACACGGTGGTGAAGAGGATCAACGACGTCGTCTACAGGATTCAACGCTCGCCTAGGAAGAAGTGCAAGGTGGTGCACGTGCGACGCCTGGCGAAATACGAAGGACGATGCCAAGAGGAGTGAAGACTTCCAAGGATCAAGGGACACAAACACAAGGAGGACTCAAGAAAGAAGATTAGTTTAAGCTAATTAGGTGGACTGGGCTGCGGAGGCTGCCCCCGTAGCCCGGCCCCCCCCCTTTTTTTGAGTCTGTTTCAGGGAACACGATACCCCACGACGAGGGACAAGGTGTCGGGGGACTACCACCGCGGTCGGGATACGCGCTCCCGAATTCCCCGAATGTGCCACAATAGCGTGGCAGTCCGCAGCGGGGTGCGGACATACGTGAAAGCGCCCCGCTAGCCCCCTGGAGGAGACTCTGCGAGCCCCTGGCACGGCCAGGATGGAGGATCTCGCGGGGTACCCAGGAAAAAGAAGGAGAGAGGGTGGACAGCAGGAGGGAAATGGCATCCCCAATCACCAGACGGACAAGCGCTGCTTGGACCGGCTGGAGGGGATGTCGCGGAAACGGGAGCGCTAACCGGACGTACAGGACGGTCCCCTGGAACAACACCAGAGGCCAAGAAGAGGAATGGGGCCATCACGAAGCCAAGGGCTGGAGGAGAAAAGAAGAAAATCCTCATCAGGGTGGACGAGTCCGGTGGCTGCCGTGGGGGCTGGGCCGCTTGCATACTTGTGACTAGCTGCAATTCCCTGCTCGCGTGCTCGGCCCTCCTCGTTGGCTTTCTGGCTCGGGCGGCCCCAACGAGCTACCTTCGGTTCCCGTCTAATAAGAGCGACGTTTCTTTTACAAGGAAATTCTGGAAAACTGGACTACTGGAAGAAAGTCGAGAACGAACCAGGACGAAACGCCGGAGCGGCCAGATCGCAGGGGACGACGAACGGAGCGGAACCGCCCAGGGAAGTTCCGGAACGTCACGGGATTCCACCGTTAGAGCTCCAGAGAAACGTCGTCGCTGGACTTCCGCCGAGGGAACGCAGGGAACTAGTCGTCAGACCATAAAAAGGACCAGACCTCTCGCCAGTCTCTACCCAAGAAGAAGATGTGCCGTCAAAGAAAACGAAGCCCATACAAGAAAGAAGTACGCAAGTCCGAAAACGCAAGGAGCCATGTGCCCACGCCTTGCCCAGGGTTTTTGGGGTGGTTTTCCCCTGGGCGTGAAGGTGAATGCCGAGACGACGGACGGAAGAGGCCACGTAGCGTTTTTCCCACTCTTCCGGACCAGGGTACGGCTACAGACAGAGGAGAAGTTACAGCGGTCGGGACGACCGCTTCTCGAGAGGGGGGAGCAGTGTTGCGAGCACCCTATGGATAAAATCCATGGCCCGATGATGCTCGCGACGAAGACAAGAGACAGCGAGAAGAAGGCGATCTGATCGATCGCCTGTCAAGCTGTGACTTCAGATACAGACGCCATTGCGAGCAGACGTACATCCGAACAATTCCTCCTTGCCAATCGTTACTGTTGCATTAATTACATTACACTATAATTGCTGTTAACCTTGTTCATGTTCAAATATAATTCCTATATATTCGGTTTCTACCATGACTACAACGAAACGTAACAGTATTATGTCGACAAAAATTTTGACTGGAGAAGAAGAATCAGAAGGAAAAGAAGAATTTCTTTCTTACCGTTTCCGACTGATCCATGACATGATATTACGATATCTCTGTCATGCGTGGGCCGATTTTATTGAAATTGGTCTTATTCGAAAGCCGATATGCGGTTTACATAAGAAAAATGCCTTTAAATTTACAAAAAAATATTGCAGGCGTGATGAGATATAATGTAATATATGTCAGAATTAGGTTGGAATGCCTCCGCGACGAGTAAAGGTACACGGCAACGACAGTTCGACATATATAGGGTGTTTTTCATGTACTTGGCGTCGAGACGCTACCGCGTCTCTAGATACGTGAAAGTATCAAATGTTCGATTATTCCTACTTCCTGATTTCGGGAATTTCCGCGATTTTCGACCTTATTCTGCGATTTTTAAGCATTCATAGCTCAGAGCAACGTTAACCGATTTTGATGAAATATTAGGCACGTATATAACTTACTTAAATCGACAAACGGGTTTTTTGAATTTTCTTTGCAGGCTCACAAAAAAAGTTTAAAAAACGACCTTTACTATTTTTTTTTTTTTGCTATTCCGACCAAGTACATTCTTTTCAAAACAGCGGGAAAATAAACATAACCGAAGCAATGTAAATAAAATTTGATGACAGGACTGCGCGAACGTGTCTCATATTAAACATCATCCATTTACTTCACGCTATATCTGCCACAGTGGTGTTTCAATATGAATTAGAACTGGTCTAGACAGGAACCTGTGGTTTGGCAGTGCCCTCACTATGTTCATGAAATACTGTAGACTGTTAGCGATGAGAAAAAGCCAACCCTGGTAAGTTCGAATGCAATCGAATCTCGATCGCTCACAATCGTTTGAGCCGTGTGTACATAGGCGAAGAAACAGGACGAAGGTCCTCGAAAGTTCTAGCGGTAAACGCACACATCAGATGGCGCTAATTACAAACAGGTAGCTTCATGAACATACGTATACACATTTGTGTAAATTTTAACAAATACTGTACAGCTGAGAAAAAATCATAGAGTTTTTGTCACTAGAAAGCAATACATTTTTTCGTTCACTTTTGGGTAAGATGACATAATGAACGTCGGTTTAAGATGGCATACTATGTCATCTTATCCCACAGCGCCTACGTATTCAGAATAAAGTACGATTAATTCGGTTTCTATTCCAGGATGCCTAATAACTATAAACGGACTTCGACACGACATAAATGGCCCAAAGAAGATATGGCCATGGTCATAGAAGTTGTTAAAGGGAAAAAGATGGGATGGCTTCAAGCATCCAAGAAGTTTAATGTACCACAGGCAACACTTCGCCGTCATTTCGCAAGAGTTCCTATAAATCTTGGTCGCTTCAAGTCAACCTTTCACCCAGAAGTAGAAACAAATTTGGTAGACCATGTTCTTCATTTTGAAAGCAGATTTTTGGGGGTTACCACCAGTGACATAAAGAAATTGGCTTACCAACTGGCAGAAAGGATGAACTTGGACCACAGATTTGACAAGTCTAATCAAATGGCCGGTTGGGATTAGCTGAAAGGATTTAGAGAGCGCAATCCCAATTGAGAAGTCCTGAACCGATATCAGCTGCAAGAGCAAGGGTGTTCAATAAGCCTCATGTAATTAAATTTTTCAAGCTTTTAGAAAAGTTGGTGACTGACGAAAACATTTCACCACACTGGATTTACAAAATGGACGAGTCTGGTCTTAGCACCGTTCAAAAGCCTCCAGAAGTATTTGGTATCAAGGGAAAGAAGCAGGTTGGTGCTCTAACTAGTGCCGAGTGTGGTGAAAATGCCTCAGTGGCTGGTTGTGCTAATGCCACTGGGAATTTCGTTCCACCTGCACTAATAATATCGAGAAAAAATCACAAAGCAGAATATTTTGATAGTGCACCGTTAGGCACGTTGAAGCTGTGCTATGATAGTGGGTACATGGTGGGTGAACTCTTTCTCAGATGGATAAAGCATTTCGTTAGCTGTGTTGCTTCTACCCCAACAAACAAAGTTCTGCTAATCCTCGATGGCCACCTCAGCTATAAATATTTAGACTCATTGGAATTTGGCAAGACTAATGGCGTGATATTGCTGTGTCTTCCGCCCATTGCACTCACCGGATATAGTCAAAAGGTGATTTCACCATTGCCCAAAGCAGCTTCTACGGGACGAGCAAGAAACCAAAAGAAAAAAGTCACTAGATCCCAGGTTCTTATAGGGAGTCCTATCATAGAGGATTAAAGCTCGGGTACAACTAAGAAAGGATAAAGAAAATCGTAGAAGCGTACGAATACGAAAACAAAGGAAACGTGTAATTCTTCAGGATATTGAACCGGAAAAAATGTTACAGAAGATGATGATGATACTGAAACTGATCCAGCTTGCATATGTATATTGTAACGAAGTGTTTAGCGTATCGAAGCCAAAAGAGCACTGGGTGTGTTGTCAGTTGTGCTCGCGGTGGTGCCACACCTTGTGTGCCGCAGTACCCAGGCGTAAGAAGCAATTCATTTGCGAATTGTGCACCAATAATTAGGCACACGCCAAATCAACGCAAAATATTCGCAGCGGCAGCGAGGAGGTCTACGGATTCCGACTGAGCAAGCCTGCTTTAGAGTATGTCATCTTATACATAAGTATGTCAACTTACACAGATGCACGGGCATGTCATATTTTATTTCCCTCATTTTTGTTATTATTGCTGCAATCATGAGACTGGTGTTTTATGTTCTATTAATAAACAGATAAAGATTGGATCCAGAAAATTAATATTTAAAAGGAAAGGAAAATATCCATTTAATGTATTGCATCATTTGAAAAGAAATGTAAGTATAATTGCATGTGTGTCCGCATCTGGCCTTTCTTTTCCGCCGCATGTTGTTTACAAATCGGTTCATTTATGTGGCGAATGGCGAAAAAATGGCCAAAAGGGAAATCCCTGTTGTAACAGAAGATGCTGCAAACGAGGGAGTCGATATAACAGGTCAGTTAGTGGTTGGTTTTATGGAGACGGAAGAATGGATAATGTCATTGTTAATTATTTACAGAATTTGAGAGAAAGTAGTAAAAAAAAATAAAATTTCAACAATCCGAAAAATGAAGGAAATTAGAAATAACTAATAAAAAGTTACCCGATTTGACGGTAGATGCCAAGACTGTTAGCGCCGTTTGGTTAGTTGTACTGTCTCGGAGATTCCTACGACAGTTGTACGATAAGCATGGGCATGGTGTGAAAGAATTGATGGGATGCATGGCGTGAGTGTTCCTAGAAGACAAGTGCCCTACGCACTGGCGCGGGGATGCATGGGAGATTGGAAGACCCTCGGGTCAGCGTTATGAAATGGCAGAATGCGTTAATATCTTGTACAGCTCGTTTCGTGAACGCGTGGAGTCTAAGGGCCTAGGCACACGGCGACTTTTTGCAGCGATACAGTCGCGATACACTCGCAAAGAAGCGGTGATGCTACCGCGATGCAGTCGTTGCCCGTCTATCTTTACACCGTCGCTGGCAAGTGTTTCAGTTGCCCCTCTACAGCGATGCAGTCACGTGTTCGCGAAATGCGCGATTGTATCGCTGCAAAAAGTCGCTGTATGCCTAGGCCAGGCCTGTCCAACTTTTGCTCTTGCCCTCGAAGAGTAGCCGCGAGTGGCTGCGAGCGAAAGCAAGACCGGCAGCCGTAAAAGAGTGGGGACAGTAGCGAGTTCACAGATTCCCCCCACCAAGCAGACCTTTAGCTCTTGGGCCTGGCTTGGTGCCGCTGAGGGCATAAAGCAACTCGCGACTGCTCGTGCGAGAAAATCGCTGGACCAGCCTGGCCTAGGCCCTAAAGGTTGACGTTCCAAAGTGCAGTCAGCGACTGCGGCCGGTCACGGTCCCACTAGTGTAAGGGAAAAGGTATGTATCTGTTACTTCCTTGCACTAATGGGACCGTCGTTGGCCGCACATTGGAACGCCAGCCTTAGGTGCGAGGAGTCGCGTTGTTAAACTATTATAGCTTGAGTTCTACCATTAGGGAAATACGGGGTAATTTCGGGCACTTTATTTCTTAACACTTTGATCGCCCAACGTGAATCGGTGTTTCTCCCGGGGCCCAAATCCGAACTCGGAGTGTAAACAGCGCAATAAGCTGAAAGAACGCGATCTTACAAATAAAATTAATGTAAATTATCTCCAAAATTCTGTTTTAATTGGACGAGAAGCGTCACCCGTAAATGTGTGACGGGGCCCCCGCTGAAACATTGCAGTCACCCAGATATGGGTGACATGGCGATCCACGTGCTAAAACAGAAAACGCGTGGCTTGACTCTGTATGGTACTCACACTTGGTAATGATGCGGCTAGCTAATATACATCGTTTCCATGACTATAGCAGTCGTTTGTTGTAAACACATCCATAAGTGTTTATTTCGCAACGTAATCTTGTAACAGTGGTCCATTTTTAAGGAAAGCAAATTAGTACTCGGAATAGATATAAATCTTCTATATATATATAAAATTCAAATCAAATACCATTGACAATCAAAATCACGATTTCTCTTTCCCCTGATCCAATGACCATGAAATTTGGTAGGTAGGTTCCTCTTAGCTCCTAGGTCCTCCATGAGAAATCTTTTAAAATAAATACCACCCCTTCACCGAAAAAAGATAGATAACCCGCAATACATCCACCTTTATTATGGCGCTTCTTTGAAGGCATTAATGACCTTATTTACAAAGCTAAGTAATCACCAGATTATAAGTTTCTATAAGGAATTTAATAAGTAAATGTGTGATGAAGAAACGTCACGTCACCGCACTGCCTCGCAGCTTAGAGACTAGAGGGCGGTTCGCGCCACGGCCGCGGGGCGCCCCTGAATACCGTAGCGAAGCACGGATAGTTGGCTAGTTATAGAGAAATGTTTCTACTTTCTATAAGCCCCGCCTAATAGGTAGACGATATCAAGAGGCGTCTTCGACGTTTCCAGCGGGCGATCAACCGAGAGCACCCGAGAATGTAAGCGAACCAGAGCGGGCTAGAGAGAATGAAATAGGGTGTCGTTTACCTGATTGGGGGCCCCGGTGTGTAATTTACAACCCTGTGCGGCATTAAATAATCGTATGTTACACTCATGGAACACTGAGCTAAAAGTGGTGAAAATACAGTGTTTGGGAAAAGGCAAGAAGAGAGTGTCGTTTATACTGGCAAGGTGTTAGTCATACGCCGCGAAAGAACGATCCTCCCGACAGGTGGCTCGCGATGGCTAATTGCTCGCGATGCGAGCTCCCCATTCAGGTCCCCGCATCATCCGCGCGGTTTTTGTAACACCTATGACAACAAAACCACGGCATGCTGCGAGCGCCCACCTCCTTTGTACCGAATCAGCGAAGTGAATAAACGTGTCAATATAAGTGATCATTTTTCCTCAAAATCAAGTGTTTTGTCTCAGTCTAGATTATTCACCCGCACAAATACAGTCCACTTCCTTCTTCCTACACACAGTTTACAGTCCAAAACTGCGGAAATGTGTGATTTTCACCACCTTTAACTGCTTGTAGCTCACAGGCACGTTAACTGAGTTCGATGAATTTTTCAGCATGTATACAACTTACTTAAATCTACAAACGGGATTTTCAAATTTTAGTTACGGGATTTGATAAAAAAAATTGTAAAAGCGACCTTCTCTATATTCTTCGCTAATCCGACCAATTGCAATTTTTTTCAAAACGACGAATCACGTCACTTATATAGTATTTGTGACGGAGAATAATCGTGCAGCCTTAGGGCCTGCCACTCCTAGCGTAGCCCATTGGTAGGTATTCGTTTCAAGAGGCAATGTCTAAAGCCGGGGCCAGACCTGAATGAGTATACGCTGAGCAGGCTGAGCGGCGCACGAATATTTTGATGTGGACGGGTGAAACGGTAGCTAGGGCCGCATGCTTCTACGTCAGAAAGGCTGAGCGTGAACGCATATGCTAGTGTGGACGGGTCATTCGTGGTGACTCGGCTCATTCGACCCGACTCGGGGATGCCGGCGAAGGCACATGGCCTGAGCCGACCGTTGTCGGTTTTCTTCCGCATATCAAAGGGAGTTTGGAGTGCATTGCGTTCAGCGTGGAAGATAGGGGCAGAATGTGATACTTTTCTAAAATCCTCGATATCTCGGATTTTCATGATATTGAAATACACATATGGTAGCCCATATGAAATTAGGGAGGGTTAAGTCCTCATTTTTGCAGATTCGAAATTGTTTAAAAAATACAAATCTTCAAAGTTTCCTGCTTTCGGTGATTTTTACGAAACGCCTACAGAAATTAATTTTAATGTCTTAAATTATTGAAGGCATAGACTAAATAAATTTAATCCATTGCTAATATTGACATAAACAGATAATCAAAAATTTAAAAATTACATTTTGAATAATAATAATAATGCAATTAACATATGATAGACTTTAAAGCTCTATTGTACTGAATAATTTGTCTTTCTTTTCTTCACTGCACCCTGCATTGTTCTTAATTCATATAGCCAGGCCGACTCGCTGTTGTGTTAAAAAATCACACGAGATTACTCGCGGGGGCAGCAATACGCCTCGTGGAGGGACGCAGGTAGAAAATGAGGTGTCCGCTGCACTGCGCGTGATCCCGCCTGTGACGTCTTCCCTTCGAATTGGAGACTGATCGGCTCGGCTCGCCCAGAAAAATTGACGAGCTAGACGAGGCGTGCCGGCTCGCGGAGCTACGACCCGTCTGATTCCACCTAAAGATAGTGGAAATATTAGCCTCCTTTTCGGTCGCGTCCAGATCTGAATAGAACCCCGAACCGAACGTCACTTGAAACTCCCTAATGCCCCCGTTCCTACGTGTGGAACGTATATTTCTAGCGATCTTCTTCGCCAGTTTCGACAGAGTCTCGTGGTTCGCGACAGCTAAAGATTGAAGGACAGAGAGTGTTTGGAGTAGTGCAGACGAAAGGATTGCCTGCCATATAACACCGAGGAAGGGACCTCGGGACCCTCGACCAAAGGAAGGTCAGGCTCGCCGCGATGTTCGGGCTCTTCACAGCCGATGTTGGTGAAATCCCAGACCATCAAAGGAATGGCTCACCCACATGGGGTAAACAACTGTAGTGGTGCATCCCTGTCCCTCACACCACCATGACTTGTTGTCGTCCTTACAATTGGGGGTGTCAAGTAGTTTAAAGAAGCAAGACAAGGTGGTAATAAACGAAGAGTGTCCCACAGACCTTTCCAATGTACCTACGCCTACGGGATATGGAAGGGATGCCAATGGATTCCTTATATTTTTCCGATGAAAATCATTCCAAATTTCATATAAATCCGACTATTTTTAACGAATTCAGCTTAAAATGATATAAAACAATTTTTCCTGAAATTTCCTTCATTATGGTCTGAATTACATTGTTCTTGGTGTCAGTTTCATCGGCGAAACATAAGGAATAAATTGACGTCGTTTTCGCAAAGATGTGATGAGAAATGCGGAACTCTTGAACATTTCTGAATTTTTAATGGTATTCCAACCGTTTGAAGGATCGAAACCCATCAAATTCGGTGAGGCACTGCAGGGGGTTGTCCTAGCCACGGGGTACCAGGTGGCAACTCTTTGACACGCGTCGGTGGACAATCACTCTGTATTGGTAAACGGGATGACTCGGAGGGTTGAGCTGTATGTTTATTTAGCTAACTATGTATCACACCATCTTTACGACTGCGGAGTGGGCTAAGTTAAGCACAGAAGTTGGTGAAGAAAGATACAATGGCACTTTCGACCCCTCCGCATGCGTCATTCGTGCGCGCTCAGCCTGCTCAGCGTATACGCGGTCTGGCCCCGGCTTAACGCGTGCCACCCGTGGCACAAACAAGCACTCCCGGTGCTTTCCATTCGAGCCGGTTTTCTTCCAATGAAAATCAGTAAATTTGCAAGCGCAATATATCGAAAATCAGTTGAAATATGGTGTATTATTATAGGTTATTGAATTTGTCTTGAAACACACTATTCACTGATCTCTAAAAAAAATAGTTTTATGTAGAAAACAAAATTTGACCATCGTATGTTTTAAAATAATAATCAAAGGAAAAATTTGTCTGTGCTAATGAATTTGCCCCTACGAACAATGTAATTCCATATAAACCTTTTTTTTTATCTCCAAAACAACATTCATCGCCAGCCTGGTTCAAAATTGACCAAATCGAACGAAATAGAGTTTTTTTTACATACACTCTAAAACAAAATGAAAAATTTCAATACTTTTAAAAAATCTAGAAGGTAGTTTCGACTTAGAAACGATTTTAGACAAACGTCAAACAAGTAAAATAGCATTCTTTTCTGTACAGAAATTGCAAACAAACAGATTTCTAAAAGAAGGCAGGAATCTACCACTTTATTCAGTGCAATTCCCTTATATCATAGGAACAGATATTGAAGAATGATAGAATTCAATGTAAAAGATGTCAACGTATTGGACATGTCGCGGTGAATTGAAATTTAGGGTATAGATGTGTAAAATGTAACCACATTCCACACAACCCAGAGGAGGGCCCCCTCCCCTTATCCACAGACATGACACATAAAGACGCAGAATCGCGCCCCTTCTCTATTAGTTGCGGTAATTACGACCCCCCTGCAACGCATGCAGATTGCTCAAACATTAAAGAACTAAAGCATAAAAACACAATTAAAAAAATTCAGCTTAGAGTAGGTAAAAGAAAAAGAAAATACTAGCGGTAAGTAATTGTGAAAACCCAAACATTTCTTACAGCACTATAATTGCAAAAATTAATCTCAACAGCATCTCAGATGTCCAAGCTTTAAACGTGAATTCCCCCTAACTCACCTTTAGATGATAGAAGAAATAAAAAAAGGAATCTCAATAATCGAATGTGTTCAATCCAATTCTTTAAAAATCAACGTAATTGCGGAACCGCGACGCCTAAACTTTTTAAGCACAAATACTCTATTCGGGCTGTATCCAAAAAAACAATATTTAAACAACTAAAAATCATCCACGAGATTAGACCAGATATGATGATTATCTCATATACGCGTCCGCGATATTGGACCCGCCATTATTTTTTTGCAATGTTGACTCGAGTTTCGTGATGAGCTACCTCAGAAACCTTAGTATACTCGTTTTTGTACAAATCAGAGGTCCCCTTCATCTTTTGGCCAGGTTTTCTCGATTTCTGACCACTGTGCCCCCCTCCCCAAGAGTACCTAATAAAATATGAAAATTGTTGAGGTTATACAACTTCTCAATGATAGTCACAGATATCACAAAGGAAGAATACCTTTAATATAATACTGGCCAATAACACAAAATGATAGTTATAATAATAAGTATAGAAACTTTGGTGATTATGACAATAATTAATATAATTATTATAATGGTATGTACAAGTCGCGTGATTGCTCGGTTGTTAGCACGAATGGAAGTGAGCCTCGCCGGATGGCCACCTGTGACGCAGTTACAAAAAGAATGTTCTCGCATGTTCGAACAGGAAACCGAAACCGGAAGCTACGAATATTATATATAGTTACAGATATGTACTTAAGGGGTTAGCTCCCGTCAGGAGGTAGAAAAAGAATCGATCCTTTGGGAATTTATTTCAGAAAGTACATGCATATTTTTATGCAGTGGTTTCTGTATTCAGGTGGAGGACAGTTTAACAGGTTATTATATTACGTTTTGGTATTAAAATATTTATTTATTGCACAATTACAACTGATTTCCCGGAAGCTGTTTTTAAAAACACGTTTTGCGGTGACCAACATTATTCGGAACTGGGCTACGCGAAATAAAAACACGAAGAAGATTTAGTTAGTACAATGGTTTATCTAGTCTTTAATCGATCCGTTTTACAAAATATTAATCTGGGACAAAATGGCAGATGTTTTAATTGAAATGATCGATTTTCGTAGAAAAAAACGCTCATTTTTCATCCATAAAATAAAAACTATGCATTGGAAAAATAAATACTTCGATTAAAGACTAGATTTGAATGTCTAGAAGAAACCTACAAAGTCTCAGAAAGATTGGTGAAGCGGTTTTGGAGAAATAGTGGTCACCGCAATCGAAAATCCCGTTTCGAGAAAAACGCGTTTAAAGTTTCAAGCGGTCGGCGGTACGCTTCGCGGCGCGTGCACTCTAAGTCGTATATCTGCCACAATTTTAATCGGATCAACTTGAAACTTACAGAAAACATTTTCAGGATGATATACTTTGAGAAAATGATGAAATCTAAAAATCGATTTTTCTGTCCTTGCTGACGGTAGCTAACCCCTTAAACCTCTGTATCTTGAGCCTGGATCAATTTTTGACCCACCGTTTCAGAGCCCACACGCACACAGTGACGGAACTGTTTATATTAGTCGCAGCCAAATGGTCAGTTAGTTATAGTCGAGGAGGGTCTCGCACTTGGAGGTGTCATAAACCGCGGTTTTCCGGAGACTGTGTTAGGGCTAGGAGTGCAGGGGTCGTCCCCAGGCTCGGGACGGGTCGGAAAATTTTGGGTGGGGTCCCGATACTTTCGTATTGCTCGAGATTCCGACAGTTTCAGGGTCTCGTAACTCGATTCGGGCTACAAGTATGACCGCCAGGAGCGGGCAATTTGATTTCAGACCGGCTCGGAAAAACTCGGACGCGATCGGCTCGAAAGCCGCCTATTAAGAGGAGACAGAAAGGTAAAAACTTATCGCTGGTATTGATATAAATGATATACATAATTCTTTCCGTCTCGGTCTCCTTTTAATAGCTGGCTTTCGAGCCGATCGCGTCCGAGTTTTGCCGAGCCAACCTGAAATCAAATTGCCTGCTAATGGCGGTCATGCTTCTAGGCCAAATCGAGTCTCGGGATCTCGAAACCGTCGGGATTTCGAGAAATACGAAAGTATCGGGACCCCGCCTGATCCCGCCCGAAATTTTTCGGTCCGTCCCGAGCCCGAAACGTCGGGTACCCGCACACCTCTGGTTGGGGCCTAAAGAATGAGAAGTGAACTCCGTTGCCTTGGGGCATTCGCGAATGTATAATTGACAACTACGTTTCGTTGTTTTCTCGTGTTTTTGCCTGTTTTTATTATTTTTGTTGGTTTTGTTGTTATGATTATTATCATTGTTATCATCGTTATCATCGTTATCATCGTTATCGTTAATATCAATGCTATTAGTCTTATCGTAGTTTTGTTTGTTTGGTTTTGTATTGATATAATGTCTATACTACCAAACGATGAGCATCTTTTTCTCCTCATTTTGTGGAAGACGACGAAGATGTTCACAACTGCGAACAGACATCGGATGGTGGAAGTGCTTCGAATAGCCATACATACTGACAATGAGCCAAAGGTGCGGGATTGGGAATTCGATAAATCTGAAGGAATCAGTCCGAAAAAATAGGCGAGACTTCCCAAAAATACTGACACAAATACAGGATCGATGTGAATATTCTTCTGAATTCTTATTTACGGAAACAATAAGGTTAGGTAATATCTTACGTCCCGAAATTGACAAAGTGCGTTATACTACTTTCTACAATACACCACGAACACAGTACCTATATCTACAGTAGCAGAAAAGTTCAAACCGGAATTAATAAAATATTATAATCACACAAAAAGTGACGTTTTACATAAATTAGTAAGAGAATAATCTTGTACGCGTTGCACTCGCCGTTGGCCGTTATCACAATTTATGCATTATATCGATATCGCCGCATGCAATGCTTTTGTTGTATGACATACTAAGTATCCTACATAGGAAATTAGACATTCGTAGAAAATGAGGAGAAAATTATTTTTACAAGAATTATCAAAAAAAAAATTGAATGTTAAAAATATTGATAGACGGGCTACTGAATTTGAAAATGAAGAAGGAGGGTTTCAAGCGAATATTGTAAACGCGATAGAAGCGACGAGGAGAAAAATTGTAAAAAAAAAACTAACTACATAGAAGGTCACAAGCGTGGTAAATGTTGTTTTTGTGTAGGCTCCTTTCCTAATGCCCAGTGCGAAATCGGTAATGGAGTAGTGGCTCATGGGGCAAACGCAGGCCTAACACGGACCTGAAATGAAGGCCATGAAGCACACTTGCTCCCCATCCTGCAGAAGTATCGCTTACATCCCTCGGTTTTTCCTCAAGTGCCTACCCGAGGTCCCGAGAGCCGGATGGGATTTTACAGCCGTTTTTTTCTTTTTTTTTTCAAAACCGCATAATCTCGATCTCGGAGATTTCAATGGTGTTTAGTAATAGCTGTACGCTCGTAGGTCAGTAATCCCCTCTGGGACTTAAGGGGTCAGTCCACTGTGACGGTTTGAAAAATGAAGCTATTTTTAAAGTTTTTTTTCTTCGTAGAAACAACACATAATGCAATAAATCTTTTTGGTATTTATTAAGCTACTCTTATATTATACACAAACAATTGAAAAGAATTATTTTAATTTGTTTTAAAACTTTAAACGCGATTATCTCAAAAGAATATTTTTTCAACTGGTGCAGGTGATTGCAAAAAAACTATTTGACCAATCAGTCTGAAATGTTTACACGTTAGTCAGCACATCAGTGGCTATGGCCGGGACTACGGAAACCTTTTTCCATTAACCATTTCATACTTTTTACAAGGCAAAATGATTGAAAAATTCGCCGTATTTCGACACTTAAACTTCAAACCTTCGTAATTTTGTTAATTTTTTATCAGTCAAAATAATCCTAGTTCCGGCGATAACCACACTCATAATAAATACAACACACTTTGAATTTTTTGTTTCAAATGCGTCGTTCTCCCGAAATCACCTGCACCAGCACTACATCGCATTCTCAAGGCGCTCACATCAATGCGATATATATTTTAAAAAAACTGTTAAAAATTTAAAATAAATTTTTTAATTATAAATACAAAAGAAAAAGAGCACTATCTTAAATAGTTTCTTTTCTCGAGGTGTAAAACGGCGCCGGTTGTAGCGTCTCTGGTAGTTATGTGAAACAGACCAATACAATTTTTTTTTTTCAATTTATTCGATAATTGTAAAAATATGAACCTAATGTGGTGTAACAAAAATGATTTTCGCAAAAAACCTGGGGTTTATTGGTTTAAAGATGTTGAAATTAATTATGTGATTAATAATTTAGGCTCATGTTCTGAGGAACATTATAAACTAAAAGTGGGGAAAATTTGAAGTTGATCAGTCAAAATATTTTTGAGTTATCCCCGGCGCAAGTTTTGAAAACGAGGTATAAAAAAAATTTGTTTAAAATGCGTTTTAGGTATGCTCGGCGCTCGTTGGTGCGCTGACTCACCACATTGTAATATCGATACGGAGTTAAAATTCGGTCTATAACTTTGAGGATATATTTTTGAAATGTTTTAGAAGTAATTTATGGAAAAAAATTTGTTTCTATTTTTCGTTGGATTTATACTATCTTCTCCCCTTAATCAAATATTCCAAATTTTGACATTTTTAATCCATTGTCTTTTATCCGATACTTGGGTAGTAATTTCATAAAAGAAGAATGTTTGGGAGCAATAAATATACACGAAACTCACATTTATGACGTAAAAATTTTTCGAATATTGGAAGAAATATTTTTCAGTAGGGACTACAAAAAATAATGAAAAAATTATTGAATTTTATAGAAACGCATTTATAAAACGTTTTTAGAGAAACGCATGGGTCTCACTTGGATTGCATCTTAAGTAAATTCAAAACATAATTTAATGTCACTTTTGTAATAAACGAATGACATTTATTGTCTTTTCATTTTTCGCAAGATGAAAAGACACAGGGGAGACCGGGGCAAAATTGGGACGTTAAGAATAAAATCTCACAACATTGGCATTATTAAATAAAAAAAGAAATTGCAATTGGGACTTATTGGAATAAACACTTTTTTAAATAATAGTACATATCCAAGTTTTTTAATCGATGGAAAAATACAAAAAAAATTATTTAAAATTGTATCTGTTTTTATACGACTTAACCTCATGGTCTGGGTAAAACCGGGTACCATACTAGATAGGGTCATTTCGGGAGAGAGGCACCTGGCGGAGAGATGCACCAGTTCCTATTCCGGCCACACTACCCATACAGCACACTTCGTTGCAGCTGTATTGCAGGAACGTTGCTGCAATATTGTGTTGTTGCAGGTTGCATTGCAATATTGTAGGAACGTTCCTGCAATATTGCCGTGCATTATTGGAGTGGCAATGACCCTACAATATTGCAGCAATATTGCAAGAACGTTGCCGTGCAATGTTCCATTGGCAACGATCCTACAATATTGCAAGAACGTTGCCGTGCAATATTCCATTGGCAACGATCCTACAATATTTCTGCAATACTGCGCGCACATCGACGTGCAATGTTCCAGTGGCAACGATCCTACAATATTTCTGCAATATTGCGCGCTTATCGACGTTCAATGTCCCAGTGGCAACGATCCTACAATATTTCGGCAATATTGCGCGCACATCGATATGCAATGTTTCAGTGGCAACGACCCAGCAAAATTGCCTACATATTGCCGTGCAATACTGTAGTGGAAATATTGTAGAAACAGTACAGCAATATTCTAAAGCAACTATGACTTTGACGAAATTTGAAATATGCCGTCGAGTAGATTCTACAGCATATTTCCTTTAACTGGATATGCTAGAATTTCTCGTTGGCCGTTGAAGATATGAACAAAGTGTTATTGTGAGAGTTGTTTGTACATGAATTTACATTACAGAAGAAATTTGAAAATGAATTTAATTTGTTTAGATAGAGTAGATACTATATATTTTAATGCGTGAAGTTATTATTATTATTATTATTATTATTAAACGTCTTTATTGCACAAACACGTTTATATAATCAAGCAAGAGAAAAGAGAGATGTAAAGAAAAATGCAAAGGTTTAGTCTAAAGACTACTTTCCAACCTAACCTAAAATGACACCGGGTTAAAGTCCGCACCTGCAGTGTTAAAAATCCCTAATAGGTTTGTCAAATGAGCCTTCGTTTTTGAATAATTTGAGTTTAAAGTTTTGCACGGTTGGAGTATAAGTTCAAATACATAAGCAATCTTATCAATCAGCGGTTGTAGCTGTGGCGGTAAATTGTTCGTCTACGATTCTACAGGTCCTCGGTTCGAATCCCCCTGAGGTAAAAATATTTTCTATGAGAAAATGACACACGGGCGTTATACTACTACGATTCTGCACACATTCATGTCGTAGCGTCCCTCACTACCCGTTTCGTTGCGGTGGGGACCATCGCTGTAAAATTTCCGAAACGTTGCGGGAATGTACTCCTGCAATATTGCTAAGGCGGACATAGGAGTGAACCTCTGCAACTTCCCTACAATGACACGGTGCAACATTGCAATCTCGCACCGCAATATTTCTGAAGAGTTGCATGATCATTGCCACAATTTTGCTGTTTCGTTGCAGAATCATTGCCGGAACGTTGCAGGAGTACATGTTTGTAATGCTGCTGCAACATTGTAACAATACACACCCGCAATATTGCGAAGGCGGACATAGGACTGAACCTGCAACGACTCTGCAATGTTATGCTGCAACATTGCAATCTTGCACCGCAATATTGCAGAGACGTTGCTGCAATGTTATGGTGCTGTGTGGGTACATAAGTGGTAGCATTGTTTCAAACGCTTAATACGTGTGTTGTTGTGTACAAACATAACCTGATTAAACAAATCACATCGATCGTGCCGTTTAAGTTGATTGAAATTGAAAAAACTTTTCGTTGTGTTGAATTTCAGACGAAAAATTTGTGTGAACGGTGAGTATATTTTTTATTACCTTGTTATCGCGTAGCTTTAACTATTATTATTGGTTTATATAGGGGCAGTAGTTTCTTCTCTCGCTATAACAACGCGTTTTAACATATTTTCCTGCCTAATGGTTTTTTTGTGCAGAGGTGCATCTATCCCTCGATGTAGGGATAGATGCACCTCAAAATTGAAGGAGAGATGCACCATGAATTCATGGTACAATTAATCTTTTTCAGGACATGCCGCGGGTATATGTACGAAAAGCAAATGCTCCTGCCAGAGGAACATGGACGGAGGAACAATTAAGAGAAGCAATATCAAAATTAAAAAGTAATGAAGTGGGTTTAAATGCTGTGTCTAAGCAATATGGTATATCAAAAAAGACATTATTAAGAAGGTACAGATCAGGTGATTTAACAAAACGTGGCTTAGGACCACCACCGATGCTTGGATTTGAGCATGAACGAAGATTGGTGGCTCATATTAAGCGGCTTGCAGTTGCTGGCTTTGCACCAGATCGTACCCTTGTAAAATCCATAGCATTTCAGTTTGCGGAAAAATTAAAGATCAAACATACATTTTCTCAAGAGAAAAGGACGGCAGGATACGCTTGGCTGAAATCATTTCTACAAAGAAATGCAGATCTCAGCATTCGTAAAGGTGAAGGGTTGTCTGTAGCAAGAGGGCAGGGGCTCAATAGACAGAGTGTCGCTTTATTTTATGAGGTTCTTCGCAATGAACTTATAAAACATAATCTGGAGAAAATGCCACAAAACATTTATAACATGGATGAGAGTGGGATACAATTAATAAATAAACCAGGCAGTGTCATCGCAGGGAAAGGCAGTAAGGATGTTCATGTGGTAACATCAAAAGAGAAGGGTGAATCAGTGACTGTTGTAGCATGCAACAATGCGGAGGGTTACTTTTTGCCCCCTGTACTCATCATAAAGGGGAAAAATAAAAAGGCAGCGTTTGAACAGGATTTGCCTCCAGGTTCTAAAGTTTATATGAATCAAAAGTCTTCATATATAAATGGTGACATATTTATGTTGTGGTTGAAGGAACATTTTGTGCCAAGGAAATCTCCTGGAAAGTGTATTTTACTCCTAGATGGGCATGCTTCACATTGCAATGACCCTGATATGTTGGAGTTTGCCGATGCAAATGACATTATCATTTTATGTCTTCCAGAGCACACAACCAATGCTCTCCAACCTTTGGATAAATCATTTTTCCATGCTTTTAAAACCTATTATAATCAAACAACTAAAGATTGGATGCTTTCTAATAAGGAAAGGAACATTTCAAGGAATGAAGTTGGAAAGCTGGTGTCTAAGGCATGGCAAAAGTCAGCTACGGTGCGTAATGCTACTTCTGGCTTTAGAGCCTGTGGCATTTATCCCTTCGACACACATGCAATTCCAGACCACTTTTTCAGTGTGTCTGATTACGCAGCACAACAAACGTTGACTGAAATTACAGAAACAACAACACCTGAGAGTACTAGATCATCTGATAGTTCAATATCAGAAAATTCAACAACACCATCGAGTCCAATAGCATCTACATCAGGCATACAGAATTCATTTATTTTTCCATCACCTTCAAAATCGTAACAAGAAATTATGCCCATTCCTGTTGTTCCACCACCTAAAGGTGCTAAGAGAAATATTGCTAGTGTATTGACTAGTGCAGACAATAGAAAGAAAAGACAATTATTAAAGTAATATTAAACAAGAAAAAATAGAAAAGGCACTTGAGAGAAACATAAAGAAACAGTCTGGACAGCACGCAACGCAGATTATACATAGGAAGAATGAAACAAAAAAAGTAGAATCCAAGACAATTTCAAAAAAGGGTAATAAGGAAAAATCAAAAAATATAACAAAGAACAAGTCGATCAAGACTGCTGAAGACTCGGACGACAATTGCCATGAATGTTTGGAGGATTATAAATCAACAACTTCTACAGTGGATTGGATTCGTTGCCCGGAGTGTTCAAAATGGCTCCACGAAACATGTACTATGTATCCTCCCTTGTGTAATATGTGTGGAAGAGAAAAAAAAAGAATGGAAGTAGGGAGAAGAGGGTACCAATAAGTAGGTGCATCTCCCCTGAATCTGAAGTGCATCTATCCTTCAGGTCTGGGGTTAGATGCACTTTGTCGAAGTTTTTTAGAAAGCGGATTTTAATGTTAAAATAAAGTTTTTATATATTTTATATGTTATTTTGTGAAAGATATTGAAATAAACAATCAAACTACATTTACTAAAATTTTCAGTTGTATTTATTTAAGACTTTATAAGCAATCGAAAAAAGTGGTGCGTCTCCCCCGAAATGGCCCTACTGGCCCTAGCACCTATAACACCGGAACTCATCCAATTCCTCAGTCCCCCAACTAGTTAGAACAAGCTGTAAACTGCACCCAATCTTCATTCAATTTCGATGAACCATATAATTCTTGAACATAAATTCAAATATCTTCATCGTTTTCATCATCCCTGTCATCATCATTCTTCGGCATTGTGTTCAATTTTGTAGTTTTCTTTATTTTTAGTTGTGGTCCTTTATTAAGATTTAGTTTTATTTTTGATAACTTCCTCTTTTTAGTTGCTTTGTTATACAGAATTTGTCCAAAATCGGATATCCGGTTTTACCCCGTACGGGTTTGCCCCAGCATACAATCAAGAGACACGGTAGTGTCTCGCGCCAAGTATATATATAGATATATATGCGCAGCGCAAGACACGGAGTGGCTCTATTACGCGACGACTCGCTATCAAGAACCCTGAGATTTCCGAATCTCAATAACGGCTGATCCAATTAGATTTTGAATGGTCTTAATGGATAGCTTGGGTTTGATTTACATGAGAAAAGTGTTTTCGTTTTGTTCCTACGGGCCTTATGAGCTGAGATATTTCGATGTAAAGTTGCAATTTGCTGAATTTTATGTTCTTAAAATTCAGCATCGTCATAGTCATCGTCCTACACTTCTAGGCAAGAGGGGAGTATGAAAGGGTGAGGAAATGTCTCTCAGGCACGTTGTTCATTGGATGCGGGCATCGGCCAATCGCGTAACAAATTGTTGTCACGTGACAGCTAGGCAGAGATATTATAACCTACCAAGTGCTAAGTGTCAAATAAATTGTTGTCACGTGACAGCTGGCAGAGATATTATAACCTACCAAGTGCTAAGTGCCAAATAAAGTAAATTGTCGGAATTTGAAATGTCACGAGTTTTTACACTAATAGGAGACTGAATTATTGTCTCAATTAACAAGGTAAGTCGGCAAAATTTTTCAAATAGATTTCTTATGTAGAGTCGCAGACTTGGAAGTTGTCTGGAGAAGGTTCGACAGAGAAGCATCTTCTTTCGCACAAGTTTCCACAAATTAATATATTGTTTTTATACCAGCAAACAATTTTTACACAGGCTCGAATAAAAATGAAGGGGACGCCCAGGCTTGGATAGAAATGAAGGGGACGCACAAGCTTGGATAGAAATGAAGGGGATGCACAGGCTTGGAGGTTGTCCAGAGAAGGTTAGACAGACAGAAAAACATCTTGTTTGGCACAAGTTTCTGGAAAGTTGTCAAATAAGGTAAATCGACAAAATTTGTCAAAGTAGCGTAGCATTAAGAATTAAGAAAATTATAGCGTACTGCTTGCAACGTTGAGCAAGTCAAATTAGTGAAGAAAGTACGCTGAAAACGCATCTCCCTTGATACTTTTCAATCTCTTTTGGAAAGGTATTCCTAATACTTTATTAAAATCCACAGTAGTTCCTACGCTATTCATTAATTTTATTAGTTTCCCATTAACAATATTTCAATTCAAAAATATAAACATACTAAATTAATTTTATTCCAATACCAATACATTGTACGTTAAAAATATTGAATCTCTTCGTTCATTTTTGCTGAATTACCATTAGCATTTCCTGCAACAAGACATTCTGCCATACGCTCTCACCTCCTTCGGACACATTTTGTAGTCTGTACACTTAAAATAGCAAAGGGCCAATCTATTTTTATATGTTCTACGTTAAGTCATAACTAAAATGTGGAATTTTGTATATTTACAGATAATCGAAGCAGAAGCGATAGAGAAAGTAACCGTGCTGCAAATGAGACAAATAAGCACATTTTCATGTATAATTGTATTCTAGAGTTTTAAGAAATATGTATATACAATTAATATTGAGTTTTATTATGAATGTGGAAAACTGTATAATTCAGACAACAAAAATAAATCGGACATAGTATTATATTAATTAAACGATTTTATTCAGCTTCGATTCTATGTTTGCTTCTTGTATGTTTGCTTCATATCTGAAAACTCAACTTTAAACCAATTCGACCAATCCAATTGTCTTGTAGCTTTGCAAGCGTGCGGAGTTTGGATAACGATATAATATATTGTTGAAAAAATAACCCCGAGGGGGTGAAAAAGTTATCCAGTCATCAATAAACACTACAAAATGTGTGAAATCCCCACAAAATTACCTTTTTTTAAAAAAGGTACAAAAAAGAGCGCCAAGTATATAATTCCATCATAAAGAATTCCATTTAAAAACATTGTCGTAAATTAATATAAATTTCTTAATATGCTATATTTAACTTTACAAAAGTGATGAGATACAACAATTGCGCCAATTATCACAATGGCTATTTATAGAAAGAAAAAAATGTACTCAATAATATTAAGCCGACATATTTTTATACAAATCAATATTTTAATACGAATAAATATTTTATTCAAAATACTTGGCGCTGCTCTCTGAATTGGTGTTGCTAAACTGAATAAATATGCATAAATTGCATTAAAATCTTTTTCTTTCTTTCTTGTCTCTGTGGTGTCTTGTCTTGTTTTATTTATTAACCAAGACAATTAACATTTTTTCGGAGAGCAGCGCCAAGTATTTTGAATAAAATATTTATTCGTATTAAAATATTGATTTGTATAAAAATATGTCGGCTTAATATTATTGAGTACATTTTTTTCTTTCTATAAATAGCCATTGTGATAATTGGCGCAATTGTTGTATCTCATCACTTTTGTAAAGTTAAATATAGCATATTAAGAAATTTATATTAATTTACGACAATGTTTTTAATTTTGTAAACATTACGAATTATCAACAATGCCATGGCAAAGTACAAACAAAACTTTCAGTTATTTACACTTTAATATGCAAAAATTAACATAATTCACTCCAAAATGTATCTACCTGAACACTGTCAAACGTGTTTGAAGTTTCTTAATTATCGAAAATTATATCAGAACCTTCAAAAACACATAAGATGCTATAACCTTAGTAAGCACACTTGTAACACGATTATCTTTCGTTGATAAAGTAATGCCCATCGCGGATATGTGTGGTTGTAATAACGCGGGAAAACTTAAAGCGGTTTAAAAAATAATAACATGTCCCGGTTTTACCCGGGTACCCGGTTTTGTCTGAGATTCCCGTAGTATTACAATTGGACATACCAAAGTTTTGCTATGAAATCAGTAACATTACGACTCTTGGTCGGGAATATATGTTTAAAGACATTGCAAGCGTAGAATAGTTGTGCTTGTCATTACCACACTCGAATGCTGACGTGGAAAGATTTTTCTCACTTGTGAGTGAAATCAAAACGAAAGACAGGACCCGATTGCAACCAAGTATGATACGTGCCTTGACGAGAATACGATGGGATCTGAAAAATAAAAACAAAAATTGCAGTGATTATGAAATCACTGACAAAATGTTGTAATTATTCAACTCGGAAATGTATATATATACACGAACCTATGCCACAAGATTTAGCCGAGTTAATATGTATGTATTTCCAGATAAAACGGACGACAGTGAGAGCGAACAAACCGATAACTAATATTATACAATTTGTATATGTATTAACTTGTATATGTATAATGTATACATATGTCTATATTTATGTTAAGTTATTATTATGTTACGTATTTTTAATTTTTATAATGTTGTAGCGAGCACAGCGTCGATTTTGCAGGAGGATGTAAATCTCCTTGACGCGATGTCACTCACAAGGAAACATATCGAACCCGAAAATTCTGATTTTAATGAAACTCCGTACGATCCTAGAGCATGTCGGAGTATGTAAGAAACGATTTTTTTTTCTGCGGAAAAACACTCTGAGGGGGTGAAATCAGCCCCCAAATTTTCAGCGATTTTTCGTTTTTCGAGTATAACTTTGTAACGGTGCGAGGTAGAAGAAAACCGTAAATGGACAAAATGTTCAGTGTTTGATGCCGTATAACGCGCTGCGAAAGAAATTTTTGTACGTCCAACAACTTATAAATAAATTAAACTTTTCGTTATTTTACATATAATTTCTAACCGTGAGGGTTGGGGACGATCTTTTTCCGTGTAAAAGTTATGATTCGCAATGGTTTACTAAAATGTAAAATGAAAAAATTTTGGTTCATGTGTTTATTTGTTTACAAAAATTTTCCGTCTTTGTCCATATTACTACCATCTGCCATTTGACAATGGAGGATTTCGATGAAACTTGGTATACAAGCACACCATTTGGAACTATTCGACAAGTATTTGTCTTTATTGGCGGAAATTCATGTTTACAGGGTGAAACTACTCCCTCAAGGTTTAGGGGTGGGAACCTTCTAAAGCGTATAACCGAAAAAGTAATAGACATAGAAAGAAATGTTAAATACAAAAATTACTTGAATTTTTATGAGGAATAATATAATTGAAGTGCAACGAGAACGAAATCCTAGGTGGCGTCACAGTAGCCATAAAATGTATAAAGTACGCGTAAAATGTATTTCCAAACAGTATTTGCACTTCAGGTGTGTCGTTTTCATTTCTTTTTGTATTTATGGGAACAATGTGTCAATGTTGAGATTGTGCTCGATTAGGAAAATCCAAAATGCAAAGCATTGTCAAGACACATTCCAGCCGACGTTAGGTCGAAATTAACATAAAAAATCTGGTCGGAACGGGACAGAATATACAGACAAATAGGTATGCAATCAAAAGTGCTACAGACGAATGTACGAATCAAATACAATACTATTTACGAGCAGTGTTGGGCACAATTAAATTGTTTTGGGAATTAACAAATAGCAATTAAAATTTCATTTATTAACTGTGAATTATATTATTTCTCATAAAAATTCAAGTAATTTTTGTATTTAACATTTCCTTCTATGTCTATTACTTTTTCGGTTATACGCTTTAGAAGGTTCCCACCCCTAAACCTTGAGGGAGTAGTTTCATCCTGTATACATGAATTTCCGCCAATAAAGACAAATACTGGTCGAATAGTTCCAAATGGTGTGCTTGTATACCAAGTTTCATCGAAATCCTCGATTGTCAAGTGGCAGATGTTAGTAATATGGACAAAGGCGGAAAATTTTTGTAAACAAATAAACACATAAACTAAAATTTTTTCCTTTTACATTTTAGTAAACCATTGCGAATTATAACTTTTACACGGAAAAAGATCGTCCCCAACCCTCACGGTTAGAAATTATATGTAAAATAACGAAAATTTTAATTTATTTATAAATTGTTGGACGTACAAAAATGTCTTTCGCAGCGCGTTATACGGCATCAAACACTGAACATTTTGTCCATTTACGGTTTTCTTCTACCTCGCACCGTTACAAAGTTATACTCGAAAAACGAAAAATCGCTGAAAATTTGGGGGCTGATTTCACCCCCTCAGAGTGTTTTTCTGCAGAAAAAAAATCGTTTTTTACATACTCCGACATGCTCTACAATTGTACGGAGTTTCATTAAAATCAGAATTTTCGGGTTTGATATGTTTCCTTGTCAGTCCTGCGACCTCTTGCAGTCACAAGAGCTGACTGGATTAGGATAAGTAACGAAAGGTGTGCCGTTCAATAAACTGAGACACCCCGTTTAACAGTTAGCAATGAATACGTGATTTTTTGTTCTATGAGAGAGCCCTGGTCTATATGTGAACAAAAATGACTTCCTACTGTACATATATATGTGTATGTAGCGTCAAGGTTAGGTTCTTAAAATGTTGAAAAGTATAATTTATAATATAGTCATTAAAATTGACTCCACAATGGGCTGTTATAGACTACTGTGTATTGTTGCATTTTATGCAACCATGCGCTCCGCTATTACCGAGAATTGATCATACCGTTTATAGCAGGCCTGGCCAACACGCGGCCCGCCACGTTAAATTGTGCGGCCCACTGGACGATTTTGTATTTCTATTGAAACTTTTGTTTCTCTTTGTGTGTATACAAGACATATTAAATAAATTAAAATTTAGTATAACAATAAAGTTTTATTCATTTTGTATTTGTATTAAATTTTTTAAAAGCATGTTTACCTGCAGTGAGGCCCACTGTAACGCACAGTGGTCCCAAATCGCCAAAAACTGGTCAAAATTCAATTTTCGAATAGCAGAAAGCTGCTATATACTTCGAAAATTGAATTTTGACCAGCGCATCATATGCTGCTTGAATTTCTTAAATATATTGATTCGCTATTGAGATATTGGCCGTCAAAATTGACGAAATTTCATGCTCCTTAATGTCTTGAAAATGGGAGCATGTTTAATGCGCCAGAGAAAGTTTATCTGAAAAGATCGATATGTGAAACAGTTTACCCTTAAAGGAGGTGTTATAGACATAAACTTTCCACAGAAACAAAGTAAAATATCTTTGAATTTACCCTTGTAATTCCCTTCACAATGTGTCATAAATCTAAGTCATGTTTTAATAAAAGGGAAGG
Source organism: Andrena marginata (assembly GCA_963932335.1). Lineage (NCBI taxonomy): Eukaryota > Metazoa > Arthropoda > Insecta > Hymenoptera > Andrenidae > Andrena > Andrena marginata. The sequence continues at coordinate 13,440,237 of OZ010660.1, forward strand.
AAAACACAGAAGAGTGTCACCGAGTGTCACGCTGTAACAAGTTTCTTGATATAAAGTAATATGTCAAGTATGATACCCAATTGAGAAAATTTGCGGAAATTGGCGGTTTCTAAAGATATTCAAATTTAAAGTGCCAAGTGTATTTAGTACCTATATGAATAAAACAGCATTCGTTATTTCAAACAGCACTTATAATCCATAGTTTTCTTTTATTATTTACGACAATATACTTGAACTACGTGACCTACCAAACGCAGAAATGTTGAGTTTTTTCACTAGGATCGGAAAAAATAAAGTTTTCAAAATAATTTTTAAAAAAGTTTTGAAATTAACGTCGTCATATTAAATTCGATATTCTAAGTATATCGTTTTAGTCAGAAATTGGAAAATAATCAATTTTCACAAAAAGTAGCTTGAAAACAACGTTTATACCGGTGATATTAGATCCGCCATTTGGTTTTTTGCAATTTTGACTTCAGATTCGTAAACAGCGACCTCGCAAACTGTAGGATACCAAGTTTACACCAAATTTGATGCGTTTCTGATATTCGCGTTCATCATATTGGATTCGCTATTTTTCAAAAACCCATGGGACATTCCACGCGAAATTGGACACTTTTCGGAGTAACATTTCGGATGTTGCTGAAATTTGAATATGTTGTAGTCTTTAGTGATATTTAAATGTACCTCAAAGGATTTTTCAAAATTTTGAAAAATGTCGATTTTACAGCTGTTTGAAGGTAAGTGCTAACATTTTTTCAGTAAATTATAGCTATGGAAGTAGTAAACGGATGCAGATGAGCTTTACGGTGCTTATAGAGAAGACATTGAAGTTTTAAGAAAAAATTATTTTAGTTTAAAAAATAATTTTTTTTACCATTTTTGTGCAATTATTTTAAACAAATGCAGTTTTTTTAACATCGGGCGCGATTTTAAAAATCTGAAAAAATAGGAGAATATAGTTCTATCCTTCCCCTTGATGGACTAATTTTCAAAAATATGGACATTTTAAAATTGACCTTGTAAAAATCGCCGAAAGTTGGCATTGCGTCAAATCACACCGGCTCGACTGGCTCAGCCGTGCGGTGCTCGCAGCGGCCAAGTGCTATTCTTATACAGTTTTCTCGAATATGGTAAGTATTTGTAAAAAAACTGAAGAAGAAAAACTTTTACTGTTTTTTATACACAACATAATACGGTAACTCAATTTTTGGTGTTCGCAATATTTTCCTTGAAACGAAGGTGACCCTCAGTTTTTTCAATGGAATGCTATATATTTGATTATCCAATATGAAAGCGACTGTCAAGACAAATTCATCCATATGGTATACTATGACCTTTCAAGGATACACATAGTCAGGATTGAAAGAAGAAATTCAATCTACTATAGATACTTCGATATATTTATTTCATTCCTAACCATGTGTATACTTGGAGGTCATAGTATACCATATGGTTGAATTTGTATACCATATGGTTGAATTTGTCTTGACAGTAGCTTTCATATTGGATAATCAAATATATAGCATTCCATTTAAAAAACTGAGGGTCACCTTCGTTTCAAGGAAAATATTGCGAACACCAAAAATTGAGTTACCGTATTATGTTGTGTATAAAAAACAGTAAAAGTTTTCCTTCTTCAGTTTTTTACAAATACTTACCATATTCGAGAAAATTGTATAAGAATAGCACTTGGCCGCTGCGAGCACCGCACGGCTCAGCGAGTTGAGCCGGTGTGATTTGACGCAGCGCCAAATTTCGGCAATTTTCACAAGGCCAATTTTAAAATGTCCATATTTTTGAAAATTAGTCCATCAAGGGGAAGGATAGAACTATATTGCCTTATTTTTCAGATTTTTAAAATCGCGCCCGATGTTAAAAAACTGCATTTGTTTAAAATAATTGCACAAAAATGGTTAAAAAAAATTATTTTTTAAACTGAAATAATTTTTTCTTGAAACCTCAATGTCTTCTCTATAAGCACCGTAAAGCTCATCTCCATCCGTTTACTACTTCCATAGCTATAATTTACTGAAAAAATGTTAGCACTTACCTTCAAACAGCTGTAAAATCGACATTTTTCAAAATTTTGAAAAATCCTTTGAGGTATATTTAAATATCACTAAAGACTACAACATATTCAAATTTCAGCAACATCCGAAATGTTACTCCGAAAAGTGTCCGATTTCGCGTGGAATGTCCCCCATGAGCATTGATTTCTAACTAACAAGGGAAGGACCCCAAGTGGTCGGCTTGGATTTTAACGAGCTTTTGTAAGATGATAACATGCAGGTCCCTAATGATATATACGGAATATTAGCCGTAGTTAGTTAGCGGTTTTAAAGATATTAACAATTAAAGTTACGTACCTCTTTACATACTATGTATATAAAGCTTTTTACAGAAGCTGTGGCGGCGAAGTGGGTTGGTGCGTGGATTGCGAATCCGACGGTCCTGTGATCGATTCCCCCCATTAAACGAATTTTTGTTTATTGCATCTTTATGGTGCTAGCATCGTGCACGAAAAGCACAAATAAAAATAATAACCAATAACAATAAAAATTCTTCTCATTTTTTTTAGATAATGGTTTGAAAAAGATACTATTAGTATAGTATTGAATTGTTTTCAATTAATAACAATTTCGATACAATATTCCTTTATAGTATTTTATATTCGCTACGCTCCCAAATAGATTCCGTCGAAATGCAGATAGCAGGATTGATGTTTATATTTCACGCGTAGACCAACAAACGTCGCACGCACGATGTTTATGCATCGGTTTCTCGAAGACAGTCCAAGATGCATAGCTAGCCGTATAACCAAAGAGAAGGTATACAAAGAGGCGACACTCTGACGAAGAAACCAGTTTTAGAGAGAGACGAAATGACACAACCAATTTAAATGTCCATTCGGTAATGATCGGTAAACTTCGGTAATACTCGTTAAACTGTGGTAAAATTGAAATATTTGGGAGCGCATTTTGTGTCGCGTGTTTCTGCTCGCAGTGTTTAACGTGTTTAACACAGCGTGTTCAACACAGTGCAACTTATTTTCTTTCTTCTGTAAGAAAATGCGAAGTGTTGAATATTGTGAAAACGTTTTCGACATGCTTCCCCAATAATCGAGAGTTTATGACACCTCGGATACATCGGGCCCGAGATATCATAAACTGGGAATTTCCCAAGTTAGTTTTGCGGATGGATAGTTGTACCTTGGCTATGGATCGGTCATTCCTTTTGGAAACTTATAGACGTGCGCTTCGTACATTTTTAATTTTGTGCTGCTCAAAGTGTGTGCTTCTTAAGAATATTTTCCTAAATTTTTTTCGCTTTTTTCTTCTCTTATTTGGTGTTTCCGTCTTTTTACTTTGTACCTTTCCGTTTATTTCTGTTTTATATTGCCTATTTTCTTTCCTTTTGTGCCATTTCATTTTTTTCTTAGTCTCATTTGCTGAAAATAACTTTTCTTTTACAGTGCTTTTCGTTTCTTTTGTATCTTTCCATTTCTCTCCCTTTGTATAGCCTTATTTTTTTAAAATAAATAGTTTTTACAGCGTCTTTTTTATTTTATTACTTTTTGTGCCTTTCTGTTTCTTCTGTGTTTATATTATTACTTCTCGACGGTACTTTCTTTTCTTGTCTGTCTTTCCACTGCTCTTCTTTTATATATAAAGTGTTAGTTTTATAAATACTAAAATGAGTATTAAAAAGTATTGTTGGAGTTTCATGCTCTTACAAAAATTGTAAGAGTACATTTAATGAAAGGGAGGAAGGAACGCATTTTTTTAGATTTCCTAAGGATGAGAATCTGTAAGTATTGTAGTGATAAAGTGTCTCAAATAATATCATAGAGTAAGTGTCATAAGACATTTCTTGGAACAATAACATGGTTTAATTCTTATATATATGATCATTTTATTTAGATGTAAGGCCTGGCTTCAAGCTTGTGGTAGAGAAGATCTATCTGCGTCAGAATATCAACTGTATTACAAAAACCGCAGACTATGCAGTAAGCATTTCGAAGATCATATGTACATGGGGCCTTCAAGAAATAGATTACTACCATCAGCTATCCCCAAGAAAATTGAGTCAGGTATGCATATTAATAAAAATATTAATTTCATTTAATTTTTGATTATACTAATCTAATATTTTCTCCTTCAAGAAAAGTATAACAATTATGTTTCAATTATGTACTGATGATTTCATATGTTTACCTTAGATACAAATGTCCAAGAGGAAAACAGCTGTAACAATGTTTTGGATTTAGAACCTCCAGCAAAAAAAATTTGTATCGTAGAAAATGCAAAAGGTAGAACTAAATTGCTATGAGTACATAAAACCAAATGATTTGAGTAAATTAAAGTAAACATTTTTAATCTTATACATTTTTGTTTTTTTAGCAATTCCAGGACCATCGCATCAAGGGGACATTGTCGATACCACAATGGAATCATTGGTGCCATTAAACTTTAATATTGGTGTACAAACTCCTGTATGGTTATCTGCAGGAACACCCAGGAAACGTAAGCTTCAGAATATAATTTCAAATTTGCGGAAGGAGAATGTAAAATTGAGAAATGAAATTATCAATTTTACAGAAAACCAATCTAATATTCAAATATTCCAGAATGTGTGTAAAAAATTTCTATCGCCAGAAGTAGCAAATTTTGTAAATATGCAAATTATACAGAAAAATAGAGATATTCATGGAAGACGATACACCGAAGATTTTAAAAAATTTGCGATATCACTATATTTTGTTGGCCCAAAATGCTATCGCCAATTGCAAAAAACATTCGCACTCCCTTCGACACGGGTATTAGAAAGGTATTTGGAAAGACTACGATTTTTGGCAGGGATAAATAATAATTTATTTACAATTTTAAAATTAAAAGTGGAAAAGATTAATGACCTTGATAAATATTGTACAATTTGCGTGGATGAAATCGCAATAAAATGTAACTTATATTACGATTATGGTTACGATGAGATAATTGGATTTGAAGATGATGGTGTGACAAAAAAAAATAATCCGGCCAACTATGCCACTGTAATAATGGCAAGAGGTATAAAAGAAAGCTGGAAACAGCCTTTAGGCTACATATTTAATTCAACCGGTGTCAACGCACAACTTATAAAAACATATTTAGATAATTTTATTCTCAAATTACATGAAATAGGTTTAACAGTTATTAGCCTGGTTACAGATATGGGGCCGAATTTTACGCAACTAGCTAGGATTTTAGGTGTTACAGAAAATAATTCTAAAATATTATTAGGGGGATTAGAATTATATTACATATTTGATCCACCACACCTGCTAAAAGCCATTCGTAATAATATGATTAAATATTCATTCCAATGGGAAAATAAGAAAACTTCATGGGCGTACATACAGCAATTCTATAATAAAGACAAGGAATTAAATAATCGGTTAGCTCCAAAATTAACCAATAGTCATATATATCCGACAAATTTTGAAAAAATGAGAGTCAAGTATGCAACACAAGTTATTAGCGCAACAGTTTCAGCAGGCTTAGAGACATATTTAACATTGGGATGCTTACCTACTGAAGCAATTGGAACAATTGAAATGATTGGCTTATTCGACAAATTATTTGACATAGTAAACTCATCAAACTTAACGTCGTCAATAGTATATAACAGAGCATTTAGCGGTCAAAAAGATTATACAGACTTCCTCAATAGTAGTTTACAATTTTTAAATGAACTAGTAGTAATTGGAGATAACGGTAAAGATATGACATCCAACATAAAATGTATTAAAGGTTGGAAAATTACTATCACATCTATTATGAATATTTGGACGCATTTAAAGAACAAAAAATTTTCTTTTCTACTTACAAGACGTCTCAATCACGATTGTTTAGAGAACTTTTTTGGCAGTATAAGACAACAAAATGGAAATTGTGTAAACCCAACACCTATCCAATTTGCCAGGGCATTTAAAAAATTATTCTTAGCTGATTATTTCCATTCTAAATTTATGAATTGCATGGATGACTTTGATAACATATTATCCAATTCATCTCAATTATCAGAACAAGCAATGACTATGTTAATTGTTCCAGTTGTTCGCGAATCTTTTAATGTTGAAAATTGTGATTACCATCAGCAAACATTACCAGAGCAGAATGCATTTAAATACGTTGCAGGATATTTACTACATAAATGTTTAAAAATTCATTCTTGCCAAATATGTCAAACATTTTCTACAGACAACGAAGCAATAGACGAAACTAATTTATTTATACATTTCAAAGCATACAATACAGAATACAATTTATATGGTGCATTAAAAAATCCTCATGAAAGTTTTTATAATTTCTTATTTTCTCTGGAAACGATATTTTTCTCAAAGATCGAATCTCTTTTACCAAATAAAAACATCGGAAAAAATTTATTTGAATTGTGTCAAAATATTATAGGTTTTACACATCCATGCGAAAATTTCCCTCTAGAATATTTATTAAAATTGTTTATTCGTTTAAGGATTTATTATGTTTTAAAATACAGTAATAGAAATTTTAAAAATTGTACAAAGAAAGATAGGAAACTCTGTATTACTATGAATCTGTAAAGTGTATATTTAAGTTTATGTAAATGTAAATTTGTAATAGTCATTAGATTTATTTTTCGCCTTTCGGCTTCAAACTGGCGTTACATGTGTTATATGTATGTAAATTTCTCTGGGTGGGTTAACTCAAAATTGTATTTCCGTTTCGTCTTCTTCCTTCGTCTTCGGCTTCCTTATACTTATATAAATGTTATGACACTTATTATAAATAAATTTATGTTGTATGTTATATTTATAATTTTAATATACGTATATTCTGACAATTCACTTCTAACATATTTGCTTGTAATTTATTTGTAATAAATATGTCATTCACTTCACTTGTAACATTGGGATGTTTTTGTAACATAGTTGCTTGTAATTTATTTGTAATTTATTCGTAATATGTACTTCGGAAATATATTTTTTACAAATATCACTCTATTATATTACTTTCCTTTTAAACTTTTTCATCTTGTAAGGTTGATGTAAATACTTACAAAGTCAATATTGCTAATAATGCAGAAAATGCATGACTCAAATAGATTTTCAATATATCAGAAGTTGAGGTGAAATAAACATAAAATTTAGTTGGTTCAAATTTCCCGCTGGAATATACAACCCATTTAAAGGGACAAGCCAACCAAGAACATCAAAGGTACCGCCCGAAGTGTCGCCTCTTAGTATATCTTCTCTTTGGTATAACAGAGTTTAGTTAGTTTCAAGCAGTCGAACGAACCGATACAGTATTTAATTTTTCTCATTCGGTCTTCAGTCAAAGTGAATTTACTTTTTAAGTGAAAAAATTGTGCAAAAATGCAGGAAGTTACCGACCGATGCATTATACTATGCAATGGATTTGTTGCGTTCACAAGCAGTTATTACTAACGAAAAAAGTAAAAAACCATCGGACCGTTCAAAAGTAATGGGAAATGAAATAGCAGAAGTTCTCATTTCGATTATATCCGATTATGAATTGGTCACTGACGAAGAATTGGTCCCGGAACACGAATTAAATTATATTCAAGGTGAAACACACGAAGAACATGTTGGCACAAGCAGTGATGAAATAACATCTCCTGAAGAATCACGATCTCGATCATCATCTCCCCAGGAGTCAGTACCAATAAGTAAAGTGCCCTTTGAAATGAGGAAAAAAGTGGTTGCGTTAGCAGAATTACATCCCACGTGGTCGATACCTACATTACGAAGTAAGACAACACAGGCTCTGTCTAATAAACGGCAACTGATACGATGGACGGATCAAGTCAAGAAAGGTGGAAGCCGAATTGACAAATACGAATCTATTAATTCATGGGTGTACGACAGATTTGTTGAAGTGCGTGCAGCAAAACATCTCGTTACCACACGAACACTACAATAGTGGGCCATGGCAGCAGCATTTCAATTTATATCACCCGAATTTTCATTTATGGCATCCAAACATTGGGTAACAAGATTTAAAAAAGAACACAGAATAAGACACAGGCATGTTACAAAATATGTACGCAATAGTGACCGCGACTCTTTCGAAAATACCTCCAAAGCAGCAAAACTTTTCCAAGAGCAAACATAAGACATTATTAAAAAATATGATCCAGATTTTGTAATTAATACAGATCAAACCGGTTGCGAATATCGTATAAACATACATCGAACATTATCACACAAAGGCGAAAAATCAACGGAAGTCCAAATTAAAGACATAAATAAAGCAACGCATTCGTATACTGCACAGTATTCTATAACAGCATCCGGGAAACTACTACCAAAAGTGTTTATATGCCTGCAAAAAAAAATGGAACGTTTGGACCAAAGGTTGTGAAAGAAGTCCAACGGTTAAGCACCGAATTTGATAATGTTTACATAGCCGCCACAAAATCGGGTAAATTGCATAAAGACACCTATGAATTGTTTTTAGACCACATAATTCATCCATATGTGAACAATAACAAATTTTTAATGATTGTTAATTCTTGGGGAGGTCAAACAAGCCCTGCAATATACGACCAAAAATTTATTGACGAAAATAATTTATCCACGTGTACATTAAAAATCATACCACCAAAATGCACTCCACTTTGCCAACCCTGTGATGTATACTTCTATAGGCAAATCAAAAACTACATAGCACGATTCCAAAACTACTATGAACTTTTCACAACCGGTCGCGACATTACAACAAGATCTGATTGCATTAAAATTCATGCACTTATACATCAACAATTACAAGCACCGATTTATTCAAAAATGATTAGATACGCATGGTTTGCATCCAAATTAACTTCCTGAAGGGAAATATTTCTTAACGTAAACCAAGTTGCTTTTCCGGACGCAGTAAAAACTAAAAAATGTCAGTGCACGAAACAAGCTTTTATTATGTGTTCATGGTGTCGGAGCTGTTTTATGCTTTTCCTGCATGTATGATAATTATCACCCTGCATCGTGCACCATAAAAATGCAATAAAAAAATTCGTCTAATGGGGGAATCGATCACAGGACCGTCGGATTCGCAACCCACGCACCAACCTACTTCGCCGCCACAGCTTCTGCAAAAAGTTTTAAATACATAGTATGTAAAGAGGTACGTAACTTTAATTGTTAATATCTTTAAAACCGCTAAGTAACTACGGCTAATATTCCATATATATCACCATGAAAAGTCGAATTATATAATGTCAAGCTGAATTTGTTAAAAATAGTCCGATTTACATGAAATTTTGATGATTTTCATAGGAAAAGCATAAGGAATCCATCGGTATCACTTCCACATTGATACAATAAAGAATAAAGAATTTCTTAATACGCTGAAATGAATAAATCCGTTGAATAAATTAAAAGTAAATGAATAATAATGTTTAACTGAACTGTAGATTTCGTCACAATTTCTAATAGTATTATTTGGTTTTTCCTTATAATCGGCAATTAAAACTTTCCCCAACAAGCGTTTTAAACGCTTAAAGAGCATTAAATAAACCATTAAATAAACAGTTTTCAAATTTTTTTATAACAATTAAGTTGAAAAAATTGAAAAAAAAAATATTAAATGAACGTACAACATATTCAATTATAAATCATTAGAATTAAATAATTTTTTCATTTTATGTTTTTGGCGCCATTCCGATATCTTTTATAGTTTAAAAGTTATACAACACGAATTTCACTAACTATCTACATCCCGACCACTCTGCGGCTCTGGCTGGCCTGCACAAACCGCACTGTGTAGGCCGGCCGTACGCCTAGAGCACCCGCACGGTCCGGCCTTTACCATTGGCTTCCAGCTTCCCTTCCACGCGGCTATGGTAAACATCATGGAGACCCTACTCCCAAATGGCCCGATGTGGCCAACGCTGTTTTAACGTTACGTGTCATCAAAGTGGCCCGTGAAACCATTTGGGATGGCCAGGCCTGGTTTATAGGATATGTCATAGATGAGATATATCTTTAGGTATATTTTGTTATAATCATAAACATGTTTCAGGGTGTAAATGTATTAGAAAATTTTTAACGGCAAGAGCACCGTTGAATTCTACAGTCCTTGCGCTACATTTTGACGTTTTACCCAGTTTTTACCTCATCCTGAAATGTAAATACTAAATGTTTACTAAATTACTACATGTAGGGCAAACCAGAACGCTTTTGTGTGGGGTAAAACGGAGTACCTATTCAACCCACTTCCACCGATCCAATTGTCTTGAAACTTTGCTGGTGTACGTAGGTATGATGACAACATTAAATTATGAAAAAAACCAGGAGGGGTGAAAAAATTACCCCGCCATCAATAAATATAACCCATAACCACAAATATAAACGACTTGAAATCAGCATGTAACCACAAATCAAATCAATTCAATCGATATGCAATCAGCATATAACCACAAATCAAAACTTAGACACTAAAAAATAAATAATAAAAAATATTAAAAAACATTTTTTTAAGTTACACGATTTTATTTAAAATGCACTAAAAACTAAACAAATTCTCCATGCACGTGTTGATATTCATTATTCATGTAAAAATCCATGTGTATCTGATTATTTTCAGTAAATTCGATGTTATCTGGTAAAATATTTTTTATTTGTAACAGTTATACCTAAAACTTATATTTATAGCTGTTTACATAAATGAATACTTTTTAAATCATAAAAATAAAGATTTTATACGTTTACATGGTCTTCAAGTGGGTGTTCCACTTTACCCTACCACTTGAGCGAGGCGAAGATTTCAATAACTCCGATAAATCTCATCCCCATAAAAAACTTCAAAAAAGTAAAAAAATTACGCCAAGTACATGAAAAAATCAAGGACGGAAAAGAAAATGATAAAATCAATCATAAAAAAAAGAAGATAATAATAATTACAATATAGAAACAAAAGATGTGAAATTAAAATGAGCTGCAAGTACATAAAGGTGTTTTGTAATAATCATGGACAATTTAATAATGTAAAGATAAAATTTAACACCTAGACATTTGCCTAGATGTCAAATACTTGGCGTGGCCAGGCAAGGTCAACGTGCCGATGAATAAGAATTATTTAAAAATGCAAAATAATGAAAGTGTACTCATATTTGTCAGAGTTTTAAATTGACAAATTATCTGAAAGCTTGTGACAGGAAAGGTATCGGTGTCGATTAATGATCTTAGAATTATTTTAAAACGCAATAGGTATAATGAAAATGTACTCATATTGTCAAAGCTTTAAATTGGCAAATTAGCAGAAAGCTTGCGAGAGAGAAGGTATGGGTATTGATGATCTGAGAATACCTTGCCTGGCCATGCCAAGTATTTGACGTCCAGGCCGCGGACATCTAGGCAAATGTCTAGATGTTAAATTTTATCTTCACATTATTAAAATGTCCATGATTATTACAAAACACCTTTATGTACTTGCAGCTCATTTTGATTTCACATTTTTTTTATATTGTAATTATTATTATCTTCTTTTTTTATGATTCATTTTATAATACTCTTTCTCCTGTCCTTGATTTTTTTAAGTTCTTTATGGGGATGAGGTTTACCGGAGGTATTAGGGGCCTTTACACGATCGTTCCCGGCGCGCGTTCCCGGCGTGCGTTCCAGCGCGCGGCACTCAAAAGTACTTGAACGCCGGAGCGACGCTCCTTCGTGCGCGCCAGAAGATTATACTCGCCACTACTTAGAGACAACGGGTTCGGCCTCACATTTCTACGTGGACTCCATCCAATTTTTCGATCTACGAAACGATCAATGACATATCTTGATATACCTGGCTTATAGGGGATATCATAAATGCTATTACTGTAGGGTACACTGAAACATCTGTTTTTACGAAGCTACATTTGGTTGACCTGAAGATGCTATAAATTATGGAAATGGTTTAAGACTCAGTTATAACGACTGTAAAATTTTACAAGGGTACATTAAAATATCCAAATGTTTCCCCGGCAATGCGATGGCAAATGAAATTGCAGGTAACACATTCACTGTTCTGACGATCATAATTATTACTATCGACGGCAATAATTACCATGTCATTGCTTGTTTTAATATAAAAACTAATATTGATAAACAATAAATACACATAGGTATGCAAGTGATGTTATATGTAAGATAAATGATGAAGAGGTGTAATGTGCAAGATGTTTTGAAGAAAGGGGGTAGTCTTCTGATGGCGCGTGATGCAGGTCAAATTTTTCAGCCACGCTCTAGCGTGGCGCGCAAGAAAGCACCACACTCCTGCCCGCGCGCCAGAAAGCACCACGCTCCTAGCCGCGCTCCAACCTTCGCTCCAGAAGAGTTTACATAAGAGACAGAAAAAGTAGTTAGAAAAGGAAAACGGCACTTGAAACCAAGGGTTCGGCGTGGCGCGTGGATTTCCGACAGTTTTGAAATCCTGGAGCGCACGCCGAGCCTGGCAGCCGATCCTGGCAGCCAAGACTCCAGAAACAACGCCGTCGATAAGCCGTGCCTCGATGGGTTTCGAGTACTTCGACCCTCGAGACCAGGGGGGCCGTGCAATGTTGCCCCCTAAGACGTGACGAATCGAAAATTCTACATTTCTCACCGGATCTTGGCGAAAGTGACGTGAATCGTTTCCTTATGTTTTCCCGATGAAAATGGTCCAAAAACGACACAAATCGGATTGTAATTAAGGAATCTTCATAATAAATTGATTTCCATAACTTCGTTAAAAATAGTCCGATTTACATGAAATTTGGTATAATTTTCATTTGAAAAACATGAGAAATCCATCGGTATCACTTCCATATCGATACGATAAAGAATAAAGTATACAGTTTTTCTGAAACAGGTATGAATCCTCGGCCGACCGCAGCGAATCGAGGTCGGCGACCCACAGTCGAGGGTGAAATATTCATTACAGCGTATTAAGAAATTCTTTATTCTTCATCGTATCGATATGAAAGTAACACTAATGGATTCCTGGCGTTCTCTCAATTAAAATTCTCACAAATTTCATGCAAATCGGACTACTTTTACACAAACAATACAAATTATAAAAGGAGTAGGCATTTCTTAAATCCACTCTCTTATCGTATCGATATGTACGTGACAAATGGATTCCTGGCTCACCCTGGAGTCCGACGAGAGTGTAACTTAATGATTTCGATATAAAAAGAAGTTCAGAAGCGCAAGAAGTTCAGTGCCTTGTAGGAGCAGATGGAAAATCTGCAGGACAAGAAGAGCGAGGAAAGCGAATCTGAGGAAGAGGTTAGAGAGACCAGCGAGGGCATCCCCCAAGATAGGGGGGAGTTAAGGGGGTAGACACGTCACGTGGTCTGGCCGTCGAGGCCGGTCGGTATTACAGCAATGTAATAAAGCATAATCACAGCTGTACACTACAGCTAGCTTATGGCAATATTTTTACGTTTATTTTTTTTAAATCAGCCATTAATGGGACGCACTGCGACCACAATCGAATGAGGACGGTGTACGTTGATAAAAGAATGGCGAATCCAACCAGTGGATTCAGAATACGTATCATAAGCCAATACCACACATCTATTCCATTGACAAAATATTATAAACTATCCGGAGCTAGAATTATTTTTATGGAAACCTTATGATAAAATATTTTTAAAATATTCTAGAAACATTTTTAAATGAATATCGTGTATTGTCATGTAATCAACGATGAAAAAATTTTATATCATGAAAAAAAAATTGGACCTTGGTGGGGTGCGAACCTACGACAAAAGAGAGTATGCAGCGGTTTCGCAGTCTAACACTCTCACCACTACGCTAACTGCGGCGCTGAATGATTCTTACGTACCACATGATATATGTTGCGTATACACTTCCAATTAATCATATTAACTTAATTCCCTTCGTTTTCATACTACTCTGTCGAATGTAGAGATATTAAAAATCATATAATGCATTCACTGTATGACGGAAATGCAAAAATTGAAAGTATTTATCACGTTTTCACGCGAAATATCTCGAAAATATCGTTTTCTGATTTTTTTAACTACGGCGCACCTTACCGAAAAATCTGAAAAAAATTGTAGATAATAGTCATGTCAATATCTAACTACTGTAAAATTAAAAATCTAGTCGCTCGAAAACTTCGACACGTAATCTGCATTTTTCGACATTTTTTTGCGTTTTTTATTTCTTACACTTAGCAGTTGCAACGAAAAAATCTGAACAAATTCACAATCATACACAATCATGTCTACAATATTTCAGATTTTTTTTAGAATTTTTGCTGACCATTAAATAGGGAAAATATGGCAAAAACCGAAAATTCGAATTTACCCTATAACTACCCTCCTGGTTGAGATAGGGGGTTGAAACTTGGTGTACAATGTTTTCCTGTGCTACACTATTGAAAGGTGCATTGCCAGCTAAAATCGGTTCAAGGGCACTTTTCACTATGCTTATCCGGCTAGACCCTTTATCAAAAATAATATTTTTGTTTATTGTATGTCCATGCCAGAGGACGAAAATATTCTTGGAAAATGTGACAATAAATAAATTTTTTTAAAAAAGTCTTGCTATATCTATCGCGAAGAAAAAAGATCTTCTGTATCTTCCAACGGAATTATTCCTCAATACTACAAGGCATTTATCAATAGCATACCATTAGCAAAATCACAACGTAATGTAATTCCAACACCCATGGACATTGACAAAAATGAAAACTACGAAAATGAATACTGCGAAAATGAAAGGGAATAATTATTTTTTTATTCCTGTTACTTTCAAAATAAATATAATATTGAAGTGAGATTATTTCCAGTTATTATTCCTTTCGTTCATTTGTATACAATATCATTCAGTATACTATGTCCTCCTCTGTACTTGGTTACATATAGCATGTCCATCTTCGAAGTATTGTTATGGAAAAAAAAAATTAAAAATTTTATTTCGACCGTAATAATTAATAAAAGTGATTTCGGCGCACTGGTTCGGTCAATTAAACATAGTGTTTAATAGTTCGGTCAATTAAACACTATGTTTAATTGACCGAACCAGTGCGCCGAAATCACTTTTATGTATTGTTATGGAATTATTATTATAATTTTGCAGATTCTAACTTATACTACTAATTACATATTTTCAGTGATACCTATATTACATATATATATATAATAATACAATAATGCAAAAAGTGTTTATTTAATTATAAAGTACCATTGAATGTTTGAACCTGTTTTTCTCAAAACACGCTAAAAGTGGACATACAATATGTGTGCGCTAAGCCATCAATGTACAATAGGAAAAATTTATTTGCAGGTTATTCCGTTGTTGCTCTAACTGTCTCAATTACTATAACATAAATACGACAGCGATTTCAAGTGATGTACGCGTTACGGTAAAAGCTTTAGTAAATGTATTCATTCCCAGCAGTTCCTAGTCAATGTATGCCTAAAATGCATATAACCTAACCTACAATCGTCCGAAAATGCATACATTGACTGCATCACGCTTTTACTGTGGCTCGTGTATCCAGCTAAAGGTGGCCGTTCCAATGAGCGGCTACAGCCGCCAGCGATTGCGACCGGCGGCTACAGCCGCTAGCGACTGCAACTGGCGTAGTCGAAAATGGTATTTCCTATACCTAAGCGTCGACGCCATGGCCCCCACCAGTGCAACGACGCGCCGCACAGGCCCTTTTCGAGCACTTGAAAGAAGGGT
Organism: Andrena marginata; assembly: GCA_963932335.1. Taxonomy (NCBI): domain Eukaryota; kingdom Metazoa; phylum Arthropoda; class Insecta; order Hymenoptera; family Andrenidae; genus Andrena; species Andrena marginata. The sequence goes on from OZ010660.1 coordinate 13,455,961, forward strand.
CTATTGTTGTATGGGGTCTCGAGAACAGTGAAAGACTAGCCTTTTTTTATATGTACATCGTGCTGTGTTTATCTGCCGGATTGAAGAAGTCAATGAGATTTGGGTGTTTCTTTTAAGATATCGGAATGAAATTTGTGGCAAAAAATAGGATAAACCTATTCCTTTCTAGTGATGTATAATTTAATATTTTTTACATCTATTAATTTGTTTTTTCTATTTTTTAACTCAACGTGATAAAGCGGGCGATTCCCCTTGCCCCTGTGACATTTCAGCTTGTGGGTAGTAGCTAATCTTCTCATCGGGCAATAGTATCTATTACATTGGTACCAGAATAACATGGATACAGGTTGCAGATATTTCTGCACTTTCCATAGTATGTATATTTATCCAATTTTTTTAGTTTTATTGAAATTGTTGACGTTATTTTTTTAAATAACGTCAAACTTTGTTATGAGTTGTATATTAACACTTTTTTATGAACTTGCTCAGTAATATTCAGCATTTTCAACGCGAAATATGGAATGTTGCATTTTTCCCCTATTTCTTAGGATTCAGGCCCACTGTACGATATAGAATACAGGTGATTACTCCATTCTTGGAAAATATTGTCAAATCTTGTTTTCGCAGTTGCAAGGACAAATATATGTTGATTACACAAGTTCGCGGAAGGTAACTAAAAAGCCGACAATTACTGATATTTTTTCAATGGGTTTCTTATGGAAAAATAACTGTATATAACGAATTATTTCCTATTACTTTGCAGAATCGATACTAATCATTTCTGGCCTCTTTAACTTTACTTTAACAAACTTTAAAAGACACGATTTAAAATTCTGCACAAAACAAAAAATTTGACATGTGTTTACACGCAGATCAGATGTAGCCGTCATGACATTTTTACCTTTTTTTATAAGAGCTCATATTATTAGTTTACAAGAAATGTGTATATAAAAAAACATAATTCCATAAGTTATGGACTCTGAATTCTTTCCTTATTTCTGGATAATCTGTCCGAATGTGACGATGAATCGCAGAGCGGCTAGAGTCGCAGAGCGGCTAGAGTCGCTAGACTGCTTCTGGAGGAGTAGAGCGGCAGCCGCTGTGCGACTAGGAGATTCTGCCGTTATGGCGGAAAACAGACACTCATGGCATTGTGTTGGGTCTCGAGTAGCCTAGGCTGCTCATGAACCAGACGCGCATAGGCTATAGCAATCCTGGCGCGGCCGCAGCAGTCGCAGCCGCCCATTGGAGTTGAGATGAATGCTTTCCATTGTACCAGTGCACGCGGCTACAGCCGCTGGCGGCTGTAGCCGCCAGTCGCAGTCGCTGGCGGCTGTAGCCGCTCATTGGAACGGCCACCTTAACGCCTCAGTTTTGCTATGATTACACGTTCACAGTCCTCCCGAGTAGGCGCCATCTCGTATCCACTTGCTCAACTAAATTTGTCGCGTGACTTGCTCTGTATTACCGCCAATATGGCGGAACTCGTATTTGGGAATGCAATCACGCCCTGACGTTTTTTGTCCTTATATGAGCAGATTTTGGACTGGGTGAGGTCTCATTAGAAAGAGGAAGGTTCAATACAGCCCGCTCTGGTCATCGTTTGAGTCACAGAACTCTTTTAGTGGCCTACAAATACTTGAAATCTGCGAGTGTATTTTGTCAATTTTTCTCTACTTTGGACACTCGTATTATTACATATCAACACAATCTCTTTGAACCATGACCAGAGCGGGCTGCATTGAACCTTCATCTTTCGAATGAGACCTCGCCCAGCCCAAAATTTGCTCATATAAGGACAAAAAACGTCAGCGCGCAAACCCATGTTTCGGGCCAGATTATGTCGGTATACAGAGCGCTGCATTACCCGTGTCTACCCCCTTAAGCCCAGCCGATTCACAGGAGGAGAATGGAGAGGACAAGGAAGAAGAAAAAGGTATATAAGACATTTTGGGATTCCGGACATAGATTTATTCGCGTGTAAGGAAAATACTAAATGTAAGAAGTTTTTCTCCTGGAAACCTAGAAGCCCTTCAGGTTGATGCATTTACAGTGAACTGGACAGGATTAAAATTCTACGCGTTCCCCCCTTTTAGCTTAATTCTGAAAGCTTTGGTTAATATCAGGCAAGATAGAGCACTCGATTGGCCAGGCCAACCCTGGTATCCTTTATTCAAAGAGATGCTTGTGAAAGAAACCCTTACTTTTCGTCCAGACCCCAAGTTACTGTTATCTTCCTGCAGGACAAGGGCACACCCACAAGCGAGCCGCCTAAGTTTGATGGTCGGCAGAGTGACAGGAAAGCCTTCTTAAGAAGAGACGTACCCCAAGAAGTGATAGAGATTTTAGTTGCGTCTTTAGCTCCAACGACAGTAAAACAGTATGAAACAGCCCTGCGAAAGTGGTGACAATTTTGCATTAAAAACAAGATTGATTTTTATACACCTAGTATCAGTAATCTCCTTACCTTTCTATCAGAAAGTTTTAAAGCAAGCGCCTCATATGGCACCCTGAATACACTTACAAGGAGAGTATTTTAGGGGTCCGCCTCCGATCATTTTGATTTTTGGATATGTTATAGAGGACCGAAAAATAAGAAATACGTGTTTTTTTATTTTTCCCCGTTTTCATATTTGGGGGGTGAAAACTGCGTTCAAAGTTAGGGTTGAAAAATCATTTTTGTGGAATATCTCGAGAACTATTAGAGATAGGGGAATAGTGTCAATGGACGAATTTTGTGTCTTTGAATGCGAAATATGACTGACTCACCAGATTTTCAAAAAGTCCATTTGTTTAAATAAATTTATTCAAAAATTTATATTAAACAAATTTATATAATAAATTCATAAATTTATCCAAAAATCAAAATGATCGGAGGCGGACACCTAAAATACTCTCCTTGTTAGATCGGCTATTTCCCTTATCTCGCAGGATAAGATAGGCGAAGGCGGGACAATATCCACATTTTTAAAGGGCGTTTATAGGCTGAAGCCATCTGCCCCAAAATACACACATACCTGGGACGTAACGATTGTCTTAAATTATTTCAGAAAACTATACCCGTTAGAAAAGCTGTGTCTTCGAGACTTAGCGCACAAAGCAATAACTCTATTAGCTTTGGGTACAGCCCATAGGGCGCAGACCTTGGCCAGTATTAAGTTAACTAATATTTTATATTATATTATATTATTTTATATTTATTTTATATTTATATTATATTAAGTTAAATATATTATGCTGCACCAAAGGGTGTAGAAATTAAGATTTCAGATACAATTAAAACAACTGGACCAGGATGTTTTCAAATCTTTTTTAGCAGTGCCTAGATTTAGCGAGGACCTTAGCTTATGTTGGGCCTTGGCTATACTATAATATATAGGTGTCATTAAGTCGCTAAGAGGTGACGTAGACAATTTATTTATAATATTAAGAAACCCACACAAAGCTATCGGGTCCAAGACAGTTAGCAGGTGGATAATGTCGGTTCTATCAAGAAGTGGAGTTAGTGGTCTCGGCACATTCAACAAGGCATGTAGTCTCTTCGGCAGCACTAACTAATGGCGTATATATTAATACGATCAGACGAGAGACAGGGTGGTCAGGGACCTCGCAGACTTTCGCTAAATTTTATAACAGACCCATATCAACAGATAGTTACGAGTTTGCCTTAAGAGTCATACCTAAATAAGTATTAATTAGAAGTAAGGTCATAAGAGTCGGACGGAAAGCAAAGATTGCACCGAAATTATGAAAGTATTACATTAATAGAATCAATTGAAATTAAAATTGCCTTTTCTCTGAATAACTACTACACTGGTAATCTCGAGAACGAGGCTCTTCATATAATTCCGATTGAACTTAATTTACAAGTAATTTCGTTTAATCGTTTAATTATTTATTTATTTATTTATTTTAAACGGAAGTCCTTTGATAAGTACAAATACAACAGTATATTCACTGAGCAATGAAGCACAGATTAGAAAATTCTACACATAATACGCAATATGGTGGGAGTATAAAACACAGAGATAAAATACAAAAAGTCAATGTAAAACGAAAATAGCAGCTAGTTACATAAATGATTAATAACTCTAGTTCTAAAAGTCTGAAATGGACGATCGAAGAAATCGAAAAGATTGTATGTATTTACTTATTAGAGAGAGGCACATAATTGTGAGTATAGGCAAAAGTATATGACGGACCACCAAGTTTGTAAACAACGAATCGAAGAAATTTATGCTGGACACGTTCAAGTAATGAGGAATGGTTCTTAAAGTATGGATTCCAGATAATAGCGCAGTATTCCAGATGTTGTCGAACTAGCGACACGTATAAAGGCTTGATAGATCCAATATTGTTAAAGTAGTGCGAGACCCGTAAAATGAGACCTAAAATCTTAAGAGCCTTTCCTACCATATTGAGGCAATGACAGCGAAATGATAGAGAGGAATTAAATACGATGCCAAGGTCCTTAATACTATTTACAGGGATAAGTGATGTAAAGTTTATCGAGTAATTAAACTGGAGAACATCAGCTTCCACGCCGAAACGGATAACATGACATTTTGATAAATTAAACTCTAGCTTGTTCATATCACACCAAGTTTCAACTCTGAAATCCTTTTTCGATAGCGTCCACAAGGTAATATTGATAGCACAGTAGATTTGTAGTGGTAGATTTTCTAGAGATTTTCCATGCTTCTCAGGTATAATAATGTTCGTAAACAGGTAGGATAATTTTGAAGTGATAATATTTTCAAAGATCTTGGGCTTACTATTTTGCTTACTAATTGGTCTGTAGTTATGGATGTCAAATCTGTCGCCCCCTTCAAATACAGGAGTAACAAGACAAGTCTTTGATTTAGACGAAAAGTAACCAACACTAAGGGATTATAACTAATTATACACATAAGAAAAACTATTTTTCAGATAACATGAAATTTACTAAAAATAATCAAATACATGCATGTAGAATTTTTTTAGTTTTTAGTGCATTTTAAATAAAATCGTGTAACTTAAAAAAATGTTTTTGAATATTTTTTTATTATTTATTTTTTAGAGTCTAAGTTTTGATTTGTGATTATATCATATCGATCATATCGATTGAATTGATTTGATTTGTAGTTATATGCTGATTTCAAGTCGTTTGGATTTGTGGTTATGGGTTATATTTAAGGCTGTCGTCTCACTGGGCGTTGAATGTGTGCGTACGCTCACACAAGTTAGGAAAAGCGTGTACGTATACGCAACGTAGTAAACAATCCATTTCAAGCAACTTACGTCGTGGAATCGGCAAGAAGGATGCTTTTGCGGGTATAGTTGCCTCCGGTAGACATTCGTGCAGGCGGATCTGGTGCGTTTGAACGCTAATAAGCACCGTACGTTAAAATAATAATGAATTTATAACTTGTGTACTAGACTCGAAAAATGACAGAATTATGCTTCAAGAATTCTCCGTCACCGGCGTTGATGGTATATTCGCGGCATGTACCATCAGAATCGGTGGAAGTCCAAGCTAGCCGATAAATGTAGTAAAGGCATATTTGCAGATACGTATCGAGAGTCGTATCGCGTTGTTGCCGCATTTCCCCTATTACTATTTGTCGTCAGGAAGGCTTGAATGAATCACGGCGAAGCGGCTGAAAATCAAAGATGCGCAAAGATAATATGTATCTGGATAAACTTAAATAAAAAATACTTTATGTTTATCCGTTATCTCTCTTCGAGCTGAGGATTTGGGCTATTCGGCGGTTTCTAATCTCGGTTCGAGAGGCATATAGCGTTGCTTGCGGTCGATTATGTATTAATAAAATGTAAAACGTAATGTTTTTACCCGACTGCGGCACGTAAAGGAGGGTATTGTGTTTATCAGGCTATGTTTGTATGTCATCTTATTATTATCCTATTTATGATAAATAATATACCATGTATAAATGAATTAAGTCTTGTTTTTTGATTTTAGTTCCCTTTTTAAGCAGTCGGATTCTTTAAATTTGGTTAATTTTTATCTTACATACTGCTAAGATTTTCCAGATTAAAATGAGTTGAAACACGGTATAAATCGGTTTATTTCTAGAACTGTACTAGATAATTGACTATAAATGTAATATTGCTAATCTGATGATGTTAAACATAATCCGATTTATACCGTGTTTAAATTTATTTTCATCTGGAAAATCTCAGCAGTATGTTACTGAAACTTTCATACCGATTCGATAGAAAATGTGAATATTTTACATTCTATTAACACAAACCTTATCGATGACGGGGTCATTTTTTCACCCCTCTCGTTTTTTTTTATAATTTTGTATTGTCATCATAACTACACACGCCTGCAAAGTTCCAAGACAATTGGGTTTGGTGGAAGTGGATTAAATAGGTGTTCCGTTTTATCCCACAAAAAAAGTGTTCTGTTTCGCCCCACATGCGGTAATTTAGTAAACATTTAATATTTACACTTCCACGTGAGGTAAAGAACTGGGTAAAACGTCAAAATGTAGCGCAAGGACTATAGAATCCAACGGTGTTCTTGCCGTTATAAATTTTCTAAATCGAAGTAAAGAAAAGTGGTCGAAACTATAATGCCATATCGAAACTTCGATAGCGGAAATGTTTACAACACTATTAGTCTCGTTACGCACTTTCGACAAGTTGCCGGCGACCAGGTCGCCGACGATCACGAATTACACGGGGATATATGAGTTCGTACGCACTTGGTCGCGGTGAACGACAAAGGTTTGTGGTTTCTTCTCGACCAAGTTGCAGAAACTTGTCGCAAGTGCGTAATGGGGCTTAATGGAAAAGTAACGTGTGCACGGGCCTGTGGTCTGTCATGAAATTCGGTGAGGACCGTTTGGTCCCATGTCACGTGATACTAACTCATTGGTATCAATATTATGAAACATTGGTGTTCCGCTTTACCCTATTCTCCCCTATAGGGGGAGGTTGGGCAAGGGGCACATTGATTTAATCGAGAAGCTGGGCCTGCAGGTGGCAGCCCAAAAAACGGAGGCCATGTGGCTAACGGATAGAGTAGGATCCGGGGCCCCGCCAGAGGCAACCTTAAGGGTTAACGTGGCCAACATCCCCATCAAGAGATCAATGAAATACCTCGGTTTAACACTGGACTCTTACTGGAGGTTCACGAAACACTTTAAGACCCTGGCTCCGCGATTGGCGAGGCAAGTGAACGCCTTAGGGCGAATTATGCCCAACATAGGAGGACCACACGAAAAAAACCGGCGCCTATATATGGCCGTCATCAAATCTATGACGCTATACGGAGCCCCAGTATGGGCCAGGGATCTCGAGGGATGCCGAGTTGGAAGGGAACTTCTAGCCTCCACCCACCGACGGGCAGCTCTACGGGTGGTTCGTGCCTACCGCACAGTTTCACAATCGGAGCTTTCAGCCCTGGGGGGAACCCCACCATTCCACCTGATAGCGGAAATGGAGGCGGAAGTATACTTCGCATCCCATCACGTTAGCGGGACGGGAATCCGGCCGAAAAACGTAAGGCCTACGGAAGTACGAACGCAAGCCAAACAAAGCACAACTAGGAAGTGGGTGGAATGGCTCCAGCTACCCGAACATCGAGAGGGACGAATTGTAGGTGCGCTCTTGCCAATCCTCAAGGAATGGGTGACCAGAAAACATGGCAGGTTAACATTCCGGCTCACACAGATTATCACCGGAGCTGGATGCTTTGGCGACTACTTATATAAAATAGGACGCGAAGCAACGCCCCACTGCTACAGCTGCGACACAGGAGCGTACGACTCCGCAGATCACACGATCGCGGTATGTCGGGAATGGCACGATGACCGAATGGAGCTAATTGCCAAATTAGGAAACGATGATCTCTCGCTGCCCACGATGCTACTACAAATGGCCAGAAATAAGGACAGCTGGGAGGCCGTAACAACTTACACAGAACACATCATACTAGAGAAAGAAGAAGATGAAAGAAAAAGAGAAAGAGAAGGGCACCCAAACAGGGTTAGGAGTGGAAGAGCACAAAGGAAGAGGAAAAGATGACATTAATGAGGGGGAAAACGGGACCTAAATGGACCCCCCCCCCTCAAACAAGCGCTGCATTCTTGCAGGGAAGAATAAGCGAAATGGGCAATGATGACAAAAACAAAGGGAAAGCATGTTAACAGATAAAAGTTAGTCGCTTGTCTGGAAAGCATACGACACGACACGACGTGAGATGACAACAAGAGGTTGAAGGACAAAGGAGTAGGGGGCTACCCTTTGGACCAATACAAAAATTGACCTGAGCAGTAAAATGACACGCACGTGTGACCCGCGACGTGGCATACAACAGAAAATGAAGGTACACACCTAGCAAGGAGGACCGGAGAAAGAACTCTCTCCCCTCCCCTTCTTACCCAACGAGTAGAGCCTTAACAAAGGCAACTGGCGCAGGAGAAAAATCACCATCCTCAACGGGAGGCAAGCGAAAGGAATCGCTCGTTTGATCTCGTGCAAAGTCCTCCCAGAGCGAGAACCTCCCTATGCGTCTAGAGGTCACCTTGGTGGTTTTAGTGGCTACACCACATAACCCCCTCCCCACCCCCAGGGAGGGGACATCCGAAGGGATTTCCACCAAGCCAAAAAAAAAAAAAAAAAAAGGGGGCACATTGATGCACCAACCATATTTAACAATCGAAAAACGTTATTCATGCTGCGACATCACTAAAACGTGTCTAGACATCTGTGAACAAAACAGTTGCGACCGCGCTGTCCGCCATTTGACCTTTGGCGTTTGACGAGAGTAGGTGTGTTTTTAGCACGACCAACTAAAAAATTACGTGAAGTGTGAAAGTGTTCCAACGTTGTTTTCGTCATTTAGTTAATATTTAAAAATACCAAAGGTAAGTTATTCTATTTAGTAATCAGAGTTGCACGTGACTTTTAAATAAGTTCAGTGGTTTTATAAATAATTGTTAGTTTCTTCAAAATGTTCGCTGGGGTACTTTGATACACTAAAACAGGGGGCACACTGATATGCATCAAAGTGCCCCGCTAGTATACAATAGTGTACCAATATACAAGTTTGCATGAAATCTGTAAACTAGTTATTCTGTTTTCCAGAAAATGGTGCGAACGTACAAACCTAAGACTGATAGAGGAAGTATTAATGAGGAGAATGTAAAGACTGCTATATCCGAAGTTGTATCGAAAAGATTATCTATACGGAGGGCAGCTGACAAATACAAGATCAAAGCTGCAACTTTGCAACATCGCATTGAAAAATTTCGAAAAACTTTTGAAGAAAATGAAGCGTCATCTTCTAGTAAATATGGGTCCAAGTACACTGTAGCACAGGTTTTCTCAATTGAACAAGAGAAGGCGTTTACTGAATATTTACTGAACTGTAGTAAAATGCACTACGGGCTGTCTTTGCAGCAAGGCTTGGTTTTGGCTTATGAATATGCAGAATTCTTGGGATGTAAATATCCGGAATCCTGGAAAAAAATCGATGTCCTGGAAAACAATCGATGTGCTGGAAAAGATTGGGCGGCAGGATTTAGAAAGAGGAATCAGGATGTAAGCCTCAGGAAGCCAGAAAATACGAGCGCAGCAAGAAGTTTTGCATTTAATAAAACCGCCTAAATTTACACCTGATCGTATAATAAAGGACGAAACTGGGATTAATACAGTCTTACCTACACCTAAAGTTTTGGCTGAAAAAAAAACAGAGATAAATAGGACAAATAGTATCAGGTGATCGAGGAGAACTGGTAACATTCTGTGGTATAGTTACTGCAACAGGCACTGCTCTTCCTCCTGTGTATGTCTTCCCATGTGTCCACTTCAAAGAGCATTTTTTAAATGGTGCTCCGGAAAGAAGTCTAGGTTTGGCAAACAGAAGCGGCTGGATGACTGCAGAATTGCACACTCAAGTTCTAAGACATATTCCGCGCCATACTTTATGCACCAAGGATAATCCCATTCTAATATATGTGACAACCATGAGTCTCATATTTCAATCGAAGCGGTCAACTATTGTCGTGACAATGGTATTGTCTACTTGTCTCTACCGCCACACATATCACACAAATTACAATCTTTGGACGTCAGCGTTTTTGGACCTTTTAAAGGCAAACTAAAAATCGCTTTTAACGATTGGCACATTCGAAATTTAGGAAAAATTTTGTCCATATATAACATTGCTGAACTAACAAAATTAGCTTTTCCGGAATCTTTTAACCCAAAGTATATAACAAGTGGGTTTTTAAAACCAGGCATGTGGCCATTTAATAGATTTGCGTTTGGAGATCACGATTTCGCACCAATAGAAATATTTGATACGAGTTCTTAAGATATTGCTGACGTTGCGGATGTGACAAATGAAGAAAATACACAAGAGCTAGGTTTTGTGGACGTGGACATTAGCCAAAATGATGAGGTTACCCAAAACTGTGAAGAAGACAGAATACCAGTTTTTGAAGCTGACTCCCTTGGAAACCAATTGGAAGAGGATGTAACATTATTTCCTAATGTCGTTTCACCAGCCTCTACGCCAATATTGTTCCTTGCAGTAGTTAGACCATATCCAAAAAAGGTCATTGGTAAAAACACTTCTTCATCGAAGAAAGGAAGAGAGAAAGGGAAATCGAGAGTCTTCACTGATTCCCCCGAAAAAGATTGCACGAAGAGAAGGAAAGGAAACAGCAAATTAAAATGATAAAGCAGAAAGCAAAATAGTTGAAAACGGCAAAAAATTTATTTGATTTCACGGAAACTAAAAAAACTAAGAAGAAAAGATGTCGTCGTTCACAATCTGACTCCGATACCAGTCGGAATGAATCTGTGAAATTGAGTGATGATGACGACGAAGATTTTGAAATTGTATCTGGTCCAGAAGATGAAGATATAAATTTTGATGTTTCCAATCCTACAAATATAAATGTTGGAGACTTCCTACTCATTAAATTTGAAAAGAAAAAAAACTGTTGTTTATTACGTGGCCAAAGTCGTTTCTAAATATGATATGACTGATTATCAAGTATCATATCTCAGGAATAAACCAGGATCTTGTATGTTTGTTTTTCCTATTGTAGAATATAAGGCAAACGTTGATATCAAGGATGTTGTTTTGCAGTTACCAAAACCAAATTTCTCAAACAGCACATCTCGAACATCATCTCTTTATACTTTTTCTATCGACTTAAGTGGATTTAATGTGCAATAGAAGCTAAATAGTATTTTGTTTATATTTTTTATTTTTTGACTACTTAATGTGAGTTCCTATTTTTTAAAGTTTTCCTAAAGTTTATATTTAAATAAATAGGTGTTTGAGGAAAGATTAATATAAGTTTTGAAGTTTTGTTAAAAAAACCTGCCATAAAGGCTCTGATAAGTGTGAAACATTGTTAGTTTTGATACGTAATTTAGATTTTAAGTAACAAATTCTAAGACTGTAAGTGTTTTTCATTAAATTTTTGTAAATAATTACCATTCTCATACAATTTACGCTTTGTATCAAAGTGCCCCGTGGGTGGGGCAGAATGATACAAAACCCATTTTTTACTCAAGTCATTATATACCCATTATCTTCTAACTTTAATGATTCTTTTGATTGCTATTATAATATTGATTAGTTATGACATGCATAAAGCAAAATTTTTTTTATTTTACTCATTTTTGTTGCATAAAATATGAGATTCAGTTTTTCTGCATCAATCTACCCCACTTCCTCCTATGTAGTACAAAAAACACTGATTAAATTCATGCATTATCGAAGGTGTTCATGTACCAAAATAAATGAATAAAAATGTATACGAAATCCTTCCTGCAAAATTATGCGCACATACATAGTCTGACGTAGGTCACAACATCATTTTACGCTTCGATTACACAGTACAACAAATTTTGACTTTTTTTGGACTTTTAACATTCAATAGCCGTTTCTTATAGGTTTTCGTGTCCTGAAAACGAATCCGCAAACCGTTTGTCGCCATCACCCCCAGTTTTTGAGAAAATCCATTTTGAAGAAAACTACAAATTTTCAACTTTGAACATCTTTTGTGTCGAAACGGTAATAGTTATTCAGTTGCTAGTTGCGTAAAATCATTTTATGAACCCTGCCGAATACAATGATATAAATTATTATTGCATTATGAACATTTAAATATGTTTAAACAACGGCCAAAGGGAAAAGCACACCCGAAATGCACCAATTTTTGCAGTATCTTACAATTTGTTTTCCAAACTAAGGGTCTGTGAGAAAATCTGACTTTCCCACGCGATGCAGCAGACAGTTTTTCTTCGGAAAGCGTCAACAGAAGTGGTATATTTCGTTTTGTTTTCAATACAAAAGCGAAATTGTTTGACAAAACGCACGGAGCCTACAGTGGTAGTCACGCGCGTTAAGGGGTCATGCCTAGTTGGCAGGCGTGATATTCGGGAATGTTTTGTGGAAAATCTAATGTATACTTTTTACAACTATTCGCTTATTTTAAAAGTACATTTATTCAGTAACTCTCAGTAATTTTGTTACAGTAAAATATTATAAAATGAACGAATAACAGCCACTCTTCCGGAAAATATTTTTTTTTGCAGTGACCACGCTTTCTCAGAGCTGGATCATCTGAAATCGAAAAGTGAAGAAGATTCTGTTAGTATATGAGTTTATCTAGTTCGTGAACGAAGGATTTTTCAAAAAAATGATTTCAAACAAAATGGCGGCCGTTTAATGGAAAATCATGATTTTTGATGTCTGAATTGTTCGTTTTTCGTGAATTAAAAATGGAATTTTCATCAAAAACAAAAATCCATCGTTCACGAACTAGATAAACGCATATACTAATGGAATTGTCTTCACTTTTGGATTTCAGATGAGTGAGTGTTATTCGTTCATTTTTTAATATTTTACTGTAACAAAATTACTGAGAGTTGCTGAATATATGTACTTTTAAAATAAGTGAATAGTTGTAAAGAATATACACTAGATTTTCCACAAACAATTCTCGAAAATCACGCTTGCCAATTAGGCATGACCCCTTAAGGGGGTAGACACGGGTAATGCAGCGCGCTGTATACCGACACAATCTGGCCCGAAACATGGGTTCGGGATTTTTCGTTTTACGTCCTTTTATGAGCATATTTTGGGCTGGGCGAGGTCTCATTCGAAAGAGAAAGGTTCAGTGCAGCGCGCTCTGGTCATGGTTCGACGAGATTGTGTTGATATCTAATAATATGAGTGTTGAAAGTAGAGCAAAAGTCGACAAAATACACCCGCATGAATCCAAGTAGTTTTAGGTCACTAAAAGAGTTTTGTGACTCAAACGATGACCAGAGCGCGCTGCACTGAACCTTCCTCTTTCGAATGAGACCTCACCCAGCTCAAAATCTGCTCATATAAGGACGAAAAGCGTATTCTCGTGATTGCATTCCCAAATACGAGTTCCGCCATATTGGCGATAATACAGAGCAAGTCACGTGACAAATTTAGTTGAGCTAGTGGATACGAGATGGCGCCTACTCGGGAGGACTGTGAACGTGTAATCATAGCAAAACTGAGGCGTTAGCTGGATACACGAGCCACAGTAAAAGCGTGATGCAGTCAATGTATGCATTTTCGGACGATTGTAGGTTAGGTTATATGCATTTTAGGCATACATTGACTAGGAACTGCTGGGAATGAATATATTTACTAAAGCTTTTACCGTAACGCGTACATCACTTGAAATCGCTGTCGTATTTATGTTATAGTAATTGAGACAGTTAGAGCAACAACGGAATAACCTACAAATAAATTTTTCCTATTGTACATTGATGGCTTAGCGCACACATATTGTATGTCCACTTTTAGCGTGTTTAGAGAAAAACAGGTTCAAACATTCAATGGTACTTTATAATTAAATAAATACTTTTTGCATTATTGTATTATTATATATATGTAATATAGGTATCACTGAAAATATGTAATTAGTAGTATAAGTTAGAATCTGCAAAATTATAATAATAATTCCATAACAATACTTCGAAGATGGACATGCTATATGTAATCAAGTACAGAGGAGGACATAGTATACTGAATGATATTGTATACAAATGAACGAAAGGAATAATAACTGGAAATAATCTCACTTCAATATTATATTTATTTTGAAAGTAACAGGAATAAAAAAATAATTATTCCCTTTCATTTTCGTAGTTTTCATTTTTGTCAATGTCCATGGGTGTTGGAATTACATTACGTTGTGATTTTGCTAATGGTATGCTATTGATAAATGCCTTGTAGTATTGAGGAATAATTCCGTTGGAAGATACAGAAGATCTTTTTTCTTCGCGATAGATATAGGAAGACTTTTTTAAAAAAATGTATTTATTGTCACATTTTCCAAGAATATTTTCGTCCTCTGGCATGGACATACAATAAACAAAAATATTATTTTTGATAAATTTATAGAAAAGATAAAAATGTGATTTTTATACAGCATAAAGAAACAGTCAAGCACTATTTGTTGCATATAAAAACTCAAATTTCATAAAAAGTGAACATACAATATGTGTGTACTAAGCCATCGATATGATTAGTAGAGCCTATATAATATAGGTTATATTTTCTGTCACTTCGAGGTCAGAAAATCCGCTCCTCCAAATGACAGAAAATATAACCTATAAGCCATACCCGATTTCCTAAAGATACCGTTGCGGCGTAATAATAATGTTGCGGAAGGATGATGAAAAGTTCACAAATGTAGCGTAATAGAACGAAATAGCCGCTAAACATTTATTGTCATATAGCATATACATAGGTTATATTTTCTGTCACTTCGAGGAGGGGCCACATAATAATCACGCGTTGAATTCAACATCAAACACAATTTTATATATGTTTGTTCATAACAGTTTTCTGCATAGGATGTGTATTTCATGTTCTGTTTCAGTGTTTTGCTAATTAAAAAATGCCTATCCTAACAAACTTCATTTTCTGGGGACATGCCCTCATGTATTTTTCCTTTTCACTTATAATTCCTTACTGCCACCGTAGAATATTGTAGCATAAGCACATTTCAAGCAAATGTACAATGAATTTTCTACGTTTACAGTACCAGCAGACTTTCTGTTTAAAAAGTACAACGCAACAGCAGAGAATTTCTTTCCACATTCAAAATAAAATATGGAAATAGCAAACAGCTCCCTCTCGCGTGCACAGGCAGCCGCGTATCTATGGGTATTACCATTTCTGTGCAGAAAAAATCTGCTGTAATACCGACCGGCCTCGGCGGCCAGACCACGTGGCGTGTCTACCCCCTTAAGGCAGTGACACGGGTAATGCAGCGCGCTGTAATACCGACAATCTGGCCCGAAACATGGTTTTGGGATTTTTCGTTCTTCGTCCTTATATGAGCGAATTTTTGGCTGGGTGAAGTCTCATTCGAAAGAGGAAGGTTCAGTGCAGAACGCTCTGTTCACCGTTTGAGTCACGAAACTCTTTTAGTGACCTGAAAATACTTAAGGAGGTAGACACGCTACATGACGCGGGTAATGCAGCGTGCTGTATACCGACACAATCTGGCCCGAAACATGGGTTTAGTAGAATACGCTTTTCGTCCTTATATGAGCGAATTTTTGGCTGAATGAAGTCTCATTCGAAAGAGGAAGGTTCAGTGCAGCGAGTTCTGGTCATCGTTTGAGTCACAAAACTCTTTTAGTGCCCTAAAAATACTTGGATTCTTGCGGGTGCATTTTGTTGACTTTTCCTCTAATTTCAACACTCATATTATTAGATATCAACACAATCTCGTCGAACCATGACCAGAGCGCGCTTCACTGAACCTTCCTCTTTCGAATGAGAGTTCACCCAGACAAAAATTCGCTTATATAAGGACGAAAAGCGTATTCTACTAAACCCATATTCCGGACCAGATTGTCGGTATTACAGCGCGCTGCATTACCCGTGTCTCGGAGACTATTGCATGGATCGATTTGAAATTTTTACAGTAGCTTCACAACAATATTATCTTTGGAAGTACGTAACCGTTTTTTGATTGAATGTAAACTTTGTCTTTTATAAACAATTTAATGCTCATTTTTAGGGCAAAAAATCGATTCATTTCTTAAAAAGTGCACCACTTCCACAAAAATTGATAAAAAAACCCCTACGTACTTCCAAAGCCAATTGTATATAGATTATACATATTTTTTGTTTTTTGTTCCAGGACTCATACGGTTCGGCAATCGAGTTGCGAGCTTATAGTACGCAACAGGATACGACATGTAAACCCTTTATATAGTACAATTATTAGTATTCAAGTATTCTATTATCTTTGTATACTCCATATGAATAAATACAATAAATAAATCTAAAATATTGTCATCATAGCACGCAAACCAGAAAAAACACGGTTTTTGTCGATTTTTCAAATTAAAACGCATTTTTCTTCGAATCCTGAAAGGCTAGACCGATTTCGCGGGCATATCTGAATTCAGCGCATCAAAATCTATAGGAAATGATGTATAACAAGTAATAGAAAAACTTCAACCACGAATTATAACGGAAAACCCGAAATTTTCGTCGAAAATGTCAACTTTGACTTAGATTTTCAAGGTCAAATTTTTTTTTTAGACATTCTAAACATTTTTCCCTTAATCTGCAACATCTTAGCTTTAACCTCCAAAAAGTGTCATCCCTCTACCTTATTCCTATCAAGAGTTCTACGATTTTGACACAAAAAGGAGCAGTTTGTCCCACTGTGCGCCGTTGACTACGGCCATCCATCCACGGAGCGTCGCTTCATAGACGCGGCATCGCTTGCTGCACAGTTCCATGCAGTGACCAATGTAAAACAATGCAAGCCCGTTCACGAAGACGCAGCGTTTCGCTTTCGTCACGATCTGCTTTCGTCATGACGATCAGCGTGCGATGCTGTCGGTCGCTAGGCGTATATTTTCGCTCGTGTGGGAATATCTCAATTTGATCGGATCCCTGCGGCGCACAGTGGTTAAAAATCGAGAGAACCTGCCCGAAACGTGAAGATGACCATTGATTTGTACCAAAATACGCGCATATCAGAAAACCATCCGATTTGGTCTACACTTGGTATTCTGGAGTTTTCGAGGTCGCTGATTACGAATCTTATGTTAAAATTAAAAAAAAAAAACATGGCGGACGCGCATATCATAAAAACATCAGATCTCATTCTAAACCTGGTATCAGCAGCCAACAGCCATTGCGAGTGTTCAAAATGAGCTATGTAGCTGGACAAAACCAAAAACTGAAAGTGCTTAAAAAAAAATTTTGCGCCACGGTAAGTGCAAGATAGAGAGTAGACAAGAAGAATCAGAGCTGTTCATAACCTTGGTTCATTTGTCCAATGTAAACAATGCCTCCCCCCCCCCCCACACACACGCACACACATACAACTCGTATCCTCTGTGCATACACGTGAGTCGACGATCGAAGTCTCATTACTCGTCAATGTCTACCATTCGTGGCATCTTTTAATGGCAGTATTTATGGGATATATTCAATCTGTGATGGATTCCAACATGAACCGTAAGTACAAGATCCTAAAACATCAATGCATTCTTTGATTGCTTAGAATAAAAATTGTACTACAAAAAGTTACAATCTTTGTACTTTGACGGCCTCTCAAAAAAAGTTCGGATTTTTCCTACAATGGGGCTTCTTCGGACTTGTTCACACAAATGTACAGAGTCTTAAAAATTATTTCTATTTGCTACTTTTTGCAACTTTGGAGCTGGGACATTTTTTAATAAATTAATGTACAAATGGAATTTCCGTTAACGCGGATCTAACAAGGGAACACAGTGTACCCGGACTACTCGATTGGAACGCAACTTTGTGGGTTTATAGAATGACTCAAGGCAAGAACAACGGTATGATTCACTCGTGCCCGATAGCTCTTTAAGCGTGTGAAAACTACGTCTAAAATCAAATAGGCACTCCCACTTTTTCGTGTATAACTTCTAAAGTACAACAGACAGAAAAAAAATGTTTCAAACAAAAATGGAATGGTGCAATAAGCGCTGCAAAGTTGCGTTGACAAATTTTTGAAAAGTGTTTGAGAAAAATTCATGACTAAAAAAAAACATTTAAAAAAAAACCAATCACACTTTTTTATATTCGATTTTCATCAAATATATGTATCTTTAGTCGAACTACTCCATTCAGTTCCATAGATGAAGCGGGATTTGACTTTTAGTTGATGATACCAAGTTTAGATCAAATTGATGTTTTTCTGACACGCGCGTCAGTCATATTAGGTTCGCCATTTTCTTTTTTGCGATTTTGACCTCAGATTCGTAATCAGTGACCTCGAAAACCTTATAGTATACTTATTTTTGTACAAATCAAGGGTCACCTCCATGTTTTGGGCAGGTTTTTTCGATTTTTGATCACTGTGCGCCGCAGGGATCCGAACGAACCCAGATATTCCCACATGAGCGAAAATATACGCCTAGCGACCGACAGTGTCATACGCTGGTCGTCATGACGAAAGTAGAACGCGACGAAAGCGTGGCGCTGCATCTTCATGGACGGGGTTGTATTGTTTTACATTGGTCGCTGCATGGAAGCGTACAGCAAGCGATGTCGCGTCTATGAAGGACGGCCTACCACTGTCGCACAGTGGTCCGAATCGCCGGAAACGTGATTAAAAATCTTCACGTTCACATTTCATACTTTATCATTATGAAGATTGTCATTCCTAGAGTTTTTGGGGGCAGAATCTGATTCCGAGAACACAATTTTTATTAGATTAAAACTAAACCCCGGTGGGGGGGGGGGGTCGATAAAATAATGTTATGTTTTGTTTAGCAGTACAGTCTGATTTGATCACGTTATTTGAAGTTAATTACGGCATCAAATGTTGAAAAATTAACAGAGATAGTGTTTTTATGATAGCAAAAGCTATTAAGCGCACGGAAAGTAGAAGGTGAATAATTTGTATAAATTCACACTTCAGATATTGAAAATGCTTTCATTTATCCATAAGATTGAATTGTGCATTCATTCGATGCTATTGAAATATATAAAAAGTTATAAATAACTGAAATATAAGAAATTATGTGATGGTCATATTTAATAGCATTTTACATTTTTTGGAATCGTCAGGCATCTTTGAAACTTATATTATTTGATAGTCTATAGTTTAAGCAATGTATGTGCAAAAGGTGAAGTTGCAGTTTTTTGCTACTTCCGAGTAATAACCAATTATGTTATGCGCCGAACAAGTGTCTGCGACAAGCCAACATGCTTCTACATATGTATGTATATTCCTGAACGTACCTATGACTATACAGAAAAATGTTTTCGATATAAGTTGTAAATAAAATTGTTTTATAGTCATTTTCTTTCGAACAGATGCAACAATGTATTCCTAAAGCATTTTGTAAAGAATTGCATTTTTATCTATTTCTGATGAGATACTATGTATGTATATCTTACATGCAAGTCCTGAAACATGTGCTGGCCAAATTTTAACTTTACTTTCATTTGCTGTAGGCCAGGGCTGCACAGGGAGATTTTTTCAGCGCCTAGCGGCGAGCAACCAGCCGTAGTTCGAGCTGTCCCGTTGCTAAGGGTAGAATCAGTGAGTTACTTATACTTACGCTAAGCGCCTCCGAGACCGCACCTACACTACTGCAGTTTTCCTCACTGATTCTACCCTTAGCAACGGGACAGCTCGACGCACGGCTGGTTGCTCGCCGCTAGGCGAAGAAAAAGGCTCCCTGAGCAGCCCTGCTGTAGGCTGCATTTGGCTAGGCGAAAATTTTATTACTTTATTAGTTTACGATACCAACGCAGGCCGAGAAAATCCTCCACACGTGCAGAATCTTAAGCGTACTACCTGAATGAAAATTAACCCACATTCCGGACCACATTTAAGTTCATTTTCACATATAATTAGTGGAAATAAAAAAAAAAATAGATTGAGATATTATGGAATTAATTGTTTGCCAAACAGAAACCGACGAGAGTACAGACGAAACACAGCATATGTGTTTAGAATAAAATGTAAGTGAACGTAAAGATTAACATAGGGGAGACCGGGGCAAGTTGATACAGAGGCAGGTTGATACAGACGAATTATCTCGACACTGTATTTACATATGTAGCTCCTTGTGTGCGAGATATGTGAAGCTTCTTGATCAATTCTTTACTACGATCTAGCGTACGTCTGTGTATTTTGACTTTAGCAATCCATTTTTAACTGTTTTCGTTTCTATAGAGGAAAAGTAAATAGTTGTGTTCACATTCCAATCTGTCTTGAGACGGGATAGAGAATTTTATCACTCAAATTAATTGGGCACCACATTGAGTCCTTTGAAGGTAAGGTAATTACGTTTTGTTATTTTGTTTCTATGCTCTACATTTTTGTATGGAGATGTTTGTACATAATGACTTCCTGTGGGGTAAGTTGATACGTTTTCTCTGGGATATGCTCATACTCATCGGGAGTGTATCAATTTTTCGCCGACTTCTTTTAATTGGATTTTTCCTTTTATTTCTAGGAGAATGGTACGAAGTTATGTCAGAAAAACGAACCGCAGGTTCGTAGGTCTCCGTAGCTATTTTGGTCTTTTATCTTGTCTTATGACATAGTTCCGGTGTTTTAACATGATTAAGCGAATAATTTTTTTTTTTTCGAACCCATTTGTTGTTTTACTTAATGTATCAAGCTGTTTTTCTAAAAGATAAAAGAATTATTCTCAATTAATAGTTAGCAAAATGATACTTTTTTTACGAGACAGTCAGACAGCACGTAGCGCTAGTACTTGACGCCAGTAGATGTCGCCATTCTCGTTTTACTGTAGAGAGGGCGTTGGCAGCTCCTCTCTCTTCGTCTTCCCCACCTCTCCGGCACGTGGAGAGTGGGGGGCGTCGTCTCTGGCGACAAGCAAGTGACGCCATTTTGCTCTCTTACTTGCGAGTCCTCGCGCCGTTCGGACGCGAGCCCCAAATATACCACGATCCAGTTAGTCCATCTTAACTTGAAGCTATACGCATCTCGTGGACCTCCCCTACGGGTAGTCCTACATTACTTCTCCAATTGACGCAGGTAGATGTCGCCTTTCGTAAGCTGAAGTTATCCGGAATGGTTTTGTTGAAAATGCGGTTGCGCAGTTGACGAAAAAGGCAAAAAGCCGCTGCTTTGGGTTCGCTAGTAAATGTCACCTAGCTGTCAATCAATCATAACCTGCCTGTGTCAGTTATCAAAAGTTTTGAAATGTCACGAGTTTTTCGACCATATAGGACATTGAATTATTGTCTCAATTAACAAGGTCAGTCGCTATATTATTTGTTATACAGTTACGGTCTATGTCCACTGATACTTAACGTATGACTTTCTTCTATCTTACGCCACTTTTATGAACTCTGGATGATTTTTTTGGTTAATTAATTGTTTATTAATTTTTGTAGGAAATGCGGGAGGCCGCCCTACTTGATGGTCAGTTTTATTAACGATAAGCTTACAGAAGAATTAAGTAATAAAAAAATTGTATGTATACATTTATTCAAATTCATTTTTCCAGACTCGAATGATGCCGGCAGCGAACTAGTTGCCGAGAACGGCGGCGTCGCCACCACCACCACAGCAGCCGGCGACAAACGGTATTAATTCTTAATACTATTAATTAATACTTTTTATCTTTTAACAATATAATAAAAATTGTTGACGTTAGCTTATATCAGGGAAGCCCAGGCCGGTTGGCTGTCGCTGGCTTAAAATAAAAGTTGTATCTTTATGTATCCATCACTATTTCCTGATAGCCAATAGACCAACGTATCTAACCTATATGACAGATATGTCATATTCATGTTAATTGCAAAGAAAAATTGGTCTGAAGTTGACCGTTCGTATTCTAACGGGAAACGTGCCTATATTCTTACCAGATTGTCGAATTTTTTCTGAATTCCTCTAGATATTTTTATTTTTTTACCGCATGTATTTCGAATGTGTATAGTCTCAGCTTATTTGTGACATAAATACTTTTCGAAAATTCTTCATCGTAATCCCACTATACAACTTCAAATGAAGCTACCTAGTATTTCAAGTTTTCATTAACTCTTTTAGGTTTATAAAAAAAGCTCCGCCTTCCTCCGGGCTCTAGATAGTACTAATTGAAAGCAGATACCATCTACTAACAGCCCTCCAAAAATTGGCTGCATATATTTGCAAGTTTGGCTGTTATTAATACATAATCAACTGAGTGCGCTGTGCATGCGATTTCGCAGAAACTCATCACAGCGGTATTTCTCGCTACTTTTGCACAGTTTCTATTTTCTATTATTTTTTATAGTTTTAGTTTGTATGAACATGTAATATTATGATGACTTTTTGTCTTTTTCGTAAAACCGCGAGTGACTCATTTCAAGTAGTTGGGATTTGTGGTTATGGGTTATATTTATTGATTATTGCTGACTGGGTACAATTTTCACCCCCTCGGGGTTATTTGGTTTTTAAAAGATCATATTGTCATCCGAACTACGCACGCCTCCAAAGTTTCAAGAAAATTTGATTGGTGAAATTGGTTTAAATTTGAGTTTGCAGATATGTAGCAGACGTACAAGAAGCAAACAGAGGAATCGAAGCTGAATAAATTCGTTTAAAAATAGGGTCATTCCACGCGAAGTCGGACACTTTTCGGAGTAACATTTCGGATTTTGGCGCAACTTGGATATGTTGTAGTCTTTAGGGGTATATAAACATATATCAAAGGATTTTTCGAAATGTCAAAAATTGTGGATGTTACAGCTCTTTGAAATATAGTGTTTACTATATTTCCAAAAATTATAACTCTGGAACTAATAAACTGACAAAAATGACCTTTTGGGTGCTTACAGTGAAGATATAAGAGTACCTAATAAAAATTATTTCACTTAATAAAAACGAATATTTGACCATTTATTTAGCAATTGTTCTTAACAAATGCAATTTTATAGGTGAAGGCAAACTTTTAAAAATTTGGAAAAATTATGAGGATAAAGCCCTGTTTTTCCTCTTTACGGACACGTTTCGAAAATCGTGGACGTTTTAAAATTGGCCAAATGAAAATTAATTGAATGTAACGCTGCGTCAAATCACACCGGCTCGACTGGTCGTTCGGGCCGTGCGGTACTCGCAGCGGCCAAGCGGCTATACCTGCTACTTTTATATAGGGTATTAATGAGGACCGCTGAAAGGTTTAACACCGTTAATAATTACTGGAAACTCACCCTCCGTCGATGGCACTTATTGTTTGAAACATTTTATGACCTGTGTTCTGAGTCATCCTGCATTTCTTTTATTGGTCCTTAGACGTATTCAAACTTGCCAAGGGTGGGGTTTCTGGATTCTTAGTCTCTGTTTGTCAGTGTCGCTCTTACAGCCAAACCTTGTAGACGTGTCCATTCGTACTGCGAAAGTTTAAAATGGTGCGAAAAGAGTGCTGCAATCCTTTTGCGAAAATGAATCACACCACGCATTCGCAGAAAGATATTAGGGTTGTTACGGAAACATTGCAAAAGAAGTATCCAAATCTTGAGGCGGGTAAGTATATTTGCAGTAGTTGTCGGTTAAAATTTAATCGGTTGCCTGAGTCTGAAACGTTGAACATTCTTGTACGCGAAGAACCTGTAGCATCTAGTAGTAATATCGTGTCATCCGAACCTGTAGCATCTAGTAGTAATATCGTGTCATCCGAACCTTCAGATAGTGATACTGACTGTGAAACTATAAATGAAAATGTGGTAGAGCGTGGTGATAAATCAATGATTACCGAGTCACTGAATAAGACGCTTAATATTTTGAACCAGTCGCCAATAACTTCAATACATTTTTCATCGCGTAACATTGCAGTGCAAAAGTTAACATATATGCAAAAAACGGTAAAACGAAAATTAATAGACAATTTTTCTGACGACGATCGCGATTATTTCTCTGAAGAAGTGTTACCCGAATTGCGAGAAAAGTACAGTAAATTAACAACCTATGACAACCAGTTACATCTTCTCACTATTCTTCCTCAGTCGTGGAGTATTAGACAAATGGTACAAGAAATAGGATGTACTAAGCACATGGCAATCGTGGCCAAACAGTTACATTTAGAAAAGGGTATTTTGTCCTACCCTGACAAAAAGAAAGGAGTGCCATTATCTGATTCTACCATATCCATGGTGCAATCATTCTATTCGAGTGACGAAGTCGGTAGATTAATGCCCGGGAAAAAAGACTGTATTTCGGTTAAAAGAGACGGTTTAAAAATGCATATACAAAAGCGTTTGCTGTTAAATAATTTAAATGAATTGCATTCATTTTTTAAAGAACAAAATCCGTTGGTAAACATCGGTTTTAGTAAATTTGCTCAACTTCGTCCTGAAGAGTGTATACTTGTAGGTGCCAGTGGAACACATTCTGTATGTGTATGTGCTATACATCAAAATGTTAAATTAATACTTTCTGGTGCGAAACTCCAAAAATTGCTTCCTGTATCCTCTAGTTTTCCATGCACATACAAGGAGATGCTATCAAATATGCGTTGTGATGTCTCCACTGAATGTTGCAACTTGAATAATTGCAAAGATTGCCCAGGATATGGACCTCTGCGTAAAAAATTGCAAGACTTATTTGAACAACATTTTATTACATCTATTTCATGTTGTCAATGGACAAATACTGACAGATCCAATTTAGAAGATATAGAATATACAACAGAAGAATTTCTTGAACATTTGGGAACTCGATTACCGACATTGCAAGTCCATGATTTCATTGCAAAAAATCAGAGTAGTTATTTCAAATATTGCAAAGAAAATTTAGGGCCGGACGAGTTAGTTGTTGTCGGAGATTTTGCAGAAAATTATTCCTTTGTTATTCAGGATGAAATTCAGAGCTATCATTGGTCCAACAAACAGGCTACAATTCATCCATTCGTTGCTTATTATAGAATCAATAATTGTCTAGAGCATGACAACTTTGTCATTATTTCAGATTGTAAAGAGCATGACAGTATCGCGGTTCATTTATTCCAAATAAAGCTGATTAAATTTTTGAAACAAACACACGGCACTGCTATTAATAAAATCAAATATTTCTCCGATGGGGCTTCATCACAATATAAAAATAAATACAATTTACTGAATCTCAGCTTCCATTTTGAAGATTTCGGAATTAACGCCGAGTGGCATTTTTTTGCAACATCACATGGCAAAAATGCATGCGATGGTATTGGGGGGTCATTAAAACGTCTTGCAGCTCGAGCCAGTTTAGAAAGACCGGTAGAAGAACAAATAACGACACCACAAAAATTGTTTGATTGGGCGACTGCCAACATTCAAAACATTCATTTTCAATTCAGCTCAATAGAACAATATCAAAAATATTCACGATTATTACTAGAGAGACGTGGACTTGCAAAAACAATTTCTGGAACGCGAAACTTTCATTCATTTATACCAACGGATACAGTATCTCATTTAAAAGCTAAAGTATATTCATATAGTGACAAATCAAAAGTTGTAGCAATTATCAAATAAGTAATTACATAACCGGTCATTTATTCCAAAAGACGCTTAAAAATACGATAAAATATTTATCCTTTAACATAATCCCATCACATCCCATCCTCTCCCGATGGAAGAATACTCACCAGCTTCTCGTGGTTTCCATTGAACAATGGCAACTTAAATGTTTCAAACAATAAGTGCCATCGACGGAGGGTGAGTTTCCAGTAATTATTAACGGTATTAAACCTTTCAGCGGTCCTCATTAATACCCTATATAAAAGTAGCAGGTATAGCCGCTTGGCCGCTGCGAGTACCGCACGGCCCGAACGACCAGTCGAGCCGGTGTGATTTGACGCAGCGTTACATTCAATTAATTTTCATTTGGCCAATTTTAAAACGTCCACGTTTTTCAAAACATGCCCGTAAAGAGGAAAAACAGGGCTCCATCCTCCTATTTTTTCTAAATTTTTAAAAAGGTGCCTTCAACTATAAAATTGCATTTGTTAAGAACAATTGCTAAATGGATGGTCAAGTATTCGTTTTTATTAAGTGAAATAATTTTTATTAGGTACTCTTATATCTTTACTGTAAGCACCCAAAAGGTCATTTTTGTCAGTTTATTAGTTCCAGAGTTATAATTTTTGGAAATATAGTAAACACTATATTTCAAAGAGCTGTAACATCCACAATTTTTGACATTTCGAAAAATCCTTTGATATATGTTTATATACCCCTAAAGACTACAACATATGCAAGTTGCGCCAAAATCCGAAATGTTACTCCGAAAAGTGTCCGACTTCGCGTGGAATGACCCAATACGATTTATTTTCCTTTTTGACGATACAAAAAAAGAATATAACATTTTTAGCCTTTTTGAGCCTCTCGTTTGATTAATTTTGCCGTTGTCAATACATTTCTATGCTGATGTACCATCACGTATCTTGCATGAGTATGAACCGCTTTGAGGATGAAGACCATTATGAAATAGGGCACTTAGTAATTCATAACAAATTATGAAAAAAAGTGATGAAATCCCCCCCAATAAACATGACTCATGTATGAAAAAAGCTGATTCCCTTTAATTCACGAAAAAAGTTCACCTGCAAAGATTGTGAAATCAACTTTGCTAATTCCAATTGTATTCACGAAAACAATTAAAAAAGTTCTCACGCAAAAATTGTGAAATTAACTTTGCTAATTGCAATTGTATTCTCGTTCCCCGCTCGAACACTGATTCCTCTGTCACTTTTTATACTTGACATTCCTTTATTGGCCACAATTCAATTCAGTGCTCAGATTTTCAGCTTCGATTTTAAGGAAGTAGCGGGCGAGAGGCATGTAGTTGACACAAAAACTTTTAGAAGAGAGACATCTTCTGTTAAAAATGTCGTATGAAGATCCTTTTATCATGGAAGATAATAAAAACTTGGTAGAGACTAATTTAAACGAATCAAAGTCGGAAGTAGATTAATTAATACCACATTCGGCAACCTGCACTAGAGCGCATTGAATGCAAACATTTCGCTTCCAATTGGCGAAAATTCGCACCCAGTGCGACCGTGCGAATATGCTGTAAGAGAGATGCGGGGAATATGAAACATTTTGTTTTAAGTCAACTTCATAGTTTTTTTCTTATACAACGCCCGCTAATTCCTTAAAACCGAAGCTGAAAATCTGAGCACTGAATTGATTTGTGGCCAATAAAGGAATGCCAAGTATAAAAAGTGACAGAGGAATCAGGGTTCGAGCGGGGAACAAGAATACAATTGGAATTAGCAAAGCTGATTTCACAATCTTTCCAGGTGAACTTTTTTCGTGAATTAAAGGGAATTAGCTTCTTTCATACATGAGTCATGTTTATTGGGGGGGGGGGGGATATAATATTCAAGAAGACATTATTCCAACCATGTATGTCAAGGAAAAGAAGAAAGTGAAAGACATTATTAATAGTGATGTCACAAATCTAAGTAAAATTTATATAATACTTATAATGTTTATCAGCATCTCCTGACCCATAACAGTGATAGTACCTACTTAAATTTCTATTACAATATCTTTCGAACTGTATATAAAATGTTAAAATTTTGTTATTTAGAGAAAGATATAAAGTCTCGCCTTCACAACCGATGGCTGTACCTCACAGACCAATGAAAGTTATATTTGAGCCGTTTATTTTGAAAGTGGCCTAACTCCATTTTTCAATTTTTTCCGGTTACCATGGTTACATGTACAACTTCATGTTATTTATCAGTAAAGCATTTCAGGTTGCTTATATTCCGAGCAAATACGATAATTCTTGACACAAGTTTTCAGAGTTAGTTCAATAATTGAACCGTGTAGTTTGAAAGTGGCCTAACTCCATTTATACTTAAATCAAGATATTTACTATTGATAATGTCGGAAAGCAGTGATGAAGGTAATTTTAATTAATTAGTATTTACAAGTTAACCTCAGTTTTTGGACAATTGCGTTAGTTGAATAACCAGTACGTTTAATTAATATAAAACTTAAAATTTAATATTAAATTTTAGAAATTATTTCACCCATGGAGAAGAACAGAACAAGACCACTTAGTTCAGATAGTGAAGAAGAAATAGTAACTAATGATTTAAAAAAAATCGAAAAAGAAACAGAATTATAGAACAATATTCGTCTTCAGGGGATGAAGATACGAATAACAATGGAGAAAAGATTGATGAATCATACATCCAAAAAGTGCGAAAGATTAAACGGAATTCAGGAAAAAGATATTGTACTCAAACCGGAAATATTGTACCTGAAAAAATTTTCGAAAACAAAGATTGCCGTTGTCGGAATGTTTGCACAAAAAATTACGATGAAGAAGAAAGAAAGAATATGTTTGAGAAGTTTTGGGGTTTGGGAGATTTTCACAAACAAAATGTATTGCTTTACGAAGCTGTCGAACGCAAAATTGTGGAACGAAGACGTCCAACAAACGGAAAAGGTTCGCCAAGAAATTGGAGTTTTAGGTATTTGTTAAAGTCTAAAAACGGAAAAGTTCCCGTCTGTAAAAAATTCTTTTTGGATACTTTTAAAGTAAGTGAAGGACGCTTAAAACGAGTATTAAACTCTGCAAATGTAGGCAATGATTTACGTGCGATGATGGTTGGATCATCAAGAAAATTATCTGAGGAAGGGAACAAGCACGTTCAAAACCATATTAAAAGTTTTCCTAAATTTGAATCCCATTATACCAGATCTCATAATCCTAATAGAAGATATAAACATCCTGATCTAACTCTTAGGAAAATGTTTAATTTATACGAGCTTCATTGCGAGGAAAATAAAATAAAAGCCGTTAATGAGTGGACTTACAGAAAAATATTTAAAAAAGATTTTGATTTACATTTCCACCAACCACGCAAAGATACATGTCAAAAATGCGACTTATTAAACATCAAAATTACAGCATCGAATGATGACGAAGAAAAGAATAAACTTACAGAAGAACACGATGTCCATTTAAGACTAGCAGAATCAGTTAGGAATTCACTAAAACAAGATCAGGAGCAAGTATCACGTAATTCAGATTATTATTTTGCTTTGTCGTTCGACTTGCAAAAAGCATTACCGTATCCCAAGTTAATATATATGTTCTAAATTTAGGTATTCAAATTTTCATAACGATAATGTTTACATGTACGTTTGGGATGAAACTATTGCATCCAGAGGTGCTCAAGCAATTGTTTCATGCATCCTAAACATGTTAAAAATTTAAGAAGTGAAAGACACATTATAGCTTACAGTGACATGTGCACCGGGCAAAATAGATACATTAAAGTAGCTTTAATGTGGTTAAAAATTGTCCAAACTTTGGAAAATAATGTGGAAATCATAGATCACAAATTTTTAATATCAGGACATTCGTTTTTACCAAATGATAGAGATTTTGGCGTGGTAGAAGTGTCATTAAAAAAAAATAATTTACTGTTCGTTCCCCAAGATTATTACAAGATTATTAAAAAGTGTCAGAAAGGTAATAATTTTATTGTAAATGAAATGAGACAAGAAGATTTTGTATCAACAAAATTATTAGAAGACGCAATTTTTAAAGGGGTAAAGAATTCTGATGGAGAATCAATAAACTGGTTAAAAATATGTTGGATGCGTTTTGTCAGAAATGAACTGTATACAATTTTCTATAAGACATCAATGAATGAGAATGAAAATTTTAAAGTCCTGAATGTATTACCACGTCGGGGTAGACCAAGAAAGTTCGAAAATATTGTATTGACACCACTGTATAAAAATATCAGACAAATTACAACAGCAAAATTCAAGGACATAATTGACCTATTACGATATATACCACCGGAACATCATGATTTCTTCAAATCCCTTTCACACGCACAAAATGTAGATGAGTAGTAAATTGTTTTGTAATAAATTTATGTTTGTAATTTTGTACGTTATGTAGTTAAAAAATGTTTTGAATCGCATAAATTATGTTTCCGAAGTGTTTTAAAGATAGGTCAAATAAATTCCGTATTGGTTTTTTTCAATTTGAAGCATCTTAAATTATGTTGAATGGACTTGGGCACCTTCAAATTTTATAATGAATCTGGTTGTTAATTTTGAAAGTGGCCTAACTCCATTCTTGATAAGAAAACGCATATTATTCACTTAATAATTGCCAATATTTTAATAGGAACTATAAATTTAACACCCTTAGATACACTTAAGCAGTATGACTCATTAGTATCCTATACGTATATTTTTAAATTCATTGAAACGCAAACCCTTAAATATCTCGATTTAAAGATAAATGGACTTAGGCCACTTTCAAAATAAACGGCTCATTTCATTAACTGACTAATAATTTTGCCGCGACAGATCGCAGAACAATTTATTACTCACTCAGTGTGAACATTAGATTGAATTTTACTAACGACAATAAACCAGTAGGGATCGCAATTCTTTTGGATCCTCGCACCAGGGATAGAATACATATTATCAGAGACAAAAACAGAGTTACAGAGTACGTAGGTGTACATAAAGTAGATCCGACAGCAAGAAGTGATATATTTATGGAACAATAAAAGGGACTATTAAGGTATAGTGAAAAAAAAACATTAATATTATGTGTCATAGTGTAAAATCATGTGTTTGACATATTTTCCTTGTATGTAGTATCATCATCAGCAGAAAGGGTATTTGAATTATTTTGAAATATTGCGAAGAACGAAGAGAAAAATGTTAATAATAAGCTGAATGAAAATGGTACTATGATAGAAAAGCTTGTACTGGCAGATGCAAGAATGTGAAATAGTGGAAGGAAAAATTAATGCGCGTTCCTCTGGCTAATGCGGCGCAACAGTTTTTGAGGATTCCAACAACCCAAGCGTAGTGGAGGGTCGTAGAGTACCGACCAGCGTACAGTACCGCAGACGAGGTATAGAATAGACTTCAAATCTTAGGAGAGTTCGTGTCACCACCCAAACTGTGTTACCGTCTCATAATTTGAGGACTGAATTTAGTGGTTTCTACTCGTGAACAACGTCCAACTCAAGGAACTATTCTGAAATGTTGGTAATGTTGTTACAAATATTGGAAGAAAACTCGACATTTAAAAATCCAGTAAGCAGAAAAAGTGAAACTTAGAGGAAAAATATTTTATAGCGCAAGTGCTCTTCAAGTGAGAAGAACTGCATTTCAGTTTGCTACAGAACACAATGTAAATCACCGTTTCAACAAAGTGTGTAGAATGACTGGTAGTGACTGGCTTGCTGGTTTCTTGACAAGACACGCCATCAGTGTAACTCTACTTTAACAAACTTTAAAAGAAACGATTTAAAATTCTGCATAATACAAATTTGATATGTGTTTACACGCCGATCAGATGTAGCCGTCATGATATTTTTACCTTTTTTTTTACAAGAGCTCATATTCTTAGATTACAAGAAATATATAAAAAAAAAAAACATAATTCCATAAGTTATGAATTCTGAGTTCTTTCCTTATTTCTGGATAATCTGTCCGAATGTGACGATGGATCGCAGAGCGGCTAGAGTCGCTAGACTGCTTCTGGAGCAGTACACGGAAAAATGTTTTCATCCTTGAAAACAGTGCTTGTCGTACACTGTTCAGATGAGTGCTCGGTTATCATGCGGTAACGTTCAGCACCGTCACTCTCGATGCGCGAGCACCGATATTTTCGGTGCTGGCCTTTCGTCGTTGTTTTGTTTGCATGGACCTTTTGTAGTTGCAGGACATTTGTAATTGCAGACGGTTAAAAATGCTTTTTATTGAAGAAAAAATGCAGGAGTATAATTTAGAACATCTCCTTCCGATATTTACATGTAAGTATATAAAAACTTTTATATTTATTCAGGTGTATATGTGTATATGTTTGACTTTAAATAATTGTCTATTAAATTGACTAATTATTTTGAAATCACCATATTGCAGTTCATGGAGTTAATGAAACAAATTTTTATCACTTGACAAACCAGAAAATAGATAGCATTATACCATTTGATCTTGGTTGTAGAGAAGATTTTGAAACCAAATTTAAAATAAATTTGTATACAAAACATGCTTCAAATGCAAAATACTCTGAAGACATGGCACTTGATTTACAAACTGATTCAAATGCTTTAAAGTTTTTACAAACAAATCCGTTTGACATAACACATACAATGAATCCCCCTGCTACTCCCATTTTTCAAAAAGCGTCTGAAGCATCCTCATTTTCAAATGAAGCGACTGAATGTGTTTCAATTATAGAAAAGTTGAAAACCTTTTCAGGTTCATATACAGAACGTAAATATAATTCTATATGCACTGACCTGTTAATTATAATTTTTATTCGTTATTTAACGAGAACGTAAAAAATATCTCTTAAAAATATAAAGTATGATATGATGTAGTTAATACATATTCTTGATTAATACATATACTCGTACAGTACCATGCGCGCATCGAAAACATCGAGAGCGACAGTGCTGAACGTTACCGCATGATGACCGAGCACTCATCTGAACAGTGTACGACAAGCACTGTTTTCAAGGGTGAAAACATTTCTCCGTGATCGAAAACTACGACGAACGGCGAGCACCGAAAATATCGGTGCTCGCGCATCGAAAGCGACGGTGCTGAACACGTTACCGCATGATAACCGAGCACTCATCTGAACAGTGTACGACAAGCACTGTTTTCAAGGATGAAAACATTTTTCCGTGCAGTCAGCGACGGTGCGTGCACGTGATTATACGATGCCTATTATTTACGCACCGTTTCCAACTGTGAAAACATTTTTCCGTGTAGAGCGGCAGTCGCTGCGCGACTAGGAGATTCTGCCGTTATGGCGGAAAACAGACACTCATGGCATTGTGTTTTGTCTCGAGTAGCTTAGGCTGCTCATGAACCAGACGCGCATAGGCTATAGCAATTCTGGCGCGGCCAAAGCAGTCGCAGCCGCCCATAGGAGTTGGAATGAATGCTTTTCCATTGTACCAGTCTAGGGTGGCTATAGCCGCTGACGGATTTCGACCTTCGAAGGGGTTGGAGTACCTATTAAGAAGTGTGAAATGTCCCGTTTCCGCAATTCTCATCAGATCTTTGCGAAAACGACGTCTATCGATTCCTTAAGCTGCGTTTAGACCAAACGAACGAATGCTCGTTCGCCCCACACATCGACAAAATTCGTGCTCATTTAGTGTAAACGGCAATCTTCACTTGCAACTTTTTACTTTCGGGCGAACGAGCATTCGTTCGTTTGGTTTAAACGCACCTTCATGTTTCGCCGATGAAAGTAACACCAAGAACGACGTAATTCGGACCATAATGAAAGAAATTCCATGGGAAATCGATTTATATCGTTTCAAGCTGACTTCGTTAAAAATAGTCCGATTTACATGAAATTTCATATGATCTTCATCGGAAAAACATAAGGAATCCATTGGTGTCACTTCCATATCGGTACGGTAAAGAATAAAGAATTATTTTAGTTCTGAAACAGGTATGAATCCTCGGCTGACCCCGGAAAATCCTGATCGACCCCCTGTAGTCAAGGGTGAAAATGTGAAATATTCATTTCAG
The DNA here is from genome assembly GCA_963932335.1 of Andrena marginata. Taxonomy (NCBI): domain Eukaryota; kingdom Metazoa; phylum Arthropoda; class Insecta; order Hymenoptera; family Andrenidae; genus Andrena; species Andrena marginata. The sequence goes on from OZ010660.1 coordinate 13,489,496, forward strand.
CGTATTAAGACATTCTTTATACTTTATTGCATGGACATGGAAGTAACGGTAATGGATTCCTGGCTTTCTCCCGAATAAAATCATACCAAATGTCATGTAAATCGGACTACTTTTTCATAAGGAATACAAATTGCTGGTGCAAAAGTAATCCGATTTGCATGACATTTGGTATGATTTTCATCAGAAAAACATAAGGAATCCATTAGTACCATTTCCATGCCCATACGATAAAGAATAAAGAATTTTTTAATACGCTCAAATGAATATTTCACGTTTTCACCCTTGACTGCAGGGGGTTGACCACGATTTTCAGGGGTCGGCCGAGATTCATACCTGTTTCAGAAATAAAATAATTCTTCATTCTTTAATGTATCGATATAGAAGTGACACCAACGGATTCATTATGTTTTTCCAATAAAAATAATTACAAATTTCAAGTAAATCGGACTATTTTTTTATTTATTTTTTTTATTATTCGCGGAACAACGATCTGACAACACGTGTTCTTATCGCTCCTCAGTCAAATCGTATTTTCAACCGGATAATTCGCAAAACTTTGTCCAAGTCTGGGCTCTAATTGTGCAGTGTTCACAGTGCAGTTCTGGGCCGCAAGGGCTAGGCTCCTCTTATCTGCCTTACGTAGATATTCGGCCTTTTTCGTGCCTCTTGATACTGATTTCTCTGCCTGTTGGATTACCGTCCGATTCGCGCAGCCGTTTTTCTACAAGTTTTTGTGTTGTGTTTCTCCGAACGCAAGGTCTTTCCGGGAATACAATCACTCCCACTGACTCAGAGCAAGAGTGTCACCTGCTGTCTTACTTCACGTACTATAACTCTCTCTACCTTATCAACATGCCTGCCTGCTCTGCATGTTCTAAATATCTCCCAAAATCTCTTATATGCTCTGGATGTGGTCTAAACAACAACCCTACAACGCCTGCAACGCTTAGTCAAGCGGCCAACATTGCTATGGATTTCGGAAATATAACGTCAATACTCAATGATGTGCGATCAGAGCTTAGTTCAATAGGTGAAATTAAACAGAAGCTCGCCAGCCTGGACAAAATCACTTCCACTCTTGATCAATGTCTACTTTGTATGGATAACCTCCGCTCTTCGGTGATCGACCTTACTCTTCGAGTCGACGGAATTTCTTCGGCGCAACAACAACTGGCTAAACGCTGTGATATTTTTGAGACTCGCTTAGCTGACGCAATTAACTTCACATCAACACCATCTACCGCAAACTTACCGGAGGCAGCAGTCTCCTCCATATCAAAGCGCATCGACCGTTTCGAAAAACACAGCAGGGACTTTGAATTAGCGATCACGGGCCTGCCAGACTTTGCTAATGACTCCATGTTGGAAGTCATTTCAAATATTGCTACGGCTCTGAATGCCTCCTTCTCTAACTCTGACATCGCGTCGGCCTTTCGGATCAAGAGTCAACACACCCAGGCCAAAACTCTTATACTCCGGTTTACGTCGGTGCTTACACGTGATGCATGGCTTGCCAAAAAAAGATTAAAAGGAACCTTCTCGCCTCTGAGATAAAACCTTCTTGGCCGACCAATTCCATCTACGTCAATGAAAGATCCACGGCTGATGAACGCCGAATATTAGCCGAGGCAAAGAAGTTTGCAGTCACGCATAATTTTCAATTTGTGTGGATGAAAAGGGGCATCACATATCTCAGGAAGGACGCAAATTCGAAGGCTACCCGTTACCTGGCGCTGGGAAATGGCATCAACAACCGTCTTGAACCTCAACCTCCTGCAGACCACCCGACCTCAGATGATGCTTCGCGTCTTTCTATGGGCAATAGAATGGACTGACTGTCCCAGATCCCGGCAGAAATAAATAGTCACAATAAGTACGCTCTGTTATCACATAATTCCTCTGTTGTCTCTTCTCGTTCTTTAAGAGCTCACCCCCCTGCTCCCATAACTTGCAGCCTCGCTCCTTCTCCTGTTGCTGTTGATAATAATGTTCAACGCCGCTTTTCCGCTTCCAGTCGGTCTCATTTCTACATCTCTCATCTAAACGTGCGTTCCCTTGCACCACACTTCCCCAACATAGTTGATCTAATTAACTTGCACAACTTTGACATCTTGGCATTCAGTGAGACGTGGCTTCGTCCTCAGGATGATTCCTCCTGTTTTTTCTTGCCTGGCTACACTCTGATCCGATCTGATCGTGATTCCGAAGTCTCCTCCCGTGGAGGAGGCGTCGCATTGTACGTCAACTCTAACCTTCGGTATGAAATCACGTGTCTGGGGGTGCCGGATTCGTATCAGTGTGATAATCGCTTGGAGGTACTTGGGATCAGCATTATAATATCGCACATCCAACTGGCTGTCTTTGTTGTATACAAGCCTCCTTCCTGCACGCCGGCGATATTAATCCCTTTCGAATCATTCCTACATGACTTCACTGTTGCCTCTACTTTTACCATATGTTTGGGCGATTTTAATGTTGATCTCACCAATGCTCTATCGCCTGGTTTCACTTACATTAATAATATACTAAGTACGCTTTCCTTAAAGCAAATAATAACCGATCCTACACGCGTAACCTCGGATAGATCCAGTCTTCTGGACCTGATTATGGTCAGCAACGAGTTAGAAATCTGTTCTTCGGGTTCTCTTGATGCCAGTGAGATTAGCGATCACTGCCTCGTTTATGCGAAACTGGATCTACCCAAACCTCGCATTGGGCAGCGTTATCTACTACGGCGTAGCCTAAAAAACATTCCGTTCGACGATTTCAGCGCAGCGGTTAGCCGCCTGAGTTGGGACGAAGTCTATAGCTCTACCACGGCCGACGCTAAGCTGGCATCTTTTTCTGATAATCTGATGGGCCTCGTTGACATGTACGCCCCTATTGAGTTGGTAAGGGTCACCAAGCTACCAGCCCCATGGATAACTCCTAATATTAAATTACTTATGTCACTACGGAACAAAGCTCTGACCAAGTACAAAAAGTCGCAATCTCCTTCGCACTGGGAATATTATAAGCAGCTTAGAAATTATACCTCAACCGCGCTTAAGGCAGAAAAGCAGGCCTTCTTTCGCTCTCTATCAACCCAACCTTCTAAGTTCTCCTCTAAATTCTTCTGGAACTTCCTCCGAAAAGCGGGGGCCTCCTCAGCATCCAGCTCTCAGTCTCTTTCTTCCCAATTTTCCGATCCAACTGTTATTAACGACTATTTCATAGACTCAATCCCGTCCTCTGCTCCAGACCCTAGTTTAACTCGTAACTATACTTCCCCCTCACTCGACTTACCATCTTTCACCTTTGATCCAATCCTACCTAGCGACCTTCTTGCCGTTCTTAAGTCCACGAAACCCACGGCATCTGGTCCTTCTGACATTTCTGCGGATATGCTATACCTCTCCATGCCGGGTTGCTTGGACCCCCTCATCCATATATTAAACTTCTCTCTGTCCAGTGGATCTTTCCCGTCACGTTGGAAACACTCAAGAGTTACACCCATCCCTAAAACCAAATCTCCTATCACCTTAAACTCTCTCCGCCCCATCTCTATCCTTCCTTTTCTTTCCAAAATTCTCGAGAAGCTGTGCTCTTTACAACTTCAAAAATTCCTTACGACCACTAATGCATTGCCTCTGTTTCAATCTGGTTTCAGACCAAATTTTAGCACAACAACGTCACTTCTTCATATGTCGAACCTGGTACTCAGGGCTTTTGACTCGCGTCGTATATCATGTATTGTCTCGCTCGACTTTTCAAAAGCCTTCGATACCTTAAATCACGAGTTGCTGATTAACAAAATGAGCAGCCTTAACTTTAGCGACTCAGCTCTGGACTGGTTTCATTCTTATCTCGCTCGACGTACGCAGCAAGTTGCAATCTGTAACCCTTTTCCCCAATTCTCGTCGGTACGCGCAGTTACACACGGAGTTCCTCAGGGCTCGGTCTTGGGACCGTTACTATTTAACCTCTATGTGGCGGAACTACCTCTCTTGCCAGAATTTTGTACGGCGTACATGTACGCGGATGATACCCAACTTGTTCTATCTTTTGACTCGGCCCGCTGTGCCTCAGCCGTGGAGCAAATTGAATCGGACTTGATGAGGATACAGAAATGGTCAGCGGCACACGGTTTACAATTAAACCCAGCAAAATCCTCCTTCCTTCTCGTTGGCTCTCCTACTCTCCTTCAGAACATCACATCTTTCAATATCACCATAAACCAAACCACAATCCCTACGAAATCATCACTAAAAGTGCTTGGTGTTACTTTTGACTCCGCCTGGAACTTCACCTCACACGTCTCTACGAAGCTCCTTGCTGCACGTCTTCGTCTAAAACTCCTGTATCCATTTAAGAGAATCCTTTCCACTCGTCAAAAACTCCTTGTATCACAGCTACTTGTACTTTCATTATTTGATTATGCAGATATTGTTTATTTTCCATGCATCGCCAAGTCAACACTTCGTCGAATACAATATGTCCAGAATTCCTGTCTTCGCTTTTCGTTTAACACCCGAAAATACGACCATATTACCCCGCTATTCTCTCAAACAGGCTGGTTAAACATGTCCCAAAAATGGATCCTTCATCTCTGCTGCCTAATATACAAACTCCTTTCCGCACAAACACCTCGTTACCTTTGTGACCTAATCCCCTACAACGCTGACTTCCACTCCTCTAACTCCTGCCAGACGAGAAGACAATTCAGTCTTTCCACTTCTACTTTTCACTCCGCAAAATTCTCCGGCTCTTTTTCCTTTACTGCATCTCATTTTTATAATCTTCTTCCCGATGCTATCCGATCACTCCCCACTCTTTACGCTTTCAAAAATGCTACCAAAGCTTTCCTCCTTAATCATCCACTTATGACATAGCCCTGACCGGGATGATATGATCTACCGCTGATTCGTTCATTTAATTGTTTTATTTTGATACTCCGCTCCCCTCTTATTCTTGTTCTCTCTTCTTTTCCGATTCTATTTTGGGTTAGGCATAATACCAGCTGCGCTGAGCCTCGCCCATTCTGGACTTTGCGTTTCTAATTCAACTGCGTTGTAACTTATATTTAAAAAGAATAAAGACGACTTATTATTATTATTATTATTATTTTTAACGAAGTCAGCTTGAAACGATATAAATCGATTTTCCATGGAATTTTTTTCATTATGGTCCGAATTACGTCGTTCTTGATGTTAGTTTCATCGGTGAAACATAAGGATTGGTGTCGTTTTCACAAAAATCTGATGAGAAATGCGGAAATGAGACAATTCGCACTTTTTAATAGGTACTCCAACCCCTTCGAGGGTCGAAATCCATAAATTCGGAGAGACACCATGGGGGTTTGACCTCGTCACGGTTGACGGGTGGCATCTCTTTGATGAGGCGCACCGAGAAAATCACCTTGTATAATGCCACCACAAGATGTCTCGTTTTTTTATCATTAAATAAATGATTTAAATATGAACGCGAAGTATATCTGAAAAGTCAAAATTTGGGAAAAAACACTGCTTATGTAATTGCAGAGCTATTTCGGAAAGCATATACAGAAGTGGACATATATATACGTATATAGAACATTTCAACAGATTTAGCTTCAGTGAGGAAGATTCTCTTCTCGAAACCTTGTTGAGTTCAGGTACACGACCTTCCACAACATCACCTCCACTTCCTATTTTATTGTCAGGCATATTACCTATTCTAAAATTCCAAATAAAATTGTATGACATAAAGAAAAAGAGCTTAATAAAATAACACTCCCAAATCCTGATGTCAACATCCACGAAAAAAATGCTTACAATAAAGGGAGAGAGAAAACTGACGCCACTAAATCGAAAAACACAAAAGAGTGGTAAAAGGAACTGAGAAAGAAGAAAATGAATTTTCAGTCGGGCGATTCAGATACTTTTGACGAAAAAGTAGTGCAAGATATTTGATCTTTTTGCAAAGCATTCGAAAGAGGTGGTGAAATGTGATTCTGGTGCACCCCATGTGGTCAAAAGGCACATGAAGAATGTTCAGAATGGGATACATACTCCTGAAGAATATATTCGTGATTCATGTACTAACTAATATTAAAACAAAAACTAATAAATTTGTTTATTCACGTAACAGTTTTTTTACCTCTTTTATAAACAAAATTCATTAACAGGGTAATTCCAAGCAAATTACCTTTTCTCTGTATTGTTTCAAATTTTGTTACAACGTAAATTTATGCTAGACACTTCAAACTATCGATTAATATAAAAAAAGCTAACAAATGTATAACTTGCTCAAATTTTATAGCACTCCTTTGACAAATTACATTTTAGCGAGCGAATGAAATTTTTTTGCGTTAAATAATTCCCGAATAGGCCAGCAAAGCTAAAAGGCGAATGTGTTTTCGTTTTGTTGTGATGTTTCTTTCTCTTCCGTTGAACGGAATACGTTCATGAGATGATCTTCAAATTGTTACTGTAATAGAAACATTTGCAACTAGCGGGTTTCGAATGACTTAGTTTTACTCGTGTTGAATTCTAATTCCTACCACGCGCAGCGTTACAATCTGTTTCGATACTTCACCGGTAGCGTTGCATGTGCCATTAACATGAGAATAGGGTTTTATGACGGCCAAATTTTCCAACCTATGGCACGCGTGCCAGAGATGGCATAAGCGAAAATTTTGCTAGCACGTCAACGATTTACAGGTTATATCATTAATATCTGTATATTAATCGAGAATAATAATAATATAGTTAGAGATACTAAATTATTTTTGGCTAGCTTTTACTATACGACAATGTGTATGTCAAGTTACGAGTTCATTCTTATGAAATTCTATGTTAATTTTTAAACTTGTCTCAATAAAATTCTGCAATGATTAAATATCTATTAATTTTTCCTCTATTAAAAAATTACCCGGCGTGCCTGTAATTGGATAAATATTATTCACGAATTTCTGGCACGCGCAGATAAAAACGTTCGCCACTACTGGCCTAGGGTTCCACAAACCGGTGACAGAAAAATGCATTGGGCGATAATACCGACCAGCGTACAGTACCGACTAAAGCTAGTTCTCGCTTCTTCCACCAGATAGTAGCACTTTTTTTGATTTTGTAGGTTTGGATGTAACGGGGACCACCAAAGCGTGCGCCCGTTGTAAAGTCCAATTTCAGTCCAGTGCAAGCCTACTCTGCTCTGCGTTGTTCAACCACTTGTGGCGAAAATGAATGACTCAGGGTTTATAACGTAAAAGGGTTTTAATAACCTCAATCTAAGGTACAAAAGTAGGAACTATAATCGATGCGTACTGTGCCGCAAGTGACGCCGTAATGGCGTTCAGCCTCGTCCTCTTCGTGCACTAGTTCGAGGGACTTCCGTGACGCTCGCAGCGCCAGTCCCTACAATTTAGCAAATGAATATCATAATTCTGTGTAACATATTTTGGGGCCATATTTTTTATTCCATTCTTTTCGATATTCTCAGGCAATTAACGTATGCGTTGATATTCAGTGTCTTAAAAGTTACTTTTTAAAGCTGATCTTTTGTATTTTTTTTTTTTTTTTTTTTTTTTTTAGATTTGTAACCATCAAATAGTTCCCGGAATCTACGATTGACTCTGTATCTGTAAGGCCTATTCTCGCTCTTGCGAGGACAGCTGGAAGGAATACGTCACTCTGAAGTGTCCTACATTATAGACCGGAAGTCAGCGACAAATTTTTTTGGCCAATTCGTTTCAAGTTGTTTTATCTTTTTTTCTACTATATTTATGCTACATATGCACAAAACGACCTCCTGCCAGAGCATCAGCCGAACAACGCTTAACAGCAGCGTGTCAATTATGTAAGAAAATAGGGTAATTCCGGGTGAGATTGCCTTGCGGGTGAGATGGCTTGATCACATTTAGGTCCTAGAATGTTGCGCGATTTTCAATTGTTTTTAGTGGTATATTGCGCGTCGCTCACACCCCGCATTAGGCTGTGGTTACAGTGGACGCATTTTCGCGCGAACTGAGCATCGCGCGAATCGCGCGACGTCGCGAAATTTCGCGCGAAAATTTGTTTTTCAGAAATACATGGCTGTAATAAATAGATATTTTTACTCGTATATGACGATAGCCAAAATGGATACATCGTTTTTTAGAGGTGCTTTTTCGTTATCCGGACGCTACTGCCATCCCTAAATTAATGGGTGGAGAGTTGAAAAACTGGAACTATATGAAAAAACAATTTATTCATTTTTCGTTTGGTTTAGGTTTAGATTAACAATGATTGTTGAACAAACCAAGTAATTTTTCTGAATATTTTAGAATGTCCCCAGACGCATTCTATTATAGTTTAAGCAGTGTAGAAACATAGGTATATTTGTAAAGTGTCAAATTTTCGTGACTGCATTTCGTCAGAAAAAGACCTGCCATTACATTTTTAGCCAAGCGCATACTTTATTTCCTTTTTAATTTATGTTTGTATTTTGAAAATACAAAGTATTGTATTTTGTATTTTAAGCAGTATTAAGTAAGTGTTGCTGAAATACATTAAAGAATTAAATGAAAAATGAAATAAGAATGAAACAATAAAATAATATTATTTATTATGTTTGTCTCTTTTTTATTATTTACTATTTTTTATTATTCAAAATATTTGTTTGACAGCTACATCAGATAGTGCGAGGTTAGACATTGTATATGTGTATGTAGTGTGACGTCGTAGATATTGTAGATGTATTGCTGTACAGAGATTGTCGCCGGACTTCGCGCGACCAGAAACAAATTGATTTGATATTGCCAGCGAAAATCGCCTATCGTCGCTAGGCATTTGAAATCAATTTCTGATCGCGTATATATTAAAACTATGGACCCCGACAAATTAATTAATGCGGTGTTCCTACGAAAGCCCTTGTGGGATCAATCCTCGAAGAAATACCACAACCGAGATACAGGCCGAAGATTGTGGGATGAAGTGGCGAAAAAATTAAATGTACCACGTAAGTAAAATAATAAGATTATTTCATATAGCGCGGTTACATATATAAACTGTATTGTAAAGAAACAGTTTCTGTGTGACTTCCAGGCTAAAAAAAAGTGGAAGGGCCTCCGTGATACATACCAACGGGAATGCAACAAATTAAAATCTAAAATCCGTTCAGGCGCTCCTGAAGGGGAAAAAAATTCTTCGACATGGGCATATTTCCAAAGCCTAAATTTTTTAAAGGAATTGACCACACCACGACTCTCCACTGGGAATATCCCCGCACCACCACCACCCACCTCTCCAGAAATAATAATAATTCCCCAGGCAGACCAGACAGATGAATTAAATTTATACAAGGACTTTGAAGATACGACTGAAAATGAATGTGTTCCACACACACACGCACACACATCACAAACGTCACATTTAGACATTGACATTGACAATCACTCAGAGGATGAATCTTTCCACACATGACAATCGCCCACACACCACAAAACTAAGACACTACAACCATCCAAACGAAAACGTTCACATAACACAATTCAGGACAAATTATTACGTTTGGAACAAGAGAAGCTAAATTTAATGAAGGACAAAAACCAGGACAGTAACTACACTTTTTAATAGGCCTATTGCCCCAATTAAAAAAAAATCGAGACGATAGATTACTGATTACACAAATGAAACTACAACAAGTACTCTTGAACGAACTGACGATAACACCAACAGTACACGCAACGCACACCTCACATCACGCCACATCTGCAGAGTCAACAGCACACACTGATGTTATTATAAACTTTTCCACACTCATTGTATAAGTTCAAAAATTTTGAGGATCCTTCATGAAACCATTTTTTACAGCTCATACAACGAACCCAGTCATCGGATTTCGTTGTACAGCTGTACTGCTCTCCCCAAACCACCCATTGTGCTACTTTGGACTGCTTCTACGGCTTTCAACAATGCGTCGTTTGTCCATAACATTCTACGCTGATTATATTCGATTATATCGTTTATATTCCGTTGGCCTGTTCTACAAAAACATTTAGTATAGTAGAATTAACGAAAGAAGGTGCCTGAGCGGTCCGTAGGCCGGCGCGCGTAGCTCGGGAGAGACCCAATAGGCCCCTTTACACGGTCGGTCTTGCGCGCGGTCCGGCGCGCCACACGCCGCGCGGCCCGCAAAAGTACGTGAAGCCGGATCGTGGCGCTCCTTCGCGCGGGCCAGAAGGTCGTACCCGTCACTACTTAGAGACAGCGAGTTCGGGCTCCCATTTCTACGTCGACTCCACATGCTTTTTACACGATCCACCGCAGTGGTGTACTACTTGTTCGATGTATATCATCGATCTGCGAAACGATCGGCAAGACACGATCGCGATATACGTTCGCGAAAAGTATCTCAAATTCCTCTATATACCAGGATTATAGAGGATATCATAAATGCTGTTACTGTAGGGTACACTGAAACATCTGTTTTTAGGAAGCTACATTTGGTTGACCTGAAGGTGCTATAAATTCTGGAAATGGTTTATGACTCAGTTATAACGACTGTAAAATTTTACAAGGGTACTTTAAAAAATGTCCAAATGTTTCCCCGGCAATGCGATGGCAAATGAAATTGCAGTTAACACATTCACTGTTGTGACGATCATAATTATTACTATCAACGGCAATAATTACCATGTCACTGCTTGTTTTAATATAAAAACTAATATTGATAGACAATAAATACATATAGGTATGCAAGTGATGTTATATCTAAGATAAATGATGGAGAGATGTAATATGCAAGATGTCTTGAAGAAGGGGGGTAGTCTTCTGATTGTTCGTGATGCAGGTTAAATTTTTTACCCACGCTCTTGCGTGGCACGCAGCAAGAAAGCATCACAGTCCTGCCCGCGCGCCAGAAAGCGCCACGCTCCTGCCCGCGCGCAAACCTCGAATGCAGAAGAGTTTGCATAAGAGACAGAAAAGGTAGTTAGAAAAGGAGAAAACGACACTTGAAACCAGGCTCGTTGCGCGCCTCAGGATTTCCGACAGTGCGGACAAGTCTGAGGCGCGCGACGAGCCTGGCAGCCGATCCTGGCAGCCGTGCCTCGATGGGTTTCGAGGACTTCGACCCTCGAGACCAGGGGGGCCGTACCATGTTGCCCCCTAAGACGTGGCGAATGAAAAATTCTACATTTCGCACCGGATCTTGGCGAAAGTGACGTGGATCGTTTCCTTATGTTTTTCCGATGATAATGGTCCAAAAACGACACAAATCGGATTGTAATTAAGGAATCTTCAATAACAAAGACGTAGTTTAGTATGAAAGTTGTACTTTTGTGTATCCATCACTCTATTCGGATAGCTAATGGACGAAGTTTGTAACCATGCAAACAAATATGTCGTGTTTATACTCGAGCGATAAGGGATCCGTTTGTAATTTGAAGGGAGGATGGCGCAGGCGGGACCCCGCGTACGCAAACGTACTGGCGTTTCTGGCGATATCAGGTACAAAAATTAGTCCATTAGTACGTTTATTACGGTTACTTTCCTTATATTTATTCTCTTTTTATTAGGTTCTTTGCTCGTTCTGGTCATCGTTCGGACCACGAAATGCCTACTCCTTTTATAATTTGTATTGTTCGTGTAAAAGTAGTCCGATTTGCGCAATATTTGTGATCATTTTAATTGGGAGAACGCCAGGAATCCACTAGTGTTACTTTCATATCGATACGACGAAGAATAAAGAATTTCTTAATACGCTGTAACGAATATTTCACCCTCGACTGTGTGTCGCCGACCTCGATTCGCTGCGGTCGGCCAAGGATTCATACCCGTTTCAGAAAAACTGTATACTTTATTCTTTATCGTATCGATATGGAAGTGATACCGATGGATTGTTAATGTTTATCAAATGAAAATTATACCAAATTTCATGTAAATCGGGCTATTTTTAACGAAGTTATGGAAATCAATTTATTATGAAGATTCCTTAATTACAATCCGATTTGTGTCGTTTTTGGACCATTATCATCGGAAAAACATAAGGAAACGATCCACGTCACTTTCGCCAAGATCCGGTGCGAAATGTAGAATTTTTCATTCGCCACGTCTTAGGGGGCAACATGGTACGGCCCCCCTGGTCTCGAGGGTCGAAGTCCTCGAAACCCATCGAGGCACGGCTGCCAGGATCGGCTGCCAGGCTCGTCGCGCGCCTCAGACTTGTCCGCACTGTCGGAAATCCTGAGGCGCGCAACGAGCCTGGTTTCAAGTGTCGTTTTCTCCTTTTCTAACTACCTTTTCTGTCTCTTATGCAAACTCTTCTGCATTCGAGGTTTGCGCGCGGGCAGGAGCGTGGCGCTTTCTGGCGCGCGGGCAGGACTGTGATGCTTTCTTGCTGCGTGCCACGCAAGAGCGTGGGTGAAAAATTTAACCTGCATCACGAACAATCAGAAGACTACCCCCCTTCTTCAAGACATCTTGCATATTACATCTCTCCATCATTTATCTTAGATATAACATCACTTGCATACCTATATGTATTTATTGTCTATCAATATTAGTTTTTATATTAAAACAAGCAGTGACATGGTAATTATTGCCGTTGATAGTAATAATTATGATCGTCACAACAGTGAATGTGTTAACTGCAATTTCATTTGCCATCGCATTGCCGGGGAAACATTTGGACATTTTTTAAAGTACCCTTGTAAAATTTTACAGTCGTTATAACTGAGTCATAAACCATTTCCAGAATTTATAGCACCTTCAGGTCAACCAAATGTAGCTTCCTAAAAACAGATGTTTCAGTGTACCCTACAGTAACAGCATTTATGATATCCTCTATAAGCCTGGTATATAGAGGAATTTGAGATACTTTTCGCGAACGTATATCGCGATCGTGTCTTGCCGATCGTTTCGCAGATCGATGATATACATCGAACAAGTAGTACACCACTGCGGTGGATCGTGTAAAAAGCATGTGGAGTCGACGTAGAAATGGGAGCCCGAACTCGCTGTCTCTAAGTAGTGACGGGTACGACCTTCTGGCCGGCGCGAAGGAGCGCCACGATCCGGCTTCACGTATTTTTGCGGGTCGCGCGCAAGACCGACCGTGTAAAGGGGCCTAATGCCTGCTCCCGGCTCCGTACTTTGTGTGACGTTGCCACGTGCGTACCAGAGCGGACGTCTCTTTCTATCTTCAAGCGCAAATGTGTCTCTCTCACTCGCTCGATAAAACAGATTCTTTCATCTACAAGTCACTCCACGCCAAATCGATCACATTTTTAGATACTTTGATCAGAATGCAATATGTATTTTGCGAATCACATGAAATTATGGAAACGAAATTATGGAAACGAAAGTATTTGAATCATTGTTTAACAGGTTTTGAACTTGGTTACAAAATATAGGACTTTGAAGTGTGCAATTTCTGCCTATGTTCGTGAAAAGATGCTGTACTTACGAATTTCTATCTCGAAAACTATCAACAGCATTGCGTTAATTTTCTTTTATTTTAATCGAGAAGCATTAAGATTTAAGATTAAAGTTTCGAAATTATAAAACAATTTTTCATTTCATTTGCGACAGGAATTCGATCGTTTAAGCATAGCTTAAAAGTAATTCGTTCCTTTAAAGATGGCTTAAAAGTATTACTCTAGGATAACACTATTAAAATTAATGCCGCAATTATACATATAGAGGAAAGAAAATTCTGCGTCACGTGGATGCAGTGTGGTGGAAACGTTAGGAAAATATAGTGTGGTGTTTGAGGGTTAATGTCTAAGCGTAAGATGTCCGTACAGTTCCTACACATATCAGGGTATCTATAGAGATCATTAAGATTTAAGCAATACTAGCATAAGTTTCCATCCTCCCCCTTCTTTCTCCCTTCTTGTACTCTTTTAATCTTATGCGAACTCCGGCACCTATCATTATACCGTTTAGTTACATTTTTCTATACTATATTATTAAGACAACAGCCAAGTACCTTCTATATCATACCTACCAAAATGTAAATTATATTTAATACATAATATATACCACAGTGTCATCACTGTATGTGCAATTGCGGTAATCAAAAAGAGCCTGCGTGTACCCGTATAAGGGTCTTTAGCCATAATGTAAACTTGTAATTAGCCTTTCCTTTTATACGTTTAAGGTAGGGGAGACCGGGGCTAGTTGATACAGAGGCATGTTGATACTGACGAATTATCTCGACACTGTATATATGTAGCATCTTGTGCGCGAGATATGTGAAGCTAGTTGTTCAATTCTTTATTACGATCCAGTGTACGTCTGTGTTCCTTGACGTTAGCAATCCATTTTTAACTGTTTTCGTTTTTATAGAGAAAAAGTAAATAGTTGTGTTCACTTCCCAATCGGTCTTGAGACGATACAGAGAATTTTATCACTCAAATTAATTGGGCATCACATTGAGTCCTTTGAAGGTAAGGTAATTACGTTTTGTTATTTTGTTTATATGCTCTACATTGTTTTATGGAGACGTTTGTACATAATGACTTCCCGTGGAGTACGTTGATACTGTTGTATATAGATATGTAAGTAGATAGACAGCGCCACGGACGGTCATCAGAAGTACTAGAGGTAGGACCGACAGAACGTTTGCACGCTTACGGCGTCTAACAATAAACGCAGTAACAAAATGTATATAAGTCTACTAAATAATCTAACAGATACGTTTTCTCTGGGGCATTTTGATACAGTGTATCAATTTTCCCCGACTACTTTTAATTGGATTTTTCCCTTTTATTTCTAGAAAACTGGTTCGAAATTATATCAAAAAGACAAATCGTGGCGAAATATCGCTAGAGATATTTGATAAAACGCGTCTCGCAATAGAAAGAGACTCAATATCATTAAGGAAAAGCGCGAAAATATACAATATTGACAAAATAAGTTTATTAAGATATATTAACAAAAAGAAAACGACACCTCATGTTAAAATGGAATATTCCAGACATCTGCAAATTTTAACAGACAGTTTAGAAGATAAGCTACAGGAATACATTCTGCATTCTTCCAAAATTTATTATGGGTTAACTCCTAAGGATATACGAAGTCTGGCGTATGAATTAGGTGTTGCCAATGATATTCTAATTCCCAACACATGGAAAAATTCTAAAGCTGCATCAACGGAGTGGTTCAACTGCTATATGAAAAGGCACCCTATCCTTTCCTTAAGGACTCCCGAAGCTACTAGTTTGAGTCGTGCAACAAGTTTTAACAAATCTAATATTAAAGCCTTTTTTTACAAATTTAAAACCCGTTATGGAAAAATATGCGTTTACAAGTAAAGATATTTGGAATACAGATGAGACTTGTGTTCAAACAGTTCAAAGACCTGCAAAAATTGTTGCTGAAAAAGGGATATGTCAGGTAGGCAAGGCGACATCGGCAGAAAGAGGTATCACGCTAACAATGATCACTGCGGTAAATGCAATTGGTAATTCAGTGCTCCCTATGTTTATTTTTCCAAGGGTACATTTCAAAAACTATTTTATTAGGGATGGTCCTCCTGGTTGCATTGGCACGACATACCCGACAGGGTGGATGACTGGCCCATCATTTTTACAATTTATCAGACGTTTCCATAGCCATGTAAAAACTACAATAGCACAACCTTGTTTGCTCATCCTCGACAACCATGAGTCCTATTTATCCATAGCTGTCCTGAATTTTTGTAAAAACAATGGCATAGTTTTGTTATCATTTCCCCCTCACACAACTCATCGACTTCAGCCACTAGATAAATCAGTTTTTGGGCCTTTCAAAAAATATTATTTTGCTGCAGTTGACAACTGGATGACGAACAATCCCGGGAAAACTTTTTCCATTTATGATATTCTCAGGATCATTAAAAATATACTGTCCATGGCGTTAACCCCAAAGAATATTTTATCAGGCTTTGAAGCCACAGGAATTGTGCCATTTAATCCTGACATATTCACCGAAGAAGATTTTTTTTCTTCTTCAGTTACTGACCGTCCCTTGATTGAAGAAGCACATCGAGAGGAAGAACTTGCAGAACAATTGAAGGGTTGGATGCAATAAGGGGACTAGCGCTCGAAACTGTGAAAAAGTATTGTCCAATCGCTAAGAAAAATTGGAAAATTAAATGTTGTTAAACTGTATTTTGTCTTGTAAAGCTCGTCACGGCACACATTTTTTGTATTTACAGTTTTTTAATTGAATCATTAGTATTCGAGATAAAAATTATAAACAAAAAAAATTTCTTCGACCAAAGTCAATATCTTTTTAAACATAAATTGCGATAACTTGAGTAAATACTAACGGTTCGTTATGAGACTTGAAACATAAAACTCAGAAAACTCTAGCGAAGCCGTAAAATGTATGCACAAAACCCTTATGTTAAAAAATGTAGTAATATTTAATTAAAAAGTAACACTGGACATAACCCCTGTTTTTCAACGTTCGCCGTTAAAAAGTATCGAGGCAATTTTGACGTACATATAACTTGCAGCGACAAAGTTTTTCCTTAATATACAATAAAGTTTTTCACCAATTTTCACACTGATTAATAAATAATTGTAGAAGATATGACGATATATATAAATGTCGCGCGCCACCAACAGTCAGCAGCTACGTACTGCGCTACTTGTATGTATGATGATTTAATGATCCCCTGAGGGTTACATTCTCCTTTACACATCCTCCTCTTTTCCTTCTCTTCTCTTTACAATTTTCTTAACCTATCCTTAATCACTATCCTTACTCTTATGCTTAGCCTACTTTAACCTATTTTAACCTGTTTTAAATCTATTTCCGCTCTATTTTCGCCCTCTCGCCGCTCTCGCTCCCCCGCATCGCCCTCTCGCCCTCGCCGCCCTCCTCTCTCTTCGCTATCGTCCATCCCACACCTTCTTCTCTTACAATTCTTACATTTCTCTTACAGTTACAATTCTCTCCTCTACCTCTCACTTAACGTCTATTCCCTCCACCTTCGACTTCCGGTTCCTCAATCACTCCGTTCGTCCTTCTCTTTCGTCCCCCATTCTCACCGTCACCTTTTGTCCATCTCCTCTCCTCTCACTCTCTCTATTTCTTTCATCCACTCTTCCCCTCCCCCTCCTCTCCCAGTATCACTCCCACCTTCTCTTGCCACCCGCCTAATTCCTCTCCCCCTCTCCTACACCCCTCCCATACGTCCTCCCATGATTCCAACTCTCCCGCACACACTCTGCAGGCTCTTTCCTCCGCACTCAGCCAATACCTCGCTTCCCTTACCTCATTTCCCATCCTAAATCTCATTATCCTTCTCCACCTAGCCTCAGCCCAACCCCTCCGCAGATACGCTGGCGTCCCCAGTCCCTTCACCCACTTGTACCATCTGTTGTACCTGGCCTCTCTTATCCTCTCCCACCTTTCATTTTCCTGCCTTCTCTTATCCTCGCTCTCTCTCTCTCCTCATATCCCATTTCCCCCACTTCTCTTCTCTTTCCTATCTTCCCCATTCCTATTCCTCTATCCCCGAAAAATCGCTTTCTTTCTTCCTCCCACTTCGTCAGCCCCCCCACCCACCCCTCCCTCACCGTTATCTCCTCCCAGCATCTCCTCGCTAAATCCCCCCCTTTTCCCTCCCACATTCTCCTTTCGAAACCCCACGCCCTCTTTCCCGCTCTGGTCCTCAGCTTTTCCCTCTGCACTTCTTCCCTAATCATGTAGCCCGGTGTACACCAGTCTACCCCCAGCGTCCATCTCAAGTATCTTTCCTGCAATGCCTCCACCTCTTTCCACTCTCTCCACCCCCATATTTCCGCCCCGTATCCCAGCACCGTCCACACTAACCTATCCCAAATCCACAGTCTTCTCTCCCAATCTTTTCCAAACCTCCTCTTCCCTATTCCCCATACTTGCCTCATCACCACCCCCGCCCTTCCCACCCTTTCTCTCACGTGTGCCATGCATCCTCCGTTACGCATCAGCGTGAACCCCAAGTACTTGAATTCCTTCACTTCCTCCAGTTCTCTTCCCTTCCACATCCATCTTACTTTTCTCCACCTTCCTCCTCCCTTTCTAAATCTCATTACTTTCGTCTTATCCGCATTCAGCACCAGTCTTTTCCCATCTAGATACCTCTCTAGTCTCCTTATCAATACCTCCATTTCCTTCTCCTCCGCGGCTAGTAATACAACGTCGTCCGCGTACGTCATAGTGCAAATCCTACCCATTCCCTCCACCTGTACCCCTCCCTTTTTTCCTTTTTTGTAATTCCTCCTCCATGTCTGTCGTCAACAAATTGTATAGGTATGGGCTCATCGGGCACCCCTGTCTGACCCCCCTCGCCGTCCAAAATGCCGCCGTTGTATTTCTGCCCACTCTCACCCTACTCTTTGTCTCCCGTATCACCTCTCCTATTCTTTTCCGTAACCCCTCCCTTACTCCCCTTTCCACCATCACCCTCTCCAACACCTCCCTGTCCACCGAATCAAACGCCGCCTTCAGGTCTACGAACATGGCAATCATCCTCCCTTTTTCCCTGCTTATCTGCCTATGTATCACATAGTTAAGCACATATATGTTGTCAATCGTCCCCATGCCTTCCCTGAAGCCCGTTTGATTCGGTGGTACCATCCTCTTATTCTCCATCTCTTCCTTTAACCTATTCGCCAACACCGACACGTAAACTTTGTACAGCGTCGGCATTAGCGTCACCCCCCTATATTGCTCCCTTCGCCTCCCATCTCCTTTCTTTACAATCGGTATTATTATCCCTTCCTTCCACTTTTCCGGCCAACCTTCTCCCTTCCAAACCTTATTGCATACCTTCCACGCCCATTCCTCCACTTCTGCCCCTCCATACTTCCATACTTCATTCGGTATTCCGTCACCCCCTACTGCCTTTCCATCCTTCAACTTGCCTATTACTTTCCTGATCTCTTCCCTGCTTATCTCCTCTTCTTCATCTCCCTCCCTTTCCCCCACCCTCCCTCTTACAACTCTCCCCTCCACCCCTCCCAGTAACTCCATGAAGTATTCTTTCCACTCTTCCATCCCTATTTCCTCGTTCACCCTCCTCCTTCCTTTTCTTTCCCTGTTAACCATCTCCCATACCTCTCCCTCATTTCTTATCCCTTCCACTTCTTTCTTGAACCTCTCTCTCTCCTCCCCCCTCTTTCCCTCACACAATTCATTGTATTCCCTCTTTGCCTCCCTATACTCCTCTTTTCCCCTTATCCCCCTTCTCCATTCCCTCAGCACCCTTCTTACTTCCTTCTTTTTCCGTTCGCATTCCCCATCCCACCACCCTCTTTTCCTGTGCCCCCTCCCTTCCCCTTTTCCCTCCTCCAAGCCTTTCCTAAACTCCTTCATCCTCTCCTCCAGTTCTACCTCTATCCCCCCCCTTTCCCTCACCCCATCTAATTCCTGCTCTAAACCTCTCTCTCCCTTCCACCGTCCAATCTCCCCGCGCCACCGTCTCTCCTTTGCTTTCCCTTCCTTTCTTCCCTCTTCTCCCCCGCTCCATCCATACTATTATTGGGTGGTGATCTGAATCAATTTTGTCCCCTATCAATTTTGTCTCCAGTCTTTTCACCTTCTCTTTTACCTCACCATCCCCTATCACGTAGTCTATAACTGTTTCTCCTCTCGCCCCTGTGTATGTGAACTCCCCCTCCTCGTCCCCTTCCGTATTCCCATTGAATATCTCCCATCCAGTTTCTTGCAGTCTCTCCAATAACCTCTTCCCGTCCGCGTTTTGCTTTTTGTCCTTCGTCTTCCTTCCACCTTCCTCCCCCGTTATTGCCCCCCCTTTCTCTCCAGTCCTTGCATTAAAGCCCCCCCCTATAACCGTCTTTCTCCCCTCCTCTACCCCCTCCATCCATTCTTTCATTTCCTCTAGCTTCCTCTCCATGTCCCCGTTCACATACGTCCCCACCACCCTCCACATTTCTACCCCTACCCTAAACTCCGCCATCATTATCCCCTCCATCTCCCCCTTCCCCCATGTCCTTCCTTCCCCCTCCAACATCTCCTTCCTCACTCCTATTATCATCCCACCCATCGCCCTTCCTTTCTTGTTCCTTCTTTTTGCTGCCTGTGCCTCCCATCTGTACCCCTTCGGTAGTCTTTCTTTAACCGTTTCCTGCCCTCCCACACTCACCCATTTCGCAACTAATTACGTCCACCTTTGCTCCTATTTCCTTCATAATGCTTTCCACCCCCTCTCTTGCCTTCCCCCCCTCCACCTTAATACCCTTTACCGCTATATTCTTTCTCCTCTCTTCTCTCTCCTTCTCCTCCAGCCTTCTATCTATTTTCCACATTCTCTCCGTCACCTCCTCTCCTTCCTCTTCACCTCCCCTCTTTCCTCTCTCCATCCTACTAATCCTTTCCTCTATCTCTTTCCATTGATTCCTTCCCTCCTCTCCTCTCTCCACTACTTCCAGTCTCTCTCTCCTCTCCAACTTTCCCCACATCTCTTTCCTCTCCTTTGCCCACTTTTCCTCTCCTCTCCTGATTTCCTCCTTAATCTTCCTCATTTCCTCTCTTATCCCCCTTCCCTGTCCCTTCACTTCATCTAACCCTTCCCTCATCTCCTTCCTCATTTCTAACAACAACTTTTCCAGCTCCCCCTTTCCCCTCCTTGCCCTTTCTCTGGGGACCTTCTCGTCTTCTTGCTGCTCTCGAACACCCCCTCCCCCGCTTCTTCCATCACTTCTTCTTCCCTCTCCTCCTCCTCTCTTTTTCTTTTCCACCATTCCGTTATACTACCCGTGCTGCCTGTGCTTCCTGTGCTATTCACCCTTTCCCTCCCCAGTCTCTCGACATTTGTCGGTCTTCCCTTTTTCTTACCCTCTTCCCCCTCCTTACTTGCCTTACTTCCCCCGGATGACATCTTCCTCAGCCCACTTATTTTCTTTCCCTTCTTTCTCTTCGCTGCTTTCTTTCTCCTCCCTTTCTAGTTTCTCTTCTTCCTATCTCTATATAAATCCCCAGCCTCTTTTAAATCTTCCCGCCTACCTGTTCGTTTCCCCCCTGGCCACCTGATATCGCCACCTCTCTCTCGCCTTCCTCTCTCTTTCGCGCCAACACCAAGCGCCTCCCTTTCTCCTACTCACTTTTTGCTTTTTCTACTCACCTACCTCTCCGGCCCTTCACCCTAACTACTCTTCCCTTCTCCCTTTCGCTCTCCTCACTAATACCTTCACTCCCTCACCTCTCACTTCCTCTCACACCTCCAAATCCACTCTCTCTCGCACCTGCCTGTCACCACATGCACGTCCTGAACCGGAAGCCGTACTGCGCTACTTACCACTCGCATTACACTGCAAAGACATGACTTTCTCATTATTAAATATTGCAATATTATTTCCGAAATATTTATTAACATTTTTATTATAGTATTCACACGCAATATTTACAAGTTGTAAGGTATCTACACCATGTTTCGGTTCTGTTCTTTTATAAATTTTACTTTTTCTCCTTTTTTCTATCTTTCCTCTTTCATTTTCTTTTTGCTTACCTTTTCTTCTTTACACACTTTATTTTTTACAGATGTCGTGCTTAAAAATTCTTTGCCGAAATCTTGTCCACTGGACGTACAATACTCTAGGAAATTTTCAAAGTCTTTACATTTTTCAGCAGTCACTCCTACTCCGCCTGCCAATGGCGCTTTTTGCAAATCTTTCACTCCAATGGATGCTTTAATTTTTACAGTAGTTGGTTCCCCATTATAACTATAATAAACATCTACCTGCCCATTGGGAAAATAAATAATATGGACGATCTGACTGATTTTAATTTTTTGTAAATCTTTGTTGGGCGTCAATAAACTTTCATAATTTTTTATTTTAATTTTTGTGACGTCTACCATCTGGAAGGGGGGATTTCGCGCCGTTCTAATTAATTCCACGTATTCTTCTTCGGTTTCGATTCTTTCCCGCATCTTTTTTTTCTTTCCATATAATCCAAACAAGGAGAAAAAGTAAAATTTATAAAAGAACAGAACCGAAACAAGGTGTAGATACCTTACAACGTGTAAATATTGTAAATATTGCGTGTGAATACTATAATAAAAATGTTAATAAATATTTAGGAAATAATATTGCAATATTTAATAATGAGAAAGTCATGTCTTTGCAGTGTAATGCGAGTGGTAAGTAACGCAGTACGTAGCTGCTGACTGTTGGTGGCGCGCGACATTTATATATATCGTCATATCTTCTACAATTATTTATTAATCAGTGTGAAAATTGGTGAAAAACTTTATTGTATATTAAGGAAAAACTTTGTCGCTGCAAGTTATATGTACGTCAAAATTGCCTCGATACTTTTTAACGGCGAACGTTGAAAAACAGGGGTTATGTCCAGTGTTACTTTTTAATTAAATATTACTACATTTTTTAACATAAGGGTTTTGTGCATACATTTTACGGATTCGCTAGAGTTTTCTGAGTTTTATGTTTCAAGTCTCATAACGATCCGTTAATATTTACTCAAGTTATCGCAATTTATGTTTAAAAAGATATTGACTTTGGTCGAAGAAATTTTTTTTGTTTATAATTTTTATCTCGAATACTAATGATTCAATTAAAAAACTGTAAATACAAAAAATGTGTGCCGTGACGAGCTTTACAAGACTATATTTTTTAAAATACAGTTTAACAACATTTAATTTTCCAATTTTTCTTAGCGATTGGACAATACTTTTTCACAGTTTCGAGCGCTAGTCCCCCTATTGCATCCAACCCATCAATTATTGCCATCAGCTAAATCCGGCTTTGGACGTATAGCAGATCACACTGAAGTGACTCCTTCCACTAATCAAGAAAGCCCTAATATATCTCCGAAACAGTTAAGGCCCTATCCAAAAGCTGGTGAAAGAAAAATAAATTTAAGAGGCAAGAAAAGAATGCCTTCAATGGTATAAAAGAAGAAAAAAGGTATAAAAGAAGAAAGAGCACGGAAGAGATTGTTTATATCTCTGATAGGTGATGAGAAAATGAAAACGATAGGTAGATCTAATAGTAAGGAAAATATAAAGAAAAGGACAATTAAAAAAGCTAATAATAAATCTGCAAATAATATAAATATATTAAAATTGAAAAATGAGGACGCCCTGTGTTTGATTTGTCTCCAACCATTCTCAAAATCTGAGCACGGTGAAGAATGGATTCAATGCATATCTTGTATGAAATGGGCTCATATGAAATGCGGCAAAGATAATCCTAATTATATATGTATTAATTGTTACTCAGACGAAAGTGATTAATTTTATATCAATTAAATGTCAATTATATTATTATAATAGATTATATGTCAATTCAATTGAAATAAAAATGATTTTCTATGTTTGTTAACAAAATCGGTTTGGTTTTTAGTTTACATCTTTGTTCAATTTTAGTCTATATTGTTAGAAAGGTATCTAGATTAAAATTTTATTTTTCAAATTTATTAGTTACGTACTCATTAAACGGATATTTTACAGATGTATCAACATGCCCCAGAACAGTATCAACTTGCCCCGCAGTGAGGTAAATTGATACACATTGCCTTCGTCCAAATAACATTTTTTCATTCATTTTGTATGTATTTTCTCAAGTTTTCGCTTACTATATATTAAAGAGGAAGGACCAAAGTATATTTTGTCATATTTGTTATTATGTAATTAATTCAAACAAAAATGGAAAACATTGAAAACTGAAAAACGGATCAACTTGCCCCGGTCTCCCCTACATATTTCTGTTATTGTTGTATTACTGGGTTAGTAAACGTATGTTTATAAAAAAAAGTGGTTAAAGCAGTCGCCCGGCAAGCGAAAGATCCTGATTCGATTCCCGGTCCAGGCACCCGATCGACCGACACTGTTTCTCCTATAAAATATTTTATTTTCGTAGGAAAGTAATCGAGTACCTCGGCTATTGAACAGACGTATAATCAACTTTAACTTCTGAGTTTAGTTGTTTTTTGGTAAAAAAAATTTTAAACTTGAAGCAGTCATCGATAGGAAATAACCTTCCTGTCACGCTGCACCCATTAGCTGTACCCTTAGGTGCACCCTCTAAATCTATAATTGTAGCGTCGGGTATTAAATTATTGTTAATTTTTTTACAAATTATTTTTTTGAAGTGCATACAGATGGTCCTAATGCGCATACGTTTTCGCCCCTCCGAATCTGTCATGCGGACAGCTGAACGCTTTCCTGTTACCTCGGCGTGCCTCACAAACGCCAAAAGGCACGCGTATTTAGCTACAATTCAAAGCCAATTTTCTCGAAATCGAAGCGCGATATTAGGACATTGTATTCTATATTTTCGTTTCATTCGGAAGAATATCCACATATTTTAAGTGAGAACGTGC
Organism: Andrena marginata; assembly: GCA_963932335.1. Classification (NCBI taxonomy): domain Eukaryota; kingdom Metazoa; phylum Arthropoda; class Insecta; order Hymenoptera; family Andrenidae; genus Andrena; species Andrena marginata. The sequence goes on from OZ010660.1 coordinate 13,513,777, forward strand.
AGATGGATACCCGGGTACCCGGAAGAAAAACCGGAAGGTATTTATTTCGGTTTTCGGTAATATATAGGTTTCGGTATAGCTTTGCTGGCCTAATACCGGTGTCCAAATCATAACGGTTGTAAGCCCGTGCCATGAAAACCCCACCAATTTGTAGCTCGCGTACTAATTAAAAAAAGTTTATAAAGTCTATCTACATTAACATTACCGTATTCACATAAAGTTCTATTCTTCATTCTTCACACTGTTCTAGAAGGATCACTATATAAAAACCACTTGTCATCACTAGCTGTCAACGATAACTGTATGCCTTTTCTTCCCCTTAAATCTATCCTTATCAACCTATATGTAGTAGGAATGAAATGAGAGGAGCGAAAACTTAAATGTGGATGGGGGGGGGGCGAGATCGTACACAGGTGTGCACATATAAACACATACAAAAATATAGCTTACCCTTGCTCCGAGAAAGCGGGCCTCCAATAACTCCTGCTTCCTTGGGTCCAGGGTGGCCTGAAAGTGCTCCATCTTGACGCCAGCACCTGAAATAGCATGTTGCAACAAATTACACTTACAATTAGTCTTTATCGACTAACAAGGGACGATCGGTAAGTGACCCACGACGACTTCGATAACACTTTACACAATTGTTTATTGGACCAACCTAAGAACATTGCTGCATTTGTGGTTGGTGCAACTTTTTATTTTAAGGGAGAAACCGCCCCTTACAGATATCGAAAAAGATTTAAATAAATTTTATACTGAATCTGAAGGCCTATAGATCTACACGAAAATTCTTTAGAAAATTAAATTCCCCCTCTCTTTTTCAGAAATTTTTATTGTTTTTTTTTTTTCAGATGAATGAAGACTTCGTTTTACTTTAAATCCAACTATGTATAATAATGTATAACAAAGTATAATTCCTGTGTAAAATTTGTGTATTTTGATATTAGCTGTTGTCGTGACCGATAAGTAGTCCTCAAATAAGTAATGATCGTGATAAAATTCGTTTGCTTTTCTCGCCATTGAGATTATACATACAGTCACTCACTGTGAATAACGGCGAATTTTTAAAGTAAAAAGATTAAATATTATACGGTATACAATAAGGACATCTGCATGGGCAGTTAGTTATACAGGGTCATCATTTAATCTTGTAACCCGCGCTCACGCGAAAAGGTAAAACGGCAACAGCGCTTCACGGACGCATTTCACTACAAATATGCACCGGCGCGGCGTTCGGAGAGCTGCCAGTAGGGAATTCAATCCCAGTCATTATTTACTATCCCGGGATGGCGGGATTTTTTAAAGTCTATCCCGGGATCCCGGGATTAGTCCCGGGATTGGGTAATAAACAAATTCAGTAATTAAAATGATTTCCTATAGGTTAAAATTCTAAATCTTTATTTAAAATAAACAAATATAAATTAAAATCATTCTTAACCCCTTCGCGACCACGGACGAGATATCTCGCTCCACGGTATCTGTCGTACGATGCCACGGACGAGTTATCCCGCGACATTATATCGTCCGTACTATGCCACGGACGAGTTATCCCGCGACACAATATTGGGATTCGCTACACTGCGATACGCTACCTGGTGACGAAAATCAGAACCTGAAAGAGTAGGTCGCTGGCTGCGGTTGCATAGAAACTGTGTGTAAATAATTAATTTAAAATATACATTTTATCTTGTGTGTGGTAAAATTTTTGCTTATCAATTTTTCTACTAGAATCAATTTACTTAGTATCTACTTTCAGTGACTGTAAAAATTCTTCACTTCGGCCATCTTTGTTTGGTGACGTCACGACCACCAATCTCAATAGTGCGCACGACGTCAAAGCTCTAAGCGCCAAAGACGAGATATCCTGCGCGTTTGTTTTCTGTTTTTACAGCTGAATATCGTTCATCGCACGTTCTGAGCAAGGTAGGGTAAATGAACACGTACCAGTGAATGGACATTTTATATTAAAATGAGTAAAATAAGTTATTAAAACAAGCAACTAATTAATTAGTGACTTCTTTTAATTTCGTGCTTCATATCCAAACAATTTTCGTAGAACGTAGAATCAATCGCGCTGCAAACATAATTTTTAATAGTGTTCATTCATTAGCCTTAAATGTTCATTTATTGGTGTGTTTACCCTATTATGTTGAGAATAGAGCTGTTCAAGTACCCGGAAAAAGCAAGCCGAGCCTGGCTCGGCTTGAAAAACCGAGCCGAGCGGGGTACCCGAAGGAACCGAGCGGCTCGGATAGAACCAAGTAGTTGAATTTTTCCAAGCGGCCCGGAAGAAACCGGGCGGCTTGAAAAGTAAGCGAGCGGGCCGTAAGAAACCGGGTGGCTTGGAAAGAAACGAGCGGTCTGCTCGACCTTCATTCGCACCGTTCGTTTCTTTCCAAGCCACCCGGTTTCTTACGGCCCGCTCGCTTACTTTTCAAGCCGCCCGGTTTCTTTCGGGCCGCTTGGAAAAATTCAAGTACTTGGTTCTATCCGAGCCGCTCGGTTCTTTCGGGTACCTGGCTCGGCTCGGAAGCCGAGTCCCGGATTGGTTCGGATTTCAAGCTACCCGAATATTCAAGTACTCGTACAGCTCTAGTTGAGAATACAATTTTTAGTGTTGGCGCTTTGTGAGTATCGACAATGATGCCTCGACGTTGAAGAAATCGAATTATCAGCGATAGTGATAATGATAGCATCGAGGATACAGTGTTAACTATAAATGATGATGACATTCCATTATCTGAACGGTGGAAAAAATTAACTGAAGAAAGAAAGTGGAAAATTCCAACCATCACAGAAAATTTTGAACCACGAGTGATAAATTATATGGCTAACTGTAGCGGAGTACAACAAGAATCGGGCTTATCAGAGAGCAGTTGCCCTACTTCAATTTTTCAATTCTTTTTCGACAAAGAGCTGATAGAACTAATAGTAAATGAAAGTAACAAATACAGCCGTAAAGAAGGTTTTTCGGGGCGTTACTATAATGTTACATCCAACGATATATATTGTTTTATCGCTATCATAATATATATGGGTATAGTCCGCTTGCCCACACTATCTTTGTATTGGTGCACTAAGCCGATGTAAAATATTCAATTTGTCAGAAGAATTATGCCCAGAATAAAATTCTTACGGATCATGCGAATCTTGCATTTCAGCGATACAGATGAAAACAATAATACTGTTACTAGCAGAAGTTACAAAATACAACCGATTATTAATATTTTATTACAGCGATTTCAAAGTGCATATCGCCCAGGGCAGAACATAGCTGTTGACGAAAGCTTATTATTATGGAAAGGAAAACTTTTATTTAAGCAATATGTTCAAACTAAGCGTGCGAGATTTGGGTTAAAATCCTTTATTTTGGCCGAATCTGAAACCGGATATGTGTACAATTTAAAGTTATACAGTGGGCAATTTTTGTGTGAACAGAAGTCCGCGTTACTTGGGATATCGGGGTCTATTGTGCTGGATTTATCCAAAAGCTTATTGCACCAGGGAAGAACCCTATTCCTTGACAATTGGTACACCTCTCCTACTTTATACGAACGTTTATATAAAAATGACACACATGCTTGTGGGACCGTTCGATTAAGAAGAAAAGGTATGCCATGTGATGAGGAGATAAAGAACATAAAAAAACTGAAGATAGGGGAAATAATAGTCAGGTACAATAAATTCATGGCTTTTTGTGGTTGGAAAGACAAACGACTAGTATCGACTCTTAGCACTTTACATACTCCTCACTTGGTGACGTGTGACAAAATTGACTACACTACAGGGCAGTGCATAAAAAAACCAAATTGCATTTTAGAATATAATATTAACATGGGTGGTGTAGATCACGTAGATCAAATTGTACATGGGTGTGAGTCTTTTCGAAAGACATTAAAATGGTATAAGAAATATTTTTTATACTTGCTGGATGTTACTATATGTAACTCTCTAGTCATATGGAATTGCCTTCACCCAAATAGAACAAATTTTCGCGAAATAAAAGAAGATATAATATCCGGATTATTAGAGAAATATTACAAGCCAAAAAAAAAGTTCTATAACAAAGGGAAAAAGTTTTATGTTAATCCACTTCGTTTTAATTCCCGATGCTTCCCGAAAAAAATACCTCCAACAACAAAGAAATGTCACCCGACCAAACGTTGTGCATTGTGTAAAAAACATGGTTTACGTAAAGAAACTACTTATTTTTGTCAAAATTGTGATGTTTCATTATGTGTTATTACATGCTTCGAATTATATCATGTACAAGAAAAATAAACGAAACTATTGTTAAAATAACATATGTTTCAATTATTATTCGCTAAAATGATTTGTAAATTAATTTTTCTTCAAATTAAAACTAACTTGATAAATAAACACGCGGGATATCTCGTCCGTGGCGTCGTGCGAACTATATTGTGTCGCGGGATAACTCGTCCGTGGCATAGTACGGACGACATAATGTCGCGGGATAACTCGTCCGTGGCATCGTACGACAGATACCGTGTAGCGAGATATCTCGTCCACGGTCGCGAAGGGGTTAAGAATAAAAAAACTAATAACAATATTAATAAACCATTATGAAGCGTTTTGGAAATGTATTCGAAGAAATAGCAAAGCATCTAATGTATCATCTCCTAGCCGACTTCTTATTTTATTTCCTATATAACTGGCCGCTGAAAAAGCTCGCTCTGCTTCAATGCTTGTCGGAGGAATTGATAACAAATATTGATATGCTTGTTCCAGATGACGTCCACGGATTCCACCACCCTTAAAGAGAGTCATCTCTTTTTTTATAGTTGACAACAGATCAGATTTTTGGGTTTTGTCAGGTTCCGCGCGCTTCATACTCTGTTCAATTTCTTTTTGTAACTTTTCCTGTAACTTTAGCTGACTATGTTTCTCCACTTTCGTCTGTAGCGTAGCTCAATCTTTCAATGAGCATCTTTAATTGTTTTCTAATTACAGTTTGACTAGGGCTTAAAAATATTCCTCTTAAAGCTGCCGAATCCTCATTAATACGTCTACGATTCTGGAGATAATTTAATACACCAGATAACTCCATGCGTCGTCTTTGCTCGATGCGCTGTAACAATGCTGTCATCATTTTGTCACGTAATATATTTTTTTTCTCAGCCAACGTATTTAAAAGAAATTTTAAAACCGCATCAGCTGTGCACAAATTAGCATCTCGTCGACAGAGCGCTTCTACAGTCAATTTAATGGGTGCAAGTAGGGGAGAGCGGGGCTAAAAGTTCCGGGGGTAAGTTGTTCCGACGGTTCTATCTTCAAAATAAAAAGAGCGTTTTACTTTAAATTATTTTTTCCGTGTAAGTTGATCACGCCACTCTGTCGCCCATTTTAATAGCGTCTGCGACAGCGAATCGTGTGGCTGTAAGCAAGGACCTATTACCCTAGTAGAAATTTGTCTCGTTTTTCCCTATTTCTGGTGAGGTAATACCCTAGTAGAAATTTGTCTCGTTTTTCCCTATTTCTGGTGAGGTAATAGCCAGGCTTGGATAGAGAAAAACTAGAAAGGAAAAACTAACCAAATTCCGCCTAAAACCCAGTCTGTAAAACTGGAATAGTTGTAACTCGACTCTGGCTAACTAGTTCACATCCAGTTTTTCCCTTTTAATTCCTGGCTAGTTATAACCTGACTCAAACTGTCAAGTCCATATCTAGTTTTCCTTATTGAATTTTAGTCTAGGTTTTCGCCACCAGAAACTTGTAAGGAAATGTGTGGAAAAATTAGTTGAAAAAAAAACAATCAAATCTATATTTAAAGATATCGCAGCAAGTCAAACATATTTATTGAATAAAGCAAACATGGAACCTAATGAGCGGAAAAAAATTAAATGCTAAACGAGTGCGTAGGTGTAGAAAAAGAAAGGAAGTGTTAAATGCTAAATATCACTGTAAGTTATAATTACGTTACTTCATATATCAAGATATTCTTACGTGACAAAATACTAGTTTTATTACTTCTTTATAGCATCACAACCTCATTTTTCATAATTATCTTTGTATAAACACACGTAAACATTAAAAAATCTAGTTATTGTTAAAAATTCTTAAAATATGTTAAAGTTTAAAGTACCGTGAAATGGGGGGACATTGGCAGGTTTTTGATACATTTTGTAATGTAAAAATTAAAATGTTTACAGTTGCTTTAAGTATCCTATCATAACATTGCATGTTTCGTGGTTGTACTAAAAGTGTTAAAATGCATAAAATTTTTGTCATTTTCTTCTTTAATACATGTTAAATACATGTATTAAATTATATGCACATCATATAAATAGCAGTAACAGGTTAAGTTTTACTAATCTGAAGTCAGTAAAGACTGGTTCAGACTAGTTTTAAGCTAGTTTTCCCTACCAGTTTTTCCACACTATCGCCTGGGAGGGAAAAGCATTACATGACTAGTAGGGAACTAGTAGGGATTCCTAGTAGGGCGCTAGTTGCACCAAGGGAAAAACTAACTAGTGCCCCACTTTTTCCCCAGTTGTATTTCTACTAGGGTAGTCAGGCTTGGATAGGGAAAAACTAGAAAGGAAAAACTAACCAAATTCCGCCTAAAAGCGAGTCTGTAAAACTGGAATAGTTGTAACTCGACTCTGGCTAACTAGTTCACATCCAGTTTTTCCCTTTTAATTCCTGGCTAGTTATAACCTGACTCAAACTGTCAAGTCCATATCTAGTTTTCCTTATTGAATTTTAGTCTAGGTTTTCGCCACCAGAAACTTGTAAGGAAATGTGTGGAAAAATTAGTTGAAAAAAAAACAATCAAATCTATATTTAAAGATATCGCAGCAAGTCAAACATATTTATTGAATAAAGTAAACATGGAACCTAATGAGCGGAAAAAAAATTAAATGCTAAACGAGTGCGTAGGTGTAGAAAAAGAAAGGAAGTGTTAAATGCTAAATATCACGGTAAGTTCTAATTACGTTACTTCATATATCAAGATATTCGTACGTGACAAAATACTAGTTTTATTACTTCTTTATAGCATCACAACCTCATTTTTCATAATTATCTTTGTATAAAGACACGTAAACATTAAAAAATCTAGTTATTGTTAAAAATTCTTAAAATATGTTAAAGTTTAAAGTACCGTGAAATGGGGGGACATTGGCAGGTTATTGATACATTTTGTTATATAATGTAAAAATTAAAATGTTTACAGTATCCTATCATAACATTGCATGTTTCGTGATTGTACTAAAAGTGTTAAAATGCATAAAATTTTTGTCATTTTCTTCTTTAATACATGTTAAATACATGTATTAAATTATATGCACATCATATAAATAGCAGTAACAGGTTAAGTTTTACTACTCTGAAGTCAGTAAAGACTGGTTCAGACTAGTTTTAAGCTAGTTTTCCCTACCAGTTTTTCCACACTATCGCCTGGGAGGGAAAAGCATTACATGACTAGTAGGGAACTAGTAGGGATTCCTAGTAGGGCGCTAGTTGCACCAAGGGAAAAACTAACTAGTGCCCCACTTTTTCCCCAGTTGTATTTCTACTAGGGTAGTCAGGCTTGGATAGGGAAAAACTAGAAAGGAAAAACTAACCAAATTCCGCCTAAAAGCGAGTCTGTAAAACTGGAATAGTTGTAACTCGACTCTGGCTAACTAGTTCACATCCAGTTTTTCCCTTTTAATTCCTGGCTAGTTATAACCTGACTCAAACTGTCAAGTCCATATCTAGTTTTCCTTATTGAATTTTAGTCTAGGTTTTCGCCACCAGAAACTTGTAAGGAAATGTGTGGAAAAATTAGTTGAAAAAAAAAACAATCAAATCTATATTTAAAGATATCGCAGCAAGTCAAACATATTTATTGAATAAAGTAAACATGGAACCTAATGAGCGGAAAAAAAATTAAATGCTAAACGAGTGCGTAGGTGTAGAAAAAGAAAGGAAGTGTTAAATGCTAAATATCACGGTAAGTTCTAATTACGTTACTTCATATATCAAGATATTCGTACGTGACAAAATACTAGTTTTATTACTTCTTTATAGCATCACAACCTCATTTTTCATAATTATCTTTGTATAAAGACACGTAAACATTAAAAAATCTAGTTATTGTTAAAAATTCTTAAAATATGTTAAAGTTTAAAGTACCGTGAAATGGGGGGACATTGGCAGGTTATTGATACATTTTGTTATATAATGTAAAAATTAAAATGTTTACAGTATCCTATCATAACATTGCATGTTTCGTGATTGTACTAAAAGTGTTAAAATGCATAAAATTTTTGTCATTTTCTTCTTTAATACATGTTAAATACATGTATTAAATTATATGCACATCATATAAATAGCAGTAACAGGTTAAGTTTTACTACTCTGAAGTCAGTAAAGACTGGTTCAGACTAGTTTTAAGCTAGTTTTCCCTACCAGTTTTTCCACACTATCGCCTGGGAGGGAAAAGCATTACATGACTAGTAGGGAACTAGTAGGGATTCCTAGTAGGGCGCTAGTTGCACCAAGGGAAAAACTAACTAGTGCCCCACTTTTTCCCCAGTTGTATTTCTACTAGGGTAGTCGCGTACCACATAAGTAAATATTTTTCTATCATTATTTTTTGGTCTATTTCGATTATTTAACATCGATATTATTGATTGATTCGTTCTTATGGGTCAAATGACATTTAAGAACATGGTGTAATAGTGATTACCGTTTCAATATATGTATAAGCAAAATAATCTCTCAAATTGCTACATGTGTCGATAGGGGCTAGTTGTTCCCGTGATTTGGGGCAAGTTGTTACCGGAACAACTGGCCCCACAGCAAATGTATAAATTGTTCCTGCTGTGCTTTAAGATGCGAACATATGAATGAAAGGCGGAAAGGGGCACCATTTCTATCGAAGTTATGCATAAAGATTACAACTGTTGCTAGAGAATTCAGTATCTGCTACTTGACCCTATCGAGAGTTATTAAAAAACTAAAATCTGGACAAGAAGCTACTGTAAGCTACAAGTACAAATCTCAATAAGTAGGTACCCTCAAACAGTTGAGTGTAAAACTAATTTGTAGATTTTAGTTTCTATACAAAAATAATGCTTATGGTTATTATATTGTTTTGGTTTTCTTTTAACCCTCGTTTGTCACTCCTACTTTTCGAACGTAGTTGTCACACTGGGTCAATTTGACCCTGCCAATTTTCAATCAGTTGTTATTTAAAAACTATTTGTTAAATTAAGTCTCAAAAATTCTTAGATAAAGTTTGAACATTGTAGAATATATGCTCATCGTTGAAAGTTGACACTTAAAGTGTTATCATGCTTAAAAAATAATTGAAACAATAAGAGTTCCGACAAAAAGGATTTTCGCTTAAAAAATCATAACTTTTTTAATTTTTAATATTTTTAGAAAAAAAATTTACAGTTATACTCCTGAGATATGCTGCTTTGATAACAAATAGTCCTGTATTGGAGCATTCAAAAAAGGTATTTATTTTGCAAACTGAATGGTGGCATAAGTTCTGATTGTCGCTTCAGTAAAAGAAAAAACAATTCGTATGAAAATACTTCTATTTTTACTTTTCTGGTCGCTTTCAGACACAAAAATGAATGTATCCGATTTGGAGTAAAAACGACGCCGTTATCACACATGGGTCGATTTGACCTACCTCAAATTTCGACGGCTTTCAAACACGCACTGACGCTTCCACACAGTCGGGAAGTATTTCTACTTGTAGAGGATACATGAAAATACCACTACATGGCGCCATTAGTATAATTCTGAATGATGTCTTAAAGATATTTGATCGCAAAGTCGAACACAGGGTCAATTTGACCCAGTGTGACAACCGAGGGTTAAAGATAATACATTTTTGTTGATCCGAACCTTTTATAAATAAACATTATTAATAAAATTCTGTTTTATTTCATTAGAAAATTAAATATTTCATTAAAAGGCAACTTATATATCTTAGTAACAACTTACCCCAATGCGATAACAACTTGCCCCATAAAGGGGTAAGAAGTTCCGCTTCGACGAGACATAAATAAATTACTTTTTATGAAAAATCTATTGCAATATATTAAATACAAGCTTAAAATCATAGAATATAATAAACTTAACACGAAATTAGTCAATAGTAAAGAGAATAACTACATTATTTTCCAGTCATTTTTTATGTTTTATCGAAATCGGAACTTTTAGCCCCGGTCTCCCCTACATCGATAATTTCTGTTATCAACTTAAAATCGGACTCTTCTAAACGAATCGGATGCTTCAAATCAATAAGAGCCTTTTCAATGCTGCTTTTCAAAAAAATAAAACGTTCTAGCATAGTTAGAAGGCTATTCCATCTCGTTTTAGTATCTAATAGAAGTGAAAATTCTTTGTTGTGTTCCAGCTTTACGTATTTTTGTAGAACAGTATCGTTTTTGTGGGTGATCTTTTAAAATAAAGCACGACTTTGCGAACTTTTTTATAATTTCATTAATGTTTTGTTCATTGGAAAGATCAGGGACTTCCTGATATAGATCATCGTCTGTAACTAAAGTCAAACCAGATTTTGATTCCAATAAATAATCAAAACTCTCCACATTTTCTGTATTAACGTCATTCAAATCTTGAGTATCATTATGAGCCTGAATAGATAAAGATTCATCTTGAGCTACTTTTTTATTATAAAGTACGTCACAGACTGCTAAATAAATGGCATGTGCAAAACAAACTTGATGTTCAGTGTTTACAAGCTTTCTTACTTTTAACATTACATTTGGTCCATCAGTTACGATAGCGACAATGTCTTTTTCGAGTGAAATGCCATGCATAATAAGACGATTTTGTAAGATTTCAATACAGTTCTCAGCCGTCATAGATCCACAGACACGAATAAGACCTAAACTCCAAAATTTTTCAGGCGAATGAACGTTGACGTTCATATAACGTTTGTTGGCATTGGATGTCCACTCATCGAAAGTTAAGCTAAATCTTCTTCCTGATTTTTTCAAAATTTGTATTTCTGCAGTCACTTGCTCTCGAATTATTTGGCTATAATTCATTACACGCTTTCGAATTGATGCTGCTGATGCAGGTAAATCACTGTACCCTTTAGCGATCAGTAATTTTCTTAAATCATTGGAAGTTATAAAAACATTGAATGTTAAGCCGTCCAATGCTGTCATACGCGCCAAAATCAAGTCCAGGGAATCACGTTTAGTAGTACTAAAATAATCTACTATCTTACTTATTGTAGGCGGTCGTGTAGGTACTGGTGATTTTTTATGCCCATGACTTGTAGATGAAAGATTCACCTCCTTTATAACTTTGATACCATGTTTTGATAACAAATGTACATGTAATCCCTTAGTCGATCCACCCAAAGTTTTAAGCACAGCACTACATTTTTTACATTGAGCACTGCTTCTGTCTTTACATGTTAAATAATGACTCCATACCGACGACGTGTCAGAATCTTTCTTGTGAATAGTAAAAACACTTTTCCCAGACATTATTAAATACGATAGTAAGAGAGATCTTTGTATCATGCTGGGTTTACAACAACTAACTGCTCGCAGAAGCTCTGATTCGCGCTTTTATACGATTTTAAATAAGCATCTCCGATGATCTCTAAATTCTTATTGGTTCGGAGGTAGTTCAAAAAATTGAAACCGCTTCAGAGATCAAAAGCGCCTACTATGTTGCGACTTGCGGCTCTGCTTATTGTTAGATGTGCCACGGCCGCATGCCGCAAAGACACAGTCGAATAAAAGGCTCCCGAAACCAACGCGAATATCCGCGGCGGCAGCGGATCCGCTGCGGTTCAGCAGTTTTTTATACGTGGCGGTTTATGGCACCCTTATCTGATCCGCGTCAGATCCGCTCCGCGCCACGAATATTCGCGTTGGTTTGGGGGAGCCTTTAACACACTAATTGTAAATCGGTGCGGCGCGTTTCGACTAGAGATTCAGATTTCACGTGTACGACTTGTACACGTGTATACGTGTAGTTCATACATCCGTGTTCTAATCCGTGTACTTCTTAACACACGGATACACGGGTATTGAAATACACGTGTACACGTGTATCGAAATTCACGGGTCGTAGTATCCGTGTACCCGTGTACTGAAATTCACGGGTACACGTGTATCGAAATATACGGATTCACGTGTATTAAGATATCCATATTTAATTTTTTAACTAAATATCCGAATGTTTAGATTTTACGCAAATAGTTTGCGATAGGTAGGTACAAGCATAATTTACTAGGTTGCAAATGAAAATAAAAAACATCATGACGAAGTTACCGACAACAACGATATTAACATTCAATTTGAAACGTATATGGCCGAGCCACAATTACGCTTCGACTTGGATCCATTTGACTGGTGGAAGGCTAGGACAAATAAATACCCGGTGATTTCACATGTTGCCAAAAAATATTTAACTATTCCAGCAACCTCGGCAATGTCGGAAAGATGTTTTTCGTGTGCTGGAAGCATTGTAACAAACAAAAGAAACCGTTTACTCCCAGAGAATGTTAACACGTTAGTATTCTTACACCAAAATAAAAAATTAATAGATTAAACTTTATTAAACAAAATCATGATATTTTTTATTTTCATCTGCAACCTAGTAGGGTAATTCCGGGAGACGCAGTCGAGCTGGAGAGTTGGTCGAGTTGCTATATTCAGACTCTACATCTATGTATATGTAAAAATGTGTTAAGGTTCAGAACAATTAATTCTCTAGAAATCAACTGTTTCGACCAAGTCTCCAGTCCGAATGCCTCTCCCGGAATTACCCTAAATTATGTTTGTACCTACCTATTACAAACTATTTGCGTAAAAATCTAAACATTCGGATATTTAGTTAAAAAACTAAATATGGATATCTTAATACACGTGAAACCGTATATTTCGATACACGTGTATCCGTGAATTTCGGTACACGGGTACACGGGTACACGGATACTACGATCCGTGAATTTCAATACACGTGTACACGTGTATTTCAATACCCGTGTATCCGTGTATTAAGAAGTACACGGATTTGAACACGGATATTTTTACGACACGTGTACGCGTGTACACGTGTATCTTCAATACACGTTCTACGCCGGGATCTCTAGTTTCGACCTACAAAGTTTCGACTTTACATGTATCAGACAAATTGCAATTTGCAACTCGCACGATTTCGAAATAGTGGAAAGTGGGAATATCATTGTAAAAATAAATACAATTTTTTATTATTAGTTAGTTATATGCGATTCAATATTACTATTTAAATAAATCATTATTATTATTGTCATTATTACGAAATGACTATGTTGATTTATTCTGTTTATTCTATTATTTTTATAGTTTTCAGTTGTTCATAAAGTAATTCGTATTTTTAAAAAATCCCGAAAATCTCGGGATTAGTGATATCAAATCCCGTGTTTTTTTAAGTAAAAAAACAGCCGGGATTGAATTCCCTAGCTGCCAGCGACCGCTGGACAGCAGTGATGCCCGAGCTTCAAGAATTTTGGGATTATTAATGTCGTAAAAAGCTATTCGGAATTTCCCAGGCCAGGTAAGCGAGCCGCGCGCTCCGCTTGTATGATCGGTTTACCACTCGCACCCCAGATTACTGTAATAAGGTTTGAAAACAATGTCGACTGATTTCATACCCGTCTCAATTTAAAAAATTTTAGCTACGACAGAGTTGACCGTGGCGCTATATCCCTGTATGGAAAGATTTTTTACTACCTGCGTGTAAAAGCTACAATAATGGCGCATCGTTCCAAAAAATGACATTAACAGAAGCCGGTACAGGTATGGCGTTGAATAGCTAGATGGTTCAAACATTCAGACACAAAAATTATAGAAAAAAAATTCACCACTGCAATCAAAGACACGTCCCATTAATTACCCCTTAAGTCCGACATATGCATGCACTGGATTAAGGATAAAATCTTAAAAAAGAAAATCAGAACAATAGATTCTGAACTTTGCAGAACTAACACATAATTGAATGAAAATTTAATTTCTCAATTTATGAAAGTAATGGTACAGAAACAACTAGCTTATTGTTTATCAAAACCATGAATTTTAAAAAGATCATTAAATACAGTATCATATAAACAGTTTGCATAAGTTTTTCACAACAATTATGGTTAAAATATTGGTAAAAGAAAAGTTAAGTAAGCGTAAAATATGTTTAATTTTCCATCGTTACGAGGGAATAATTTTTCCTCATTTTTCGACGTATATTGCATTCCGATATCTTTTATAGTTCAAAAGTGATATGAAAATGTCCTTAAATTCTTCAACCCGGGCTGGGAAGTCCGAATACCTCTTTGCGACGTGAATTTGAAAGAGACCATCCCAAAATTTTCGAAGCTCGGATATCACTGCTGATAGCTGTCCAGCGGTCGCTGGCAGCTCTCCGAACGCTGGGCCAGTTGCAAAATTAAATGATGACCATGTACTAGAGGTAAGATATATTGGCCGGTCTGAAGCTGTTTCGTAAATAGCGGTCGAAGGGAAATTAGCCGCCTCCAATGAGCCTGCTCCTATAAAGGCAAGGTCCCATTAGTGCAACGGCGTGCCGCGCACGACATTTTCGTCCATTTGAAAGGGTCTAATTCAAGCATGCACAGGACCCCCAATTCCGTGCGCGAGCGCACATTAGAGCTCGAACTGGCAAGGGGAATGCATAGGTTCTGTATTCGGTTCTGGAATGAGACTGGGTGGACATTGTAGTACACACCTATTGTTACAAAATCGTAAAGGGTTTTTGTACAGTGGGCCTTCGTTTTCGAGAAATTTGAGTTCAAAGTTTTGCGTCAGAGAATGAATCCTTCAGTCGAGAGTGAGAGAACGAAAGAGTCGACGGCAACTTCGTGTTAACGGTTTCGTTCCCTCTCGCTCGCTCTTCAGAATTCTCCCTCATGTCATCGGCCGCACGGTGTCCGCATCGCGTCGTACGTCGGCCGCCAGCCCTGTTCGTCGGGTTTATAACGACGAATTACAGTATTGTCTCCGTATATGCTCGGTTTGATGCACTCGATACGGGCTTGTCGCTATCCCCACCACTTCTACCTCACTTTTGTCCGGCGAAGGCGAGAGCGAGATGGAACGAGGGCGAGTGAGAGCCATTGAAAGCGAGCGAGAACGGTACGAGACAGACGACGCGTGGATGTTTTGTCTCACTCCGTCTTTCGAGCACCATGACACTCCGTCCTTTGCGTGCGCGACAGGCGTGCGTGATGGTTGCAAGCACTTACGAAAGCACGGGAACCGCTTCGCAAAATCTTGGCGCAGCCCCGGCTCAAGTCTTTTTTGCGCCCTAAGCGAACTTGTCAAATTGCGCCCTTTATTATAATACATTTATTTGAGTTTATTGATGACCTTACTCTGAATTTTTATTCGTAGTTTAAAATAGTTGGAGTATAATTTGTAATATTTTATTTTAAAGTTTATTTTCAACAATACTAGCAATGAAAATACCATTTTGTACCTCTTGTCGACTTTCCGCCCTAGGTAGGCGCCTAATTTTGCTTATAGGGGCCAGCCACGCTTACAGGCAGCGATCAGTATGGACATAGCAAAACAAATACGTAAATAATGCGTCTTAGACGAAATAAATCATTTATATGTACTTTTGAAAAATGAAGTTCTTATATTTTCTATTTCATGTACATAATTGTAACAACATTGTAAAATTTCCTAGATGAAAGGAAATTTGAAAGTAAACTTTAAAATAAAATATTACAAATTCTACTGCAACTAATTTTAAACTACGGATAAAAATTCAGAGTAAGGTCACCAATAATCTCAATTAAATGTTTTATAATAAGTGGCGGAATTTGGCAAGTTCGCCCGGGGCGCCAAAAAGACTCGTGCCGTGCCAGGCTATCTGACCGTTGCACCGCTTGAGATCGCCGATGCACACAATGACGGAGCTGTGTATGTCAGTCGTGGCCAAGCGATCATTTAATTGTCAGGGGTGTCATAAAAGCATAAACTGGGCCTTCCAGTGATCGTGTTGGAACAACAATGGGAAGCCCAAGACAATACCATATTTTTCTTGGAGGAAACAAAATGGGCATACGGCCTCTGCTACGGTCTTCGACTTTATACCGAAGAGTGGGGAGTGAGCATACCACGGTCGAGCCCAAGGACGAACCGACTGCCCTAGCATAGACTTAGGCTCGATTCAGACTATCTGTCCGGTCTTGATCAAATTCACATTCCTGAGCGTCCACACTCGCCCGGCTTGATAGTGTGGACGCTCACGGACGTGAATTTGATCGAAACCGGACCGTGACTGGACCGATAGTGTGAATCGGGCCTTAGTGTGCATCCCTGGTCCAATTTATAAGGCAGCGCGCACGAAATAGGTCGACGCTTTGCCAGGCGCGTACGCGGATGCTTGGCACGCACGTCGAAGATAGTGGAAATTGTAGCCGCCTTTTCTACATCTTGCTTTCTTTATCTACATAAAGCTAACGCCGGCGGTTGGGTCAGTAGCCGAAACAACGCCTTCACACTTCATACTACTTTAGATATTTGAAGGGATTTAGTAGGTCGCGGTCACCAATTGCTGGAAACTGTATTTGAAAAGAAATGAACCTCCCACAGTTCCGCCATCACTTTCAACAACGCTCAGTCATTTCCTATCTCGGCGTCATGTCTGTTTATTTTTCTCACACGATATGAGATTGAAGATAGTTACCAATACGACCAATAGTGAAAATATGAACGCTCTTTGTTTAGATAATGTGCAAAAGGTGGGCCATAGGGAGGAGATTAGGTATATCATGACCAAATGGACCAGCATTCCTCCCAGACGCTAACTTTCTGCCTCTGCACAGGAAATACACGTGTATCATTTCCTCTGTGCCGAAATACCTGGCTTATATTTATTTCTTATGATTATTTATTTCATACTGAAAGATCTGTTTTTAATTAGCTACCTACATTTAGTTTACCTGAAAGTACTAAAAATGGTTTATGACTTAGAAAATGATGCAAATTTGACTTCCGTGCGTCCACAAATGTCGAGATATTTCCCTGGCAATGCGATAAGAAGCGAAATTACAATAACACATTCAGTGCTGTGGCGGTCGCCGGCGGCCAATGCTTTGGCAGTAAGTAGGGACATAATGTCATTACGAGTCATCTCAAATGGTAAATGTATCATTGCACTATTAAATAGTTTACTTTTTGGGGCGTATGAATAACCCCTGGAGTGAACTAAAAACATATAGAAGTCACGGAAGAATGATATTTTTTACACCTAAGATTTTCTTGCATAATGAATCAAAGCCATAACTTAATTGTGTTTGAGAAATAGAATAATTTGAAACTGATAAAGTTAGACAACTACAATTCAGTGTCACATATCTGCATATATAGTGTATTACAATTATGCAATATCTAAAAACAAGAAAAGATAATACGCAGCAGTATAATTGTTGCTATTTACAGTAATAATTATCATGTTATTGCTTGCTTTAATATATAAACTAAATAATTGACCATAAATACACATATGCAAGTGATATGTAGGAGTAAAGAGTACATTTGCGTTGAAAAACACACATTTTTTTAAATCATTTCGACGATGCGCAGCGTGCATTTGCGTGCGCACGTGTCAGAGAAATTCCGGCATAGCGGGCAGACGATTGCTTTCGACGCGAGCGTCGTCGTAAAAGTCCACCCTTTCAAGTGCTCCTAACTGCTTGACAAACCGAGAAACTCGTAAACCTGACCCGTGCACGGCACGCCGTTTCACTAATGGGACCTTGCCTTAAGGGGGTAGACACGGGTAATGCAGCGCGCTGTATACCGACACAATCTGGCCCAAAACATGGGTTTGGGAAATTACGTTGTTTGTCCTTATATGAGCAAATTTTGGGCTGGGCGAGGTCTCATTCGAAAGAGGAAGGTTCAATGCAGCCCGCTCTGGTCATGGCTCAACGAGATTGTGTTGATATCTGATAATATGAGTGTCCAAAGTAGAGAAAAAATTGACAAAATACACTCGCAGATTCCAAGTATTTGTAGGTCACTAAAAGAGTTTTATGACTCAAACTATGACCAGAGCGGGCTTCATTGAACCTTCCTCTTTTGAATGAGACCTCGCCCAGCCCAAAATTTGCTCATATAAGGACAAACAACGTAATTTCCCAAACCCATGTTTTGGGCCAGATTGTGTCGGTATGCAGCGCGCTGCATTACCCGTGTCACGTAAGGTGTTTACCTCCTTAAGTATTTTTAGGTCACTAAAAGAGTTTTGTGACTCAGACGGTGAGCAGAGCGCTCCGCATTGAATCTTTCTCTTTCGAATGAGATCTCGCCCAGCCCAAAATCTGCTCATATAAGAACGAAAAACGGAAAATCAAAAACCCATGTTTCAGGTTAGATTGACGGTATTACAGCGCGCTGCATTACCCGTGTCACGTGGCGTGTCTACCCCCTTAACGTTTCGCTCTCGCCCGCGCTACGCTATGAACACACGTAAAGCTGGATTTCATTAATCCAGTCTAAGGCTGTTCGAGTACTCGAATACTCGAGTAGCTTTAAGTTCGGACCGAGCCGAGACTCGGTTTCCGAGCCAAGACGAGCCGAGCCGAGCCGAGCCGAGCCGAGCCGAGCCGAGCCGAGCCGAGCCGAGCCTAGCCTAGCCGAGCCGAGCCGAGCCGAGCACCCGTAAAAACCGAGTAGCTCGAAAGAACCGAAAAACTCGAATTTTTTCGAACGGCTTCAAGCTTGAACGTTTCGGGCAATACGAATGTTTCGAATATTTTAGGTTACGTTTATCTACTGGAATGTAAATAAGGGTTCTCAATAAGTAATGTAAATAATTCAAGTGTAAGCTGTAAATGGAAATATTCTATAACTTTTGAGAATAAGTACTAAATTCAAATATTTCAATTTTTCTTTTCATTTCACCGTGTCTTTATGAACGTATTTATACAGTTCTCTATATATTATCTTTCTTTTCTTTTTTTCTTACATTTTTAACTTCTACGTGTGGGTTTTACCTCTGTCGCGTCATTGTCAACACAGGGCCTTAAATAAATAAATAAATAAATGAATAAATGAATAAATAATTACATAAATATAAATAAGCGTAATTACAAAGAATCGTGAAGTACTTGTAAACATTTGCATATGTTAACCTTGCATTATTAATTTTTCAATTCCTCATTTTTTATTTAATTAATGTAAGATCGCAATACCAATTTGCTTGAATGGGGATGGTAAATATTTATAAAAGAATGTATGAAATCACGACAGATAATAAGCATAGAATAATTATGTTTTAATGTCAATATATATATTTTTTACATTAGCACTTCCGTTTCCGGTCGCGTGTGTGACAGGTGCGTGTGTGACAGGTGCGTGTGAAACCAAGCGGTTGAGTAAGGTGAAGGAAACGTGTGTGAGGTGGTGAAGGAGGGCTGGAGAGTGTGGGTAAAAGATAGTGCAGTTGTGAGGAAGGGGCGAGGGATAAAGGTAGAGGGCAGGCGACATGGGGTGATAGGGATACATGAGATTGTAGGGAGGTTAGAGGTTAGGTGGTGGCGGTAGGCGGAAAAAGGCGGGAAGGAGCGTGGAGAGTACAGTGTAGTGGAGAGTGGGTAGTTGTGCCGCCGTGCGGGAGAGGAGCGAGGTAGGGAGAAGAGCGTACAGACGGGAAGTTTGAACGGGCGAAAAGGCGAAAGGTAGAAGGATGGAGGGTAAAAGGGTAATAGAATACGGAGGAGTTGAAAGGGAGGGAGAATGTCAAAGTACGGAAGAAGGGAAGAGGAAGAGATGGAGGAGGGAAAGGGAAAGGTTACAAGTGAAGAAAGGAAAAGAAAAGATAATGTAAGTAGTGTGGGCAGCAGCGTGGGGAGTGTGAACAGTCTCTGGGAAAAAAAGCGAGAAAGAGAGGAGGAGTCGGGGGAGGAGATGAGGGATGAGACAGCAGGGTTTAAGAGGAGCGGGAAGACAAGGAGGTCGCCGGAGAATTGGGGAGAAGGGGGTGAGAAAGAGATGGAGGAGGAGGGTGGAGGTCTAGTGGGGATGATGAAGGAAATGATGTTGGAGATGAGGAGGATGAAGGAGGAAATGAAGAGGGACAGAGAGGAGAAAAAAGAGCTGAAGGAGGAAATAAGGGAAGAGAGGGAAGAAATGAAGGAGAGGTAGGAAAGAAGAAGGTTGGAGGAAGAGTGGAGGGTGGAGAGAAGGAGGTGGGAGGATGAAATGAGGGAGGAGAGAAGGGTTGGTGGAAAAGTTGGGGAAGTTGGAGGAAAGGGAGAGAAGGATGGAGGAGGTGATGGAGAAGGTAGGGAGATGGGAAAAGGAGAGAATGGGGAATGAAGGGAGGGGGGGGCTGGTGGATGGAGAAGAGGAGGAATGGAGACTGAGAGTGAGAAGGATAGAGGTGTGGCAGGATAAAAAGGAGAGAGAGAGAGGGGGGGGGGAAGAAGTAATGTAGAGGTAAGGAGGGTGGGGGAGAGGGCAGGGACGCAATGGAGGAAGTGGGGAAACTATGGGAAAAAATGGGGCTGGGGGTGGGGATAAAGGAGGTAGTGAGCCTGGGAAGAACAGGGAAGGAGGGGGTGGAATGGAGCTGGTTAGACTGGAGGGGAAAGAGGAAAAGAGGAAAGTAATGGAGGCAAAATGTAAGCTAAGAGGAAAAAAGGGGAGGGTGGAGGATGACCTCACGGAGGAGGAAAGGAGAGCGAAGTGGAAGATAGAAAGAGAGGCGCAAAGAGAGAGAGAGAGAGAGAGAGAGAGAGAGAGAGAGAGAGCGAGAGAGAGAGAAAGAAAGGTCGAAGGGTGAAAGTGGGATACATGAAGATGTGGGTGGATGGGAAGGTAAAAAGATGGGACGAGATAAGGGAGAAATGGTGTGAGGAGCAGGGAAACGAATGAAACGGGGAGGGGGAAAGGGTGTGGGAGAGAAAAGGGCGAATAGAAAGGAAGGGGGAGTTGGAGGGTGGCTTTTGGAACGTGGCAGGAATGAGGAGGAAGGGTGATGAGTTCTGGAGGGGACTAATGGAGTGGGACGTTATGGTGCTGTGTGAAACTTAGCTCTGTGAAGATAGCACCCCCAAATGCGATTTTTTGGAAAAAATCGACAGCATTCGTTTGTCCATCGTTTGCCCACGTTTGCCCACCCAAAATTTTCGTTTGCCCACCCTTCAAAAAAAAGATATGGTGAAAACAAAAATTTTCATCAGCACCCCCATGAAAAAATTTTAATGATTTGACAGTCGGATATGATTGTCCATCGTATGCCCACGTTTGCCCACCCAAAATTTTCGTTTGCCCACCCTTCAAAAAAAAGTTATGAACAAAATAAAAAAAATTATTTTTAGCACCGACCGTAAACAATTCTGAATTTTTTAAAAGTAGGATCCGACTGTCCACGATATGGCCACGTTTGCCCACCCAATAATTTCGTTTGCCCACCCTCCAGAATCGAATTAAAAAATAAAGTCCGCGAAAAGAAGGGTACCGGAGACACGATCGCGTTAAAGTTCGATTTTTTTCGAAAATATTATCAAATTCGTTGGTTTAACGATGCGGTCTATTAGTTTAGATGTAGGAGAGATTTGCCCACCCAATAATTTCGTATGCCCACCCTCCAGATTCGAATTAAAAAATAAAATCGGCGAAAAGAAGGTTGCCGGAGACACGATCGCGTTAAAGTTCGATTTTTTTCGAAAATATTATCAAATTCGTTGGTTTAACGATGCAGTCTATTAGTTTAGATGTAGGAGAGATTTGCCCACCCAATAATTTCGTATGCCCACCCTCCAGATTCGAATTAAAAAATAAAGTCCGCGAAAAGAAGGGTACCGGAGACGCGGTCGCGTTAAAGTTCGATTTTTTCCTAAAATAAAATCAAAATCTTTCTTTCAACGATGCGGTTCATTAGTTTAGATGTAGGAGAGATTTGCCCACCCAATAATTTCGTATGCCCACCCTCCAGATTCGAATTAAAAAATAAAATCGGCGAAAAGAAGGTTGCCGGAGACACGATCGCGTTAAAGTTCGATTTTTTTCGAAAATATTATCAAATTCGTTGGTTTAACGATGCTGTCTATTAGTTTAGATGTAGGAGAGATTTGCCCACCCAATAATTTCGTATGCCCACCCTCCAGATTCGAATTAAAAAATAAAGTCCGCGAAAAGAAGGGTACCGGAGACGCGGTCGCGTTAAAGTTCGATTTTTTCCTAAAATAAAATCAAAATCTTTCTTTCAACGATGCGGTTCATTAGTTTAGATGTAGGAGAGATTTGCCCACCCAATCATTTCGTATGCCCACCCTCCAGATTCGAATTAAAAAATAAAATCGGCGAAAAGCAGGTTGCCGGAGACACGATCGCGTTAACGTTCGATTTTTTTCGAAAATATTATCAAATTCGTTGGTTTAACGATGCAGTCTATTAGTTTAGATGTAGGAGAGATTTGCCCACCCAATAATTTCGTATGCCCACCCTCCAGAATCGAATTAAAAAATAAAAACCGCGGAAAGAAGGGTACTAGATGACGCGATCACGTTAAAGTTCGATTTTTTTCGAAAATATTATCAAATTCGTTGGTTTAACGATGCAGTCTATTAGTTTAGATGTAGGAGAGATTTGCCCACCCAATAATTTCGTATGCCCACCCTCCAGATTCGAATTAAAAAATAAAGTCCGCGAAAAGAAGGGTACCGGAGACACGATCGCGTTAAAGTTCGATTTTTTTCGAAAATATTATAAAATTCGTTTGTTTAACGATGCGGTCCATTAGTTTAGATGTAGGAGAGATTTGCCCATCCAATAATTTCGTATGCCCACCGTCCAGATTCGAATTAAAAAATAAAGTCCGCGAAAAGAAGGGTACCGGAGACGCGGTCGCGTTAAAGTTCGATTTTTTTCGAAAATATTATCAAATTCGTTGGTTTAACGATGCGGTCTATTAGTTTAGATGTAGGAGAGATTTGCCCACCCAATAATTTCGTATGCCCACCCTCCAGATTCGAATTAAAAAATAAAGTCCGCGAAAAGAAGGGTACCGGAGACGCGGTCGCGTTAAAGTTCGATTTTTTCCTAAAATAAAATCAAAATCTTTCTTTCAACGATGCGGTTCATTAGTTTAGATGTAGGAGAGATTTTCCCACCCAATAATTTCGTATGCCCACCCTCCAGATTCGAATTAAAAAATAAAATCGGCGAAAAGAAGGTTGCCGGAGACACGATCGCGTTAAAGTTCGATTTTTTTCGAAAATATTATCAAATTCGTTGCTTTAACGATGCAGTCTATTAGTTTAGATGTAGGAGAGATTTGCCCACCCAATAATTTCGTATGCCCACCCTCCAGATTCGAATTAAAAAATAAAGTCCGCGAAAAGAAGGGTACCGGAGACACGATCGCGTTAAAGTTCGATTTTTTTCGAAAATATTATAAAATTCGTTTGTTTAACGATGCGGTCCATTAGTTTAGATGTAGGAGAGATTTGCCCACCCAATAATTTCGTATGTCCACCCTCCAGATTCGAATTAAAAAATAAAATCGGCGAAAAGAAGGTTGCCGGAGACACGATCGCGTTAAAGTTCGATTTTTTTCGAAAATATTATCAAATTCGTTGGTTTAACGATGCAGTCTATTAGTTTAGATGTAGGAGAGATTTGCCCACCCAATAATTTCGTATGCCCACCCTCCAGATTCGAATTAAAAAATAAAGTCCGCGAAAAGAAGGGTACCGGAGACGCGGTCGCGTTAAAGTTCGATTTTTTCCTAAAATAAAATCAAAATCTTTCTTTCAACGATGCGGTTCATTAGTTTAGATGTAGGAGAGATTTGCCCACCCAATAATTTCGTATGCCCACCCTCCAGATTCGAATTAAAAAATAAAATCGGCGAAAAGAAGGTTGCCGGAGACACGATCGCGTTAAAGTTCGATTTTTTTCGAAAATATTATCAAATTCGTTGCTTTAACGATGCAGTCTATTAGTTTAGATGTAGGAGAGATTTGCCCACCCAATAATTTCGTATGCCCACCCTCCAGATTCGAATTAAAAAATAAAGTCCGCGAAAAGAAGGGTACCGGAGACACGATCGCGTTAAAGTTCGATTTTTTTCGAAAATATTATAAAATTCGTTTGTTTAACGATGCGGTCCATTAGTTTAGATGTAGGAGAGATTTGCCCATCCAATAATTTCGTATGCCCACCCTCCAGATTCGAATTAAAAAATAAAGTCCGCGAAAAGAAGGGTACCGGAGACGCGGTCGCGTTAAAGTTCGATTTTTTTCGAAAATATTATCAAATTCGTTGGTTTAACGATGCGGTCTATTAGTTTAGATGTAGGAGAGATTTGCCCACCCAATAATTTCGTATGCCCACCCTCCAGATTCGAATTAAAAAATAAAATCGGCGAAAAGAAGGTTGCCAGAGACACGATCGCGTTAAAGTTCGATTTTTACGAAAATATTATCAAATTCGTTTGTTTAACGATGCGGTCCATTAGTTTAGATGTAGGAGAGATTTGCCCACCCAATAATTTCGTATGCCCACCCTCCAGATTCGAATTAAAAAATAAAGAACGTGAAAAGAAGTGTACCGGAGACGCGGTCGCGTTAAAGTTCGATTTTTTCCTAAAATAAAATCAAAATCGTTCTTTCAACGATGCAGTCCGTTAGTTTAGGTGTAGAAAAGATTTGCCCACCCAGTAATTTTGTATGCCCACCCTCCAGATTTGAATTAAAAAATGAAATCGCCGAAAACAAGGGTACCGGAGACGCGATCGCGTTAAAGTTCGATTTTTTTCGAAAATATTATCAAATTCGTTGGTTTAACGATGCGGTCCATTAGTTTAGATGTAAAAGATATTTGCCCGAACATTTATTTCATTTGCCCTGCCTCCAGAATGGAATTATTAACAAAAGTAGCCAAGAAATCCGACACCCGTTGAAGCGACCAAGTACAATTTCGATTTTTTTCGAATATATTATCAAAATGGATGGTTCTTACCGTAAAGGTTTAAGGTGTTTGGTGGTATATTATCCAAAAATTTTGCACACACTTGTTCCCGTCACTTTATCCGTATGACACTTCAATTTGCAACCCCCACTGAATAATTTACACTTTTCACACTTCTGCAGCATGTGCAGAATCACATCAGAGTCTACCAATGCTTTTTTCGGCATTTTTCACTAATCACCACATTGAATTCGCAAAACGAATAATAATATAATCTCACACTTACTTCACAAGCCGTAAATGAACGCACGATCTTGCGAGAGCTGTGTCCGAACTCAGAAGACTGACTGATTTTCGTGGGTCGTTGGGAAGAATTCGAGAGTGTCGCAGACATCTGTTTACGTTTCAGCAGTGGTACTTGGCGCCGCGGCCCTTTACGGTATCGCGTTGCATGCCGTCAGCGAAAGAAAGTAACTACGCATTTATAAACATTTCTTAAAGGTGTCACCAAATACTCTAAACTCTTCCGTTAAAAACAATCGATGGAATTTGCTAACAAATTTGAAAAACATTTCAAAATTCCAGTCGAAGGAGAAGAAAAAGAAATAGTGGATAGCATTAATGTTTCTAACGAAAGTAATACTAGAATTTAAGAATTTTAGCCTTACAATAATCCAAATGAAATAAATAATATACTGCCACTATTATATTTTGAGTGGAATGTCTGATAACTCTATACCTCTACCATGGAAACCATCCTTGAGTTTCCAAAGCAGCCTCGCGTGGCAAGCTCGCGCGGCAGCTTCGCGCTACCTGGCCTCGCGAGGCTGCTTCGCAAAGTGATCGTGGTCGAGGTATGCAGTTTCCAGACTTTCCACTTCGCGCGGCGTGCCTCGCGACGAATTCTCGCAAAGTCGATACGCACCTTTGACAGAACATATTCCCCCATTAAAAGTTATGCCCAAAATTGATAATTTTACATGAGCGCTCCACAGATTAAACCAAATGAATACAAAAGGAGCGGTTAAAAAAGAAAATTCCAAATTCGTAGTACAGTGGTCCCCGGATTATTGACATGCTTTTTTCCCCGGATCATCGGGAGAGCCACCCCACAGTTTTGCTTCCTCGGTCCGAGTGAGGGCCTTCGGTCCCGGGTAGACCGCCCGTTGACTGCCGGGAGCAATAAAATCGTTGGGCCAGGTAAAATACCCAGTAGAGAAAAAGAAAATGTTCATGCATTTGATAGATGTTCATGAAAGTATTACCAATGGATTTTTTGGGATTTCCCAATGAAAATGAGTTCAAATATGGAGAAATTCGGTCCATTTTTTCCGCTTAAACCGGGGAACTGGAATTCTAATTGTATTTTCATAATAAAAAATAGACCGAATGGCTTCGTGTTTGGACTCATTTTCGTTGACATAAACTCACCAATCCATCGGTAATACTCCCTTCTAGATGTAATCAGTAATATGAAAATTTTCATATTCAATACTGAATCTCAATTCGCCGTCGACCGAGGGTCCCCCGCTGGTGCGCTATTTCACTCACTCCCGGTTTACATCATTCAGTCTCCTTGTCAGACGGTTCGGGCGAGGGTCCTGACAAGGGTCAGTTTAATAGGCGCAAACTACTTCCCCTACCTCGGTTTATGGAGAATTCCCCGGTCCCGAATTTGTCTCGATAATCCGGTGAGCACTGTATCTACTATTACTGTAATATCATATTTTTACATAATTTTATATATATGTGTATACTGAAGAATTGCGCAACAAAATTAAAAAAATTTTGTTTAAAATCTTTGCTTGTGTCTTATTATTAAGATCTATTAGTAACCATTTTCTTAAATGTTCTTTACACGATTGGTATTGCGCGCCTGGAACTAGTGGATGAAAGCCAGACCACGGTGGGAAAGGTGCGCGGGCGGAAACAACTCGACTTTCCCCAAACATGTGTTTGGCAACACTCAAGGCCAAGTCCCTTCTAACATCGACGAAAATTCGGGCCTAACCCTGAGTTGTAAACATCTGCAGCGAAGAAGACGGGGTTAGACCTCAAGCATTGCCTGTCGTACTAAATTGTACACTCCTGTCCCTCTTACAGGGTATACAAAAATATTAAAAAATGGATCAGTTATTTGTTGTCCCGGGCAGCTCCTCCGCGTGAGCGGTGTATCAAATATCTAAAAAACTATTTGTCCGATTTATTTCAAACCTGGTACACATATTCTTAATGATATTATCTAAAACGTAGCACCACATTTTTTTATGCGATAATCCATTCGTATATAATATATGTCTCTAGTTTGCCTTGTTAGGTAAACAATGAATAGTGATATTCACCTTGCTGTCATTTGTACAGTAAATTTTTTCTTCTCAAATCCGTATGCTACATTGCAGATATTTTATTAATGAACACTGGAATCATGGTCTTTTACATGTTAGATAAACCTGGGCGTCATAATTGTACACATCGTTCACGTGCGTCACGATGGAGGAGCTTCACGGGACAAGAAATAACTCGGCCATTATTTAATATTTTTGAACATTATTTATAAAACATATCTACTTAAAGTGGTCACAGTCTCGGATTCATATTTATACATTTATCCTCGAATAATGTAATATCAAAATGTAATTGTGGCAGTATATTATTTAATTCATTTGGATTATTGTAAGGCTAGAATTCTTAAATTACTTTCGTGGGCGTAAATTACTAGTATTACTTTCGTTAGATTTCATTAATGCTATCCACTAAGTTTCTTTTTCTTCTTCTTCCACTGGAATTTTGAAATGCTTTTCAAATTTGTTAGCAAATTCCACCGGTTGTTTTTAACCTAATAGTTTAGAGTATTTGGTGACACCTTTAAGAAATGTTTATAAATGCGTAGTTACTTTCTATCGCTAACGGCATGCAACGCGATACCGTAAAGGGCCGCGGCGCCAAGTACCATTGCTGAAACGTAAACAGATGTCTGCGACACTCTCGAATTCTTCCCAACGACCCACGAAAATCAGTCAGTCTTCTGAGTTCGGACACAGCTCTCGCAAGATCGTGCGTTCATTTACGGCTTGTGAAGTAACTGTAAAATTATATTATTATTCGTTTTGCGAATTCCATGTGGTGATTAGTGAAAAATGATTAGAAAAGCATTGATAGCCTGTGGTGTTATTCTGCACATGCTGCAGATGTGTGAAAAGTGTGAAGCATTCGATGAGAGATACAAATTGAAGTGTCGTTCGAATAAAGTGACGGGAAATAGTGTGTGCGAAATTTCGGATAATATACCACCAAATACCTCAAATCTTCACGGTAAGAACAATCGATTTTGATAATATATTCGAAAAAAATCAAACTTTAACGGGGTCGCGTCTCCGGTGCCTTTCTTTCCCGGGATTTTATTTTTTAATTCGATTTTGAAGGGTGGGCATACAAAATTATTGGGTGGGCAATCGTCTCCCACATTTAGACTAACGAACTGTATCGTTGAAAGAACGATGTTGATAATATTTTCGAAGAAAATCGAACTTTAACGCCACCGCGTCTCCGGGACCCTTCTTTTCGCGGACTTTATTTTTTAATTCGAATCTGGAGGGTGGGCATACGAAATTATTGGGTGGGCAAATCTCTCCTACATCTAAACTAATAGACCGCATCGTTAAACCAACGAATTTGATAATATTTTCGAAAAAAATCGAACTTTAACGCGATCGTGTCTCCGGTACCCTTCTTTTCGCGGACTTTATTTTTTAATTCGAATCTGGAGGGTGGGCATACGAAATTATTGGGTGGGCAAATCTCTCCTACATCTAAACTAATAGACTGCATCGTTAAACCAACGAATTTGATAATATTTTCGAAAAAAATCGAACTTTAACGCGATCGTGTCTCCGGCAACCTTCTTTTCGCCGATTTTATTTTTTAATTCGAATCTGGAGGGTGGGCATACGAAATTATTGGGTGGGCAAATCTCTCCTACATCTAAACTAATAGACCGCATCGTTAAACCAACGAATTTGATAATATTTTCGAAAAAAATCGAACTTTAACGCGATCGTGTCTCCGGCAACCTTCTTTTCGCCGATTTTATTTTTTAATTCGAATCTGGAGGGTGGGCATACGAAATTATTGGGTGGGCAAATCTCTCCTACATCTAAACTAATAGACTGCATCGTTAAACCAACGAATTTGATAATATTTTCGAAAAAAATCGAACTTTAACGCGATCGTGTCTCCGGCAACCTTCTTTTCGCCGATTTTATTTTTTAATTCGAATCTGGAGGGTGGGCATACGAAATTATTGGGTGGGCAAATCTCTCCTACATCTAAACTAATAGACCGCATCGTTAAACCAACGAATTTGATAATATTTTCGAAAAAAATCGAACTTTAACGCGACCGCGTCTCCGGTACCCTTCTTTTCGCGGACTTTATTTTTTATTTCGAATCTGGAGGGTGGGCATACGAAATTATTGGGTGGGCAAATCTCTCCTACATCTAAACTAATAGACCGCATCGTTAAACCAACGAATTTGATAATATTTTCGAAAAAAATCGAACTTTAACGCGACCGCGTCTCCGGTACCCTTCTTTTCGCGGACTTTATTTTTTATTTCGAATCTGGAGGGTGGGCATACGAAATTATTGGGTGGGCAAATCTCTCCTACATCTAAACTAATAGACCGCATCGTTAAACCAACGAATTTGATAATATTTTCGAAAAAAATCGAACTTTAACGCGACCGCGTCTCCGGTACCCTTCTTTTCGCGGACTTTATTTTTTATTTCAAATCTGGAGGGTGGGCATACGAAATTATTGGGTGGGCAAATCTCTGCTACATCTAAACTAATAGACCGCATCGTTAAACCAACGAATTTGATAATATTTTCGAAAAAAATCGAACTTTAACGCGATCGTGTCTCCGGCAACCTTCTTTTCGCCGATTTTATTTTTTAATTCGAATCTGGAGGGTGGGCATACGAAATTATTGGGTGGGCAAATCTGTCCTACATCTAAACTAATGAACCGCATCGTTGAAAGAAAGATTTTGATTTTATTTTAGGAAAAAATCGAACTTTAACGCGACCGCGTCTCCGGTACCCTTCTTTTCGCGGACTTTATTTTTTAATTCGAAACTGGAGGGTGGGCATACGAAATTATTGGGTGGGCAAATCTCTCCTACATCTAAACTAATAGACTGCATCGTTAAACCAACGAATTTGATAATATTTTCGAAAAAAATCGAACTTTAACGCGATCGTGTCTCCGGCAACCTTCTTTTCGCCGATTTTATTTTTTAATTCGAATCTGGAGGGTGGGCATACGAAATTATTGGGTGGGCAAATCTCTCCTACATCTAAACTAATAGACCGCATCGTTGAAAGAAACATTTTGATTTTATTTTAGGAAAAAATCGAACTTTAACGCGACCGCGTCTCCGGTACCCTTCTTTTCGCGGACTTTATTTTTTATTTCGAATCTGGAGGGTGGGCATACGAAATTATTGGGTGGGCAAATCTCTCCTACATCTAAACTAATAGACCGCATCGTTAAACCAACGAATTTGATAATATTTTCGAAAAAAATCGAACTTTAACGCGATCGTGTCTCCGGCAACCTTCTTTTCGCCGATTTTATTTTTTAATTCGAATCTGGAGGGTGGGCATACGAAATTATTGGGTGGGCAAATCTGTCCTACATCTAAACTAATGAACCGCATCGTTGAAAGAAAGATTTTGATTTTATTTTAGGAAAAAATCGAACTTTAACGCGACCGCGTCTCCGGTACCCTTCTTTTCGCGGACTTTATTTTTTAATTCGAATCTGGAGGGTGGGCATACGAAATTATTGGGTGGGCAAAACTCTCCTACATCTAAACTAATAGACTGCATCGTTAAACCAAC
The DNA here is from genome assembly GCA_963932335.1 of Andrena marginata. Taxonomy (NCBI): domain Eukaryota; kingdom Metazoa; phylum Arthropoda; class Insecta; order Hymenoptera; family Andrenidae; genus Andrena; species Andrena marginata. Next base: position 13,544,616 of record OZ010660.1, read on the forward strand.
GAATTTGATAATATTTTCGAAAAAAATCGAACTTTAACGCGATCGTGTCTCCGGCAACCTTCTTTTCGCCGATTTTATTTTTTAATTCGAATCTGGAGGGTGGGCATACGAAATTATTGGGTGGGCAAATCTCTCCTACATCTAAACTAATAGACCGCATCGTTAAACCAACGAATTTGATAATATTTTCGAAAAAAATCGAACTTTAACGCGATCGTGTCTCCGGTACCCTTCTTTTCGCGGACTTTATTTTTTAATTCGAATCTGGAGGGTGGGCATACGAAATTATTGGGTGGGCAAATCTCTCCTACATCTAAACTAATAGACTGCATCGTTAAACCAACGAATTTGATAATATTTTCGAAAAAAATCGAACTTTAACGCGATCGTGTCTCCGGCAACCTTCTTTTCGCCGATTTTATTTTTTAATTCGAATCTGGAGGGTGGGCATACGAAATTATTGGGTGGGCAAATCTCTCCTACATCTAAACTAATGAACCGCATCGTTGAAAGAAAGATTTTGATTTTATTTTAGGAAAAAATCGAACTTTAACGCGACCGCGTCTCCGGTACCCTTCTTTTCGCGGACTTTATTTTTTAATTCGAATCTGGAGGGTGGGCATACGAAATTATTGGGTGGGCAAATCTCTCCTACATCTAAACTAATGGACCACATCGTTAAACCAACGAATTTGATAATATTTTCGAAAAAAATCGAACTTTAACGCGATCGTGTCTCTGGCAACCTTCTTTTCGCCGATTTTATTTTTTAATTTGATTCTGGAGGGTGGGCAAATAAAATCTGAGGGTGGGCAAACGTGGCCAGATCGGGTACATTCGTATCCCACTTTAAAAACTTTCAAATGTATGCGTGGAGGGTGATGAAGTCAATTTTTTTAATTTGCTCATAACTTTTTTTTGAAGGGTGGGAAAAAAAAATTGTTGGGTGGGCAAACGTGGGCAAACGATGGGCAATCGTTTCCCACTGCCAAATCATAAAAATTTTTTCATGGGGGTGCTGACAAAAAATTTTTTTTTGCCATAATTTTTTTTTGAAGGGTGGGCAAACGAAAATTTTTTATGGGCAAACATGGGCAAACGATGGACAAACGAATGCCGTTTCGTTTTTCCAAAAATTCGAATTTGGGGGTGCTATCTTCACAGACCTGTGAAACTTGGATGGAGGAGAAAGAGTGGAAGTATGTGGAAAGGGGGCTGCCTAGGGGGTTCGCGTGGGAGGAGCACTGGGCGAAGAGGAAAAGCAAGAAGGGGAGAGCGATAGGGGGAATGAATATGGGGGTTAGAAAGGGGTTGGAAGTGGGCGTAGGGGGGAGGAGGTAGGGAAGGGATTATGGCGAAGAAAGTGAAGCTGGGGGGGGAGGGAAATAGTTAGGGTTTATATGAATGGGGATCTGAAAGAGAAGCTGGAGGAGCTGGAAAAGTGGATTGAAGAGAAGGGGGGGGGGGGTAAGAGTGGTAGTAGGAGGAGATTTTAACGCGTGTACGGGGGAGGAAGGGGGAGATGTTTGGGAGAACGAGGAGGAGGGGAGTAAGAGATCCAAAGATAAGGTGGTGAATGGGGCAGGGAGGAGGCTGTGCAGGTGCTTAGAGGAAAGAGGATGGGGAATATTGAATGGAAATACAGAGGGGGGCGAGGAGGGGGAATGGACGTTCACAGGAGGGCGGGATAATACAGTGATAGATTATGTGATAGGGAACGAGGAAACAAGAGAGAAGGTGGAAAGGATGGAGGTAGGGGAAAGGATTGAATCTGATCACCACCAGGTGGTGGTGTGGCTGAGAGGGGAGGAGAGGAAGGTGGAGGGAGGGGGGAAACAAGGAGGAGAAAGGCAGGGGGCAAAGGAAACTGGACGGAGGAGGGAAGGATTGAGTTTTTAAGGAAGTTTGGGAAAAGAGGAGGGGGAGGGGAGGGGAGGAGGAATGGAGTGCGCTGCGGGAGGGTGAACGAAGGGATAGCAATGGTGGAATGGGACGGATACTTCAGGAGGTTGCTAGGGGGTGTGGAATGGAGAGTGAGAAAGGGTGGAGAGATGAGGAGTGAGGACGGTGAGGCAGAGATAGGAAAGGAAGAGATAGGAAGGGTCATAAGGAACTTAAAGGATGGGAAGGCGGGAGGGGGAGATGGGATCCCAAATGAGGTGTGGAAGTATGAAGGCGCGGAAGTGGAAGAATGGTTATTGGGGATCTGCAATAGGGTGTGGAGGGGAGAAGGGTGGCCGGAAGGATGGAAGGAGGGGGTGGTGGTCCCAGTACTGAAAAAGGGAGGAGGGGGAAAAGTGGACGATTATAGGGGGATAACCCTAACACAGACGGCGTACAAGGTGTATGCGTCTGTGTGAGCAGAGAGGCTGAGGGTGGAGGTGGAGGAGAGAGGACTGTTGCCACCGAGTTAAACGGGGTTTAGGACGGGGGTGGGTTGTATTGATAATATTTATGTATTGAATTACTTGATAAATCGACAGTTGAGGAGAAAGGGGAAAATATGGTGGTAGTATTTATTGATATGAAGGCCGTGTTTGACAGGGAGGTGTTAGTCAAGGCAATGAGGGGGAGGGGGTGCGGGAAGAGCTGGTGGTAAGATGCGAGGAGGTGTTGAAGGAGACTATATGTCGGGTGCGGGTGGGGGATGAGGAGGGGGAGAGGTTCTGGACAGCGAGAAGGGTGAGGCAGGAATGCCCGCCGAGTCCGAGCCTCTTCACCCTTCTGTTGGCAGATATAGACGAGTTAGAAAAAAGAGGGTGGGGAGGGGTGAAGTTAGGGGGGAAAAGAGTATACACGTTAGCATATGCTGACGATATGGCGGTGCTGGCCGAAGACAAAGAAGGGATGAAGGAAATGCTGGGGAAGCTGGAGAGATATTTGGACGAGAAGGGTTGAGGGCCTGGGCGTATGAGAGAATGCTGGAGGAGGGGCAAGGGGAGCTGGCGAGGACGTGCTGGGAAGAGGTAAAGGGGAGAATAAGGAGCGGAAAGGGGCTGGAGGGGTGGGAAGAAGAAAGGAAGGAGTTTTTCGAGAAGAGGGGGTGGAAGCTGGAAGAGATAGAAAAGATGAGGGAATCTGGAGGACTAGGAGGGGAGGAGTTGGTGAATAGAGAAAGGAAAATGCAGCAGGAGGAGAGGTGGGAAAGGATAGGGAACTCAGGGTACAATAGGTGGTACGGAAGGGTGAAGGGGGAAGGGTTACCTGGGTACCTAAAGAAGAGGTGGGGGGAAAGTAGGTGGAGAAGGGTGGCCAGGTTTAGATTGGGTAACGAGATGAGGGGGGAATAGGTACTGGAAAGATAGAGAGAAGAGTAGGTGTAGGGTATGTGGAAGGGGGGAAGAAACATGGGAGCATGTGTGGGAGGAGTGCATGGGGTGGGGGGGGGATGGCAGGAGATGGTGGGTGAGGTGCATGGTGACGAAGGGGAGGGGGAGGAATGGATGAAGAGGTTAGAGGAAAGGAGACAGTTGTGTAGTGGAGTGCAGGTGTGAGAGAAGTAATGGAATGGAAGGGGAGACGAGTGGAAGCGGAGGTCCGGGGGCGGATAGGTGTGCGGAGGGACGCGGAAGAGAGGAAGGGAGAGCGAGCAAGCGAGCGTGAGGGCGGAGCGGATTCGCAATCTGTATATATTGTATATATTGTAATATTAACCCTGCACTGACTAGTGGGACTCCAGAGTCCCATTCAGACTAACACATTTTTATTTACGTTCCATCAATAAGATCGAGATTTGATAGGTATAGTGACCTTTAGTAGGCAAGGAACAAACTGTTTGTACCATCAGAACCCGATATTAAACTTTTTTCTGTCATAAACAAATGAATCTAGTTGACGCTATTGATCGTGATCTGTGCCTGTAGCAATTTGTCGACTATTTTTATAAATATAAGTGAGTAAAAGAATTTTTTATAGTAAAATAAGCATATATATATAGTAAAAGTGAGTCCTACTTGACGAAATACTGTATGGGCACTGCACTCTATTTACGTTATATATAGGGGCTTTCGGGTTAAAGTTATGGGACGTGTATGTCCCACCGGGACTTAGAAGTAAATATTTATGAAAATTGTTAAGTACTTATATATCATTCTTATTTCTTTAAATATTCGTACTATTCTATATTATTTGTTAAATCGTGTATAATTACATATTTTGATTAGTGTTTATGTTATTTATCGTTACTACAGCAACAAGATGTCGGTTGCTATAGCTCCGCCTGACCCATTCATATCTGATATTGACACGGACGATGCAAAAGCATTCAAAACAACTGTGGCATTGGAATTTATTGTGATAACTATTTCTCAAGTTTGAAGTTATTTTTATACTTGCGTGATGAGTTTGCTATTTTTGCTACAGGAACTTTTCGATGGAACAGAATCGAAAATTGTCCGCTGATACCTGACAAACTACTAAAAAATTAAGGGAGAGGGTCAACTGACCATAGAACATATAAAAATCAATTAATATTGATTAAATATTTAAATAATAAATGTGTCATAGTGGGTAGTACAAAATACGGCTTAGAATCTAAAAGTAATCTTGTACGTTGGTCTAATGAGGAGAAGAGAAAAAAGAATGTACCATGCTCTAACACTGTCAAAAAGTATAATGAAAATAGAGGGGGCGTCGACAAGAACAATGCTCTTGTGAGTCTTTATAGATCATGTTTCAAGAGTAGACGGTGGTACCTGCCTATTTTTTTTCTATTTACTTGCGTTATGCATAACGAATGCGTGGTTGTTATATAAAAAGCAAAATAAAGCAAACCATCACAGAAAAGAAATTATTCAAAGTTTATTTTATTATAGCAAAAAAGTACGTGGACGCCGAAGTGGCATCTTTTCGAACAGGACTACCAAAATTTCCAAAACTCGCAAACAAGTACCCACGGAAGACATAAGATTTGATTCATTATATCATTTTCCATTATTTAGCGAATGTAGACAAACATGCACTCTTTGCATTCTAAATAAACCGTTTTCATTTTGCGAAAAGTGTAATGTATATCTGTGTTGTAACAAAAGCAATAGTTGTTTTTACGATTACCATGAAAAAACAGAAAAGATATTAAAAATTGTAACATTATTTTTCATTACTACTTACTGCTCAAACATGATTTCCCACGTAAAAAAAATCATTTAAGTACATATTTATGTTGTTTTCTATATTTCCGATCAATGTTCAAAATATTACCCGTAAGTTCGGGTAGGACTCCTACGTCCCATACCATAAATCAATGTTTTTCACATTTTCAGCATTCCAACCGAGTAGCTTCCAAATCCGAAGTATAAAATAGATTATTTTACCGTTCAAAAAAAATTTACGTTAAGTTTAAAATATCCCAGTACCTAGAGGGTTAAGGAATTAAGTGTAAGTTACGTTAAGTTAAATTAAGCTAAGTTAGGTTAAGGTGGTGTAGGGGAGGTAAATGTATAGAGTAGAGGGAGCGAGGTCAGAGGAGATTGTAACCCCTAGGGGAGCAATAAAAAAGATTTATATTTTTACATTATTTTAAACAGTTGAATTATAGAGAACTGCATAACGTACTATACAAATATTACTAAACATAACACCATTTTATTTTCCTAAGATTGCGCATAAAAAAACAATTTTTTTTGCTTTCTCCAACAACCCATACGAAGATGTTAAAAAAGTAAGAAAAAAATAAAAAGAAAAGAAAGATAATATATAGAGAACTGTATGAATACGTTCATAAAGACTAGAGCTGTTCAATAGGGTGGAGTGAAATTTTTTTTTGAAAATTTCCTCAACGCTGTATGTTTAATTTTTGATCCTATACTAAAGCATTATTCACATAAAAAATTAATAAGTTATTACATCATCCTCAGGTGGCGCATGGTAAATTAAAAAAAATTTTTAGAGACTTATAAAATTTTTACGAATCGAGTATTCTGGCTTTCCTTAGTGTCCTCTCTCGCTTTAGCAATTGTTGACTGTTAGTTCTACTGACACAAAGTCGAGATCAGATACATTGTCCGGTCCGAACTTGTCCCGCGAACAGCGATCGAGGACCTCGAACCGGCCAATACATCTGACCCAGACCTTAGTAGTCCTACTTTGGTTTGCAGTTGACGTGCATATCGTTAAACATCACTTTCGCGTAATTGTTTTCGTGACGAACTTATAACAAAAAATGCCTAAAACACGTAAAGATATTTCTTGTCCGGTGTTTGGTGAACCGCGAAAACTAAAAGACAATATGTTGCCGACGTATTATGATATTATAAAATATTATTTGTGGGTAAGAAACGATTTGTTGTGTATAAATAATGGAAAAGACCCATCTATCAAGGAGGTTTGTGAAATAATATCTGTTGACGTCAAAAAATTGTGGGAAAAAGCATCTATTCCCATTGTAACTCATCAACAAGTTGTCTCGAGATTAATACTATATTATAATAAGTACAAAAGTATGAAGAAGTTACGTGATGAAACGAAGAAAAAGGAGTTTTATAACGAAGCTTTAAAGAAGTTATTCGACATTGCTATATGTAAATGTACGTTAAGAAAATTGTGTAAATGTCAGCCTAAAATACCCATCATAGAACAAGACTTTTTGAAAGATCAACGAGAGGAACGTAAAATGTATATTGGACCTGTTGATAGAGCGACCACTATATCTATTACTCGTAAAAACCTTAGAAAACAAAAGTACGAAGAATTTTTGAAATTCGGAACGCCATCTACCTCTACTTCTGCTACAACAGTGCAATTTTTTTCTGACGTGGCATCATTTTCTAGTGGCTCCTCAGACTCTGAAGTTAAAAAGGACACTAAACATCATAAAAACAACCCACAAAACAAATGAGATTGAAGCTACAGAATCTGGCTGCATCATGTGACAGAACAGGGGTTTCCGATCGATCGGCAGCAATTATAGTAAACGCGGCGTTGTTGGATTTAAATATAATAAATAGTGATGACCCTTCAAAAGTAATAGACCGAAGTAAATTACGTCGTGAACGCCAAAAAGTACGACAAGATTTACAATTTGAAGCCGGCAAAACAACCATATCCTCACTGTATTTTGACGGCCGTAAGGACAAAACTTTTACTCTGGCTAAGATTGAAAATAATTATCATCGAAAAACAGTCACTGAAGAACATATTTCATTAATATCTGAACCAGGTTCTGAGTACATTGGACATCTTTCAATTAATTCGGGAAAAGCAATTACAATTCAAAAAAGTATGGTACAATTTCTTTCTGAAAAAATTGAGTACCAGTCTTCTTTAGTGGCAGTTGGATGCGATGGTACCGCAGTAAATACCGGACACAAAAGCGGTGTCATTGTATTATTAGAAAAACATCTGAACAGACCTTTACAATGGTTTGTGTGCTTGTTGCATGCAAACGAATTGCCACTCCGTCAGCTGTTCGCAACTATTGATGGTACTACTACAGGCCCAAATAGTTATTCAGGAAATATCGGGAAAATGCTAGTAAAATGCCTAGATCAGAAGGTGGTAGCTTTCCAAACTATAGACACAGATTTGCCAGATGTTAATACTGAATTGTTAAGCAGCGATCAGAAGTATTTGCATGAGATGTGTTCAGCTATTTCTCGCGGAAGTATCCCACCCGCTTTAGCTAATAAAGACCCAGGAAAGCTAGCCCACTCTCGATGGCTCACTTGTGCAAACAGAATTTTACGTTTGTATGTGGGCACAAAAAAATCGTCAGAAAACTTGAGAGAATTGGCAATATTCATTATGAAAGTTTACGCACCAACTTGGTTTGACATCAAGATGAAACCTTCTTGTAAACATGGTCCAATTCACGTTTTCAATATGATTAAAAGATCCCTCTACCTACGTGAAGAGCTGAAGGACATTGTCCTAAAAACTATTCAACGGAACGCGTTCTTTGTGCATCCAGAAAATTTATTGCTTGCTATGCTACAAGACGAACACCCACACATTAAGGAACTAGCTCTTAGACGAATTAAAAAAGCGAGGAAGCAGGCGAAGGGAAAGAATTTACGTGAGTTCAAGATACCTCAACTGGATTTTGAAGCACTTTCCTATTACGAACTCATCGATTGGTCGAAAGAAAATATTACTGAGCCACCAATGACCATAAAATACAGTAACCATGAAATAGAAGAAATGATATTATCTGGAGACAATATGACGTATTTTGAGAAGTTTCCTTGTCACACCCAAGCAGTTGAGCGTTGCGTTAAGCTTGTAACAGAAGCTGCAGTATCTGTTTGTGGTTCAGACGCAAGAGACGGTTACATTAGAGCGAAGATAAAAGCAAGACAAGATTTACCAATATTCGAGACAAAATCCCAATATTTTAAACAACATAGTGACGCCTAGCCACGAGATGGCAAAGATTAAGTTCCTTTTTTTTTACTTCATTTACCATTGTAATATCTAATTTTAGTTGTACCATTCAATTAAAAATTATTTTTAGAGATTTTGTGATTATTTACTTATAACTCTGTTTTCCCAATTTTTACGAAAACTTTAAGTCACCTGCGCCACCTGAAAATAATAACGTAGATGGCTGAAATTTTAAAGTTAAACACTTCCAGACACGTGTCAAAAAATAGTAATGCAGGAATAAAAAAATACGAATTAAAATTTTTTTTCACCTGTTTCACTCCACCCTAATGTACATACTACGCACACACTATATTCATGTTATACATACACATTACTTATTATATACACGGATTATATAGTATAGACAATAATTGCCAGAATGGTGAATATTTTTGGCATGGCAACCCATCAACGCTATTGATAAGTGACTATCACGGAGATCACACAGCGAGGAAACAATTAATATTCACCATTCTGGCAACGATCATTGGAGAAATGGCAGCGTTCGAAGAAATTGAGATCAGCATGGAAGTGGCCGAGACGCTTGAAAGGGAGGAACATGCCCTGCATCACCACAGCGACTTCAGACGAGCCCGCAGGAATCGCAGTTCCGTGTGGAATTGGTATTCGAAGGTAAATAGGAACGAGTGCACGTGCAACACGTGCGGTAAAACATATAAAACAAAGGCGGGGGGCACATCATCCCTTCGAAGGCATATGACCAGCCAACACAGCGGGATATTCGAAACTGAGAATGAGATCAGCGCGGATGTGGCGAATACAAATGAAAACGGTATGTAAGAAACTATTTATGCTTCTACTAGTGCATGGAACATTAGTTTGAACAATTACATAATTTCCAAATAACCACATGACTCATACCGCGAAATTCGTCCACAGATGTTACAAAAATACCCATGCTCGACAAAAATTCCCCGCGAGCAAAGGAAATTACCAGCGTAATTGCCCGCATGATGATCGTTGATTGTCAGCCGTTTTCAATGGTTAGCGACACAGGCTTTCAATAATTAATGAAGGTTGTGGAACCGAGGTATTCGATCCCCCGCCGTGCGACGTTCGCCGAGGAAATGATACCTGATATATACCGAGCCGAACGGAAGAAAATTCAGGACGTAATCAGCGAGGATACAAAACTGTACGTATAATTCCTCCAATGTTTTGTAATTTTTTTGTATATCATTAACATCTTTTAACTGTTTTGGATTAGAAACGAACGTTTGCATTCGCGACAGACGGCTGGACGTCACGGACACTGGAAAAATACGTGTCGCTGACGGTCCATTATCTTAATGGAAATTTTATATTAAGAAACTATACGCTTTACATCCTCTGCGTAACCGAAGCGCAAACGAGCGAGAACCTAATCGCGATGCTCAAGAACTGTTTGAGCGAATGGGGGCTGAACGATACGCAATCCAAAATTTACTTTACCACCGACAACGCCTCGAATATTGTAAAGGCCATTAAATTGTGCGATACGTGGAAGCGTATCCCTTGCTACGCTCATACTCTGCAGGTATATAAACAGGAGATATTTAAATGCAAAAAATGAATAATAAATTATTAACATTTCATATTTAATGCAACGAGTTCTTTTCAGTTGGTTATAAACGACTGCGTGGACAATTCCACTGATCTGACAAAACTAATAAAAAGATGCAAACAGATTGTAGGGTTCTTCCATCGCTCAGCATCGGCAACCGAAAAACTAAAAGCTGAACAGAGGAAGAGAAATCCGGACTCGAAGCCAGTGATGCCAGATCGAGGACGGGTTCCCTCGAGAATTTCCCCCACCTCGCGCACACTACGTCGGAGCAGCGTGTCCGTGAGCTTGGCGCTTCGAAGTCCAACTCGCGGACACGCTGCTCCGCCATAGTGTGCGCGAGGTGGGGGAAATTCTGCGTAACCGAAGCGCAAACGAGCGAGAACCTAATCGCGATGCTCAAGAACTGTTTGAGCGAATGGGGGCTGAACGATACGCAACCCAAAATTTACTTTACCACCGACAACGCCTCGAATATTGTAAAGGCCATTAAATTGTGCGATACGTGGAAGCGTATCCCTTGCTACGCTCATACTCTGCAGGTATATAAACAGGAGATATTTAAATGCAAAAAATGAATAATAAATTATTAACATTTCATATTTAATGCAACGAGTTCTTTTCAGTTGGTTATAAACGACTGCGTGGACAATTCCACTGATCTGACAAAACTAATAAAAAGATGCAAACAGATTGTAGGGTTCTTCCATCGCTCAGCATCGGCAACCGAAAAACTAAAAGCTGAACAGAGGAAGAGAAATCCGGACTCGAAGCCAGTGATGCCAGATCGAGGACGGGTTCCCTCGAGAATTTCCCCCACCTCGCGCACATTACGTCGGAGCAGCGTGTCCGTGAGCTTGGCGCTTCGAAGTCCAACTCGCGGACACGCTGCTCCGCCGTAGTGTGCGCGAGGTGGGGGAAATTCTCGAGGGAACTCGTCCTCGATCTGGTATCACTGCTCGAAGCCCCTCAAATTAATTTCCGACGTGAGCACGCGTTGGAACTCCCAGTTCGACATGCTCAATCGCTTACTAGAGGTAAAAAAAAGCGCTTGATGTGGTCCTCTGTGAGCCACGAACGCGGGACCATTTGTCAAAGGGCGAGTGGTCCAAAATCCAACAATATTGCGATACAGTGCGAGTTTTTAAAGAGGCGACGCTAGTCATGACGCAGGATAATGAGCCAACGCTGTGCCGTTATATATCTTCAATATATGGCATACGGAAAAGACTGGTTAACCCAATCCCATTGCAGAATGACAAAACGGCCGACACTGAGTGCTCAGACTTCCGACAAAATTTATTGGAAGAGCTGAACAACAGATTTGATTTTATTAATGATTCAGAATCATTGATACTCGCAATGATTTTGGACCCTCGCACCAAAGACCGTCTATTGTCGGCAGACAAAAAAGCGGCGGCTCACAGAGTTCTGTATTCAATTGCTTCAGAGTACCTCGACGTAAGCGATGTGGGTGGAGAAAATGTGCAATTGAACCAAACGTCAGGTGAGTGTGAAACAGTAATAAGATTATGTGATACTGTGTTCAATGTTGTCCGTTGTATATTTTGTTTCTATGGCAGGACCAGCGCCAGATACGTTAATGGATTTTTACGATGATATCGGTAAAAACGAGGTGGATGGACCAACCAACACCGTCGAAAAAGAAATTAACAATTATATGGAGGAAAAACTGAAGCCTATAGAGACATTTATTCTGGAGTGGTGGAGGGAAAACGCGGTGAAATATCCAAAACTGGCCCACGTGGCAAACCACATTTTTGGCGTGTCGGCTTCGATGGCGTATAGCGAGAGGCTATTTTCGCGTGCCGGCAACATAGTGATAGAAAAACGCTCATGCCTTCTGTCACAGAGGGTAGAGCAATTATGTTTTCTGTCGGCGAATATGCACCAATAACATTGGTAAGTGTAAAGAAACCTTATTAATTTACTAATGTGAGATCTACGAACTCCATTAACTTTTAACTATCTAGCAGTCCCTGCAATTGTGTTTATCTCGTTGCAACAGGTCTACGTGGCACAAAATCGGCTCTTTTCAGAACCACCATGATGTACAAACTCCGACCGAGCACCCTCCTCGCGGTGTACATCGGGTACAGCTAATGCCGGCGGCACGTGACCTTTGCAGGACGTTTCAAGGTCATCGCAAGGTCAACCACCAGTATGATATGTCCCCCACCTGTAATATAATCTAATAGTATATAGCGACGCGCGTTACGAAGAGTAGCACATTTCATTTTTTCCTTACGAACAACTGCATTCACAACTGGATTTAAGTGAACGCAGCGGCCGATTTTCGGAGGCAACGCCTCCTTTCTCCCGCCGCGCGTCTTGGCCCCCGCGGTGGCCAAGGAGCTTGGGGCGCCTCAGGCCTGAGTATCATATATACCAGGGCTCTCCAGCGTAGGGGCCCCTCACGCGCCTGCTTCCCCTTCCAATCTTCCTCTGGCGCAGCGTGGCTTCCGTTGTCAGGGAGACCGCGCGACGCTACGAAGGTTGCCATGACGGGCTAGCCGGGCAAGCGTCTTCGCGGTTAGCGTCGCGCGGTATCCCTGACAACGCGGACGAGAGTGGGAGAACCCCGAGCGTACGCGTACGGCACCTTGGAGAGCCCTGATATATACCATATGAACCCCGCGTAGCGCATTGGGGCGCCCCCCGTATCAATAGGTTTCCACATCGCCCATGGGGGTACTATAGGCCTTTTCCACTGTGTCGTGCGATAAAAAATGGATTGGAAAAATGCGTTTTACTATCAAAATTTCAAATACGTTTGGGAAAATTTGATTTGCCTAGCACGTCTAAAAGTGCGCGAAAATCTAGTTTTCCCAAACATATTTGAAAATTGTATAATATACCATTAGTAGATAGGTATGTTACCTATAGCTAGAAATCGTAGTGTTAATGCCAATCTTTCTCCTGGTGATATAGATGTTCTCATCATAGTATCTTTTTTTTTATAATTGGTGTAACACTTTCCAACAAAAAATCAAAATCAATAGGTGACATGCGCAGAAAGTTTACGTAAAATATTTCGTCGCCAAGTCTTAATTCGCGCAATAATGTGTGGAAGCAACCAAAATTTTGTCTTCGTTTCACCCACTCCCTTACCCACATTGATCTTTTTCGATATTGACGTTTTCTTTTAATAGCAATACAAGCGACTATCACAGCCGCTAGTACACGTTCGTCCATGTCCCGTGTGTACTGCTTGAGGACAATTTGTCGTGCAGCAAAGAAGAGTACACGAGAATATCTCCACCTTCGCGTACGGCTATACAATGACCGTTTTACAAACCCGATCGTTTAAAATATATTTTGTTTATTACACAATGTCCTTAGATACTAAGACCCAATCAGAGAATTAGTAATAATACGATAAATTCCCATTCGCCGATACATTTCCACTCGGTCACACAGTTAAGAAAAGAATTAAAAGTGGAGTTCAAATCTAGCTGAAGTTTGAGTTTTGCGACACCCGCGAAAAATTTCCGGAAGATGGAAAACTGCTTAGAGCAGTCCGCGACATTGAAGTTCACCCGTCCACACGGGAGTTGCAGCTAGTCTCAGGAAACTGCAACTTGCTTTAGCTACACCAGTCTAGGACACTGTCCCCACGCAGACACTTGATGTATACACTTGATCTAGACACAAAAGTGTCGTCGTGTATACGTACCTTTATAGCATAATCTTAAAGATATTGTTTAAGAAGAAATATGCCAAAAGGAAGAAAACAGAAGATTCGCAAAGAAAAACAGTACAGTGAAAAATCTGTTATCAAAACATTGAACGCAGTAGAAGATGGAATATCATTATGCAGGGCAGCAAACATGTTTGGTGTACCAAATAGTACAGTGTATGCAAAAAGAAGCTATAAATGCCGAATACAAGCTGTAAAAGGTTGTAGCGGCCATCATCACGACCTAATACGAACATTTGGCGTGCAGATGGTCGGCATGGTTTATGACACGCGCACCAGCAAAACTATTTTTGAGTAAGCCGCTTTCCGTTCCTTTCGTGATTGAATTTTGAACAAAGCATGTGTTCCTTCGAGACTTTCCTTTACGGCCACAATAGTTATTGCGGGTATCATAAACCTGGAGTTTCCGAAGGGCCCGCTATGCGAGTCCGGGCGGCCTGCAACTGGCCACGTCACGCGCCTCGGGGCCTGGGGGAAACCCGCTGCATTGCCAGGAGTATTCCTGCCGCCAAATCTCATCCCCGTTACGGTGAAGCGAGCCGAAGACGCGGGAAATAGGTGGCGCGATTTTGGACAGAAAAAGTACCGACTGGTTGACACCGGTATCGGGCCAACCAATTAGGGGGTACTCTGGTCACGCGCGTCTTGCCGGAAAATTGTGCATCCGGCAGGCGCCAGTCGTCGTAGACACCTCGCCAAGGGCCAACGTCTTGTCATTTAGATACTTTAATGAAGAATCAATTCATAACTATTGTGTGTTTCAATAAGGAAACACAGCTCATCCCTATTCCTTTAAGGTCCTTCGACTATCTTAGACGAAAATGAAGACAAACTTATTTCCGACTTGATATTCGAGTGCAGCGCAAGAGGTATTCCTGTGTTGAAGGAACAATTATTTGATACTGTAACTCGAAAGTTATTGAGGAACAATACGATGGTCTTTTTCAATTCTGGATGAATTTAAAGACAGCATGTGGGATTTAATTAATTCAATTAATACTAGAAATATGTAATAATTGTGTAATGTTATAATGCTCCAGGTTTAGGAAATTGTACAGAAACAACACAAAATCAAGTTTGACAAGGGACACACGGATACATATAGTTGAAGATGACTTATTAGACGTTGTAAATGTACATGAAATTCATACCGTAGAAAAATTAAATGCTTTAGAATTAGGAAATGTGCAAATAGAATGTATTAACGTGCATGATAGTTTTAATGAATTGCATTTAACAGAAATACAAACAAACAGCATTCTACAAGGTTTGTATTAACTACTGTTGGGTGAATGTTAGTTCGCCCGTGCGGCCACGAGGGCGCGCCCCGGTGCCGGCACGCACATCTTGCGTGTACGGGCGTGCATGGCAGTTCCATCGCGGCACGACAGTATAGGAGACGCTTAACCTTATATTTCTACCTTGTAACAATATACCACAGTACTAAGAATTGTGTGTTCGGTTATATTTCCCATTCAACGCGCGGGCATAACAACTACATAAAACTGTTTTATTCTCAACAAACTGATAGATTTCCAGTTGATGAAATTCAAGGCTCTAACATAAGTGCACATTAAATTGAAATACTCAATGGTATTTACATAAGACCCTTTTAATTGTAAATTATACAGAGCAGTAATGAAAATCAGGTAGAAATAATTAAATCTCCATTCGAAAAGCATTTTGTGTTTCCTGATAAGGTACACGGCATAAAAAATAAAAAAATAAAAGAAAATATTCCTTCTGTGGGAACCTCCGAAGAATGGGAAAGGTACCACTTACAGAAGGAATTATGTAAACACTTAAAACAAGAACAAATCGAAGACCGGAAAAGAAACGAAAAGAAGCAGAATTAAAAAAAGCTGAAGAGAAGGAATTAAAGAAGTCTATATCACAAGTAGGCTTTTAAAACAAGAAGAAGTGGAAAAATTGTCAACATCTAAAAAATTACTTTCGAAGAAATAATAAAGGAGTTATTTTATATTATTACATACTTATGTTTAATTATAACTTTGATAAGTTGTGTGATCACTGAAAATTATAGTTTTTATACACATGTTATAGTAGTAAATAGGTTTATTTTTCGCCTTTCGGCTTCAAAATGGGGTTACATGTGATATGTGTGTAAGTGTTTCTGGGACTGTTAATTCAAGATTGTGCTTTCGTTTTGACTTCTTCCTTCATCTTGTTCTTCTTTTCTTCTCCTTTTTTCTAGAACCATTCGCATCCACTCCGCTCCTTCTTCTTCTCCCTTTAGTATCCCTCGGATCGTTGAGTTTTCTCTTTTCAGATCCTTACAGTCTTGTAGCATGTGACCTAGCGTCTCTATAGCCCCATTACATAGTCTGCACACTGTCTCTTTTTCCTCCTTCCAGTACTTGCTTCCCCGCTCTTCGTTCCCACATCTGAACCTTGCAATCATGCTTTGGTCTCTGCCTCTGTAGTTTCCGTTTAGGTAATTTGCTCTCTGGTTATCCATGATTTCTGTGTATTGTGCGTTGTATCTGCCTCCTTGTATTCTGTCGTATTACCATTGGACCTGCTCTGCCCTGTCTCTTTGCGCTAGTTCCTCATCAAACTCTCTTCCTTTCCTTCTTTCTACAGGATTAGGCGATTGAAGTGTTACCAACTTCACACCGGTATATCTGGCAACGCGATATTGCCAACTATGTCAAATTCATACCAATGACAGCTGTTTATATTGTTTACAAGCTACCACAAGCATTTGCGTCTAAGTTTTATAGAACAAAAGTTATTCGAAATGGAATTCAAACGTAATACCGTCAAGGACCCAGTTCCTGATCACTTAAGAGTAACTACCGCGGGTTTTTAAACTTGTAAAGGGGAAACTTAACCAAATTCAAAAGACTTTTTATTATTTCTGTAAATCTATGTTTTATCTTTAATTTGGCACTTAAAAAGTGCAAACAAAATAATAATTATTTTAGAATTTAACTTTGAAAGTGAAAAATGCAAGGGGAGCAGTTTCTGATCACCTGAATCATGTCTGGGAGTATTTCCTGATCAGATCAATACCCATTTCCTGATCAAATAAATTGAACCGTATAAATTTCATAAAAAAACATTAAAATATCATATTTTTGGGGGATCTTTATTTACGAAACATAAATATACTAAATATTATAATTGAAACATAAAAACAACTCTTTTCTTTAATCTTTTTTAGTCTTCCTCTTTCGTAAAACCTGCTGTTTTAGATTACATTTTAGATTACCTATGTACATTTTACAAGCTATATTAAGAAAACCATTTATGTTTGTTACAATTATATTACAAAACAAAGTTGTTACAATCTTTTAGCTGGTATTTAAAAAATTTTAAATACAAAATTCTAATAGTTTATCATTTAAGTGCGTATACATAACCTAAATATCTTAGATAATTTAATAACCATACCTTATAATTTTCAACACCTAACCCTGATCAGAAATTACTCAATTTAAAGTATTATATATTCTTTTGATAATACCAAAAAATCGGGTAGTAAATTTCAAGCCAGTAATTAAACTTTGAGTTTCAAAATTCTCGCCTCAATAACCTATTTCCTGATCAGATGATCAGGAATTGCGGAAGCATATAAAAACCGTACCCAATACCTAATCACCAGTTTTTTTCTATAAAAATAATGCAAAATATTCATAAATTAGTTATTTAATATTATTAAAGTATGAAACAAGTTAACTAAATATATATTACCTAAAAATATTTGGAAGTCTCACAGAAAATACCGCAATTTCACAACGTGCACTCTTACACTGAATTACAGCAAAATGGCGACAAATCAGACGTAGCTACAAGCGTATTACTTTGATATTTTTTTTATCAAAACACGTTTTACTATGAGCTATCAAATGTATGCGTATAAATTTAAAAATATTTTATAATTTTTTAGTAATTTTTTGGAATAAATTTGTATCATGATAAACTTATTATTTGGTATTTATATACTAAACTGATCAGGATTTGGGTACTGATCAGGAACTGGGTCCTTGACGGTAGTGTGATTGCGTTATATTTGAGTGGAAAATCACAACCAGCTATTGTTCGTGAGCTCAGGCATCTCAAAATGAATAAAATGTTTGTGTATCGCACCATAAATCGTTATAATGATACAGGCAGCATTGCCAAACGCTATGGTGGTGGACGAAAAAAAACAGCAACATCACCTGAAATGGTTCGGAAAGTGAAGACTCGACTTGAACGAAATCCATGCCGTAGTGGTAATCAAATGGCCAAAGAACTGAAAATATCCCAGCGAAGCATCCGACGCATATTCCAAAATGAGCTCAAGGTAAAGCCTTACAAGTTCCAAAAGGCACATGATCTTACTGTTAGGGACACGTGTTGGGAATACGCTGCGATCGCAGAGGACAATGTCGCTTTTGAGAGAGTCAGTATAGAAAATTTATGTTTGTATTTCCTGGAAGACTTTGGCCTGGCTGGAAGGTGATAACGAGTTGACTGGTGACATTTTCCAGTCATGCCATTCTCAGCGGCAGTTGACGTATCGTATTCCCTCACGAGAGTTATGGCTAAACATCCGCTGGTCGGCTCGCCAGGACAAGGGACCCGTTGGACGGTATGATTTCCGGGCTACGGTTCCGATCTTGGAGGTGGCTCAGGGGTATTGCGGGGTTCGGTGAGCCGACCGGCGGATAGGATTGGTCGGTCCTGGGCCCACGGAGAGGGAAGGGTCCCTAGGAGTTGGAAGGCGGATTGTACGGAAGAATCAGTATTGTAAAAAACGGGGTCACACGGTGACAACCGATGAACAGTTATCCGCTGAACTATTATATTAAATCTTCATATTTACTACTATAATATATCAGATCGATGTTAATAAAGAATCAGTATTCTAGCATAAGGACTTGCTTCAATATACTAACGTCATGAACCTTACTCGGCGTTAACACTTACACCAAAGCAAAAAAAAGTTAGACTCGACAGAGCAAAGGAGTTGTTACGCTTGCACGAACGTGGCGAATTTCCAAACATTGTGTTCTCTGATGAGAAAAATTTCCCTATTGAGCAGTTCATAAACTCTCAAAATGATCGTGTTTACTTAACTGAACGCACTTACGAAAATTTGAGCCTACGAACGGCAACCCGAAGTAATTTTCCATCTCAAGTAATGGTATGGGCAGCTGTGACCGCCGATGGACGCCGTCCAATCGTTTTCATCGCGCCTGGTGTCAAAGTCAATGCGACTTATTATCGGGAAAATGTTTTGGAAGCTGCTTTAAAGCCGTGGGCACGCAAACATTTCGGTCGTACACCATGTACATTCCAACAAGACTCGGCACCGTCTCATAAAGCTCGTGTGAACCAAGAATGGTTAAAAAAACCATGTTCCACACTTCATTTCGTCCACACAATGGCTTTCGAATTCGCCAGATGCAAATCCGATGGACTATTCCATCTGGGCCATTTTGGAGAATAAGGTGAGGACTAAAAAATACGCCAGTATGGATGCGCTGAAGAAAGCCATTGTACGGGAATGGGCCAAAATACCGCAAGATCATATTCGTGCAGCATGCAACTCATTTTTTAACCGTTTGAAGGCCATAGTCAAGGCAAAAGGTCGCCACATCGAGCTAAAGTGAATGGATTCTAAAATTTTTATTATTTCCACACATTTTTGTAATTTGAATCAATAAAAAATAATTTCACCCCAAAAAAATATGGTCGTTTGAATAGGTAACAGTTCAATCGCCTAACCCTGTATTTCCATTTCTTGCATATCCATCATTTTTTGCGTGTAGTATGAGTCTCTCATTTCCTCCCATTTCGACTTTTTCTCTGCTTGCTTCGCGTCTATTTCCCTCCAACATTCTTGTACTATTTATTCTTATTCAGCCGTTTCGCTTTCTCCCCATATTTTATTGCTCTTTTCCCAGCTCCTATCCTCATTTTGTCCGTTTTTGTTTCCTCCAAAATTAGATATGCTGATGTATTGAAGTCCAAACCTAAAGTCCACCTTATGTATTTCTCCTGTATTTTCTCTACTTTTTTGCTTCCATCCATCCCCAAATTTCTGACGTGTACAGCAAGATACTTTTCAGTATGCTTTTGAATATTCTCATTTTTCTCTCAAAATTGTTCTTGAACATTCTTTGTCCTATTCCCCATATCTGCGCTATTGCCATTCTAGCTTTCTTTATGACTTCCTTTATATGCATCTCTCTGCCCCCAATTTTCTGGAAATTATACCCTAAGTATTTGAATTCCTTTACTTCTTTCAGACTGTACTCCTGCCAGCCCCATTCTTCTCTTTTCCTCTTTCCTCTTCCATTATGGAAAAGCAGCACCTTAGATTTTTCTGCGTTCAGTTGCAACCCTTTCCTTTCAAGGTATTTTCCATTTTCCAAATCTTCGTATCATGTCCTTAAAATCCTTTGATTCATTTGCTAGTAACGCTATATCGTCCGCATATGCTAGAGTCCAGATTGTTTCTTTTCCTACTCTAACTCCTCCTGCTTGGTTTTTCCTCGTGGTTTCCTCCAAGTCCGCTACATATAATATCAAGAAACACGGTCGGTAGTGTCTCGCGCCAAGTATATATAGATATATACGCAGCTGATCCGATTAGATTTTAAATGGTCTTAATGGATAGCTTGAGTTTGATTTACATAAGAAAAGTGTTTTCGCTTTAGTCCTACGTGCTTTATGAGCTGAGATATTTCAATGCAAAGTTCCAATTTGGCGAATTTTATGTTCTGAAAAATTAAGAATCGTCATCGTCAAGTGTGGGCAAGAGGGGAACATGAAAGGGAGAGGAAATGTCTCCAATATCCACGTCGTTGATTCGATGAAAGTTTCGGCACTTTCGGCCAATCGCGTAACAAATCGTTGTCACGTGACAGCTAGCAGAAAGCAGATCTGTCGAGGTAAACGTAACCTAGCTAGTGTCAAACAATTATAACCTGTTAAGTGTGAAATAAGAAAACTAGTTAAAATTTTTTAAATGTCACGAGTTTTTACACCATACAGGACACTGAATTATTCTCTCAATTAACAAGGTAAGTCACCAAAATTTTTTAATAGACTATGTAGAGCTTATAGAAACGGAGGGGACGCACAAACTTGAAAGTTATCCGGAGAAGGTTCTACAGAGAAGCATCTTCTTTCGCACAAGTTTCTACAGAATAATATATTGTTTTTATACCAGTAAATTATTTTTACATTAGAGTTTTTATGTAAAGTTTATAGAAATGAAGGGGACGCAGGGGGTTAGATAGAAACGAAAGGGACGCACAGGCTTGGATACAAATGAAGGGGACGCACAAGCTTTAATAGAAATGAAGGGGATGCACAGGCTTGGAGATTGTCCGGAGAAGGTTAGATAGACAGAGAAGCATCTTGTTTCGCACAAGCTTCTGGAAATTTGTTAAATATGGTAAATCGACAAAATTTGTCAAATTAGCGTAGCATTAAGGGAAGAGGTCTCTGAAAAAATCGCGATTTCGACCGTTTTTAAGAATTTTGTTTTTTGCATTTTGGCAAGTCTGAACCCTTGTTCAACAGTACACAACATGGCTTGACATTCAGTGTTGCCTTTCTACAAGAAAAACCTATTTTTCTAAAATCTTGCAAAAGAGCCGAAAACCAAAACCTTCGTTTTTCGGTATATTTCTCTATTATTTAGCTCTTTGAGTATGTTCAACCGCTGGCTAGTGTTTTGGGAAATCTAAATTAACTGCGTGGCCTTGACATTGTTTATTTTCACCAATGGCCAAAATGCATTTCACGATTCTAAAACGCACGCGTGCTCTGTAACAGAATCCATTTGACTGCGCCTACTAAACTGCGAACGATTTCTTATAAAGTACAGTATGTGACTGAGTTCGTATATGTAACGCGGCCGATAACTCAGCTATGTACAATAGGTAGGTAACTCTCTAAGCGGGCCCAAAAGGGTCAGTGGCTGCCGACATAGATCAGTCTCTCCGGGCGCTAGACATCATACTTTTTGAAATCTTACAAAACTCCGGTTTACGAGAGAATACAGAGTGAGATTTTACGGTGCAGTGAAATTAGCTTGTATAACATGGACCTCCCAGGACCTAATGGACCTTATTAGCCGAAAATATCGCAAGAGTAAGAGTAGAGTGAAGTGTGCTATTCGTTTAGCAAAACAAGCGGCGGTAGCTGCTAAAGTGAAGAGAAATGAGCCTGCAATAGATGTGTGGCGGTCTTGCCTTCGCGCCAGCAGAGTGCGCCACCGGCGCCCGAGCAACGGGCGCGTTCTCGTGAGAGGCGTAAACAGACCATTAAGGCGCGCGCAGTTTTTAGCGCGGAAGTGCGCTCTTCTTTTGACAAACTCAACGTCAATTGTCAGCGTCTAGGCATTGTGCGTACTGTTACACCTACGCGTTAGACGTCGGTTACACGTAGTTCCATTTATGTTAATTCTTCAAACCTTTATTGAAATATACATTGTTATCTGTTTTATAAAGTGTATTTATTGCATACATGCGGGGAGTTAGTTCTATCGCGCAATCGTGACCCGCGATCTCTATTGATCCGCATAGATGATTCTTCATCTAGTGCTCATTTCGATAATGGGAAAGAGAAGGCGACTAGTACTAAGAAGCTGGAATATTTCAGAAATAATGAAGAAAAACCTGTTTCTGAAGTGAAGGATGAATTTTATATAGTGCACAGCTCAACAATTCAAGAGTTGATTAAAAACTGAAGTTGCAGTGTTTGCCACTCAAAAATGATTATTTTGGATAGTGACGTATAGGTAAAGTGACCATCATTCTCAAACATATCGGAATACGTATTGTCTCCCTATAGGCTCGGTTTAGTGCACACGATGTGGGTTTTTCGCTAGCCCCACCACTTCGGTCTCACTCTTGTCCGGCGAAGGCGAGAGCGAGATGGAACGAGAGCGAGCGAGAGCCACTGAAAGTGAGCGAGGACGGTACGAGACAGACGATGCGTTGATATTTTGTCTAGCTTCGTCTTTCGGACGTCTGACACTCCGTCCTTTGCATCCGCGCCCGTCACGCACGCAAAACGTTCCATCTCGCTCCCCCTTCGGCCAGAAAGAAGCGAGAAACGAACACTCGGAATTAGGACTCTTGTCTCCATGAGGGCTCATCGCCGGTCCCGACCAGCGAGCTCTCAGGGAGCCAATACTGTAGTCCCGACCAGCGAGCTCTCAGGGAGACAATACTCTAGTCCCAAATTTTCACCCTTTTCATCATTTTCCTTTTGTCCCATTTACTTCCGAATTATAAACATTTTTTCCCATTTATTTTTACAATGTTATTTTGCCCCGATTAGTTTTCTAACTATACAAAATTCTTTACACATATTTTTGTGTTTATAAAAAAAGTTCTTTATCCCTCCTTAATCAATCATCCTGAATTCTGAATTTATTTAAAAAGTCCATTTGTTTAAATAAATTTATTTAAACAAATGGACTTTTTCAAAATCTGATGAGTCAGTCATATTTCGCATTCAAAGACACAAAATTCGTCCATTGACACTATTCCCCTATCTCTAATAGTTCTCGAGATATTCCACAAAAATGATTTTTCAACCCTAACTTTGAACGCAGTTTTCACCCCCTAAATATGAAAACGGGGAAAAATAAAAAAAACACGTATTTCTTATTTTTCGGTCCTCTATAACATATCCAAAAATCAAAATGATCGGAGGCGGACACCTAAAATACTCTCCTTGTTAGTATAGCAAAGGGTCATTCTATATCTACATGTTTTACATTAAGTTGTAACTAAAATATGTGGTTTTAATATATTTACAGATAATGGAAGCAGAAGCGCAAGAGAAATTGACCCCACTGTACGAGCAAATGAAAAAACAAGCACACTTTAATGTATAATTCAATTTTAGAGTTTTAAGAAATATGTACCTATATATAATTAAAATCGAATTTTATTATGAATGTGGAAAACTGTATAATTCAGAAAAAATGGGACATAGTATTATATTAAATAAACGATTTTATTAAACGATTTTATTCAGCGTCAGTTCTCTGTTTGCTTCTTGTATGTTGCTGCATATCTGAAAACTCAAATTTAAATCAATTCCACCAATCCAATTGCCTTGTAGCTTTGCAGGTTCCAAATAGTTTGGATGACAATATAATATAATATATTGTTAATTAAAAAAAATAACTCCCAGGGGGTGAAAGAATTGGCCAGTCATCAATAAACACTACAAAATGTGTGAAATCCCAACAAAATTACCTTTTTTAAAAAAAAAAGGTACAGAAAAGGGCGCCAAGTATATAATCCCATCAAAAAGGATCTCATTTAAAAAGATTGTCGTAAATTAATAGCTTTACAAAACTAATGATATACATAAATGGTCTGTATAAAGGGTCTACTGGAAAAGCAGACGGGGGCCGACCCGGGTAATTATGCAGAACAGGTGTTTCCTCACCGATTTCAATTATTTTTGGTTATGTTGTCGGGGACATGATTCTGAACAACTTTTTCCTATACATGTTACCGCCGCTCGACCTTTGTTGCCGAGATATTTGCCAAAAACTATCGGTTGCATTCTGCCTATACCTACATACATTTTATGTACTTGTATGCAAATGACAAAGCTGGCCTTTGTTTCCGAGATATATGTGTAAAACTTCCGTTGATTTATTTCGACGCAACGCATTCCAGTTTCCCACTTGTCCCGGGTATTTGTTTGGTTTCGGTCAGATTAGGGCGGGAGGGGGGGGGGGCCGCTCGCGGGCGCGTAAAGCATGGTAGTGAACCGATCTGAGTATAGAGATTTGAACCAGAAACTTGCGGATGCCCGTCAACACCCCAACTCACTTCGCTTCGCTACCGTGCTTTACGCTGTGATGCCAGATCGAGGACGGGTTCCCTCGAGAATTTCCCCCACCTCGCGCACACTACGTCGGAGCAGCGTGTCCGTGAGCTCGGCGCTTTGGAGTCCAACTCACGGACACGCTGCTCCGCCGTAGTGTGCGCGAGGTGGGGGAAATTCGCGAGGAAACCCGTCCTCGATCTGGTATCACTGGCTTTACGCGCCCGCGAACGGGCGCGCGCCCCCCGCTCTAATCTAACCCAAACCAGACTAATACCCGGGACAAGATGGGAACTGGAATGCGTTGCGTCGAAATAAATCAACCGAAGTTTTACACAAATATCTCGGACACAAAGGCCAGCTTCGAAATTTGCTTTGGTCCGATGCTGGCGCATACGCTGCCACGGACGCGTACTGTTGAAAAAAGTAAAAAAATTACGCCAAGTACATGAAATCAAATAAATCACAAAAAAAGAAAATACTAATAAATACAAAGTAAAAAAAGATGTGAAATCAGAATGAGCTGCAAGTACATAAAGGTGCTTTCCCGCAGCGTGCAAAGGCGACACTGTGTAAGACAATGAAAGACAAAAAAAGATGTCCGCGGCCTGGAAGTCAAATACTTGGCGTGGCCAGGCAAGGTCAAGGTGTCGCAGAATAATTATTTAAAAAGATTTAAAAAGAGAAAATAATGAAAATGTATTCATATTGTCAGAGTTTAAAATTGACAAATTATGTGAAAGGTTGTGAGAGGAAAGGTATCGGTGTCGATGAGTGATCATACAATTATTTTTAAACGCAATATAATGAGAATGTACTCATATTGTCTGAGTTTTAAATGGATAAATTATCTGAAAGCCTGCGAGGGGGAGGTATACGTATTGATTGATGATCTGAGAATACCTTGCCTGGCCACGCCAAGTATTTGACTTCCAGGCCGCGGACATCTTTTTTTGTCTTTTATTGTCTTACACAGTGTCGCATTTGCACGCTGCGGGAAAGCACCTTTAAGTACTTGCAGCTCATTCTGATTTCACATCTTTTTTTACTTTGTATTTATTAGTATTTTCTTTTTTTGTGATTTATTTGATTTCATGTACTTGGCGTAATTTTTTTACTTTTTTAAAGTTTTTTTGGGGGATCTCACTTCTTTTTACAAAGATACTTTGCTTATTATAACTTACAAATTATCGCGGGACAGAATTAAGGATAAATTCTACGTAAGTTCAACAACTACGAAAAGAAACCATGTGCACCGCATTGCCGATCTATATGTATTATAGTGCGCGTCACTATTTTTTGCCGATCGGCCACACGAAAAGTTAAAAGAAATTCATGTAAAGTAAATAGTGTATCATTTGGCACATAGATGGCACTGTTGTAAAATATCAGTTATTAGTTAAAACAAAATGGCGTACTGTTTCAAATTTAAGAATCACTAAGCAAATGCTTGTTCAAAGCGACACATTTTTTTGCCGGTAAGCTAATCGACTTAGTGCAAAGTATAAATGTAAGTTTTCAGAATCATTATAGCTTATTACTTTATTACAATATATTATTAACCGTATTATGATTTACTTTTGGCAATATAGATGTATGCAAACGAGATAATAGAGAAAGTTCGCGAACTTTATGAAATTCATAAAAATTATGAGAAAGTTGCAAAAATAATAAGAATACCTGTAAGCTCGGTCAAATTTATGGTTCGAAATAACTATAAGAAAGGGAAATCCAAACGAGGAAGAAAATATTTACTGTCTCCTCGAGAAAAAACAAGAATTAAACGGGAAGTGAGAATACTGAATTCCAGAAATGAAAGAGTAACTGCCACAAAAATACGGAATAATCTAAAACTTTCGTGCTCAATTAGAACTTTACAGCGAATGTTAAAATCTCTAAAGTTTAAATTTAAAAAACTAGAAAAGAAAATTTCGTTAACGAAACAACACAAAGCTAAACGTTTGGAACTAGCAGAGCAATGGCTAAAAATATCTCACAAATGGGAATCTACAGTCTTTTCGGACGAAAAAAAATTCAATTTTGATGGCCCAGATTCCTGGTCCTCGTGGGTAGATTTAGATAGAACATTATATCGAAATAGGCGGCAAATGGGTGGTGGATCACTCATGGTTTGGGCAGGACTTTTGCCCGATGGAACCATTTTATTGGAAACACTACAGGGAAGAATAGATAGTATAAAATACATTAATTTTTTAGCAGAAAAAGTGAAACCATTTCTGGACAACAAATTAGGTATCAGGAATTATGTGTTTCAACAGGACAACGCATCGATACACGTGTCCAAATTATCAAAACAATGGCTCGAAATAAATTTTTCTGCAGTTCTCGAATGGCCTGCCAAAAGTCCAGACTTAAATCCTGTGGAAAATGTTTGGAAAATGCTCGCCGACATTGTTTATGATGGTCCAGAGTACCATAACCAAAAAGAACTTTGGAATTCTATACGTGCAGCAGCTTCAAAATTAATGGCCGAGAAACGGGATGTTTTAAGAAAATTAACCCTAGATATGCCATCTCGTCTACTAAAAGTAATTAAAAATAAAGGAAGAATAATCTAAATTACTACTTACGACTTCTTAAAATTATACAAATGTCAAAGTTAATTATTAAACTAATAAAACTTTATCGTCAACAAAATGTGTCGCAATGAATCACCCCTCATTATGAGTTTTCTAAAATTTTGTATAAATTTTGTGTATTCAAATTGTTTTCTCTGTCTTATGTACTTCATACATGTTTTATAAGAAGATTGTATATGTAATTTCTTGGGCATTTATTTTTTCAATCAATATATATGTCATTATATATTCGGCAAAAAATAGTGTCGCGCACTATATGTGTATAGTACTTTGTATACATAACCTTTACATAAAATAAAATCTCTAAATTGCTGGTATACAAATACAAATATCTGGCAATTTAAATTCAATGCAATTTTTTACTACAATATATTATTTTGTACAAGCATGGTACAAATTTCTATAAACTTATGCGAAAGAAGGTGCTTCTCTGTCGAACCTTCTCCGGACAACTTCCAAGTCTGCGACTCTACATAAAAAATCTATTAAATAAATTTGGCGACTTACCTTGTTAATTGAGACAATAATTCCGTCTCCTATTTAGTGTAAAAACTCCTGACATCTCAAATTTGGACCACTTACATTATTTGACACATTTTCTGAGTATATCTGAATATATTTCATGGAATAGTATCTTTTAAATTAATTTGTTTATGTTTACCAAATTCATGCGTTTTATTAGACTCTAATTGATTTTAGTATCAATTTTCATTTTTTTTCATTTTCATGTTTACAAATTTCTGTGCTTAAAGGGGTTATCGCTAGATTTAACACGAATTTTCGTGTTTTCAGATTCATGGAATTGTACGTGTTTCCAGATTCATGGAATTGTATGTGAGACTGCATTTTGATTCCAATTCAATGGTACAACGATATATATATTTGTAAAAACACGTGGCATCTCAAATTTTGTGTATAATCTGACTGTAAGCTGTCAAAATTTGAAGTAGATTGCACATAGTGAAGATAGGAATTGATGAACGAAATTGCATAGTGAAGATAGGAATTGATGAACGAAACATGTATTAGTTCGTTTTGGCTGAAGGTGTGCGTATAATAACGCGTATACGTATTATGTCGACAAAAATTTTGACTGGAGAAGAAGAATCAGAAGGAAAAGAAGAATTTCTTTCTTACCGTTTCCGACTGATCCATGACATGATATTACGATATCTCTGTCATGCGTGGGCCGATTTTATTGAAATTGGTCTTATTCGAAAGCCGATATGCGGTTTACATAAGAAAAATGCCTTTAAATTTACAAAATATTGCAGGCGTGATGAGATATAATGTAATAAATGTCAGAATTAGGTTGGAATGCCTCCGCGACGAGTAAAGGTACACGGCAGCGACAGTTCGACATATATAGGGTGTTTTTCATGTACTTGGCGTCGAGACGCTACCGCGTCTCTAGATAGGTATACGGCAAAATACATTGTAGTAGTAGCAGCAGTTTTTCGCGAATATCTCGGAAACGAAGGTCGAGCGGCGGTAACATGTATACGAAAAAGTTGTTCAGAATCATGTCCCCGACAACCAGGG
Organism: Andrena marginata; assembly: GCA_963932335.1. Taxonomy (NCBI): domain Eukaryota; kingdom Metazoa; phylum Arthropoda; class Insecta; order Hymenoptera; family Andrenidae; genus Andrena; species Andrena marginata. Next base: position 13,573,228 of record OZ010660.1, read on the forward strand.
ACTTAATACCGGTATAACGCTCATACCGGTATTTCGGCAATACAGCTATACCGAAACCGATATCATACCGAAACAGATAAATACCGAAACCGATATTGTACCGAAACAGATAAATACCGAAAACAATAGGTTACCGAAAACCGAAATAAATACCGGTATTTTTTCGGTATTCTTTTCGGTAACACGATAGGTTTCAATATTTTCCGGTAATACTTTCGTAACCCTTATAGAATTGGAACTATTATATCAAAATACCGGTATAACATTATTTTTTATTACCGGAAAATATTGAAACCTATCATGTTACCGAAAAAATACCGGTATTTATTTCGGTTTTCGGTAACCTATTGTTTTCGGTATTTATCTGTTTCGGTGTGATATCGGTTTCGGTATAGCTGTACTGCCGAAATACCGGTATGAGCGTTATACCGGTATTAAGTCTCAGACGAAGATACAACCGAAAAATACCGGTATAATACCGGTATTTTACGTACCGGTAGGAGTCCCTGCCGACAACATATCCCAAAATAATTGAAATCGGTGAGGAAACACCTGTTCTGCATAATTGCCTTCAAACATTCTGACGTGTCAACAAATCGCCTGTTTTATGTTTCCGCTATTCCCTAGTGCCAATTGAAGATTTTACGTAAAAAAAACTACTTAGATAAGCATAATCTTATCAAATTAGCCCGAAAGATTGTTCTGCTAAAGTTTTCATCCAACTTTGTCAGAAAGAAAGATAGAAAAAAAACACGTTTTGGTCGCAATTCAGGTATTTGATATTATAGCAAATTTAATCACCGACAAAACGAGCCAAAGATATGAAAAATCGGTTGAGAATTGACGGAGATACGAATTTTTGACCGCAGAAAGTCACTTTGGAACCACTGTGCGATCGTGTAACCCGATTCAAAATCGAAAATCGGTGAGGGACAACACCGATGCAAACGAGGTTCACAATTATAAGTATTTTATTTTTGTTTTTTTTTATAAATTTTTTACCAATATATTTGTGAGGATTTTCTGATTAAAATGACACCAAACACGATATGGTTTGGATAATTATAAAAATATAAATGATTCGTATCCACGATAAGTAAAAGTTGTCCGATTGATGTCGTGTTTGATATCATTTTAATCAGGAGATTCTAACAAACATGTTGGTAGAAGTGTCACGAAAATGGCACCAAAAACACAAAAGTTTTAATCTTAAATTTTGATTGCGTTAGTATTGTCTCACGCGTACACGGGTATTTAAACTTGCTTTGTTCCGAGATTTTCGCTTACATGGAGATTTTACTGTATATCTAGAGACGCGGTAGCGTCTCGACGCCAAGTACATATCGACACCCTGTATATGTCGAACTGTGGCTACCGCTATCATTTACTCGTCGCCCGGCTAATCCAACCTAACCTGAAACTTATTTCATTAATATCTCATCACGCTTGCAATATTTTCTAAATATAAAGGCATTTTTCTAATGTAAACCGCATATAAGCTTTCGAATGAGACCAATTTCAATAAAATCGGTCCACGCATGACAGAGATATCATAATATCGTCTCATGGATCAGTCGGAAACGGTAAGATTTTTCTTCTTCTGATTCTCCTAGAAATTTTTCGTCAAACATAATACGTATACGCGTTAAGCCGGGGCCAGACCTGAATGAGTATACGCTGAGCAGGCTGAGCGGCGCACGAATATTCTGATGTGGACGGGTGAAACGGTAGCTAGGGCCGCATGCTTCTACGTCAGAAAGGCTGAGCGTGAACGCATATGCTAGTGTGGACGGGTCATTCGTGGTGACTCGACTCATTCGACCCGACTCGGGGATGCCGGCGAAGGCACATGGCCTGAGCCGACCGTTGTCGGTTTTCTTCCGCACATCAAAGGGAATTTGGAGTGCATTGCGTTCAGCGTGGAAGATAGAGGCACAATGTGATACTTTTCTAAAATCCTCGATATCTCGGATTTTCATGATATTGAAATACACATATGGTAGCCCATATGAAATTAGGGAGGGTTAAGTCCTCATTTTTGCAGATTCGAAATTGTTTAAAAAATATAAATCTTCAAAGTTTCCTGCTTTCGGTGATTTTTACGAAACGCCTACAGAAATTAATTTTAATGTCTTAAATTATTGAAGGCATAGACTAAATAAATTTAATCCATTGCTAATATTGACATAAACAGATAATCAAAAATTTAAAAATTACATTTTGAATAATAATAATAATGCAATTAACATATGATAGACTTTAAAGCTCTATTGTACTGAATAATTTGTCTTTCTTTTCTTCACTACACCCTGCATTGTTCTTAATTCATATAGCCAGGCCGACTCGCTGCTGTGTTAAAAAATCACACGAGATTACTCGCGGGGGCAGCAATACGCCTCGTGGAGGGACGCAGGTAGAAAATGAGGTGTCCGCTGCACTGCGCGTGATCCCGCCTGTGACGTCTTCCCTTCGAATTGGAGACTGATCGGCTCGGCTCGCCCAGAAAAATTGACGAGCTAGACGAGGCGTGCCGGCTCGCGGAGCTACGACCCGTCTGATTCCACCTAAAGATAGTGGAAATATTAGCCTCCTTTTCGGCCGCGTCCAGATCTGAATAGAACCCCGAACCGAACGCCACTTGAAACTCCCTAATGCCCCCGTTCCTACGTGTGGAACGTATATTTCTAGCGATCTTCTTCGCCAGTTTCGACAGAGTCTCGTGGTTCGCGACAGCTAAAGATTGAAGGACAGAGAGTGTTTGGAGTAGTGCAGACGAAAGGATTGCCTGCCATATAACACCGAGGAAGGGACCTCGGGACCCTCGACCAAAGGAAGGTCAGGCTCGCCGCGATGTTCGGGCTCTTCACAGCCGATGTTGGTGAAATCCCAGACCATCAAAGGAATGGCTCACCCACATGGGGTAAACAACTGTAGTGGTGCATCCCTGTCCCTCACACCACCATGACTTGTTGTCGTCCTTACAATTGGGGGTGTCAAGTAGTTTAAAGAAGCAAGACAAGGTGGTAATAAACGAAGAGTGTCCCACAGACCTTTCCAATGTACCTACGCCTACGGGATATGGAAGGGATGCCGATGGATTCCTTATATTTTTCCGATGAAAATCATTCCAAATTTCATATAAATCCGACTATTTTTAACGAATTCAGCTTGAAATGATATAAAACAATTTTTCCTGAAATTTCCTTCATTATGGTCTGAATTACATTGTTCTTGGTGTCAGTTTCATCGGCGAAACATAAGGAATAAATTGACGTCGTTTTCGCAAAGATGTGATGAGAAATGCGGAACTCTTGAACATTTCTGAATTTTTAATGGTATTCCAACCGTTTGAAGGATCGAAACCCATCAAATTCGGTGAGGCACTGCAGGGGGTTGTCCTAGCCACGGGGTACCAGGTGGCAACTCTTTGACACGCGTCGGTGGACAATCACTCTGTATTGGTAAATGGGATGACTCGGAGGGTTGAGCTGTATGTTTATTTAGCTAACTATGTAGCACACCATCTTTACGACAGCGGAGTGGGCTATGTTAAGCACAGAACTTGGTGAAGAAAGATACAAGGGCACTTTCGACCCCTCCGCATGCGTCATTCATGCGCGCTCAGCCTGCTCAGCGTATACGCATTCAGGTGTGGTCCCGGCTTTACACGCACACCTTCAGTCAAAACGAAACTAACACATGTTTCGTTCTTCTACGTATATACGCGTTACACGCACACCTTCAGCCAAAACGAAACTAACACATATTTCGTTCTTCGTTCGTCGACTCTCGGGATTATTCGGCAGGGATCGTCGTCCGTCATTGTACAAACTATTTTTTAAGTACATTAAACTTTATAACCTACCAATCTTAACCTTCCAAGTGTCAAATAATGTAAGTGGTCCAAATTTGAGATGTCAAGGAGTTTTTACACTAAATAGGAGACGGAATTATTGTCTCAATTAACAAGGTAAGTCGCCAAATTTATTTAATAGATTTTTTATGTAGAGTCGCAGACTTGGAAGTTGTCCGGAGAAGGTTCGACAGAGAAGCACCTTCTTTCGCATAAGTTTCTAGAAATTTGTACCATGCTTGTACAAAGTAATATATTGTAGTAAAAAATTGCATTGAATTTAAATTGCCAGAAATTTGTATTTGTATACCAGCAATTTAGAGTTTCTATTTTATGTAAAGCTTATTATATTATAGAAATGAAGGGGACGCACAGGACTTCGATAAAAATGAAGGAGACGCACAGGCTTGGATAGTAGAATTGAAGGGGACGCACAGGCTTGGATGGATAGAAATGAAGGGAATGCACAGGCGTGGAGGTTGTCCGGAGAAGATTAGATAGATAGACAGAGTATCTTGTTTCGCACAAGTTTCTGGAACTTTGTCAAATAAGGTAAATCGACAAAATTTGTCTAAAGACATAGCATTAAGATTTATTAAGAAAATAGATTATGGTGGACTGCTTGCAATGTAAAGCAAGTCACATTAGTGAAGAAAGTACGCTGAAAACACATTTCCGTTGATGCTTTTCAATCTTTTGTGAAAGACATTCGTAATACTTTAATTAATAAAATCCACAGTAGTTTCTACGCTATTCATTAATTTTACTAGTTTTCCATTAACAATATTTCAATTCACCAATAAATATACTAAACCAACACCAATAAAAATATTGAATCTCTTCATTCATTTTCGCTAAATTACCATTAGCATTTTTTAAATATCCTCCAACAAAACTTTCTACCATATGTTCTCACCTCCTTCGGACACATTATGTAGTCTCTACACTCACTAGAGCAAAAGGCTACTCTATAAGTAAGTTCTACATTAAGTTGTATATAACTAATATGTGGCATTATATATTTACAGATAATCGAAGCAGAAGATGATGCAGTGTGATCTACGTCAGACTATGTACGCACAAATTTTTCGGTAGGGTTTTGCATACGCAATTATTCATTCAATGATCTTGTCATATGAGCACGTGTGATAATTTATAAATAATTAGTAAATGTGTTCTATTTGTCAGTTAACGATGCAGACGAAGAGAATTATTTCAACAGCTGAAAGAGAATAGTATGCCGGCTGCAGGAGCAAATGAAATAACCACATTTTAATGTTTGAAATAAAATAAAAAATATTTATTTTTTATTAAAAATTATAATTAAATAAAATTTTTTACTGGCCGCCGCCACGGCCCCGGCTCCGCTCCAAACCACGGCCCCGCTCCCCGCCCTGGCCGTGGCCACGGCGGCGATATTGTTGTCTTATCATATAAAAAAAATTACGCCAAGTACATGAATTAGCTTTGTAAAAAGAAGTGAGATCCCCAAGAAAAACTTTAAAAAAGTAAAAAATACGCCAAGTACATGAAAATGTCGAGGACAAAAAAGGATTATCAAAAATCACAAAAAAACAAAGAAAATAGTATACATGAAAAAGTCGAGGAAGAAAAAGAGTATTATCAAAAAATAAATATAAAAAAACACAAAAAAGATAAAGAAACATGAAAAAGTCAAGGACGAATAAAGTATTATTATCAAATAAATATAATCACATAAATAAAAAATATAATTAAAATATAAAAAAGATGTGAAATCAAAATGAGCTGCAAGTACATCACAAAAAAAGAAAATAATATAATTACAATATAAAAAAAGATGTGAAATCAAAATGAGCTGCAAGTACATAAAGGTGCTTTCCAACTGCGCTTAACATGACACAACTACATATACACAGCTAAAATGCTGTGTTATTCCATTACTCATATCGCGGACATTTTAATTAACCTATCAAAAAGAATCCCATTTAAAAACATTGTCGTAAATTAATAGCATTACAAAATTAATGATATACAAAAATTGCGCCAATCATAACAATGGCTATTCATACAAAGAAAAAAATGTATTAAATAATATTAAGCAGATATATTTTTATACAAATAAATATTTTAATACGAATAAATATTTTATTCAAAATACTTGGCGCTGCGATCTAAAATACATAAACATATACATATACATACGAGTATTAGAAACGCTGTCAGATTTATTCTACATATATTTAATTCGAATATCATACGTAGCATATGCACATACACACATCCACGAACGCACACACAAGAAAGAAAGAAAAAGATTATTGCAATTTATACATATTTATTCAGTTTAGCAACACCAATTCGGAGAGCAGCGCCAAGTATTTTGAATAAAATATTTATTCGTATTAAAATATTTATTTGTATAAAAATATATCTGCTTAATATTATTTAATACATTTTTTTCTTTGTATGAATAGCCATTGTTATGATTGGCGCAATTTTTGTATATCATTAATTTTGTAATGCTATTAATTTACGACAATGTTTTTAAATGGGATTCTTTTTGATAGGTTAATTAAAATGTCCGCGATATGAGTAATGGAATAACACAGCATTTTAGCTGTGTATATGTAGTTGTGTCATGTTAAGCGCAGTTGGAAAGCACCTTTATGTACTTGCAGCTCATTTTGATTTAACATCTTTTTTTATATTGTAATTATATTATTTTCTTTTTTTGGGTGATTATATTATTTTCTTTTTTTGTGATGTACTTGCAGCTCATTTTGATTTCACATCTTTTTTATATTGTAATTATATTTTTTATTTATGTGATTATATTTATTTGATAATAATACTTTATTCGTCCTTGACTTTTTCATGTTTCTTTATCTTTTTTGTGTTTTTTTTATATTTATTTTTTGATAATACTCTTTTTCTTCCTCGACTTTTTCATGTATACTCTTTTCTTTTTTTTGTGATCTTCTTTTACTTTCTGCTGTATGTTTTTCTTATTTCTGTGTATGTACCACTTGTTACTGATTATTGACTCTTTACGTGCAGACAACGATTGAAGAACGCAGCGTGCCTCACGGTAATTCAAGGTACAGTGGCGGAAGCAGGTACCTCGCACCAAGCACATCCAAGCACATCTGCTGCGGATGATTTTCCTACGGACAGAACACACGAAGAAGACGGAGGAAATTTTGAAGACGTCCCAATTATCGAAGAAATTGTACAAGAAGTAGATTTCGATACTGACACAGAAGAAATTGTGGAAGAAGTATATTTCGATACGGAGGAAGAACATAGTATAGAAGAAGTACTGAAATCGGTGCCGGAAGATAATGACCTGCCAGTTGGCGATGAGATACCTTCCGTAACAGACATCAACGAAGAAACGAATGAAGATGTTGGAAGCGATGCCGATTACTGGGTGGTGGAGAATGCAGGACCACAACAGTCAGAAAACCCAATTTCGGAAGGAATAGACTTCGTTGATTTAGCGCATGTTTTCGAGCAAATAATAAATCTTCAAAAACATTCGACTACTGGCTGTGGCATCGAAGATTTTGGTATAGTTAGATGTGAACGGAATGGATTAGAAAAAGTGTATTATGTAGAATGCAAAATGTGCAAATACACAGAGCGTATATCCTGTCTTCGGAAGAGTGATGCCACTATGGACATCAACCACGCCGCTGTTGCCGCAACAATGATGACGGGCGGCGGATATAATCAACTGCAGGACATATTGACCGCCATGAACGTGTCCTGTATGACGAAAAGGATCTACGAGAACTGTCAGAAGGACCTAATCGATGCCCTCGAAGTGGCCGCACAACGCGAAATGGAAGATGCTGGAAAAGAAGAAAAAGCATTAGCTATAGCAAGAGGCGACGTATATCCAGAATCTGATGTACCGTTTATCCCAGTTGTCGCGGATGGTAGCTGGATGAAAAGGTCATACCGCGGAGGAGATTACAATTCTCTTTCTGGCGTAGGAGCCATCGTAGGATACCACACGAAGAAAGTGCTGTACATCAGCGTGAAGAATAAATTCTGCATGACTTGCCAAATAGCAGGTACGAAGAAGGAAGAACCGCGCGAGCATCGTTGCTTCAAGAACTGGGGACGTAATCAGAGTTCAACTGGCATGGAAAGTGTTGCTATTGTCGAAGGCTTCAATTGCAGCATAGATATGCACGGCCTAATATACTCTATATTAGTTGCCGATGGAGATAGCAGTGTGTACAAGAAGATATTGGACAATATTCCATATGAAAAGTACATGGTGCAGGTACGAAAAATAGAATGCACCAATCACTTGTTACGCAATTTCAGTAAAAAAATAAACGAAATCGCAACAAAAGGCCGCGATAAGGACCTAAGAGCTGTCGTAAAGAATAATGCTCTCCGCCTGCGTACTGGTATAAAGAAAGCTGCAGAATACCGGTTGCAAGAAGGAATAGCACTCGAGGAACGAATAAGAAATTTGAAGCAAGACTTGACAAATGTACCGAGTCACGTTTTCGGTGAACTCAAGGAGTGTCAGAAGTTAGCATACTTCTGTAAGAAATACTCCGATCCCAACAGAAAGGACTACGTACCACGGTTGAGAGAAACTGGTATATATCAAAGTATCGAAGAAGCGATGCAGCCACTTTTCCCTAAACCTGACAGTTTGCTGCACGGTCTAAATAACAATGCTGTTGAAAGTTTTAATAATATTGCTAAATTCATCGGAGGCAAGAGGATAAACTTTGGACGAGGGGGCACGTACCAGGGTAGAGTCTCCGCTGCAGTCGTCCAATATAACACAAAAGAGGCGTTTAGCAGATTGAGTACGGCAATGAATACAGAGCCGCCAACCATGGTAAAAAACCTGAAAGAACGTCGAAAGCATGCAGCAGAAAAAGCAAGGGAATATAAAAAAGAAGCGAAAGCATCCTCCTTCCTAAATAAAAAACAATCGTGCGACCAGGATTACGGCCCCAACGCAGCAAAACCACATATGGAAGAGACAGTATACTCTTCCGAGTGTAAAAGGCACATGGATACTCTCCTTAAATGGCAATCCAGGCGAAACAAGATCGAAGTGGAAACTCGCGATCAGGCGAATAGCGAAAATTGGATTGGTTATATTAAGAAATTATTAACTGCATCCAATTTCGGCAAGGTATGCCGATTACGAAAGGCTACAGCACGGGCAAATACTGTGAAGAGTATAATGTATCCGCAACTCCACGATTTACATTCTCTCCAATACGGAAGGGAAAATGAGGCAAACGCCTTGAGACAAATGCAAGAAGAATTAGGAATGCATATTCAACCGTGTGGCCTCTTCATCGACGACACAGTGCCTCACTTAGGTGCAACTCCCGACGGCCTCGTGGACCATGATAAAATCGTGGAAGTAAAGTGTCCTGTATCGGCCAAGGATTTATCACCTGAGAAAGCAATAAAGCAACTTGATCATATAAGGCATATTTACAAGGGTAATGAAATGAATAAGAATCATCATTACTATTATCAAGTGCAAGGACAATTGCACATAACGAAAAGGCAACGAGCCTATTTTTGTTTATGGGGCCGAAAGGAATGAAGGTTACAACAGTAACAAGAGATGATCGATTCTGGGCAACAGAGATGGAGGAAAAACTCAGAAAATTCTATGAGGAGTGCATGTTGCCAGAAATTATAGATAGCAGATACAATCGACAACAGCCGATTAGAGAACCTCCGTACATAAAAGAAAAAGGAGCGGGTACGAGTACACAAGAAAGTACACAAAACGATGGATGAAAACATCGTAATAGCACCGGCGAGTACATCCAGCGCATATGAAGAGCTGTCGAATAAGTAATTGCAATTCAAAGTCACTATTGCACCGGCGAGTGCATCCAGCGCATATGAAGAGCTGTCGAATAAGCAATTGCAAGCCAAATTGACTATTGCACCGATGAGTGCATCCAGCGCATATGAAGAACTGGCGAATAAGCAACGTGGAGGCACCTGGAGTGCGCAGAGTTACTCAGCTGCGACGAAGGGAGTTCGAGAGTGAACATCGTCGCAGAATGGCCGAATTCCCTATGTGAGAGAGCCCCGAAGAGTGGAGTTGTTTAGACAGGATGGGTTGTTCGCCGACCAAAGATCCAGGAAGATTAGTCTAAGCTAATCTACTGTTTCTTTAAAATGTTTCAGAGAGCACGAAACCCCACGACGAGGGACAAGGTGTCGGGGGACTGCCACCGCGGCCTGGATACGCGTTCCCGAATTCCCCGTCTGTGCTACGACAAAGTAGCAGTCCGCAGTGGAGCGCGGACATACGTGGAACCGCTTCTCTAGCCCTGTTGGCGTGAATCTTGGCTCCTCCCCGGTTTGTGCAAACCAAGAGGTTCACGTCGGCAGGGTGGACAGCAGCCGGGAAATGGCATCTCCAACCACCAGTCGGACAAGCGGTGCGACTGCTTGGATCGGCTGGAGGAGATGTCGCGGAGACGGGAGCGTTAACAGGACGCACAGGACGGTCCCCTGGGTCTGCACCAGAAGCCACGAAGAGGAATGGGGCCATCTGAAAGCCAAGGCCTGAGAGAGGGAGAAGAGGACAAGAAGCCCAGAAGAAAGAAAATGCAGACGAGCTGGGGTGCTAGGCAGATTGATCGGGGAACGGGCCGATAACATGCTCATGAGCTGTGATCCCCTGTTATCGGTTCCGTCTCGCCTTTCCATCTTCCCGATTCTTTCAGCTCCAACGGATTCTCTCAAATGAAAGTAAATGTTAATGCTTCTCCGTCTCTTTTGCATGAAATCCGGAGCCGTGAAGGGATTGAAGTCTCAAGCTCGTACGGCCACCGGAAGGACATCGAGGACGAGTCCCTGGGGGAGAGGGTCGACCGCGACCAAGGATTTGACGAGGAGGAGGGAACGTCGCCGAAGCAGTGGAGACGTCGTCGGACGTCCTTCTGGAGGAGGCTGCCTGCAAATGAGGCAGCGCTGGAGTCTGCACGGGATTCCGGAGGCTGCACTAAGGAGGATGCAGCGTCGGAGCGTTTTTGTCGACGTGGGACGTTCCAGAGTGGAGTTCCAGGGACGTTGCGGGGCAAGGACCAAGGGCGTTTCGTCGAGCGAGAATTAGAAGCACCGCGGTACCCGTGCCTGACTGCTGGACCCGGAGCTCTCCGTGGATTTCGTCGTGGGACACACGAAAGAGGAACGCGCCCGGAGCTACCCGTGGATTTTGTCGTGGGACCAAGAGCCGCAGAGTTCCAGCGACGTCGTGGGACAGGAAGCTGCAGAGTTCCAGAGACGTCGCGGAACCAGAAGTTGGAGCGTTTCGTCGTGGCAGATCGAGAATTCCCGTTGTACCCACGCCTTGCTCAGGGGTTTTCCGTGGTTTTCTCCTGAGCGAGAAGGCAAATGCCGAGGCGGATGTCTGAAGAAGCCACGGGGCTGCACGACCACTTCTTCAGGCAGGGGTACGAAGATTCCGAAGAGGATTCAATGCGGCCGAGACGTCCGCTCTTTCAGAGGGGAGAGCAGTATTCCGAGCACCGCGTCTAGGCCCAGAAGACCAGAAGACTGTCTTGTACCGCAGTTTTGTAACCGATATTGCTTTATGTAACAATATAATTCAGTCGCGTGTACTCCCGTGTAATCATTATTCTATCCTTTGCGTCGGGGTGGCCTGCAATGGTAACGCCCAACAGTGGGGCACGTAACATAGGATTCGCGGAAAAAATTTCATAAATTCGGTGTTTCCCAATATTTTTTAGTACTTTTTTTATATTATTTGTTATTAGCCAACAGTTATATGGACAGGAACATTAAAAGAATTGAAGCATCTTTTACAAATAAAATAGTAATAAACATCTAGTGTTTCATAATACATCTAGTTCAGAATCCGTTCATGAAATCCGCTACTGAAAATGCGTACGCTAGATGCGCGTGATTATTATGTGGTCGGCTCCTCGAAGTGACAGAAAATATAACCTATATGCTATACACGATTTTCTAAAGATACCGTTGTGGCGTAATAATAATGTTTTGAAAGGATGATAAAAAGTTCACAAATGTTTTGTAAAAGAACGAAATAGCCACTAAACATTTGTTGCCATATAGCATATACTTAGGTTATATTTTCTGTCACTTTGAGGAGCGGATTTTCTGCCTTCGAAGTGACAGAAAATATAACCTATGTATGTGCTATATGGCAATAAATGTTGAACGGCTATTTCGTTCTTTTGCGCTACATTTGTGAACTTTTTATCATCTTTCCGAATCATTATTACTACGCCGCAACGGTATCTTTAGGAAATCGGGTATAGCATATAGGTTATATTTTCTGTCACTTCGAGGGCAGAAAATCCGCTCTTCCAAGTAACAAAAAAAACCGCTCCTCCAAGTGACAGTAAATATAACCTATACGTTAGACCCGATTTCCTAAAGATACTGTTGCGGCGTAATAATAATGTTTCGGAAGGATGATGAAAAGTTCACAAATGTAGCGCAAAAGAACGAAACAGCCGCTAAACATTTATTGTCATATAGCATATTCATAGGTTATAATTTCTGTCACTTCAAGGAGCCGACCACATAATAATTATGCGTTGGATTCAACATCAAACACAATTTTATATATGTTTGGTCATAAATGCTTTCTACATAGGATGTGTATTTCATGTTCTGTTTCAGTGTTTTGCTAATTAAAAAATGCCTATCCTAACAAACTTCATTTTCTGGGGACATGCCCTCGTGTATTTTTCCTTTTCACTTATAATTCCTTACTGCCAACGTAGAATATTGTAGCATAAGCACATTTCAAGTAAATGTACAATGAATTTTCTACGTTTGGAGTACCAGCAGACTTTCTGTTTAAATTTTTACAACTACAACGCAACAGCTGAGAATTTCTTTCCACATTCAAAATAGAATATGGAAATAGCAAACAGCTCCCTCTCGCGTGCACAGGCAGCCGCGTATCTATGGGTATTACCATTTCTGTGCAGAAATAATCTGCTGTAATACCGACAGGCCCCGCCGGCCAGACCACGTGACGTGTCTACCCCCTTAATGGCAGGAATCGAGCAGACTCTGCGCAGCGCGATCTGACGGCAGATAGGCAGCAGAAATCGAGCAGCGAGCAGTTTGGCGGCAGACACTGCAAAAAATCTGCTGGTACAATTTAATGGCAGAAATCGAACAGACTCTGCGCAGCGCGAACTGACGGCAGATAGGCAGCAGAAATTAAGCAGATTCTGTTGACATACCCCGCGTGCACTTTGGCGGCAGAAACTGAGGAGAGTCTGCTGACATTTCAATAGCGTGTGTTGGTCACTCTGAGTTATTCCGAGCAACTCCGAGTGCTTCGAGCTCCGGGTTCAACTGTCGCAACGGAAAGTTCCAGACAGTTTCAGATTACAGAAATACAAAACGAGAAATTCAGTGAAGACAGTGATCCAAAAGTTTAAGAGGAATTCTTGGAAATCCTATCATCTTTTAAACAGCAAGAAGACATACGTAGATATGAATAATTACAATTTCAAGTCATCTACATCGCGGAAATCGGCGTATAGATTATCGGCTAGATAACATAGTAGGGTTATGTTCAAAATCAGGGTTATGCTCAGTCTGTAGTCAGCTGTCGAGGTGACAGGTTGTCTGTTTTGTTTACTCGAGCGCTACCACGGGTATGACCGTGTACGTCTATTAGCCAGCTGAGCCGTTGGATTTGGTGTAATTTCAAAATCCTTTTGTGTTTTCCTGTTTTACCAAGTTCGTTTAGCCCAGTCGCTGAACTGTGAATTAGAGCAATCTAATTTACAAATTCAAGTAGTGCTGTGCTGTGTTTTGAATCTGGATTGTTCTACGGGTCTGCCGTTTGGTGCCGTTTGAAATGTCACCTGGTTCAAAGAAATGCAAAGGTTGCTCGGCCCCTGTCGTCAACCCAGTCATCTGTCCAGGATGTAAGGTGATCTGCCATCCAGGACCCTCATGTCTGAGTCGCTCGGGTCATCCTTATACAGATAAGGGGCTCTTAGATTGCCGTAAAGGTTCCTCAACGTCTCGAACCGCCGTTAGCCAGTCCACAGTCTTGCCGGCCCAATCACTTACAGCAATACCAACCGCTACACTCCAGACACTCACTGCCTTACCCTCAGCCGATAAGATCAAGGACATTGTGGGGGACCTCATTGATACGAAGCTAGCTGCGTTCAAAGAGGATATAATGTCTAGCATAAGAGCCGAACTGGGTCTTATGAGGTCGGACATTAACTCACTGTCCGAGCGTGTCCTGGCGCTAGAAGAGAACCCGGCCATCACTGCTGTACAGTTGCCTGCCCCTACAGTCGATGACTTCATCGTGGAGATGAACGATAGGGAATTACGCTCCAAGAACGTAATTATTTTTGGGATTCCGGAGCCTCGGGAATCTTCGCTGGAACACATTAGAGCTATAGAGGTGGACGCTGCTCGTGGTGTTCTGGGCCAGATTTGCCCCCTAGCCACGCAGGATTTGGCGGTTCATCGCCTCGGTAAACCGGGTAAGACACCCTGCAGGCCTCTATGTGTTCGGCTTGACTCCGCGGCTGAAGTGAAAAGGATCCTTCAGAGCAAGCATCGCTACAAAGGCCCCTACAAAATCTCTGACGATAAGACCATGCAACAACGCGGGACGCTTATGCAGCTAAGGGAGAAGCTCCGGGATCTGCATGAGCGTGGAGAGACCCACAAGACTATTCGCTACAATCGCGGTGTTCCCAGGATCGTGGCGAGTAGACCACGAAAAGACATTTCTCAAAAAAACTAATTTCGAACCCTTCAGTGTACTTCCAAAATGTCCGTGGTCTGCGTACTAAGTTAAATACTCTTATCAGCTCTTTACTTACATCGGCAGTGTCCTACGATATCATAATCTTTGTCGAAACCTGGCTTACGTCTGCGATATCCTCTAACGAACTCGGTCTGCGTAATTATTCGATTTATAGGTGTGACAGATCCCACAGAACTAGCACTTGCACGAGAGGGGGTGGTGTCCTCATTGCTGTTAAGGATTCGATGCCTTCCTGCTCTGTTACAATTGGCGGTTCTGAGGTCGAGCAAGTGTTTGTCAGAGCCCAAATTCATAATAACAAACACGTATTATTAGGAGCCGTTTATATACCACCAGCGTCCATGCCTTCGCTTTATACTAGCCATGCTGATACAGTCACTGAAGTATTTCTTAATTACAGCGATGACACTTTTTGTTTGTTCGGAGATTTTAATCTTCCTCATGCTGTTTGGTTCAATGACTCGGTACAAGGGTGCTTTAGAAGATTGGGGGTATCGTCGAAAGAATCGGCTGCCATTGACCTTCTCCTTGGATGTGTAGGGTACTGCAACCTCACCCAAGTTAATACGATTTTTAATCAATCCGATGGGATGCTTGATCTCATCTTTGTCTCTTGTCCTAATGTCACTGTTGACCGAGTAATTGATGCCCTGTAACCTCGCTGCGTAGAGGTTAGCTACAGGACGGGTATTCGGGGTGACCGAGTGAATAAGACGAAGTGAACTGCTTGACGGGCGTTTATTCTTACGGCTATGGTAATACAAAGTCGCCCGGCCAGGTCTGTGCTGGCTAACAGGGTCTGTGCGGCTTAAACTATCGCGACGGTGTACTGGCGGCGCGTCGCGGTCCCGTTCGCGGTCTCGAAGCGTTTCGACGGTGACAGGAAAGGTGGGTGGTCGTTCTGGTGCCTTGGCTGTGGTCTCCACCAATGGCCCTGACTGGGAAGTCTTGCGTCCGCTCGCCCAGTGGGTATAACCCGCGGGAGAAACGGAGACTGTAGGATGTCCTCCGGTGCAGACAAAGTCTGAACCTAAGATTGACAAGGGATATCGACCTGCGTCTAGAAGTCGGCGAACTCGCGTTCTTCTAGGAGCCGTGGAGGTGGGGGAACCCAAAATTACACAGCAATGCAGCTTGCTTTACAAGAGATCGCTGGGAGAGTTCGGACCGTTCGCCTGTAACGCTCGTGGTAAAACTCTGCCTGACGGGCCCGTCGCGCTGGCCTATATGGGCCGCCGCGGCAACTTCGCGAGCGAGAGCGCCGCCCGGCGCGCGGCCATCTCGCGGCCGCGCTCGGTAGTGGCGGGCCGCGCCAGGCGCGCGTGGTGGGGGAAGGTTCGCGTCCCACCGTAACTAACTCGTTACAGCCCTTATCGAACCTGACGTGTATCACCCACCTCTGCACATTTTGTTCAAAGGCTTGGCCCCTGCTCTTGTCCACGGTGGCGAAAACTTTGTATACAGGGATTTTAAGCAGGGTGATTTCACCAGCGTGTGTGAATTCCTAAGCTTAATTGACTGGGATAATGAGACTGGTGACATCGAGCCTAGTGTTGCCCTTGAGCGATTATATGGTCATATCAATCAGGCAATTGATGCCTATATTCCGATGAGGTCAGTAGTCCGATCCACTTTTCCGCTGTGGTTCTCCCCTGGCTTGAGATCCCTGATACGACAAAAGAAAAGGGCACATATAGCTTTTAAACGGTCTGGCGCATATAGCGACTACCTTAATTTTTCTAATCTACGATCGAAATGCAAGCTGACCCTTTCCCGTGATCACCGTGTTTATATTGACGGTGTCGAGAATGCGGTTGCAGATGATGTTTCCTGCTTCTGGAAGTTTGTAAATACTAGGCGTGCGGATCATAGTATTCCTGGGAAGGTACACCTCGATCGTAGATATGTTTCGACGAGCTCGGCAGCAGCCAATCTTTTTGCCGATTTCTTTGGTTCCGTTTATAGTCCTCAGACGGGCGGGTTGCCTGCCCAGAATTCCTCGCGGTCCTCGTATAGTGATGTAAATATTCACTCACTTTCAATTACTATAGGACAAATCTATACAAAGCTTGAGTCTCTAGATGTGTCGAAGGGCCCAGGTTATGATGGGATTCCACCGCGGTTGTTAAAGGATTGTCGCTTCATACTTGCTAGGCCCCTTTGGCATATATTCAACTCCTCATTATCTAGGGGGACTTTCCCAGCAGCATGGAAGACTACTTTAGTTACCCCGGTTTTCAAGGCAGGCGACCGCTCCGACGTCAGAAACTATAGGCCGATATGTAAATTATCTGTCATACCTAAGATTTTTGAGGAAATCATTACGGAGTATCTAACGCCCTGCCTTTCGAACGTTATTTGTGACGAACAGCACGGCTTTGTTCCTGGTCGATCGACGACAACCAATTTGGCGGTATATCACTGCTTCGTCTCTGCTGCTCTGGATGCGGGCCTTCAAGTTGACACGGTGTACACTGATTTCCGGAAGGCTTTTGATTCGGTTGACCATGGTATTTTGCATCATAAATTGGCCTCAATCGGGATCAATGGGTCGCTCCTTTCTTGGATTATTAGTTACCTTGAGGACCGTATGCAGGTTATCAGGGTAAGAGATCAGTTATCCAATCCAGTCCTTGTGACCTCTGGTGTCCCTCAGGGATCGCACCTGGGTCCTCTCCTGTTTATTCTTTTTATTAATGATCTCAGGGAGATTTTCCTCCACTGCAGATTCCTAATGTACGCGGACGATTTAAAAATTTTCCGCACTATTAGTGGAGCTTCCGATGTGGAACTGTTACGGACTGATCTCGGAAGGTTTGAGCAGTGGTGTATCGTCAACATGATGAAATTGAATACCGCGAAATGTGTAATTCAGAGGTCTCATAGGGCTGTAAACGGTATTCCATCGAGCTATTGGCTTGGTGATACCAATTTAATTGTGGTTGCGGAAGTCCAAGACCTCGGAGTTACTTTCTAGGCGGGTCTGGATTTTCGCAACCATTATCGTAACGTCATTTGTAAGTCGATGAAGACCCTTGGGTTTATCGCCCGTTTTGCGAAACACTTTAAACGGGTCAGGACACTGAAGTTGTTGTACGTCGCACTGGTAAGGCCACTGGTTGAATATGCGTCGGTTATATGGAGCCCCAAGCATAAGCTATATAACAGTGCAATTGAAAGGGTACAGCACAAGTTCCTTAGGATAGCAATGAGGGCATCAAGCAGCCCGATGAGATTCGACGACCATGATTACAATCCAGCCCTGCGTAAGATTGGGCTCAAAACTCTTAGTTATCGTAGAGTCTGTCAAGACCTACTATTCTTATACAAGGTTTTCCATGGTCAGATTGATTGCCCAGAGCTTGTATCTCTGATTTGCTTTCTTGCGCCGCAACGGTCACTGCGTTCGAGGCCTCTTTTTGTATCGTGCGTCCCAGCTTATCAACATTGCACAGCCGATCCCATAAACCGCGCTATGGATGAGCTCAACCAGTGCCCTGTGGACATCGACTTATTCATAGCCTTCCTTGCGTCGTTCAGGGGTCAGCTGCTCAGGAGTCTGCCATCAGTGTAATCCTTGTTACCTGTGTACCTCGCTTAGGCACCGTTTACGGCGTTGTCGCCGTTATACATAATTTTTATGTTTATTGTTGTATTTTGTTGTTGTTTTGATTTGTTCTGTTACTTTCTACTTTCCGTTTTCTTTTTCTGTTATACTTTATTATTTATCTTTTTGTACTCTCATGTAATTATATGTACTCTAAAGGGTTCCCCCGTTGACACAATAATAATAATAATAATAATAATAATAATAATAATAAAATCACGAATAACATGAGCTCGCAAAATTCTTCTTCATATGGCACCGTTCGTACCGTGCGGTCATTTCTTTTTCAGATGTTGCAAAAACTTCAGAAAGCCCATCTGATCGGAATACCAAGAGTGGATTAAAGAAGCTCTCTGAACCGCAAAGAGGACCTTACGGAATAAAAGACGTGGTCCATGCATCCAGACACCTATATTAAGCTGGCGTAGCCATTTGAAAACGCCAACGCAAAATTAATATGATATTTTTTTTACTATTTATTTGCTAATTATTTGCCAACGAATTAATTTTTTGCTCCTGCCGTTTTCGAGAAACAATGGCTATGCTACTGTAATATTAAGCTGACATAACCACTTATTTTATCTCTGTACCTAAGATAGATATCAATATAATTCTTGCAGCATATATTTTTGCTAATTATTTGCTCTCAATCCCCCGAATATTAATTTTTTTGCTGCAGTCTTTTTCAAGAAGCGATGACCGCGCTAGAACAGCGTTAATCTAGCAGGGCCTAAAGGCTGTACAATGCTGGTTGTATGTAAGTGTAGAAAAAAGAATAAAAGATTTTATCATTTTATTTTATTATTTTATTTCTTTGATATACATAAGTAATTGTGGTACAATTTTATAGTTTTGTTACGTCCCAAAAGGACCCAGAAATTTAAAATTTGCTCTTTTTTTTGTTAATAAGCAGAATGCATCGACAACGCTTAGCGTTCTGGGAAAACCCTCGTCGAGCACACTCTTGCTTACTGTATTTTATCTTTGATAACGGATACCTCCGGTACTGGGACCGTCGTCGTCGCGATACTTGGTCGCTGCGGTGTACCCTGATCGTGGGACTGTGCTAAGGCATCAGCATTACAGTAATGCCTCGTTAGAATCACGACGATCGGGGCTGGCGGCGTGACAATAACGCGATGCGGACACTATTTCATGCCGACGACAACTTCGTGTCGACTCTTTTGGTCTCTCTCGCACGTCTCGGAGTCTCTCACTCTCGACTGAAGGATTCCAAGAAATGGTGGGGATAGTGTGCGTGATTATAACGCATGGTAAAAACGGGACACTAACGACGAATTACTGTATTCTCAAAAGCTCGTTCGAAAATAAGCAGTGGTTCTAATACCTCGCGAAATTGATTTAATGTAAACGGCGGGAGTGCGTCTTGACAATGCATCTAGAATTCTGGTGAAACCTCGTCGGGCGCATTTCCGACCGTCAGATGATCTGAATGCGAGAATGCGTGAGAACGAGTATACTCCGTCTGGGAATTAGGATCGAAGATCAATAGCGCCCAAGTACAAAGTATGGAAGGATGAAGGTGCGAACACCTAATGACATCATGCATCGGTTGCTAAGGCATGATTGAGATTGCAGCGTTAGCTTTTTCGAGCGGGCCTCGCGGCCTGACATTCCCGGGGGCGCAAAGCTGAAGTCACTCTTTGTCGTACAGTCACGGAGAGCGTGACAAGGTGTCTGTGGATCGTAATTTCTTTTCTAATATTCAAGATTTCATTTCGAGCCAGAGATTCCTAAGTTTATAGTGAATAGACTCAACCTTCCACATTAAATAGTGTTTAAACTTCACCGTGTTCCAACGAATAATCGTTTTTCAATTTTATAAATCTGCGTTTTATATTCTCTAAATATTTCGTCTAACTATTACGTAACGCTATATTAACAGGTGCGATGAGATCAACCTTCAGTTAGATCTCATCTCTCTTTTGTGCTTTTTTTTTAACTATTGCTATTGTAGTAATCGTCAATATCGTGTGTGAGTGTAATTATTTCTTTCCCAGGCACGGAAAAGGCGTTCTATTGAGCATTATTCAAAAGACAAACAACCAAAATTTATACGTTTTAAAAAGTATACCGATAAAGTGGGTGAGTTGCGTATTCTTTTTTTAAATATTGTAATCGGAATAACGATTGGCGAGCGTCGTCTCACGTAAAGAGATTTATTTCATGTATTTTATTCGAACATTGTGCATGCAGAGGTAACGGAGGGTTAATGTTTAACATAAACCAATATTCTGGGATTACCCTTGGCTCTTCAGCCTCTGTAACACATTAGTAAAAGAAAAAGAATAAAAGGAAAATCATTCACACTTGAACCTTACATTTGAGCAGAAGTTAGTTACGGTTAAACCATCCGTATCCTAATAAGAACTCAGTGCGAGGCCTGTATAGGACTAGATCTTTGAATCACGATAATAATCAAAATTCTTAAATCAAATAACTAATAATTTGTACTATACCGCGCGTAGCACTCTTCCGACTAGATCGACTTAGACACCGAATACTCGGACTCCATGCTTATCTGCTAACCGCGTTTCAGTGTAGTTTCCTATTTATATGTTGATTTTTTAAATTGTCAAATTCTATCCAATTTGTTGTTGGATCGCCCTTCCGATATATAACTGTTGTGTAATGGCCTGTGACACTTTGTGGCGCATCTTTTGCGTGCCTTGTCGGCACGCCACTCTTACCATGGTACTTAACAGAGCCCACCAAGTGTAGCTCTTCGTTTTTACACAACGGGTTGGTAATGTTTTTATGTAGTTCTTGTAAGCTTACATAAGAATTTTCATCTTTGGCATTGAACACTTGAAATAATACAATATCACCTAGAAATGAAAATGTATGATTAATTATGTTAGAAAAGCATTTTCCAATTCTTTAAAACTCAAGAGAAATTGCAATAAAACCATGTTAATAATTTAGTTATAAAACGTGTTATTTACTGATTTCTATTAATTTGTTCTCTACGGTACCGGGACTATCACATTTTGGACATGTACTATTAGGTACCGAACAGAACTCTATAATAAAGGTTTCGCTGTTCGATTTCTCGAGCTTTATGTCTTCGATCTGTTTCCCAGTAAGGTGTTTAATTTTTCTATATTCGCATGTTGCGCATTTTGATTTCTCTGTAAAACTAGGTAGTTCCTGGAATAATTTTTGCGCTAGCCATCCAATGTTTGCATTACAGTCAATGTAGTGTATTTTATCCATTAACGTGGACTGTTCCACTGGAAATATCTTTGCCAGCAATTTTGCCCGCATAATATATGTATAACTTCTCAACCCTTTGTCAAGGGTTCCTTCACCAATTTTGAAGAATAATGCATGTATCAATTTCGTCTGATATATAAAATATAAGAAATAAATATTTATAATAATAAAAATTATTTACTTAGGAAGAAGGGCGTTTTCCCAATTGCACAATACCCACAGTTCTTACGCAGCATCCTTAGAACATCCTGATAACGCATTTAGCTATATTCATTTTCTACTATACGTGTGTCATTAGTATCAATAATTAATGCGTATTAGTAATGCGTATTTGTAGCGTGTATTAGTGTGTGGTATTTACGTATATTAATGCCATACAAGTGTGTATTAGTGTGTATTAATAATGTGTTATTGTTAATGAGTGTAAGTAAGTAACTAAATATAAGATTAGTAATAATATATAATATAAATATATCTCGAGGTCGGCCAACCAGTATTACAGAGGACACTTTTGTGCAAACTATTTTACCCTTCAGTGAAAAGATTTATAACCGTTCTCTGTCAGTGGTGGTATCTAAAAACGATATCATCTGGGAAGACATAGCCCGTTGCTTTTTGGAGAAACTAAAGGCTACATCACTGTATAGCTTGGTGGTAACTAATAGATTTAATATTTTGAACAAAATAAAGGAGGTTTTAAATACTTCCACCAGCCCAAATACTTCTACTGTAAATGCACCAAATACATCAGATACATTTCGAACAATTCAGCTATCTATAACGAAAGACAGATTAATTTTGAAATATTAATACCATGAGCAAAATTTGACGACGTAACTAATGTTGTATATTATAAAAGAAGCACTCGTGAAGCAAAAGAGTGAAAACGACAGTATTTAAAATTCAGAACGGGTGTGTAGTAGTCTTTCTTTAATAAACATATTTGGGAAAATACACGCTTGAAATATGGGATTAATTACAAATGTCACAATTTATCTTTACATGGTACAACAGGGAAATTTTCCGGTAAGTTAATTTATTCACTATTAAGTTTTACAATAAAAGAGAAGAAGAAACAGAAAAATGCACGATTTATTCGAGGTTCAAATAGTTTTTAAGCGCACGTTTGTATAATTTTAATCCTATCTTTTTACCCGTAACGGAACGGAGAGGGAATATGCGAGGGATTATTGCGTACTGTCAAGAACGAGTACAGACCAAGATATGTTGGCTGAATTTACGATTATTCCTGGGTCGAGCACAGGTTGCGGACCTAGTTATCTTCGAGGAGATGAAAGAAATGCAGTGGTCAAAGATATAGATCAATATGGATCAGTTGATCGGTACTCTGCTACCTGTAGCAAAGATCTGATGAGAACTGGAGACCCAAAACCGGCACTTATACACAGGAGCAATGTACTACATGTTGCCAAGTCAACAATTTTAAAATCACAGTATTTGCATACTGACCCAATTGCAGCATTGGATATTATGAAATGTACAATGGATGCGAACGAAATCCATGATATCGGACAAAATCCGTTTTATTTTGATTACTGGACGAATGAGCAGCTACATGCTTATAAAAAAGTATGCTTTTTATATGGTGGAAGTGTATGCGTCGATTCGACGGGGCTCAAAATGCAGCCCATCAGAAGAGTCCACACTAACATAGAACGATCCATATTTATGTACATAATTAGGTAATGCAGTAATTCTTATTACTACATATTAATAAACAGTTTTACGTAACTTCAGTGTTAAATATGAAAAATATTTTTGTTCTATCCAATTTCAGTGTTAACTGTGAGGAAGGGCAATTTACAGTTGCTCAAAGATTAGGAGAGCGGCACACGACCAGAGACATCGTGCAATTTATAATAGATTTTCATAGTTTCGTTGCTCCTTTCCCAAAGGAATTCATTTGTGATGCGGCGAGAGCGTTATTAAATGCTGCGGTATTAACATACTCTCGCTTTTCTAACATACAAGAGTATGCAGACGCAATGAAAAATGCGGAAAACATAAAAACGCGCTTTCGCATGGATGTAGCGCATTTTAAAAATAAATATAAGAAGCTACTGAAAAATAATAATCGCAGAACATTTTACTTATATATGACAACCATTGGGCGTTTGCTAATGACCCAAAATTTAAATGAGGCGGAAGACATAATTCTTGCGATTTTTTTGATAGAAAATTGTGAGACAGAAGGGTTTCTGCCAAACGGAGAAAAGACTGAATGCCTTAAAAAGAAAACCTGGCTAATTACATTAGTAACCAGTAAGTGCGAAATTTCATATCTTAAATAACTTACTAAATTTAACTAATATATTTCAACTAACTTTTAATAAATGCTTCGGTTATATATAGTACAATTTTCATTCGGAAAAATTTTCTCACACAATAAACTTTTCACGAGTGAATCCGAAATATTAAGTTTGAAGATCTATCTTGTTTGAAAAAAAATTATTTTACCTATGCGAAGTACAAGTTCAGAATTACATACCTGGTGACATTTATACATCATGATAATATTCTCTGTGGCTCTGGATATTTTATTAGGCTATGAAGAAATGAAAATGATAGAAATTGAAGAAGAGAGAGATACGGAATTCAACATTGAAGCAGAAGAAAGTGCACCAACAGTAATGAATTATTGGAGACAATGGGCGAGTAAAATTTTGGAAAACGTAAAGCCTTATTTTGAACAGGAAGGTTCCGAAATAAATGCATACAAATATTATTACTATAAAGTTGCTGAGAGATTAGAATTATTTCCCATATGGGGAAATATATTAAGTGATAAATTTAATTACGGACGCATTCCTGCATCCAGTGCATCCGTGGAAGGGGAGATAAATAAACTTAAATCAATATTAATCAAAATGTACAAATCTTCAGTTAGCGTGGATCACTTTGTACCAGATCACATTGAATATTTAAAGGGAAAAATGTTTTTAGTAAATGCAAACCTAGATAAGAAAGCCATAAATGTCAGCGACAAAAGAACAATTTTATTAGAAGACACAAACAGAAATAGGGCATTAAAAGAAATAGAAAATTGGAAAGGGAAAGGCAATCCTCGGATAAAACGACTAAAAACAACGAATAATAATAATAGATGTCCAATTGAGATCAAACAAGCTGATAAGTCAGCCTGCCCTGCTTGTGCAAATGGCAATATGCCAGGCGATGCGCATAAGTGTTACCTGTGCATATTTTTATTGAATGTTCTATTCCTTTGGAGGGAGAAGATGAAGGTTACGGAGAGAAACGTCTATGCCAGGATTGCGCTAAAAATGGCAATGTACAAAACAATATAGACTTAGATCAAGAAAACAAGGAGAATTCACAGAGGAAGAAAAAAACATATAGACAAGCTGCGAAATATTTAGGAGAAAGGAAAAATTATATAAAAGATATATTACAGTGGGACAGAAATCGGGCCATACCGATAATTAAAAATGGTAATAGTCCTCAACTGACACCCGTAACAATTGACAACCAAACAGTTTCGTTGAGAAATACGTGCTCCTTCGATAGCATGTTATATTTAGCACTGTTGGCCGCAATCGATTTTGTAAATATAAGAAACAAAGTATGTTCACAATTTTAATTACACATAGTTGATGTACATAAATATATTTTATAACTAATGAAAATTCTTATAAATTTTGTTTTGCAATTATGCTAAACTGTTATTAATTGTACGTACAAAAATACTGTTTTTCTCTTCTCATTCCTTTTCATGTAAAAATATTGATTTTACCCCAAATGATTACAATACATTTTATTAGTAGATGTATCAAAATATCATTATAAATATTTATTTCTTATATTTCATATATCAGATGAAATCGATAAATACATTATTCTCCAAAATGGTTGAAGACACCCTTAACAAAGGGTTTGAGAAGTTATACATATATTATGCAGGCAAAATTGCTGGCAAAGATATTTCCAGTGCAACAGTCCACGTTAATGGATAAAATACACAACATTGATTGTAATGCAAACATTGGATGGCTAGCGCAAAAGTTATTCCAGGAACTGCCTAGTTTTACAGAGAAATCAGAATACGCAAAATGCGAATATACAAAAACTAAACACCTTACTGGACTACAAATCGAAGACATAAAGCTCAAGAAATCGAACAGCGAAACCTTTATTCGAGAGTTCTGTTTGGTACCGAATAGTACATGTCCAAAATGTGACAGTCCCGGTGCCGTAGAGAACCAATTAATAGAAATCGGTAAATAACACGGTTTATAATGTTACGTCCGAAATCGAGATTGTGATTTGATGATTGACTCCGCAACGTAAAGAGGGGATCGTCGCCTCCGGCGTAACCGTAATCCCTAAGGGGGTAGACACGGGTAATGCAGCGCGCTGTATACCGACACAATCTGGCCCAAAACATGGGTTTGGGAAATTACGTTGTTTGTCCTTATATGAGCAAATTTTGGGCTGGGCGAGGTCTCATTCGAAAGAGGAAGGTTCAATGCAGCCCGCTCTGGTCATGGCTCAACGAGATTGTGTTGAAATCTGATAATATGAGTGTCCAAAGTAGAGAAAAAATTGACAAAATACACTCGCAGATTCCAAGTATTTGTAGGTCACTAAAAGAGTTTTATGACTCAAGCTATGACCAGAGTGGGCTGCATTGAACCTTCCTCTTTCGAATGAGACCTCGCCCAGCCCAAAATTTGCTCATATAAGGACAAACAACGTAATTTCCCAAACCCATGTTTTGGGCCAGATTGTGTCGGTATGCAGCGCGCTGTATTACCCGTGTCACGTGGGGTGTTTACCTCCTTAAGTATTTTTAGGTCACTAAAAGAGTTTTGTGACTCAGACGGTGAGCAGAGCGCTCCGCATCGAATCTTCCTCTTTCGAATGAGATCTCGCCCAGCCCAAAATCTGCTCATATAAGGACGAAAAACGAAAAATCAAAAACCCATGTTTTAGGTTAGATTGTCGGTATTACAGCGCGCTGCATTTCCCGTGTCTATCCGTGTCACGTGACGTGTCTACCCCCCTAAGGCTGGTCACGCGTTTGGAGTACTGTGCGGGGCAAGTGGATTGGTAATTTAAAGATTTTAAGATGGAGGAGGAAAAGAAGATGTGCGTTTCGTCTTGGGACCGTCAGCCAGACTCATCAGTAGGACTATAGCTGACGGCCCCTGCCCTAGACACACGGGGACTAAGAGGAGTAAACTTTTAGGACTTGTGAGAGGATTAGACATCTAGCGGCGCTGGCGAAGACTAACCAGGCGCGGACCCCGTGGTGGGGCTGGGACGTCACAATAACTAAATTATTAACATGGTTTTATTGCAATTTCTCTTGAGTTTTAAAGAATTGGAAAATGCTTTTCTAACATAATTAATCATACATTTTCATTTCCAGGTGATATTGTATTATTTCAAGTGTTTAATGCTAAAGAGGAAAATTTTTATGTAAGCTTACAAGAACTACATAAAAAGATTACCAACCCGTTGTGTAAAAACGAAGAGCTACACTTGGTGCGCTCTGTTAAGTACCATGGTAAGAGTGGCCTGCCGACAAGGCACGCAAAAGATACGTCACAAAGTGTAACAGGCCATTACACTACAGTTACATATCGCAAAGGCGATACAACAACAAATTGGATAGAATTTGACGATTTAAAAAATCAACATATAAATAGGAAACTAAACTATAAAATTGTAACACGATTACTTATGTATATCAAAGAAATAAAATGATAAAATAAAATTATACAAAATCTTTCATTCTCTTTTCTACACTTACATACAACCAGCATTGTACAGCCTTTAGACTATGCTAGATTAACGCTGTTCTAGCGCGGTCATCGCTTCTCGAAAAAGACTGCAGCAAAAAAAATTAATATTCGGGGGATTGAGAGCAAATAATTAGCAAAAAAATATGCCGCAAAAACGGCTTCGATATCTTTGTTACCTACTGTGATACAACATGTGGCTACGTTAGCTTAATATTGAGTAGAGCAGCCACTGTTTTTCGAAAACGGCTGGGGCAAAAAAATTAATATTCAGTGGATTAAGAGCAATAAATTAGCAAAACAATATGCTGCAAGAATTATATTGATATCTATCTTAGGTACCAGAGATACAATAAGTGGCTACGCCAGCTTAATATTTCGGTAGCATAGCCATTGTTTCTCGAAAACGGCTGGAGCAAAAAATTAATTCTTTGGCAAATAATTAGCAAATAAATAGTAAAAAAATATCGTATTAATTATTACGTTGGCCTTTTCAAATGGCTACGCTAGCTTAATATACGTCGAAAAAGAAGCCCACACAACTCCACTTTCCTTTTAATGAGCTGCTTTAGCTACTATTTTTTATAGGTCTACAATGCCACTTATTTATAAAAGAAATACACCCGCGCTTCGTTTCGGGCCTAAGAGATATTAAGGACTCCATGAAAACACATTTCACCCATTTCACCACCCCTTTGAAGCGCGTTTCTTTCGCATTTCGGTCAATTTTAGAGATTAATAGAAATCTGACCCAAACCTATTCACTCTCCCCTACTTTTATGTGTAATTTATAGTTCGATTTCTGGTCTAATATTGTGGTACAATTATTTTGATATTAATAAAACATGAAAGCATAAAAATGTATTCTATTTATGTTGGGGACCCGGTAAGAAGCTATTTCCCGGACCAGAAGTTGGCTTGCGACATGCCGATATGTTCTAATATTGACGAAGAGGAAGATGAACTGACCGTGACAATTCTTAAACTTTGCAATAACGAAGGTACTCTATTTAAATTAGGCACAAATAATCTAGCAGATGTGCCACTTGGACAAGTGATATAAATTACCAGTTCCTACCTTGCAGGTTAAAAGAAATATTGTACAGTATTTTATAAGTTTAAGGAAATTATTAATATTTGTGAAAGGTAATTTCTATTCAAAAAAATGTTGATTTGTATTCAAATTTTACTATTTAATTAAGGGGGTAGACTTGTCGATTAGCATGACCATCGCCGATTTCGATGAGTTTGAAATATGTTATAGGGGGCATGATTCTGGACAACTTTTTCCTATACATGTATCTGTCGGTCGGCCCTAGTTTCCGAGATATTTCCAAAAATCTTTACTTATAATTTCTGAGCACTACAGAAGCATTGCAAGACAGCGCGTAACATTTGTTGGCTTTCGACGAAAACAGAAAACAAACAATTGAAACAGAAAAGAAACAAAAGAAACACTTGACTATAGTAGTAGTTGACTTATTCCGACACAACGCATTCCACTTTCCAATTTGTCCCGGGTATTAGTGTTGGTTTGGGTTAGATGAGGGCGGGAGGCGCGCGCCCGCTTGCGGGCGCGTAAAGCATGGTAGCCAACGGATGTGAGTTTAACTAAAACATAATTTTTTCGTTAGAAAGAGGGTGCTTTCAAGAACACTTGTTGGACATCCCGACTATGCTCGGCAGCGCCGGCGCCGCTGGATAGTAGTATGACTTTGATTCTAAAACGTAATTTTTTGCAGTCTCATTTTTAGCATCCCCAAACTCGCATCGGTTCGCTACCACGCTTTACGCACCCAAGCGGGCGCGCGCCCCCCGCCCTAATCTAACGCAAACCAATACTAATACCCAGAACAAGTTGGAAAGTGGAATGCGTTGTGTCGGAATATGTCAACAGAAGTACTGTACAAAGAGGCGATCGCAGTAAGGTGATTAAATAAATTTTCCTTCAAATCCATGAGGAAAAGTTTAACAAGGTTTGTTTGCGCATATCTTAGAAAGTAAGGCCGACCGACAGTTACATGGATAGGAAAAAGTTGTTCAGAATCATGCCCCCTACAACATATTTCAAGCGCATCGAAATCGGTGATGGTCATGCTAATCGACAAGTCTACCAAGACAGAGTGAGAGAAGGTGCCTAAACTCCAAAGTATACGAATAAAGGCTCCCCCAACCAACGCAAATATTCGCGGCAACGGAATATCCGCAGCGGTAGCGGAATCCGCGTGTGTGCTCACACCGGAGTGAATATTTCGCTGCCGCTGTGAATATTCCGTTAGCGCTCGCGCCGAGGATCGTAATCGGAAGATACTACATTGTAACATGCGTGATAGAAACAAGTCAGAAACGACACAGTAAATCGTACTAATTTATACTTTTCATTCGATCTTCTCGATCCACCATACCGAATAGACCGAGAGCCAGTGAACATTTTACCTACGTCATTTTTTAATGGAAATAATTCTTATTTTATGAAATCATGTATACAGACGATAACGGAAACCATCGTCTGGCAGCCGGGCGTTAGAACAACGACGCGTGGGCGGACGTTGAAAGTGCAAAAAAAAACAATAAAATTACGTCATTTTTTAATGGCTGATTTTTTGTGTGGTAATTAATAACATAATGGTAAGTTATAAAAAAATGTTGCCAGACGTTTTTATTAGAACTTAAGGGGTGCCAGAGCTTCAAAAAATTACATTGTTACAATAATCATTTGCGTCATAGATAAATAGCTGTTTCTTTTTTTGAACTTTAATTTAGAACCCCTTTAATACTAATATACAATTGCCAGACAAAAATTGGGGAACTAACACCTTGCCAGATCTCCCAAGAGGATCTTCCCGCCAAATCTTCCCGCCTGACTTTCTCGCCTGATTTTCCCGCCAGACTTTCCCGCCAAAAACCGAGGAAAGCGTCGTGCCCTCAAGGGGTATAAAACCCCTGGAGCTCCACCGACGCAGACACTCCAATACGAACCTTCGACTCAAGCACTTGTTAACGCGTAACCTTAAGCACGGTTTTCATTCTTGTACCAAAAGTCTATTCACAATAAAACTCTAAAGTTACTGAGAAAGCACGAGTGTCTTCTCTACATCGTAACAACAATTTCTGGTGGCAGCGGTGGGATAGACTACGATCGTCGAGACGATCCACGAGAAGAAAATTCGATCTGAGGTGATCAACAGAAGACACAAAAGCATCGACTCCGAGGAATCCATGCGAGTACATCTTCTAGTTACCCTGTAAGTAACAACACAAACTATATCAGAATGTCGTTCTCTACGTATCGCGAGCCAAAAAATACTACCTCGACAGAGGAGTCTGATAGTGAGCATGAGTTCGAAACTAATCAACCGGGTGGAAGTACCGGACTCGGTAATGAACGCGAGCCCGATCAACCGGGTACGAGCGCCGCGTCCGCGCCAAGAATTGCCTCTGCAGCAGGAACTTCTGATAGGGCTAACCATGTTAGTAGAGACACTACTAGAGAAATTAAAAATATTCGTCAGAGCCTCGAGTTAGTTACTACGTTTGACGGTAAGAACATTTCCGTCGAAACCTTTATTGGAGAAATCAAGAGCCTATTCGACACCACCGCACCAGCGGAAGATTTCTACGTACGGCTTCTCCTGACCCAAAAAATAATAGGTGATGCTCGTAGAGCAATAGATGGTAGCATTCCTACAACAATCGATTCATTATGCCGAATCTTAAGACAAGAATTCGGGAGTATTAAAAGTTACGAATTATCGGTGCAGAAACGAATGTCAATCAGACAAGGTCGGGATCCCGTGCTCGACTACGTAAAGCGATTCACTGAATGCCAGCGCGAAGTGCGCCGGGCTGTACTTGACGACCCTCTTCATTCAGCGGCATATAAAGAAGCAATACAGAGTAACGAAGATAGATTAGCATGCACTCAATTCCTCCGTGGACTAAACGGAAATACCCGTCTTCTAAGTACTGCCATGAAACCTTCAACACTACGCGAAGCTGCCGACTTCGCTATTCAGTTCGATCAGGAAGAATCGGTAGGGCAACAAATAAATCGCAGCTTCACTTCTCATCGCGATCGCGAACATCAGGACCCCAGACACGCATACGACAGGAACTAACGAGGTCTCCCTGCTCGACGTGGGTCTACGACTAGGGCACAGCACGGCAGAGAAGAATCGCGTTCTTCTTTACGATGCTACAACTGCAACGGACCTCATTATGCAAGCGAGTGTCCTGAACGCAGGGATCAGAGGAGACGCGATGAACCACGTTCCACACTGCGATGCTACACTTGCAACGGGCCTCACTACGCAAATGAATGTCCTGAACGTAGGGATTTAAGAAGACGCGACGACCCGTGTGAAAATCGCCGCGATGAGAGAAATTTTCAGACAACAGCCTCAATACCCGACACTGGGCATACACTGCCAGAGAATCAGTCGAACTAGCCACATTAACGGTAAAAACACCTAGTGGACCTCGCGAATTTTTGCTAGATACCGGAGCTTCAATTAATCTCATTTCCGAAGAAGCTGCGCTGGGGTGCCCGCTAAAACATAAAACTTGTAAGTATTCAACATCCAACGGAAGCGAAGGGGAGTCCAAATTTTGCATCGACCTACATGGATACCAGTTCAACGTAGTGAAAACGGGGACCCTCGGCCAATACGACGGATTGATCGGTATGGCCATGATGAGATCGGAGCGTATCAAGCTCGACATGGAAAAACAAGAGATCATTTTCATGGCACGAACCGCATCGCCCAGTAGTTGCCCAGCGAGAGAAGCATTTTTACGCGAGAATACAAGGTTAGGACATGTCAACGAAAAAGACACGGCTGAGTTATGGGACATTATTCGACTTTATCCGGATATATTTGTTCTCCCCGGTGACCAGCTTCCCGAAACGGATATTGCGGAACATCGGATAGATACGAGCGACGATAGACCGGTTAACGTGAAACAATTTCGGTATCCTGTTGTACACAAGCCAGAAGTTAAAAAACAGGTTATGGAGATGTTGGAAAACGGTGTAATCCAACCCAGCAAATCTCCCTACAATTCCCCTCTATGGGTAGTATCTAAAAAGATGGATGCATCAGGAGTAAAGAAATGGCGCATTGTGATCGATTTTAGGGAATTAAATCTCAAGACGCCACTGGATAATTATCCCCTCCCACACATGGAAGAAATTCTGGACTCTTTGGGACAGGCTCGCTATTTTTCCGCATTCGACCTGGCAAACGGGTTTCACCAAATTCCTCTTCATAAGCCACACCGCGAAATGGCCGCCTTCTCCACGGCCGATGGACACTTCGAATTTTGTAGGATGCCCTTCGGGTTAAAAAATGCCCCGGCAACATTTCAGCGGACCATGGATAACGCCTTGACTGGTCTTATAGGGACTGTATGCTTCGTTTATCTAGACGACATAGTTGTCTTTGGTAAAACCTTGGAGGAGCATAACCATAAAATTCGCCAGCTCTTTGATAGATTGCGCGACAAAAATCTCAAGTTGCAGCCCAACAAGTGCGAGTATTTGAAGCCGGAGCTTGGATATCTGGGACACATCATCACGAAAGAAGGTGTAAAACCTAATCCCGAAAAACTCAGAGCAGTGGACGAATTCCCGGAACCCAAGAACGAGAAGCAGGTGAAACAGTTCCTCGGACTAGCAGGGTACTACCGGAGGTTTATCAAGGATTTCAGCCGAAAAGCAGTCCCCCTCAACCGCCTATTGAAGAAAGGAACCCCCTTTGAATTTGGGGTAGACCAACGAGATGCTCTTCAAACCCTGAAACTAGATTTAAAGAATTCTTGCGTGCTGCAGTTTCCAGATTTTACAAAACCCTTCGTCTTATCTACTGACGCCAGCAATGCAGCAATTGGCGGCGTTTTGGATCAGGAGGATGAAGGAGGCTCGCTGAGGCCAGTTTCTTTCGCAAGTAGGAGCCTAAACCCGGCGGAGAAACACTACTCGACGACTGAGAAAGAGTTGCTTGCCATCGTCTGGAACCTAAAACATTACAGACCTTATCTATTGGGGAAGGAATTTGTAATTCAAACCGATCATCAACCGCTGACGTGGTTAATGAACGTGAAAGATCCTTCATCAAGACTTATGCGATGGAGAATTTCAATGGAGGAATACGACTACAAGATCCGTTACATAAAGGGTAAGCAGAACCTTGTGGCCGACGCTTTGAGCCGTAACCCAGTGTGTTTTACCGAGGTACAACCACCAGGCTGGCGAAAGAATTTCGTATTCGTAAAAGAGGTCTCCGAAGATGCGCTTCCACTCCAATTCGAAATAAGCAACAGGAATCAATTAAGCAAGATGCTCGAAGAAGATAACCTTTTACTG
Source organism: Andrena marginata (assembly GCA_963932335.1). Taxonomy (NCBI): domain Eukaryota; kingdom Metazoa; phylum Arthropoda; class Insecta; order Hymenoptera; family Andrenidae; genus Andrena; species Andrena marginata. Next base: position 13,606,882 of record OZ010660.1, read on the forward strand.
GTGGTAGCCACATACGAAAAATTTGACAAGGCAACGTGTCAAACTTTCCTAACCGAGGTGTTGCAGGATCTGATATCCGAAGGTATCAACCGCATTTACATGAACCTGGCCAAGTTCGAGAACTTGTACGAAGGGGATAAGAAAGAACTGAAGACGATCTTGAGGGACATCTTCAACGACCCCGCAATTACCGTGGAGCTAGGAGCAGAGCTACTGAAGCAACCCGAAAACGAGGAAGAACGACGACAGATTTTACAACGATTCCACGAATCTTTAGAGTTTGGACACCAGGGAATAACCAAGACCCTGAAACTTCTCAGCAAACGTTATTACTGGCCCGGAATGCACCAGGAAGTGCACGACTACATAGCGAGCTGCGCAGAGTGCCAAAGAGAGAAGATTCATAGACAGAGAGAAAGGGCACCTATGCAGATCACGGACACTGCGATCGAGTTTAACCGGAAGATAGCCTTGGACATCGTGGGACCACTCGAAACCACCGAACAAGGGCATTCGTACATCCTGATGATCCAAGACAACCTGACTAAATTCGTACAAGCCTACCCTATCAGGCAAGCAACTGCTGAAACCACTGTTCGAGTCCTCTCCGAAAATTATATCTCTCATTTCGGAATACCACACACGATATTGACGGATAATGGACAAAACTTTATCGCCGAGTTGACAGAACAATTCTTTTCAATGTTTAAAATTCAGCACGTTACAGCCACCCCATTCAGGCCACAATCCAATGGAAGTTTGGAACGAATGCATGCGAGCCTAAAAGAATACCTCAGTGCAAATCGAACAACGGATCGGGACTGGGACGACTTGCTACCATTTTTCGTTAAATGCTACAACGGCACGGAACACAGCAGTACCGGGTTCTCACCCTATGAACTCGTCTTTGAGCGACAACCCACGGTACTCGATGACTTACTGGAAGACGGAAACGAATCCTACCACGATTATCTCCATCGTCTGCGCCTGAGGATTAGAAAGGGAGAAGTAATGGCCCGAAAGGTGAACACGGACTACAAAAGAAAAGTCAAGGAGACCTTCGACAAGACCGCCAATCATCGAAATTATGAGATCGGCGACTACGTGTGGTTGCGTGCACACGAGAATAGGAAGATAAGCAATCCGCTGCATCCTAAATTTGAGGGGCCTTATGAAATTATCGATATTCTCAGCGATACCAACATAATGATTAGAAGGCCCAACAAACGTGAAATAGTACACATCAATAGAGTCAAATTCGCTAACTTTTCTTCTGTTACAGGATAGCCAACATGGCAATTCAGGTTCAACCACTAACCGAATCAGGGTATCGAATCACCGAATTAACGCGGCTTCCCAACATCTACTTCGACAACATGGGACCGGTTAGGGTATTCCACGAGGAATGGAAAATAGTAATTTATTATGATTTGATGGAACTCGTTCAAATCGAATCAGCTCTCGCGCACAGACTGTCGACATTTCAACTTAGGGCTAACGAAACGATCAGTCCACTTTTAGCATCACAGGTAGATCGATTCCATACATGGCAAAAATATTCCGCTAATCTACTCCTTAGCGTGGGCACCTCAGAGAGCGAACCGAGACAGAAATGCGGGTGGTTTGACTTTGTGGGAGAAATTAGCAAGACCTTATTTGGAACAATGACGAACGAAGACGCCGTGTATTATAACAAGGAGATAGAGAAGGTTATATCCAGCCAAAACAGCCTCGCGAAGCTCATCGCGAACGAAACGCATATTTTGAAGACATCCGCGCTCGACGCAGATTTATTCGAAAAGAATTTAGACCTCCATACCAACAACTTAATTCGGGAAATTAATAAGGTTAATGCGGAAGTACGTAGGGAAATTGTCTCGTTGGAAGAAGTAATGATAATTAGCGATCTAATCAGCGAGTTTGCCGATTCTCTGTCGTTACTAGGAACCATTGTAATACACGCGGAACAAGGCCAAATTCATCCTAGCTTATTAAGCGTTGACAAATTAGACGCAGTTCTAGAGGAAATCATACAAATATACGGCCAAAATAAAATGGTACTTCCCTTTAAAGCTAAACACCACTTCGATGTGCTAAGAGTTAATACCGTTAACATCGCGACACTCAATAATGAAAAGATCTGTTTCGAGATCAGACTCCCCATCCTGGAAGAAAATGATTTTACGGCGCATCACTTGGTACCAGTGCCCGCGATCGATCAACCGCAGCTGGGGTTAAAATATACAGGGTGTCCCAAAAATGCTGCGGGTCCTTAAAGGGGGTTATTCGGGGGGTGATAGCAAACAACTTTTTCCTTTGCGAAAATGTTCTCCGAGGTTTCGTTAACGAGATATTAACAAAAAGCACCGACCAATCAGAGCCCGAGATTGGAGGCCGAGTTCCCGCGGTAGCGTGGCCGCGCGCCGCGCTGCGACTACGAAGAAGCAACTCGGCATGCATCGAAGGAAATTGCAGAGAATGGCAAATGAAAAAGACGTAACAAATAAAATCGAACATTTTGTCATGGTTTGTTTGTCATTTAAAGTGAAAAATGAATAAAGGATAAATGGATGAAAATCATGCGTAACGTAAAAAGACAAATACAAAGGTTTTTTTTAGAAGAATCGAAAATAATAATTACTTGGAGTGAGAGGATAAGGAACACGTAAATTTCCTTTTTTAATAACGTACAAACGAAAAGGTAATGCAACAGGGAACGAGCGAAAAGTGATCGTAGTTCGTTATTGTGATAAAAATCCGTAATTCAATAACGGCCAGCACTGTTGGTGATAACGAATAAGTCTGTTTAAAAAGCCCGAATAAATATTTTCGTACGGGAATTTTGAGAATTATCGCCGGAAATAAGCCATCGTTTGCGTTAAATTTAAAAATGAATGATCACCAATAAAGTAACTAAAACTCACCCTTGTTGGAAATTCACCTGCAGCTTGAAAATCTGTGTCACAGGGTCACTGAACCGATCCTGGTCATCGATGGACGAGCTCAGTGCACAGCTGGTCCCAGGTATACGACACTACCGAAAGTTAAGGGTCGCAATGTCAGGTGCGTCCAGGTCAACGTACCGAATATTCACTTCACTGCACGGCTACTAACACTGATCACTTAATTTATTTTTCATGGAACCTGTTGTTCCTACGTTATAAAAATTGGTGGAAATGAATTTTTACTTGGCGTTCGGAGCCGTGGGTATTTCCGCGCAAATTCTCACGCTGCAGCACTTGCGTCCTCGTTGTTCGGGGGGTGCAACCAGAACATCGCGTAATACTCTTGAGCAGAGAACATTTCTGCGACGTGATTGCTTGCTGACTGACAAGATTTTTACGAAGCGACTTCTTCTACCCTCAAATAGTTTCTCTCGTTCCATTATGAGTTGACCCCCCACCAGACCAAGAGGCTTCAGGTAGAAAGAAGCCAGCACATTTTCGAAACACACGTGCTTCGCAGAAGTGCAACGAACGGACTATCGTGCACTTTTACAAAACTCCGCGTTCCGTCCTTTTACTGCTAATGTACCCATTGCGTCGAGGTAGGCAGCAGACACCACGTGCATCCCTCCCAAACGGCCACTGTCCTAAAGAGGTCCTCTTCACAGCAGTATCTCCTCCCCAAGGCTTCACTCGCACGGAATTCGTCGACGCAGAGCATTTCGCTAGGTTCGCGGTTTATGACCGTACTGTCCCACTAGTCGACGGTAGACAACGGTTTCCTACAGTTTTGGGTAATTTATGGCTTAGTTGGTTCCGCCTCGTAGCAGACGTGAACTCAGAGTATCGGAAAATGGAAACTGGAAACAGGATTTTTTTCTTTATAGCAACTCGAAGACTTTCTGTTTCTCTTCTCTTCCGTCCCTTTCGAACCGAAACACGTGGTGTCTGCTGCCTACCTCGAAGCAATGAGTACATTGGCAGTAAAAGGACGGAACGCGGACTTTTGTAAAAGTGCACGATAGTCCGTTCGTTGCACTTCTGCGAAGCACGTGTATTTCGAAAATATGCTGGCTTCTTTTTACCTGAAGCCTCTAGGCCTGGTGGGGGTCAACTCATAATGGCACGAGAGAAACTATTTGAGGGTAGAAGAAGTCGCTTGGAAAAAATCTTGTCAGTCAGCAAGCAATCACGTCGCAGAAATGTTCTCTGCTTAAGAGTATTACGCGATGTTCTGGTTGTACCCCCCGAACAACGAGGACGCAAGTGCTGCAGCGTGAGAATTTGCGCGGAAATACCCACGGCTCCGAACGCCAAGTAAAAATTCATTTCCACCAATTTTTATAACGTAGGAACAACACGTTCCATGAAAAATAAATTAAGTGATCAGTGTTACTAGCCGTGCAGTGAAGTGAATATTCGGTACATTAACCCGGACGCACTTGACGTTGCGACCTTTAACTTTGGATGGCGTCGTGTACCTGAGATCAGCTGTGCATTCGGCGCGTCTGTCGATGACCAGGATCGGTTCAGTGACCTAGTGACACAGATTTTCAAGCTGCAGGTGAATTTCCGAAAGGGTGAGTTTTAGGTACATTATTGGCGACTATTATTTTTTAAATTTAACGCAGATTATGGCTAATTTCCGGTGATAATTCTCCAAATTTCCGTACGTAAATTTTTTTCGCAGTTTTTAAACGGAGTTATTCATTATCAACAACAGTGTTGGACGTTATTGAACTATGGATTTTTATCACAATAACGAACTACGATCACTTTTCGCTCGTTCCCTGTTGCATTACCTTTTCGTTTGTACGTTATTAAAAAAGGAAATTTACATGTTCCTTATCCTCTCACTCCAAGTAATTATTATTTTCGATTCTTCTAAAAAAAAACTTTGTATTTGTCTTGTTACGTTACGCATGATTTTCATCCATTTATCCTTTATTCATTTTTCATTTTAAATGACAAACAAACCATGACAAAATGTTCGATTTTATTTGTTACGTCTTTTTCATTTGCCATTCTCTGCAATTTCCTTCGATGCATGCCGAGTTGCTTGTTCGTAGTCGCAGCGCGGCGCGCGGCCACGCTACCGCGGGAACTCGGCCTCCAATCTCGGGCTCTGATTGGTCGGTGCTTTTTGTTAATATCTCGTTAACGAAACCTCGGAGAACATTTTCGCAAAGGAAAAAGTTGTTTCCAATCACCCCCTGAATCACCCCCTTCAAGGAACCGCAGCATTTTTGGGACACCCTGTATTCAGCCGTCCATTCCTCATGTTATAATGGATCACACCACGCATTCTTACATGCCGACGTCTAAGCGTGAACTCGACACATGTAAGAAACTAGGGGATAAACGAATCTGTAAACGACACATTCCGCGCTATTCAATAAGCCTACAAGACCCCTGCATTCGAATTGGAACAAAGAATTTACATGACGATCCGTCAAAACATTGCCCAATGGCACTAGCTAAGAGTTCTCACTCAATTTGGCATCAATTAGAGGAGCCTAATGCTTGGATAGGGATCGTACCCTTCAACGATTATATGCAGGTGTCTTGTAAAAACGGGTTTCACGATACTATTTCTAAAACTGGGGTGTTTGTACTAAACCTCGAGTCCGGCTGCACGATGGTATCGACAGCAGCAACACTGTACGCAGCAAATACTGAAAGAACTTCCCGCATTTCACTGGACCTAGGGTTGCCACAAATGAATCATACGCTACCAGATAACCTCACGATTGCCTTTATCCCCGAAATCAAGGAGACTTCATTTAACTCCGATACCTTACACCAGGCATGGAACTAAAGTGAACGCAGCGGCCTTTTTTCGGAGGCAACGCCTCCTTTCTCCCGCCGCGCGTCTTTGCCCCCGCGGCGGGCCCAGAAGCTTCGAGCGCCTCAGACCCGTACCATATGAACCGCGCGTGGCGCATTGACAAAACAAAAACGCATCGACAATCGTGCTCTCTGAGTCGATGTGGAAACCTATTCATACAATGTCGCCCCAATGCGCCACGCGCGGTTCATAAGGCACGGGCCTGAGGCGCTCCACGAACCTAGGCCCGCCGCGGGGGCGAAGACGCGCGGCGGGATAAAGGAGGCGTTGCCTCCGAAAAACGGCCGCTGTGTTCACTTTAGTTCCATGCCTGCCTTACACGAAAAAATAAGAAGTTTAGATAGCATTCGCTTGGAAGCAGAATCAATGGAGAATCGGGTTCGAGTTTTATCTACATCGGAGTCACGATGGGTCACGATAAAATTCGGTTTAATGATATTGTCTGGTTGCGTATTGATGTATGGAATATATAAATTTAAAATTTACAAATTGGCACTCTGCTTATGTAAACCATGTACATATTACTACGTAAATTGTTACAATACAAATAATGATTCGAGCAATCATACCACGATAACTCAGCGCGAGAGTTTGCTACAAGAAACGCCCTCGCCGCGACTTGTTGTCTTCTCGGCGGAGTCAGAGGTACGTCCACCAACCTACGCAACAGCTACAGCAACAACCACTTCTCAAGCAACCCATAAGGCGAAAGGAAGGGCAAGACGACCGAAGCTGGGTGCCCCATCATACGACTGGAATTGAGGAGCATCAATACTTCAGAGTTCGAGGACGAACTCCAATCTAGACGGGGAGGTGTTACGCTATGCGCCAGACTGGCGCCGAAAGACAAGGACCATCCCAACCCGTGGCAAAGGACCATCTCATAACTTCTCGTTAACCGATAGATCTTAGCGGTAGATCTCTCCGGACCTTTGCAACAGATCTTGGCGGTAGATCTCCCAAGAGGATCTTCCCGCTTGACTTTCTCGCCAGACTTTCCCGCCAAAAACCGAGGAAAGCGTCGTGCCCTCAAGGGGTATAAAACCCCTGGAGCTCCACCGACGCAGACACTCCAGTACGAACCTTCGACTCAAGTACTTGTTAACGCGTAACCTTAAGCACGGTTTTCATTCTTGTACCAAAAGTCTATTCACAATAAAACTCTAAAGTTACTGAGAAAGCACGAGTGTCTTCTCTACATCGTAACAACAAGCGTACGTCGCACAGTGGTACAGAATCGCACTTTTTGTTCAAATCACCGTACAGGTCGTAATTTTTTAGTAATCATGGCGATTTTTTTTTAAATTCTTCGCAATTAAATTCTCTATCGATCCCTCCGGCCGGAATTTTGAATTTCGTTGCTGTTTTTTTTATATTTAGCGAAATATACAGCACTTTTAGAAAATCGATGTCTGTGAGACTTTTTGGACGCCGATTCCGAATTCAAACTCAAATTTTCTAAATTGTAGAGCTTTTTAACAATGACAACTTCAATATATCGAAGCGAAATTTCAGAAAATGATCTTTTTTGGAAAAACTTAGTGTGTATAGATTTTCGGGGTGCTATCTGATTTCAGAATTAGGTTTTGTGCTTCTGGATGCAAATCTTTAATTTTATGTTTATGTACGTGTCTTAAACTCGAAATGTACGGATCGGAAGATATTAAAAGAAAATGTATTATGTCCTCGTCACAACCGTATTTTGTAATCAATTTGAAACAGGTCTCTTGTTAGAATTCGTACGCTGCATTTGTATGGTATAGTTATATGCATGTCCGCTAGGGGCGAATGTGGCGGTAGCAGCATTTTCGTTTTCTCACAAGAGAAATTACAATTCTGCAACAATAAGTGTGGCCGAAGCAGGTGTTCATAGCGAATGATATATTCTGCTTCATTTCGAGCATTTCACATCTGTTTCTTTACCAGAAATCTGTAGCAACCAGTTCTTTTCAGAACTACTTATTTCATCAGTTCTTTTTAGGACTACACTTTGAAGCAGTTATTTTAAGAAATACTGTTTCAATCAGTTCTCCTTTCTTTTTCTCAAAACAATAGCTATTTGTCAAGTTTCCCTATTTTTATACTTACTTTATTGAATATTTGAAAATGGATGCTTCGATTAAAAATATTGATTTGGTGAACATTCTTTTTAGCTCGAACAAAAGAACTAAAAAGAGTAGTGTTCTTTTGAAATATTTTGAAAAACAGTGGAAGTTAGAAGCACATGTGTTAAGGTCGGTTGAAGAAAAATTAAATCGGCTTTTTCTCCCAACTTTCAACAAGAAATGGAAACACTCATTTTTTCAAAAGGCGAGCTTTCTCGAACGTAATACGAAATGGTTAGAAGATATTTTCACTATCCCTACGTTTTCTAAACTTCCCAAACCGAAATTGAAATCGTATGAAGAAGTTAGTACGTCTACGAAAAAAAGAAGGATCAATCAAATCCTGGAAAAAATTCCAGCAACTGATATTCTAAATGCTTGTTTGAAGAAAGCCGGGACTACCAGTGAAATTGAAACAAATGACGTTGACAATTGTGAAAATCAGTCAAATGACAATAGCAATACAAACGACTCTAGTATAATATCTGATGACGAAGCTTTAGCATTATACATACATGCAAAGTTAACCAAGAATCAATATACTTTAATTAGAGAAAGATTACTATCAAAAAATGCTTACGTTCTACCCGAATACAGACATATTATTGCTGCAAAAGCAAGATGTTATCCTGAGGTTGAAGTATCAGAACTTGGTGCCTCTATTAAATTACAAGATCTTCTCGATCATACTGCTCAAAGAATTTTAGAAGTAGATGAAGTAAAGAAGTCTGTTCTTGAAAAACAAGAGACCTATTTCAAATTGATTACAAAATACGGTTGTGACGGCAGCTCGGGATTTAATCAATTCAAACAATCCTTTACTAATCCTAATGATTTAGGAAACAATAGTATTTTCATGTTTTGTATGGTCCCGATTAGTTTAATAGTGAATCGTGCAACTGATACACCGATAGAGTTTTGGCGAAATAAATACTCATGTTCTACCCAGCACTGCCGTACAATTAAATACTCATATCAGAAAGAAACAATTGAAAATATTAATTTCGAAATGAAACAGATGGAAAATGAAATTTCTGTTTTGAAACCAACGAAAGTAATCTTTGAGAAAGTTGAAATCACAATCGAGCATACGATGCTATGCACTATGATTGACGGGAAGGTTCGCCAAGCTCTTACAGGCACCGCTTCTTCGCAAAGATGTTGCATATGTGATGCACTTCCAAAAGAAATGAATAATTTAACAGAAATCTTAAAGAAGCCTCCAAATATAGGCACGTATCAGTACGGTCTGTCCACGCTACATGCGTGGATTAGAAACATGGAGTGGATTCTGCATTTATCATATAAATTACCTCTTAAAAAATGGAGTGTTCGATTGACCGATGAAGAAAAAGAAGTAGTTGAGAATACTAAACACCAGATTCAAACAGGCATTCGCGATAAATTGGGTTTACTTGTGGATGCAGTAAAACAAGGTGCAGGTAATACAAATGACGGCAATACGGCAAGGAAGTTTTTTCAAAATTATAATAAGGTTGCTGAAATCACTGGCATTGATCAACATTTCATAAAACGACTGTACATAATTATGCAAGTAATGGCATCAGGAAAACCGATCGTTGTAAATGAATTTAAAAAGTATTGCATGGATACGGCGAAAATGTATGTGAATAAATATATGTGGTACCCAATGCCTTCTTCGTGCCATATGATTTTAATTCATGGGTCGGATGTAATAGAGACATTTTTAATCCCTATTGGGCAGTTATCGGAAGAGGCACAAGAGGCGAGGAACAAAGACATTAAGAGGTGTAGAGAATATATTACACGTAAATCGACACCTATCCATACTAACGAGGACATAATACATTTTCTTTTAATATCTTCCGATCCGTACATTTCGAGTTTAAGACACGTACATAAACATAAAATTAAAGATTTACATCCAGAAGCACAAAACCTAATTCTGAAATCAGAGAGCACCCCGAAAATCTATACACACTAAGTTTTTCCAAAAAAGATCATTTTCTGAAATTTCGCTTCGATATATTGAAGTTGTCATTGTTAAAAAGCTCTACAATTTAGAAAATTTGAGTTTGAATTCGGAATCGCCGTCCAAAAAGTCCCACAGACATCGATTTTCTAAAAGTGCTGTATATTTCGCTAAATATAAATAAAACAGCAACGAAATTCAAAATTCCGGCCGGAGGGATCGATAGAGAATTTAATTGCGAAGAATTTAAAAAAAATCGTCATGATTACTCAAAAATTACGACCTGTACGGTGATTTGAACAAAAAGTGCGATTATGTACCACTGTGCGTCGTAGGCTATCCGCGAGTACCTTATTCTTACTGTTGAGACGCCAAGGGTTATTTATTTTTCTTGTCACCGTCTGTACGCGGCTGTAAATTCGGGCGAGTTTATTGCGGACAATTTGTAACGACTCTAGGCTGATATAAGCCAGATGTTGCGGACCAATACTAGTCCCAAAATGTTTGGGTCTGTCGAGTGGTGTCGCGAGGTTGAGGTTTACCGTCCCGCGATTCGAGGGTGAGAACGGCTTTCCCTCAGATAAGCGTATCTTACCACCACTGGCTAATCACCGCGCCTAATTTTGTATCCAGCCAATGACAGGTCTAATTTTTCACACCATTTTCGTTGGAAGCAATCAATCGGGTTCACTTGGAGTTTTCCTTAGCGGAAATATTGAGTGGATCAGTCAGATCGAAGCAAACGTTTAAACTGGCAACAGCTTTAATGTACAGTTTTTTGTTGTGTTATAATTACAAGATTTATTGTAAATCGACGTGTGAGATACACCTACGGTTCGGCAATCAAGTCTAAGAACTCGCGTACGCAAAATTTCGAACTGTTTAAATATATATTGCCTAAAATTGCAAATTTATTTTTTACATTGAATCAACCCAATTATGCCCGTTGGCTAGTAAAGTATCATGATAACCTTATTAAAATTGATAAGACTCATCCGGATATAAAAAAATCATTCATAGAAGGCTGTTTTGGAATCAAAAGGAGAGAGAAGCCGTTTTCAAGACAACCAATAGATTTAACCTTAGAGCAAACAATCAATGCAGACGCTGGGAGAAGGTTAACAGGTGTTCTCCATTTTACAAACTCTATTTCAGCACGTCAGCGCTGGACTAGAAGTCATGGTATCAGGTCCACCATTTTTTCTCACGTTTTGGATATAAAGCGTTATAAAAAGCACAAGATGTAACTGTAGATTTAGAAAAAAGTCGAATCAAACTTAGTTCTATGCAACTACAAAATTTTATTAATGTAATAAATCAAAATATGAATCCTTTTAGTCCAGAATTACAGAAAGATTTATTGTACAATATTGCTAGTGGACGAGCAGCAACAGAAAAGACAGCTGAATTCTTGATAAATGTTGAAAAAAATGGAAATCAACAACGTGAAACATTCATCACTGAATACTCTGAGAGTCCGGACAGATTTGAAAAAGCCATAAAGAAAAATAACATCTTAACATTTTCGGAAGCGCTTCAAAAGAAAAATGTTAAAATTGCTGGCAAAATACAGGAAGTGCGCATGCAGCGAGACTTATTTGGAAGACTTCTCGGTATTTCAATGAACGACAATATTGATATGGAAAGAGTTTTGACTTTCCCTCTTACTCCGATTCCTTTATCAATGTGTCATCTTGACGGAACAATTTGCAAAACGGATAAATCTGTTTTATTAAAATTATTAGCACAGGATTTTGATACTGACACAGCACCATCCATCGATGTTGTCCTTATTGACGGTTTTTTCATTTTGCATTTAATAAAAGAAATGCCAAAAACATTTGGAGGTGTTTCAATAAAAATATTAAAAACTATTACAAACTACAATGCGCTCAGAATTGATGTTATTTTCGATCGTTACTTTTCTCCATCTATTAAGGATTACGAGCGACAACTGAGAGGCAACACGAGAGATCAAAATTATATCATAACGGGACCAGATCAAATACGCCCAGCAGATTTTACAAAAGAGCTAAGAAATATAAGGTTTAAAGAAGCGCTAATTAAGTTTCTGATAGAGCATTGGACGCGTGATGAGATAGTGCCATTTATCGGTGCAAAAACTGTAAATCTGAATTTTGATGTTTGCTACAAATATCAAGGAAAAAATGGGAAAGTACAAAGAACCGTCGATGAAAACTTATCATGCGAACAACACGAAGAAGTAGATACAAAAATAATATATCACATCTGTGATATTGAAATCGAAGGAAACGTTTTGATTCGATGTGCAGATATGATGCAGGGGAAACATCTTACGCTTAAAATGCCCCATCAAAATTTGGATGGAAGTTGGCGTAGGTAACAGACAGCGATGTATAGCTGTAACGCGAATGAGTGACGCACTAGAAAATTCTGTGTGCAATTCGTTACCAGGATTTCATGCATTTACTGGATGCGATTACAACGCTGCTTTTTTATGAAAAGTAAAAAAAAAACCTTTCAACTATTACTGCAGTCTCAAAAATACCAACAAGCATTTACTGACCTTGCGACTTTAAATGGGTGCAATTCAACAGAAAGGGTATAGCCGGATAAGATGGTCAAATGTGTCCCTGAACCGAATTCAAATCACGATGGGTCATTCGAAAGGTTATAAAAAAAGAATGATTTCTGTCAAGTTTCAACTTTGTATCTCGACCCGGGGGGTAGTAGAGGGTAAAAATAGAAAATCAGGTTTTTGCTGAATTTCTCCTATACCAGCGGATGAAAAATTTTGAAAAAATTCAGAGGCATGTCTGTTATCGGTGCACATATTAGGGAATCGTGTCAGATTTTTAAATTGAAAAACAAGGCTGTGAAAAATAAAAAACGCCAAAAAATGCTGAAAAATGCCGATTTTGTATCGAAGCAGTCTTGATACTATAATTATATTTTTACTGTATGTCCGCATTATTGTTACTATTGTCTTGAATTTTTTCAGATTTTTCAATTTGGTGCGCCGCAGTTAAAAAAATTAATAACCGATTTTTTCGCCGTTTTTTCCGTGTCAGGGTAACTTATACGTCGAACTGCTTCATGAAATAAGTGTTTTATGTGATCTTCAATGTTTCTACATACCGCAAAGCAACATATGAATTAGAGAAATTGGAAATACGGAATCATTTGAAACTACGCTATCAAGAGACACGGTAGTGTCTCGCGCCAAGTATATATATATATATGCGCAGCGCAAGACACGGAGTGGCTCTATTACGCGACGACTCGCTATCAAGAACCCTGAGATTTCCGAATCTCAATAACGGCTGATCCAATTAGGTTTTGAATGGTCTTAATGGATAGCTTGGGTTTGATTTACATGAGAAAAGTGTCTTCGTTTTGTTCCTACGGGCCTTATGAGCTGAGATATTTCGATGTAAAGTTGCAATTTGCTGAATTTTATGTTCTTAAAATTCAGCATCGTCATAGTCATCGTCCTACACTTCTAGGCAAGAGGGGAGTATGAAAGGGTGAGGAAATGTCTCTCAGGCACGTTGTTCATTGGATGCGGGCATCGGCCAATCGCGTAACAAATTGTTGTCATGTGACAGCTAGCCAGAGATATTATAACCTACCAAGTGCTAAGTGTCAAATAAATTGTTGTCACGTGACAGCTAGGCAGAGATATTTTAACCTACCAAGTGCTAAGGGTCAAATAAAGTAAATTGTCGGAATTTGAAATGTCACGAGTTTTTACACTAATAGGAGACTGAATTATTGTCTCAATTAACAAGGTAAGTCGCCAAAATTTTTCAAATAGATTTCTTATGTAGAGTCACAGACTTGGAAGTTGTCTGGAGAAGGTTCGACAGAGAAGCATCTTCTTTCGCACAAGTTTCCACAAATTAATATATTGTTTTTATACCAGCAAACAATTTTTACACAGGCTCGAATAAAAATGAAGGGGACGCCCAGGCTTGGATAGAAATGAAGGGGACGCACAAGCTTGGATAGAAATGAAGGGGATGCACAGGCTTGGAGGTTGTCCAGAGAAGGTTAGACAGACAGAAAAACATCTTGTTTCGCACAAGTTTCTGGAAAGTTGTCAAATAAGGTAAATCGACAAAATTTGTCAAAGTAGCGTAGCATTAAGAATTAAGAAAATTATAGCGTACTGCTTGCAACGTTGAGCAAGTCACATTAGTGAAGAAAGTACGCTGAAAACGCATCTCCCTTGATACTTTTCAATCTCTTTTGGAAAGGTATTCCTAATACTTTATTAAAATCCACAGTAGTTCCTACGCTATTCATTAATTTTATTAGTTTCCCATTAACAATATTTCAATTCAAAAATATAGACATACTAAATTAATTTTATTCCAATACCGATACATTGTACGTTAAAAATATTGAATCTCTTCGTTCATTTTTGCTGAATTACCATTAGCATTTAAATTTCCTGCAACAAGACATTCTGCCATACGCTCTCACCTCCTTCGGACACATTTTGTAGTCTGTACACTTAAAATAGCAAAGGGCCAATCTATTTTTATATGTTCTACGCTAAGTCATAACTAAAATGTGGAATTTTGTATATTTACAGATAATCGAAGCAGAAGCGATAGAGAAAGTAACCCTGCTGCAAATGAGAAAAATAAGCACATTTTCATGTATAATTTTATTCTAGAGTTTTAAGAAATATGTTTATACAATTAATATTGAGTTTTATTATGAATGTGGAAAACTGTATAATTCAGACAACAAAAATAAATCGGACATAATATTATATTAATTAAACGATTTTATTCAGCTTCGATTCTATGTTTGCTTCTTGTATGTTTGCTTCATATCTGAAAACTCAACTTTAAACCAATTCGACCAATCCAATTGTCTTGTAGCTTTGCAAGCGTGCGGAGTTGGGATAACCATATAATATATTGTTGAAAAAATAACCCCGAGGGGGTGAAAAAGTTATCCAGTCATCAATAAACACTACAAAATGTGTGAAATCCCCACAAAATTACCTTTTTTAAAAAAGGTACAAAAAAGAGCGCCAAGTATATAATTCCATCATAAAGAATTCCATTTAAAAACATTGTCGTAAATTAATATTTTACAAAAGGTACAAAAAAGAGCGCCAAGTATATATATATACCATCAAAAAGACTCCCATTTAAAAACATTGTCGTAAATTAATACCCATCAAAAAGAATCCCATTTAAAAACATTGTCGTAAATTAATACCATCAAAAAGAATCCCATTTAAAAACATTGTCGTAAATTAATATAAATTTATTAATGTTCTATATTTAACTTTACAAAAATAATGATATACAACAATTGCGCCAATTATCACAATGGCTATTTATACAAAGAAAAAATCACAATGGTACAATGGAAAAATGTATTAAATAATATTAAGCAGATGTATTTTTATACAAATAAATATTTTAATACGAATAAATATTTTATTCAAAATACTTGGCGCTGCGAAACCGAAAAAATGATAACCCTGATAGCCAGATCTGGGCAGCAGGATCTGACATCAGAACCGTAGTCGTCTGTGTCCGCATTTAATTGCCTTAGTATTAATAATTTACAATAACTCCCTTACAATCTAAAATACATAATGTACATATACATACTAGAAACGCAGAAAAAAAGAGAGAAAAAGATTAATGCAATTTATACATATTTATTCAGTTTAGCAACACCAATTCGTGGCGCAGCGCCAAGTATTTTGAATAAAATATTTATTCGTATTAAAATATTTATTTGTATAAAAATACATCTGCTTAATATTATTTAATACATTTTTCCATTGTACCATTGTGATTTTTTCTTTGTATAAATAGCCATTGTGATAATTGGCGCAATTGTTGTATATCATTATTTTTGTAAAGTTAAATATAGAACATTAATAAATTTATATTAATTTACGACAATGTTTTTAAATGGGATTCTTTTTGATGGTATTAATTTACGACAATGTTTTTAAATGGGATTCTTTTTGATGGGTATTAATTTACGACAATGTTTTTAAATGGGTGCACCTTACATCGAAAAGTATCAACCATATTTTTCAACGGTGTCAGTGGCGCAGTGTTAAAGTGTCGAGCTGCTAAACCAATGCAAACTTTTTGAACGTAGGTTCGAGCCTCGAACTTACAAGTACCCCTTAGGTTAAGTTTTTTTTTTCATTAACTACATATATATCCTAATTATATGACAAAATAATCAATATTTATTTTCAAATGTTTTAGGACTATTTTAAAAACATATTAACCTGAAATATACGTAATAATGAGTTTGGATTGCATTTTATGCCACCGTTTGTCTTGTCAAGTATCCTATCAATTACGGTATTGTTTAACATTTCCTACGCTATATTAATATGTGAAGGTGGTTTTTAAATCTCTTACCTTTAACAATTATGGATGGATAACAACAAAAATCGGGTGTGGTGTATTCAATCTTCATCGCTGTCTTCGTTAATTACAGGTGTCACGTGTTCATTGTTGAATATTTTACTGAGAATTTCTGCAGGCCTTACAATTTTTGATAGGTTAGGTCACATGCTCGCTTTGTAGTCTAGGACGTTTAGACGAAAGAGGATAGCGAGATCAAGTAACGTTATTCTCCAAGTATTAATTCAACTTAAACCAAACAGTATATGGAGTTGCTGATAGGTGTTGTTATTATATGAAAGTCTTTGAGACCCCCGCATTTTTCAATGCGCGAAAACCGAGAGGTGGACTTAGGTACTGCGACAAACATAAACCACAACAATTGTAAGAGACCGAATATATTAGAATATAAGTTGTTATTTCTAATTCAGGGTTAATTTATTTTTTAATTAATCACTTTCTGAATTTCCTCTTCGAGATAATCCCAAGTAGGTACTCCTTTACCGCTCAAGGTGTACCACTTTATAAAGTTACGAGGCTAAACTAACATTCCTAGTGGCTCCCGGGGATACCAGACCCCGGTTCGTCCACGACAACCAACCTCCTAGTGGTTCCCGGGAATACCAGACCCCGGTTCGTCCACGATTTCCAACCTCCTTATAGCGGCTGCCGGGGATACCAGACCCCGGTTCGTCCGCTACTAACAAACTAAAACAACCAAATTCAATCGTCGGCCTCGCGACCGCCATTCTCATTGCCCTCAGCCTCGGCTCGTAACAACATAAATAATCATTGTAAAAATGCAACTTTATGACCGTCTGGCGCCCCTTAAGTTCTAATAAAAACGTCTGGCAACATTTTTTTATAACTTACCATTAAGTTATTAATTACCACACAAAAAATCAGCCATTAAAAAATGACGTAATTTTACTGTTTTTTTTTTGCACTTTCAACGTCCGCCCACGCGTCGTTGTTCTAACGCCCGGCTGCCACACGATGGCTTCCGTTATCGTCTGTATACATGATTTCATAAAATAAGAATTATTTCCATTCAAAAATGACGTAAAATGTTCACTGGCTCTCGGTCTAGAACAGACTGACTCCTCTCGAGCGTTTCTTCACGTTCTCCCCCCTCGTCATACTTCTGGAGCGGGCATTGTTTACGTTAGCGACCTTCCGAGAATCTGCCACTCTTGCCAACCGTGTTTATTTTTCGATAAAATCCAATGCCGCTATCACGATAGTCGCCAATCGACTACCCCGTTCCCCTCCATTACACGAATGGGTTTCCCTTGTACGGACCCAGCGAGATGGATCCGGTCGGAAATTCGACCATTCAATAAGGGAAAACACATTCCAAGCGTCGCCAAGATAGTTATCCCTCCGGGCAATAGATCCCTTTTAACAATACAGTATTGTCTCCGTATTTGCTCGCTGGTCGGGACCTGCGTTGAGCCTATATCGTGTACAGGCCCCTAATTCCGAGTGTTCGTTTCTCGCTTCTTTCTGGCCGAAGGGGGGAGCGAGATGGAACGCCTTGCATGCGCGGCGTGTATGCGCGACGACGCGAACGCTCAGATAGAATCGTGACTGCTCGATGCATGCGCGCGACGATCAGATAGCCAGACACGGCACGAGTCTTTTTCGCGCCCTAGGCGAACTTGCCAAATTCCGCTATTTATTATAATACATTTAATTGAGATTATTGGTGACCTTACACTGCATTTTTATCCGTAGTTTAAAACCGTTGTAGTGCAATTTGTAGTATTTCATTAAAAAATTTATTTTCAACAATGACAACAATGAAAAGACCATTTTGCACCTATTGGCAACCTTACGCCCTAGTAGCTGCCTAATGTTGCAGAGTAAAGTCATAAATAATCTCAAATAAATGTATTATAATAAAGGACTCAATTGAACAAATTTGCCCAGGGCGCAAAATAGACTTGAGCCGGGCCTGCGTCAAGATTTTGCGAAGCGGTTTCCGTGCTTCCGTAAGTGCTTGCAACCATCGCGCACGCCCGTCGCGCATGCAAAGGACGGAGTGTCGTGGCGCTCGAAAAACGGAATGGGACAAAACATCCACGCGTCGTCTGTCTCGTACCGTCCTCGCTCGCTTTCAATGGCTCTTGCGCACTCTCGTTCCATCTCGCTCTCGCCTTCGCCGGACAAGAGTGAGACAGAAGTGGTGGGGATAGCGACAAGCCCGTATCGGGTACACCAAACCGAGCATATACGGAGACAATATTGTATCCTGATTTCGAGATCAGTCCCCTTTTCCAAATTCCGAGTGTCACCAAGATGGCTCCTCCTGGTATCAGATTTCCTAAACACCCCCTTTTTCCAAATTCCTTAGGCGGCTCGCCTAGGTCACCTCCCACTCCTTCCAATAACTAAGTTAAATACCGGTCCCAAACCAAGGGACAGGGTATTCGTAAACGTAAGACTAGTCAAGTCACAACGCCGTTCCGAACCAACACTGTAAAACTTCCAAATTGTACCAGTTATAGTAATAAAGAATCAGTAGTTATTAAATCGGAGTTAGCTCGACGACACCGCTAACATGCGCGACAGGCCTGAATCCCCAATCCTCGACAGCTCGAACACGTGCCGGAACATTGTTCAACGACGAAGAAGATTAAAGTTACAGTTACAGTTACAGTTACAGTAAGAGTTGGGGTTGAAAATTTTATTCGACGTTGAATTAACTTTATTCGTCGAATAAAACAATAACTTTATTCGTCGAATAAAACAATAACTTTATTCGTCGAATAAAACAATAACTTTATTCGTCGAATAAAACAATAACTTTATTCGTCGAATAAAAAAATAACTTTATTCGACAAACAAAATTGACCCGAGTTAACTTTTATTCATTATTCGAAATTTGTATTTAAATAAAAAAATTTCCCATTTCTATTTAGTCTACTGCATATCACAGAGTTGATTTTGCAGGAGAAAGTCCTGCCCGTGTAAATACTTACATACGGCACGTAGTCGCGATTGCCGCCCATTTTTTATTCCGCGCTCTTTTGGTCTGTTGCGTCGCTAGGAGATCGTCACATCGATAAAGGAGGTATGGCAATCAAGACAAGCCCGATATTTTACCTACAATTGGTAGTGAAAAAATACCTCAGAGAGCGGACAAATTTCGCCGCGGAAAAAACGCCTTGGAGAGCGAATCGATATCGCCGTGGAAAAAACGCATAGTAAACTGCCGCGGATCCGCCCCGCGTCGGACCCGCTCCGCGCCGGACCCGCTCCGCGCCGCAATATTCGCGTTGGTTTGGGGGAGACTTAAAAGCTCCGCAAGTATAACTCTCATTTTTTGTATGAAACTCCCAGCTCGTAGTACACGTCAAGCCGAGTGTACTGCCCCCTTCCCCACCCCCCCCCCCACCCTACCCTGGACGTAGACGGTTAATTAGTTTACGAGATAGTAACAATTAAAGCTGGACTATATGTATTAGATTCTTGTATATAGACCCTATAAAGTCTATCTAATAAAAAATAGAGAAGGTCAGATCTAATAGGAACTACAGAAATCACAATTTTCATTACTACGTGAATCATGTGCGACATTAGGTATGTAGCTTTAGACAGTCACCTACCGTTGACTAGACTGATAGAGTGAATGAACTTGAAAATTGATGAACAGTTGCCTGTCGCCGGTTAAGCAGGTAGTGACATGAACTTGAAGGCATCAGTAGTAAGATGCGCGTTAATTCATTCGAAAGGATGATGAGGTAGGTACCTTCCTCTAAGAATGCAAAGAACTCAACATGTTCAACTTAAAATACAAAGGAAGACATAACACAACGGCGCATATCAGGTTTACCCACGATTCCACAATGACATACATAAGTAGACGAGTCATTACAATAATGAAAGTATCAAATTTTCAATAAGAAGTATAATGGTATTTTATCAGCCTTCCGAGCACTCTCATTAAAAGCTATGTACAAATTTTTAATAAACATCGAGTTTTTAATAACCATTCCTATCGTGAAATAACTGAGTTTACTTTTATATATATATATATATATATATATATATATATATATATATAAAAAAAGTAAACTCAGTTATTTCACGATAGGAATGGTTATTAAAAACTCGATGTTTATTAAAAATTTGTACATAGCTTTTAATGAGAGTGCTCGGAAGGCTGATAAAATACCATTATACTTCTTATTGAAAATTTGATACTTTCATTATTGTAATGACTCGTCTACTTATGTATGTTGATTTTTCCAAACCATTGTCCTTCCGAATAAATTTGTAGTCGTGGTGATTTGACCCTGAAATAGCCCCTACAGGCTTTTGACCCAATGTCGTGACCACATACATGAACGTAAAATTTTCCGATCTTTTCATTTGTAGTACTGAAAATAGGGGTTCCCATTTAAAAAATTCAAGTTGACCTTGGAATTATCTCTAAGTACACTTAGGTCAGAGTCAAGGTCACCACCATTAGACGCCACTTTCCAAATCCCAAAACTTTTGTCTCAAACATTCTTTTCGAAAACTTCATACTTCCGAATTAATTCGGGAGTAAATATTGACAAAAGTGGACCCAGCCCCAATGACGTTGACCTTGACATATGTTGTCAATGTCAACATTTTGAATAACTTTCCGCTATACACGTGACCGTTGATCGGCCTTAGTTTCTGAGATATTCGCAAAAGACTTTAATCAGTAATCGGTTTGGGTTAGATGGTTTAGCGACCCCCAGGAGGGGGCCATCATCTTTTGGGAGATTTAAGATAAAAAATGTGTAAATCTCCCAAAACTTGGCGGCCCTCCGTCAGGAGGCTAAACATCGGCTAAAGCATCTAACCCAAACTAACTACCGATCACAGTTTTTTGCAAATGTCTCGAAAACTAAAGCCGAGCGACGGTACAATATATAGAAAAAAGTTGTTCAGAATCATGTTCGCGACAACATATGCCAAGGTCAACAGCACTAGGGCTGAGCCCCCGTTTGCCAATATTTATCAATTCGGGGTTTCAATCTTGCTGGTACACCCTGTACAGTGGGTAAAGAAAGTATTAGCACACCCACTTTTTTTTAAATATCTTGATATATTTAAGTAATATATTAATACAAAATATGTCCTTTAATGTCTTCTAGCATACAGAAGTAGTGTATTTTTTCAAAACTCTGAGTAATGTAGCTTAACCAAGTAAAAAAAGAAAAACTAACATTCTTTACTCAAAAAAGTATTGACACACTTGCGACTGTAATAGAAAGTCCACAATTAATTGTTTTTGCTTGTCTTAAACACAATGGTAAGAGCACAAATGTAAACACACATTGTTTACATGATGCACTTCGTTCAATTCGTCCAGTTAGTCTGTGCTTACACTTAATACAGAAACCATGGTTGCTAAGAAAAGCGAATTGTCTACTTTCGTGCGACATGAAATTATTTTCCTGCGTAAACGTGGCGAGAGTTATCGGAAAATCGGAAAAGCGTTAAAGTTAAGTTTCTCTACAGTGAGACATGTAATAAAAAAGTATGAAGAGACTGCTACTACGGAAAACAGGCCACGATCGAGGCGGCCGAAAGTATTAACAGTAAGAGAGCGACGACATATCATAAGAGAAGTCGTAAAAAATCCGTTTGTGAGTGCTCAGAATTTGTCTGTCAATATTGCAACATCTTCGGGAACAACAGTTACTGCTCAAACTATACGAAATGTTCTACACTCTGCTACAATTTACGGCAGAGCGGCGAGAAAAAAGCCGTTCATAAATGACACTAATAGACGGAAACGGCTCGGCTATGCTAAAGCGTATGTAAATAAGTCAATGGATTTTTGGAAAAATTGTATATTCTCGGATGAGAGTAAATTCAACATTTTCGGCTCCGATGGGAAAAAGTTTGTGTGGAGGAGACCGAACACCGAACTGGAAAAACAGAATATTCGGCCAACCGTGAAACATGGCGGCGGGCATCTAATGGTTTGGGGTTGTATGTCATATAATGGGGTGGGAAATTGAGCATTTATTGAAGGAAATATGAATGCTCTGATGTATATCGATATATTGCGGAACAATTTAGTAGAGAGTGCAACAAAATTAGGCATAAAAGAAACATTTCGGTTCCAGCAAGATAATGACCCAAAGCACACGGCCCACAGAACACGAGAGTGGCTTCTTTATAACGTACCTAAACAGCTTCCAACACCACCCCAATCACCGGATGTTAACCCCATAGAAAACCTTTGGCATATATTAGATCTAGAAATTCGAAAAAGGAAAATAAGAAATAAAAATGACCTAAAGAAGGCACTAGGTATTAGAAGAGTGGTTAAAAATTTCGCTAGAAACTACCAAAAAACTTGTCGAATCGATGCCAAATCGATTGCAAGCTATAATTAATGCCGAAGGCATGCATACAAAATATTAAACACTTATATCGTGTTTAACAATTCAAATAACTGTGTATTTAATAATTATATGTCAAGTGTGCCAATACTTTTTTGAGTATGGAATTCTCGTTTTTCTTTTGTTACTTGCGTAAATTAAATTATTCAGAGTTCTGAAAAAATACATAACTTCTGTATGTTAGAAGACATTAAAGGACATATTTTGTATCAATATACCACTTCAATATATCAAGATATTTAAAAAAAGCGGGTGTGCCAATACTTTTTTTACCCACTGTATATTGATATGTAAAGAGGCTTTCACCTAACTGTATCATCTGAAATATTTCTACTACACTGCATTCCACATTAGAGCATACTGGTTTCGCGCAGGGATACACTGCTGATTGGTAGTTAACTGGCAGGGAAAGTGCTACGACCAATCGCGTGTGTCAGATCCATGGGAGCTGCGCAGATCGGTCGCAAATCGGTAGGGCCGTCGGTATGCTTTTATATGGAACGCAGTGTATATTTCAAATTTCATAAAAATGTTTCTTAAAAAAATTGCATATGTTTGTAGGGGTAAACATATAGTTACAATAGTTTTATTTTTCCAGAGGGGTTAAGGGGTTGCACCACTTAGGAGACCCGAAGAGCAAGGCTAACTTTCCGATTTTTTGGCAGCAAAACTATACGATATTTCAATAATTTATACTTTTGGCATCAAAATAATCATTGCAAAATCTCATTTCAGTTCTACATTTCAGTCCGAATACCTGGTTGACAGGGTTTCTCCATTATTACTTATCAGAAATAAAAAAACGGAGTATATTTTTAATCAAGATGCTTGACGTTATGGTGTGACACAGGGGGGTTCGAAAAATATTGCGAATTCAGGTTCTGACACCAGGTTGAATGAAAGAGTTGAAAATTTTGTCATTTTTTTGTGTATAAAACCGTTCTACTTGAATAAAAAAGAACGGTGTGTAGTGCAAGGGACAATGCATTTTTACATAACCATGCAAAATTTGAAGATTCTACAACATTCTGATATCGAGTTATGCCGTCAACCAGGTCAAAAAGTGCGCTTTTGAGAAAAACGCATTTAAAGCTCGTGAGGCGCATTTACGCACGTGGTACAAGTTTTCGGTTTACGGACTATTTTTCCATGGGACCTTTTCCACATTATTTTTAGAGGTCCAAACTATCATTTCATGTGAATTTTTTTCGATTTTTTAAAACTGCCAAAATGCTGTAACCCCGTAACGAGATGAAATTTTGTTCTTTTAAAGGACCTTTAGTGACCTTGCAGGATTTATTGTTGTGGGCTATTGAATTCATCTTTAAAATGGGTGTCAGATACCAACAAATAAAACACAGCCTTCTATTTAAAAAACACAGTTGATCTTCGTTTTCCCAACAAAATAAAACTGTTGTTACTATACACCGGCTCCCACAAAACTATGCACCTTTTATAAAATGTTAACTATATGTTATATTTCAGGTGATAAAGTTTGGTGAAACACCTTGTAAACATATTTCTGTTTGTCGATCTACATATTATTCAATTCACCTCTTATTATAATGCACTGTAATACATATTGCAATTGGAGTATGTAAAATACTATGATAATTCTGCCCATTTAAATATACTAGAATTTTTCAAAAGATAAGCTTAATACATGTGGAAATCTGTTAGAACCTTATCAATTTTTTAAAACAAAAATCATCTGTTTCTTTCTAAGTCATCAGTGCTGGTTTGACATTATATTTTACATAACTAACCCTTATTTTTTCCCTAGATTTATTATAAATTCCACTGAGACCTTTATCATTATATCTCAGTCAAGACTTCATAAAAAGCCATTTCTATATACTAATAGGTCATACATATAACTGGTATGAACCATACTTTGATATATGCAAACACCAATAACACAACATTTGTTTTCAAACTGAATATATTAAATAACATCATTATACTCAAAAGTAATATATAAAAGTAACAAATACAAAATACATATGGGACAAATCTATAACCTCCTCCTTTTTGAAGTCGGTTAAAAAGTAGTTATGAGTATTCTCCTGAATTTTAAAAAGTGAAAGATTGCGTAACTGCATTTTACCTACATAATATTTATAAGTGAATTATAATTACAATCAGCCGATATTAATTTTGCAAGTATATTTCCAAAGAAATTGTTCCGATAGACTTATAACAATGATTCACAATTTTTCATGATTCGGTATAAATGTACGATATCCATAGCAATTATGATGCATTATATAAAAATGTACACAAGCGTTGCAATGTTATGTACTTCTATAATAAACCGTAATAGCTTACGAAGATAATTATTATGATTTATAAAAGTTCGCGTATGAAAGAATACGTGTTCCTATAACTGTAACTTATACGTAAGAACATACTTCTACGATTCACTTTCTAATAGAAATATCATACGATGATATGGTATACTAATATACAAAATATCTTTGCAATTGTGCAATATGAAAATTAAGTTAATCTGACTGAATCATTTCAATCTTGAATTGAAATTATTAACAGGAAGAATTCATAACGAATTTTTATAAAAGTTTTCGCACATTAGATTAATATTCTACACTTTACGTACCTTTAAATTGTAAAAAACCAAATTTTGCATAAAGTTATCGCAATCACATTGTTCCTAATGTTAAATGAAATAATTGATAATATAAAGTTTATGGAACTTACCACCACCAGAATTCCAGCAATTATCAGTCATCCCTGTTTATCCATCTGTAAAGTTGGCACTACATTATTACACTGATATCCAACTTGTCCGATTATGTCACATCACAGATGTCTTTGCCAAAAATATCCACCTTCGTTGCACTTTTCATGAGGTTCTCGTAACTGATAATTAAAGTCTTAGCTCCATCGAGTCTTATTACACCAATGGGAACACCTGTTTCATTCTTGATCTCACACCACTCCCTTGATCATGACGCGTAAGTAATTGTGTATTTACATAGCACTACTTATATTCGTGGGAATTATTTACATAACTGCAAAATGTCTACAAATAACTACTGTATTTTATTTACAGTTAAGTACAAAGAAAATTATTTAAGTTGTCTGCTTTGTTTATTTCAAGTATGGAATCCATAAATTCAATATATTTAACACCATTAATGTTTCATATTACACCCACCTCCTTGGTATTTAAATTGAATTGTTTAATTTGTTTATACAACAATTCAGGATTATTCCAGTTTTATATAAACTCAAAAACCTTGTATCAAATATATATGATAATGTAACAATTCAAGAATATTGCAATAATCTACAGAATTATCAATAAGAAAGTAGTATAAACTTATGATATTTAATAGAATTGAAAACTTCAAGAATTTAATGTATATACATGAATTTTTGTCCGAATGTACGAAGTAATTATTTAAATTTTCATTAACTTTAGAATCCCACTTTAAACCTGCTCCGTTTTCTGGTTATTGTTCGTTCAGTCAAGAAATTCCTTTATTAATAATCCAATTTCTTTGAGAGTATTATTTACAAAACTCGCGATCATATTAAACTTCAAAGATGCAGACAACAAATAAGAACAGATTTAAAAGACGGGCGGAGTGATTAACAGTATCACAAATTATAAACTAAGTGATCGAAAATTAATTTAAATTCTATTTTGAAGTGACAATATCTCGACTCGAGAATAACCAATAAATACGAAGGAGAGGTTATGAAACTTCGTAAATAAAAGATATCGTAAAGCAGAACGACATGACAGCACAGATCAAGGTTATTTATGTGAGTCAAAGAAGAATCAAAACACTTGAAACACGATGATGTACCTGTTATGCGGTGAAATGCCGTATCACAGGCACAACAATCAGCTTAAAACTTGAAGCGAGGTACAAAGCCGTTTTCTTGTCACGCGTCAGCTTGACGAGTCTCTGTCTCTCCTCGTTTTTTCTCAACAGCGCCTACAGAACGTCGAATTTGTTTGACGATTTTGAGGTTACCATGTAGAGTCAATTGAAATTGTCTTATCGCAGTCAAATCGCGAGGCACTGTTTAATGGGCGCAGAAATCAAAGGACAGGCCACTCATAAACTAGGCCTGACATCGTGACAAAGACAGCAACGGTCGTGATACGTGATTACGAACGGATGATCAAACGCACGGCAGCAATTGGGGGTCTATGTATTGTCCTGTGTGTTCCGTTTCCTTCCTTCCTTATCACCCTTCTCCTTTCCTCTCTCGCACACAAACGCGCGCGCGCGTGTACACACCAGAGCAGTTTTTCTCACTTGCTTACACACTCATTCGCTTGCTCGCTCATCCTTCACTATTTCCCTAGATAATTCTATCTTCTTCGTACTGACCAAGGGAAGGTTAAACGCATTTCAACTTTAAACGATACATACTGCCGCATTCGGGAATTTCGATAATCGACCACCAACTGCCTGATTTCTTCAACATACCTCGCAGTATGTACATAATACATACGAGGTACCGTTCCTTCCTTCCGTTTCTTGAATTCTGTCTCCTTCTTTCCGCCTATATGTCTACTTTTCTCTTTCTTTCTCCTTCAATAGATAGCGTTCATATTGGAAGAAAGGGGAAAAACTCATTTGGAAAATGGCCGCCGCTCACTAGTTACCGATTTATCTCTTTCTTGCATGGCCACTGTTAAGGTGAAAAATAACGAGCATAGAAACACAAATTCTGCTAATGCTCTTTCTCCAATGCGATAGATCGTTATTACGACGAAAATAGCGATTATGCACATGCATCCGAGACGCCGGCACACACGTAATAATGACACTATTTGCTACTCCAAAAGAGTGTACGTTTTAGTTTCATCTTTCAGAAATCGTACGGCACCGTTTTCTTTTGTCACATATGCACGCGGAAAAATTATAGCACTCGTTAATACCGTAATTTATCGTAAAAAAGTCATTGCAACAAGCAACCACCGTCAGCGTCTTAAATTCACTCGATTTTCTTTCACACGTATTCCCGACGGCAATGACGTTACTTTACGATGCACTCACACGAGTTCCTCTATCTCTCTTCCAACAATAGTCCCGTTCGCTACCTTACAACTTCGGCTATTATCGGTGAACTACGATGTTCATCGGCACATTGGCTGTCCAGTCACGATTCACACTGTGATTCCTTTTATTTAACTGCTGCTTTTCATTTACCTATTGTTCTGCTACTTTCAGATGCGTTTAGATGATAGATACAGCTGTCGGTAACTACGTAACTACTTAGACCATTAATCATTGAAAATACGCACGTGTCAATGGGAGCTTTCTTGACAACTGATGTTCAGTGCCTTGTCAAATCCATTTCTGTCCGGAAAGCTGTCATTGGTTTTCTGCTGTTATTTGGCAACAGAGATTAATAGAATGAACTTTGGATAGTAAAAAATTGATTCGCATAGGAGAATCATTTTCAGCGTATGAGGTACTTGGATATAGTGGAAGGTAAACAATATTTTAATATAAAAAAAGATCATTATCATTATCATAGACGCTATTGCGTAAAAACTGTAAATAAAATATTTGTGCATGTATAATGTATATATTATACATATAACCCTTTGTATGTCTTAAGAATGTAATATGTTACACTGAACTTATTGTACATTACCTAATAATATTAAAACTGTATTTCGTAATTTTCAGCATCATCTTACCAAAGTTAAAAACTTAAATGTATACTTGTATAAAAATAAGTTGCAACTACTGTCGTTTGCTGAGATGTTGCCGGTAGAAGCTTGTTGGTCCGATTGGTATATCTCCATAGGCCCATGTTCTATAACATAATCGTAGAGGTAGGATATAAGTTTTATCGCTATTGGCAGTTGCAACAAAGTCGACGAATACAAAGTAAGCGAATGGAACTCAGGCGGTGGGAGCCAATGCGAGCAAAGTAGCGCCCTTGCCCGTTGTATTATCCGTGGTCCGTCTTCTCAAAAAATGACAGTAAGTATGTATCTATTCTAATATAAGTTTATAATGTACATGGATAAACTTATTGTTTCATTGAAACTAGGTGAAAAAATTGAAAACTGATTATAGTTTACAGTATATTTTGGCAATGGTCTCTTCACGCAAGAAGAATGTCAGTTAATAATTGTTGCCAGTAAAAATACACTTATAAAAATTGAACCAAAGTATGACTGGATTACCGAACTATATTGATCCGAGTTTAGAGGTTTCATCGTACAAAGTCTTTATGCGTGCTATGCTTTTACTTCATTGGTCGATCTACAGTTTCCCGCAATGTCTATACAGACATGGAAAGACAGAATAATTTAGCCATTAGTTATTGGATGAGTACAACAGGTTTGTAAAAGTTTAGCCTTTGAAATCGAAACTGAACGCTGTGATGAGTGCTATAATTTGAAGGTTGTCGATAGAAGGTATCAGTTAGATTCTTTCGTAATTCAAGTAATACTAAAACGAGTTTATCGAACAGCTTATAAGAACATACAGTATGAAGACGTTGATGATGTATTTTGGTAATTACTGTAATTATCAAGTGAATACTATATTTGAAAACAATTATTTTCTAAATTCACTATATTTTGGCAAAAATAAGGAGGAAAAAACTTTATTATAGACCACTAATTTGAACAAAAAAAACATTTGTATTATATATAACTAACGATACAGTTATGAAAAATCTTTGCCAGATGACATCATTATGACACACACAATTTGAAAATTGTACATACCACTTCAAATAGTGAACAACTCAAATCCTGTTTTTATATTTGTATACTATTACAGTTGATATCTATTTTGTAGGTATATGTACTACACAATTTAGAAGTTAGTTCAGTCCGAGACTAAAGTATTATATAATAGAACGTAAAACGCCGATTTCTAGTTGTATCATGTATTTGTTAAAGTAATTTATATGTTCCCTTTTGTTACAGAGTGATTTAATATTATACTCATTTAACACAAATATTCTATGGAACCATGAGGAAAAGGCAATAAAATATTTTAAAACCATACATATTTTACCTAATAGACATAGTATACGTATTATACATTACTGTTCAGATGCTTTGGTACTAGCTTCTTCTATATTATAAATTTAATACCAATCAAATTACAGGATGCAAACAACAAAGTAAACAAAACGTGGATCACGGTCACGGTCAGTGAGACGACCAAAATGGCATTTGCGGTCGTCTCAACCAGAATTGATGACCGAAAATCACTCAACAGTTTCTTCTCAACCGAAATTGGGGAGAGATAGAAACACGGTCAACCAGAATTCATGAGGGATAGGAATAAGGTCGATTCTTTGGGAGAAAATATGTTACGATCACGATCGGGACCTGCAAGTGGTGCTCCTGACTAAAATTTGAAGATCTTTTCAATTATTGTTTGTCAAGTTTGTAATCCGATCTCTAATCCTTTACATTCCACGGCACAATACATAGTGAAAAATTAGTTGATTTAATTTGTAATAAACTTTTAAAAATAAACTTATTTTTATTACTTTATTAATTTTTATTAATAATTTATAAATAATTTAAATATTTTTATGAACATAATATTTATAAATGAAGAGTTAATAACTATAATGATGAAACATTTCTTGGAGGGGGCGAAATATGTAAAAGTACACCTAAGTACATTTTTGAACCTTCGTTTACAAGATTGGAAATTTGCTTCTAATTTATATTTTAATATCTTTATCTGATATATAGCCTAAATAATTAAACTCACATTAATTATTTATACAGAATAATGCACAATATCATAATGTTTTTCTATTTATTACTCCGGGGGGGGGGGGGGAGATCGCCCCTGGATCCGCCCCTGTGATAAAAGATATTTTATAATGAGTAAAAATAATGGCTAATTATTTCTTTTTGAAAAAACAATGCTTACTTTTCCAAAAAGTAACTATAAAAATATCTGCCAGTTATAGTCTGATTTTCGAGAGTTGACACCTGAGGCGGGTTCCTGGATTAGATATTACAGTTAACACTACTTACTACTATTCCACAGGAAGTACATAATCTTAAATTATTGCAATATTTCGCATAATACATCTCTTTTTTCTTCACCATCTCGTCTATTTTCATTTAGATTTTCTTCAAAATTGTCTACGTCATTTACTTCTTCCTCTATTAAATCATTAAAATTATCTTCGCACTGAATGCATAAATTATGAAGTGTACGTGGCAATAATGAAGTTACAGCTGCCGCGCGACTGTATTGAAATCCAAGTGATGCAGTTGTCTAAATCGTACTTTTAATAACGCAAACGCATTTTCGATTTTTATCCGACAAGCAGAGAACTTGTAATTGAAGTTTTTTTTGCATTTCTGTCAAATTCCCATAATCTCTATATGGTGTGATTAAATATTTTTTAAGGGGATAGGCAGAATCCCCTAATATATGCCATTTGTCTCCACATGCTTCGGGCAATATATTGTTAATGAATGATAATGAAAATATGAGCGCGTCGTGGGATTTACTTGGTAGTTCCGTAAGAACATCCAGGAACCTTTTATTCACATCACATATTGCTTGTAGTGTAAACGATGGTGTATCGTGTCGATTAACGTACGTCGATTTTATTTTGTGCGCTGGTGTATTATTTGAAATGTACGTTGCATCAATACACTTCCAGAATACCAGGGAAATCATTTATCTATAAATAAGACAACAAATAAATAGAAATATTATTCCAAAAATGTTTTAAATGTAGCTTTAAATACTAACACATGCGCGCAGGCACACACACACACAAAATATATATTTTTGTTCCTTATTCTCTCAAACTCTGTGGAAATATTTATTTTGTCTTCCAACGTCTGTGGGAATTGTATAACCGATTTAGCCAAGTCGTTCAAAAAGTCTATGACATTTGTACAATTTGTGTGAAATGTAGATTCTGCCATATTAAATCTGCTCGATACATCTCTAATGCAAGTTTTGTTACCTGCAAACATTATCCACACAAAAATTTATGAAAACAATGAATATGATTTAAATATATAATTTTTTAGTAAGACTATGTCAAATCTGGTTTCATATTATAGTGTTACAATTACATATATTTGAATTGTGGTATTCTTTACCATAAGAATCCTAACAAAGCCTGATCACTGGAGACTCCACTATGAAAAAATACTGAACTTTCTTACAGCTTCTTTACGTTCCTGTATGTGCTACGTTCTAGCCTAAAATGTCTCTGAAACTAACATATATGTATTAAAAATAATTATTATATTTATAATATAGGGCAAGCATGGGTAGCCCCGGACACTTAAATGAAACACAAAAACAATATACAACCAATTAAATGTAATGAAATTACTAATTCAGGAAATTAAGATAAGCACCTCCTGCTGCGTTATAACAAAAAAAAGAACACATTTCTTAAATAATTTTAGAGAAAAATCAGAAACCTGTAGCCTCTGTTTTTACACAATCAAAAAATAGGCGGGTAGCCCCGGACATAATTTTCAACGTTCATCTAGGAGTATCGCGTATCCGTTTTTCTTACATACATCACAGAAATAATAAAAATTTGACGGATCAATATTTGCACAGTCTTCATATGCCCAATCTTTGCATTTATTGCATTGGATTCAGTCCTCTTCGAAGGTTTCGCCGCAAACGATGCATTGAATGACTTGATGTTCGTGATGGACTTCATGAGCGTAGCCAAAGTGGGGCAGGGGTGGGCGCTTGCCCCTCCCCCCGCCCAGGAAAAAAAATAAATTTGTCGTTCGTCCAAAATTAAATTAATTTATTATAAAATACAAAAATACAAAATTGTGAAATAATTCCGCATTGTGTGCCAATTTCTTTGTCTATCTAATTATACGTAAAATGTAATATCAAAATTTGTTGCAATATTTATTGCTCCTCCCTGAATGAAATTTACTATTTGTTGCCCCCTCCCTGAGTGCCTACGCCCCCGACGGACTTGATTAAAATGACTTTGAATGTTTTGTTTTACCTTAGATTGCTTCCCACACAGCACACAGGCGCCTGGTCCCAGGCGCTCGAGGCGCCTTAAGGCAGGGTCCCACTAGTGCAACCGCGCGCCGCGCACTACGTTTTCGTCCACTTGAAAGGGTCTAATTTATGAGGCCGCGCGCACGAAATGGGCCGACGCTCTGCCAGGCGCGCACGCGAATGCTTGGCGCGCACGTCGGAGACAGTGGAAAAACTAGCCTCCTTTTCTATATCTTACTTTCTTTACCTAAATAAAGCTAACGCCGGCGGTTGTGCCAGTAGCCGAAACAACGCCTTCACACTTCATACTACTTGAAATGTTTGAAGGGGTTACTACGGCGCGGTCACCGATTGCTGGAAAGTGTGTTGCAAAGAAAATCCAGTTAAAACGGACTCACTATACAATTACAATTCAGTGTCACATATCTGCATATATAGTGTATTACAATTATGATGTATCTAGAAACAAGTATACTTCTCGCAGCAGTATAATTGTTGCTATTTACAGTAATAATTATCATGTCATTGCTTGCTTTAATATATAAACTAAATAATAGACCATAAAAACACGTATGCAAATTATACATATGTAGGAGTAAAGAGTACATTTGCGTTGAAAAACACACATTTTTCCAGTCTTTTCGACGATGCGCGGCGTGCATTCGCGTGCGCGCGTGGCAGAGAAATCCCTGCATAGCGCGCACACGATCGCTTTCGACGCGCGGGTCGTCGTAAAAGTCGACCCTTTCAAGTGCTCCAAACTCCTCGAAAATCCGAGAAACTCGTAAATCTGACCCGTGCGCGGCGCACAGTTGCACCAGTGGGAACGTCTTTCTGCAACAAATCGGCCTTGCGCGTCGAAAAAAACGTGCGCGGCGCGCGGTTGCACTAGTGGAACCCTGCCTTTAGAGGCGCCGCGAGTGTCTTACGAGCGTCCAATATGGGCCTTCGGAGCGCCTTCGGAGCGCCTGATGTTACAAAACGGGACGCCTTAAAGGCGCCTTTAAACCACCTGAATTAGGACTGACAGGCGTCTTAAAGGCGCCTGAAATGGGCGCCTAAAAGGCGCCTGGAACAGGCGTCTTAAATACGCCTTAAACGGGCCTGGATTAGGACTGGCAGGCGTCTTAATTATCAATAAATTAGGGCTGATGCAGCTGTTTAAATATCGCCATTAGGGCCTATCTAAGATGGTTATCGATACTGATTAATTATAATATAAATTTAATAAAACAAAGGATTATCAAAATGAAATCGGACACGATAAAAATTAATTTCCATTGTTTATTTATCTAAAATTTCTTTACAGATACTTGAAAAAGCAAGGAGGTTCTTAGTTGGACACATATATATTTCTTTTTTTATCATTATTACTATACATACCATGCTTTGTATAAAATATATAATTCACAATGTCCCACACAGCACACAGGCGCCTTAAGGGGGTAGACACGGGTAATGCAGCGCGCTGTATACCGACACAATCTGGCCCGAAACATAGGTTTAGTAGAATACGCTTTTTGTCCTTATATGAGCGAATTTTGGGCTGGGTGAAGTCTCATTCGAAAGAGAAAGGTTCAGTGCAGCGCGCTCTGGTCATGGTTCGACGAGATTGTGTTGATATCTAATAATATGAGTGTTGAAAGTAGAGCAAAAGTCGACAAAATACACCCGCATGAATCCAAGTAGTTTTAGGTCACTAAAAGAGTTTTGTGACTCAAACGATGACCAGAGCGCGCTGCACTGAACCTTCCTCTTTCGAATGAGACCTCACCCAGCTCAAAATCTGCTCATATAAGGACGAAAAGCGTATTCTCGTGATTGCATTCCCAAATACGAGTTCCGCCATATTGGCGATAATACAGAGCAAGTCACGTGACAAATTTAGTTGAGCTAGTGGATACGAGATGGCGCCTTCTCGGGAGGACTGCGAACGTGGAATCATAGCAAAACTGAGGCGTTAGCTGGATACACGAGCCACAGTAAAAGCGTGATGGAGTCAATGTATGCATTTTCGTATGATTGTAGGTTAGGTTATATGCATTTTAGGCATACATTGACTAAAAACTGTTACGAACTGTATACAATTATAGTAATTGAGGCAGTGAGAGCAACAACGGACTAACCCACATTAAAAAAAATTTCCTATTTCATATGATTAGTAGAGCCTTTTAGAATACGTTATTGCTACTAACTCAATTTTGAAAAAAATGTGGGTTAGTCCGTTGTTGAACTCACTGCCTCAATGATATGGCAAACTATCAGAGATGAGCATTATAACCCGAGCCAATTTTTATTTGAAACATGGGGAATTCAATTGTCGGCCATGAATAATTTTCTCGTATTTATTCGTACATTCTGGACTAAATATATGATTCTCGACTAAAGTACAAATAAATATGAGAAAATGATTCATGGCCGACGGATGAAAGGCCTTCGAATAAAAAAATGTTCGAATAAATATGTTTTTATTTTATTTTATTAATAAAAAATATATTTTTTCGCCCCTCTTCCTTCACTGCCACCTCTTCCCCCTCTTCCCCCTCTTCCTCCTCTTCCTCCACTCCCTCCTCTTCCTCCTCTTCCCCCTCTTCCCTCTCTTCCTCCTCTTCCTCCTCTTCGTCCTCTTCGTCCTCTTCGTCCTCCGTACACCAGTGTATTAATTGTTTTTTGAAGGTCCGTGCACTGTAATATGAAAAATCTTATGATTACTGCAATAATGTTTTCACACTTTCGTGAGAATGTAAGAAATGTTTGCGTGAGATCGCCTACGTTTCTACATACCTGCTTCTTATATTGGAGCGTCATTCGCATCCAAACCAATTCCGTGCAGGTCCGACTCCGTCTCGAGGACGGAGTCCGGCTCCTCGTTCGATGCCGTCTTCGCGACGAAGTCGGGCTACTTCTTCGACTCCGTCGCGAGGACGGAGTCCGGCTCCTCGTTCGATGCCG
The DNA here is from genome assembly GCA_963932335.1 of Andrena marginata. Taxonomy (NCBI): domain Eukaryota; kingdom Metazoa; phylum Arthropoda; class Insecta; order Hymenoptera; family Andrenidae; genus Andrena; species Andrena marginata. The sequence goes on from OZ010660.1 coordinate 13,642,462, forward strand.
TCTTCGCGACGGACTCCGTCTTCGCGACGAAGTCCGGCCACTTCTTTGACTCCGTCGCGAGGACGGAGTCCGGCTCCTCGTTCGATGCCGTCTTCGCGACGGACTCCGTCTTCGCGACGAAGTCCCGCTACTTCTTCGACTCCGTCTCGAGGACGGAGTCCAGCTACGTGTTGGACTCCGTCTCCGAGACGGAGTCACGTCATCACTTCCCCTCTGCTGCGGCAAAACATTTGCAGACATCTAAAAAAGAGTCGAAGAAACAGTGAAACTATTGAACGTAAATCAATTTGAAAGTGCAGTAGAAGAGCCAGAGTTGGCCAAAGTGTAATCTAATTACAAATTACAAATTACGATTAAAATGTAATTGTGTAATTGATTATACTTTATTTTCTGTAATTGTTAATTTAGGTAGTTGACCACAATTTTGTCAACTATCTAAATTAACGATTGCAGAAAATAATGTGTAATCAATTACACAATTACATTTTAATCGTAACTTATAATTTATAATTATATTACATTTTGCCCAACTCAGAGAGGAGTACACGTTTATCAAGTTGGTACATTTTGGTACAATATAGGCTTCCTTTAACCATGATTTAACGCAGGAGCGCAATCTTCAGATATCTAAATGCTGGAATTTCCAAGTGCGAAAGCTTTGAAATTCGAACATTTCCAAAATTTGTAATTGTGATGATATCAAGTTTCAAAATATCTATATTTTCAAATGTCCAACATTCGTGTTTTTAAAATTTCCGATTTTTCCACTTCTGATGGTTAGAAACTTTAATTTTCATCACTTGCCTTCAGTTTCAACTAAAGGAAGCCTATATTGCACCCGAAAGTATATATACCCTTTCTAGACATTTCGCGGGTAAACTATAACATAACTTTCTTATTCTACGTGAGAATGAATGCACGAATCTCAGCGTGAAGCTGCGTATCGACATTGCGAGGATGCCGCGCGAGGCACGCTTCGCGGAATGGAGAGTCTGGAGACTACCCCGATCATGATCACTTTGCGAGGCAGGCTATTGCGACAGTCTCACGCTACATCGAGCATGATATTTGCGTCGCCGAGCCAGCGATTTTTGATCTGGAGGCCGCGAGGCACCTGTGAGCACGTAAAAAAATCGACGGCTGATGCCTCGTAAAGTGATCATGGTCGAGGTAGTCTCCAGACTCTCCACTCCGCGAATGGTGTGCCATGCGAGACAGCCCCGCAATGGCGATACGCAGCTTGAGAAACACGCGGACACTCAAACAATCACAGTTCACACGATAGATTTTGTACAAAAAATTACAACAATACTATGACGGTAATCGAAAACTTTACCCGGAATATGTCTAAATACAGTCTTGCTTTGGAAGTACTAAAATATAGACGTATGTCAGTTGTTATAAAAGTGGCGCCGGTCGAAATTTAAAAAAATTGCACTGTACGTTTATTATGTATCACGTTGATATAATACGTAAAAATATAAGTGAAATGTAACGAACGAAAAATTTGGACTTGGACCACTCTCATAATAACCGGCACATATAGTGAAAAAGACGGGGATAGTAAGCGTGAAGGTACTTACGATCTTCACTGCTCGACAGTCGTTTTTTTTCTGACCATCGAGCCTTTCCTACCCTCAAGGGTGGGCAAGGCCCAAACTGCCTTTCTCACTCCCTCAAAATTTTGTATTTCACTCGCACCAAGGACCGAGCGGGGCGTCATCGGCCCGCGTAAAAGTTCGAATGCGCGAAGGTTTGAAAACGCGGCGCGTGCCCGCGCATACTTGCGGGGTGGTCCTTCACCGTCAGGCAACTGGGAAAGGATAATGGTAGAACGAAATATGAATTCTTCGCTAATAATGTCGGTGATACGTCAAAAGTATACGCACAGGATAATCAAAAATTCTTTAGTGTGCACATTTCTGTGCACCAAACAGTATTCCCGGAAGTACATACAATCTACGTAAATGTATCAGCATACCACCAATCCTAATGAGAAAGAGAGGAACAGGACGCGTATGTCCGTCCCTTTCCCACTATCTTCTGTTTATCATCTCAGCATCTGTAGATGATGCACCAATGCAGCGACAACGCTAGCTGATCAGTTTCTTGTCGTTTGCACTACGGTGAAGACGCAGAAAGCAATCGGGCTTTTATTTGATGCGCGGATATTGATATATGGAATATTCATAATTTGTGAATTGTTCCATTTCCGCGTGGTTCGTTACTGTAGTGCTGATAACTGTGTGTGTGATCATTCACATTCATCATTGACATGGAATCAAAGAAGGAAGCCGCAGATGCAAGAAATAAACGCTATTTGGAGGATGGTACAAAAAGGAAGCAGCCCAAGTTATTTTCAAAGCGTTTGTCGAAAAATAGAAAGTATCGAGAAAGGTAAGTTACGTGTTGTGGTACAGATTTGTATAAAGTCACAGTTTGAGATGTAGTAGTAGCACGGTATTTTATCGTACATAATACAGTATTATTCATATTCTTCAAATATGTATATCAACAGCTATCTTTGACGATTTACGTACACATATTCTATGCTATGCGCACCGCAATGCATGTCGTTACTTTACCCCTCTTGCCCCATTCATTCTATTCCAATTCGTATGTTCATCATTATTTAATTAATTAATAATCCGATTTATATCGTGTTGGGACTCATTTTCATGTGAAAAACGTCAGCAGCGCGTTCCTGCAACTTTCATGCCGATGAGACGCAATGTAGAAATTTTAAATTTCGTTATATATGTTATACAAATTACATGCGTTTTATTACCATAAAACGTTCAAACTATACGCGTTTCGTTAGGTATGTTTCCCTTATAATGCGGTTGCAACTATTTCAATCGTTGTACATAATTTTGAGTGGATAAAACATGCACTTTAGATTTTATTTATGTGATGTAGAAGATAATGTTTAAAATTAGCAACAGTTATCGATGATTTCCGATGCGATGTTCAGCATATGTAGTGCATACTTGTGGAATACGAAATACAAAGTGTTTTTTTCTTTTGTGGAATTTTGCCCACAATATATACGTTCATGTGTAGCTTCAGCGAAAGTTCTTCATCGAAAAGCGCAGTCTTCGAAACATTCTCCAGGCCTCACTGGCACCCTTTGTCCCAGTCCGAGGAAATGTTTACGACATCTCAAGTAGCCTGCAGTTGTGGATACTACTACGCGAAAAGAGAATTCTATTCCGTAGAAAGATGTGTTCACACAGATTTTGTCGTACACGTTACACGATGTAATATCGGTATCGACCAAAAATGGTCCACATTGTATCATGTTTGCTCTCATCCTAGTCAGGAAAATGTTATAAATATTTAAAAAAATGTTTATGCAGAAAATATTAAAAGTAAAAAAGTCGAGCCGTTATTGTTATTGAAAAATTGTTGCGTATCTGCATAACGTTGTCAGCAACATTATGCTGGACAGCTTATTTAGCGGAGAGGAACACCTACAGGAGTGGTGCATCGCGGCCCGAATCGCCGAGAACGCGATTAAAAATCCTTACGTTCACATTTCACACTTTATCATTCCAGGGATTTTTGGGGTCGCAGAATCTGATTCCGAGGTCAAAATTGTTATTACTGTACACTACTGTTTGATTCGATTATGTTATTTGAAGTTAATTATGGCGTGAAATTTTGAAAAATTAGCGTTTTTACGATAGCAAAAGCTATTGAGCGCGCGGAAACTGGAAAGTCAATATTTTGTATAAATTCACACTTCAGATATTGAAATGGCTTTCATTTACCTATAAGATGAAATTCTGCATTCGTTTTATGTTATTGAAATATATAAAAAGTTATAAATAACTGAAATATAAGAAATTATGCGATGGTCGTTTTTAATCGCATGTTACATTTTTCGAAATCGTCAGGCATCTTTGAAACTTATATTATTAGATAGTCTATAGTCTAAGGAATGTATGTGCGAAAGGAGAAGTTGCACTTTTTTGCGATTTCCGAGTAATAACCAATTATGTTGGCGGTAATCAGGGTGCTTGCGCGGAAGAAGTGTCTGCGACCCGCCAACATGCATCTACATATATTTCTGAAAATACCTGTGACTATATGGAATTTTTTTTTCGATATAAGTCGTAAATAAAATTGTTTTATAGTAATTTTTTTTAAACAGATACAACAATGTATTCCTAAAGCATTTGGTAAGAAATTGCATTTTTTTCAGTGTCTGACGGGACACTCTGTATATCTTACGTGCAAGTCTTGAAATACGTGCTAGCTAAATTGTAACTTTATCTTCATTTGCTGTATTGGCTAGGGGAACATTTTATTACTTTATTAGTTTACGATACCAGCGCAGGCCGGGATAATCCTTCGCACGTGCGGAATCTTAGGCGTACTACCTGAATGAAAATTAAATTCCGCGCGGATAGAATGCAAGAAATCATCGGAAAGGCAATCACGGGGTGACACTGAACAGTATTCACCTATTGTAGAATTAATTGTTCTGCCATTAACTGAAACAGAAACCGACGAGGATACAGACGAAATACAGTATACGTGTTTAGAATGAAATGCAAGTTAACGTAAAGATTAACATATTAATTATTTGCATATTTGTATATTTATCACTTTCTATTTTACATATATTTTCTTCCATATTTTCTGAAATATGTGTAGATGCATGTTGGCTGGTCGCAGACACTTCTTCCGCGCAAGCGGCCTGATTACCGCCACCATAATTGGTTATTACTCGGAAATCGCAAAAAAGTGCAACTTCTCCTTTCGCACATACATTCCTTAGACTGTAGACTATCTAATAATATAAGTTTCAAAGATGCCTGACGATTTCAAAACACGTAACATGCGATTAAAAACGACCATCGCATAATTTCATATATTTCAGTTATTTATAACTTTTTATATATTTCAATAACATAAAACGAATGCAGAATTTCATCTTATAGGTAAATGAAAGCATTGAATATCTGTGATTCGAATTGCGCGCCTTGGTCAGTGGTCAAAATCTCGGGTGACCCGTAACGCGCGATCCACTGGTCGAAAAACGCACGCGAAACGGTTTGTGCTGTTGTTTCTTTTAGAGGAATTGCCTCGGCCCATCACGTAAATCGATCGATCAAGGTAAGGCAATAACGGTATCCGCCATCGTCAGGGAGTGGACCGATAAGATCCATGTGAATATGCTTGAATCGACCGTCCGGGGCCACGATTTGACCCGGGATCATGCGGACATGACGCGGCACTTTAGACTGTTGGCAATGAACGCAATTCTTGCACCATCGAGAGACGTCCCGATGCATGTTGGGCCAGACGTATTTCGACCTGACCAACCTGTCCGTTACCTTCGCGCCCGGGTGTGCGAGGTTATGCATGGTATCGAAAACCCGGTGACGCAACGATACTGGTATATACGGACGAATAATTTCGCCGGAAATTTCGCAGTACAAGAGTGTATGCTCCGGTCCCCACATTAATCTTTTCAATGAGAGAATGGGGGTTTCTGATTTTAATATTTCTTTTAGTTGCGAATCGGCTTCTTGTTCCTTGGCGAGCTCGATTAAGCTAAACTCGGTTGCAAGGCGTAGGGATTCGATCCGCGAGAGTGAGTCCGCGACAACGTTTTCGCCGCCGGGGAGGTGTTCTATGCGGGTTGTAAATTGAGCTACATACGACAATTGCCGAGCTTGCCGCGGGGATGCTTTGTCCGACTGTTGCATAAAAGCGTATATTAGCGGCTTGTGGTCTGTTACCACGGTAAAATCGCGACCCTCGAGGAAATGTCTAAAACATTTAATTGCCTCGTAGATAGCGGTCAGCTCGCGGTCGTACGTGCTATACCGGCACTGTGCTGGGGTGAATTTACGTGAAAAGAACGCGAGAGGTTTCCAAACTTTATCGAGGGCTTGCTCGAGTGCTGCACCCATCGCGAAATCTGACGCGTCGGTTACGACCCTTGTGACCGCCGCGTCGCAGGGGTGCGCGAGGATCGCCGCGTTTGCAAGATTCTCTTTGATTTAACTAAACGCGGTTTCTGCCTCCGCGGTCCATACGATCTTTGTTTTATCGTTTTTACGCGAATTTTGTAAGTACTTGTTCAGGGGAGCCTGCGCGGCAGCGGCCCGGGGCAAACTGCGCCTGTAAAAGTTGGCCATCCCTAAAAAACGACGAAGCTCGACGACTGTGCGCGGTCGCGGGTATTTTTGTATTGCTTCGATTTTGTCGGGAGTGGGTTTCAATCCCTCGAGGTTCACTACATGCCCCAGAAATTCTAGCTCCAGCATGCCGAATTGGCACTTATCAACATTTATGCGTAAGTGGAAATCCCTGAGTCGTTCTAACACAATTCTAATATGAGCCTCATGTTCTTCCGACGATGCCGACGCGATGAGTATGTCATCGATGTATACGAAAACGAAATCTAGCTCGCCAAGGGATTGGTGAATATACCGCTGCAAGGTTTGTCCCGCGTTTCGAAGTCCGAAAGGCATCGCTAAGTATTCAAACAATCCAAACGGAGTAATTACAGCCGTCTTGGGTACATCTTCGGGAGCTACCGGTATCTGATGATATGCACCGTGCAAATCAAGAGATGAAAAGATGGTTTTTCCGTGCAAATTTGATGCGAAATCGTGTATGTGAGGTACAGGGTACTTATCGGGTACGGTTTTGGCGTTTAATAAGCGGAAATCGCCACATATACGCCACTGACCGTTTTTCTTTTTAGTCATGTGTATGGGACTTGCCCATGGACTACTGGGCGGTCTGCAGATGCCCGCTTCGCACAAACGCTTGAACTCGAGTTTGGCGGCTCGCAATTTGTCGGGAGGCAATCGCCTTGCACGTCCCGAGACCGGCGGTCCGTGAGTCACCAAATAGTGGAAGACACCCCGTGAACCGATGGGAGTCTGTTGATCTATGCCGGTTACTTCGGGAAAATCCGTAAGGATTCGCGCGTACCGATTTGATGGGTTCGCGGTGTGGATCGCGGTCAGGTTGGTCAGTCTTACGACGCCCAAAGTATATATACTAGTCACAGCATCAGTGAGACGACGTCTGTTAAGGTCTACTTTAAGACCGTAATACTTAATTAAATCCGCCCCGATTATCGGCTGCGGCACGTCCGCGATGCAAAAATTCCATGCGATCGGTCGGCGCAAAGCAAGGTCAAGCACGCGTCGCGTTTCGCCGAACGTGTTTATTACAGTATCGTTAGCGGCCTACAATTTATAAGTACTGGGCTTGGGCCTACCCTTGTCGGGAGCCGGCAGTAGCGAAATGTCCGCACCGGTGTCTACCAAGAAGAGCTGGCCCGAATACCGGTCACGCACGTGGAGACGACTTCGCGATCTTGGGTCCCCCACATTCGTCTCCGCGATGGAGGGCCGGTCTAGTTTCCCGGGTCCTTTTGGGACTCCCAAGAACAATTACCTTTACAAAACCGAGCCTCCTTCCCATATTTCTTATGAACCCAACACATTTCTTTGTTGTCCGAAGAGTTCTTTGTCCTCTCGTTCGTTTTTCGCGATTGCGATTGTGAACGCCGGCGGGATTTTATTTATTTCGCGAGACGTCCTACTTGACTCGATAATTTCGCGACTTCGCTAGCCAATTTCTCAAATCTGTCTTCTAACGTGGTGGGTGTTGTGTCCGATACCGGCGCGACGTATTTAGCTTCAGCGTTTTGATTCACGTGGGTCGTGGCAGATACGGGCGCGGCGAATGAGGGACCTCCTGAGGTTGCCTCAGCGATTTTATCCGCAAGGGCCGCGATATCTTGTAATTCGGTGACCTTAGAAGCCGCAAGAATCGCTCTAGTATTTGCCGGTAATTGATCTAAAAGTATAGTCTTCATTACGGATTCGCTGCACCGATCGTCGTCGAGGTTTTTTAAACGCATTAAAATCTGGGTAGGTTTCCCTTCTGTTAACACCTGCCCCTTCAATAGCTGTCGTAATCTGCTCTCCGACGAAGCGGAATACGTTTGTAAAATACGCTCTTTAATTTGCGTATACGGATTCGGAAGATTTGGATTTGTAAGTAAGTCACGGAAAAAAACGACGATTTCTGTGTCGAGCGCGGCGACGACTGTGTCTGCCTTCGTACGTTCATCGGTTATACCCGCGGTGCGAAATGACGCTTCCACCTGGTAAACCCAAAGTCCCGGAGCGTCGCGGAAAAAATTGGGTATCTTTGGAACACGATACGCGTCTACATGTAATTGGACGCCAGGATCGGCGGAGATCGTTTGCACGATGTCCGTTTCGGACGGATTCGTTAACGCGGGCGGGTTTGCGCTTCCGTGTGGTTGCGACATTTTATGTTACTCGATTGATTTATAAATTAATAATGTTCGCTTACCACACACTCGTAACGAGCGACGCGTAACGCGTTATTTACAATGGCCGTTAGTACAGCTCGTGCTGCTATGGCGTCGATGAAACCCTCACACAAAATGGCCGTCGAGTCCGACCGCGTGGCCGAGGGATTGGAGAAAATCTTAGGTTCTACCTCGCGGCTTCCAAGACGTCCAACGGCGGTAGACTTTGGGTTCTCAGCTGCTCTGAAAAGGGTTGGTCGTGCTGCGAAACCCGCTGCTCTGGCAGGAGTCGGTGTTGGTCGGGATCGTCACCGCGTGGTGGTCGCCGGTTTTCCGCCGTAGGAACGTCTATCGCTGTCCGGAACTATTGCAGCCGCACCCCAGTATTGGGCAGTCTCAGCTCTCCCAGTTGGTGAAGTTTAGATGCCTGAACCAGCACCGTCGATACTGTGATATCACCACGACATGTGGTCGTCGGGGTCACCAATATAGGCTATGTTGATACGGGGGACACTGGTAGCGTGCCCCGTTGGATGGTCGCTATCTAACCTGAGCAGGCTTATTCTGCCTTATTATACTGAAACCACTCGTGGTGAATAAACAACTCACAGTTAGTAATAAAACGCGGTTTTAATGACCGTAACAGTTCAGGTACGAAGAAGTAATAATCTTTGGTTGTACAGCGCTCCATGAGCGATGATGTGTAAGAGACGAATCGTGACGCCGTAATGAGGTTCGGCACCTTCGTCGTCTCGAACTAGTTCGGGGGACTTCCGTGACGCCCGCAGCGCCAGTCCCTACCAACCTACTCACTTAACGCCCTCTATTATTTACTTCCAACAGTTTTTGAGCATGTAACGTCTCACGCAGACGCTAGCCTAGCGTTACCGACCGTAGGTAAAACAGTACCGCTTGTAACATTGCGCAGACCTATATACATATTTTTATATAATTTAGGAATTAAGCGAAACAAATATCTTAGGAACATTAGGAATAACATAATATAACTGTTAGCAAAAGCATAAGACAAAGCATAATGTAATAAATGAGTAAAATGTAAGTTAAGAAATAACGATTTGCTGCGCATGCGCCAGAACACTAAATCTTGGGTATAAAAGGAGGTGCTCGCAGCACAGCCAGTCACTTCAGACTCTGCCAACAGAAGCGAGCTCGCCCCGGAGACGGAAACGGCCGCTCTAGCAGCAGACATAGCTAAGGAGTAACGAGCTTGCCCCGGAGACGGAAGCGGCCGTTCTTACAGCTAGTATTGCCAAGAGTACGAGGTCGCCCCGGAGACGGGAGCGGCCGTACACTGCGATACACGAGGTCACTGTAGAGAGAGAAATCTGCCAGGAGTAGCGAGCTTGCCCCGGAGACGGAAGCGGCCGTTCTTACAGCAGACGTTGCCAAGAGTAATAGCTCGCCCCGGAGACGGAAGCGGCATTACACTGCGACATATATATACACTCCTCACATTAATTAAAGGATCACCTGTGGGAGCCCGAAAAATAGGGGCAAGTTCAAATGGCCATAACTCCGGTAAAAATAGTCGTATCGATATTTTGAAAATATGGTTTGAAAGCATGGAATCTCTACTTTCAGCTGTTTTTGTAAATTTCAGATGCATTGTTTTTTGGCAATGTTATAGCAATATAAAGAGCACTTGGTCAGTTTGAAAAATTTTTCTTCAACTTTGCGATGTTCCACGGGGTGTATAGATTTTTTTATACAAATCCCATTTACATCAGTCGAAAGCGGCTACTTTCCTGTGTAAAAAGAGAGTAATAAATTTGTTGTGCGATTTTTTTTGGCCGAGTTATTCAACTTTGAAGTAAAAACCGTTTTTTTTACTTTAGTTGCTTCTAGCAAGCGAACGACTCATCGTAGAACGTTCACGAAAAAAGCAATAGAAAGATCAATCTTTTCTCTTTAAGAAACATCTTCGACTTTTTCGATTCGTTTAAAATTTCGGTCTCTGATGTCCTTTCCAAAATATGCTTAAAAATTGCACATTTTCCATTTTCTCTTCAACTCCCTGTATCTCCATGAGGGACAACCGGAACATCACTGTCTTAAGCTCATATTAAAGCGGAAAGTCTGCCGATTCTTTTGAGCAGCACCGGAACCCGCTGTGATAATTTCTTACCTGTGGCCTTTAAGTTTGAAGTTACCGTTTCGGAAAAATAAGGGTACAAAATGTCTCGCACTGTCGGTCGTGACCGCGGAAGCGAACGCTCTTGTTCGTATCCCCAACCGTCAACATAAGTGACGACGATAGCAGCCGAAAGCGAGCCGAGTTACGCCGACGCTACCGAAGCTTCCTGTGTGTGCATAAACATATGACACATACCTCCACGCGATATGCCATCGGTGGGGCCGATGCCGGCGGTACGGCAGGCACGCGGCCGCTGAAGCTACCGCGTAAGTTTTTCCGAAACGGTAACTTCAAACATGAAGGCCACAGGTAAGAAATTATCGCAGCGGGTTCCAGTACTGCTCAAAAGAATCGGCAGACTTTCCACTTTAATATGAGCTTAAGACAGTGATGTTCCGGTTGTCCCTCATGGAGATACAGGGAGTTGAAGAGAAAATGGAAAATGTGCAATTTTTAAGCATATTTTGGAAAGGACATCAGAGACCGAAATTTTAAACGAATCGAAAAAGTCGAAGATGTTTCTTAAAGAGAAAAGATTGATCTTTCTATTGCTTTTTTCGTGAACGTTCTACGATGAGTCGTTCGCTTGCTAGAAGCAACTAAAGTAAAAAAAACGGTTTTTACTTCAAAGTTGAATAACTCGGCCAAAAAAAATCGCACAACAAATTTATTACTCTCTTTTTACACAGGAAAGTAGCCGCTTTCGACTGATGTAAATGGGATTTGTATAAAAAAATCTATACACCCCGTGGAACATCGCAAAGTTGAAGAAAAATTTTTCAAACTGACCAAGTGCTCTTTATATTGCTATAACATTGCCAAAAAACAATGCATCTGAAATTTACAAAAAACAGCTGAAAGTAGAGATTCCATGCTTTCAAACCATATTTTCAAAATATCGATACGACTATTTTTACCGGAGTTATGGCCATTTGAACTTGCCCCTATTTTTCGGGCTCCCAGAGGTGATCCTTTAATTAATGTGAGGAGTGTATATATATATATATATACCTAGTTCATATAATATACAAAAATACCAAAATCCTCCAAAAACATAAAATACATAATCATAGCTGTAGTCATTATTAGGTTGTTATTGTTAAATAGAATTAAGTGTTACTGAATAAATAGCCATTGTTAAGTTAAAAGCTTGGATTTTAATCCTTAACTCTCTACCAACGAACCCCGCCTATCCTATACTTGAGAGGAAGCCGCTCTCCTCTCGAGGACCTACTAGCATTCGGTTGCCTCCGAGCAACAGAACGTTACAAGCAGCATCAGGCAAAGGTGATAACAGTGTAATTACATCTTTTGCGTTTGACGGAGACTGATTTGCGGATTTCGACTCTTGAATTACTATATCAGTCATGGAGGCAGGTAAAAAATTGATATCGCTGAATATGTCACAATTGAAAGGATAAATTCCGGTGCACCGGAATCCGTTCTGTGCTATTTCGAGTTTAGCTGCCTTACTGAATGCGGTATTAACAAGTGTAGCAATATCATAATCAGTAATTCTGGCCTCAGCATTTCTTCGCATCCATACAGTACTTGCTGAAGCGAATGAAGATTTAAAAGGCTTACAAAATGTCCTATCGAGCGGCTGAATTCTGTGTGTCGTGTGTGGTGGTGTGCTAAGCATATGAATGTAATTTTAACGAGCATATTTTATTGCAGCTAAGTCTTTATGACTTGCATGCCCATCTAAAATCAGAACGATTAGAGTTTCCTTTGTAGGCTGCACGTGGTGTTTGAAATGTTGTAGCCACCGCAATAATATGCCTGCAATCATCCACCCGCTATCATGTGGAATTGCAATGCTATCGAGTGGAGCTCCTATCATTAATCGACCATGCTTATCCATCTTTTTTCTTGGAAAATAAATAGAGGTGGTACCAAATGGCCAGTAACATTCATGTCAAACATTAAAGTGATATTTTTACCCCTTTCTGCGGAAGTTAATGTAGCCACTTGTTTTTTCCCTTTGAAAGACAAAACTTTATCATTTTTATGCACATTGGAAACACCTGTTTCATCTGCATTATAAATCCGAGAAGCACGAAAATGATATTTTTCTTGAAGGTGCTGAAGTTGATTGTAGAAACGATCTACTTGAGGTTTATTAAAACCAACTGCACGCATAATGCTGGTTGATTCGGCAGTTCTCAGTACAAGCTCTGGATATTTTTTCTTAAAGCTGCAAAAAAAGTCTTTCCCTGCCATTCTTTTTTCTGTATTAAATCGGTGAAAATTTTTGAGATGTTTTGCCAGTTCGAAAGCTAGTTTTAAAAACTCGAATCTAGTCAATGGCATTAGGTAGTTGTCTAGATCTCTGACATGGTTGTACAATTGCAATGAAAAATGTTCATTAAAAGTGAAATCAAATCGACCTAATTTTGGTTTAAAAACCACTTCTTGACCGCTCTTTAATGCTTTTAAGCGATTTTATAGTCGTTACGTGGTAGATCATATCTTTCAGTAGCTAATCTTACTGTTAACTTGCCCTCCATTACACATACAATTGCTTCTTTCATTTTATTTCCATCCCACTTGCCTCTGTTGCTAGTTGGCCCCTTAAATTTTGGCATTTTTATAACCGTATTCTAAAACATATATATTTATATTATTTAGCATCTTATTGTAGTGTAAACTGACAAGGAATCACAATAATAAAATGTATCGTTTTTAAAAATTAAGGTTCGTAAAAATGTCTGAGGGTACCTGCCATATTAGTGACCGGGGGTACCCGATTAACTTCATCCAATATTTTTACCATTCAGTTGTACAATATGAAAATAATTTAGCTAAATATTTAAGAATCTTAAAAAATATTAAATTGTTAATAGTAAAATCAATAAAACGTGTAAGAATACTTACATTTAATATACAAGCACCGATGAAATTTAATGCCCTCAGTAATGCCACTTTTAGTGGGAAGAAAACAGATTAAAATGTCGAATGCGCTTGGCGTGCACGCTACTACTAACTTGCAACTGTTTCTGGGCTTGGGCAGCCATGTTATAATCTGTCATTTATTTTTCTACGTGGAATAGTAGTGAAGATACAACAATATCCGGGGCTACCCACCCTCCGGGGCTACCCACTCTTCCCCTACAGAAATCAATGTAACAAATACAATAACATACTTCATCGTCAGAATATTCATTTACAATTTCACTATAATTTCTTATTTTTGGCCTTTCTTCCTTTACATATTTTATTATTATTTGTTCGATTTCATCGTCACTGCTGCTATTACTCGATTCCAATAACGATTCTAGTGCGAATAATTTTTCGGCCATTTTGACGATAGGTATTCGGTGTTGTTGCAGTCCTGTTTAATGCCAATAAATTGCTGTAACAAGAATTTCGTCAACAGAAAACTTTTACGGGCAATGACTTCCACACAAACTTACACAACAACAATATATTTTGTTAAAGGAAGAACATAACAAATAACAATCTCAGCGTGTAACGAGTTACGTCGGTGGGACGACGATCTTACCCCCCCCCCCCCCAACCATGCGTCCGACCGAGACAATGCGTGCCGCGTGCTGACAACGGTCTTGCCCCCCACCACTCGTCCGCAATTACCGAGACCTGGCGCGACAGGGTTACGCACCGAGTGACTCTCTCGCTGCCGAAAATCCGCGAACGAGGACATATAGGCCGGGGGCATAGGCCTATTTGGCAGAGACCGCCTCGAGCGTTAGTGCTGATTAGTACGCCTCTCCCAGCGACCTTCTGTGCGATTCCACGTTCTTGTGCCGACACTCGTTCTTGCGAAAGACAAGTGCCCGTGTAAGCGCTAGTTCTAGTGCGACGTCAGACTGAGTCGCTGCGTCTTTTTGGACACTCAACCTCCCCGGTTCCCAGAAGTACAGCGTGCGCCATCCTCTGGACGCAGGCCGTTATCCGCTATCGATCTCCCGAACATATTTACCTCCGTTCTCGAAAGTGTCCCTACAATCTCCGATTCGCCCACGGGTTGTGCCCACTGTGTGACCGGGTCAAAGACTCCCCGACCAGGACCCCTCCATCTCCGCCGAATCGCTATCGTCGATCAAAGTATACGCCGCGATACGCGCCGAGATATGAACCACTGTACACACCGCGACTCGCGATAGTTTAAGCCACACGTACACATTGTATGCCAGCATAGACCTGGCCGGGATACCTTGTATATAGCGAATAAATTGCCATACTTTCTCCTATCTTTGCGGACGATCATTTGATCCCTGGACTACCGCCCTGAGTTGGCAATACGGTACCTCCACCGTCCCACCGATAACCCCGCGTTCTACGGTTACATTTGGCGCCCAAACAGGGACCTTAGGAAATACGGAGGACGATCGAATGGTCAAGGTAGGCTGGGTATACGACAGAACCAAACTCGTAGAATTCGCGACACGCTACAATCTCGACTCGACTGGAAACACCTCGTCCAGAACAGACCCAAGTACCGCCGTGCTAGTCACGGTAGAGGTCACTGCAGACTATAAGGAAACACCGCTGGCCATATTTTCCCCCGAGATTAAGAGAAAACAAATGTCCGCAGACGACAACGGCACCCCCCCCCCCTCCCCCGTCCAGTACATGATGGACCAAGTAAAAAGGTGAGGCGGGCATTACGACGGAGGAAAAGGGGCCGAGGACTTCTTGGAGCAACTGAAGGATCTACAGTGCAGCTACGAAGTCGCCCCGGAACAAATCCTGCGTTGCCTCCTGATCATATTAAAAGGCACGGCACTCTACTGGTTCCGCGACGAGAAAAAGAATCTCTCGATGTGGAACGCGTTTCTATCGGCCTTTAAACGGAAATTCATGCCTCGGCAAAAGCAGCACGACCTGGAGAAGAAATTCATCAACACCTCCAGGGGCCGAAAGAAACAGCAGCGGATTTCACCGACCACTTGCGACTACTAATATACCGCCACGGCAACATATCCGAGAAAAATACCGCCTATTTATACACCGCCGAGACTTTCCTTCGCTGCCCGACCTTATCGACCTGGCCACCGACCACGAACGGGTACGGTAAGAAGAAGCCGCCTGGGCCCCCGCCAAATCCGCCGACGACAACAAGGCCCGAGGGGGTCAGAAACTCGCCGCCGTTGGGGAAGGATACCGCTGAGAAGACTGCTGCTGGAGGTGCGGTCAACAGGGACATTACCGCCAGAACTGCCGCCGGCCAGCCAAACTCTTTTGCAGCCGCTGCGGAACCACGGGTCGAACCTCCTAAGATTGCCAATGCCCAGTGCCCTCGGGAAACCCCAACGGAACCGGCGGCAGAGGCACCGGCCCGAACGTTTCACCAAAACAGCCTCAGCAAAATCCGACGGAGACGACCGACCCTAAATCCCACTAAGGATACACGACCGCTGGTTTCAGGTGCTCATCAACACAGGGGCGCAAATGTCCTACGTGAGCCCCGAAATGGCCGAATTGGTGCCGGAAGCGCGGAAGCCCCTCGTACAAGACAAACAGGGTAGTCAGGGTGGCCAACGGCGAAAGGGTGCAGGTCGACGAGTAAACAGCATTCCTCGCACAAGTCACGGATAGCATCATGTTCTTCTGATACGCGTTAGGGGAGAATGGGGAATGGCGGTCACTTAAGTAATAAGTGTAATAAAACCAAGATATAAGATGCCATATTTCTTGAAAATGATTTTAATGTAAACTTAAACTATCAACCTATTCGTAGGATACGAAAATAATTAATATTATATTGATTTATTCAATAAAATTACAAAATACTGAAAAGATGCGTTTAACCGTTAGGGTCCATGCCTGCGGGTAATAGCGGTCACGTTGCGGACGATTAATTTAAAATTTTTCACATATTTCATTATTATTGCAAATAATACATTTGTTCACTGCTTTTTCAAGCGTTTTGGAAACCCAATTGACTTTACCAGTTGTTCGAGGGCGTATTTTTTGCCATCTACAGAATAAAATTCTTCTAATGAAGAAAAATATTTTTATTCTACAATGGGGAATAATGGTAATCACGTTGCGGGCGTTAACTGTTAAGCGACCATCATTGCCCGCACACGTTTTCATTGGTAAAATTGAAGTTTACATAAATAAATTAAATATATTTATATTAAATTTGATTCTAATCCTTTGCCTTGATAGTATATTTGTATTTACGTAAAGTTGAAATGTAAAAAAAGCTTCAAAATTAGTATTTATCTTTTATGTGGTGCGCACAAAATATAACATCAAAGTCGTTTAAAACACAAAAAGGGTTGTTTTTCTTGGTTGTTTAGCAACGATTAAGAGGAGGTTGTTCGATAATATAGCAACTGATGTCGTGGAACGTAAAGAAAAGAAATTGCACGTTTCGAACATGTCGTTTTATAATAACAATACTGACCATCATTGCCCACTGAACGCGATTGCCTCATTCTCCCCTACTCCCCAACCTCTCCTGCGACGTGATTCTCGGCGTCGATGCACAAAGAACCATGGGGATGACCCTTCGGATAGAGTAGTAACAGTGGAGCCCACGAGAGGACGCCACCACGGTCGATTGGCCCCCCGGACTACGTGGCTGCACCGAGGAACAGCGACAAAAGTTGGAAGCATCTCTCGTAGGGGAACTCGGCCAGTTCGACCAGCTGCCCGGCCTCACCCACATGGCCAAGCACCGTATTCGACTAAAGGCAGGCGCAGAGCCTGTCAAACACGGGTACACACCCAGGAACCCTGCCACGCAGGCCATCATCGACGATGAGGTAAGCCGAATGCTCGCGGAGGAAATCAGAGAACCCTCCAACAGCTCGTGGAGCTCTTCGGTCGTGGTGGTAAAAAAGAAGAACGGGAAAAGAAGGTTCTGTATCCACTTTCGCAGGGTCAACGAGGTAACGGAAAAAGACGCGTACCACCTGCGCCAGGTCCAGGCGACCTTAGAGAAACTACGAGGCGCGAGGTACATCTCGATGATAGACCTGGCCAACGGCTACTGGCAGATACCCCTTGACCCCGAAAGTCGCCCGATAACCGTCTTTATCGTACCCGTATAGCTATTTGCCTTACGATATGGGGCACTCGAGTGCCAAGAAGGAAATGAAAAAGTCTTTTCATATAAAAACAAAATATATTTGATGAATAACGAATACTGTACAAAGACTGGGTCTGAACCACGTGCGTGTCGCCAAAGCTGTGTCTCAGATATTGCACAAACTATCTAGGAACTTTTGCCGTGCTAGAGGGGCGATCGACTTCCCACAACGATTGTAGCGCTAGTCGAGTTCACGCGGAACCAAGGTCTGTTTCCGGGGTCTGCGTCGATCATCTGTGTTGGTTTGATCCGCATTGTGGCGCTGCGCATCGGTGTCAGGAGGAACCGAGTGCGGAGCGGCCACACCCGGATGGGGGCTATTCCAGTTTCGGGCTACACTCCGCGGCGTAGGCATTCGCCTACTTGGACGATATAATCGTGCTAGGAAACATCTTCGAGGAGCACCTCGACAACCTTCGGGAGGTGCTACAGCGACTACGGGAGGCTGGACTCCGGCTAAATAAGGAGAAATGCCAGTTCGGCCGAACCGAGTTACAGTACCTCGGCCACACCGTCACCGACCACGGAGTCGCGACGGACCCCGGAAAAGTACAGGCCATCCCCCGGATACCGGCCCCCACCAAACTGAAAGAACTACGAAGATTCCTGGGCATGGTTTCGTGGTACCGGCTCTTTATACCAAGATTCACGGACATCGCCGCCCCCCTCACTCACCTATTACAAAAAAAGGTACGGTGGACGTGGGTCGAGAAGGAAGAAATGGCGTTCGAAACGCTCCGGCAACAACTGGCCACCGCCCCCATACTCGCCAACCCCGGCTTCACTCTACCGTTCACGCTTCAAACCGACGCAAGTAATGGGGGGCTCGGCGCGGTTTTAACACAGGACATTGATAACGAGGAACGCGTTATCGCGTACGCAAGTCGCACGCTAAGCCCCGCCGAGGAAAATTACTCGGTGACAGAAAAAGAATGCCTCGCGGTCGTCTGGGTCATCAAGAAAATGCGACCGTACCTGGAGGGGTACCACTTGTCCACTGTCCTGACCGATCACCAGTCGCTAAAGTGGTTGCGTACGATGGATAACTCCTCCGGCTGGTTGGCACGCTGAGATTTGGAGCTGTAGGAGTACGACTTCAACATCCGATACCGGAAGGGAGCCAACAACCTGGTCGCCGACGCCCTTTCCCGAAAACCCAAAGGAGACTCCCGAGCAGCAGAGGTCACCAAAATGGCCGCCGAAACCGAACCACGCCGCTACCCGGAGTATCACGTAGTGGATGGGCGTCTCTACCGGCACGTCTCGGACGCCCACGGCCCTCGATTCGAGTTAGAATGGAAGTTGTGCGTACCACAACCACTCCGGGAGGCGGTACTACAGGAAAATCATGACGCACCCACCGCTGGACATTTGGGAGCAAAAGTGCCTAGAATACCAGGCACTGTAACAGGTGCCCGCCGGCGGAATGCAGATTACACCAGCTGCCAACCCCTGAGACGTGGTCGCAGTGGACTTAGTAGGCCCCCTGCCACGGTAGGCAAAAGAATGCATAATGCTGGCCGTGATGCAGGATAAATTTACTAAATGGGTCGAAACACAGCCACTGCGACAGGCGACTGCCCCTGCTGTCACCAGGGCCTTTAAAGAGCGGGTAATCCTCCGTTTTGGATGTCCACGACGCGGAATAACGGACAACGACCGCCACTACGAGAGCAAGGAATTCACAGGAACGCTCCGCAACTACGAAATCGAGCACCGGTGAACGCCCCCCTACACCCTCCAGTGCAATCCAGTGGAGAGGGTCAATCAGGTAATTAAAACAATGATTGCCCAGCTAACCGACGGAGACCACCGCCACTGGGACCACTGGCTACCAAAAATCATGTTCACATACAATAGCGCGTGCCATGACTCCACCGGATACACCCCGGCCTATTTAAACTATGGCCGGGAACCGGAAATCCCCGGGGCGATCCGCCTACCAACAACCACGATCACCGAAGGGGACACCGGGGACCACAGCACCGACCGCGCCGAAGAGTTGGAACGCCTGCAGGAAGCCATTCGCCTCGCCCGCCACGCACAGGCACAGGCCACATTAAAGAAATCGTCGACGCCTCGGCCGAGACGATAAAACGTGAATTTAATGACAGAGAGTTTGATGCGACATTGGTCCAGTTCGGCCCTAATAATTTAGCCATCAGCCCGGCCCTTACGGACGACGATGTGCACCCTTTTTACAGCCCTAGCTCGGTGAGTTATACTCTCGCTAACCTACTGAACAAAACCTCGAGTGGTCTGGATGGGATCCCGCCAATTGTACTAAAACACTTACCTCCTATTATGGTGATGGACCTGGTGATAGTGGTTAACAATGCAATTAACAGGAACTACTTCCCCAGAATTTGGAAGTGTGCGAAGGTGCCTCCAATACTCAAAAAGGGGAAAAATCCGCATAACCCTGCGAGTTATCGCCCGATAAGCCTAACGTCGAGCTTAAGCAAAGTATATGAGGCAATTATTAACGACAAAATGACGGACTTCTGCAGTAGAAATAAGATTATCCCAGATAGTCAATTCGGGTTCAGACACCTACACTCCACCACGCATGCCATCCACAAATTGCTGGCGGATGTGAATGCCCATGTGGACAAAAGTCACTTGGTGGGCGCTGCTCTCCTAGATGTCGAGAAAGCGTTCGATTCGGTTTGGATGAATGGCCTACTATATAAGCTCCGCGAAAAGGGCTTCCCAAAATGGCTCGTGTTCTTAATATGGGACATGGTCAGCACTAAAACGTTTATAACCTGGAATGGATCAAACCTATCACCGACGGAGTTTAGGATAGAGGAGTGTTATTTTCACCTTGAAGAATATCTAATACGTCTGCTACAGGTTTCACACACGATACATATTCCTGAATGTAATTAAATTCTTGGTCTTTAATATTATTTTTTAAACTCAATCCTTTGTAGAGTGTAACAGATTTTTCCTTAATGCTTAAAATTTGTGTTAAGACATCATATAAACTATTCCAGCGAGTACCAGGTTTATAGAGTGCATGTCCAAGAATGTCCTGAATTATTTCAGCAGACTTGGGTTGACTTCCCTTTTTCCACATACTATTGCATTTTTTCAAAATCTGGCCGTGCATACTCGAGAGTGGTTAATCCTTTGCTGCCAATACCTTATTGGCGTCAACAGTTGCAATTAAACTGAGTGTATGGGAACAGCATCGCAAATGTAAGAGTAACTTTTCTTCTGGAGAATTCGGAATAATCAAGAGATACGGTAGTATCTCGCGCCAAGTATATATAGATATAAGCGCAGAGCGTCAAGAGATACAGGGTATTGACACTCTTATGAGGAAACTGTTCCAACGAAATTAGTTTTACCCCAGCCCGTATAGCGGCGCTATACTCAATTTAGTGAGAGAATTGTACGCTAGATGGTGTTAGTCGCGCAAATATGTGGGGAGCCGCCACGAGAGGCGCTCCCGGCGCCTCTTTGGAACGTGTTGTAGTGTTGCGTATTTTCGCGGTGCTTTTAAGAATAGAACGCGGGTTGGTGCCCGTGGGGCGCTGAAGTACCCTGCTCGCGAAATGTGTGGGAGTTTTAAATAAAATTAAATTATTCACTGGCAAAACTTCGATATATTTTCCCAATAGTTTTAAGAGATCGTTGAATAATGAGACCAGGTTGGGACTTTTTCAATCGAGAGGCAAAATTGTTCTGCCTTCCCGGAGTCCTCCGTCGTTGCTCCTTCCCTCCTCGAACGTGGTGCCCCTTCCATCCTTGGGCCTTCTCCCAGTCCTTAGGCCAATCAGGATAAGGGATGAGCCGGATTCAAGGGGTAGGCTGTCCCGCGGATGTCCGTCCGCCCCCGCGAATCGACGTCCATCTTTCCTTCTAATTCCGGGTGGTGGTGGAAACTCTGTGGAAGCGCGCTTTTCCGTTACGCGACGGGGTGCCCACGTGGGAAGAGAAAGTAGGCTCTGCTCCAAGGATCGAGCGAACAACCCTTGAAAGAAATTTATGACCTCCTTCGCGTCGCCAACACTTCTGGAGTTAATCGACGCTGCTAAAGACTAACAACGGACAAGGCCTTCTCAAAAGATTACGTGACTTAGAAGAAACTCGCGATTCGTTTCGGGTCTGTTGATTGGTGCCCTCTTCCTGTTTTCGAGCTCTGCCTAAGATCTTTCCCACGTATGCCACCCGCATAGCGCATCCTTAAAAATACTCTCCCTGATCAGACGCAAACATCGGCTTTCAAATTTCGCTCTTGATTTACATATCGATTTATACATTTCTGTAGCTACATTGAAGTGATCAGGCAACACACCAGCGAGCATCGCAACAGTAGCCATGGACATAGGAATATAGGGACAGAGGAATAGTTGCGACTTTAGGCGAGGGGAGTGATATGCATTTCAGGGGGGGAGCACCTTCATCTGCCTGGATTTGATTAATTGCATTCTACGCATGCTGCGTACCGCTAATTATGAAAAAGTGTTTGCTACAGATTAGTACATACAGACGTCTAATTGTAAGTATATACTAACGAAGTGATTATTCATGAATATAAATTGTAAAAATAATGAAAATTAAAGAGAAATATACATCTATAATTATTAAAATATATGAGGTGAATACCACACTACGAGGAACGCTTCAAATATGGCTGCCACTATCCCTTCTTGCGACGCGACAAACGTTCATCATCAAGAGACACGGTAGTGT
The DNA here is from genome assembly GCA_963932335.1 of Andrena marginata. Classification (NCBI taxonomy): domain Eukaryota; kingdom Metazoa; phylum Arthropoda; class Insecta; order Hymenoptera; family Andrenidae; genus Andrena; species Andrena marginata. The sequence goes on from OZ010660.1 coordinate 13,664,707, forward strand.
CTGGCGCCAAGTATATATATAGATATATATGCGCAGCGCAAGCACGGAGTGGCTCTATTACGCGACGACTCGCTATCAAGAACCCTGAGATTTCCGAATCTCAATAACGGCTGATCCAATTAGATTTTGAATGGTCTTAATGGATAGCTTGGGTTTGATTTACATCAGAAAAGTGTCTTCGTTTTGTTCCTACGGGCCTTATGAGCTGAGATATTTCGATGTAAAGTTGCAATTTGCTGAATTTTATGTTCTTAAAATTCAGCATCGTCGTAGTCATCGTCCTACACTTCTAGGCAAGAGGGGAGTATGAAAGGGTGAGGAAATGTCTCTCAGGCACGTTGTTCATTGGATGCGGGCATCGGCCAATCGCGTAACAAATTGTTGTCACGTGACAGCTAGGCAGAGATATTATAACCTACCAAGTGCTAAGTGTCAAATAAATTGTTGTCACGTGACAGCTAGGCAGAGATATTATAACCTACCAAGTGCTAAGTGTCAAATAAAGTAAATTGTCGGAATTTGAAATGTCACGAGTTTTTACACTAACAGGAGACTGAATTATTGTCTCAATTAACAAGGTAAGTCGCCAAAATTTTTCAAATAGATTTCTTATGTAGAGTCGCAGAGTTGGAAGTTGTCTGGAGAAGGTTCGACAGAGAAGCATCTTCTTTCGCACAAGTTTCCACAAATTAATATATTGTTTTTATACCAGCAAACAATTTTTACACAGGCTCGAATAAAAATGAAGGGGACGCCCAGGCTTGGATAGAAATGAAGGGGACGCACAAGCTTGGATAGAAATGAAGGTGATGCACAGGCTTGGAGGTTGTCCAGAGAAGGTTAGACAGACAGAAAAACATCTTGTTTCGCAAAAGTTTCTGGAAAGTTGTCAAATAAGGTAAATCGACAAAATTTGTCAAAGTAGCGTAGCATTAAGAATTAAGAAAATTATAGCGTACTGCTTGCAACGTTGAGCAAGTCACATTAGTGAAGAAAGTACGCTGAAAACGCATCTCCCTTGATACTTTTCAATCTCTTTTGGAAAGGTATTCCTAATACTTTATTAAAATCCACAGTAGTTCCTACGCTATTCATTAATTTTATTAGTTTCCCATTAACAATATTTCAATTCAAAAATATAAACATACTAAATTAATTTTATTCCAATACCAATACATTGTACGTTAAAAATATTGAATCTCTTCGTTCATTTTTGCTGAATTACCATTAGCATTTAAATTTCCTGCAACAAGACATTCTGCCATACGCTCTCACCTCCTTCGGACACATTTTGTAGTCTGTACACTTAAAATAGCAAAGGGCCAATCTATTTTTATATGTTCTACGTTAAGTCATAACTAAAATGTGGAATTTTGTATATTTACAGATAATCGAAGCAGAAGCGATAGAGAAAGTAACCCTGCTGCAAATGAGAAAAATAAGCACATTTTCATGTATAATTTTATTCTAGAGTTTTAAGAAATATGTATATACAATTAATATTGAGTTTTATTATGAATGTGGAAAACTGTATAATTCAGACAACAAAAATAAATCGGACATAGTATTATATTAATTAAACGATTTTATTCAGCTTCGATTCTATGTTTGCTTCTTGTATGTTTGCTTCATATCTGAAAACTCAACTTTAAACCAATTCGACCAATCCAATTGTCTTGTAGCTTTGCAAGCGTGCGGAGTTTGGATAACGATATAATATATTGTTGAAAAAATAACCCCGAGGGGGTGAAAAAGTTATCCAGTCATCAATAAACACTACAAAATGTGTGAAATCCCCACAAAATTACCTTTTTTAAAAAAGGTACAAAAAAGAGCGCCAAGTATATAATTCCATCATAAAGAATTCCATTTAAAAACATTGTCGTAAATTAATATAAATTTCTTAATATGCTATATTTAACTTTACAAAAGTGATGAGATACAACAATTGCGCCAATTATCACAATGGCTATTTATACAAAGAAAAAAATGTACTCAATAATATTAAGCCGACATATTTTTATACAAATCAATATTTTAATACGAATAAATATTTTATTCAAAATACTTGGCGCTGCTCTCTGAATTGGTGTTGCTAAATTGAATAAATATGCATAAATTGCATTAAAATCTTTTTCTTTCTTTCTTGTCTCTGTGATGTCTTGTCTTGTTTTATTTATTAACCAAGACAATTAACATTTTTTCGGAGAGCAGCGCCAAGTATTTTGAATAAAATATTTATTCGTATTAAAATATTGATTTGTATAAAAATATGTCGGCTTAATATTATTGAGTACATTTTTTTCTTTGTATAAATAGCCATTGTGATAATTGGCGCAATTGTTGTATCTCATCACTTTTGTAAAGTTAAATATAGCATATTAAGAAATTT